>OY725347.1:110000-4910000 GCA_963243735.1 Neocrepidodera transversa | reverse complement strand
TCCTTGTCCTTTTCCAGGATGCGGGAAAGTCTTTGCTAGGAGTGAGAATTTGAAAATTCATAAGAGGACGCATACAGGTGAGTTTGATATTTGAAATTATGCGACGGAATGAGTATTTTTATATATATAGCTAATATCTTGATTATGTGACTGGAATTATTATTATTTTTATTCATATACATTTTCTTGACTTATTTTTCCACTATGGAATTTTTTAGACTAAAAATATTGGTCTAAAACTAAAATTTTACATTTTTTACTTCAATTAAATAATGTTTCTAATGACCTGCACGTTCAACAGAACTAATGCTGTTTGATTTTTTTAAAGTAAAAGTAGTAAATGTATTTTTGTGAAATTTTTTTATCAAATTTAGGTCATTTCCAAACGACCATTAAATTTTCTTGATATTTTGGTAAAAAACAGTATATTGGGATATTGTGGAACTAAAATTTTACATTTTATATTTTAATTAAAACTGGATATCATTTTTAATGACCCGCACGTTCTACAGAACTAACACTGTTTGATTTTTTAAAGTAAAATTAAATGTATTGACGGGAGGAAAAATTATTAATTTTAGGTCATTTTTAACGACCTGTACATTTATTAAATTTCAAAAAATATGATATTTTGACAAGTAAAAAACAGTATAGTGGGATATTGTGGAACTAAAATTATACATTTTATAGTTTATTTAAAACTGGATATCGATCCTAATGGATTGCACGTTCGACGGAACTAACACTATTTGATTTTTTCAAGTAAAATTAAATGTATTGACGTGAAGAAAAATTATCAATTCTAGGTCATTTCAAATGACCTGTACGTTTATTAAAGGACCCCGCAAAATCCTTATGGAAATTGGGTCTTGGTGGATTTTTTTAAATTTTTGATATGATGTAGTCCATGGAATTCTCAACATATTTTATTCTAGTTTATATTGAACAACATTGTTCTTAAAAAAATATATAACCCCCACACCACATATTTAACCCCAACCCCTATTTAAAGAAATATAAACATATTAATTGCTGACTCAGTTCAAAAATTATAAGGGAATGTTATAATAAGTGGATTTTGCTGAATTTTTGGTATGATATAGTCCATTTGATTTTGACCAAAAATTAATTAGGTGCCAATTACCATATAAATGAACAGTTTTTTACCTACATGGGGTTAGATTCACAATTTATTGCTCAGACCATTTATTTTTAAAAACGGCAACAATATTTTTAAATGGTTTAACGGTTATTAGGATGTAAAACAATAAATTGCAATTTTTAATACGAATACATTGAAATATACAAATATTTAAAACCTAAGTGAATTAGATCTCCTTTCGAAAAAACTGTTAATGTTTTTTTTTAAATAGGGCTAATTTTTACCTGGCTCCTCAAACACTAGATTTAGCCTGTCTTTAACATATTTAAAACAAAACTATGAATTGTTTTAATAGGGAGGTGGTCTAAGAGATAGTTTATATTTTTTTTATCAGGAAAGAAAAATATGTGACATAAAACCGAATGAACCATTTTAAAATATTGTTCCAGCCTTAAAAAATAAATGGTATATTATGAGCAAAGTGTGAATGTAAAAACAAAAACCGTTCATTTTTGATGATTGACACCCAATCAATTTTTTCTTAAAATCAAATGGACTATATCATACTAAAAATTCAGCAAAATCCACCGATATTCTTAACTTATTAAAACATTCCCTCATAATTTTTAATTTCTATAAATAGGGGTTGGGGTTAAATATGTGGGTTGGGGGTAATATATTTTTTTAAGAACACTGTTATGCAATATAAACTAGAATAAAATATTTGAAAATATTATTCCCGTCTTCAAAAATAAATATTCCATTATGTAGCCCCCCCCTAGCAGAAAAACTGTTCATATTTGGGGGTTGGCGCAATGTTAACATATGTTCAGAATTCCATGGACTACATCATATTAAAAATTAAAACAAATCCACCGGGACCCAATTTCCATAAGGATTTTGCGGGGTCCTTTCAAAAAATGTGATATTTTGACTCTTGTTTCGTAAAAAACAAAAATTTTACATTTTATAGTTTAATTAAAATTGGATATCGCTCCTAATGACCTGCACGTTCGACAGAACTAACAGTGTTTGATTTTTTAAAGCAAAATTAAATGTATTGACGTGAAGAAAAATTATTAATTCTAGGTCATTTCAAATGACCTGTATACGTTTGGTAAATTTCAAAAAATGTAATATTTTGACTCTTGTTTCGTAAAAACAAAAATTTTACGTTTTAACTAAAACTGGATATCGTTCCTAATGACCTGCATCTTTGACAGAACTAACATTGTTTGATTTTTTGAATTTAAATATTAATGTATTGACTTGAAAAAAGTTATTAAATTTACGTCACTTGTACGTACATTAAATTTTTGATATTTTGACTCGTGCTTATTAAAAAAAAATAAAACAATTATTTATTAAATTTTCTATCAAATTGATAAAAAAATTATGAAAATATTAGTGGTTGAACATCCGTCGGTTCTAAGTCCATAGAAGAGGAATTTAATTTCATTTAAAAAAATATTAAATAAAAAACTAAAACAATTTATAATTGGAATATTAATTTATTTTATTTTAATTTTTCTCATTATACAAAATTAAAAATCTTAATGAAGAATATAACCAACAAATCAAATATTTTAGTAGATAAACGACGTTTCGTTTTTTGCGTTTTTATGTGAATAAACTTGGTAAATATCAAATTTTAATTGATTTACACTGCCGAGCAAAAAATTTGCTTCTTTGTCACTAACTAGTTGTGAAAAAAAAACATTGCTGGGTTTTTTAATTTTTTTTCTTCCAATTTCGTTTCTATTCATGAGTCTTTTGAATCAACATTTCAGATTCATTTCATTTCAAGCTTACTATGAAAATGTATCAAGATCCAAAATAAAATTATTCCATTTCGCTTTGAAAAAATATAGTTAAAATAATATTTCTTTCTTAGTTTAAAAAATTTTAAACTCATAAAAATGAGACACTACATGGAATTGTATAATAAAAACCGGATTGTGGGAATGTCAAAAAATTTATTATCAAAATTTGGATGTTCACATGCCTCTGACGTATAGTAGCACAAATTGTTATAAAAATTGGAGAAAAACTGAGGCCAGAGTTGTACAAAAATTTTTCATATAGCTTTAAGAGGAAGTTGTACTATACGATAAAGCAGTGGATGCAAAGGTTTCGTAGTCCCTAACTTTTAAAGTTTAGTTTTTATTATTAGTGGATTAAAAAATTTGTACGTGTTAGTAAAGATCTGATCTATGTTCCT
Organism: Neocrepidodera transversa; assembly: GCA_963243735.1. Classification (NCBI taxonomy): domain Eukaryota; kingdom Metazoa; phylum Arthropoda; class Insecta; order Coleoptera; family Chrysomelidae; genus Neocrepidodera; species Neocrepidodera transversa. The sequence continues at coordinate 4,906,677 of OY725347.1, read as the reverse complement.
TACCCCTCGCCATTTCGAAATTTGATATGGTTTTTTCAAAAAAAAATCGCAAAATTCCATGTTTTTTGACTATTTTCACATTTTTTTTAGAAAAGATCCAAATCAAATTTCGAAATGGCGAGGGGTAAGGAACATAGATCAGATCTTTACCAACACGTACAAATTTTTTCATTCGTTAATTATAAAAAATAAACTTTAAATGTTAGGGACTACGAAACCCTTACATTACAACATTTTATATCTGGAGAGTGGCGCCGCTATCAGAATTCAAAGGAATTAATCATTTATGAATAGAGATGAAATTCATTTACTTTTTACAATGTTTACGAGGGTAAAAAAATTATAATTTTCGTGAAAAATTAAATTATTATTATTTCATATCGTACATAGGAAAGAAAAAAAATCAGGAAACCTCAAAATAATAAAAATAAAAGTAATACATGACCAAACATTTACGTTTGAATTTAGCTGGAAACCGATGAAAACAATTTTTATATTTGTTTTGGTCAATTTTTTGCTGCACACACAATTCTACTTTTACTTGTCATAAATAAATGAAAAAAAAAATTATTGCAATGTGATCACAATGAAGAATATAATTATGAAAAGAACGTAGGTATATTCAGCACAGCGGCGACACTGCAATTTAATAAAACTTGCCAATACAAAATATTATCTTGCCTGAAATAGTTTTTGGACGGGCGCTCCGTTAATATTAAAGCTAGGAAGCTTTTGGCCTACCCCATCGAGTGAGGTATCGTTAAATAGAGCTCATTGAGTAGATACAAAGCATATTTTTTGTTTTAAAAAATATTGCAAAATGTAGGCATGCCAAAGTCAGCATTTTTTACAAAATTTTGTTCCGAAGAATTTTTTTACTTTCCATTGACCTATAAGTTTGAAATTTGTTGATAATGTTTATTGTTTCGTATATTTTACCAACAAATGCCAATATATTAATAAATATGATTTTTTCATTACCATTCCCTCATTTTTAGGGTTCCGCACCTTCGTATATATGCGAATTGTGATATTCGATATTTTATTATTTTTATGTGTGTAATCGTATTAGTTTTATTAAAAAAAGCATTCTAAGTATATATGCGGATTGTGATATTCGATATTTTATTATCTTTATCTGTGTTATTATTAATTTTGTTAAAAAATGCATTTTTCGTCTCATATGCGCCAGGTTATTTTTATTTTCCCTTCTTTAAATCTTTTTAATATTTTCTTAAACCTAAAAAAAAACGAAATTCGTGGGTTCGAGCCCCACGTTGGGCGCCAACTTGTGAAACGCTAATTTTTTATTCGTTGATAAAAGTGATTTAGCAATAAATGTGATTTAAGCTCAATTCTTTTTATTATGGGTTCGTTCCACGAATAGAATTTGAATATATCGAAAAGTGAAATTTTAAGAGGAAGTTGTACTATACTATAAAGCAGTGGATGCAAAGGTTTCGTAGTCCCTAACTTTTAAAGTTTAATTTTTATTATTAGTGGATTAAAAAATTTGTACGTATTAGTAAAGATCTGATCTATGTTCCTTACCACTCACCTTTTCGAAATTTGATTTAGATTTTTCAAAAAAAAAATCGCAAAATTCTACGTTTTTTACTATTTTCACATTTTTTTTAGAAAAGATCCAAATCAAATTTCGAAAAATTGAAGGGTAAGGAACATAGATCAGACCTTTACCAATACGTACAATTTTTTTTATCCGTTAATAATAAAAAATAAACTTTAAAAGTTAGGGACTACGAAACCCTTACATATTACAACATTTTATATCTGGATAGTGGCGCCGCTATCAGAATTCAAAGGAATTAATCATTTATGAATAGAGATGAAATTCGTTTACTTGCCAATGCCCCTATTAAGAGGTGCCAATACAAAAATGTTATCTTGCCTGAAATAGTTTTTAGACGGGCGCTCCGTTAATATTAAAGCTAGGAAGCTGCGGTTTTCATCAATCGATTCTGTATTTAGTTGTTGAGAGCGCATTTGTGGTATATTTTTAGAATTATTTTTACTAACAGTGATACGACTATCAACTGTTTCTCTAGATAAATTTGAAAAAGTACAACAGATGCGCTCTTCTGATAAATATTTTCGTTGGGTAATTCTCTAAATGGCAACAAAGCAAGTCACGTGGCCTCTTCCACTTTCCGTGTGTCGAAAAATAAAACAGTTTTATACTAAATACTAGCTGAATACCTGTACGAGCATGCTTTACTTGATTTTTTCAAAATTTTCCAATTTTTCCTGTTCTTTTCTATTTTTTTATTTTGCATTATTTTTTTTCATCTCATCTTGAATTTTTTTTCCATTTTGTTCCCATTTTCCCCTATTTTTCCTATTTTACCCTGTTTTACTCTATCGTTTCCATATTTTTCACTATTTCGACACATTTGTTACCATTTGTTCCTATTTATTCCCACATTTTTCCATATTTTTCCGAATTTTTCCTATTACTTCTTATTTTATTTGCGCTATTTTTTACTTTTTTTTCCCAATTTTTCCCTATTTTTCCATATTTTAACCTTTTCCAAATTTTTTCCTATTTCTCTCTATGTTTATCTGTTTTTTCATATTTTTCCGATTTTTTCCTATTTTTTTCCTATTTTTTCCTGTTTTTTCCTTTTTTCCCTTTTTTTCCTATTTTTCCAATTTTTTCCCATTTTTTCGTATTTTTTCCTATTTTTTCCCATTCTTTTCCCATTTTTACTTCTTATTTTATTTGTTTTTCATTATTTTTTCTTGTTTTTCCCTATTTTGCCCTATTTTTTCCTGTTTTTCCTAATTTTTCCCTATTTGTCTCTATTTCGCTCTACTCTTTCCTATTTTTCTCTATTTTGCCCTATTTTTCGATATTTTAACATTTTCCCAATTTTTCCCTATTTCTCTCCATGTTTATCTGTTTTTACATATTATTTTGATTTTTTCCTATTTTCTCCTTTTTCCTATTTTTTTCAATTTTGTAAAATTTTTTCGTATTTTTTTCTCATTTGTTTCTATTTTTACCTTTCTCCTCTTATTTTATTTTTCTTATTTTTTTCACATTTTTTTCCCATTTTACCCTTATTTACTCTATTTTTCACCATTTTTCTCTGTTTTCCCCGTTTTGTCCCATTTTGCCTGTTTTACCCAATAATAATAATTTTTAGCAAATTAATTTACTTTTTACTATTTTTCCGTTTTGTCTTAATTTTTACTATTTTCCTCATTTTGCCTCATTTTCCCGTTTTTCCTATTTTTCTCCATTTTTTCATATTTCCCCCATTTTGCAATATTTTTTCGTACATTTGTCTATTTTCCCTATTTTGCCGTATTTCTTCATATTTTTCGCTATTTTTTTTATGTTTTTCCCTTTTTTTCTCTATTTTGCCTGTTTCTCTATTTTGCCGTAATTTTCCTACTTTTCACTAATTTTCCATATTTTATCCTACTTTTGAATAAAAGAGATAATTAAAGATAAAAAGTCACAAATGAATTTAATTTAAAAATCTCCTCATACCTACAGTAAAAGAAAAGTTGAAAAATAGTCTCTGCGCATGTGCACGACATTTTATTGCAATATCCTTATGTTTCTTATCTTGCCAAGATTTTATATGCCAAAAATTTTGTTAAAGTTAAAACCAGTTAACTTAAAAAAATTGCAAAATAGCTTTTTCTCATGAGCAATTTTTGTACATAAATATTATGGTAGAAGAAAAAATATTGTATGTAACTAGTGTGTAAAGTGCCTTTTTCGCTCATGTGATTGTCAAACAAAATTCACATTCGTGAAAAAAGTATCACTATTACGCACTTGTTGCATAAATAACTATTTTATACTCCTATTTAATGATTCGCTAATTAAAAGATTAAATTCTGTTTCATAAATTTTATTATGATAGTGATTTTCACTATGATAAATTAACTCCTATATAAAATGTGTCCTTTTTACAGCCATAAAAACGCCTGTTCCTTATAATCAGACTACATGTAGTAGCCGCGCGTCGGTACGTCACTTTTATGTTTATTCCTGTAAGTTATAATTATAATTTTGTAGGGTAAATAATAAAATAATAAAAATAATTTAAAAAATGATAATAATTCTAAAAAAAAATAATAATAATCAAATAATTTATTTGTATCAATAAAGATACTTTTTTAACCAATAGAATATAATTATTTTTAGGTAAGTTGACAGTTATTTTGACAACTGTCAAAATATTTTAAATTTTTTAAAAGTTAATAACAAAAAAGATTAATTAATTAATATGTTGTAAAAAAAGTTCCTTTTCATTTAAGATAATTAATATATAATGGGAGTAGAAAAAATAGAATAGCGTATGGCCATTATTACAGTCGCATATTATATACTAAACTCGCCAACGGTTCGCTTCCTATCCTACAACTTGCTGTTATTTTTTGTTATTTTATAATTCCACCAACGGTACCGCCATAAAGAATTTAGACTCCCCCTCGTAAGTGTTCGACATAGATCAACACCTGGACAAAAGTAATAAACTTCGGTCTAGGAACGGATTGACGACCAAGTAATAATGTATTCGTAGTATTTAGGACACGCCTATCAGTAGCGAATAATATACCTCCCCTTCACCCGACGCCCCGCAGGTCTTTCTGTTTGTCATGTATCACTTCCTCTTAAGTAAGATTTTAAATCTGGAAATAAAAAACAGGCGGCAAATTCTCCAGCTTTTATTTTTTTTGATATCAAGTTAGCCAGACGTTTAATTTTTAATAAAAAAAGAGCGGCAAAATTAATTTTTCCATAACTAATTAACGGCAAATTACTAATAAGATACGGTTGTAATTTTCCGAAATTGATAGACGTTATCTGTCTTGTTTTTTTTTCTCTCTGCTATACGCTTTCTGTCTTGTGTTACTTTTGATGACCCTGTCATTTTTTGATAGTGACACTTCAGTTTGATAGATGTAGTACAAAAACTAATGTCTTCTTACGACGGATAACCCAAACTCATATACCAAATTTCATTTCAATCGGATTAAACGTGGGTCTCTATCGTGAAAGAATACACACAGAAAAATACACAGACAGACAGACTAGATGGTCTTAATCCTCTCAGGGGATCTTAAAATGGATATTTCCATCTTTCTCGAAAAGCTTTTTTAGCTCGTTCACAATAAATTTTTTTAACACTCGAATTTGAAAAAAACAGCAATACTGCATTTTTTTCACACAAATTAAAAAAAAAAACAACAGAAGCAAGAATGCGTTTTCTTGCACAAGAATTTGAAAAAATAAAACTAAAACACATTTTTCCACAAAAAAAAACTACAAAAAAATCAAAAGTATTTTTTCACAGACGAATGTCAAAAAAAGCGAAAATGCATTTTTTCACATATAAATTGGTATAAAAGCAAGAATGCATAAAAAAACTAGAAAAAAAACAGTAAAAGTGCATTTTTCACACATACATTGAGAAAAAGCAAGAATGGATTTTCTGCATAAAAATTTGAAAAAACAGCGTACGTTTTTTTACACAAATTTGAAAAAAAAACAAAAACAAGAATACATTTTTTCCTTATTCAAATTTGAAAAAATGCAAAGTGAATTTTATCAAACACAAATTCAAAAAGAAACAAGCAACAATGCATTTTTCTACACGAAAAACTAGAAAAAACAGCAGAAATGCATTTTTCATTCATGAAATGGGAAAAAGCAAGAGTGTCTTTTTCCACACAAAAAATTGAAAACAACAACAAAAATACATTTTTGCAACAAATTCGAAAAAAAAACAGAAGCGCGAATTTGGAAAAAGCCGCAAAAATGTATTTTTTTTTCAAAAAAAAAAGAAAGGAAAATACAGCATAAACCCATTTTTTCACATATAAATTGGTAAAAAAGCAAGAATACATTTTTCCACATAAAAAAACCAGAAAAAACAGCAAAAATGCGTTTTTTATACATAAATTGAGAAAAAACCGAACAAAAAAAAAAACAGTAAAAATGCATATTTTTACACATAAAATAGGAAAAAAGCAAAAAAAATTTGATACAAGAATGTATTTTCTCTTAAAGGAATTTGAAAAAAATCGGTTCAGAGACGAATACTTTTTCAGATATTTAGTTTCAAACTTTGACATTTTCTTACTTTTGCCAGGTGACAGTTGGAGAAATAATTTAGACTGTTCTGAATAGAGTTTTTCAAGGGCTTTCAAATGACATATTGCATCTGTCATTTTTTGATAGTGACACTTCCGTTTGACAGATATCGTACAAAAACTAACGGGTTCTTCCGACGGATAATCCAAACCCTTGTACCAAATTTCAGCTCAATCGGATTAGACGTGTGAATACACACAGACAAACAGACAGACTTTCATCTGGAAATGATCTTAATCATCTAAGGTAACCTGAAAATGGATATATCCATCTTTATCTTTTTTTAGCTCGTTCACAATACTTTAAGCGGTATTTGACCTTCAATAAAAAAACTTTATAAAGTTTTTTCCATCTTTAAAAATTAAGGTGTTTATTAAATAAAACAAAAAACATTGATTTCGGTTTTTCCCACATCGGAAATCGGACCTGATATTTTAATTTAAAAAAAAATCAAATAAATCGTCTTTTTGCACTAATAACTATTTTTATATACTACTTTTAACATCATTTTCTAAAAAAAAAATATTCACATTAATTTTTTTATGCCTACCTATTATAAGCAAAGAAAAATTGTTAATTTTGATTTCAAATCCTATTCATATTTTTTTTGTTAACCAACCCTTACCAAAATAATTAAATTTATACTATACAGAGTATAACAAATTTCATTACAATATATTAATTTAAAAGAAATGAACTTTTATTTTTAATTATTCCATAAGTGGAAATGATTTTGATAAAAAAAATAGTGCAGTTTATATTTGGATCACCCTATACAACAAAAAATCTTTAACTAATAAATCACTTGGTTAGTATTTAAAAAAAAAAGTAATTCTATTCTTCGAAAGGTCGTCTCTACCTTCGAAAATAATACCATCATTTGGGGACCTTTGAAATATCCTTGGAAAAGTCTAAAAATTGATTTTTAACCATTTGACCCACAGTTGGGCGTTCCTATAATCCTCAGGCAAACAAAATTCCACAATAGTCATAAGTTTGTACTCGACAATAATCTGTTGGTTCTTAGAACGATTTCTATTGTGTTAGTTTCCAAGAATTTTACAGTTCTCCGTAGATAAATCTTTTAAAGAGCTTTCTAATATCTATAATGGGGATAAAACTAGTAATTAATAATAAGTAGTTAGGTACTCATTTTCCAAGTTATTAATACTTTTATTAAATCCTGCTTTCTAGGTAGCAAAAGATCATAATAAAATTAAAAAGATAAGGAAACATCTATATATATATATACACCTAATTTTGAATTCCTTAACACCCAAAATCCAAATTGATAAACATCTACTTACTATAAAAAATCTATTCTTGTAGCACCATTGTTAAAAAGACTGATTTTTATCTTAAATTAAAGCAGATTTAAGCTGTCAAAGTATATTACAACGTCAGTGTATTTTACAGCATACAAAATTAGAAATAAAGCTTATTTTCATCTATAATTGACATTAAATATAAATATAAAGGATAATAATAAACTCACACACATGAAATATATTGTAAATTATTTGAAAATGTAGGCACAGTACAAATTATAAAATATATTAAAGCAATGAGATCATAAAAAAATTAAGTTACAAAAAATTATGATCGGTAAAAAGAATTACAAAATGGTATGATTATTAAATAAACATATCAAAAATATTATACCTAAAAAAACTGGTATTCGGGAAAATTATGTAATTCGTAACTTAAATTTTTTGTGATTTCATATATTTTATAATTTGTATTGTAGGCCTGATGATGGCCATTGTTTGGCCGAAACATGTCAAATAATTTACAATATATTTTATGTGGTATGACTTTGAGTTTATGAATAGTTTTACCACATTTAAGAATGGATAATCTTCTGTTTTTAAATATAAATCTGATAAATAAAAAATAATAGTAATTAAATTTTGGTTTTTATTCAAAGCGAATCGTGTGTGAGCTTTCTTTGTCGTGACTCGGATTGAAAACTTAATAAAATTAAAATCGCTAAACACTATCAAAAACTTTAATAAAAATCACTTGATATTTCCAAAAAATAGTAAAATGCAAAAAATAGTTAAAAAAATTGTTAAAATTTTTAGAAATCTAAACATAGTAGTTTGTGCAACAAGTGCGGATATGATGCACATATCGCACACGAGTTAAATAGTACATTTTTCCAAAAATTAGAATATAAAAACAATAAAAACATATATCACGGGTTTGAAGACCTTCGTATCCGAAAGCGAGAGCATCAGCACGGAGCTATTACGGGCTGTCACGGATTTTTTATAACCTCATATAAAACTAATATTATGCATCTTCTATTTTTAAGTACGTCATATTCACATTTATTTTTTGATTTTTTGGGGCAATAATATTATTATTACAACTTTACGGCTAAATGAATATTTATTAAGTTATAACACGATAAATTGTTAAAAATTATTTGAAACTGTTAAAAATGCACAAAGCTGCTAAAACTTACTAAACATTATTAAAATAAAAAAAAATGTTCAAAATTACTAAAAATAAAGGACAAGCCTTAAATAGTAAAGTAAAAAATAGTGAAAAATGATTAAACATTGTTAAAAAATGATAAACGTATTAAAAAACTATAAAAAGCACCAAAAATTTTTAGTAATTTTCAAAAATTACTAAAAATAAAATGACAAGCGGTAAACATAATAATAAAGTACTAAAACTTCCTTGAAGCTATAAAAAATTTAATGAGAAATGCTTAAACTAATAATCATTAAAAAATATTAATAAAAAAATAAAAATTTTGGAATATAAAAAAAATGATAAAACATTTTTTTAGTAATTTTCAAAAATTGCTGAAAAAATGCTTAAACTAATCATCATTAAAAAAATGTTAAAAATGATCAAAAAAAGAAAGATAAAATAAAAAAAAAATATTGAAAAATTGTTTAAAACTTTCAAAAAATCTAAAAAAAACGTCAAACAATTCTTAAGCGTGACAAAAATTGCCAAAATTGAAACTGAAACAAAAACTGCTAAAAAATATTTGAAATTATCAAAAAATGCACCAAAATGCTGAAACTTCTAAAACATTTTAGCAACCTTAAAATATTAAATATTATACTAAAAATAAAGTAACAAGCCCTAAACATAGTAAGTAATAAAGTACTATACAGGGTATCCCGTAAAAAAGGGAAGAAACTTCGGCAGTACTTAATTTTAAGACCAAAAGTCTTTATGAACCCATTCTCTAAATTGAGTATTAAAGAAGTTACAGGGTATTAAATTTTCATAAAAAAATAACATTTCATATTTTTTTATGAAATGTTTTATGTCAGACTATATTAATTAGTCTAATATTACAGTAATAATTACCTGCCTGTAACTTGAACCAGAGACGTACTGCAGATAGGGAAGTAGTTAGAGTCATGTATGTTCTAGAGCGGAAGTGAGCTGTCAAAGTGTTTAAAATGGCGGGAAATTCAAATAGGGCTGCGCGACAAGGTGCTCTACATTGGGGGGCTGCGCAGGGTTCGTTGAACGCGCCCTACCTCTGGTTAAGGCCCCCCATCTGTCAATCTTTGACATAAGCCCCGCCCCCCATCTGCCAATCTTTGACATAACCTAAAAAATTCTCTCCACTCGTGGCCAACTTCAGAGTCCCCCACCTATGATTTAGGCACGAGCCGGTTAATCCAGGACGGCACGCGACTGTAGCGCTCCAAGTGACAAAAATAAACAATAATTTTAACAGATGTGACTTAAATCATTTTCTTTATGAGATAGTGACTTTAGCTCTGTAATATTAATAATTAAAATACGAGACGGTCAATCCAGGACAGCACGCGAAACACTAATTTATTTTATTATGAAACGTGATTCGCTTAAAAAACAAGTTTAAACATATTTAAACATGGGCTGTGGTAGCAGCGTGGCAAAGTGCCCGCTAATGGTGCAGTGGGTCCGGGGTTCGAATCCCACATGGTATTTCAATTTTTTTTAAACACAAGCCAGACTTCTTTTAATAAAATATATATATATATATATTTTTTTAAATATACAGGCTAGCTTTAGATAGTCAAGACATCTTTTAATAAAATAAATATAAATAGTTTAAGTCACATCTGTCAAAATTATTGTTTAATATGTTCGTCACTTGGAGCGCCAAGTCGCGTGCCGTCCTGGATTGATCGCCTTGTATTAAGGCCCCCTCCCCATCTGTCAATCTTTGACTTAACCAAAAAAATTCTTCTCTCCACGTGGTGTAACTCGTGGCCAACTTCAGAGTTCATTGTCAGCCACCAAATGACCTAATTCCCCACCTCCTAATCTTGCATGTGTTGTTGCGCTACGACGTCACACCTATCATCACGTCGATGCAGAGATGCGTTAAGATGATAACGAAATATCTAGTCCGAGCGTAAAATGAGTTGCCAAAAGGGCATTAGTTAATATCTCCGTTATTATTGGTCCGATTTAAACGCGGGAAACGGCCCTGTAATTTTGGTTTTGACATATTTTTCTAAAATTTATACCTTTCTAGTACACAAAGTGCATAAGATTTGTTAAGACATTAAGTAGGTAAAAGTTTATAAAAAAAGAAACAATAACTTTTATCTCGAAAACTGTTGAGAATTTCATAACAAACCTTGTGCACTTTGTGTACTAGAAATATAAAAAAATGTCAAAACCAAAACTTTTCCAGTGGCGTAAAAATTAGAGGGTACACAAGATAATTATTACTGTAATATTAGACTAATTACTATAGTCCGACATAAAAAATTTCATAAAAAAATATGAATTCGTTTTGGAGTTATACATAAAAATGTTATTTCTTTCTGAAAATTTAACACCCTGTAACTTCTTTAATACTCAATTTAGAGAATGGGTTCATAATGATTTTTGGTCTTCAAATTAAGTAAATATTTTTCCCTTTTATTCTAGTACACCCTGTATAACACTTGCTTGAAGCTATAAAAAAATTATTTTATCTGCAATATCTCTCTTATTTCTTCCGTCATATTTCTTACATTATCTTCTTTTATAGAATTTTCTTAAATCTTCCTTTTGGCATCCTTTTTTTATTTTACATATTTATTCTTTCTCCATAAGCCTATTAACCTTTTCTTCTTGTAATGCTTCTTTTTTATTTTCTTCGGTTTTCGTAATAATTATTTTGTTTTATTTGATTTCTCGACTATTTTCTTTTATTTTTCCCAAATTCTTATCATATTCAACCATTCATTTTCTATATTTTTATTATTTTTATCCACTTTGTATATTTTTTTAATATATTCATTTTACTTTCCATATTTTTTATCATACCTACTAATTTCTTATTTGATTTTTATTGGTCTTCCTTTTTTGTTCTCTTCCTTGTTTATTCATCACTTTCTTCTACATTTTGTTCTGATACTTCTAGGATATCCAAATGCACTTTTTCTAACTTGTTCCTCCTTCCTTTCTTTCCCTCTCTTTAATATTTTTCTTGATCCCCATCGAATTCTGTAGTCTGTATGTCTGTCTGTATGTATGGTTGTAGTCCACAAAGCTTAAAATAGTCTTAACTTCTGAATGCTTCAATATATCGACGTGAAATATTCACCATTTTTAAAGACCTTCGAATATTACATTTTAATAGAAAATGAATAAAGGGGATTTTCCGGGTTTTTCTCACTTTTTTTCTAGTTTCACAGGAAACACGCTGCAGGTCGTAATTTTTGAGCAAACCGCTTCATATTTGGGAAAAAGATACCTTGAAGTACTGTTACGAAGCCTATTGAAAATCGAAATAATCGGAAAATTTCTTGTAGGTTTACCCGGGTTGTTTTTTCCAAAATGTCATCATTTTAAAAAATCGATATCTATGAAATGAAAAAAATTATGAAAAATAGGATAAAAATCATGTGAAAAGGGCCAAAAAAAATGAAAAATAGGAAAAAATATTCTGAAAAATAGGGAAAACCAATGAAAAATAATGAAAAACCAATGAAAAAATAATGAAATACAGTGAAAAAAATTACGAAAAATAGTAAAAAAAATATATTTTTACCTCAATTGATTTAGTTTCTTCTTCCAGTTGAATAGTTTTTTTAGATTTTATTCAAATTAAAAAATATAAATTTGACATAATCTTGAGAAAAACTTCTGACCAATAATTTCGGTACTCATTAGACCCGATTAACACTATATAACAAAAACGCGAAGACTCTTGAAGTGTTCAAAATCTAGTCATCGGGGGACCTAATCACACGGCCTACTTGACTGCTAGTCGTTTCGCACATTGTCCCCATAATTTCGAGGGTGTCCACATGTGCGACTCTCTTTTGTCGAACATTTTCCATGGCACTCTTGTCAAAATAGTCGTTAGTCTATTGTCATCGGCGGCTGTTGTGTTTAATATGGATGCGGTGTGGAGATCGAAGAGTGCGCTGGAGAGGCTCTTTTCAATGGAAAGTATATATTTATGATCTAGAGAATATACAGGGGTAGACAAAAATATTTTCAAAAAAAATACACTGTTTTTTCTTTCTTTTATAGAATTTTCTTGAATCTTCCTTTTATTGGCATATTTTTTTTTCTTTCTCCATAAGCCTATTAATCTTTTCTTCTTGTAATGTTTGTTTTTGTTTTCAGCGGCGATTGCCGTCTAAATTTTTTAATTCCGTAAAATTGTAATTGAATTTTCCATTTCCATGAGTTCCGATCTATTCGATTATTCTTTTTTCGGCTACCGTCGAATCTGTTTATCCTATTTTATTCTTGTTTACATTTTTATTATATTTTCTTTATGCTCCAGCTTCATAAATTTTCTTTCTTTTATAATTAGTAGCGCGAAAGTAAAAATATTTTTTTCTGATGTCGTTTTTGATTTTAAATGAACTCAAATATATTTAAAAAAAATTGGTTATTATTTAATTTCTAAATAATATAATTAGTCACTATCAAATAAAAAACAGTGGCGTAAATATGGGGCATAAATAATAATGTGAATTTTTTGACTCATTTAAATTATTTTTATTTACTAAAAAACTTATTCTTTATTTATATATTTTACTGAGGCCCAAAAGCCTCAGTATTGCATTTGCGATTGTGAAAAAAATCCTGTCTGTCTGTCTGTCTGGATGTAAACACTATAACTCTCGAACGAAAGCTCCAGTTTTCGCTTTTCTGGTTAGTTGTCTCCAAGGAAGTATCCTATTGAATTTAAGATTGAATTGATGAGTTAAAAATTATTTAAACTATAATTTAAAAAAAATCCGGGATTGTATTTTATTAAATTAAAACCTTTTCAGAGGTAGAAAATTAATAAATGAGATAAGTTACTTTCTGTTTTTTAATTTCACTGTTTTACTTTATTTTTGAAACTTGATAAAGTGAAAAACTGTAAAATTAGTAAAATTTCAAAAAATGACAAAAAAAACTGGATAAATTGCTCAAACTTGCTTAAAACTGTGAACAAGTTCTCAAAATTGCTAAAAATTTACTTAAAAAACGGTTAAAAAAAATTACTTTTAATAATTCTCAAAAAATGGTAAAAAACGCAAAAAATAGTTTCAAATTAGTTGAAATTTTCATAAATCTAAAAAAAATTCTTAAACATGCTAAAAAATCATTCTAATACTTAATAAACTGATAAATTTGTTGGATTGCTAAAAAGTTACTAAAAAAATGGTTACCATTAAAAAATTGTTAAAAAATAACGTTCAAAATTCCTGAAAACGTGGTAATAAAATGAAGCTGTAAAAATGTAAGTGAAAAATGCTTAAACTTGCTATAATAATCATTAAAAAAAATGATAAACATATCAAATAATTATAAAAAGTGTCAAAAAATGCTCGAAACTATTAAAAAGTTACTAAAAAATTTTTAAAATAAAAAAAGTATCAAAACGCTATAAAAAGTGTCAAAATATTCTTGCTGAAACGAGATATGGTAAAAAATATTTAAAACTGTAAAAAATGCACGAAACTGCTAAAACTAACAAATGGTTAAAAAAAAAAATCGTAAATAAACAATTTTATATATTTTGTTATATCTCCATAAATTTTTATAATTTTTTTTGCTTATTTTACGAATTTTTGAAATTGTCGAAATTTTGGGTTTTTTAAAATTTGGGGTTTTTTTAAAATCTGCAATTTTTGAAATTTTCTGGCAATCATTATTTTCTAGTGTTTTTTTAAAATTTTTGAAATGTTCGATATATTTTTGATATTTTTAATTTTTTTTTATGTTTTTTGAAATTTTTGATACTTCTGAAATTTTTGAATTTTTTATAATTCAGTTTTTTTTTTAAACGTACTAAAAAATGATTAAAATAAGAAAATGTTAAAATCAGAAACAAACAATTTTATATATTTTGTTATTTCTCCATAAATTTTCATAAATTTTACAAATTTTTTACATATTTTTACAAATTTTTGAAATTTTTGACATTTTGAAATATTTGAAATTCTTGAAATTTTTTAAATTTTAGTGGTTTTTTAAAATCTGCAATTTTTGAAAATTTCTGACAACGATTATTTTCTAATGTTTTTTTAAATTTTTGATAACTTTTTGAAATGTTCGATATATTTTTGATATTTTTAATTTTTTTTTATGTTTTTTGAAATTTTTGATATACTTCTGAAATTTTTGAATTTTTTATAATTCAGTTTTTTTTAAACGTACTAAAAAATGATTAAAATAAGAAAATGTTAAAATCGGAAACAAACAATTTTATATATTTTGTTATTTCTCCATAAATTTTCATAAATTTTACAAATTTTTTACATATTTTTACAAATTTTTGAAATTTTTGACATTTTGAAATATTTGAAATTCTTGAAATTTTTTAAATTTTAGGGGTTTTTTAAAATCTGCAATTTTTGAAAATTTCTGACAACGATTATTTTCTAATGTTTTTTTAAATTTTTGATAAGTTTTTGAAATGTTCGATATATTTTTGATATTTTTAATTTTTTTTTATGTTTTTTGAAATTTTTGATATACTTCTGAAATTTTTGAATTTTTTATAATTCAGTTTTTTTTAAACGTACTAAAAAATGATTAAAATAAGAAAATGTTAAAATCGGAAACAAACAATTTTATATATTTTGTTATTTCTCCATAAATTTTACAAATTTTTTACATATTTTTACAAATTTTTGAAATTTTTGAAATTTTGAAATTTTGAAATTCTTGAAATTTTTTAAATTTTAGGGGTTTTTTAAAATCTGCAATTTTTGAAAATTTCTGACAACGATTATTTTCTAATGTTTTTTTAAATTTTTTAAGTTTTTGAAATGTTCGATATATTTTTGATATTTTTATTTATTTTTTATGTTTCTTGAAATTTTTGATATACTTCTGAAATTTTTGAATTTTTTATAATTCAGTTTTTTTTAAACGTACTAAAAAATGATTAAAATAAGAAAATTTTAAAATCGGAAACAAACAATTTTATATATTTTGTTATTTCTCCATAAATTTTCATAAATTTTACAAATTTTTTTCATATTTTTACAAATTTTTGAAATTTTTGACATTTTGAAATATTTGAAATTCTTGAAATTTTTTAAATTTTAGGGGTTTTTTAAAATCAGCAATTTTTGAAAATTTCTGACAACGATTGTTTTCTAATGTTTTTTTAAATTTTTTAAGTTTTTGAAATGTTCGATATATTTTTGATATTTTTAATTTTTTTTTATGTTTCTTGAAATTTTTAATATACTTCTGAAATTTTTGAATTTTTTATAACGTACTAAAAAATGATTAAAATAAGAAAATGTTAAAATCGGAAACAAACAATTTTATATATTTTATTACTTCTCCATAAATTTTTATTAATTTTACAAATTTTTTACGTATTTTACAAATTTTTAAACTTTTTGACATTTTGAAATGTTTAAAATTCATGAAATTTTTTAAAATTTCGGGCTTTTTTAAACTCTGCAATTTTCGACAATAATTATTTTCTACTATTTTTTAAAATTTTTGAAATGTTCGATACATTTTTGATGGTTTAAAATTTTTTTAATTATTAGAAGAAACTAATTATCCCCCGATTTTTTTTGCTTTTGTCAATGTACATTTATTTCTCATAAAATAAATAAATTATAAACATAATTACATTTGTTAAAAAAATGCTTATTATTGTTTTAACAAACAAAGCATTATCGAAGTATTTGAAATAATAAAACGAGCTTTCATAACCCTGTTCGTAACCCTCTTAAGGACAAACACAGGCTAACAGAATGTAATTACAGCCCCTAGAGGCTGCAAATCAGTTTTGCCAACAAATTCAACTCCCTTACCGCACCCTATTCCAAGGGTATCACCGTTTACAACACTCGAAAATGAGTAAGTATACACTTGAATAGAAATTTAGAGATATTCTAATAATAATTACAATCTGTTTACTTTTATCACTAAAATGATATTCTAATAAATATTTTTATCTATATCTAGGTAAAGGAATTTCTCGAACTAAACTATTTTCTATATAATAAATAATGTGGAAATAATAGCTTGATAATAGTTCTATCTTTTCCAGTTGAGTGGCAATCGAAAAACTCCTTAAAAACACCCTATAACCACAACAAAAATGCCACATTTGAATAGAACTTCTACTTCCGCAACGAAACGCACGCATAATGATCGTATTATTCAGATTACAAAAGTTGGCTGTGAGAGCAATATTTGCCGACTGTTACAGGATCGAATCTAGCCCAATATACCACATTAAATTAATTTTTTTAATGATCTGTTTGAAAAATTACTTAAATTCATATAGATTAATTTCGAGGCAAGATAAATTAGTAGGATATATTTCTTAGTTACCGGGTAAATTACCGGCCTTATGTAGAATTTCCTAGTGATAAGGCCTTTTGGTGGAGACAGAATCACGTTTCGTCTCAATTAAGAAACTTTGAAAAATCCTTGAGATTTTCTTAAAAATCGTTTAAAGATCCTTAAAAAAACACGTAAAAATTCATTAAAACGTTAAAATCCCTTTAAAAAATCGTTGAAAAATCTTTAAATTGAATAATTTTTGAAAAATCCTTAAATTCATTGAAGAATTTTCATTAAAAATCTTGAAAAACATTGAAAAATCCTTGTAAAGTCCTTGAGATTTTCTTAAAAGTTGTTTAAACATCCTTAAAAAAATCCTTGAAACGTTAAAATCCCCTTAAAAAATCGTTGAAAAATCTTTAAACTATAATTGAATAATTCTTGAAAAATCCTTAAATTCCTTGAAGAATTTTCATTCAAAATCTTGAAAAAAAAATAGTAAAAAAAGACTTGAAACAGTACTAAACTTTGAAAAATTATAACCTAAGCTAAACTTTGAAAAATCCTTGTAAAATCCTTGAAATTTTCTTAAAAATTGTTTAAACATCCTTAAAAAATCCTTAAAACGTTAAAATCCATTTAGAAAATCGTTGAAAAATCTTTAAATTGAATAATTTTTGAAAAATCCTTAAATTCCTTGAAGAATTTTCATTAAAAATCTTGAAAAACTTTGAAAAATCCTTGTAAAGTCCTTGAGATTTTCTTAAAAGTTGTTTAAACATCCTTAAAAAAATCCTTGAAACGTTAAAATCCCTTTAAAAAATCGTTGAAAAATCTTTAAACTATAATTGAATAATTCTTGAAAAATCCTTAAAAATTCCTTGAAAAATTTTCATTCAAAATTTTGAAAAAAATAGTAAAAAAAGACTTGAAACAGTACTAAACTTTGAAAAATCCTAACCTAAGCTAAACTTTGAAAAATCCTTGTAAAATCCTTGAAATTTTCTTAAAAATCGTTTAAACGTCCTTAAAAAAATCCTTAAAACGTTAAAATCCATTTAAAAAATCGTTGAAAAATCTTTAAATTGAATAATTTTTGAAAAATCCTTAAAAATTCCTTGAAGAATTTTCATTCAAAATCTTGAAAAACTTTGAAAAATCCTTGTAAAGTCCTTGAAATTTTCTTAAAAGTCGTTTAAACATCCTTAAAAAAATACTTAAAAAAATCCTTGAAACGTTAAAATCCCTTTAAAAAATCGTTGAAAAATCTTTAAATTGAATAATTTTTGAAAAATCCTTAAATTCCTTGAAGAATTTTCTTAAAAGTCGTTTAAACATCCTTAAAAAATCCTTGAAACGTTAAAATCCCTTTAAAAAATCGTTGAAAAATCTTTAAACTATAACTGAATAATTCTTGAAAAATCCTTAAAAATTCCTTGAAAAATTTTCATTCAAAATCTTGAAAAAAAAATAGTAAAAAAAGACTTGAAACAGTACTAAACTTTGAAAAATTATAACCTAAGCTAAACTTTGAAAAATCCTTGTAAAATCCTTGAAATTTTCTTAAAAATTGTTTAAACATCCTTAAAAAATCCTTAAAACGTTAAAATCCATTTAGAAAATCGTTGAAAAATCTTTAAATTGAATAATTTTTGAAAAATCCTTAAATTCCTTGAAGAATTTTCATTAAAAATCTTGAAAAACTTTGAAAAATCCTTGTAAAGTCCTTGAGATTTTCTTAAAAATCGTTTAAACATCCTTAAAAACTTTGAAAAATCCTAACCTAAGCTAAACTTTGAAAAATCCTTGTAAAATCCTTGAGATTTTCTTAAAAATCGTTTAAAGATCCTTAAAAAAACACGTAAAAATTCCTTAAAACGTTAAAATCCCTTTAAAAAATCGTTGAAAAATCTTTAAATTGAATAATTTTTGAAAAATCCTTAAATTCATTGAAGAATTTTCATTAAAAATCTTGAAAAACATTGAAAAATCCTTGTAAAGTCCTTGAGATTTTCTTAAAAGTTGTTTAAACATCCTTAAAAAAATCCTTGAAACGTTAAAATCCCTTTAAAAAATCGTTGAAAAATCTTTAAACTATAATTGAATAATTCTTGAAAAATCCTTAAAAATTCCTTGAAAAATTTTCATTCAAAATTTTGAAAAAAATAGTAAAAAAAGACTTGAAACAGTACTAAACTTTGAAAAATCCTAACCTAAGCTAAACTTTGAAAAATCCTTGTAAAATCCTTGAAATTTTCTTAAAAATCGTTTAAACGTCCTTAAAAAAATCCTTAAAACGTTAAAATCCATTTAAAAAATCGTTGAAAAATCTTTAAATTGAATAATTTTTGAAAAATCCTTAAAAATTCCTTGAAGAATTTTCATTCAAAATCTTGAAAAACTTTGAAAAATCCTTGTAAAGTCCTTGAAATTTTCTTAAAAATCGTTTAAACATCCTTAAAAAAATTCTTCAAAAAATCCTTAAAACGTTAAAATCCCTTTAAAAAATCGTTGAAAAATCTTTAAACTATAATTGAATAATTCTTGAAAAATCCTTAAAAATTCCTTGAAAAATTTTCAATCAAAATCTTGAAAAAAATAGTAAAAAAAGACTTGAAACAGTACTAAACTTTGAAAAATCCTAACCTAAGCTAAACTTTGAAAAATCCTTGTAAAATCCTTGAAATTTTCTTAAAAATCGTTTAAACATCCTTAAAAAAATCCTTAAAACGTTAAAATCCATTTAAAAAATCGTTGAAAAATCTTTAAATTGAATAATTTTTGAAAAATCCTTAAATTCCTTGAAGAATTTTCATTAAAAGGCTTGAAAAACTTTGAAAAATCCTTGTAAAGTCCTTGAGATTTTCTTAAAAATCGTTTAAGGATCCTTAAAAAAACACGTAAAAATTCCTTAAAACGTTAAAATCCCTTTAAAAAATCGTTGAAAAATCTTTAAACTATAATTGAATAATTCTTGAAAGATCCTTAAAAATTCCTTGAAAAATTTTCATTCAAAATCTTGAAAAAAATAATAAAAAAAGACTTGAAACAGTACTAAACTTTGAAAAATCCTAACCTAAGCTAAACTTTGAAAAATCCTTGTAAAATCCTTGAAATTTTCTTAAAAATCGTTTAAACATCCTTAAAAAAATCCTTAAAACGTTAAAATCCATTTAAAAAATCGTTGAAAAATCTTTAAATTGAATAATTTTTGAAAAATCCTTAAATTCCTTGAAGAATTTTCATTAAAAATCTTGAAAAACTTTGAAAAATCCTTGTAAAGTCCTTGAGATTTTCTTAAAAGTTGTTTAAACATCCTTAAAAAAATACTTAAAAAAATCCTTAAAACGTTAAAATCCCTTTAAAAAATCGTTGAAAAATCTTTAAATTGAATAATTTTTGAAAAATCCTTAAATTCCTTGAAGAATTTTCATTAAAAATCTTGAAAAATCCTTGTAAAGTCCTTGAGATTTTCTTAAAAATCGTTTAAACAACCTTAAAAAAATACTTAAAAAAATCCTTAAAACTTTAAAATTCGTTTAAAAAATCTTTGAACCATAATTGAATAATTCTTGAAAAATCCTTAAAAATTCCTTGAAGAATTTTCATTAAAAATCTTGAAAAAAAGACTTGAAACAGTACTAAACATTGAAAAATCCTTGTAAAGTCCCTGAGATTTTCTTAAAAATCGTTTAAACATCCTTAAAAATGTATTTAAAAAAATCCTTAAAACGTTAAAATCCCTTTAAAAAATCTTTGAACCATAATTGAATAATTCTTGAAAAATCCTTAAAAATTCCTTGTAGAATTTTTATTAAAAATCTTGGGAAAATGGTAAAAAAAAAGACTTGAAAAATCCTTGTAAAGTCCTTGAGATTTTCTTAGCTGACTTTGTTTCTTCGACGAGGTGATTTTTTCTCTTAAAATCAAGATTATAAGGTATTAATTTTATTTTACAATGAATATTTCTCGCCTTATACAGGGTGTTTCATTACTAATTAGAAAAATTTCAACTATATAATTATGAGTTAGATCCGTATCTCGCTACGCTCGGTGTGGCTAGTGAGGAATTTTTCCCCCTCTTCTTTTTACTACTACATTTTTATTATTTTATGTTGCAAACTTTTTTCTTTCAATTTTATTCACTTTTCCCTCACTCTTTTTTCTCCTACTTGTTTAGATTTTTGATACTCTCGACACGAAGTGGCTAGTGGTGAGGAATTCCCCCCCCCCCCAACTATTTTTTACTATTTTTTTTTGGTTCAAACTACCGTCTTTAAATTTTTTTTTCACATTTTCCCCCTACTTTTTTTAAAGAGCTTGATTGATTTGATACCCTACTAATTTTTCCCCACTGTTTTCTCCCCTACTTTTTACTATTTTACCTGTGTTTCGACTTTTTTCTTTCAATGTTTTTCCACTTTTTCCCTCACTCTTTTTTCCCCTACTTTTTACTATTTTCCTTGTGTTTCAACTTTTTTCATTCAATTTTTTCCACTTTTTCCCTCACTATTTTTCCCCTACTTTTTTAGAAAGATTGTTTTATTTGATACTCTCGGTACGAAGTAGCTGTTAGGAATTTTTTTCCCAATTTTTACCCCTACTAGTTTTTCCCCAATGTTTTCTCTCCTACTTTTTACTATTTTCCTTATGTTTCAACTTTTTTCTTTCAATTTTTTTCACCTTTCCCCCACTCTTTTTTCTCCTATTTGTTTAGAGCTTTGATACTCTAGACACGGAGTCGCTAGTGGTTAGGAATTCCCTCCACCCCACTCTTTTCCACTATTTTACTATTTTATTTGTTTCAGACGTCTTTCTTTAAATTTTTTTTCCACTTTTTCCCTCACTCTTTTTTCCCCTACTTTTTTAGAGAGATTGGTTGATTTGATACTCTCGGAATTTTTTTCCCTCTTTTTGCCCTACTTTTTTCTTTTCTTCTTTCTTTTTTTGCCAGTTTCTTCCATTGTTCTTTTTCCTACTTTTACTCCTTTTTTGTTTTTTTTTCATTTTTTCTTTTACTTTTTTCCCAATTATTTTCCCCTACTTTTTTACTAATTTCTTTTGTTTCAAACTTTTTCTTTTATTTTTTTATTCAGTTTTTCTCCCAATGCTTTTCTCCTTTACTTTTTTCTTTACGTTTCATACTTTTTTCTTTTTTTACCAGTTTTCCCCCATTATTCTTTATCCTATTTTTTTGTTTTAAATTTTTGTCTTTCATTTTTTCTTTTACTTTTCGCCCAATTCTTTTTTACCTACATTTTTTCTATTTCCTTTGTATTTCAATCTCTTTTCTTTCTTTTTTTGCCAGTTTTTCCTTCACTATTCTTTCTCCTACTTTTTTTGTTTTAAATACTTTTCTGTCATTTTTTATTTTACTTTTCCCTCATTCTGTTTTCCCCTACTTTTTTACTATTTGCTTTATATTTCAAATTTTTTCTCCTATTTTTTTACTATTTTTTCCTCTACTTTCTTCTTTATGTTTCATACTTTTTCTTTTTTTTGCCAGTTTTCCCCATTATTCTTTCTCCTATTATTTTGTTTTAAATTTTTTTCTTTCATTTTTTCTTTTACTGGTCCCGCAATTCTTTTTTTTATACTTTGTTATTATTTTCTTTGGATTTCAATCTTCTTCCTTTCGTTTTTGCCGCTTTTCCCTTACTATTCTTTCTCCTACTTTTTTACTATTTTTTTGTTTTAAATTTTTTTCTTTCATTTTTTCCATCACTTTTCTCTGTGTGTTCTCCCCTACTTTTTTACTAATTTCTTTTTGATTTAATCTTTTTCTTTTTTTTGCCACTTTTTCCCCTACTATTCTTTCTCCTATTTTTTACTATTTTCTTTGGTTCAATAATTTTCTTTTATTTTTTCTTTCAGTTTTTCCCTCAATTCTTTTCTCCTCTACTTTTTTACTAGTTTCTTTACGTTTCATTTTTTTTTTTTTTTTGCCAGTTTTCCCCCATTGTTTCTCCCACTTTTTTACTACTTTTTTATTTTAGGCTTTTTCCTTTCATTTTTCTTTTACCTTTCCCCCAATTCTTTTTTTACTACTTTTTTACTATTTTGTTGTATTTCAATCTTTTTTCTTTCTTTTTTTGCCAGTTTTTCATCTAAGTACTATTATTTTTCCTACTTTTTTGATTTAAACATTTTTCTTTCATTTTTTCTTTTACTTTTTCCACTACTCTTTTTACCCCACTTTTTTATTATTTACTTTATATTTAAAAAAAAATTTCTTTCGTTTTTTTCCCTCTTACCTTTTTACTACTTTTTTGTTTTAAATTTTTTTCTTTCATTTTTTCTATTACTTTTCCCTTTGTGCTTCTCCCCTACTTTTTTACTAATTTCGGTTTAATTTAATCTTTTTCTTTCTTTCTTTTGCCACTTTTTCTTTCTGCCATTTTTTACTATTTTCTTGTTTAAGCAAAAAATAAATTTATGTGTATATTGTATCAAGGGGAGGTAGTGGAGATAATTACATTCTCTCTAAAAAAATGGTAAATAGTAATATAATGTTACTTCTGGTACTGTGTTACAAAATTTTTTTTCATAACTTTAACCAAAAAATTTTTTTTCGACGCCCTTGCACCTAAGATTTGAGCAATATTTTATGTACCACAGTAAAAAGAGGATTCTTGCATTTAATTATAAAAAATTTAAATGGTACAACTTTATGGCTGGATCCATCTCTGTCATACAATATTCATTTATTTTGAGCTCGAAGCTCTTGAATGTTCCTCGAGAGCTACGCTCAGGCTACTACGTACAATACAAAATATTTACCTGGTAGTGAATGGTAGCGGAATACAAGAAAGAAAAGAACCAACTCTTGCTAGATTATCCCCGGCTTAGTGCACTTATTCTCAACTTGAAGAGGAAACTTTTTAAGAGTCGTTTTGTTGGTCTTTACACCATTTTGTAACAAGTTTCATTCATAGAAATTGTGTATTTAGATACAAAAAAAAATCTATTTACTCAACGCTCAAAAATGATTAATAATATTTATCCATCTCTTAATCTGTTCTAATATATCAAGCGTAAAATATCTAAAACTATCAAAGAGTGTATAAATCATCTGAAGGAGGAATTTTTCTTTCACATACCACGTTGAAACGTATAATTACAGCCCTGATAAATGGCTAATTAGCGACGGTGGGTCTAAGGTTAAGCCAACGTGATCGATATTTATAGGGGGCCTAATGGACCAGCTACCGAGGAGCCCCCCAGGGCCTGAACCATCATTGGTGACGGGTACGCCTCTTCTTGCACCCGAGATTTTGCTCTCTTCTTGCTGACGATAGAATTGAGAAAATTGCTAGTTAGTAGGTAACGCCCTATTACCATCCAACAGTTTTTTAACCATTTATATTAATTTGGTTTGGTGCATTCTTTCTTGAAAAAAAAAGTAATTATCATATAAAGATAATTTAAGCTTGTTTATAATAATTTGGATTTTTTAATACAAAACTTTCTTATTTATTATAATCTGAATTTTGTTTGTTTCATTTTTCTTAACTTATTCATTTTCTTCATTTTAGATGAACCCACTGCATTTTTAAATAGATCAACATATCTCGAATATTATACAAACTTTTTTTAAGCAATTACTTCATTTCTAAAAAGGTCAACAAATCTCGAATATTATGAAAACTCTTTTTTAATTTGCTTCATTTTTAGACAGGTCAACATATCTCGAATATTGGGCAGACTTTTTTTTTAATTTCTGTATTTCTAAATAAGTCAATACATACATTTTTTTAAGAAATTACTGCATTTTTAAATTGGTCAACATATCTCGTTTATTACTGAATTTTTTTAAAAAAATTAACGTATCTCGAATGTTATGGAAACATTTTTTAAGAAATTACTGCATTTGTAAAAGATCTACATATTTCGAATATTCCGGATTTTTTTAAAGAAATTACTGCATTTTTAAAATGGTCAACATATCTCGATTATTACTGCATTTTTAGAAAATCAACATATCGCGAATGTTATTTAAACATTTTTTAAGAAATTACTGCATATCAACATATCTCGAATATTTAGGATTTTTTTAAAGAAATTACTGCATTTTTAAAATGGTCAACATATCTCGATTATTACTGCATTTTTAGAAAATCAACATATCGCGAATGTTATGGAAACATTTTTTAAGAAATTACTGCATATCAACATATCTCGAATATTTAGGATTTTTTTTTAAGAAATTACTGCATTTTTAAAATGATCAACATATCTCGATTATTCAAAAAAAAATCAACATATCGCGAATGTTATGGAAAATTTTTTTAAGAAATTACTGCATATCAACATATCTCGAATATTTAGGATTTTTTTTAAGAAATTACTGCATTTTTAAAATGGTCAACATATCTCGATTATTACTGCATTTTTAGAAAATCAACATATCGCGAATGTTATGGATTTTTTTTTAAGAAATTACTGCATATCAACATATCTCGAATATTTAGGATTTTTTTTTAAGAAATTACTGCATTTTTAAAATGGTCAACATATCTCGATTATTACTGCATTTTTAGAAAATCAACATATCGCGAATATGATGCAAACATTTTTTAAGAAATTACTGCATATCAACATATCTCGAATATTTAGGATTTTTTTTAAGAAATTACTGCATTTTTAAAATGGTCAACATATCTCGATTATTACTGCATTTTTAGAAAATCAACATATCGCGAATGTTATGGAAACATTTTTTAAGAAATTACTGCATATCAACATATCTCGAATATTTAGGATTTTTTTAATGAAATTACTGAATTTCTGAAATGGTCAACATATTTAGATTTTTACTGCATTTTTAAAAAAATCAACGTATCTCGAATATGATGGAAACATTTTTTAAGAAATTACTGCATTTTTAAAAAATCTACATATTTCGAATATTCCGG
Source organism: Neocrepidodera transversa (assembly GCA_963243735.1). Classification (NCBI taxonomy): domain Eukaryota; kingdom Metazoa; phylum Arthropoda; class Insecta; order Coleoptera; family Chrysomelidae; genus Neocrepidodera; species Neocrepidodera transversa. Next base: position 4,880,889 of record OY725347.1, on the reverse strand, counting down.
ATTTTTTTAAAGAAATTACTGCATTTTTAAATAGGTCAACATATCTCAAATATTCCCTGACCTCATTTTTTCATAAGTGGAATAATATACAGGGTGTAATTAAAATGTGTACAAATATTGAAACTGGGAGATTCATGTGATACCCATAACTGATATTTTAAATTTTTTGTGATAACTTCTAGAATTAAAAAAAACGGGTAAAAACCCTATTTTCATACATTTTCTAATATTTTCTTACATTTTCGTACATTTTCGTACATTTTCGTACATTTTCGTTGTCGGGTAAATCCATATAATAGTTGATACTCATTAAAAACAGTAAAATTATAATAGTTGCTCAAAATGCCGTCGAATATTAGCGAAATTTGATACGCCATAAACTAACTGTTTCATATGACCCCATAAAACAAAAATTACAGGGATTTAAGTCTGGAGACCTGGGAGGCCAACTTGTAGGTCAATTCCTCCCAATCCACTTCTGAGGGAAAATGCCCCGCATGTAAATCAAACTTTACTGTCACATCCTTTGTCTTCTCTATCTGTATCTGTAAGATGATGGCAGGGTGGGTTGCTCCACAAGTAGACTGTCCCACCAGGTGCGGTATGATTCATCCAGGCCTCACTGGGGTAGTGCTGGAAATAGTCATCCTACTTTTCTCCTTGTCTACAATGTTTTTAGCAGTGTGAATAGGTTATATGTTCTGCCTTTATCCAGTCAACTACATGTATGGTGGACCGAGTAAGGGAAGTTCGTTGACCGCAAATGTTTGGTACTTTCTACCATGTTCCCACGACCTGAACAATGGCCAAGTATAAAGGCCGATGCCCTAAAAAACCTGGCCACCGTGTCTGGTTGTGGCTCTTTTGAAAGTGCTCTTTGTAGCTTTGCTTTCTTTCCTCGCAGTAGACTCTGGTTTCTCTGGTTTTATCTAACGACGACTTTTCCGTATTCTTTGAGGTGATATTATCCTTTATACTTCTTCTAAAAAAATAGGTAATGTTTCCTTGAAGAAGCAAATATACTTTGACCCATTTAGACGATTTGGAAAGATATAGAGTCCCTATGAGATGATTAATAATAATGCCAGCCCAAACATCTATTGAAAATTTTTGCTGATGGAGAGCATGAGGACTTTCAAAACTCGATTTATGAGTGGTGCGCATATTAAATATTACATCATGGGTAAAACTAACCTCAATGTTCAAGAATTCTTCTTTATCAGCGATTCTTTGTAATATCTACTGACAAAACTCAATTCTTCTTTCATCGTCTCCTGGATATAACGTCTGTATGTTCTAAATGTGGTAAAGATGCAACCTTGCACTTTTAGAGTTTACCAAACAATAAAATGGGTTACTCCTACTATTTGACCAAAATAAGTGGAACCGCAATACTCGAATTCATGTTAACAACACCGCACTAAATTCTTACGAAGCGAACAGTTTGAATAATCTGGTTAAATGAGCTCCTTGATGGTGTGAATAGGGTGAAAAGCTACTGCGCACCACTAACTCATAGCTCGACTTATATAAGCCAAATAGTATTTAAGAAGCTACTCATCTACAAGTAGGTAAAGGTCTATGTTCAATCGTTTGCAATATTTGTTCTTCGGCATCAAGTACTCTAATGAAGCATTAAAAGAATGGAAAGACCTATAGTATCTTAAATTCTAACCAGCAGTTATGGGAGTTTGGAACCCTTCGATTGGGTTTTTTTTTCATTATAACTATTATGAGTTGTAGAGACGAGAATCTTTTAAAGATACCTCACGCTTGGTTCTATGCGTGAGGTAGTGCAGGACTCTTCCCTGATCCCTCTATATGCAGAGTCAGGGGCATACCTGCTAAACCCTCTCCTAGATAATCTGTCCATTTTGATTGGTGTTTCCTTGTACCCTGCTGTAGAAGAAAGATTCTCCTTTTCAGGGATACACTGGGAGTTGTTCTCAAAATGAAAGAAATATTTTATTATGTAATACTGTTGTGATCCCTACGATGCTCCAGGAAAGGGAGGTTCATCTAATAATCATCTTCCAATACATCTAGGAGCTGAGTGAATCCTTCTTGGGTTTTCTGCTGACTGTTCGTCTGTTCCTATCAACTGTTCATTTGGTCCATAGAGTGGTTCGATTGGGAAATCGTTTCCCATATAAATTTCTTGCTTGACTATTGTTTTCACTAGCAGCAGCATACGCCAGAACCATATTAGTTAATTCAGTGTTGGAAAACATTTCAACAGACAATAAAATCGCACTTCAAAAACATTTTACAATTAACAATCTCACAATACCGCTTGAATATCGACTGATCGATGAAAAACTCACATTCTGAGCTAAGAAATTAACTGTATTCGAATTAAATCGAATACAGTGGCGTATTGTTCGGTTAATAAGACGAATTAAAAAAATGATTTAAAAAATAAAATGAATAATGAATAACCCTGTACTTTTGAAATATTGCGACTTATGACTGCTACAAAAATAATGACTAAATACCAGATTCTATTGTTTTTAGGACATATTATTATAGTCATTAAAATAGAAGGTAAAGGTAAAAAATTAAATAACTTCTGTTGACAAACTAAAACCACTCTTAAATAATGAGCCGACATAAAGGAAGATTAAACCCGACGCTATTAATGAGGTTATTTGTAGAAAACAAGATAAAGACAAATGATCCTTGTGGAAATGAAATTACGGAGCTGGCGAAATACAACAAGAGGGTAAATAGCGATTTTCGTTGTGTGTTTCTCTTTCTAGCCTTGTCGTCGTAACCCCCAAATCGATGATCACATGTCTCCACCACCAGACAAAATGGCGGATGGAATTGTTGCATCCCTTATTCGGTTTCGAATCATTCCCGGTTTCTGCTCCCTGGATTCTATTAAGGGTTTCGGGTTTTTTATTACGTTACTGGATTTGTCGTTACTTCGTTCTTGTCAAAGATTAAAATGAACCTTCTTTGTATTTTATTTCTTTTATAGACATTTTTAATAGCAATTTTTTATCTCCTATGAGATAAATGATCTGTAATCGTTAAAAATTGGTTGCCAAGAATAATAACAATATTTTATACATACTTTTTTATAGTTCTAGGCCTACTCATGTTATTCTTTACCCCTTACACCTCTATATAAATATATTTGGCCACTTTATCCCTTTAGGGTATCCATATAAAAATAAGTAGTACATTTACCCCTTGCTCCTGTCCATGTAAAAAATTTGGTTCTCTTACAAATTATCCCTTAAGTTTTTTTAATAATATTTTGGCCTATTGCACCTTGAGCCAACCTATTTAACAAAATATTTTATTTTTTATCTTTTTAAAAAAACAGTAGAAAGGTAAAATTTTTACAGTTGCCATAATTTAATTTGTTTACCAATGCATTGTCTTAAAAATTTGTTCAACAGAATTATCTTCGTTAAAAAAGACAAATTCGATTATGGCAGCTGTAAAAAAATTGCAGTTGCCACAATACAAATTGTATCAGCAGTAGAAAGGAAAAATTTTTACAGCTGCCTTAATTTGTCTTAAAAATTTGTTGAACAGAATTATCATTGCTAAATGTATCTTAGGCAAATTAGATTCTGGCAGCTGTAAAAAAATGAAAAATTACAGTTGCCATAATTTGTCTGCCTGTGCATTTAAATTTTTTATTATACAGAATAATCTTTAAAAAAACCTTCACAAATTAAATTGCATCAGCAATAGAAAGTTTTATAGTTGCCATAATTTAATTTGTCTTAACAATTTTTTCAACAGAATTATATTTGGTAAAAAAATCTTAGGCAAATTATATTATGACAACTGTAAAAAATTTAAAAAAATATAGCTGCGATAATTTGCCTATCTGTGCATTTTAAAATTTATTGTACTAAAAAGAAACCTTGACAAATTAAAATGCTTCAGCTATAGAAAGGTTAAAGTTTTATAGTTGCCATAATTTAATTTGTCTTAAGAATTTTTTTCAACAGAATTATGTTTGGTAAAAAAAATCTTAGACAAATTGGATTATGACAACTATAAAAAATTAAAAAAAATTATAGCTGCCATAATTTTCCTATCTGTGCATTTTAAAATTTTATTGTACCAAAAAAAATCTTGACAAATAAAAATGCATCAGCAATAGAAAGGTAAAAGTTTTATAGTTGCCATAATTTAATTTGTCGAATGAATTTTTTCAACATAAATTATATTTGGTAAAAAAATCTTAGACAAATTAGATTATGACGACTATAAAATATTAAAAAAATTATAGCTGCCATAATTTGCCTATCTGTGCATTTTAAAAATTTAATTGACTAAAAAAATACCTTGACAAATTAAATTGCATCAGCAATAGAAAGGTAAAAGTTTTATAGGTGCCATAATTTAATTTGTCTTAAAAATTTTTTCAACAGAAATATATTTGGTAAAAAAATCTTAGACAAATTAGATTATGACAACTATAAAAAATTCATAATTTGTCTATCTGTGCATTTTAAAATTTTATTGTACTAAAAAAATACCTTGACAATCGGACCTTTTGTGATATTATGGATATTATTTCGAAAAAATATATTATTTGTATCACGTGGACTGGATCCATATATTTTTTTAACTATACTTTATTTTATTGTTAATGATTTAGATGATTTAATAAATAATTTCTTTAAAAACGGCCTGTTACTAATTAAGTATTTGTTTTTTTTTTAATCCCGGAAATTGTACAAACTCGCCAATATATAATATTCATCGAGGATAATAAAGCAATCAAGAGGTAGCCATGCTGATTGCGCATTTATTGTAAAATGAGATTTGTGAGAAAATATATGTATATCCTTGTATTTACAATTTGCGGGAAGTTCTTCGTGCAATTCTGCAATTTCTTGGCTTCTTATAACTTACTGCTCGAGCAATAAATCGAGAATATTTCAAATGGCGAGCACACTGGCAGTTTGCTTTCTTGAATTATGCACTACGAGTTCTGGTCGATATTTACGACGTTTTTTACACTCTTTGTGACCTTTGGCACTTACTTTGTTGTATAAGTGTTAAAGGAGACGATCTAAAAGTTATATCGTGTTTATATTATGAAAGACCAGATGTTATTTACAAGGTGTTTAAATATTTGAGTCGATTTTCTTTAATATAAACCAGAATTGATTTTAAAACGAGAAATTAAAAGGATAAAAATGTTTTTTAATGTAGAAGTTAGTCATTCAAGGCCAAATTTCTGTTGGTTTTATCTTCAAGGTTAGACCTTGCCTTAAGAGATCTGCATCGGAGCCTGATCATTTGCAGACAAGACAAATTTTGCCTAAAGTGGACAAAAAAAACACCAGTAGCAAAAATGAATCTATCCATCTACTTAATAAATGCTAATTATACAGTGTGTTAATTAGTTAATTATAACGTGATTTAGTTTAAGGTTTTTCTTTCGAGTGGATGTGAAAGAAATCAGTAACAAAAATTGGTAATTCTGAATTAAAATATTTAATTAAAATTATAATTTTTTTTACGAGTTAATAGACTAAAGATAACTGAAAATGAGAATATCTGAAGTTGACTGGTTGTTTTGTTAGAACGTCAATCAGAAGAAGGAAACACCGAAACCGAAAAGTTTATTCAACCGTCAGGGCTGTCAATCACATCCAATTCCAATCCAAACACTTGTAATATGATATTGCCGTTCTTAAGGGTTGTTGCTACCAGTAATTACTAAATTATATTTTAAATATAAGGTTCTAGTTTAGCTAACAAGTATTTTGTTGTCAGTTAAAAAAACTCGAATTTATGAGGTTGTTGACAACAACATAAATTTTTATTCGACGAGAGAAATATTAAAAATGGTTTTAATTTCAAGTTATGCAATTTAATTTGGCAATGCATTTTTTACAGTTGTCATAATCTAATTTCTCTAAGATTTTTTTACCAAATAATTGTAAAAATTCTTAAGACAAATTAAATTATGACAACTATAAAACTTTTATTTTTCTATTGCTAATATAGTATATTTTTAATTTTTTTACAGTTGTCATAATCTAATTTGTCAAGGTTTTTTTTTACCAAAAATAATTCTGTTGAAAAAATTCTTAAGACCAATTAAATTATGACAACTCTAAAACTTTTCTTTTTCTATTGCTGATGCAGTATATTTTTTTTAATTTTTTACAGTTGGCATCTAATTTTGGTAAGATTTTTATACCAAATATAATTTTTTTCTAAGATTTTTTTACCAAATATAATTCTGTTGAAAAAAATTCTTAAGACAAATTAAATTATGGCAACTATAAAACTTTTACCTTTCTATTGCTGATGAATTTTAATTTGTCTGGGTTTTATTTTGGTACAATAAAATTTTAAAATACATAGATATACAAATTATGGCAGCTATTATTTTTTTAATTTTTTACAGTTGTCATAGTCTAATTTGTCTAAGATTTTTTTACCGAAGATAATTCTGTTGAACAAATTTTTAAGACAATGCATTGGTAAACAAATTAAATTATGGCAACTATAAAACTTTTACCTTTCAATTGCTGATGCATTTTACTTTGTCAAGATTTTTTTAGTACAATAAAATTTTAAAATGCACAGATAGACAAATTATGGCTGCTATATTTTTTTAAATTTTTTATAGTTGTCCTAATCTAATTTGTCTAAGATTTTTTTACCAAATATATTTCTGTTGAAAAAATTCTTACGACAAATTAAATTATGGCAACTATAAAACTTTTACCATTCTATTGCTGATGCATTTTAATTTGTCAAGATTTTTTTAGTACAATGAAATTTTAAAATGCACAGATAGACAAATTATGGCAGCTATAATTTTTTACAGTTGTCCTAATCTAATTTGTCTAAGATTTTTTTACCAAATATATTTCTGTTGAAAAAATTCTTAAGACAAATTAAATTATGGCAACTATAAAACTTTTACCTTTCTATTGCTGATGCATTTTAATTTGTCAAGATTTTTTGAGTACAATAAAATTTTAAAATGCACAGATATACAAATTATGGCAGCTATAATTTTTTACAGTTGTCCTAATCTAATTTGTCTAAGATTTTTTTACCAAATATATTTCTGTTGAAAAAATTCTTAAGACAAATTAAATTATGGCAACTATAAAACTTTTACCTTTCTATTGCTGATGCATTTTAATTTGTCAAGATTTTTTGAGTACAATAAAATTTTAAAATGCACAGATAGACAAATTATGGCAGCTATAATTTTTTTAATTTTTTTTAGTTGTCATAATCTAATTTGTCTAAGATTTTTTTACCAAATATAATTCTGTTGAAAAAGATTCTTAAGGCAAATTAAATTATGACAACTATAAAAATTTTATTTTTCTATTGCTTATGCAGTATTTTTTTTTTAATTTTTTACCGTTGTCATCTAATTTTTCTAAGATTTTTTTACCAAATATAATTCTGTTGAAAAAATTCTTAAGACAAATTAAATTATGGCAACTATAAAACTTTTACCTTTCCATTGATGATGCATTATAATTTATCAAGGTTTTTTTTAGTACAATAAAATTTTAAAATGCACACATAAACAAATTATGGCAGCTATAATTTTTTTAATTTTTTATATTTGTCATAATCTAATTTGTCTGAGATTTTTTTACCAAGTATAATTCTGTTGAAAAAATTCTTAAGACAAATTAAATTATGGCAACTATAAATCTTTTACCTTTCTATTGCTGATGCATTTTAATTTGTCAAGATTTTTTTAGTACAATGAAATTTTAAAATGCACAGATAGACAAATTATGGCAGCTATATTTTTTTAAATTTTTTATAGTCATAATCTAATTTGTCTAAGATTTTTTTACCAAATATAATTTATGTTGAAAAAATTCTTAAGACAAATTAAATTATGGCAACTATAAAACTTTTACCTTTATATTGCTGATGCATTTTAATTTGTCAAGATTTTTTGAGTACAATAAAATTTTAAAATGCACAGATAGACAAATTATGGCATCTATAATTTTTTTAATTTTTTATAGTTGTCATAATCCAATTTGTCAAAGATTTTTTTACCAAATATAATTCTGTTGAAAAAGATTCTTAAGGCAAATTAAATTATGACAACTATAAAAATTTTATTTTTCTATTGCTTATGCAGTATTTTTTTTTTAATTTTTTACCGTTGTCATCTAATTTTTCTAAGATTTTTTTACCAAATATAATTCTGTTGAAAAAATTCTTAAGACAAATTAAATTATGGCAACTATAAAACTTTTACCTTTCCATTGCTGATGCATTATAATTTATCAAGGTTTTTTTTAGTACAATAAAATTTTAAAATGCACACATAAACAAATTATGGCAGCTATAATTTTTTTAATTTTTTATATTTGTCATAATCTAATTTGTCTGAGATTTTTTTACCAAGTATAATTCTGTTGAAAAAATTCTTAAGACAAATTAAATTATGGCACCTATAAAACTTTTACCTTTCTATTGCTGATGCATTTTGATTTGTCAAGATTTTTTTCCCATGATAATTCTGTATGGTAAAATTTTAACACATAGACAAATTATGGCAACTGTAATTTTTTTTATTTTTTACTGCTGTCAGAATCTAATTTGTCTAAGATATTTTTAGCATTGAAAATTCTGTTCAACAAATTTTTAAAAATTTTTCCTCTCTACTGCTGATACAATTTGTTATGGCAGCTGTAATTTTTTTTACAGCTGCCATAATCGAATTTGCCTAAAGATTTTTTTATCGAAGATAATTCTGTTGAAATATAAATATTAAAATCAAAAAGATAAAAAACCCAAATATTTTGTTAAATGGGTTGGCTCAAGGTGCAATGGGCCAAAATATTATTAAAACACATCAGAACCTCCAAGGACCAAAAAAAAATTTTTATAAACATTTCTGCAAGAACGTTTTTAAAATGGATATAAAGAAACCTACAAAAAACGTGCGAACTCATAAATTAAAAGCGACTATTAAACCTTTTTTTAGAACGTCCATGTCAGAATGTTTTTTTTTTAAGTCACAATAAGGACGATTTTAAAACGTTTTATTTGAGTCGTTTTTAAATACACCAGTAAAAACGTTCAAAAAGTATATTTTCAGAAATAGTCAAAAAGTTACGTTCTTTAAACGTTTTTGTAAGTCCTTTTTATAATCACTGTAAAAAATGTTCAAAAGGCGTTTTTGGGTTGCACAAAAATGTATTTTGAGAAATTAAGTTTAAACGTTTTCTTGGAGTCGTTTTTAAAAATACAGTTAAACTATAAAAATGTTTTTTTTTTAGGTAATTAAAAGTATTTTTTCAGGAAAAGTCAAAAAGTTACGTTTTTTAAACGTTTTTCTAAGTCGTTTTTGTAACCATTGTAAAAAATGTTTAAAAGGCGTTTTTGGGTGCATATAAACATACCTATATTTTGAGAAAGAAAGTTTAAACGTTTTCTTAGAGTCGTTTAAAAAAAAACCGTTAAAAACTTTATAAAAACTTTTTTTTAGGTAATTAAAAGTATGTTATCAGAAAGTTACGTTTTTTAAAAGTAAAAGTAGACGTTCTAAAATAGGTCCAAAAAACGTTTGTCGAACCATTTATTTAATCCGTTTTGAAACATTTTTAAAACGTCTTTTTTTGACGTTTATGAGACGTTAAAAATTGTGACATTTGCACTATAAACGTTCTCGGCTACTTTAACAAACGTTTTTTAAACGTCCCGACGGTCGTTCGTGTACGTTTTTAAGACGTTTTTTAAACGTTTCTATGCTATTAGGGATTCTAAATTTTCACCTATATTTATATTTACACAAGAAAAAATACAATTACTTCCTACTAAAAGAATTTAGCTATAGGGGCACCGTTTTTCGGAAAATCGGCCTATCAGGTACCGAAAAAGCTAGTGCTATCCTGGACAAACGTTTTAAACATTTGAACTGGAAAAATTTTCTTATTAAAATACTTAATTTGAATGGCGGGTACGGGAATAGTCGATTATGCTCAAATTCAATATGTTTCTTTCCCGAAGAAAACTAATTAGTAAAATGAAAATCGGAACTCGATCTGAGCTTTCGTTTTAGAGTTATAGTCTTTATATCCAGATTTGCGTTTTTGGACTCTGGGAGCTAAGAAAAAAGTGATAAAAAGAGCGGGTAAGAAATTTTTTTCGTTATCACGAAATCAATACTGAGACTTACGTCATTGTCATTACTGAATCATTAGTGAAAAATATGGAAGCAAAACGAATAAAATTCTGTTTTGAATGATTTTTTTTTATAAAATTTTAAGTTGCCATAATTTATGTATTGTCTTAAAAAATACGTTTTCTAGTATATTATAAGATTTTCTTTCAAATCAAAAGAATAACATATTCTTTACTATTTATTTTGATCCAACCCTGTCCTATTTATATAATATAAATACCCCGATAATACAGTATAAATAATTCAGTGCCAGGCAGATTATTCAAATCCGTCTAGCGAGCCATTTATAGGGCTATTATGTAAGGGGGAGGACAGCAAGGGAAAGTAAGACAACTAGCAGATGGGCAGACAATTTCCCTTACTCTTCCCTATATCCCTTTGTCCCTCTTGAATCCACAATGCCAAACCCCCGAAACCAACCCTATAAATGTTTGCGTAAACTTGGATAAAATATTAAAAAGTGGATAGGTTAGTGATAAAAATGTATATGGTTTTTGTTTATTTGTTACTATAAATTTTAAATTATTGTTGACGTCCGAAAAAACAAAAATAAAAAATCAATGGATCGTTTTTCAAATGTTCGATATGGGTGAAATTAAATACCAACACGAAATGACACTGCCTATCTTCGATCTAAACGTCTAAACTAAAATCGTAGTAGTCCGTGGCATGCGAGGAGCCAGCACAGAATGTAGGAGCCGCATATTTTATCATTTTTTTTTTATTTTTTTTTACAATATTTTATTCCTCATAGTGACTGGCTACCTTACCCTATTGGGTTTCTGTAATTTTATACATTTATGCATTTGTTAAAAACGGAGACTTGGCTCAAGAATGCGAGATGAACGTTTTAATTACATATTTGAAAGTATTTTTCGTAAAATTTTATAATAAAATCTGCCCATTTCCAATTTTTACAAATTCTATCAATATTTTTATCCTGTTTTTGATTTTTGCCAATTTTCACTCTTTTTTAGGGTTCCGTACCCCAAAGGGTCGAAACGGAACCCTATTGCTCTCACTCGCGTGTCCGTCCGTCTATCGCACCGGTCTAGCAGCTAAATCGTTGGAGCTAGAGTCTTCAAATTTTCACAGTATATGCATCTTATTGACCCAAAGCCATATAACTTGTAAAAAACATTTTCAATTGCTTTCAAGGGGGTCTCCCATAGAGATAAAGGGGGCGCTGAAATAAAAATTTGGCCTACCCCATCAAGTGAGGTATCGTTGAATAGAGCTCATTAAGTAGATTAAAGCCATATTTTTTGTTTTAAAAAATATTGCAAACCGTAGGCCTGAGAAGCCGCCAAAGTCAGCATTTTTTACAAAATTTTGTTCCGAACTATTTTTTAACTTTCCATTGACCTATTAACTTAAAATTTGGTGATAATGTTTATTGTTACGTATATTTTATCAACAAATACCAATATATCAATAAATATGGTTTTTTCCTTACCATTCCCTTATTTTTAAGGTTCCGTACCTTTGCATTTATGCGAATTGTGATATTCGATATTTTATTATTTTTATCTGTACAATCGTATTAGTTTTTTTAAAAAACGGATTTTATATTTTTTTCTGTTTTTGTCGGTTACACTGATATTAACAAATTTGTTAGTTGCATTTATAAATTTGTTAATATTAATTAATAAGTACTATAATGATATGACTATTTAATATTATAAATTTTTGATACTCTATTAGGAGTGGGTTCTATATAACAGAAAAATCATAAATTTTTACAAAAAAAAAACACCGATAATTAATAATTTTAAGTTGCCTGCCAAGTTTCTCTTTTCCTTTTTCTTCGTCTATGATAATTTTGAGATCTACTTCTTTTAACGGCATTTTTTTTAATATACTCTTAATTGATGCTGCTCTTCTTTTTGATTATAATTCCATGGAATATACCATTTAGATTTTTCCAATACCCATTTTTCTTCTACCAATTTTTTTTTTATTGTGACTTTTCTTTTATTTTAAATAAAAAATAAAAAAAAAACCTGGTTTTATTTTTTATAGATTATAGCTATTTTGGTTTTTATTACTTTGGTAAATTACATAAATTTATAATCTTTTACTTTATTTACTTTTTTTAGTTGTTTTATAATATTGGACTAGACATAATTACAAAAAAATTAAAAAGAAGTTATTTTGGTTATAACAATTACAATTTTAAATTCGAAGAAACTAAAATACCTTGTAAATTTTAAGTTTTATGTTACCTTTTGAGTTGTATAAATCCCATTTTTATATCTTCAAAATTTTTAAAAGGAATTCATTTTTTTTTTGAATCTTTGAAATATTTTTTTAAAAATTTCACAATTTTTGTAATAGAATTTTGAAAAAAGTCAGTTATTAATTATACAGTTTTTTATTAAAATTTAACGGTAATTCTCTTACATTTTTAATATTAAATTTTAACTAAAAAAAATTAATAAGATAAAAATAATTTCCAAATTAAAATAAATACTGGTGGTAAAACTATGAAGAATTAAATAATAAGTAAAATAGGGTACCAATAAAAAGAAAATTAAATAAATTTGTTCAAAAAATTTCTCTCAAGTTCTTGAGCTGCACAATTTTTTGCACCTTTATAGGCCGATAACTCTAAATGGTAATAAGAATGTGTAGAACCCCTTAGATTAGGTTTATTTTTTTATACAAGATAATTTAGAAAGCGACCTCTTTCACTCACAATAATTAGTAACTGAAGTGGATAAATACATTTTTAATATAATATACAATATATAGACATAACTACTAACTGTTAGTTACTGGATTCTAAAGCATATCTTTAATCTTTAAATAGTTCATTTATGTCACCTACATTTCATAAAATACTAAGTAAAAGTATTCCTACAAAAGACTTATTTTCGGCTTTTTGACCAGCCTTTCGGTTATTTGTCCATTCGGCGATTTGTCCATTCGGCTATTTGTCCATTCGGCGATTTGTCCATTCGGCGTTTTGTCCATTCGGCGATTTGTCCGGATCCCTTTAATTCCAAATATAATAAAAATTTTATATCTATTAAATTTCATAAGACCTTCTTTCCATATCAAAAATTTGTTGATTATACCAGAATTTGAATTTTTACTTATGTACCCAATAATACAAAACTTATTTATAATAATAATACTAATAATAAAAAAGTAACTTCTATAACTCATTCAAAATGATTTCATTATAGTATATATGCGGATTATGATATTCATAATTTTTTTTTTCTTCATCAAACACACATGCGCCAGGTTATTTTTATTTTCACTTCTTTAAATCTTTTTACAAAGTATTTTTGTTATTAGTTCGATTAAAATTTTAAAGTCCTGCCTCTGCACAGCTGGCTTATATTCTACATGTGGTACGGAACCCTAAATGTGCGAAGTCCGACACGCACTTGACCGATTTATTTATTATAAGTTAACAATTCTTTTTACCAATGTTTTGGAAATAATTCGTTACCTTGTTAACATTTTTTCATTTTAATTAATTTTTGCGCAAATAATCCTATTCTCCACAGGAGAGCCGAGAAAGCTCTTTGGTGACACACCCGATTTTTTTTATACGTGAGTAAAATAAAATATATATTATGTTTTTATATTTATACTAATTTTATTTATATTCAAATTACCAAAACAAATGGCTTCCAATATAAAAACCACAAAAACATGGTGTCTGTATTAAGTGGTTTACAAGAAATGGTTGTTAATTTAAACAAATGTGAACCTCCCACGCGTTTACCACATTCTTTAATCTATCTTTGTCGAAGATCTTTAAAAATATCTCAAATTTGAGTTGTACAAGGTATAAAAACCAGGTAAACAACTAAACGGTGAAATTTGATACATCAGATGCTACCACATTGTTGCACCCACTATTAATAGGTTTTGATTTTTATCTTTGAAAAAAAAATAATAATTTATGATTAAAATACATTGCAAATTTTACAGCACCGAAATAACTAATACCCGTATAACAAAATCCTCATTAGTCAAAATTCTGACAAGGTCCATCCAATATGGTAGAAAATTCTCGTGAGATTTTTCGGGCCCGTCGTTCTTCTTCTGCATTCCAAGCACTTGCTCAGGGGTGTAGGAGTAGACGGAGATGGAGTTATAAAAAAAGAGAGATGGATAAAAAAAAAGATCGACCTGCGACCCCGAGCCTGACCCCCGCTTATATACATACCATACCACAATAACTCAAATGTGTTTGTTGCATTCTGTTCTCGTTCTCTTCTCTTGTGTTTTCTGTATGAAATCGCGATTGGATTCGGTTGATAATGTCCTTTGAAAGGACAATGAGGATTGTATTCGTATTTAAAATAAATATTTAGATAGTTATGTGCGCTTACAATAAAATTCCGTTTGTCATAGATTTTTGTTTATTGTAAAAAATAAACTTTCTTGTAAACAACAAATTGAAACAGAAATAAAATATTATAAACTAAATTTGTTTATCCAAAATAAGGAAATAGATTCACTCTTATGATCTCCGGATTATTCTGGAATTTCAGAAATTTCTTGTAAAAAATCTGGTAAAATATTTGCAATTTTGTTCATCTATTAATCCGGTTCGAAGGACCAAAATATTCTGTATTCCATGTTTTATTTTCAGAAAATTTTATTCTAAGAAAAAGTCTGTGACGCCACTGAACTTTCTACAAATTCAGTAAATTTTTTGAAATTTATTTTCAATCATTTTAGTAAATTTACAAAAATAATTGCGGGGTTTTTGAACTACTCTAAAAAATAGGATAAATAATTTAATTTCAACGTTTTTTTAGTTTATTATTATTATTATTATTCTAGTATTTCGGAAATTTCTTGTAAAAAATCTGGTAAAATATTTGTAATTTTGTTCATCTATTAATCCGGTTCTAAGGACCAAAATATTCTGTATTCCATGTTTTATTTTCAGAAAATTTTATTCTAAGAAAAAGTCTGTGACGCCACTGAACTTTCTACAAATTCAGTAAATTTTTTGAAATTTATTTTCAATCATTTTAGTAAATTTACAAAAATAATTGCGGGGTTTTTGAACTACTCTAAAAAATAGGATAAATAATTTAATTTCAACGTTTTTTTAGTTTATTATTATTATTATTATTCTAGTATTTCGGAAATTTCTTGTAAAAAATCTGGTAAAATATTTGTAATTTTGTTCATCTATTAATCCGGTTCTAAGGACCAAAATATTCTGTATTCCATGTTTTATTTTCAGAAAATTTTATTCTAGAATAAAGTCTGTGACGCCACTGAACTTTCTACAAATTCAGTAAATTTTGTGGAATTTATTTTTTATTATTTTAGTAAACTTACCAAAAAAATTGCGGGGTTGTTGAACTACTCTAAAAAATAGGATAAAATATTTAATTTCAACGTTTTTTTAGTTTATTATTATTATTATTATTCTAGTATTTCGGAAATTTCTTGTAAAAAATCTGGTAAAATATTTGCAATTTCGTTCGTCTATTAATCTGGTTCGATGAACCAAAATATTCTGTATTCCATATTTTATTTGTACAACTACTAGAATTTTAATTATTGGTTCGTTTTCTAGGATTTCAGAAATTTCTTCTAAAAAATCTGGTAAAATATTTGCAATTTCGTTCGTCTATTAATCCGGTTCGAAGGACCAAAATATTATGTACTACTTTATTGTCTGAAAATTTTATTTATGCAATGACTAGAATTTTAATTATTGGTTCGTCTTCTAGGATTTCAGAAATTTCTTGTAAAAAATCTGATAAAATATTTGCAATTTCGTACGTACATTAATCCGGTTCGAAGGACCAAAATATTCTGTATACCATGTTTTATTTTCAGAAAATTTTATTTGTATAACGAATAAAATTTTAATTATTGGTTAGGATTTCAGAAATTTCTTTTAAAAATCCACCGCAAATTGTTGAATTTTTCCGAAAATTTAGGAAGTTTGTCAAGGCTGCAAAACAGTACTGGAAATTTATTTCACGTCGAAAATATTTTTCTACTTTTGCTGACATTTTTTTAAAAAATCCAGAGAAAAAAATGCAATGCTGCCAAACTTTTTATGAATTCAGTAAATCTCAAGAAGTTTATTTTATACCTTGACAAAAATTTTACAAAATCTACAAAAAAAACTTCGATGTTGTCAAACTACTTAAACAAATTAATTACAATGTATTTTAGTTAAATTGACAACGCTGTAAATTTTTTTCCAAAAATCTGAAATTATTATAAGTTTGGTGACTCAAAAATATTCCTTCAATTTCACTAAATCAATGAAAAAAATTGCAATGTTGCCAAACTTTTTAAGATTTCAGTAATCTAGAGATAATATATGATATTATCAAACTGATTAAATTATTTGGAAAAAATATGACGTTGCCAAATTTTATTAACTATTAAATTTAATGTTTACAGATACACAAAAATTTTAGCAACATCGACAACGCTGCAATTTTAGTTTCCAAATTCTCTGACATATTATATTTGCCAACACTGTAAAATAAATCCTAGCGTGTATTGAAATTGTTGTAAGTTTGGCGACGTCGCAAATATATAAGGATCATCCTGTACGTTCTCTACAAATTTCTATATTGAAAGTATAATAATTTTTTTTATTTTTATGAATTGATAACAGTAAATTATTTTTTTGGTTTATTGAACTAAAAATATCAGCGAATGTTATTGAACATCACGTCATCAATTCTTGATTAACGATCGTAGTAAATATTTTAGTTTAGAAATTTAGAATAGGTATAGAATACCTTATTGATGGATTTAAGGAGTGTTGCAAATTATTAATGGTTCGGAGAATGACTAAGAGGAATTTCGGTAACAACTAAATCGTGTGCTGGGTCCGAACCCATCACAAATCAATTCCGAGAAGGGTTCATTCGTTTCATTGTTATAATATTAACTATAAATTGCTTATCGTAATTAGATTTTTCATGGGGTATTTTTTTTTTAGATGGTTCAAATAAAAATTTGTCTAATGATTATAAACTTGATTAATTAGAATTTTTAATATCGATAGAAAGAAAACAATTAATAGCGAAAAAGTAAATTTGTAGGTATTTTTTATGAAAATGAATTACCAAAAGTAACTTTTTCTGCAAGCGTGCGGAAAAGTATACTTTTCCGCACGTATTTGAGTGCGGAAAGTTGTACTTTTCCTCACGCATT
Source organism: Neocrepidodera transversa (assembly GCA_963243735.1). Taxonomy (NCBI): domain Eukaryota; kingdom Metazoa; phylum Arthropoda; class Insecta; order Coleoptera; family Chrysomelidae; genus Neocrepidodera; species Neocrepidodera transversa. Next base: position 4,863,542 of record OY725347.1, on the reverse strand, counting down.
TGAGTGCGGAAAGTTGTACTTTTCCTCACTGATTTTATAAATGCTAAAATGATTAAAAAAATATTTGGTAACTAAATAAAAATATTGTTCATGAAATATTTAGTTTATTGTAAATATTATAAAACAATTTACAAAAAAACAAAAAGTTAACTAATAATATTTAAGAAATATTAACGATTATTTTTGCTAAATTTTTTTTTTAATTCTAGGCGCTTGTATAGAAAAAATATTGTTCCTAACACTTGCGTAAAGTATCTTTTCCCCACGTCGTTCGGGCAACTGCAATTGCGTGCGGAAAAGTATAACTTTCCGCACTTGTTAGGAAAATAACTATTTTAATTAGGATTTAATTAAAAATTTATTTGGATACTTAAAAATCTGGTGTGGCCAACATATGTAAACTCGCCATTTTTAAATTAAAAATTAATACGTTAACCCAAAAAAGTATGAAAAAACAACTGTGCGGTCGGGATCTTCCTTACGCTATTTTTTTACAATTGAAAGAAATCGAAAAATAATCGAAAGAAAAAGAGGAAAATGAACAAAAATGGACGACAATCGACAAAAATCAACAAAATTCACAAAAACCGAAAGAACCACAAAAAAAGAAAAAAGTTGGAAAAAAACCAAGAATAATCAAAATCCAACAGAACATATTAGATTAAAAATTAAAATTGGGAAATACGGAAAAAAGCAGGAAATCAATAAAATTATATAATAACGGAAAACCAGCAAAAACGCTAAAAATCGTAAAAAACCCAAAAAAAATCGTAAAAAATTGCAAGAAATAAAAGAACAACCAAAGAACCGGAAAAAATTGTATTTGAAATCTTTAAAAACTAAAAAAATTCGAATGGATTGAAATAAATCTGTAATTGTACAAAAATCGTAAAAAATCGAAACAAAATTATAAAAATATTACAAAAAATTTCAAAAATTGCAAAAAACGGAAAAAACACAAAAGTGACGAAAGATTGTCAGTGAAAATAATTGCAAAAAATCTGAAAAAAATTGCAAAGAAATGGTAAAAAAATATTCCAAAAAAATCGCAAAAAAAGGGAAACAACTGTAGACATAAAAAAAAACTTGTATTGTAATTGAATTTTTTTAAAAATTAAAAAACTCATTCAAATAAATCGAAAAATTCAGAGGAAGAAGAAAAAAGAGAAAAAACAAAAGAAAGAAATAGAAAAAAAGGAAAAATTAGAAAAAATCAAAAAAGAATCTGAAAAAAAAACATAAAAAAATAAAAATCAGAAAAAAAATCCGATGTGTCCAGCACATGACCGCTGCCATTTTTGAATCAAAAATTTACATGTTAACACAAAAAAATATGAAAAGAAATTGACTTTTTTGTAAATATAGCAACAACGGTAAAAGTTTTGAAAATTTTAATAATATGAAAATAAACTAGTGTATTCAAAATGTATGTGTAAAACTTTATTGCCATTTTGTTCAGTAATTACGTCATCACTCATAGCAACTGCCACTTCCGGTTGTCCGATTGACACCAAAATCTAATCAGGTCTCATCTAGGGTATTAGAATCTTGTAAGCAAAATTTCAATTTTTTTTATTCAGTATTTTTTGAGTTATCGTTACTACAACATTCATCCTAACACATACACAGACATCATCGCTTAAATATCAAAATCGTATTCTAGGGACCATAAAACGTGTTTATCCATTGAAAACTCAATACCCACTTTTTAGCATGATTACTGTACCTCTCTTATCTGAAGGGCGATAGGTAAATTGAGAGATGAATTAAAATATTCAAAGCTGAAACTAAAATATTCAAGGACTGAAACTAACATATTGTTAAAACCATAACTGACATAAAATTGAAAATGAATCTATACGTAGAAATTGAATTAAAATATTCAAGGACTGAAACTGATATATTCATAAAACCGAAAATGATATATTTATAGAACTGAAGCTGAAAATTAAAATATTCAAGCTGAAACTAAAATATTCAATGACTGAAACTGATGCTAATTGTAGAATGGACTCATCCAGTGATTTTTTTTTTATATTTTCGTTCTGAGACCGATCCTGCGGCTATAATTAATTCTTAAAATTTGAATATCGGGGCTATAGTGGCTTGTGACGTGGCCCAATTGAAGCAGATTATATTTGGCTATGTTGTCATATCGATAAAACTGGCAACTCTCGTTCTCATTTGTTATATGATTAAAAGAAGGAAAGAAGTATGTCATATTCTTCTACAAACGAACAAAGCTAGAATCTTGGCAATGCTGTAGAAAGTAAAACGTTAATTATTGGTCAGGGAGCGCCATTTTCAAAATATATTAATTACTTTTTATTGATTTTTATTAATTAATGAATATTATAAGAACAATGAAAATGAATATAAGCAACTAGAATCTTTAAGCTATTCATTCATTAATATAAAACAAATAAATTCGTTCCTACTGGATAAGTCCATTGGAATTAAAATATTCAAACTGATATATATTCATCTAACTGAAATTATTTCGTAGAATTGAAACTAAAAGTTTTAGTGTAGAACTGAAACTAAAATATTTATTGCAAAAAAAATATTTATGGAAAAACGGAAACATTCATTACAAAAATGAAACTTTCTCTTTAAAAATTTTGTTGTCTAATTATTCTCACTGGAACTGAAATTTTGAATATCAGACATTCCAGAAGAAATTGAAGTGTTCGTTTAATTATGAAACTGAAATAAATATTTAAAATTTTTAATCTTAGAAAGGAAACTGAAATATTCATTGTAGAACTAAAATGTAAATTTGGAGGTATTTTTTATGAAAATAAATTACCAAAAGTAACTCTTTAATTGGATATTAATTGAAAATGTATTTGCATAATTAAAAATTGAGATGAATTATCCTATATAAAAATAACTAAGGATTTTTTTTTAAATACGTGTCATATCAAGAAAAGAAAATACCAACGTACAAATATCCTTGTGAATAGCAATGTAACGAGATTGAAAGCAGAAATAATTTCTATTATCCATATATGCACTTCGACATGGATGTACGAAAAAAAATATAACCTTAACTAGAATAATACAATATAATGGCATAAAACAATTAAAAATTATATATAACAAACTATTCGATTTCTCAAACAAGCGATTTCTTGTATATTTGTATATAGATGAGAATGTAAAATTCTTTATTATGTTTGTCACTAACCAGATTTTTAGCGTATTATAGTACCCAGGACACTAATTTTTAAATTGCTGTGCAAGCAACACAAAATATATCAATAGTACAATTATTTTACCTGAAAAATTTTCCAGGGTTTTTGAAAATTGGTAATTTTATAGATTTTTATTTTTGACCGATTCTTTTTACGATAAAAACAGTTATATAACAAATTAAACTAGAAAAAAATGTCCTATCTTTTATTCTATAACCTGTTTTTTGTAAAATCAATATTGTTAGCGTACGAGCACTGCAAAGTTTACTTCAACATGAGTTTTGAACAAAAAAACTCATTTCCACACTACCATGCGGTAGAGTAAGCGGTCTGTTTTTTTATCGTCTTTAGTACCAATCGAAACGTCACAGATAGAAGTTTTTTCCACATCATCCGTGATAGGATTATCAGTTTTACTTCATGTCGATTTCGTCATACGTTTGCACAGAAAATACACATGGTGGTGTGGAAATGAGTTTTTTGCCAAAACACTTGCGACTGTCGTACGCTAAAACTATTGATTAAAAATAAGTTATGATATAAAATATAGGAAAGGCCTTAGATTTTCTAACGAAGGCCTTGTACTTTCTACCGGAAGACTCAAACTTTCTATCCGAGTCCGTGAACTTTCTACCGGAGGTTTCGAACATTTTATCAGATGTCTTGAACTTTCTACCGAAGGCCTTAAAACTTTATAACAGGGACCTTCAACTTTCTACATGAATCTTCGAATTTTCTACCAGAGACCTTAAACTATCTACCGAAGGACTTGAACTTTTTTCTAGAGACTTTGATCTCTCTACTGGAGATTGGAACTTTCTACCGGAGACCTTAAACTTTCTAAAGAAGGTCTTGAAATTTCTATCGGAGGCTTCGAACTTTTTACGGGAGGTCCTGAACTTTCTACTGGAGACTTTTAATTTCCTACCAGAGACCTCGAACTTTCTATCGAAGGCCTTAACTTTTTAACAAAAACCTTGAACTTTCTACCAGAGGCCCTGAACTTTTTACCGGAGGCCTCGAACTTTCTATTGTAAATCCCACCTACCGGAGGCTATTTTGTGGATATCTAGACTTTTTTTCCGGATAGCAAAAATTATACTAGATAATGAATTTTCTAGTGGAAGTTGAAATATTTTCCTGGATGCTAATTTCTTTACTGAATAGCTAAAATCTGATGTGCAATTTAACGTAATCTAAATTTAAAAAGGTTCGTTAGTTAGAGCATAAATTCATCACCTGAAGGAAAAAGGCATACTAATCATATAATTTTTACTATAATCCAGTTGCAAAAATAATTAACACTTACTTAGTCGCACAATACTTTCCCTTATTATTTTATAATGCGTTAGGTGCAGGGTCGTAATAATCATTTTCTATTATGGATATGCAATTTTGTATTAATATAACTTTCTTAAAATTTTTATTATTTTCATCATTATAACAAAAATCACCATTTACTTGAAAAAAAGAATTATTTTCCTTTTCACAATAATATAATATTGACATGATTGTCAACAAATATCACTTTGATATAAAAACTAATTCATCGTTTACAAAAAAATAAATAATAAAAACGATCATCAATTTCAACGTGTGCTCGACAACAAAAAATATTCCTCCCTTATAATTCGTCGATAAACAGACCTCGATAGTCATTTGTCATAAGTATATTGTACTCCGTTCTGGATTTTTCTAATTCTCGAATTTTCAAAACCATTTTGTCCTTTTGATTGTCGATATATAACTTGATAGATCACCTCATACACATTGAGAATTTTTTTTTTAAATTTCTTTAAAAGCAAATTTAGTACAAATAAATAAACATGTTTGTTTATTATTTATTAATTCCTTTATTTAGCTCCTTTTAGCTAATGTCATAATACAAAAACTAAGTAATTCTAAGGGTTGTTATTCTTGTTATTCATTCGGGTCAATTCTGTTTGCAAATAGCAATTGCCATTCCGATCATTGAATTTAAGCAACATGTTTTGTCAATGTTTAATAGATCGTTATTTCATCTTGCTATCTTAGCAATATTTATTTAGGACTTGCCGTATCATAATAAGGAGAAAAATGGTAGTGAATTAATTATTTTTTCCCTATCTTTTCTTGAAAAATATAGAAATGGTAACGATTATTTTCAATTAAAGTGGTAATTAGGTGGTGATTTTCACATTTTTTATCGTCGAATAAAGTAGGGACCAACTTTAATTTCGTCATAACTCGCTTGGTTTTGAAGCTACAGAACTTTTATACAAGATAAAAATAAAGATGTTTTTAAGCACTTTAAAAAAGGTTGTATGAGTTTTCCTGAAAAATTCATTGTTTTTTGGGTTATTTTACGTTGAAACTTTCAATTTTGGCGTTTGACGAATAAGAAGTATACTTCAAAAAGCTATTACTCTGTATCGGGTCTACAGACACCATAAATTCACCATTTTTTTGTTTTTTATAAGCTACATTTTTAATCAGAATATTTTTTCGGTCATATACTTGTTTTATTTGTTTTGTTGAACAATTGACATTTTCACTTGCGAAAAAATGTATTAAAATAAAAGGTAAGGAGCGCGGAACTTGGTTCTTAAAAGCCTCCTCCCAAAATGCTCTCTATCGCGGTCATGTTGGGGGAATAATCTGAGGAGGCGGAAAAGGGTGCGGGGAATCAAGTACTGATTAGGTGCACTATTTCCATATTTCCCTCACTGGGACTCATAGAAAAGGACAGATCGGACTCATGTTTAAGAACTTATTATTAAGGTTAGGTCTGATTCTATTTTTCTTCCTATAACTATTTTCCAATTTTGTATCCAATACACCTGGATTTACTCATTGGATTCATTTCAAAAAAATTTACCATCAAATATATTTGGGTTTTAGTAGTCTTATTTCGAGACATGATTGATTATTATTGTTGTGCGTTCTTATAGTAGTAGAAAACACCAACTCCAATTTGTTATCTTAATCGTTAATAATTCTTCTTTCTCAAAACAATCTAACATTACATAATAAACAAGTCTAAAACACTGTTGTTAGATCAAAAAATTACTGTTTTGATAACAATATTGTTATCCCAGAATTGAAAACCAATTTTGCTATAAACGACCGAACAGAATATAGAATTGTATAGTCATATTGTTAAATTTTATAATTTTAACAATATTCAGCAATATTTTAACAAGATGCAAACAGAAGTAGTCTGTGACTTGTTTTTTGAATTTATTTAGAAAGTTTATAGATTTAATTCCCTCTAGAAGTGAGTTATAATGAACTAGTCCCTTAAAAAATAATGAATTCTGTGTTGCGCTTTTAACAGTTTCAGTATAAAATTTATTTCGGTTCAAAGAGATATTCAAGCTTCTCCTGAAGGTAAATTGGAAAGTAACCCAAATTTGATTTTATGAATAAAAATTAATAGATTTCTGATTGGCATCCATTTCAAAATTTCAAGCATTACATTAAGGGTATAATGAGTTAAATTTTAAACATCGATAAATCCAAAATCCTTTTGTAAAATTGGCTGAAATTTTAAATGTATATCGAGAGCTTCCGATTTTTTTTCTTAGAAGTACTTTTTGTTAGAGAGAAAAAAATTGGGCGACCTCATACAATTGGAATTTCGACAAATAAATATGACCTGGCCTAGATAATATCACAATAAATATACTGTAAAAATGTTGTTTCTTAATAACAAATCGTTTTTCAAAATTTCTTATTTATATGGATCCATCTTCTCCCGAGTGTACAGAGTGAAGTTACTGCCAATATCCGCTAGGAAGGAGCTGGATCCATATAAATAAGAAACTTTGAAAAATGTTTTTTCGACAACAGTTTGATATAGTGATTACTTTCTAGCATTCATTTTGTTTTATTTGTATTTATTTTTAATAAATTATTACAACACCATTTTAAATATTTTGTACTGTTTCATTTACAACTCGCATAAAATATATATAAAAAAAACATTATACTTCTCAGGATGTTCTAATTAAAATGTCATTTTTTTTATTTTGGATCAGATCCTTTAGTCACATACAAGTTGGTTGGATATTTAATATTTTAAAATTTTACGATTCTAATGAATATATGGTTAGTATTTAAATGGAAATTTATTAATTAAAATAAAGTCTACAATTAAATCGTATATCTGTTGCTAGTAGAACTTGAATTCTGGTGAGAAATGAGGAAGGAGTTCAACAAAAATATAACCTCACGTTTTTTCTTTATTAACAGTTAGAATGAACAGTGCAATGAAGTTACCGTCAAGCCATTAACTGCAAATGTGTAAAGAAGAGAATACGAATGAATAACAGCTGTTAAATTTCACTTATACAGACAAAGATGGAGAAATCTATTATATGATAATTTGATAAAGATGAAAACTTGGACCTATCCACTGTGAATTCACATTCAAAATCGAGAGAGATAAATAGATAGTAGATTCCGCTGTTAGATAAAGAAAACGACTATTGGGCACAAGCGTTCCTGATTAAGTGAAAGGTCGCGTCAGCGTTTGCTTACTGCATAGTTCACTGTCACTGTTGTAGTTTGTACTCTGTAGAGCTGGTTGATGTTGATAATTTTCTGTATTTATTTGTATTTGTAAAGATACGTAAACAAAGGTAAAAGTAAACACAATTAAAAACATATTGACCAAACGACACTTTATAAGCAAATGTCATCTATATTTGAAAGCGTCAATTTTATTTAGCGAAACTGGCCTACGTTAATATTATGCTGCAGCTATTGCACATAAATGACACAGATGCACTACAAGTTGCATAGATGCAGTAATTTTTAAATATCAATTTTTTCATGTTAAATTAAAGAAAAAAACAGAAAAAACGATTTTTTCATAAAAAGAAATTCATTTTTTTTCTCAAATAATGCAAAAAAAGATTTCAAATCGAAAATTAAGCTATTTCAGCTTATAAATAAAGTTTGCAGTTCCTGGATAATTTTTACATTTAAAAATAGGTGGTTCAGATCGGCAGTTTCATTATCTTGTTGACAAAGGGGAGATTCTATAATGCTTATCTTATGCAAATGGGACGGACGGCATCCATGATTGATCTTGAGTAGTGTAATAATACTATAGTAGTTTTTTGACACATGAAAAAGAAATACGTGTGCAACCTTTTTTGGTAGAACCGCGTGGATATAAAAACAAGGGTTACTGGAATTTACGGCTATTTCTCTTCACTTCTTCTTCCATTCTTTAATTATATTTTGCTTATATCTACAAAATAAGTCACTATAACAAGGAATATTATCGAAATTAGTACAAAATCGCGTTTCTTTGGCTGCAAAATCTACCATAAATACCACTGTAGCCTTTAGTCCACATAAATATATTTTTACAGTTTTCTAATTGAATCAGGAACAATGACAGTTTCTTATACATATGTAGTTAAATCCTCTGTAGTAAATTTATTCGATTCACTATTGAGTTATATGTTATCAGTTTAGTTATATGTTTATTGGCAAGATATTGTCGTCTGAATTGTAAAGGGGGTTCGTTCGCTTCCGCCAGAATTGCATTCCATGGAGAGGATTTCATGGCTCCGGATCCGTAAAAAATGCAGCCGTAGTCAATTATAGGCCTAATAAATGACCTGTAGAAAAGGAGTACCCCACGATTTTTTTGTGACGCAGCCTTTCTCGCAACGAGTTTTTATATATTTTATATGTTGTGTCCAAAGTAATTTCGAGTCTAAGTATAGTACTACTCCCAAATACTTATATCTAGTGACTATGGAGATCGACGCATCTGCTAGATTCAAATGTGTGGTTAACGATATCACTTGGCTATTTTTTTATTATTTGCGGCATACTGAACCATTTTAATGTTACTATTAAATTCTGACTTATATAGATGTTAAACAAAATAGGACTAAGAATTGAAACCTGAGGAAGACTATTATAAGCTAATCTTGTAAAATGTCAGTTTTTGATTAACGTATTGATTGACAATAACTTTTATTGATTCGTAAAACTTTATAGAACAACTAAAAATATTGTATTACCCTGTATATACCAGTTCTGTTGTTCTGCTGCTGCAAAAAAATAATAAACCTTGTGTGTGTGTTAGGTGTTAAATATTACACAAACATTTTTTTCTCTCGTTCTATTTTTAATACAACGACTTCTGAACTATTTTGAATGAAAACATCTGAAAGGAGAGAGTGATATACTGCTGTTTGACTTTGGATAATCTGTTTTTTGTCCTCGCCAGTTGATAGAATGGAATCCGATTTTATTCAAGCCGAGAGTTAATAAAGATATATTTTTGACTTTTTGTACCTGAAGTAACTTTTAAAAATAAACCGTTCCGATCTATTAGAATAAAACCAATTTTTTATCAACATGAAAAAAAAACTTGTGGGTACAATCAATCAAAGCATGATTTGTCTGTCTTGACGAAATGAAACGAGATGATCGAATACTCATTGTACGGCCAGAGCAGCCAACCATTTAACATAAAATACACGAAGAACTTGTTTTATTTTCTTTGTTCTTTTTACCTTCTTTACACGACATGAATTAAACATTTTTTTTTAATTTCAAATTACCCGTACACAATAATTTTCATTGTTTTTATTAGTGCTGTCAGCAAGGGAAAATGATTACTGGCATTTAAATAAAATTATAATTAAAATGAATATTTTCTAACTACTGGTAGAATTCTAAAAATATGATTTTTTAACAGGTTTAAATTAGTATATTTTTCAATTAATTAAAATTTCTAATTCCTTCCAAAAATGGGTTCCATAAATTAAATTTGAAGTAAAAACAATTAAATATCACAAAAATGATATTTTTGTAATGTTAATCTAGAAAAATGAATTTTACATAAAAAGACGAATTTTAGAAATATTTTGAAAAAATGTATACCGGGTGTTAATTTAAAAATATTAGAAGAAATAATATTCTCCATATTTTAGAATTATCACTTTCGATGTGTATTTTTAATTGACAAATGTAATAAAATAAAAAAAAAACAATTTTTGAAAATAACCTATAAATGACTTTAATATTGAAAAAATAAAAAAATAAGTTTACTTCTTAAGTATTTTTTAAATTAATAATTTTATTTAAAAAGTAAAATTAATATGTTATCTTGCCTGAAATGGTTTTTGAACGGACGCTCCTTTATTATTAAAGATAGGAAGCTGCGGTTTTCACCAGTAGATTCTTAAGAGCGCGTCTGTGGCACTTTTTTAAATTATTTTTAGTAAAAGTTTCTCTTTTAGTAAATATTTTGAATATCATGAATAAAACCGAATTGCTATATTAGGCTAGATCTCGTCCAAAAACGAATAATTATGTTTTGTGGCGCTTTACCCTGTTTTGCGCAGAAAAAAATTTTACTTGAGGGTAGGATTAATTATTATTAACTGGAAAATACTAAAAAAACAATTTTTACATAAAATTTATTAGAATACAAGCACATTTTCCTTGGGTAATTCTTTAAACGACAACCATGTAAGTCACGAAAAAAAATATCAAAATTTAAAAGAAAAATCCAACTAAAAACACCAAATTTTGAAAAATTGACAAATTTTAAACGTAGAAAAATTTCAAATAATGTAATTTTGAACAAAACCTGGAATTTTTTCCAAATGTATAGTTTATTAATTATTGACAAAATTGCATTTTTTAATTTGTATTTTTTAATAGTAACCAAATTCACAAAAAAGGAAAACCTATTTAATTTTTCCTGCGCATATAATTTTTGGCCCTTATCCCTATTGAAATAAAGTTTATGTAGCGAACAATAAAAAATTCAATCAAATTTTTTTTGTAAATTTTTGGACAAAAAATATATTCGTTCAATATAATTTTTTTCTATTTTGGAATTGTTGAAAAGTAATCACATTAAAAAAAACAGCTTTTGCATATCATGAATAATTTTCCTTTATTTTTCTCTTTTTTCTTATTTCTCCCAATTTTTCCTATTTTTCCTATTTTTATTTATTCTCTATTTTTTTCCTATTTTTCTCCATTTTTGCCCATTTTTATTTTTGTATTTTTCCAGCGAAAACATTTTTTTATATTTTTTCCTATATTTTCCATATTTTTCCATGTTTTCACCTACTTTTTTCCTGTCTTTTCCTACTTTTTTTCCAGTTTTTTCCATATTTTTCCCTATTTTTTCCTCCATTTTTCTATTTCTTCCCATTTTTATTTTTTTTCTTCTAATCTAGTATTATTCTAGCAAAACAGCGCCTTAGATCGGTCGATCACGCTACTGATAAATAATTAGTTTAATGTTTGACATAATATAAACTTAAACTATGCAAAATCTCACACTCGTCTGTTCGCGCATAAACGCTTAAAGCTTATATAGATGCCTGGCGACTATTCTTGGCGTCTCCTCTTTGTATGGATCTTCGTATACGTTTACGGTCTCTCTCACGCTATAGTCGAGCAATGGGCAATTAGAAAAAGTAAAAAAGCTTAACAGATTTTGTTACTAGTGTAAAAAAAAATTTACTTCAAAAATTAATTTCAATAAAACAAATTTAGAAAATTTTGAAGTTTAAAAATTTTTAATCGGTCTAGTTTTTGCAAATATTTGAAATACTAAAAGCGTTAGGGAAAATACAACAAAATTCTTAAAAAAGAAGAATTTTACAAATTTCTATAACCTAGAACTCTAGATTAATTATTAATACTTTTATTTTATTGCTGAAAAAATTCTATCGGATATTTTAAAATTTTTTTACAAAAAGTGTGTCCAAATTAAGGCAAAAAAGTTATAAGGGTTTAAAGTTTGAATCTCAGATTTAAATTCAGAATGAAAAAGTAAACAAAAAATCATGGAACGAAAATTTGGTGCCAATTAAGACAAAAAGTTGTAGGGAGTATAAAATATTAAAATCTGAGAGTTTTTCTATTTTTGTGTAAAATTAAAATTCTGACCTCAGATTTCAATTCAGCATGAAAAAGTAAACAAAAAATCTTGGTACGAAAATTTTATGCCAATTAAGAAAAAAAGTTGTAGGGGATAAAATATTAAAATATGAGATTTTTTTCAATTTTTTGTGTACAATTAAAATTCTGACCTTAGATTCGGCATAAAAAACTAAACAAAAAATCGGAGGTGGTTCAATATTTCTTTGGTAATTTTTAAAATGTTATTTCGAAAACTTTATTCTCTTTCGATATCTGCAGTAATAAAAAAAATTGTGTACCATATAAAAATTTTTGGCGATTTTTCATTTCTTTTATTCGTAAATTCATAAATTAAATTTTATCTTCATATGGACAAAAAAATGCCTACGACTCGTTCCTTGTGAACATTGTACATAAACTAAAGATTTTAAAAATAATTTAACAATAGTTTTCAACGATCTGCAGTGTTTTATATTTTTCTATATTTAGATTTTTTTAGTAAAAAAAAGTATAATATTTGTAAATTGAATTAAACTAAATATTTTCGAGTAGAAAAAACTTCATCCAAATTCAATAGAAACGATTCAAAACCGGGTAACTCGATATCTTCATTCAAAAATGCGGTTTTACTTCTCCGCCTTCTATAGATCTTTTTACTACCACTATTCATTTATAACAAAAGCCCTTTTTACCAAAACACAAAACAGTGTCTTGATTCGTCCGTGCATCCCAACCATATCCGCTTTACTCAAAAAAAAAATAGAACTTAAAAAAAATGATACTGTCAATTGTATATTGTCAAATTGTCGTAGATTAGACGTATCATCATTGTAACGATACTTTATAGGGGTAGATTAAGTTTTTTTTGTATAAAACATAATCGCTTTAGACTTGCCCTGTATATAAGGGGTGCAACATGGTTGGTTGGTTGGTTGGCTAAAAGTAACAGCTGTGTTACGCCATATTTGTGAATAAATCTAATATGGCGAGATGGACGAAAAAAGGGTCGTAAGTACTTTATTTATGTGCTCAATAGTAAGTCTAGATCGAAATTATGTATATTTTTTATATATTAGACCTATAAAAAGTTGAAAATCATATTTCGGAGCCTTAGGATAGAATAAAATCTGTATTTTGGGACTTACTGCAATTACTAATAATGAAAAATAAAAAAATGGTCAATAAAAAGTTGAGCTCTTGCAATCAGTACAAGAACAAAAGTAGAAAAAAATAATAATAAATACAATAAATATAAATTTTAAATATATTGTAATAGTATTTTTTTTGGTTGGATGATCCTGCTATGTTACGGTCGAATCAATATCAGCAAGGCAAAAATTTCTGGTATATAATTTTAGACTATTAATGACATTGCAAAAGTCCAAACCTGCATGAAATTCTTGGAAAAATGAATCAAAAAGGGGGGCGGATGTAGTGAGAGTATTTGACATACAGGAAGATTCATTAAGGTTTTCGTTAATTCAGTCAATATTAAAACACCCGGTATAATCTTTGGAAATTATATTTTTTAACAGGTATTAGTGGTAATTCTGTAATTATTATGTTAATTATTAACGCGCGTTAAAAATATAACGTACGTTAATATATGAAAGCTATTTTGTAAGTGTTAAAACTATAATTTTAACATGTACTGCTAAGAGTAGTTCAAATATACTAACATTTCCTATTCTGTAATACATTTTATGTTAAAAATAAACGGAAACACGTTAAAATGTTAGTGTTAAAATCGCAATTTTAACCCGTACTAACCTACTACCCTCTAAAAGTTAACACCAGTAAGCTAAAATAATTTCAGTTTGGTTAACAACTTGAACTGTAGAAACTTGAGGGATGCAAATATACCCTTTGAACTCCCAGAGGGACTATTTTTGAAACTATTTAGGTTGGACAAGCCAACATGTCAATATTTAATTGATCGTTTGGTACCATATTTTGACCAACCTTCCAGAATTTCTAGAATCCCAATTCACTTAAGTATATTATCAGTTCTAAACTTTTTTGGCCAAGGAAGTGTTGACAGGTGTTGGACTTGGGCATTGTTTTGCAATAAGCCAACCCATGGTTAGTAGAGTTATAAATGAAGTGTGCTCAGTTATAAATGAACACTTATCAAACCAGTGGGTTAGATTTCTATTGACAAATGAGGAGAAATATATCATAAAACAAGGATTTAGAGCATTGTCTGATAATTTTAAAGACTGCATAGGAATTGTTGATGGTACTTTAATTAGGATTGTTTCACCACCTCAGAACCATCCAATTTATCCAGGTCCAGTATTTTATTGCAGAAAAAATTTTTCAGATCATATGTGACCATAATAAGAAAATCATTAGTGTAAATGCTCGTTACCCTGGATCAGTACACGATTCAGCCATTTCTATGATATCTAATATTCGACAGCAGTTACAAAGAGAGTACATAAATAATAATTCAAGAGATTTTCTACTAGGAGATAGTGGATATCCCCTAGAACCCTGGTTATTAGTTCCAGTTGTAGATGCTGTTCCAGATAGTCCAGAGACAAGATATAATATTGTTCTTTCTTCTTTAAGAGTAAATGTTGAACATGCAATAGGATTGGTAAAAAATAGGTTTCGTTACATTCATGGTCATAGAGCATTATACTATACTCCTAATAAAGTGGCAGAAATAGTTTATAGCTGTGTAACTCTTCACAATATAGCTAGAACCAGAGCAGTACCAATGCCTATAGACAATGAAACAGAAGCAAATATTGTTGAAGTTCCAATAAACCTAAACCCAATACAAGTAGGTTATGACTGGCTTAATGAGGGAGAAATAAGGAGAAATGAAATTATTCAAGACTATTTTGCCTAATAACTAAATTTTGGAGAAAGATATATGTATAGACATTTTGTATATGGAATGCTTTACTTCAATAAATATGAATTAAATTATCCTAATTTAGTTTTACTTTACAGGGCAAGGGAGCAGACCAAAAACGTTTATTTTTATTTTAAAAAACTTGAAAATACACAAAATGGAAAGATAGAACATTTATTCTTAAAAGAAAAAATAACAAAAACATTTCTGAGAAAAAATATAGTTTTTACAACTTAGAAATAAAAAATAAAACAGGAACATTGTAATGCAATTTACTTAAAATTTTAATGAAAAACACTGGTCTGCTGATCCTTTTTTTATTCATACGATATACAGCATCTGCTAATCTATTATTAGAATTAGCTAAATTGTTTAAATATATCTCATGTTTAGTAGCAATAGTATTTATCCGGGTTTCAATTATCTTTATCTTTGGGTGCTTTCTTGCTTCTGTGTTATTCTACAAAATAAACAATAGGTACATCAAGAACTCCTAAAGTAAATGATGTTTAAATAAATGTTTAATAATTAAGATCATATTAAGAATCTTGAAAACTATCTGCCACATAAAAACTTTAATGGATATAAAACCTAACAAATATAAACATTTGCACCCATCACAAAGATTTATTTGTTTATTTTACTCGCTGAAGTATTTTTCAGCTGTAATACAGTAGACATTAAAGGTGGATCAGCACTGTAAGTAATAGGTTGTACCAAAAATTTCCATTTCCATATTAAAGAATTATCACTTATGATGACCAACAGTGGAATTTTATAATTTACTTACAGTATTCATTTGATCAATAGAATTGTGATCAGTTATCATATTTTCAAGTTCTTCATTAAATATAATTTCGGATTTATCATTTGTCCCCAATTCCCTAACTGACAACATTAGAAAGTAAAGCAAGCAGTCTTTGTTCTAAGTCCGTCAAATCTTTTTGATTCTTCGGACGTCCGCCTGTTCCTTTGTGATCAATATGGAGTAATCTTGCTTTTTTCTTGCATTTACTTTCATTTCATTAAGCGCCTAAGAAATGTGTATTAATTAATGTAAAATATACATATAAGTACAACACTAAGACTTGTTACACTTACGTCCTTCCATTGTTTAACATTTTTTGCTGTCCCTGGCAAATTATTTAACTCCTCTGCCAATTCCTTCCAAAAATGTTTTATTTTTACGATCTCTTGTGGGGCCACTTTAACATTCAACATTGTCCGGTGACCTTCTAAATACCTTATTAGATTGTCCTTTTGCCTTTTACTCATTCGAGCACTTCGTATTTTTTTCAAATTGTCTTCTTCCATGTTAATATTAATAGAGAAAAAACTTTCTTCAAACATACACAAAACTCAATCTTCTTCTGTTTCTTGATGCAAAATTTTATGGCCTAATTTTAAGCATATAGGTTAAATATCTTAAATTTAACAGTGCGTTAGGGGAGATCAGTCGAAGATGACGCGGCTGGTAAGATGACTCATTGTTAAAAGATAATTTTTAAATTTCCCACCTTTCAATGCACATATGATTTCGGCGCAATGTTTGACCGGTTGTTTCTGAGACGACAGTAAAATGCACTCGTGACATTGATGTGATTGGTCGTTGTGGGCGTGTACATAATTCAAATTTCGGCGGGTTTCTTGTTCATGTAAAAATGAACAACTGTCATTAATAAACTATATAATAATTTTGCCTGCGAGGATTATACAATAATGTTAAGATGAATATATCTGACTTATCTAAATAAAAATAAAGAAAGTGTTAATATTAATTTTACCATTTTCTTCTTTTAAAAATGACATGAATGTAATTCGAACTTTTAAGGTTAAAATTTAATGTAGGTATTCTACATATTTAAATCATTTTAGTAATACTAATAAAAATTATACCTATACACAATATGAAAAAACAGGGATACATTTCACTAGATTTATTAGCAAGCAATTAATTTTACAATGTTTTATCCTCCCAACCACAATATTGGACTAATAAAAGCATCCAACAACAAGGACTAATATAAACTATATAATAATAATAGCTATTGTAATAGAATAATAAATAATAATAGCGATTAACTTATAGATATATTAAAACATTTATTCCACTTATTATAATATATAAGGTACCTATATATTCTTCTTCTTATTTATAATCCTGTAGCTAAAATGAAAATTTACTTAAAACACAAAAACAAAATACACATGGGTAGGTAATAAAATATTGTATAGAAGTAGGATTGTACAAATGAAAAAGTTTATTATATTATTTTAAACATACTCACTTTTGGGTGTTTGTTGCAAAGAAAATATTTCACTTTCTCCATTTTTCGTTTATGTGCAGTTTTATTTATTTTTTCTTCATATTTGCGCACATACAGTTCCTTGGATTTCCTTCATAAGCCCCGTAAAATTGTCATCTAATTATTCTATGAAATGTTGCACATTCTCCCACTGAAGAATTCGTTTGCGTTGTGACTTGATTATATCCGTTACCTGATTTGCCTCTTCTAATTTCTCTAATAAATTCACCGATTTCTTCTTTGCGCTGTGGTTTGATACATGAATTTTCTCCTAAACCTTTGCAGCTTCATCTAAAACAAAGTTAGTACCCATTCGCTCCACATACATTCTTACCAAGTGCACATGCTTGCACAAGTTATTCTTCACTACATACTCACACTGGTAGCGATGAAAGGAAATTTTGCATACTCTACAGTATATTATCTTTCACTTTTACATACTTGCTTTAAATTTACAGTGTATGTTGTTTAAATTTACTCACAACCAAATTTAAAATACCACTACCAATACAACTTCAAATTTTAATATTCGAGTAAACAATAAAAAAGTGCAAACAAGCTCCATTTTTGGCACTGGTGCATTTTTGTGACATATATGAAAAATATGTTTGAAAATTAATTTAGTTTCTACCTATAAGTACACCTATACCTTATTAAAAACACCATTAATTTTAAACTATTAAGTTCATTGTTTATAACAAATAACTGTTTTGTTTAAATATTAATTTTTTTTACATACCTTCCTTCTTGAATAGAAAAGCATAATTCTTGCCATTAGCATTCTATTTTTCAACTTTCATTTCAGCTGCTACCATATCATTCTGATCTCGTTTATTGTGGTTGTTATATTTTTTCGTCAAATTTGTGATATCTTGACTTATTAAAACATGTATTCTTCCTATTTGTGATGCTTCAAATTTTCTTTAGTCTTTTTTTAAAACTCAAGAGCTCAGGAGATTAGCTTTTCTTTTCGTAAGTAAAAACTAATGAACTGTATATTTCATCAACACAAAACACAACCTCCAAATTTAACTCACAAAGATAAAAAGCAAACAAAACGACGTAACGCGCCTGCTCATTGTTTGCCCACAACGACCAATCACATCAATGTCACGAGTGCATTTTAGTGTAGTCTTTGTTTCTGAAGTCAGTCTTCATCATAGAGTCGTTAGTGTAAGTTAACGAAGTTTTCATCTAATATTTGAGTTTATATTCACAACATTAAGATCGTTATTTTACAAGATATTCTTATATATTTTATACCAACTTGATCTACATACAAATGGGTACATTATGATATAATAATAATTTCATTATTTTGTCCGGGTGTATTTTTAAATTGTTTTCTTTTTTATTTTTGCCAGTCGATGAAGATGACTCAAGACAGTACGGTTAATTTGGCGCGCGTCATCTTACCCGAAGAAAATATGTCTATGCAGACGTCGACGGTTTACTTCTTTTTTTATATATTTCGGTATGTTTAAAATATCGATTACCTACCAGTCAAAAATACTAAAAATTGAGGTTGTGAATTTTCAAAAAAAAATTTAATAAATAAATTATAATAGAATTTCACAATGGGTCCTTAATATTTCGGCTCTACCAGTTTCATAAATTAAATTTCACAGAGTAAGGCTTGAAACTATAAATAAGTACAAAACTATTTTATAGTCAATTTTTGTTTTCTACATTAGAGTCCTTTATTTCACAAATGGGCAAGTACACTAGGAAAACAAATAGAGGCTTCAATAAGGAGCGAATTAATGTAGCCATTAACGTAATTCTTCGAGAAAATATTAAAATCCGAGAAGCAGGGAGACGTTTTGGAATTCCAGAAGCTACCCTCAGACGTCACCTAAAACTTAAAAATAATGTAACGGAGCAGAAATCATTATCGCTAGGGTAGAGCTCCCGTTTTTACTTCTAACCAAGAGCATGAGATACGAGATCACTTACTACACCTAGCTAAATTATTCTTTGGTTTAACTAAAGACGAATTATGTAGATCAGTATTTACGTATGCTGAAACAAATAGTATCAAACATCCTTTTAATACCGAGAAAGGGAAAGCCGGTCATGACTGGTACATAAATTTTTTAAAGAGAAATCCAGAAGTCAGTTTACGAAAGCCAGAATCCACAAGTGTAAATAGGATTACGGCATTTAATAAAATAGAAGTAGACCAATTTTACAAAAATTTAAAAACAGTCACTGATAAATACAAGTTCTCTGCTGATAGGATTTACAATGTCGACGAGACAGGTATTTCTATAGTGTCTAAAGAAACTGCAAAACGGTTAGGCCCAAAAAGGAATTAAACAATTCGGAGTTATATCATCAGCAGAAAGAGGCAAGAACGTGACGGTTATATGCTGCATGAGTGCTGCTGGGTACTTTATTCCACCACTCTTTGTATACCCCAGAAAAAGCATGACCCCCTTACTGCAAAAAAATGGTCCAATAGGTGCAGTATACTCGTAAATGGTTGGAGCAACGAAGACATATTTTTTCAATGGATTCAACATTTTCAAAATGTTTAAATGTTTAATTTTAGATAACCACAGCAGCCATATTTCCCTTGAAATATACGAATTGTGTAGAAAAAATTTCATCATTATGGTTAGTTTGCCTCCCTCCACACTCATCTCACAAGATGCAACCTCTTGACATCACTTTCTTTGGACCACTTAAAAATGCTTTTGCAAAACAGTCTCAACTTTTTATTAGATCAAAAATTAATTCAGATGCTGCACAGTACAAACTAGCTCAGTACGATTTGGCAGAAATATTCAATTGTGCCTAACAGCAAGTAGCAAATATCGAAAAAGGAGTTGCAGGATTTAAGGCCACAGGGATTTTTCCATTTAACGATGAAAAGTTCAAAGAAGAAGATTTTGCAGCAGCGGATAATCTTGTCGCAATTGACGGTGAAATAGTTAATCCCCCAAATAATAACCTTATTTTTGTTGAAGTCGAAGAAGACAAAGAAAATAATTTAAATGAACCAGAAATGTTAGAGCCACAACCGTCGACATCTGGAATACAAAACAGAAGGAGATCTACGACCCCAATTACTTTTTCAGTACTATCACCAGTCCCAACAGCACCAAAAAAGAAAATCGAAAATGTTGTTAGAAAGAAACAACATTCGGAAATACTTACTTCTACCCCAATTAAAATTATGCTTGAGGAGAAAGAGGAAAAAAAACATAAGAAAGCCGCTACCAATAACCAACTTAACAAGATTAAAAGAAACATCGTTAGGAATGAAGACGGAACTAATAAAATAAAGGAAAGAAAAATAAAAATAAACAAATAAAGAACAGTAAGATAAAGGCAGACTTTGAAACCGACCCATAATCTGTAACGATTTTGGAAAATCAGAACTATGGTACCGCTGTACACTGTGTGCACAGTGGGTACATAAGGATTGTAGTGGAGCCAACACTCCCAAGAATTTTAAATGTGATTTTTGTATGTAGACGTTTCGTTTCTGTTTGAATTTTTAATTATAATTTGTTACTGTTTTTTATTTTTTAATAAAGCTGATTCTCATATTTATTGTTTTGGGAGACTGTGGAAAATTATTGAAAGTTAAGTAACCAACCCAAATAATGAATTTTCAAATCGTTCACCTGCGCCATCTTAGTTAATCATATGCGTCAACTTTGATAAAAAGTGGCTAAAATGACGCACTTACAGTTATTTTTTTAAATTCAGTGTTGACCGGGTTTTTTAAAAACTGAAAAGTTTCGATTGAAAAATCAATAGTATATATCTATTCTTATGTTCATTGTTAATTTAGTCTTTGTATTGTAGTCAGATTTCAAATTATGAAATATTTTTGTCATCGACTGATCTCCCCTAATTGATGGCATTACAGAATTGCTTATAGGTTAAAATGAGAAAATTTAACGTAGAGTTAATATTTAACGTAATTATTACAGAATTACCACTTATTTTCCCTAGTTATGGGTATTTTTCCACATCACTCGGTAATTTTTGGGGAATAACTTTTGTTTTATAATTCATGGACATTTTCAATAATCTTAAAACTTCTCGAGTGCAGTTAAGACATTTTATCCTAAGAATGCCTTTTTACTCTCTTAAGTAAACAAAAAAAAAAATTGGTCTCTTGGTCCAGAAAAAATTTCGCAAGTTAATTTTTAATAAAATTATTTTCTTAGCACTTTTTTCTTTAATACTAATCCATTTTTAAATATCTGCGATCCTCAAAAAATATTAAATCTTCCCTTTTAAGATTTATTGCAACCTCAAGAGAGTTTTGGAAAGGAAAGGCCGAAAGTGATCGTTTATCAAATTTCGTCCGCATCGACGACTTTCGGTTGTTCTGTGCTTCCAAAATTTCCGAATAATCGAATAATAGGGTCTGCGGTCAACAAAAAAAATCGTAAAATGAAAATTTACTACAGTTTTTTCGTTGAAAGAGGATGACTCTAAACATCTGACATGTGAAAAAAAATTTATGTTACCTGCACGTCAAAAATAGTATTTTTACTAGGAATAAACTTTGTTTTAATTATGACATGTAAATAAACTATAATTTATTTCAAAATAGTTTGAATAATTTATGCAACATATTTATGTAATCAGTTAGGAAATGATTCATTTTATAAATAACATGAAATATTTCTCTTGTGATTAAAAATTAACTTTTAAAGAGTCATGGTTAATATGTAAATATTTGATACACAGTGAGTGTATCCCAAAAATGGGAAAATATTTATACTGAATTTCACAAAAAAAAAAGTATTCTTGATAAAAAAATCCAGCAAATTTTAGGTATATTTCCATATATATGGAATCTACCTATTGTAATCGATTCAATGACGGGACCTAGACTCGGGAATAGGGGCGCTACGCTGTTTATGACCTACGGAATAAGAATCAGTAAAAAAAATATATATGTATGTATTTGTAGACATTCCGTTCCGGCACGATAGAGGTCGCAATTTTTTTCCAATCGACACTAAATTTGGTACAAAAATTCTTTGTGCAGTAACTCATTGCGTATATTGTATATTTTGCAAATTTTTACATATTTTACAATTTTCTAGTAATTCAAAACTTTTGACATTATTGAAATTAAAATTCTTGAAATTTCTGAAATATGTAATGTTTTTTGAAAATGTCGATACATTTTAGAAATTTTCGATATATTTTAGAAATTATTGAATATTTTGACATTTTTACTATTTAATTGTTTTCGAAAAAAATTGAAAAATTTCGAATTTATTTTTGAAATTTTCTATATAGTTTGGAAATTATCGAATTTTTTTAATTTTCAGACATTTTATTTATTTATTTTTTAAATTTCTTAATGCTCAGTTTTGTTTTTAAATTTTTGAAAATTATTACAATCAAATTTATTAATGTTTTATTTAAATTGACTCAAAATTCAACTAATGCCAAAATGTTTTAATGTATTTTTCAATATTTTTATCCCTAGAGGGGTTCGGCAAAATTTTTCCCGCAGTTTAAGGGTTAAGGGTGTGACAATTGGAGGGTGTTGAAATCTCGAAAAATTCAGATCTCCGCCATTTTTGAAAATTTTAAAAAAGGTCATAAGACTTTATTTATCTTCTAATTATTATAAAATTAATTTATCTGAAATATTTTTTCATCAGACCCACAGGGGTGGAACTGGAGAGGGTTGAAATTTCAAAAAATTTGTATTTGCGCCATTTTTGAAAATATTGAAACAGTTCATAAGATTTTCTTTATGTTCTAATTATTATAAAATTAATTTATCTGAAACTTTTTTTCACCAGACCCACAGGGGTGGAACTGGGGAGGGTTGAAATTTCAAAAAAAAATATATCTTCGCCGTTTTTGAAAATATTAAAAAAGGTCATGAAACTTTGTTTATGCTATAATTATTATAAAATTAATTTATCTGAACCTTTTTTTCATCAGACTCACAGGGGCGGAACTGAAGGGGGTTGAAATTTCAAAAAAGTTATATCTCCGTCATTTTTGAAAATATTAAAAAAGGTTATTAGACTTTTTTTATGTTCAAATTATTATAAAATTAATTTAATTTATCTGAAACTTTTTTTCACCAGACCCACAGGGGTAGAACTGGATGGGGTTGAAATTTGAAAAAATTTATATCTCAGCCATTTTTGAAAATATTAAAAAAGATCATTATACTTTTTTTATGTTCTAATTATTATAAAATTAATTTATCTGAACATCTTTTTATCCGACCCACAAGGGTGAAACTGAATGGGGTTGAAATTTCAAAAAAATTATATCTTCGCCATTTTCAAAAAATATTGAAACAGGTCACAAGACTTTTTTTATGTTATAATTATTACAAAACTAATTTGTCTGAAAAAATTTTTTTCCGACTCACAGGGGTGGAACTGGAGGGGTTGAAATTTCAAAAAATGTATATCTCCGCCATTTTCAAAAATATGGAAACATTTTGAAAGACTTTTATTATGTCCGAATTATTATAAAATGTATTTGTTTGAAACTTTTTTCGATCTGACCATATCGTTGGTTGGCGAAGGATGAAATCTACCTCCCCCTGTCCCCCCTTTTTTTCCCTACCGACAGAATTTTTTTTTGTATACGTATTTTATATGATTTATTCTATCTTCTATTCTCTATGTTTTTCTAAAAATAGTTTTTAATATTAATTTTTTTGTTTTAGGTGAAAAACCGTTCAAATGCGAATTCGAAGGTTGTGATAGGCGTTTCGCCAACTCGTCGGACAGAAAAAAACATTCCCACGTGCACACCTCCGACAAGCCCTACAACTGCCGCATCGCGGGCTGTGATAAATCCTACACGCATCCTTCGTCCCTCAGGAAGCACATGAAAGTGCACGGATGCTCCGGGAGGTCACCTCATCACTACGAAAGCGACGGTGAAGAGTCGAATTCCTCTTCAGCGGGAAGCATCTCCGTAGCCGCCTCTCCCCACATCCAAGTACCGCCTCAGATACCCGGATCGACGTCCTTGAGCGATTGGTACGTTTGTCAACCTACCCCTCCGGCACCGGATCCTTTGGCCGGGATGGGGCACTTTGGAAACCTTCATCATAGTGGAGCGGCGACCGCTTACTAAAATTATTTGTAAATAGTTCCGTTTTTAGTACCATTTCTAGTACCTGGTGCTAAGATTTTTGTAAATAAAAGAGGTTTACCAAGTGTAAAAAATGAGGATTTATTCTATAGTGAACACCTTCTTCATAGTTGTTTCGTTTATATGCGTTCACAAGGTGTTCCAGGTGCCTAATACGATATATTAGATCTTTCATTGGATCTATAGGGCTTTTTTTATAACTTTTACTGTTATTTTTTTCAGTTACTAAATGGACAACAGAAGTAAAAATGGCGACGATAAAGTATTTTCATACTTGGTCGGTTTAACTTTTGGAAATAATTAAGGGTTGTAAAATCCATAAAAAATTAGATGCACGGATTTCTTTATTGATCTGATTGATCATTGTATGGTGGGGAAAATAATTCTAATATTATTTTTCACAATTTTTCCTCTCTTTTTTCCACGTTTCACTCTTTTTTTTCTTTATTTTTTTTAACAATTTCTTTGTTTTCAACTTTTTATTCTTTATCTTACTTTTCCCCCCTCTTTTGACTCCTTTTTTCCCAACTTTTTAACTAATTTCTTTAATTTTCAATCCTGTTTTTCTACTTTTCCCTCCCTTTTTCCCCTAAACTACTTTTTCCCACATCACCCATTTTTTCCCTGCTTTTTTACTATTTTCTTTATATTTCAAAGTTTTTTCCACTTCCCCCTTTTTATTAGCATACTTTTTGACTCTTTTCTTTATATTTTAAACTTTTCTTTTCCACTTCCACCCCCCTTTTTTCAATTAGTTTTTTACTAATTTCTTTGTTTTAATCTCTTTATTCTTTCACCTTCTTTATGTCCCCTACTTTATTACTCCTTTTTTTGTTTCAAACTTTTTTCTGTTTCCACCCCTTTTTTCCCCCTACTTTTTGACTAATTTCAAACCTTTTTTCCAGTCCCGTCCACTTTTTCCCCTACATTTTGACTGTTTTCTTTGTTTTAAATTTTATTTTACAACTGTTTTTCACTTCCCCTTTTTTTAAGTTTTAACCTGTTTTCTTTCTATTTCTCCCTCTTTTTATTCCAATTCATTTTTACCAATTTATGTTTCAAACTTTTCCATTTCCACCCCTTTTTTTCCATCTACCTTCCAATAATTTTTTTTTCACTTTACTCACACTTTTATCTCTACTTTTTTTTGCTTTTTTTAAGTTTCAAACTTTTTTTCACTTTTCCCCAAAATTTGGATTAACTAGTTTTGTTAAATAAATCGAATCATTTTCTAATAATAATGATAATTATGCAGATAATAAATTTTCTTTAAAAAAATATTTTTTTAGAAAGGAGTGGGAAAAATATAGTTGAAGTTAAATTATAAAAAAATTAGATTCACTGGTTTCTTGATTATTTTAATTCCTGCTAGATGGTGGGAGAAATAATTCCATCATTTTTTTTTCGCACTTTTTGGTCTCTTTTTTTTTCTACGTTCCCTCCTTTTTTCCTACCATTTTCCCCTAAATTTTCTTTTCCAACTTTTCTTTACACTTTTCCTCTTTTTCCTCTACTTTTTTACTAGTTTTTAAATTTCAAACTTTTTTCCACCTCCTCTTCTTTTTTCTCCTACTTTTTGACTAATTTCTTCTAACCTTTTTACTAGTTACTTCCACTTTTTCCCCTACTTTTGACTGCTTTTTTTTGCTTCATCCTACCATTTTCCCCTAAATTTTCTTTTCCAACTTTTCTTTACACTTTTCCTCTATTTCCTCTACTTTTTTACTAGTTTTTAAGTTTCAAACTTTTTTCCACCTCCTCATCTTTTTTCTCCTACTTTTTGACTAATTTCTTCTAACCTTTTTACTAGTTACTTCCACTTTTTCCCCTACTTTTTGACTGTTTTCTTTGTTTTAAATTTCTTTTAAAACTTTTTTCCACTCCCCACTTTTTCCCCGTCTGTTTACTAGTTTTTTTGTTTCAAACTTTTTTCAACACTTATCTCTTTTTCTCCTGCACTTTTTTACCAATTTATGTTTCAAACTTTTTCCATTTTCCCCCTCTTTGTTCTCTACTTTTTTAGCATTTTTTTTGACTGTCTTAGACACGGCAAAAATTATAAAATGGACTTTTTGATAGATTTGAAACCTGACTAAAAATATTTTGCAATAAATATATAGAATCTAAATATATAAAAATATAGTGAGTGTTCTAGTTGAAAAATACAATTTTTACACCAATTTCTTAAAATTAGGTCCGGGTTGACCATCCCAAATTGTAAAATAATTCTACAGACATTTTTTAACTTGTACTGTAATAAAAAAAAACCATTTCGACCCTAATACTATTTAAAATCACATTTTGTCCAGTTCCGATAATTTTTGAAAAAAAATTTAGTAGTATATGGGTGATGGGAAAATTTAAGGTATATAAATGGGGAAAATTGATTGGACAGCATAAAAATAACCGGTAGTGGGATGGGGGTGAAAAAATGTGTGTTTTACGATTTCAGGCAAAAGTAGACATATCGGAAAAAATTATAAATGTACAACTTTGCCTTAAACTATTTTTTACACTACCTCAAAAATGGTGTGAAACGCTAAAAAACAATTTTTTGGTTTTTAATTATTATCTTCCACAAAAATAATTCGATTTTGATTAAATTCAGTGAAAGTACATTTTTATATTTTAAAAAAAATCTGTACTTTTTTTAAAAATATTCATTTTTTAATTTTTTTTGCGAATTTAATTTGAAAAATAGGCATAATTTTCACTCCCACGTCATTTCCGATTAACTGTTTAAGGAATTTTCCGTATTTTTCAGGATTTTTAAAGGATTTTTCAAAGATTTTTTAGAAATTGTTCAAGGATTTGGCATGGACTGTTCAAGTAGTTTTAAAGGAATTTTCAAAAACTTTATAACATTTATTTCAAGGTAATTTTAAGGATTTTTCATATATTTCTCAAGAATTTTTCAGACTATTCAAGGATGTTTTAAACCTTTTCAAGCACTTTTCAAGGATTTATCAAAGTTTTTGAAGGAACTATAAAGGATTGTTAAGGATTTTCAAAACTTTTTTAAGGATCGTTCAAGTATTGTTCATGAATTGTCCAAGAACTGCTGAAAGATTTTTCAATGTATTTTCAAGGATTTTTCAGATTTTTTAAGGATCTTTCAAGTATAATTTAAGGATCGTTTAAGAGTTTTTCCGAATGTTTCAAAAAGTTTTCTATTATTTTTTAAAAGTTTTTTACGATTTTTCAAGAATTTATTAAGTATTTTTTGTCATGGACTATTCAAGGAATTTTAAATGATTTTTCATAGCTTTTTCAAAGATTTTTCACTTTTTAAGTATTTTTCAAGGCTTTTTCAAGTATTTATCATTGATTGTTTAAGGATTTTTTAAGGATTTTTCAAGGATTTTCAAAAAAACTTTAAGGATCGTTCAAGGATTGTTCAAAGATTGTCCAAGGATTGTTGAAGGATTTTTCAAATTTATTTCAACGATTTTTCAGGCTTCTACAGAGATGTTTCAATAAAGTTCAAGGATTTTGCAAATTTTTAATGGTTTTTTCAGGAGTTTTAAAGAATTTCTTAAGGATTATTCAAGAAAGAATTGTTCAAGGATTGATCAAGGATTTTTCAAGTTTTTTTCAAAAATTGTTTAGGGATTATTCAAGGAAGCATAGTTCAAGGATTACTCAAATATTTATTAAGGATTTTTTAAGTAGTTTATAAGGATTGTTTAGGAATTGTTTAAGAATTGTTTAAGGACGGATGTTAAGGACTGTTCAATCGATTTTTCCCTATTTATATACAATTAATCCCAAATTTCCCTATCACTACTAAAAATTTTTCAGGTTTAGCATCTAAAAAACGATGATTTTAAATAGAGCTAGGACTTTGCTAAAATTTGCACAATAAATATTTTTAACGTTTTCTTACATAAAATTAGTCTATAAAAAATTGGTAGATACTTTTTTTTTCACCTTTTTTTGGTTCCCTCAACCTTGTTTTCCTCTACTTTTTACTGCTTTCGGTACTCATTTTTTTACAACTTTTTTTCTACTTTTCCCGACTTAATTTTATGCGTTAGTCACCATTTTGTTAAACAAATTCGAAATTTTTTTAATGATTTTTACTTAATAACTGGTAATATTACTGATATTATCAATCTTGTGGAACATAAAATTTTCTATAAATTTATCAAAATTTTGGAATGGGTAAAAATAGAGGTGGGAAATAACAAATATAAATAACTTAAAAAAATACCAGAAAATATTACGTTACAATGCACAACTTGGATAGTTGTAGAAAATAAAAAATCTACATTTTCTGCTAGAATTATAATAAAACATTTCTACAATTTTTTTTTTGTAGACCCAAGTGGGAAACTTTATTATTTACAAAAATAAGAATTTATTAAAATGATTTTTTAGTTACCTCAATTTAAATTTACCTCTTAATTATTTCCAAAAGAGAACCCGATTATAGTCAAGGGCGTAGATTACTTTTTTCCCGGGGGTGGGTACTTTTTCCCTTTTATACAAATATATTTGTCCGTTTCTACATTTCTTATTTTTTAATCTTTCTTTTCATGTTAATTTTTGGTATCCTGGGAGGATAATAACCCCTTTACCCCCATATCTACGCCCTTAATTATATGGAGTAAAATAGTACCGATAAATTCGTTGCTCCTTATTTAAACTTACACTATAAGAAAAAATTAAATAAAACTATTCTCCTGTTATCATTTATTTTTTGGAAATTTTGTTTTTTGGATTCTATAAATCGTGTTAAAATTGTTAAAAAATAAATATAAATAATGCAAGTTATATCATTGCATTTTACATTCAGAACAGTGACGAATGACGTAAAATGACATTTGAATTTGACAAAGAAATATGTCAATTGTCACCTCGAGTCTTTAATTTCAACCAATCAGAAATCGAGTTTATTAAAATCAATATAATAAACAAAAACCAATTAAAATATGTAATAATTATTATCTCAAAAGAGAAACTCTTCTGTCATGTATATATTTAGTAAAAACAGCATTATAATGGGAAACTAGTTTCGGCCAAAGAGCCATCTTCAGACCTAGAACAAACTACCAAATTTACAATTTTTAAACTTACCATACAGTATTTTATTTAAGCATAACATTTTGTTTTATAAAAATTATTTAATACATTTTATAACATTGTGGTTAGAGGGGTGGAGGAGGGGTTGGGAAAGGAGGTATATGAAAAAAAAACTTTTAATATTGATAATAATACAGTATAAAAAAGTTTTGCCATTTATTGGGATTTTGTTGCGGTTTTTGCAATTTTTTGCGATTGGTTTGCGATTTTTTGCTTTTTTTCTCTTTTTCTCGTTCTTTTTCTCATTTTTCTGATTTTTTGTTTTTTCGAATTGTTTCTAATTTTTCCTCATTTATTCTGCTTTGTATTTCTATTTCTTTCGATTTATAATTTTTTCTAATTTTTTTTTATACCTCTGATTTTTTGTGATTTTTTCTAAATTTTCCTGATTTATTTCTCTTTGTTCTGTTTTTTTTTGTTATTTCTTTCGTTTTATAATTTTTTTTATCCCTTTGATATTTTGTGATTATTTGCGATTTTTTTGCCACTTTTTTGGGATTTTGTTGGGGTTTTTTGCAATTTTTTGCGATTTTTTGCTTTTTTCTCTTTTTCTCGTTCTTTTTCTCATTTTTCTGGTATTTTGTTTTTTTTCTATTTTTTCGATTTTTTTCTAATTTTTCCTCATTTATTCTGCTTTGTATTTCTATTTCTTTCGATTTATACTTATTTTTCGATTTTTATGTACTTCCTTTCTCAACCCCCCGCTCTCTAACCGCAATCTTATAAAATGTATTAAATAATTTTTATAAAATGTTATGTTAAAATACTATACGGTATGTTTAAAAATTGTAAATTTATAAAGCTTTTGGTCGATCCGGGAAACTTTGTTATAGGCCTGAAGATGGCTCATAAGCTGAAACTAGTTAACCATTAAAACTGCTGTTTTTACTGAATATATTGTGCTATTAAAAAAATTTGACCACATTTAAGTTATGGATAACCTATTTGATTTAATAATTATTATGTTTTGGTATAATAAATCATATGAAATAATTATAAATTATATAAATAACTTTGTTAATGTTAAAATATTTTTTTTATTGCATTATTATTGAGAATTATTTAATCGAACGTGATCATTACTTGCTTTCATTTTTTTAATAATAACTTGATTTACAGTAGGTTACAAGTTAATGTCAAAATTAAAATAGATAATAAATCACTGATATTGACATTTAATAAAGGTATGATTTTACTCTATTGTCTTTTGTAACATGGAAAATGAAAGTTCATAAAATTATTAATTCTAATAAAAACCTTTCACCTATTAAATACTTTAGAGGATAAATACTTTTTTTTAATAAGTTTCAAGAAACAAAAAAATTAAAAACAAAATTCTACTTGAGATAAAATTCAAAATTATGTACCACATAAAATATATTTCAACAGTAGTTAAAATGAAAAAATAACGGCAACTAGTTTCGGCATCACTGCCATCATCAGCCAAAAAAATTTTAATTAAGAGCGAGTACTGGTAAAATCTAACAATTCTAATTTTTGAAAAAGAAATCAAATCGGTTCCAAATCATATTTTTATAGTCAAGAAAACGAAAAATTTAAAAAAAAAGTTACAGGTCCGTATTTAAAAATTAAAATTGAAGAGGTTAAATATCATATATAAGGTTTGTTATAAGTCAAAGAAAAAGTAAATTTTTTTTATATTTATTCAAATAACAGAAGTACGGGCCTAAATATTATGGATTATTGTTTAACTGAAAATAAAAGACGAGAATAAACACAAATAGTGAAAAAATTTGATATATTTTTTAAGAAAATTAACAATTTACCGATCATATAAAATGAAGATTAAAAGTATTAATTTTGTATTGGGTAAAAAAAATTTAAAAGACTTTATCCTGTTTTTTCTTAGGTATTCTTGATCTAAAAAAAATGTTTTTTTTTATTTATAAATTATAAATAATTATCGCTGATAAATATTGTATATTTGTATAAATTATATAATAAAATTAGTATTTAAGGCTAAAAAAATGTATAAAAGCAAATTTTAATTTGTAAATACAATTTGATCAATCAGGGATCTCTGTATATCTATATGACTATGAAATTTATTAAAATATATTCAAATATCATATGTTTGCTTTTTTTACCTATACAGCTTCGTAAAGTTTATAACGAATTTAAATAAGGAACTTGTAAATGAATAATACTCGAAAACACATGCCCAAGGCGAATGATATATAGTGCAAAAATATAAAAAATGGTAGCCGTTAACTGATTAAGATATTCTAATTAGGACAACGAATGGCCAACAGTGGCAGCTCGTAATTTAGTCAGTATAATAAAGAAAAAAACATCAAACCACTAGTTAAAATAGAAATTACCATGGCAACAACAACAAACTGAGGAACGAAATTTTTGTATGGAAATTTAATTTTTGACAAAAAAGCTAGCTTCAGATGAAAAAGAAGAATTTTTTTTTCAAAATACACTAAAAGTAGTTATATTAAATATTTGAAAACTAAGTAATAATAAAACATAATTAAAAAAATTAAACTATTACAAATTCAATCTTTTATTAGACGTTGGTTTTTTTTGTGTGACGCCGCTGTCCTATGAAAGGGAGATTGGGACTATATCTTTTGTTACGCAGAGCGGTTAGTAATTGTGCAGGAGGCCTCCCACGCATCGAACACACTGTATGATAACGAAGAAAATTGTAATTAATTATGCCGCAGTGTGAGAAATGTACACCTGTACACAATACGCGCTTTTTTTTTAAACTTTTACACCTTTCTATAAAACATTTATTATGTTACGGTACACGATATTTATCAAAAATCGGTTTTTTTGGTATAGTAACTTGATTTTTTGAAGATTTTTGAAGGCTATAGTCTTACCCTTTTTTTCTGGTTAGATTTTTTTCTCTGAAATTGTGATGAAATTTGAGGTATATATAGAGAAAAATAATTCGAAATAAGGGTTACTGTTTGTTTCTTTCTACTTTCTTCTTTTAGAAATTTTTTTTTGACGATTTATTTCGAAGTTGCTGCTCTCAAAATTTAAAAAAAACTCAATTTACTCAGAAACTAAAAGAGATAGAGAGCAACTGATCATTTTTTTGGAATCTACGCCCCACAAACTACCCATCCACTAGTTATTTTTAAAATCCGAGCGATAAAAAATTTTGAAGATTTTTGAAGCCTTTTTTTTGGTCAAATTGCGCTCTCGCCATTTTTAAAAAAAGTCAATTTACTCTGAAACTAAAAGGGCTATAGAGGAATTGATCATTTTTTTTGAATCCACACCCCACAAACTGCCCTTTCACCAGTTATTTTTAAAATCGGTTTGATGAAAAAATTTGAAGATTTTTGAAGTCTATATATAGTCTTGCCTTTTTTTCGGGTTAAATTGCGCTCTCGCCATTTTTTAAACAACTCAATTTATTCAAAAACTAAAAGACCTAGAGAGGAACTGATCATTTTTACTTTCCGAACAACAGAGTTGTATAGAAGGAAAGTATTGCGATCATGATATTTTGACCATACCCAGATTTTAACGAATCTTTACGTTTTGAAGTCACCTGAATCCATTTATACCATTTTTAGCATGATGTCTGTCTGTGTGTGTGTGTGTGTGTGTGTGTGTGTGTGTGTGTGTGTGTGTGTGTGTGTGTGTGTGTGTGTGTGTGTGTGTGTGTGTGTGTCTGTGTGTGTGTGTCTGTGTGTGTGTGTGTGTGTGAACACGATAGCGACTAAACGGATAAACCGATTTAGATGAAATTTTATATACATATTTAGGGTAGCAGTTGCTATAAGTGATGACGTCATTACCAAACAAAATGGCAATAAAGTTTTACACATAAATTTTCTATACGTTATAGTTTAATTTCGAATGATTAAAATTTTTAAAAACTTATGCCATTGTTGCCAGATTTATCAAAAAGTATTTTTTTTTCATATTTTTCTTAAATAACCAAAATAATGCATTTTTATGAAAAATTACAAGATACGAAAGTTGTAGAACATAAAATTTTCTACATATTTTGTCATTACCGGTTTTTTGAATTCCTCATAGTTTCGCCGCTAGAGGGAGTGAAAAAAATTTATATAGACATTTTTGTGACTTTTTTAGATTTTAAGACAAAATTATGGATTTTTATGAAAAATTACATGATATCAAAATTGTAGAACATAAAATTTTCTATAAATTTTGTCTTGACTATTTTTTCAAGTTGCGCATAATTTCGCCGCTAGTTTTTATTTTAATTTTTATCTTTATTAAATTATTATTTTTTAGTCAAATTTTTATATTAAAAATTTAAAAAAAATATCTTTAAATTTGTAATAATTAATTTTATTATTATATTTTTTTTCAAAATTTTATTACAAAAATTTTGGAATTTTTAAAAAATTGGCTAAGAAATTTAAGATTATATTACGATTTTAAACTAAATTGAATAACTTCTAAAATATTAAAGTTATTGAAATGGGATTTTCACCATTCGAAAGATAATATAAAACTCTAAATTTTAAATGTATTTTAGTTTCTTAAAATTTAGACTTGTAATTATTGTTGCCAAAATTAAGAATTTTTTTATTTTTTTTTGTAATTTCGTTTTATCAATAAGTATAAAATAAATGAAAAAATTAAATAGCATATCCGAAAAGGATCCAAAAGTACTTTGTGTGTAAATTATTTCATATTTTTAACATAGTATTTGTAAAAGTTATAGCAAAAAATGAAAAAAGTTAAAACAATTCAATGGATATACCCATGAATTTTTGAAAAAAAACTTGATTTTTTTTTAGTTTTTTAAACTAACTTTATTAATGCATTTTGACCCAGAAACCTAAAAAAAAGGTCTGTTTCCCATTTTGAATAAAATTGAATGAGATATTAATTATTTATTGATTTTAAAATTATTCAAAAATAGGTTTTATTTGTTTTAAGGTTCAAATTAACATTAAAAATTTTAAAAAAATTACCCTTAAATTTGTAGTAAAAAACTCTATAATTGTGATTTTTTTCAGAATTTTATTCAAAAAACTGTAGAATTCATAATTTTTTTTTTAAATTTAATAAAAGTTTAAAAAAAATTGAATAACTTTAAAGATATTAAAGATATTAAAATGGGATTTATACCATTCGATAGGTAATATAATTAATGTATTTTAATGCAGTAAAACTAAAATAAGCGATTAACCAATTACTTTACTATGAGTGTTCGGAAAGTTGGGTGGGATTACCCCCTCATTTTTTTGGAATCAACGCCCCTTAAATCACCCTTCAACCAGTATTTTTTTAAAATCCGAGCGATGAAAAATTTTGAAGATTTTTGAAGTCTGGTCTGCCTTTTTTTCGGGTAAAATTGCGCTCTCGCCATTTTTTAAAAAACTCAATTTACTCAGAAACTAAAAGAGCTAGAGAGGAACTGATCATTTTTTTTGGAATTCACGCCCCACAAACTGCCCTTTCATTAGTTATTTTTAAAATCGGTTTGATGAAAAATTTTGAAGATTTTTGAAGTCTATAGTCTTGCATTTTTTTTCGGGTTAAATTGCGCTCTCGCCATTTTTAAAAAACTCAATTCACTCAGAAACTAAAAGAGCTAGAGAGCAACTGATCATTTTTTTGGAATCTACGCCCCTTGAACAACACTTCCACCTGCAATTTTTAAAATCCGAGCGATGAAAAATTTTGAAGATTTTTGAAGTCCATAGTCTTGCCTTTTTTTTCGGGTCAAATTGTGCTCTCGCCATTTTTTAAAAAAACTCAATTTACTCAGAAACTAAAAGGGCTAGAGAGGAATTGATCACTTTTTTTGGAATCAACGCCCCTTAAACTACCCTTCCACCAGTTATTTTTAAAATCCGAGCGATGAAAAATTTTGAAGATTTTTGAAGGCTCTTGCCTTTTTTTCGGGTTAAATTGTGCTCTCGCCATTTTTTAAAAAAACTCAATTTACTCAAAAACTAAAAGAGCTAGAGAGGAACTGATCATTTTTTTGGAATCTACGCTCCTTTAACTACCCCTCTACTATTTAATTTTAAAATCCGAGCGATGAAAAATTTTGAAGATTTTTGAAGGCTATAGTCTTGCCTTTTTTTTCAGGTTAAATTGCGCTCTCGAAATTTTTAAAAAAACTCAATTTACTCAGAAACTAAAAGGGCTAGAGAGGAACTGATCATTTTTTTGGAATATACGCCCCTAAAACTACCCCTCCACCTCGAAAATTCTAATAAAATTCAAGTTTGCTCTTTGGAGTCTGTGAACCTAGTTTTTCGTTTTTATATTTATTTTATGCGTCAATATTTTTATCTATTGGGATATAGGTAAAAAATAATATAGAAACACTATAATAAATATTGTATATTCAAAACCTATATTTTTATATAATATGCATAGGACAAAAAAATTATATTGGTCCTTTTGAACAAGCAATCAAAGGAAATATAATCGTTGCTGTACAAAAATCTATATTACTGTACATAATTATAAATGCAAATAAATAATGTGTCCTTTAAATAATATACAATATATATAGAAGAAGATGAATGAACATTTTTATATTAATATACAAAAAAAAAACACGGAAACCAATATAGTATTCTGAAAAAAAGAGACTCGGGATAATTTTCAAAAAATCGTGTAATCGAAAAAAATTTCCGGTAATAATTCAAGCTCTAGGGAGATTACTAGTGAAAATTGTTTATAAAATCAACGCATTATTTACAACCCTGAAATTAACCAAATAATTTTTTTTTTAAGGATATTGAAGTGAAGTGGAGAATTTTTGATTTTTTTGTTCAGAAAAAGAGTTTTTTTGGCAATTATTTTTTTGATTATTGGCGATTCTTCTCTTAGTAATTATTCATTTCCACCTTTTTTATACAGGGTGTTTCATTAGGATTTTTTACAATTTTTTACGATTTCTTAAGATTTCTTACGATCTTTTACGATTTTTTACGATATGATCTGTTTCGATATTTTTGAAAATGGCGGAGATATAATTTTTTTTGATATTTCAACCCCCTCCAGTTTCACCCCTGTAAGTCGGATTAAAAAAAAGTTTTATACAAATTGTATTTAAAAAATGTTAATCCATAATTGATTTACTTTGTTGTCATTAATTTTTAGGTGTTTTTTATAATTTTTGTTGTTATTCATTAATTAAAGTTTTTGTAAATTTATTATTATTTATTCGTTAATTAAAGATGAATGTTTTTTGTAGATTATTTATGGCAAATAATAAAAAAATACTTAAAATATTAAAATTTTACCAATCTAGGTTAACAAGTCTTCATTAAAACTAAATCACATTAAAAAAAAATTAGTTTCAGTCTTGGGCTCTCACAATTCGCACACCATTTTAGAATTAAAACTGAAATTTTACAAGAAAAAACATGCAAAGTATATCACTAAATTCATTTTTTCGTGCTGTTTGAAAATACAGAATCAATTTTAGAAAAATCTGATATACAGGGTGTTGTTTTCGAGTCGGAATATTTTATAATATTTTTTTTAATCCGGACCTGGATTTCTTTTATTGTAAATTTATTGATCGATTATTTACTTTAGACATAATATGCCCGCCAAATATCATGAACATATACAGTGTGGTTAGAAAGTTATGAACCATTCAAGATATTGGCAAAATAGATAAAACACCCTGTATCTTGGGTATTAAATTAGTTAGACCCATTAAATATGGTGTCCCTTATTTGCAGTTAACGTATGTCACTTTCCCAATGAAACACCCTGTATATTTCGATTAGTAAACACATTGGCGCAATCACCTATATCAACTTTCCTGTTTATACCTACTTACCCGGTAGTAATGAACAGAAACAAGTAGGCAAACATGTGGGTGAATCATTGCAAAAACATTATTCAATTTTTTTTAATGTTTCATCAGGTTGACAGATAGGCGACGGACGATCTCTCTTAGGTATATTAGACTATTATAGTAAAAGCGAGATTTTAGAATGCAACATAGCCCAATGCATTTTAAACGGAAAAATGCTCGGCGTCGATGCCAGCTTGACGCGGCAACAGAACAGATCCGTCTTCAAATAATTGTGGAACAGTGTTTAGCGGTTTTCATTCTCGTTATTCTAAAATCCAGAAGAGTTTCTTCACATAACTTTTTATTACCTTATTTTATCGAAAAAGGAAAAGCATCTATAAAACATCATTATGATGGTAGGTGTACCAATTTGTACAAATTAAAATTCCTAATGAGTCACATAATCACTAAAATCTTCTCTTCTTAAATTTACTGATATCTTCACTAGCCTTAATATTAACCCTTCCTTTTTTCTCCTAAAAAACCCTTATATCCCACGCTTATACGGCTTACCCAAAATCCACAAACCAAATTACCCCATGAGACCAGTTGTTAGCTTCTTCAATTCCCCTGCTTGTCCCCTCGCTAAATTTCTTAACACCTTTTTAACTCAACTCTTACATTACACACCCAAATACACGGTCATTAACTCACTAGATCTTATCAATAAATCTAAAGATCTAATCCTTCCAGATAATATTAAACTTATTTCCTTTGACGTTTGCAATCTCTACACTAATGTACCCCGAAATGAAACTATCCCAATTTTGAAAAATCTTTTAATTAAAAATAACATTTGTTCATCCACAATTATTTTTATTCTAGACCTTATTAAAATTTGTCTAGACCAAGACTTCTTCTTCTTTAACAATAAATTCTACCAACAACCTAATGGCTTAAGTATGGGCAATCCTCTGAGTTGTCTCATGGCCGATCTCTTCTTAGACCATCTCGAACAGAATAAAATTCTAACTTCCAATAACGAACAATTCATTCTCAACTGGTATAGATATGTTGATGACATTTTTGTTATTTTCAAAGGTAATCTCACTGACATTGACAATTTCCTTCTTTTCTTAAATAATCTGCACCCTAATATTTCTTTTACAGTCGAAATTGAAACTAATTCCACACTTAATTTCCTTGATTTATCCATTAAAGTTCTGAATAACCAACTCTCTTTCGACATTTATAGAAAACCCACCCAAACGGACCATTTAATCAACTTTCATTCTAACCACTCCTTCCAGCATAAAATGTCTGCAATATATTGTTACGTTCACAGATTATTAAACGTCCCTCTATCTTCTGTCAATTTTCGAAAAGAAATTAACACCCTTAAACAATTAGCTGTTAACAATAATTTTCATCCTCAAATCATCGATAAAATCCTCCATAAAATACAACTGAAACGTAACTCCCAACTTGCTTATAATGCTAATTCCTTTTCTCCAATTAATTATAAATATTTTTCACTACCATACCTAGGTAAAATTTCACTCGACATTTCGAAAGTGTTCCGCAACTCTGAAAACATCAAGATTTCCTTCAGAAATAACCTTTCAATTAAATCTCTGCTCAGCCACACTAAAGATCCCCTCCCTGTTCTAGACAAAAGTGGTATCTACAAACTTTCTTGTGCTAATTGCAACTCTACCTACATAGGAAAAACTGTTAGAAAACTCGACACTCGCATTAAAGAACACATCAGATACCCCGATAAGTCCACTTTTGGACACCACCTAAATTTTAACAATCATAATTTTATTCCTTCTGAAAATGCTAAAATCTTACACAATATCTTTAATTGCAATTTTAAGCTAGACCTTCTAGAAGACTTAGAAATTCTTCGCGAACTGAATAATCCTTCCTCTTCTTGTGTTAATACCCAAATTAACTTAAACATCAATAAATACAAACCTCTGTTCAAGAGCCTGTGAGTGTGTGATACTTAGTCACTTCTCCGCTATTTCCACGTTACCGCTCCCTTAGTCACTCTGTCACCTGTCAACTTCACTCTTCTTTTCCTAATTTACCTTCTTCCTCTCAGCAGTCCAGCTCCCCGTCTTTTTCTTCTTTTCCTTTACCCTGCCTTTTCTTAAGTTTACCTTCTCTCTCCACCTAACCTCACTCATTATTTGTAAAACCTGCATGGTCTCAAGTTAGTGTTTTTTAAAAAATTTTCTATTTTTCTCCATTAATGCTGCTTAAGCAGTTGTTGTCTTTTATAAAGACAACCTTCAGGCCTGGGCCTGACATGTTGTCCCATCATGACTAAGTTAGTGTCATGATATTTTCTCTACTAACGTTTTATATTTTTTAATTTTTTTAATATTTTTTAAAATTTTGTTCTGCTGTAAAACCAGCATGTACTGTTAATTCCTTTTTGCTGTTCAAGTGGGTTAAATTTGTAAGTACTTATTTTTATCAATTCCTTTCTCTCTTTTAACATGTTATAATCTCAATTACAGTTGTCTTGAAGATGGCACTGCGTGCCGAAAGCGCTCGACAAGTTTTATGACTTAGAGATTTATACAGGGTGTTTCATAGGTAAAGGTACATACGCTAACTGTTAATAAAGGACACTTAGACGAATCCAAAAAACCTATATACGATTGGTCTAGCTCGCTTCATTACTAAGTTACAGGGTGTTTTGTCAATATTACTCATTTCTTTCACCCGCCGTATA
The DNA here is from genome assembly GCA_963243735.1 of Neocrepidodera transversa. Taxonomy (NCBI): domain Eukaryota; kingdom Metazoa; phylum Arthropoda; class Insecta; order Coleoptera; family Chrysomelidae; genus Neocrepidodera; species Neocrepidodera transversa. The sequence continues at coordinate 4,823,578 of OY725347.1, read as the reverse complement.
TTTGGAACCATCCCGTATATTTTTCTGATATTTTTCAAGATTGTTCTACTCTATTAGGACAATCAACAGACATAGTGACCAAATTTAAAATCCAGGTCCGGCTTCAAAAAAAGTTATCAACATAATTTTTCTCTAGAACAACACCCTGTATATCGAAATTTTAAAATTTGGATTGCATATTCGAAAAGAGCGGAAAATGTTGAATGGGAATAAATATTTTTTGAGACTGCACATTTCATTCTACTATAAAAAATTTAAAAGCAAACTTAAGATTTTATTGCTTTTTAGGTTTTTGCTTAATAAAACGTTGACTAAATATTAAAAAATTGGCGATTCTCAATAGAATAAGCAATCTTCAAAATAAAAAATGAAGTTCCAAATAGACCATCTATCGTATGGTTGATGGGTACCAACCGGGCAGGCCGTTTATCAGAATACAATCCTGTAAACGGGTCTATCCAAGTACAACTTGGTTGCCCGCAGATGGCGTTATTTTTAGAATACATAGAAATACTTGGGGTATTCAGACAGAGTGAGTTTTTGAAGTTATGCATTCCGACAAAGTGCCACTGAAGATTCCTATAAGGATGAAACATGTATGGTAATGGTCAGAGTGCACAGTTTCAAAAACTTACTGTATTTGTTTTTTTATTCCAAAATAGACTTAGACTAACCTTTTATTGGTGAGTTAATTAGTGAAATCTAAAAGAATTTGAATAGTTTTTGAAACGCATTACAAATTAAAATTAAAAGAAGAGTCCTAATATTCGCTGCCAGAAAATGTTTGGTAAAAAGTTAAAACAAACAATTTTTAAAATAACATTACACCGCATTTTTCATAGTACAGGGTGGCTAACTAAGAATGCGAGGTACTGTATCTGGGAATCTAGCCATCGTAGAGGGTTGCGGCAAATAAAGTTATGATTAAAGCGGCCAAGAGAAAAACCTGGAAAATATTTTCAAGTTTCTGAAATGGCCGCTAGGGGACGTAACTGCAATCTTGAATCTAAAAAAGTTATGTTTCTGTGAAATCCGCTATATTAACCTAACAAAAAAATACTTGAACTTTAAAGTCGAGGATAATCTGAATCTTTTTTGTTTGGCAATTTTTGCTGTATCTCTAAACATAAACTGGTGGGGATGGATCTTCAAAACGGCTGAGCCGATTTTAACCAACTTGGGCTGGTTGAAAAGAGCTATTCTTGGACTACAAATGTTATAATAATTAGAGTTTTGCCAGCCACGATTAGAAACTCAGTTCTAAATATTATTTGAAGAGCAAGACTATGCATTCAAGAAAATGGTTCACATTTTGAACATCTTCTTTAGGTATTTTTTAATTGAATAATAAATTTTATTAATTACATGACCCCATTAATTGTTTAGGTATTTTCTTTTATTGATTTTCAATTTCAGTTAAAAATAACGCTTTACTGTTTTCGTTTTATGCAAAATTAAGATTTTACCACTTTCTGCCTAAAAAAAGCTTCCCTTGGATTAAAAACCAATTTCAAAAGGAGATATTTTAGTCAGAAACTTGATATTAATAAATTTCTTCAAACTTAAACATTTTTTGTTTTTTTTTCTTGAAAATTTAGACTACTGTCTTACGGATTGCTTTTGTGAATCATAAATTTGTCCTATATTTGTCATCAGAAAATAAAGATTATTTTGCACTTGTATTATTTAAACAATATTTTATTAAGTAAAAACCTAAAAAGAAATTTACTTTGATACCATAAAAGAATTATATTGAAAACTGAGCGTTATCACTAAAAAACAATTTCTAATGAATAACAAAAACTATGTACGAATTCCACGAAAATTAATAAATCTAAGTTTGCTTTTAAAATTTTAATAGTAAAATGAAATGTGCAGTCTCAAGAAATACGTATTCCCACTCAACTTTTTCCGCTCTTTTCGAATATGCAATCCAATTTTTAAAATTTCGATATACAGGGTGTTGTTCTAGAGAAAAATTATTTTGATATCTTTTTTTGAAGCCAGACCTGGATTTAAAATTTGGTCACTATGTCTGTTGATTGTCCTAATAGAGTAGAACAATCTTGCTAAATATCAGAAAAATATACGGGATGGTTCCAAATATACGGCGGGTGAAAGAAATGAGTAATATTGACAAAACACCCTGTAACTTTGTAATGAAGCGAGCTAGACCAATCGTATATAGGTTTTTTGGATTCGTCTAAGTGTCCTTTATCCACAGTTAGCGTATGTACCTTTACCTATGAAACACCCAGTATATATATATACATCTCTCAATAAATACTTTTACACACTTGAAAATACAAATTGGCTTTCTTTCTTACATAATTATTTGCAAGGATTATTTATATTTCAGGTAAAACAGATTAACGACCTCTTATCAGATGGTACTAACATAAAAACCCAAATAAGAATTTGCATTTTACCTGTATCTAGATATATAAACTACACTGTATTTTATTTTCAAAAACAGTTGCGTCTTCAAAATTGATTCATTGCCAGTATCCGTTATAAATTTTAAATTAGGTATAATTTTTTTTTAATAAAAAATTGTATGTTTTTTATTAACAGTCAGAGATACATATAAGCATCAATCAATTTTGTCAATGATTCGAACGTAACCCAGGATGGTCTAATCCGCTTGATACGATCCTGACATGCTCAACCTTTCGTTTTCTAACATACACTATAGTAGTATTATGAACTTTTTCAATTTTGTTTTACTCTGAATAGACAAAATATCATTTGCTGAAAAATTAAAAAGATGGCGTTTACTACAGTAGAAAAAATTCTAATTTAGACTTTGGTTATTGTTTATTAAAATGTTAATAGAACTTAACAAACTAAACAGTAGATATGTACATACACATTTTAAACAATAAACATGTGTTAAAATATACATAGAAAAAATCGAGCACGTGTTTTCTTAAATACTCGTTGTCTCCTTCTAGATAAATGCAATGTAATCCTGATCGTCATTACCGACGTTACAATCACAATTTGGTAACAAGAATTTGCTTGTATCTGATCGTCAGAATTTTAATGAGACCTAGACCAAAGATTCATTGTTGGTTTCCAGTTAGTTAAAGATGCTGCGTAATCGAAATTATTGAATTTAATTAAATAATAAGGTACACTAAGAAAACAGTTACGTTAAATAAATATATTGACAAGATAAAAATTTTGCAAATCATACTAGTTAACTATAGAATTTTTTTTTTTATTAAATATCGGAAAACCAGAAATTATTAACCAAATATGTCTTACTTTATAGAAAGAGCTCAGGAATTAAATAAAATAGCATGGAATTTTTTTTTTATTTAGAAAAAATATAACAAACTCAAAAATTTTTACATTTTTTCGGTACCATTTTTTGTACGTAAAAATTTAAAAATTCTACTCAAAAAATGGTTTTGAAAAAATGCTCTACGATGCCAGTACACGAACAATTTTACGAAACGCTTTTTTTACAAAAACCAAAATTTCACGAATATTTTCAAAATTTCGCGCCAAAAAAAATTAAATTTACAATAGCCAAAACCAGCATTTTTACCAAGTAATAAGTTTTTAGAATGCTTTAATGAAAAGTTATTAATAAATGAAAAAAATGGATTTTTAACGGTTTTTTTTTTCGTTTTTTTTTCTATGTAAAAGGCAATAATCGATATTTCATATTATATCAATCAATCGAAAAAGAATTTTAATACTTACAACTATTGAATTTAAATTTATTGGATTATTAAATGTCCGGAAAAAACAGTGGTATATCTTGGTAACTATATATATATATTATCAAATCCCCAAATACCATTATATATGGTGTAGGGGTAATACTTTCTTTACAATGATTACCTAATCTAAACAGAAATTATCTATACCATGTACAAATTTCGCCCATTGTTTTTTATCTCTTGCCATTCTTTTTGCCTCCGTCCATGACTTTCCTTTTTCTTGCAATATGCTTCCGATAACTCCATCCCATGTTTGCCTTGGTCTTCCTCTTTTCCTTCTTTTTTCTATCTTTGCTTGCCATACTCTTCTGACTACTCTTGTGTCCTTCATCCTTTGCAGATGTCCCCACCAGCTTAATTGTCGCTTTTCAATGAACTTGAGTGTTGATTCTATGTCAAGGTCTTTTCTTATTTGTGTATTTCTGATTTTATCTATCTTTGTGACACCTTCAACTCGTCTGAGGTACTTCATTTCAACTGCTTATATTTTACTTTTTTGTCTGTTGGTCAACACCCATGATTCACATCCAAATGTTAAGATTGGTCGATATATTGTTTTAAATACATTTATCTTTGTTTTCCTTGAAATTTCTTTTTTATTTATAAATGCCGAGTTCATCGTGTAGTAAAGCTTTGTTGTTTTTTCTACTCTATTGTTAATTTCTATTTCTTGCCTGCCATTATCTTCTATTTCTACTCCCAAATACTTAAATGTGTTTACTTGTTCGATTTTTACTCCATCTATTTGTACATTTATATTTGTTTGTTTCTCTCCTATAACCATAACTTTAGTTTTGTTTTTATTTACTTTCATTCCAAATTCTTCACAAACTGCATTCCAAATTTCCATATTTTTTTGTAAATCTTCTTCTTTTTCTGCCATAATTATTACATCATCTGCAAAAGCTCCTTCTGATAAATCTACTCTTTTTAGATTCCAGTGTCCTACGTGTAGTTTTGTCATTCTTTTTGAAGATTTTTTTATAATTTCATCAATAAAAATCGTAAATAATAATGGGCTTAATCCTCCTCCCTGCCTTAATCCTTCTTGTGTTGAAAATGATTCTGAAATTTTATTTTTATATATTACACAATTTATGTTGTTTTCGTACATGTTTTTAATTATTCTTATTATTTTAGTGTTAACTCCCCTTTCTTCTAATATTTTCCATAGCTTCTCTCTTCGTACTTTATCAAAAGCCTTTTCAAGGTCTATGAATCCCATATATACTTCTTTCCCTTGCTGTGAGAACTTTTCACTTATTTGTTTTACCGTAAATATGTGGTCCTGTATGCTTCTACCTTTTCTAAACCCACTTTGCGACTCCTCAAGGGTATTCTCTATTGTATGTCTTATTTTATTGTCAATAATTTTCTTATATATTTTCATTGCTGTACTAAGTAGATTTATTCCTCTATAGTTATTACAATCATGCCTGTCCCCTTTTTTGTATATTGGAACTATCAGAGCTGTTTTCCAATCTTCCGGTATCTGTTCTTCTTTCCAGGCTGTATTATAAATTCTTAATAGTACTTCCATTCCTGTATCCCCTAAATTCTTAAACATCTCCGCTGTTAATTTATCAGTTCCTGGTGATTTTCCATTCTTTAATTCCCTTATTATTTCCTGCAACTCGCTTATATTTATATTTTCCGTGTTTTCTTGATTTTCTCGAATCGCATCATTTTCCTTGTTTTCATTTTGTATTATTATATCTGCTCCTAATAACTTCTGGAAATATTCTTTCCATCCATTCATTATTTCGTTTTCATTTGTTAGTTTATCTCCTTCTTTATTCTTTATCCAGCTTATTTCTTGTGCTTTCTCTTTTCTTAGCGACTTTAAAGTTTTGTAGAATAGTTTTTGATTTGATTTACTATCTTTTTCTATTTTTTCACCAAATTCTTCCCACTGTTTTCTTTTTGCTGCTGCTACCATATCTTTTACTGTTTTTCTGCTCTCTTTGTACTTTTCATAGTTTTGAGTTGTTGTGTTGTTTATATAAATTTTCCATGCCTTTTTTTTAAATTTTACTTGTCTTTTTATTTCGTCTGTCCACCATGCTGTTTGTTTTTTCTTATTAGTCTTCTTACTAGTGCCACATATTTCTTTAGCTGTTTCCATAACTATTTTCTTAAAATAATCCCATTTTTCTTCTATATTACTATTTTCATTTATATCTGTATCATTATAGAACTTTTCTGGTAATGTTTTTTTATACCTCTCTGCTATTTCTTTATTTTGTAGTTTGTATGTTTTCATTGATTCATATTCTATTGCTTTTTCTAATTTTTGATTATCATGTTTTGTATTCTCTTCTCGCTCTCTAATTTTTGCGACAAGTAAATAGTGATCACTACCTATTTCCGGTCCTCTTCTAACCTTGGTATCTAATACTTCCTTTCTATTATCCTTTTCTACCAATACATAATCTATTATCGACTTTTCGTTTCTGCTTTTCATTTCTCTTGTATATTTATGTATCTCTTTATGTTCGAAAAATGTATTAGTTATTATAAAATTATTTAGCACACAAAAATCCAGCATTCTTTCTCCATTATTATTCCTAACATTTTCTCCATGTTTTCCCATTACTGTATTATATGTGTTATCTTTTATTCCTACTCTGCTGTTAAAATCTCCAAGTATGATTATTGTTCCTTTTGCATCTTCTGTAGCCATGGTTAGATCTTCCCAAAATTTATCTTTATTACCTAGTGTATCGTCTTCATTGGGTCCATATACCACTATAATAGTTTTTATGTTTTTTTCCTTATCTTTAATTTCCAACAATAGTAATCGTTCCGACAATCCTTTCCATTTGCTGATTTTCTCTTTTAAGTCTCTGTGAATTATGCATGCAACACCCGCTGCTGCTCTTTCTTCTTTCTTGATTCCACTGTACACAAGTATGTGTCCATTATCCATGTTTATCACCCCTTGTCCCTTCTTTTTTGTCTCTGTTATGGCTAGCAGTTTTAGATCTGTGTTTTCAAATTCTTCTTCTAATTCTTTTTCTTTCCCGAACATACTTCTAATATTCCACGTACCAATTTTATATGTTTCCGTTGTTTTTTTGTTATTAATTATTTTACTCGTAGTCCATTTCATTGCTATTTTGTTTTTCCCATCCCTTGTATGTTTTGTTTTGCTATTCAGTTTTTTGGAGGTATTTTTCCAGCCTTTTTTAATTTATTTATTTCTTTATCCCATCTCCACTCCTCTCCATTTACTGTGACCTTACTATATCCTATCTTTATTTCTTTTCCTTTTTGTCTTTCCTCTTGGTAACTACTTGTGGCAATTACGCAAGCAAAAAACTATTTATGCGTGGTTTTTATATACACTTTTTGGCGAAAAATCTATAAGACGATAACGGTAAAAATACGTTTTTTTTGGTCACATTAGCGCCCTCTACCACTAGAAATATCAACTTCTCGGTATAGCGGTAATGATAAAAATTTCGAGTTCTTCATTTTGTGTTCACTAATTTTTTTTACAAGACAAACAGAAAAAACGAGAAAAATTAAATCCCGAAAGGGAGGGGGTAAACGCCTTTCCGGTTTTAGTCCAGATAAATTTGACGGTGAATTTTTTCCTAGGTCAATTTTACTGTACTAATAGATCCCAAAAAGCATTTTTCTTTTATCCTAACAATTTTTTATATTGCGTTTAATTCTTATACTAATAAATAATTTTCTATTGGCCTAAACCATAGACTTAATAAAAAGGAAAAAGATAATAAGAAGAAGAATAGCCAAACCAACAAACAAAACAACGTAAATTGGTAAGTATATAATAAATAGGAGATATTTCAGTCGAAAATTGGGTTCTCCATCTTTATTGCCTGCCAACAGAGCGAATAAAAACATCAGCGGCGGAGTCATTAAAGTGTCGAAATAAAAAAAATTGTGCGGTCGGGGAATCCCCGTTAGAAACGAAGTTCCTTTCGTTATTTTTCAGTTTTTAAAATTTTAAAATGACGAAAAATCGGAAAAACAGAGAAAATCGAAAAACCCAAAAGAAATCGAAAGTGACAAAAACCTAAAGAATCATAAAAAATCGAAAAAATCGAAAAATTCGAAAAAAAACCAACAGAAATCGAAATAAACCGAATGAAAACGAAAGAAATCAAAAAATCGAAAAATAAAAAAAATCGAAATAAGAAGAGTAAGAAAAAATGAGAAAAAGTTAAAAAGCAAAAGCAAAGAATTAGAAAAAACAGACCAATGAGGAAAAATTAGAAATAATTCAAAAAAATCAGAAAAAAAATCAGATAAATGAGAAAATAACAAGAAAAAATTAGAACAATTAAAAAAAACCAGAAAGAATCGGAAAAAAATCAGAAAAAATCGGAAAATAAGAGAAAACAGAAAACACTAATAAATTTAAAAAAAAATCAGAAATTAATGAAAAAAAAGAAAATAAAATTGTAAAATACGAAATAAACGAAAAAAAAAAACACCCGAAAAAAACCCAAAAAAAACCTATATAAATCGCAAAAAAAACCAAAAAGGAGTTGCAAAAAAACGCAAGAAATCAAAAAATATCGCAAATAATTGCAAATAAATCGAACAGAAATCGCAAAAAATTGGCAACAAAAACGCAAAAATAACAAAGAACAACCAAAAAACCAAAAACAATTGTAACCATCATTTTTTTTTTCATGAAAAAATTAGGAAGAATTGAAATAAATCGCAAAAAATTAGAAAACGAAAGGTATAAAAAAAAAGAACCATGAGAAAAATCCAAAAAATCAGAAAAAAAAACAGAAAGAAACAGAAAAAGAAACAAAAAATGAGAAAATTTAGAAGAAACGACAAAAACATAAAAATCGGAAAAAATGGAAAAATAAGAAAACGTAAGAAACCATTGGAAAAAATTTAAAGAAAAACCGCTAAAAATCGCAAAAAAAATTGTAAAAAATCGCAAAAACAACCAAAAAACCGGAAACAATTGTAACCATAAAAATAATGAACAAAAATTAAATAAATCCCAAAAAAACTGAAAAAAACCGCAAAAAATTAGAGGAATAAGAAAAAATGAGGAAATCTGAAAGATAAACAAAAAAACTGAAAATACAAAAAAAATAAAAAAAAGTCAAAGGACAGAAAAATGAGAAAAAATCGGAAAAATAAGTAAAAAAAAACATTGGAACCGAAAAAAAGCAAAAAAAAATTGCTAAAAATTGCAAAAAAAAACGTAAAAAAAGTCGAAATCGAAAAATATCATAAAAATCCTAAAAAAAATTTCACAAAAACAACCAAAAAACCGGAAACAATTGTAACCATTAAAATAATGAACAAAAATTAAATAAATCCCAAAAATATCACAACAAAAACTGAAAAAAACCGCAAAAAATTAGAGGAATAAGAAAAAATGAGAAAAAAATTAGAAAACGAAAAAGAATTAAAAAAAAAAACAATAACAAATAAATGAGGAAAGATTATAAAAATCGAGGAAATCAGAAAGAAAAACAAAAAAATTGAAAAAAAGAGAAAAATAAATAAAGACAAAGGACAGAAAAATGAGAAAAAATCGAAAAAATAAGTAAAAAAAACATTGGAACCGAAAAAAAGCAAAAAAATTGCTAAAAATGGCAAAAAAAAATCGTAAAAAAGTCGCATTAAATCGAAAAATATCATAAAAATTATAAAAAAAATTTCACAAAAACAACCAAAAATCCGGAAGCAATTGTAGCCATTAAAAAAGTTTTAAAAACATTGAAAAATTTAATAGAATTGAAATAAATCGTAAAAAATGGCAGAGAATTGCGAAAAAATCGCAAAAATTTCGAAAAAATCGCAACAAAATTACAAAATAAAGGCAAATAATCGCAAATCAGAGGAATAAGAAAAATGAGAAAAATATTAAAAAAAAATCGAAAAAAACAGAATGAGAAAAAAATGAGGAAAAATTAGAAAAAATCGAAAAAAAAACTAAATTAAGAAAAAATGAGAAAAAGCGCGAAAAAATCCCGCTATAAAATAATTATAAATGATATTAAAATCCCAAATAAAAAAATTCAAATTCATATTGTAGAAAAAGACAGAGAGTAAAAGAAAGGGGGAGAAGGTCGCCTGGAGCAGGCATAGCACTTTTTCGTTACGTGACGATTTCTGCAAAATTATAATAATAATATAAATGGTACTAATAAGTAAAATATTACAATATTTTTTTTATTTTATAAAAATCAACTTTACGCAACATAAAATTTTATAAAATTAAAGATAATTTTTTTATTGGATGCGCCACTGAAAAAAACTGATATAAGTTCTTTGAAAGGACGCATTGTCCAGACGCGGCCCCCGCTGTGAAGAGATGTTCTCCCAGAAGGGGGCGCAAGGGGCTCATGACGTTGGCAGCCGTGATTCACTACTGCCAACAAAATAATATTGTACGAAGTATGAAGTATGGTTTTGGAAACTTCTTCTTAATGGCCAGTGCATGGGATCAACTTTTTTTATTTTTACTTTTTGAAATTAATGAATGAAGAGAAAATGTTTTATCTAAGAAAATGGTTTTTTTTTTCTAAATTAATTATAAAAGTTTAAAAGCGTAACAAGCAGTTTTTAATATATATGTTAAATAGTAATTTTATTATCATAAAAATATCTCACGAAAGATCTATTTTTCATTAATATTATTTATTAATTATTCCAAATTTTAATATGCAAAAATGCATATTAAATAGTGTAATAAATTTCTAATAATTAATAATTAAATTTAAAGAAAAAAAATCGGAAATAATATAACGAAATAAAGTTTTCGTTCATCATTATATAAAAAATAGAGCTTGCATGATTAATGTGATTGGTGGCTTTTGCCCCACTGCCTTTTTTCCCCCACCTTTTTACTAATCTCTTCATGTTTCAAATTTTTTTCCCACTTTTTACCCCATTTTATCCCCTACTTTTTTCTTATTTTCTTTGTACTTCTAACTTTTTCCTATTTTTTTTTCTTTTTTTTTATTAAATAAAGGGAAACGAATGGGAAAAATAGATAGAGGAAACTCATTAATTTGATTTTTGGATTTTTCACCCACTCCTTTTTCCCCCCACCTTTTCACTGATTTCTTCATGTTTAAAATTTTTTTTCCAACTTTTTACCCCATTTTCCACTATTTTTTATTATTTCCTTCGTACTTCTAAATTTTTTCCTATTTTTTTTTACTTCTATTTTATTAATTAAAGGGAAACGAGTGTGAAAAATATATAGAGGAAAATTATAAAAAAAATAGAGCTCATTAAAATGTGATTGGTGGCTTTTGCCCCACTGCCTTTTTTCCCCCACCTTTTTACTGATCTCTTCATGTTTAAAATTTTTTTCCCACTTTTTACCCCATTTTTCCCCTACTTTTTTCTTATTTTCTTTGTACTTCTAACTTTTTCCTATTTTTTTTTACTTTTTTTTTTATTAAATAAAGGGAAACGAATGGGAAAAATAGATAGAGGAAAATTATAAAAAAATAAAGCTCATTAATTTGATTTTTGGCTTTTTCCCCCACTCCTTTTCCCCCCCACCTTTTCACTGATTTCTTCATGTTTAAAATTTTTTTCCCACTTTTTACCCCATTTTCCCCTACTTTTTTATTATTTCCTTTGTACTTCTAAATTTTTTCCTATTTTTTTTTTACTTCTATTTTATTAAATAAAGGTAAACGAGTGGGAAAAATATATAGAGGAAAATTATAAAAAAATAGAGCTCATTAAAATGTGATTGGGGCTTTTTCCCCCATTCCTTTTTCCCTCACATTTTTACTGATCTCTTCATATTTCAAATTTTTTTCCCTACTTTTTTATTATTTTCTTTGTACTTTTTTGCTATTTTTTTACTTTTGCCCCGTTCATTTTTGGCCTACTTTTTTACTAATTTTATGTATCAAACTTTTTTCTCACTTTTTTTATAAAATAAAGGGAAATGAGTGGGAAAAATAGATTGAGGAAAATTATCAAAAAATAGATCTTCATTAATGTGATTGGTGGCTTTTTCCCCCCACTCCTTTTTTCCCCACCTTTTTACTGATCTCTTCATGTTTCAAAATTTTTTCCCACTTTTTACCCCATGTCCCCTACTTATTTATTTTTTTTTTTGTACTTTTTTTATTTTTTTACTTTTGCCCCACTCATTTTTGGCCTACTTTTTTACTAGTTTTATGTATCAAACTTTTTTCTCACCTTTTTTTATAAAATAAAGGGAAATGAGTGGGAAAAATAGATTGAGGAAAATTATCAAAAAATAGATCTTCATTAATGTGATTGGTGGCTTTTTCCCCCCACTCCTTTTTTCCCCACCTTTTTACTGCTCTCTTCATGTTTTAAATTTTTTTCCCACTTTTTACCCCATTTTCCCCCTACGTTTTTGTTATTTTCTTTGTACTTTTTTCCTATTTTTTTACTTTTGCCCCACTCATTTTTGGCCTACTTTTTTACTAGTTTTATGTATCAAACTTTTTTCTCACCTTTTTTTTATAAAATAAAGGGAAACGAGTGGGAAAAATAGATTGAGGAAAATTATTAAAAAAATAGAGCTTCATTAATTTGATTGATCGGTTTTTTAACATTTTTCCCTACTCTTTTTTTCAATAATTTCTTCATGTTTCAAACTATGTTTTTCTCACTTTTTTACGCTATATTTCCTATTTTTTTATTGTTTTTTATATTTCTATTTTTTCCTACTTTCATACCCCACTTTTTATTTTTTTTGTTTTTCAATTTTTTTCATACTGGTTTTTTCCACTTTTTCCTACCCTCTTTTTTTCACCTACTTTTTTCTGTATCTGTTTCAAATTTTTTTCTCAACTTTTTTCTTATTAAATTAAATGAAACGAGTGGGGAAAGATACTTTGGAATCTGTAATTTTTGTCTGAAAAATTTTTTGATCCTGGGGCCGGTTGTGGGGTAGAAATTTTTAAAGTCGGCTTGGTTTGAAAATTAAAAATGGTACCTGCGCATGACACAGAAATCTACCTTTACCCTGTAGGTCCTGCCGAAAGGAATTTTTTCTTTACTGTTTTTTTTTATTCTCACTTTTTCACTACCTCTTATTTTAGTTCTACTTTTTACTTTTTTTCTACATAAAGAAGGGGAAACAAATGGAAATGGTAGTTGGGAGGGAATTTATAAAAAATAGAACAATTAGAAAAATGAGAAAATATTATAGGAAAAACTAGAATAAAAAACAAAAAAACGAGAAAAAATTAAAAGAAACGAAAAAAATTGAAAAAACAGGAAATCCAGAAGTAAAACCAAAAAAAAACGAGGTAAAAAAATTGGAAGAAACGAAAAAATTTAAAAAAATCAGAAATCAGAAAAAATCGGAAAAATAAGAAAAGAAACAGAAAACATTGAAAAAACTGAAAGAAAAAACGATTCAAATAAATCGCAAAAACATCATAACAAAAACCCAAAAAAATCGCAAAAATTAGAGGAAAAATGAGAAAAAAAATAGAAAACGAAAACAATGAAAAAAAACAGAACAATGAGAAAGATGGAAAGTTATAAAAAAAATAGAACTTGATTGATTTTTTTCTTCTTTTTACCCCTTTTTTTCCCCACCATTTTTCGCACTCTTTTTTACCCCGACGAAAAGCCTAAAGGGGTTATAATCTTGATTTTAAAAATTTTAACGGACAGTGTTGTGTTTTCCCCTACATTTTACAATTTCTTCATGTTTCAAAAGATTTTTTTCCCAGTTTTTATCCCTCACTTGTTTTTCCTACTTTTTACTGTTTTCTTAAGTTCCAAACATTTTCTTTATGGCTAAAGAAGGGGAAACGAGTGGGGGGAATATAGTTGAAGGGAAATCATAAAAAAATAATTTTAATTGATATGCTGAGAGAGCTAATTTCAATGAAACTATAATAATATTCTCATCTTATTTTCTCTCAAAATTGAAATAAAAATTTTGTATTTTAGTTATTTTTTGTCAAAACAAGTTTCTCTGAAATAAAAAAAAAATGATTTTTTTCGCGTTTTTTTTTAAATGAGTGCCTTAAGGGGTTAATTAAAGTAATCAGCAGAGGCGTAGTGACATCCAGAAAATTTTATTCTTCATCATACTTTTTATTCATTCTTGTTCAAACTTGCGAAAAATATAAAAATTTTCCTTTAAACAAAAAAAATTTAGTAGTAATGAATATTTTTACCTTAATCAGATAAAAAAACAGGTCCTCAAAACATGAATGACAAATACACTAGTGAATGAAAAAATAGTAAACATAAAAATTATGCTTATTCGAAAGCCAAACATAATTTAAAATTATGACAGTTGTAATGTTGTTGGTCAAGTTAAGAAAGAAGAAAGAAGCAAGAAAGAAAAAAAGATTTTGTGTTTTGGAATGTAGCCTGGCGTCTGTTCGAGTCATAACATGCGCCAACACGGTATCTTCTGACTATCAAAAAAACTTTACCTGTATTATAATAAAATACGGTATGGTTGGTATATTTATTTGTCTATGGTCTCGGATTGCGTATATTTCATTTCGTGGTGTAGCCACGAGATATTTTTTATATGTAGAATCTTCAGTATTTTTTAAACCAAGAAATAAATAGAATAACCCAAGATTGGAAATTTTCAAAAATAAAACAATTTTGGTTAAAAATTTTAAGTATGAAACAACACACAAGTTATTAAATATCCAACGATAAAATAAAATCCATTTGCCTCTGTATTTTAACGGCCATAAATCTCACGAGTAAGTCGATAAGTCAAACGGTATCTGCAATCGACAACATCCAGTATATAGATAAAGAAAAAACAGCCGTATTCCGCTTTGCGTCTACCATCTACCGCCGTTTTTCTTCTGTACTTCACAGCCACAGCTCACAAATAAAATTATTCTTAATATAAATAACTATATTTCTATAATGTGTTTTATCGATTCTTTGACTTCCATAATATTTTTTCTAGATAATATAAGTCCGTGGCGGTGCGTTGATCTGTCCCAACCAACTGGTTCACCACATTAGACTTATATTGTAGTTATTTTTAAATAAATTAGGATATCAAGAAATAAAAAATTCAAAGTCTAGTACCACATAAATTTTAATGAAAAGTAGGAGTTGGCAATTAGTTTCGGCATACTAATGCCATCATCAGGCCTATAATATAATGTTTAGCATAAGTAACAAAAAAGGAACAATACAATGAAGTTAAGACTTACCAAAGAGTTATAACATTAATTAGGAATATTAAATATAGTTTTTAGGGATCCCGTTTGTTTAAATTTAAATAATTTTAACTTACATTTCAATTTACAAATTTTATCTGTCATTGTTAACTGTCAAATGTCATCTACCATTTTGTAGGTAGGTAGGTAGGTTCAATGTGAGTGGAGCGGAGCGCCCCTCCACACCATACAATCCACACCTTCTTACGAAGTCTATGGTTGATTTAGGTGAAGCTTCCTTGAAGTTGGTAGGCTCCAGCTGTACAAAACCAAACGTACGAAGCCTATTCATTTCCAGGGCAGGGCAGGAGCATAAAATATGCTCCGCCGTTTCGTCTTCCACACTGCAGAAGCGACAGTCCGATGTTTGACTCAGACCTAGCTTCTTCAGATGGTAACACAGACGACAGTGCCCTGTAAGCAGTCCAATTAGGATGCGTAGATCACTTCTACTCCATTCTAGGATCTGCGATAGGGTGCTACCTGAGGGTTTGACTATAAACGCCTTAGAGTGAGCTAACCCAGGAATATCTTTCAGTGTTGGAGAGTTTTCCTCTCGGCCCATTTCCAGATAGTGTCTTTGGCACTGCTTATGGCGATGCCGAAAAATGGTTCCGGTCCAATGAACTCGGATTCTGCACCTCTTTTCGCAAGGGTGTCGGCTTTCACATTGCCCTCCACCCCTTCATGCCCAGTTACCCAGAGTAGTGTTACCCTGTTACTGGTAGCAATGCGAACCAGGGATTCGATGCAATTCCACACCAGCTTCGAGTCCAGCTGGTTGGAGCTCAGTGCTTTTAAAGCTGCCTGGCTGTCTGATAAAATGTAAATGCTTTTGTTGACAAGATGATGGTTTACCAACTCTCTTGCACACAATTCTATAGCGAAAACCTCCGCCTAAAAGATGGTAGCATACTTGCCGAGGCTTACTGTGATGTCAACTCTCGGTTTTCTGCTGTACACTCCGACTCCAACATCACTTGGGGTCTTTGAACCATCTGTGTACAGTACATAAGCCGTCCCTGGAAAGAGGATCTCCCCCTTTTCCCATTCGTCTCTTCTCGGAAGAAGGACGTTGAAGGACTTCTGTATGTGAGTTCTAGGAGAGAGCACATCCGAAACCATTCCGAGAGTGTGGTGAGTACTCATCTCTCGCAGCAGTTCAGAGTGGTCCCATAGCCTCTCCCCCTTAATTTGACTAGCCACCGACATGGCTCTATAGGAGGTCATTCTGGCCTCCTGCTCCAGTAATATATGGAGAGGAGTAAGACCCAGAAATCTTTCCATTGCCGCTGTCGGGGTAGATGACATAGCGCCTGTAATAGCCACACATACCATTTTGTACGTTTTAGTATGCGTTGTCGCGCCTCCTTTCCAGCTTCATAATCATTACTGTTTTTCTTAATTTATTTTGGCCGCCCTTAGGGCCGCCAAATACACTGAGTGGTATAAGAGAATCCTTTCTTTTTGATTGGTACTCCTACCTTCCCTCCAATTCCATTACTAAATTTAACCCTTCAAACCACAATTTGGTTCCTGACCGATGTCCACACTATTATGGTGTCCGTTTTCCTGCCACGATGACTAAGACTATACATTATAGCTACTACTAATAATAAAAATAAGAAAATGAGAATGAGAAAAGAATAAGAAAAGGGATTCCAAGTGGAGGTAGACTCTTGTTACAAACTAAAATCAAACTAATGAAGCAGAAACCCAAAGGATAAACCAAATTACATAACTGCGTAATTACTAACTACTAATTAATACTACTTACTAATAATAACGAATTTGACTCTGGCTTCCCTTAGGGGAAGTCATAAGGATTGAATGAAAGAGAAGATCCGCGCTGACATATATCGAGCATAAGAAGATGCGATGGGTAAATCGAAATTCAAGCAGAGATCCGAATCTGCCTTGCCAATCGATGAGAGATGCACCATGGAATTTCCATGGTTAGTGAGAACATGTACCGCCTTTCTTTTTAAAACTATCTGGAATTGGACCATGAAGATGCCTGACCTTATCGATTTGGTCCCATTCAGACTGCCAAGATCTTATAATTGTTGAGTTCATTTCTGTGCACGCTTCCGTCCAGTATCTAAAATTGCGAATGTTTAAGTCTACACCCCTAAGGTATGGACCACCAGAACGCTTTAATTCCCTAACGGAGTAAATATATTGAAGATGAATATGTAAAGGGGGTAACTTTGTAAGAATACACGTAGGGGGTAGAAGAAGCATAAGGCTTGCGCAAGGCGCGTTGATGAGTAACATACTTGAGAACCCCAAATTTCGATCCCATATACTAAAATAAGAATAATTGCCCTTACATAAATCTCGTACAACGCGGGGTGAAAAGACTTGATTCTCAACGAACGTCACAAAAGTTAAGATACCTTTCTGCATTTGTTGAGGTAGTAAAACTCAAAATCTAGTACCACATACATCCATTCGTTTCTTGTCAATACTAAAGATGTTATCCGGTTTCTTCATAAAACAGAGGTTTATAAACTCATTTGTCCGGATTGTGATGCAGTTTATACCGGTCATTCTGGTAGAAAACTAGAAACTAGAATCAAAGAACATATTAGATATATTAATAAATACAAAAACTCTGATATTACTAACACTCCTTCTTTTTTCGCTAATTATATCATTTCCACGAACCACTCATTTTCTATTACAGATTCTGAACTCCTTCATGATATAGGTAAAACTCATCCTCTTAGAAATGTTTGAGATTAATTCTTATCTCCTTAATAATTTCACTACATGTGTCAACGATCAAATAAAGACAGTTTCAAAGACCTTCTCTAATGTTTCTTTCTAACAACCCTTCTCTAAGTCCCTTTTCCACACTACCCCATCTTTTTCTGATACTGATTGTTCCAATTTTGTCAAATTTCGCTTGTTATTGATTATATATTTTAATCATATATGTAATACTGCTATATCGCCAGCTTGAGAGAGAAGTTTGTCGCCGATAGTAGAGTGTAGACGATCGTTTCTCTCTTACGCAGCCTCGGATAGTCATGGGCATCACAGCTGTACGGAAATTTCTTTTATTGTTATTTTTATATATTCAGAAGATATATTATAATAAAAACGTATAAATAAACAATGTTATGATATATGCATTTATCATTTGTAGAATAATTTTCAAAAATAAAAATCGTCCATGTTTGCTTAACTTTGATTTTTCTCTACGTTCCTTTTTCCCCACGAGACACGACGCCAATGCAATCACGATGCAGCTATATACTCATAATGTATATGACGCATGCGCGTTGGCACCCGATTCCGATCTTGCATCTCCTTTTGTCGTTGTTTCTATAGGACTATGAGGGTATAGAAGGAGGCACATCTCAACGTTAGAAAAAATGGCCCGATTTTGGAAGCAAGTTGTGGTGGCGCTGTTGATCGACTGTTGATGACAGTTTAAGCAAGTTTTGACATTTCCTTTGACTTTTTTTAAATAATAATTTTAATTCATTACGTAAACTTTTAAAAGATATGTATTTTATAAAAATTGGCTGGCTCATTAAATAAAAAACGTTATTTGAGATTATGGATCTATTCAATCTACAGACAGTTTTTCAACATATGATCGTCAGCGCCACGTCGGTTATTTTATGTACCATTAGTTGCGTATAAAATTTTGACCACATTTTAAACGTGTTGTCCATTAGAGATTGCCCTCCTTCTGTACGCTCCATAGATGGGACGCTGGCGATATAGGAGTATTACATATATGATTTTAATTTAATTCCTTAACCTCAACATTTCTCCTATGACAGTTGACTTTTTTCTACCTTTGACATTTCTTCTTTCCACATTCTTCTTTCCTCTAGGCTTCTAATCTCTTCTTTTCCTTCTTCTTCTTTTCCGTCACCTTTTCTTCTGTTCTTGTTAAGTGTTCCTTTACGTACTTGTTCTCAGTTCCCTCTAGGTTAGGTCTAATTAGTTTAATTCTTTTTATTTATATATTGTATTATTTTAGTTTTACAACTATTGTACAGCCCCACAGGCTTGTTATAACTAATACTATTAAGGTTTTTTAAATAATTCATACTTATAGTTTTCAAAATTCTCGCGTCTTATTAGGATTCTCATTTGTCAATTCAACCATTTGCTTGGAGTTATCATTGTAACAACATAGTGAATTTTTCGATGTTTTTTAAGAACAGATTTATTATTAGTTTGATGATTATCATCAAACTTTTGTTAACCTTATTAATAAGACGAGATGGTTAGCCTTTTGCAATTGCGATCTTACGCCCTACAATGGGTTTCATTTGGACATGTTGCCGGTTGTAACCGAGCTTTGCGCTTCCTTTGCCTATTTGTTACCATCCTTTTTAGGTTGTTTCTCTCTGGAACACACCTCAACCTTCTATGGTGCAATAACTGTTAAATTTTCATATTTCTTCCTAAGAAATACTTTCTTGGATTACCTTCTCGTTTCTTGGTAACAGCCCAAGAAAGCAGCTTGAGAAATTTGTCATAAAATTATGAGGCATTTGTCAATGTCCGAAGGATATTCGGCGGAAAATTTTTTGACAAAAAAATTTATAACTTAATTATATAGTTGATATGATCCGAAAACAATAATTCCAAGGTATTAAATTTTAGTAACACGGGAGACCGGACGCCCATCATAACTGATTAAAGAAGGTCGAGAGAAGGCAACGTATTTTGTCTCAGATATCTGTAGTTTATTCCTGTCGGCCCAGTTTTTGACCAGCATCATACAGTTTGCTGCCAAACTCCAGTGTACTGTTACTGAAGTGTTGTTAGGCCAATTGACCCGCAGCAGAGCATCTATTATAATGTTCCAAAGAGTAGGGCCCATTACTGACCATTGAGGGCATCCCCTGGAAAGATGCTTGGAGGTACTATAGTGCTCCATGACGTGAACAAATTCTCGGTTTTATTCACTTCACAATTTTTTTTTTTTTCGTAAAATCTAGTACAAGTGTGTGCGGCTATTTATCCGCGCCGTATGAAAGGGTTTTTCATTGGAATATTTTTGGACTGGCCTATGAATTAGTCATGTTACTAGAGTCAGGCGATAATTTAGATCACGTGAAAGTTTCATGAAATATGGGGATATGGTGGATATATCTTTTTCATTGTGTCTCTCACCTTTTATTTATTTAATATCTCATTAGACTTATGACACAACAATAAATTTTGTTCCGGTAAATCGAAAAATAATTTTTAATTTATTGTCACTGGATTCGTATTAATAAAAAGTCGCTTGTGATTAATGAATGCTTAACCGGAGGTGCTTTGCCTTTTATTTCTCATGCGATTCGTAAGAAATTTATTGATGAAATAGTTTTTTTTTTCTTCGTATTTGCGTCTGTAGAATTTTTAAAAGAGTAATATTTAAGAATGTGAAATAAAAGTTGTTTTCATGAAATCCAATTTTCTCATAAATTATAAACTTAATAGCCCTAGGGCGTTATTCCCCATATACCATTTTCTAAAATAGGGCATTCAATGGGGGGAAATAACACTTATTTATGTACCTACCTAAAAAGAGTTTCCCAAAAAGTTTTAATCTGGCCTTGGAAATTGTCTTTGGTGATCAAAAAACAGGTTCTATTTTAGGTATCAACTTTGACATTTCACCAAATTTTAAATTCCTTAATAATACCAAAAATAGTTTTAATTTGACAGTTTGACATATCTCGAATAACATAATTTTTTATTCAAAATATAACTCAAAAATTCGATTATTTTGAGCGGCGCGCGTGAAATTATCACCTATAAATAACGTAAATAACAAGGGGTCCGTATCGGCGCCCTGAGGTACTCTCTCTTTAGCACCAATTTAAAAATCCAAACAGAAATTAACGAGCTTTCTTCCAGCCAATATATTTTTCAAGGAGGGGTAATTACTATAATCTAATAAGTATATCCTTGTTATTAGTGTGCTTCCACACGCCCACCGATCTTCTGCTTCATTTTGCGACGTTGCCAAATACAATTCAATAATATTATTTCGACTATTTCAAAGTATAATGTCATTTAAAATATATTTCTAATAGTATTAATGTTTATTTTAATGCAAGAGAGAGTAATTAAGTAATAAAACATAGTATTTTGTAATAAATATTATAGTAAAGAATTAAAATAATTATCATAATATTTTTGTGATAAATAACATGTTGTAGGTATAAATTGTTGGCGTTTTTTAAATCATTATTATTATTATTATTATAAATTTATTAGTTCCCAATAGAATAAAATATTTATGATAGGATACACATATAGGTCTTCACACGAAACGAGATAATGCGAGAATTTCAAAAATCTCGTCTCGGTCTTGTTAGTTGACAAAAAAATAAGTCTCGTTTCAGTCTCGGTCTCGTTATTGCTAGAACTTATTTCTAAAATAGTACAAAACGAGGTTAATAAATGTCTTTTCATTCCTGTCGAATTATTGTTTTTTCTGCTAATTATTTATCTTATTCTAGTCCAAAATTATTAAATAAAATATTTCACAGATTTTAGATTTGGTAAATATATCGTAACCTATGCAGATCTTTTTTTATTATAAAAAAATTAATTAAATGTTTATATTGCTTGCTTATTTTTCTCGGAAATTCAGAAAAAAATTCTGATGATATATGAACGAGACCGGAAACGAGAGTCACGGGTCTCACTATCGCCCAAAATAATTTTCAGAAAGGTCTCGTCTCGCTCTCGTCTCGGATTTACGAGACGAGTCGAGAATAGTATCGTTCTCGTGTGAAGCCCTATACACATACTTAATATATATAAATAAAAATAAATTAATAATAATAATAAACTACGTATTAGCGAATACATTGGACAAATTTTATAACATTTATAAAACAGATTAAATGGACACCGATATGATAAAAAAAAAACTGAACAACAAATTTAATTTTCAGAAAACAAAAATACTGAAAAATGATCATACTCAAAATAAAACAATTTGCATATAAATAATTAGACAACTCAGTCTGTATATTCGCAATTCATAGAAGATCATTATATAATTAGAAATTAGAAAAATTCTAATAAAAAAATAATAAAAATGTCAAAAAAAAACGAAAACTGCAGAAATTATTTTTATTTTCATTTGTTTTCGTTTGTTTTTATTTATTTTCGTTTGTTTTGATTTGTTTTCGTTTATTTTCATTTGTTTTCGTTTATTTTCATTTGTTTTCGTTTATTTTCATTTGTTTTCGTTTATTTTCATTTATTTTCGTTTATTTTCGTTTGCTTTCGTTTGTTTTCATTTGTTTTCATTTGTTTTCGTTTACTATCGTTTGTTTTAGTTTGTTTTCATTTGTTTTCGTTTATTTTCGTTTATTTTCATTTGTTTTCGTTTATTTTCATTTGTTTTAGTTTATTTTCATTTGTTTTCGTTTATTTTCATTTGTTTTCGTTTATTTTCATTTGTTTTCGTTTATTTTCATTTATTTTCGTTTATTTTCGTTTGCTTTCGTTTGTTTTCATTTGTTTTCATTTGTTTTCATTTGTTTTCGTTTACTATCGTTTGTTTTAGTTTGTTTTCATTTGTTTTCATTTATTTTCATTTGTTTTCTTTTGTTTTCATTTGTTTTCATTTGTTTTAGTTTATTTTCATTTGTTTTCGTTTATTTTCGTTTGCTTTCGTTTGTTTTCGTTTGTTTTCATTTGTTTTCGTTTATTTTCGTTTGTTTTAGTTTATTTTCATTTATTTTCGTTTATTTTCGTTTGCTTTCGTTTGTTTTCATTTGTTTTCATTTGTTTTCATTTGTTTTCGTTTACTATCGTTTGTTTTAGTTTGTTTTCATTTGTTTTCATTTATTTTCATTTGTTTTCTTTTGTTTTCATTTGTTTTCATTTGTTTTAGTTTATTTTCATTTGTTTTCGTTTATTTTCGTTTGCTTTCGTTTGTTTTCGTTTGTTTTCATTTGTTTTCATTTATTTTCATTTGTTTTCGTTTGTTTTCATTTGTTTTCGTTTATTTTCGTTTATTTTCATTTGTTTTCGTTTATTTTCATTTGTTTTAGTTTATTTTCATTTATTTTCGTTTATTTTCGTTTGCTTTCGTTTGTTTTCGTTTGTTTTCATTTGTTTTCGTTTATTTTCGTTTGATTTCGTTTGTTTTCATTTGTTTTCGTTTACTATCGTTTGTTTTAGTTTGTTTTCATTTGTTTTCATTTATTTTCATTTGTTTTCATTTTTCATTTGTTTTAGTTTATTTTCATTTGTTTTCGTTTGATTTCGTTTTTTTTCATTTGTTTTCGTTTACTATCGTTTGTTTTAGTTTGTTTTCATTTGTTTTCGTTTATTTTCATTTGTTTTCGTTTATTTTCATTTGTTTTCGTTTATTTTCATTTGTTTTCGTTTATTTTCATTTGTTTTCGTTTGTTTTTATTTATTTTCGTTTATTTTCATTTGTTTTCGTTTATTTTCATTTCTTTTCGTTTATTTTCATTTGTTTTCGTTTATTTTCATTTATTTTCGTTTATTTTCGTTTGCTTTCGTTTGTTTTCATTTGTTTTCGTTTATTTTCATTTATTTTCGTTTATTTTCGTTTGCTTTCGTTTGTTTTCATTTGTTTTCGTTTACTATCGTTTGTTTTAGTTTGTTTTCATTTGTTTTCGTTTATTTTCGTTTATTTTCATTTGTTTTCGTTTATTTTCATTTGTTTTAGTTTATTTTCATTAATTTTCGTTTATTTTCGTTTGCTTTCGTTTGTTTTCGTTTGTTTTCATTTGTTTTCGTTTATTTTCGTTTGATTTCGTTTGTTTTCATTTGTTTTCGTTTACTATCGTTTGTTTTAGTTTGTTTTCATTTGTTTTCATTTATTTTCATTTGTTTTCATTTGTTTTCATTTGTTTTCATTTGTTTTCATTTGTTTTCATTTGTTTTAGTTTATTTTCATTTGTTTTCGTTTATTTTCATTTATTTTCGTTTATTTTCGTTTGCTTTCATTTGTTTTCGTTTGTTTTCATTTGTTTTCGTTTGATTTCGTTTTTTTTCATTTGTTTTCGTTTACTATCGTTTGTTTTAGTTTGTTTTCATTTGTTTTCGTTTATTTTCATTTGTTTTCGTTTGTTTTTATTTATTTTCGTTTATTTTCATTTGTTTTCGTTTATTTTCATTTCTTTTCGTTTATTTTCATTTGTTTTCGTTTGTAATCTCGGGATCGATAGATTTTTTTGAAATTTTAGTATGTTATTGGGCATATAAAAGGAAGTATTTTTTACCCTTGCGCCAACCTGTAGGTATACTGGGTGTAGCAGAAAACTAGAACTAATAGTTTTATATATGTTACAGCGTATTTTACAGTGATCAGAAATACGTTTTTTCCGGTTTTAAAACTGGAGAATTTAACAGATAAAATGACACATTGATTGGTTTAGGTGTCATATCACATATTGTCCCTATCTTGCGGGTATATATGTGACATTTACCATCTGAAAAGAAAAAACGTTTGTAAGAGATTAAGTACAGGACTGACCAGACAATTTAGAAAGAAGAAAACGAAGAGCTGTGGTTAAGGGAAACAAGGCCACAAAATATGACGTAGGGTAGGAAAAAGAAAATTATAATTTGATCATATTTAATTCAAAATCTGTTAATTATTAGTAATTGTCGGTATCAAAAACTTTTATGTAGCCGGAAAAAATGTACTTAACTTGTCAGTAATGGAAAAATACGAAAAGAAATCCATATCTGCTTAAAAAAATAATATAAGGTAAACTCATTCATTACCCTTTAGAGATATGGGCCCTCTGTCGGTTCCAGTTTATACTGGTGCTTATTACATAGGTGGAATCTTTTTCCCCAAGTAATAAGTGATACAGTTTTCCATTGGTAGATGGCGTTAGGTATCTGCCTGAGTACAACATCCTTTTAATAAATAAATATTAAATACAGGCAAAAAATAAATATTGAATAAAAAAAATATTTCTTAATTTATTATTTATAAAAGTTGAATTGCAAATAGAACCCAAGGTCATGTTCGCGCGTGAATATTCGAAATTGAAGGTTGATTATTTATTTAGCGAACTAAAATAAAAATCGTAAGAAATTTAAGCGTAGTTATCTTTTGTCAAAAATAATAGTTTTGAATGAACAAATGTTTATGAATTCTGATAAATTGTGAACTATAAGTCAACGTGGCAACCCCGTTTTTCTTCTTTTGGGTTCAGATTCCTCGGCTGGCCGACCACGACCCGCTTAAATTGAAACGCTACAGAAACCATAAATAATATGCGGAATTTCAGACAACACGATCTCCTCATCTTATTATAATAAATACAAAAGCTTGTCTCGACTCATAAATTCATTAGGGTAGAAAGAGATAAACTGATGTGAACTCTCTTGTAAACTCCGATTGGATCGGTCGTACAGGGTGTTCCAAACTACAACTATCATATACATTTTTTATTTGTATCAAATAATCATTAGATTGTTCCACATCTCTGATGATGGTCGGCTATAAAAAAATTGAAACTTATGGTGTAGCTACAGAAAGTTTTCTGATATATGGAAACTACCAAATACTTTTTCTCTAATATTGGATTTGGGAAATTTCTTTTTTTTGGTATTCTTTTTGACACAATATATTAGACAAAAAACATTTAATGACTTGTCGAAAGCGTGTGGCAAAGTTAATTATAATATTTTATCAACAACCTTATGATAACTGATAAAAAAATTTATATTTTTCTTAACACTATTTTTAATTTCACTTCTTCAAAATTTAATTTATCACTAAATAAGCGAAATTTAGAAAAAAACTGGAATTTTCCAAAAAAACCTGGATTTTTTACAAAATAATTAAATTTGGTCGTTTCAAAAATTACTTTTTCTTTTAAAGCATTTTCAAATTTTAACGGTTTTTGATTTTTTCTACAAGTCAAAATTTTCTTTTTGGAAGTTTTACTTTTTCGAATAAAAAAAAATTAAATTGTACTTTCTTAAATTTCTATATTCTCTAAAATTATTTTTTTTTTCCATAATTTTGATTTTTTGAAAATTTAAATTTTAATTTTTAAACTGGAGCATATCAAAATATTCTTCTTTTTTTCAAACCTGTTTTAAATATTAATTTTTGTGTAAATTTAAATTTTTTCCACTATTTGAAATTTTTTATAAATTTTCTAAAAGTATTTTTTTATGAATTAAAAACCTAACCTAAACGAAATTTTGGAAAAATGAGATTTTTCAAAAAAATAAAAAATTTACTAAATTTTATATTTATTTTTAAAAATTTGGATTTTTAAATTCCATTTTTTCCATATTTTTGATTTTTTCAAAATTTAAATTTAAATTTTAGGATTTTATAAAAATATAAGTTATTAAAAGTTATTAAAATCTAACTAGATTTTTTTTTAGTTTAATTTGTAATAATTTTTTATATTTTTTCTTAAAATTGATTTTTTTTTACTTAACTTTTTCAAAATTTAACTTATCACCAAATAAGCAAAATTTAGAAAAAAATCTGGATTTTTTACAAAATTAACTAAATGCTTTTTAGGATTTACATGTTTTTTTTCAAAATGTTAGTGTTTGTAATTCCATTTTTACAAAATTTTAATTTTTTTTATAAAATTTCAATTTTAATTATAAATTTTAAAAATTAGTTTTGAAACATGACTATAATTTTTCTGAAACGATTTTTTAACCAATCAAAAATTTGATAAACGAAATTTAGAAAAAATTGGATCTTTTCCAAAAATTCAAAATACTAAATTTTCCAACTTTGATATTTATTTTGAAATTGCGATTTTATTACCAAATTTTGGTATTTTTGAATTCTATTTTTTCCATAATTTGTAAAATCTCGCATTTTCAAAAATTTTGACAAAATTAAATAAACTTGGTACTTTCAAAAATTGTGTTTTCTTTTATTGCAATTTTAAGATTTAAATATATTTTTTAAATTTTTTCTAAATTTTAAATTCAAAAACTTTGGTAGGTATTGTTTTAAATTCCATTTTTAATTGTTTGATTTTTTTTTCAAAAAATCCAGAAAACAAGATTTTCTAAATTTGGTATTTATTTTTAATAACTTTGAAATTAAGAATTTTTGCCAAAATTTTAGATTTTTTTTTCTATAATTTTGATTTTTTGAATATTTTAACTTGAATTTTAAAATTGGATTTTTTAAAAATATCAAAATATTCTTTTTTTTTCAAAATTGTTTTAATAACAAGTTTTAGTCACAATTCGAAAATTTTATTTTTTCGCCAACTAAACGAAATTTAAAAAAAATGGGACTTTAGAAAAAATTCAAAATACAAAATTTAGTAAATTTTTAAATTAGGATTTTTTGCCAATTTTTGGATTTTTGAATTATATTTTTTCCACATTTTTGATTTTCCGAAAATTTGAATTTAAAATTAGATTTTTTAAAAGTATCAAAAAATGTTTTTCCAAAATTATTTAAAAAAATAGTTGTCATAATTTGAAAATTTTTATTTTTCGCCAACTAAACGAAATTTAGAAAAAATGGGAAAAATTCAAAATACAATTACTAAATTTTGCAATAAGGATTTTTTTACCAAAATCGTTAATTTTTGAATTCTATTTTTTCCATATTATTGATTTTTTGAAATTTTCAATTTAAATTTTGGTTAATATAACAATATATATCTAATATTAATAACTAATTTACTTTTTTTAGTTTAATGTTACAATTTTAAAAATTTTTTATAAGAAATGATTTTCTTTTATTTATTTTAGGACTATTTTGTTAATTTAATTTCCAAAATTTTTCTAAATTTTAAATTCAAAATTCCATTTTCCAAAATTTGAGGTTTTTTATTTTATTTTGTAAATTCTAATCTTTTGAAAATTCGAATTATTTAGAAATTTGTACTTTATTTAAATTTCGGATTTTTGATTTCTTTTTTTTTCCATAATTTTGATTTTTTGAATTTAAATTTTACTTTTTCTATAAATATAATTTCAATAATTATCAATACTTGAAGACTGATAAAAGTGTAATTTTGTAATTTATTATCATTATTATTAAAGAAAGAATAAAACAACTATAAGTCATACCACAATAAATTTCTTTAATATGAATATATAAAGTCAACAGGGCGACATGTTTCGGTCTATAAAACCATCATCAGGCTGATTAAAAAAATTTGGATCCAAAACAATAGATTTAAATTTAGGTATGAAAAACTTCAACTAACAACATCAAAAAAAATTATAAAAAACAAACGAAAACTTAAAAAAATTTTTTAATCAGCCTGATGATGGTTTTATAGACCGAAACATGTCGCCCATTTGACTTTATGTATTTATATTAAAGAAATTTATTGTGGTTTGACTTTGAGTTGTTTTATACTTTATTTAATACTATGGCACATTTGAGTATGGATAATATTTTGTTTTTATTATTATTATTATTATTATTATTATTTTATTAATTAATCAATGAACACATTTTTTATTATTGCTCTAAGGTACTTTGTTTTTGTGCCAAAAAAATACATAATTAAGTCAATTATAAATACAATTTTATTAAAAAAAAAATTCTCAGCCTGGCCTACGAGACCTGTTACGAAGAAGGATATAATTAATATGGATCCGAACGAAGCTCACATTCTTTAAATTCTGAACACGAGAAAATATGTCTAAGAACAAGACAGAGACAGGTAAGCGAGAGGCCCGAGACGAAACGAAACGAGTCCTTTAATAAATATTCAAATTTGACCCGTGATAAATTTTAAGGTTAACTTATGTACCTTTTAAAAAAGACAACATATTAATTCGATAATTATTTTTAATATAAAAGCCATTTTTTTAACGGTAATTGCCACACAAAAAAAATAATGTTTCTTTTAATGAATTTGTTTGTTTAAAAGAAATAAATTTCGTTTAATTCAACAATATAAATTATAATTACATTAAAAATTGATATTTACTGAGGAAAAGTATTCAAATATATGAATTTGTTTAAATTAAATAAATCTTTGTTTAAAATAAATTGTTGTTTGAATGAGATAAATCAATGTTTAATTGAAAAAGAGATGTAGCATATAAAATCTTAGCCAGGGATTAAAATTAAAATTTTTAATTTATATATTAGAATTTATTTTTATTTAAATCAAGAGAATTGTTTCCTACAAAAAATAAAAATTTTATAATTTCTTAATTACTTTCTATGATTTAAAAAAAAAACAATGATTAAAATTATATAATTTAATATTCACCCTCACAGCAACAATTTTAAATACCACAAAACCAACAATGTCAATAAATAATAATTAAAAAAAAATTATCTAGAAACAAAATAGTAACTCAACAATGCCAGGAATGTAGAATTATTAACATATTCCGCTAATTAGAAAAGGGACGCGTGCTGTGCGGAACGCAGGGGCCAGGGGGCAACGAGGGGGCACCGATGGGGCCCACAAAAACCGCAGGGGTTGGGTGGAACCGCCGCGGGGTGTCCCACGCGGTTCGGTTTCTAATTAACCTGATCGATTGGGGCGCACTCTGCCATGCTATATGTGCAACTATGTATTGTAAATCATGTGGTCGTTTGCAAGATATTAAATAAGTTATTTCAAATAGGATTATTAACAACATAATACTTTAATAGTGATTTTTTTTAAATATTACAAATTAAAAAAACAACAAAATTTTGATAAGAAATTTCAATTTCAAAATTATTAAAAATCCATAGCAAGTTTAGTAAATTTTGTATTTTGAATTTTTTCTAAATTTCGTTTAGTTAGCGATAAATCAAATTTTTGATTGGTTAAAAAATAGTTTTGAAAAAATCAGAGTCACGTTTCAAAATAAATTTAAATATTGGAAAAAAATTTAAAATTATAACAAAAATTAATTTTTAAAAAATATATTTTTATATTAAAAAAAAATTCAAAATATCAAAATTATGAAAAAAAATTCAACAATTCAAAATCGCAGGCAATGCAAATTTATGTAAAGTACAATTTAAACTCCAAAACAATTAAAATTTTCAAAAAACTAGAATTTCCAAAAAAAAAGAATTAATAAAAAACTCAATTTTTTTTAAAATGGAATTTTGAAGTTAAAATGTAGAAAAAATTCAAAAATCTTATTAAAAACTAATTTTTGAAAGTACCAAATTAAATTAATTTGTAAAATTTCTAATTTTATTAAATCTCGCTTATTTGACAATAAATCAAATTTTGAAAAAATAAAGTAAAAAATAATCATAGGAAAAATCAAAAAATAAATCCATTCTTTAAAAAAATATTTAAAATTATGACAAATAAAATTAAAACAAAGCAAATTAAATTTTATTAATATAAATTTTTAATTTTAAATTTAAATTTCCGAAAAATCAAAAATATGGAAAAAATAGAATTCAAAAATTTTAGCAAACAGATCCTAATCTCAAAATTATTACAAAGAAATTCCAAATTCAGTAAGTTTTTTATTTTAAATTTTTTTGAAAATTCCATTTTTTTTTTAAATTTCGTTTAGTTTGCGATAAATCAAATTTTTGATTGGTTAAAAAATCGATTTAAAAAAGTTAAAACAAATTCAATTTATGAAATATAAATTTCAAATAATGACAAAAACTAATTTTTAGGACAAGTTTAAAAAAGTAATATTTTGATATTTTTAAAAAATCCAATTAAAAAAAAAATTAAAATTTTCCAAAATCAAAATTATGAAAAACATAAATAAATCTAAAATCTAAAATTTCAGAAGCAATCCAAATTTAAATAAAGTACAAATTTCTAAATAATTCAATTTTCAAAAAACTAGAATTAAAAAAAAATTAAAAAACTCAAAAAATATTTAAAATTGTAAAATTAAACTAAAATAAGTAAGTTGGATATTAATAAAACCAAAATTTAAATTTAAATTTTCAAAAAATCAAAAATATGAAAAAAATATAATTCAAAAATCCAAAATTTTTGGCACAAAATCCTAATTTCATAATTATTAAAAATCAATAGCAAATTTAGTAAATTTTATATTCTGAATTTTTTCCCATTTTTTCTAAATTTGTTGGCGAAAAATCAATATTTTCAAATCAAGACAAAAACTAATTTTTAAAATAAAATTGAAAAAAAAATATTTTGATATTTTTAAAAAATCCAATTTTAAAATTAAAATCAAAATTTTCAAATTATGACAAAAACTATTTTTTAAAAGAATTTTGAAAAAAAATATTTTGATATTTTTAAAAAATCCAATTTTAAAATTAAAATTTTCAAAAACTCAAAAATTTGGAAAAAATAGAATTCAAAAATCCAAAATTTTGGCAAACAAATACAAAATTTTAAAATTATTAAAAACCAAAAATTTAGTAAATTTGGTATTTTGAATTTTTTGAAATTTTCTAAATTTCGGTTAGTTGGGGAAAAATTAAAATATTCAAATTATGACAAAAACTAATTTTTAAAACAAGTTTTAGAAAAACATATTTTGACATTTAAAAAAAAAAGAAAATTAAATTAAAAACGAAATTTTATAAAAAAACTCAAATTTCAAATTTGGAAAAAATCAAAAAATAATTAAATCTTAAAAAGTAATTTTTGATAGTACTTACCAACTTTGGTTCATTTTGTAAAAATTCCATATTTTTTACTAAATTTTGCTTATTTGGATAAATCAAATTTTAAAAAAGTAAAGTAAAAAATAGGAGTAGAAAAAATAAAAAAAATCAATTCTTAGAAAAAATATTCAAAATTATAACAAATTAAATTAGATTATAATAATATACATTTTTATAAAATCCACAATTTAAATTTTCAAAAAATCAAAAATATGGAAAAAATAGAATTTAAAAATGCAAAAATTTGGAAAAAATCAATATTTAAAAATTATTTACAGTAAATACCAATACAAATTTTGTATTTTGAATTTTTTGAACACATTTTTTCAAAATTTCGTTTAGTTGGCGATAAAACAAATTTTTAATTTGTTAAAAAATCATTTCAGAAAAATTTGACCCACGTATCAAAACAAATTTAATTATTAAAAGAAAATTCAAATTACAACAAAAATTATTTTTAAAACAATTTCGAAAAAAACAGGAATATTTTAATATTCTTAAAAATCGAAAACTTTCAAAAAATCAAAATTATGAAAAAAAAATGAATTCAAAAAGGCAAAATTTTGGAGGCAATCCAAATTTAAGTAAAGTACAATTTAAATTACAAAAAAAATCGAATTTAAAATACCAAAATTTTGAAAAAATCAAAAAAAAAATTTAAATCTTAAAAATAATAAATTATTGAAAGTACGAAGTTTAGTTAATTTTGTAAAAAATCTGGATTTTTTTAATTTTTTCTTGTTTTCGATGAATCAAATTTTGAAAAAGTAAAGTAAAAAATTTAAATTTTCAAAAAATCAAAAATATGGAAAAAAATAAAATTTAAAAATGCAAAATTTTGGAAAAATTGCCGATTTAAAAATCATTTAAAAAAAATACCAAAGGTAACTTTTGTATTTAGCGATAAAACAAATTTCTGATTTGTTAAAAAATCATTTCAGAAAAATTATGGTCACTTTTCAAAACAAATTTAATTATTGAAAAAAAAATTCAAATAATCACAAACACTATTTTTAAAATAATTATGAAAAAATAGAATATTTTGATATTTTTAAAAATACAATTTTAAAATTCAAATTCAAAGTTTCAAAAAATCAAAATTATTGAAAAAAAAGGATTCAAAAATCCAAATTTTTGGAGCAATGCAAATTTAAGTAAAGTACAATTTAAATTACAAAAAAAATCGAATTTTCAAAAAATGGAATTAAAAATAACAAAATTTTGAAAAAAATCAAAAAAAAATTTAAATCTTAAAAACAAATTTTTGGAAATACGAAAGTTAGTTTTTTTTGCTAAAAATCTAGGTTTTTTAAATTTTGCTTGTTTGGCGATGAATCAAATTTTGAAAAAGTAAAGTAAAAAATATTTTCAAAAAATCAAAAATGTGGAAAAAAATAGAATTTAAAAATGCAAAATTTTGGAAAAATTGCCGATTTAAAAATTATTTAAAATAAATACCAAAGGTAAATTTTGTATTTAGCGATAAAACAAATTTTTGATTTGTTAAAAAATCATTTGAGAAAAATTATAGTCACGTTTCAAAACAAATTTAATTATTGAAAAAAAAATTCAAATAATCACAAACACTATTTTTAAAATAATTATGAAAAAATAGAATATTTTGATATTTTTAAAAATACAATTTTAAAATTCAAATTCAAAGTTTCAAAAAATCAAAATTATTGAAAAAAAAGGATTCAAAAATCCAAATTTTTGGAGCAATGCAAATTTAAGTAAAGTACAATTTAAATTACAAAAAAAATCGAATTTTCAAAAAATGGAATTAAAAATAACAAAATTTTGAAAAAAATCAAAAAAAAATTTAAATCTTAAAAACAAATTTTTGGAAATACGAAAGTTAGTTTTTTTTGCTAAAAATCTAGGTTTTTTAAATTTTGCTTGTTTGGCGATGAATCAAATTTTGAAAAAGTAAAGTAAAAAATATTTTCAAAAAATCAAAAATGTGGAAAAAAATAGAATTTAAAAATGCAAAATTTTGGAAAAATTGCCGATTTGAAAATTATTTAAAATAAATACCAAAGGTAAATTTTGTATTTAGCGATAAAACAAATTTTTGATTTGTTAAAAAATCATTTGAGAAAAATTATAGTCACGTTTCAAAACAAATTTAATTATTGAAAAAAAAATTCAAATAATCACAAACACTATTTTTAAAATAATTATGAAAAAATAGAATATTTTGATATTTTTAAAAATACAATTTTAAAATTCAAATTCAAAAAATCAAAATTATTGAAAAAAAAAGGATTCAAAAATTAAAATTTTTGGAGCAATTCAAATTTAAGTAAAGTACAATTTAAATTACAAAAAAAATCGAATTTTCAAAAAATGGAATTAAAAATAACAAAATTTTGAAAAAAAAATCAAAAACAGCAATTTTTGAAAGGTACGAACTTTGGTTAGTTTTGTAAAAATCTAGATTTTTTAAATTTCGGTTGTTTGGCGATGAATCAAATTTTGAATGAGTAAAATTAAAAATTTTAATTTTCAATAATCAATACTATGGAAAAAATAAAATTTAAAAAATTATTTAAATAAATTTAACTTCAAAGTATTTTCTACCATTTCCAAAGACCATAAATAATAAAAATAATCTTCAATAAAATATAGAATAAACATCGACAGAGTCTGAGAAAATCCGCATATTCATAATCAAGCTTAATTTTAGAATTTTATGCCTACTTGAAGAAAAATGTAGGCATCGTTTCTTTTTATTATACACTAATATTCGAAACGTAACTGACGCTGTCCATAATTATTACGTATACTTAAAACACAAATGGAGCCCAATTACAATCATATGAAAATTATTAAGTTGCTTGAGCTCAAAAACCAGTGACGTAGCCTAAAAAAAATATGAAATATCAACACTTTTAATAAAAAGTTTTTAAAGCAATTTTCAGATGGAACCCAAGCAAAATTGTTTTTACCAAAAGAAATTTAATGTTGATACAGTAGCGGACTGACTAGTTTGTCATAGTGGCAATTTGTGTCTTTGTGGAAATCCTCAATTTATTAAAAGCAATAAAAATATTAAAAAAACACATATGCATCTAATCTTGGAATACTTTTTCTTTAGTAAGAGGACAAAAGGGCATTCAGAACCGCAATAAGTCCGCCACTGGAGCTGAGACGAAGATGTGGTGTAGGGTCAAGTTGAGATATATAAGTTTGATCAATGAACCTTGACCCCTATGTCACAAAATATTTTTTTAAGATAGGTTTTCATAACGAGTTCTTGGATGAACCAAAAAGAGAAAAACGCTTTTTTTATCTATTACCTATCTAAACAGAAACTTATTTTTTTAATCTAATTTATATGGAAAATAATTTACTAAATACGTAGAGCATCATAAAAACGGACAGTAGATATGATAAACTATTTTTTCGTACGTACTTTTCTACTTACCTCACAAACTGTACTCAAGGGCAAAATAATCTTTCCGGTATCTTTTTCCCATTGGAAATAATCAACTAATTTCAATATTAACTGCTTAAATGTCAAATGTGTCAAAATCAAAACTGACATAAAATTTGATCTGATTGTTGAAGTTATCTAAGACAAGCGATAGTTATGACGTAGATGTCAGGACTCACTGAATAAACTTTACATATAGGGGAAGGGTGGGTAATGTGGCCACGGCGGGTAAAGTGATCATCTATATTATCTCTGCCGAACTAGTACTTCTAATGGTGGGGTACATGTTAGACCGTAGAGTTAATCGCAGTCAGTGTTCTCAGAGTCTTTGAAAGTGAAAGCTGCGCTTGTTCCGTCTCGGTATATATTTTTGTGTTTTTCACGTGTTTGATGTAAGGTAAGTAGGTAATATAGTTGCTCCTAGATAAGTTTGAAGTAAGGTTATAATTAATTGGTGTAGTAATGTTGAATCGACGTATTTTAACCTTAAAACTCGTGTGTTTTGGATCGGCGTGGGTGATCTAGATTGAGTGCAGACCACATTTTTTCTTATGGCGTTTAGTCGGGCAAAGTGACCACCCAACTCGTGGGTGGCCACTTTACCCTGCTTTTTTTCCGCGTATATGAATACTCCAGTCTTGTTGCAGCCATTTGTTTTTGTTACAGGGCGACATCAAGATGCCATCGAACTACGTAAGGAAGTCAACCCAACAGTCATGGAATCCTATAGCAATGAAACAAGCTATAGCAGCAGTAAGGGGTGATAATATGCCGTTTGCTACAGCAGCCAGACAGTTTAATATCCCACGAAGTACCCTCAAAAGGAGGGTTCTCGAGAAAAATCGTGATGCCATTGAAGGTAGAAAGATTCTAGGAAGCTATCGATATGTATTTAATGAGGAACAAGAGGAAGAACTCCTTAATCATATCTTTGATATGGAACAACGATTTTATGGTATATCAATGCAGGATCTACGCCATTTGGCATTTCAGCTTGCTGAAAAAAACAATCTACCGCATCGATTCAACAAAGAAAAGAGAATGGCAGGCAAGGATTGGGTGACATGCTTTAGAAAACGCCACCCTAATATTGCCCTAAGAAAACCAGAATTTACGTCGATGGCCAGAGCACAGGGGTTTAATAGAACCAATGTAAACAAATTTTTTAACATCCTTCAAACAGTGCAAGACAAACATTTCTATCCTGCTCATCGAATTTACAATGTCGATGAAACTGGTCTTTTGACAGTTCAAACGAGGAACACTAAAGTTTTCTCGCTAAAGGGAAGGCGTCAAGTTGGTGCTATTACATCAGCCGAAAGAGGTTTGCTGTCCACATTTGCAGTTTGCATGTCCGCAGGAGGCACTTTCGTTCCTCCATTTGTGATCTTTCCAAGAAAACGAATGAAGATTGAACTTCAAGATGGAGCTCCTCC
Organism: Neocrepidodera transversa; assembly: GCA_963243735.1. NCBI lineage: Eukaryota > Metazoa > Arthropoda > Insecta > Coleoptera > Chrysomelidae > Neocrepidodera > Neocrepidodera transversa. The sequence continues at coordinate 4,787,237 of OY725347.1, read as the reverse complement.
AGGAACCGAGTTTGCCTGCAATCCCAGCGGATGGATGCAGACGGATATATTCATGCAATGGTTTGATAATTTTTTGAAACACGCTAAACCATCCGATCAAGATCCAGTGCTGCTAATTCTGGATGGTCATGCCACCTACACTAAAAATATTGACTTTATAGAAAAGGCCAGAATGAATTTTACAACTGTCGTATGTTTACCCCCTCACTGCAGCCACAAGCTGCAACCTCTGGATGTATCATTTATGGCACCTTTCAAAACGTTCTACGTCCAAGGTTGTGAAAAATTTCTGCGTAATAACCCGGGAAGAGTTATAACACAATTCCAGATCAGTACACTCCTTGCAGAGGCATTTTTGCATGCAGCTGTACCAACTACGGCGATAAATGGATTTCGCAAGTGTGGCATTTTCCCATTGGACCCGAACGTGTTCTCTGACGTAGATTTTGTTGCTGCAGAGGTATCTGACATTCCAATGATTCCTGAAAACAATAATCCCCTTAATGCTGAAGACGATGCAGCAGTAGATGAACGAACAGATGCAACTTTAGCTGAAGGAGGAGCAATGGTTGGACGCGAAGTTGGAGATACAGCTATAGACTGTGCAACGAATGGACTAGAAGGTCGAGCAATAGCTGCAAGAGATGCGGTAGAAGAAAACCATACAGTAGATAGATTAGAAGCTGAAGTTGCAGATGAAGAACATGCTTACCAAGATAAAGTTACGAGAAACGTAAACAATGTAGTAGAGAGTACTGCGAAATCACAACCCAAATCATTTGCAGTACTAAGCCCAAAAGACATCATTCCTTTGCCTAAACAAAAAAGCCTAAAACAAAGAAAAATAAACCGAAAAAAGGGCAAGACAGCGATAATAACATCTAGTCCATACAAAAATGAGCTCTTACAAGATAAGTTGAAAAAAGAGGACGAGGATAATAAAAAGAAAAGAAAGCATGAAGAAAATGGCGTGAAACCTTCAACATCCAAAAGTGTCCCGGAGAAGAAAAGACGAATGAAAAGGGAAATACAATCAAAAAAAGAGAACGCCAAAAAACAGCTTTTTGAATCAGATGATCAACCATACGACGAACAAGATGTGGAATGTTTTTATTGTCGTGGGCCGTTCTCGAAGTCTAAGGATAACGAAGGTTGGATTAGGTGTTGCAAGTGTAAGCAGTGGGCACACGAAGAATGTGCCGGTTGCGAAGATGACGATGACGAGTTTGAATGCGAATTTTGTAAATAATTCATTTAGTTTGTTTTATTATTTTTATAATATTTGTTACTTCGATCTCATGAATCTTACCAAAAATTATGTTCCGTTAGCGACTTAAAATAAATTTATTTGATTTTTTAATATGTTTTAATGTTTTCTCCTATATAGTAATATCTGATTTTTCAATAAATATCACTTCGACATGTTACTTTTGATATCAGCAGGTATTTATAACGTAAATTATCCTACGCGGGTAATGTAGCCAGCCCTAGCCACTTTACCCTACCTATATGGGTAAAGTGGCCATTTTGCAGCTTACAGTGTCAACTCTCCCCTACCAAATATTCCAATTGTTAAACAGAAATAAAAAATATTACGGTATTCTAGACTATCTACAGTTGCTACAGGTATAATCTTGTAAGTTTGCTACTTTCAGATGTCTTGTAAAAAAATATTTTCCGTTAAGGTGGCCACATTACCCACCCTTCCCCTACCAAAAAACTCTTTAAACTTAGTAATATTTTTAAAAGTGTTACATTTAAATTGTATTTAGCTGAGTGGTTATGGTTACCGCTTTAATTGAAATAGATTTTAGTAAAAAATAATTGGAAATTTTCTGGTAGGAACAACGTCATGAATGAATGGAAACCTAGTTCAGGGTGTTTTTTATCCTATGATATACAAAAATACTAAGTATTCATTATAAAAAATATGAGCAAATCAAGAACATTGATTATTTATAAAAAATACAAAAAGTTTACGAGCAGCACTTAACAACACATAAAGAAATAACCTAAAATGTCAAAACTACTCCTTAACGCGCTTTTCACAGATTTCACTAGAGGGCGTATTCGTTAGGACGAGAAGCGTATATTTTGATTATTTTTTTCAATTGCTGTTTTAGCTATTTTGACAATCATTTACTGTATATTTTAGAATAAGATTTGGAACGTGATTTTATTCTTTTTTTTTACCGAAATAACCTTAAGACAATATTAAAAAATCGGTTGCGAGTAAAGGAGAAGCACCCACCCTCCCTATTTCCCATGTTAAATCCCATAAGAAAAGACCAAGGTCCATTCTGGCAAAATTGCATTGAAACCAGTTCAAACATGATCAATACCAGATCAAAGCGGATCAAAGCGGATCAAAAGCGGATAGAGACCTGATCAAAAGCAGATTGAAAGCTGATCAAATGTGGATCATTGACGTAGAGAAAATTAATAAACAATTGAAAAATAATTAAGATTACTCAGACAAGGTGAAGTCCAACAAGAGGATCTTTTTAACCCGGTTACAAAACATTTAAAAAATACTGAAGATAAGTTAAATAAAAAGAAATTAAATTTTGATCAGGTTTTAATTCGCATTTGATCTTCTGTCGATCAGGTTTCGATCAGGTCTTGATCCGGTATTGCATGACCTTGAATTAACGCAATTTTGCCAAAACGGACATTGGCGTTTTCTTATGGGATTTTACATAGGGAATGGGGAAGAATGGGTGTAGATCCTTTACTGTTGTGTAGCCTCATAACTTTATAATTTTGAGGGTGGTATCGCTTAGGAAAAATGATTAGCCTCATAAAATTAGAAAAATGGTAGAAATAGCTTTTGTTTTTTTGATCCCGGCCAGAAAAATAAAAAATTAACGTTGTTTATTGTCTTGCTTTTTATTGAAACTGTCTAAAATACATAAAGTCTTTTTCAGATATTTCATGTTTAAAACTTTGACATTAAATTATTTTTGACTGGTGACAGTCGGAGAAATAATTTTAACTTTTTTTAATAGAGTTTTCTAATGACATTTTTTGACAGTGACAGTTCCGTTTGACAGATGTCGAACAAACACTAACGGTTTTTTTCGGCGTTTAATGTTTTTCTACAATTATTTATAGCATGAAAAGAGAAATTACTAAGAAAATATACTACATGTCTTTAATATCGGTTGATAGTTGGTTGTATCAAAATTTGATATTTCTCCAACTCTGTTAACGATTGGTTCCATTATGTCTTGATTGAAAAAGGATTCGAATATTTCCAAAACTGATGGTTCCTCAGGCAGATTGTTAATAATACCTTTAGATGAATCGTAGGAGTCAATGGGTGATATGCATAAAAATGAGTAGCCACTCCTGATGATGAGTGTGTACTCCATTTATATAAGCATACTAATTGCTATACAAACAATGGAGATATTACTCGCGATCTGAGAGGAAGCACTCTGTTTTGCAATTATGGGAAAACGTTGTTTAAATTGCCCAAAGCATCGCTCTATTATAAATCGGGTAAATAAACGATTGTATGATCTTCGCTCTGGGGTATCTGCAACTTGAAAAGGAGTCATGACCCAAGGAGCTACAACATACCTAAATCCTACTAATAAAACAATTTGACCGAATTTTTCCATATTCTATAGTCGAGTACAGATCCCGACCAGAAAGCATCCACACTCGTAAACTCTTCAATTGTATAACACGTTTCCAGCATGTTAATACTAACAACGTTTTTCCTGTTAATATATTCGTCTCGATGATTAGATGATTTTACAATGGATACATGGGTACAGTCTATAGCACCAATAGCTGAACCAAAATTAAACTTTTCATGACACTTATCTTTTGCCGTTTCGATTTTTGTACACTCCTCGTCATAACGTTGGTAATAGTTCGAAATATTATCGACTGATGGACACCAACATCTTCTGCTACGCCAATTTGGAATCCTGGATCGCCAACATAATAAAAAAAAAACTCTCATTTTGCTTCATTACTCAACGCTTCATCCCTGGTTTTTTCCGTTTCGTCAAGAAAATGATCGGTTATCCATTCAACGTTTACTTTATCAAACCGATATAACAAACGATATCCTACTTCGTGTATTGTCCTACAGATAGACGCGTACACACTTGGACCTTTCATGCAGTTGAGTCTACTACTAACTAAACTTGCATTTTTAAGAGTAGGTACTTGATGGTCGGATTGGACAATCTTACACTTTTATACATATCAAATGAAGTGGTTATGTGAGTAAAAAGTAGGCACTCAACTTTGAACATACTCTACTTGGTAGTCTGTAACATCACCGAGTCATCACTCTTATTTTTTTGGTTATTTCTATCATCTACATCTTCGGATCCTTGGCTCACTTATTGCTTTTTATTTTCGCAGAATTCAAATCTATGGAGTCGTTACTATCATTCTCATAGTCCTGTCCCGAAACATCTGGAAATTGATAAATTTTCCCATTTATAGTTATGCTCCATTCCCAAAGCATCAAGGTTTTCTTCGTCAGAATCACTGTTCATCCACAGGTGTAATAGTTCTGTGTCTTCCAGATCCACACCACTCAATACCTTCTCTAAACAGGTACCTGTATACTGTAGAGAAAAATCTAGGTAGAGTAGAAACTCTCTAGCTAGAGTGCTTTACCAGGAGTCTGTATATTGTAAAGTGTTTTTCTCTAGTAGACCAATATTGCACTCTAGGTAAAGAAGCAACTCTAGATCATCTAGGTAGATGTATACTATTTGAGATTTTTAATCTAGGTAAGTTTTTCATCTAGACACTAGAGCAATGAGCTTGTAAAATTTAAAAAAAAATGGACGGAGCTATTTTTGTTGTTGTTCTGGTCGTTCGAAAAAAATTATTTCGAGTTCCCGGTGAAAAAAAAACTTGCAGTTGTATTGGTAGTATATTCTTTGATTAAAAAAGAAAGCAGGTAAAAAAATAGAAGTATTGGGTTAGGGACTGGATATATAAAAGAGAAGAAGAGAGGGAGTGTATGCAAAGTTATTAAAGGGACTCAGGGCCTCGAATGACACATACGAAATTTCAGAATGTGTTGGTACTAATTACTCTAAGAATTATTAAACTAGACACTCATATTCGAAAAGCAATATTCTGTATCAGATACACTGTTATGACTGCCAAACCTAACTGAATCTTCAGTTGAATTTTTAGTGATATTCATAAACTTTACTACCTTGAAAAACTCCCACTTTGAAGTATATGTTTCATCTGCACCAGCACCACTTGTCGTTCGTTTTTCTCAGTTGGTATTTTGTCTTTTATTATTTTCACGCTTAAGCCTAATAAACTTGTTTTATTTTCCAATAACTTGCATTTCAGCTTTCGATTTTTTTCACTCTTTTAAACTGACATTTCATAATTCAGAAATTGTCTCTAATAGTTCAATTAATTTTAAATCTTAATTTTTCTCCCAAACAAACTTTTCGCTCTGTTCATAAAGTGATAATTTAATCATTTTTAAATAAATTGTAAAACTAATTTTGAAAAAATAAAAACAATATATTTTGACGATGGCGAAACAAAAATACTCTACAGACAAAAAATATACAGTGTGTCCAATTAAGTCGGAACCACATGGGAATTTTTTATTCTTAGTTTTATGAAAAAAAGTTATTCTTTATAAAAATTTGTCTACAACCTAAATTGCAAACATTTTTGTACCCGTATATGAGGGGCGTCAAAAAATATAAATTTCGCTCAAGAGTAAAGTACCCTTAAAAAATATACAAAAATTTTATTTGGAAAACTTTTTTAGAAACAATATTATTGGTCTAGCTAAACAGTTTACATAGAGACTAGAGTGACTATCGCTAGATTCGACATAGAGGGTTCTAGACCAAGTCTACTAAAAAAATCTACAAGTTGGTACCTCTGTCACTGCTTAAATATACGTTTACCGCATGTCAGACACGATATAATTTTGCGGATATAACAGATTCCCCATGCGAAAGTATTAATCAAATTACCAGAGAAAATATTATTTCCTCGTCTAAATATAATAGGTCATCGATGTTGCAATTTTCGTATTTTCGTTCAAATAGTCCTTCCATTTAGCCAAATTTTGGACAACCCTTTTATTTATCCATGTGACGCTACTGTCAATTTAAGAAGCAATTATCGAAACACAAGTAACGAATTGAACGGTGACCGTCTTGCGCTCGGTTTTTGATTGGCGCCAGACGATGACGGCGCCATCTCTTTCGATTTTTTAGGATCCACCTCGGGTGGGGAATTTATCGAGTCGTGCCATAGTAAAAATGAAATGAAATTAATATAACCAATATGAATATCTACGGTTATTAAAAATTCCAAGAATGCAGCAGCAGTCACAAGATCGCATCACGTTTTTCTTTATAAGGATGTGAGGTTAGGTCGAAAATCGGTGTTGCCATTGTTATATTTTTTTTAATAAATAAAAAATTAGTTTTCAGCAAAACTAATTTTTTTTCCCGATTTGTTAGTTATATTTCTTTTTTAATTTGATTGTTTTTAAAAAAAATCATTAATTTTCGGAAATTTATTTATCTTTGACAACGCTGTATTTGTTCTAAATCGGTTCCACTTATGATTTTATAGGTGTTGTGTGTTTGGGTACCATTCCTTATAAAATGATTAATTTTAATACGACGCAGCTCCATCAAAAGATAATTGCCAATATTCTACAACATGCAATGGCTGTTTTTTTTCTTCTTCTTTCATATCTTCCATTTTTTTAACCATTAAAGCAAGATTGGTGTATTTGGTAAATTAAACAATTTTTTTTATTTGCAAAAGCAATATTGTTTGTGGATGCTATAGATTTTTCGAATAAATCCATTATAGTGTGAATTTTTGCAATTTTGAACGAAAATTAAGGACGAATGAGAGATTTTTATTAATTTTTTGAATGAAAAAATTTCAAGAAAAAAAATCTGAGAAATTGTCCATTTCAACTGTTTATTTATGCGTATACGAGCGATAGTCGAAAAACGTTTTCGTGTTTTTCTTTTTTTTTAATATTTGTTGCTACTTTTAATCATTTGTAGTCATGTTTTAAATGTTTTTTCCTAAATTAAGTTTTGCTAGGCTCTCAGATATTTTTCGCAACTTCACAACTATTTTTTTCTTAAATATTTTGTTTAAAATTCATAAATGTATGATTGTTTTTTTTTATTAAGTCAATTTTTTTTAAATTTTAAATCACTTTCCTTTTGTACCAGATTTTCAGAAATATTGCACAAATTGGCAACACTGTTATATTTAAAAAAAATTTGTTTTTTCCATTATAGTATTCAATTAAAATCATTTGGATATTATTTATACAAGGAAAATATTTCATTTGTGATTTTCCTTATTTTTAGTATTTTTGGAAAAATTTTTCGCACTATTTCATATTTTTAATATTTTTTTTTTGGAATCGAGTTTTTCTAAATATTTGGAAATATTGCACAACTTGGCAACACTGTTACATTTTTGATAAATTTATATTTTTTCTTTTATTATCGTTTACAATGGTTAAAAGTTATTCAATTTAAGCCATTTGGATAGTATTTATACAGGGAAATTATTTTATTTTTAATTTTACATATTTTCTGTATTTTTTGAAAAAATTTTTCGCACTTTTCATATTCATAATAATTTTACTTTTCAAATGGTTAATCAAACAGGTTTTTTTGAGAAAAAGTTGAGTTGTTTCTACAATTTTTTACTTTTTTTTTAAAAAATTGTCCATTTGAACAATTTTTTATACAGGGGGCAGTAGAATAGTTGTTTTAATCTTGATTTCTTCTTTATTTTTTATAAGTTTTCAAATTTTTAATAACTTTCTGATTATTTGTCTTTAATTCGAGTTTTCCTGGATTTGTGGAAATATTGCATAACTTGGCAACTTTGTTAATCAAACATGTTTCTTTTATGAGAAAAATTAGACTTTTTACCTTTTTTGGTTAAAATTTATTAAGAATTTTTTATACAGAGATTGGAAAAATTTTTTTTGTTTTCGATTTTCTTAATTTTTTTTTATACTTTTTCACATTTTTAATAATAATTTTCCTAGTATTTTTTTTATTCGAGTTTTTCTGAATTTTTGGAATTTTTCTTCAATTTTTACCTTTCTTTATACAGGGGTTGGAAAAAAATTTGTTTTCTTCTTGATTTTTTTTATACTTTTTCACATTTTTAATAATAATTTTGCTAGTATTATTTTTTATTTGAGTTTTCCTAGATTTTTGATGTTTTTTGAATATTTTCTTCAATTTTTACCTTTTTTGGTTAAAATTTATTAAGAATTGTCCATTTGAACAATTTTTTATACAGGGGTTGTAAAAAAATTTGTTTTCTTCTTGATTTTTTTTATACTTTTTCACATTTTTAATAATAATTTTGCTAGTATTATTTTTTATTCGAGTTTTCCTGGATTTTTGGAATTTTTTCCTTAAAGTTTACCTTTTTTGGTTAAAATTTAGTAAGAATTGTCTATTTTTTATACAAGGTGTAGTAGGAAAGTTGTTTTGTTCTTGATTTTCTTTATTTCTTATACTTTTCATATTTTTTATAATTTTCCTTAATTCTTTAATTCAAATTTTCCTGGATTTTTTTAAATATTACACAAATTGGCAACGTTGTTAATGAAAATGTTTCTTTTATAAAAAAAATTGAAAAGTTTCTTTAATTTTTAACTTTTTTTGGTTAAATTTTTTTATACAGGTGGTAGTAGAAAAGTTGTTTTCTTCTTGATTTTCTTTATTTTTTATACTTTTCCATATTTTTAATAATTGTTCGAGTATTTTTCTTTGATTCCAGTTTTCCTGGATGTGTGGAAATATCGCCCAACTTGGCAACGTTGTTAATCAAACATTTTTTTTGTAAAAAATTTTAATTGTTCTTCAATTTCCAACTATTTTTATACAGGGGGTTGTAGAAAAGTTGTTTTGTTTTTGATTTTTTCATATTTTTGATAATTTTCCACGTATTTTTCTTTGAATCCAGTGTCCTGGATTTTTCAAAATATTACGCAACTTGGCAACGTTCTTAATCAAACATAATTACAGGGGGTAGTAGGAAAGTTGTTTTATGCTTGATTTTCTTTATTTTTTATACTTTTTCATATTTTTAATAATTTTCCGAGTATTTTTATTTGATTCGAGTTTTCCTGTATGTTTGGAAATATTGCACAACTTGACAACGTTTTTTTTTACTTTTTTGTTCAAAATTTATTAAGCAAAGCAATGATATTTATTGATTTTACAATGTTCGTCCGTCTGTCTGTCTATCTGTCTGTCTGTCTATCAAAGTTACTAAAACTATCCGAGCTACTTGGATACTGTTAGCTGAATGGGTTAATTTTTTTATTTTTTTTTCACACAGTTGTCTGTTAGCTTAGTTATTATTGAAATATACATTTTTACCTTAGGGTATCCGTAAACGGGTCATCCGGTATACTAACGAAAACCATTGTCTTTAATGTCTGTAATGAAATTTCGCTGATTTTTGTAATTTTGAACCTTGGGACACACCGTATAAATCTATTGAGAATTATAATACCACCATGACGATACGGAATAGTGAGAGTGAGAGAGAGAGAGAGGGAGTTTGCTATCTAAATTAAAATTAGGAATAGTCTTGTTTTGAGATAGCAATCAAGTTAGGAATGCCTAGAACTCAAAACTATGGACACGTGGTTGGCTTGGCAAACGAACACCTGGACCAAGAAATCTATTATAAAATTAATGGTAAATTAATGGGAGGTTATACTAACAAGAATTTGGAATATTATAATTAAATTATGTTAATTTTTTTATTGTAAAATCTTGGTTTTAACAATATATTAAAAATTATGAATTTTATATGTTATAAAAATTTTATATATTGTTAGGGAATTTTTAGTATCAATTTTTTTCCACGTAATTTAATTTTTTTTCATATTTTTTACAATTTTATTAATTTTTTTTCCACGATTCTGATTTTACATCACGCAGGTTTGAGCTTCTCAAAAATTTCGATTTTTGTCATAATTTTGTTTTTTTTTTGTTTTTTCCCCATAATTTTGATTTTCCATATAATTTTGATTTTCCTTATAATTGATTTTCCATATTTTCCATATAAATATAATTTTGTTTTCCTCCATAATTTTGATTTTCCTAACAATTTAAAATTTTTTCAAATTTTTTACCATTTTAATCTATTCCCACAATTATAATTTTACATCACAAGAGTTTGAGCTTCTCTACAATTTCGATTTTTCTCATAATTTGATTGTTTTTGTTTATTTTCTCTACATAATTTTGATTTTCTCCTTATTTTTGATTTTTCCCTATAATTTTGATTTTCCTCATAATTCATTTTCCCCATAATTTGGATTTTCCTCATAATTTCAATTTTCCCCATAATTTTGATTTTACTCATAATTTATTTTCCCCATAATTTTGATTTTTTCTCATAATTTTGATTTCTTCCCATTTTTTTTGATTTATCCCAATAATGTTTCATTTCTCCTCATATGTTTGATTTCTTTACATATTTTTGATTCCTCCCCATTTTTTTTCTATTTAAATTTTCTTTTGGTATAATTTTAGTTTTTTCCATAATTTGAATATTCTCCATAATTTTGATATTTCCCATAATTTTGATATTCCCCATAATTAATTTTCCCCATAATTTTGTTTTTTCGCATATTTTGATCTTTTCGCATATTTTTAATTTGTCCCAATAATTAATTTTGCGCATAATTGCGACTTTCCCCATAATTTAGTTTTCCTTCATAATTTTGATTTTTTTAATAATTTAATTTTTTTCCATAATTTTTACCGTTTTCTATTCCCACGATTCTAATTCTACACCACAAGAGTTTGAGCTTCTCTAAAATTTCGATTTTTTTTAATAATTTGATTATTTTTTCTACATAATTTCGATTTTCCCTGTAATTTTAATTTTTCCCATAATTTTGATTTTCCTCATAATTGATTTTCCCCATAATTTTAATTTTCCTTATAATTGATTTCCGAATAATTGTGATTTTCCCCATAATTTTGACTTTCTTCATAATTGATTTTCCATATAATTTTGATTTTCATCATAATTTTAATTTTTCCTATAATTTTGATTTTCCTCATACTTAATTGATTTTCCCCATAATTTTGATTTTGCTCATAATTAATTTTCTCCATAATTTTGTTTTTTCTCATAATTTTGATTTCTTCACATATTTATAATTTGTCCCTATATTTTTTATTTCTTAATTTTGTTTGATTTCTCCCCATATGTAATTTCGATTTTCTGTTCCTATAATTTTGATTTTCCTAATAATTTAATTTTTTATCTCTTTTACCATTTTAATTTATTTCCACGATTCTAATTTTACACTAAAATTTTGAGCTTCTCCAATTTGATTGTTTTTGTTTAGTTTTTGTACATAATTTTGTTTTTCCCAATAATTTTGATTTTCCTCATAATTGATTTTTCCCGTTATTTTGATTTTTTTCTCATAATTTTGATTACTTCATTTTTTTTGATTTATCCCCATAATGTTTCATTTCTCCTCATATGTTTGATTTATTTACATATTTTTGATTCCTCCCCATTTTTGTTTCTATTTAAATTTTCTTTTCCTATAATATTGTTTTTTTCCATAATTTGAATATTCCCCATAATTTTGTTTTTTCGCATATTTTGATCTTTTCGCATATTTATAATTTGTCCCAATATTTTTTCTCCTATTTGTTTGATTTCTTCCCATATTTTTGATTTCTCCCCATATGATTGATTTCTCCCCATATGTTTGATATTTTCCCATAGTTTTAATTCCTCGCCAATGTTTTCTATATAATTTCGATTTTGTTTTCCCATACTTTTGATTTTACCATTAATTTTGATTTTCGCCATAATTTTGTTTTTTCAAAATCTGATATTCCAAATAATTTTGTTTTTTCACATAATTTTGATCTTTTCACATATTTATAATTTGTCCCTATATTTTTTATTTCTCTCATTTCTTCCCATATTTTTGATTTCTCCCCATATTTTTGATTCCTTCCTAATTTTTTTTATATAATTTCGATTTTCTTTTCCCTTAATTTAGATTTTCCCATTAATTTTGATTTTCCCCATAATTTTGATATTCCTCATAATTGATTTTCCAAATAATTTTGTTTTTTCTCATAATTTTGCTTCACATATTTATAATTTATCTCTATGTTTTTTATTTCTTCCATTTGTTTAATTGTTTACTATATTTTTGATTTCTTCCCATAGTTTTAATTCCTCCCCAATTGTTGTCTATTAATTTCGATTTTCTATTCCCACAATTCTGATTTTCACCATAATTAGATTTTCGTCATAATTAGTTTTCCCCATAATTTAGTTTGTTCTCATAATTTTAATTTCTCCCCATATGTTTAATTTCTCCACATAGGTTTAATTTCTCTCCATAATTTTGATTCCTCCCCAATTTTTTTATATATATTTTCGAAATTTCGAATTTCTTTTCCTATAATTCTAATTTTCCCCATAATTTTGATTTTCTCGATAATTTTGTTTGTTCTCATAATTTTGGTTTCTCCCTATATGTTTGATTTCTCCCCATAGTTTTGATTCCTCCCCAATTATTTTCTATATAGGTAATTTTGATTTTCTTTCCATAGTTTTAATTTTTCGCAATTTGTTAGTTACCTAACGAATTACTCTGTCGTAAAAATAATCAAAAAGCAAATATCTTTTTATCTAGCCGCATTGTATATAATTTATTTTTATAAAAACGGCACAAAACTGGTGCAACTTTCAACACTTCGACATTATTTCGCATTTCAAAATTGTTGTTTTAATCGAGTTTCGAACGAAACAAATATCATCGAGAACATAGTAAAAAGTGCTATAACATTATAACATATGTTCTACTCCGCACTCAACGAGGTATTAAATGCTATCCGCTCCCTTTTTGGTCACCAATAACACCGAAATGGTAAAAGCAAAACATCGGGACGATCAGTGACGTACCGCTGATAGAAATAGAGGGGTAACAGTTAATTTAATTTATTCGAACAAACTTGACACTACATTTTAATTTTTATTTATTTATTTAATATCGGTGACATTAAATTGTTTCTGTAAGTTTGTAAACTGGAAAAAAAATTTTTTTTGGAAGATCTGTTTATTTCGAGTCACCTTATTGAGGCTATATTTCTTTTCGAGTCACGTTCGACCTAATCCTGTTTATTACGTTGAAATTGAAACAGAAAAAGAAAAAAATTGTACTTAGTTGAAAGTCCTTTCATAATTAACGGATATTAATTAATATGAAAAAAAAAAAAAAAAAAAAAAAAAAAAAAAAAAAAAAAAAAAAAAAAAAAAAAAAAAAAAAAAAAAAAACGGCTGAATTAAAATAAATCGCAAAAATCTCAAAAATCGAAACAAAATCACAAAATAAAATCCAAAAAATCGTAAAACAAAACAAATAACAATCAAAAAACTGGAACCAATGGTTGCCATTAAACAAATTTAAAAAAATTGAAATAAATCGCAAACCTCGAAACAAAATAGCGAAAAAAAATCGCAAAAAACAAAAAACAACAAAAAAAAAACGGAAACAATTGAAACCATAAAAAAATAAAAAAAGTCGAAAGAATTGAAATAAATCGCAAAACAGTGCAAATAAAATATCGAAACATCGAAATAAAATCCAAAAAAAAAAAATAAAGAACAACCGAAAAACCGGAAGCAATGGTATTACCATAAAAAAATTGAAAAAATTCGAATGAATTAAAATAAATCGCAAAAATCGAAACAAAATCACAAAAAAAAATCCAAAAAATCGCAAAAAATTGCAAAACAAAACAAATAACAATCGAAAAACCGGAAACAATGGTTGCCATTAAACAAATTTAAAAAAAATTGAAATAAATCGCAAAACTCGAAACAAAATCCCGAAAAAAAATCGCAAAAAACAAAAAACAAAAAACGGAAACAATTGAAACCATAAAAAAATAAAAAATTCGAAAGAATTGAAATAAATGACAAAACAGTGCAAAACAATCGAAATAAAATCAGAAACAAAAAATAAAGAACAACCGAAAAACCGGAAACAATAAAAAAATTGAAAAAATTCGAAATTGAGATAAATCGCAAAAAATCAGAAAAAAACTGAAACAAAATTAACCTAAAAATTTCGGAAAAAAGATGTAAAGAACACAGTATTTCGAAAAATGGCGCAAAAAAATTGTAAAAAAAACAAGAACAACCGAAAAACCGGAAGCAATGGTATTACCATAAAAAAATTGAAAAAATTCGAATGAATTAAAATAAATCGCAAAAATCTCAAAAATCGAAACAAAATCACAAAAAAAAATCCAAAAAATCGCAGAAAAATTGCAAAACAAAACAAATAACAATCGAAAAACCTGAAAGAATGGTTGAAATTAAACAAATTTAAAAAAATTGAAATAAATCGCAAACCTCGAAACAAAATACCGAAAAAAAATCGCAAAAAACAAAAAACAACAAAAAAAAAACGGAAACAATTGAAACCATAAAAAAATAAAAAATTCGAAAGAATTGAAATAAATGACAAAACAGTGCAAAACAATCGAAATAAAATCAGAAACAAAAAATAAAGAACAACCGAAAAACCGGAAACAATGGTTACCATAAAAAAATTGAAAAAATTCGAAATTGAGATAAATCGCAAAAAATCTCAAAAAACCCGAAACAAAATTCCCCTAAAAATTTCGGAAAAAAGATATAAAGAACACAGTATTTCGAAAAATGGCGCAAAAAAATTGTAAAAAAAACAAGAACAACCGAAAAACCGGAAGCAATGGTATTACCATAAAAAAATTGAAAAAATTCGAAATTGAGATAAATCGCAAAAAATCTCAAAAAAACCGAAACAAAATTCCCCTAAAAATTTCGGAAAAAAGATATAAAGAACACAGTATTTCGAAAAATGGCGCAAAAAAATTGTAAAAAAAACAAGAACAACCGAAAAACCGGAAGCAATGGTATTACCATAAAAAAATTGAAAAAATTCGAATGAATTGAAATAAATCGCAAAAATCTCAAAAATCGAAACAAAATCACAAAAAAAAAATCCAAAAAATCCCAAAAAAATTGCAAAACAAAACAAATAACAATCGAAAAACCTGAAAGAATGGTTGAAATTAAACAAATTTAAAAAAATTGAAATAAATCGCAAAACTCGAAACAAAATCCCGAAAAAAAATCGCAAAAAACAAAAAACAAAAAACGGAAACAATTGAAACCATAAAAAAATAAAAAATTCGAAAGAATTAAAATAAATGGCAAAACAGTGCAAAACAATCGAAATAAAATCAGAAACAAAAAATAAAGAACAACCGAAAAACCGGAAACAATAAAAAAATTGAAAAAATTCGAAATTGAGATAAATCGCAAAAAATCTCAAAAAAACCGAAACAAAATTCCCCTAAAAATTTCGGAAAAAAGATATAAAGAACACAGTATTTCGAAAAATGGCGCAAAAAAATTGTAAAAAAAAACAAGAACAACCGAAAAACCGGAAGCAATGGTATTACCATAAAAAAATTGAAAAAATTCGAATGAATTGAAATAAATCGCAAAAATCTCAAAAATCGAAACAAAATTACAAAAAAAAAAAATCCAAAAAATCGCAAAAAAATGCAAAACAAAACAAATAACAATCGAAAAACCGGAAACAATGGTTGCCATTAAACAAATTTAAAAAAAATTGAAATAAATCGCAAAACTCGAAACAAAATCCCGAAAAAAAATCGCAAAAAACAAAAAACAGCAAAAAAAAACGGAAACAATTGAAACCATAAAAAAATTAAAAAAAAATAAAAAAGTCGAAAGAATTCAAATAAATCGCAAAACAGCGCAAAACAATCGAAATAAAATCCCAAAAAAAAATAAAGAATAACCGAAAAACCGGAAACAACGATTACCATAAAAAAATTGAAAAAATTCGAAATTAAAATAAATCGCAAAAAATCTCAAAAAAACCAAAATAAAATCTCCTACGCGCGAAAAAAGAATAAAAAAGATGTAAAGAACGCAGTAATTCGAAAAATGGAGCAAAAAAAAACAAAGACCAACAAAATAATCGGAAATAGTTACCATAAAAAAACTGAAAAATTCCAATTAGTCTCAAAAAATCTCAAAAACAAAATCCCAAAAAATCGCAAAAAATTGTAAAAAACAAAGAACAATCGAAAAACCGGAAGCAATGGTTACTATAAAAAATTGAAAAAAAGCAAAAAACAAAGAACAAAAAAAACGGAAACAATAGTAACCATTCAAAAATTAAAAAAAAAAATGAAAACATTCGAAAGAATTGAAATAACTCGCAAATAATCTCAAAAAAGCGCAAAAAAATCCCAAATAAATCGTAAATAATTGCAAAAAAGACAACAAATCGCAAGAAATAGAAAATTTCAAAAAATGGGAAATAAATCAAAAAAAATGTCAATTTGTAATATTTCCTATTTCTTCCTGTTTTTCATATTTCCTTATTTATGCCCATTTTTCCGTTTTATCATATTTTTTCAAATTTTTCTTTATTTTCCCTATTTTCTTTTAAATTTTCCCTATTTTTTATATTTGTTCTTATTTTTTCCTACTTTCCCATTTTTTCTTATCGATTCCTACTTTTTTTCTGTTTTCCTGTTATTCCCTATTTTCTCCTATTTTCACTTGAATAATAAAAATTCTGGGAAATATGCTAACGGAAGAAAACCGACAAATTGTAGTTAATCTATTGGATTATTTTAACGAAAAAAAAAAAGAAGAAAATACTAATAATATACATTTTGATATGCCACTGTTGTGTAAGAGAGTGGAACTTAGACAAGGAAAGAAAGTGATGAAAATTTAAAAAAATTCAATCAAAAATCTCTAAACATTTCAAAAATTTCAATAAAAAAATCTAAATTTCAAAAATTTCAAGAACGTTGATAAAAAATTTAAGGAATTTTGACAAAATTTAAAAATCAATAAAAAATGTGTAAATATTTAAAAAAAAATTAAAAATGTGTAAAAATTTCAAAATTTTGTAAAAATGTCAAAAATTTCAAGAACTGTGATCAAAAATTTCAGGAAATTTGATAAAAATATCAATAAAAAATCTCTAAATGTTTCAAAAATTTCAATAAAAATTTTGACAAAAATTTCAATAAAAAATCTCTAAATGTATTAAAAATTTCAATAAAAAAATCTAGATTTCAAAAATTTCAAGAACGTTGATAAAAAATTTCAGGAATTTTGACAAAATTTAAAAATCAATCAAAAATGTGTAAATATTTTAAAAAAACTAAAAATTTGTAAAAATTTCAAAATTTTGTAAAAATGTCAAAAATTTAAAAACGTAAAAATTTCCAGATTTTGTAAAAATTTCAAAAATTTCAAGAACTGTGATCAAAAATTTCAGGAAATTTGATAAGAATTTCAATAAAAAATCTAAATGTTTCAAAAATTTCAATAAAAAAATCTAGATTTCAAAAATTTCAAGAACGTTGATAAAAAATTTCAGGAATTTTGACGGAATTTTAAATCAGTAAAAATCTGTAAATATTTAAAAAAAATTAAAAATGTATAAAAATTTCAAAATTTTGTAAAAATGTCAAAAATTTAAAAACATTTAAAAATTTCCAAATTTTGTAAAGATTTCAAAAATTTCAAGAACTGTGATCAAAA
Organism: Neocrepidodera transversa; assembly: GCA_963243735.1. Lineage (NCBI taxonomy): Eukaryota > Metazoa > Arthropoda > Insecta > Coleoptera > Chrysomelidae > Neocrepidodera > Neocrepidodera transversa. The sequence goes on along the minus strand of OY725347.1, from coordinate 4,769,552 downwards.
ATTTCAGGAAATTTGATAAAAATTTCAATAAAAAAATCTAGATTTCAAAAATTTCAAGAACTTTGATAAAAAAATTTCAGGAATTTTGACAAAATTTAAAAATCAATCAAAAGGTGTAAATATTTAAAAAAAATTAAAAATTTGTAAAAATTTCAAAATTTTGTAAAAATGTCAAGTTTCAATAAAAAAATCTATACAAATTTAAAAACGTGTAAAAATTTCCAGATTTTGTAACGATTTCAAAAATTTCAAGAACTGTGATCAAAAATTTCAGGAAATTTGATAAAAATTTCAATAAAAAAATCTAGATTTCAAAAATTTCAAGAACTTTGATAAAAAATTTCAGGAAAAATGATAAAATATTAAAAAATTTCAATCACAAATCTAAATATTTCAAAAATTTTAAAATTTCAAGATTTTGTAATAATTTCAAAAGTTTTAATAAAAAACTATAAAAATTTTAAAAACGTGTAAAAATTTCCAGATTTTCTAAAGATTTCAAAAATTACAAGAACGGTGATCCAAAATTTCAGGAATTTTGATAAAAAATTTAAAAATTTCAATGAAAAATGTGTAAATATTACAAAAATTTTAAAAATGTAAATTTTAAGATTTTGTAAAAATTTCTAGTTTCAATAAAAAATCACGATACTTTTCAGATATTTAATGTTAAAGTTTCAAATTTTGCCTTTTTTTGACAGGTGACAGTTGGAGAAATAATTTTGACTGTTCTCAAGGGATTTCAAATGACATATTGCAAGTCAAATTCCATGACATATTGCTTATGTCATTTTTGATAGTGATACTTCCGGTTCCGTTTGACAGATGTACTACAAAAACTAATGGTTTCGTCCGATGGGTAACTCAAACCGATATACCAAATTTCAACTCAATCGGATTAAATATGTGGCCTCTATCGTGGAAGAATACACATAGACAGACAGACAGACTTCCATCTGGAAATGATCTTAATCATCTCAGGTGACCTTAAAATTTATATTTACGTCTTTATCTCGAAATTTTTTTTAGCTCGTTCACAATACTTTCCCTTCTCGGAGGTGAGTCGGGAAAGTAAAAATAAAATAATACCTTATATTCTACAGTATATATGGTATAAGTAGCGGGAAAGTAAAAATAGGTGAAATATTAATATCATTTTTAAGGTTTTTAACGATGCTGAATCGATTGCCGCTATTCGTTTATCTCTATCTCTCACCGTTCTCGAGTTGAATCAGGCTAACAGACGGACGGACAAAACCGTTTTATAAGACTTCTTTTTTTTTTGGTTTAAAAGTCTAAAAAATTATTATTACAGAAAAAAGAAATCAACAACTTCAAAATACTGTTAAATAGATTTATGCTAGTATCAAGTAACCTTAAATTCTCTTTTAGATCCGCTACTGGTTCTATTCGAATATCCAATTTATATTATACCGAGTCTTTCCCACAAACGGCGATTAGATAAAAACAGTGTCCGTTTTGTCCTTTAAAGGATCGGAAATATATATTGGTTTTTGTCGATGACTTAAAACCGATATAAAATTAAATTTGTAAGCCGGTTTACGCTGTAAAACATTTAATGGTATGGCTTTTTAGACACCCGAAGGGTTTTAATATTTTATAAAGTAGGGCTATTAAAATAAAATAACACGCGCTTTTATTTTAACGTTCGATCGTTATCGTAAATTGGATCATCAGGTTGAATAAACTTGAGAGAGCAAAAAAATATTACAGATAAAGGTTACTAACTATATATTTATTACTAAAAAAATTAAGAATGAAACAACTGGAAGTTATACCATAAAATTATTTAATAACTAGCTTTTGCCCGCGACTTCGTCCGCGTTGTTGTTGGAATAAATAAAAGTTTCCTTCTTATATCTGTTTCCTTCCCCTACTTTTTAAACTCTGTGATGAATATTGTATTGAAAATTGAATATCTCGAAAACCATAACTGGTGATAGACGTTTGAAAATTGGTACGTAGATTCTCCTAAAGAAATGTATTTTTAAAAATGTATTTCAGTTTTTGATAAAATTGATTTGAGATTTTTAATGTTTAAGTTTCAAATTTTGACATTTTTTAATTTTTGACAGGTGACATTTGGAGAAATAATTTTGACTGTTATGAATAGTGTTTTTCAAGGGCTTTCAAATGACATATTACAAGTTAAATTCTGTGATATATTGCGCCTGTAATTTTTTGATAGTGACACTTCCGTTTGGCAGATGTCATACAAAAACTAAAGAGTTCTTCCGACGAATAATCCAAACCCATGTACCAAATTTCAGCTTAATCGGATTTAACGTGTGGCCTCTATCGTGGAAGAATATACACAGACGGATAGACAGACAGACAGACATACTTCCATTTAGAAATGGTTTTAATCATCTCAGGTGACCTCAAAATGGATATTTCCCTCTTTATCTTTCTTTTAGCTCGTCCACAATACTTTCCATTTTCGGAGCTGGGTCGGAAAAGTAAAAAAAAATAAAAATGCTGAAAATAGTAAAATAATGCTAAAAACGCTAAAAATTCAAAAAAAAACCCAATAAATGGAAAAAATGCAAAAAAAAACGAACAAAAAAGATGGAAAAAATACAAACATATATATGCACAATAATATATGAAAATCAAAAAATGAGCTAAAAAGTGATAACAATTCAAAAAAAAAAGCAAAAAAAGTTTGAAAAGTGTTTAAAGAAATTGTAAAAAATGATTTAAAAAATGCCAAAAAAAATTAAAAAAAAGTAAAATAATGCTAAAAACGCTAAACTTGCAAAAAAAATCACAAAAAATAAAAAAAAATGCAAAAAAAACGATCAAAAAAAAATGGAAATTATGCAAAAAAAATAAAAATACAAAGAATAGATGAAAAGCAAAAAATGAGCTAAAAAATGATAACAATTCAAAAAAAAGCAAAAAAAGTTTGAAAAGTGTTTAAAGAAATTGTAAAAAATGATTAAAAAAATGATAAAAAAATTTTAAAAAAAGTAAAAACGCCAAAATTGCAAAAAAATCCCAAAAAAATAAAAAAAAATGCAAAAAAACGATCAAAAAAAAATGGAAATAATGCAAAAAAAAAATAAAAACACAAAGAATACATGGAAAGAAAAAAAATGAGCCAAAAAAGTGATAATAAAGTAAATTGTAAAAAAATGCAGAAAAAAGTAAAATAATGCTAAAAAATCCTAAAAATGAAAAAAAAATCAAAAAAAAATGCCAAAAAATCTAAAAAAGTAAAACAATTTAAAGAAATTCCAAATATGCAAAAAATGTCAAAAAAATTAAAAAAGAAATGCAAAAAGATGCCAAAAAATCTAAAAAAAAAGTTAAAAAACGCTGAAAAAATTAAAATAATGCTAAAAACGTTAAAAATGCAAAAAAAAATCCGAAAAATAAAAAAACCACAAAAAAAGCAAAAAATGCACAAAAATGAAAAAAATGAAAAAAAAATACAAACATGCAAATAAATGCACAAAAATACATGAAAAGCAAAATGAGCTAAAAAATGATAAAAATTCTAAAAAAAATCAAATGAATTTAAAAAGTGTTAAAAGAAATTGTAAAAACTGTCTATACAGGGTGATCAAAATCACGGAAATTTTGATCACCCTGTATACATTTTATTCTTATGCCACCAAGTAGAACTCAAAAAGTTAAGATAGGGACATGTAAGCCGTTTTATTAGATTTTATGTCGTTTGGCTGTAACAATCATTTAAAGTTGGAAAAATGCGATTTTCAATTGTCTATACCTTTAAAACTATTAAGTTTATGATATAAGTGTGATACTTTTTTGAAATCAGCTTCTGGGGAAGAGTTTAAAAATGTAAAAAAAATTAGGATGTTCCATTTAAAAAAAAAATATGACCTTCATATGTTTCACTTTAATGGAGCACCCTGTATGTTTAAAAATATTTTTAAAATGTAGTCCTCATTAGCTTACATAATACCACTGCAATAGAAGTTTACGAATATATTCCATTTCGCCATAAAACTCCGAGGCGTCGGTCGTGAATCACCCTGTATAATTGCTACAATTATATTCTCTTAAAATAATGTGTGAAATCTATTAGGAATTCTGGAAAAATTATGATAAAAAAGTTGCAGGGAATTTTATGCTCTACAACTTTGCACTGAAACATTTTGCACTAAAGTGCATAATTTATCTTCAAAATTAAAAAAAAAGGTGAATATCCTAAATGTGTATTTTTTCGCCTTCTAGCGGCGAAACTATGAGGAATTAAAAAAAGTTAAATACAAAAGTTAAAGAAAATTTGATGCTTTACAACTTTGCACATGAACATTTTGCACTAAAATACATTGTACTCAAAATCAAGAAAAACTGGGGGAAAGCTGCATGCATATTTTTACGCGACCACTAGCGGCGCAACTATTGAAAATTATGGAAAAAGTTTGAGACAAAAGTTGTAGAGAATTTTATGCTCTAAAACTTTGCACTACAACATTTTGTACTAAAGTGTACTGTTTGTCCTTAAAATTTAAAAAATCTATTTTATTCACTTATGTAAACACAGAAAATACAAATGTTTAACTAATATCTTTTGTAAATTCAAAAGGTTATCCATTAACTCATATCTTTTGTGTATATAAATTTGGGCGTTCCTTTAAATGTTACAATATAATATTAATAATTTTTTTTATTTATTTTCTTCCGTCATTTATTTATTCATGTTTATGTAAGCTACCAAAGGAGTTAAAAATATCCAAAATAATATGTAAACAAAAAGCCACTTCGTTTAAAATCTAATCTGATTTATTATATTTATATTAATAACAAGATAAGTTCCATTAGAAAACTATAATGGGCACAAATTGACTAGCGTCTAGATCCCAATTGCAACTCGAGTGCCCACCGCTGTTGTAAGGTTTAAGTGTTTCATTGACGAAAAGAAAAATATTTATTTTATTAAAAAAAGTCTTGACTATCTAAATCTACCTGTGTATTAAAAAAAAAATTCCTCGGGATTCGAACCAGGAAGTTTTATGTGTAAAGCATACACTCTAGCACTGGACCACTTCGTATCACAATAATATATAATCAAACTTTCAAGTTAACGTACAAAACGATGGCAACAGCGGTGGGCACTCCAGTTGCAATTGGGATCTAGACGCTTCTCACAAATTGGTCCTGAGTGCGAGTAAGAAAGCAAATATCATAGGATAGCTGTTAGCGCTTCAAAAATACCAATTTTATAATCAAAATCCTGAAAAATCTACTGAATATTTTTGAATCAAATTTTTTTTAAATGATTTCTTAACCTGTTCTTAAGCTCGGAAAGTCCCTGAGATTGTATAAAAATATTCTGTTGGGTGATTTTTACGAACTATCAATTTTCATTAATTTTCATATGCTAATATTTTCAAAAACTAAATATTTTCAGGATTCTTAATAACTTTCCGACATCCGTAGTGACCTCAATTTTAACTGACCGTTTGAATTTTTCAAAAATAATGTACCGTTTTTGTGGGATTTTGATTCTACGATTACATTGCTACAGAAAGTGTACCACCGCTCTTAACGAAAGCATTGACGAGTTAGTTATTTTTGGAAGATAATTTAGATGGCTCCTTACAACTTTTATTTTTGCCTATCTCAAATAGGGAAACAGCTATTGTCCATCCACGATGATACTTTCCATACTTCCATACTTTATTTTCCACGAAATCCAATTTAAACCCATCATTGACACGTTTTAAAATACATATTTATGAATAGAAAATTACTAATTTAATTAAGAAAGTAAACCATATTGAAAGTCAATTTTCTGAGCCACCCTGTATTTTTTAGGGTAATGGTGTAATGAGCAAAAATTGTCCACAAGAAATACGTGTACCAAATTTAAAAAAAAATGGGTCCGAGACCCAACTGCTATAAAAAAGTACACAGTTCTGTAATTATTTTGGCCTGATGATGGCAGTCATGCCGAAACTAGTTGCCATTCTCTTCTTTTCTACTTACTTTGATCAAGTTGTTTCATTCTTTATTGAATACTTTACCACATTTGAGTATGGATAATATTTTGTTTTTACTGCAAGACTTGAAACAAAAAAAAATAATTAATGAACAAACAAAAATAAACACCCTTCGAGCATTTCAACCACTTAACGGCTCTTAGCGAAAAGAGCAAAAATAAATCGAAGGGAAGAAAAATAAATGAATATCAACTACAGGAAATTTTAAGTAGTATTTCATGAACGGTGCTCATAAACGGGCCTTACAGAGATTGTGGTGTGTTTCTCATGCTTTTGATCTCGAAACACACTTAGCGCCCGCTGAGAAAAACTTGGGGGTGTGCCGCCGTTATAAAATAATCGCTGGCGATTCTCGGTACTTATGACTAACATAAGTTGTCCCTTTTATTACTTTTTTTTTGTAATAAAAATAAATATTACAGCAATTGGTTTATATTATTAAAAAAAATTGATATGATTAGAAACTAATTAAATAGTTAATATCAATATTAAAATAATTCCTTGTAAAATTTTAAATCTATTTATATTTATCCACCCTGTCATTATCTTTTTGCTGATCGCTGATATTTTGAAAAATAAAGATCCCACTATTTTTTTGATACGTCACATCAGCCTCGAATCAAATTACTGGATGGTGGGGTAAATAATAATATCTTTATTTCAAACTTTTTCTAATTTTTTTCTAACTTTCCACCCTTCACGCATAATGACTTAAATTTTAGTAAGAACGTAGATATGTGGAGGGTAAAGGGGGTAATTACTCCTTCCCCCCCAGGATAAAAAAAAAAAAAGCATACATTTTTTCACGAAAGTTAGGAGAAAACTCTAAAAAGGCCTAGAAAATAAATACATTTTTCCACAGTTCAATTTGAATAAAAAAAAGCAAGAATACATTTTCACACATTTTTTCTACTGTTAATTTGAAAAAAAAAGGAACAAGAACGCATTTTTTCACACTCGAATTTGAAAAAAAAAGTAGTAGTGCATTTTTCCACAGTTAAATTTTAAAAAAGAAGCAGGAATGGATTTTTCCACTGTTAATTTGGAAAAAAGGAGCAAGAATGCATTTTCCATAGTTAAATTTGAAAAATGAATACATTTTTCACAATTAAATTTCACAAATTAAAATTTAGATTTACTAATTTTTCAGTAAATTGGTGAGTTGCTTTTGTCTATTTTACAGAAAAACAGAAAAAATGCAGTTTTCAAATATGAATTGGAGAAAAACAATAGCAAAATTGGAAAAACCAGCAAAAACGCATTTTCCACACACAAATTTGTATTTGCCCCACAGGAAATTGAAAACTAAAATAAAAAACATTTTTTTACATAAAAATTTGAAATTCAAAGCAAAAGTACATTTTACCACAAAAAAAAATTGAAAAACAAAGGAACAACGCATTTATTACACAGGGAATTAAAAAACAAAGCAAGATGCATTTTTTACACAAGAATTTGAAATCCAATTCAAGAATGGAATGGAAAAATGCATACAAGAAATTGAAAAACAAAGCAACAATGCATTTTTTCATACAAAAAATTGAAAAACAAAGCGAGAATGCTTTTTTCCACACTGGAAATTTAAAAAAAAAAACAAAGCAACAATGCCTATCTTTTACACAATAATTTGAAATACATAGCAAGAATGCATTTTTCTATACAGGAAATTGAAAAACAAAGCAACAATACATTTTTCCGCATTGGTCCCAAAAAGTTGTTTTTGTGAAAATAAAATGAAAGCATTGAGTAGTAAATCTTGTTTTATTTGGTCCGAAAGTTGTTTTTGTGAAAATAAAATGAAAGCGCATTAAACGATAAGAAATTACAATCCAATTTTATTGCTTTTTGGTCAGAAGGACGAAACTCCGGCATCTATTCCAGTTAAGGTCATTATCGGGTTGCATTGAGTAGTAAGTCTTGTTTTATTTGGTCTGAAAGTTGTTCTTGTGAAAATAAAAGGAAAGCGCATTAAACGATAAGAAATTGGTATCCAATTTTATTGTTTTTTGATCAGAAGGACGAAACTCCGGTATATATTCCAGTTAAGGTCATTGTCGGGTTGCATTGAGTAGTAAATCTTGTTTTATTTGGTCTGAAAGTTGTTTTTGTGAAAATTAAATGAAAGCGCATTAAACGATAAGAAATTAGTATCCAATTTTATTGCTTTTTGGTCAGAAGGACGAAACTCCTTCATCTATTCCAGTTAAGGTCATTATAGGGTTGCATTGAGTAGTAAATCTTGTTTTATTTGGTCTGAAAGTTGTTTTTGTGAAAATTAAATGAAAGCGCATTAAACGATAAGAAATTAGTATCCAATTTTATTGCTTTTTGGTCAGAAGGACGAAACTCCTTCATCTATTCCAGTTAAGGTCATTATAGGGTTGCATTGAGTAGTAAATCTTGTTTTATTTGGTCTGAAAGTTGTTTTTGTGAAAATTAAATGAAAGCGCATTAAACGATAAGAAATTAGTATCCAATTTTATTGCTTTTTGGTCAGAAGGACCAAACTCCGTCATGTATTCCAATTAAGGTCATTGTCGGGTTGCATTGAGTAGTAAATCTTGTTTTATTTGGTCTGAAAGTTGTTTTTGTGAAAATTAAATGAAAGCGCATTAAACGATAAGAAATTAGTATCCAATTTTATTGCTTTTTTGTCAGAAGGACGAAACTCCGGCATATATTCCAGTTAAGGTAATTGTCGGGTTGCATTGAGTAGTAAATCTTGTTTTATTTGGTCCGAAAGTTGTTCTTGTGAAAATAAAATGAAAGCGCATTAAACGATAAGAAATTAGTATCCAATTTTATTGCTTTTTTTGTCAGAAGGACGAAACTCCGGTATATATTCCAGTTAAGGTCATTGTCGGGTTGCATTGAGTAGTAAATCTTGTTTTATTTGGTCCGAAAGTTGTTTTTGTGAAAATTAAATGAAAGGGTACTAAACGATAAGAAATTACTATCCAATTTTATTGCTTTTTGGTCAGAAGGACGAAACTCCGGCATATATTCCAGTTAAGGTCATTGTCGGGTTGCATTGAGTAGTAAATTTTGTTTTATTTGGTCCGAAAGTTGTTTTTGTGAAAATTAAATGAAAGCGCATTAAACGATAAGAAATTAGTATCCAATTATTGCTTTTTGGTCAGAAGGACCAAACTCCGGCATATATTCTACTTAAGGTTATTATCGGGTTGAATTGAGTAGTAAATCTTGTTTTATTTGGTCTGAAAGTTGTTCTTGTGAAAATAAAAGGAAAGCGCATTAAACGATAAGAAATTGGTATCCAATTTTATTGTTTTTTGGTCAGAAGGACGAAACTCCGGTATATATTCCAGTTAAGGTCATTGTCGGGTTGCATTGAGTAGTAAATCTTGTTTTATATGGTCCGAAAGTTGTTTTTGTGAAAATTAAATGAAAGGGCATTAAACGATAAGAAATTATTATCCAATTTTATTGCTTTTTGGTCAGAAGGACCAAACTCCGGCATGTATTCTATTTAAGGTTATTATCGGGTTGAATTGAGTAGTAACTCTTGTTTTATTTGGTCCGAAAGTTGTCTTTGTGAAAGTAAAATGAAAGCGTATTATAAATGAGAAGAAATTAGTATTCAATTTTTTATTAGAAGGAAGAAACAAGAAGTTTTTATGGTTCCGCACAAAACCCTGATGAATCGGCGTTTTCTCCCATTTCTCGTTGTCAAGTTCTGAAAGTTTGGTTATAAAAACAAAACTGAATGCAGAAGTCAATTATTTTCATGATTTTCATTCCTACAGGGTAGGAAACTTAAAAATCTTAAAATAAAAAGTTTCCCTGGTTTGGTCACACTTTTTTAGACTTTAAGGTTATTTTATTGGCGACACTTTATTACTAACTATGACGTCATATCATTCTTAACATAAAAATCTATAAATTCAGTTTACCATGAATTCCTGATGATGTTAACATAGTTAACGAAACGTTATTGATCAACGATTTAAAAAATGAATCAACATAAATTTATTATCTCTCCCCAATTTTCTTTGTCTCATATCCTCTTTCATCGTATATATATATTTTTTTAATTTATAACCATGTATTTGATTTATTGATACGAGCGTATGTCGCGAATGATTGCGACTTAATCCGGGGGGTGACCGAGGGGGAGGAAATGGCTCGGAAGAGGTTTTTGGCGCCACCCTTCGGCCACCCCTGGTAATAACAAACATACAATGATGAGAATCGCACGCTCCTTGACTTTGGCGCGAAACCAATAATTTATGGGTAATGGAACAAACGATTAACTAGGATTGGAATGTCAAAAGGGGATGAAGTGATTTAAAAATTGTTTATTCTAAATTTTACTAAAATAAGATCGAAATTTGTCATAAACTAGAAGGGATTAAGAGAGACAATTTCGATTAATAAAAAAATTATAGCATCGGACACATTCACGAGCTCCTTGACAATCGTTTTGACATAAAGGCTTTAAAGCACCTGCCTCTTATGCGTCTACCTAAACATATTTACATTTATATATACACACAAAGGTGGTACCTCATAAATTTATAACTATAATCTGGACATATGTTTATGATAAAATATTCCATTGTATTTTGATTAGCTCGAGTTTATTTACTTTACGACATTCGTAGAGTCAGTTTAATGCGCCCAAAATATTATGAAAGATTGATATACATATGTTAGTCTTATATAATTAATATTTTTATTAATAGGCAGTACATCTACGAAAAATTATTTTCCAAGCGCAAAAATATTAATTTATACAGGGTGCGAAAATTATTTCCACTCGATCTCTAGCACAGAAACTAAAAGAGATATCAACAAGATTTTTGTAGGGGTAGACAGTGTCACTCAGACTACAATTTTAAAATATTTTGATGAATGAAAATTAATTTGGTTTTTTTTTAATTGAATACCCTGTATACGATTATGTCTTCTGATTCTACTTAATATTAGCTTTACGGTAGTTTTTTGTATTTGTAAATCCGACGCGGCGTTGTCAAGTTATTCCTATTTTAAGCAGATTTAATGAAAAAACAGCACTTCAGAAATATTAGCACAAAAACCACATTTTTTAAAAAATTCCTCAAAAAAGCTACTATGATGTAAATGAAACATGCACCTATCACAATAATGACATAACATCTTCACCTGTTGCACAGGGTGTTTGCCGATGGCGTGCCAATAGTCTAGTTTTCAAATGGCAATAACTTAAATTTTTCAAGTGGGACACCCTGTATATTTTTCTTCAGTTAGAAGCTCTCCCTAATATGTATTAAAAAATATAGGGTTTTGCACATCTAACTTTACTATTTACTTTAATACTTGACGTTAAGTGACAAACAACATATTTTACACAATTTTTAATAAGTACAAAATTTTACAAAGTTTTATTCATAAGAAAACTACAATAGTGAAAGTTAAACATTATAGTAGGTGTTCAAAATGTCTTCCATTTTCATCTATACATTTTCTTGCCCTTTCTTTCATTGATTTACGCACATCTCTTAGCATTGCAGGGGTCACCTGTCTAAATACTGCAGTAATTCTTTCTTTCATATTTTCTTTTGTGGTAACCACTTCTTTGTAAACAATATTTTTAATAAAACCCCACAAGAAAAAATCGCAAGCTGTAAGGCAAGGCGATCTAGTAGGACAATTTATAGGTCCTCCCCTTCCTATCCAACGATCCTGAAATTCCCTATTTAACCAATTGCAAACATCTAATTGGTAATGTGGTGGGGTACCATCTAATTGAAATCACATTCCGTTGCGATAATTTTGAGGCACATTTTGCAAAAGATTTCTAAAATCAAGTTCTAAAAAATTTAAAAAAATAGCTCCATTTACAGTCCCAGTGAATAAAACTTTGTTTAAAAAGTTACGCTCTGTATTTATCTTGTTTATTAACTATCTACAGTATTCCACTCTACGCGCGAAATCACGTGGTAACAATTCTTGGTGAAGCTGGATATGATAAGGGTGATATTTATTATTTTTTATTATGCGTCTAATCGTGGTATTGGAAATATCTAACTGATTGCTTATTTGCCTTGTGCTTATATTGGGATCTTCAACTATACTGATCATTACTTTATATTCGTTGTCAATAGTAACAGCTGTAGCTTCACATGAATATTTTTCATACTTGACGGTTCCTGTTCTATCAAATCTATTCTTTAAATTATCAAAAGTATCCTTTTGTGGATGACGTCTTTCTGGGACGATAGACCCTACTAGCAAGAAACGCATTTTTTTGACATTCACCCAGTATCCATAGTATATCAATATTTTCTTGAACACTATAATTCTTATTAAAATCCATTTTTTATACACAATACCGATTAAATATAGTAGACGTCATACAATAGAAAATTTCATGTTGATAATTAATGCCATAACAAAATATACCTACTGTCATTTTCGATAGGTAACTTGTGTAAAATATGTTGTTTGTCACTTAACGTTAATTATTAAAGTAAATAGTAAAGTTAAATGTGCAAAACCCTATATTTTTTTAATGCGTATTAGGGAGAGCTTCTAACTGAAGAAAAATATACAGGGTGTCCCATTTGAAAAATTTAAGTTATTGCCATTTAAAAACTAGACTATTGGCACGCCATCGGCAAACACCCTATGCAACAGGTGAAGATGTTGTGCCATTATTGTGATAGGTACATGTTTTATTTACATCATAGTAGCTTTTTTGAGGAATTTTTTAAAAAATGTGGTTTTTGTGCTAATATTTCTGAATATTTTTTCATTAAATCTGCTTAAAATAGGAATCCGCGTCGGATTTACAAATACAAAAAACTACCGTAAAGCTAATATTAAGTAGAATCAGAAGACATAATCGTATAAAGGGTGTTCAATTAAAAAAAAACCAAATTAATTTTCATTCCACAAAAATCAGCCACCCCGTATACATCAAAATATTTTAAAATTGTAGTCCGAGTGACACTGTCTATCCCTATAAAAAATCTTGTTGATATCTCTTTTAGTTTCGGTGCTAGAGATCGAGTGGAAATAATTGGTGCACCCTGTATATGGACGAGGTAAATTTATATCTAAGCTAACTTTGACCAATGTTTCTTTTTTAAATTCGTAAAATACGTTAATTTTTGAATATTTTTAAATGTAACGATTTTTCAGAAAACTTTAAATATTTATAAAAATAAATTGTTATAAATATCACTGAAGTAATAATCCAAAAATGTAAAAATTGTTTAAAAAATTCATAAACTATTTAGCCACTAGAATGTGGATCAATCAGTTTAAGTAAAAATATCTGCATCTGGACTTACCCTTTATCATCATGGTTATTATTAAGGTCACATGTTGTTTCAGAGATTTATTAATTTCAGAAATTGGGGGGAATACCCCTAAAACCACAAGGTTTTTTATTACTTTCCGAACAACAGACAACAGAGTTGTATAGAAGGAAAGTATTGCGATAATGATATTTTGGCCATACCCAGATTATAAAAAATCTTTGTTTTGAGGTCACCTCCATTTATACCATTTTTAGCATGATGTCTGTCTGTGTGTCTGTGTGTCTGTGTGTGTGTGTGTCTGTGAACACGATAGCGTCTAAACGGCTGAACCGATTTAAATGAAATTTTTGTATACATATTAAGGGTAGCAAGGAGACGACCTGTATAGATTTTGGAGTTAATCGGACAACCGGAAGTGACAGTTGCTATAAGTGATGACGTCATTACTAAAGAAGATGGCAATAAAGTTTTACACATCTATTTTTTATACATTATAAAAACTTTTGCCATTGTTGCCAGATTTATCAAAAAGTAATTTATTTTCATATTTTTCTTAAATAACCAAAATAATGCATTTTTATGAAAAATTACAAGAAATAAAAGTTATAGAACATAAAATTTTCTACACATTTTGTTAGTACCATTTTTTTGAATTCCTCATAGTTTCGTCGCTAGAGGGCGTGAAAAATAATGTATATAGACATTTGCGATTTTTTTAGATTTTGAGACATAATTGGGGATTTTTATGAAAATTTACAAAGAATCAACATTGTAGAACATAAAATTTTCTACAAATTTTGTCTTTAATTTTTTTTCGAGTTCCGCATTGTTTTGCCGCTAGTTTTTATTTTAATTTTTAAGCAATTTTTATCCTTATTAAATTATTATTTTTTAGTTAAATTTTAATATTAAGAAATTTAAAAAAAATATCTCTAAATTTGTAATAATTAATTTTATATATTAATTATTATTTTCAAAATATTATTACAAAAATTGTGATTTTTTTTAAAAATTGGCCATGAAACGTTTAAAATTATATTATGATTTTAAACTAAATTGAATAACTTCTACAATATTAAAGTTATTAAACTGGGATTTACTCCATTCTAAAGATAAAATAAAACTCTAAATTTAAAATCTATTTAAGTTTCTTAGAATTTAGAATTGTAATTATTATAGCCAAAATAAAGAATTTTTTTTTAATTTTTTGTAATTTCGTTTTATCAATGAGTATAAAATAAATGAAAAAAGTAAATAACGCATCCGAAAAGTATCCAAAAGTACTATGTGTATAAATTATTTCATAATTTTAACATAGTATTTGTAAAAGTTATAGCAAAAAATGAAAAAAGTTAAAACAATTCAATGTTACCCATGAATTTTTGACAAAAAAAATTTTTTTTTGTTGTTTAAACTAACTTTATTAATGTATTTTGATCCAAAAAACCTAAAAAAAGGTTTGTTTCCCATTTTGAATAAAATTGAATGAGATATTAATTATTTATTGATTTTAAAATTATTCATTAAAGGTTTTATTTGTTTTTAAGGTTAATATTAGTATTACAAATTTAAAAAAAATACCATTAAATTTGTGGTAAAAAACTCTATAGTTGTGATTTTTTTCAATTTTTTTTTTCAAAAAATTGTAAATTCATAATTTTTTTTTGAAATTTAATATAAGTTTAAAAAAAATTGAATAACTTTAAAAATATTAAAGATATTAAAATGGGATTTATACCATTCGATAGGTAATATAAAACTCTAACTTTAGAAAATAATTTAGTCTCTTCAAATTTAACATTGTAATAATTATTATAACCAAAATAAAACAAAAATTAAATTTTTTTGTCCTTTTGTTTTATCGAAAATGGTAAAACAAATGAAAAAAGTAAATAGTAAATCTGGAAGGGATCAAAAAGTACATTATGTGTGAAATATTTCATAATTTTAAAATAATAATTGTAGAAATTATACAAAATTATAAAAAGTAAAAAAAAATTTTACAAAAAATTATGTTTTTTTTTTAATTTTTGTAAACTTATTTTATTAATGTATTTTGATGCAGAAAAACTAAAATAATCGATTAAACAATTACTTTACTATGAGTGTTCGGAAAGTTGGGTGGGATTACCCCCTCATTTTTTATTATACCGGGAAGGCATTTTGACAATGAAAAATTGGAAAAAATGCAGTTTATAGTGAATCGTCATAAAAAATGTTTTTGGTAAGTAAACAAATCTTCTAATCAAAAAAATTTAAAAAAAATCCTGGCGGTCTCATGAAATTTACCCCCCCCCCCCCCCCAAAATAAAGCTACTATCGGAATCTAGGCGGAGTTAATCATTAACAAAAAAAAATTGCATTTATTTCTCAAAAATAAAAATATTTTTATGTAATATTTGTCTCCAAATTGTGAGCACTTATAGCTCCCCTGGAATTTATTTAGACTTCTGTCTCAGGATACGGCCAATAGAAAACATCCACGTCACCTACGTTGGCCAATAAAAAACGCCTACATCATCCCATAATGGTTTTTATCATCGTTTTTGTATAGCATACAAGTGAATATTTTAAAAGTGATTAATTTCATTAAAATAAGTAGGCCGACATTTTTTTTTTTATTTTTAAGCTTCCAGATACATATACTTCCATACAAACTAAAAATTTTAGTAATGCACATATTCACTATAAACTACACTTATTATAATTGAACTGTCAAAAGTAATAAATAACATTTACGTCGACATTAGTTAAAAAATACGTTAATGACGTCATAATTCCGTCTCATCCATTTCATGATTGACAAATCAAGTTGGACAATGTATGACGTAACGGCTGAGGATGGTTAAACAAACTCTATAATATGCTTTCCGGCTTTTAGCTTAGTGAAATAAAAGTTGACGGCATAGGATATTTCAAAATTATGATTTGAAGCATATTTATGAGGTTTGAGCTTATCTAGAAAAAATACACAAAATAGCTCAAAACAGAATTAAAAAGCGCAATTATTGGGATTTTTGCGAATTATTGGCAACACTGGTGTTCTTCCTCTATCCAGTGAAACTAATTTCTTGTTGTAAGGATTTCGCTGTACACTAAAACATCTCATTGTAGCAAGTTTCTTACGTTGAAAAAATATATTTAATAATGGTAAATAATTTTTCTTAATAAACATATTACTATAGTTGGCCCGTTTAGAGAAGAACCCATTACGTCAAGATGCGCGCTGGCAAAATTTAAACGCTTTATAAACCATAAGTTTAAAATTTCAGATTTTAATCCTTTACTACCTCTGATGAGACTTTTCAGAGGATGTTTACAGGGACGGATTTAGACGTCTGCAGGCAGTAAAATTCGGCCACCCTCTTTACGTTCGATACAGTGCTACATTTTAGCTGCATCTTGACTTTTTACAGTCATTCAAAAATATTTATTTCAAAATTTTTTATAAAAAAGTTTTTTAATCTTTTATAATTTAAATCAAATAATTTTAGTCGCCATGTATTGAGTTAAAGTTTTCATTGTTTTTAACATTTTCCATAGTTTAATTAATAAATAATTAAAAATACTTCCGATTATTATGTAAGCAGTTTTATTTAGGATTTAATAACTTAGAATAAAATATGTTTAAATTTTTAAAATAATATGGCAATTTTTTTTTTGAATTATATTGATAATTTTTTTTTACATACATAATTTACTTTTTATAATAATAAATAATAGTACCAGTTTTAATTTGATACTAAAATGTACAAGGGAGGTGTGAAATATGACGTAATGGGTTCTTCTCTAAACTAACCCAAGTCTAGTATAAAATGTAAATTTCTATTATTTTTAAAAATGGCCTGGGACAATTTGTATAGTCGAAAAGTTATTTTGGACAGTCTTAATAGAAGGTAATTTATGGCAGTTTCGGGCAGATGTAATAAATCGAAAGACGGTTCCTAACAAACGAGAATCCTTATCTTAAAATCGACCATTTTAACCTTTTTAAAACTTAATTTTTTTTAATAAAACGACAAAATTAATCGTTTCTTAAATGATATTTAATTATTTTATTAATCATTAATAAGAAATTATATTAATAAATAATTTAGTATTACTTTTGTACTAATAGAAAAATAAATATTTTCGTACCAAATATTTATATTATTTCTATAAATTCCGATCATTTTAGTTTATTTTTTTAGTGTTTTACTAAAATTTATCGATTTCAGCATACACATGGTTTTCTACAAACATTTAAGCAGGTAAGTATCTGGTTTATTTTAGTTCGCATCAACATTTGCATTAGGAACTTCTTTTTTTTTGTTTATCTCAAAACTAAAATAATATACTCGTGACCCGGAATTTTATTTTTGAATTTCTTAAATAAGAATCCACTATAAAAATTAGAAAAAAATCAAAATAAATAAGAAAAATATGAAACAATATTTTTTTAATATATTTATTATATTTAATATATTAAACAGAAATTTGTTTAATTAATTTAATAGGAATATTTCTGTCTGAGTTAATTTTTTGTTTTAATAAAATAAATCGGTTCTATACTAATTTTTCTATCCGGAATTATAAGTGGTTAATTTTCTAACTAAAATTTTTTTTACATTCTAGACACTCTCAAACGGTGGTACACCGTTTCGGTACTTCGGCCCATCGAGCGAAAACTTTTTATGCTTTGAAGCATACTTAGGCTACTTGTACGATCCTGGCCAAACTTCTCAAATACATGAGAGACAAAAATTAAAGAAATCGAAAAAAAAACGATAAAAACTAAAAAAATCAAAAGAAATCGAAAAAAAGAAAAAATGAACAAAAATCGAAAGAAAAAAAACGGCAAAAATCGAAAAAGATGGAAAGGAATCAAAAGAAATCGAAAAAAACATAAAAAATCAAAAAAAAAATCGAAAGGAATCGAAAAAAAAAGGAAAAAATCAAAAGAAATCGAAAGAGATCGAAAAGAATCAAAAGAAATTGAAAAAAATATAAAAAAATCAAAAAAAAATCGAAAGAAATCGAAAAAAAGGAAAAAAAGAAAAAAATCAAAAGAAATCCAAAGAGATCGAAAAGAATCAAAAGAAATCGAAAAAAATATAAAAAATCGAAATAAATCAAAAGAAATCGAAAAATATATAAAGGAAATCAAAAGAAATCGAAAAAAATATAAAAAACTTGAAAAAAATCAAAAAAAAATCGAAAAAAAATCGTAAGAAATCGGAAAAAAAGACAAAAATCGAAAAAATCAAAAGTAATCGAAAAACAAAAAATCGAAAGAGCTCGAAGAAAAAAACGAGAAAAATCGAAAAGCATCAACAAAAGTTGAAAAACATCGAATTGGAAAAAAATCAAAATAAATCGAAAAAAAAACGAAAAAACCCAATGAAAACGAAAAAAAAATGACAAAAATCGAAAAAAAAGTCGAAAATCGAAAAAATTAAAAGAAATCGAAAGAGATTAAGGAATCAAAAGAAATCGAAAAAACTATAAAAAAATGGAAAAAATCAAAAGAAATCGAAAAAAAACAAAAGACAAAAATCGAAAGAGATCGAAGAAAAAAACGACAAAAATCGAAAGAGATCGAAAAAATCGAACAAGATCGAAAGAAATCGAAAAATATCGAAAGAAATCGAAAAAAACAGAAAAATAACAAAAAGTTAGTAAAAAATTGAAGAAATTTGAACAAAATCCAAAAACAATAAAACAAATTCAAAAACAACAAAAAAACACCAGAAAAATGAGAAAAAAATACGATAAAACCAAAAAATCAAAAAAATAACAAGAGGATAAGAAAAAATTAGAAAAGAAAAGAAAGAAATAGAAAAAAATAGAACAATGAGAAAACAAATCAAAAAAATTAGTAAAATCAAAAAAACGACAAAAATCGAAAAAGATCAACAAAAGTCGAAAGAGATCGAAAAAATCAATAGAAATAAAAAATAATAAAAAAAAATAGAAGAAATCGACAAAAATCGAACGTAAAAGAAATCGAAAAAAATCGAAAAAATCCGAAAATGTTAGAAAAAAACTGAAGGAATTTGAAAAAAATCAAAAAACAATAGAAAAAATTCAAAAACAAGGGAAAAAATCAGAAAAATAGAAAAAACCGAAAAATCAAAAAAATATGAAAAAAAAATCAAAAAATTTAGTGAAAAACGAAAAAAAATTTGAAGAATCGAAAAAATGAGAAAAAATCGGAGTTGGTCAAAAAAGAAACAAAAACTATTGGAAAATATTGGAAACAAATGAAGAATAAAATTGTAAAATATGAAAAAAATAAAAAAACAATCAAAAGATCACAAAAACCGGAAAAGAATCGAAAAAATCAGAAAAATAAGAAAAAAAAAAATAGAAAAAACTGAAGGAATTTGAAAAAAAAGTCAATAACAATAGAAAAAATTTAAAAACAATAGAAAAAATTCAAAAACAATAGAAAAACATCAGGAAAATGAGAAAAAAATGCGAAAAAACCGAAAAATCAAAAAAACATCGGAGGATGGGAAAAAAATAGAACAATGAGAAAAAAATGCGAAAAAAGCGAAAAATCAAAAAAATATCGGAGGATGGGAAAAAATAGAACAATGAGAAAATAAATCAATTAATCAAAAAAATTAGAAAAAATCGGGGATAATCGAAAAAGAAACAAAAACTATTGGAAAATATTGGAAACAAATGAAGAATAAAATTGTAAAATATGAAAAAAATAAAAAAAATCGAAAGATCGCAAAAACCGGAAGTCTCTTTCTATAAAATAATTATAAAATTATAAAAAATTAGAAAACGAAAGAAAAAATAAAAAACAGAACAATGAGAAAAGTTTAGTAAATATCGAAAAAAAACAGAAACCCAGAAAAAAAAACAACACATCAGAATAATGAGAAAACAGGAAAAAAGTGAAAGAAAAATAATAGAAAAAAATTGAAAAATAATGTAGAAAAAACGAAAATAATCAAAAAATTGTAAAAAAGACAAAAAAAAAAACCGAAAAAAAACCCCATCCATTTCGAAACTACGTTTGACATTTTGTTCTAAAAATTTGAATTGGAAAAAAAATTTCCTATGCAAACCACTTTAATGTGTATGATGGGTATCGGGAGGGCCTGTCCGATCCTGCTTAAATTCAATAGGGTACTTCCTTGGACAAAACTAACTAAAGTGAAAATCGAAACTCGATCGGAGCTTTCGTTCAAAAGTTACAGTGCTTATATCCAGACAGACAGACAGACATTCAGACGTCCGGTCAGGATTTTTTTTGCATTTTGGGACTTTGGGAACTCGGAAACGTCGAGAAAAGTGATAAAAAGTGGGGGTAAGAAATTTTTTTCGCCATCACGAAACTAATACCGAGGCTTTTGGGTCTCAGTAATTAATAAAAAATGAAAAACTTATATCGTTTAAATGTCTGTATTAATTTTTTGTTGATTTTATGAATGTTAAAATGCATTGACACCATCGAAGTAATTATAAAAGTCATATAATATAAAATTAATAAAATAATCTGTTAAATTCTGTGAATAATGATATATTTATTTATTTTTCAATTTTGTATATGAATATTTGTTGTAAAGGATTATTTTGATTTTTATCAAAAATTTTTAATTAAAAATTTAGTAAACCATATGCAGACACTAATCAATAATACCTCCTTTATCTTTTCGGGCCAATTTTTCATCAAGATAGCTATGTGCAAAAACAGATGAGCTCTTGAACAATACTAAATTTTAAATGATGTATTGTCTAGTGGGCGCTGGACGGGTTGCCCCGATCAATCGTTCTGGCCATGCCTCTGGGTGGTCTGGCTCGTCTTTTAGACTTGATTGACAGGTGCCACTGAGGCCCAGTTGACAACTGTACGTACATATCATATCGGTGACCCTTTGGCTACAACTGCAAAAACATCGAAATTTGTTTCTTGTGTTGCTAATTTGTTTTTCAAACGGATTAACACATTCACTGCAGTATTCAATAGTTTAGTTCAAGAGGTAAACTATTGAAATAAACTCGTTATTATTATAGCCAATATATTGGGCAGGATTGTCGCAGATTAAAAAAAAATATAAATTTTGAATCTTATAAAATTTTTGTACTTGTTAGCGACGACCCAATAGGGAGTTGTACTACGACCCATTTGAAATCACAATCTTCGTAACTAAGATAAAATGGGCTATCTTCGGGAGAAATAATCCCAGTCAAATTCTGAGCAACTTAATTTTTTTCTGTGGTCTGTATGTCTGTCTGTCTGTTTATATGTCTGGTTGTTGTCCGCAAAGCATAATAAAAATGCTTCATATAAGACTTGTTGACCTATTTAATTAATACATTTTATTATTTTTTTAATTTTGAATACCTTTCACGGCTTCGTAGATATCGATATTTTAAAATAATAACATTTTCGGAAAAACAACCCGGTATAATTCACAATATTTTTTTCATAATTTTTTTCCATATTTTTCATTATTTTTATCCACATTTTTCATTATTTTTTTCCCTATTTTTCATTATTTATTTCCCTATTTTTTTTCTATTTTCAAATATTTTTTTCCCTATTTTTCATTATTTTTTCCCTTTTTTTTCATTATTTTTTACATCTTTTTCATTATTTTTATCCATATTTTTTATTATTTTTTTCAATATTTTTCATTATTTTTTTCCATATTTTTCATTATTTTTTCTATATTTTTCCTTATTTTTCTCTATATTTTTCATTATTTTTATACATATTTTTCATTATTTTTTTCCCTATTTTTCATTATTTATTTCCCTATTTTTTTTCTATTTTCAAATATTTTTTTCCCATTTTTCATTATTTTTTCCCTTTTTTTTTCATTATTTTTTACATCTTTGTCATTATTTTTATCCATATTTTTCATTATTTTTTTCAATATTTTTCATTATTTTTTCCATATTTTTCATTATTTTTTCCATATTTTTCCTTATTTTTCTCTATATTTTTCATTATTTTTATCCATATTTTTCATTATTTTTTCCCTATTTTTCATTATTTATTTCCCTATTTTTTTTCTATTTTCAAATATTTTTTTCCCTATTTTTCATTATTTTTTCCCTTTTTTTTCATTACTTTTTACATCTTTTTCATTATTTTTATCCATATTTTTCATTATTTTTTTCAATATTTTTCATTATTTTTTTCCATATTTTTCATTATATTTTCCATATTTTTCATTATTTTTATCCATATTTTTCATTATTTTTTTCCCTATTTTTCATTATTTATTTCCCTATTTTTTTTCTATTTTTAAATATTTTTTTCCCTATTTTTCATTATTTTTTCCCTTTTTTCCCATTTTTTTTTACATCTTTTTCATTATTTTTATCCATATTTTTCATTATTTTTTTCAATATTTTTCTTTATTTTTTTCCATATTTTTCATTATTTTTTCCATATTTTTCCTTATTTTTCTCTATATTTTTCATTATTTTTATCCATATTTTTCATTATTTTTTCCCTATTTTTCATTATTTATTTCCCTATTTTTTTTCTATTTTCAAATATTTTTTTCCCTATTTTTCACTATTTTTTCCCCTTTTTTTCATTATTTTTTACATCTTTTTCATTATTTTTATCCATATTTTTCATTATTTTTTTCAATATTTTTCATTATTTTTTTCCATATTTTTCATTATATTTTCCATATTTTTCCTTATTTTTCTCTATATTTTTCATTATTTTTTTCCCTATTTTTCATTATTTATTTCCCTATTTTTTTTCTATTTTCAAATATTTTTTTCCCTATTTTTCATTATTTTTCCCCTTTTTTTCATTATTTTTTACATCTTTTTCATTATTTTTATCCATATTTTTCATTATTTTTTTCAATATTTTTCATTATTTTTTTCCATATTTTTCATTATATTTTCCATATTTTTCCTTATTTTTCTCTATATTTTTCATTATTTTTATCCATATTTTTCATTATTTTTTTCCCTATTTTTCATTATTTATTTCCCTATTTTTTTTCTATTTTCAAATATTTTTCCCCTATTTTTCATTATTTTTTCCCTTTTTTTCCCATTATTTTTTACATCTTTTTCATTATTTTTATCCATATTTTTGATTATTTTTTTCAATATTTTTCATTATTTTTTTCCATATTTTTCATTATTTTTTCCATATTTTTCCTTATTTTTCTCTATATTTTTCATTATTTTTTTCCCTAAAAAACTGGGAAAAATAGGAAAAAATGGATAAAAATAGAAAAAACAGAAAATGGGCAATATAGGCAAAAATATGAAAAAAAAAGTATAGAAAAAGAAAAAGGTAAAACAAGAAAAAATAGTAAAACATAGGAAAGAAGAAAAAAGTAGGGAAAAGTAGGAAAAAATAGTCAAAAATAGGAAAATGGGGAAAAATAAAAAAACTTTGGAAAAATAAACAAAAGAAAAAGGTTTAGGCATAAATTTAAAATAATGACATTTTCGGAAAAACAACCCGGTATAACTCACAATATTTTCATTATTTTTTTTCATATTTATCATAATTTTTTTCCATTTTTTTCCATATTTTTGATTATTTTTTTTTCATATTTTTATTCATTCTTTCCCTTTTTTTTATTATTTTTTTCCATATTTTTCATAATTTTTTCCATATTTTTTCCTTATTTTTCTCAATATTTTTCATTATTTTTTATCCATATTTTTCATAATTTTTTTCCATAATTTTCATTATTTTTTCCATGTTTTTCATTATTATTTTCCATATTTTTCATTATTTTCTATTTCTATTTTTTATTATTTTTCCCTATATTTTATTATTTTTTCCCTATTTCCAATATTTTTTTCCCTATTTTCCAATTTTTTTCCCTATTTTTCATTATTTTTTTTTCCCTTTTTTTTTCATTATTTTGTTACTATTTTTCACTTTTTTCCTATTTTTCATTATTTGTTTCACTTTTTTTCATAATTTTTTTTTCTATTTTCCAATATTTTTTCCTTATTTTCCTTACTTTTCCCTATTTTTCATACTTTTTTTCATTTCAAAGGATCTTATTTAAATTAAATTCCGAAAATCTCGGACACTAAGGGGAATATCGAAAAATGTCAATAGTACTTTTTTGCTGTACTTGAAAAGATCCTTTTACATGAAAAAAAAGTGAAAAATAGGGAAAAAAATATTGGAAAATAGGAAAAAAATAACGAAAAATAGGAAAACAAATATCGGAAAATGGGAAAAAAGGAAACAAATAATGGAAAATGGGGAATAAAATAATGAAAAATAATAAAAAAATAGGGAAAAAAATAATGAAAAATAGGGAACAAAATATTGGAAAATAGGGGAAAAATAATGGAAAATAGGAAAAAAATAATGAAAAATAGAAACAAATAATGTAAAATGGGGAAAAAAAATGAAAAATAGGGAAAAAATAATGAAAAAATGTAAACAAAATAATGAAAAATAGGGAATAAGGAAACGAATAATGTAAAATAGGAAAAATAATGAAAAATAGGGAAAAAAATATTGGACAATAGGAAAAATATAATGAAAAATAGGGAAAAAATAATGAAAAATAGGGAAAAAATAATGGAAAATAGGGAAAAAATAATGAAAAATAATTGGGAAAAAAAATAATGGAAAATAGTCAAAAAAAATGATGAAAAATATGAAAACGAATAATGAAAAATAGGGAAAAAAATACTGGAAAATAGGAAAAAAAATAATAAAAAATAGGGAAACGAATAACATGAAATATAAAAAAATAATGAAAAATCGGGAAAAAATATTGAAAAATAGGAAAAAACAAAAATGAAACATAATGAAAAATATGTAAAAAAATAATGAAAAATAACGAAAAAATATCACTTAAAATAATTAAAAAAATTACTTATAAACAATTCTACTGACTACAAATTTTTTATTATTTTTTTTTTGTTGTGACAAATCAGAAATTCGCGATAAGCCAAAAAAAAATTATCATACAATACATTAGATTGTTGGTCGATAATATCGCAGACACGTAGACGACTTTATAAATGTGGAATTGTAAAAAAAAAATTCTGGGATGGCGGTTGCGCACATTCTTGATCGAACTGATAGAAATAAAAAATTATCGTATTATCAAAAATAATGTGTCGCGTGCTCCAGGTTCTTATCTCGGCATTCCATCGCGACTCTAACGTTCAGGATCGGCTTTGTTACCATTTTTATACTAAAACTAACCTATTTGTCCTTATTTTTATGTATTTTGTTCTATTTTTACCAATTTTTCACTATTTTTCACTATGTTTATTGCAAATTTCCCTATTTTATCCTACTTTTTCCGATTTTTCCCACTTTTCACTATTTTTTCCTATATTTTCACTATTTTTCCCCTATTTTCTCTTTTTTTCACTACTTTCCCAATTTTCTTCATTTTTCCTCTTCCTTTCTATTTGTTCCTGTTTTCTATTATTTTATCCTATTTTCTTTATTCTTCCTGATTTATATGTTCCTCCTATTTTGACTTGTTTTTCCCTATTTTTTTAAAATTTTACTTTTCTGTATTTATCTCTAATTTTCCTATTTTATATATCTTATCCTGATTTTTTCCTGTTTTTCCCAATTTTTCTCAAATTTTAATATTTTTCTCCTATTTTCTCTAATTATCACTATTTTTCCACTTTTCCATTTTTCCTATTTCTTTTTATTTTTCCACATTTTCCCCATTTTTCTCCAATTTTCGCTATTTTTCGGTATTTTTTCTATTTTTGCATTTTCTGTTTTTCATTTTTGTTTCCCGTTTTTGTATATTTATCCCTATTATTTTTTGATAGATTTTGAAATTTTTGAAATTTTTTAATGTTTTTTGAAACTTTGGCATTTTGGAAATCGTTAAAATTTTTGAAATCTGTGAAATATTTTTAACTAATCAAATAATTTGATGTTTTTTGAAATTTTCGATATATTTTAGAAATTTCTAATATTTTGACATTTTTACTTTTTGAAATTTTTGAAAAAAATTGAGAAAGTTTAAATTTTTTCAAGTTTTTGATAAATTTTTTTAATTTTCGTATAATTTTTTAATGTTTTTTATAACATTTTTGACATCATTAAAATTCTTGAAATTTTTGAAATAATTTAATTAATCGAATATTTTGTTTTTTTTTGAAATTTTCGATATATTTTAGAATTTTTTATATATTTTAACATTTTTTTTTATTATTTTAGACATTTTTGATGTAGTTTTGGAAATATCGAAATTTTTGAATCTAGACATTTTTATAAATTTTATTGTTTGAAATTTTGGAATTTTTTGATAAATTTTTCTTGAAATTTGAAGTTTTGTTTTTAAATTTTTGAAAATTATTACAATCAAGTTTATTGATGTTTTATTTAAATTGATTTAAAATTCATGTAGTTTTCAATATACAACAACAGCGCATTCAGCGGTGCAAAATTTTTCCCGCAGTTAAAAGGTTACAACTGTCAAAATTTTTCACTAAAACTGTCAAATTTGACATTAAAACTCTCAAGGTTGTCATTAAAACTGTCAAAGATGACAATTAAAACTGTAAAAATTGTCATTAAAACTGTCAAAGTTGTCATTTTTATAAACTAATATAAAAAACTGTCAAAGTTGTCATTAAAACTGTAAAAGTTGTCATTTAAACTGTCAAAGTTGTCATTAAAACTGTCAAAATTCTCATTAAAACTGTCAGTTGTCATTAAAACTGTCAGTTTTCATTAAAACTGTCAGTTTTCATTAAAACTGTCAGTTGTCATAAAAACTATCAAAGTTGTCATTTTTATAAACTAATATAAAAAACTGTCAAAGTTGTCATTTAAACTGTCAAAGTTGTCATTAAAACTGTCAAAATTCGCATTAAAACTGTCAGTTGTCATTAAAACTGTCAGTTGTCATAAAAACTATCAAAGTTGTCATTTTTATAAACTAATATAAAAAAACTGTCAAAGTTGTCATTTAAACTGTCAAAGTTGTCATTAAAACTGTCAAAATTCTCATTAAAACTGTCAGTTGTCATTAAAACTATCAGTTGTCATTAAAACTACCAAAGTTGTCATTTAAACTGTCAAATTTGTCATTAAAACTGTAAAAGTTGTCATTTAAACTGTCAAAGTTGTCATTAAAACTGTCAAACTTGTCATTAAAACTGTCAAAAATCTCATTAAAATTGTCAAAGTTGTCATTTTTATAAATTAATATAAAAAAAAAACTAGAAAATAGATACTAAACATTTTTGATTTGAATCTAAAAATACTCCCTAAATTATAATATGTTTAATCAACAAACTTGCGAATTATTTCATTTTTTTTTTCGGCGCCACTGTCTTCCGACCATTCATTCACAGTTGGTTTTCACAATAACCTCGACGAAAATTTATGTGATGGTTTCATGAAGATCAAGAAAAACGTTTTGTTTGTCTTTAATTATTCCCCGACCACGTGGGTGAATATTGTTATGGTATCCACCCGTTTATTTTTTTCGGCAAGCTATAAATTAAAACGCTTTGTTAATATGATTCATTCAACAATTCGCGTTATGTGAGTTAATTCATTGTTTACAAATAAACTTAAAAGTTTTCACATTAAACATTATAGTGTGAAAAAAAAACGGCACTCAGGGGGTTGGTCTAATTTATTTTGGGGTGGTTAAAGAGGGTGAAAAATGATTATTTTAAGATTTTCTGCGAAACGTAATATTGTATTGTAATGAAACCGGCCCATTGTCTGATGGAATGTACACCGAATCTTGATGACTCACGAATAGCGCGCGAGAAATCCATCGAATATTCTGGAAACGACGTGAGTATTCTAGACCAAGCAAAATTAATATAAATAAGACAAAAGTACGGACATTAGTTAATTGAATTTTGTATGTTATGTTATATTAATTAATATATTTTATTAGTAGTGTTTAATATAAATTAGAAGTTGTATTACTTAAATAAATTAGTCATAGAATGTTTAAATTGAAAGCGAACCCAAAGTACAAAAAATATTACAGTGTCAAAAACATTGAAAAGCAAAGATTATGAAAATTATGAAAAAACCTGCAACTTTTAACCATAACCTCACAATTTCCGAGATTTAATAATATACTCCCTTTTTGGTTCCCAACACTGAGCGAAAAATTGGTAAATATATTCTGACGTTAAGCTAATTTCATTAGCTGGTAAAAATATGGGGTGATTTGTTACAAGTACATGTGAAGGTTAAACGTCTGAGCATGCGTGAATTTGAGAGAATATAGAGATAATAAATATTAAGGAATGTTATTTAGATTATTCTAGAACATTTGTATTGACTTATATTTTTTTATCCACCAAAAATTGCTGTAGTAAGTAAAATGAAAACCGTAATTTACATTTTTATCAACATTTGCAAACTGGAAAGTAAGTTTGTTATTAACATATCATTCTAACCTATAACTGAGTTTGGTTTTACGTTCAGAATTTTCTTTTATTGGTCCATCTATCCATATCCATCTAGGAGATATGAACCGGCACACTTTGATAGAAATAATTATTAGTGTTTTTATATAATGTGATAACCAAACGAAATAATATTTGGCGCGGTCAATATAGATTTGGGGTTCTGTCACAATTTTTTTTGTAAATTGGTCATCTGTGGACTAATTAAAAGGGTGTCGTTATCACGAACTTTTTCTTCTTCAGCTGGTGATGAATTAAAGAGCGCACTTGAACTATAAAAATTTTAATCCCTTGAACTTAAGTATGTACTCGAACTGCAAAAATGAATTTAAATACTGAATTAATCCAATACACGAACTTCAAAAACATATTAGTAGGGTCAGGTAATCCCAGGCTCGAACTGAAGCAATTCATTAATATTTCCGATAAATAAATACATTAAAATTTTTAGTCCGTCAAAGAAATATTTACATATATACATTACACAGCTATTTTATAGAAATATTAACAAAACGCATTTTTGCTGTTTTTTGTTCAAGTTTTTTATGCATTCTTGCTTTTATACCAATTTATATGTGAAAAAGTGTATTTTCGCTTTTTTCCACATTCGTCTGTATAAAAACACTTTTCAATTTTTTTCTAGTTTTTTTGTGAAAAAATGTGTTTTCTATTTTTTCAAATTCGTTTGCAAGAAAATGGATTCTTGCTTCTGTTGTTTTTTTAAAGTTTTGTGAAAAAAATGCAGTCTTGAAGTTTTTTTCAAATTCGAGTGTGGTAAAAATGTATTGTGAACGAGCTAAAATTGTTTGAAAAACGTCAACCGTACGTTCATGTGCAAATATACATTATTAATAAAATGTAAAACTGTAGTCGCTATAATTAGTTTTCCAAAAATTCTAAAATTTTCCACTGGCGTAAGGTCTCTTCTTTATTATTTTTACTGTCTTGTTTTTTCTTCACAATTTTGGATTAAAAAAATTGAAAAAATTTATAATCCATCAAAAAAATTAAATGTACGTCCATGTGTAAATAGTAATAAATAATAAGTAACTCTATAATTGTAATGCTACTGATAATTTATATTTTTTCTTGCATTATAATCAATATTTGAATGTAAATTTCTAGTTTTCATATTTAGAAAAAACTATCAAAGTTAGTAAAATGTACTAATTATAGTTGAAAAGAGAAAAAAATGTACTATAAAATAGAACTTTTTCAAAATTTTAAATAAAAAATTGTGGCTGTGAGAATAGGGAGAGACCACAATTTTTATTTCCCTCATTTTGGTCTCTCCCTTTTCTCAAGGTCACAATTCTTACTCAAAAATTTTGAAAAAATTTCTACATATAGTATTTTTTATTATCTTTTTAGTGGTGTTAAGTTCATTTTAATATATATTTTAGTTTTTTTGTTATGAGATATAAAAGGTGTTTTTATTGAAATTGTTCACTCTTCCTTTGAAAAATGTCATACGTACGCTCATGTGCAAATATAGATTATTAATAAAATGTAGAACTGTAGTCTCTATAATCAGTTTTCCAAAAATTCTGAAATTTTCCAGTGGCGTAAGGTCTCTTCTTTATTATTTTTACTGTCTTGCTTTTCCTTCACAATTTTGGATTAAAAAAATTGAAAAAATTTATAATCCATCAAAAAAATTAAATGTACGTCCATGTGAAAATAGTAATAAACTATAAGTAACTCTATAATTGTAATTCTACTGATAATTTATATTTTTTCTTGCATTATAATCAATATTTGAATGTAAATTTCTAGTTTTCATATTTAAAAAAAAACTATTAAAGTTAGTAAAATGTACTAAATATAGTTGAAAAGAGAAAAAAATGTACTATATAATAGAATTTTTTCAAAATTTTAGATAAAAAATTGTGGCTGTGAGAATAGGGAGAGACCACAATTTTAATTTCCCTCATTTTGGTCTCTCCCTTTTCTCAAGGTCACAATTCATGCTCAAAAATTTTGAAAAAATTTTTGCTTATAGTATTTTTTAATATCTTTTTAGTGGTGTTAAGTTAATTTTAATATATATTTTAGTTTTTTTGTTATTAGATATAAAAGGTCTTTTTATTGAAATTGTTCACTTTTCCTTTGAAAAATGTCATACGTACGCTCATGTGCAAATATAGATTATTAATAAAATGTAAAACTGTAGTCGCTATAATTAGTTTTAAAAAAATTCTAAAATTTTCCACTGGCGTAAGGTCTCTTCTTTATTATTTTTACTGTCTTGTTTTTTCTTTACAATTTTGGATTAAAAAAATTGAAAAAATTTATAATCCGTCAAAAAAATTAAATGTACGTCCATGTGTAAATAGTATTAAACAATAAGTAACTCTATAATTGTAATTCTACTGATAATTTATATTTTTTCTTGCATTATAATCAATATTTGAATGTAAATTTCTAGTTTTCATATTTAAAAAAAACTATCAATGTTAGTAAAATGTACTAAATATAGTTGAAAAGAGAAAAAATGTACTATATAATATAATTTTTTCAAAATTTTAAATAAAAAATTGTGGCTGTGAGAATAGGGAGAGACCACAATTTTAATTTCCCTCATTTTGGTCTCTCCCTTTTCTCAAGGTCACAATTCTTGCTCAAAAATTTTGAAAAAATATCTACTTATAGTATTTTTTATTATCTTTTTAGTGCTGTTAAATTCATTTTAATATATATTTTAGTTTTTTTGTTATGAGATATAAAATGTCTTTTTATTGAAATTGTCCACTCTTCCTTTGAAAAATGTCATACGTACGCTCATGTGCAAATATAGATTATTAATAAAATGTAAAACTGTAGTCTCTATAATCAGTTTTCCAAAAATTCTGAAATTTTCCAGTGGCGTAAGGTCTCTTCTTTATTATTTTTACTGTCTTGTTTTTTCTTCACAATTTTGGATTAAAAAAATTGAAAAAAATTATAATCCATCAAAAAAATTAAATGTACGTCCATGTGTAAATAGTAATAAATAATAAGTAACTCTATAATTGTAATTTTACTGATAATTTATATTTCTTCTTGCATTATATTTGGATGAAAATTTCTAGTTTTCATATTTAAAAAAAACTATCAAAGTTAGTAAAATGTACTAAATATAGTTAAAAAGAGAAAAAAATGTACTATATAATAGAATTTTTTCAAATTTTAGATAAAAAATTGTGGCTGTGAGAATAGGGAGAGACCACAATTTTAATTTCCCTCATTTTGGTCTCTCCCTTTTCTCAAGGTCACAATTCTTACTCAAAAATTTTGAAAAAATTTCTACTTATAGTATTTTTTATTATCTTTTTATTGGTGTTAAGTTAATTTTAATATATATTTTAGTTTTTTTGTTATTAGATATAAAAGGTCTTTTTATTGAAATTGTACACTCTTCCTTTGAAAAACGTCAAACGTACGTTCATGTGCAAATATGAATTATTAATAAAATGTAAAACTGTAGTCTCTATAATGAGTTTTCCAAAAATTCTGAAATTTTCCACTGGCGTAAGGTCTCTTCTTTATTATTTTTACTGCCTTGTTTTTTCTTTACAATTTTTGGATTAAAAAAATTGAAAAAATTTATAATCCATCAAAAAAATTAAATGTACGTCCATGTGTAAATAGTAATAAATAATAAGTAACTCTATAATTGTAATTCTACTGATAATTTATATTTTTTCTTGCATTATAATCAATATTTGAATGTAAATTTCTAGTTTTCATATTTAGAAAAAACTATCAAAGTTAGTAAAATGTACTAATTATAGTTGAAAAGAGAAAAAAATGTACTATATAATTGAATTTTTTCAAAATTTTAGATAAAAAATTGTGGCTGTGAGAATAGGGAGAGACCACAATTTTAATTTCCCTCATTTTGGTCTCTCCCTTTTCTCAAGGTCACAATTCATGCTCAAAAATTTTGAAAAAATTTCTACTTATAGTATTTTTTATTATCTTTTTAGTGGTGTTAAGTTCATTTTAATATATATTTTAGTTTTTTTGTTGTGAGATATAAAAGGTCTTTTTATTGAAATTGTCCACTCTTCCTTTGAAAAATGTCATACGTACGCTCATGTGCAAATATAGATTATTAATAAAATGTAAAACTGTAGTCTCTATAATCAGTTTTTCAAAAATTCTGAAATTTTCCACTGGCGTAAGGTCTCTTCTTTATTATTTTTACTGTCTTGTTTTTTCTTTACAATTTTGGATTAAAAAAATTGAAAAAAATTATAATCCATCAAAAAAATTAAATGTACGTCCATGTGTAAATAGTAATAAATAATAAGTAACTCTATAATTGTAATGCTACTGATAATTTATATTTTTTCTTGCATTATAATCAATATTTGAATGTAAATTTCTAGTTTTCATATTTAGAAAAAACCATCAAAGTTAGTAAAATGTACTAAATATAGTTCAAAAGAGAAAAAAATGTACTATAAAATAGAATTTTTTCAAAATTTTAGATAAAAAATTGTGGCTGTGAGAATAGGGAGAGACCGCAATTTAAATTTCCCTCATTTTGGTCTCTCCCTTTTCTCAAGGTCACAATTATTGCTCAAAAATTTTGAAAAAATTTCTACTTATAGTATTTTTTATTATCTTTTTAGTGGTGTTAAGTTCATTTTAATATATATTTTAGTTTTTTTGTTATGAGATATAAAAGGTCTTTTTATTGAAATTGTTCTCTCTTCCTTTGAAAAATGTCATACGTACGCTCATGTGCAAATATGAATTATTAATAAAATGTAGAACTGTAGTCTTTATAATTATATTTTCCAAAATTTCTGAAATTTTCCATTGGCGTAAGGTCTCTTCTTTATTATTTTTACTGCCTTGTTTTTTCTTCACAATTTTGGATTAAAAAAATTGAAAAAATTTATAATCCATCAAAAAAATTAAATGTACGTCCATGTGTAAATAGTAATAAAAAATAAGTAACTCTATAATTGTAATTCTACTGATAATTTATATTTTTTTCTTGCATTATAATCAATATTTGAATGTAAATTTCTAGTTTTCATATTTAAAAAAAACCATCAAAGTTAGTAAAATGTACTAAATATAGTTGAAAAGAGAAAAAAATGTACTATATAATAGAATTTTTTCAAAATTTTAGATAAAAAATTGTTGCTGTGAGAATAGGGAGAGACCACAATTTTAATTTCCCTCATTTTGGTCTCTCCCTTTTCTCAAGGTCACAATTCTTGCTCAAAAATTTTGAAAAAATTTCTGCTTATAGTATTTTTTATTATCTTTTAAGTGGTGTTAAGTTCATTTTAATATATATTTTAGTTTTTTTGTTATTAGATATAAAAGGTCTTTTTATTGAAATTGTCCACTCTTCCTTTGAAAAATGTCATACGTACGCTCATGTGCAAATATGAATTATTAATAAAATGTAGAACTGTAGTCTCTAAAATCAGTTTTCCAAAAATTCTGAAATTTTCCAGTGGCGTAAGGTCTCTTCTTTATTATTTTTACTGTCTTGCTTTTTCTTCACAATTTTGGATTAAAAAAATTGAAAAAATTTATAATCCATCAAAAAAATTAAATGTACGTCCATGTGTAAATAGTAATAAAAAATAAGTAACTCTATAATTGTAATTCTACTGATAATTTATATTTTTTTCTTGCATTATAATCAATATTTGAATGTAAATTTCTAGTTTTCATATTTAAAAAAAACCATCAAAGTTAGTAAAATGTACTAAATATAGTTGAAAA
This sequence comes from Neocrepidodera transversa, assembly GCA_963243735.1. Taxonomy (NCBI): domain Eukaryota; kingdom Metazoa; phylum Arthropoda; class Insecta; order Coleoptera; family Chrysomelidae; genus Neocrepidodera; species Neocrepidodera transversa. The sequence goes on along the minus strand of OY725347.1, from coordinate 4,735,165 downwards.
GAGAAAAAAATGTACTATATAATAGAATTTTTTCAAAATTTTAGATAAAAAATTGTTGCTGTGAGAATAGGGAGAGACCACAATTTTAATTTCCCTCATTTTGGTCTCTCCCTTTTCTCAAGGTCACAATTCTTGCTCAAAAATTTTGAAAAAATTTCTGCTTATAGTATTTTTTATTATCTTTTTAGTGGTGTTAAGTTCATTTTAATATATATTTTAGTTTTTTTGTTATGAGATATAAAAGGTCTTTTTATTGAAATTGTCCACTATTCCTTTGAAAAATGTCATACGTACGCTCATGTGCAAATATAGATTATTAATAAAATGTAAAACTGTAGTCACTATAATCAGTTTTTCAAAAATTCTGAAATTTTCCACTGGCGTAAGGTCTCTTCTTTATTATTTTTACTATCTTGTTTTTTCTTTACAATTTTGGATTAAAAAAATTGAAAAAAATTATAATCCATCAAAAAAATTAAATGTACGTCCATGTGTAAATAGTAATAAACAATAAGTAACTCTATAATTGTAATTCTACTGATAATTTATATTTTTTTCTTGCATTATAATCAATATTTGAATGTAAATTTCTAGTTTTCATTTTGTAAAAAAAAACTATCAAAGTTAGTAAAATGTACTAAATATAATTCAAAAGAGAAAAAAATGTACTATATAATAGAATTTTTTCAAAATTTTAGATAAAAAATTGTGGCTGTGAGAATAGGGAGAGACCACAATTTTAATTTCCCTCATTTTGGTCTCTCCCTTTTCTCAAGGTCACAATTCTTGCTCAAAAATTTTGGAAAAATTTCTACTTATAGTATTTTTTATTATCTTTTTAGTAGTGTTAAGTTCATTTTAATATATATTTTAGTTTTTTTGTTATGAGATATAAAAGGTCTTTTTATTGAAATTGTCCCCTCTTCCTTTGAAAAATGTCATACGTACGCTCATGTGCAAATATGAATTATTAATAAAATGTAAAATTGTAGTCTCTATAATCAGTTTTCCAAAAATTCTGAAATTTTCCACATGCGTAAGGTCTCTTCTTTATTATTTTTATTGTCTTGTTTTTTCTTTACAATTTTGGATTAAAAAAATTGAAAAAAATTATAATCCATCAAAAAAATTAAATGTACGTCCATGTGTAAATAGTAATAAATAATAAGTAACTCTATAATTGTAATTCTACTGATAATTTATATTTTTTTCTTGCATTATAATCAATATTTGAATGTAAATTTCTAGTTTTCATTTTGTAAAAAAAAACTATCAAAGTTAGTAAAATGTACTAAATATAATTCAAAAGAGAAAAAAATGTACTATATAATAGAATTTTTTCAAAATTTTAGATAAAAAATTGTGGCTGTGAGAATAGGGAGAGACCACAATTTTAATTTCCCTCATTTTGGTCTCTCCCTTTTCTCAAGGTCACAATTCTTGCTCAAAAATTTTGGAAAAATTTCTACTTATAGTATTTTTTATTATCTTTTTAGTAGTGTTAAGTTCATTTTAATATATATTTTAGTTTTTTTGTTATGAGATATAAAAGGTCTTTTTATTGAAATTGTCCCCTCTTCCTTTGAAAAATGTCATACGTACGCTCATGTGCAAATATGAATTATTAATAAAATGTAAAATTGTAGTCTCTATAATCAGTTTTCCAAAAATTCTGAAATTTTCCACTGGCGTAAGGTCTCTTCTTTATTATTTTTATTGTCTTGTTTTTTCTTTACAATTTTGGATTAAAAAAATTGAAAAAATTTATAATCCATCAAAAAAATTAAATGTACGTCCATGTGTAAATAGTAATAAACAATAAGTAACTCTATAATTGTAATTCTACTGATAATTTATATTTTTTCTTGCATTATAATCAATATTTGAATGTAAATTTTTAGTTTTCATATTGTAAAAAAAAAGTTAGGAAAATGTACTAAAAACAGTTGAAAAGAGAAAAAAATGTACTATAAAATAGAATTTTTTCAAAATTTTAGATAAAAAATTGTGGCTGTGAGAATAGGAAGAGACCGCAATTTTAATTTCCCTCATTTTGGTCTCTCCCTTTTCTCAAGGTCACAATTCCTGCTCAAAAATTTTGAAAAAATTTCTACTTATAGTATTTTTTATTATCTTTTTAGTGGTGTTAAGTTCATTTTAATATATATTTTAGTTTTTTTGTTGTGAGATATAAAATGTCTTTTTATTGAAATTGTCCACTATTCCTTTGAAAAATGTCATACGTACGCTCATGTGCAAATATAGATTATTAATAAAATGTAAAATTGTAGTCTCTATAATCAGTTTGCCAAAAATTCTGAAATTTTCCACTGGCGTAAGGTCTCTTCTTTATTATTTTTATTGTCTTGTTTTTTCTTTACAATTTTGGATTAAAAAAATTGAAAAAATTTATAATCCATCAAAAAAATTAAATGTACGTCCATGTGTAAATAGTAATAAACAATAAGTAACTCTATAATTGTAATTATACTGATAATTTATATTTTTTCTTGCATTATAATCAATATTTGAATGTAAATTTCTAGTTTTCATATTTAAAAAAAACTATCAAAGTTAGTAAAATGTACTAAATATAGTTGAAAAGAGAAAAAAATGTACTATATAACAGAATTTTTTCAATATTTTAGATAAAAAATTGTGGCTGTGAGAATAGGGAGAGACCACAATTTTAATTTCCCTCATTTTGGTCTCTCCCTTTTCTCAAGGTCACAATTCTTGCTCAAAAATTTTGAAAACATTTCTACTTATAGTATTTTTTATTATCTTTTTAGTGGTGTTAAGTCCATTTTAATATATATTTTAGTTTTTTTGTTATGAGATATAAAAGGTCTTTTTATTGAAATTGTCCACTCTTCCTTTGAAAAATGTCATACGTACGCTCATGTGCAAATATAGATTATTAATAAAATGTAGAACTGTAGTCTCTATAATCAGTTTTCCAAAAATTCTGAAATTTTCCAGTGGCGTAAGGTCTCTTCTTTATTATTTTTACTGTCTTGCTTTTTCTTCACAATTTTGGATTAAAAAAATTGAAAAAAATTATAATCCATCAAAAAAATTAAATGTACGTCCATGTGTAAATAGTAATAAATAATAAGTAACTCTATAATTGTAATTCTACTGATAATTTATATTTTTTCTTGCAATATAATCAATATTTGAATGTAAATTTCTAGTTTTCATATTTAGAAAAAACTATCAAAGTTAGTAAAATGTACTAATTATAGTTGAAAAGAGAAAAAAATGTACTATATAATAGAATTTTTTCAAAATTTTAGATAAAAAATTGTGGCTGTGAGAATAGGGAGAGACCACAATTTTAATTTCCCTCATTTTGGTCTCTCCCTTTTCTCAAGGTCACAATTCTTGCTCAAAAATTTTGAAAAAATTTCTCCTTATAGCATTTTTTATTATCTTTTTAGTGGTGTTAAGTTCATTTTAATATATATTTTAGTTTTTTTGTTATGAGATATAAAAGGTCTTTTTATTGAAATTGTCCACTCTTCCTTTGAAAAATGTCATACGTACTCTCATGTGCAAATATGAATTATTAATAAAATGTAGAACTGTAGTCTCTATAATCAGTTTTCCAAAAATTCTGAAATTTTCCACTGGCGTAAGGTCTCTTCTTTATTATTTTTACTGTCTTGTTTTTTCTTTACAATTTTGGATTAAAAAAATTGAAAAAAATTATAATCCATCAAAAAAATTAAATGTACGTCCATGTGTAAATAGTAATAAACAATAAGTAACTCTATAATTGTAATTCTACTGATAATTTATATTTTTTCTTGCAATATAATCAATATTTGAATGTAAATTTCTAGTTTTCATATTTAGAAAAAACTATCAAAGTTAGTAAAATGTACTAATTATAGTTGAAAAGAGAAAAAAATGTACTATATAATAGAATTTTTTCAAAATTTTAGATAAAAAATTGTGGCTGTGAGAATAGGGAGAGACCACAATTTTAATTTCCCTCATTTTGGTCTCTCCCTTTTCTCAAGGTCACAATTCTTGCTCAAAAATTTTGAAAAAATTTCTGCTTATAGTATTTTTTATTATCTTTTTAGTGGTGTTAAGTTCATTTTAATATATATTTTAGTTTTTTTGTTATGAGATATAAAAGGTCTTTTTATTGAAATTGTCCACTATTCCTTTGAAAAATGTCACACGTACGCTCATGTGCAAATATGAATTATTAATAAAATGTAGAACTGTAGTCTCTATAATCAGTTTTCCAAAAATTCTGAAATTTTCCACTGGCATAAGGTCTCTTCTTTATTATTTTTACTGCCTTGTTTTTTCTTCACAATTTTGGATTAAAAAAATTTATAATCCATCAAAAAAATTAAATGTACGTCCATGTGTAAATAGTAATAAACAATAAGTAACTCTATAATTGTAATTCTACTGATAATTTATATTTTTTCTTGCATTATAATCAATATTTTAATGTAAATTTCTAGTTTTCATATTTAAAAAAAAACTATCATGGTTAGTAAAATGTACTAAATATAGTTGAAAAGAGAAAAAAATGTACTATATAATAGAATTTTTTCAAAATTTTAGATAAAAAATTGTGGCTGTGAGAATAGGGAGAGACCACAATTTTAATTTCCCTCATTTTGGTCTCTCCCTTTTCTCAAGGTCACAATTCATGCTCAAAAATTTTGAAAAAATTTCTGCTTATAGTATTTTTTATTATCTTTTTAGTGGTGTTAAGTTAATTTTAATATATATTTTAGTTTTTCTGTTATTAGGTATAAAAGGTCTTTTTATTGAAATTGTCCACTCTTCCTTTGAAAAATGTCATACGTACGCTCATGTGCAAATATAGATTATTAATAAAATGTAAAACTGTAGTCGCTATAATTAGTTTTCCAAAAATTCTGAAATTTTCCAGTGGCGTAAGGTCTCTTCTTTATTATTTTTACTGCCTTGTTTTTTCTTCACAATTTTTGGATTAAAAAAATTGAAAAAATTTATAATCCATCAAAAAAATTAAATGTACGTCCATGTGTAAATAGTAATAAACAATAAGTAACTCCATAATTGTAATTCTACTGATAATTTATATTTTTTCTTGCATTATATTTGGATGTAAATTTCTAGTTTTCATATTTAAAAAAAACTATCAAAGTTAGTAAAATGTACTAAATATAGTTGAAAAGAGAAAAAAATGTACTATATAACAGAATTTTTTCAATATTTTAGATAAAAAATTGTGGCTGTGAGAATAGGGAGAGACCACAATTTTAATTTCCCTCATTTTGGTCTCTCCCTTTTCTCAAGGTCACAATCCTTGTTTTTCGAAAAAAATGGAATTATACATTTTAAGATACCCTGAGACGATTAAGACCATTTAGTCTGTCTGTCTGCGTGTCTGTCTGTCTGTCTGTGTATTTATCTGTGTGTAAGCTTCCACGATAGAGTCAATACGTTTAATCCGATTGAGCTGAAATTTGGTATATGGGTTTGGGTTATCCATCGGAAGAACCCATTAGTTTTTGTACGACATCTGTCAAACGAAAGTGTCACTGTCAAAAAATGACAGAAGCAATATGTCTGTAAAAATATTCGTCTCTGGATACTCGTTGGGAAAGTTTTGGGGTGACACAACCATTTTTTTGTTTCCGCCGCGTGTATGAGGATTTAGAAATCGGGCAAAAAATTTTTACGTTTTCAAACAAAAAATAAAATTTTTGAAAAATCACAAATTATTTTTTTATTCGGATAAAAAATTATAATTTTTTTTTACTTTTCTGATGCTTAATCCTTTTAGGGGGTAAAATAAATCCTATTAATATGCTTATTTAACTAAATACAATATTTTATCAGAATGTCAGTTTGGTTTTAAAAAAGACTTCTCAACTGAAGACGCCATATTAAAATTAACAGAAAAAATTTATAAAACAATAGACATTGGAAAGCCATGTTTAGGTGTTTTTCTAGATCTCTCGAAGGCATTTGATACTGTGAATCATATGCTTTTATTACAGAGTCTTGAAAATATAGGAGTCCGTGGTGAAACAAAGAATATCTTTAAAAGTTATTTAGAAGACAGATCGCAACATGTCAAAATAGGAGATACTCAAAGCGTCAAACTACCAATAACATGTGGTGTTCCTCAAGGCAGTGTATTAGGTCCCGTACTATTTAACATTTATATAAATGACCTATTTTCCTTAGATTCCGTAGGTGACATCATTGGTTTTGCCGATGATACGGTCTTATTTTATACGGCAAATAATTGGGAAGAGTTAAAAAACAAAGTTGAACTTGATTTATCTCAAATTCAAAAATGGTTCAAGTGCAAATTACTTACTTTAAATATGGAAAAAACATGTTACTTACCCTTTTATTGCAATATTAAGTCAGCTCCAACATTTGATGAATTAAAATTAAATGACAGCGGAAAGCTGTATAAAATTAAAAGGGAGAAGAATGTTAAATATTTAGGTCTTTACATTGATCAAAACATGAAATGGGATGTACATATCAACTATATTTGTAAAAAGCTCCGATCATTTCTTTAAATTTAAACACATAACAAATTTATTAAGCCAGGATCAATTAAAAATTCTTTATTATGCCTTGATAGAAAGTCATCTTAGATATGGCTTAAGTGCATGGGGAGCAGCATTAAACACCCATCTATACACACTAGAAATTACTCAAAAACGACTACTAAAAATTATCTTTAAACATGACTTTAGGTATCCCACTGATCAATTATTTGCCGAAAGTAGGATCCTAAATATTCGAAAACTATATTTTTTTAAAATTACGGCACGGTATCATAAAAGAAAAGATCTGTTTTTGCTACCAGAACATCAGTATGGTACACGCCACAGACACTTGCACAAACTACCACAAATGTATAAATCAACTGGTCAACGTTCTTACTCATATAATGGTCCAAAATTCTACAATTACACTCCTGAATTAATCCGAAATACTGTAAATAATTACAAATTTAAGAAGTTATTAAAATTATTCCTACTCGATATCCCAAACTCTCACATACGTAACTTTTTTTAATAAAAACTACTTAAATCTAGAATGTAAATCCACCACGATAAAAATCTAAATCTAAACAAAATATTATTAAATATTATTACAATCTAAAATTTATTGTAAATATCTTTTGTATTGTATTTTTTTTTTTTTTATTTCTATATTTTACTTCTGTATTTTTATTCTACGCCGAAACAAGTATTATACTTATCGGTTTTTGGCTTTTTACTGTTTTATTGTAAATTGTAAAAAACTAGTCATTAATAAAGCACCTTTATTATAATATGCATTTACTTTAAGTAATTTTAATGCAAAACTTGTCGATATTCATATATATTCAATTTTAATAGGATTAAAGACTAGTTTTGATTACAAATATCCATTTATATCGTTCTTTGAAAAATCATGTATGGCCCACAAAGGGCCGATATTCCTATACAATAGCAATAGCTCGAACCATTATATACTCTGATTTGTCCGTATTCTGTATTGGTCGAGATTAGTAAGTTATTTTGGAACACAATACTTCATTAGTTTATCGAATCAGATCGACTCGGTCATTAATCTTGCTCTTGCATACCTGCCCGAGACTTTATTCACTCCGTAATTCTTACACAAAACGAATTCTAAACTGCCAATTCATTTCAATCGAATTATATTAACATGTCTGATTTTTCTTTAATTCTACATGTTGTTTTATACAGTGCGGTGGAATAAGTATTACCACCCCTCTATTAACTACTCTATTTTTATATCTTAAGAAAAAAGCTCAAACAGGTCAATTTTTATATTAAACGTAGTATGTTATGACATAAAAGTTTCGAACCTGACATAATCCCTCTTCATGGGGGTGTCACCCCTTCGATTTTTTTAAATGAGAAAGTGCATTATGCGACACCTCATTTGAAACCTATTGAAACACTGATTTCAAAAATGTGTAACACTTTGGTTCAAAAATTAACGGAGTTTTCAGTACACCCTTAGTTGTTACTTGTAATTTATTATATTAAATGATTAAATTCAGTTACCAACATTTACAATGTAGGAAAGATTTATTTAAAGACAAAACACTTCCAACCCTCCAATGAAAAAACCTACCGTCAAGCCAACAGAATTCATTGAATTCTTGCAAGGTAAGATTAAAACTCTCGAATAACTCAGACTCCGTTAATTTTTGAACCAATAAAGTGTTATATATTTTTGAAATCACTGTTTCAATAGGTTTCAAATGAGGTGTCGCATGATGCACTTTCTCATTTAAAAAAATCGAAGGGGTGACACCCCCATGAAGAGGGATTATGTCAGGTTCGAAAATTTTATGTCATAACATACTAAGTTTAAGATAAAAATTGACCTGTTAGAGCTTTTTTCTTAAGATATAAAAATAGAGTAGTTAATAGGGGGGGTAACACTTATTCCACCGCACTGTATTAAAAAAAAACATTATATAGTGACGATAGTTTAGATTAAAACACAAAAAAATTTTTCCTTTAATTTTTGAAAAACAGGAGATTATCCATACTTAAATGTGATGAAATTATTCAAACAATAATGAAACTCAAAGTCATAAAACAATAATGTAATTTAAGATCTTATTTTTTCAACAATGGGCAACATGTTTCAGCCATTCGATGGCCATCATCAGGAGAATTTTAATTAAACAATGGTACGAAAATTATGTGAAAACTGTAACTAAACATTTTGAATGAAATGGTGAAAATTATAAAAAAATTTTTTTAATATTTTAAAAACTTTTCGTTATTAATTTTTTAAAATATTAACAAATTTTTTTTTATAATTTTCACTATTTCATTCAAAATGTTTTGGCATAATTTTCGTACCATTTGTTTATTGTAAAATTTATATGCTGTGCTTGCTTAACTGCAATTCTGGCTGATGATGGCTATCGAATGGCAGAAACATGTTGCCCATTGTTGAAAAAATAAGATCTTAAATTACATTATTGTCCAATGACTTTGAGTTTCATTTTTCTTTGCTTTAATTTTTGGTTTGGAAAAAACTTTTAATATTCATTGTACCTTATTAGAAAATTATCTAAATTGGTGATATATGGTCTGAATTACTGGATTTTTTCAGCCAAATTCCGAGACATATTGCTTCTGTCATTTTTTGACAGTGACACTTTTGTTTGACAAATGTCGTACAAAAACTAATGGGTTCTTCCAATGGATAATTCAAACCCTTATACGAAATTTCAGCTCAATCGGATTAAACGTGTGGGCTCTATCGTAGAAGCATACACAGAGACAAATACACTGACAGACAGACACACAGACAGACAGACTAAATGATCTTAATCATCTCAGTGGATTTTAAAATGTATATTCCCATCTTTCTCGAAAAACTTTTTTAGCTCGTTCAGAATACATTTTTTCCACACTCGAATTTGAAAAAAACATCAAGACTGCATTTTTTTCACAAAAATTAAAAAAAACAACAGAAGCAACGAATTTGAAAAAATAGAAATAAAAACACATTTTTCCACAAAAAAAAAATTCAAAAGTATTTTTTCACAGACGAATGTGGAATAAAGCGAAAATGCATTTTCACATATAAATTGGGAAAAAGCAAGAATGAATTTTCTACATAAAAATTGGAAAAAACAGCATACTTTTTTTCACAAATTTGAAAAAAAAAACAAAAGCAATAATACATTCTTTATTGTTAAAATTTGAAAAAATGCAAAGTGCATTTTATCTCATACAGATTTAAAAAGAAACAAGCATGAATGTATTTTTCTACACGAAAAACTAGAAAAAACAGAAGAAATGCATTTTTCACGCATGAATAAGGAAAATAGCAAGAATGCATTTTTTCCATACAAAAAATTGAAAATAACAGCAAAACCGCATTTTTTATCAACAAATTCGAAAAAAAAACAGAAGAACGAATACACACTCGAATTTGGAAAAAAAATGCAAAAATGTATTTTTTCACACACAAAAAATGGAAAATAAATAAAAATTCAAAAGCAATTTTTTCACAGACGATTGTGGAAAAAAGCGAAAATGCATTTTTTCACATATACATTCAAGAATGCATAAAAAACTAGAAAAAACATCAAAAATGTTTTTCTCACACATACATTGAGAAAAAATCAAGAATGGATTATCTACCAAAAAATTTGAAAAAAACAGCATACTTTTTTTTTACAAATTTGAAAAAAAAACAAAAGCAAGAATACATTCTTTATTGTTAAAATTTGAAAAAATGCAATGTGCATTTTATCTCACACAAATTAATTTAAAAAGAAACAAGCAACAATGTATTTTTCCACACGAAAAACTAGAACAGCAGAAATGCATTTTTCACGCATGAATAAGGAAAATAGCAAGAATGCATTTTTTCCACACAAAAAATTGAAAATAACAGCAAAAACGCATTTTTTTCAACAAATTCGAAAAAAAACAGAAGAACGAATAGACACTCGAATTTGGGAAAAAACGCAAAAATGTATTTTTTCACAAAAAAAAATTGGAAAATACAGCAAAAACCCATTTTTTCACATAAGTATAAATAGGTAAAAAATCAAGAATACATAAAAACCAGAAAAAAACAGCAAAAATGTGTTTTTTACACATAATAAATTGAGAAAAAAGCGAAGTGCATTTTCCACACAGGAAAATATAAAAAAAACAGTAAAAATGCATATTTTCACACATAAAACAGAAAAGCAATAGAAAATAAAAAAATTAAAAAATTATTTTCATGTGACTTTGATCATAAAAACATCGATTAATAGTAATATGAAAAAAACATTTTTTTTTCGTCAAGCTTTTTTTATTTTTAACCTAAGTAAATTATTAATAACAACAAAATGTGCAAAAATATTGTTTAGAAAAAATACCTATAATTTGGGGGGCAATTAATTACATTATGATAACGTATGTTAAATCAGACATACGCCACTGTTGAACTTTGTGTGAGAACGTAAAAGTTTAAATGCAAAATTGTTAAGAGTTTCTGGCACTATGGTACAACTAAGCGAGTATTTAACATTATGAACATTTTTTGGACTATTGATAAGGCACAGTTGAAAGTGGTCACTTTGAAGGGTGTGTTAATTACTAAAATAAATGTAAATAAATAAATTCCACTGACTTTTATAAAATCAGAAATAAAAAGTATATTCTAAAAAATATTCATACTGAGTTAAAAAAATTGTCGAGTATTAACCCCACAACCTTCAGATTCAAAAAATACATACGAAAGCGGTTGCCACTCTAATGATAGCTAGACGCACGTATGGAAAAACATGGGGGCTCAATCCAAAAATGGTACATTGGTTGTACAATATGGTAGTGCTGCAAATGGTAACATATGCATCTCTGGTCTGGTGGCCAAAGATAAAACAACGGACCGCTGTCTCCAAATTAGGCAAGATACAAAGGCTTGCCTGCTTGGGAATAGCGGGGAACATAGAAACAACACCCACAGCTGCTTTGGAAACTATTCTTGACCTCCCACAATTACAATACGTTATAATGGGGGAGGCTAGAATGGCTCTACGACGGCTAGAGGACTTACCATTCTATGAAGGAAATCATAGACTGGGACACACTAAGCTAGATCATGTGGGAGGCAACATGCTTGGCATGAGGTCAGACTACAAGACTGCTAAATACAAATTCAACAAAGATCTGAGAATAATGATTAAGAATCGGAATAAGTTGAATACAAGCACAGATTTCAGGATAAACCCTAACGGAATTACCTGGTACACAAACGGGTCAAAAACCGAAGGGGGAACTGTAGCTGGTATATACTGCGAACAGAATAAGTACCAAGAGAGTTTCTCTCTTGGAAAATATACCTCTGTATTCCAGGCAGAGGTCTATGCAATACTCGAATGTGCGAGACATAGTATTATGAGAGCCCATGAGGGTAAAAGAATCATAATCTACTCAGACAGTCAAGCAGCCCTTAAGGCCATAAGAAGCCCAAAGGTGACATCTAGACTGGTATGGGAATGTGGCGAAGAACTTAGGGAACTGGCGACCCACAATAAAGTAACTGTCGTGGGTACCAGGTCACAAAGTTATCGCTGGAAACGAAAAGGCTGACGAGCTCGCAAGAAGCGGGTCGTCCACCCCATTAATTGGTCCAGAACCAGCGATGGGAGTACCAAAACGTACGTTTAGGAACCATATAAAAGACTGGATCAAGCGAAAACACAAATTATACTGGGATAATGTACCCGGACTTCTACACGGGAAAAAGTTTATAAAAGAACCGACAAAGAACGTAACTGAAGAACTGCTTTCAATGAGTAGGAATCAACCAGTGGCGGCTCGTCGAAGGAGGCTAAGGAGGCTCAGCCTCCTCACCAATTTATCCAGCAAATAACAACAGAAATATTTTGTTGATCATTCTTCATTTTATTTCCTGTTTCCCTAATAATTTTTTAAATTTTACAATTAATTCCCCGATCTCAGTAATTATTTTTGAATCTGACAACAGTGCCCTGAGGCTAGATTCATCAACTCTGTGTATATCTTCAACTCTAAACTCGTGTTGCTCAATACAGTTGCCGTTTTTCGACCAGTCCAATTGATGAATACCGTAAAAAATAGCTAAAATGACAACACCCTCGGTAGGCTAGCCTCTAGCCTGTCGCCACAGTAAAATAATAAGCCAGCGTTGCCAACCGTACTATATTTATAGTATTTGTACGATTGTTACAACTTCATGTACTATAAAATGTACAAATCATAACAATGTACCATGATCAATCACTGACTAATTTCAAAAACATCTGTTAGGACAGTCTGAAAGGATCTACGACTTTTAAGGATTCTTAACGATTTTAAAGGATTTTTAATGATTTTTAAGGATTATTGTAATTTTTATGAATTTTTAAGGATTTTTAAGGATTTTTAAGAATTTTTAACTATTTTTATGGATTTTAATGGTTTTTAAAGATTATTTTGGGATCTTTAAGAATTGCTTAAGATTTTTAAGTAATTTTAAATATTTTTAAGGGTTTTTAAGGATTTTCTCAGGATTTTTTAAGGACATTTTAAGGGTTTTAAAGTATTTTTAAGAATTTCTATGATTTTCTTAAGATTTTTAATTTTTTTTCAGAATTTTAAGGGATATTTAAAAATTTTTAATAATTTTAAAGGGTTCTTAATGATTTTTAAGCATTTTTGAGATTTTTAAGGATTTTCAGGGACTTTTAAAGATTTTTAGGGATTTTTAAGAATATTAAACTATTTTAATGTTTTTAAGGATTGTTTTGGGATCTTTAAAAATTGTTTAAGATTTTTAAGTAAATTTAAGTAATTTTAAGGGTTTTTGGGGATTTTTAAGAATTTTTTTCAGGATTTTTAAGGATTTTTTATGATTTAAAAGTATTTTTATGAATTTCCAAGATAAGATTTTTAAATTTTTTTCAGAATTTTAAGGTTTTTTTTAAAGATATTTAAGGATGTTAAAGGATTTTTAGGGATTTTTAAAAATTGTTTTTAGGGATTTTAATGTATTTTTTGAGGATTATTTTAAGATCTTTAAGTGGTTTTAAGTCTTTTTAATTATTTTTAACGCTTTTTGAGATTTTTAAGGATTTAAAACTATTTTTAAGAATTTTTAAAATTTTCTTAAGATTTTTTATTATTAATAAATTTTTTTTTTGAATTTTAATAAATTTTTAAAGGTTTTTAACGTTTTTAATGGATTTTTAACTATTTTTAAGGATTTATTATTATTTCTTAGTATAATTTATAATCCAGAAAAAGTTGATTGAACTCAGATACCTAATTCAGATAATTAGTATTTGTTATTTCTAAAGACCGTAGAATTACGTTAATATATATCAAAAATTACAAAAAAAAGAAAAAAACATTAAAATAAAAAAAAAACAAATTTTGACAAGAGAAATTATACCACGTTGCTTCTTGCTGGGCAACAATTAATTTTGTCACTGAAGTAGCTGGTACGGCTGCTGCGCAAAATTGGCTGAAGAGTTTATTTTTACAAAAACGTTTTATGTCCAGCCTCCTCTCTTAAAAAGTTCACGAGCCGCTACTGGAATCAACTACGAATTACCACAGGGCTCTTCACGGGACACCTTCCCACCAGAGAGCATCTAAACAAAATGGCGACCTTAAATGAAGACAATGCAATAAAGGGACCGAGAATGCACTCCACATACTATGCAACTGTGAGGCGCTGGATCACAGAAGGCAAAGAATTTATGGAAAACCAAAAATGGATCCAGAAGACTACTACAAACAGCCATTAAAGAACCTGTACAAACTAGTACAGGGAACAAGGTTGATGGACTGGGTGCAGTAAACAAAAGACGGGAGATAACGCAATAAGCCCACGAGGCTGCAGTGAATCCGGTTGCAAAGAACGGTCCCGGCCAAAAAAAAAAAAACCCCACAACGCTGTTATTTAACTAACTGACCCCATCCTTTTTCTCGTAGCGCTCTCTCTCTCTCTCTCTTTCGTCTAAACATTTCGCGGCTTTTCTCCGAGTTATCCAACTGTAGTTTATTATTTAATAACTAAAAATTCAAGGTTCAGTTTTCGTATATTTTGCCATAGGATTTCAGAATTCTGTCAAAGTGTGAAAGTTAATATAAGACATGGTTAAAAGTTTTGCTAATGTCTAAAAATGAGTAGGTAATATATATTTATTCGAAATGGGTGTCTCAGAAATCGTTGTTCGATGTTACGCCACTGGCTGTCCGATGCAGCGATTTCCATGTAGTAGGCTGTGTATCTTGCCACGCGTCGCCCTTCTGGACTTGATATGTGTACACAGATTTAATGAGGGATTTTATGTGCATTACTCTTGCCCTACTGACTCCTCTCAATTCGACTTTCTGAATCTGAGACTGGCGTTCACTTTCCATTCATAAGTCCAATATTTCATATTTGTATTTTTCATCATCTGTCAATTCATCATTTATATTTATAAAGATAAAATTTTTGTTCGTAAAAGTTTTAGTTTAAAATATGTTTTATTATTATACGTAGGGAGGAGCTAGTGATAATTTTGGTATATGATTTGCTTGTAGTTGAAGCTTGTGACTAGAATAAGCAAGATGGTAAGTAAGTTCAAGTGTTGATTATTTGAAAAAAAAATATTTTGCAAGTGGCAAAAAATTAAAATTCTCTTAAATTATTAACCAAATAAACATTAGAATAAAAAATTTAAAGTATGTAATGTAAAAAAAAATTTTTTTTAAATTTCAATTAAATGTCAAGCTCTATTTGGACAACTAAAATTAATAGGAGATTTTATTATAAATGCGAATAAAAATTATACTTACAAGTAAAACTTGGGAAGTTTGAAAAATGAACATAAAATTTTACAATTTTTTAAAAGTTATTGAAGGCCTTATAAAAACCAAAAAACATAATTTGGACAGCTTTTTATCACATATATCGGGCCATGGCCTCAAAGTTATCTTAATATGAGATAACATTGAGGAAAATTCAAAATTAATTATTGAATTATTGGAAAGTTTTTATTTTCGGTGGTTGTACCATAAGGTATTGAATAAAGTGAGGTCAAATTTATATAAATTGAAAGAAGAATTAGGGGAATTTTTATTTATACTTATTCCCCCACTTCTTTCCCTACTTTTTAAATTGCGGGCTTTTTTCTCAGTTTTTCCCCCACACTTCTTTTCCCCTACTTTTTTATTATTTTGTTTCAATTTTTTTTTATTTTTCCCATCTATTTTTGACTTTGATTGCTTCAGAATAGCTTGTGGGCTTTTTCTCACATTTTCCCCTACTTTTTTATCATTTTGTTTAATTTTTTTTTAAATTTTTTCCCCTCTATTTTTTACTTTGATTCTGAATTGTTTGTGAGCTTTTTTTTCACTTTTTCCCTCACACTTCTTTTCCCCTACTTTTTTATGATTTTGTTTAAATTTTTTTTTAATTTTTTCCCCTCCATTTTTTACTTTGATTTCTTCTGAATAGCTTATGGGCTTTTTTCCACATTTTCCCCTACACTTCTTTTCCCCTACTTTTTTATCATTTTGTTTTAATTCTTCCCCTCTATTTTTTACCTTGATTGCTTCGGAATAGCTTGTGGGCTTTTTTCTTACTTATTCCCCCACACTTCTTTTCCCCTACTTTTTTATCATTTTGTTTAAATTTTTTTTTAATTATTTCCCCTCTATTTTTTACTTTGATTGATTCTGAATTGTTTGTGAGCTTTTTTTTTCACTTTTTCCCCCACACTTCTTTTCCTCTACTTTTTTATCATTTTGTTACAATTTTTTTAACATTTTCCCCCATATTTTTGACTTTGATTGCTTCAGAATAGCTAGGGAGCTTTTTTTTCACTTTTTCCCCCACACTTCTTTTCCCCTACTTTTTTATCTTTTTGTTTAAATTTTTTTTTAATTTTTTCCCCTCTATTTTTTACTCTTATTGCTTCTGAATAGCTTGTGAGCTTTATTCTCACTTTTCCCCCCACACTTCTTTCCCCCTACTTTTTTATCATTTTGTTACAATTTTTTTAACATTTTCCCCCATATTTTTTACTTTGATTGCTTCCGAATAGCTTGTGGGCTTTTTTCTCACTTTTTTCCCTACTTTTTTATCATTTTGTTTAATTTTTTTTTTAATTTTTTCCCCTCTATTTTTTACTTTGATTGATTCTGAATTGTTTGTGATCTTTTTTTTCACTTTTTCCCCCACACTTCTTTTCCCCTACTTATTTATAATTTTGTTTCAATTTTTTTTAAATTTTTTCCTCTTTATTTTTTACTTTGATTGATTCTGAATTGTTTGTGAGCTTTTTTTTGACTTTTCCCCCACAATTCTTTTCCCCTACTTTTTGCGGTTTTCTTTATGTTTCAATTTTATCCACTTTTTTTGTTCCAGTGTTTTTTTTCAGTGTTTCTTTTTCTTTCTATTTTTATTTTTTTCCCCATTTTTGTTTTTCCCCAATTTTTTTCCCACTTCACTTGGTTTTGCTCCGCACTTATTTTCTTCCCATTTTTTATAATTATTATTTTTCCTCCATTGTTTTCAAACTTGTATTTTTTGCCAATTTTTTCCTCACTTTTTTATAATTATTATTTTTTGCTACATTTTTTTTTCAATTTTTTTTGTCAATTTTCTCCCCTTTTTACAAGTATTATTTTTTGTCACATTTTTTCAAACTTGTGTTTGTTTCCCCATTTTCTTCACCCAGTTTTTTTTACAACTATTGTTTTATGCCTCAATTTTTCCCTCATTTTTTTTACAACTACAATTTTTCCCCTTTTTTACCCCTCTTTTCCCCTTTTTCGCCCATATTTTTACTTTTTTGCCTCTTTTTTCTCACTTGTTTACTTTGTTTTTTATTTTTCACCACTTTTTTTCTTCCATATTTTCATTTTTTTATTTTTTTTACTTTTTTCTTTCACTCTTGTTTTCTCACTTGTTTTTTGTCAATTTTCTCCCCTTTTTTTAAAATTATTATTTTTCGTCACATTTTTTCCAACTTGTGTTTGTTCCCCCAATTTTTGTTTTATGACCCAATTTTCTCCTCATTTTTTTTACAACTATTGTTTTTATACTTCATATTTTTGTCCTCCTTATTTCATTAAAACTTTTTTGACACACTTTTTTCCCTTTTTTGACCCCTCTTTTCCCCTTTTCCACCTATATTTTTCACGTTATTGCCTCTTCTTTCCCACTTGTTTACTTTGTTTTTCATTTTTCACCACTTTGTTTTCTTCCATATTTTCGTACATTTTGTCCACTTTTAATTTTTTTACATTTTTCTTTTATTTTTCCCCGCTTCGTTTTTGTTCTGTTCTACCCTAACCTAATTTATTCTACCCTTAACTAACTTTGTTTTGATTTCTTTCCAATTTTCGCTCCTTTTTCGCCATTTTTTTACTTTTTCTCACTTTTTTATTCTCAAATTTTTTTAATGTTTTAACCTTAGCTAAGTTACTCTAAGTCAAGTTCTCATCTTTCTCCTCTTTTCTTGTTCCCCCTTCTCCACCCAAATATATCAAGCTCTGTAAAAAAGTAGGAGAAAAAAGAGGGTGGAAAAGTTGGGAAAAAAATTGAAACATAAAGAAAAAATAGGGGATAAAAAGTAAATAAATGGGTTTATACTTTTAACAGGTAAAAATAATTTAGTAGGTAGAAATTGTTCGGTAAAATCGAGCTGTCTTAGGATTTTTTCAAAAGTCAATCCTCAACTGCGCCCCCACCCCATATATAGGGGTACATAATTTTCCCAGACATGTGCGATATCTCATTTTTCTTAGGATCCCATGGGAAGTCAAATTTCCAGAAAATTATTTGAGCCGTTCTAGAGGTCGGGTAGACAAAAAAACTGTATTAATATTGTTAGATTCCATATTTATCAACGCACTGTATATATTTTAATTTATGAAAATATTATCGTTAATATTTTTATAATTTAATTTTTATGATTTTTTTTTTAAAATTAAATTACCTATTTGTGAATAAATGCTTGATATGCGTGTACGTATGTTTGCGTATTTGTTTTTGATCGTTGACATGGGGGTCCGCGATAAGGATAGGGGAGTATCGATTGCCACGCCCCCCGCTGAGAAGTGTCGTCATGGAGACCACGACAGAGTTGTGGGGGACCACAGTACATGGCATGTACGAAGAACGACACAGGAGACGACGACGACGACGACGTCGACGTCAACGGCGACGCTCGCAACGATCATAATTATGACGCACCGAAAAAATATAATTTATTATTAGTAATTTTTATTTTGTTTTGATTAAAACGATGAGTTTAATTTTATTTTGTTAAATGATCATTTTTATGGTAAAATTAGTGGAAAATTAATAAAAATAATATTTGTTTGATTAAAAATATTGCAAGGTATATTAAAAGTTAAAAAACATTTATCCTGAAAAAAAAATGTATTTTAACAAAAATTAAAAATTGAAGAAGAAATATTGGGAAAAACTACTTTGTTTGTTAAATTTTATTACCCTGTATCTCAGAAATAAAGCGGATCTTCATGTAAGACTAGCCATAGGCTGAATCTCGGCCTTAAAAATACACATTGTAATAAATGTAAATAAAGGCATTTATTATTATTATTATTATTATATAAAGGTTTTTTCTTAAAGTCATCCAACAATTATTTCCTTTAGGATAAGCATTCAATTATGAAACATCCTGTATATTCCTTCTTGTGCCATTATTAAACGTACCTTGTGGACAATTAGACAGCTCATTGACAGTTTTATTCATCTAGTTTACTATGGCTATTTTTTTGTTTTTTGCATTGTTGACAAAAAAATCCGTCTACACACACATTTTTTTGAAAATGATTTTTTTTTGGGACCTGAAGATGTAATAAGTATGCCAATATTTATTAATGTTTGATTCTTGATAAATTTTTTTGATTTTTTGGCATTTAACTATTTTTTGATCATTTTCCTGAAAGTTGACAATTTTTCGTATTTTTTATACTTGGCAATTTTTCTGTATACGAAAAATTTTTCTGATTGTTTTTCTGATTTGTGTAAGTTGTTTGGTTTGTTACAATTTTCTAAGATCTTAACAAATTTTCAGATTTTTTTTTTGATAATGTTTGGTAATTTTTCAGGATTTTACATTTTTTTCAAATTCTGACAATTTTGATAATTTTTGTTATTTTTTTTTAACAATTTTATGATTATTATTTTTGACAATTTTACTGATAATTAAAAATTTTTGTTATTTTTTTTTAACAATTTTATGATTATTATTTTTGACAATTTTACTGATAATTAAAAATTTTTCTGATATTCGAACATCTTTTTGATATTTAATAATTGTGATTATTACATTTTCCTAATTTTTGATAGTTTTCACAAAAGTTTGTCAATTTTTATGTTTCTTTGACAATTTTCTTGGTATTTGACAAATTTTCTTTGATTCTTGACAGTTTTTTTGATTTTTTACTACTTTTTGACCATTTTCCTGAAAGTTAACAATTTTCCGGATTTTTGACAATATTTTTTATTATTGACAATTTTTCTCTCGATTTTTCTATATATCAAAAATTTTCTGATTTTTGTCGTTTTCTGATTTGTGTAAGTATTGCTTTTTTACAATTTTCAAAGTTCTTAACAAATTTTCAGTTTTTTTTTGATAATTTAGTAATTTTTGAGTATTTCACATTTTTTCAATTTTGACAATTTTAATAATTTTTGTTATTTTTTTTTATTTTTAACAATTTTTTGATTATTATTTTTGACAATTTTCCTATTATTCTACAGTCTTTGTGATTTCTAATAATTTTATTACAGTTTTCCAAATTTTTGACAATTTTCCCAAAAGTTTGTCAATTTTTGTGTTTTTTGACAATTTCCTGGGTATTTGACAAACTTTCTTTGATTCTTGACGGTTTTTTTATTTTTACTACTTTGTGGACCATTTTCCTGAAAGTTGACAATTTTTCAGATTTTTGACAATATTTTTTATAATTGACAATTTTTCTATACATCAAAAATGTTCTGATTTTTGTCGTTATTTGATTTTTGTCGTTTTCTGGTTTTTGTCATTTTCTGATTTGTGTAAATTGTTTTGTTTTTTTTTTAATTTTCCAAGTTCTTAACAAATTTTCATTTTTTTTATAATGTATAGTAATTTTTGAGGGATTTATATTTTTTCAATTTTGACAATTTTAGTAATTTTTTTTATTTTAAACAATTTTTTGATTATTATTTTTGACAATTTTTCTGTTATTCTGCAGTCTTTTTGATTTTTAATAATTCAGATTATTTATTTCTTATTACAGTTTTCCTAATTTTTGACACTTATCCCAAAAGTTTGTCAATTTTTGTGATTTTTTGACAATTTTCTTGGTATTTGACAAACTTTCTTTGTTTCTTGAGTTTTTTTTTATTTTTACTACTTTTTGACCATTTTCCTGAAAGCTGACAAATTTTCTGATTTTTTTTTGATGTGTGATAAGGTTTTTAATTTTTTTTCAAATTTTGGCCTCATTTTCGATTATTAATTTTGACAATTTAAGTGATAATTGAAAACTTTCCTGTTTATTGTCATTTTCTGATTTTTTTGTTTGGTTATTTTTCGGGTTTTTACATTTTATTTTTTTTTCAAATTTTGGCAATTCCGATTTTCGATTTTTTTTTTGATTTTTAACAATTTTCCTGATTATTTTCGATTATTACTAATTTTTGTCGTTTTCTGTTTTTTGTCAGTTGTTTTGATTTTTTTAAATTTTCTTAGTTCTTAACAAATTTTCTGATTTTTTTTTTGATAATATTTGGTATTTTTTGAGATCTTTTTACAGTTTGTCAAATGTTGGCAATTTTCCTGATTTTTTATATTCTTTTTTTTGATTTTTAACGATTTTATTGATTATTTTTATTTATTTTTTTGATTGTTAACGATTTTGATTATTTACGATTATTAATTTTGACAATTTTGGTGATAATTGAAAATTTTTGTTTTTTGTCATTTTCTGATTTTTTCTATGTTTAGTTATTTTTTTTGCTTTTACATTTGTTTTTCAGATTTTGTCAAATCTCCTAATTGTTGATATATTTTTTTTTAATTTTTAACAATTTTCCTGCTTATTTTCGATTATTATTTTTGACAATTTTAGTGATAATTGAAAATTTTTCTGATTTTGATAATATTTTCTATTACTGACAATTTTTTTGAGAAATGAAAATTTTTCTGATTTGTGTCAAGAGTTTTGATTTTTTCAAATTCTCTTAGTTCTTAACAAATTTTCGGCTTTTTTTTTAAATATTCGGTATTTTTTGAGGTTTAACATTTTTTTTTTTAATTTTAACAATTTTCCTGATTACTTACAATTATTATTTTTTTTTATAATTTTTGAGTTTTTTTAGTTACTATTAATTCTTCTGAATATTTAACATTTTATTTCTTATGACAGTTTTCCTAATTTTTGACAGTTATTCCGAAAGTTTATTTTTTTACAGTTTTCTATAATTTTTGGAAGTTGTCCCGAAAGATTTCCCCAAAGTTTTCTATTTTTGACAGTTTCTTATAATTTTTGACAGTTGTCCCGAAAGTTTTCTATTTTTTGACAGTTTTTTATAATTTTTGACAGTTGTCCCGAAGGTTTTCCCCAAAGTTTTCTATTTTTTGACAGTTTCTTATAATTCTTGACAGTTTTCCAGAAAGTTTTCTTTTTTTGACAGTTTTCCACATATTCGACAGTTATCATGAAAGTTTTCTATTTTTTTAACAATTTTCCTAATTTTTAACAATTCTCCTAATTTTTGACAATTCATTTGAGATCTAAAAATTCTTCAAAGACAGTTTTTCTAATTTTTGACAGTTTTGAAAAAAGTTTTCTAATTTTTGACAGTCTTCTGGTTTCTAATAATTCTTCTGATTATTTAAGATTTTATTTTACAGTTTTTCTAATTTTTGACAGTTTTCCCGAAAGTTTTCCCCAAAGTTTTCTATTTTTTGACAGTTTCTTATAATTCTTGACAGTTTTCCAGAAAGTTTTCTTTTTTTGACAGTTTTCCACATATTCGACAGTTATCATGAAAGTTTTCTATTTTTTTAACAATTTTCCTAATTTTTAACAATTCTCCTAATTTTTGACAATTCATTTGAGATCTAAAAATTCTTCAAAGACAGTTTTTCTAATTTTTGACAGTTTTGAAAAAAGTTTTCTAATTTTTGACAGTCTTCTGGTTTCTAATAATTCTTCTGATTATTTAAGATTTTATTTTACAGTTTTTCTAATTTTTGACAGTTTTCCCGAAAGTTTGACCATTTTCCTGATTTTTGACATTTTTTTTGGTATTTGACATATTTTTTATGTATTGTTAATTTTTCAGGGTTTTAACAATTTTTTCCAGTTTTCTTGATTTTTGGTAGATAATTTTTTTGGGGGATTGGAAAAAATCAGTATTTATCCCTGAGGGGATTAAGACCGTTTCCAGATGGAAGTCGGTTTATATGTGTATATGTATGTCTGTCTGTCTGTCTTTGGTGCGACACAAACGATTTTTTTTTATTTTTGACAATTTTCCTATTATTCACGACTTTCTTGATTTTTCGATACAGAAATGAAGCTAGAATTGAATAGAGACAATAATTGTTTCCGTCTGACAGTTATGCAGTCTAGCAATAAAACTATTTTTGACAAATCAAGACATGAAAAGTACAGTTATGGCCAAAATATTTTAGAAAATATATGATTTCGAGCAGTGTTATTTTTGGGTAATTTAAATAACGAATGCTCAGTGTTAAATAAAATTATCTAAAAGAAAAAAATAAATAATGACAATGACAAATAAAAGTAAAAATGAGTTTTCAAAAAATATGATTTTAGATTCAATTTTGTCTAAGCGAGTTTTTCTTCCAACGTGGATTATTTTTTTTTTTAATTCATTCTATGACGTCAGCTGAGTCTGAAAGGTGGGCATTCATCAATCAATATTTACATGAGATCATCAATAATACTAATAGTTCGGTCGATTGTGAATTTAAAATGCCTTTTATGTATGAACAATGCACCCTATTATTGGCTTTTCGACCACGGCAGGCCAGCATCGAGTGTGTAGGTCCGAAAGAAAAAGAAGAAGAGCAGAAGAAAAAAAAAACGGCCTGCCATTGTCGAACAATTAATTATCCAAATGTAATCTAAAATTGAAAAGGAATAATTTTTTTTCTATAGAAAAAAAATATTTTAGACGAATATAATGAAGGTTCTAATTATTCGATTTGATAAAAAAATAAATAGTTTATCTAATTTATTGTTGGACCATACTGTATACATAAAAATTATACAACAAAGTAAAGAATATTTTTTTCTTAAAAAATCAATATTAAAATATTTTTTAGACACACTGTATGAATACATGGCAATTAGAGAGATCTATAATAGTTTTTAGTTTAATTAAACTAAAATTAATTAGTTTTAATTGAGTAAAAAAATAAGATAAAAAAATATTACCCTTCAGCGGGAAAGTAAAAATGAAATTATATATTTTTGCTCTCATCATATATTTCACAAAGAAAAACTTTCAGAACCAGAAGATGATAATTACAGTTAAGAAGAGACCATTTTATCAACCCAAATTTCAATCTAACTGGACAAAAAATTCGGTTAAATGGGGAGTAAAAATCAATTTTACTGCCCATAGAGAGAACAAAATTTCAAAAAAAATTCTAGAGAATTCAAAAAATAGTATACAGTGTGTCCAAAAAAGTTTCAAAAAATCCAAATTTTAATCAATCTGGTTAAAGAAAATATGGGGAGTAAAAATCAATTTTACTGCCCATAGAGAGAACAAAATATCAAAAAAAAAATTCTAGGGAATTCAAATTTAGCTATTTTTTGCCTTCAGTAAAAAAATTGTATACAGTGTGTCCCAAAAAATGTTTCAAAAAACCCAAATTTTAATCATCTGGACAAAAAATTCGGTTAAAAATGTTATGGGGAGTAAAAATCAATTTCGCTGCCCCTAGAGGGAACAAAATATTAAAAAAAACTCTAGAGAATTCAAAAAATAGTATACAGTGTGTCCAAAAAAGTTTCAAAAAACCCAAATTTTAATCAATCTGGTTAAAAATATTATGGGGAGTAAAAATCAATTTTGCTGCCCCTACAGAGAACAAAATATCAAAAAATATTTTAGGGAATTCAAATTTATCTAATTTTTGCATCCAGTAAAAAAATAGTATGTATACAATGTGTCCCAAAAAGTGTTCAAAAAAACCCAAATTTTAATCTATCTGGACAAAAAATTCGGTTTAAAAAAATTTAGGGAGTTAAAATCAATTTTGCTGCCCCTACAGAGAACAAAATATCAAAAAAATTCTAGGGAATTTAAATTTATCTAATTTTTGCATTCAGTAAAAAAATTGTACACAGTGTGTCCCAAAAAGTGTTTAAAAAAAACCCAATTTTAATCTATTTTGACCAGAAATTCGGTTAAAAAAAATATGGGGAGTAAAAATCAATTTTGCTGGCCCTAGAGAGAACAAAATATCAAAAACAAAATTCTAGGGAATTCAAATTTATCAAATTTTTGCATTCAGTAAAAAAATAGTATATAGTATGTCCCAAAAAGTGTTTAAAAAAACCCAAATTTTGATCTGTTTGGAAAAAAATTCGGTTAAAAAAAATATGGGGAGTAAAAATCAATTTTACTGCCCATAGAGAGAACAAAGTATCAAAAAAAAATCTAGGGTATTCAAATTTATCTAGTTTTTGCATTCAGTAAAAAAATAGTATACAGTGTGTCCCAAAAAATGTTTCAAAAAAACCCAAATTTTAATCTATCTGGACAAAAAATTCGGTTAAAAATATTATGGGGAGTAAAAATCAATTTTGCTGCCCCCAGAGAGAACAAAATTTCAAAAAAAAAATTCTAGGGAATTCAAATTTAGCTAATTTTTGCGTTCAGTAAAAAAATAGTATACAGTGTGTCCCAAAAAGTGTTTAAAAAACCCAAATTTTAATCTATTTAGACAAAAAATTCGGTTAAAAAAAATATGGGGAGTAAAAATCAATTTTGCTGCCCCTAGAGAGAACAAAATATTAAAAAAAAATTCTAGGGAATTCAAATTTATCTAGTTTTTGCATTCAGTAAAAAATTAGTATACGGTGTGTCCCAAAAAGTGTTTAAAAAAAACCCAAATTTTAATCTATCTGGACAAAAAATTCGGTTAAAAATATTATGGGGAGTAAAAATCAATTTCGCTGCCCCTAGAGAGAACAAAATATTAAAAAAAACTCTAGAGAATTCAAAAAATAGTATACAGTGTGTCCAAAAAAGTTTCCAAAAACCCAAAATTTTAATCAATCTGGTTAAAAATATTATGGGGAGTAAAAATCAATTTTGCTGCCCCTACAGAGAACAAAATATCAAAAAAACTTCTAGGGAATTCCAATTTATCTAATTTTTGCATCCAGTAAAAAAATAGTATGTATACAATGTGTCCCAAAAAGTGTTCAAAAAAACCCAAATTTTAATCTATCTGGACAAAACATTCGGTTTAAAAAAATTTCGGGAGTTAAAATCAATTTTGCTGCCCCTAGAGAGAACAAAATTTCAAAAAAAAAATTCTAGGGAATTCAAATTTAGCTAATTTTTGCGTTTAGTAAAAAAATAGTATACAGTGTGTCCCAAAAAGTGTTTAAAAAACCCAAATTTTAATCTATTTAGTCAAAAAAATCGGTTAAAAAAAATATGGGGAGTAAAAATCAATTTTGCTGCCCCTAGAGAGAACAAAATATTAAAAAAAAATTCTAGGGAATTCAAATTTATCTAGTTTTTGCATTCAGTAAAAAAATAGTATACAGTATACCCCAAAAAGTGTTTAAAAAAAAAACAAATTTTAATCTATTTGGACAAAAAATTCTGTTAAAAAAAATATGGGGAGTAAAAATCAATTTTGCTGCCCCCAGAGAGAACAAAATTTCAAAAAAAAAATTCTAGGGAATTCAAATTTAGCTAATTTTTGCATTCAGTAAAAAAATAGTATACAGTGTGTCCCAAAAAGTGTTTAAAAAACCCAAATTTTAATTTATTTAGACAAAAAATTCGGTTAAAAAAAATATGGGGAGTAAAAATCAATTTTGCTGCCCCTAGAGAGAACAAAATATTAAAAAAAAAATTCTAGGGAATTCAAATTTATCTAGTTTTTGCATTTAGTAAAAAATTAGTATACGGTGTGTCCCAAAAAGTGTTTACAAATTTTAATCTATCTGGACAAAAAATTCGGTTAAAATTATTATGGGGAGTAAAAATCAATTTTGCTGCCCCTAGAGAGAACAAAATATCAAAAAAAATTCTAGGGAATTCAAATTTATCTAATTTTTGCATTCAGTAAAAAAATAGTATATAGCGTGTCTCAAAAAATGTTTTCATAAAAAAAGTTATTCTTGATAAAAAGTCCTGCATCATATTTAAAAATCAAATTTGTAAAATATTTTGTGGTAAAAATACTTTAAATCAGTATTTTTAATTTTCCCTGTATACCACCAACTTTGAATATTTTTTTCCTGTAAAATGCAGTATAAAGATTTTTCCTACTAATTGAAATATTTTCGGGTCACACTGTATATACAAAAATGCATATTAAAAATATTATAGATTTTTTTGCATCAATGTACCATTTTCTTTTCTTAATTTTTGAGTAAGAAAGTCCATTTTGTTGGGTAGAAACACAAAAATAATTTGAATCTTATTATCTCATCTACAAGAGCATAGTATATGTTCGTTTACCGTCATAGATTTCTTGAAATATCGTAATAAATATACTAATCATAAATAAGTGAATTTTCTCATGAGCTGTGACTTTGACAATCTCTGCTTGTATTCTTACTAGAAATTTGTCAAGGTCACAGCTCATAAGAAAATGTACGAAATCTCTATAACTATGTTAATCATGTTAAACAAATGGATTTTCTCATGAGCTGTGATTTTGACAATCTCTGTTTGAAATTTGTCAGAGCTCATAAGAAAATGCACTAACTCTTTATAACTATTTTAATCATGTTAAATTAAAAACAAGTGGATTTTCTCATGAGCTGTGACTTTGACAATCTCTGTTTGTATTCTTATTAGAACTTTGTCAAGGTTACAGCTCATAAGAAAATGAAAGAACTTTCTATAACTATTTTAATCATGTTAAATCCAAAATAGGTGAATTTTCTACTGAGCTGTGACTTTGACAATCTCTGTTTGTATTCTTATGAGAAATTTGCTAAGGTTACAGCTCATAAGAAAATGTACTAACTCTCTATAACTATTTTAATCATGTAAAATCAAAAACGAGTGAATTTTCTCATGATATGTGACTTTGACAATCTCTGTTTGTATTCTTATTAGAAATTTGTCAAGGTGACAGCTCATAAGAAAATGTACTAACTCTCTATATTATTTTAATCATGTTAAACTAAAAACAAGTGAGTTTTTCTCATAAGCTGTGACTTTGACAATCTCTGCTTGTATTTTTACTTGAAATTTGTCAAGGTCACACCTCATAAGAAAATGTACTAACTCTCTTTAATCATGTTAAATCCAAAACAAGGGAATTTTCTCATGAGTTATGATTTTGTATTCGTACGGGAATTTTATCAAGGTCACAGCTCATGAGAAAATGTACTAAATCTACATAACTATTTTAATCGTGTTAAATCCAAAACAAGTGAATTTTCTCATGAGCTGTGATTTTAATTTTAGTTAATCATCTTAAATATTGATTTTTGAAAAAAATATTCTTTTTTCTCTTGATTTATTTGGAATCCATTTTTTTCGTCCATTTATAAAGATACCAAAACCACTGTGCATATCTGTTAGTTTATCTTTGTGCGTGCGGTATGTCGTTTCTGTTAGTGACAAGGGCCATCATCAGGACGAACTTGGGGGCGTCAGAATTTCCTCCTCTTTTCGCTGACGCGGCGTCGGAACGGCCCGGTCGGGCCCCGAAAGGAAGGGGCCGAAAAGACAGGGGGACAAAGGGACGACGTCCTTTGCAATTGCTTTATATGTTTCGGAAGGAAGTGGGGGTATCTAAAACTGTGCGGTGCGTGTGCGTGTGCGTGGGGGTAATCAGGAAGAAGCGAGTTGAGAAAATTCCGATTATAGAATAGTTCGCGGTGAAAAATTTATAAAAAGGGAAAAAATTGATTAAGTTTAAATTAAACTCAATATTAGTGTTCTTTTTTTAGTGAAGATTAAATGTCCGTCTCCCCAACTTTAACTATATATTATAAAAAAAAATGAGAAAGATAAATGAGAAAGAAAATCGAAAAAAATTGAAAACAAAAAAAAAGAAAATAGAAAAAAAAACAGAACAATGAGAAAAAATGAGAAAAGACTAGAAAAAAATCAGAAAATAAAAAACAGAAAAAAACAATCGGAAAAAATGAAAAAGTAACAAGAAGAATCGAAAAATCAGAAAAACAAGAAAAAAATGAGAAAAAACCAAAGATATTGGAAAAAATTTAAAGAAAAATTAGAATATATGGAAAAAAATTGTAAAACAACCGAAAAAAATGAAAAAAAAAATAAAAACCACCAAATAAAAACCGAAAACAATATATCTATCAAAAAAAAATTAAAAATGCAATGAATTGAAATGAACCGAAAAAAAGGAAGAGAAAAAAAAATTAGAAACAATTAGAAGATTCGAAAAATCAGAAAAAAATTGAAAAAAACAGCAGACATGGGAAAAAATTTAAGGAAAAATCGAAAGAATCTAAAAAATTGTAAAAAAAAACCGCAAAGGCAAAAACCGAAAAAAATTTTAAAAAAACAAACAAATGTAACCATCCTTATTTTGAAAAAAAAAATCGCTGACTATACGCAAACAAAATAGGAAATAATAATATTGAAACAATAGATGAATTATATTGAATGTGTTCTTCGTAAACTAATAATTCTGAAGCTCAAAATTATTGAAAAAAAAATCGCTGACTATACGCAATTCTTAGAATAATGATCAAAAAAACGGCTGACTTAATGTAATTTGAGTAAACAAGATAGGAAATAATATTATTGGAACAATAGATGAATTATAATGATTATTTTCTTCATAAACTAATAATTCTGAAGCTCAAAATTATTGAAAAAAAAATCGCTGACTGTAAGCAATTTTTAGAATACTTATTTAAAAAATCGCTGACTAAATGTAATTTGACTAAACAATATAGGAAATAATAATATTAAAACAATAGATGAATTTTACAGATTATTTTCTTCGTAATGTGATAATTTAAGAACAAAATTATTGGAAAAAAATCGCTGACTGTACGCAATTTTTAGAATTATTAAAAAAATCGCTGACTAAATGTGATTTGACTAAACAATATAGGAAATAATAATATTAAATCAAAAGATGAACTATACAGTTTATTTTCTTCATAACCTGATAAATTTTAAGTATAAAATTATTGAAAAAAAAATCGCTGACTTGACGCAATTTTTAGAATAATTATTAAAAAAATCGCTGAGTAATTGTAATTTGACTAAACAAGACAGGAAATAATAATATTGAAACAATAGATGATTATTTCTTGGTAACCTGGTAATTTTGAAGTACAAAATTAATTTTACAAAATCACTGACTATACGCAATTCTTAGAATAACTATAAAAAATCGCTGACTAAATGTAATTTGAGTAAACAAGATGATTATTTCTTAGTAACCAGACAATTTTGAAGTACAAAATAATAAAAAAATCCCGGGCTATAAGCAATTCTTAGAATAATTATAAAAAAATCGCTGACTAAATTTGATTTGAGTAAACAAGATAAGACAATATTAATATTGAAATAATAGATAAATATTTTCTTCGTAACCTGATAATTTTGATGTACAAAATTATTGAAAAAAAAATCGCTGAATATACTCAATTATTAGAAAAATGAGGGAAAAATCGCTGACTAAATGTAATTTGACCATTTCAATATCTAAACTTTGGGAGAAAAGTTCTAATTTAATTTAAATTATTCGTCCGTCTGTCTCTCTGTCTCTCTGTTTCTCTGCCTCTCTGTCTCTCTGTTTCTCTGCCTCTCTATCTGTCTCTCCGTCTCTCCGTCTCTCCGTCTCTCCGTCTCTCCGTCTCTTCGTCTCTCCGTCTCTCCGTCTCTGTGTCTCTCTGTCTGTCTGCCTGTCTGCCTGTCTGTCTGCCTCTCTGTCTGTCTGCCTCTCTGTCTGTCTGCCTGTCTCTCTGTCTCTCTGTCTCTCTGTCTCTCTGTCTCTCTGTCTCTCTGTCTCTCTGTCTCTCTGTCTCTCTGTCTCTCTGTCTCTCTGTCTCTCTGTCTCTCTGTCTCTCTGTCTCTCTGTCTCTCTGTCTCTCTGTCTCTCTGTCTCTCTGTCTCTCTGTCTCTCTGTCTCTCTGTCTCTCTGTCTCTCTGTCTCTCTGTCTCTCTGTCTCTCTGTCTCTCTGTCTCTCTGTCTCTCTGTCTCTCTGTCTCTCTGTCTCTCTGTCTCTCTGTCTCTTATTCTGATTTCAGATTTAGATTCAGCATTCAAAATTAAAAAAATTGTGTCACAAAAAAATTTTAGTATAATTTGGAAAAAAAATATTTACTATTTTGAAAAAATTGATATTATGACAAAAAAATTACATATACATCATGTGTAATAATTCTTAAAAAAAAACGTTTTAATAAGTAGCGAAACAAAGCCAAGGTACTTATTGACTTTACAATGTCCGTCCGTCTGTCCGTCCGTCCATGGCTAAGCTATTTTCATAAGACATTAATTTAGGTCACAATCCACGTGCCAATATTTAGAAACCGGTTGCGGTTACGTGTATTATATACAGTTTTTTTTTATGTATTCCAAAATAATAAAAATTGGTTTGTTTTTATATTTAAAAAGTACAAAAATAAATTTAAATTTTTAATATTCCAATTCTAGGAAGTTTTGTTGGATTTATTCCATTTTTATAAATAAGCCATAAGACTTCCACTTCAATAATTTAAATATTCAAAAAGTGATTAGTGCTTAGTGCTCGTGAATTTTAAGCACTTGTTCAGAGTGCTTCGAGCTTGCGAGTACTTTCCTGTAAAAGTTCTTAGATCTCGTAATTTTTAAGCACTTTTTTTGAGTGCTTAGTGCTCGCGAGCACATTTTCTCAGTACTCTTCACAGCTCTGAATTTTAGCATAGTAAAACGTTATTACTGTTTCACTATATATAATTGTAAACTTGAAAATTTTCAAAGGAAAACAATAAAAAATTATGAAAATATCGAAAATAGAACAGAAATTAGTGTAACTATTGAGAAAAAAAATTGAAAATTTTTTTTAAAAAATGTTTGAAATTTTTTTTTTCATATTGAATTTTTACGAAGGTCATTTTCAAAATTGGATAAAAAATTTAGCAATGAAGACTCAATTTTCAAATTTTGGGGACTGATAGAAAAAATTGTGTAGATTCTGAAACCATAGTAGATCAAGTAAGCAACTACTGATATAGGTATAGGGAATTCAATGTGGCATTTTATTATAAATATGACGCAGAATAAATACGTAAACAAAAATCATGAGCAGAAGCAAATACTAAAGGGCCTTAAAGTTAAACTTCGTTATTATTGGTTCAAATTACACGCGGAAAAAGGCATTGTAATATAAATATAACGTAGAATATATACGCAAACGAAAATAATGTACAAACCAAAAGGCAAAAGGGCATTAGGGTCCAACTTCGTTAATATTAGTCCAAATTGAACCCGGAAAACGGCGCTATATTTAAAATATGACACAGAATATATACGTAAACAAAAATTGTACACATGAGCAATGAACAAAAGGTCACTAACGTCTAACTTCGTTATTAAAAGTCGGATTTGGGTGTGGCAAACAATACTGTGTTATAAATGTGATATATAGTATATACACAAAGAAAAAATATACGTTATAGGAAGGACAAAAGGACATTAGCGTTTAACTTCGTTATTAATAGTCAGATTTTGGTGGGACAAACGGTATTTTACTAAGAACACCTCATACATTAAATTTGTAAAGAAAAATTTGACGCAGTATCTGAGTGTCATATTTTTGACATTTGAACATACAGAAATACTTTTAATTTAGTAAATAAATTTATAGTATAGCAAATTAATTCTTTTTTTAATTAAATAATTTTTCTATTTTTAATTTAATAATTTAAAAAACTTAAAAAAATACGCAATAAATGTAATGTACACTCTGAGGAAATGGTATTCAAAATTTCAGAATTCAGGGGTGAAAGAAGGGTCTTTGACCCCTACTGCATGCCTATGAAAATTATCTATGTACGATATTGGTAAAAAAATATTTATTTTTTTTAAATTTCAAAACCCTGTATTTTTGAAAGGGTGCATTTACCTCAATAGGCATAATTTATCCTAGAGCGTTGGTAGTCAAATTTAGGGATATCCTGTATATTAAAAATTTTCCTTGGCAATGCTACTTTTGTGTTTTTTTTATCAAAATTTCATTAACCTAAAATTTTTTAATCATAGATATAAAAATAATAAATTTTACGAACATTATCATTATCCTTTATGTGTAGTGTTTAGAGGAGCGCAGGCCCCATCAGGACCCGAGGCCCAGTTAATTGGATTATAAATTATATCGAAGACTTTTTTTTTTCTTCTCCCTATGAATTTATGGCAGTCATATTTATTTATTGGATTAATACATGTAACATATTACCAACACACGAAAGGTATAAATAACTAGAGAATGTATGGTATTAATTTACTAGACTGGTTCTTTATATAACGTTATATATTGTCCTGTGATGTAGTGGAACTCGGCAATAAATGGACATTGCGTTCCCGCTGAAAATTTATTTTACGTGCCAGTGAGAGATGAAGACCATCCAGAATCTAATAACAAAAGATCGATCATCCATTCTTGATATATTATTATATTTTTTTTTTTATCAAATTTGCTGAAATTGGAATTTATTTTTTATAGAAAAAAATTATAATTAATTACAAGAACTTATTTAAAATTCGAATTAAGTAAAAATGCTTGTTTACCAAAATTGGAAATCTGATTGATCGAAAAATTAACTGACCGAAAAATCATTGCATCGAAAAATGTTATTTGACAGTCACACTTTCGTTTTACAGATGTCGTACAAAAACTAAAGGGTTCTTCTGATGAATAACCCAAACCCATATACCAAATTTCAGCTCAATCGGATTAAATGTGTGGCCTCTATCATGCAAGAATATATACACAAACATACAGAGAGACAGACAGACATTTTTTTTATTTTTTTTTTGTGTCCGGGACCGTTCTTTGCAACCGGATTCACTGCAGCCTCATGGGCTTATTGCGTTCTCTCCCGTCTTTTGTCTACTGCACCCAGTCCATCAACCTTGTTCCCTGTACTAGTTTGTACAGGTTCTTTAATGGCTGTTTGTAGTAGTCTTCTGGATCCATTTTTGGTTTTCCATAAATTCTTTGCCTTCTGTGATCCAACGCCTCACAGTTGCATAGTATGTGGAGTGCATTCTCGGTCCCTTTATTGCATTGTCTGCATTTAAGGTCGCCGTTATATAGCCCCATTTTGTTTAGATGCTCTCTGGTGGGAAGGTGTCCCGTGAGGAGCCCTGTGGTAATTCGTAGTTGATTCCTACTCATTGAAAGCAGTTCTTCAGTTACGTTCTTTGTCGGTTCTTTTATAAATTTTTTCCCGTGTAGAAGTCCGGGTACATTGTCCCAGTATAATTTGTGTTTTCGCTTGATCCAGTCTTTTATATGGTTCCTAAACGTACGTTTTGGTACTCCCATCGCTGGTTCTGGACCAATTAATGGGGTGGACGACCCGCTTCTTGCGAGCTCGTCAGCCTTTTCATTTCCAGCGATACCTTTGTGACCTGGTACCCACGATAAAGTTACTTTATTGTGGGTCGCCAGTTCCCTAAGTTCTTCGCCACATTCCCATACCAGTCTAGATGTCACCTTTGGGCTTCTTATGGCCTTAAGGGCTGCTTGACTGTCTGAATAGATTATGATTCTTTTACCCTCGTGGGCTCTCATAATACTATGTCTCGCACATTCCAGTATTGCATAGACCTCTGCCTGGAATACAGAGGTATGTTTTCCAAGAGAGAAACTCTCTTGGTACTTATTCTGTTCGCAGTATATACCAGTTCCAGTTCCCCCTTCGGTTTTTGACCCGTCTGTGTACCAGGTAATTCCGTTAGGGTTTGTCCTGAAATCTGTGCTTGTATTCAACTCATTCCGATTCTTAATTATTATTCTCAGATCTTTGTTGAAGCTGTATTTAGCAGTCATATAGTCTGACCTCATGCCAAGCATGTTGCTTTCCACATGATCTAGCTTAGTGTGTCCCAGTCTATGATTTCCTTCATAGAATGGTAAGTCCTCTAGCCGTCGTAGATCCATTCTAGCCTCCTCCATTATAACGTATTGTAATGGTGGGAGGTCAAGAAGAGTTTCCAAAGCAGCTGTGGGTGTTGTTTTTATGTTCCCCGCTATTCCCAAGCAGGCAAGTCTTTGTATCTTGCCCAATTTGGAGACAGCGGTCCGTTGTTTTATCTTTGGCCACCAGATAGACATACATACACACAGAGATCAACAGACTTCTATTTGGAAAGGTCTTAATCCACTCAGGAATAAATAGTGATTTTCTCCTATACCCAAAAAAAAAATTATCTACCAAAAATCAGGAAAAGTGCAAAAATTTGAAAAAATCGTTAAAAATCAGAAAAATTAACAAAACATAAAAAATATTAGAAAATACCAAGAAAATTGTCAATATAAAATCTTAAATAATCAGTAAAATTATGAATAATAAAAAGAATGTCAAAAATTAGAAAACATTCGGGAAAACTGTCAAAACTTAGAAAAAGTGTCATTAAAAATTTTTAGGATTCAAGTAGCTTGTCAAAAATTATAAAAACTGTTAAAAATTAGGAAAACTATCAAAAATATAAAACTTTCATAGCAAATGTCAAAAAATAGAGAACTTTCAGGAAAACTGCCAAGAATTATAGAAAATAGAAAAATTTAGGGAAAACCGGGGAAAACTTTCGGGACAACCATCAAAAATTATAATAAATTGTCAAAAAATAGAAATCTTTCAGGTGAACTGTTAAAAATAAGTAAGACTTGTCAAAAAAAAAAACTTTCGGGAAAACTGTCAAAAATAATAAAAAACTGTCAAAAAACAGATAGCTTTGGGGAAAACTTTCGGGACAACTATCAAAAATTATAAAAAACTGTCAAAAAATAGAAAACTTTCGGGGCAACTGTCAAAAATGAGGAAGACTGTCAAAAAATAGAAAACTTTTAGGAAAACTGTCAAAAATTATAAAAAACTGTCAAAAAATAGAAAACTTTCGGGACAACTGTCAAAAATTATAAAAAACTGTCAAAAAATAGAAAACTTTGGGGAAAACTTTCAGGACAACTGTCAAAAATTATAAAAAAACGGTCAAAAAATATAAAACTTTCGGGACAACTGTCAAAAATGAGGAAAACTGACAAAAAAAGAAAACTGTCAAGAAGACTATCAAAAATTATAAAAACTGTCAAAAAATAGAAAACTATGGGGAAAATTTTCGGGACAACTGTCAAACATTATAAAAAACTGTCAAAAAATAAAAAACTTTCGGGATAACTGTCAAAAATTAGAAAAACTGTCATAAGAAATAAAATCTTAAATATTCAGATGAATTAATAGAAACTAAAAAAACGGTCAAAAATTATAAAAAAAAAATAATAATTGTAAATAATCAGGAAAATTGTTAAAATTAAAAAAAAATGTTAAAAAACAGGAAAATTTTCAAAATTTGAAAAAACGTAAAAACATCAAAAACACCAAATATTATCAAAAAAAGGCGAAAATTTGTTAAGAACTAAGAGAAGTTGAAAAAATCAAAACTCTTGACATAAATCAGAAAAATTTTTATTTCTCAAAAAAATTGTCAGTAATAGAAAATATTATCAAAATCAGAAAAAATTTCAATTATCACTAAAATTGTCAAAAATAATAATCGAAAATAAGCAGATAAATTGTTAAAAAAAAAAAAATATATTAAAAATTAGGAAATTTGACAAAATTTGAAAACCAAATGTTAAATCCCGAAAAATTACTAAACATCAAAAAAATCAGAAAATGACAAAAAACACAAAAAATTATCACTAAAATTGTCACTATTAATAATCGTAAATAAAAAAAATATCAAAAATTAGGAAAATAAAAAAAATTTTAAAACCTAGATATTACCATACGTTGAAAAAATGTAAAGCCCTCAAAAATTATTAATTATCAAAAAAAAAAACTAAAAATTTGTTAAGAACTTGGAAAATTGTAAAAAAAAAACAAAACAATTTACACAAATCAGAAAACGACAAAAATCAGAAAAATCAGAAATTGTCAATTCGAAAAAAAATTGTCAAAAATCAGAAAAATCATTCCTTCGAAAAATATTAAAAGTTCAATCGATTATTTATTGTTGAAATAAGTGAATATAGTTATTTTCCTAACAAGTGCGGAAGTTATACTTTTCCGCACGCAATTGCAGTTGCCCGAACGACGCGAAGCGGAGTTCGGGCATACAATTAAGTGTTAGGAACAATATTTTTTCTACAAGCGCCTAGAATTAAAAAAAAAAATTTAGCAAAAAGTATTTTTTCTACAAGCGCCTAGAATTAAAAAAAAATTTTAGCAAAAAGTATTTTTGATCCAAATGTAGTTCGATCGACTGAAATTTCGTTCAATTGATTTTTGGAGGGAATTATTTTCAACAGAATGATTTTTCTGATATTTCATTTTTCGATCAAATGACTTTGATTCCAATCAGATTTTCGGAAACCAAAAAAATTTTCTACAAGTGCCTTAATAACTGTTTTATGATATTAATTCAATCTGTTTTTTAATGAACATAATAAAATTAATAACTCAATGGATTGACATATCGTTGAAGTCATTTAAATAAATAAAAACACAATTAATTATTGGAGAAATGCAGTCTTTCAAGAACTCGATTCAATTTCCCTATGAGACAGAATAAACCATTAATTACTAGCCCCACGTTCATATTTCAATGGTATTCGACATTTACATGATTTAACTCTAAACTACAGAGCCGGATTCAGACAAAATAAACAAAAAAAAAAAAATAAATAAAAAATCGGAAACCTAAAGATTCTTGTTTAACAAGTTTTAACATTGGGAAAATACTCTTTATAACGATTATCAGTTAATTTTAACCGTATCCTTAGATTTAGATGTATTGAATACATTTTATTTTTTACATTAAGTACATTTTGACACCTTCTAACTTTTGAATGCGTCATTTTTTTAATGAAAAGGTTGTACGTGTACTTTTGTGCATAACGCATAGAATCGAAACTGACTCAAGGGCTGAGGACTTAAAAACGAAAAAATGATATGGTATTTTTTTGTTCAAATAAATATTAGAAAAAAAAACTAGAAGACGATTACAGTTAACAAGAGACCATGTTTTATTTTATATGAATATTGTCACGAATATTTTTTCAAATATTATTTAAATATCGCCCTGTGTAATTTATTGTTTAAGTTAACGCGTTTTGTTTAGGTATTAATAGTAAATACGTATAAAACTAAAGAAGAATATCTAAATAAATGGTTATAAATATTATTCTTCGAGACCTTTTGATTGGCATCTGTTGACATTTTGTTTGTTTGTGTCTCTTAATGATGGTATTTATTTGAACTATAGTTTATTATGAATTTACTGCATGTACTCCCGAAATAACGTAAAATATGCTTTTGCTGAATTCGAAAGTATAAATTAGTGCAGAGAGTGACGTGGCATTTATTTGGTTATTAACGACGATCTAAAGACCCTAATCCAAAATAAAAACAGAGCTCAAAGAAGGGCCAAACAAACACGTGATATTATTTATAAGAGAATAGCAACTCGACTACGCGAGCAAATCTTAGCAGCTTTCAAGGAACAGCGAGAGGAAAACTTTATCCACAGGATGCGACCTTATGGAACCTCTCAGGGATTCTAAGACAGGACAGGAAAGTTACACGGCAAAAATGGAACACCGTTAGGGAAAAAGCGGATGTTTTCAAACATACTATGGAAAGCGAATGCTTGGTAAAGCAGCATGAGGACGAAGACGGTGACTTGTAGATGCTGTCGAGGAAGCTATTCAAAACTACATAAATAATCAGACAAATCCAGTCATATCCCACAGTTAACCAGAAGAAGTGAGGGATATAATCAGGTTATTTTCAGCGAAAAAAAGCACCAGGAGGTGATCAGATATCAAATAGAATTATCTCAAATATTTTCAAAGAGAAGCAGTAACAACAATAATCAACGAAATATTAAAATTTAAATATTTATCAAAAAGATGGAAAATAGCAGATATCATCATGGTGCCTAAACCTGGAAAAAATTAGTTTGTCATATTAGCTGAGCAATTCGACTTTCGAGCCGAATACTCGACTGAGACACAGATAAGATTGGTTGAATACGTAAACTAGAGTTGCAACATCAGACAACCAACGAAAGCTGTGTTTCTGGACGTCAGCAAGATATTCGACACAGTTTGGCACGAAGGGCCTCATCTTCAAAATGATGGAGTATCCCAAGAAGCAGGAATTTCGCCCTAACTATATACCATATATACATCAGACATTGCCCAATATCCACACACACTACTCAGCTTGTATTCAGATGACCACCACAGACGCGGTACGCAGCCTTAAGTCTCACCCAGTCAAAGAATACTTTCAAACCCACCTGGATGAAGAATTCTAAAATGGAAAATTGCGATCAACGCAGACAAATCCCAAGCCATCTACTTCAAAAAACGAAGAGAAAATCCAGACGGTAGACTGGAAATTTTAGGCACAAACATTCAATGGTATAGGATAAAGTAAAATATCTGGAGGTTATTCTCGATAAAGGTCTAACGTTCACCGAACATACAAAGACAATTATAGGCCGGAGGAGTAAATTATTATTAAAAACTAAACTAAGATTGATACATGCAATTATTATTCCACTGTCTGCATACGCGTCCATAACGTGCAACAAACTTATACAAATCGACAACGTATCCAAAGTCAACAAAATATTTGTTTACAGCTTAGTCCACACCAAGCAGCAAAGTGTTGGCAACATCGATTTTCATGTTGCTAAAGAATTTATTGGCAACAGATATGGTCACAGCAACTGTATCTGGATATATGTTGTCAGTGATGTTGTGCGCCCACAGCATTATCAGTTAAGTTCTGAATTATGGACTTCAAGAGGGCAGCTGCTGCTGGTGTTAGCTGTCGGTTATAAAAAACGAAAAAGAAGATATTGCCAAAGAGAATTTTTAAAAAATGAAACGTTCTATGGAGACAATTTGATGTCTGAACTACTATTAAATATTGGAACTTCGTTCCGCAATTTTGTTAGATTGACGAAAACTGATTTTGAAGAAGTTCTTCATTTTTTTTAAATTAATAATAAAACTTTACAAGAAAATAAACTGACTAAATAAGAAAAGGAAATCTGCACGAATGAAACCTCAAGCACTGGGATTCGTTTAAATCATTGACAACACCATCCACACTGAGCCGATGTATGTCACTAGCGTCTAGATCCAAATTGCAACTCGAGTACCCACCGCTGTTGCAAGGTTTAAGTGTTTTATTGACCTAACAAAAATATTTATTTTATTAAAAGAAGTCTTGATTATCTAAATCTAACCTCTGTATTAAAAAAAAATTTCCTCAGGATTCGAACCAGGATGTTTTATGTGTAAAGCATACACTCTAGCACTGGACCACTTTGTATCACAATAATATATAATCAAACTTTCAAGTTAACGTACAAAACGATGGCAATAGCGGTGGGCACTCGAGTTGAAATTGGGATCTAGACGCTTCTATGTATGTTGCCCGATATTGACGAGTATCCATCAACATGTTGCTTGTTGACCTGATACACTAACAGCAACATCATTGTCAACATGTTGCCAACAATTTTGTTGTCTCGGGTGAACTAAGCTTACGGGAAGCCAGAAACCTACATTTGTATGTGGCCAACCGTTGGATGACTTGGTTTTATTGACAAATATCTTGTAAAAACGATTTCTTTGTATTTCTTTTGTTTTAGGAAAAACCGACAACCGACAATGGTCTCATTGTCTAACAAAAAAACACAAAACGGACCTAATCCACCAAAAAAAAAATAAAAGATACAAACGGACCTAGCCCATTAAAAAAAAATCGGCTGTGTCACCCCAGAACTTTCCCGGCTCGACCGTAGGGAATATGTTATTTATTATTATTATTTTAATTATAAAATACTAAGCATTACAATAATTTATGGAACACGTTAAAAACAGCGAGCCGATGGTGAATACGTCTACCGAATTGATATTTCAATGTTGATGACATAAGCCTGCGCATGCGCATGTTGTATATCACACTGCTATGAAAACTATTGGGAATTCGGGAAAAAAATTTCATACAGTAGTTGTAAGGAATTTTATGCTTTACAACTTTACACTAAAGAGCATAATTTATCTATAATTTAAAAAAAAATGGAAAATTATAAATGTGTATTTTTCTCGCTATCTAGCGGCGAAACTATGAGGAATTCCATAAAGAGTTAAACATAAAAGTTAAAGAAAATTTGATGCTTTACAACTTTGAACCAGAAAATTTTGCACTAAAACGAATTGTTTGTCCTCAAAATCAAGAAGAACTAGAGAAAACCTACACTCACATTTTTTACGCGCCCTTTAGTGGCGCAACTATTGGAAATTATAAAAAAAGTTTCATACAAGAGTTGTAGGAAATTTTATGCTCTAAAACTTTTTACTACAACATTTTGCACTAAAGGGTATTATTTGTCCTCAAAATCAAGAAAAACTAGAGAAAACATACATGCACATTTTTTACGCGCCCTCTAGTGGCGCAACTAGTGGAAATTCTGAAAAAATCTTAAGACAAAAGTTGTAGGGAATTTTATGCTCTAAAACGTTGTACTGCAACATTTTGCACTAAAGTGTATTATTTGTCCTCAAAATCAAGAAAAACTGGAGAAAACCTACATGCACATTTTTTACGCGCCCTCTAGTGACGAAACTATTGGAAATTCTGAAAAAAGTTTGAAACAAAAGTTGTAGGGAATTTTATGCTATAAAAGTTTGTACTACAACATTTTGCACTAATGTGTATAGTTTGTCCTTAAAATTAAAAAAAAAGTAAAAAATTGCACCATGTGCATTTAATGTCGGTCTTGAGGACCTTCTACTGTACCAATTTAAACCAAAATCTAATGGTCGCATTCTAGGCACACACCTACCCTCCATACCAAATTTCAGCTTGATTGGTCTAACGGTTCGGCAGTTATCGTGGAAGATTACACACAGACAGACCATGCACTGGAAATGGTTTCAATCTTCTTGGGGGACCTCAAAATGGATATTTCCATCGATATCTCGATTTTTTTGCTCGTTCACCTTACTTTCCCTTTGATGGGTCCGGGAAAGTAAAATAAAAACACAAAAATTAGGACTTGGTCCACCAAAAAAAATTCTCTTTCAGAAATCGACATACAGTAGACTACGCACGACAGACTGACAAACCATCCTTCCGCGACAAGACCAAAAAAGACCAGAAAACCAGGAATAGAGGCTTCGGTCGTCGTTAAATCTACTGGCTAGGAATCCACCAATGCACTTTGCGGTTGAATACGGCCTAAAATAGGATCGGGCAACTTAGTTCCTAAAAGTCTACTCCCAATATGCTCTTTATCGTAAGCATGGTGAGGAATAACCCGGGGATGGTGGAAATGGTGTGGGATCAAGTATGGATTACATGCAATATTCCCCACACTTGGGTTCATAGAAAAGGATCGATTTAGCTCAATCATTGTCTATTTTATACAGACAAACTAAAATAGTTCATTTAAAATCAAGATTATATGTGGCAACGTTGCCAAGATATGTATACTAAAATGTATAACAGAGCAGGTTAAAGTACAAATTTGAAATTAGGCCAAAACCAGGGTTGGATTTTTCATTTGTTAACTGATCATATTACAAGATTTACCTGAAGAAGTATATACACTTATTTTGTTTTTTGGGATTAAATAAAACATTTTAATAAAATTTTATATAATCAATTTTTTACATTTTTTAAACGAAGTTCGACTCTGCGATAACAAAAATACCAGTTCGCTTGGCAAGAATGCATTTATCACGCAACTAGTCTTTTATCTAGACAGGTGTGGATCATGCTACCTGATTGGTAAGCCTGAGGCGACTAATATTCCGTGTTGCCCGATTGGTTCTTTCACTTTTGTTTTACATTGCCACCATCATGTAGGGCGTTAGTTATATCGAACAGAACGTTTGTTTCGTACGATGCTTCTTCTTTCTTTATATGTTAAAGTGCAATAACACTTGTTTAGAAGTGGGTTTTATGGGACAAGACCGAGATTACCGACTCACCATGGGGTAATTAACCTGATAAATCCACCAAAAATTATTTCATTGGTTCTATTTGATTTATTCAAAACGCATTAACTAAGAAAACGAAGTTAATCCCGAAGATAAGTTTGAAAATATAAAATAAAGTATTAAAGAATCAACAGAAATAAGGAAATTCATTCAATTTGTCAGTTTTTAAATTGGTAACTTAACAAAAATCTTCTCGTGATTAACGAACTTCTATATCAACATTATTAATAATTCTATTTCTATTGTTAAAATAATTTTCTTCTTAAATCACATTTGATGCAACATTGGCAGTGTACGTGTTTAAATGGAGTACACCAAAGCATGCACGGGACAAGAATAAATATGTGATGCCTCTATTAAGTTCTAGAACAGTGATAAATCTATCAGTTGCGATCGCAATAGCAGAAAACCAACATTTTCGTCTATTTTCTTATAATGGTGTTTATGGAATTAACAGTTTAAAGTAGTGATGGGAATAATCGGATGATTCTAATAATCGAAATGCTAGTATTCGGATGATTTTAATAATCGGAATAATATTAATCGCATCTAGTCAGGGTCAGGTGCAGTGTTTCCAGAGTGGTACTATAGTAAAACATGTGGTACTCTTGGTTGTCAAAAAGTCTGTATAAATGTGGTACCCAAATTAGTTTCTCGATAAAATTTGTTTATCGCTCATTTCAAACAAGAAATCAAAATATCTATAGCAGATGACTATGAAAAGAGAGCTTATAAAAATTTGTACTAGAAGTGTCACTCTCTGTTTAGTTTCTCCATGATGTATACGAAGTATATCATGTGTCACAATAAGAGTCTCGGAAGAGGAATGATTTGGCTGACAACGTTGCCAAATGGAATGATATGGCTGACAGCTGACCAAAATTAAATCTAAATTGAAAGGACAAATACAAGCTTTTTTTTGTACTTAAATATGTTATTGCAGTGAGAACAACTTATTTCAGACGGTAAACTCATTGTAGGGTAGGAAGAAAAAAAAGCAGTTTTAAATGTATTTTCGGCAATTACAAAAAAACGTTTACGAAGAGACGATACAAGTTTCTGTATTTTGCAAAAACTAGAGAAAAAACAACGAACTAATAATTAATAAAACAGAATTTTGGATTGAATTGCTGAAATCAACTGATAAACTGAACCCGATATATATTCTTTCCCTATGAGCTTAACTAATATAAAAATCTAAGAAAAATGGACACTTATGAGTTATTATTATAACAGCAGAACACTGACACTTGACGATGTTTAGAATCGGCAACCATTTATACGCGAACCAATTTTTATAAATGGACTCGAATGAATATTTATAAATGGAAATTTGGCAACCTTGTCAGCCAAATCATTCCTCTTCCGAGACTCTTGTGAAAGTTGCCCAAGGAAAGTGGTACGCTGAGGCAAAATTTAATACATTTTTATCGAGTTTGTGGTACTCAAAAATTTTCCAACCTGGCAACACTGGTCAGATGACGTCACAAGCAACATAGCGGTTATCAGATGATCGGTAAATAAATGGGGAACTTGGAATTATATTTTTTGTAGTAATTTGTATTATTAGTAATTATTATTATGATTTACATTATTATTATTATTATTTATTTTGATCTAGGCATATATAGTAGTTAAAAGATATGAGTTTATTGATCACACTAAACCTAATAACTTGATATAAGTCCCGTTTTTCTGTTTTCATATACACAAACCAACCGATTTTTCATAAACGGAATACGAAACACCGAGACATAAACCATCCGATTTTTCTAAAATATTCCGAATTTTTTAAACCTTCCGATTTTTCCAAACCATCCGATTTTTCATAAACGGAATACGAAACACCGAGATCTCTCAAGAGCTAATTAATCGGAATATTTTAAATAATCGGAATATTTACAAATAATCGGAGTATTTCAAATAATCGGAATAATTCAAATAATCGGAATATTTTCAAATAATCGGAATATTTATAAATAATCGGAATATTTTTA
The DNA here is from genome assembly GCA_963243735.1 of Neocrepidodera transversa. Taxonomy (NCBI): domain Eukaryota; kingdom Metazoa; phylum Arthropoda; class Insecta; order Coleoptera; family Chrysomelidae; genus Neocrepidodera; species Neocrepidodera transversa. The sequence goes on along the minus strand of OY725347.1, from coordinate 4,690,179 downwards.
AATAATCGGAATATTTTTAAATAATCGGATGGTTCCGATTTTTGTATCCGGATACTCCTATCACTAGTTTAAAGCGAGGCGCAAACCAGAGCGGTAGCGGACGCGGTGGCGATGCGGTCACATGTCGAATAAACAAATACACACACTAATGCGTTCAATATTACTAATTAAAATTACCGCAGAGGTAAGTGTCAAAGTTAATTATTTTACCCCACAATATGCATACATATATACATTTTGTTTTTTCTTTTTTGTAAAAAAAAGCGAAGAATATGGGATCACGATATGAAATTAGATCAAGAAAGTAAAGGAGAATTTTATAATATTTTAAGAACTGACAGAGATTTTTCGTTATTTTATAATAACTGTCCACGCACTTTTGCCAGATCGCGCATGTTTGCACTATTTCATTTACACAGCGCTTGACCGTATCACCACCGCGTCCACCACCGCGCCAACTATCGCAATAGTTTGCGTCTCATTTAATAGTAGAACAAAAAGGCGCTAAAAAAATTGAAAAGTATTTAAAAAATGAATAAAATCGTGGATTGTCCTAATAATTGAGATAAAGTCGATTGAGTAAATCGATTATTGTTTTCATTCAGATAAATGTAAATTAAATATAAATGTCAATTAATGAAATAAATAAAATAATCATTCCCTATTTAAAAATCATGGATATTAAAAGCAGATAGTGGAAAATATTCTTTTTAGGAGCAGTATCAGGCAAAATAGAGCCTCTAAAGGCAGAATTCAAGCAGATCCAACAATATTTAAACAATTTTTTTCAGTACCAATTTTTTCCGTAGTTTTATAAAATTTTAAATTTAATATTTTACGTCACACGTCAATAGTTACTATTTTCTACCCAAAAATGTATAATGTAAGTGCTCCTTAGCTTATATCCTTGTTATTTTTTAGAACGATTTTTTTACAGTCTGAAGATGGCTTTTAGCTGAAACTAGTCGCCAACTTATGTGACAATATTTTTAATTACTGTAGATAGCCCAATGTAAAGCCTTTCTAACAAGACTAAATTTGTTTATTTCTCTTGAGGCTAATTAGTGTAATTGAAGGAAAAATTCAACTTTTACACATTTCTTAAGATATCTCGGAATACTAAAAAGATATCGACATGCAGTTTTCGCCATTATGTTGCTAGTTTCGTCTACTTTTATATTCTATTATTAAAACTGAATGCTTACATTTAATATTTTCCAAAGAAATCTAGATTTCTAAATAACTTTAAATAGCGCCCTCTAATTTGCACGTTACTTATTAAGTAGGGTTGAGAATATAACCCTTATACTGGTGGAAAAGAACTCTTTTTAACAATACTAAATTTATAAAGATCGGTTAAGTAGAAACTGAGTTATGGTCGTTTTTTCATAATAAAGTTCCCACTCTCCCCTACCTCTTATTTGAATAGTTAGACCAAAACTTGTAGTATCAAATATACGCATAATTTTTTAAAGAATACAGTAATTATTTTTGTTATGCTTCTTAATCAGGCAAATTTTGTAAAATTTGTGTTTTTAATTTTTTTTTTATTCAATAAAGCCTCTAGCGGTGGACCTATAAATAATTTCCAGGTTTTTCTCGTGGCCACTTTTTTCCAATTTTTCTTTTCCAAAGCAGCAGTACAATCCCACCCGGTACATTAGTTGTTTTTGTCTTATTTACCATACCAGCATTCCCAACCCAAATGCAGTAATGGATTTTGGATGTTTTCGTTTATCGAATATTAATATAAATTAACGAATTAACGATTAACGAAGTTAATTTTGGGATTAACTGATTGGGATTAACTTTGACTATATCAATAGCGTAAGCTACAGTGTTACCGTTTTCAATAAACCGTATTCTACTAACATTTCGATAATAAACTACCAACATTATACTAACTATCTAAATCTAACCTGTGTATTTTAATTTATTTTATTAAAAGAAGTCTTTGACTCTAAATTTAACCTGTTTAATTAAAAAAAAAGAAAATATAACTTTCCCTTTCCCCTTAAAATTTTTCTCCACTTCGTTCCCTAGTGTTTTTCACTTTCCCCTATTTTTTTCCACTTTTTCCATTATTTTTTTATTCCACGCTTAAAACTACTTTTTTTCCATTTTTTCTCCTACATTCTTACCTAATTTCTTTGTGACAAACTTTTTTGTTCAACTTTTTCCCCTTACAACTTTTTTTCCATATCTTTCCCCATTTTTTTTTTCACTTTTCCCTACTTTTCATTATTTTTTTTTACATTTCAAACTTTCTGTCCACTTTTCCCGACTCATTTTTTCTCCTATTTTAATTTTTTCCGCAATTGTTACACCATTATTTTTTCCATTTTTTACCATTTTTTTATATTTCACATTTTTTTTTCCAATTTTTTTCCCACCATTTTTTGTTTTAGACATTTTTTTACACTTTTGCCCCTACATTTTTTAGTAATTTTTAGTTTCAAACTTTCTTTCCTCTTTTTCCTAACTCATTTTTTCTCCTGTTTTTTCACTAATTTTTGTATGTTTACAACTTTTTTCCCATTATTCCCCCCACCGTCTTTTCCCTAGTTTTTTAATAATTTCTTTGTGTTCCACTTTTTCTTCTTAAACCTTTTTCCACTTTCTCTATTTTTTTTCACTTTTCCCCTACTTTTTTCCATGCCTTTTTTTTCCACCCTTTCTTCTCTTTTTTTGAACTTTTTCTCAAATTTTATACTAATTTCTTTGTTTCACTATTTTCTCTTTCACTTAAAACTTTTTCCATTTCTTCCCCTATTTTTTTCACTTTTCCCCTACTTTTTTATTCTATCGTTTCCCTACTTTTTTATTCTATCCTTTCCCCTACTTTTTTATTCTATCCGTTCCCCTACTTTTTTATTCTATCCTTTCCCCTACTTTTTTCCACTTTTTCTCATACATTTTTTTAATAATTTTGTGTCAAAAACTTCTTTCCACTTTTTCACTAATTTTTTATAATTTAAAATTTGAAACTTTTTCTTTACCAATTTTTCCTCTACTTTTCCACTTTTCGCCGCAGCCTTTTTTTCCCCCTACTTTTTTAGTTTCAAACTTTTTCCCCAATTTTTTATATGTAAATCTTTGTCCCAACTTTTTATTTACAATTTTCTCCCTCTCCCTTTCTATAATTCCCAATGGAATTATAAGTGGGAAAGGAAAGGGGGAAAGAAAAAAATAATTACTCAAAAAAGTGATTTTTTCGTAAAAAAGTGGACTTTGGCAAAAGCTGACAATAATGAGAAAAAATGGGTAGTTTTAGAAAAAAAAGAGGAAAACCGGGTAATTTCAAGAAAAAAAGTGCCAAAATTTGAACGAAAAGAGGAGAAATTTAAGACAAAAAGTTAGAAACTTTGAAAGAAAAGAGGGAAAAATTTGATAAAAAATAACAAAAATGAAAACATAAGGGGCAATTTTGAGAAAAATTGTTTAATTTTAGAAAAAACCGGGTAATTTCAGGAAAAAGTGACAAAAATTGAGAGAAAAGAGGGGAAATTTGAGACAAAAAGTGACAGTATTTGAAAGAAAAGAGGGGAAATTTTGAAGGAAGAGGAAAAATATAACAAAATGAGAAAATAAGGGGTAACTTTGAGAAAAAAGGGGATAATTTTATAAAAAGGGGGTATTTTCAGAAAAAAGTGACAAAGTGAAAAGACGAAAAATTTCAGACAACAGCATTTGAGAAAAAAGGGGGAACGTTTATTTCTTAAATAAAAATATATATCAGGATTCGAACTTGGAACTTTCATATGTATAACGTCTACACTCTACCACTAGACCACATCATTCACAGTGATGAATAATCAAACTTTCAAGTTAACGTACAATAAAAGCCAATTAGGGCGAAACGAATAATGCGCAATAGTATTAAATTCGAAACCAAAGAATCTACTGAAATCTACTAAAATTATCAGTTCTACTAAACACCCTCATTTTTCTTAAAAATCTACTAATTTAGTAGGAAATCTACTGAAAACTGTAACCCTGGTAAGCTAGCGAACAATAATCATTTCTTTTAATCAATAATAACGAAATGAAAAACTCACCAGAATTCAGCTTGCGAAACACACAAAACTTTTATCCACTTCTCACAATTTACGTACACTAGATTTTTATTCGATCGCGACACAAAATAATAGTTTTTTCTGTTAATTACTAATTATAAAAATTATTCTCACAAAAAACGTAATTTAAACACCAAAATGACAACTCTAGAACATAACATCAATTTTCTTCATTTTTGTTGAGTGGACTCTATTAATAAGGAATTCAGTTAGCATGTTCAGTTAGCACTATTATTACATAGATATTAGATATTTGTAATATATTTTTTTTATATAATAGGTTTAAAAAATAATATAACATACTTTTAGGGTGTTCTGCAATAATATTAACCCAACTTTTTTTAAATACATGTTTTTTAATTTACGAATGAAGTTCGTGAAAATGTACTAAATATAGGCAACTAGTACACCAAATAAATCACATAAACCATGGTTATCTTACCTAATTGAAAGAGGCCAGCCATAAGAAGAGCAATTGTATTTTGATATATGACATCTGTCACATTTAGTTAATGTTATAGATGAGTTCAACTTGATGAATTGGGATCGAGTAGAGTGTAAGTATTTGGAGCTACGTTTAAATCAAAATGTTGTCAGTACCCGAACAGATAGATCAAGGGTAGAGTAAAACGAGTAAAAAGAGTAACCAAGCCAATCTAACCTTATGAATATTGGAATGTGCTACTGGTGATACATGATATTATTTTTTTGTGATTTATTCTTGAGTTTGTGGAATATAATATTGTTGTGCTATTTTGATATTTTCTTGTTACTATGGATATAATTCATGTTTTGTGTCATATTATCCTAATATTCTTCTTCATTATCGGTCTTTTGCTTGAGAGCAGACGGTCACCGGGCATGTAACGTCACAAGTAAAAGGGCGGGATATTCAATTGATATTCTAAACTTATAATTCCTAATATTGTTAGAAAAAAATTCGATAAAAATAAAAATTTAAGCTTAATGTTCTAAACGCACTATTTACTATGAAAAAAACTGGATTTATTTTTTATTGTACACCGAATTGGTCTCGTATTAATAAAAATTACTATAAAAAAAACTAAATTATCTTTTTGATGATATTTTAACATATAATTTTTTGTATTTAAAATTATTGTAGAATACTAAAAGAAAATTAAAATAAAATATTTTAGATCATTGGCGTAGAAAATTAGAAATAAAATAATTAATCATTTGTACAATTAGAATAAAAAATATTTTAAAATGCAGGAAATATAAGGTGATTCCTAAAAAAGTTTTTTAAATTCTAAGAATCTACAGGGTGTTCGCGAAAATAGTACTCTCTATTAAAAAAACTTATAAAATAATTTTTATCAAGTTTAATTTAATCTAGGCCAATTTATAAAGTTGGCAACACCGCACATGTGAATTAATGGTTTAATATCTACGCTCTGCGATATAAATATCCAAAAAAAAAGTGTTATTTATATTTATCACTTAAAATAACTAAACTTTTAGAGTTTTCGAAAAAAAAACCTCTTATACATCCGTCTATCTGTCTGTCTGTTTGTGACAAGATTCAACTCAGACAACAGCAATAAACTTTGACCTATAACCTCAAGATCGTGCAATTTTCAAAAACTTAAAAAAAATTACTGTAAAAATATTTCACTTGTTTACTGTAACCAGTTTCTAATAATCTTTGAAAAAAATTGACGAAACTTCGTACATTTGGCTGTCCTCGTTTTGGTTCTTTATACTATTACCGCGAATTTCACCATAAACCGTAACCAAAAGCCATTGCAATAAACGTTGTAAGACTTCTGCAAAAAATGTAAATATTAATTTCTTGGAAGTTTTTAGGAATGTAACAGATAAAGCCATGTTGCCGGTTATTTTACAATAACATTTTATTTTCAAAACAACGGATAACTTTAGAAAAAAATTGCATAATAATTTTTTGTTTCAAATAATGTCTTCTATCATAATTGTATTATGTCTCATGCTAAAGTTTGTCTCTCTGTATAAATTATTTTCAGGATTATTTATGTTAAAACGAACCGATAAAATCTGGAGTCAAGTGGATACGTTCTATTAATATTTTGGTTATTGTTGATTTTGATGTGAATGTTATATTCAATCACATCTCGTGGAGAAATACAATTCGGGTATAATCATGGGCACGTGTCTGATGACTCTGATGAGGGCCATTCAATTCACAAAATCACGATGAGATTCGAAGGCGATTACGCTTTAGATTACCATTCAATCAAGTCTATTCGTGGTTTGCCATTTGTCGGTAATCGTCTTCTTTATCAACAGATTATCTATTTATATGGATTTTGAGGTACAAAGTATCTGTTTATGTGATGGGGGTGTTTTCGTTGATTTTTACAGTATACCGAAGTTATTGAATTGAACAAATATTTAATTAAATTTTATACAAATCACCAAAATACCTGCAATTTTGCTCCAAAATACCCGATTTTACACGCGTGGAATTCCAAAATACCCGCATTTTATCCACTTACAATTTGAAGTGTTTATCAGTTAGTTATAACTTTTTTTAATGTATTTAACAGATTACAACACAAACAAGAGTTCTTCTTCTTCTTAGTTTTGTATGGGCTCAATCCTTAGGATTATTTACCCAGTAAATGCTCTTTTCTGTTTGGTCTTTTCTGTAAAGGGCTGCGTCGCGACGCGTCTGACTATGTCATCACCCTTTCCAGGTTTGCTAGAATAAAGTTTAAATTTTACGCTGATAAGCGAGATGCTGGAATTTGTAGGATTACTAAGCATTATTTCTACATTTAAAGCTGTTATTGTTGGATGCAAGCTTTTAATCATATCAAAGTACAGTCTATTTCTACGTGCATAATTAATTCTACATTCTAAGAGTATGTGTTGCAGGCTGCCTACCATACCACATTCACAAAGGGGGGGACACTTTTACTCCGATACGATTTAGGTGTTCAGGGGGGCTATTCTCGAGTCATGCGATTACGATTCTCATAGGAAAAGGGGGCGTGGTTCCATTGAAATAATATAAGTCGTATTCTCGAATTTCAGGAATATTCACCTCCTACAAAAATCGAGAGAGTGTTATTCTACTGCTTAATTTTAGGAGAACGTGGTCTTCTCATGAGAATAAATCATCTTACGCTTGCGCATTTCTAATTTTTTGTTTTGATATCCAAAAGTAAGGTTAGGATTTTATGTTGATTTGGTCAGACTTGGATGAGATTTGTGAATTTCAATAGTTATTTTCTTCAAAGTACTCTGGGCTTAACTTTTTATTTCTTTATTATTTTCTGTGAAAAATATGGAAGGTGGATTAGGCAGATTTGTTGTGCTTAATGATCTCGTTGATGCAGAAGAACAACAAAATAGGCCAGTGAGAAGATTTCATGGACGAGAAAATGCATTTAAGTTAAGAGATGAAAAATTTGTTAAATTATTTAGATTGCACAAAGAACTTGTGCGAAATCTAATAGATTTATTGACGCCATTTCTCCAAGGACCAATTAGAGTTTCAGCTTTAAGTATTGAAGTAAAGGTAGCAACAAATAAAATTATGTAGATATATCAATACCAAAAAGGATAAACTTTTCCAAAAATCATTTGGTCTTGTGTACTTTTTGTATTTATAATTTTTAGGTTTTTAGGCTGGTTGTAATGTCCTCCCATAAATTCTGAGCTTTTTTAAAAGTAAAATCGCTGGTAAAGTTGCTACTTTGGAGATTTTCGTTCTTTTTTTAAATTCTGTAAACATTTCTTTTTGTACTTTGTTTATAGAAGAACTTCTAAATTTATTTTATGATAGATCGACACTCCTTTATTACCAACTTTTTTTTCTTCTACTAAAAACACCGTAAAAGTTATCTAACTCAACAAATGAGTAGAGACTTTTTGTAAATTAAAAGAAGAAGACGAACAAATTACTATTGGCAACACAGCACGATTGTTTCAAGCGTTCGATCATAATCCTCTATATCCGAAAATATGGTTTTGTGGCACCGAGAGAACAAGAAAAAGATGTGACAATTCACTTCTCTTGAGAACGTTCACTTCGTCCGAGTTCGAGAATAGCCCCCCAGGTGTGTTGCAGTGTCCCATTCTCATTCTGCACATTATGGAAGTATTTTGTCTATTCGTTCTTATTTTGCTGAACCACGGTTTTAACTGGATTTTGTCCATAATCTTGTTTAAATGTTTGCCTTTGATTTTGCATATTTCTTTCCATTCTTCTTACCAGCAGTTTATGATTTCTCTCTTTGCCAAGTTACATATATCTCTGGGTTCTAGCTTTTTGAAGTTATTTATTCTATTATCTAGACTTTGTTTCGCCAGTCTATCAGCTTGTTTATTTCCCCATATTTCAGTGTTACTTGGAATCCACCCAATTTGTATATTGATGTTTTTCATTCTTGCTTCCAGTATGGCTTGTTTTGTTAGTAACTCTGCCTTTAATGAAGTCACATTTATTCCCGCTCTGGAGATTTTCTGTCTGTAGTGCACTTAGAGAGTCTGCTAGGATTATTACTTTTGTAGCTTTATGGTCTATTATCTTTCTGATAGCAGTGTATATTGCTAGAGTTTCTGCTGTGCAAATGTTAGTATCGTTCGCTACTCGCCCTTTCATTCTGCAGGCGGTACCCTTGTCACTTAAATATATGCCAAAACCTGCTTTGTTTTCAATAACCGAGCCGTCTGTATATGCGTATAGGAAGTCTGGCCACTTCTGGCGAATTGTATGGGAGAAGAGGGGTTGGTTGTTGATTGCGTCTTTGGGTAAATTGAGGGAGTTGAGGTGTATGTCCAGAAATTGAGATTCATAGCTGAATTGATAGCAAGGAAGGATGTCTGTTTTTAGTAGTTGGGGATGCATGCATATCTAAACCCTCCAGCAGTGGGAAGTCCAGGTGATTATTTGTTCCGACTTGGTCGGGGTGTAAAAATTTATCAGTGACCTTGCTATTGGGCTGTTATTAATTGACAGGTGTTTTATTGCATATTTTTCAGCTAGCCAGATTCTCCTCCACCGGAGTGGAAGCTCACCTGCTTCTGCTAGTAGGGATGCTGTGGGGGTGCTCTTCATAGCTCCCAGTACAATGCGCAATGCTTGGAATTGAATTTTGTATAGTTTATATATATTTTGTTTGGAAACGTTATTAACAAGGAACATGCCAAAGTCTAAATGTGATCTTACAATTGCCTTATATATCATTAACAATATTTCCGAGTCCGCCCCCCACCATATTCTTGAAAGTGCTTTCATTACGTTGACACCCTTTTGTGCCCTGCTTACCATGTTATCTATGTGCGTGGTTAGCTTCAGTTTTTCGTCTAGGGTCACGCCTAGGTAACGTATTTTGTGAACGGTCTCTATAATCTCATATAACGTTTGTTACCACACGTGTTTTGTGTTTTTCTAACATGATTACCTTTGACTTACTTGTCGATACTTAAAGATGATGTTTTGTTAGCCACTTTCTTATTTTTTCTAAAGCCTTCCTTGTTTATTTTGTTCTGCATATTCTGACTGTTGTTGCCCTCGATTAGTAATGCATAGTCATCTGCGTATCCTGACATTTCTACTTCATCCGTGACTTCCTTAAACATGTCGTTTATGTAGATGTTAAACAACAGTGGACTGAGTGCTGCTCCCTGTGGGAGGCCCTTGTTTACCTGACCATTTTTAGATATTTTTTTTGTGATGCAGTCTTTTACCACTACTGTTCTGTGTCCATATAGTTGATCGATTACGTTTATAGCCTGTTGTGCGATTCCCATCTTGGTTAGTTTGTTGAACAATATCGGAATTCTTACGTTGTCGTAGGCTGCCCGGATATCTAAAAATACTACCATTAGTTTTTTCCCATTTTTAAATGCCATGTTTATCCGGGTTTGCAGGAGAATAAGATTGTCCATGATGCCTCTACCCTTTCTAAATCCTTACTGATTTTCATTTATTTGCTTTTCTGATTCAATTTTGTGTTCAATTCTTTCTTTGATGAGATTTTCTAAAACCTTCATTGCGCATGATTGCAACGCTATGAATCTATAGTTGCTGATGTTTGCAGGGTCTTTAAGGGGTTTGAGTAGCGGACATATGATTTATGTTTTCCATTCGGTCGGGATGGGGTCCCCTCTCATGATATTGTTAAATATGTCTAAGAGTTTTTTCTTGCAGCTCTCTAGTAAATTTTTTATGTGTTAGTAGAGTATTCCATCCATTCCTGTAGCCGTGTCCTTCTTTCTCTTATTTAATGTACAGTTCAGTTCGTTTATTGTGAATATTTGGCCACTCCTCATTTTCTGAATCTATCCTCTCCACTTGTATGGGGATGTCTGGCATTGATATTATGTTGATGAAATTGTCCAGATTTTCTTCTATGAAACCAGTGTTGTTTGTATTGTTGTTGCAATTGTTGAATTTTCTGACCGTTTTCCAGATGTATGAGATGTTGCTGTCCCTGTTGAGGGACAAACAAGAGTTTAAATTGAGAATAATCTTCTTCTTCTTTTTCATTTTTGAGGTCTCAGCTGCAAGGGCTATTTTCTATTTTACTATTTGACTTTGACATCTGACGTGAATTATGTGGAAGTGTTGCCAAGTGTGTTCAATGCAAACCAATTACTATTTTTATGTATTTTTTGAATAATATAGTTGTAGAGGTAAAGATGGAAGAAAATGGAAGAAAATACCCAAATTTTACACGCAGGAAAATACCCGAAAATTGGCGACACTTGTATGAATATAATTTTCAAAACATTTTCCATTGTTGCCAAATTCACTAAAAATATCATATTTACTATTTTTTGTCTAACTTTTTAATACGATTGTACAGAAAATACAGATTGGGAAATTATAAGCAATGATCAAACCTATTAGTATAATTATTTATTAGCACAAATTAATAAGAAATAAAATATAATTTTTAATAACGAGAAAATCTTAACGATCTTTGTTAACGATAGATGTTAACAAAACTAAAAACGAAAATAAAAGTATAACCGATGTCTGTGTATCTCGTAAAATAAATCAAGAAGGGTACTAAAAATGCTGACAAGTTATGGTCACTACACACCGAATATTATAACTCTTTCGAGGCCACTTTTAGAGCCATATTTATATTTATTTTATTTTGTCTCCCGGCTATTGTTATTGAAATGTTTATATTAAAAGAGTTTTTACAGCCGTTAAAAACGTTTATTAATATTCATTGTTAGCAGAATGATATTATATATGTTGAAGCTTTTTTTTTAATAATTTAATTAAAACTGTATATTATTTGAAAGCAACTTTTATAAATAAGAAAAAAATGTTGTACTATACTACAGAAAATCACTGAACGCACTTTACAGATAATTAGACAGCTCATTGTCAATAAGTGTCTGGATTCTTTTTCCAGTTTACTAGTGGCCATTTTTCTATTAAGCAACCATATCCATTATTATAAATTATTTTCAAAAATGTTAATAAGATATTAAATTGAACCAAGAGCCATCCAAACGACAATAAAAAATACTATAAGTGAGAATTTTTTTTAATTTTTAAAAATATAATGGGTTCAACTTGAAATATTAGTCCATCATTTTTTGCATTATTTGAGAAAAAATGAATTTTTTTTTATGAAAAAATCGTTTTTTCTGTTTTTTTCTTTAATTTAACATGAAAAAATTGATGTTTAAAAATTACTACATCTATGCAACTTGTAGTGCACCTACGTCACTTATGTGAAATAGTTGCAGCATAATATTAACGTGGGCCACTTTCTCTAACTAAAATTGACGCTTTCAAATGTAGATGACGTTTGCTTATAAAGTGTCGTTTTTTCAATATGTTTTTAATTGTGTTTACTTTTACCTTTGTTTACGTATCTTTACAAATACAAATAAACACGGAATATTATCAACATCAACCAGCTCTACAGAGTACAAACTACAACAGTGACAGTGAACTATGCAGTAAGCAGGCGCGGACGCGACCTTTCATTTAATCAGGAACGCTTGTGCCCAGCACTTATGTACCAAACAGCAAATCTCATTAAAATAGTCGTTTTCTTTATCTAACAGCGGAATCTAATATCTATTTATCTCTCTTGAGTTTGAATGCGAATTCACAGTGGATAGGTCCAAGTTTTCATCTTTATCCAATTATCACATCTTTGTCTGTATAAGTGAGATTTAACAGCTTTTATTCATTCGTATTCTATTCTTTACACATTTTCAGTTAATGGCTTGACGGTAACTTCATTGCACATAAGTGACGTCACGATCGTAATGGCGGCATATTCAAATAATTACAAATTTGAATTTGAACTCCATTGGAGACTTTAGAGAGAAAAACGAAAAATCGATTAATATTGCTACATAGGGCTTTTTTTCAAGTTACGAAAAATTTTTGTCTTCGAAAACCACTTTTCTTGAGGTACTAGAGTTACTTTAAGTGTGTATTTTTTTGTTCAAAAACCACTCATTCACTTCTCAAAAAAATGTGCTTTTTTATTAGAAACACTTTTTAAATTTCCTAAAAAGTATATTTAATAATTTTATTTTCCTTTTTTACCTACAGAAAATTATATTATCTAACGAAATTTACTTAAAACATTTCAATTAATAGGCCTGATTTTTTCTGAAGACAAACCTGTGCGGACCATATGCTGGAGCCGGTTCTGAACATAAGAGAATCTCCAAGGTCAAATAAAATGCCTCACTAAAAAATGATGTTAGCCAGTAGAACTAAAATATATATAACTTCAGATTTACATGAAATCAGAAATGTTGAAATTAAACACAACAGGAAGGAAAATAAAAATGCGTGTTAATTTATCAAGATAAAAAGATATTATAGAAATTGTCAGTAGTTCAAATATAACTAGCCGAACTGGCAACATGGCACTGTTAAACATCAAATTCTTCTTTTTGAACACTACTGTTATTATTTATAATTTTGTATATATGTGATCTTTATACGTTTAAAACAATTAAAAACATAACATAACGTGAATTTTATTAATAAAATGAGTGATTTAGTATCTCATAGTGATTTTCAAGAATTGACAACGATTTAGTGCTGATCTGATGATGAATAAGTAAGTTAGGTTACAACAAAATAGAAAGAAAAAACCGCAGGTTAGTAATTTAAATTTATTAGTCTACAAAACTGTTCTAATACCGTAAATATGTATGCTTAAAGAGTCCATTAATGATTTACTAGTATATTAGGTAGAAAGTTTAAAATTATGTATTAACATAAATTTTGCAAATAACATAACCTCAAAACATTTATTATTAACTTAATATACAATTCAAATTGTAATCAATTTAATCACTATTTTTCTACTTGCAAATCTTTTTTACATAAAACAATATTATAATAGAAATCCTACTGGAACTGTCTCTTTTAAAACATAACACCATTTATATTGGCATGTTAATCTCTAGTTAAATCCCTATTCTCTTTCGGCTTTGGCGATGTTTACTATCCAATCCGAAATCCCGTTGCCGAAATTAAAAACTGCCCTTCGGGCTTCGTCACTCGATCTGATTTTAATTAAATTATCCCGTGCCCGAGGCAGGACGTGGCTGTTAGCACGGGATTACGGGGATTTAACTTTTGATGATACTGATATTGATATATACGAAATCGGGCCGCGAACAAAAGAAGGGCGAATGATAGATCGCGTTAGTTTGTTTATTAAGTTTATTCCGTACTTAACTCCGATTTAGAATTTATTTAAACGGGACAAAACGGATTTAATTAAATTGTTTAGTTAAGATGTCACTGAAGATAATGTCTGTTTAATTCATTAAATATTGAAATGCTTATAGGTTTTTAAAAATTATGTTAAAAAATCGTTTTTAGTAATAGAAGGCAACAAATTCTCGCTCGAGTCCTATTTTTGGACAAGAACCGTGAAACGGATCAAAAGGGTCACGTATATTTTAAACGCACCATTTTTTTTTGTTGCAAATCATTTTCATTCCTCTATACATTCAACGTAAATTCTCAATAAAGGAGCCTAAAATGAAGCAATACAACTTGTAAATCTTTGTACCGTAAATCTGTCGTGCAAAAAACAAACACCGTAAGTTATTCTGAAAATTATGACAGCTGATTATTGATTTTCTATGGTGTAATGTCAGGTTTTCGAGATTAGTAAGGGCATTTATTATAAGCAGGGAAGACATGCTTTAGATATAAATACGGCATCCTTGTGTGTTCAGTGGTATTCTAACTCGCCGATTGCCGCGTTAAGCAAAGTGCGGTTGTCGTATTGTTTTTTTTTGTGTCCGGGACCGTTCTTTGCAACCGGATTCACTGCAGCCTCGTGGGCTTATTGCGTTATCTCCCGTCTTTTGTCTACTGCACCCAGTCCATCAACCTTGTTCCCTGTACTAGTTTGTACAGGTTCTTTAATGGCTGTTTGCAGTAGTCTTCTGGATCCATTTTTGGTTTTCCATAAATTTTTTGCCTTCTGTGATCCAGCGCCTCACAGTTGCATAGTATGTGGAGTTCATTCTCGGTCCCTTTATTGCATCGTCTGCATTTAAGGTCGCCGTTATATAGCCCCATTTTGTTTAGATGCTCTCTGGTGGGAAGGTGTCCCGTGAGGAGCCCTGTGGTAATTCGTAGTTGATTCCTACTCATTGAAAGCAGTTCTTCAGTTACGTTCTTTGTCGGTTCTTTTATAAATTTTTTCCCGTGTAGAAGTCCGGGTACATTGTCCCAGTATAATTTGTGTTTTCGCTTGATCCAGTCTTTTATATGGTTCCTAAACGTACGTTTTGGTACTCCCATCGCTGGTTCTGGACCAATTAATGGGGTGGACGACCCGCTTATTGCGAGCTCGTCAGCCTTTTCGTTTCCAGCGATACCTTTGTGACCTGGTACCCACGATAAAGTTACTTTATTGTGGGTCGCCAGTTCCCTAAGTTCTTCGCCACATTCCCATACCAGTCTAGATGTCACCTTTGGGCTTCTTATGGCCTTAAGGGCTGCTTGACTGTCTGAGTAGATTATGATTCTTTTACCCTCGTGGGCTCTCATAATACTATGTCTCGCACATTCGAGTATTGCATAGACCTCTGGGTGGAATACAGAGGTATATTTTCCAAGAGAGAAACTCTCTTGGTACTTGTTCTGTTCGCAGTATATACCAGCTCCAGTTCCCCCTTCGGTTTTTGACCCGTCTGTGTACCAGGTAATTCCGTTAGGGTTTGTCCTGAAAGCTGTGCTTGTATTCAACTCATTCCGATTCTTAATTATTATTCTCAGATCTTTGTTGAAGCTGTATTTAGCAGTCATGTAGTCTGACCTCATGCCAAGCATGTTGATTCCCACATGATCTAGCTTAGTGTGTCCCAGTCTATGATTTACTTCATACAATGGTAAGTCCTCTAGCAGTCATAGAGCCATTCTAGCCTCCCCCATTATAACGTATTGTAATGGTGGGAGGTCAAGAAGATTTTCCAAAGCAGCTGTGGGTGTTGTTTTTATGTTCCCCGCTATTCCCAAGCAGGCAAGTCTTTGTATCTTGCCCAATTTGGAGACAGCGGTCCGTTGTTTTATCTTTGGCCACCAGATGCATATGTTACCATGGGCAGGACTACCATATTGTACAACCAATGTACCATTTTTGGATTGAGCCCCCATGTTTTTCCATACGTGCGTCTAGCTATCATTAGAGTAGCAACCGCTTTCGTATGTATTTTTTGAATCTGAAGGTTCCAGGTAAGTTTCGGATCTAGCATTATTACCCCAAGATATTTTACCCCTCCCTTCAGATTTACTTCTTCAACACGGAGCCATAGTGGGCGACGGCCCTCTAAATTCCTTCTGTTGGTGAATGCTATTATATTGGACTTGGAAAGGCTGATTTTCAAACCCTCATGCTCTGTCCAGAGTGTAACTGCGTTTAGGGCCATCTGAAGTCGTTCCCTAACCGTAGTATTGAATTTACCCTGGGATAATATGACAAGGTCATCTGCGTATCCCAGTGTTTTGTGTCCTTCTTGTTGGAGGATTCTCAGCAGTCCATCCATTACCAGATTCCATAGCAGAGGAGAAAGTACTCCCCCCTGCGGACAACCTCTGGTCACATGGTCTGCCTTTTCTCACCCATCAGAAATGTACATATTCCGTAGCATGCAGTCTATCCACCTGCGTCAATACTCGAGTTTCTTGACGCTCTATCTATTGAGTCTAATGACGTGTTGTCAAAAGCTCCTTCTATGTCCAGAAAGGCCGCTAGTAGCACCTCTCTTGTTTCTATGGCATTTTCAGCTCTGCTTACGAGCTGATGTAATGCAGTTTCTGTAGAAACGCCTGCTCTATAGGCATATTGGTCTTGGTGTAGAGGTCTTTCAGCCAGTACGCCATCCCTAATATGTCTGTCTAGCAGTTTTTCTAGTGTCTTTAATACAAAAGACATTAGACTTAATTGTCTTAGAGCTTTGATTTTCTATGGTGTAATGTCAGGTTTTCGAGATTAGTAAGGGCATTTATTATAAGCAGGGAAGACATGCTTTAGATAGAAATAGGGCATCCTTGGGTGTTCAGTGGTATTCTAACTCGCCGATTGAAGCGTTAAGTAAAGTGCGGTTGTCGTATTGCTTAATCGGGACGTCGCTATGCCTGTACAAAAATTTACAATCTGTAGGTAGAGATGAAAAGGACTGTTGGTCTTTCAGATACTTTTTTCTATAATATCGAACCTTTTAAGGACGGGACTGGTCGATATTTCGACCACTCAAGTATCACAATTATTTTTGAGTGATTTTGGGAATAATATTATGTTTTGAATATAGGGAATATAGTGTAACAATTTTAGGTGGCATATTTGACCTTGAAATAGTGATTTCGAAGTGAAGTCTTCTGGGTCCACTTGGGGATTTCCTCTATCCTACTATAATTTAAAAAATATGCATCCGATCGCCCTAAAATTTGGACAATGGTCGAGTTCGGGGTCCCATAGAGCTGTACACTTGTTGAGCCACATCGACGAACTTTCTGAATAAAAATCTAAATTTTTGAACAAATGTCCAATTATTCAAGCAAATATTAAAATTTTTCTACCAAAAATTGATTTTTTGAACAAACAAAAAACTTTTAAATAAATATTCAAATTTTTAGACAGAAAAAGAGATTTATAACAAAAATCGAACTTTCTGAACAAAAATCAATTTTTTTGAACAAATATCGAATTATTCGAGCAAAAATTGATTTTTTGGAGCAAATATCAAAATTTTTCTACCAAAAATTGATTTTTTGAACAAACAAAAAACTTAAATAAATATTCAAATTTTTAGACAGAAAAAGAGATTTATAACAAAAATCGAACTTTCTGAACAAAAATCAATTTTTTTGGAACAAATATCGAATTATTCGATCAAAAATTGATTTTTTGGAGCAAATATCAAAATTTTTCTACCAAAAATTGATTTTTTGAACAAACAAAAAACTTAAATAAATATTCAAATTTTTAGACAGAAAAAGAGATTTATAACAAAAATCGAACTTTCTGAACAAAAATCAATTTTTTTGGAACAAATATCGAATTATTCGATCAAAAATTGATTTTTTGGAGCAAATATCAAAATTTTTCTACCAAAAATTGATTTTTTGAACAAACAAAAAACTTAAATAAATATTCAAATTTTTAGACAGAAAAAGAGATTTATAACAAAAATCGAACTTTCTGAACAAAAATCAATTTTTTTGGAACAAATATCGAATTATTCGATCAAAAATTGATTTTTTGGAGCAAATATCAAAATTTTTCTACCAAAAATTGATTTTTTGAACAAACAAAAAACTTAAATAAATATTCAAATTTTTAGACAGAAAAAGAGATTTATAACAAAAATCGAACTTTCTGAACAAAAATCAATTTTTTTGGAACAAATATCGAATTATTCGAGCAAAAATTGATTTTTTAGAGCAAATATCAAAATTTTCCTACCAAAAATTGATTTTTTGAACAAACAAAAAACTTAAATAAATATTCAAATTTTTAGACAGAAAAAGAGATTTATAACAAAAATCGAACTTTCTGAACAAAAATCAATTTTTTTGGAACAAATATCGAATTATTCGAGCAAAAATTGATTTTTTGGAGCAAATATCAAAATTTTCCTACCAAAAATTGATTTTTTGAACAAACAAAAAACTTTTAAATAAATATTCAAATTTTTAGACAGAAAAAGAGATTTATAACAAAAATCGAACTGTCTGAAAAAAAATCAATTTTTTTGGAACAAATATCGAATTATTCGATCAAAAATTGATTTTTTGGAGCAAATATCCAAATTTTTGTACCAAAAATTGATTTTTTGAACAAACAAAAAACTTAAATAAATATTCAAATTTTTAGACAGAAAAAGAGATTTATAACAAAAATCGAACTTTCTGAACAAAAATCAATTTTTTTGGAACAAATATCGAATTATTCGATCAAAAATTGATTTTTTGGAGCAAATATCAAAATTTTTCTACCAAAAATTGATTTTTTGAACAAACAAAAAACTTAAATAAATATTCAAATTTTTAGACAGAAAAAGAGATTTATAACAAAAATCGAACTTTCTGAACAAAAATCAATTTTTTTGGAACAAATATCGAATTATTCGATCAAAAATTGATTTTTTGGAGCAAATATCAAAATTTTTCTACCAAAAATTGATTTTTTGAACAAACAAAAAACTTAAATAAATATTCAAATTTTTAGACAGAAAAAGAGATTTATAACAAAAATCGAACTTTCTGAACAAAAATCAATTTTTTTGGAACAAATATCGAATTATTCGAGCAAAAATTGATTTTTTAGAGCAAATATCAAAATTTTCCTACCAAAAATTGATTTTTTGAACAAACAAAAAACTTAAATAAATATTCAAATTTTTAGACAGAAAAAGAGATTTATAACAAAAATCGAACTTTCTGAACAAAAATCAATTTTTTTGGAACAAATATCGAATTATTCGAGCAAAAATTGATTTTTTGGAGCAAATATCAAAATTTTCCTACCAAAAATTGATTTTTTGAACAAACAAAAAACTTTTAAATAAATATTCAAATTTTTAGACAGAAAAAGAGATTTATAACAAAAATCGAACTGTCTGAAAAAAAATCAATTTTTTTGGAACAAATATCGAATTATTCGATCAAAAATTGATTTTTTGGAGCAAATATCCAAATTTTTGTACCAAAAATTGATTTTTTGAACAAACAAAAAACTTTTAAATAAATATTAAATTTTTTAGACAGAAATAGAAATTTTGAAACCAAAAATCAAACTTTTTGAACAAAAATCGAACTTTTTGAACAAAAATCGAACTTTTTGAACAAAAATCGAACTTTCTGAACAAAAATCGATCTTTCTGAACAAAAATTGAACTTTCTGAACAAAAATCAATTTTTGGAACAAATATCGAATTTTTGGAACAAATATCGAATTATTCGAGCAAAAATTGATTTTTTGGAGCAAATATCAAAATTTTTGTACCAAAAATTGGTTTTTTGAACAAGCAAAAACTTTTAAATAAAAATTAAAAATTTTAGACAGAAATAGAAATTTTGAAACCAAAAATCGAACTTTTTGAACAAAAATCGAACTTTCTGAACAAAAATCGATCTTTCTGAACAAAAATTGAACTTTCTGAACAAAAATCAATTTTTGGAACAAATATCGAATTTTTGGAACAAATATCGAATTATTCGAGCAAAAATTGATTTTTTGGAGCAAATATCAAAATTTTTGTACCAAAAATTGGTTTTTTGAACAAGCAAAAACTTTGAAATAAAAATTAAAAATTTTAGACAGAAATAGAAATTTTGAAACCAAAAATCGAACTTTTTGAACAAAAATCGAACTTTCTGAACAAAAATCAATTTTATGGAACAAATATCGATCTTTTGGAGCAAATATCAAAATTTGGTAGCAAAATTGATTTTTTGAACAAACAAAAAACTTTTAAATAAATATTAAATTTTTTAGACAGAAATAGAAATTTTGAAACCAAAAATCAAACTTTTTGAACAAAAATCGAACTTTTTGAACAAAAATCGAACTTTTTGAACAAAAATCGAACTTTCTGAACAAAAATCGATCTTTCTGAACAAAAATTGAACTTTCTGAACAAAAATCAATTTTTGGAACAAATATCGAATTTTTGGAACAAATATCGAATTATTCGAGCAAAAATTGATTTTTTGGAGCAAATATCAAAATTTTTGTACCAAAAATTGATTTTTTGAACAAACAAAAAACTTTTAAATAAATATTAAATTTTTTAGACAGAAATAGAAATTTTGAAACCAAAAATCGAACTTGTTGAACAAAAATCAAACTTTCTGGACAAAAATCAAATTTTTGGAGCAAATATCAAAATTTGGTAGCAAAAATTGATTTTTTGAACAAAAAACAAACTTTTGGAATAAATATAAAAATTTTTAGACTGAATTAGAAATAGACATTTTAAAATGAAAAATCGATCTTTTTGAACAAAAATCGAACATTTACAACAAAAACAAAATTGTTAAATTATTATATTTGGTTAAAAAATATGTGAAAAATTTTATTAGGAAAAAAACACTGTTCGCCTCGTTGAAAAAATACGTATTGATTTAAAATACTTTCCTTGTATTAAATTATGCTCTGCGATATCTTGTTTTGTTTTATTTTTTGTAAATCAGATAAAAAAGAAATTCAGCAAAATCTGTAATTTTTTTAAACGCAAATAAATTATCATTATCAACCGAAACAAAAACTTATTGTTCAGCAGATTTCTGTTATTTTATGAATCTATTCATGAGGCCGCCTCTGTAAAAACAAATCCTAGGCTTAGTAGGCGTGTCAGTTTCCAACAAACAAAACTTTTATTGGAACATTGGCGTAACTAAATAAGATTTTGTAAAGGAATACACAATTCAAAAAAATAGAATTTTTTAATGCGTTAAATTTTATAATTATATTCTAAAAAAATTTTTTTTAATTTTGAATGAACCTTGTGAAAAAAATGTTTTATTTATTTGTTTGTAATTTTTATAGAAATCATGAAAATTTTTATTTTTTTAAAATGATTTAGACCGTTTTTAAATGGTCAAATAAATTTTGTATTTGTTTAATTATTTTTTATATTTATTTATATATTTATCTTAAAGTACGTCACTGATGATCGACCTTTATCACTCCGAATTAACAACTCTTCGAATTAAAAGACTGAATCAGACATATGTCTTGAGACTGAATCCAAAATTTCAATTGCCAAAAACATATGCCAGTATAGCCAGTTTTATTCTTAATACTAACAATAGTTTTAATAATATAAAATCGCTAAATTTCCCTTTCTAAATGTATCAGTCGAATTGTTTATATTAATTTTACGAGTGAATTTTACTTTACTTGCCAGATCATTTTTTTTGCTAAAATTTAATAAATATTTTCAACACAAATTTTTAAACTAAAAGTTTTATATGTTATATTTTGTCAGTGAATTATGTGAAGTTTCGATTTGTATTTTTTTTATTTTTTATAAATATAAAAAATAAAATATTTAGAAGTTCCTCATGTATGAATCTTTATTTGATTTCGAATAGCAATTTTTGATAAAAAATTTCGACAATGTTGATGAAAATTAAAATCGGACAAAGTAAAATAAAAAAAAAAAAATTTTCTTGACCAAACCAGTGGTTCTATCTGTCGCGATCAATCCAAAGCTGATTCATTATTTTTTCCCTATTTTTCATTATTTTTTTCCTAATTTTTCATTATATTTTTTCCTATTTTTCATTATATTTTTTCCTATTTTTCATTTTTTCCTTATTTTTTTTATATTTTTTACCCCTATTTTTTATTATTTTTTTCCCTATTTACTTAATTATTTTTCCCTATTTTTTTGGCCCTTTTCACATGATTTTTATCCTATTTTTCATGATTTTTTTAATTTTATAGATATCGATTTTTTAAAATGATGACATTTTCGGAAAAACAACCCGGGAAAACCTACAAGAAATTTTCCGATTATTTCGATTTTCAATAGGCTTCGTAACAGTACTTCAAGGTATCTTTTTCCCAAATATGAAGCGGTTTGCTCAAAAATTACGACCTGCAGCGTGTTTCCTGTGAAACTAGAAAAAAAGTGAGAAATACCCGGAAAATCCCCTTTATTCATTTTCTATTAAAATGTAATATTCGAAGGTCTTTAAAAATGGTGAACATTTCACGTCGATATATTGAAGCATTCAGAAGTTAAGACTATTTTAAGCTTTGTGGACGACAACCATACATACAGACAGACATACAGACTACAGAATTCGATGGCGATCAAGAAAAATATTAAAGAGAGGGAAGGGAAGGGAAGGAGGAACAAGTTAGAAAAAGTGCATTTGGATATCCTAGAAGTATCAGAACAAAATGTAGAAGAAAGTGATGAATAAACAAGGAAGAGAACAAAAAAGGAAGACCAATAAAAATCAAATAAGAAATTAGTAGGTATGATAAAAAATATGGAAAGTAAAATGAATATATTAAAAAAATATACAAAGTGGATAAAAATAATAAAAATATTGAAAATGAATGGTTTAATATGATAAGAATTTGGGAAAAATAAAAGAAAATAGTCGAGAAATCAAATAAAACAAAATAATCATTACGAAAATAGAAGAAAATAAAAAACAAACATTACAAGAAGAAAAGGTTAATAGGCTTATGGAGAAAGAATAAATATGTAAAATAAAAAAAGGATGCCAAAAGGAAGATTTAAGAAAATTCTATAAAAGAAGTTAATGTAAGAAATATGACGGAAGAAATAAGACAGATATTGCAGATAAAATAATTTTTTTATGGCTTCAAGCAAGTGTTATACAGGGTGTACCAGAATAAAAGGGAAAAATATTTACTTAATTTGAAGACCAAAAGTCTTTATGAACCCATTCTCTAAATTGAGTATTAAAGAAGTTACAGGGTGTTAAATTTTCAGAAATAAATAACATTTTTATGTATAACTCCAAAACGAATTTATATTTTTTTATGAAATTTTTTATGTCGGACTATAGTAATTAGTCTTAATATTACAGTAATAATTAACTTGTGTACCCTCTAATTTTTACGCCACTGGAAAAGTTTTGGTTTTGACATTTTTTTCTATTTCTAGTACACAAAGTGCACAAGGTTTGTTATGATATTCTCAACAGTTTTCGAGATAAAAGTTATTGTTTCTTTTTTTATAAACTTTTACCTACTTAATGTCTTAAAAACTGTTGAAAATGTACATAACAAATCTTATGCACTTTGTGTACTAGAAAGGTATAAATTTTAGAAAAATATGTCAAAACCAAAATTACAGGACCGTTTCCCGCGTTTAAATCGGACCAATAATAACGGAAATATTAACTAATGCCCTTGTGGCAACTCATTTTACGCTCGGACTAGATTTTTCGTTATCATCGTAACGCATCTCTGCATCGATAGGTGTGACGTCGTAGCGCAACAACACATGCAAGATTTAGAGGTGGGGAATTACGTCATTTGGTGGCTGACAATGAACTCTGAAGTTGGCCACGAGTTACACCACGTGGAGAGAAGAATTTTTTCGGTTATGTCAAATATTGACAGATGGGGAGGGGGCCTTAATACAAGGCGATCAATCCAGGACGACACGCGACTTGGCGCTCCAAGTGACGAACATATTAAACAATAATTTTGACAGATGTGACTTAAACTATTTATATTTATTTTATTAAAAGTTGTCTTGACTATCTAAAGCTAGCCTGTATATTTAAAAAAATATATATGTATTTTATTAAAAGAAGTCTGGCTTGTGTTTAAAAAAAATTAAAATGCCATGTGGGATTCGAACCCCGGACCCACTGCACCATTAGCGGGCACTTTGCCACGCTGCTACCACAGCCCATGTTTAAATATGTTTAAACTTGTTTTTTAAGCGAATCACTTTTCATAATAAAATAAATTAGTGTTTCGCGTGCTGTCCTGGATTGACCGTCTCTTATTTTAATTATTAATATTACAGAGCTAAAGTCACTATCTCATAAAGAAAATGATTTAAGTCACATCTGTTAAAATTATTGTTTAATATTTTTGTCACTTGGAGCGCTACAGTCGCGTGCCGTCCTGGATTAACCGACTCGTTCCTTAATCATAGGTGGGGGACTCTGAAGTTGGCCACGAGTTACACCATGTGGAGAGAATTTTTTAGCTTATGTCAAAGATTGGCAGATGGGGGGCGGGGCTTATGTCAAAGATTGAGGGATGGGGGGCCTTAACCAGAAGTGGCGCGCGTTAAACGAACCCTGCGCAGCTCATGGAGGGGAAGCTACACTATACACCAGTGTTGTCAAATTTTATGTAACAGAGTAGAAAAACACCCAGTAAAATATATTATGTAAATGTGACCATTTTTGAAGAAGAACAAGAATCTATTTAGTTAGGCGATACAAGATGGTTTCCAGTCGGGTTTGTAGTCGAGGCAATGAAGCACTAAAAAGGCCAAAGATAGGAAATCTTTTAGGATTGGACGGATCGGAATGCGGTTTTTTGCATTCGCTTCCAAAAATTATTTATACCATTAGTACCTAATTGGTACCTACTAAGAACGGGAAGTTGCCACGGACACCTGGTGCGCCCTAATCTGGCACGGAGGTTTTAAAAGACACAATCCAAAAAGACGAACCGAATATCGTCTCATAATTTCATACATTCATTCATGTGTAACTCTTCCCTGGGGCCCTTGAAAAAGGTGATCCAGTCCTGTAAAAATGGAAAAAAGCTAAGCTACTGTAAAAAAATTTTAACTTTACTTTTGTATAGATACCCTATATAACAGGCATAGGTAAGAATCCTCTAAAATATTGTTCAATCAGATGATTCCGTGTTATCTGATTTACCATGCAGGCAGGTAATCCAGGGCACTGAAATAAATCGTGTGGGATTTCAAGAGTTTCAATTGCTGCTTCGACTTCTTCTAAAACAGGAGGGTTGTCTTCATTTTCATTAGTACAAATATTATGCAACACTGCAGTTGCAACAATTATACTCTCAATCCTGTCAATATTGAGTCTGATTCCAAGTGCAAGTATGGGGAATCGATGCTTCCAAACCCCAAAACAGCGCTCAATTGGATTTCTTGTGCGCACTTGAAACTCCTGAAATAACCTTTTCTCAGGAGAATCGACAGTATCTAAAGGCGGTATTAAATAGTTTTTACAAGTGTAACCGCTGTCTCCAACAAGGACACTATTTTCATACTCAATATTTTCAAGCTCGTGATGAAGTCTTGAAGACCTGAAAATATGTGCGTCGTGGGTTGACCCTGGCTATCTAGCAACAATCACATACTGCCTGAACATTAATAGAAAATATGCCTTTACGATTTCTATAAACTTCAGCATTTTCACCCCCAGATGATTGAACCTTTACATAAGAGAAGTATATGGCTCCTAAACAGTTAGGAAATCGAGCGATTTCGAAAAAGCTTCGTTTCACTTATCACACTTCATTAGCTCTTGAGGGCATTCTAATTACTTCTTGGCAAAGCAATGCAATACTATGAGATACTTCTTTAATTATTTTGCTCATTGTTGAATAATGTATTCCACTCAACTCTCCAATGTTTATAAGAAAATTACCTGATTATACTGTAGTAACAAACACAACGTTAAAACTTTGTTTTGCTTTTAGGTTATGTAAACAAGTAAACAAAATTTTCGTTTAAACGGTTTTATGCAGTTAAACCGTCCGCTTGGTTGGTTTAATCTAATCGGGGGTTTAAACCAAGCAGACACTTTGGAGAAAGCCATTTTGAGTTTAACCTTTGGTTTAAACGAAAATATCAGTTTAACCAAGTTGGGGAAAGCGGCCCTTATAGTAGTAATTTACCTAACTTCAGGTTATTAAATGTCGATAACATAATTATTCCACAGGTTGAACACATCAAATACTTGGGACTCGTTATTGATCAACACTTAAAGTGGGACTTACAAATACAAAATCTTGTTAATAAAATTAGAGGTTTATTATCTATAGACTTAGATATTTAAAAATCTTTTTAGATAAACAGCATTTAAGAATTCTCTATTTTTCCTTAGTACAGTCCCAATTAACATATGATATACTTGGCTGGGGTGGTGTTTATAATGTGTATTTAAAAAAAATAGACATAATACAAAAATGGGTATTAAAAATAATTTATAACAAAAAAAAGGAATTATAGTAGTAGTTTGCTATTTTCAGAGCATACACTTTTTGATACGAGACAGCTTTATTTTTGGAAAATAGAAATAAATATATTTAAGGGAAATATTAAACTTGTAAATAATACACATACATACCAAACTAGAAATAGTCGCATAACATACTACTTACCGAGAAAAAATAAATCCATAGGTTGTAGATCGTCTTCATACTTGGCTCCCCGAATTTTTAATTCTATTCCCATAGAAATTAGAGAAAGCAAAACAATATATACATTTAAAAAGCATCTTAAAAAATGGATCTTTCATTAGCCAAGAGCACTAATTGAAAATATAATAAATCAAAAATAAATAAATAAATTATTGTTATCGAACATTAATATCCAAATGTGAAACTTACCTGATTAGACTAATTTCCCGATTGTGACAAAATTTTCTTGATTTCCACATACATAATTGTACCCGAATGTGACACTTTGCTGTTGAAAATATACTAGAAATAGTACAAATGTACTAAAACGGCAACATTGCTGTTATGATATCTTATTAGTTGTGATTCCTGTATTTTTTAATTTATATCAATATAAAACTATTTTTCAAAAATCCAATTTTCATTATTTTTTATTTTTACTTTTCGATACTTCTACAATCAATAATTTTAATTATTTTTTCTTGATGGCGCATACTGGCTCATTGTATATTTTCTTGGCGCCCTTATCTGAGTTCTCCGATCAGGGATACCCTTGATATATTTCAGAAATATTATAACAAAAGGAATAAACATTTATCATATTTTTTACGGTTTTCATATTTCACTGTTCAGATGCGTTTTGTGTGTCTCGACTTGAATAATTTTGAATAATTTTACATAACAGACTCTTTATATTTTTTTGTTTTTTTTTCTTGAATCGACTTATAAATTAACGTAGATTTTGTTGGAAATTGATTTGATTTGTGTTTAAATAATTTTTTAAATTATTAATTAAATCTTTTTAAAATTTCTTTATGAAAAATTAGATGTGTCATATAAAAATTTCTGGTGTTTTTTTATCATTTTTCATTCTATTTGCTTATACTTTTTTTTTTAAATTACTCTTATAGGTTATTTAGTTAAAAAGACGATGACGTAATGTTTTATTACCAATATTACAATGTTAAATGCATCAAATTTTAATGAACTAGTAAAATTTTATATTAGTATGTTTTCTACCCTGAGCAACGTTGCCACGTCTTCTCAACCAAAAATAATTCTCTAACTCTTGCAACACCGCAGTCATAATCTTCTTAACATAATTAATCTAATAGTATTGTTATTACGGTTTAAATGATGTATGGGTCGATTTATTATCTGTTATAGTTTTTTTTATTATGGAGGTGGGACTAAAATTAAAACCAATAATTCAATTTTATCAAATGTTGATCTAAATGCCAAATGGATCATGGTTTTAGTATTTTTTTACAACATTTTTCATTAAAAAAAAATCGAAATAGACTATTGCAATATTTTTGGAATTTGTCCCGTTAAAATAAAATAAAAATCACATTTACATAATTTAATTCTTTTTTAATTGACCCAATTAAAATGTTGTGTAATTTTTTGTAATTAAAAAAAGTTTTTTTGGCGTTCATTAAAAATCTACAATATCACCTTTGCCTGATTTACTGACTGACAGAATCAACGTATAGCAAAATCTACTTAACACGTCGGCTGCCAACTATCAGATAATTAGTAGTCAAATTACAAGATTTTTCGTAGTCGGCAGTCAACGTGTTAAAATAAAATATAAAAATAATATTATTTATTATGAATATTAAACAATTATTTCATAGAGGTATGAATTTTTAACACGTCCAATGCCAACTATTAGATAAGTAGTAGTCAAATTACAAGATTTTTCGAAGTCGGCAGTCAACGTGTTAAAATAAAATATAAAAATACTATTATTTATTATGAATATTAAACAATTATTTCATAGAAGTATGAATTTTTAACACGTCCAATGCCAACTATCAGATAAGTATTAGTCAAATTACAAGATATTTCGTAGTTGGCAGTCAACGTGTTAAAAAAATATATAAAAATACTATTATTTATTATGAATATTAAACAATTATTTCATAGAAGTATGAATTTTTAACACGTCGACTGCCAACTATCAGATAAGTATTAGTCAAATTACAAGATATTTCGTAGTTGGCAGTCAACGTGTTAAAAAAATATAGAAAGATACTATTATTTATTATGAATATTAAACAATTATTTCATAGATGTATGAATTTTTAACACGTCCAATGCCAACTATTAGATAAGTAGTAGTCAAATTACAAGATATTTCGTAGTTGGCAGTCAACGTGTTAAAAAAATATATAAAAATACTATTATTTATTATGAATATTAAACGATTATTTCATAGAGGTATGAATTTTTAACACGTCCAATGCCAACTATTAGATAAGTAGTAGTCAAATTACAAGATTTTTCGAAGTCGGCAGTCAACGTGTTAAAAAAATATAGAAAAATACTATTATTTATTATGAATATTAAACAATTATTTCATAGAAGTATGAATTTTTAACACGTCGACTGCCAACTATCAGATAAGTATTAGTCAAATTACAAGATATTTCGTAGTTGGCAGTCAACGTGTTAAAAAAATATATAAAAATACTATTATTTATTATGAATATTAAACAATTATTTCATAGAGGTATGAATTTTTAACACGTCGACTGCCAACTATCAGATAAGTATTAGTCAAATTACAAGATATTTCGTAGTTGGCAGTCAACGTGTTAAAAAAATATAAAAATAATATTATTTATTATGAATATTAAACAATTATTTCTAGAAGTATGAATTTTTAACACGTCCAATGCCAACTATTAGATAAGTAGTAGTCAAAATACAAGATATCTCGTAGTTGGCAGTCAACGTGTTAAAAAAATATAGAAAAATACTATTATTTATTATGAATATTAAAGAATTATTTCATAGAAGTATTAATTTTTAACACGTCAACTGCCAACTATCAGATAATTAGTAGTCAAATTACAAGATATGTCGTAGTTGGCAGTCAACGTGTTAAAAAAATTTATAAAAATACTATTATTTATTATGAATATTAAACAATTATTTCAGTGAAGTATGAATTTATAACACGTCGACTGCCAACTATTAGATAAGTAGTAGTCAAATTACAAGATATCTCGTAGTTGGCAGTCAACGTGTTAACCGATAAACTTAAAATTTTCAGTTTATATTTTACTCATAGCATAGGCACCCACTAAGAAAGGATTTTGCGAAATTTTGGTTTTAAAGGGTAGATATACGATGGTACAGCAAGCGCCAACTACGAATAGATTGCGCAGATCCTGAAATTCGTCGTACTGCGCCCAATAATGCGCGGTTTATCTCTTCTTAGTTGGCGCTTACTGTATATAGGCTCTATCTGTTATTCTCTCATTTGTTTTTTATTTTTGAGGAAAAAATGGGAAAAAATAGAAAAAAAAGAGGTAATACTACGAAAAATATGTAAAATGGGGACAAATGGGGAAAATTGAAGTAAAAGGAAAAAATAGGAAAAAATTGGAAAAAATAGGAAAAAAGAGGGAAAAATAGGAAAGAGTGATGAAAAATAGGGCAAAGTAGGGAAACATAATGAAAATAGTTAAAAACTGGAAAATGTAGGAAAAAATAAGAAAAAAGAAGATAAATAGAAAAAAATAGAGATTAATAAAGGAAAACAGAGAAGTATAAAGTAAATACAAAAAAATGGGGGACAAGATAATAAAAAATAGGAAGAAATGTGGAAAAATAGGAAAAAATATAAACAATAGGGAAAATAGAAAGAAAACAGGTAAAAAAACGAAAATATATGTAAAATGGGGACAAATGGGGAAAATTGGGGTAAAAGAGAAAAATAAGAAAAAAGGGAAACATATGAAAAAATAGGAAAGAGTAGTGAAAAATAGGGCAAAGAAAATAGGTAAAAACTGGAAAATGTAGGAAAAAATAAGAAAAAAGAGGAAAAAATAAGAAAAATGGGGAAAATAAAGTAAAGTAGGGAGAAATAGAGGTAAATAGAGAATAATAAAGAGAAACAGAGATATATAAAGTAAATAGAAAAAAATGGGGGAAAACAAGAAAAAATGTGGAAAAATAGGAAAAAATATGAGAAATAGGGAAAAATGGGAAACATAGTAAAAAATAAGGAAAAACAGGAAGAGGAGAAATCCAAGAATTGAAAGTTGTTTTAAACTACAAAATATATTAATTCCATTTTTAGAGTGTGTCTTATTATTAAAATAAAATATTAGTATAGATTCTGTTATCTAGATAAAATTAAAAAAAATAATTTATGACCAACTTACTACTTTCTTGCTATTATATTATTACTTATTTATTTATTATAAATATTTGAATTTCAATTTATTTATCCCAAATATAAATACAGTTTTGTTCATTTTACTTTCCCCGACCCATCAAAGGGAAAGTAAGGTGAACGAGCAAAAAAAAAATCGAGATATCGATGGAAATGTCCATTTTGAGGTCCCCCAAGAAGATTGAAACCATTTCCAGCGTATGGTCTGTCTGTGTGTCTGTGTGTAATCTTCCACGATAACTGCCGAACCCCTTGACCAATCAAGCTGAAATTTGGTATGGAGGGTCGGTGTGTGCCTAGAATGCGACCATTAGTTTTTGG
The DNA here is from genome assembly GCA_963243735.1 of Neocrepidodera transversa. Lineage (NCBI taxonomy): Eukaryota > Metazoa > Arthropoda > Insecta > Coleoptera > Chrysomelidae > Neocrepidodera > Neocrepidodera transversa. Next base: position 4,659,217 of record OY725347.1, on the reverse strand, counting down.
TTTAAATTGGTACAGTGGAGGGTCCTCAAGACCGACATTGGTTAAATATACATGTAACAATTTTTTGCTTTATTTAAATTTTAAGGACAAACAATACATTTTAGTGCAAAATGTTGTAGTACAAAGTTTTAGAGCCTAAAATTACCTACAATTTTTGTCTTAAGCCTTTTCCAAAATTTCTAATAGTTGCGCCACTAGAGGGCGCGTAAAAAATGTGCATGTATGTTTTCTATAGTTTTTCTTGATTTTGAGAACAAACAATACATTTTAGTGTAAAATGTTGTAGTACAAAGTTTTAGAGCATAAAATTACCTACAATTTTTGTCTTAAGCCTTTTCCAAAATTTCTAATAGTTGCGACACTAGAGGGCGCGTAAAAAATGTGCATGTATGTTTTCTATAGTTTTTCCTGATTTTGAGGACAAACAATACATTTTAGTGCAAAATGTTGTAGTACAAAGTTTTAGAGCATAAAATTACCTACAATTTTTGTCTTAAACTTTTTCCAAAATTTCTAATAGTTGCGCCACTAGAGGGCGCGTAAAAATGTGCATGTATTTTTTTTATATTTTTTCTTGATTTTGAGGACAAACAATACATATTAGTGCAAAATGTTGTAGTACAAAGTTTTAGAGAATAATATTATCTATAACTTTTGTTTCAAACTTTTTCCAGAATTTCCAATAGTTTCGCCACTAGAGGGCGCGTAAAAAATGTGCATGTATGTTATCTCTAGTTTTTCTTGATTTTGAGGACAAACAATGTATTTAGTGCAAAAATTTTCTTGTGCAAAGTTGTAAGGCATTAAATTTTCTTTAACTTTTATGTTTAACTTTTATCGAATTCCTCATAGTTTCACCGCTAGATGGCGAGAAAAATACACATTTAAAATTCCCTACAACTATTGTATGGAAATTTTTCCCGAATTCCAAATAATTTTCACACATGATTTTAGGAGATCCTAATTGTAGCAGTATGATATATAACGTGCGCATGCGCAGCTTATGTCATTACCAACATTGAAATATTAATTCACTATCAGCTCGCTATTTTTAATGTGTTCCATAAATCAATGTAATGCTTAGTATTTTGTAATTAAAATAATAATAATAATAAATAACATATATTTCTACGGTCGAGCCGGGAAAGTTCTGGGGTGACACAGCCGATTTTTTGTTTGTCTACGCGTTCTCAGTATATTTTAATTTCAGACTCGCTTGATATCCCTTCTCAACTCATCTTGAATTCCCTCTCTTTTTGATACTGACTATAAAATATCTTTCCCATGTTAACAATTCTTCATCAGTCAGAAAAATCAACACATAATAATTTATATCGTTTATTTTAAATTTCTTTTCTTCCCCTCGACATATAGCGTAAGATTTTATTATATTATATTATATTTTCGCTTATGTCCCCTGTTATTTTAATTCTTTTTTTATGTCTGTATATATATTTCTTATATTTACTTAAAAGTTCATATCTTATCTTTTATAATAATAATTGAAGAAGGTTATCCATAATCTCAAAAAAAAAACAAAGTCTAGTACCACAGATTAATTTAATAGTAGATTCAAATTGGCAAATAGTTTCGGCACTACTATGCCATCATCAGGCCAACTAAAATTTTGAAATATATGTTGAAGTTATACAATAAGTATTAAACATGCTTACAAAAGCGCACTTAAAATTTAGTAAGGGTGGGAAAAAGAAAACTTGCGAGTACAATATGTCTCGATTACAAAAAGAGAATCTATTTTTAATTTGTTTTATTTTTTTATAATAACAGACCTCGAAATCTGGTAATTTATAAGATTTTTGTCTTATATTTACTTTATCTGATTTTTTGGGGTTTTTGGAACGAATCCTTTTTGGAACAAATCATTTTTTTTTTTGGGGCTGAACGTTTTTTCTTTGGAACAAATCTTTTTATGGAAAAAGTTTTTTTTTTGAACGAGTTTCTTTTTTACTGGATCAGAATCTACTTTTGGGCTGACATCTTTTCTCTGTTTCCGGATCCAGGAAGTTTTTGGAAGAAACTTGATGACAAGGACAAAACCAAACTAAGTTCCATTATCCAGAAAAATAAAAAAAAAGTCTCTAAAGTATTATTAGCTAAATTTCTTTCTTCAATAAAACAAATATAAAGTTTAATTTTCTTTAACCCACAAAATAAAGAAAGGACGGATTTTGATATATATCGCAGTTTTTTTTATCAATTGTTTCTAAATACATCAAAAAATCAATTAGACTGGCGTCCAAAAATGTTTTTTTATTCAATATTTTACTTTTCGATATATTATTAAAAAGAATTTATTACTAAATCAATTTTATCAACAAATAAATATAAAATAACGTTTCATCTCCCCTTCAGCCCCTGAGAAAAATTTCACATCTCTAGGAAAATTCTTACATTTTTACTTTCCGAACAACAGAGTTGTATAGAAGGAAATTATTGCGATCATGATATTTTGACCATACCCAGATTTTAACGAATCTTTACGTTTTGAGGTCACCTGAATCCATTTATACCATTTTTAGCATGATGTCTGTCTGTGTGTCTGTGTGTCTGTGCGTGTGTGCGTGTGTGTGTGTGTGTGAACATGATAGCGTCTAAACGGCTGATCCGATTTAGATGAAATTTTATATACATATTTAGGGTGACAAGGAGACGACCTGTATAGATTTTGGAGTTAATCGGACAACCGGAAGTGACAGTTGCTATAAGTGATGACGTCATTACCAAACAAAATGGCATAAAGTTTTACACATATATTTTCTATACGTTATAGTTTAATTTCGAATGATTAAATTTTTTAAAAACTTATGCCATTGTTGCCAGATTTATCAAAAAGTATTTTTTTTCATATTTTCCTTAAATAACCAAAATAATGCATTTTTATGAAAAATTACAAGATACGAAAGTTGTAGAACATAAAATTTTCTACACATTTTGTCATTACCGGTTTTTTGAATTCCTCATAGTTTCGCCGCTAGAGGGAGTGAAAAAAATTTATATAGACATTTTTGTGACTTTTTTAGATTTTAAGACAAAATTATGGATTTTTATGAAAAATTACATGATATCAAAATTGTAGAACATAAAATTTTCTATAAATTATGTCTTGACTATTTTTTCAAGTTGCGCATAGTTTCGCCGCTAGTTTTTATTTTAATTTTAATTTATTAAATTATTATTTTTTAGTTAAATTTTTATATTAAAAATTTAAAAAAAATATCTTTAAATTTTTAATAATTAATTTTATTATTATAATTTTTTTCAAAATTTTATTACAAAAATTTTGGAATTTTTAAAAAATTGGCTAAGAAATTTAAGATTATATTACGATTTTAAACTAAATTGAATAATTTCTAAAATATTAAAGTTATTGAAATGGGATTTTCACCATTCCAAAGATAATATAAAACTCTAAATTTTAAATGTATTTTAGTTTCTTAAAATTTAGACTTGTAATTATTGTAGCCAAAATTAAGAATTTTTTTAATTTTTTTTGTAATTTCGTTTTATCAATGAGTTTAAAATAAATGAAAAAAGTAAATAGCATATCCAAAAAGGATTAAAAAGTACTATGTGTGTAAATTATTTCATAATTTTAACATAGTCTTTGTAAAAGTTATAGCAAAAAATGAAAAAAGTTAAAACAATTCAATGGATACCCATGAATTTTTGAAAAAAAATTTGATTTTTTTTTAGTTTTTTAAACTAACTTTATTAATGCATTTTGATTCAAAAACTTAAAAAAAAGGTCTGTTTCCCATTTTGAATAAAATTGAATGAGATATTAATTATTTATTGATTTTAAAATTATTCAAAAATAGGTTTTATTTGTTTTAAGGTTCAAATTAACATTAAAAATTTTAAAAAAATTACCCTTAAATTTATAGTAAAAAACTCTATAATTGTGATTTTTTTCAGAATTTTATTCAAAAAACTGTAGAATTCATAATTTTTTTTTTTGAAATTTAATAAAAGTTTAAAAAAAATTGAATAACTTTAAAAATATTAAAGATATTAAAATGGGATTTATACCATTCGATAGGTAATATAATTAATGTATTTTAATGCAGAAAAACTAAAATAATCGATTAAACAATTACTTTACTAGGAGTGTTCGGAAAGTTGGGTGGGATTACCCCCTCATTTTTATAAATATTAAAAATTTCTAGTACGTTGCTTTTTATTGAGTGAAACAATTAATCATATTTTCTTTCCTAACGTTCGAAAAATTCTTCACGGTCAAAAATCTACCAGTTTGGTAGAAATACGAGACAAGCAAAAAAAAAAAGGGACAAAACAAAAACACGGTGCCAATCTGTCTAGGCTGCTCGAAACAAATGACAGTGATTCCAGGAACAGAGCCTTCTTTTAAAACAATTTATCTGATAATTCCCTGACACCTGCAACACATCATCGCCGCAACCTCCGAAACAAAAGACAGATCTGTGAGAAATTCTTTCATTCTTTTATTTTTTTTTTCTTTTCGTTTCTTTGTGGTTCGTTTACAAATGACATAAAATCTGCTATTGTTAGGTCAATAGTTTCTACAAATGATGCGAAACTGATATTTTTACGTAATTTTTAACCTGTGAGAATATTATTTTGTTCTACCTGTTTAGTCACAAAAAAATGAAACCTTTTGTACAGGGTTCGGAGAATATATATATCAAGTGATATATATCATGAACATGATATATATCCGATATAATCTATAATTTTTTTTATTAAATTAAAACTGTTTTCCACTATTTTAAACATCCGAAAATGTCTCAATATGCTCTTGGGATTCCCAGCTTCGCCATGATTTATTTTGTTATTGCTTTTACTTATCCTCTATCCCAAATAATCAGGGTTACCGTTTTCAGTAGATTTCCTACTAAATTAGTAATTTTTAAGAAAAATGACGGTGTTAATTTTTTTGTCCAAAATTTTTCCTCTTTTCACTTTGTCATTTTTCTGAAAATACCCGGTTTTTTCTAAAATTACCCCTTTTTCTGAAAATTACCCCTTATTTTCGTCATAATTCCTTCAAAATTTCCCCTCTTTTCTCTCAAATACTGTCTCTTTTTGTCTCAAATTTCCCCTCTTCTCTCAATTTTTGTCACTTTTTCCTGAAATTACCCCGTTTTTACTAATATTACCCCATTTTTTTTCTTAAAATTACCTCTTATTTTTTCATTTTTGTAATTTATTCTCAAATTTCCCCACTTCCTCCATAATTTCCCCTCTTTTCTTTCAAATTTTCGAACTTTTTTGTCTTAAATTTCCCCTCTTTTCTTTCAAATTTTGTCACTTTTTTTTCTTGAAATTACCCCGTTTTCCGCTTTTTTTAAAACTACCCATTTTTTCTCATTATTGTCAGTTTCTGTCAAATTTCCACCTTTTTAGGAAAAAATCACTTTTTTTGAGTAATTATTTTCTTCTTTCCGCCATCTTTCCCCCTTACCACTCCATTGTTACTGATAGAAAGGGAGAGGGAGAAAATTGGAAATAAAAAACAAAGATTATATATTAAAAAATTGGGGAAAAAGTTTTAAACTAAAAAAGTAGGGAAAAAAAGGCTGGGGCGAAATGTGGAAAAAAGTAGGTGAAAAATTGGTAAAAAAAGTTTCAAATTTTAAATTATAAAAAAATTAGTGAAAAAGTGGAAAAAAGTTTGACACAAAGAAATAAGAAATTAGTAAAAAATGTAGGAGAAAAGTGAAAAAAAGTAGGGGAAAGGGTGGAATAAAAAAGTAGGGAAAAGTGGAAGAAAATAGGAGAAAAGTGAAAAAATAGGAAAAGAAATGAAAAAAAAAAGATTGAAGGAGAAAAGTGAAAAAAAAAATTTTCCACAAAAAAATTAGTCTAAAATTTATGAGAAATGGGAAAAAGTAGGGAAAGGACAGAAAGTAGGGGAAAAGATAAAATAAAAAAGTAGGAGAAAAGTGACAAAATGGAAAAAAGCTTTAAAGGGAAAAAGTGGAACAAAAAAGTATGACACAAAGAAATTAGTAAAAAAAATGTGTGAGAAAAAGTGGAAAACAGTAGAGGAAAGGGTGGAATAAAAAAGCATGGAAAAAAGTAGGGGAAAAGTGAAAAAAAAATAGTTAAAGATGTGGAAAAAGTTTTTGAGGAGAAAAAGTGGAACACAAAGAAATTATTAAAAAAGTAGGAGAAAGAGGGTGGGGGAATAATGGGAAAAAAGTTTGAAACATAAAAAAATTACTGAAAAAACAGGAGAAAAAATAAGTTTGGGAAAAAAGGGGAAAAAAGTTTGAAACTAAAAAATGTAGGGCACAAAATGTAAAAAAATATCTAAAACAAAAAAATGGGGGGAAAAAATTTGAAATATAAAAAAAATTGGTAAAAAAGTAGAGGAAAAAAGAATGGTGGAAAAATTGCAAAAAAAAATTGAAATAATAAAAATAGAGAAAAAATGAGTCGGGGAAAAAGTGGAAAAAAGTTTGAAATATAAAAAAATTGTGAAAAAGTAGGGGAAAAAGTGGAAAAAAGTAGGGGAAAAGTGGAAAAAATTGGGAAAGAAGTAGAAAAAAAAGTTTTAACGGGAAAAAGTGGAACAAAAAAGTATGACACAAAGAAATTAGTAAAAAATATAGGACAAAATGTAGAAAAAAAGAAGTGGAAAGAGTGGAATAAAAAAATAGGGGAAAGTGGAAAACAATAGGGAATGTAGTGGAGAATAAGTTTTAAGTGGAAAGAGTAAGCTATATTTTCTTTTTTTTAATAGACAAGTTAGATTTAGATAGTCAAGACTTCTTTTAATAAAATAAATATAAATAGTGTTATATTTTCTTCTTTTTTTAATATACAGATTAGATCTAGATATTCTAAGACTTCTTTTAATAAAATAGATTAAAATACACAGGTTAGATTTAGATAGTTAGTAGATTTTGGTAGAATGCGATTCATTGAAAATGTGATTTTTTTGCCATTTTTTTTTTAATTTTGTTGACGATTTTTTGTGATTTTTTGCCATTTTTTTTTGGAATTTTTTTGCCATTTTTTTTTAATTTTGTTGACGATTTTTTGTGATTTTTTGCCATTTTTTTTTGGAATTTTGTTGACGATTTTTTGCGATTTATTTCAATTCGTTCGATTTTTTTCATTTTCAATTTTTTTTTTTGATGGCTATAATTGTTTCCGATTTTTTGGTTGTTTTTTGTTTTTTTTTTGCGATATTTTTTTTTCTTACGTCGTTTTTTTTTGCGATTTTTAGCGATTTTTCGATTGATCTGCAACTTTATTGATTTTCGTTTTTTTCCGCATATTACAATTTTTATTTTCATTTTTTACCAATGTTTTTTGATTTTTGTTTTAATTTTATCCAATGTTTTCTGTTTTTTCTTATTTTTCCTATTTTTCCGATTTTCTGATTTTTTCTGATTCTTTCGATTTTATCTTATCTTTCTTTATTTTGTCTCATTGTTTTGTTTTTTTTTTCTAATTCTTCCTTTTGTTTTTTAATTGTTTTCTCATTTTTTCTTATTCCTCTCATTTTTGTTCAAATTCTTTCAGGTTTTTATCACTTTTTCTTATTCTTCTGATTTCTTTCATTTTCTTTCGATTTCTATTGACTTCTTTCGATTTCTTTCGGTTTTTCAATTTTTTTTTATTTTTCTCTTTTTTTTTATCGTTTTTTCCCATTTTCTGATTTGTTATTTTTTTGGTTTTTCTAATTTTTACTCGTTTTTCCCATTGTTCTCTTATTTTTATTTCTTTCTTTTGTTTTCTAATGTTTTCTCATTTTTCTTATTTCTCTGATGTTTGCAATTTTTTTGCCGTTTTTTTTTTGGAATTTTGTTGACGATTTTTTGCCATTTTTTTGGAATTTTGTTGACTATTTTTTGCGATTTTTTTGGAAATTTGTTGACGATTTTTTGCGATTTATTTCAATTCTTTCGATTTTATTCATTTTTTAATTTTTTTTTGATGGCCATAATTGTTTCCGGTTTTTTGGTTGTTCTTTGTTTTTTTTTGCGATTTTTTTGCAATTTTTGCGAATTTTTTTTATTTCTTACGTCGTTTTTATGCGATTTTTGGCGTTTTTTTTTTCGTTTTTTTCCGCATTTTACAATTTTATTTTTCATTTTTTTTAAATGTTTTTTGATTTTCGTTTCAATTGTTTCCAATGTTTTCTGTTTTTTTTTTCTTATTTTTCCAATTTTTTCCGATTTTTTCTGATTCTTTCAATTTTATCTTATCTTTCTTTATTTTTCTCATTGTTTTGTTTATTTTTTCTTCCAATTTCCTTCAATTTCTTTCGATTTCTTTCGGTTTTCAGATTTTTTTTTATTTTTTTTTTTTTATCGTTTTTTCTCATTTTTTGATTCGTTATTTTTTTGGTTTTTCCTCGTTTTTCCCATTGTTCTGTTTTTTTTAATTTCTTTCTTTTTTTTTCTAATTTTTTGTCATTTTTTCTTATTTCTCTAAATTTTTTTCGATTTTTTAGCCATTTTTTTTGGAATTTTATTCACGATTTTTTGCGATTTATTTCAATTCATTCGATTTTTTCATTTTTTTGCGATTTTTTGCAATCTTTGCGTTTTTTGCAATTTTTGTGATTTTTAGGTTAATTTTTTTTTCGATTTTTCAACAACTTTTTTCCGCATTTTACAATTTTCTTTTTCATTTTTTCCTATATTTTTTAATTTTTATTTCAATTTTTTTTTAATGTTTTCTGTTTTTTTTTTCATATTTTTTCCGATTTTTTCTGATTTCTTCGATTTTATCCAATCTTTCTTTATTTTTTTCATTGTTCTATTTTTCCTAATTCTTTCTTTTGATTTTTTTAATTGTGTTCTCATTTTTTCTTATTCCTCTGATATTTTTCTATTTTTCAATTTTTCGTTTTTTTTTCTCATTTTTCTTATTTTTTTCAAATCCTTCCTTTTAGGTTTTTATCATTTTTTCTTATTCTTCTGATTTCTTTCGATTTTTTCCTATTTTACCGATTTTTTTTTTTCATTTTAAAAATTAAAAAAATTACGTAAGGAACTTCATTCTTGACGGGGGAGGGGGTCCCTCGACCGTACAATTTAAAATGAAAATTATATTTTAAATTAGCGAATAAGAAAAAGGAAAGATTTTTGTAATGCATATTTAGGATAATCAAATTTGCCCTCCCCCCTCCAGCTATAATCATACATTTCGGTACCTTTTATTTTACCAATACGCCACTGTGTCTAAGGCAAATATAGATCATCGAAATATCTCCTCTTGCTGATAAAATGTATACTAAGTAATAATAAAAATACAATCGACAATCCTATATTTTTTTCATTCTGGATCCTTTTTAGTGATACCCCACTGGTTTAAAGTAATTTCGAACTCTAGTAAACTGTTTTTAATTGCATAAATGGAGCGAGACCGACTAGTTTTAATCCCAGAGCCGCGAAAGGATTTAATAAACGTCCCCCCGGTGACAATATGTTTTAATAACCTCCCCCTTTTGTACATGTGGTTGTCACCCCCTTTCAGACGCAGATACGGGAATCCTACAGGGAACACTTTGTTGGGCTACCCCTTATGAGAAAGTGATCTTAATGGAATTTTGTTAGTTTATTAGGTGATTATTATCGACAGGGGTTTTAGATTACCAAATAAAATTAAAATTTTAATCAAAAATTAAAACGCCAAGTCAGTACCACAACGTGTATTAAAAATATGTTAAATGGGGTTAGAAGTAGGCTACTAGTTTCGGCTAAAATGCCATCATCAGGCCTAAAAGATTTACATTCAATGGTAATTAGCAAGTTAACATAGTAGCAAATTTTTTTAAAAATATCCAGCAAATAAACACTTTCTTTTAAATTCCTACCATTTCAAGTGTATTTTCGACCTAATCAAATAAAACAGAAAGGTAAGTAATTGTTTATTAGATATATATTCGTTTGAAATAGTTTAAGGTTATGTAATAAATATTTTGATATTTATTAGTGGTATTTATGCAATAATACCCATTAGAAAATCAATTTAATAATTTTTCAAATCTAAAGTTTGTTCCCGAAGCGAGTTACTAACTTGTTAAGCTCGCATGATATCGAGCAATTAGCGATGTTCGATACATATCGATACCTTTGAGTATCGATACATTTTCTGACGATATTCGATATTTTGTATCGATACTCAGGTTAGTACCAATACCACATACTTAAAAAAGAATATACTGCTAAAGAGAGACGTACGACATGCCTAAACACGGACGCCGCCATTTTTATTTTACACTAGTATATAGTCCACACTATTCACTTGTGTGTACTAATGGTTGCCTACACGTCAAATGATTAAGGATAATTTAACCTATTAACATTTAAAAAATAATAATTATAAAAATAAAATACAGTGTTAAGAACATAATGTATTTATTTATAATATACTATACTTTTAAAATTGCCACATGTCTTTACAAAACAAGAGATAATAAAATAAAACAAGAACTAAATAGTTTCTAAATAAAATGTTTCCATAAAATAACTAAATAAACAACTAAGACCGAACAATAAATACCACTTTAAACGTACAACAAAATACAAACTAATTACAACGATACAACCATAAAGTAGGCAACACACTATTCATTTAAATATTGAACTGTTTATATTTTAACACAAAAATCTTAACGAAAACTAAAACAAATGTAGATAAATATCATTTACATATAAAAGACAAGGATAGATTCCGGCACAACAAAGTACCGAGTACAACCAACCCAACCAACAAGTTGAAATAAAAATGGCGGAAATTCTATCTCCTTTTATTGTGAACGCAAAACAGATGCGCAATGGTACCTGACTCGCCCTTGACCAATACCGTGTATCAATACATTTCCTGAAAAATCTTATCGATCCTATTATTAGGCAACACGCAATACATCTTACTTTTCTAGTTTTCTATGGAGGAAATAAACGACGTGTGTTTTCGTTCGAAATTAGATAAGAGATGGCAGATTGTAGGAATGATACGGTTGCAGCTGAACTAGGCGAGTAACTGGTAATCCCCCAAGAAATCACTCTGTGTAAAAGTATAACATTTTTATTTTCTTTTATTTTAGTAAGTCATTCATCGATGGAAATTAGTTAAAATTGTTTTGCTTTGTGATTTATTTATATGAAATTTATTTATAAAAACAAAATTTGGAGGAATGTGCAAAGTTTGTAATAATGAATGACATTAAATCAACTGGAACTACAACCAATTTAATAAAAAATTTATTATTAACCGCTGCTAAACTTAAATTCCAAACTATGAAAACGCAACACGTAGACGTATCGAAACAATCGATATTTCGTGTGTCGATACTTTTTAATTTGTGTATCGATACATTGCTTTTCGATACGTATCGATACGAATATCGATACTTTCCAACGTATCGAACATCGCTAGGAGCAATGCAACCTGCAACGCCATGCAAGACGCAATTTCTCTTGATCAAAGACATGCGCAGTTAAAGCCCAGCTGATCGACTTTTGCAAGAGCTTGCAATGAGGGAGTTCCCTCAATGTTGCCAACCTAGAAAAAGGTCTACCAACGGGGAAGGATTATTTTTGGTCAAAATCTACACTTCATTATTTTCGCAATGATAAAATATGTATATAAAATTTTATTGAGCTTTCCAGAATATATCGTTAGCGAAATATAATGATTTTAATAAAATCTTACTTCTGATTGGTTGAAATTTCGTTGTCAAATGTCATTCGTTATAAAGTAAGTATAACAGAGGGACATGTTTCATTTTCAGATTATAGAATATTCAAACTACTCGCCTAATTCAGTTTAGTTCCACCAATCCTCCAAGGCTGTAGGTCAGTCGCTGAAAATGAAACATGTCGCTCTGTTATACTTACTCTATGACAAATGACATTTGACAACGAAATTTTAGTCAATCAGAAGAAAGATTTTATTAAAATCATTATATTTCGCTAACGACATATTCTGGAAAGCTCAATAGAATTTTGTACACATATTTTATCATTGCGAAAATAATGAAGTAGATTTTGACCAAAAATAATCCTACCCCTTTGGTAGACCTTTTTCTAGGTTGGCAACATTGAAGGAACTCCCATATTGCAACTTTATCGGTTTGGTGCGATTTCTATTGATTAAAAGTTGCAATTCTAGGGAGAAATCTAGTTACTTTTGGTTTACCAACTCACCAAATGTCACTTCACTTGTCATTCAGGATTGTCATTTTTATTTTAATTATTACTTTCACGGACCCATCAAAGGGAAAGTAAGGTGAACGAGCAAAAAAAAAAATCGGAGTGAGCAGTCGCATTGAATTGGCCTTCCAGATGGGTTAGTCCATTGTAATAAAACGTTATTCGTTAAAAATGGCGGCATAACCGCACCTTTATTTTAGTAAATTGTTAATCAGAATGTTCTGATATTTCACAACTTAATGTATTTATTGTATACAGTGAAAGTGAGTGACAACAATTGTTTTGATAGTATTTACAGTGTAAAATTCGCATTTGTTATAAATAAATAGGTGAGAAAATAATCTTACAATTCATTTTAACACGTCAACTGCCGTAGTATTCCAAATATTTATTGAATCTTAATTATATTTGTTCATACTTATTACTCTGTGTATAGAGTACATTGTAAACCTGCAGTACAGTGTATCAATAAAGAAATTCCACGTCAACCATTGTTAACATTTATTAAAAAAAATGCCTTTTATATAAAATTATTTATTATAATCATTATTAATTAGTATTTTTTTTTCAAGCGAATCTTTTTGGTCGGCGCAAAGTTAATTTCGGAGGAGGATAATTTTTGAGGTACCAGATGCAAGCGTTATGCTTAAATGGTCTTCCAACACTAAAAAATAACCATATTAACCACTATATAGTACCTATAAAAACTAATTTACAGTAACATATCTTTTTTCCTCTGACAGGGATCATCTTTGACGAAAGCCGTCAAATTCGGTTCTTCGATCCACCTCGGCGGCGCCTCTGAGGTTGCTTCTTTATTGACGTCTTCGTCTTGTTTCGGTTCTTCAGTTTCCGGAGGAGTTTGCCACCAAAGTGGCGGTTCTTGGTGACAAGGATGAATATAAATTTCTGGCGGTTCTTTGGCTTTTTGTTTTTTTAATAATTTTTTATAATTTTCTTCGTATTCTCGTTGGTCTCGTTCGATTTTTTTATAAAGTTTTTCCTGTCTGTCTTCTTCTATGCAGTCCAATTCGTATTGGTAGGAACGGTTGAAAATTTTTACTATGCGAGAAAAAATTCATAAGGAAATAATTGAGTTGGTCGGAAGTTTTTGCCTACCATACCAAAAGTTTGAATAATTTTGCCAAAAGCATGTGCGTCGACAGGAAAAGAGTTAGGGGATAGGGAGAAACAAAAATGTATAATTAATAAACAATGGCAAAATCTATAAAAACGAGATACTTTTTACATGACTCACCCTGTATACCTATATACAGGGGGAGTAAATCGACTTTTCTTTTTTCCTGCAAGTGACGCACATGTTTGAAAATAAATTTACCTTTGTGCATATACCGAGGATCGTAATTTCCCGACGACACGGTATACTTTTTGTACATTTTATGGATAAAAAAATCTTCTTTTCCGGGCTTTGTCACCCACGAGTATCTTTCTTTCAACATCATTTTTTCCAAAATTTTTGGATGCGGCTTTTTTATTGATACTTTGCTCGGATCCGGAGTTTCATCGTCTTTATAAGCTTTTAATAAAAATAATATATAAATATATACAAAGTGTCCCTGAAATTGTAAATAAAAATCCCGATGGGCCGCCTGTTCTCCTCATATATATAATACTCCTATATCGCCAACGTCCTATCTTTGCCTGTAGAAACAAAGCGTTAATACAGAAGGAGATGCAAGATCGGAATTGGGTACCAACACGCATGCCCATATACATAAATTGCATTGGCGTCGTGTCCCGTGGTGAAAAAGGAACGTAGAGATAAGAAAAGTTAACCAAAAGTAGGCGATTTTATAGCTGTAACGCCTATGCCTATCCGAGACTGCGTGAGAGAGAAACGATCGTCTACACTCTACTATCGGCGACACACTTCTCTCTCAAGCTGCTGGCGATATAGGAGTAATAATTACATATATGGTTCTCCTCCATATATATCGTCCGCCATCTTGAATTTATTAATTTTGAAAAAATTCAAAATGTCCGACATCAAAAACCTCCACATACCAATTTTGAATAGAATCGATAAATAATCATAAATATAGTCCGCCATCTTGGAGTCCCCATTTTGGTTTTATGAACTTTAACAAAAAGTTTATAATATCCACCCTCAAAATACGAATTTTGAATAGAATCGGCAAATAATCATATATTAAATCGTCCGCCATCTTGATTCTATGAATTTTGACAAAGAATTCATAATCTTCGACCCCAAAAACCCACACATACCAATTTTGAATATAATCGCTAAATAATCATAAATGTCGTCCGCCATCTTGAATTTATGAATTTTGACAAAAAATCTGATATCGAATAGGGGAGTTCCCTCAATGTTGCCAACCTAGAAAAAGGTCTACCAACGGGGAAGGATTATTTTTGGTCAAAATCTACTTCATTATTTTCGCAATGATAAAATATGTGTACAAAATTCTATTGAGCTTTCCAGAATATATCGTTAGCGAAATATAATGATTTTAATAAAATCTTACTTTTGATTGGTTGAAATTTCGTTGTCAAATGTCATTCGTCATAGAGTAAGTATAACAGAGCGACAAGTTTCATTTTCAGCGACTGACCTACAGCCTTGGAGGATTGATGGAACTAAACTGAATTTGGCTAGTAGTTTGAATATTCTATAATCTGAAAATGAAACATGTCGCTCTGTTATACTTACTCTATGACGAATGACATTTGACAACGAAATTTCAACCAATCAAAAGTAAGATTTTATTAAAATCATTATATTTCGCTAACGATATATTCTGGAAAGCTCAATAGAATTTTGTACACATATTTTATCATTGCGAAAATAATGAAGTAGATTTTGACCAAAAATAATTCTTCTCCGTTGGTAGACCTTTTTCTAGGTTGGCAACATTGAGGGAACTCCCCCATTGATTCTGTATAACCTATTCCAACATAGAATTGTCATTTTTACATGTATTGCTAACTTCACATCATTGTCAAAGCAGAAATGAGTAATAAATAAAACAAAACCAAGACCTTTACTACTATGGTTAATGCAAACCAGTTACTATATTATACATCACAATATTTTTTGTATTTTTGAAGAGAAGAAAATGAAAAACAAAAAATATAACCCACGGAGGAGATTTTAACACAAACTACGGTGGCTAATAAAAACAAAAAAAACTCAGATTTAAGACATTTTACACAACTTGGCAACCTCATAAGTCATTGCGATTTAAACATTAAACAAACGCTGTGGCTACCCGTAAGATAATAAAATATTATTTGAAAGGCAATGAAGTCATAGTTGACGGACAGCCATTAGTTAACTTGAAAATTTGATTATTTATTATTGTGAGGAGTGTTACCGTGTATGCTTTACACAGAAGTTCCTGGTACGATTCTCGAGGAAATATTTTTTTTTAATACACAGGGTAGATTTAGATAGTCAAGATATCTTTTAATAAAATAATATTCGTCTGGCTTGCCTTTCAAATAATATTTATCTGGCTTACCTTACGAGTAGCCACAGCGTTAAACAAAATTAACCAAAGTCTGAATAGTCCAGGCATCTTAGGCCTTAAAAGAAGAAGAAATCTAACCCTAATTTTAATATTCAAAATAATATATATAAAAATAGAAAAAAAAAGGTCTTTAATGTTGGTTTCTACCAAAATATTTCTTGTTTGTTGATATATTTTTACTTACGAATGGGAATGATCTGTTTTCCAATGGTGGTTTGCGTTATCCTCGGTCCATCGTAAGGGGTTAATTGTTGCGAAGATTGAAGCATTCGCGTTATTTCTTCGATGCCATAATCTTTTGGCGGACGAGGAGGTAGCACAATCATTTTTTCAAATTACTAATTACTTCCCGAATTTTATAGGTACTTGAAAAAAAAGGACATAATGACAGTTACTTTAACCTAAATTTTTGACAAAAGTTTACGCACTTTTTATTCATCAATTTTTTATAGTTAAACGTTAAAGAATCATATTACAGTCTGAAAAAAATATTGTCCAATCAGAACTTGCTCCATCTCAAGATTTAAAATCAAATCATGAACCAGTTCTGACCTCAGAGTAAATAGCATACATTAAAAATCACGGATGCCTGGCCAATCAGAGCGCACAGAAGCGTGGCCTGAAAACCGCTAAATTTAAATCTTCGAATTTATTTTTGGATATAACAATGTTGTGAATGTACAATAAAAAAAACAGAAATTAAACCAAAATTTATTTTAAACATTTATTTTAGACACAAAAAAAATTTACTTCTCTGATTCCATATTTATTTATATATGCTGTGAAGTAAAATTTATATTAGTGTAGCAATAAAAATTACTATTTTTTATTTTTAACAAATGAAAACTTAAAAGCAATTGCCAAATATGAAATTAGTTTTAACAAAAATATCAGAAAGACCATTTCGCATAAGAAGTCAATGTAAACATGTAAAATAGCGCGTAGGCATCCGTGATTTTTAATGTATGTAATGTAAATATATATAGAGAGGGCAATTCTATCCTTTTTTATTAAGCCAACATCTAGTCATAGTACAAACTAGTAAAGCGACTCTCGGTCGGCGCCAAAGTTCGCGTTTTTTCTTCGCGCAGGCATCATCGCCATCTTCTCTGTACTAATCATATTCTCTCCAATGGTGTGACCGACCACAGTCACATGATTTTAGTTGACACTTGACAGTCAGCTGTTGTGTATTTATGTTATTTTCATATATAAGAGTTCATAGTTTATAGTTATTTTTTTTTAGCCATTGCTATATCCAATAATTAATTATTTACAATTTGTTGAAATTACTACTTTATTTTTATTTATTCGTAGAATAAAAGAGGCGTGGTTTATGACGGTCAAAAAATAGCAGATTCCATTTGACTGTAGTAACTTGCATTTCATATTCGACCCATAGATGGTGTGCGCGCTTAATTTTACAAATTTGACAGTTTTTGTTTTAAATACAGTATTTTCTGGACATACTCAGAAAAAGAAATATATTCAATAACAAAACAAAACGTTATAGAACTAAATAGTGCTAGTTTTGTCTATTTTTCAGTAGTGAGTGCGCTGGTGCCACTTTTGGCACCACTGTACTACATTTGACAACCCTGAAAATTAGTAAAATGGCGTCAAGGTTAAATTTCTGTTCCTAAAAAGATCAAACGAACCGCCTGAAAGTCGCCATACTGATAGAATATATGTACTGTGATCTAGTTTACTTTTGTTGACATCGTCCTCTAAAAATTTCATAAGCGTATTTTCTAGCAGGTGTTAGTAATATTGCTGTTTATTGATAATAGTTCATATTATTGTATATTACATTTATATTTAAATTATAGTTTAATACATTGATATTTAATATCAGTAAGTTATAGAAGAGCCACCTTGTTAATGACTATTAAATAGAAATATGTATTATATAAGAAACCGATGAATTAACACACCGCATATCTGGTTCTCGAATAAAATATTTCAGATTTAGTTTTAGTTTAGCCATCGAATTAATCGAATTATATTATTTTTCGGAATAGAATAAAAATTGTTTGATAGTGACAAGTTTTATTTTTCCAATTGTAGCACAGGGTAATTTAAAATCATACATTAAATAGTTTACTGTTTGTGACGCGGATTCGTGTTATTTTTGTAGTGTTATAAGTCGTACTGAATATCTTTGTGAACATTTTGAACTATTTTAAGTGATTTTATTGAGAGGTTGTTAAACCATGGGAAAATAATGTGACAAATGTGGTACTTTTTCCAAGCCATTAGATAATCTTACACTTCACAAGTAAGTTACAGAAAATACAACTTTATCAAAATTATATTACTACTCACGACATATTTAATTCTAATGTGATATATTAATCCCATGTAAAATACCCAATTTTAATTATCTTATTTTTGCTAAAATAAGTAAAAAGTTATAATTCTTCACGTCGCCACTGCCTAATACCGTTTGTTTACATCACGTCAATTTTTATTGTTGATTTCGTCCTCTGCACGAGATTTTTCTCCGCGTCTTACGTCCCTCGCCCACAAACTTTGCCGAGAAAGAGGGCTTGATGTTATTATTTCCAAAGAGTATCTAATATAGACGTTTCACGTAAATGACTCAAGGTCAACTTGCTTTTGTGTTTCGGGACCAAAAACCTAGATGTCTCTGTCAGTATGAATAATTAAATTTAGGTTGGCTGCAATGAGAAAATTTCAAATTTTATTAGATAAAAGTTTGCTGTACTGGTACTTATTACTGACTTTTTGATTTAGTTTATATGGTGTATAACTTATGCGCAACTCTGTATTTTTTAAAATTCCATAGCTTTAAATTATTTTATTAATATTTTATTGTAACATGTTATAATATTAGATTGTAACAAATGTATAAATGGTATAACCATTGAAATAAATAAAACTTTCGTTATAGTTTGGCCCGCTGATTTTTAACATTTTAAATGGAGCTAACTTTATTACCAATATCTAATAAAATTTGAAATTTTATCATTGCAGCCAACCTAAATTTAATTTTTCGTACCAACAGAGCCACTTTTTCCTAACGTTTGTTTTTTTGAACAAGATAAATAAAATAAGTTTTATGACGAAGTACTAAACACAAAAACGTGTCAAAAAATTTCGCATTATTAAAATCAAAATCGCATTATTTTTATTAGAGCTGCATAATTTTATCTAAAGTAGTTGGCAACATTGTCTACTTGTGAAACCCCCAATAGAATGGGACCGACTGATCGTCAATACAGACTGTCAGTCGCATGTGTAACGCAATGTTGCCAATCTGCGGGTAATTACCAGATTAAAATTCGGGTATTTCTTTCCATCTTTATATCATGTCAATTATTCACGGTTTTGATATGTTTTGTGGGAGTAGTAGTAAAAATGACAGCTCCAGCTATCTTATTTCTCAAAAAATACTTAAAAATAGTAATTGGTTTGCATTGAACACACTTGGCAACACTACCACATAATTCACGTCAGATGTCAAAGTAAAATAGAAAATAGCCCTGGCAGCTGAGGCCTCAAAAAGGAAAAAGAAGAATCGGGTATTTTGCGTCAAAGTTGCGGATATTTTGTTGATTTGTCATTGGCAACACTGGTGTAACGGCTCTTAAACAAAAAAAAAAACAAATATCGTGTAAATTTTTTAATTAGAACCAAGACAATTGAAACAAATATTTTTTTTAAATAACAATTGTGAATGTTTAAAAAATACATATTAATGCCTAGGCACTGCATCATGAGAAGTGTACACTTTAAAATAAACATTAGAATGTGCTACTTTATACTTTTAGTCACAATCTATATAAAACACTGGCCTAAAAAAATCAACTCTTCAAATACAGCCGCAGATTATAAAAATTACGTCCATCCTGTATGTAATTTTTTTTTTGAAGCTAGACCAGCGCGATCACAGAATTTAATAATTGTGAAATACACTAAGACAAACTATAATATACTAACATATTGGTCCAATTTTATACAGGGATTGGCAATGTTGCAACACAATTACCGAACCCTGTATGTAAATAAAAAAAAAACTATTTTGTACTACTAAGTACCAGAAAAGAAATAATTACTTAAAAATTAAATATATAAGAAGTGTATCCCTCCAGATTTCAAGATACAGAGGTACCGGAATATAAATATTTTCCATAATGAATGCGGAAAGTGTTAAGGAACAATTATTTATCTACGAACGTGCGGAAAATCTATTTCCAGATAATACTTTAAAATGCCTCGACTTTTGTAGGTTTTTTCCAGAAAATGAAACAAAAATAAAAATCAGTAGATTTCGTTAATACTGGTTATAAGTTTACTGAAGTTTATTTTTAATATATTTGAATTGCTAATTCACTGTTTTTTTTTTTAATTTAGGTGACTTAAAAGTATAAAAAAATTTTCATCATAATCCAAAAATTTAGGTTTTTATCTAAAATTTAATCTTTTGAAATTTTTATTGATTTCGAATTGAGGATTCTTTAAAAATTTGCGTTTTTCATTTTGTTTAAATTTGATTTAATTTATCTTTTAAATTTCATGTTTTTTTCCCAAAACGATAAAAATAAAATATGAAATGAAAATCCCAAGTCATGTACCACAAAACTATATTTCTTTAAAATTATTGGGGGGTGGGAAGCGGCGACTAGTTTCGGCTAAACAGCCATCTTCAGGCCATATATAAGTAGTAAAAATATTAGTTTTTAGTATAATAAATCCATGCGGATAAAATAATTAAAAGAGCGGTGGTAGGATTTAAATTTATGTGACATGAAAAATTTTAAAGTAAAGGGTTTTATAAGTAAATCCGGGTATAAAACCTTTTAATTTACTTTAAAAAATGTTTACATGTCACATAAATTTAAATCTTTTGCACAAGTCCTACCGCCCTTTTAATTATTTTATCCACATAGATTTATTGTACTAAAAACTATTTTTACTACTTTTATATTGCCTGAAGATCCCTGTTTAGCCGAAACTAGTCGCAACTTCCCCTCTTAATAATTGTGTTTTATGACTTGACAGTTTCATTTCATATATTGAAAATTGGACCACATTTGAGATATAGATATAACCTTATGGATTTGATAAAAATAAAAATTGTTCAATTCCCAGTTTTTCAAATTTAGTATTATTAAAACAAATATTGAAATTTTTTCTGCATGTTCGTAGAAAACGTCCCTTTAAGTAACGTATTTCCGGACACCCTGTTCGAGTTTTAATGTAAAAATTAAATAAATCCGGGTGTGTGAAAATAATTTTATACAATGGAAAATTATTTTCTATTTGCCCGTTTTTTTCTACGACTTTCAATAAATACATTCTGATTAATTGTTTTTTATATATATAATTTAATTTCCGATTACAGTTTTACAGGCACAATAAAGTAACTAATACGCTACGTTTATGTGGGATAAGGGTTTTTTTTATCACAAATATGTAAGATGGATTTTGTGTCCGATAAAAAAAATAAGAGACATTAAAGTTAGTTGTGTATATATATTTATAAATTTTTTTGTAGCCTGCAAGAAAAATACCAAGTTGTAAATAACTAAATTTAATTTTAAGTCTTTATAATTGCACAAAATCCATTTTTTTATTCAACTAGACTGGGTATTCCCAGAAATATTCTTTAGTTTTTGAAAAACTGTATAGAAAGGCGTCAAAGCGACAGGTAACATCAATTTTCTTTTGCGGATATTTAGGAAATTTCCTGCCTTTTTCAATATCTATTGAGTTAAATTTTAATTAATTAAACCACTATAATAATAAAATTAATCTATCTGCATTATTAGAGGGATAGTATTTTGTTATGAAATTCTGGCTTATCCTAAGCCCGAAAAATATTTTTTTGAATACCAGTTGAGACTAAGAATAACGTTTTTTGGTTAAATGTTTAAATAAAAATTCAATTTTATGAAATATTAATACACAGTCGACAGAATGAGTTGAAATGACATTTAAGAAAAATCCGAAAAAAATTTGAAATGATGTTACCTACCATTCCATTTTTTTAAATACATACACGTATTTCACTAATTTTTATCATTTATACCGGAAGCAAATCTATCTTCGAAAAAGTCTCGCCCAAGCACATCACAATTATTTTTCACTCGTCTTTTTTTAACACATAAATAATTAGAATAGGGTGTTCTTATTTAAATAAAGTCTATTTCCCAATAATAATTCATCTAAAAAGATAATTACTTCAATCTACAATATTTAAACCGATTATAATGGGATAGAGAAGTATTTAACCCTCCGGCCGGCGAACTGCGCCCTTTTATGATGCATTTTTACATATTTGTTTATATTTCTGTATAATGTGTTGCATACCCGTAGGCATTGAAAATACTTTTAAAAATGTATTTAAATATATATACTACTTTCCTGCATTTAAAGTATTTTAATAAAATTAGGATTTCTCCGAAATAATAGATCATAGACATTAGAGACTCAAATAGGGTAATAAAAAATTTGTGGAATAAACAATAATCGCCAATTAGAAACTTTATGTCTGCATGAAGGGATAATCCGAAGTTAAGGGGAATTTTTGTTTCCAGGCAAGTGAACGATTTCAAAATTTCTGAGAAATAATGTATTTAAACGTCAAAAATGGAAAAAAACTAAATTAAAACAACAAAAATCAATACAAAAATCAATGAAGCAAAATTGGCACAAATCGAATGAAATAGATAAAAATCGGCGAAAAAAAAATCGAAACAAATCGACAAAAATCTATAAGTCCAAAACAATTAGAAAAAATCGAATAAAATCTACAAATTGACGAAAAAAGACCAAAACAATCCGACAAAAATTTAATTAAATTGAAAGAAATCGAAACCAATCGAAACAAATCAATAAAAATTAAAAAAAATCCATTAAACTCCAAAAAAAATCGATGGAAACCGAAAAGGTCGCATAAAATCGATAAGAATAAAAATAACAGAAAAGGATTTAATAAAATCGACAAAAACCGAAACAAATCAAGAGAAATTGAAAAATCGAATAATTTCTAAAAATTGAAGAAAAAAAATCAAAACAAAATGACAAAAATCGAAAAAAAATAAATGAAAATTGAAAGAAATCGACAAAAATCTATAAGAGTCCAAAACAATTAGAAAAAATCGAAAACAATCGAATAAAATCTAAAAATTGACGAAAAAGTATGAAAACAAACCGACAAAGGTTAAATAAAATTGAAAGAAATCGAAACAAATCGACAAAAGTCGAAACAAATCAACAAAAATTGAAAAAAAACAATTAAACTCGAAAAAAAAATCTATGAAAGCCGAAAAGATCCCATAAAATCGATAAGAATAAAAATAACAGAAAAGGATTTAATAAAATCGACAAAAACCGAAACAAATCAACAAAAATTGAGAAAATCAAATAAAATCTAAAAATTGACGAAAAAAATCAAAACAAACTGACCAAAATCAAAAAAAATTAAATTGAATTGAAGGAAATCGAAAGAAATCGAAACAAATCAACAAAAATTGAAAAAAATCAATTAAACTCGAAAAAAAATCGATGGAAACCGAAAAGAACGCATAAAATCGGACAAGAGTAAAAACAATAGAAAAGGATTTAATTAAATCGACAAAAATTGAAAAATCAAATAAAATCTAAAAATTGACGAAAAAAAAATCAAAACAAACTGACAAAAATCGAATGGAATTAAATAAAATTGAAAGAAATCGAACAAATCGAAAAAAATCAAAAAAAAAATCAATTAAACTCGAAAAAAATTGATGAAAGCCGAAAAGATCACATAAAATCGATAAGAATAAAAATAACAAAAAAGAATCTAACAAAATCGAAACAAATCGACGAAAATGAAAAAAACCGTAAAAATATTGATAAAAAAATCAAGTTGAATAAAAACGGAAAAAACCATCAAAAATTAAAAAAAAATCGAATAAAATCGAAAACAATCAATTTTATTTATTGTTTAGCATTAGTATTGTTTTCTTAAATTTTTGTTTATAATATACAGAATAAATTTTGTTCCTGTTATCATTTTTCTTAATGCGACTAATCCTAATATTCTCCACAGCCCTACCGGAGGGTTAATATTATTTTTCTACAGAATTTTAGATTATTAATTATGCAAAATGTGTAGAAATCTTTAAAAACAAAAAAATTCTGTCTGTAAAATTTTCAATCTAGTCATAAATCTCGATAACATAAACGAATTATTATAAAATTGACTATAGTTAAATTTGTACACCCAATACAATTTTAAATACACCTACAAACAAAAATTCGTACCAAAATTGATTTTGAAATAATATTTTTTTAATAAATAATACACACCAAAAAATTGAATTTAACTACGATATTTTATTTTCTTTAGATTATCACACAACACACACAAGGTTTTTTTTTGTATCTTTCACCAGACCCTCCGTAAAAAAAATGATCTTAGTCAATTCTCAATAATCATGAGCGTAAATAATTAAATATTAAGACTTTTCTCTTTCAAAAATTTTCCATAAATAATGAGACTTAATAATATAAATATATACAAGGTGGCACTTTTATAATAACTCAAAGAATGGCTACCAAACATATATTAATTGTAACTGTTAAAGTCTATTTTTAGATGAATAAAATGAAAGATGAATTTATACTGTTTCACCCTGTATATAAATAAAATTTTACTAATAATATTGCTAGATGATACGAATTAATGACATATATCAGTAAAATTGGCTGTTGTGCTATTCAAATTCTAGTATGATGTGGACACAAAAACTTTTTGATTAATTCCTCAGAAAATTTCATTTTTGATAAAAGTTGTTGTATCTAGCACCTAAAAAGTATCCAAAATGGAAAGTTATTGTTGGAAATATTCAAGTAACAAATTTTTGTATATTTTTTAAATTTCTAATAAACGAGTAATGACTTTTATCAAGAATAAAAGTTTATATATAATATTATAAATTAATAAAAATAACTTTAATAATTTTTTATTATTTTAAAGATGAAATGTTTTTTTATTGATGATTGGAAGAACTAAAAATATAGGAACCAACATTTATGTTAGATTTTAGATCCATCTCACTACTGTATTAAGAACAAAAACAAATAAATATGAATAAATAATCCAATATATAAATGTATAAATAAAATTAATTAGATTAAATCAGTTTGTAGGAGGCGTACAATTTTTTTTTAAATTTCACCGCTGTTTGTGAGGCAGTCGTTATTGTTCTAGTTTTTTACATTTACAGTGTGATTAAAATTTTTTTTTTAATATATCAAGTTATAAAATTAAGATTACATTTCGGGTTCCTTTTTTTTTGATATGTGGAGCATTGCTCAAACTTTTTCCTTTTCCGGTGTTTCCTTGATCTCGATATTATCGTCTTTTATGCTTCTAAAATAAAATACAAGTACAATTTTTTAATATATAAATTAATGATTTAATCTTACTTGGACGGTTCAACAACAACACCACAATCTTCCACTTTCTCATTCTGTTCACTTTGTACTACCATTCCTGCATCCCCAGTATCACCAGCAGCACTTTTAACAACCTCCACTTTATCGATACTATTAATCTCCTTCTCTATTTCAATTTTTTGAATGTAATCTTCTACTTTCGACGCTTTATTCTTATCGCTCGTGACTTTCTTAGTGAAATTAGTGAAATTCGGTTCGAATTGGGCAGAGCTGAAGTCGGCCCATCCGCCTACAGTATTATCTTCGGTGGTGGGTGCGACGTTGAATTGGCTGACCCAAGGGTCTCCGGCCGGGAAAGTTGGCGGCTCATCGGATGGTTTTGGAGAAGTCCAAGCTGAAACATTATTAATTTGCTCTCCAATTTCAATAAAATGAGACCTATATTGACAAAATTTTTGTTAAAGATGGAAATGTAACCACCAAATTGGGATATTGTTTAAATTTTACAAGGAGAAACTTACATCATTACAAAAAAATTCACATATATCAGGTCAAGTATGATAAACTTAATAATACTCTTTTAGTTATGAAAATTATGTAAAAAATTTAGGCGAACCGCTGCTAATAAGGTCAGTGAAGTTGGCACCCACTTTTGCGAATTTTGTGTGGATTTGTTTGTCCATTATTGTCCACTAATTATTTTTGTTTGTTCACCTTTAGCTTCAAAATTTCGGACCAAAATCTTTTTTTTGCAAATTTTACTTTGGCGACCACAAAATGCAGAAAATCAACCGCATGGGTCGCTTGTTTTTTGTTTGTCCACCAATTAGTATTTTTTGTCCACACACTGGTTAATTATATAAATTTTAAAAAAAATGTGATATTGTGAAGTTAGCACACCATTTTTTGAATTTTGGAATTTTTTTCTGCATTCGTTTGTCCATCTTCTTTGTCCAAGCAAAATGGAATCCAAAAAACGAATTCTCATTTGGTTATATTCTCTGGACGAGAATAGACAAACGACTTTTTACAAATAAAATGAAAAAACTAAGAATTAAAGTTGACAATAATTCTGTGTCTGCCGGTATAACTGAATAAATCCATTTTCCATGGGCTATTTTCGCTACACAGATCTAGCGAAAATACTTCAGGGAAAAGGACATACCAGATGGTCACGAGTCAATGTACGTCCCAAAAATTTTGGTTATTTCTTAATTTAAAAGTTAGGTTTTTGGCACACATCAATTAAGACAATAATGGGCTACTTTTAGACTAATAATTTTTTTTCTTATATAAATTTCCAAGTGCAACAGTTTTTTCAGATTAAAAAAATTCCAAAAAATAAGCGAGATACTGAAACGAAAGTTTTTTTTGCTTAATATTCTGTGATTTAGCACAAAGTTTACTGGTTTATACATTTTGAAATATACCAAGAAGTAGGGTAATTAAATTAGGTGAAATTTACAGGCGCCAGTCAATTCATTTTTTGCTGGAATTAGAAATAACTGACAAAAAAACTTTGGTATTGTTGTCCATTGCAATTTGTTATTTCTAAATTTTCATATCCCATATTTTGCAGCACAAGAACAACCGTTCCGGACCACAATTATAATATAAAAAATTCTATTTATCGTAACGTATAAGACTTTTTAAATTTTTATCGCATATAGGTAATTCTTAACTTGTTATTAAAAAATGTTCATACATGTAGAGCCTGAACTAAAATAACATATAACTTAGTACTTAAATTGTTTCGGCAAGTGTAGACTATTTAATGAGTTATTGACTTAATTAGTGGATGCCTTAAGAGGAATAAATAGCTCTGAGCTATTAAAGTAGATATCTACCATGGACTTTTTATCTGAAGAAACTATTAAAAGCAATGATCTATTTTCTGTTCTTGAAGATCACAATGGACGCTGGCAAAATAACTCAATTTAACGAGGTAAACAACAAAAGAGAAATTAACCAGAGCACAACAGCTCATTTAAAGTGGGACAAGAAATATTTCAGAAAATTAGAACAGTTAACAAAACTGTAAAAGGAAGAGACAAAGACAATGTTGATTTTAAGGACATAAGACGAAACAATGTGGAAAGCATTAAAAAGAAATTGATGAAATAAAAGAGGAGAAACGCAAAGAGGAAATAATAAATGGGATGCAGAAGACAGAAAAAGAATAAGATATGAAATATAAAAATAACAGGGATTGATATATCGACCAATAAGTAAGCTAGAAAATGAATTCAAAATAAGGAAAAAATAATGATCTTCATGAAATTCAAAGAAAAGAACAAAGGAGGAATGGAGAAAGGGTGCGAAAAAAAATAATTTTCTCTATTTTCTTCTTTTTTGCACAGTGTGTTCTTTGTTTCCAAACTTTTTTTTCCACTCCACTTTTACCCTACTTTTTATTAATATTTCCCCCTCCAACCACTCCGAGCCGAGCTAATCGAGGTTCGGAGCAATCAAAGCAATTAAACTTTTTTCCAAATTTTATTTTTCTAATTTGCTAATTTCTTAGTTTCAAACAATACTTTTCCCACTTTTTACCCCAGTCTATTTTTCTCCTACTGTTTATTAATATTTCCCCTACCATCTACTCCGAACCGAGCGAAGCGAGGTTCGGGGCAATCAAATCAATTTTTTTTAAATTTTATTTGACACTTTTTTTTTTACTAATTTCTTAGTTTCAAACGTTTTTCCCACTTTTTCCCCCTTCTTTTTTCAGTAGATAGTCTACGTTTGTTCTACTATTGGTATAGGGAATTCAACGTGTTAGAGAGAGAGGTTTATTAAATTCAGGGTGTCAGAAAGCAAAAGCGCGACTTTTTTTAACGTTGAAGCATATTATACGACGATTTCAACGTTTCTTTAACGTTTACTTTTTGATGTGAAAAAACGTACACTTTTTTGCATCTAATACATGTATTTCCCATAAGTAAACATGCAAAAATAACATGTCAAAATCGATGGCCTTGTTTGACGTATTTTTTCGAATCAAAATTCAAAGCAATAAAAACGTTGAAAACGTCTTAAAATGTGACGTTTCGAACGTTTTTTAACGCTTCAAAATACTGAACGTTAAAAACGTCGCACTTTCTTTCTGACATGCTAAATTTCCTATACCTCTCTCTCTAACACGTTGAATTCCCTATACCAATAGTAGAACAAACATAGACTATCTACTTTTTTACTGTTTTCTTTTGTTTCAAACTTTATTTCTACTTTTCCTCCACCATGCTTTTCCCCTACTTTTTATTAATATTTCCCCCACCATCCACTGAAATAAAATGACTAAAATTATGATAAAAAAAACAAGTTTTTGGTCAATGAATCTTGATTTATATAGATACCGATTTATTTCATGATTTATAATGCAAGTTTTATTTAAACGAGTTAAAATTATTATTATTATTATTAAAAGAAATAATGTTACTTACGATCAACATCCATGTTATCATCTCCGGCTGGAAGCTCTTCGTCGCTATCGCTACTATATACAGCTTCGTTCCTGTCATTTTTCTCTATTACCGTTTGAAACGTATGTTCCTTATCGTCGAATATTTGATCGTCAGCGTCATCTAACGTGTTAATACTTTGCGCGCACACCTGCTTGAATATTTCCTGTTGTTGGCCCGAATCCCCTTCGCATAGCTCGAAATTCATTCCCGTCCTATGATCGATAGTTCTACAAAAACGTAAAAATAATCACCAAAGAAGAATCAATAAAAAACAACTGACTTTTTTATATATAATACCAATAATAATAATAATAATAATCTTACTGTAATGTGTCATCGCCATCGTTAAAAGCGTCGTCATTGAATCCGCTGTAACCTTCTATAAATTGGGAGCTCAAATTTTGCATTTGATACTGGAAAAACATCTAAAACCGTTAGAAAAACACAATTCTGAAGAATATATCGTCGATATTATATGCGAATCTCTATTACCTGTTGTTGAAGGGCGCTCGATTGGGGGAACGGAATGTCTCCGTAGTCATCGTTGTCGTCTACAGAACTATTCGGATGGGCACCACCCTTAAAACAAAATAGTTAATAATTTAACAATTTTGTATATATTTATTTCCCAAAAATAAATGTGACATTTAAATCAGCTAACGATATTTTTTTTTACAAAAAGTAAAAGTGTCTAGTTTTTAAATTATCGTATTTATAAAATGTCAAAATTATCTCTTGTTATTTGGATTTCTCATAAGAATTCATTGACTTAAAGATTTTTTTTAATAATGACAGTCTGCAAATAACATAAAAACATGCTTGAAAATGTTTTCGAATAAATATAAATCTAAATTAAAAAAGTTTCTTACCAATAATGTTTCTTGTACTTTATTAGTTTCATTAAGGGTGGTTTCTTTAAATTCATCTAGAGACTTAGCAACATCTGGTAAATTATCTCTAAGGTATTGACCCAAAGAAGAGTTACATAAATCCACTATTTTATTCATAATACTTATTAGATGGCCCATGTAACCTTTGCGGACACCTTTTTCCTGCGATCTAAAAAAACACAATTAATTTTTAAAAAATGCCTAAATAGAAAAAATTTTTCAAAAATTTATAAATAATTAAAATAGATCATTTTTCTTTACACATCCTATATTAATTTGTACTTACTGCTGTTCATCATTTTCTTTCCAAGCACTTAAAATTCTTTCAATAACTTTACATTTTGTCAGTAACTAAAAACAAAATATATATAAGTGGTATTAAAAAAAATGAGGAAACAAACTTACGTGTTTAGTTAAGGCATTTGTTATGTCATCGTTTTCCTCCGAATTCGATGTGGAATGAGTTTTAAGTGCGGCGACTAGGCAATTTTCCACTTGTGTATGCAAAAAATTGTTCCACTGATATTTAAAAAACAAATCTAACAGTAACGAAAACGTGTTCGTCGCCTCGAATTTGTTCAACAGTTCTTCATTATTTGAGGAAATTAAAGCGGCAAACAATTTGGTAACTTGAAGTCGGGTATTACCTAAAGGCGGGTTTAGGGTTCCTACGGTCGTTAATACAGGCTCTTGCTACAAATAAATACAAAGTCATACAGAATTTAAAAAAAAAACGATTTGTAAATAAAGAGTAAAAATGAGTAAAAAAATAGATAAGAGAAAGTGACTAAACAAACTCAGACACTACGAAAAAGCAGGACAAAAGAACTAATGACACAAAGAAAGGGATCTAATTTATACCGAAACAAAAGTAATTGAGTTTATTGCCAAAAAATATAAAAAAATAAAGAAAATATTTGTCTCTTACCTTTGGAGGATTAATAAGCAAATCATGGAAGTCCTTTAACCTATCTTTAATAACATGCGTGGTATTGAAGATGGTTTTTTGTTTTTGTTCGCTGTCGCTAGGTTCGTCGTTTATATTCGAACCGTATAAATTCTGAGTTGAACTGAATTTCGTGAGAGTCGTTTGACTCACGTCCAGTAAAGCCAAAAGTACTTGAATGCCCCCGACGATCGCCGTTTCGCTTTTTTCGTCGCCCAATAGGATATAATCCAGTAGAAGTGATACCGTTTCGGGCCTAACGAAAAATCAAATGTACATAAAAATGAATGGAAATATATTTTTTTATTGGCTTCATACTAGATAAAATAAAAAGAGACAAATGAACTAATTGATTACAAATCAACAAACAACAACTTTATTTATTACTTTATTTAAACAGATACCAATACTATCACTTGTATCTGAAACCATAACCATTTAAATTACAATAAAAAATGTGAATATTTATTAATAAACTGTGGAAAACTTATAAATTAATGAAAATCAACTAAAATTTGTATATGACAAAAAGAAACTTATTAGTACAATCTATAAATCGCAAAAAAACCTCAAAAAGTGTAAATATTACTGAACGAGACCATGTCTCCCCCCGTTTTCGAGGATGCTGAACACGATGGCAGTGTAAACTCTCTCTGAGTTAACCGCACCCCCCAAAAAGGCAAAAAAAACCGCCTTCGAAAGGGGTAAAACGCGGATACGCTGTCGCATACCGACAAAATCTGGGTTATCCTCAGTTTTAAAAGGATTCGAAACAAACTAACCCCTCAAACAGTCAAAAACTACCCCTTTGATACCCAGTTTTATGAAGTGCACCATCGTGTTCAGCATCCTCGAAAACGGGGGGTTGACAGGTTGTATCGGTATAAGACGGCGCATCCGTGTTTCACCCTTTTCTGGGGTTGTTTTTGGCGTTTAGGCGGTGGGTCCAACTCTAAAAAAGTTTAAACCACCACCAACGTGTTCAGCATTCTCGAAAGATAATTAATTTTTTTTAGATTTTTTTAATTTAAATTGTAAACTCACAGCATAAATCGAAAAATAATGTAGTTTTCATGAAAATTATGAATTTTTTTTAATCTACATAACAAGAAAACTATAAAATAAGAGTGATTGATTTTAAATGCACATGCTTATTATTTGCCCTAGAGAAATCGGGTTTTGACTAATTGTTTTCGTTTACCAAAAAATTTTTTATGAAGTTTGTTTACATTTTTTCCCATTACTACAGGGTATTTTATTATGGTCGAAATAGATTAAAAAAATATGTATTATTTTTAATGGAACACCCAATGGCATTTAAAAGAGCGAGTCATCTGTTTTAAAAAATGTATAGATTGATATCTTTTGCCTTCCTAACAACAAATATATTCGAGATTTCAAAAAAAACCTCATTTTTCTTTATGGAAAAACTAACAGTAAATAAAAATTAACAAATCTGACTAAGAATTTATTCAGCAACAAAACATAACAAAAATCTAATAAAAATAATAATAAAAAAGGTAAAAGTCTTCAATGCACATTTTCCATAATGTCCCTAACGTTATTTTTTAGTTGTTATGTTGTTTTGCTGCTAAATAATTTTTTTCGTCAAATTTGTTAATTTTTGTTCTTTTAAATGCTATCAAAATATACAGGGTGTTCCATTTAAAATAATACATATTTTTTCAATTTATTTTGACCAAAATTAGTAAAATTGATGGGAGAAAATGTAAACGAACTTCATAAAAAACTTTTTCTTAAACAAAGGCAATTAGTGAAAATCCGATTTCTTGAAGCCAATTAATAAGCTGTGCATTTACATTTAAAATCAATCATTCTTATTTGGGACACCCTATATATTAAAATTTACCGTAATACCATTTGAACGATATAAAAAATAATATAAGTGTGAATGTGTAAAAAATCTTTAAGATGGAACATTTAATTTTTCAATTACTGCAAATACCGAACAGGACTTAAGTTATAGTCATTAAAAAGAAGATAAATGTGTGAATTTTTTCAGATTTTTAGAATTAAAATTGTAGACAATGCAGGAAAAATAATATTGAGTGATTTAAAGTTTTCAAAACGTTTTATAAAAAATTACCAATATACAAATTTCATTTACGCTATTTGAAAGAGTTAGACTTTAGAGAGTGAAAAATGTATAATAACAAAAATCAGGGATGAAACTACATCCCTGTTAAAAAATTCTAAATATGCCTAGTATTTATTGAATATTTGTGTAAACAAATAATGTTATACATTAATAAAAATCAACCAATTTCTGTAACAAATACTTACAATTCTAAAGTATTAAGCAGAGGATCGGGATCTACCCTTTCAACAGAATTCTTCTGATTATCCCTAGCTATCCTGATGAAATCGCACAGCAATTGAGCAACGTTGTAGTGTCTCTCTCTATCCACTTTCGGATTCAGCAAAGAAACCAAAGATTGAATGATATTTTGACTATCGAGCCACTAAAATTAAATAACAACAACCATTTAAAATAACTTTAAAACCGGAAGTAAATAAACTTACATTTAATATATTTTGATTCATCTCGACACCTTCAACTTGCGTCATTAATTTGAGCATCATATCCATAATGGCAGATGTGCCTATATGCTTGAGCAGTAATGATATAAAATTGTCCTTAGCTTTTAGAAAATCAAGGACTTGTAAGCAAGTGAACTGATAGGATAACCAGTTCTATACAAAATAAAATAGAAAAAAAGGTTACAACAATATTTATATATAAAAAAGTGGTATCTAACCTGCTCAGTCTTCTTAGCTACAAGGGCACCCATAACTTTGCTAAAATAAGAAGCTAAGAGCGGATTCAAAGGGGGATCACCATCCAAAAAAGTATACAATTTATCCAGAAGCACTTCATCACTAGCCAATCTTTCATTCAAAGCGGGTACGTCACAGGTGAGAAGCTCACAAGCCACATTTGGATACTTAAATCTACTTCTTTCTTCGATTTCAATTGACGGTTCCTTGGTTATTAGAGTTACCAATTCTTCCATCACCTCCGTTTTTTGTAGGCTAAAATTCATCTTTTATTGTTAATCTTTTTTATACATATTAAAAATAACTTACAAATCAATGAGGAGTTTATTTTGAACCCTACATTCGTTAATGATATCTTCAGAATCCATAAGTTCTTGTAAGGTAACATCCTAAGAGAAAATACAATTAAATATGTGTCGTTATCTAATAGAATATTTACCTCTTTGGATAGCAGCGTATCAATTTGTGACGAAGAAGTGGTATTATATTTCCAAAACATGATAGGGTATTCTGAAAAAATATAAACAGAAACAAACATATAATTTAGAAGAAAAAAATATATATTTACCAGTTTTTTAATCGTTTATTGGTATACCTTTTAAAAACTTTTATACAAAAGAAAACGTTTGGTTAAGTTCATTTAAAATGACCCCGTAATAGATATTTTATCACGAATACAAATCCACTAATCCTAAAGGGCATATCACAATTTTCACTTGGATTAATCGGTGGAAGTTCTACGTTATTAATAATTATCTAAATACTGAAATAATAATCATACAATGATAAAAACGATCCACCATTCATAGTCCACAATGCACTTGTTGAAAACTGAACAATGACAGAATGTTAGCGGGAAATTTAAATTAGAGAAAATATGGATTTATTTTGTACCTTTATGTAAACTATTCCCACATTAAATTAAGTTTATTTTAGACATTTGCTTCATTTTCAACGTCAACACTATTTTAAAAAAACCCATTTCCATTGGTATTTAATAAAAATTGGAAATCATTTGTCTACTCTAGAGAAATGGTAAAATAAAACATTGGTATCACTGCTTCGTTCTACTTTAATTTTAAATTTCTAGGAATATATTCTCATATTTAGCATATTATTACTTAATAATAAAAGTAAAGTGTTTTATACAATTATAATACGATTAAACACAAATTTACTTATTTTATATAATTAAAATAAGTTATATATCTACGTCTACATGAGGTGGCGTTATCGGGAGATAAATATTCCATATTACGCACATGCGTCGATAATGTCAGATTAGGATTTTTTAAATATGAATGAAAAAAAAAAAAACTACTAATCGAATCAATCCTTGGTTAATTATTAATAATAATTTCATAAAAATATATTATTTTTATGGATAATTTGTCTCCCAATATGGAATATTTGTCTCTCAATACGGAATATTTGCCTCTCAATAACCGCTCTTTATTAAAGAGTGCATCGGTAGTCGGCATCGGGTATATTCAAAATTACAGTTAACTTATATTATAAAAATGTATTATTTGCTAAAACAAAAAATGCTACTCAAAGATAATCGTGTGTGAAATGTTTCAATAATAAATTTAGACATTGTGCATTTTTTAATACAGAAATCAGTAATAGATCAAAGATATGATAAAAAAAGAAGAATCTGACAGTATTTTTGCCGCTCATTTTATTGTATTGTTTACATTCTATAGGTTATGTTTTATTATGTTATAGTTGGTTGAGTTTAATTTTATTTAATAAGTGATTTGCAGATTTCATCTTCTGAAACTAAAATGAAAATCAATATTAAAATACATTATGATACTGGTAGTACAAAGTCTGCTACCGTTGAAATTTCAAAAAAGGCAGTAGTGAAAGTATTGAAGACTGAAATAAATAAAATGTTTGAAATACCAGATGCACATCAAATGATGGTATACTGTGGCAAAGTGGTAGGTAAAACTAAGTTAAAATTATATATTTTTTTAAAACAAAAACATTTTAGTTAGAAGATAAAGTAGCTGTACTTGATTATAAGATCGTTGAAGGAGGTACAGTTCATCTTTATGTTAGATCTAATGGGATGCAAGTTAATGAAGAAGTAGAGGAAGTTAATGAATGTGAAAGTGAACCAGATGAGGATTTAGTTGAAACTGAAAGCGAATTTTATAAAATTGGTGATTGCGTTGATATTCTGTTAGACGATACTGGAGCTTGGTACGAAGGAATAATTTCCAAGATATTCTTAAAAAAAGATGATGACAAATTAGCTGATAGTGAAAAAGATGTTATATTTAGAATAACAAGGTAAATTTTGAAATAATGCTCAGTTAAAGACAATAAAATTGAAATTTAAAACGATTTGCATGCTTTTTTTTTTGTTACTATTACAATTCTAATTAAAAAAAATTACACATTTACAACTATTTATCTTCTTTAATGAATCAAAATACTCGTAGAAAAAAATACTTTATCAATATTTTTCTTTTATCAATTTATATTTTAGTGCAGAACATATAATACCAGCTTTTATAAGTGATGCCAAATTTGAAGAAATTCGTCCAAGATCCTACCATATTTATAAAGGTGACGAATTGTGTCCTGGTTTAATTGTTTTAGCTAATTACAATTTGGAAAAAAATAAAGATCGTGGTTTGTGGTAAGTAAAACAAATTTCTAATAACTAAAAACAGTAATACTCAACTTGTTTTTCTTGTAGGTTTAATTTTAAAATTCATTCGGTAACTAGAACAAATCTGAGTGGTACAATCTTAGTTGGTAATCAAGCTCCTATTGAAAACTGTTCAATTGTATTCAAAGATGAAGTTATGAGAATAGAAAAACCAGAAAAATTAGAGACACATAAAGATGATAAAACAAAATTTGTACCAAGTAAGTAGTAAAAAAATTATTCATTCACATTTATTTAAAAAAAAAAACAAGATTATTAGAGAAATAAACTGACAAATTACTTTTTAAATTTTAGGAAAATATCCTTATAATTGCTCAACATGTCGTGACAACAGAAAGAAAAAATGTCGCAACTGTGGATGTAAAATTTGTATGGGAAAAGAAAACTGGAATCAAATTTTACTATGCGATGAATGTGATACTGAATACCATATTTATTGTTTAGACCCGCCACTTGATAAAATCCCATCTGATGATTGGTAAACATAAATACCTTATCAATTGATAAATCATAAATATTTTGTATATAATTTTTAAGGTACTGTCCTGAATGTAAAGTAGACGATTCGGAAATAGTTAAAAAAGGAGAAGTTAAACTTACTAAAAAACAAGCAAATATGCCGAATAAAAAATCGACATCAACTCGTGACTGGGGTAAGGGCATGGCATGTGCAGGTCGAAGTAAAGTTTGTACTATAGTGCCTAAGGATCATTTTGGCCCCATTCCTGGTATAGACGTAGGAACTTGTTGGATGTATCGAATACAGGTACAAATATAATCATTAAAAATTGTAATCATATTAATTTTTTCTTATGTTAGGCTTCCGAGGCTGGTGTGCATCGTCCGGCTGTTAGCGGAATTCATGGAGTTGCTGAAAAAGGCGCATTTTCTCTTGTCATAAGCGCTGGTTATGAAGACGACGTCGATAAAGGAGACGAATTTTTTTATACAGGTAGTGGTGGAAGAGATCTATCTGGAAATAAACGTGTTAACGTTCAAAGTTGCGATCAAACATTAACCGGTTGTAATAAGTAAGTTATAAACAAATTTGTTTGTGTCTAATTTAATAATTTTTCTTTAGAGCTTTAGCTATGAACTGTTCTGCTCCTTTTAACGAACAAGGCGCTGAAGCGAAAAAATGGAAACAAGGAAAGCCTGTTAGAGTTATTAGGAATTATAAAGCTAAAAAACATTCAGATTTCGCGCCAAAAGAAGGTAATAGATATGATGGAATCTATAAAGTTGTTAAATATTACCCTGAAAAGGGAAAATCGGGTTTTATAGTATGGAGATATTTGTTAAGAAGGGATGATCCAACACCGGCTCCATGGGAAAATGGTGGTCAGGAATTAGACATGATAGTAAGTTACTATATTTGGTTACGTATCAGAAATTATATACATTATTTAGCAAAGTACTAATAGTTGTATACAATAAATAATTAATCAGTAAAATAATGTCAGACACACAGAAAAATTTTTTTTGAAACTATTTATATTTACATTTTCATAAATGTTAATAGTTTAACTTTGTCTTATTTTATATTGTTAAAGGTCTGCTTCTGACCTCAGTAAAAGACCAAAATTTCATTTCTTAAATGTTATTTGTCATCAAACTGAATTGTTTTAAGAAAAATATCTTATCAGATCAATAGTTTTTACACTTTAATGGCAATTAACATATGTTTTTAGAATTTTATTATAATATCCCTTATGTTGATAAATGTTTTTAGGAAATGGATACAACAAACAAAAAAAACGGTTCAAAACCGGGACCTTCAGGTAAAGGAAAAAGGAAAACTGAATCGAATGCTTTAATGGATTTTTTAAATGTGCAAAAGAAACCAAAATTAGCTTACGAGTTACCTAAGGAAATAAAAGAATTGATAGAAAAGGACGATGTTAATAGTAAATATTGGACAGAATGTCATGAAGTTATTGCAAATGGGAAACCTGATTATTTAGCGAAAGTTCAAGAAAGGTTTACTTGTATTTGTTGCTTAGATCTTGTCTATGATCCAGTTACGCTTAAATGTAATCATAGTTTTTGTAAGGTAAGTATTTTTATTTTTTATCTTAGAATGTTATTGTTTCTTTTTTAGTCGTTTTTCTAAATTATAGGACAATTTTAAAGCTTCTTCATATTTAATCTGTTTCTTTTAGGGGTGTCTGAAACGAGGTTTGAAAAGTAAGCTACTCACATGTCCATTTTGTAGAAACGAATTAGGTGACGATTATCACCTCGAAGTAAATAATAACCTAAGTCAGGCACTAAAATTGCTTTTCCCAGGATATGGTCCAGGATCATAACTATTGTTCAAAAAAAAAAAAAAAATGGTATCTGTTTTTACGACAACAAAAATATTTTTTTCTTTAAACACTTTTAATTATTAATTTTTTAATTAGAGTAAATATTTAAACTATAATTTTGTGTACTAGAATATTTTTAAAACTAGAAATTTATAATATTTGACATTTCAAGATTTTCAAGCGAAAACTCGATAACTAACATAAAAGATATTAAGAAGATTTATAACCATATTAATGTGTTTTACAAATGTGTAATAAAAAATACCAATATGGTTTGAAGTCTTCGAATTTACTAACATCTTTAATGTCGAAACAAGTGTTTAGCTTTTCACTCGAAATCCTGAATTTACAACATTTATTTACTATATACATTGACTATAAGAATTTAGATATGATCTCTCTATCTTATATCTGAATAGTTTTTTTTTAACTTGTCGAAAAAGATAGACGAAAGAGTAGTTTATCAACCAAGTTGAACTCTTTATAAGTATATTTATTTTTAAGATATTACATTAACTTATCATTATTGTTTAAATTTTGTTCAAAATAATTTTACATTCCTGACTATATTATATCATTATTAATTTATTTATTACAAGACAATATTTTTGATATCTATACTGTTTAGTAAAATACATTGAAATATAGTCGAAATACCTGATACGCTTCTATGAAAATGTTTTTATAAATTTTAATATTAAGTAAATGAAATGTATTTTATTTACACATTACTTGTAAGTGATTTTTCATTAGAAATAAATAAATTGATTTTAATTTTTCTTTTTATTATCAAACCAATTATGATTTAAAATTCAAGATCAAGAAAGAGTTTCACTTTCAGTTCATATTTATATGTAGGGCGACTACTGCTTCTCGAAATGAAAAATAGTTTGTGGCCAACATGAAATAGTTCAGGTTTACTCGTTTGGTGAGATTTTCGAAGTTTTATAAAATGAAACAAATTCGAAATTTTCAAAAATAACAATTTTTTTAGGTTATGTTTTGATTGTGACATAACGAAGAAAATGGCCTTTTACTTTAAGGAATACAGTTATTTTTTATAATACTACTATAGTCTGTTTACATTATTAAAGTATATAGGTATTCTTTGGTATTATGCTGTTGAATAGTACCAGTACCATTTCCGCATTCTTTTCTTCCTATCAGCTATTTATTTTAATCATATAGAAACTGGACTCTTTTATGCAAACTCTGCGAAAGCGTTGTCTGACAGACAACGGCGAAAGTAATCCAAAACAATAATTAAATGTTTATATTTTATGAATTTAAAACACTGCTTTTTGTATTTTGAAGCCATAATTATTATTTTCCAATTTTTTTAATTACTAAATAAGTAAATTTGTGAAAACTATATATATACATAAGTACACAAACACCACAAAAGAAGAATAAATAACAAGAAGAAATCAGTACTGACAAACGTCATCAGTGGACATAACCTATAAAAAGGTGCATTATAAATAAACAAAAGTATTGATAAGTGATAAGTTATTATTTAGAGTTTTTAATTTTCTTTTAGCGTATAAACCATGGATGTAGAATTATTAAAACCGGCAAGTGTACCTATTTCACCAGAGACAATACTTTGGTTCGAATTTTTACTGGATCCCGGATTATTGCTAAGACATTTGCAAAAATCAGTAGCAGGTATTATTAAATTAAACACATGGACAAGTACCATTTTAATTATGCTATTTTAGAACCTCCTCCTTCAGAATTGATTACTAAATTTTATGATGCGATATCAGAAACTCTTAGAAACAACCCTGATAGTGAAAATGGTGAAATTATTAATGTAGAAATTAATAACGGAAAATCGAAACCACCAGCTAAAACAACAGCATTAAAAATACTATCGTTAAAAGTTGGAGCATTTTTAAAATGGAATTTAGTTGAAATCAGAAATTTACCTTTTAAAACTCAAATAAGTCTCTTACAAGATTTAATGTATTTCACAAACGATAAGAAAACTGTAGAAATTCCAAATGTTGAAGAAGAAGATGTTAAGACTGCTTCACCTCCATATTTATTTGCTTTATTACTATTTCATCGATGGCTTTTAAGTACTTCAATGCATAGAATTACGTCTAACTGGCAAATTAGATATGGGTAAGATATTAATTTTGTTTACTAATATTGAAAATTTGGTTTAAAATTAAAATTTATCCCATTTAAGATTTAGGAAATGAATGAATTTCTTTAAATGTATATTCATCAATATTTTCAACAAAGTTAAATGAACTTATTAATAATATAAATTCAGTCTTTAAATTATTATAATTTGTCAGTTCAATGTTTATGTCACCAACAAATAACAATTTTTTCCTTGGTTTTTCTTTAAATATAGAAATATAAATATATGTAATTTTTCACAATATTTCAAGTAGTAACTCATAAATGTTTACCTATTTATTAGTATCAACGACATATCTAAAGCCGATGAATCTATAATATGCTGCCCAGAAAACATAAACAAAACTGTAAATTTCCTAACTGAAGCTCTAGACTGGCAATTCATACCATCTCTCTTAACTTTCGACTGCTTCAAATTACCAACGGAAACCAATGACTGCATCGAATTTGATTGGTCAAAAAGCGAAGAATTAAGAAGGAATGAATTTTGTGCACAAATTAACTACGATTTGGGAGTATTTTTCTTTCATCGTGAACAGTATGATTTAGCCAAGAGACATTTTTCAAAATGTTTCGAGTTGTTTGCTGATATTCCGGAAATAAATGGATTTTATGATGTTGATAAAAAAATGTTGGAAGTTTATATTAAAGCTTGTCATGGATCTGCTGATATTCAAAAGGGTAATTTACTAGAGCAGCTTAATTCATCTATAGTGAATCAGTATAAGGTTAGATTTTTATAATTCAATAATTTTTGTTTGTTTTTATTGTTCTCGTCTCTTCGTTTAAACAAAATATCCTTTAGGGCATTACTACAATCTTACAACAGGATAATGTGATCAAAGAAATTCCACTAATGCATAGAATTAATTTGGAATTAGATATACAAGGAGCTTTATCTAGTGGAGCTTTCACAGTTGCCAGAGATTTAATTCAAAAAATTAAATCTCTTAATATAGTTAGATGCGTTTTGGATAAAAAACCACTTTATCATCATACTCTCTCATCCAATAAAAATACAGATACACTGTTATGGGTAAGATATAATTTATTTTTGAAATACTGAGATTTATTTATGTCATTTATTGTTATTATTATAATTTTTTAGGCAATACAGGCTTCTTGGAAGTCGTTTTTATATAGTCAGAAACAGATATTGAAAAAATTTCTAATTGAAGTGATTTTAAAAGATGACATACCTGATTTACTACCGAAGCTACAAGCCCATCCAGAACTCTCAAATATATTAGATAAATTTGATATTGCTTATATTCAAGGCTCTGAACCTAGATTTGGCATACCGGAGTGTTTAATTAAGACCGAAATTAAGGATCCTATCAAAAGAAGTAAGTTATGGAAAAGTTTGAAACGAAAACTTACATTCTTAAACCAAGTTTATTTTCTGATTTACTATTATTTTTTGTTTAGGAAAGCCAAAGACCGAATTGCGAATTTTAGAAAAGAAATTGATAGCTAGTAACGATTATAAGCATATTAAAGAGCTTCTTGATAAAATCGCTAGGACGGATTTAGGCACGACAGTTTGGACGATAAATCCGCAATGGGGACTACCTATTCCTTTACAGAGTGTTGTCAAATCATTACATAGAGGCAAGTAATATATATTTTTATGGGCGTTATAAACTGCAAAAAAAAATTTAAATTGTTAAAACTTGCTAAAAAAAAGTATGAAAACTAGGAAATGGGTTTTAAAAAAAAATTAAGAAAATCGTTCAAAATTAATAAAAAATGTTTAAAAACTTTCATTATTGTTAAAAACTATTAAAATAGAGAATTGTTCAAAATTACCAAATCTTACGAGAAACGGTAATAAACTGATAAAATTTGTAAAAAAATGTCAAAATTTTATAAAATATTCAAGAAAAATGTAAAATTTGCTTAAAGATATTAAAAACTCTCAAAAATTGCTAAAAAAACATATGAAAATCATTCAAAATACTAAAATTTGTCTTAAACTAGGAAGTTCATAAAAAAATAGTTCAAAATTAATAAAAAAAATATTTCAAATTTTCATTATTGCTAAAAGATGTTAAAAATGATTAAAATATTTCAAAAAAATATTTAAGAAAATAGGGAATTGTTCAAAATTACAAAAAACGGTTGTAGATTGCTAAAATTTGTAAGAAAATGTCAAAAATTAATAAAAAAGTCAAGAAAAATATAAAATTGGCTAAGAGATATTAAAAACTCTCAAAAATTGCTAAAAAATATGAAAATCGTTCATAATATTAAAAATTGTCGGAAACTAGGAACGACTTAAAAAAATCGTTAAAAATTAATAAAAATTACAAGAAACTGTAATGAATTATTAAAATTTGTAAGAAAATGTCAAAATTTTATAAAATATTCAAGAAAAATGTAAA
The DNA here is from genome assembly GCA_963243735.1 of Neocrepidodera transversa. Lineage (NCBI taxonomy): Eukaryota > Metazoa > Arthropoda > Insecta > Coleoptera > Chrysomelidae > Neocrepidodera > Neocrepidodera transversa. The sequence continues at coordinate 4,616,483 of OY725347.1, read as the reverse complement.
ATTTGCTAAAAGATATTAAAAACTCAAAAATTGCTAAAAAATTATGAAAATCGTTTAAAATTATTAAAAAATTGTCAGAAACTAGGAAAAAGTAAAAAAAAAAAGAAAATCGTTGAAAATTAATAAAAAATATTTAAAAACTTTCTATATTGCTAAAAACTGTTAAAAATTGTTAAAATCTCTCAAAAAAAATAGGGAATTGTTCAAAATTACCAAAGCTTACAAGAAACAGTAATAAATTGCTAAAATTTGTAAGAAAATATTAAAAACTCAAAAATTGCTACAAAATTATGAAAATCGTTTAAAATTACTAAAAATTGTTAGAAACTAGGAAAAAGTAAAAAACATAATGAAATTCGTTGAAAATTAATAAAAAATATTTAAAAACTTTTTATTTTGCTAAAAACTGTTAAAAATTGTTAAAATCTCTCAAAAAAATAGAGAATTATTCAAAATTAGCAAAACTTACAGGAAACAGTAATAAATTGCTAAAATTTGTAAGAAAATATTAAAAACTCAAAAATTGCTAAAAAATTATGAAAATCTTTTAAAATTACTAAAAATTGTTGGAAACTAGGAAGAATTAAAAAAAAAACAAAGAAATTCGTTGAAAATTAATTAAAAATATTTAAAAACTTTCTATATTCCTAAAAACTGTTAAAAATTGTTCTCAAAATTAGCAATAATGACGGCTAAAATTTGTAAGAAAATGTTAAAATTTTATAAATCAGTCAAGAAAAACGTAAAATTTGCTAAAAGTTATTAAAAATTCAAAAATTGATAATAAATTATGAAAAACGTTTAAAATTACTAAAAATTGTCAGAAACTAGAGAGTATTAAAAAAACTAAAGAAAATCGTTCAAAATTAATAAAAAATAATTCAAAACTTTCATTATTGCTAAAAACTGTTAAAAATGGTTAAATCTCTCAAAAAATACTAAAAAAATTGAAAATTTTTCAAAATTACAAAAACTTACAAGAAACGGTAATAAATTGCTAAAATTTTTAAGAAAATGTCAAAATTTTATAAAGAAGTCAAGATAAACTCAAAAATTGCTAAAAAATATGAAAAACATTCAAATTTGCTAAAAATTATTATATATAAAAAGATTGAAATTAAACAAAACTTTTTTTTTAAACCAAATTTTGAAGAAATTATTTTTTTAATTCACAAAAATTTGAAAAACAACAAATTAAAAAAAAATCCTGAATAAAAATTCGAAATTTATAAAAAGAAAATATTATTTTGTACTAAATTAACTTTGTTGTGCTTTATTATTGTACATTGAAAATTACATTTTTGAATATATTTTAGGTTTTATACAAGATTTTTCTTATGTAATGCTGGCAAAATCAAAGGAACATCTCCTCAATAAAAACTTCAGTGTCTCACTGGAATTTTTACTCGTTTTAGAAAAAGAATTACACGGTGCCACCTTTAACGTTTCGAAACTCTTCAAACTCGTCAGTTGGGAAATTTTACTCATTCAAATTACTCAACTTCTAGAACAATGGCCAATTTCAACTGTCGGTAAGAATATTATTTCATAGATTAATTAATTAAAATAATCCTAACATACCTTTTTTTTAGATAAAATCGCTTTGGCTGATGCTTGCGAAGCTTGTTTACAAGTAAACGATTCTGTATTACCGAGAAGTGAAGTTGTAGAACAATGCGCTATATGTTTACTAAATTTAGGACGGTGGGATTTTCTAATTAATCTTGACAAAAGATGGATCACATTTGAAATAACATCAGCCATAGCTTTGAATTGTCAGGAACTTTCTAAGCACAAAGGAGTCAAAAAGTTGACGAAAAATCTTTGGGACCAAGGTAAACATTGTCATCTAAATAACAAAACATCGAGTCAGATCTAAAAAGAATTTTGTTTTTTTTTGGTTCTAAATTGGATAAATGGATTTCAGTTTAGTTTTTTTAAGAAATTTTAGTCAAAACTTGAGAAATACGGATAAAAATATTAAATCAAAGAAAACACAGTCGTATAGTTGTGCAATTTTTTCATAAACGTTCAAATTTAAGACCCACTAAAAGTTATTTTGACATGTTTGTCTTTATTATTCACAATTCAGTCTCTTCTTCAATCCAAACCTTATATAAGACGCATAATATTTGTTTCTTGTACAATAGTAGTTGGTGATACTTTTTTCTTCTTCCACAATTTACTTCCTTTCTCCTGCTCTCTATGTTCTTGCTTCTGTTTAAATATTTGTAATCGTTCAGGTACTTAAAAAAACTGTCACCAAAAAGAAACTATTCATTGTATTTTTCATATTGATTTATATTTCTTTTATCTAGAATATTAAGTTTTTTTTGATTGTTACATTTATTTGATTTCACTTCTTTCTTTTATTTTAATTAAACTCCAATTACCTGGTACTAAGAATTATGTTTTTAGTATTGCCAGTATTTGCTTCAAGTGCTACCCAATCGAAGAGAAACAATACAGGATTCAGCGATGCTTCAAACGTAAAAAACAACTTGATGTTTGTATTTTTCAAATTAAAGGACACTTGGTGTCTCAGTGTCCTTATATCAATGCTGACGAAAATGTTCAATATTCTAAAGGACGAGAATGGTATAGAATTGCAAGTCGAGTATTCTAATCTATGGCCTGCAGCAGTAAGCAAGTAAGTCAATTATTATTAAATTATTTGTATTAGATTTCCATTAAATTTTAAAGATAAAGGGATAAAAAGTGAAAAGAGATCACTTTAGATGAATAAAGAGTCTGTTAAGTTCTTATCAAGTTAAGGGGAAATATCCAAGCATTGCTCAGTACAGCACTTAAAGGGCTTAAAATATTTAAATATTTCCTGATAGATATTGGTAAAGTATCAATATTTTTCTCTAAATGTTCCTCGTTGCAGTTTTGCTACATTCATTAGGCTTTTTTCGTACTTTGTAGTCAGTTGGTCAGATCAGCATAAAGATTTATCAAATTTATCATTTTTGAACATAATTTCTTATTCTAATTGTCTCATTTTTGAAAAACAATAATCAACATAATTTAGCTAAATTTATCAATGTTCTTTTAAAATATTTGTTGATATATTTTCTAAAAGAAATAAGCCTCGAGGGATGCCATTCTGAAGTTATTTCTGTGTAGACTAACAACTACAAGGAAGATACGGTCGGAAAGTGGAAATTTACGGGGTACTAGTGTAATTATGGTAAAACAGCACATCTTCACTCTTCCTTGTAATAACTGTTAGATATTGAAAAACTGAAATAAAGAGTTTTTGATATTCATCGATTTAATTCCAACCACCAAGAAATTCTATCATTTTTTAAACCTTTCGGAAGCATCTGGTAAGAGATATTTTCTTATCTTCTTAGGACCTGCCATCAGTTTAATTTATCAGGGTTTATTATAATATATAATTCTAATTAAGTTCAGTATTTTCTGGTTTAACCAGATAATTAACGGAATAATTGGGTATTTTTACTCTCAATTATTTTAATTTACTTTCTAGCGACTCATGTGTCAGAGTTTATCATTACCATTGATTACTTTTATACTTTAATAATAAAGGACTTTATACAAGCTCTCATAAAGTACATCAAAAGTCAATGGGCACATTTCTCAAAAATGTTGCGAACAGGTAGTTATTGGGATCTTGAAGTTGTCCATTTTAACATGTGCTTAATTGGGGCTAAAACTAATTCATGTGTCAATTTTGGGACCTGTTTGTATCTGAGTCATATATCAATCGAAAGCTCCAATCAACTACAATAAAACAGTAGATGATGATACTAACATAGTTAGCGAAACGTACGTAGAGTGTTTTAAACAGTATAGTTTTGGTTAGTGGTGACGATATTCTTCAACAGAGTATTATTTTTATTATTATTATGAGACCTTTCGATTAGTGCATATAATTTTTGTAAATACGCGTGGCCCAGACCCCATAAAAAATATATAAGGTCATTTTCAGGCCAGAACTGTAGCCTTTTTTAAGGATTTTATATACGTTATAGTTTGTTGCTTCTTTAAAAAAATTTTTTTTGATGTTTTTGTTCTACTGTGGAACAGTTTTGTTTGTTTTATAACGCTCTTTGCATCGTCAAGCGGTATTCTAGCGCTTTGGTTCAGGTAACGGGTTGCCTCGGGCGCCACCTTCCGTTTATAGTGCCACTTGTTCCGGGCAGCGGATTATTAAACATTGATAAAATCAGTGTGAGCACGGCTACGTTTTCCTGGAAAGAAAAGAATGAGTAAATCAGTGGCAGCCGTGCCTTTTGATAAACTCAGTGTGAGCAAGGCTACGTTTTCGTGGAAAGTAAAGATAAACTCAATATGAGCACGGCCGCGTTCTCCTGGTGGTCCTCTCCACTGGTATGGCTGAAAGGAATAATATTTTGAAACGTTGGCAACCGTGCCCCTTGATAAACTTAGTGTGAGCGGGAAAGATACGTTAGAGACTTCTAATATAGCTTTGATGAGCATTATCTACATTATTCTTCTACTCGTTTTATTAGGGAGGAGCCCTTTTCCTAGACTGGCCACTGAAATAAAGATCATTCAGTGTCTTTAGATAGTTCGATGAGTCCATGGATTAAAGTTGGTGGATTTACGTGTATGATTATGTTTTTGTACAATAATGTTCTCAGTGAGTCTTTTTTATTAACCTTAGCTCCAAAATGGGGAGAAAAAATTTAGAAGGATTTTGGTATACTTCCCAATTGATATTTGGTAAATGTTGCATATGGGATATTAAATTTGTATATCAATGATTTTAGCTGAAATAGAGTTATTAACACATTATATTTCTTCCTCATACTATTTAATTTACCTATATTTCAATATTTCAGTGCCAATTCTTATAATTCCGGAGCAGTTCATGAACTCCTTTTAGAGATTGTAGCTCACGCATTAAAGCAGTACCCGAATAATGCAAGTTGGCTTAGGTTAATGGGAGATATAAATTTTGGTAAGTTTTTTATTATTTTGAAACAAAAATCTTATTACTTTTACTTTTTTATCTAAAATTGTGAAATTTTTGTATGAAACTAATGTTTTCAATGGCATATATTTTTTTTTAATGAAAATAATTCAGAAATCTTAATTTCCCAGTCTTTTAGTACTATTCCCATTCTTAAATAAACTTCTAGCCTGATTTTATCGAGTACTGATGCATTTTTGAGTACTCCTTCCATTTTTTATACTGAGATTTAATTTTTTTCTTGTTCCTTATGTACGAATTTTGAAATTGTTTGAAGGTTGAAACAATTTTATTATTAGTTTATTTTAGTTATTTATTAAGTAAATGAAATACATTAAATGAAACAATAGAGGAACATTTATTCATAATAAAGCAGTTTTTTACATGAAAATTTGTTTTATGAACTATAATTTACCAAGCTGTGGTAAAATATGTTTAGTTTTCTTATAATCAAATCCAGGGTTGAATTAAGTTTATTTTCCAATAGGAGGTTTACGTAACTGTTTTATAAGTGTTCACTATAAAAATAAAAAGTTTAGCTAGATTGAAAGCAATTATCGAGTTTGTTTTTGTTTTAGCTAATGGCCATTACCAAGTCTCCTTAAGCGACTATTTAAAATCCCTAGTAGCATCCCACGACTATTTTAACATCCCAATTCGGAACGACGATCATGTATTTAGAAGGATGATTAAATGTTGCACTACTCTCGGTTGTCATACCCAAGCGGCTGTTTTATGTCAATATTTAGAAGAAGCCGATTATATGTTAGCATTTCGAATATTATCTGAACAGAAATCTTGCAGCGACGCCGTTGATGCTTATTATCATTGTTTTTGGGATATAAGTATCTTGGAGTATTTGATCTACATGCATCATAAAAAGGGGGAGTTTCAAAGAAGAAAATGCGCTATTCAAGTTATCGGTATGTTGGAATTGAATTCTAGTAATAATGAAGAGATACAGCGAGAGGCGAGTAATCTTCGTAAAAGTACTTTTTTAAGAGCTTTGTGTAAACAATTTGTTTTTTAGGACTTCTGTATTTATGTAAATAAAAATTTATATTTATATTTTTTGACTTGAGACTAAATGCAAATATCTACAAAAATCTATTATAAAGCTAAACTGGTAAAATAACTATAAAGCTTGTTATATATACATTGTTACTATTATATTATTTACCAGTTAATTATACATTTTAACAGACAATAAAATCATACTAAATTCCTTTACACATATAGGGTGGCCCATGGATGAATCTTGATTAAAAATTAACATCACAATAATTTCTGAACCCAATTTTTCAAAAATTCATAATTAAGTTTAACACATTCATAGTAATAAACGGAAGGAACAAAAAAATAAAAGTTAGTGATGGAACATTTTTATGTAGAAAAACCTTACCATAGGCGTTCATTTCTTTTTTAAATATAACAGCAATAAAAATTTATTTGTAATATTGTCTCCTTTTTTATTAACAAATTGAAAACATTCTTCCAAAAATTCTATTTGAATTATAATCTATTAAAAGGAATATTGAAACTACATACATAAATAGTATAAAAGTATTATGTTGGCCACAACCCATTTTTTTGTGTAAATAAAAACCAATTTAAACAATTAGAATAAATTTAATATTTACTAAAAATAATATTTTACACTGGAATCACAAAATCTACACTTATTTATACAATTTTGTCCATTTATACCTATATATAACTAAAAAAAATCGATTTTCCATATACAGTACTAGATAAAATAAAAATATAATCACAATGCAATTTACATATGGTTTTTTTTTCTATTTAAGGAGAGTACATTTAAAAAAAATTCACCTTTGGCAATTTTTTATTCTACACTAATTTGTTAGTAATTGTAATTAACTTGGTTAATTAAAAACTATACTTAATAATTATCGGATTCTAAAATTTGGGAACAACAGCAAAAAATATGTAATTCCATTTTTTAATGCGTCAATTTATTTTTGTCAAAGTATAGCAAAAGACTGACAATAAATTTATTTTGCCCTAGTCAATGTAATTTGCTATTATTCCCAATTTCTGAAAAAACCTTAATCGATAGCACCACCTGAGATAAAAAAAAGTGTCTTATAGATGTCGGAATGAGTTCATTCGATGACAAATATCACAAAATATGAAACTGTCAAATATGACATATTCTATAGCTGTCATTATTTGTAATTTAGACCCGAAAACTCAAATACTAGCTCTTAATGACACCTGGCGCAATCTCTTAGTTTTAAAACAAAATACTGTAATAATTTTACAATTTTAAATTAAATTTTAATAACAATTGACGTAATCTCTTTAAAGAAGTGTATTATTAAAAATTATAGAAGACAATTTCAAATTTTTGCTGTAGAATTAAAGAAAAACAACAAGTCGTATGCATTTTTTTAATTCTTTCACTTATTTCCACTTATCTTTTCACGACTAGATTTCACACACAAAAAGGAGCTCATACAAAAAAAACTGGCTTTAAATTAGTAAAATTATTGAATTGCTTTTAATAGAAAAATAATAACTATCAATTATAATATATGCCAATTTTTTATATTTTTACTTTAAAATGAATAAGGCGATTTGCTACAAATTTTTAGATTTCATATTTATTAGGCCAGCAAAATCTAACACAATAACCTAAAGACGTTGATAAAACTGACAAATGTTTGTAAATAATAGTAACAAGGTATAGGAAATAGTTCCGACAATACGTTCAGAAATTAAGTATAACCCATCACTAATGGGTAATTATAAAGCTGTGCAAATCAGATATTTTCCATTTTATTTGGCCTATTATAAAGTATATCTAATGAAAAGGCAGATAATATTTTGAACAAATTTAGCAATTGTACTAACCACCAGTGAATTAGAAATTTGATAGTATCAAATACACCTCCCACTCAATTTATATAATTTTTGGAAGAAAAATAATCAATAATTTAAATTATTGTTTCACACTTCTACCCCTACAAATCGCCTAAATATTTTCGGGTAAAAAATAACCATAATTACGCATGAGCTCCCCCATCCACACTTGAATTACTGCTAATCGCGTCCACATGTACGACATTTACTTTGACATTAAAATTACCAGTGGTACTGCTAGTGGATTCTTCGAATGGATTAAGACCATCATTGGTACTACTCGTTGAGGCTTCAAATGGGTTCCCATCTGGTTCGGTGGTAGTATTAGAACAGTCATCATATGAGCCCGAACTGCTTCGTACACTTTGATAATCACCGTTGATGCTGTGGTGACCAGAGGTCGTGACAAAGTTTGCTGTAGCTGCACCTGACGTCTGAGAAATAGACCTGGAAATGACAGATAGGTGATTGGTAACCGAGAAATATTGCATCGATTTTTTTTGGAAAAGTTTTGTAATGTATTGGTTCAAAAAAAAAGAAGGAAATTGATGCAATTTTCGACACGTTTTATTATGCATAATATCCAAATTTGTTTTTTTTACATATTTTTAAGACTTGAGTATTTTTGTATAGTTTGAAATTTTGTTTTTTCTTACCGAATAGCTCTTTGGAAAGGATTTTCAGACTGTTGTTGGAACGTGCCCCCCTGCGTACCACCACTGCTACGATTGTTTATTAGAGGCGTAGTGTCATCTGTGTCAGTCTCACTGTCAGAATCTGAACGTGTTTCATTTGTACCCCAAATACTTCGCTTGCAAATCGGACAAACACGCCTATTTTTCGTCAACCATGGATCTATACATTTCGTATGGTAGACTGAAAATAAAAATTAAACACTGATACATTTAAAACATAAAAATTATCTACCATGGTTGCATGGGAGTACCCGAAGCTTATCTCCATCTGCATAGTCATCCAAACATATAGCACAAGTTTCGTAAGGATCCCCTTTTTGGAATTTATGAGTTGGAATTTTATTTAACACTGATTTTGGCAGCCTGTTTCGTCTTTGCCTTCTCCTGTCTTTCAAAAATTTCCACAACTAAAAAACCAAACTACATTGTATATTTTGATCCAATAAATTAATTTATATATAGTTACCATAAAAACAATCATAACAATAAAACAAATTCCAACTACAATCGCAAAGGGCACCAGCAAATGAGTTGGTATATCAAACGGTGCATCTCCATTAATTACAATAAAATAATCAGGATTATTTGCATATTTATTTAATAGCTCTTCTCCAGTTTTATATGCTACAAAAACAGACGGAATAAAGATACCAGTTTTGTTGTTGGCCCCCATTGGGATGAGTTCTTCGGAGTCGATGTTATAGATTATCACAGCATCATATCCAGAAGTTTGGGAATTGCGGACTTTTTGTTCAAATGAGCAGTTTGCCTCGTTACTGAACCTCCTTATCAAGACTATCCATTTGCCTAAATCGTTTTGGATGTCTGCTGGCGGAGAATCTATACGACTGCAGCCATCGGGAGGAATCGCTTCCAGTAACATACCTGCCAAAGCTAAACGAAAAGTTATTTTAAAAAATATAAAAACCAATCTCAAAGTTAGTTAACTACACTTTATTACTAGTTTCACCCTTCAAGGCATCATCAGGCAGTTTGTTATTTTGATTTTGTATATGATAATTATCATGTAGAAACAAAAAGTAAATGTTAATGTGGGTAGAGCAAGCTTTCTACACTCACAAATAATATTTAATTTAAACCTTAAATTAATTTGTATTTTTGAATATTCTTCTAAAGATTTTTAGAGGGTTTTCAATGGTTTTGGAATTTTCCACATTTTTGCATGATTTTATAAATATAAACGCGTTTTTAAGTATCTACAGAGTCTTTAAATCACAAGGATTTTAGACTTTGTGTATTTTTAAAATTTCAATGGATGTTTTTTAATTATTTTAGATTTTAGAATAACATGCAAGATTTTCATAACTATTTATACATTTTTAAGAATTTTGGAATATTTTAGTTTAACAAAATTTTTATTGCATTTTGATTGATCTTTTTAACATTTTTTGGAGATCTGAAGAATTTTAACTAAATATTTAATTTTCCTCATTTAAAAATCTAAATAAATGAAATAAAAAATACCTTGGTCCTTCAGATTTGGTCCAAATAAAGCAGGTTTATCAGTAAACTCTTCCCGATAAAACTGAGATTCCTAAAAATAAAACTAGTTTTATTAAATCTATCAGATACGTTTTTTATTTACATTTATATTTTATATACATATAGATAAACTTCTGATATCAATTATTTTTAAATAAAAATATTTTTGATTGAAAAGCTAATAATAAGTAAGTGTATTAAAGTTCCAATTGTTATATTATTTTTTGGGGGAATGTTCTTTTATTAATTTAATCATACTTACAAATTTGATAGCGTAAATTTCAGCATGTCCTTTGTCCAATAAAGAAGCTAAGATCAATCCGAATAAACACTTGTAGATCATATTTAATAAAAAGTTTTTAATTACTCTATTAACTTAATAGTCACAATCACATGGCATATAATCAATTTATTGTTGAATTTGTTACTCATCTAAAAAATATATAACAGTAAAGAAATGCGTTAATATTTAATAAGAAAAAAATTAATATAGATAAATTAAAAGATAGTTTAATCAAAACACCAAGTTATTTGTCATAGCGAACAACCTTGATGCTTTGCTTTATTTAAATAAAGATCAAAATAAAGAATTTGCGGAGCACAATTATACCTAAATCATATCTAGCTTAGTAAATATTTGTCAAATTAAAAATAATTAGCACACATCAGGACCATAAAACTCTTTAGAATAGTTTTTTTCACTAAAAAATATAAACATTCATCGCAATAACACTAATGACAAAATTAATTTTTTATTTTGACATAAGACACTGACACTGACAGTTCGTATGATCTACCAGGTGAGTTCGGTTTGGCTACTCTTGAAACGTGTTACCCCGTCCTAGAGTTATCCGTTCGGATACTCACACACACACACCTTGTACACGAGCCTTCAAGCCTCTACCGCTGTAGATATAAAAGCCTGAGAGCCCTGCCATCCTACCCCCTATCTCGACCGATAGGTCGTCAGTAATCGATCACCTATTTGTTTAACTATTCATTGGGTGGTGAATAGTTCAATAGATCTGTTTTGTTGTATAGAGTAAATTAGCTGTGCTAATCACCTTGAACTTATCCTACGTTTGTTTGCATTCTCGTGTGTGTGCTTTGTCCTTACTTTGGGATGTTTCGGATTCGCTCTTTGCACCCGAGCCATTTCCAAACATGCAGATTTCAAACATTTGTTAGATTATTTCAAAAATAAATCATTTTCTGGCTTTACTCGGATCAAGAAATATTATTCAATATCAAAGCGAAACATCGTAGAACTAAATAGTGCTCGTTTTTGTCTATTTTTCAGTAGTGCTTGCCATTGACTAAATTTGACAACACTGTCTACATATGCCTCCACACACGATAGCGGGTAGCTATGTATGATATATAACAATATTATTAACTTAGTCGTAAACAATCAAAGTGTTTCCTTTTTATGTAACAATTTTCATAAAGTGATAAACTTTTGGTCTTAATATCCTAAATCGTTGTCTGAATATTCAGACAACGCCAATATATCATTTTGAGATGTAATTTTAACTTCATTGGTCTCTGCTATAGTAAGTAAACTAATAAACGTATTAAGGCCCTGTCACACATGTCTTGCATAATTCATAACCTTAAAAAAATCCATAGTACTTTTTCTTTTTTATACACAAGAATTTAAAAATTATGTTTACGCTTAATTTAAAATACATTTAATCATTTTATTATTTAAGTGTAATATATAACGTGTATAAATATATTTTCTGATTAGATTTGTGTGTAACGACCTTTAAGTATAGGATTGCTCCATAATATTTTTTGGTTGGAATACAAATTTGTGATAAACACAGATAAGATTATACGTAGGCATTTTTGACCACAAAAAAACGATGTTATTCATTTTAAAGATGTTCTCAAAATGAGTCAAGTAATTCCTAAAGTTAAGCATATAGTAATATTTTTATTTTTAAGTTTAACAGGTTAGTATTTATGTTTATAATAGAAAAAATAAAATTACTAAAAATATACTTTTAGTACTATTTATTTTAATTAAATTTCTTCATGGAACTAATGTACCTAATTTAGAGGACGAATCATTTATTGAAACTAGTGAGCTGAAATTTCCTGAAGATGTGAAACGTGCCTCAAATTTATTAAACGACGCCTTTCTCAAAATTAGTGCTCTAGAAGACAAAATAATTTCTCTAGAAGCAAGAGTACCTAAGACTTATCCAGATGTTAGATTACTTAATTACCTACAACGAAAAAGAATTCTGGTAACAGAAATATAAGAGAACGTATAGAATTCCACAGAAATTTTCGTATTCCAGGATTGGACAATTCCAATCGATCCAATCCTAGAAGTCGAATTTTTCAATTAATAAATTAGATAAATAATTCTGCAGTTATTTTCAGATTACAGGAGGAGCAGGATTTGTAGGGTCACATCTAGTAGATAAATTAATGTTAGAAGGACATGAAGTTATAGTAGCAGATAATTTTTATACAGGAAGAAAACTTAATGTTGAACAGTGGATAGGACATGAAAATTTTGAACTAATACACCATGACATTGTTAACCCTCTGTATATTGAAGTCGATGAAATTTATCATTTAGCTAGTCCAGCTAGTCCTCCACATTATATGCATAATCCCGTTAAAACTATTAAAACAAATACTTTAGGTACCATAAATGTTTTAGGTAAGTAATATAGAAATTTTTTACAATTATCTATATATTAATACGCTAAAAGAAAACTTCAGATCCCTGTTTAAGCATATTGCAAGAACGGACGAGTGTGAGATTTTGCATAGTTAAAAGTTTATATACAGGAGGAGCGCAGAAAGCTAAAATTAATATAAAATATATGTTGCAAATAAATTAAATTAAGTTAAATATTAACATTCATTGTTTATCTCAAACTATTTTTTGAAGATAAGAATTCTAACCATGTCAAGTTTTTACTTATTGTAATTTTATTTTTGAAGTGAAAACTTCTCTGGGCCCGTTGAACGATTTTTGGATAGGTAAAAATTTTGAAAAAATAGAAAAAAATTGTGAATATAGAAAAAAATAGGAAAAACAGGTAAAAATGGGGAACAATAGGAAATGAGAAAAAAATAGAATAGAGAAAAATGGGTAAAAATTGACAAAAGTAGAATAAAATTGGAAAAGAATGGGAAATAATATGGAAAAATGGGAAAAAATATAAAAAATTGGAAGAATGAAAAAAATAAAGAAAAATAGAGAAAATGGGAAAAAATATGAAAAAAATCGGGAAAACAGAAAAACAATAGTAAAAACAAAAAAGTAAGAGAAATAGAAAGAAAATAGGAAGAAATGTTAAAAAAGAGCAAACAGTAGGAAAATGGGAAAAAATATGGAAAAAAAAATTGGAATAGAAATAAATTCGAAATAATGGGGAAAATTAGGAAAATATTGACTGAGCAAAATGGGATAAAATAGAGCAAATGCAAAATGAGGAAAAAAATAGTAAGAGACAGGAAAAATAGGAGAAAAAAACAAGATAAAATAGAGAAAAATGGGAAAAGAATAGTAAATAATAGTACAGAAAAAATTTGAGAAAAATGGGAAGAAATATGTAAAAATCGGCAAAACAAAAAAAAAATGGTAAAATAAGAGAAATAGAAAGAAAACAAGAATAAATGGTAAAAACAGCAAACAGTAGGAAAATGGGAAAAAAAAATAGAGAAAATTTCGATAACATGGCCAAAATTAAAAAAAAATTCTGAAAAATAGTGAAAAATAGGAAAATGTAAAAAATAGGGAGAAAAAGGAAAATATAGTCAAAAATAGAGGAAAATAGAGAAAATGGCCAAAATTGGTAAAAACCGAAAAAATAGTAAAAGATGGGAAAAAGCAGGGAAAAATAGAAGAAAAAAAAAGCAAGAAAAAATGGAGAAAAGTGGGAAAAGAATAGTAAATAATAGAGAAAAATGGGGAAAAAAATAGGGAACAATACAAAAAAAGTAGAGAAAATTAGGGAAAATAGGAAAACATCGGAAAAATAAAAATAATTGTAAAGAAAGAGAAATGGAAAGAAAACAGGAAGAACTGCAAACAGTAGGAAAATGGGAAAAAATACAAAAAATAGAAATAAATAGAAAAATACAAAAATTTTGAAAAAACAGCCAAAAGTAAAAAAAAAACAGGAAAAATAAGGTAATAATAGGGAAAAATAGGAAAATCAGGAAAAAGTAAAAAAAATAGGGAAAAAATATAGTAAAAAAATTGAGGAAAATTGGAGAAAATGGACAAAATGGGGAAAATAAAAAAACATGAATGGATAGGAAAAATAGGAGAGAAAAACCAGATAAATAGAGAAAATGGGAAATGGTAAAAGAAATAGAAAATAATGGGGAAAAACGGGAAAAAATTAAAAAAAAATAAGGAAGAACAGAAAAAAATGGGAAAAAATATGAAAAATCGGAAAAACAAAAAAAAATAGTAAAGTAAGAGAAATAGAAAGAAAGCAGGGAAAAATGGTAAAAAACAGCAAACTGTAGGAACATGGAAAAAAATATGGAAAAATAAAAAAATAGAGAAAAATAGGGAAAAAGTAGATAAAAGTAAAAAAAATAGTAAAAAAGTAGGAAATAATAGGGAAAGTGGCGAAAATTAGAAAAAAACATAAAAAAAATAGGGAAAAAGGACAATATCGTCAAAAATTGAAGAAAACAGGAAAAAATAGAGAAAATGGGGATAATAAAAAAAACAGTAAAATAGGAAAAGGATGGTAAATAATAGTAAAAAATAAAAAAATAGGGAAGAACAGAGAAAATAGGGAAATGGGAAAAATAAGAAATAGGAATAAATAAAAAAAAAGGGAAATAATAAGGAAAAATAGCGAAAAATTAAAAAATTAGGAAAACGTAAAAAAATAGGAAACAAAATAGGGGAAAATATAGTCCAAAATAGAGAAAATAGGCAAAATGGGGAAAACATGAAGAAATATTAAAAGATAGGGAAAAAAACAGGAAAAAATAAAGAAATATATGAGAAAATGGGTATAAACATAAACTTTAATGAATTTCTACCACTGGACGATAACTAGTATTTATAATTTTTTAATTTTAAGGTCTTGCAAGAAGGGTAAATGCTAAAGTATTGATAGCAAGTACTTCAGAAGTTTACGGGGACCCAGATATTCACCCTCAACCTGAAACATATTGGGGTCATGTTAATCCAATAGGTAAATAACTTTTAGATATAAATATTATTAAAAATTAAACAAATTATTTTAGCATTACAATTTTAATCCATTCTGAAGTTGTTTTCTAGTTTTTATATGTTTTAAATAATTCATTAATTTCTTTCACAAATATAAATTGGGTTCAAGTTCAAATATATTTAAAACACCAAAAAAATAATAATAAAATTCTAGCAAATATTTTTGTCTACAATGTATTAGGTCAAATGAAAACATTAATATTGAACTGATAAAAATGTTTATTCAAAATTAAAAGCTTTAATTAGGATTATATGATAAAATTTTTAATAAAATTTCAATTTTAAAATCTTTTTAGGACCAAGGGCGTGTTATGATGAAGGTAAAAGGGTTTCAGAATCCTTAACCTACGCCTATGCTAAACAAGAAAACATGCAAGTTAGGGTAGCTAGAATTTTCAACACATATGGACCTAGAATGCATATGAATGATGGTAGAGTCGTTTCTAATTTTATTTTACAAGCCCTTCAAGAAGATGTCATAAGTGTAAATTTTTGTTTGTAGAAAAATTATTATTTTAATAAAAATATTATAGGTGTATGGTTCTGGGGATCAAACAAGATCTTTTCAATATATTTCTGATTTAGTAGAAGGGCTGGTTACTTTAATGAACTCTAATTTTTCTCAGCCTGTCAATTTGGGGAATCCCATAGAACATACAATAAATGGTAAGTCAATAAATAGTTTTTTTTTTCTACTATAAAATTATTTTTAGAATTTGCAACAATAATAAAAAATCTAGTTGGCGGTAATAGTAAAGTTGTCCATGTCAGTGAAGTAGAAGACGATCCACAAAGAAGGAGACCTGATATTGGTCGGGCTAAAAAATATTTAAATTGGGAACCAAAAGTAATCTTTAATAAAATCTAATGTACAAAAAATTAGCTAATTTTTTATTTTTAGGTTGACCTGAATGAAGGCCTCAAAAAGACTGTTGAATACTTCAGACAAGAACTGAAAAAATTTAAATATACTCCTAGGAATAAATTTTTTATAAGCAATCGTCGTCACCCTTAACCAAAATTTTAAAATTTAGGAAGTTTTAACACTTACAGGAAATATCAAAGTTTGCAGCTCTATAAAAATTTCATTTTAAGATTGGAATGGAATTAATATTAAATTCTGTAAGTGTGTGTGTAATCAATGTGGTTACATTATGTGTGTGATGTTTTTATGGCTGTTTTTGTATTATATTTTGTTGAATATATATGTAATTTTTTCACAATTTTGTTTCAACTTTTGCCTTTTTTTAATGATCGCCAAAGGCAGGGATGCGCCAAGTACTCTTCAGCGCTGTCGTGCGAAATAATGATAGGCGCCTTTATATGTATTGCAAGTGAATTGTCGTTTTTGGAGAATTTTAGACCCTTTTTGGAAACTTTATGCCATTTTTGATTATTTTGAACAGTTCTGATCAATTTAGATAACTCGATCGTTTTTGGAGGAATTTTAGACCATTTTGGACAATTTTAGATTATCTTGAACAATTTATTATCATTTTAGACATTGTTGGACAATTTTAGACTATTTTCCACAATTTTAGATTATTTTCAATAATTCTTTGATCAATTTAAGTAATTTAGACTGTTTTTGGACAACTTTGGTCCATTTTAGATTATTTTAAACTATTCTTTGTTTTATTATTGTTTTAGACAATTTTGAGATGATTTTGGACAATTTTAGGCCATTGAAGGTTAGTATGAACAATTCTCTGATCAATTTAAGTAACTTCAGACAGTTTTATTATCAATTTAGACAATTTTGGGCAATTTTAGATTATTTAGAACAATTCTCAGATCAATTTAGGTAACTTTAGAGAATTTTTAAACCATTTTGAACAATTTTAGACCATTGTAGATTATTTTGCACAATTCTCTTGATCAATTTAAGTAACTTTCAGATCGACCGTTTTATTATTATTTTAGATAATTTTTAAAGATTTTGGACAATTTTAGATTATTTTGAATAATACAATTTGAGTTTGAGTACCTTCAGACCATTTTATTATTAATTTAGAAAATTTTAAGAAGGTTTTGGACAATTTTAGACCATTTTAGCTTATTTTGAACAATTCTCACATCAATTTAGGTAACTTTTGACCGTTTTATTATTAGTTTAGAAAACTTTAGATTATTTTGAACAATACAATTGATCAATTTGATTTTGAGTAACTTTGGACAGTTTTGTTATTATTTTAGACCGTTTTGGACACTTTTAGACCATTGTATTCTCTCTAAAGTAACTTCAGGCCGTTTTGGACAATTTTTAATTATTTTGAACAATTCTCAGATCAATTTGCGTAACTTTAGACTGTTTTTTATTGTTTTAGAAAAATTTTGTAAGATTTTGTACAATTTTAGAGCATTTTAGATTATTTTGAAAAAATTCTTTAATCAATTTAAGTAACTTATTTAGACCGTTTTATTTTTAATTTAGAAATTTTTATCCATTTCAGATTATTTTGAATAATACAATTGATCCATTTGAGTTTAATAACTTCAGACTGTTTAAGATTATTTTGAGTACTGACAATATTCACTCGAAAATTCAAACGCAGGTGTTTACAATGGATCCGACATTTTTTGATGGTTTCTCTTTCTTTCTTCTAGTCCCATTTGTTTTGCAGATATTTTAATAGTTTATGGAATTGTAGGTAGGAAAATAAATAGTACGTTTCTATTTTCCAAGATTTTTTAAAATACTGGTTTCATGATATCATTCCTCATTTTTATATAATAAAATTTTACCGCCAGTATTGGTAGATATTTTTTTGGTTTTATGTAAATGCGCCTTTAAGGCGCCGCACGACCTTGCCCATATGGACGGCGCGTCCCTGCATACAGTAGCAGAATTGTATATTTTTTTTTCAATCTTTGGATGATAGTTTTTTCACCAATGGTATAGTTTTCAAGAATTACCTGTACTAAGTGAGCCCGGAATTGTAAAAATAAGTGTGCCTCAAGGCACTGTCTTTGGCAAAGTACTATTTGTGACATATATAAACTCTCTTGACTAGTAAAACGGGTAACAATCGTATCCTACGCGGAAGATACAGTTGTAATATTTCCTGAAAAGTCCTACACAGAAACTAATAAAACGGCTATGGAATTCGGTATTAAAGAAATTACGAAGTGGCCAAATATGAGCCAAACTTTTATTAAATGTTAGCAAGACAAATTATCTGGCGTTTATCTTAACAGAAGCAAATAGACCAGACTTTACATATCTACATTACTATAATATACTTAAGTTTTCTGCTATGGTGCCTTTATTTGAGGAGGAATGTACAGGAACTCACTGGAGAAACTAAATACTAATGAAAACTACATATTAAAAATTGTATTCAAAAAACAAAAAGATGTCACAAAAATCTTGATATTTTCACAGATATGTGAAGAGTATATATAAAAGTATACTTCTTGAATCAATAATAATTAAGCTTCTGTCAATAGAAAGATTTTAGAAGAATATTTGCTAGTTTTTATTCATATATTGCCCAAGGCGTTCAATCTATTGATTATCAATTTCATCGCAATCCTCTTCATCAAACGTTTGCAGGATCATTTTCTTCGTCTTCATCGCTATTTTGTGATGAAAATTAGACCTACTGCGGATAGCATGATAAAAAAACGCGCAACTTACTCTACCTCATGGTGGTGTGGAAATGAGTTCAGCGTCCCCACTTCTCTAATTTTCCCTTTGTTCTTTCGTTCCACACTTCTCTAATTTTTAACCAAGCGGTCAGTTTAGTAGTTGGACAAAGTTTACCACTAGAGATTAGGCTTAAACGTTTTTCTACTGAAACAACAAAATTTATTTTCCGAAATTATATTGAATTAGCAAACATTTTAGAATAACGAGAGTAAAGAACGAAAAAAAATAGGGACGGGAAAGATTAGAGAAAGGTGAAAATTGAAATTAATGAATACAGACTACTGTACTATATTTTATGCACTTGCAATTTTAAATTTTTACTTTGCTCTCTTATTTTCTTCTTTTTTTCGCTTCTCTTACTATTATTTATTGTTTGTTAAATCCCTAGTAACAACATAAGTGTTCAATCACTTAGGTGCACCCTACATTGATTTTATTATCCTATACATAAATACTATGCCTTACTTGTATGTCCTTAAAAGTATACTTTCTACTTGTAATTGTCTGTTTGTTCATTGTATAATGATAAAATGTATATAAGGATAGAGAATATTGATATTTTAATTTTGTAAATTGTACTATTGTAATAAAAGTTTATAATAAATCGTTATTTTGCTAGCGTTTAAATCCATCAAAATCTTGATTTGTTTGCTTCTTTGGATGAAAACAGATGTACAAGCTATTATTTTAAATATTGACGTTAATTTAAATAAGTTTAAAATAAACATCTGTTTTAATTGGTAATAAATAAAATTTGGTACGACTTTGCTGTTAAATGCATAAAATTATTTAACTTTATTATACAAAAACCAATATATTCCAAACATAAAACTTGGTGGACTCTTAATATAATTCTGACTTATGTATTTCCTAATTTCTTCCACACTCATTTCTATAACTTCAATGATTTCATCACCAACTCCTCCTCCCGCAGTCACCTTCATATCATCAGTAACTTCACAGTAATATACAGTTTGAAGACTTGATGCAGTGCCCACACCAGAACGAAATGAGCTTATTTTTTCTAGTTTAGAAACTGGTACGTCATACCCACATTCTTCTAGTACTTCCTCTTTTGCAATCTCTACTTCAGATTTGTTTTTGTCTATGATACCAGCACATAGTTCAATAGTAACTCCAATTTCTGGTGGGTATTTTCTGATGTCAATTTCTTCGTCGAATGTTCTATCTTGTTCAGGAATCGCTCCGAAATATACAGCAGGACGGAACTGTTTGACAAAAACTAAAACATTTTTTGTAATATTATAAATAATTATAGATATACTATCATGAATTGTTATTAAATCCCATGTTCTTTTTGTATTGTTCTGAATAAAATGCATAGTATATGGCTTCATATAAATTGATTTTTCCAAAGGTTTGATCATTACTTTAGACACATCATCCATTTTTATCGACTTTTTAGAAGCAATTTCGTGAAAGAAAACTTTAGGAATAGCTAAAATGGACTGATACTTTCGGATATTGTTACTTATTATAATATATCTAAATATCCTTGTAGCTAAAGCTAAACGCAAACATATACTAAACTGATAAGATCAAACATTTAAAGATTATGTGGTACGTCATTCAAATTTTAAAACTATTAAATATATATTTGAGGAACTGATAAAATTGATGAAACTATTCCACTAAACAAAATTGATATTTGATTTGACAGCTAGTTATGACGTTTAACTATTGGAATTTGTCGCGTGTCCGTAGTAGGCACGTTAAGCCAAGTCCACACCTACGGCGCATTCTAGGCAGTGTGAACGTGTGCGGCGCACAGAAAGAACGCAAGAATTTTTGTCACATTCAACGTACACGATCCATAGATTTTCGCTTTTTCGACGATCATCTGAGCAGCATGCTGTGGACGTTTTCAAAATTCATTTACCTGCACCCTAATGATAATAATAAAATAACACTCTCCCTACATTTCACCCCCTTACGAGTTAACCCCAGCACCCAAATGTTTGTACGGGGAAGAGACAGCTATTATTATTATCTTGACGTTTAATACATTTTAAGTACAAAAACCTCAACAACAATAAACAACTCAGGAAACAGTGATGCAACTTCCAATCGTTTTCACGTATGGCTTGAGTGGCGAGCAGTAAAAATTTTTGTGAATAAATATTTGTATGATAAATTATTAAGTTTAAATTTGCGACGAAAATATTTTTGTGGACCCGGCTTTAGACAAGTGTATTTATCGGGAGATTTGTTAAGACGTTTTGTTATTGAATATATTTCTTGATCCGTGTATGGCCAGAAAATGATTTATTCTACAAAAAATCTCAGAAATGTTTAAAATTAGGCGCGATTGAATATCGCGCCATCTCTAGGTCGAAGAAAAACCATCACTACCATAGAGATAGAAAAGTTGGAGAGAGCATGAAAGAGACAAACTTAAGGGATAACGGTAAAGCCGATGTTCTCAAGATCTCGACTCCAAAAACACCTTTTGTATTGATTAGGACTCATAAAAATGCATTTCAGGGGCGTAGTAATATTTCGAAATTGAAATATAAAAACCGTATTTTAATTTTTATTCATCATTCTTTTTATTTAATTATCCAACTTTTAGTGACAATGAATTTTTATAACAGTTCGTTGATATGTACTTAAAAATGATAAAATGTGAATATGTTATATAAATTAAATTTGTCAACACCGCTTTCAGATGTTCATTATGAGTCCTAATGTAAACATTTAATGTTTATGTTGGATACAACTTTTCTTTCTAATGCTACATCTACCCTACCATAACTCTGTGGTCACTACAGTCAAATGGAATCTACTATTTTATGACGTCATCAGCATGACCATGTTTTAGCAACGTAAAGAGTCCGGTGGCACAAATAAAATACGATTTGTAATATAATGGTATATTTCTCAATTAACGATTTTTAACTTTATTATTGAAAGTATAAATTACATAATACAGATTTAGGGATTGACCTGCATTCGCATATGAACGTACCCAAATCGTTTTATTTACAAATACAACCGATAACGGATATAGAGGCAATACGTATCATGTTCACATTCATGACCAATCAAAATAGACCACGATTTAACTTTGACAGTGACAGTCAAAATAAATGTCGTGTAGTTCATATAATATGAATATTGTATGTAGATAGTTTAAGATAAATTGTTTGAATAAAAGTTTCAAAATGTTGAACAGTTTTGATAGTGTAAATAGAAATTTTTGGTTGAAAACTACGCCATATCTAGTCCTATTAGCATTTGAATTATTCTTAGATGGTATGTACTAACCTGAAAATTCTAAGAAATATTAACTACAATAATTGTTTTGCAGTTTCAGAATGTATGACACAGGGTGAAATAAATAGGCATTTAGAATTAGGTAAACAGTATTTAGCCAAAGGCCAGTTAGGAGACGCTTTAAGTCAATACCATTTGGCAGTAGGTAAAACACTAAATATTTAATTGCTCCCATTCATTTTTACAATTAATAACTTTTTAGAGGGCGACCCAAACAATTATTTAACTTACTTTAAGAGAGGGACTGTATATCTTGCCTTAGGAAAAGCCAAAAATGCTTTGAGCGATTTAGATAAGGTTCTTGAAATAAAACCAGATTTTACTGCAGCGAGATTAAGCCGAGGGAATATTCATCTTAAACAAGCAAATTATGATCTAGCGCAGCTTGATTTTTATAATGTGGTAAGTTATAAATATTATGTATAAGTTATCTAGAAATATATACAAAAATTGTTGCTCCAACGGGATAAATACACATTGCAGCAATATTCTATATTTTAATGCTTAAATTAAAAGTTTTTATTTATTATGTAATTATTTATAAAATATTCCCTTATATTTTTAATTATTTATCATTAATTAATGCAGACCATGTTTTTTTGCCTTATCAAATATAAATAATTACCCATTTTTATTCACTTACACCTAATTTGCTTAGTTTCACTTTTATAATTAAACACCAAATTTATTCATGTTCTGTCAAGAGAGAATGAATAACTTATTAAATTAAGTATGTATTAGAATAAGAAAAATCTATTATTTGGTGAAAGATTATTATTTTTTTGTAATTTTCCAGATAAAAATTGATCCTTACAATTCCGAAGCAAACGAGTATATCCTACGCATAGACCCTGCCAAAGAAAAGAAACGATCTGCAGAATACCACTATGCTCGAGATGACTACGCATCAGCCATACACTATCTTAGTGAGGTCATAGAGGTAAGCCCATGGGCGCATGACCTCTATGAGTTCCGTTCTGAGCTTCATATGTTAAATGGAGATGAAATGGCAGCCATATCTGATATTAGATCCACCACAAAATTGCAAAGTGACAACACTGATGGTTACTTTAAGTTATCCCAACTTTTATATAAAGCGGGACAAGCTTCTGAAGCATTGAAGGCCATCAGGGAGTGTTTGAAGTTGGATCCTGAGCACAAGGTATAAAAAAGTTTGTTAGTGTAAATAATCAATTCTAGATTAAAACCAGCGGGTGCATATCAAATCTTTATATTCGATATAAAACTAATTTTGTGTTTTTCTATTGTAGGACTGTTTTCCATTTTACAAGAAAATTAAGAAGATCGAAAAGTTTCTAACTGACGCCGAAATGTCTCAGGAAAACAAAGACTATGCACAATGCATAGAATCCGCCAATAAGGTATTGAAAAACGAAAATGACACACCGACTATAATATACGAAGCCAAGCGACTTCTCTGTAACTGTTATACAAACGATGAACAAAGTTCTGAAGCTATAACGATCTGTACAGAAGCTCTGAATTTTAACGAAGAGCCAAACATCTATTGTGACAGAGCTGAAGCTTATTTGAGCACTGAACTCTACGATGATGCCATTAGAGACTACAGAGCCGCTTTAGAGATCGATTCCCACTTCGAAAGAGCCAAAGAAGGTTTGAATAAGGCGGAAAATAGGCAAAAACAAGCAGAAAAGAGGGATTATTATAAAATTTTAGAAGTGAAGAGATCAGCTACTAAGAAAGAAATCGTTAAAGCTTACAGGAAGATGGCGCAGAAGTGGCATCCAGATAACTACCAAAACGATGAGAAGATGAAGAAGATTGCCGAGAAGAAGTTTATCGATATCGCTGCGGCAAAAGAAGTGTTAACTGATGAAGAAAAAAGGCGACAATTCGATAATGGTGAGGATCCATTAGACCCAGAATCGGGCAGAGGCGGAATGCCAAATTTTCATCATTTCCAAAGTTTCCATGGTAGTCCGTTTCAATTCAAATTCCACTTTAACTAAACGTTTAAAGTACATAGTATTGTTTATCAGTGGCATTTTATTTTTTGGACATTTTAATGTCCTGTATGTATATATGCGAAAAGGGAAGTTGTAACGGCGGTTTTAGATCAAAATCGATCTTTTAGTTCTAAATAAGATTCAAGATTTTTAAGGTCCAAACTTTTACGTGGTTAGCGACTTTAAATCCAAATTATAGAAAGTATTTTTGAACTAGAACCAACGTTAATATTCTTTCTAAGAGATTTTGCAATTTCAGGTAGAATTTTGAAGGAATTTTTTTTTGTTAATTATATTTTGAAGAAAGTATATGTTAATACTGTTAATTTTGTCAAAAAAATTATTTCTTTTATGAGTGTAGGTGTACCTGAATTTCATTTGATAAACAAGTTTTGTTTTAAAAAAATTATTGTATAAAATGTATAAAAAATGGACTGAACTCTTATAGACCACACAATGTATATATTTTTTATTATTTAAATAAATATTTATAAGAAATATATATTTTTTACCACTTCAGTGTAAATTTGGCTCTAAAAAATCCAATTTAATATCCTTTTAATAATGATAATACTTGCCATACATTTCACCCCCTTACAAGTGAACCCCAGAAAGCCAATGGTTTGTGCGGGGAAAGGACGGCTATTATTATTTGCCGTGGCGCTCCGGGGCGACTTACTGAGGTTTGATGGTGCCATTTGGCTATAGGTGTAGGAAAACCTCACCACCATCATCGGCCCAGTGACACAGGGGGATTGAAAATCTAGGCTCCGCATTAGACATTAATTAAATTAACACTCAATGCGGTTTACCTATTCGAGCCAAGTATCTAAAACTGAAATTTTTAAATTAAAATTTCACTGCCAGATACGAGGCACGAACCCACTTTGGCTCTAGCGTATAAATAGTCATAAATGAATATGACCGATAGCCAACGATCTGTGCCACTGAGACCGATAACTATCCCTTATATTTTTGCTTATAAAATCTGAAATACTGCGTACTTTAATTTTTTTGGCCCACTCAAAAAATTCAAAGTCCGGTATTTTCAGTGCTGCGATTTGTAGAAAATAATGCACATTTTAGTGGCATTTAAAATGTATTATTCGATAGTGTACATATAAAATGAGAAATAAGGACACGAAATTATAAAACAATATTCAATAAGTGTTTTATTGAAAAACAAATTTATAACTTTTTATGTATAAACTATATCTTAGATGGGTACAACATCTGAAACAAAAAAAAAAACAATTAGTACTAAAACAAAACAAAAATTCCAATAAAAAAATATAAAGTTATATCAGTAAAATTTTTTCAACATGAATATAAATCAGGTTTCAAATGTCTAAGCATCATGTAAAATATTCCTATTATCAAAATAACAGGAGTAAAATTTTCCCTAACCCAACAGTATTTTTCAGGAAAAAAAAAACAATCCAGATTCTTCAATGATTTCTAACATCAATATTTCGGAATCTGTGATCGTTTAATTTAATATTTTATGGATTTTGATTGCCATTAATCACATGTCAGATAATAAAATTTTGGTTTATGACTGGTAGAACAATGCAAAGTTTCTAAAAAGTTTATTGTATAATTGAGATTTTCATGAAAATTTCCGTAATATTCAAATTTTTTATGTGATTAAAATAAAAATCAGTTGAGAATGGAGAAGAAAATAAAAATCAGTTGAGAATGGAGAAGAAAACAGAAAATTAAATTACGATTTTTAATGGGTGTCAGTCATCAACTGAGATAAAATTTAAGGCTATAATATCCGATACAGTAAACACTAGTAAAAAAAATTATTATTTTTTAAGTTCCAAATAAAGCAGAGAAAAAATATATTGAAATTTGAAAAAGTGTGGTCAAAATGGTAAGTTACCTAACACCAGTAAGATACGGGACAGTATAATTTAACCTAACATATTTTTAATTTTAACACAGAATGTCACACAAATACGACTTATAGCATTTTCCTTTGCGCCAAAATTTTTGAATCTAAATTAAATCGCATTATTTCCGCACTTTTCCTTGTTTGTCACTATTGTTTTGAATGTAAACTCGGAACACTCCATTACTACTATACTAGCACTGTCACCATCAAAATAATTTCCGCATTTAGTTTCAAAGAAGAAAACTTTACTGCAATATTAGGTTTGTTCTGGTTTCGAAAAATATCTGCCCGAGAATGTCAGGCACATGCGCATATCCAGTAGTAGACAAATCTGAGCCCGGACTTCCTCAGACAGATATTTTTCGAAACCAGAACAGACCTATTGCAGGCAAATCACGAATCTGACAGTATTGTATTAAAATAAACTGTTTCAGGATTTATTTGAATATTTTGCACGGATCTGCCAGACAGATTATATTGTTTTCTGTGTTACGCAGCATAGGTACGTTTTTTTAGTACCTATACTCCTAAAAATTAGAAATAATTATTTTTTTGTATAGGTATTTACTGTCCTTTTTCTAATTTTATTAAAAATCATGAAAAGTATTTCTCCTTTTGTGCTGTAAAAAAGAAACCAAATAAAACTTATTTGACGAAGTATTAAACACAAAAACGTGTCAAAAAACTTCGCATTTTACAAAATGGTGTTCTTTAGAAGAAAAAGTAGCTTATTATTATTATCATCATATTCTTCGG
Organism: Neocrepidodera transversa; assembly: GCA_963243735.1. Lineage (NCBI taxonomy): Eukaryota > Metazoa > Arthropoda > Insecta > Coleoptera > Chrysomelidae > Neocrepidodera > Neocrepidodera transversa. The sequence continues at coordinate 4,589,610 of OY725347.1, read as the reverse complement.
ATGATGATTTAGACAAGATAATAAAAAATCGGTAATCTGTGCCAAAAATTTACAAGTACGTTAAAGATGTATGTAGTAAATTAATGAAAAGCAGGTGAGAAATTGTAATTTTCTTCAAAATTAAATCTTTGTTTAATTTCTTTTAGTTTGGGGATAGTTTCAAACAGAAACTACTGATTTGCTAATCAAAAAATTTGAAAATTCCAACTGCATAGATATAGCAAATGACAGCTTTTACGTATTCCAGTCAATGGAAAACGCCATTAGACGTTTACAAACCAAAAAGAGAATTCAAATGAATGTAAATTGAATCACTCGATTTGGCATCATTTTGAAATTTGCTTAATATTGTCAGTAACGGAAATAATTAGTAGTAAATATATTCTTCATTTAATGAGGGTTATATGCCATTATAGTATAATTCCGACCTTTTAAATATGCGTAAAATTCGGGTTTTGACCTAATTTTGTTTGCAATTTTAAGTTTCATTTAAAACTTGGATTTTTAAACCATCACAATATTTCTAAAATTAGAGATTTCAACAAAAATTGTGTAATACCTAATTTAAAAAAAATTGTTTATGTAGATGATATTTCACAGAAATATTTTTTTACAGTTTTGTTTAATACCCAAAAATTGTTTAAATCAACACTAAAATGCATTGATAATTATTATTAAAATACAAATAATCGGCATTGAACTGTTTCAAAATTATCATTAAAAATAACAAATTTTATGTTAAATAAACTGTAAATATTTTACTTACAATACGAATACGATGTCCCATGGCTTTAGCGGGTAAATTCCTATTAAACTTGGCTCGAACAGCTCCCCTGGTACCATGTGGCCTGGTAATTTTACCCCAAATAGCCCTTACTTTCGATTTAACAGATTTAGGTCTTCCGGGAACACAGGTCTTGTTTTTTGCTTTATAAACGTAAACGCACTTCTTTCCTACATAAAACCAGCTTTCTCCTTTTGATGTTGTACCTTCAACGTCTAAAAGTGCTGTATTTTCATGTTGGTTACGAAGACCCCTTTTATAACCTGTAAAAATGGCTTTTGCATATAAACGACCGTGCCTTTTAAGTGGGCGCCTTTTTACTGAAGGCTTATCACTAGGGGCTGCGCCCTCTTTTACGGCCTTCTTTTCAGCTTTTGGTTTCTTTGCCGCTGCGTCTGCCATGCCTAAAACACAATTATATTAATTGTCAAAATATATTTTAATATATCCTAGTTCATCTTCAATACGTAAATTACTTTCATGTAGTATACATATAAAATGAATTGTTTATAGTATTTTTCACCTAATTTTTGTCATATTTTCAATAATACTTTGCCAGAAATATTAATATTTTTAAAATAACTCTGATATAACACTCACCGAAATTCTGTTTTGGAATAGAAAAGAATTAATTTCTCTTGTTTACGTCAGGTGGCACTGTACAAAAATGACAGAAATGAATTCTTCTTTTCCTATGGACTAGCAATTTACTACCATATAACGTGTTTTAAATGTAGTATAAAAATAATAATATTTGCTTGCATTAATTATATACAGGTACAGTTATAACTAAAACATTATAAAAAAATTATTTTGAATAAAATCCACTCGTGACCATTTAAGTTGACCTAAGTCCACAAATGTGTAGGCCATTGGATCAATATAAAAGTAGATTTAAATTTTAGAGGTTATAATATATTTCAAATTTATTGAAAAATAAAATAAAATTTGTAACATGAAAACGTTACTTAGAAATAAAATTATACCCAATATTGCCTCAAAATTATATTTTTCGTTCAAAGTAATTACTATTTATTCAAATCATTCAACAACTAAATAAAATGATTTTTTAGGCAACTGAACTGGAACCTACTCATAAAAAAAGAATATTTTCAGGTATACAACCAACTGGTGCTATCCATTTAGGTAATTATTTAGGTGCTATTGCACAATGGGTAAAAATGCAAGATCAAAATCAAGAAGTGATCATCAGCATTGCAGACTTGCATTCTATTACTTTACCGCACGTAAATATTAATTTTATTAATTAATAATTTTCCAAAGTTAACATGAAACACGTGAAAAGTGCTTGTATAAATTTTTTTAACTTATGATATTATTATATATATGAAAATATGTTTTTCAGGAACCTAAAAAATTATCTAAGAATATTAGAGAAGTAGCAGCTACATTATTAGGTTGCGGAATAGATCCAAAAAAAACTATTTTATTTCAGCAGTCTTCAGTTCCAGTACATACTCAATTATCATGGTGTTTAGGATGTATATGTACCATGCCAAGGTTATATATAAAATAATTTTTCTTCTTACAGTTCCAATATTAAATTTATTGTAGATTAGCACATTTGCCCCAGTACAAAGAAAAGTCCAAAGATTTAAAAGATATTCCTTTAGGCCTTTTTGTATATCCGGTATTGCAAGCAGCAGATATTCTAGCTTATAAGTAAGTTTGATAAATATAAACAGAAAATAAATTAATTATTTTTTGTTAATTGAGGGCTACACATGTACCAGTAGGGGAAGATCAAATACAACAAATACAATTATGCCAAGATTTAGCAAGAATGTTTAATAATAGATTCGGAGAAACGTTTCCTATACCTCATACTCTTACTACAGGTACATTTAATTTTATTTATAAAACAAAAAATATTCTTATATGTATATTGTATTGTAATAGAATTATTCTACAAGCTTGAGAAAATCTAATATATTCATTTAATTGTATAAAACTAATCTATGCCAATTTATGGATTTTTAACCATTTAAAAAAATTATTTGCAGTATCTATCTGCTTTCATTTTACTTCTTCTATCCAATAAAGATTCATGTAAACTGCCGTCTTCCTGTGCTTTTTTCAACGTATCAGTACTTTCAGTACAAATTCTTAGCTTCTTATCCTGAAATTTCTGAAACTTTTTAATATAATTAATTTCAACCTGCTTTATATTCCCTTGATCTTCATTGGCAGCATCTGTTAAACTACTTTCTTCTTTAATGGTTTGTGATCTTAATTTTACATATTGATCTGGTCCTGCTTTTTTAGCTGTAGCTACAATAGTATCGTCTTCAGGACTTGCACCAAGAAAACAATCATTGTAGCCTAACAAGGCCGTTTTGTTCTCTTGAAAAACTGGTTCCCATTGCTCCATAGCGCCAATAGCGTCACTTCTACCTGTAATAACTCCATTCTTTTCAACTCTTAAATATTTGTTGTAACCAGACTTAAAAGCGACTTTTCTTTCATTTATAGGAACGGCTGTTAGAATCTCTTCAGGAGAGGGACCTTGTCCATCTTTATGAGGGGCGCCTAACGTAAACAGACCATTGTCTAGCGCTTTTACATACGTGTGTGTTCCAAATTCTATAGCAATAGGACCTACTAACTGTTCTATTTTTGTGATACTCCACCAATTTCCATGTTTTGTACTATCCAAATCAATTTTTGGTTTTTCGGATTCTTCTCGTTTAGGTTTATGTTTTCTTTTTTTAGATTTTTGTTTCTCACCTTTCAACACTAGCTTACCCACTCGGACTTTATTGTATTCTGACATGTTGTATGTTTTAGGTTCAGAGTATGCTAGGTTAAGGAGTTTGAGGGACCCCTCTAAGAAAATGTCTAAATCCGATCCAGATCCGAAGAGTAGAATATGTCTGATTGATAAACCGGATGATATCGTTCGGAAAATTAAGAAAGCAGTCACCGATTTCACTTCAGAAGTAAGTACAATAATATTAAAAAACTTATGACATTGACAGCTCCTCTTCTTTTTTTAAATATCACAGTATATATTCAATCAGTATGGCCACTCTCAGGCAACACCTTTGATCTTTTTAGGCTCCGAAATTTAACCTTGACGCCATTTTACGAATACTACTTCACAGTGTTGTCAAATGTAGCAAATTTATTCCAAAAGTGGCACCAAAAACGGGCATTATTTAGTTCTATAACGGTTTTTCTTTTAATAACTATATTTCTTGATCGGAGTATCGCCAGCAAATAATTAATTTTTTTAAAAATCTTTTTTAATTATACGCGATGAAAGTCCCGCCATCTGTGGGTCGAACTTAAAATGCAAGTTTCTACAGTCGAAGAGAATCTGCTATTTTTAGACGGCTTCTCACTAGGCAGAAAATCTGCAGCTCATTTTTAACAGAATCCTCAAAAGTTGAACAAAGGCAACTTATTTGCGTATCTGCAACAAAATTGCGGCATATTAATTCGAAAATCGCCCAATAGAATTGAATATAGAAAACCAGCCTGCAGATTTTTTGTATTGTGGGAATCCGTCTTTTCTCTCACACCAATGGAGAGTACTGAGAAGATGGCGACAGTGCCAGCACCTTGTACCATTAAAACTTCGCTAGACGTAGCATTCTGTACATTTTGTTTGGTTCTTGCGGGGTATGGCAAGGTGAGGTGAGACGCATCAAGGGTGCCACTATATCAGTAGCGTGCCGTTTTAAACAGGTTTCATTTTTTTTGGTTTGGTCCTTGTTTATATTTAGACAAGTTAATGTTTAAAAAATTATTCATTACATTAGTTCTTTAGCAATAAATATTTCGTATATCATGTTACCCATTTATAAGACACGCCTATGTGAAAAGAGACCTGTAAATTCTGTCAAATGCTATTCGCGTATTTAAATCAACCAATAAGAGATCGTCGGGCACTTTATTCCCACTTAATTTCAAAAGAAACAAATTTAGATGCTACATCTAAGGCCTGGACGAAGAAAAAACGTGAACCTTGACGTAAATAAGGCAATCCACAACACGTGACCAAAAGTCATCAAAATGGCCGCTGGTAGGCACCACAGATCAGTTAAAGAGAATAAGTAGTTTGTAGTAGGCACACAAATTGTAATGTTTACTGTGTTTTGCATGTGTTTTAAGTACTTTGAGCTTTTAAAAGGTGTTTGAAGTAGAAATAATGGATTTTCCGATTAGAGTGATAATTTATTGATGTTAGAGGCTGAAAGTAACGATATAAGGAAAAAATCAAAAGTTATACAGGGTATTTATCCTTTCGCACTCATGAATAATTAGTCATGATGAAAAAACTCGAGAAAACGACTTTCCACCAGTGATTGCTTTACACATATTCTCGTATTTGGTCTTCACCCAGACCAATGAACAAGTCAGGATTCTTGTTATCAATTAACGCAGCTTGTTTTCCTAAAATTAAGAAACACTTTCATAACAAACTGATAAAAAAGACTTACCTTTCAAAAAATATTTCTCACACACTACTATTAGGTACTACGTTTAGTTTCTGTAAGATCTTCCCTTCCACCTTTTTCTTTTTGAGAATTCATTCCATTCTGGTTTATGTGGAAAGTGTTGTTCACTGGGTATTTTATACTTTCACGATCTCCTCGACTCCCACAATTGACTACACACAACTATAAGCTCCAATCGTTTAATATATTAAAATAATCTGCTCTATTCACATTAACTAAATTAAATGACGTGATTTTGTGTGCCTACCAGCGGCCATCTTGAATTTCATCTGACGGCATCTTGGATTCTTCTATTGACGAGGAAAGTGTGTCGTCACAAATGTTATTCTTGTAAAAAACTGACACAAATAAAGAATTTGAGGTTACGTTCTCTGTTGATGCTATGCTTATTAGTCTTTAATAGAGTTCTAAAATCAAAGACAACACAAATATTTTATATATAACACAATTAATACAATTTTCTACCAAAAGCCTTAACGGAATCAATATCTGACAAGCTGATTTAAATTTGATAGATGTTTGTTTGGAATCACTTTTTTTGACAAGAATGACATTTGTGACGTCATGACTTTCCTCGTCTATAGAGTCGCTATACTGTGATTATTGACATGTATGTCAATATTCTGCTTTTTTACGAGGACTGGTTAATCTTAGCAAGTACACCTATAAGGCGGCAAATTTAAATAGTTTTTAGAAATATTAGAAATCGACGTATTCTTTGTAAAAGAAATGTATTCAACTATTATTATTATTATATGGGTAAATTTTAAAATATTACGTACCAAAGATTAAACAAAACGCAAAAATATTGTTACTATTAAAAGGCCCATCCCCAGTGGCGTATCGTGACTACAAAAAATGGGGGGCCCCTTGCACATAATTAATATTTTCTTCTTTAGGCAAAATGTTGGCCTAAGAAATAAAAATGCAATTTTATATTTGAACTGAAAAATATTACCAATATCGTTTTAAAAATCTAAAGAGGGAGGTCCGGTCCCCCCGGAACATACGCCACTGTCCATCTCTACGACTGTATCTGATATTAAAGTATTTTGCTATTGTTTGGGGCAATTATAATCCTACAAGCCCTTATTTGTATCTTTTTAGGTAACTTATAATCCTGAAGAAAGACCAGGTGTTGCTAATTTAATAAACATACATTCTTTTGTAACAAATAAATCTGTGGAAGAAATATGTAAACAAGCAAGTAATTCTGATACAGGAGAGTAAGTATTTTAAGAAAATAAAAACATGAATCTTATATATGTTCTAACTTTTTAGATATAAATCGGTTGTATCTGAAGCGACTGTTGAATATTTAAAGCCTATACAGGATAAAATATCATATTATTTAGGGGATTCCCAACTTCTGGATGAAGTCTTAGAGGATGGAAGACAACGGGCTAGTGAAATTGCGTCTAAAAATTGGACAGAAGTTAAAAATAAATTAGGTCTTAGTTTTAAAGTAAAAAAAGATAAAATAGTAAAAATAATGATTTAATAAACATAATAAGTTGAATTTTTCAGTTATTTTTATTCCATAAAAATTACAATAATTTATTTTGAGATAAAAAATAAACATAAGTTTTAATATGTGTTTACAAAAATAATAAAAGATACTGAACACAATTTACTAAATGTAAAATAAATTCGTCCCGAGATTTATTGTTATCGATTTAATTTGTCTGAGGATTTTTTTTAAGTGTGAAAAATATTTTTTTGTATAAAAATCATTTATGTACATTACTTTTTATTTACGAATTAGCAGCAATTTTTGTACTTTTAGAACAAATATTTAATATTTCAAAAAAAATTTTTTTTCACATTTGGTCCCAATTCACCCTTCAAATAACGGCATAAAATATCAGAATCTACAAGTTTGATATAATTAGAAATCACAGCATTTCTGAAAATTAATGAAGTAAGAATTTCTTTAGGAAATTGTCTGTTTTTACCAACGGAAAATACTATATTGGATTTACTAAAATCAGTTTGAAATTTGACTATTGAATAATTAAATTCGTTTATGATTAAAAGCGGTTTAATAAAGGCCATTTCAGAATTAAATTTCCTTTCGTCTTTAATTAATTTTGATAAATATAGTGTAGTTCTTTCATCTAAATAATTTTTTCCATACATTTCTGGTTTTATACTAAGGAGATTATTATTGTACATATTATCTAAGTATTTTTCTTTCAACATATTTACATAACATGGTTTTATTAAATGCTTATATCGGTTTTCTATATTTAATTCTTTTTGATTTTTAATTGTTGATCTTCTTTTTTTGCCTAAAAACGGCTTTCTTATATTTTTAACTATATTTGATTCATTTTCTTCTACACCATTATTTAACATAACAACTTTTTTAGTCATTAACAATGCATCAAAGTTACTGGCACTATACGAATGTTGATCTAACTTTGTATTTATATTTCTTTGGTTTATTTTTAATCGTTTTTGCTCGTTTATAATTTCTTCCAGTCGCCATTTATTTTTCATTATAACTAATTTAAGTTGATTTAGACATCTTTTGGAGTTTGCGAAATCCCTTTTAGAAAAACCATTGAAAGTATGTTTAAATCGATTATTTCCAGTTAAGGACATCCAGCAATGGAGTATTTTTTCGGGGGATGAAAATACCTGTAAAGTCTTATTTTATTCTAAATAATTATATCAATATTTAAATTTCAAGCATAGATATATACAATGTGTTCCATATAAGAATGAACAGCCTGGAGATCATTAAAAAATAGATAGAAAAATATATTACAGTGGTGATTGCTTATAATAATTATAATGACAAAATAATATACAATCATAGTAGTAAATAAATAAACTGAAAATTTTATATTTTCGGAAACTTATTATTTTTTGAGATCAAACAATGTCTTGAGGGTAAATTATGACTTCATAATTTTTTTATACCCAACTTTAACCCAAAATTGGTTTTGTTTTTGAAATTAAAAAATATTTGATTCTTAACTTTTTTAATTTTCTGAAATGAAACTGATTAACAGTGCAAAAAAATTGTTCTGATCTGAAGGAACATTAAAAAATTTTACACGTTATCGTAAAAATGACGTTTTCTAAAAACTGCACTAAAAGTATGGGTAATCTTTAATAGGAAAACTGATTTTTTTAACAAAAAATTAATTTTACTGAAGAGACATTCAAAAAGTTAAATATGTCGAAAAAATAAAATAAAAATTAAGTTGGCTAAAAAATTTACTACAAATATAGGTAGACTTAAAAAATAACCAAAAAGAAAAATATAAACTTGTTAAAAATGGTTTTTGCAGAGTGCGGAATATTAAAATTTTCTATGTCAAAAAGTGACGAAAAAATGTAAAAATGACGACACTAAACAATGTAAATCAAGTATAAATCAATATATATTTAATTGTTTAAAATGACGAAAAAATATCATAAAAATGACGTGGTCTCTATGACGTCTACTATACGTCCAAAATTCACGTCATTTATTGGTAAAATAACGTCCCGGACAAAAAATGACGAAAAAACAACGTCAAATTGACGACAGCTTGCAGCTTGGGTAGTAAGGTTGTTTTTCTTCAATTTTTACTTATACTTTGATGGACAACAACGTCTATAGACGTTTCGGCTATTGTCAGTTTATACGACACTCATAAAATGATGAACGATTCAGCAAACGATACAACAAACGAAGCGTTTCTGAGTATAACTCCCAAAGGAGAAGACGAGACGGTTTAAAAATTAGGTGACATCTTCAAAAGTTGCCAATATACACGCTGACCAATTTTCAGCGCGTCTCGCATTTTTCAACGCTTCCCGGAGCACAAAGTAGTTAATATACGCACTGTTTAATTTTAAGGTCTACTCAAACCAATGCGGGAACGGGAGCGGAAGCGGGAAATATTTGAAAGTGCGGAAAGCGGGATAATCTTGTGTATTTTTTATTTAACAATACTATGTACGATAGTTCATCAGATGAAGAGGACGGTACACACAAGTATCGTGAATACAGCGCAGCAGCGGGCCAGGGGCGAAGCGTTCATGGCTACTGACGTCACACGGTCTAGTCTCGCGCACAGGTACATTTTCCAGCCTCTCGTCGATCCTTGATTTTAAAATGCTTACAGCGGACGAAAATATTAATATTTTGCGCTCAAATTTTTTTTGATCGTTTTTAAATAACAAAATCGATTTAAGTTAAAATAAAAAAAAATAAGAAAAATGTCGAACCTGCCTATTCTTTCTGTCTTTGACATCTCGCACGCCTCTTTATAAACACAAACAAAACAGAAATGACCTGCGTCAAGAGTGCGAACTGCGGGAAAATAGTGCACGCAGCGAACCGAAATAATTTCGCAGCACGACTGCGTTTTGTTGGGCCGGCATCGCAGGGTAATTATGTCCCGTACGAATTCCGCTCCCGTTCCCGCAGTCCAGCATTGGTTTGAGTAGACCTTTAATCTACTTAAACCAATAATGCGGTCTACTCAAACAAAAAGGGAGCGGGAAAGGTTTGGAAAGTGCGGGGAGCGGGATAATGTTGTGTAACCACACTAGTGCGTCAAAAGTGAGGCGAATAAACGTAATTTCAGTTGTTATTTTTTATTTAAAAAACAGAAATGACCTGCGTCAAGAGTGCGAACTGCGGGAAAATAGTGCACGCTGCGAACCGAAATAATTTCACAGCACGGCTGCGTTTTGTTGGACCGGCATCGCATCAGTATGTATGCTTGTATTTCCCGCAGTGTAATTATGTCCCGTGCGAATTCTGCTCCCGTTCCCGCGGGGACCTGATGGAATGGCTCATGACTGCGGTAATTGTTTGATTTGTATAATAAAGACATTGAGAGGAGGTTTTCACCGGGGAAAGCGTTTCTGGCTCTAAATTTCAATAATATTATCGACGCAATTATTTATTTAATAAGCTAAAAATACCCAAATGAGAAGATGAAGTGTTATAAGAAATATATCGGCCATGCGTACATTCATACAAAGGGAATTGAGATGCGGTCATTTTAAATAATTTCCATTTTAGAGTAATGTTACTACTTTTGAAGACGTCACACAAGTTTCGAGACGTTCCATTTTTTCCGCTGAGAGTTATCACCAGAGAAGTGCTTTCTGCGCTGCGGGAAAGCGTTGGAAAATGCGGGAGGAGTTGAAAATTGGTTAGCAAGTATATTGACTACTATTGAAAATGTCATCTAAAGTTTCAAGCCGTCTCGTCTTTTCCTCTAACTGTCAGTAGATAGAACGTCCTTTAACTTTAACGGTTCTGTAACTAACGACAATGACGTTTAGATTGTGACAATTGTATAAGAAATCAACTTGTTAAATTTTTTTCTAAACGTCATCGCCTTTAGTTATTGAATCTTTAAAGTTAAAGGACGTTCTATCTACTGACAATTAGACTTATATAAATTCTTTATTTAGCTTTGTTAATACAATTATTTAGGTGTACAATATACAGAGTGGCGAAAATTTCATTGCAATGTATTGTAACCTCGAAAACCGTGAGAAATTCGGTTAAATGAAATTTTTGTACCCACAAATATCAGGTACGATTTTCATAATAATTGAGTAAAAACAAAATTGCTTATTTTTTATTTTTTGCTCCAGTGCTTTTATTTTGAACAATAGATAATGTATTTAAAAGCCTCTATCAAATGGATGAATTCAGGAGATAAAAAAATCACATAAAAATGGCAGATTCAAAATCTAATATTATCACTTGTTCTCAAACAAAAAAAGTTAAATACAATTTTTTTCTATTGTTAAACATACGTGCACTTTGGCAAAAAATAAAAAATGTGCAATTTTGATTTTTATCAATTATTATGAAAGACGTTCCTGATATCCTTGTGTAAAAAGCACCAGTCGATTAGCTTTCAAATTGACAAACTTTTGTTCCATTTTCGCCACCCTGTATAAGTATAATTTACAGAGAATGGTGTCAAAATATGTTATGCCCAGAAACACTTCGTTTACTGGCTCTTTTGTTTAATATACGTTCATGTAAAATGATGGCATAATGCCCATGCATTTTTTGGGTGAGCATTTTTAACATTTTGTTGTTAGCTGAATGTTTTGTGTTTCCACTTGAAAAACCTAATTAACCATGACAACACCTGTTATTATTTTAAAATAAATAGTGTTTATATTTATTAGGACTTATTGACGAGAGTTATAAAAATGTATAAGATATTTATAAGGATCTAACTTCAGATTTACTTTTTTTGTGAACTGTTTGTTATTATTCAATATTAAATGATACTATAATATATGCCTTCAGTCATGTTAAAAATTGTATAAATTTTCAAGCTGAATTGTACTTTTGCCAATTTTGAAAGATTGCTGCTTTCAGCTATACTATTTTATGAATTTGAGTCTGTATTTAAAATATTGTTATGTAATTTGTGTATAAATTTTATAAAGCCTCACGTTGGGCGCCATTTGTTATGATTTGAAATTTCAATTTGGGGGTTCTATAAAAAAAAATAATAAGCAGAGAGACGTCACTAATTTTGATTTGATATAAAAATGTCACTATGTACAATTTGAAATTAATTATATATAGCGAAGGAAATTATATACCAATTAGAAGATTTATTGCTCAATTTTAAAATGAAAATAAACAAAATATATATAAAACCCTAAAAGAAGACATGAAAAAAACAAAAAGGTGAATAGAGCTGGTTTATGAAAGTAATTGAATGGAATTGTTTAACCCTTTCACTGTGGCTAGCGTTTAAAACAATTTTGTCTCCAGTACGGCTGTTGTCGCTGGTGCTGATCAACATGGTTCCCGCAGTCATGCGAAGAAGTACTGTCGCGTACGCATACAGTTCCCGCAGTGTATCAATATATTGTATTCAGGGCCGTATTTACAATTAATTATATAGGGGCAACTCTGAACTTAACTTGTTGCTATTTTTGTCGAAAATTAATAAAAATACGTAACTACACTCAAGAATATGTTAAAAAAATATTTATATTTAATAATCATAATAAAGCAACTAAAAGTATTCTGAACAAATTACAATAACTAACTACACTAAAGAATATACAAAAACAATATTTTTATCATATAATAATTAAATCATATGTAAAAATCTGAAGTAAAAACTATAAAGAAAAATGAAAAAAAATTTAATACAATGATACCTTTCACAACATGAAATAATACATAAAGGTACATTGCAATTTAAACACAAGTAGCGGGTTTTTTTCCGAATTTTATGCTTTGAACATACAATACATCGTTTGCATGGTGGTCTTTTATTTTTTTCGGTGGCCTGATACATTGTGGGAAAATTTCTCTCAACCTCTCGAGGTTTTATTTTGTGATGTTCAGCGATAATTTCTTTAACTAGCGATAATTGAACATCTGCGAGTGGAATATTCTTCCCACTGGTAATATTATATAAATATAAAACATGGGCGTTTAGCAAACTCAAGTCCAATAACAAACTATCAACCTACCACCAAGTTATTACAACATAGGAATAAGAAGTTGAATAAAAAATAAAAGTGCGTGCCTGATAAAAAAGTGCGGATTCATATGGTTCCCGCAATTATTGTAAACTTTGTCACCACATAACTTACTACCATATATAGGCAACACACAATTCATAAACAATATCTGATTCATACGGTTCCAGCAGCGAATGCACTAAAAGTTCTCGCGTATATATCCGGTTCCCGCAGTGACATGGTTAAGAAGAAATTTATAGATTTATAGAAAAAAAGAAAATATCAAGACTAGAAAAAGAAATCAATTTCCTTTGTTTTTCTTTAGAGTTTCACAAGAAGATATATAGAAATTGGACAGGATATATAATTTTTTGTAATGTTTACTTTTTTTACAGAACCCAACCCAAATTGAGATTTCAAATCAACAATATATATTTTTGTGCATTTGATTGTATTTTTTTTTATTTTGATAGCGCATTAAAAAATAATTTAAATCGATAAAGATTAGAACGTTTTAGAAACAATTTATTATAAATTTTAATCACGTAAAGCATATGATTTAATTTTGTTTAACATATCATCAATTAAATACTGTTTATCTGATTTGAAATAATCCGTTAACTTATTAATTACTTTGATTGAGATCTCTGTACTGTTTATTCTTATATGAGACACTGATTTTTTACATACCTTTTCTGTTGATGTACCAGCTTTCTTAGATAGAAATGGTTTCTCCATAATTTCTCCAACAGAAACATTTTCAATAATGTCATCGAAATTTAGAGCAAATGGTTCTAGAGCTTTAGCAGGTTTCTCCACAGGTTGATTTTTTATTTGTGGATCTATTTTAATGACCAAAGGTCCTATTTCTGGTACATTAATAACTACTGGTCCACATGTTGGCATTAAATTATGTGGTATTACTATTTTATAAAGTTTGTTATTCTTTTTTATAACAACTACTTTGCCAAGTTTTTCTGTAGAACCACCTGTAGAAAACGTAAGTAATTAACAATAAAAAACAAAAATAAAGCATTCTTACTTCCAGCGAGAACAACATTCGTAGCAAAAATTTGATCAGATAAAAGAACATTTCCTATATTATTTGCTTCATTTTTTGAACTAATCTTCGTAAGGGCCGGAACATTGTCATGATTACTAATTATAACAGGAGTATTAACTCTTGGTATAGTAGTAGTAACTCTTGGTATTGGTATTAAAGGTGGTAAAGGTGATTTGGCTATGTTTTGCAAACTTCCTAAACCAATTTCTGACTCAACTACAGTTTCTCGAATATCGTCATCTTCAGTTAAGTCAACAGATTCATATTCGCTTGGGGAAACTTTAGACATTATTTAGTTTAAGAGATGTTCAATATAATGGTTATTTACTGTTATAGTTTAAGGTTCTAAATAAATAATAACAAACTGTTACAATAGTACTAAACGTATAAAGGTTATAATGTTAACAATAATTTTAAACGTATCAATTTTTTATTGTTAACTATAGTTTTAAACAAGTTTATATATTTAATATTCTGTTCAAATAAACAATATACATATTTGACAACTTCACGAATGACAGATTCAGATTAGTAAACACAGAATTGCCAACCGTTTTTGTTTTTGACAATAAAAATTGAGTTATATAGATACATCGACATATACCCGTATATCGTAATAATTTTTTGGCTCAGAGTGCCATTTCTAACGTCCTAACTACGACACTATTTCGAGACAGAGAGAAATGGTCCGCTCTTTCTCTCAGCGTACCCTCACCGCTGGGTATGTCCATAAGTATATGTCGATGGCTAGATAACATGGGTTTTTTTGAATATTTAATGTCAACATTTTATATTATTTTTGAAGCAATTTGTGTTATTTTTATACTGACATACATATATTTTCATAATTTTGCCCCATACTAAAACAAAAATCTTATGAAAAATGTTGAATTTTGATGAAAGATTGAGGTTAAATAGTAATATTTTTATTTTTCTCACCTTGAAATAAAAGTAAATAACTTCTAAATTAATTAAAAATACTACTTATAGGGATCAAAATGTTCATCTTAACTACTAAAATGTCCCAAAAAAACTACGCAAAAACTAAAAAACACGAAATAAAACACACCCCATGTTAAATTCCATAAGCAAAAAGTTTATTTGGATAAAATACTATGACCTATCCAACAAAATGGCCGATGATGACGTTTCTAAAAATATGGTGTATTGGCTCTTTATATATATTTATATAAGATTGGTACACCTTACTGTTAACGTCACTTTGAAAACGGGACTGTCTATGAAACCAAAATTTGTTTACGTCTTTACCTTTCATGTTACATCGATTAATTTTTTATTTGTGATTGTGGGAGTATTCTAAAAAATGGAGAATGAATATATAAAACTACATCAAATAATCTACCTAATGAGGATTATTTGATGATCCACAATTATAAAAATCGATGAAATTTAAATTTAGGTAAGTCTGCAGTTTAAGTATGTCGCTAACGTAAAATCACAATAAACCAAATTCTTCTGCTTGTGTCGATGTTATTGCTTATTAACTATTAACGAAAGCCATTCAAAATCGATATACTGATTATTTTAGTTGTGCCACAAAATATAATATGTGGTCGAGTAGACATTTCCAAACTAAATTTGTAAAAGGGGAGGAGTTACAGGTAGTACGTCATAGCCCGCGAGATTTGAAAATAGATGTCAGTAGGGCCCTAAAGCATTAAAATTTAAAATTATTAATCAGTGTAGATAATACATTTTGACCGTACATATTTAAAAGTAATTTTAAAAAAGTAGCCCAATTCTTAAAAACGCTCTAATGTAACATTAGTTAGGGTCAATATTTGTTTTTTTTTGAAAAGCAAATATTTAGATTTCAATTATTTTAGCTTTCTATGAAGAATCGCCCTGTATATTTACTGGAGTCAAAGGATATAAATAAAAAATACAGTCTATAGAAAATTTATTTTGGCACTAACATCAATAATACATTTTTAAAATTTAATTATAAATAAAATATAAAACGTTATATATAAATGTTAAAATATAATAAGTCTTTTAAAATTATTCTTGCTAATATGCATATATAAGAAATTAAATTATTTTTAAATCATATAGAGGATGGTTTTCTATCGTGATGTCGAACTTACATAATTTTTTTTTGTCCTTTTAATCACTTTTTACCAATTATATAAGGAATATACCAAATATTTTTACTTGAGGGGCAGTGATAGAAGAATTATATTTAAATATATTATTTAGGACGAAAAAAAGAAATATTTAGTACCCTTCTTTTGGATATTTAATAATATTCTTGATGGAGTTTCTCGCAATCAGTTACAAACGAGAAATAATTATATTAACCGATTCTTTCTAATTAACAAATGCACGAATGTTTAATATTTTGTCGTTAAAAAAAATGTCATTTATTAAATTATTTTGTAACTAAATCTATTTTTAACCGTCAGTTGCAAAAAAAGTACATTTGATATTAATTATTGTTATATTTATTCTTGTCTTAGTTTATGAGACAAAAATAATTTTGTATCCATTAGTACCTTCTTAAAATAATAGTAAAGAAAAATTCCCATTTTAGAATAATTTACAATCTAGTATTATTAGTAATTAAAATATATAGTATATAATATTTAAATTTTGATGAATATTATTTGAATAAAAAATATTTTTCATATTAATAATTGTTCATTTGTAAAACTAAAATAAATTGATTTTTGCTTATGTTTAATACTAATACTATAGGTTATTGCAACGAAAAATAAATAAATAATATATTAAAAATAAGTGGGAATCACTATATGATAGTAACAAAAAAATAAATCAAGCAATTTTTCTTTTACTCGCTAACTTTCATTTTTAAATATAAGGTAGGACAATTTACAATTTTTTAACAAACTGGAATGTCTTCCTTAAAATCTAATACCATATTTTAATAAAACATTCTTATTGAGTCGATTTTTTTTTGTTAAATAACTATCTAAAGTTAAAAAGTCTATATTACTTTTTTTTCTTGCCAGAAGAACTCCTGACATTGTTATTTGGATTTTCCGGTGGATGTGGAACACTTCCATTGGCCATTCTGCAAAAACACCAAAAATGACATCACAGAAGATCACTTTTGGAAAATTAAATAATCGGCTGTGTCACCCCAGGACTTTCCCGGTTCGACCATAGAGAATATGTTATTCATTATTATTATTTTCAATACAAAATACTAAGCATTACATTAATTTATGGAACACATTAAAAATAGCGAGCTGATGGTGAATTAATATTTCAATGTTGGTAATGACATAAGCTGCGCATGCGCATATTATATATCATACTGCTACAATTAATATCTCCTAAAATCATGTGTGAAAATTATTGGGGATTCGGGAAAAATTTTCATACAATAATTGTAGGGAATTTTAAATGTGTATTTTTTCTCGCCATCTAGCGGCGAAACTATGAGGAATTCGATAAAAGTTAAACATAAAAGTTAAAGGAAATTTGATGGGTTACAACTTTGCACACGAAAATTTTGCACTAAATACATTGTTTGTCCTCAAAATCAAGAAAAACTAGAGAAAACATACATGCACATTTTTACGCGCCCTCTAGTGGCGAAACTATTGGAAATTCTGGAAAAAGTTTGAAACAAAAGTTATAGAGAATTTTATTCTCTAAAACTTTGTACTACAATATTTTGCACTTAAATGTATTTTGTCCTCAAAATCAAGAAAAACTATAGAAAACATACATGCACATTTTTTACGCGCCCTCTAGTGGCGCAACTATTGGAAATTTTGGAAAAGGCTTAAGACAAAAATTGTAGGTAATTTTATGTTCTAAAACTTTGTACTACAACATTTTGCACTAAAATGTATTGTTTGTCCTTAAAATTTAAATAAAGCAAAAAATTGTTACATGTATATTTAACCAATGTCGGTCTTGAGGACCCTCCACTGTACCAATTTAAACCAAAAACTAATGGTCGCAGTCTAGGCACACACCGACCCTCCATACAAAATTTCAGCTTGATTTATCAAACGGTTCGGCAGTTATCGTGGAAGATTACACACAGACAGACCATACGCTGGAAATGGTCTCAATCTTCTTGGGGGACCTCAAAATGGATATTTCCATCGATATCTCAAATTTTTTTTTTGCTCGTTCACCTTACTTTCCCTTTGATGGGTCCGGGAAAGTAAAATGTATAATTTAATGGTACCATCACATAAATTATTAAAATAACCCAGAAGGACAATAAAAGGTAAGAAGATCCTTTGCTCATCAAAAATGACATAAAAACAAATTAATTAGCATAGAAAAAAATTACCTGGTCTCTCTACGTGGTACCGAAGCTCTTTGGTCATCCATCCTTCCAGATTGGAACCTCATAATCAAGGAAAAGAAATCTTCGTCTGGAACTGTAGCTCCACTTTGTCTATTATTTCTGACAGGAGGAGCGTCTGTTTCTGTATCAACAGCAGCCGCAGGAAGAGGTGACCTCTGGTCTTCCAAACGACTGCCTTGACATCTTACTAACTGATCTAAGAAGCTGTCATCGGGAATGCTGTTTATGCGTGGTTCAGAATGGCGTTGATGAGTGTTTGATTGTAGACCTGAAGAAAAAAAGTAATTAATATTTTGTTGGTTCAATAGATTTATTCTTGCCTGGTAAATGTGGTAAAGAAACTCTTTGTTCGTCCATTCTTTTGCTTTGCATTCCAGCAATCATATCAATTAAATCTTCTGGAGTTTCATTATTATACGGTATATTCACAACATTCGTGTTTTCTTTATTATCGATAGTTAGAGAACATCTTTGATCGTCCATTCTTTTGGACTGGAAACGGGAAAGTAAATCGAAAAATGAGTCGTCTTCCGTTTTTAAGGAATGAGAAGAAGTTTTTTGTGGTATGGAGATGCCTGAACGCTTCCCATCTGGAGTTAACTATAAATAAAAACTTATTACTTCTGGATTATTTAGTTCAAATAAAGTTATGACATTTTAATCTTTCGCAGTTTGGCAGAAATATCATGCTAAGATTAAAAAAAAGTAGAAGATTAAAAAGAAATAAATATTAAACATTTACTTTAACGAAAACATGCCATTTTATTTTTAATTCATTCTCTAGTTTGAATAAAATAAAGAAAACAAAGGGAAAAAAGGCTCAGGCAAGCCACTACCTTAATCAGGCTAAGCTGTTCCATGCTTTCACGTCTCACCCTTTGTATATGCGCATGTCCTACGTTACTTGAACTATCTGATTTTATAGAATCTGTATCGTCATTGGGGCTTTCGGGAATGTCCAGAATTTTTTTTAAATCTGAAATGTTCATTTTAGCTGTGGCTTCACCCATCGAATCACCTAACTGTAAAAAATTAATATTAATTTTAATTAAATCATTCACTATTTTATTTACCTGTTTGCTTATTTCTAGATGTTTTCTAGCAAAACTAAGAGCTTTCTCGTGATTTCCTAAAGAAGCATATGCATTTCCTAGAGACCAACAAGCTCTGCCTTCTCCAACTCTATCTGATAAATTCTGAGCTATTAGCAGATGTCGTAAATGATATTCTATGGCAGCATCGTAGTTTCTTAATAAAGTATAAGTATTGCCCAAGCTATAGCAAGCTTGGGCTTCAATCGCTTGGTCAGAAAGTTCTTGTGCTAGAGACAATGTGCGCCTAAAATCAAAAATATGTAATAGTAAATAAAACTCAAAATTATGTACCACAATGTATTGTAATGAAATAATTTGATATTAAAACTTATTTACAGTGTTAAGTATTTAAAATTGTAAATAAATATTGTATTAATAATAATAATAATAATTTAAAATACATTTTGTCTAACATTTTAAATACTGTAGTTAAAGTTTAAATATATTATTTCTTGGAAAGTTTGAGACCATTCACTTGCTTTTATCTAGAAACAAAAAAATCCCTTAACTTTGGATTATCCCTTCATTCAGACATAAACTTTCTACTTGGCCAGCTGACGGTTATTGTTTAATCCGCAAATTGTTTTTCTTACTACCCCTATAGAAAGTGCACACTTTCCTCCCTCACATTAGGAAAGAAACTTATACTTCCCTCCCTAGGGATGGAAAAGTACTTTTCCTCCCCCTCATTTTCAGTATGTTGTAAAAGAAGAAACCTGTGAATCTATTATTTTCAAATTGTTTCCGTAATTTCTAAAATATCTTATATTCTGGTAAAAATTAAACATGAATGTTACTTCAACGTTTTTTTAACAAAAATTAAGGATTCTTAGAGACACGTTTTTTGACAGGATTCTTAGATGCGTTTTTTGACAAAAGAATAAAGCTATCAAATGACTGACTGACAGTAAACAATTGACTTTTAGAGTGCAGTCGATACGTTTATTAAACCTAATTGAATTTTTGAAAAATAGAGAGCGATTCAAGTGATTTTGAATTTCCAAAAAACCCCATATCAAAGAAACAAACATTACTAATACAAGAATGTAAAAACAGGTATTAAAAAAGGTTTAAAAATGGGTAAGAGGTAAAATCATATGTATTACACTGGAGTAAAGTGCCATTTCCTCCCTAGTAATACAAATAGCTATATTATCCTGTTACTTGGATCTCTAATCTCAATGATCTATTATTCCATGGAAATCATAATTGTATTTAAATACTTTTTAAATACAAGGAAGAAGTATTTGTATTTAAATACATTGAGCAATTGAAGTATTTAAAATACAAGGTAAATACATTTTCGAAAAAAGTATTTGTATTTGTCTTTAAATACATTTTTAACAACACTGCTTATCTATTATGTTTAACTTTTTGTAATGTTTATTATTTTTTTCATAGAACCCAACCCAACGTACAGAATCGTTCTGTAGTATTTATATTGTTAAATTGGGGTGACAACTAGTTTCAGCTACTAGTCATCTTCAGGTCTAAAAATATTACATGAAGATGGCTAGTAGACAAAATTAGTTGCCACCCCATATAACATTATAAATACATTGTTGCTATTAAAAATTTGACATTATTTGGTTCAAAATAATTATTTACTAACTTGTAGTGATGTGCAGCTTCTTCGAATTGACCCATAAAAATATGAGAGTTACCTAAGTTGCTATGGGCTCGTCTTTCAGCAGCTTTATCTCCAAATTGTCTTGCTATTGATAATCTTTCTTCATGGTAGTGGATAGCTTGAGCAAAATCGCCTAACAGGTAAAAAGTATTACCTAAATTACCGCAAGCCCTGCCTTGAGCTGCTACATCACCCAAATCTTGCATTAAAGTTAAATTCTCCCTAAAAATTGCTTAAATATATTTATATTCATTATTAGATGTATAAAACTTACTCATAATATGTGACAGCTTGTAATAAACAGCCTTTAACATCTTCTGGAAAATCTCCAGGATCTTTATTACCAACTCTTCCTATATTTTTTCCTTTTGCATGGAATACATTACCCAAATTATACAAAGCTCTACCTTCACTTAACTTATCTTCTAATTCCCGGGACAGCTCTAGATGTCGTTTGCAACAAACTACAGCTTCATCAAATCTACCCATCACTTTTAAAGTATTCCCTAAGTTACCTGAAGATTTTGCTTCACCCAATTTATCCCCCATAGTTCTTAAATATTAATTTATTTAATTTTTTGTAATATTCTTAATTTTAGTTATGCTTACCTTGCTAATGTTAAATCATGTTTATGATATTGCATAGCTTTTCCATAGTCCCCTAAATAAAAATAGGCATTTCCCAACTGACTGTAGATAGCACTAAGAGTTCTTAAATCGTCTGTTCCGGCTTGAATAGCAGCTTGGAAAAAAGCCACTCCAGCTTTACAGTCGCCAGCCTTGCAAAGACGTTCACCTTCTAGTGCTAACTCCAGACACATATTGCCTGAACCGTCATAATCCTTTAAAATAATTAATTTTAACAAAAAGTAACCCCGATTAATAGGAACATTTTTACCTGGATATCTCCTGCTATGTTTTCCACACTCGTATTCGACATACTTAAAAAATATTTGTTAATTGGATGATTCACCTACTTTATCTAAAATTTACTGTTAACGTTGTATATTTGGCACTATATATATTTTTATCAAAGTATCGAGGGATATTTTTAATTATATTAAATTAAATGTAAAAAATATATAATTTTAAAGTTTTATAAACACCCACTATGATCATTTTAATATTTTTCATATACAAACAAAAATTCTAATATTGACATTTCTGACAAGTGACAAGATAAGGGTGCGTTCCTGAACTTATCCGGGTAATTACACGAAGCGGTAAATCCAGGACGGCACGCGAAACACTATTTTATTAAAAGAAGTCTTAACTATCTAAATCTAGACTGTGTATTCGCCCTAATCGGCTGTTATTGTATGTTAACTTGAAACTTTAATTATTTATCACTTTGGAGTGTAGACGTTACAAATGGAAGTTGTATTTTCTTTTTTTTATTAATGGAAGTTGTATTTTATTTTTTTTTAGATACACAGGCTAGATTTAGATAGTCAAGACTTCTTTTAATAAAATAAATATAAATAGTATTTCGCGTGCTGTCCTGGATTGACCGCTTATTACTTTATGTACTAACGCAATTTTTGGTGGTCTAAATTTTGTACCAATGTCCCTGAAAGCGTTAAAACTAATAAATAAATAACGCATCTTATAATAATTATAATTTATTGAAAAAAGTACAAAAATAATCTTGTTAAATAATATTACAAACTTAAAAATTATTTTTTAATATTTAATTTTTTGCCTTTTAATTCACTATTAATATACTTTATACCATATGGACACAGTTCATGATTTAAACAAGTTGGACACTGAGGTTTGACAGATTGACATATTTGTTGTCCAAAACCTACTAATAAATGATTAACTTCGCTCCATAATTCTTGTGGTAACCAATCTTCAAGAGCTTTTCTTGTTTCATCTGCATTTTTAGTATTTACCCAGCCTAAACGATTGGATATTCTATGGACATGGGTATCAACACCTAAAATATTCAATTTTTTTTATACCTACAAAAAAAATTAAAATATCTTCTTACCAATTCCTGTAATTTGACCCCAAGCTGTTTTCATACAAAGATGTGCCATTTTTGGTCCGACACCAGGAAGTTTACAAAGTTTTTCTACTGTGTTTGGAATGTCACTATCATATTCATTTTGCAAAATTTCTGTTGATTTTTTAATATGTTTTACTTTAGTCTACAAAAAAATAATTATATTTAAAAGATTCGTAAAAATGCAGTTTTGTAGGTTTTTTTTGTTTGTTTATCTACGTTATCTTAAAAAGGGGATTAGTATTGCCTGCCTTAATAATCCTTATTACAGTAGTACCTTTTATATATAATAAAATTACAAATATTGTAGTAGAAAAAAAATAAGATAAATTTCAAAGAAACATTTATTGCGTTCTTTGTACATCTTCGCTATAAACTTTTTAAAATTTATTTGCAGTGTTTAATTTCACACATTATTTATATAAGAGTCAACAATTTTTTTCTGATCATTTTTTGTTAATTCTGATTATTTTTAACAGTTAGGATTTCTTTTATGATTGTTTTTGGACTTCAAGGATCAATTTTTGTAAATTTTTAACACTCAAGAATTATTCTGATTATTTTCTGTTAATTCTAATTATTTTTTGAACCTTCGGGATCATTTTTTGTTAATTCTGATTATTTTTAACTGTCAAGAATTATTTTATGATCATTTTTGGACTTCATAAAGGATCATTTTTTGTGAATTTGTAACAGTCAAGAATTATTCTGATACTTTTTGAATCTTCAGGATCATTTTCTGTTAATTCTAATTATTTTTAAGAGTCAACAATTATTTTCTGATGAATTCAGGATTTTCGGGATCATTTTTTATTAATTTTAACAGTCGATAATTATTTTCTGATCATTTTTGGAACTTCAGGACCATTTTTTGTTAATTTTTACATCTCAAGAATTATTCTAATCATTTTTGAATCTTCAGGATCATTTTTTGTTAATTCTGATTATTTTTGACAGTAAACAATTATTTTATGATCGTTTCTGGACTTCAAGGATCAATTTTTGTTTATTTTTGACACTCAAGAATTATTATGATCATTTTTGGATCTTCTGGATCATTTTTTCTTAATTCTAATTATTTTTAAGAATCAACAATTATTTTCTGATGAATTCAGGATTTTCCGGATCGTTTTTTATTAATTTTTATTAAGTTTAACAGTCAATAATTATTTTCTGATCATTTTTGGAACTACAGGATCATTTTTTGTTAATTTTTACATCTCAAGAATTATTCTAATCATTTTTGAATCTTCAGGATCATTTTTTGCTAATTCTGATTTTTTGGACTTCAACGATCATTTTTTGTTCATTCTAATTATTTTTAAGAGTCAACAATTATTTTATGAACATTTTTTGAACCTTCGGGATCATATTTTGTTAATTCTGATTCTTTTTAACAGTCAAGAATTATTTTATGATCATTTTTGGACTTCATAAAGGATCATTTTTTGTGAATTTGTAACAGTCAAGAATTATTCTGATACTTTTTGAATCTTCAGGATCATTTTCTGTTAATTCTAATTATTTTTAAGAGTCAACAATTATTTTCTGATGAATTCAGGATTTTCGGGATCATTTTTTATTAATTTTAACAGTCGATAATTATTTTCTGATCATTTTTGGAACTACAGGATCATTTTTTGTTAATTTTTACAACTCAAGAATTATTCTAATCATTTTTGAATCTTCAAGATCATTTTTTGTTAATTCTGATTTTTTGGACTTCAACGATCATTTTTTGTTTATTCTAATTATTTTTAAGAGTCAACAATTATTTTATAAACATTTTTTGAACCTTCGGGATCATATTTTGTTAATTCTGATTCTTTTTAACAGTCAAGAATTATTTAATGATCGTTTCTGGACTTCAAGGATCAATTTTTGTTTATTTTTAAAAATCAAGAATTATTCTGATCATTTTTGGATCTTTTGGATCATTTTTTGTTAATTCTAATTATTTTTAAGAGTCAACAATTTTTTCTGATCATTTTTTAATCTTCAGGATCATTTTTTGTTAATTCTAATTATTTTTATGACTCAACAATTTTTCCTGATCTTTCTTGTTAATTCTGATTATTTTTAACAGTTAGGATTTATTTTATGATTTTTTTTGGACTTGAAGGGTCATTTTTGTTAATTTTTAACTCAACACAAGCGTTCGCGGATCAAGCAAAATGAATATAAATAATCCGAAAGGACGGACTAGAGCCAGTTGAATTTTGTATGTGTAATTTAAAATAATATATTTTGTTAGTCGTGTTTCATTTAAATTAGAAGTTGTGTGACTTAAATAAATTAGTTATAATTCAACGGAGTGTTTAAATTCGAACGAACCGAAAGTACAAAAATATTACAATACTTAAGTTATTATTTCAAAGAATTTTGTTTATAAATTGTAGTAATGATTTTATCAGGATCAATTATTAGGTACCTGTATTTGATATAATCATTTTTTACCTACCTGCAATTTGTGGCAGAATTCACCCATAAATAATCCCCTACTTAATCCATGTCATAATCCAATGTTTCCCCTTAAAAAGGCATATTGGATTTTCTTAAAATTTGACCCATAGACACCCCTTGAGCCCCTGAGAAATATGAGCTGTCACACATGTCTGAAAAGACTCTGTACCCCGAGATGTGGGGTGAGAAGCGTGAATGCTCTTTGTACGAATTTATAATTATTAACACAGAAATTAAATTCAAACTAATATAAAAGTTGACAGAAAATTTGTTTTCCATTTCTTATCATTAAATAGATTGATACGGATATTTATAGCGATTGACAATACACTTCATTAATAGAATTAGGTACTAACCTTCCAAAATGAAACAGGATATATAAGCTTCCCGAGTTCTTCATCTGTTGTTTTAAGAATATTTTCAATAACACAACCATGTTGAATCAGTTTTCTCATAGCTGCAAAAGTGATCTGATCTTTGGTCTGACTACTTAACATTAATGATAAAAGTTGTTGATACCTTTGGATCTAAAAATTTATATATTTTCAAAAATTTCCTATTTTACAATATTAATATTACTTTTGGTGGTGCATTATTATCTTGGCATTCATCACAGCCCATGGTGTCTACAGGAGCATCAGCATTTTTGCGCATTTCTCTTAAATTTTCTAAAACTCTTTCCCAATTTAAAGGCATATTTTTATTTCTTTTTGTATCTTCGGTTTTAACGGAATCATATTCGATCTTAATGTGTTCCCGTTTTTGGGGATTTAAAGCTTTCTGTTTTACATCTACATTTTTGTTATCTTCAACTGGTTCATGTTTTATCACTGTTATTAAATTTACTTTATCTTCAAGTGGTTCATGTTTCACTGTTACATTTATTTTTTCATCCACTGGTTCAAGTTTAATTTCTTCTAAAATTTCTGTATTTTTTCCCAATTTTAAATTTTTAGACATCTTTGGTTTAGATTTAATTTTAAAAGAAGATACATTCATAACCTTTTGGGTACTTTCCTGATTTTTACATTCCTTTGAGCTACTTCTGGTATTAATCTTGGAGGTGGAAGCTGCTGATTCTCCTTTTTTCATGGTCCTACTAATATTAATACGCTTTGAATATCTAATAACACTATTTAACATTTATAAACTTAATTTAATATTAAATTATACAAACATACTACGTAAATCAATAAAGTTTTAACATTTAAAATGATTGAGGTTATGTTTTGAAATATTTCAATCAGTGTTGCCAATGGCTTTATTCTTCATTCAAAGTTATTCTCAAAATAATTTTTATTAATCTAAATTATAATCTGTGTAATACATTTAACAATCGGATTTCAAGTTTTACTCGAAATTCAATAAGACAACGCGCATGGGATTTCCAGTACAGTAAGTAACAAGTTTTAAAAATATCTTAATCAATGTTGCCAATGGCTTTCTTTTTTCATTTAAAGTTATTCTCAAATTCATTTTTATTAATCTAAATTATAATCTAATTAATACATTTAACAATCGGATTTCAAGTTTTATTCGAATTTCAACAAGACAACGCGCATGGGATTTCCACAAAGAATTATAATGTACGATTGCACGAAAATAACTATTCTGTCACTTATACTTATGACAGTTTTTTTACAGTGTTGCCGCCTAATCAAAATAAATACGTAATGTTGGTTGCCTACCTACGTGGCGATAATTAAAACGGCAGATTTTTAGTTGAGTAAATTGTCTCTACAATGAAAAAACACGTACCACGAGATGGCACTGCAAAATGCCGGATTGAGGTATGAACTACAAATATTATAATCCCATTTGCCCATTTTCATTTACATGTTCTGACTGCATTTAATCTCCATTGGATTTTTGCTCGAACCTGAAATAAATGAAATATTATGTAATTTTTAGTTTATCCTTACCAGTTTCGGCCACTTCTATCTTTCTTATTAATTTTTGAATATTGATCACCGGAAGATTAATTCTAGCTAGGAGAGGATCCTTTTTTCAAACGCTTTGTTGAAAACAAACATATATTTTGAGGAAGGTTTTCCCATCTTCAGGATATTCTTCCATTTCTAAACTTCCTTGGGATTCAAACGAAATTTATGTAGAAAAATAACAGAATTTCCGTATATATCACTTTCACTGCATAAATGCCTTAAAATGCCATAAAAAGTTTACTTTTAACCCATGTAAACAAACGCAATTGGTATATTATTCACACCTCGAGTTCTTCAAATGATCAACGGTAGATGTCGCCCACTCCGTTAATATCCCAAAAAAGAGAACTACATATAATTTTTCTTCTTCTTATTCTTTTAAGGCCTTAAGGCCTCAGCTGCCTGGGCTATTCGGCCTAACTTATTAATAATTAATTTTCTTCTTCTCGTTTAAGGCCTCGGCTGCCTGGGCTATTCGGTAAATTAATAATTTATTTTATCTGACAAGTGACAAGACAGGGGTGCGTTCCTGAACTTATCTGGTTACTTTACGGATCAGATCGAGTAAAATATTTCTAAATAAAAAAAAACAAATATAACTTGATAACTAGGAATTCAACGCAATCAAATTCTTAAGAACATATTGATTTTTTTGAGGTATAACAACACCTAATGTCCTATTTTTGATTTATTTTATTTTTTATTGCTTAAGATATAAAATTAGACCCGTTTTTTTTATTTAAATTATAACGCGGAAAATACAAGATTTTATGTTGCGATCGTAACTCAACGATATGATGCAGGAAAAACATCTAATATACTAGACCAGAAAGCTAGAACAGGCGAAACAGTTTAGAGATCTAAAAATAGTCTAGCGCGTTGTCACACTTTAGAATGCCAATAATAATGTTTCAAAGAAGGCCCGAATCAGTTTTAGACTTTATATTCCCTACGGTTCACCTCAAGCCGCGTCTGGCTTTAAAAATAAACACAGGTTAAATGGAAATCCCAATTATTCTTCAAAATATAATTATAATTAATAATAAAGTGTTTTTATATAGTGATTAGTGCTTTATATTTATTTATTAAAGGTATATAAGTGTGTGCATGGTTTCTTCTTAATACTTATAGTTCGTCAAGTTATAAATGACCATATATAAATCGTAAATTATATAATGGTAAAGTACTGCAAGAGAAATAACATCTGGTAAAAATATTTTTCTGATATCTAGAAAATTTGGAAATCAAAATAATGATCTTCTAAATTATTGCAAAATCTCTTAGAAAACAGTTACAAATATATGTAAAAAACATGATGAAATCGTATATTAGAAAAGCATTAATAAAATTTCTCAAAGAACGTGAAAAAATTAAATGGTAATTCAATTCTTGTTAAAATATTTCTTAAATAACAGAAAATTTCTTGAAATTTATTATTTCATTCAACAATTATTAATTCATCATATTCAACTTCTAAATACTTTATTTATCTCATTTTTGTTTTTCTTGCTTTATTTATTTATTTTCTCTTTCCAATATTTTTCAAGATCGTGGTTTCATTTATTGACTTCTATTTATCTTTCACCCATTTTCTTATCATTTTTTTATATTTATATTTGATCCTTTTAATGATTTTATCCCTCATACTCAAATTATTCTTTCTTGTATTTTTTAATCTTCATTCTTCTTCTTATCTAATAATTCTTCACAACTTCTTATTCCGGTGTTTTTTTATTTCCAGTTTTTATATTTTTTTTTATCTTTTACTTTTATATGTATATTTTTCTAATTCATAACTATTCTTTATTAATTTATAAGAACATTTATAATACTTCTACTATAATTCATATTTTAATTTTTTTTAATTCATTTCTTCTATAATATTTTTCATATTTACTTTTTATGTTTTGATTTTTTTCTATTTATATATTAATTCAATTCGTCTTATAACTTTCTATTGATGCTATTTTTTTTTTAATTATTTAAGTCTTTAAAGTAATTAAATTTCTTTTTCTTAAATTTGACTTTGGGTCTTCGGTATTTTTTCTCATCTTCTCATAAAGTCTTTTGAATTTTCTCTTTTATCTTTCATGCAATTTCATCATATTTTCTCTTTCCAAATTGTTCATATTTTTTGTAAGTTTATTTGAAATTTATTTTTTTTTATTTTCTTCATTAATTTATTTCTATTTTCTCCATAATTACTATCTTCTATTTCTTTCATAATTTCTTGTAATATTTCTTCATAGCACAAAGTCATTAAAAAAACGTTAAAAAAACGACACTTCCGGACCTTTTATGGACGTTCGAAAAAGGTACAAATGTCACAAACTTAGACGTCCAAATTAATACGTTTTTTATTGTGATTCTTCAATAGGAATATATGAAAACGTACAATGAGTAACGTTTATGAAACGCCTTTTTGGTGTATGTTTTAAAATATACCACAAATAACGTTTATAAAACGTCCTTATTGGTATATCTTTTAAAATGTGCCACAAATAACGTTATTATTTGTATAACTTTTAAAACGTGCCATAAATAACGTTTATAAAATGCCCTATTTCGTATATCTTTTAAAATGTGCCACAAATATAAAACGTCCTTTTTGGTATGGTTTTTATTGGTATATCTTTTAAAACGTGCCCCAAATAATATTTATAAAACACCCTATTTGGTATATCTTTAAAAATCCGCTACAAATAACGTTTATAAAACGTCATTTTTAGTATATCTTTTAAAACGTGCCTCAAATAACGTTTATAAAACGTCATTTTTAGTATCTTTTAAAACGTGCCTCAATTAACGTTTATGAAGCGTCCTTATTGGTATTTATTAAATATATACCTTAAAAAAAGTTTATAAAATTTTCTTTTTTGGTATATTAAAAAAACGTGCCACAAATAACGTTTATAAAACGTCATTTTTAGTATATCTTTTAAAACGTGCCTCAAATAACGTTTATAAAACGTCATTTTTAATACGTGCCTCAATTAACGTTTATGAAGCGTCCTTATTGGTATTTATTAAATATATACCTTAAAAAAAGTTTATAAAATTTTCTTTTTTGGTATATTTAAAAAACGTGCCACAAATAACGTTTATAAAACGTCATTTTTAGTATATCTTTTAAAACGTGCCTCAAATAACGTTTATGAAGCGTCCTTATTGGTATTTATTAAATATATACCTTAAAAAAAGTTTATAAAATTTTCTTTTTTGGTATATTAAAAAAACGTGCCACAAATAACGTTTATAAAACGTCATTTTTAGTATCTTTTAAGACGTGCCTCAATTAACGTTTATGAAGCGTCCTTATTGGTATTTATTAAATATATACCTTAAAAAAAGTTTATAAAATTTTCTTTTTTGGTATATTTAAAAAACGTGCCACAAATAACGTTTATAAAACGTCATTTTTAGTACATCTTTTAAAATGTGCCTCAATTAACGTTTATGATGCGTCCTTATTGGTATTTATTAAATATATACCTTAAAAAAAGTTTATAAAATTTTCTTTTTTGGTATATTAAAAAAACGTGCCACAAATAACGTTTATAAAACGTCATTTTTAGTATATCTTTTAAAACGTGCCTCAATTAACGTTTATGAAGCGTCCTTATTGGTATTTATTAAATATATACCTTAAAAAAAGTTTATAAAATTTTCTTTTTTGGTATATTTAAAAAACGTGCCACAAATAACGTTTATAAAACGTCATTTTTAGTACATCTTTTAAAATGTGCCTCAATTACCGTTTATGATGCGTCCTTATTGGTATTTATTAAATATATACCTTAAAAAAAGTTTATAAAATTTTCTTTTTTGGTATATTAAAAAAACGTGCCACAAATAACGTTTATAAAACGTCATTTTTAGTATATCTTTTAAAACGTGCCTCAATTAACGTTTATGAAGCGTCCTTATTGGTATTTATTAAATATATACCTTAAAAAAAGTTTATAAAATTTTCTTTTTTGGTATATTAAAAAAACGTGCCACAAATAACGTTTATAAAACGTCATTTTTAGTATATCTTTTAAAACGTGCCTCAATTAACGTTTATGAAGCGTCCTTATTGGTATTTATTAAATATATACCTTAAAAAAAGTTTATAAAATTTTCTTTTTTGGTATATTTAAAAAACGTGCCACAAATAACGTTTATAAAACGTCATTTTTAGTACATCTTTTAAAATGTGCCTCAATTAACGTTTATGATGCGTCCTTATTGGTATTTATTAAATATATACCTTAAAAAAAGTTTATAAAATTTTCTTTTTTGGTATATTAAAAAAACGTGCCACAAATAACGTTTATAAAACGTCATTTTTAGTATATCTTTTAAAACGTGCCTCAATTAACGTTTATGAAGCGTCCTTATTGGTATTTATTAAATATATACCTTAAAAAAAGTTTATAAAATTTTCTTTTTTGGTATATTAAAAAAACGTGCCACAAATAACGTTTATAAAACGTCATTTTTAGTATATCTTTTAAAACGTGCCTCAATTAACGTTTATGAAGCGTCCTTATTGGTATTTATTAAATATATACCTTAAAAAAAGTTTATAAAATTTTCTTTTTTGGTATATTTAAAAAACGTGCCACAAATAACGTTTATAAAACGTCATTTTTAGTACATCTTTTAAAATGTGCCTCAATTAACGTTTATGATGCGTCCTTATTGGTATTTATTAAATATATACCTTAAAAAAAGTTTATAAAATTTTCTTTTTTGGTATATTAAAAAAACGTGCCACAAATAACGTTTATAAAACGTCATTTTTAGTATATCTTTTAAAACGTGCCTCAATTAACGTTTATGAAGCGTCCTTATTGGTATTTATTAAATATATACCTTAAAAAAAGTTTATAAAATTTTCTTTTTTGGTATATTAAAAAAACGTGCCACAAATAACGTTTATAAAACGTCATTTTTAGTATATCTTTTAAAACGTGTCTCAAATAACGTTTATAAAACGTCATTTTTAGTACATATTTTAAAACGTGCCTCAATTAACGTTTATGAAGCGTCCTTATTGGTATTTATTAAATATATACCTTAAAAAAAGTTTATAAAACGTCATTTTTAGTATATCTTTTAAAACGTGCCTCAAATAACGTATTGGTATTTATTAAATATATACCTTAAAAAAAGTTTATAAAACGTCATTTTTAGTATATCTTTTAAAACGTGCCTCAAATAACGTTTATAAAACGTCATTTTTAGTATATCTTTTAAAACGTGCCTCAAATAACGTTTATGAAGCGTCCTTATTGGTATTTATTAAATATATACCTTAAAAAAAGTTTATAAAACGTCATTTTTAGTACATCTTTTAAAACGTGCCTCAAATAACGTTTATAAAACGTCATTTTTAGTATATCTTTTAAAACGTGCCTCAAATAACGTTTATAAAACGTCATTTTTAGTATATCTTTTAAAACGTGCCTCAAATAACGTTTATGAAGCGTCCTTATTGGTATTTATTAAATATATACCTTAAAAAAAGTTTATAAAACGTCATTTTTAGTATATCTTTTAAAACGTGCCTCAAATAACGTTTATAAAACGTCATTTTTAGTATATCTTTTAAAACGTGCCTCAAATAACGTTTATGAAGCGTCCTTATTGGTATTTATTAAATATATACCTCAAATAAAAGTTTATAAAATGTCTTTTTTGGTACATTTAAAAAACGTGCCACAAATAACGTTTATAAAACGTTAGTTTTAAGTCCTCGGACCTAGGGAGTTTTTAGGCATATAATAAAAACGTTTTATGGACCTTCTGTGCTATTAGGGTTCCGTTTATTTATTTGTAGTTTGGATTAAAATTGCTTTATTGTTTTTATATTCGTCTGTACTAAATTTCTTTTAAAATTTGTATTTGTAATTTTTATTTATTGATTTTAAATATTTTTATATTTCCTATACTGATTGGTTGTAATTTCTTTTTAAAATTCTGTTGATTTTATATGGGTCAAAATTTTCTTCTATTCTTGTTATATTTATTTTTATCATTATTTTGTTTTCTATTTCTTATTCAAAATTCTATTTTTACTTGCTAAATTCATTGTTTTGTTCTAATTCTTTCTCTGCATTCTCAATTTTATTGATTGAATTCTTTCCGAGCTTTTTTTCCTTCTTTTATTTCTTATATCATTTCTTGATTATCTCTCTTCATACATATTTTTTTATATCTCCCATATCATTTTTAAAATTAAAAAATTGTGATAAAATGCTACTCAACAAATTTCTACTAATTTTTATGTATCACTTACCCAAATATTTTCTACCTTTACCCAGTACAAATTTATGCTATTCGTGGCTTAATTTATATTGTTTGTATATAGCCTGAAGATGGTTATTTAGCCGAAACTAATTACCTTTAATTTTTTATGTGGTACAAAACTTATAAAGTTTTATTTCCTCATTATTTGATAACAATTAAGATTTAAATAATATTTATTTGAATCTTTAAAGATTTTTTCCGTCTGTCCGTCTGTTAGCCTGATTCAATTCGAGAACGATGAGAGATAGAGACAAACGAACAACGACAATCGATTCATTATCGTTGAAAACCCTAAAAATGATATTAATTTTGAACTATTTTTACTTTCCCGCTACTTCTACCTTATATACGGCAAAAATATTGTTGGTTTTCACTTGTTCACTATTATTTTAACATTCTTTCTGGATTATTGTTTTAATATATAAAAATATACTTAATTACTCTGATGATGTCAATACATTTGGCGAAACGATCTCTTTAGTATGAAAATATTTAGTTTCTGCTATTTTCTAAACAAACCGAATATAACGCTGATAGGATTTAATTAAAAAAGAACGAAACAATAATCTATTTTTGTACTAGTGCATAGTAAGAATGAAAAGAGTGAGTCGAAGCATTATGTTCACAACTAAAAAATGATTTAACTGAACTTTTCTATTTTTAGTCCAGACGATTTACATATTTTATTACTGGAAAGTTAAATACGTACTACAAATATTTAATATGATTTATTTTTTATTTATTATTATTTCCTGATGATGGTCAGTACTTCAATTCAATATGTTGTTTCGTCTATCTAACTTGAATCATGGATTTTTGTATATAAAAGTATTGTTATGGGGTTAAAAAAAATGTCGCACATTTCGCTGTTATAATAAATAACTTATTTTTTCTACTACCGTATCTAAATTACAAACTTTACATATATTTCGTCGTGCGTAAAGTTCAACTTTATGCACTATAGTGCGTAAAATGAAATACTACTGCGTAAAATAAAACACTAGTGCGTAAAGTATTTTACTCACTAGTGCGTAAAGGCTATTTTTTACTTAATACCTACATATTTCTTGGTAGTAGAAAAAATATTGTATGCAACTAGAGTGTAAAGTGCCTTTTTTCACTCATGTGATTGTTGCACTCGCCTTTGGCTCGTGCGACAAAATTCACATTCGCGAATAAGTGTCACTTTGCACATTTTTTGCATATAAATAACTATTTTGTTGTTTTTAGGGAATGGTTTTTTAGATATGGGTAGTCTGTTAAAACAATCATTGACTGGGACCATTCATAAAATTAGAGAATTTGAACTAGAAAAAGTAAGTAACTACCATTTCTCGGAATTAAAGACACTTCAGTTTATTCCATATTATTTTTATTCTATATTTTTGACTAATATTTTCGGAGCATCCGACTTGCATCCCAATTGAAGCAGGTAGATTTTTTACCATCCGAGTTGCATCCCATTGACCAGTTTAATTTTAGCAGCAAAAATAATATATTTTGTGATAATAACCGACAGTGTTGTCATGTTTAATTAATACTAAATATTGGAATATCGAAATAAATATTCATGACTGCAAACTGCACTAAAATAGTAATTCTTAGTAATATAAAATTCCTGTGTAAGTATACTAAAAAATCATCAATAGACAATATAAAATGGTAAAAAATAAAAATTATGTTAAGAATTTATTTAATAATTAAAATTTTAATAAAACAATACGTAAGATGTAAAATCTGAGACTGTGCATTTTTTTTTTAATTTTTTTGTCTGTTTCTGGGGTAACTTTTATTTGTTTTGTACTTTTACTATTTCAAGTAGATACATATATAAAAATAAATAAAATAAACTCCAGTTTATAAAAAAAACGAGATTTTATAAAAATGAAAATTAAAGAACTAGAAGTAAATAGGATTACCAAGTTTGAGTTTGTTATCTTAAAAAGTATTAATCCGATTGGACTGGAATTTGGTACAGGGTTTTGGGTTACCCGTTGGAAGAAATCATTAGTTTTTGTATAACATGTGTCAAACGGAAGTGTCACTATCAAAAAACGACAGATGCAATATGTCACGGAATTCGACTTGCAAAATGTCATTTGAAAGCCCATAAAAAAACTCTATACAGGACAGTCAAAATTACTTCTCCAACTGTCACCTGTCAAAAATAAAAAAATGTCAAAATTTGAAAAAGAATTCGTGGATTTTTTTCAATTTTTTTACAATCTTTTCCAATTTTGTCAAATTTTTTTTTCAATTTGTTTTTGAGTTTTTTAAGTTTTTTGATATTCTTGAGTATTTTTGAGATTTTTAGAGGTTTTTTGAGATTTTTTGAGATTTTTTGAGATTGTTTGAGATTCTTTGGGACTTTTTAGATTTTTTAAAAAATTATAGATTTTTTTGAGAATGTTTTGAAGTGTTTTAAGATTTTTTGAGATTTTTTGGTTTTTTTAGATTTTTTAATATTTTTTAAGATTTTTTGAAATTCTTTTGAAATACATTCGACTTTTTTAAGACTCTTTGAATCTTTTGAGATTTTTTAGAGATTTTATGAGGTTTTTAAAGAGTTTTTGAGATTTGTTGAATTTGTGTTTTTAGGTTTTTTGAAATTTTTTTATGTTTTTTGATTTTTTGAGGTTTTTTAAGATTTTTCAGATTTTTTTTGTTGAAATTTTTCAAGGTTTTTTGAGCTTTTGAGATTTTTTGACTTGGAGATTTTTTGATCAAATTTTTGAGTTTCTGAGACATTTACTATTTTAAATTTTTTGAAATTTGACGTTTTAATTTTTTGAGATTATTTGTGAATTTTTAGATTTTTAAAGAATTTTTGGATATTTTTGAGATGTTTTTGAACCGTCTAAAAATTTTTTGAGATTTTTTTTGACAGTATTTTGAAGATTTTTTGATTTTTGAAATTTTTTGTGGTTTTGAGGTATTTTACCTATTTTGCGACTTTTTTTATTTTTGAGATTTTTGAAATTTTTTGCGATTTGAGATTTTTTGATATTTGAGATTTTACTTTCCCGATCCACCTCCGAGAAGGCAAAGCATTGTGAACGAGTTAAAAAAAATCGAGATAAAGATAGAAATATCCATTTTGAGGTCCCCTCAAATGTTTAAGACCACTTCTAGATGAAAGTCAGTCTGTCTGTCTGTCTGTGTGCATTCTTACACGATAGAGACCACAGGTTTAAACCGATTCAGCTGAAATTTGGTATATGGGTTTGAGTTACCCGTCGGAAGAACTCATTAATTTTTGTACGACATCTGTCAAACGTTGATGTGCCCAAAATTTGTTTTTTGCATATTGTTTTTATTTATAATTAGAATATTTCTAGAAATCTTGATGATGAATATTATTTGTACTTGTCCACAAAATAATAAGAGGATGAAAAGGGGATGTTTGTTCTTTATTTTAATAATTTTAATTTTTTATTTCCAAACTGAACTCTATGCAAACTTGTTTTTTTTGTAATGTGGTTTCTATAGTGTTTACTCACAAATAGATGCCACTCTTTTCCATTCCATTTTAAAAAGAGGCAAATAAATCAAATCATGCGAAAATAAATCAGACATATTTGGACATATGAACTAGAACAACAACGTATCCACACTGGAAATGACTGGGGCTGTTTCGTGGACTATAACTATGGAGATGCACCTCTAAATTAAACATTGTGATCATCCAAAGATGTCAAACCAAGATACTACGTCAAATTATAGATCCTCCCTGGTATCTAACAAACCACACCTTCCATACAGACGTACCGACAGGACAAAAAGAATTCCAGAAAAATGCCATTATACATTTCGACGCCATAGAAATCCATCTAAGCACCAAAAATAAATCACCCCTAATCATCGCTTTCTCCGGAGAGGCAAAAAAATATGATCATGCGGAAATATAAAACAGCGTAAAAAAAGAAGTTTTTTGCACACAAACAAACAAAGAAACTAGAAAATAAAATATAAATCACCATTTTCCATCTATTTTGCCTGTATATGAAAAAAGTATGATTGGCCAAAAATGTTCTAAGATGATATAAAAATAACTTCAAGTAGAAAAGAAATTTGCACGGCATCTAGTTTGGAAATAAAATTTTTAAATAATTAAAATAAGTAACAAACACCCATTTTTCACCCTCTTCGACGGGGAGGCAAATGATTTTGATTAGGCAGAAATATTCTATGGGCACGTACAAATAATTTATATCAACAAAATTTTTGGCACATCAACTAATTATGAGGGTATTAAATTAAACATAAAATAAATAACAAACATAGGATTTTTTGCAGAAATATTCTGAAAATATATATAGATATTCTCCACAAAAAAAAATCGTTTTTATTCTCTACCCTTTGATAAAACGAAGAAAAAATAGTATAAAATAGTTGAAAATATGGCAACACTGTGAACGTTTACGTCATTCGGCTTATCCCTGTCGCCAGAATTGTAGCTGGAAATCTGTGGATAACTTCACATAAATGGATGCAACTCGGTTGGTACCTTTTTATGGTAGGTAAAAATTAAATTTTTAGGATGGAACTCGGATGTCGCCAATATTTTAACTTGACAAAAGGTTCGTCACGTCAGTTAACCGTTTATATTTTAGCGAGGTCCTATGAAAAAAAATGCTGAAAAAATCGTTTTTTCCACTCTTTTACAACTGGACACTTTTACTTTCCCGGACCCATCAAAGGGAAAGTAAGGTGAACGAGCAAAAAAAAAATTGAGATATCGATGGAAATATCCATTTTAAGGTCCTCCAAGAAGATTGAAACCATTTTCAGCGTATGGTCTGTCTGTGTGTCTGTGTGTAATCTTCCATGATAACTGCCGAACCGTTTGACCAATCAAGCTGAAATTTGGTACGGAGGGTCGGTGTATGCCTAGAATGCGATCATTAGTTTTTGGTTTAAATTGGTACAGTATAAGGTCCTCAAGACCGACATTGATTGAATACACGTGTAGGATTTTTTGCCTTTATTTAAATTTTATGGAACAAACAATACACTTTAGTGGAAAATGTTTTAAAACAAAGTTTTAGAGCATTAAATTTCCTACAATTTTTATATCAAACTTTTTCCAGAATTTCCATTAGTTTCGCCACTAGAGGGCGCGCAAAAGACGTGCATGTAGTTTTTCTAAGTTTTTCCACATTTTGAGGACAAACATTGCACTTTGGTGCAAAATGTTCAAGTGCAAAGTTATACAGTATCAAATTTTCTTTAACTTGTATATTTAACTTTTTTTCGAATTCCCCATATTTTCGCCGCTAGAGGGCGAAAAAATGAACAATTAGGAGTTTTGCCTTTTTTTTAATTTTGAAGACATACAATGCCTTTGAGTGCAGAAATGTTCTATTGCAAATTTATAGTGCATACAATTCCCAACAACTTTTCTTTTAAGCTTTTTCCATTATTTCCAACAGTTGCGCCACTAGAGGGCGCGTAAAAAATGTGCATGTATGCTTTCTCTAGTTTTTCTTGATTTTGAGGACAAATAATACACTTTAGTGCAAAATGTTGTAATAAAACGTTTTAGAGTATAAAATTCCCTACAACTTTTGTCTGAAACTTTTTCTAGAATTTCCAATAGTTGCGCCACTAGAGGGCGCGTAAAAAATGTGCATGTATGTTTTCTCTAATTTTTCTTGATTTTGAGGACAAATAATACACTTAAGTGCAAAATGTTGTAGTATAAAGTTTTAGAGCATAAAATTCCCTTCAACTCTTGCCTAAAACTTTTTCTAGAATTTTTAATAGTTGCGCCACTAGAGGGCGCGTAAAAAATGTACATGTAGGTTTTCTCTAGTTTTTCTTGATTTTGAGGACAAAAAATGCATTTTAGTGCAAAATTTTCTGGTTCAAAGTTGTAAAGCATCAAATTTTCTTTAACTTTTATATTTAACTTTTTATCGAATTCCTTATAGTTTCGCCGCTAGATGGCGAGAAAAATACACATTTATTATTTTCCATTTCTTTAAAATTGGAGGTAAATTATGCTCTTTAGTGCAAAATGTGTCAGTGCAAAGTTGTAAAGCATAGCATTCCCTACAACTATTGTATGAAAATTTTTCCCGAATTCCCAATAGTTTTCACACATGATTTTAGGAGATCCTAATTGTAGCAATGTGATATACAAAGTGCGCATGCTCAGCTTATGTCATTATCAATATTGAAATATCAATTCGGTAGACGTATTCACAATAGGCTATTTTTGATGTGTTCCATAAATTAATGTAATGCTTGGTATTTTGTAATTAAAATAATAATAATAACTAACATATTCTCCACGGTCGAGCCGGGAAAGTTCTGGGGTGACACAGCCGATTTTTTTATCTTATTTCTGTTTTGAATTGATTATAGGTAGACTAAATCTACCATTTAAAAGAAAATAAAAAGTTGTAAATATGTGAATTTTTTTCACATTTGTCAGAATTAAAATAGTAGGCACCACAACAAAAATAAAATTAACATGAAAGAAACGTTAAGGTGATTTGAAAGTAAAAATATCATCCCCAAAAAATATTTGTAATTTCCATTTTTTTTCTAATACAAAACCTTTAACTGCAATAACCAATTACATGAAAATAATTTTTTTTTTAGGTAAATTTGGGTGATGAATTTGATATATTACAGATAGTAGGAGAAGGCTGGTTTGGTAAGATTCTTCTGGTCGAACACAAAGCTACAGACACAGAAATGGTTCTTAAAGCTCTTCCTAAACCATATACATCAATTAAAGATTTTTATAGAGAATTTCACTTTGGTTTACATTTAGGTGTCCACAAAAATATCATCACAGCGTATGACGTAGCATTTGAAACAGCTGGATTTTATGTATTTTCACAAGAATATGCACCATTAGGTAAAAATTAAAATTACATATTTATTTTTTATTACTTTATTTATTTTCTAGGTGATTTAACTTCAAACGTATCAGAAATAGGTATAGGAGAACTTCATACGAAAAGGGTAGCCAAGCAATTAGCAGCAGCTTTAGATCATATGCATGCAAGAGATCTTGTACATCGTGATGTTAAATTAGATAATATTTTAGTATTCAAATCTGATTTTTCTAGAATAAAATTATGCGATTTTGGAGAAACTAGGCGGTCCGGTACTGTGGTTTTAAGAAGAAACGAATGGTTACCGTATGCAGCACCGGAAATACTATTGATACCAACAGATGGAACTTATATGTATGATTTTTATTATCTATATGTATTATTTTTATAGTATTTAATGATTTTTTAGGGCTCAAACTTCTCATGATGTTTGGCAGTTTGGTATAGTAATATTCGTTTGCTTAACTGGTTGTCTTCCATGGCAAAAAGCAGCAATGGATGATCCTAGATATGTTAGATACCTTTCATGGCAAAATTCCAATATAATATTAAAACGCCAACCTAAATTATTCAAATTGGTTTCATCAAAAGCCCAAAGATTATTTAAAAAATACCTCGAACCTCGTGCTGAAAAACGTCCAGCTGGTTTAGCAGAAGTATACAGATTCCTAGAAGACAGATGGATGTCCAAAGGTATGGAAAAAACTAATGAAACCTTAAAAGAAGATGAAGGTTTATGTCCATCAATGTACAGCTTCCATAGTAGTCCCGAAGAAAAAAATAAATTACTGTTCACTTTAACCCAATATGGTTTGGAAACTACGGTTGATAGAACAGCAAAAAAAAATAGAATAAGAGAATGGATTCAAAATAGTGTAATAGAAGAAACAAATGAAGATGAAGAAGAAGAAGAAGATGAAGAAAATTTAAGGATCCGTGATAACCAAAATGGTCCTATTGGTGAAACAGGATCTATGACTGAAAGAAAAATTAAAGCAATCAAACACCATCATCACAGGAGAAAGAAACAGAGCGTAGTTAAAAATGAGGTTCCTTATAAACCACCTATTGATCCTAGGATACCGTTACAGAATCAAAAAAAACTTCTAACTAACC
This sequence comes from Neocrepidodera transversa, assembly GCA_963243735.1. Lineage (NCBI taxonomy): Eukaryota > Metazoa > Arthropoda > Insecta > Coleoptera > Chrysomelidae > Neocrepidodera > Neocrepidodera transversa. Next base: position 4,548,089 of record OY725347.1, on the reverse strand, counting down.
AAAATTCTTGGTATAAAGTACCGAATTCTTTAACTTCATCTGAAAGCGCTTTTAGTAGCGATTCCAGTATAACTGTTAAACATACAATTAATGTTCAAGTACAACAAACTTGATGGTAATTTTAAATTTTGATGGGGAATATCGCAAGACTGTTGTTAATCCTTTTAGATATATTACCGGGATAGAATACTAAAAGGATAATCACAAATTATTATCATTTAAAAGTTATTAGATAAGAGGAAAAGTGTGATATAATTTATAACATAATTTTTTAGTATCTTAGTTAAAAATAATGTTCGGAATGTTTTTGTTCAGTATTTTCATGACTTTTTTAATATTTACGTAAGTAAATAAAATTATTTAAGTAACTTGAGTTTCGTTTTAGAATGCACAAAAAAAATTATATAAAATAGTCACATTAAAAAAATTGTAAAACAAAGCAACAATGCATTTTTTTACACAAGAATTTGAAATTCAAAGCAAGAATGCATTTTTCCACACAAGAATTAGAAAATCAAAGCATTTTTACATTAAAAAAATTGAGAAACAAAGCAACAATGCATTTTTTTACACAATAATTTGAAATTCAAAGCAAGAATGCATTTTTACATTCAAAAAATTGAGAAACAAAGCAACAATGCATTTTTTTACATAAGAATTTGAAATTCAAAGCAAAAATCCATTTTTACATTAAAAAAATTGAGAAACAAAGCAACAATGCATTTTTACATTCAAAAAATTGAGAAACAAAGCAACAATTCATTTTTTTACATAAGAATTTGAAATTCAAAGCGAGAATGCATTTTTACATTCAAAAAATTGAGAAACAAAGCAACAATGCATTTTTTTACATAAGAATTTGAAATTCAAAGCAAAAATCCATTTTTACATTAAAAAAATTGAGAAACAAAGCAACAATGCATTTTTTTACACAATAATTTGAAATTCAAAGCAAGAATGCATTTTTACATTCAAAAAATTGAGAAACAAAGCAACAATGCATTTTTTTACACAATAATTTGAAATTCCAAGCAAGAATGCATTTTTACATTAAAAAAATTGAAAAACAAAGCAACAAAGCATTTTTTTACACAAGAATTTGAAATTCAAAGCAAGAATACACTTTTCCACACAGGCAATTAAAAAAACAATGCAATTATGCATTTTTTACACAAGAATTAGAAAATCAAAGCAAGAATGCATTTTTACATTCAAAAAATTGAGAAACAAAGCAACAATGCATTTTTTTACACAAAAAATTGAAATTCAAAGCAAGAATGCATTTTTACATTAAAAAAATTGAGAAACAAAGCAACAATGCATTTTTTTACACAAGAATTTGAAATTCAAAGCAAGAATGCATTTTTACATTAAAAAAATTGAAAAATAAAGCAACAATTCATTTTTTTATACAAGAATTTGAAATTCAAAGCAAGAATGCATTTATACATTCAAAAAATTGAGAAATAAAGCAACAAAGCATTTTTTTACACAAGAATTTGAAATTCAAAGCAAGAATGCATTTTTACATTAAAAAAATTGAAAAATAAAGCAACAATTCATTTTTTTACACAAGAATTTGAAATTCAAAGCAAGAATGCATTTTTACATTCAAAAAATTGAAAAACAAAGCAACAATGCATTTTTTACACGAGAATTTGAAATTCAAAGCAAGAATGCATTTATACATTCAAAAAATTGAGAAATAAAGCAACAAAGCATTTTTTTACACAAGAATTTGAAATTCAAAGCAAGAATGCATTTTTACATTAAAAAAATTGAAAAATAAAGCAACAATTCATTTTTTTACACAAGAATTTGAAATTCAAAGCAAGAATGCATTTATACATTCAAAAAATTGAGAAATAAAGCAACAATGCATTTTTTTACACAATAATTTGAAATTCAAAGCAAGAATGCATTTTTACATTAAAAAAATTGAAAAACAAAGCAACAATTCATTTTTTTACACAAGAATTTGAAATTCAAAGCAAGAATGCATTTTTACATTCAAAAAATTGAGAAACAAAGCAACAATGCATTTTTTTACACAAAGATTTGAAATTTAAAGCAAGAATGCATTTTTATATTCAAAAAATTGAAAAACAAAGCAACAATTCATTTTTTTACACAAGAATTTGAAATACATAGCAAGAATGCACTTTTTCACACAGGAAATTAAAAAAACAATGCAATTATGCATTTTTTACACAAGAATTTGAAAATCAAAGCAAGAATGCATTTTTACTTTCAAAAAATTGAAAAACAAAGCAACAATTCATTTTTTTACACAAGAATTTGAAATACATAGCAAGAATGCACTTTTTCACACAGGCAATTAAAAAAACAATGCAATTATGCATTTTTTACACAAGAATTAGAAAATCAAAGCAAGAATGCATTTTTACTTTCAAAAAATTGAGAAACAAAGCAACAATGCATTTTTTTACACAAAAATTTGAAATTCAAAGCAAGAATGCATTTTTACATTAAAAAAATTGAAAAACAAAGCAACAATTCATTTTTTACACAAGAATTTGAAATACATAGCAAGAATGCACTTTTTCACACAGGAAATTAAAAAAACAATGCAATTATGCATTTTTTACACAAGAATTAGAAAATCAAAGCAAGAATGCATTTTTACTTTCAAAAAATTGAGAAACAAAGCAACAATGCATTTTTTTACACAAAAATTTGAAATTCAAAGCAAGAATGCATTTTTACATTAAAAAAATTGAAAAACAAAGCAACAATTCATTTTTTACACAAGAATTTGAAATACATAGCAAGAATGCACTTTTTCACACAGGAAATTAAAAAAACAATGCAATTATGCATTTTTTACACAAGAATTTGAAAATCAAAGCAAGAATGCATTTTTATATTCAGAAAATTGAAAAACAAAGCAACAATGCATTTTTTTAGACAAGAATTTGAAATACATAGGAAGAATGCACTCTTCCACACAGGAAATTAAAAAAACAATGCAATTATGCATTTTTTACACAAGAATTAGAAAATCCAAGCAAGAATGCATTTTTACATTCAAAAAATTGAGAAACAAAGCAACAATGTATTTTTTACACAAGAATTTGAAATTCAAAGCAATAATGCATTTTTATATTAAAAAAATTGAGAAACAAAGCAACAATTCATTTTTTTACACAAGAATTTGATATTCAAAGCAATAATACATTTTTACATTAAAAAAATTGAAAAACAAAGCAACAATTCATTTTTTTACACAAGAATTTGAAATTCAAAGCAAGAATGCATTTTTCCACACAAGAAATTAAAAAATCAAAGCAACAATGTATTTTTTTACACAAGAATTTGAAATTCAAAGCAATAATGCATTTTTATATTCAAAAAATTGAAAAACAAAGCAACAATTCATTTTTTTACACAAGAATTTGAAATTCAAAGCAATAATACATTTTTACATTAAAAAAATTGAAAAACAAAGCAACAATTCATTTTTTTACACAAGAATTTGATATTCAAAGCAAGAATGCATTTTTCCACACAAGAAATTAAAAAAACAAAGCAACAATGCATTTTTTTACACAAGAATTTGAAATTCAAAGCAATAATACATTTTTACATTAAAAAAATTGAAAAACAAAGCAACAATTCATTTTTTTACACAAGAATTTGAAATTCAAAGCAAGAATGCATTTTTCCACACAAGAAATTAAAAAATCAAAGCAACAATGTATTTTTTTACACAAGAATTTGAAATTCAAAGCAATAATGCATTTTTATATTCAAAAAATTGAAAAACAAAGCAACAATTCATTTTTTTACACAAGAATTTGAAATTCAAAGCAATAATACATTTTTACATTAAAAAAATTGAAAAACAAAGCAACAATTCATTTTTTTACACAAGAATTTGAAATTCAAAGCAAGAATGCATTTTTACATTCAAAAAATTGAGAAACAAAGGAACAATGCATTTTTTTACACAAGAATTTGAAATTCAAAGCAAGAATGCATTTTTACATTCAAAAAATTGAGAAACAAAGGAACAATGCATTTTTTTACACAAGAATTTGAAATACATAGCAAGAATGCACTTTTCCACACAGGCAATTAAAAAAACAATGCAATTATGCATTTTTTACACAAGAATTAGAAAATCAAAGCAAGAATGCATTTTTACATTCAAAAAATTGAGAAACAAAGCAACAATGCATTTTTTTACACAAAAATTTGAAATTCAAAGCAAGAATGCATTTTTACATTCAAAAAATTGAAAAACAAAGCAACAATTCATTTTTTTACACAAGAATTAGAAATTCAAAGCAAGAATGCATTTTTCCACAAAAGATATTAAAAAAACAAAGCAACAATGCATTTTTTTATACAAGAATTTGAAATACATAGCAAGAATGCATTTTTCCACACAGGAAATTAAAAAAACAAAGCAACAATGCATTTTTTTACACAAGAATTTTAAATTCAAATCAAGAATGCATTTTTACATTCAAAAAATTGAGAAACAAAGCAACAATGCATTTATTTACACAAGAATTTTAAATTCAAATCAAGAATGCATTTTTACATTCAAAAAATTGAGAAACAAAGCAACAATGCATTTATTTACACAAGAATTTGAAATACATAGCAAGAATGCATTTTTAAATTCAAAAAATTGAAAAACAAAGCAACAATGCATTTTTTTATACAAGAATTTGAAATACATAGCAAGAATGCATTTTTCCACACAGGAAATTAAAAAAACAAAGCAACAATGCATTTATTTACACAAGAATTTTAAATTCAAATCAAGAATGCATTTTTACATTCAAAAAATTGAGAAACAAAGCAACAATGCATTTTTTTACACAAGAATTTAAAATACATTGCAAAAATGCATTTTTCCACAAAGAAAATTGAAAAACAACGCAACAATGCATTTATTTATATAAAAATTTGAAATTCAAAGCGAGAATGCATTTTTCCACAAAGGGAATTAAAAAAACAAAGCAAAAATGCATTTTTACACAAAAATTTGAAATAAGTAGAAAGAATGCATTTCTACATTCAAAAAATTAAAAAACAATACAACAATGCATTTTTTTACACAAAAATTTGAAATTCAAAGTTCGAATGCATTTTTCCATACAGGAAATTGAAAAACACAGCAACAATGCATTTATTTATATAAAAATTTGAAATTCAAAGCAAGAATGCATTTTTCCATAAAGGAAATTAAAAAGATAAAGCAACAATGCATTTTTTCACACAAAAAATTGAAAAATAAAGTAAGTATGCATTTTTCCACACAAAAAATTACAAAAACACAAGAATATTTACTTTTCGTAATGATAAATTTATAAATTAAATAGCGCACGGTACTGGATTAAGAATTAAGTTAAAATTATGGAAGAGGCCAGCACTATCAGTCATCCGACCACCACGCCAACCTGAAAAACCTGCCTGTACCATCCAAAAAAGAACCGTGTTGCACACCTTTTCTCCTTCATAGTCATACGTCCCATGGGAGTATTTCTTCTCTACTGAAGCTGCCCGTGCAAGTGGCCTTCACACTATAAACGCAAGGTGGCGCCTGAGACAATCCGAAATCAGGACTAAGGCGCCAAAAGATCGCCTGACGACGTTAAGAGCGTTACAAAATTAATGAGAATAATTTTAAAAAATATAAAATTTTCATTAAAAAATCAATTAATAATTATTTTAAAATTATGCAAAAATTTAACTATTTTTTATCGGAGCACAAAGACCGTTAAATCTTGAATGAGCTAAATTTAAATATTTAAATCTTATAAAAATTCATCATTGTCATATTTTAATTAGAATAAACAATAAGTATTTTTATAAGCGAATATTTGTTTTAAATAAAAACCAGAATAACTTCTCTATGTGTACACCCAGTTGTCAGTGGCACCACCAAGTCATCAATAGTTAGAGAAGGAGTGCTATAAAACCGTCGCTTGCAAGTGGTACCCACATTTTCAGAGCCACTGTACACCGTCTCCTCCGGAATATCTTTCACTTTCTCCGGTGATCTAACTTGAATAATTTGCCAAACCGTCCGTCAGAACCGTGGAAGTCGGTCGTCAGCATCTCCGTGGAGCCGCGTATCTCGACCTGGTGCTAAAGTGGATATTTTCTTTAAAGGAAATTCGCGAATTCCTCCGGGATTTTGAATTGGTGAACGGCATGTGGTGGCTCTGGTGAATAGTTTGCGTTATTATTTTTTTTTGTAAATATGGAAATTGCGTTGAGGTAAGAAATATTTTTTGTTTTTTTAAATAAAAAAATTGTGAAATCCAATGAAATATCATAAAAAATAAAATAGAAATTCAGTAAAAATATAAAATTTTTAAAAATATAAGTAAAAGTAATATTCAATTAAAAATTTAAATATTTTACCATAAATTTTGTCAAAATTTAAACAAAAAAAAAACTTTCAAATGTTTATTATTAATTTTTTTCTAATAGTGATATTTTAATATTTTATTTATTCCCTGAAAAATTAAAATAAAAAATAAAATGCTTTAATGATTTTTCTTGATTAATTATTTTGTTTTGAATATTTGAATAACCCTGTAAGTCAGCTAATCGTGGTTGTGAAATATAAAATCGTCGGTTATTTCTGACATTTTCGAACTTAACCTAAATCTTAATAAAAGATAAAGTGTAAAATATATAATTATATAAAAATTTAAACCATGTACTGCTTAAAAGATCGCTATCAAATATGAAAATTGTTTTAAATGATTATGAAAGAGTTCTTCCTTCAGATTTTTTTTGACCTTAAAAAAATTTTTTTGAACGACTCAATATCACACAATAATCAAAAAAAATTTGCATAATAAATATGTAGGTACATTGTTAACAAATAATATGAATAAGACTGGGCCAAGATAGGAGCCTTGAAGTATCAAATATAAATTGGACGAGACTTTATATTATTTAATTTAATTGTTTATGGTGTAATTTACTTTTTAGAATAAATTACATCTATTTTTTATTTTTTGTAGACTTGTTTAGCACCAAAAAACAAAAACTAAATGGAAAATTATAATCGGTTTATTTTTATCCCGATAAACTTTTTTTTGAGTCTGATTTTTTTTTTTAAATAGGCTTAAAAATTAAAAATATCAATGATTTTATTTTGTGTTTCTTAAATAAAAAAACTTATTTATAATTTATTTAATATTTTTTTTACGAAAAGTTGAGTGAGATTCACTTTTTTTTGGATTGCAGATTTTTTTTTAGTTTTTTATTAAATTTATTAATTTTTTTTAAGAAAAATTATTTTTTGTAATAAATTTCATGTTTCCTGAAAATTTTAGTAAATTTGTGTTTTTTTTTATTTAGTTTTTTGGAGTTAAAATTATTCAATTAAAAGTAATGGACATTTTTTTTTCAAGTTTCAGTTAGTCTATTTAAAAGAGTATAAAAGTTAATAAAAGTGTTTTTTTTTCAAAATTTTAAATACGTTTAATTTTTGAGAGAAAAAAGTCAATAATAAAGATAATAAAAAATATTACGATTTTTGGTTCAAAACGAACAAATTTTTGTTGATAATTTTTTTATTTTTTTTAATAGAAAATTGTGGATGTAAAATCAAAAAAATGACAAAATTCACCTGTAGTCTTTAGATGGCCTAATTTTTAAATTATTAAAAATATAAAAACAAAACTTGGGCATTGAAAAAATTATAAAAATTTGTAATTGTTGGAATTTTTTCATATTTTTAAAATTAAAATTGTAGGTACTTCAGCAAAAATAAAAATAATATATCCAAATTATTAAAAAAATCATGTAAAAAATTTACAAATTTTATTTTGTCCATTTGAAAGAGTATAAAAGTTAATATAAGTGTGATTTTTTCAAAATTTTAAATATATTTAATTTTTGAGAGAAAAAATTCAATAATAACGAATAGCGATTTTTGTTTTGAACATTTTACAAATTTTTATTTTCAAAAAACATTTTTGGTTCAAAACCTTCAAATTTTTTTCAGTTTTTTTCTAATAGAAAATTGTGGTTGCAAAATCAAAAAAATGACAAAAATCACCTGTAACCTTGAGATGGTCTAATTTTTAAATTATTAAAAATATCAAAATGAAACTTAGCTATTAAAAAAATTATAAAAATTTGTAAATATTGGAATTTTTTCATATTTTTAAAATTAAAATTGTATGTAATAAAGCAAAAATAAAAATAATATATCGAAATTTTTAAAAAAATTTACAAATTTTAGTTTGTTCATTTTAAAAGAGTATAAAAGTTAAGGTGTGTTTTTTTTAATTTTAAAACTATTTAATTTTAGAGGGAAAAAAGTTAATAATCGGGAAATATATGATTTTTGTTTTTGTTTTAGAAAAACACTATTCTAGTGATATTTTACTCCAAAAAAAAACTTATAGTGTCAATTTTTTGAAATTTTTTAATAGAAAATTAGCTGCAAAATAAAAAAAAAACAAAACTAAAAATTTTAAAACAAAAATTACTTCAAAGGAATATAAAAAGTTGTAAATTTCATTTTTCATATTTTTGGAGGGAAAATTCTAGTAGGAATTACATAAAATAAAATTGACATTTTAAAATATTTGAAAAATTAGGTAAAATATCTAAATTGATAGTAAAAGAGAAAGTAGTCCTTATTATCCTTATTGTTCCTATTGTCCTTATAGTCCTTTTTGTCCCAATTTTCCTTATTATCCTTATTATCTTTATTGCTCTAATTAGCCTTAATGTCCTTATTGCCTAATTGTGTTTATTGTTCTAATTATCCTTATTGTATTTATTGTCCTTATTGTTGTTATTGAGAAAAAAATGAGTAAAAGTTTAAAAAAAAACAGAACAATAAAAAAAATGAAGAAACATTAGAAAAAATGAAAAAAATAAGAAAAAAAAAGCAGAAAAAACAGAAAAAAATGAGAAAAAAAAAACGAGAAAAAATTATAAGAATCGAAAAAATCAGAAGAAATCGGAAACATTAAGAAAAAAAACAAAAAACTTTGGAAAAAATTGAGAGAGAAATATTGGGAAAAAAGTGAATGATAAAATTGTAAAATACGGAAAAAACGAAAGAACCAAAAGAAGCCGAAAACCACGTTAAAAAACGAAAAAAATGCAGAAAAAAAAACCCAAGAAATCGAAAAATTTTACAAAAATCGAAAAAGAAACGTCAACAAAATCCCCAAAAAATAGCAAATAATTACAAAAAATTAGAGGAATAAGAAAAAATTAGAATACGAAAGAAATAGAAAAAAAAAACAAAACAATGAGGAAAAGTTAGAAAAAATCGAAAAAAAATAGAAAAAGAAACAGAACAATGCAAAAAATGAGTAAAAATTAGAAAAATTGAAAAAATAAGAAAAAAAACCAGAAAAAACAGAAAAATATGAGAAAAAAACGAGAAAATTATATAAGAGTTGAAAAAATCAGAAAAAAACGGAAAAATAAAAAAAAAAAACAAAAAACTTGAGAGAGAAATATTTGAGAAAAAAAATGAAATGAAATTGTAAAATACAGAAATAACGAAGATATCAAAAGAAAAACCCTTTAAAAAAAATATTAACAAAAAAACGAAAAAGAAACCTAAACAAAATCCCCCAAAAATGGCAAATAATCACAAAAAATCAGAAGAATAAGAAAACGGAAGGAATTAAAAAACAGAACAATGAGTAAAATTGAGAATAAGTCAGAAAAAATCGAAAAAAATTAGAAAAAAAACAACAATGAGAAAAATGAAGAAAGATTAGAAAAAAATGAAAAAAAGCAGAAAAACAGAAAAAAACGAGAAAAAACTATAAAAATCGAAAAAATCAGAAAGAAGTGAAAAAAACAAGAACAAACCGAAAAATTTTTGGAAAAAATTGAGAGCGAAATATTGTGAAAAAATGAAAAATAAAATTATAAAATACGGAAAAAACGAAAACATCAAACAAGTTATAAAAAAGCCGAAAAACCCTTTACAACAGGATTAATTGAAAAAAGAAAACCGAAAAAAAAAACACAAGAAATCGAAAAATCACAAAAAATCGAAAAAGAAACCTCAACAAAATCCCCAAAAAATGGCAAATAATTACAAAAAAATCAGAAGAATAAGAAAAATCAGATAACGAAAAACAGAACAATGAGAAAAAAATGAGGAAGAGTTCAAAAAAATCTAAAAAAAAGAAACAATAAGAAAAAATGAGGAAAGACTAGAAAAAATAAAAAAATAAGAAAAAAAGGACAAAAAACAGAAAAAAACAATTAAAAAACGAGAATCGAAAAAATCAAAAAAAAAATTCAGAAAAATAAGAAAAAAAAACTTTGGAAAAAATTCAGAGACAAATATTGGGAAAAATGAATACCGAAATAATACATATTCAAAAAAAAAAATTTTTAAATAATGATTTTATGTACCCTCCCCCTCGTAAATAATAAAATAGGCACCCACACCTAAAATTTCCTGATCTGACAGATATATTACTCCAGCTCGATCACGATTCCAGTATAAGTGTAAAAGGGTGAATTTTTTCATATTTTTGTGGTTAAAATTGTAGTAGGCATCGTAGTCAAAATAAAATTTATAATACAAAATAGTTGTCCTTATTGTCATTATGGTACTTATTGCCTTATTGTTTTTATTTTCCTTATTGTTTTTATTGTTCTAATTATCCTTATTATCCTTAGAGTTCGGATTGTCCAAATTTAATGAAAGAGAAAGTAGTCCTTATTGTCCTTATTGTGCTTATTTTCCGTACTGTCTTTATTGTTCTAATTATCCTTATTGTTATAATTATCTTTATTATCCTTATTGTATTTATTGTTCTAATTATCCTTATTATCCTTAGAGCTCGGATTGTTCAAATTTAATGAAACAGAAAGTAGTCCTTATTGTCCATTATCCTTATTATCCTTAGAGCTCGGATTGTCCAAATTTAATGAAAGAGAAAGTAGTCCTTATTGTCCTTATACTTTTTGTTCTTATTATGCTTATTTTCCGTACTGTCTTTATTGTTCTAATTATCCTTATTGTTATAATTATCTTTATTATCCTTATTGTATTTATTGTTCTAATTATCCTTATTATCCTTAGAGCTCGGATTGTCCAAATTTAATGAAACAGAAAGTAGTCCTTATTGTCCATTATCCTTATTATCCTTAGAGCTCGGATTGTCCAAATTTAATGAAAGAGAAAGTAGTCCTTATTGTCCTTATACTTTTTGTCCTTATTGTGCTTATTTTCCGTACTGTCTTTATTGTTCTAATTATCCTTATTGTTATAATTATCTTTATTATCCTTATTGTATTTATTGTTCTAATTATCCTTATTATCCTTAGAGCTCGGATTGTTCAAATTTAATGAAACAGAAAGTAGTCCTTATTGTCCATTATCCTTATTATCCTTAGAGCTCGGATTGTCCAAATTTAATGAAAGAGAAAGTAGTCCTTATTGTCCTTATACTTTTTGTCCTTATTGTGCTTATTTTCCGTACTGTCTTTATTGTTCTAATTATCCTTATTGTTATAATTATCTTTATTATCCTTATTGTATTTATTGTTCTAATTATCCTTATTATCCTTAGAGCTCGGATTGTCCAAATTTAATGAAACAGAAAGTAGTCCTTATTGTCCATTATCCTTATTATCCTTAGAGCTCGGATTGTCCAAATTTAATGAAAGAGAAAGTAGTCCTTATTGTCCTTATACATTTTGTTCTTATTATGCTTATTTTCCGTACTGTCTTTATTGTTCTAATTATCCTTATTGTTATAATTATCTTTATTATCCTTATTGTATTTATTGTTCTAATTATCCTTATTATCCTTAGAGCTCGGATTGTCCAAATTTAATGAAACAGAAAGTAGTCCTTATTGTCCATTATCCTTATTATCCTTAGAGCTCGGATTGTCCAAATTTAATGAAAGAGAAAGTAGTCCTTATTGTCCTTATACTTTTTGTCCTTATTGTGCTTATTTTCCGTACTGTCTTTATTGTTCTAATTATCCTTATTGTTATAATTATCTTTATTATCCTTATTGTATTTATTGTTCTAATTATCCTTATTATCCTTAGAGCTCGGATTGTCCAAATTTAATGAAACAGAAAGTAGTCCTTATTGTCCATTATCCTTATTATCCTTAGAGCTCGGATTGTCCAAATTTAATGAAAGAGAAAGTAGTCCTTATTGTCCTTATACTTTTTGTCCTTATTGTGCTTATTTTCCGTACTGTCTTTATTGTTCTAATTATCCTTATTGTTATAATTATCTTTATTATCCTTATTGTATTTATTGTTCTAATTATCCTTATTATCCTTAGAGCTCGGATTGTCCAAATTTAATGAAACAGAAAGTAGTCCTTATTGTCCATTATCCTTATTATCCTTAGAGCTCGGATTGTCCAAATTTAATGAAAGAGAAAGTAGTCCTTATTGTCCTTATACTTTTTGTCCTTATTGTGCTTATTTTCCGTACTGTCTTTATTGTTCTAATTATCCTTATTGTTATAATTATCTTTATTATCCTTATTGTCCATTATCCTTATTATCCTTAGAGCTCGGATTGTCCAAATTTAATGAAAGAGAAAGTAGTCCTTATTGTCCTTATACTTTTTGTCCTTATTGTGCTTATTTTCCGTACTGTCTTTATTGTTCTAATTATCCTTATTGTTATAATTATCTTTATTATCCTTATTGTCCATTATCCTTATTATCCTTAGAGCTCGGATTGTCCAAATTTAATGAAAGAGAAAGTAGTCCTTATTGTCCTTATACTTTTTGTTCTTATTGTGCTTATTTTCATTACTGTCTTTATTGTTCTAATTATCCTTATTGTTATAATTATCTTTATTATCCTTATTGTATTTATTGTTCTAATTATCCTTATTATCCTTAGAGCTCGGATTGTCCAAATTTAATGAAACAGAAAGTAGTCCTTATTGTCCATTATCCTTATTATCCTTAGAGCTCGGATTGTCCAAATTTAATGAAAGAGAAAGTAGTCCTTATTGTCCTTATACTTTTTGTCCTTATTGTGCTTATTTTCCGTACTGTCTTTATTGTTCTAATTATCCTTATTGTTATAATTATCTTTATTATCCTTATTGTATTTATTGTTCTAATTATCCTTATTATCCTTAGAGCTCGGATTGTCCAAATTTAATGAAACAGAAAGTAGTCCTTATTGTCCATTATCCTTATTATCCTTAGAGCTCGGATTGTCCAAATTTAATGAAAGAGAAAGTAGTCCTTATTGTCCTTATACTTTTTGTCCTTATTGTGCTTATTTTCCGTACTGTCTTTATTGTTCTAATTATCCTTATTGTTATAATTATCTTTATTATCCTTATTGTATTTATTGTTCTAATTATCCTTATTATCCTTAGAGCTCGGATTGTCCAAATTTAATGAAACAGAAAGTAGTCCTTATTGTCCATTATCCTTATTATCCTTAGAGCTCGGATTGTCCAAATTTAATGAAAGAGAAAGTAGTCCTTATTGTCCTTATACTTTTTGTCCTTATTGTGCTTATTTTCCGTACTGTCTTTATTGTTCTAATTATCCTTATTGTTATAATTATCTTTATTATCCTTATTGTATTTATTGTTCTAATTATCCTTATTATCCTTAGAGCTCGGATTGTCCAAATTTAATGAAACAGAAAGTAGTCCTTATTGTCCTTATACTTTTTGTCCTTATTGTGCTTATTTTCCGTACTGTCTTTATTGTTCTAATTATCCTTATTGTTATAATTATCTTTATTATCCTTATTGTATTTATTGTTCTAATTATCCTTATTATCCTTAGAGCTCGGATTGTCCAAATTTAATGAAACAGAAAGTAGTCCTTATTGTCCATTATCCTTATTATCCTTAGAGCTCGGATTGTCCAAATTTAATGAAAGAGAAAGTAGTCCTTATTGTCCTTATACTTTTTGTCCTTATTGTGCTTATTTTCCGTACTGTCTTTATTGTACTAATTATCCTTATTGTTATAATTATCTTTATTATCCTTATTGTATTTATTGTTCTAATTATCCTTATTATCCTTAGAGCTCGGATTGTCCAAATTTAATGAAACAGAAAGTAGTCCTTATTGTCCATTATCCTTATTATCCTTAGAGCTCGGATTGTCCAAATTTAATGAAAGAGAAAGTAGTCCTTATTGTCCTTATTGTGCTTATTTTCCGTACTGTCTTTATTGTTCTAATTATCCTTATTGTTATAATTATCTTTATTATCCTTATTGTATTTATTGTTCTAATTATCCTTATTATCCTTAGAGCTCGGATTGTCCAAATTTAATGAAACAGAAAGTAGTCCTTATTGTCCATTATCCTTATTATCCTTAGAGCTCGGATTGTCCAAATTTAATGAAAGAGAAAGTAGTCCTTATTGTCCTTATACTTTTTGTCCTTATTGTGCTTATTTTCCGTACTGTCTTTATTGTTCTAATTATCCTTATTGTTATAATTATCTTTATTATCCTTATTGTATTTATTGTTCTAATTATCCTTATTATCCTTAGAGCTCGTATTGTCCAAATTTAATGAAAGAGAAAGTAGTCCTTATTGTCCTTATACTTTTTGTCCTTATTGTGCTTATTTTCCGTACTGTCTTTATTGTTCTAATTATCCTTATTGTTATAATTATCTTTATTATCCTTATTGTATTTATTGTTCTAATTATCCTTATTATCCTTAGAGCTCGGATTGTCCAAATTTAATGAAAGAGAAAGTAGTCCTTATTGTCCTTATTGTTCCTATTGTTCTTATACTTTTTGTCCTTATTGTGCTTATTTTCGGTACTGTCTTTATTGTTCTAATTATCCTTATTGTTTTTATTGTTCTAATTATCCTTATTATCCTTAGAGCTCGTATTGTCCAAATTTAATGAAAGAGAAAGTAGTCCTTATTGTCTTTATTTTCCTTTTGATCCTTATTGTGGTTATGTTATGATCCATATTGTCCTTATGATCTTTATTGTCCTTATGATTATCATTGTTCTAAATTATTATTCCTATGGTTCTTATTTTCCTTATTGTCATGTCCTTATTCATTGTACTTATTATCCTGATTGTCCTTATTATCTTTATTTTTTTTATTGTCGGTCTTTTTTTACATAACGAGTCTAGAATAAGTTCTTATATTATATGAATATTTTTTTTTTCGCAACTTTTAACCAAAAATTATAAAATTTAATATAATAAATTATAATTAGTAGAGTCTATTTTACTTAAATAAAATTTATTTTTAATAGAATTCACCAATTCTAAATAACCTTCTAATATCTAATAGAAAGCAAACTTCTTGAAGAATGTGTAACTTCCTTGAATTTTAAACAATATTGCGCACATAGAAGTGTTAAAATTTAGATTACGAAATGATTTAATTTGATTGATTTTTTATGCAATTTTTGTGCAAAATATTAATTAATAGGTATGTTTTTCGTATTTATGTAAAATTTCTTTTGTCTAGAATGTTTTGATTAAAGGTAATACACAGTTCCGCAATGATTCACATATTCGCTGAAATTATTATTTATTGTGAAACTCGAGATAAACTAAAAAATAAGTTTCTCGAAATTAATTTAATAATTATAATTACTAAATTGAATTAGTCATCATCTATATAGGTAGAATTTATAAAATATTGGTTGTGGTCAACATAATGGTTAGATAGGATCGAATTAAATAAATCAAATCGGTCCAATTTATTAATTTTCTAAAAAAAAAATTATCAAATAAAACAATAAATAAAAAATATCACTATTGAACTTAATTTATAAACTTTCAATTTTAAAACATTTTAAATTTAATTAAAAATAAATAATTAATTTTCTAGTCTCTTATATCAATATACAATGTGTGTACAAAAAGTAACGTAACTTGTTAATAATTCATTTTATGGGGTACCCTGTATATTACAAATTGATTCTTACTGATATTTATTTACTAAAACTTTTATTTGAAACTTTTTTTGTAACATATCAAAAAATGAGGGGGTAATTCCACCCAACTTTCCGAACGCTCATAGTAAAGTAATTGATTAATTGATTATTTTAGTTTTTCTGCATTAAAATACATTAATACAGGTTTTCTGGATCAAAATGTGTTTAAAAAACGAAAAAAAAATCATTTTTTTTATCAAAACAAATCAGAAAAAAAACTAGAAACAAAAAAATAAACAGAAAAATGAGAAAAACGAGAAAAATTAGAAGAATCGAAAAAATCTGAGAAAACAAGAAGAAAAAAAACACGAAATATTGGAAAAATCAGAGAATATAGACAAAAAAATGAGAAATAATTGTAAAGTACGGAAAAAACAGAAAAATAAATTTTTTTTAAAAAACCAACAAAAAAACAAGGAAAAATATCAAAAGAACGCTAAAAATAACAAAAAACGAAAAAATCATAAAGAATTAAAAAAACTAAAAAAAATTTGGAAAAAAAAAACAAAAAACCAAAAAAAATCGTACAAAACATTAAAAAATCCGAAAGAATTGAACTAAATCGAAAAAAATCAAGAAAAAATTAGAAAAATTTGAAAACAAAAGAAAGAAATAGAAAAAAAAAACAAGAAAAAAAACGGGAAAAAAACGAGAAAAAATTGGAAAAAAACAAAAAAACAGAAAAATAAGAAAAAAAACCGAGAACAAATTAGAATAGTCGAAAAATTGGAAATATCAGAAAATATTGGGAAAAAGAAAATAAACTTCTAAAATACGGAAAAATCAAAAAATTTAATAAAAAAAACAACAAAAAAAACGGAAAAAACTGCAAAAAACGTTAATAATTGCAAAAAACGAAAAAAAACTTGAAAAAATAACAAAAAATTGAAAAAACGACAAAAATTCGGAAAAAAAAACAAAAAAACAACCAAAAAAATCGTAAAAACTTTACAAAACCCGAAAGAATTGAAATAAATCGACAAAAATCAGAGGAATAAGAAAACAATGAGAAAAAATCTGAAAACAAAAGAAAAAAATAGAAAAAAACACAACAAGGAGAAAGAATCGGAAAAAACAAGAAAAAAAATTTAGAAAAAAACAAAAAAATTAGAAAAAATAAGAAAAAATTACAGAAATTACAAAAAAATTTGAAAAAACCTGAGAAATAAGAAAACAATGAGAAAAATCAGAAAAGAAAGGAATAGAAAAAAAAACAAAGAAATGAGAAAAAACGAGAAAATAAGGAAAAAACAAAAAAAAATCGCTATAACTTTTAGAAATCCTATGTTAAAATTATGAAATAATTTACACACATGGTAATTTTGGATCCTTTTCATATATTCTATTTACTTTTTTCATTTATTTTATACTTATTGATATAACGAAATTACAAAAAAATTCAACAAAAATTCTTTATTTTTGCTATAATAATTACAATTGTAAATTCTAAGAAACTAAAATACATTTTAAATTTAGAGTTTTATACTATTTTTAGAATAGTGAAAATACCAGTTCAATAACTTCAATATTTTAGAAGTTATTTAATTTAGTTTAAAATCGTAATATAATTTTAAATGTTTCTTAAAAAATTCCACAATTTTTGTAATAAAATTTTGAAAAAAATTCTAATTATAAAATTAATTATTTAAAAAATTTTAATATTAAAATTTAACTAAAAAATAATAATTTAATAAAGATAAAAATTGCTTAAAAATTATAATAAAAACTATCGGCAAAACTATGAGGAACTCAAAAAAAAAGTAAAGACAAAATTTGTAGAAAATTTTATGTTCTACAATTTTGATTTTTTGTATTTTTTCATAAAAATCCATATTTTTGTCTCAAAATCCAAAAAAAGTCGCAAATGTCTATATAATTTTTTTCACAACTTTCCTATCCTGTAATTTTTCATAAAAATGCATTATTTTGGTTATTTAAGAAAAATATGAAAAGAAATTACTTTTTCATAAATCTGGCAACAATGGCAAAATTTTTGAAAATTTTAATCATTCAAAATTAAACTATAACGTAAAAAAAATATTGCCATCTTGTTTAGTAATGACGTCATCACTTATAGCAACTGTCACTTTCGGTTGCCCGATTAACTCCAAAATCTATACAGGTCGTCTCTTTCCTACCCTAAATATGTATATAAAATTTCATCTTAATCGGTTCAGCCGTTTAGACGCTATCGTGTTCACACACACACAGACACATAGACACACAGACCCACACACACACAGACAGACATCAGGATAAAAATGGTATAAATGGATTCAGGAGACCTCAAAACGTAAAGATTCGTTAAAATCTGGGTATGGCCAAAATATCATGATCGCAATACTTTTTCTATACAACTCTGTTGTTCGGAAAGTAAAAACGAAATATTAACAAGTTATATTTCTTTTTGTACACTCTGTATGTATTAGGTTAAAATATTGATTGGGGACTGAAAATTCCAGTAGCATATTAATTTTTTATGGTTTTCTGGGTTATACTCATATAATCATATTTAATTTTAAACAATTTTTTAATTGTAGTTTACGTATTTAAATAGTTGGTTCCAAATTACTAATATGTAAATAAGCGTGAATTTTTTTTTTTATCGAAAGGTGTAGGCGTAATAGCATAAGGATGTAAAATGATGAAAAATAAAAATGGGTAAATTTTTCCAGAACGTTTAAGAACGTTCTCTCTTTTTTTATTTTTCATCCCATTTTTTCCTAATTGTTTTTTGATTGAATGATTTTGAGAATCATTAAAGAAAGTATTATGCCTAAAATATACAATTTTTTTTTATTAAAACGTTTAAATGTGAATTAAATTGGCGACATGTTTCGGCCAAACGATGGCCATCATCAGGCCTACAATACAAAATTAAATTAGATTACAATAAAAAATATACTTAAAAAGAGGTTACTTGCAAACATAACGAAGAAATTGTACATGGTATTAAAATTTGGTATGAAAATTAAACACTAAAATCGTAAAATTTTTTCAATTTTTTGAAACTTTAACCTATACCTATCCCCACCTAAACTAGAGGGTCACGAATATTGGAAATAAACATCAAACGATGCACTCCGAAAAGAAAATTAAGTTTTTTTAAAAATTAACGGTAACAAGTAATACCATGCGGGAGCTAATAAGATAATGACAATTGACAGAAAGAAACAACTGAAAATATTTGACGTAAAGAAACAAAAACCAATAGGGAAAGGGTAACAGAGCACAAGTAGAAAATAGTAAAGTAAGAGGCCAAAGTTATAGATTAAATAAAAAGAAGATATTTGTAAAAGAAGAAGATAACCTATAAAATGACGGAGACTGAGAAAAAATGAAATAATTAGAAATATTTATTATATTATTTTTTTTTGCTTTACCCTTTTTCTATTATTTAACGTTAAAAAGGGGGGTCAATATTAAGTGTTATCTTTTATATATATTTTTATATTTCAGAAATTACAAAAATCTGAAATTTTATTTTTTGGAAACCATTAAAGAAAATATCAATGTCTAACATATATTTTTTCCAAATTTTTTTCTTTTACCGTTTTTCAATTATTTACCAATAAAATGAGGGGTCAATATTAGGTGCATTTTTCCATATACATTTTTATATTTCAGAAATTATAAAAATCTGAGATTTCATTTTTTGGAAACCATTAATGAAAATATCAATGTCTAACATATATTTTTTCCAATTTTTTTTCTTTTACCGTTTTTCCCTTATTTACCAATAAAATGAGGTGTCAATATTAGGTGCATTTTTCCATATACATTTTTATATTTCAGAAATTATAAAAATCTGAGATTTCATTTTTTGGAAACCATTAATGAAAATATCAATGTCTAACATATATTTTTTTCAATTTTTTTTCTTTTACCGTTTTTCCCTTATTTACCAATAAAATGAGGGGTCAATATTAGGTGCATTTTTCCATATACATTTTTATATTTCAGAAATTATAAAAATCTGAGATTTCATTTTTTGGAAACCATTAATGAAAATATCAATGTCTAACATATATTTTTTCCAATTTTTTTTCTTTTATTTTCCATATACATTTTTATATTTTACAAATTTCAAAAATCTAATATTTTATTTTTTGGAAATCATTAAAGAAAGTATCAATATCTAACACACATTTTTTTGCAAAATTTTTTGTTTTACCGTTTTTTCCTTATTTAACGTTAAAATGAGGGGTAAATATTAGTTGCATTTTTCCATATATATTTTTATATTTCAGAAATTACAAAAATTTAATACTTAATTTTTTGGTAATCAATAAAAAAAGTATCAATGCCTAACATATATTTTTTAGAATTTTTTTTGTTTTACAGTTTTCCCTTAATTAACGTTAAAATGAGGGATCAAGATTAGGTGCATTTTTTGTTTGACCGTTTTTCCGTTATTTAGCGTTAAAATGAGGGGTAAATATTAGTTGCATTTTTCCATATATATTTTTATATTTCAGAAAATACAAAAATTTAATACTTAATTTTTTTGTAATCAATAAAGAAAGTATCAATGCCTAACATATATTTTTCACTTTTTTTTCTGTTAGTTTTCCCTTAATTAACGTTAAAATGAGGGATCAAGATTAGGTGCATTTTTCCATATATATTTCAGAAATTCTAAAAAACAAATATTTTATTTTTTGAAAATCATTAAAGAAAATATCAATGCCTAACATATATTTTTCACTTTTTTTTCTGTTAGTTTTCCCTTAATTAACGTTAAAAAGAGGGATCAAGATTAGGTGCATTTTTCCATATATATTTTTATATTTCAGAAATTACAAAAATCTGAGATTTCATTTTCTGGAAATCATTAAAGAAAATATCAATGTCTAACATATATTTTTTTCCAAATTTTTTGTTTTACTGATTTTTGCAAAATTTTTTGTTTGACCGCTTTTCCCTTATTTAACGTTAAAATGAGGGGTCAATATTAGTTGCATTTTTCCATATATTTTTTTATATTTCAGAAATTACAAAAATCTAAGATTTTATTTTTTGGTAATCAATAAAGAAAGTATCAATGCCTAACATATATTTTTTACAATTTTTTTTGTTTTAAAGTTTTCCCTTAATTAACGTTAAAATGAGGGATCAAGATTAGGTGCATTTTTCCATATATATTTTTATATTTCAGAAATTACAAAAATCTGAGATTTCATTTTCTGGAAATCATTAAAGAAAATATCAATGTCTAACATATATTTTTTTCCAAATTTTTTGTTTTACTGATTTTTGCAAAATTTTTTGTTTGACCGCTTTTCCCTTATTTAACGTTAAAATGAGGGGTCAATATTAGTTGCATTTTTCCATATATTTTTTTATATTTCAGAAATTACAAAAATCTAAGATTTTATTTTTTGGTAATCAATAAAGAAAGTATCAATGCCTAACATATATTTTTTACAATTTTTTTTGTTTTAAAGTTTTCCCTTAATTAACGTTAAAATGAGGGATCAAGATTAGGTGCATTTTTCCATATATATTTTTATATTTCAGAAATTACAAAAATCTGAGATTTCATTTTCTGGAAATCATTAAAGAAAATATCAATCTCTAACATATATTTTTTTCCAAATTTTTTGTTTTACCGATTTTTGCAAATTTTTTTGTTTGACCGTTATTCCATTATTTAACGTTAAAATGAGTGCTCAATATTAGATGCATTTTTCCTTACATATTTTTATATTTTATAAATTAGAAAAATTTAATATTTTATTTTTTGGAAATCCTTAAGGAAAGAATCATTGTCCAACATATATTTTTTGCAAAAATTAAAATTTTTTGCCAAATCATTTTTGCCGTATTTAAAATTAAAGGAGAAGTCAATATTAGGTGCAATTTCTGATTTTTCTATAATATTTTTTAATTCTTTTTAATTTTTCTGTTTTTTGCTGATTTTTTTTCTGTTTTTGTTGATTTTTTCTGATTTTTCTTAAAATATCTCAAATTTTTTTTTCTTTGGTTTTTTTTTTGAATATAAT
This sequence comes from Neocrepidodera transversa, assembly GCA_963243735.1. Taxonomy (NCBI): domain Eukaryota; kingdom Metazoa; phylum Arthropoda; class Insecta; order Coleoptera; family Chrysomelidae; genus Neocrepidodera; species Neocrepidodera transversa. The sequence continues at coordinate 4,526,155 of OY725347.1, read as the reverse complement.
ATCAAAAAATCCATGAATTAAAAAAAAATCATTGCACTCAGATAAATATATATTTAAGATACGAACCAAATTTTTCTAATTTATTCCATTATTTTCTAATTATTTTCTGATATTTTTTTATATTTTCTGTTTTTTTTTTTAATTTTTCAAATTTTTGATTTTTCTGATTTATTCTAATATTTCTATTTTTTCTGATCTTATATGATTTTTTTTATACAACCAACAAAAATACATCATTTTTAATTTTAAGAAAAGCTCATTTGGTCCATGACAATTTTTTAAAAAAAATATTGTAAGTTTGTAAGTTAATTTAAATAATCTTTACCTTAAAAAAATTTATGTAAATAATAAAAAATATAAATATATTCTAAAATTTAATATAATTGTTATCATAAAATAAAAAAAAAATTAAAAAATAATTAACAGCAATAAAGTTTATAAATAAATCAATAATAAAAAAATACATACAAGGTTTTGTTATGGTTGTTTTCAAAATTTCACAAATACCAAAAAAAATAATAGAACGGGTCTAGTTTTTTATCAAAAATTACTATTTATATTTATTGGCACTAATTACAAGAAAATTTTACCATAAAATTTATTAAAAATAAAGTTTCAGCTTGAAATTTTGTTATAATTGTTATCATATAAAAATTTGATTTATTTTAATTTTTTGTAATATTTTTGAAATGTTTCAAAACAAGGAACTTCTTACAAAAATACCCTAATAATAATAATAAATATAAATCTCAATTGTGATTGGTTAATTCTATCTACAGGAAAATAAAAACTAGTTTTTTAAATAAAAAAAAAAACAACATTAATCTTGTTTACATAGAAAAGTAAATCTAATATTAAACCTTAAAGTGACGTAATTTAAAATTTTTAGTTATTACAACCGAAAAATAAAAACAGTTCTAAGGAGCCAAAGCAACGTCACAATAAAATTCTTCGCTGGAGGATGTAACAACTCACAGGACAAGGTTCAAATCCGTGTACGGGTATGAATTTTAAGTTTTAACGTGGACTGAAAGCGAGAAGGTGAAGGTCGAATCTCACTTCATGTGTAGGTCAAATAGAAACTGACACTCCAACTTGACGAAGATTAATTTCGTCAAAAAATAAATCTTCACGCTACTGAAGAAAAAAGCCGACAGAGCCGGCCAAGCACCAATGTTCTGTTTGATATTCGAAATACAAGAAGTTGGATTTTAAATTAAGTATTAATGGAAATTAAACAAATATTTGTTTATCGAAAAATTTTTTTGATTCGGAAATAAAACTATAGGCAAATCTATGTATTGAAAGAAAAACAATTGTGAAATCCTTGTAACTAGTGCAAAACAATAGGAGAAACTAATCCATTTGGTGGCAAACATATGTTAGTGATCTACTCGACCGGTGCTGCTACCAAGCGTGATTTATATAAACTAGTTAATAAAAGCTCCATTTAGATCCTAGAAATTTTGAGCCTGATAATCATTAACCAGATTCGTCATTATCAATTGAAAAAGAAAGAGATAAAGGAGGAAGGCAAAAAAAGGACTAAAAAGTTGGTGAGGTGAAAAAAAAACGAAGAAGGAAAAGAGCAAAAATCCTGTATGACTCAAGTAAGGAATATGTAGACTCAAGGAAAATCATAAAGCCATCTAAATTAGTTAAAGAGTGTAACTGCAAAATTATTTTTGAAGATGAAAGCTGTAAGATTTTCAATGAGTTTTGAGTTATAACGAAGTTACTTTATTGTCAGTATATGAACGGCATTGGATTACAATTAATTTAAAATTATGGTAAAGGCAACCTTCCTTCGAGTATAAGATCAGTTGTACCAGTTAAACTTACGCCCGACAGATGGAGACACTAGCGCCGGGCTTCTCAGACGCCACAAACAGTACTTTATAGACTTTCGGCAAATCCAGTGCCAGTACCAGTTCGAATAGGAGATCGAGCCGAAAACCATATCAGCAGTGTTGTTATAGAGTGTTCTGTCAGTGCTAATTAGTTCAGTTGAATTAGTGGTTGAAAGCTTGGCAACCCTGCGTGGTTGGATGAGAGATAAATAGATATTAGAATCCGCTGTTAGATAAAGAAAACGACTATTTTAACGAGATCAGGTAATAATTTACTGTTTGTAAGTGCCTTGGCACAAGCGTTCCTGATTAAGTGAAAGGTCACGTCCGCATCTGCTTACTACATATTTCACTGTCACTGTTGTAGTTTGTACTCTGTAGAGCTGGTTGATGTTGATAATTTTCCGTATTTATTTATATTTTTAAAGATACGTAAACAAAGGTAAAATTAAACACAATTAAAAACATATTGACCAAACGACACTTTATAAGCAAACGTCATCTATATTTGAAAGTGTCAATTTCATTTAGAGAAATTTACCCACGTTAATATTATGCTGCAGCTATTGCACATAAGTGACGTAGACGCACTACAAGTTGCATAGATGCAGTAGTTTTTAAATATAAATTTTTTCATGTTATATTAAAGAAAATATCAGAAAAAAACGATTTTTTCATAAAAAGAAATTCATTTTTTCTCAAATAATGCAAAAAAAGATATACTAATATTTCAAGTTGAAATCAAAGTGAGTGAAATAAAATATTCACAAATCGAGAAAGAGGCTTTAGTGATAATTTTTGGCGTTACAAATAAATAGGAACAAATAACAAACTGTCATAGAACGAAATAGAACCAGTTTTTGTCTCTCCAGAGCTGAAAGTGCCATTTTTGGCACAATTGTGCTACATTTGACAACACTGCAGACCAGCTGCAGTAACCGGTTTAGTCCGGGCGCAAATAGCGACGCAGGTGACATAGTACAGGGCAGGGCAGGGAAACACAATTTTATGTATAGTGAGAAGAACAGATATTTGGAATTGACTTATGCAGGACTCTTATCTTTTATGAGAGTTTTATTGCTTTACAGGCAACTATTATAAATCAATTAAAGTACCTTGTATCGTTTTTAGGATTTAAATATTTCAGAAAAAATTCTGTTGTTTCATTAATTCTTTTTATAGTATTCGTCACTTAGGATGGTATTGCGTAGAACCCCAAATACGAAGTTGATTTTAGTGGGCCCTTTTAAATTATAAGCTCAGTATAAAAACAACTGAAACTACAAGTGACTGAAGTTGATGTTGACAATATTTTTTTTTTAAATATTATTTTATTGCAAAATTTTGCAGTGCTGAACGCTCTACGGATCAAAACATTGAAAAACACATTAAAACATTTTCGCATTAGTTGAATTTTGAGTCAATTTAAATAAATTTCAGTTTTAAGAAATTCAAAAATTTCGAAAATATATAAAGAAATTCTTAAATAAAAAATAAATAAATAAAAATGTGTAGAAATTCAAAAATTTCTATAATTTCAAAAGTTTATATCGAACATTTCAAAAATATATCGAAAAATTTAAAAACTCCAGTCGATATTGACAAATGTATAATTTATGACAGTGACCATAAAATATTTTTAAATATGCTAAGGGCAGTTAGATTATTACAGTCGACCTTTATAATGAGTTTCAAATATCTCTTCTATCGACTATAATATTGGGAGGCAGGACAGAGCTACCTAATACCTCCCTAAACATATATTTTCATAACATATTTCTATCGTCTTGTATGCGAAAAAAAATCGAATTTTTGAATTTCTGGAGGTAAAAGGGAAACGACTATAGTGCTTATATTTAAATCTATACTTCATCAAGACATATGTATTAAGTTTTCGAGACATTCGTATTTTAAACTCTTCCTTTTCCTTTAACTATTTTTTTTTTGATAATATTAGTCATTGGAAAATAACATAAATTTTGAATTTTGTCATTTCCATATTTTTTTCCGATAATACTAGCATTTGTTGATGTATACTCTATTATTAAAAAAACTAAAGCATTTGTCAACTAAACGGTAACTTTAAATATCAAGGTAATTATAAAAATATGAGGAAATCAATAATTAAAAAGGATATTATCTGTAAGAGCACTCCTTTTACACGCTTTTTACAGGTTGAAGGTTAAAACACATTTATTCTGTTAGATTAATAACAAAATTGATGAAATACCATACCGCAGTAATACTTTTATACAAATGAGACTATTAATCATCAGTAAAAATATTTAATTCAAATCTAATTAGTTTCGATATTAAAATTAATTTTAAAAAATAAACCATAACGTAATACATTTATCTAAATAATTAGAATGACCAAATTAAATTCAAATGCAGGTCAAAAAAATCAGATTTGTTGCGCAATATTATTTATAGTGATCAATAATGTCGGTGTTTAACTGAAGTTATTATAAGTCTAAATAGATCGTTTTTGCATAATAACTGCATTGCCTATAAATTATATAGCAGAAAAAATCTTATAAATTTATGTGGAATTCTTGGAGATTGCGTAAACGAATTACTTAGTTAGAGAGAGAGAGAGCTAATACAAAAATTGAGATGTCTAACTAGTAAACACTCACATGGAGATTATTTTCTCGTAAAAATCTCAATTTTATAACGACACAAATTTTAAACCAAGATGACGACCGTCATTGACCAACATTATAGGAAAAGTCATAATGTTGTTTAATTCATTTTGTATCAACATCTTTTCAGACGTTTGTCATTTTTTTAAATTAACACCAAATTTTTGAAAATGAAAAGAAATAGGAAAAGGAAAAGGAAAAGGAAAAGGAAAAGGAAAAGGAAAAGGAAAAGGAAAAGGAAAAGGAAAAGGAAAAGGAAAAGGAAAAGGGAAAAGGAAAAGGAAAAGGAAAAGGAAAAGGAAAAGGAAAAGGAAAAGGAAAAGGAAAAGGAAAAGGAAAAGGAAAAGGAAAAGGAAAAGGAAAAGGAAAAGGAAAAGGAAAAGGAAAAGGAAAAGGAAAAGGAAAAGGAAAAGGAAAAGGAAAAGGAAAAGGAAAAGGAAAGGAAAAGGAAAAGGAAAAGGAAAAGGAAAAGGAAAAGGAAAAGGAAAAGGAAAAGGAAAAGGAAAGGGAAAAAAAGGAAAAGGAAAAGGAAAAGGAGAACCCACCTCTCACTCTCGACAATCAGTAGTCGGTCACCTAAAATATAATAATGGGGACGTATTATGTAAAATTTTTAAATTGGCACTTAAAAGTCTGTTATCAAATTTGCCTAGAAAAAATATTTATAAATTTTTTAAACCTATATTTTATTAAAAAAAAAAAATAAATTAAAAATATCTACATCAATTGATAATACTGTTCAGAGGTGGCAGTATATACGAACTGAATTCCTTATTAAATAGAGGCCAGATGTAAACATGAGAAAAGAAGAAAATTATTTTAAGGAAAATCAGAAAATTTGGAAAAAAACGAAAAAATCAAACGCTTAAAATCGCAAAAACGCAAAAACGACGCAAAAAAACGTAAGAAATCGAAAAATATACCAAAAGAAAACACAAAAAATTTAAAAAAAAATAAAAATTTCAAAGAATTGAAATAAATTGTAAAAAAATCTCAACAAAATTTCAAAAAAATGAGAAAAAAAATCGTAAATAATCGCAAAAAATTAAAAGAATAAGATAAATGAGAAAAAATAGAAAATAAGATTAGAAAAAAAAAGAACAATGATGAAAAAATGTGAAAAATCGACAAAAAAAACGAAAAATCAGAAAAATAAGAAAAAGACAAGAAAAACTTTTAACAACCAAAAAAAGAACAACCAAAACACAAGAATAATTGTAACGGTAAAAAAATGGAAAAAATCGAATGAATTAAAAAAAAAATCGCAACAAAATTCAAGAAAACGGCAAAAAAATCGCAAATAAACAGAGGAATAAGAAAAAATAAGAAAACAAAAATGAGGAAAAATTAGAAAAACTCGAAAAAAAAACAAAAAATCATAAAAATGAGAAAGAAACGAAAAATTATAAAAAACTTTTTCTCTCTTTCAAAAATAAGAGAAAAAAATCGCAAATTATCGCAATAAATAAAGGAATAAGAAAAATGTGAAAAAGACGAGAAAAAATTTTAACAACCCAAAAAATCACAAAAAAATCGGAGTAATAAGAAAAACAGAAATCAAATTTAAACAAAAATATTGAAAAAAATAAAATTGTAAAATACGGAAAAAAACGGAAAGACCAAGCGCTCTATAAATCGCAAAAAACGATGTAAAAAAAACGATGTAAAACAACGAAAAAAAAACACAGAGAACAACGACAAAACCAGAAAAAATTGTAACGAAAAAAAAATTAAAAAATCGAATGAAGTAAAAAAAATCGAAACAAAATTCGAAGAAAATGGCAGAAAAATCGCAAATAATCACAAAAAGTCAGAGGAATAAGAAAAAATAAGAATACAAAAGAAAAAAACCAGAACAATAGGAAGAAATGAGGAAAAATTAGAAAAATAAACCAAAAAAAAATAAAAATCAGAAAAATGCCAAAAAACGAGGAAATATAAAAAAATTTTCTCTCCCTATAAAATAACTATAAATAATATGAAAGAAATTAATTGTGACAAAAATTATATTGTGTAAAGAGAGGGAGTCGCTTGGAGGGGGCATAACGCTTTTTTCTTATGTGACGCTTTATGCCGGTTAAATTCTACCACAAGTCGCTCCCAAAAAAATATCCATTCTGAAAAATGTACCGGACTGAAAAAAGATACCGAAACGCCGTTCCGGCATATTCCGGCCCTAATACACCCACCACTAGAAATACTGAACTATTATAGTTTTTACCTCAATGCAAATAGCAAACACACCTTTTACTACAGATCAGTTTATGTTGTTTTTAGGAAGCTAAAAAAATTATCAAAAACATAAAAAAGTTGGCCGTACTGGGAATCAAACTCCGGGCCCTTATACACCAAAACCATATAATATACGCATTACGAAAAAAACAAAGTGACAGAAATATTATCAATATCAAGCAAATGCACAAACCTTAAAACGCAGTGAACGACCGATATATAAAATAAACGTACATCTGATGTACTGCTAGTCACAGCGTAGTCACTTTTCAGTATAACATAACCTATTATTTTAATGTTTATGTGTCGCCTATGTGTTTTGCTTTTTTCTTCTTTTTTTTAATAGTCAAAGTCGCTAAGGCTATTTGGTTTAGTAATACTCGACAGATAACTGTAAATTATAATTTGTCGTGCCATCTACATTACTTTAAACAAATTAATGTAGCTGACATCACTTGGAAATTTTGAAAATTTATTTCTTAGTAATTGTACTGTTTCAAAGTTAGCCAAGCCTATTTTTGTGAATAATTTTAGGTATATTTTCATATACTACAAATGAATTTGCTGTAGCTACCGCATCACACGTCCCCATTAAAACATCCATAATATTTGGTTTATAAGTTATTTAGAATTCTCGAAATGTGTATAAATATTTATACTATGTAAACTTTAGAGATGCAACAAGCTTATGAATTTTTTTTTAATTCGCCTTATTAAACAAACAATAATGTTTTGAAAGTTCCTTGAAGTACGTCACTGTATTAAATTTGATCCGAATAAAGTAAATTTCTTATCTCCGAATGTTAATTTTTACATTTAAGTTTTTTTTGAAGAATCGGTTATAAATTAACATGAATCAGTTGACATTCAAGCGGTATTGTGAGATTGTTAATTGTAAAGCGTTTTTGAAGTGCGATTTTACTGTCTGATAAAATGTTTTCTTACACTGAATTATATATTCAGATAAAATCAGTGTATTTGGATATATGTTGTTGAATATTGTGTTAGGTAACTAACACTAATATTTAATAATTCACAACAAGTATCTATGTTTAACTTAAAAACCCCTTATCACTTTTCACGTGTCTTTACCAGCCCTTTAACCACTATTTTTAAGAATAACGAACAAAATTCAGGGTGTGTATTATATCTTCTCTAACAATTGTTCGAATTGGAAAACAATTCTTCTCTATTTTGTTACAAATATTTGGGACATCCGCTACAGCGTAAGACTAAGAATGACTGTGTAGGTAGGATATAAAAGTATAAATATTAATCAATATCGAGCACTTTTTGCAGACACCAATAATAAACCTTGACCATCCCGTTTGAACTAAATGTCAATACTAACAAAAAATATTAATAAGTCTATTACTATTACAAATCGACATTCTTGTGTGACAAAAACAAATAGTCGACACATTTATTTAACAAACTTCTAGATCTGTTAGCGCCATGATGTGGGTATGTTGCACCCACACAACAATATGGTATAAATGTGGGTCACCCATTGTACTAGTACCTTGCGAAATTCGCCTCGTAACAATATAAGCACAATGGGCGGTCTGAGTTGATTTTGGAGAATACGAGTCGCCACTGCATTTAAATTTAATCTCGGATAATCGATTGCTAATAATCTAATACCACTGTCACCAATTATATCATGTTATGTAAGCTTAAAAAACATCTTCGAAAAATGAAAGTTTATAAAAAAGCGCATAGCATATATACATATTTAATACGCGTTAGTAATTTTAAATACGCACGTGCTTCACGCGCTGTTTAAGAAGAAAGTAATAGACCTACAAATGAAAACAAATTTCAAAATATTTGTTTTTAATATTAGCAGATGTCATCATTTTTCGCTGAATATGAAACCTTTAAAATTTTTTTAAATTTAACCCTAGAGTGCTTACATAAAATATGCACCTTTATATGCTTACATGAGGTTACCAGTAACCCCCTCCCAAAAAAAAAATCGTAATTGACATTATAAATAAAAAAAATTGCAGTATTTGAACAAAAAACTTTTATTTCATACATTCTAAACATATTTCCACTATATGGTCGTTACAAGTTGGTTTTGAACATTTTCCACAGACAGTTTTGGTTTTTCGGGTTTTATAAGTTTTCTTGGAGGTTGTCCTTCAGGTGCTGTCTCATCTTTCACATCAAGTATGTTTCTAATGTATGATGCTAAATCACCAGGCAGATTTTTGGTTAAACGTCTATCCCTGTGAGGTTTAGCCAGAGCAAACCCAATAAAAATGTTCGGCGAGTACTCTTTTTTCTGTTACCTTTCACAATTTGGTATATCACGTCGCAGTTTATTCCAGCTTGAGCCAGCATTCCATAAAAAAACCGTAGTGGGCATCTACACGTTTTTTCTGGAGACAGATGAGGAGTGCATCATCTGGTCCAATGAATCCACCCCTCCTTTTGCCGAGTTATAGAAGTTTATGATTTCACGTTTGCTATTTTCGTCAATTACCTTTCTGCTCTAAATGCGAACTGAGAAGTACCTTCTTTTTTCTCCTTATTTGGGAGGAAATATGAAGGAATTTCTGGTTTGTTCTTTCTAAGTGTAAGTACAATAGTCAAATTGAACTCAATTAACATTTTGTCGGTCAATGGGATTGACGTAAACCAATTATCCATTGTAATATTCCTCCCTGTTCCATGAATACTCTCGGTCAGTGTTTTCACATAATAATCTGGAACAGGTTCTTTATCAGGTCTTTTTATTTTTCCAATATAAGGAATAGCACTTACCATATAGAAGGTGCGTGCGTCACACATTCTCATTATTTTGATCCCATACTTATCAGGTTTTGAAACAATATATACTCTAAATGGACAGTTTGCCCTAAAACCTATAACAGCTGCTCATCAATGGTATAATAACTATGGGATGTATAATTTTTAGTACAGTTTGAAATAAATCGTTCCCATATAGTACGTATAGGGGAAAATTTATCTTGACGATCTCTGATTCGTTTATCGTCAAATATTATACAAGATATCAAAAATCTAAACCTGATTTCGCTCATTATAAATTTCTGGCCCAAACTTAAACCAGATTTTTTTTGAGTTCTGATGATTGTCTTTTTTTTTGGCCTGCAATATACAGTAAACCAAATAATGTCATAATTTCAATGATATCAGTTTCATTTACAAGAATATTTCTGTCTTTGTTTATTTATTTCTTGATTAGTGTATAAAGCGATGGAAATAATAATTTCATCACTAAAGAACAGTTTCCAATAATCCAATATAGTTGTTATATTCCTAGCATCATTTTTTAGGCCCTTTTGGGTAGTCGAAAGACAATATTTCGCAGCGGAGTACGAGTGCGATTTGGTGGTTAAGCAGACCAGCTATAGCCATTCTTTCCTCTGAACTTTTTTGGTTGAAGCGGATCTCTTTCACTTTCACTATCAATTTCTTCAGCTTCATTCTCTCTATTGTTATCTATAATATCTCCTCTGTCATGTTCCTCTTCTTCGATCGATACAATGCTATCTGAACCTGATTGTACTGACACATTATCTTCAAAATCTGTACCCCCATTGTCAGAATCATATTGACTTTCTAGTTTTTCATTCCACCTTAGCACAGTTTCCTCAAATTTTGGGTCACCTGGTCGAACAGCCGGGACATAGATACATAGCAGATCACACACGGTTGCCAGTGCTATGGTTTTTTAATAACTATCAATTGAAATTTCGCTGGGGTTACTGGTTACCCCTGTAAGCACTCTAGGGTTAAGAATAATTATGACGATGATTTTTGCTCATATAAAACGAGAAAGTGTTTATTTAGCTAGTAGCAAAACGAAAATCCATCTTTCGAGTAAGATTTTACTCATCTTCAGGGAAACTACAAAATGGTAGGTAATTCGGAAACGGAACAAGATAAATTATCAAAAAGCTTACAACTTTTGTGATGATGTTAACACGCACAAACATAAAAAATTGATATACAGGGTGTTTCAGAATTAAGTACCGTAAATTAGGGACTATATAGATCTTGACGAATTATTAAGACAATAACATTTTTCTGTAAACCCCCCCGTTTCCATTCTACAGGGTGATAAAGTGAAAGTGAAAAATACATATTTTTTAAATATCTTTGCTTAGAGTAGAAACATTAACTTGAAACTAGGTACATATTAGATGTTCAATAATACGAATTAGTACCACTTTACTTCGACAAATTAGGATAATCCATTGGCGTAGAAACAGGAGGGTGATCAAATCATTTTGAGCTTAACTTTTTGCACACCTTGTATTTCCTAAAAGTTAAAGCTCATAGTTATTCCTCATACAGTTTTCCACAGAAAATGTACTCCTAGTTCATCTCTGTAGAGCATTCCATTTTTGAGATATTTCAAATTTAATGCTACTATTACATGAACGCGATTTATTAATAAATTAACCCCTATTTTACAAAATAGAAACCGATAACTGACTCAAATGAAATACAGGAAGTCATTGGAAAAGATTTTAAGTAAAAATAAATGTGCATTAAAATAATTATAATTCATAATTTACTAGTAAAATTACAAAACTTATTACAAATACTCGTCGTATCTAGTAGGCTTCTGTCATTCCGTGTAGTTGTCAAAAGTTAATCATTCGATACATAACTAGGGTTTATTATTTATTATTGTTTATTAGTCAAATACAAAAATGGTAACATACACATTTTCAGAATATGCTGACATGCATTTGGTACTAGGAGAATGTCGAGGAAATTCCGAAAAGGCTGTGAGAATAAGAGAAACTGGAACTGTTTCACCTGCTGCTCAATTTCATGGGAGCAAAAGAACAAAATGCACGTTGAGGAATGAAGAAAATATATTAAATTTAGTCGAAGAGAATCCAAGCATAAGTACTAAAAGACTTTCGCTTCAAACGAGAGTTTTTAAGGCAACCTGTTGGAGAATTTTAAAAGACCAACAGCTGTATCCTTTTCATTTACAAAAAGTTCAGGATCTGTTAGAAACAGACTATGAAACTAGAGTTGAGTTTTGCCAATGGCTGCCGAGACAAATTATAAGAGATAATGATTTTGTTAATAATGTTCTTTTTACTGATGAGGCAACCTGACCAGAAATGGGATATTTAACATGCATAATGAGCATCAATGGTCAGACGAACATTACAAGTTTTCAGCACAAATTTAAAGTCAATGTTTGGGTTGGAGTATTACACAATCAGCTAATAGGACCTTTTATTTTAGAAGGAAATTTAACTGGACTGCGATATACAGCTTTCTTAAGAGAACATTTAGTGGAATTACTTGAAGATGTTTCTTATCGTCAAAGAATTAACATGTGGTTCATGCATGACGGGGCATCACCTCATTTTGCATTAACAGCAAGGAAGTGGTTGAATACCAATTTTACTGGTAGGTGGATGGGTCGTGGAGTAGACGCTCCTATTAAATGGTCACCACGGTCACCAGACTTAAATCCCATGGATTATGGAATTTGGGGTATTTTAAAACAGAAAGTCTATTCTGAACCTGTGCAAGAGCTAAGAGAGAGAATGGAAAATGCCTATAGGGATTTGTCCAATGATAGGTTTACTCTACAAAAAACTACTCACCAAATTAAGAAACGAGGCCAAAAATGTATTCAACTTGAAGGATGTCACTTTGAACACTTACTGAAATAACGTGTGTGAATGAACTAGGAGTACATTTTCTGTGGAAAACTGCAAGAGGAATAACTATGAGCTTTAACTTTTAGGAAATACAAGGTGTGCAAAAAGTTAAGCTAAAAATGATTTGATCACCCTCCTGTTTCTACGCCAATGGATTATCCTAATTTGTCGAAATAAAGTGGTACTAATTCGTATTATTGAACATCTAATATGTACCTAGTTTCAAGTTAATGTTTCTACTCTAAGCAAAGATATTTAAAAAAATATGTATTTTTCACTTTCACTTTATCACCCTGTAGAATGGAAACCGGGGGGGGGGGGTTACAGAAAAATGTTATTTGAATTTTCTTAATAATTCGTCAAGATCTATATAGTCCCTAATTTACGGTACTTTATTCTGAAACGCCCTGTATAACTCTAGTTACATCGTTATTTTTTTTAAAATTTATTTAAGTTAATGCGTTTGGCAAAAACCTTAGACCATTTACTATGACCATATCTAAAGTTTGTTTGGTTTGTATTCGCTGGGTGCAGAGTGCATGGTGGGGACAACTGAAACGATCCCAGCGCTCGTATTGGTAAAAATTTCGTGAAATCTGGCTCTTGTCATAAATAAACACGTCAAAATTAAATATAAAAATAGTACATAATAGTTATTGTGTTGTAATTTCAAAAATACAAGGAGAAATAGCAAATGCAGATTTTATACATTCTCAAGAGCTAGTTGGAAATTAGGGAAAAAAAAGAACTGGATAAATGCAGTTAGGACAAAAAAGTAAGTAATGTATAACCTACTTCTGTAGCATGCTTACTTAGACGAAACTGTGTTTAATTCCACAATTATTCGATGTGATTAAATAATTTTTGCCACTATGTCTCAATTCTTTCACATCTCTAACGTGACTACTTGAATTCTAATATATTTCCCATCCATTGCTCCCACACAATTTGGATAGTTCCAATTTGTGGCAAAACCATTTGCAATTTTTTTCCATATTTCATGATTCAATAAGTACATTGCGTCTGATATAAAATAATATATATCTGAGTGTAGCTAATAACATTTCTCCTGGTGAGATGGGTTCCCTTGCATAATATATTTTACTTATAATGGGAGAAACCTTTTCTAACAGTATATCCTGTAATATATGTATGTTATATATAAGTAGCTGCCTGTGTTACCACGCTATCCAAGGCCACTTAGACAATGACAAGCCCGCCATAGCGTGTGCAACATAACCTACGACACACACTAATGTACTGCACTGTCATTGAGAGTTAAAAATACAGATTTACGTTGGAAACAGTTCTTTATTTTATTATTACTCTATCCTGGAAGTCCCAGGATATGACAATATCAAAGTATTCTACTGACATCCTGTGGTAGTCCTCTTATTAGATTATGATATGCACCTTGTTGTTTCCTGTATTTGAATATATCACAGGCGTCAACTTTTCTGATCACTCTAATTTGTCTTTTTTTTTAATAACAAATAAGCAGCTATAACTTTTCTTCTACGCCAATAAAACCAATTTATTTGGTTGAACATTTTGTTTTAAAAATTTTTATTTATTGTGATGATGGTCCAATCTTACTCAAAACTAATCAAAAATGTTAGGTTAGTAGCAGTTTGGTGCCAACTGTTTTTTATAAATAAGTAGAAATAATTAATATTCCACAATGATAAAAAAAACGATTTTTTTTGCAAACTTCGCATTCGCAAATCGCGATTCTTATCTACATGAACCCTGCTTAATCCGTTTGAATGACAAATTTGTAACCGTTTGAGAATGGATTTATTCATGTTTTCTACTTCATCATTCGTCTGTGGTCAATATGGCGGAGTTTGTATAAGTTCTACGCCATTTTCGGCACAACATTTCTTAAACAACTATTTGACCGTTATCAGCTCTGATGGATTTTGAGTAACCTAGCCTGGAAAATATTTCGGTCAACTGTTTTATTTTTATAGTGGAAGTAGTTTGTCTTAAAAACTTAAGTTCTTGGTACCTAGAGTAGTAATTAATGATCCCAAATATCATCTCTTGGTCCCATCAGATCTATAGCTAAGCATTGCCAGGGGTCTTCGGGAAATTTATGCCGAGACATCAAAGGTGATTTGCACCATTAAGCAGTCTCTACATTGTTATACAAAACTCTCAGTTTATCTGTCACTCAGTGGCCACCATTGAAAACACTGCTTGGAGAACCATAGAAGAATATTTTTTTCGGTTAAAATATTCCTCACAATCAATTTTTGGTTTTTTTGGTCCAACCGTATCTAGAAAAACTTTATGCTATTATGTTTTTTCTATCTTCAGTAGGCTACTGTATTACAAAAACAATATCTGCAAATCAGTAACCACCTTCATGCAGGTGTAAACTGTACTTTCCAACATCAAACCTACGGGCCAATAGCTCGATAATACTCTGGAGTACCTAATGCCAATAAGTATATTAATAATACTTTCTCCCCACCCCCAAGAAGTCTATCCATTTTTAAAAATAAATTGTTAGGACTACTGATAGTAAATATTTTGAATTATTACAAAATAAATTGTAGATAAATTTCACTGGAATATTATCCAGAAAATACAAAATAAATCATATTTCTTTTAAAATTAATAATATTAATCTTTCAGTTCATACTTGGTTTAACTTCTACCTAAAAAGTTTGGTCCTTCGAGAAAATCTAAGAATTTAGTTAATAACGCTCGCAGTCTAGTGTTCTTTCAACATTTATGATTACTAATATTCATAAATCATTTAAATTGTGTACTATATACATACTTTTCGATAATTAATTAACTGGAATTCCCTGTGCAGGTAAAAGCAAATGATTATTATTATTATTATTATTATTATGATTAATAATTAATATTATGAATGAGTTCTAAAAATCTCTGTAAAATTTTCATTATTTGTAATAACCGGCGGGATTTTTTTTTAATGTTGACAGTGTCAGATTGACACTCTTAACAGTTGCCAATTAAGGTGTATCTACTGATTCGATTTTGTTTCGATCTTTTTGGGATATTAAACTAGAATCACTCGAAGCAGTTTAATTTCGCTGACAAAGTTTTTAATCCGAGTCACGAAGTTTTTACCTACCGCTTTGATTAATATTTCATTCAAAATGAAAAACAGATTTTTTTAGGTTTTCTGAATACAAATTATCCAAAATTATAATAAAAAAAATTCTTGTTGAAAAAAAAAATTAACAGGTATTTGGGGAATTCGAACCGATGCCCTTTTGTTTTCAAATCCGTGTCTAAAACCGATCGAAACAACGCAAAAATGTAGTCTTTAATTTAATGTAAATTACGTATCTATATATTAATAATAATTTTAATTTTTGTCGTTAAACTAAGTCAGGTTTTAAAATTTTGGGTTCGTTACAAACCGGTTTAGGGCATTTTGTTTGAATTTTACATTATGCGTTAATTCCTCAAAACCAGTTCTTAATTTTAAAATCTTTTTAATATCAAAATGCCAAAATGAAAAAAAAAACGCCTTTTACTTTTGAAAGATATGTTTTGTTTGGAACACAGTCCTTGACCTATCCAACATATGACGAAGCACAGAATATAAAAACATCCAGTGTGATCTCTGATTATAGTTTACTATGAGCGATATATGCGCCATCTGAAATTGTTAATCTGAAACTCTAGTAATCTCTCAAAAATCAGTCAAAATCAAATAGGTAAAAATCTCTCAGTTCGTCCCACACTTTTACAGGTATAATAGTAGTAAAGGCTACGATACTAAATGGCGATTTACTCGAGCGTCGTGAAGACCTATTATTAGATTTCGAAGCTTGGATGATAAAAAAAATGTTATATAATCAGTCTATAGGATTTCAAAAATGTAAAAAAAACCGTTACATGGAAATATCCGAGCGCGTCAGATATTGATATGTATGCCCAACGTACCTTTAATAATGCTTAATCTGATTGCTTAATGGGGATCATTGTTGGGCCTATTGGATTGCAAAGATTAGATGCTAAAAATAAAAAAAGTTTATGTGATGTGTGCCCTTTCATTTGGGAGGCGCCCTACGTGTTTACAGTAACAGAGAGACAATAATCTGCCGCTTTGCTAGTTGGGGGTGGTCGTACGAAGGGGTAGAAATATTTTCACTCATTGTAGTAGTTCATGTAAAACTCATATTTAATTCATTAAACTTTTTTAAAAAACAATAAACAAATCAAAACGTTATACATATACGAATACGAACGCGTTATTGTGATCAGCTGGGATTGCATCATGACGACATAAAGTAGTGTGGGGATGGTGCCAAAGAGTGAGAGATAGAAAAGAGTAAGAAGGGAAGAGAAAAGTGGAGTGGGAAATACATAATTCTCAGCAGCTGCACACACCACACTTTATTGATGAGGAAATCGGCAGATTATATTCTTAAATTATTTCCTTCAAAATGAAAATAAATTTAACCGCGTTTGAGTATTTCAAAGTGACGTTTGTATATTGGTCTCTCCTACTATAAGTAGACATACCAGGATTTTTAGACATCTTAATGCCAATCTTTAACCGTTTTATTACTTTTATAATTCTGTTTAAACTTTTCCCACCAGAGAAAGAATCAATAAGAAATGATTAACTCTATAATCTATTAGTATTAGATTTAGTATTATTATAAACATCCTTTATACTATATGTTGCACAAACACAATATATCTATTTTTCATTAGATGGAGCAATAAAAGTAAAATAAAAAATAAATAACACTAAAAAATGAAGGCCAAATCGTCGGTTCTAATTGTTCACCACGTTAAGTCTCATCTCGTAAGAATTTTGACCTTCATCAGCTATAAGGATGCACATAAAGACATTTTTTATACAAAGACTCTTTAGTCTATTTTATTTATATAGATCTTTTGTTTAAAACGAATGGATTTTTTTTTAAAAGAATTTCTAATCGATAGTCGAAGAAAAAAAAATAGGTGGAATAATAAAATTTTTATTTATGATTGGGTGCGATACATTGTATGTAAATTATAAAAAAAAAATGTCATAAACTTTCACATTCTTGTGGAGATCCATAAAAATTTTTTTATTTTATTTAATTCGCGACTTCCGGTATTTATTTTTTGGGTTATAAGGTTGTTCTTATTTTGGTCAAAAAAATTATAGCAGAAAAAAAAAACATACTGAATGTTCATTTATTTTCAGTTATTGCGATTTTTTTGTTGCGGTTTTTTTTCGATTGTTTTGCGATTTTTTGTGATATCTTTCTAATTCTATTTTTTCACTCGATTTTTTTCTTTTTTTCAAAGTTTTTCGTTTCTTTTTAATTTCTCCGATTTTTTCTGATTTTTTCCATTCTTCTAATTTTTTCTCGTTTTTTTTTCATTTTTATGATTTTGTGTTTTTTTTGTTCTTTTTTTATTTTTTTCAATTTTTTCTAATCTTTCCTCATTTTTTTCTCATTGTTCTGTTTATCTATTTTGTTTCTAATTTTTTTATTTCATTGATTTTTTGTGATTTTGTTGCAGTTTTTTTGCGATTGTTTTTTTGCGATTGATTTGCGATTTTTTGTGATATTTTTCGATTTCTTGCGTTTTTTTGTTTATTATTTCGCTTTTTTTGCGATTTTTAGCGGTTTTTAACGTTTTTTTCCGGTTTTTTGATTTCTTCATTTTTTCAAAGTTTTTTGTTTTTTTATTATCAAAAAAATGTCATAAACTTCACATTCTTGTGGAGATCCAGAAAAATTTTTCTATTTTATTTAATTCGCGACTTCCGGTATTTTTTTGGGTTATAAGGTTGTTCTTATTTTGGTCAAAAACTAATAAGTAAAAACAATTATAACAGAAAAAAAAAACATACTGAATGTTCATTTATTTTCAGTTATTGCGATTTTTTTGTCATTTTTTTGTGATTTTGTTGCGGTTTTTTTTTCGATTGGTTTGCGATTTTTTGTGATATCTTTCTTTTTCCGTATTTTATAATTTTATTTTTCACTTTTTCCCAATATTTTCTAATTTCTCACTCGATTTTTCTTTTTTTCAAAGTTTTTCGTTTTTTTTAATCTCTCCGATTTTTTCTGATTTTTTCCATTCTTCTAATTTTTTCTCGGTTTTTTTTTTCATTTTTATGATTTTGTGTTTTTTTTTGTTCTTTTTTTTTTCAATTTTTTCTAATCTTTCCTCATTTTTTTCTCATTGTTCTGTTTATCTGTTTTTTTTTGTTTTCTAATTTTTTTATTTCATTGATTTTTTGTGATTTTGTTGCAGTTTTCTTGCGTTTGTTTTTTGCAATTGATTTGCGATTTTTTGTGATATTTTTAGATTTCTTGCGTTTTTTTTGGGTTTATTATTTCGTTTTTTTTTGCGATTTTTAGTGGTTTTTATGGGTTTTTTTCCGGTTTTTTGATTTCTTCATTTTTTCCGTATTTTACAATTTTATTTTTCATTTTTTTTTAAATATTGTCTAATTTCTCTCTCATTTTTTTGTTTTTTTTATTATAAAAAAAATGTCATAAACTTTCACATTCTTGTGGAGATCCATAAAAATTTTTTTATTTTATTTAATTCGCGACTTCCCGTATTTTTTTTTGGGTTATAAGGTTGTTCTTATTTTGGTCAAAAAAATTATAGCAGAAAAAAAACATACTGAATGTTCATTTATTTTCAGTTATTGCGATTTTTTTGTCATTTTTTTGTGATTTTGTTGCGGTTTTTTTTCGATTGTTTTGCGATTTTTTGTGATATTTTTCTATATCTTTCTTTTTCCGTATTTTACAATTTTATTTTTCATTTTTTCCTACTATTTTCTAATTTCTCATTCGATTTCAAAGTTTTTTGTTTTTTCTGATTTTTTCGATTGTTGTAATTTTTCTCGTTTTTTTTTTCATTTTTATGATTTTGTGTTTTTTTTCTTTTTTAATTTTTTTAAATTTTTTCTAATCTTTTCTCATTGTTCTGTTTTTCTATTTTTTTTTGTTTCCTAATTTTCTTATTTCATTGATTTTTTGTGATAATTTTGCGTTTTTTTTGTGATTTTGTTGCAGTTTTCTTGCGATTGTTTTTTTTTGCGTTTTTGCGATTGATTTGCGATTTTTTGTGATATTTTTCTATATCTTTCTTTTTCCGTATTTTATAATTTTATTTTTCATTTTTTCCTAATATTTTCTAATTTCTCACTCGATTTTTTTTCTTTTTTTCAAAGTTTTTCGTTTTTTTTATTATTTTTTCAGATTTTTTCTGATTTTTTGGATTCTTCTAATTTTTTCTCTTTTTTTTTATTTTTATGATTTTGTTTTTTTTTGTTCTTTTTTATTTTTTTCTAATCTTTCCTCATTTTTTCTTATTGTTCTGTTTTTCTATTTTTTTTTGTTTCCTAATTTTTTTATTTCATTGATTTTTTGTGATAATTTTGCGTTTTTTTGTGATTTTGTTGCAGTTTTCTTGCGATTGTTTTTTTTTGCGATTTTTGCGATCGATTTGCGATTTTTTGTGATTTTTTTCTATATCTTTCTTTTTCCGTATTTTACAATTTTATTTTTCATTTCTTTACAATATTTTCTAATTTCTCACTCGATTTTTTTTCTTTTTTTCGAAGTTTTTCGTTTTTTTTTCCGATTTTTTCTGATTTTTTCCATTTTTCTAATTTTTTCTCGTTTTTTTTTCATTTTTATGATTTTGTGTTTTTTTTTGTCTTTTTTTATTTTTTTCAATTCTTTCTAATCTTTCCTCATTTTTTTCTCATTGTTCTGTTTATCTGTTTTTTTTTGTTTTCTAATTTTTTTATTTCATTGATTTTTTGTGATTTTGTTGCAGTTTTCGTGCGATTGTTTTTTTGCGATTGATTTGCGATTTTTAGTGATATTTTTCGATTTCTTGCGTTTTTTTGAGTTTATTATTTCGTTTTTTTTTGCGATTTTTAGCGGTTTTTTAGCGTTTTTTTCCGGTTTTTTGATTTCTTCATTTTTTCCGTATTTTACAATTTTATTTTTCATTTTTTTTAAATATTGTCTAATTTCTCTCTCATTTTTTTGTTTTTTTTATTATAAAAAAAATGTCATAAACTTTCACATTCTTGCGGAGATCCATAAATTTTTTTTTATTTTATTTAATTCTCGATTCCCGGTATTTTTTTTTTGGGTTATAAGGTTGTTCTTATTTTGGTCGAAAACTAATAAGTAAAAAAAAAATATAACAGAAAAAAACCATACTGAATGTTCATTTATTTTCAGTTATTGCGATTTTTTTGTCATTTTTTTATGATTTTGTTGCGGTTTTTTTTTCGATTGTTTTGCGATTTTTTGTGATATTTTTCTATATCTTTCTTTTTCCGTATTTTACAATTTTATTTTTCATTTTTTCCTAATATTTTCTAATTTCTCACTCGATTTTTTTTCTTTTTTTTAAAGTTTTTCGTTTTTTTTATTATTTTATCAGATTTTTTCTGATTTTTTGGATTCTTCTAATTTTTTCTCTTTTTTTATTTTTATGATTTTGTGTTTTTTTTGTTCTTTTTTTATTTTTTTCTAATCTTTCCTCATTTTTTCTTATTGTTCTGTTTTTCTATTTTTTTTTTGTTTCCTAATTTTTTATTTCATTGATTTTTTGTGATAATTTTGCGTTTTTTTGTGATTCTGTTGCAGTTTTCTTGCGATTGTTTTTTTTTGCGTTTTTTGCGATCGATTTGCGATTTTTTGTGGTATTTTTCTATATCTTTCTTTTTCCGTATTTTACAATTTTATTTTTCATTTCTTTACAATATTTTCTAATTTCTCACTCGATTTTTTTTCTTTTTTTCGAAGTTTTTCTTTTTTTTATTATTTTTTCAGATTTTTTCTGATTTTTTCTCTTTTTTTTGTTTATTTTTTGTTCTTTTTTTTCTAATCTTTCCTCATGTTTTCTTATTGTTCTGTTTTTCTATTTTTTTTTTTGTTTCCTAATTTTTTTATTTCATTGTTTTTTTGCGATTGATTTGCGATTTTTTGTGATATTTTTCGACTTCTTGCGTTTTTTTTAAATTTATTATTTCGTTTTTTTTTGCGATTTTTAGCGTTTTTTTAGCATTTTTTTCCGGTTTTTTGATTTCTTCATTTTTTCCCTATTTTACAACATTATTTTTCATTTTTTTTTTAATATTTTCTAATTTCTCTCTCATTTTTTTCAAAGACATATATTTTTTTTCCAATTTTTTGTTTTTTTTTTTAATTTTTTCGATTTTTCAAATTTTTTCGATTCTAATTTTTTCTCATTTTTATAATTTCTTGTATTTATTTCATTTTTGTTTGTTAGAGAAAAAGTTAAAAATGATTGGGTTAGAAAATTAATTTAAAAAATAACATTTTACACACTACTAGAAAAATAAATTTGTATCTTTCATCAATTATAATTTGAATTAAATAATTTTATATAATCTCCTTATTTACGATCTTATACGAACAAATTTAGACCGACCGACTAGTCTTGTCGTAATAAAGAGTTTAACGGCCATATTAAACCATAGTAAAAGTGAATGTATAAAATACATAAACAAGATTACAGCAGACATCGATATGTAATTTACTTGGACCGTTCTCGGTTAAAATTTTTCGAATAACTTTCACCCAAGGTTACTTTCATCTGGACAGTGGCTATATTAAATTAACACAACACACAAGGTGTCCTTGTTCCACCTTACATTCTTCTTTTTTTTTGCGTGGTCGTTGCTACACACGTTTGAACAAATGTAGTCGCTTTTGCACAATCACGCGTTTATAAAAATTCTAATTAATAGATAATAATTAATTTTTCAATGGGAAAATAGAGATAAAAAAATTATTAATTTTTGTGTCAAATTTATGTAATATTTTCTCTTTCTACATACTTTCTTTCAATAACGACCACAAATATTATTACAATATTTGTTTTCGGTATAGTAAGTTGTGGGTTGTTCGTCATTTCTATAAGCAATAAACTAAAATCTTACCCACTTTCATTTCTTCTTCCTATAACCATTTTTTAATTAAAAATACCCAATAGAATTGACCGCGCGCTCTCCAGATCTAACGCATGTAGATTTATTTTTATATAACTTAAAGAAATTTAGTATATTTATTCAGATTTACTAAACTAAACTATTTTTCACCAAAATGATAGATAGTCACGCCATCTATCGTATTGGTTGATAGGTACCAACCGGGCAGTGCGTTGGTACCCATCAACCAATACGATAGATGGCGTGACTATCTATCATTTTGGTGTCACATAAAAATAGTTGGGGTATATAGAATAAATTTTTGAAACTATGCATTCCGACAAAGTGCCACTGAAGATTCCTATAAGGATGAAACATGTATGGTAATGGTCGGAATGTATAGTTTCGAAAACTTATTCTATTTGTTTTTGATTTTAAACAATTTTTGTATAATAATCTATTTCAATTTTGCCATTTTATTATACTATGCAAAAGATTTTTAAGTTGACTCGAAGCGCCAAGGCAAATAATAATAACATACGTCCCTTCCCCGTACAAGCTTTTGGCTTCTTCATGAGGTGAAGTATAAGAAGAGTATTATTATTATTATTATTATGTTTATGACATTCAGTCAGTATTCTTTTGTTATTATTAAAAGACAAATCAGAGTTAAATCTTGTTACAGATAGACAAACGGACGGACAGACGAACACAACCATTTTATAAAACTCTAAAAAATACTATCTATTAATCATACAGTCCGCTAAAATAATACATAAACATTATATTTAGAATTACCGTCTAAAATTATATTATATTAGATGTCACTGTTTTATGGTCCTTCGAGCCGGAATAAGTCTCTTTTTCTGAACAAGTAAATTTTTTTTATCGAAACTCGCTGTTTAGTTTTATTATTAAAAATTATAATATATAAATATAAATGAAGTTTTTTCTCTGGAAAAATCGAAATTTCTTCTATGAAAATTTTTTCTCCTCATTGAAAATTTCTTTAACGGAAAATTCTACTACACATTCTCACGTTATTTTTACAGAAAATACTAAATTTTCTCTCATGACAAATTTTAATATTTCTTTTACGGAAAATTCGAAATTTCTTTTCATGAAAAATTTAAAATTCTTTCTGCAAAAAATTCTAAATTACTTCTCAAGGAAAATTCTAAAATGTCTCTCATTAAAAAATTACAGTTCCTTTTACGAAACATTTTAAAATGTGTCTTACGGAAAACTTCAAATCTCCTCTCATAGAAAATTGGTCTTCAGGAAAATTTATAAATTTGCATGAAATAGAAAATTCTAAAATTTCTTTTACAGAAAAATTCCAAAATTTGTGTCGTGGAAAATTCTGTTTTTATTTAACGAAAATTCTAAAATGCCTCTCATGAGAAATTCTAAATTTTCTTTTACGAAAAAATCCAAATTTATTTACATGGAAAATTATAAAATTCATTCTGAACAAAATTCTAAATTTCTTATGAAAAATTCTAAAATTTGTATTGTGGAAAATTCTATTTTTTTAAGGAAAATTCTAAAATGCTTACAAAAAATACTAAATTTCCTCTAATGAAAATTCTAAAATTTATTTTACGAAAAATTCGAAATTTCTTTACATGGAAAATTATAAAATTCCTTCTGCGTAAAATTCTAAATTTCTTATGAAAAATTTCAAAATTATTGTCGTGGAAAATTCTATTTTTTTTAAGGAAAATTCTAAAATGCTTACAAAAAATACTAAATTTCCGCGCATGAAAATTCTAAAAGTTATTTTACAAAAAATTCGAAATTTCTTTACATGGAAAATTATAAAATTCCTTCTTTGTAAAATTCTAAAATTTGTATTGTGGAAAATTTTATTTTTTTTAAGGAAAATTGTAAAATGCCTCTTACAGAAAATACTAAATTTCCTCTGATGAAAATTCTAAAATTTATTTTACGGGAAATTCTAAATTTCTTCCTATGGAAAATTAAAATTCCTTCTGTGCGTAAAATTCTTATGAACAATTTTAAAATTTTTTGTAGTGGAAAATTCTACAGTTTTTTTATGGAAAATTTTAAAATGACTCTCAGAGAAAATGCTAAATTTCCTCTCATTAAAAACTCTAAAATTTCAATCGTGGAAAATACTGCAGATAGTGCCAAATTTCCTCTTACAGAAAATTCTCGTTTTACTCTTATGAAATATTCTAAACTTCCATTCATTAAAAATTCTCGTCTAAATTTCCTTTCATATAAAACTCTAAAATTTCTCTTGTAAAAAAATACCATAGTTAATTTTTCAGAAAATTACAAAATGAATCTTATCGAAAATTATAAATTTCCTCTCATAGAAAAATCGTGCCTAGCTTTTTGAAAAATTCAAAATTTTCTTTATTAGGAAATTATAAAGTTGGCTAAAACAATATTTAAACATTATTTTTGAATGATATATATTTAGAAATCCCATCGAAAAAGCTTGAGATATTATATTACATTAGATGTAACTGTTTTATGGTCCTTCGAACCGTAATAAATCTCTTTTTCTGAATAAGCAAATTATTTTTTATTAAAACATGCTCTATTTTGTTTTATTATTAACAATCTAACTGAAATTTCTTCTCCGGAAAAATCGAAATTTCTTATATTGAAAATGTTTCCTCTCATTGAAAATTCCTATAACAGAAAATTCTCATACTCCTTTTATGAAAATTTATAGATTTCTTCTAATGAAATATTTTACAGAAAATACTAAATTTTCTCTCATGACAAATTCTAAAATTTCTTTTACGGAAAATTATAAAGTTCTTCTCATGAAAAATTTAAAATTCTTTTTGAGAAAAATTCTAAACTACTTCTGAATAGTTTACTATTAATTTCATTATGACTATATCATCAGCATATTATTGGATGCCACCCCCTTCCTAAAACGTTGAGACAAATAAAAGCAAGGAAAACGAGAAAAAAAAAAGAGTATACCAAAAAAAAAATAGAAGACCAAAAGTAAAACTGTAATAAAAAAAACTGGATTAAATAATGAAGTTAAAGAATAACATCTGATGCCCCACTGGGCATGACGATTTGATAAAATAGAAATTTCTTGTCTTTTGTTTTTTTTCTATTAGAATTAATTTGTTTTCTTTAGTTTTGTCTTTATATAACGCTTTCAGAAACTTGTTAAATTCAGTCTCGAATTCTAAATTAACATATTTTTCGCAATCGAAAGAATGCACTATAGTAGTTATAGTATAAAGTAATCTTCGACCTCTAAATTCGCAATTAGTGTTTAGAATTTCCAAGGAAATTATCACCGTATGACGTAATGTCACGTCGTCACTGGTAAATTCTGTTATTAAAATAATGAAATAATAGAAACGTCTGACGAGAAAAAATCGAGAAGTGTGTAAAGGTCGACGAACATTTCGTGTAATAACAGATGTTAGATACCTTACGTCCTTTGTTTTTTTTTAAGAAGAAAAGTAGTAGGTAGTTAAGAATTTATTCTTTTTCTGAGTTATTAAGGCTCTGCATGCCGCATTGAAAAATATAAACGAATATTCCACGCGGTCCGTGCGAGGCAGTACTGAACGGACATGAATAAATACGAAATTTTGGTTTGTATAC
Organism: Neocrepidodera transversa; assembly: GCA_963243735.1. NCBI lineage: Eukaryota > Metazoa > Arthropoda > Insecta > Coleoptera > Chrysomelidae > Neocrepidodera > Neocrepidodera transversa. Next base: position 4,500,210 of record OY725347.1, on the reverse strand, counting down.
CTTCCGCTCGTGCACGATTACTGGGTTATCTTTTAAAAAAATACAATTTTGTTTTTTTGCGATTAAAGATAAATGTCAACTTTAGGATTGTATGCATGTAAAATGTTATTATAATTTTTTAGAACCCGTAAAAGTTACCAGGAAATTGTAGTATTTTTATAGTTTTTAAATTGTTGTAGTATTTTCGTTTTTTTTTTTTTTAATTTGACTTACATACAATCCTAGCTTTATGTTTTGTAATGGCAAGAATATTTAGAAATAAAGTAGAAAATTAAATATGTTGCTATAATCCAGCACGAGCAGGACCCCTAAATAAAAACATCCTTATTTTGTTTATAAGCCATAGAAAAAATATAGTATATATAGTATAATTTTTACTTCTGTATCATTATTATTTGTAAATTTTATTTAAAAAAAATATTATATATGATAATTGTAAATTTCCATATAAATTTATATTTCTAGTCGACTGCATCATAAATAATCCTTATACAAGAGACTTCTTTCATTCGCTCTAAATCGTGAAATTCACTTGATGTGAAATTGCGTAATTAGATCGAATTTAAGCACGAACTTATGGTAATGCTTCTAGTGCAATCTACGCTTATCTCTTACTAAACTCGAGCAATAGTTTTTCACCTATTTATTGCTTTTAGATCACGAGCTGCTAGAATTAATTCCGTGTTTTTAGTATTAAGTTTGACGCATGGTTTTATCCAATAAAAGTTATAATATACACTATCATGTTGGCGGATATCGAATTTTCAAACCGTCATAATAATTTTCCGCATAAAAAATGTTAGAATTTATCCTGAGAAGAAATTTAGAATTTTCCGCAAAAAAAATTTTAGAATTTTCTATGAAAGGAATTTTGTATTTTCCGCAATAGGAGGTAGAATTTTCTATTAGATGATATTTAGAATTTTCCGCAAAATTTTAAATTTTTCATTGATGAATTTTCCATAAATGAAATTTTAGAATTTTCTATGAAAGTAAATTCAGAATTTTCCGTAGAGGATTTTCTATCAGAGGAAAAAATTATTTTACATAAAAGAAGTTTGATAATTTTCTTAAGAAAGCAAATTTAAAATTTTTCGTTAGAGCAAGGCGAGATTTTTCTATTAGAGTAAATTTAGAAATTTCCATTTGAAGAAATTTAGAATTTTCTATAAGAGGAATTTTATAATTTCCTGTAAAAGAAACTACCGCAAATAGAATTTTTCATAAGAGGATGGTAAGATTTTTTTATAAGAACATATTTAAAAATTTTCGTCAGAGGAATTTTAGAATTTTCCATTAAAGGAACCGTTGTAATTTCCACAAAGAAAATTTTAGAATTTTCCATGAGAGGAAATTTAGAGGTGAGATTTTTATATTTCAGGAAATTTAGAATTTTGTAAGAAGCGTTTTAGAATTTTCCGTTAAAAGAACTGTAGTATTTTCCACAAGAGAATTTTGTATGAAAGGAAATTTATAATTTTCCGTAAGACAAGAGAGAGAATTTTCTATGAGAAGAAATTTATAATTTTCCGTAAGAAACATTTTAGAATTTTGCGTAAAAGGAACTGAGGTATTTTTAACGAGAGAAATTTTAGAATTTTCCAGGAGAGAAAATTTTGAATTTTTCGTAAAAGACAAGCGAGAATTTTCTATGAGACGGAATTTAGAATTTCCCGTAAGAGCAAGACGATAATTTTCTATGAAAAAAAGTTTAGAACATTTCATAAGAGCGAGGCAAGAATTTTCTGTAAGAGTAAATTTAACACTATCTGTAGTATTTTCCACGAGTGAAATTTTAGTTTTCAATAAGAAATATTTTACAATTTTCATTAAAAAAAACTGTAGAATTTTCCACTACACACATTTTAGAATTTTTCTTATAAAAAATGACGCAAAAGGAATTTTATATTTTTCATGGGAAGAAATTTAGAATTTTTCGTTGAAGAAATTTTAGAATATTTATGAGAGGAAATTTAGTATTTTCTGTTAGAGGCATTTTGGAATTTTCCTCAAAAAATAGAATATTTCAAAACCCAAATTTTAGAATTTTCCATGTGAAGAAATTTAGAATTTTTAGTAAACCAAATTTTAGAATTTTCATCAAAGGAAATTTAAAATTTTCATTAAAGGAAATTTAGTATATTCTGTAAGAATGAATTTTAGAATTTTCTCTAATAAGACTGTAGAATTTTCCACTATACAAATTTTAGAATTTTTCTAAAGAAAAGTTTAAAAAAAGACGCAAAGGCAATTTTATAATTTACCAAGGGAAGAAATTTCGAATTTTCCGTAAAAGAAATTTTAGAATTTTCGTGACAGGAAATTTATTATTTTCTGTAAGAAGCATTTTAGAATTTTCCTTAAAAAAAAATTGAATATTCCACGACACAAATTTAAAAAATTTTTATAAGAAATTTAGAATTTTACGTAGAAGGAAATTTATAATTTTCCGTGTGAAGAAATTTAGAGTTTTTTGTAAAACTAATTTTAGAATTTTCATTAAAGGAAATTTAGAATTTCCAATAAAAGAAATTTAGAATTTTTATTAAAGGAAATTTCGTATATTCTGTAAGAATACATTTTTGAATTTTCCGTAAAAAGATTGTAGAATTTTCCACTACACAAATTTTAGAATTTTTCTTAAGAAAAGTTTAAAAAATGACGAAAAACGAATTTTATATTTTTTCATGGGAAGAAATTTAGAATTTTTCGTTGAAGAAATTTTAGAATATTTATGAGAGGAAATTTAGTATTTTCTGTTAGAGGCATTTTGGAATTTTCCTCAAAAAATAGAATATTCCAAAACCCAAATTTTAGAATTTTCCATGTGAAGAAATTTACAATTTTTAGTAAACCAAATTTTAGAATTTTCATCAAAGGAAATTTAAAATTTTCATTAAAGGAAATTTAGTATATTCTGTAAGAATGAATTTTAGAATTTTCTCTAATAAGACTGTAGAATTTTCCACTATACAAATTTTAGAATTTTTCTAAAGAAAAGTTTAAAAAAAGACGCAAAGGCAATTTTATAATTTACCAAGGGAAGAAATTTCGAATTTTCCGTAAAAGAAATTTTAGAATTTTCCATTTGAAGAAATTTAGAATTTTACGCAGAAGGAAATTTATAATTTTCCATTTGAAGAAATTTAGAAGTTTTTGTTAAACAAATTTTAGAATTTTCATTAAAGAAAATTTAGAATTTCCATTAAAAGAAATTTTAGAATTTTCATTAAAGGAAATTTAGTATTTTCTGTAAGAAGCATTTTAGAATTTTCCAAAAAAAAAATAGAATATTCCACGACACAAATTTTAAAATTTTTATAAGAAATTTAGAATTATACGCAGAAGGAAATTTATAATTTTCCATTTGAAGAAATTTAGAAGTTTTTGTTAAACAAATTTTAGAATTTTTATTAAAGGAAATTTAGAATTTCCATTAAAAGAAATTTAGAATTTTCATTAAAGGAAATTTATTATTTTCTGTAAGAAGCATTTTAGAATTTTCCAAAAAAAAATAGAATATTCCACGATACAAATTTTAGAATTTTTTATAAGAAATTTAGAATTTTACGCAGAAGGAAATTTATAATTTTCCATTTGAAGAAATTTAGAAGTTTTTGTTAAACAAATTTTAGAATTTTTATTAAAGGAAATTTAGAATTTCCATTAAAAGAAATTTTAGAATTTTCATTAAAGGAAATTTAGTATTTTCTGTAAGAAGCATTTTAGAATTTTCCTTAAAAAAATAGAATCTTCCACTACACAAGTTTTAAAATTTTTTATAAGAAATTTAGAATTTTACGCAGAAGGAAATTTATAATTTTCCATGTGAGGAAATTTAGAATTTTTTGTAAAACTAATTTTAGAATTTTCATTAAAGAAAATTTAGAATTTCCATTAAAAGAAATTTAGAATTTTCATTAAAGGAAATTTAGTATTTTCTGTAAGAATACATTTTTGAATTTTCCGTAAAAAGACTAGAATTTTCCACTACACAAATTTTAGAATTTTTCTTAAGAAAAGTTTAAAAAATGAGGCAAAAGGAATTTTATACTTTTCCATGGAAATAAATTTCGAATTTTGCATAAAAGAAATTTTACATTATTTATGAGAGGAAATTTACTATTTTCTGTAAGAGACATTTTAAAATTTTCTTTAAAAAAATAAAATATTCCACGACACAAATTTTAAAATTTTTTATAAGAAATTTAGAATTTTACGCAGAAGGAAATTTATAATTTTCCATGTGAGGAAATTTAGAATTTTTTGTAAAACTAATTTTAGAATTTGCATTAAAAGAAATTTAGAATTTTTATTAAAGGAAATTTCGTATATTCTGTAAGAATACATTTTTGAATTTTCCGTAAAAAGACTGTAGAATTTTCCACTACACAAATTTTAGAATTTTTCATAAGAAATTTAAAATTTTACGCATAGGGAATTTTCCATTTAAAGAAATTTACAATTTCCTGCATTTTAGAATTTTTTATTTCATGCAAATTTATAAATTTTCCATAAGAGCAATTTTCTGTGAAGAAATTTGTAATTTTCTGTAAGAGGCATTTTAGAATTTTCCTTAAAAAAATAGAATATTCCACGACACAAATTTTAGAATTTTTTATAACAAATTTAAAATTTTACGCAAAAGGAAATTTATAATTTTCCATGTGAGGAAATTTAGAATTTTTTTTGTAAAACTAATTTTAGAATTTTCATTAAAAGAAATTTAGAATTTTTATTAAAGGAAATTTCGTATATTCTGTAAGAATACATTTTTGAATTTTCCCTAAAAAGAATTTTCCACTACACAAATTTTAGAATTTTTCTTAAGAAAAGTTTAAAAAATGAGGCAAAAGGAATTTTATACTTTTCCATGGAAATAAATTTCGAATTTTGCATAAAAGAAATTTTACATTATTTATGAGAGGAAATTTAGTATTTTCTGTAAGAGACATTTTAGAATTTTCTTTAAAAAAATAAAATATTCCACGACACAAATTTTAGAATTTTTTATAAGAAATTTAAAATTTTACGCAAAAGGAAATTTATAATTTTCCATGTGAAAAAATTTAGAATTTTTTGTAAAATAAATTTTAGAATTTTCATTAAAGGAAATTTAGAATTTTCATTAAAGGAAATTTAGAATTTTCATTGAATAAAATTGAGTATTTTCTGTAAGAATGCATTTTAGAATTTTCATTAAAAAAAATTTAGAATTTTCATTAAAGGAAATTTCGTATTTTCTGTAAGAATACATTTTTGAATTTTCCGTAAAAAGATTGTAGAATTTTCCACTACACAAATTTTAGAATTTTTCTTAAGAAAAGTTTAAAAAATGACGAAAAAAGAATTTTATATTTTTTCATGGGAAGAAATTTAGAATTTTTCGTTGAAGAAATTTTAGAATATTTATGAGAGGAAATTTAGTATTTTCTGTTAGAGGCATTTTGGAATTTTCCTCAAAAAATCAAATATTCCAAAACCCAAATTTTAGAATTTTCCATGTGAAGAAATTTAGAATTTTTAGTAAACCAAATTTTAGAATTTTCATCAAAGGAAATTTAAAATTTTCATTAAAGGAAATTTAGTATATTCTGTAAGAATGCATTTTAGAATTTTTCCTAAAAAGACTGTAGAATTTTCCACTACACAAATTTTAGAATTTTTCTTAAGAAAAGTTTAAAAAATGAGGCAAAAGGAATTATATACTTTTCCATGGTAAGAAATTTCGAATTTTTCATAAAAGAAATTTTAGATTATTTATGAGAGGAAATTTAGTATTTTCTGTAAGAGGCATTTTAGAATTTTCCTTAAAAAAATAGAATATTCCACGACACAAATTTTAGAATTTTTTATAAGAAATTTAGAATTTTACGCAGAAGGAAATTTATAATTTTCCGTGTGAAAAAATTTAGAAGTTTTTGTAAAACTAATTTTAGAATTTTCATGAATGGAAATTTAGAATTTTCGTTGAAGGAAATTAAGTATTTTCTGTAAGAATGAATTTTAGAATTTTCTCCAAAAAAACTGTAGAATTTTCCACTACACAAATTTTAGAATTTTTCTAAAGAAAAGTTTAAAAAAAGACGCAAAGGGAATTTTATAATTTACCAAGGGAAGAAATTTCGAATTTTGCGTAAAAGAAATTTTAGAATTTTCGTGACAGGAAATTTATTATTTTCTGTAAGAAGCATTTTAGAATTTTCCAAAAAAAAAAAAATACAATATTCCACGACACAAATTTTAGAATTTTTTATAAGAAATTTAGAATTTTACGCAGAAGGAAATTTATAATTTTCCGTGTGAAAAAATTTAGAAGTTTTTGTAAAACTAATTTTAGAATTTTCATGAATGGAAATTTAGAATTTTCGTTGAAGGAAATTAAGTATTTTCTGTAAGAATGAATTTTAGAATTTTCTCCAAAAAAACTGTAGAATTTTCCACTACACAAATTTTAGAATTTTTCTAAAGAAAAGTTTAAAAAAAGACGCAAAGGGAATTTTATAATTTACCAAGGGAAGAAATTTCGAATTTTGCGTAAAAGAAATTTTAGAATTTTCGTGACAGGAAATTTATTATTTTCTGTAAGAAGCATTTTAGAATTTTCCAAAAAAAAAAAAATACAATATTCCACGACACAAATTTTAGAATTTTTTATAAGAAATTTAGAATTTTACGCAGAAGGAAATTTATAATTTTCCATTTGAAGAAATTTTAGAAGTTTTTGTTAAACAAATTTTGGAATTTTCATTAAAGGAAATTTAGAATTTCCATTAAAAGAAATTTAGAATTTTCATTAAAGGAAATTTAGTATTTTAAGAAGCATTTTAGAATTTTCCTTAAAAAAAAAATAGAATATTCCACAACACAAATTTTAAAATTTTTATAAGAAATTTAGAATTATACGCAGAAGGAAATTTAAAATTTTCCATGTGGGGAAATTTAGAATTTTTTGTAAAACTAATTTTAGAATTTTCATTAAAGAAAATTTAGAATTTCCATTAAAAGAAATTTAGAATTTTCATTAAAGGAAATTTAGAATTTTCATTGAATAAAATTGAGTATTTTCTGTAAGAATACATTTTTGAATTTTCCGTAAAAAGACTGTAGAATTTTCCACTACACTAATTTTAGAATTTTTCTTAAGAAAAGTTTAAAAAATGAGGCAAAAGGAATTTTATACTTTTCCAGGGAAATAAATTTCGAATTTTTCATAAAAGAAATTTTACATTATTTATGAGAGGAAATTTATTTTCTGTAAGAGACATTTTAGAATTTTCCTTACAAAAATAAAATATTCCACGACACAAATTTTAGAATTTTTTATAAGAAATTTAGAATTTTACGCAGAAGGAAATTTTTAATTTTCCATGTGAAAAAATTTAGAATTTTTTGTAAAACTAATTTTAGAATTTTTTCATTAAAGGAAATTTAGAATTATCATTAAAGGAAATTTAGAATTTTCATTAAAGGAAATTTAGAATTTTCATTGAATAAAATTGAGTATTTTCTGTAAGAATGCATTTTAGAATTTTCATTAAAAGAAATTTAGAATTTTCATTAAAGGAAATTTAGTATATTCTGTAAGAATGCATTTTAGAATTTTCTCTAAAAAAACTGTAGAATTTTCCACTACACAAATTTTAGAATTTTTCATAAGGAATTTTCGATTTAAAGAAATTTACAATTTCCTGCATTTTAGAATTTTTTATTTCATGCAAATTTATAAATTTTCCATAAGAGCAATTTTCTGTGAAGAAATTTGTAATTTTCTGTAAGAGACATTTTAGAATATTCCGTAAAAGGAACTGTGTTTTTTTCACGAGAGAAATTTTAGAATTTTCGTTGACAAAAATGTACATTGTAGAAATAAAAGGTCGAAATGTCTCGACGATTTTCCTAACAAGGGTCCAATAACGATTTAGATAAAAAGCATAACACTTATGGTGCTCACTGTATAATCAAATTCAACTTCGATAACTAGAATCAGAGCTCGATTTTATAAAAAAAAATTCAAAAATGTATTTTCTAAAGTGTGAAAATATTTTTGTCAATGAAAAAAATGAAGAAAATGTTGCTTTTCTGTGTCAATGCAATGTCCCAATTGTATGTTTAAGTAGTGTTATTAATTTTTTCTGAAGGAGACAAGATTGGCAAATGATACATATGTATAATTTGCAAATTTCAATTGATGATTGTCGATTAAAGATGAATATTTCAATAGGTTCAATAACCTCATTTATGTTAAAATAAGTATAGTCAGAAAAATGTTAAGACATTTTTTTTAATATAAACGTTATTATTTCATGGTTTCTTATACCAAAATTTAGTGAAATTAGAGAAAATTTAGATTTCAATACATTTTTTTAATTACCACCAATTTCTATAAATCACTGACCATTTTGGTACGAAATATTTGGATTACATCATTAAAAACTAGTAAATATAATAGAAAGTCAAAATAAACTATATTTCTCTAACGGTCGCATTTTTTCTTATTTGTCCTTATTTGTACTTGTTTTTCCCTATTTTGCTCTATTTTCCCATAGTTTTCCATTTTTTTGTCTATTTTCCTCTATTTTTTATCTATTTTAATTATTTTCCCTATGTTTACCTATTTTACCCAATTTTATCTATTTTTCTTTGTTTTTCCCTATTTTCCAATTTCCTTATTATTTTCTGACTTTTCCTATTTTCCCTATTTTTCCTCTATTTGTCTCTATTCGTTCTCTATTTTGCCCTATTTTCACAATTTTTTCCTATTTTCCCCTACTTTTTCCCTATTTTTAACTATTTTCCCCATTTTTCTTTGTTTCCCTATTTTCCAAAATTTTTCATTTTTCCGTTTTATCATTATTTTCTGCTGTTAATCCTTATTTGTTTCTGTTTTTGCTTATTTTTTTCCCAAATTTTTACTGTTTTTTCATTTTTTCCCCATTTCTTCCCAATTTCTTCTATTTTCCTCTATTTTTTTCCTATATTCATCTATTTTTCAAAGTTTCCTATTTTCCCGATTTTTCTCTATTTTTTCCCTATTTTCCCTTATTGTTCAATATTATTTTCCTAACATTTCTTTTTTTTTTCAATATTTTCTGATTTTTCACAAAATTTTTTCCAATGTTTACAATTTTTTCTTATTTTTCAGATTTTTTCGATTCTATTTTTTTCTCTCGTTGTTTTCTCATTTTTCTGACTTTTTGATTTTTTCGGTGTTGTTTAATTTTTATTCATTTTTTCCCATTGTTCTGTTTTTTCTTCTATTTCTTTTGTTTTCTAATTTTCTCTCATGTTTTTTTTATTTCTCTGATTTTTTGTATTTTTTTTTCAAAATTGTTGTATTTTTTTACGATTTATAATTTGTTTTTTAGCGATTTTTTGCAATTTTTTGGCATTTGTTGCGTTTTTTTTACAATTTTTTTTTCAATATTTTCTGATATTTCACTTAATTTTTTCCAATGTTTGTATTTTTTCTTTTTTCCGATTTTTCTGATTTTTTGTTTGTTCTATTTTTTTCTGGTTTTTTCTCATTTTTCTGACTTTTTTGTTTTTTTTTTCTGTTTCTTCCGTTTTTTTTCGATTTTTTTCTTCAAAAAATCCATTCAGAACAGTCAAAATTATTTCTCTAACTGTCACCTGTCAAAAATAAAAAAATGTCAAAATTTGAAACTTTATCATTAAATATCTGGAAAATTATTCGTGGATACTCGTCGGGAAATTTTTGGGGCAACACATCCGATTTTCTTTCGTTTTTTTTTCTAATTTTTGTCATGTCTTTTTACTTCTCTGTTTTTTTGCCATGTTTTCATTCTTTTAAATTTTTTTCTGGTTACAATTTTGTCCAGTTTTTGGTTTCTTAGCCATTTTTTTGCATTTTTATTGCCATTTGTTGCGGGTTTTTTCTTTTTTTGATTATTTCTTTTTTTTTCCAATATTTGTCATTTTTCACAAAATTTTTTCCTATGTTTACAATTTTTTCTTATTATTTCGATTGTTCTATTTTTTTTCTCTCGTTGTTTTCTCATTTTCTAACTTTATTGGTTTTTTCTGTTTTTTTAATTTTTCCTCATTTTTTCCCATTGTTTTTTTCTATTTCTTTCTTTTGTTTTATAATTTTTTCTGATTTTTTGTAATTTTTTTGGAAATTTGTTGCGATTTAGTTGCATTTTTTTACGATTTATAATTCAATCAAATTTTTTCATTCATTAAAATTTTTTATGAATACAATTGTGTCCAATTTTTTGTTTTTAGCAATTTTTTGTTTTTAGCAATTTTTTGGCATTTGTTGCGTTTTTTTTACAATTTTTTTGATTATTTTTTTTTCCAATATTTTCTGATATTTCACTTAATTTTTTCCAATGTTTTTCTTTTTTCCGATTTTTCTGATTTTTTGATTATTCTATTTTTTTCTGGTTGTTTTCTCATTTTTCTGACTTTTTTGTTTATGTTTCTGTTTTTTTCTGTTTTTTTTTCGATTTTTTTTTCAAAAACTCTATTCAGAACAGTCAAAATTATTTGTTGTCAAAAATAAAAAAATGTCAAAATTTGAAACTTTATCATTAAATATCTGAAAAATTATTCGTGGATACTCGTCGGGAAATTTTTGGGGCAACACAACCGATTTTCTTTCGTTTGTTTTCTACTTTTTCTCATGTTTTTTACTTCTCTGTTTTTTTGCCATTTTTTCATTCTTTTAAATTTTTTTCTGGTTACAATTTTGTCCAGTTTTTGGTTTCTTAGCCATTTTTTTGCATTTTTATTGCCATTTGTTGCGGGTTTTTTCTTTTTTTGATTATTTCTTTTTTTTTCCAATATTTGTCATTTTTCACAAAATTTTTTCCTATGTTTACAATTTTTTCTTATTATTTCGATTGTTCTATTTTTTTTCTCTCGTTGTTTTCTCATTTTCTAACTTTATTGGTTTTTTCTGTTTTTTTAATTTTTCCTCATTTTTTCCCATTGTTTTTTTCTATTTCTTTCTTTTGTTTTATAATTTTTTCTGATTTTTTGTAATTTTTTTGGAAATTTGTTGCGATTTAGTTGCATTTTTTTACGATTTATAATTCAATCAAATTTTTTCATTCATTAAAATTTTTTATGAATACAATTGTGTCCAATTTTTTGTTTTTAGCAATTTTTTGTTTTTAGCAATTTTTTGGCATTTGTTGCGTTTTTTTTACAATTTTTTTGATTATTTTTTTTTCCAATATTTTCTGATATTTCACTTAATTTTTTCCAATGTTTTTCTTTTTTCCGATTTTTCTGATTTTTTGATTATTCTATTTTTTTCTGGTTGTTTTCTCATTTTTCTGACTTTTTTGTTTATGTTTCTGTTTTTTTCTGTTTTTTTTTCGATTTTTTTTTCAAAAACTCTATTCAGAACAGTCAAAATTATTTGTTGTCAAAAATAAAAAAATGTCAAAATTTGAAACTTTATCATTAAATATCTGGAAAATTATTCGTGGATACTCGTCGGGAAATTTTTGGGGCAACACATCCGATTTTCTTTCGTTTTTTTTCTAATTTTTCTCATGTCTTTTTACTTCTCTGTTTTTTTTTTTTTGCCATTTTTTCATTCTTTTAAATTTTTTTCTGGTTACAATTGTGTCCAGTTTTTGTTTTTTAGCCATTTTTTGCATTTTTATTGCCATTTGTTGCGGGTTATTTCTTTTTTTGATTATTTCTTTTTTTTTCCAATATTTGTGATTTTTCACAAAATTTTTTCCTATGTTTACAATTTTTTTGATTGTTCTATTTTTTTCTCTCGTTGTTTTCTCATTTTGCTGACTTTTTGGTTTTTTCTGGTCTTTTCGGTGTTTTTTCATTTTTCCTAATTTTTTCCCATTGTTCTGTTTTTTCTTCTATTTATTTTGTTTTCTAATTTTTTCTCATTTTTTTTTATTTCTCTGATTTTTTGTAATTTTTTTGGAAATTTGTTGCGATTTAGTTGCTTTTTTTTTACGATTTATAATTCAATCAAATTTTTTCATTCTTTAAAATTTTTTATGATTACAATTGTGTCCAGTTTTTTGTTTTTTAGCAATTTTTTGGCATTTGTTGGGTTTTTTTTTAACAATTTTTTTAATTATTTTTTTTCCAATATTTTCTGATATTTCACTTAATTTTTTCCAATGCTTCTATTTTTGCTTTTTTCCGATTTTTCTAATGTTTTGATCTATTTCTTTCTGGTTGTTTTCTCATTTTTCTGACTTTCTTGTTTTTTTTTCTGTTTTTTTTTCGATCTTCTTTTCAAAAACTCTATTCAGAACAGTCAAAATTATTTCTCTAACTGTCACCTGTCAAAAATAAAAAAATGTCAAAATTTGAAACTTTATCATTAAATATCCGGAAAATTATTCGTGGATACTCGTCGGGAAAGTTTTGGGGTGACACAACCGATTTTTTTTTGTTTTTTTGCCATTACGGCGCCCCTGCCAATCCAGCACAGTTTGCACGTCCCTGACAAGGGTACTTTCATAAATTTCTAATTCCTTGGCGATTGTTAAAGTATTTTAATTTGAAGATCGTGAAAACCATTTTATGATTAACAATTATGATTCTACATTTTTTCTGCTTATCTAAAAGATTATCCTAAACAATGATCAAAATATAAGTGGACTTTCGTATGAGAATAAGATTGATATCATAATAATTTCTAATTTTTAATTTATTTTTAAAATCTCAGTCATATATTTTTATTTTTTAAATCTAAGAAATTGGTTTAGAAAAGCAACAGGACATATCAATTAGCGAAGATTTAATAATGACTTTCTATTAGTCACAGTACTGGAAATAATATAATCTATTCTGGTAATTATTTATATAAATAATTTGACTTTCCTATAGTCGTTAATTTAATATATACTGCAAAATTCTAATAACGACCATTTTTTATACAATGTTAATTATATAATAGATATTAAATCGAGGTGCCAGCATATTTACGCTTATTAGAAAATTTGCTTATCAATTATTACAAATTATGCAATTTTCTGTTGTTGAGAAATAATCTATTCGCTTTGGAAAATATGGATTGTCTAAAAATAAATTAATTTTGATTTGTTATATTTTGCTCTTAATTATAATTAGGTACGATAAATTTCATTGGAATACTAATTTCTATTTCTTTTAAAATTAATATGTCATTCTAAAACCAAAAATTTATCTAAGTCATTTACCACTTGATTTAAAATTTTATTGCTATATCAAAAGAATTATTTCTAAAAAAAAACCGTTGAAACTAGCATTCATCTCTTTTTATATATCATTCTCATAGAGAGCGACGAGCGCAGTTGCATCCGAATATAGAATCCATTACAAATTAAAATCCGTTACAATATCGCTTAAAAAGATTCTTCTAGCGTGAAAAAAGCGTCTACAAAATCTTTCATTAGCTTCTAGATCGTTGAGGAGAATATTTGTCTCCCAGCGAGATCTTTTAACATTAAAATTCGAGTCAAGACCGTACCTTAATATTGATAATATTCTGAGATTTCAAATTAGTGATAAATAATGTGTATGATGTGCTAATCAGATACTGGTCCTTCGAACTTAAAAGGGTTGATGCCAAAATGTCGCCCAACTAGTAAAAAAACTCCAAATGTTCTTAATTTGTATTTATTCAGATTATTTATTATAGTAAATGGAAATAAACATTAACGGTATATTTTTTAGGGATTTTATTTTTAATTAATCTAGTATCCTGTTTTCGAACACTATAAATTAAGTACGGTGATTGGACAATTCTCTTTTGATAAAATAAAATAAAATACCCACCCGCTGTTAAATATTTTATACATTATTCAATAAGTATCTCCCTGTATATCATTTTATTATTTTTTCCAGCGATTTTATAAAGATATTGTCAAAATGCATTATTTAGAATTATATTTTGTTTCGTCTTATCCCAATTTCATTTTCTAAGACACTTCATCTGTCTGTTTTTATAGAAAAACAAGTATTACACAGTCCCATACAATATTAAGGTCAAAAAATGTTTATTTAAACGCAGTATAAAAAGTGGTTCAAAGCTCCAGAAAAGACCAGTCAAAAATTTGATTCAGTATTGTGCGCCAAGACGCCGACGCCCATAATTTCGAGAGACAGCTCTGTTTTACTTCTCCAAAACCCAGGCTAATTTCATGAACCAAACTATAAGAGATCTGCAACATTTCAAATTTAAAACTGAAGATTTAGTATTGTGCGTCGAGACGCCGACGCCCATAATTTCGATCGGCATTTCTGTTTTACTTCTCCAAAACCCAGGCTAATTTCATGAACCAAACTACAATATATCAAAATTTCAAATTTAAAACTGAAGATTCAGTATTGTGCGCCGAGACGCCGACGCCCATAATTTCGAGAGACAACTCTGTTTTACTTCTCCAAAACACAGCCTAATTTCACGAATTAGACTACAAGAGATTAGCAAAATTTCAAATTTAAAAATCTAGATTCAGTATTGTGCGTCGAGACGCCGACGCCCATAATTTCGAGAGACAGCTCTGTTTTACTTCTCCAAAACCCAGGCTAATTCCACGAACCAAACTATAAGAGATCTGCAACATTTCAAATTTAAAACTGAAGATTCAGTATTGTGCGCCGAGACGCCGACGCCCATAATTTCGAGAGACAGCGCTGTTTTACTTCTCCAAAACCCAGGCTAATTCCACGAACCAAACTATAAGAGATCTGCAACATTTCAAATTTAAAACTGATGATTCAGTATTGTGCGCCGAGACGCCGACGCCCATAATTTCGAGAGACAGCGCTGTTTTACTTCTCCAAAACCCAGGCTAATTCCACGAACCAAACTACAAGAGATCAGTAAAATTTCAAATTTAAATCTGAAGAGTCAGTATTGTGCGCCAAGGACGCCGACGCCCATAATTTCGACAGGCATTTCTGTTTTACTTCTCCAAAACCCATGCTAATTTCATGAACCAAACTACAAGAGATCAGTAAAATTTCAAATTTAAATTTGAAGAGTCAGTATTGTGCGCCGAGGACGCCGACGCCCATAATTTCGAAAGACAGCTCTGTTTTACTTCTCCAAAACCCAGGCTAATTTCACGAATCAGACTACAAGAGATCAGAAAAATTTCAAATTTAAAACTGAAGATTTAGTATTGTGCGCCGAGAAGCCGACGCCCATAATTTCGAGAGACAACTCTGTTTTACTTCTCCAAAACTCAGCCTAATTTCACGAATCAGACCACAAGAGATCAGCAAAATTTCAAATTTAAAAAAGAAGATTCAGTATTGTGCGCAGAGACGCCGACGCCCATAATTTCGAGAGACAGCTCTGTTTTACTTCTCCAAAACCCAGGCTAATTTCACGAATCAGACTACAAGAGATCAGAAAAATTTCAAATTTAAAACTGAAGATTCAGTATTGTGCGTCGAGACGCCGACGCCCATAATTTCGAGAGACAGCTCTGTTTTACTTCTCCAAAACCCAGGCTAATTTCACGAATCAGACTACAAGAGATCAGAAAAATTTCAAATTTAAAACTGAAGATTCAGTATTGTGCGTCGAGACGCCGACGCCCATAATTTCGACAGGCATTTCTGTTTAACTTCTCCAAAACCCAGGCTAATTTCACTAACCAAACTATAAGAGATCAGTAAAATTTCAAATTTAAAACTGAAGATTCAGTATTGTGCGTCGAGACGCCGACGCCCATAATTTCGACAGGCATTTCTGTTTAACTTCTCCAAAACCCAGGCTAATTTCACGAACCAAACCATAAGAGATTAGCAAAATGTCCAATTTAAAACTGAAAATTCAGTATTGTGCGCCGAGAAGCCGACATCCATAATTTCGAGAGACAACTCTGTTTTACTTCTCCAAAACTCAGCCTAATTTCACGAACCAAACCATAAGAGATTAGCAAAATGTCCAATTTAAAACTGAAAATTCAGTATTGTGCGCCGAGAAGCCGACATCCATAATTTCGAGAGACAACTCTGTTTTACTTCTCCAAAACACAGCCTAATTTCACGAATTAGACTACAAGAGATTAGCAAAATTTCAAATTTAAAAATCTAGATTCAGTATTGTGCGTCGAGACGCCGACGCCCATAATTTCGAGAGACAGCTCTGTTTTACTTCTCCAAAACCCAGGCTAATTCCACGAACCAAACTATAAGAGATCTGCAACATTTCAAATTTAAAACTGAAGATTCAGTATTGTGCGCCGAGACGCCGACGCCCATAATTTCGAGAGACAGCGCTGTTTTACTTCTCCAAAACCCAGGCTAATTCCACGAACCAAACTATAAGAGATCTGCAACATTTCAAATTTAAAACTGATGATTCAGTATTGTGCGCCGAGACGCCGACGCCCATAATTTCGAGAGACAGCGCTGTTTTACTTCTCCAAAACCCAGGCTAATTCCACGAACCAAACTACAAGAGATCAGTAAAATTTCAAATTTAAATCTGAAGAGTCAGTATTGTGCGCCAAGGACGCCGACGCCCATAATTTCGACAGGCATTTCTGTTTTACTTCTCCAAAACCCATGCTAATTTCATGAACCAAACTACAAGAGATCAGTAAAATTTCAAATTTAAATTTGAAGAGTCAGTATTGTGCGCCGAGGACGCCGACGCCCATAATTTCGAAAGACAGCTCTGTTTTACTTCTCCAAAACCCAGGCTAATTTCACGAATCAGACTACAAGAGATCAGAAAAATTTCAAATTTAAAACTGAAGATTTAGTATTGTGCGCCGAGAAGCCGACGCCCATAATTTCGAGAGACAACTCTGTTTTACTTCTCCAAAACTCAGCCTAATTTCACGAATCAGACCACAAGAGATCAGCAAAATTTCAAATTTAAAAAAGAAGATTCAGTATTGTGCGCAGAGACGCCGACGCCCATAATTTCGAGAGACAGCTCTGTTTTACTTCTCCAAAACCCAGGCTAATTTCACGAATCAGACTACAAGAGATCAGAAAAATTTCAAATTTAAAACTGAAGATTCAGTATTGTGCGTCGAGACGCCGACGCCCATAATTTCGAGAGACAGCTCTGTTTTACTTCTCCAAAACCCAGGCTAATTTCACGAATCAGACTACAAGAGATCAGAAAAATTTCAAATTTAAAACTGAAGATTCAGTATTGTGCGTCGAGACGCCGACGCCCATAATTTCGAGAGACAGCTCTGTTTTACTTCTCCAAAACCCAGGCTAATTCCACGAACCAAACTATAAGAGATCTGCAACATTTCAAATTTAAAACTGAAGATTCAGTATTGTGCGCCGAGACGCCGACGCCCATAATTTCGAGAGACAACTCTGTTTTACTTCTCCAAAACTCAGCCTAATTTCACGAACCAAACCATAAGAGATTAGCAAAATGTCCAATTTAAAACTGAAAATTCAGTATTGTGCGCCGAGAAGCCGACATCCATAATTTCGAGAGACAACTCTGTTTTACTTCTCCAAAACACAGCCTAATTTCACGAATTAGACTACAAGAGATTAGCAAAATTTCAAATTTAAAAATCTAGATTCAGTATTGTGCGTCGAGACGCCGACGCCCATAATTTCGAGAGACAGCTCTGTTTTACTTCTCCAAAACCCAGGCTAATTCCACGAACCAAACTATAAGAGATCTGCAACATTTCAAATTTAAAACTGAAGATTCAGTATTGTGCGCCGAGACGCCGACGCCCATAATTTCGAGAGACAGCGCTGTTTTACTTCTCCAAAACCCAGGCTAATTCCACGAACCAAACTATAAGAGATCTGCAACATTTCAAATTTAAAACTGATGATTCAGTATTGTGCGCCGAGACGCCGACGCCCATAATTTCGAGAGACAGCGCTGTTTTACTTCTCCAAAACCCAGGCTAATTCCACGAACCAAACTACAAGAGATCAGTAAAATTTCAAATTTAAATCTGAAGAGTCAGTATTGTGCGCCAAGGACGCCGACGCCCATAATTTCGACAGGCATTTCTGTTTTACTTCTCCAAAACCCATGCTAATTTCATGAACCAAACTACAAGAGATCAGTAAAATTTCAAATTTAAATTTGAAGAGTCAGTATTGTGCGCCGAGGACGCCGACGCCCATAATTTCGAAAGACAGCTCTGTTTTACTTCTCCAAAACCCAGGCTAATTTCACGAATCAGACTACAAGAGATCAGAAAAATTTCAAATTTAAAACTGAAGATTTAGTATTGTGCGCCGAGAAGCCGACGCCCATAATTTCGAGAGACAACTCTGTTTTACTTCTCCAAAACTCAGCCTAATTTCACGAATCAGACCACAAGAGATCAGCAAAATTTCAAATTTAAAAAAGAAGATTCAGTATTGTGCGCAGAGACGCCGACGCCCATAATTTCGAGAGACAGCTCTGTTTTACTTCTCCAAAACCCAGGCTAATTTCACGAATCAGACTACAAGAGATCAGAAAAATTTCAAATTTAAAACTGAAGATTCAGTATTGTGCGTCGAGACGCCGACGCCCATAATTTCGAGAGACAGCTCTGTTTTACTTCTCCAAAACCCAGGCTAATTTCACGAATCAGACTACAAGAGATCAGAAAAATTTCAAATTTAAAACTGAAGATTCAGTATTGTGCGTCGAGACGCCGACGCCCATAATTTCGACAGGCATTTCTGTTTAACTTCTCCAAAACCCAGGCTAATTTCACTAACCAAACTATAAGAGATCAGTAAAATTTCAAATTTAAAACTGAAGATTCAGTATTGTGCGTCGAGACGCCGACGCCCATAATTTCGACAGGCATTTCTGTTTAACTTCTCCAAAACCCAGGCTAATTTCACGAACCAAACCATAAGAGATTAGCAAAATGTCCAATTTAAAACTGAAAATTCAGTATTGTGCGCCGAGAAGCCGACATCCATAATTTCGAGAGACAACTCTGTTTTACTTCTCCAAAACTCAGCCTAATTTCACGAACCAAACCATAAGAGATTAGCAAAATGTCCAATTTAAAACTGAAAATTCAGTATTGTGCGCCGAGAAGCCGACATCCATAATTTCGAGAGACAACTCTGTTTTACTTCTCCAAAACACAGCCTAATTTCACGAATTAGACTACAAGAGATTAGCAAAATTTCAAATTTAAAAATCTAGATTCAGTATTGTGCGTCGAGACGCCGACGCCCATAATTTCGAGAGACAGCTCTGTTTTACTTCTCCAAAACCCAGGCTAATTCCACGAACCAAACTATAAGAGATCTGCAACATTTCAAATTTAAAACTGAAGATTCAGTATTGTGCGCCGAGACGCCGACGCCCATAATTTCGAGAGACAGCGCTGTTTTACTTCTCCAAAACCCAGGCTAATTCCACGAACCAAACTATAAGAGATCTGCAACATTTCAAATTTAAAACTGATGATTCAGTATTGTGCGCCGAGACGCCGACGCCCATAATTTCGAGAGACAGCGCTGTTTTACTTCTCCAAAACCCAGGCTAATTCCACGAACCAAACTACAAGAGATCAGTAAAATTTCAAATTTAAATCTGAAGAGTCAGTATTGTGCGCCAAGGACGCCGACGCCCATAATTTCGACAGGCATTTCTGTTTTACTTCTCCAAAACCCATGCTAATTTCATGAACCAAACTACAAGAGATCAGTAAAATTTCAAATTTAAATTTGAAGAGTCAGTATTGTGCGCCGAGGACGCCGACGCCCATAATTTCGAAAGACAGCTCTGTTTTACTTCTCCAAAACCCAGGCTAATTTCACGAATCAGACTACAAGAGATCAGAAAAATTTCAAATTTAAAACTGAAGATTTAGTATTGTGCGCCGAGAAGCCGACGCCCATAATTTCGAGAGACAACTCTGTTTTACTTCTCCAAAACTCAGCCTAATTTCACGAATCAGACCACAAGAGATCAGCAAAATTTCAAATTTAAAAAAGAAGATTCAGTATTGTGCGCAGAGACGCCGACGCCCATAATTTCGAGAGACAGCTCTGTTTTACTTCTCCAAAACCCAGGCTAATTTCACGAATCAGACTACAAGAGATCAGAAAAATTTCAAATTTAAAACTGAAGATTCAGTATTGTGCGTCGAGACGCCGACGCCCATAATTTCGAGAGACAGCTCTGTTTTACTTCTCCAAAACCCAGGCTAATTTCACGAATCAGACTACAAGAGATCAGAAAAATTTCAAATTTAAAACTGAAGATTCAGTATTGTGCGTCGAGACGCCGACGCCCATAATTTCGACAGGCATTTCTGTTTAACTTCTCCAAAACCCAGGCTAATTTCACTAACCAAACTATAAGAGATCAGTAAAATTTCAAATTTAAAACTGAAGATTCAGTATTGTGCGTCGAGACGCCGACGCCCATAATTTCGACAGGCATTTCTGTTTAACTTCTCCAAAACCCAGGCTAATTTCACGAACCAAACCATAAGAGATTAGCAAAATGTCCAATTTAAAACTGAAAATTCAGTATTGTGCGCCGAGAAGCCGACATCCATAATTTCGAGAGACAACTCTGTTTTACTTCTCCAAAACTCAGCCTAATTTCACGAACCAAACCATAAGAGATTAGCAAAATGTCCAATTTAAAACTGAAAATTCAGTATTGTGCGCCGAGAAGCCGACATCCATAATTTCGAGAGACAACTCTGTTTTACTTCTCCAAAACTCAGCCTAATTTCACGAACCAAACCATAAGAGATTAGCAAAATGTCCAATTTAAAACTGAAAATTCAGTATTGTGCGCCGAGAAGCCGACATCCATAATTTCGAGAGACAACTCTGTTTTACTTCTCCAAAACCCAGGCTAATTTCACGAACCAAACTACAAGAGATCAGCAAAATTTCAAATTTAAAACTTAAATTTCAGTATTGTGCGTCGAGACGCCGACGCCCATAATTTCGACCGGCATTTCTGTTTTACTTCTCCAAAACCCAGGCTAATTTCACGAATCAGACTACAAGAGATCAGAAAAATTTCAAATTTAAAACTGAAGATTTAGTATTGTGCGTCGAGACGCTGACGCCCATAATTTCGAAAGACAACTCTGTTTTACTTCTCCAAAACCCAGCCTAATTTCACGAATTAGACTACAAGAGATTAGCAAACTATAAGAGATCAGAAAAAATTCAAATTTAAAACTGAAGATTTAGTATTGTGCGTCGAGACGCTGACGCCCATAATTTCGAAAGACAACTCTGTTTTACTTCTCCAAAACCCAGCCTAATTTCACGAATTAGACTACAAGAGATTAGCAAACTATAAGAGATCATTAAAATTTCAAATTTAAAACTGAAGATTCAGTATTGTGCGCTGAGACGCCGACGCCCATAATTTCGAGAGACAGCTCTGTTTTACTTCTCCAAAACCCAGGCTAATTTCATGAACCAAACTACAAGAGATCATTAAAATTTCAAATTTAAAACTGAAGATTTATTATTGTGCGCCGAGACGACGACGCCCATAATTTTGTTATTTTATTTTCTCAAAACCCAGTCTGTTTTCATTAACTACCAACATCATCAGCAGAAGTTGCTACGGAGTCTCTTTAAGAGTAGTAACAGGACGACCGAACTTTCCTTGTTTTTTCCTAGTTTTCCCTATTTTTCTCCATTTTTCCCTATTTTTCCGTATTTTCCCGATTTTCTATATATCCCCTATTTTTCACCATTTCTACTTATTTTTCAGTAATGTTCCCAATTGATCAATATTTTCCCATATTTTTCCTCATTTTCTAATTTTCCAATTTTTCTATTTCTTCCTATTTTTCTCTATTTACCCGTATTTGTCACTATTTTTTGTTATCTATTTTTACTTATATTTACTATTTTTTCTTATTTCCCCCAATTTTTCACTATTTTCCCATATGTTTCCCTATTTTTTTAGATTTTTTCCTATTTATCTCTAATTTCCTTATTTTATTTTTCTGATTTTTCCCCATTTTTCCATATTTTTACTTATTTTTGCCTATTTCTCCCTATTTTTTCATGTTATCATATTTCTCGGTATTTTACCTTATTTTTCCTTAATTTCTCTATTTTTCCACGCTTGTCCTTATTTTTACTATTTTCACACATGTTTCCCTATGTTTTCCCATTTTTTTTTATTTTCTTTAATATCGCTGTTTTTCCGTTTTCTACATTTTGCCTCATATTCTCCTATTTCTCACTATTTTCCCATATGTTTCCCTATTTTGTTATATTTTTCCGATTGCTTCCTATTTTGTTTTATTTTTCCCTATTTTCCCCTCTTTTTACCTAACGAATTATGTTGTACAATTTTGTACAAAGTACGTGTACGCAATTTTTTCCTATTTTTTCTATTTTTTCCAATTTTTTTCTATTTTTTCCCCTTATTCAATGCTCTTTCCCATTTTCGTTGTTTTACTTCTTTTTCCTTACTTGCCTTATTTTTCCTTATTTTTTTTATTTTTCCTTCTTCGTCCCTTGTTGTTCTTATTTTTGCCTATTTTGCTGTAGTTTCCCTATTTTTTCTTGTTATTCTATATTTTACCCCACTTTCGCCTAATTTTTCCGATTTTTGTCTATTTTTCCAATTTCATCCATTTTTTCCTATTATTTATTATTTTTTCTTCTTTTTCATTATTTTTCACTATTTGTTTCTATTATTCGAAATTTTTTTCTGTTTTCACTTTTCTCCCTATTTTTCTTTATTTTCCCCATTTTTGCCTATTTTACTCTAGTTTACCTCTTTTCCAAATTTTGCCCTACCTTTCTCTATTTTTCAGTATTTTCCCACTTTTTTCCCATTATTTCCCCTTTTTTCTTTTTTTTCGCATTTCTTCCAATATTTAACACTGTTTCATTTTCTCTATTGTTTTCCCCTATTTTCCCTTTTTCCATATTTTCCCGCATTTTTCCCAATATTTTTCACTATTTTTTTTATTTTTCCTGTGCCTTTCAATTTTTTCTGTTTTTCAATATTTTCTTTATTTTTTTTTATTTTCCCCTATTTGTTCCTTATAGTCACATATATCTTGGCGTATTTTGCTCTAATTTCGCTATTTTTTTCCTATTATTCCCTATTTTCCTTTTCTGAATTTTTACATATTTTCCCTATTTTTCTTAATTTTATCCAAACAAACTTGAACTTATCAGATTATGATTGTATATTTATCCAATAAATAGGAATCTATTCTCTATTCAGGTGAAACATTATTGTTTCAATAATTATTAAACATTTCTTGTATATAAATAATTCATGCTCATTTTGTAACAAATAAAATCGAAGAATTTCATCATGATCTTCGCTAACTAAACCATAAACCTACTTCCATCCAGTAGTTAATCTCTCACAAGCCACAATTATCTTCGAAGTTATGTAAAAGAGGTAACAGGAGGAACAGAACAATATCGTTTAAAATCATGAGCCGTAACGTTACGTCTAGCGTAACGTAATTTGAAAAAAAAAAAAATTGTATGAAAGCAACAATTCTTCTACTTAGTGTTCCACTGACCGTTACCTAGAAATAATAATAAATGGAAATACAGGAATAAGATTAATCGTTTAAGAGGAACAATCTACATCTTAAAATTATAAAAATTAAAAAAAAAAAAAATTACAATCATTTTTTTGTTACTCTCCAATATTGAACAATAAAATCACAAATATTAAATTAAAAAAATAAATAAAACAGTTTTTCATAATATGCACGTGTAATAGTTATTTTCCTAACAAGTGCGGAAAGTTATACTTTTCCGCACGCAATTGCAGTTGCCCGAACGACGCGAAGCGGAGTTCGGGCATGCAATTAAGTGGGGAAAAGATACTTTACGCAAGTGTTAGGAACAATATTTTTTCTACAAGCGCCTAGAATTAAAAAAAAAATTAGCAAAAAGTATTTTTTCTACAAGCGCCTAGAATTAAAAAAATTTTTAGCAAAAAGTATTTTTTCTATAAGCGTGCGAAAAGTAACAACTTTCCGCACTAGTGCGGAAAAGTACAACTTTCCGCACGCTTGTAGAAAAAAATAATATTGTGCAATGAGCTAAAAAAAATTCCGAGATAAAGATGGAAATATCCATTTTAAGGTTACCTGAGATGATTAAGACCATTTCCAGATGGAAGTCTGTCTGTCTGTCTGTCTATTTGTGTGTATTCTTCCACGATAGAGGCCACACATTTGATCCGATTGAGTTGAAATTTGGTATATCGGTTTGGATTACCCGTCGGAAGAACCTATTAGTTTTTGTATGATTTTTGTCAAACGGAAGTATCACTATTAAAAAATGACAGAAGCGATATGTCATGGAATTTGACTTGCAACATGTCATTTGAAAGTCCTTGAAAAACTCTATTCAGAACAGTCAAAATTATTTCTCTAACTGTCACCTGTCAAAAAAAAGGCAAAATTTGAAACTTTAACATTAAATATCTGAAAAAGTATTCATGGATACTCGTCGGGAAAGTTTTGGGACCAGTTTTTTTAAATTTTTATAGATTTTTTATTGAAACTTTTATAAATTCTTCAAATTTTTACATTTTTAAATTTTTTGAAATATTTACACATTTTTCATTGAAATTTTTTAATTTTTTTCATAATTCCTGAAATTTTCTTAAAATTTTTGAAATCTTTACAAAATCTGGAAATTTTTACACGTTTTCAAAGTTTTTATAGTTTTATTGAAACTTTTGAAATTATTACAAAATATTGAAATTTTACATATTTTTAAAATTTTTGAAAAATTTAAATTTTTGATTGAAATTTTTTAAATTTTTATCATAATTCCTGAAATTTTTTAAATTTTTATCATAATTCCTGAAATTTTTTAAATTTTTATCATAATTCCTGAAATTTTTTATGAAAGTTCTTGAAATTTTTGAAATCTAGATTTTTTTATTGAAATTTTTGAAACCTTTAGAGATTTTTTATTGAAATTTTTATCAAATTTCCTAAAATTTTTGATCTCAGTTATGGAAATTTTTGAAATCTTCACAAAACCTGGAACTTTTTACACGTTTTTAAAATATTTATAGATTTTTTATTCAAATTTTTGACATTTTTACAAAATTTTTAAATTTTTAAACATTTTTAAAAATTTACACATTTTTGATTGATTTTTAAATTTTTGTCAAAATTCCTGAAATTTTTTATCAAAGTTCTTGAAATGTTTGAAATCTAGATTATTTTATTAAAATTGTTTTTAAAATATTTAGAGATTTTTGATTGAATATTTTTTAATTTTTATCAAATTTCCTGAAATTTATGAAATCTTTACAAAATTTGGAAATTTTTACAAGTTTTTAAAATTTTTATAGTTATTTTTAGAAACTTTTGAAATTATTACAAAATCTTGAAATTTTACACATTTTTAAAATTTTTGAAAAATTTAAATTTTTGATTGAAATTTTTTAAATTTTTATCATAATTCCTGAAATTTTTTATCAAAGTTCTTGAAATTTTTGAAATCTTGATTTTTTTATTGAAATTTTTGAAACATTTAAAGATTGTCCTGGGGAAGGATGATCTGGGAAATGGTTGTCCTGAGAAGGATTGTCGTAGGAAATGGTTGTCGTGGAATAATTGTTATGGGAAACAATTATCCTGGAGAAGGATTGTCGGTGGGAATAATTGTCATGGGAAACGATTGTCATGGGGAAGGATGATCTAGAAAATGATTGTCGCAGAGGAGGATTGTTACAAGGAAGGATTGTCCAAAGAGGATTGTCGACAGAAGAATTGTAGGGAATGATTCTCGTGGGAAACAATTGTCCTGGGGAAGGATTGTTCGGAAAGGATTTCTGGGAAATGAATGTCCCCGGGAAGGATTTTTCGGAAATGATTGTCCTCTGCAAGGATTGTCCAGAAAGAATTTTCTAGAGAAATGTAGTGGGAAACTATTATCCCGGAGAACGATTATACGAATATAATTGTCATGAGAAGGATTGTCGTAGGAAAGAATTGTTGTATTGAACCATTGTCGTGGAATGGTTGTCAGGGGAAACGATTGTCCTGGAGAAGGATTGTCGCTGGGAATAATTGTCGGAAACGAATGTCATGGGGAAGGATGATCTAGAAAATCATTGTCGCAGAGGAGGATTGTCACAAGAAAAGATTGTCCAAAGAGGATTGTCGGCAGAAGAATTATAGGGAATGATTGTCGTGGGAAACGATTGTACTGGGGAAGATTGTCCGAGAATTCCAGAGAAATGTCGTGGAAAACTATTATCCTGGAGAACGATTATACGGAAAGGATTATCCTGAAAAGGATTGTCGTAGGGAAGAATTGTTATAGGTAATGAATGT
This sequence comes from Neocrepidodera transversa, assembly GCA_963243735.1. Lineage (NCBI taxonomy): Eukaryota > Metazoa > Arthropoda > Insecta > Coleoptera > Chrysomelidae > Neocrepidodera > Neocrepidodera transversa. The sequence goes on along the minus strand of OY725347.1, from coordinate 4,473,964 downwards.
CGTGGGAAGCGCTTGTTCTGGGGAAGGATTGTCGCAGTGAAGGATTGTTTGGAGAAGGAATAATCCTTCCCTGCGACAATCCTTTCCTAAGGCAATTTACCTACAATTAATCTTTACTATTATTATTTAATGAAATTTATTGAAAAACATTCAATTTTACTTTTTGGGTATTTCCCAATATTTATATTTCTACGAAGGTGTTTTTTTTTTAAATACATAAAAATAGTAACTGATTTCCATTTCATTGGTCTTGTGAGCATATGTAAGAAATATATGTCACGGGGAAGGATTGTCGAAGGGAAGAATTGTCGAGGGGAAGAATTGTCGAGGGGAAGAATAATCACTGGGAAGAATTGTCCGGGGAAGGATTGTCAAGGATTCTCTTCTCCCTCCAATCAGCAGTATAAATAAATATTAAGTTAAAACTTCATTTAAAAAAAATCTTATTCTCTACAATTAATTTTTCGTTCCTCTCAATAATTAATTAGTGATTTAATATTTTAAAAGTCGAATAAATACTGTTTTATAATAAATAATATTTGAAATGCGTTTCAGTGATTGTGTTCAAGTAAGTCGAGGTTACTTGAGCTGAAAACGATTTGTTATGCTTTCTGTGCGTAGGTCAGTATTATAAACTAAGTACATACACCATTTTTATTATATTAACAAAACCGCAAGTAACGTTTTTTTTTGCGAAATACAATACGCACGTGTTGACTTTACAGTTTAGAATGTAAATGTAAATCTTTCATATTTTAATTACACATATTTGTTCGTTTAGAAAAATATAAAATAAAAATATAAATATATAATTGTACCCAGCCCGATATGTACAGAGTGCATTCAAAATTTAATGATTAATTGGATTTTTTTTTGAATTGTTATTAAAAACGGGGAAATAATACAATTTCGCAAGTTGAATTATTACATTTATTTTTTAATGCACTTTTTAGTGAGTCTGCAATGATTTTCTGTAAGAAAAAAATGTTGTTATCCCCTTGATATGACAATTATTCCCGGATAATCCTTCCCCAAACAATCCTTAATTGCGACAATCCTTCCACAGGACATTTTTTTCTCACGACAATCATTCCTTACAATAATTCTTTTCTACGACAATTCTTTTAAGGACAATCCTTTCCGTACAATCTTCTCCAGGACAATAGTTTCCCATGCCAATCATTCTTTAGAAAATTCTTTTCGGCCAATCCTTTCCGAGGACAATCATTTTCCAGGACAATCGTTACGCACGACAATCATTTCCTGTTATAATTTTTCCCTACGATAATACTTCTGCGGCGGAAAATCTTCTTTGGGCAATCCTTTCCCAGGACAATAGTCTTCCACGACAATCCTTCCTTGTGACAATCCTTCTCAAGACAATACTTTTCGGATAATCCTTTCCGGATATTCCTTTCCGCGTAATCCTTCCCGAGGACAATTGATTTCCATGTCAATCTTTTTTCAAATAATTTCCCAGGACAATTGCTTCCCACGTCAATTATTCCCTACGACAATCCTTCACCAGGATAATCGTTTCCCATAACAATCATTCCATAACGACAATTTTGCCTTATGACAATCCTTCTTAGGACAATCCGTAAATCTTTCCGAATAATCCTTCCCGTGGACAATAATTTGAAACGTTTTTAAACAAAAAAAAATTGGACGCCAGTCTAATTGATTTTTTGACGTATTTAGGAAACAACTGACAAAAAAACTATGATATATTTCAAAATCCGTCCTTTCTTTCTTTTTGGGGGTTTAAGGAAATTAAACTCAAATTAACCGTTTTGTTTTATTTTATAAGAAAAATTTAAATCTTTCAGACTCTTTCTTTTTTTCTGAAAATATGACTTAGTTTGGTTTTTGGCTTGTCTTCGAGGAGGAAAAAAACTTGTAGTCCCAAAAGAAAATGTTCTGTCCAAAAAAAAACATGTTCCAATAAAAGGTTTGGTCCAAAAAACAAACTTGTTCCAAAAAAAATTGTACCAAAAACTCTAAAGTTAATATAAGACAAAAATATTATAAATTACCAGATTTCGTGGTCTCTGGTTTAAAAAAAGAATATAAAACAAGAATAATATTAATATGAAAATAATTAAAGTGAATTAAATCTGTAAAAACGAATTAAAAATAGATTCTCTTTTTGTAATCGAGACTGAAAGAGAGCCACAAACATCAGATAATTAATATTATTATAAAAGATGAGATATAAACTTTTAAGTAAATATAACAAAAAAATATACCGGCACAAAAAATGAATTAAAAATAACAGTAAATAAAAGTTAAAGCGTCGAAATAATTAATAATGATAACAGGGGACAAAATATAATATAATAAAAACTTACCCTATAGTTCGAAGGGATATCAAGCGAGTCTAAAATTAAAATATACTGAGCAGATGAATAATGAAATACAGGGTGGCAGAGAAAAAAAACGTAACACATTTTTCAAATAATCCTTCTCCAGGACAATCGTTTCCCACGACAAATATTCCCTGCGACAATCCTTTCCCAGGACAATCATTTCCCACGACAACCATTCCCTACGACAATCATTCCCTACGACAATTTTACCCTACAACAATCCTTCTCAGTACAATCCTTTACGGACAATCCTTCTCCAAATAACGACGACAATCGTTTCCAAGGACAATAGTTTCCCACGACAATTCTTCCCCAGACAATCCTTTCCCAGATAATCCTTTCAGAATAATCCTTTTCCAGGACAATCATTTACCATGACAATTCTTCCACAAATAATCCTTTCCTAATGCAATTTACCCACAATTAATCTTTATTATAATTATTTGATGAAATTTATATGAAAAACATTCGAATGTACTTTTTGGGTATTTTAGAGTATTTATAATTCTACGAAGACAGTCAAGTAATTTTTTTTTAATACTGTCATTCCCCCCCCCCCCCCCCTACTACCAGCATGTCCAAACACTTTCTCAATTATTTAACACTTTTTACTATTACAATTTCTTCGAGATCTGGAAAAATAAAAACTATTTGTTTTATGCTTTTACTTTCCCGACACACCTCCTAGAAGGGAAAGTATTGTGAACGACTTAAAAAAAAATTCGAGATAAAAACGGAAATATCCATTTTCGGGTCCCCTGAAACGATTAAGATCATTTCCAGATGGAAGTCTGTCTGTCTGTCTGTCTGTCTGTGTGTATGTGTGTGTGTATTCTTCCACGATAGAGGCTACACGTTTAATCCGATTGAGCTGAAATTTGGTGTAGGGGTTTGAAATTCGACTTGCAATATGTCATTTGAAAGTCCTTGAAGAACTCTATTCAGAATAGTCAAAATTATTTCTCCAAATGTCATCTGTCAAAAATAAAAAAATGTCAAAACTTGAAATTTTAGCATTAAATATTTGAAAAAGTATTCGTGGATACTCGTCGGGAAAGTTTTGGGGCGACACAATCGATTTTTTTTCTTAACTGTGTATTCATTGTCATTTTCAGATTCTATTTTTGCTGTTTTTTTTCTTATTTGTTTCAAATTTGACGATCACAAAATTCCATACAAGTCGTCGTCTATATCTTGTTCCGAGTGGTCATCATACTCGAGTTCTTCAATCGACAATCATTTCTTGCTACAATCCATCTCCAGCTACAATCGTTTTGCACGACAATTCTTTCCTGCGATAATCCTTCCTAGGATAATCCTTTTCCAGGACAATCGTTTCCCACGACAAGCCTTCCTTGCGATTATCCTTACTCACGATAATCCTTCCCAGCGACAATCCGTTTCGGATAATCCTTTCCCAGGACAGTCGTTTCCCACGACAATGCTTTCCTGCGATAATCCTTCCCAAAACAATCCTTCCCCAATCAATCCATCCCCAAGCAATTCCTAACTGCAAAAAGCTTTCCTCAGGACACTCGTTACCCACGACAATCCATCCCGGCCACAATCCATTCCAGGACAATTCGTTTCGGACAATCCTTTCCTCAGGACAATTGTTTCCCACGACAATCCTTTCCTAGGACAATCCTTTCCCACGAAAAGCCTTTTGTGATAATCCTACCCCAAATAATCCTTCCCCTAATAATCCTTCCCCAAACAATTCTTAACTGCAACAATATTTCCTCAGGACATTTGTTACCCACGACAATCTTTCCCGGTGACAATCCGTTTCGGATAATCCTTACCCAGGACAGTCGTTTTACACGACAATTCTTTCCTGCGACAATATTTCCTAGAAAAATCCTTTCTCAGGACAATCGTTTCCCACGACAAGCCTTCCTTGCGATAATCCTTCCCCAAATAATCCTTCCCCTAATAATCCTTCCCCAAACAATTCTTAACTGCAACAATATTTCCTCAGGACACTTGTTACACACGACAATCTTTCCCGGCGACAATCCGTTTCGGATAATCCTTACCCAGGACAGTCGTTTTACACGACAATTCTTTCTTGCGACAATCTTTCCTAGGATAATCCTTTCTCAGGACAATCGTTTCCCGCGACAAGCCTTCCTTGCGATAATCCTTCCCCAAACAATCCTTCCCCAAACAATCCTTCCCCAAAACAATTCTTAAGTGCGACAATCTGTCCTCAGGACACTTGTTACTCACAACAATCCTTCCCTGCGACAATCCGTTTCAAATAATCCTTTCCCAGGAGAGTCATTTCCCACCATAATCTTTCCCTGCGATAATCCTTCCTAGGATAATCCTTTCTTAGGACAATCGTTTCCCACGACAAGCCTTCCTTGCGATAATCCTTCCCTAAACAATTCTTAACTGCGACAATTTTTTTTCAGGACACTTGTTACCCACGACAATCCTTCCCGGCGACAATCCTTTCCTGCGGCAATCCGTTTCGGATAATTATTTCTCAGAACAGTCGTTTCTCACGACAAGCCTTCCTTGCGATAATCCTTCTTCAAACAATACTTCCCCAAACAATTCTTAACTGCGACAATCTTTCATGAGTACAGTCGTTACCCACGACAATCCATCCCGGTGACAATCCTTTCCAGGACAATTCGTTTCGGACAATCCATTCCCAGGACAGTCGTTTCCCACGACAATGCTCCTCTGCGACAATCCTTACCGAGAATCCTTCCCCAAACAATCCTTAATCGCGTTAATCTTTCCCTAGGTTAAACGTTTCCCACCACAATCCTTCCCTGCGACAATCCTTTCTAGGCAGTTGAATTTAGACAGATGTACCTGTATATATATATTTTTAGTTTTGATAAATATTTTTAAATATTTAGTATCTGTTTTCTTGGCAATCTAGATAGGAAAAGTATGAAAATAAATTTTTATGTAAAAAATTATTGTAATTAAATTGTCAATAATTATGTAAACATTGATTAAATATGATTAAATTTAATAATCGAAGACACGATCACACGTTGAAAATTATTTCTCTTGAATACAATACCAATAATTAAAAAAAAATATCGTGTAAATTCCATGTATGCTCGTGCCTATAACTTATCAATAGACGGATGTCATTTTTTCTCGCACATTAATTTGTCACTTTAAGAATGTAATAAAAGAATAATATTTATTAATAATTGGTTATCGAGAAATCCGGTTTATAGAATCACATTTTTAAATAATTATTATTTTATTTCAGGTTACCACTATTGACTCTACTAGCTCTATTTCCGGTACTTGTGGTACCCCAAACTAGTCTTAAACCGTACGAGTACAATTTGACTCAATATACTAGGACGTTACCCGATGATCTCAGACCAATAGTTCAAAGAGCGTTAGCATTTGAGCGACAGCCAGCAGGAATTGGATCATTGATATGCGAGCCTCAGGAATCTATTGATTGTCCTGCGATGAAGTTTAGGAAACCGTCCGGAGAGTGTAATAACGTCAGGCATCCTAAATGGGGTAACAGAGGACAGAAATTTCTTAGGTTTATAGCACCTAATTATGCTGATAGTAAGTTGTTTATTTTTATTAAATTAGTTATAATAAAGTTGTTTTTTGTAATAATACGTATTATTAAATTTCATATTCAAATATTCTGTTTAGTAACGTGGCACAAAATTGATCGGAAACAAAAATTATCGAAAGGAATAATACTGATCGAAAATAGATTTGACTAATAAATTAATTGTTCAAAAAACGAAATAATCGAACATAAATCATACATAAAATTAATAAACATATACCAGAGAAATAAAATATTAACAAAAATGCTTTCAAAGCATATGCGATAATGCAGCCAGATTTATAATGTATCAAAATAATTTTACAATTTTATATACAATTTTAGTTGGTGTTTGACAATTTTTAACAAAATTCACATAAATTCTTTCCCAGACAATCCTTCCCCACGATAATTCATCCGCCAGATAATCTTTCCCCAGACAATCTGTCCCCAGACCATCTTTCGTCAGACAATTTTTCCCCAGACAATCCTTCCCCGTGACAGTCCTTCTACATGACACTACTTCCCCGCGGCTATCCATGCCTACGACAATCCTTCTCACGACAATTATTCCCCTGGCAATTCTTTCCTACTACAATTTTTCCCTACAAAAATTCTTCCCCGCCACAATTCTTCCCCCGAAAATCCTTCCCCACTACAATCCTTCCCCACGACAATCCTTCTCACGACAATTATTCCCCAGGCAAATCTTCCCTACTACAATTCTTCCTTACAAAAATTCCTCGCCGCGACAATCTTTCCCCAGACAATCCTTCCCCGCGACTGTTCTTCCCTAGACAATCATTACCCACGACAGTCCTTCCCCGCGCCTGTTGTTCCCCATGACAATCCATCCCTACGACAATCCTTCTCACGACAATTATTCCCCAGGCAATTCTTTCCTACTACAATTTTTCTCTACAAAAATCCTTCCCCGCGACAATTCTTCCCCCGAAAATCCTTCCCCACTACAATCCTTCCCCACGACAATCCTTCTCACGACAATTATTCCCCAGGCAAATCTTCCCTACTACAATTCTTCCTTACAAAAATTCTTCGCCGCGACAATCTTTCCCCAGACAATCCTTCCCGCGACAGTTCTTCCCTAGACAATCCTTCCCCACGACAGTCCTTCCCCGCGCCTGTTGTTTCCCATGACAATCCATCCCTACGACAATCCTTCTCACGACAATTATTCCCCAGGCAATTCTTTCCTACTACAATTTTTCTCTACAAAAATCCTTCCCCGCGACAATTCTTCCCCCGAAAATCCTTCCCCACTACAATCCTTCCCCACGACAATCCTTCTCACGACAATTATTCCCCAGGCAAATCTTCCCTACTACAATTCTTCCTTACAAAAATTCTTCGCCGCGACAATCTTTCCCCAGACAATCCTTCCCGCGACAGTTCTTCCCTAGACAATCCTTCCCCACGACAGTCCTTCCCCGCGCCTGTTGTTTCCCATGACAATCCATCCCTACGACAATCCTTCTCACGACAATTATTCCCCAGGCAATTCTTTCCTACTACAATTTTTCCCTACAAAAATCCTTCCGCGCGACAATCCTTCACCAGACAATCCTTCCCCATGACAAGCCTTCACCACGACAATCCTTCTAACGACAATTATTCCCCAGGCAAATCTTCCCTACTACAATTCTTCCCTACAAAAATCCTTCCCTGCGACAATTCTTTCCCAGAAAATCCTTCCCCACGACATTTCTTCCCCACGACAATCATTTTCATGACAATTATTCCCCAGGCATATCTTCCCTACTACAATTCTTCGCTACAAAAATCCTTCGCCGCGACAATCTTTCCCCAAAAAATCCTTCACCGCGACAGTTCTTCCCTAGACAATCCTTCCTCGCGACTGTCCTTCCCCTCGCCTATCCTTCTCCATGACAATCCATCCCTACGACAATCCTTCTCACGACAATTATTCCCTAGGCAATTCTTTCCTACTACAATTTTTCCCTACAAAAATCCTTCAACGCGACAATCCTTCCCCAGAAAATCCTTCCCCATGACAAGCCTTCCCCACGACAATCCTTATAACGATAATTATTCCCCAGGTAAATCTTCCTTACTTCAATTCGTCCCTACAAAAATCCTTCGCCGCGACAATCTTTCCCCAGAAAATCCTTCACCGCGACAGTTCTTCCCTAGACAATCCTTCCTCGCGACAGTCCTTCCCCTCGCCTATCCTTCTCCATGACAATCCATCCCTACGACAATCCTTCTCACGACAATTATTCCCTAGGCAATTCTTTCCTACTACAATTTTCCCCTACAAAAATCCTTCCCCGCGACAATCCTTCCCCAGAAAATCCTTCCCCATGACAAGCCTTCCCCACGACAATCCTTCTAACGATAATTATTCCCCAGGTAAATCTTCCCTACTTCAATTCGTCCCTACAAAAATCCTTCGACGCGACAATCTTTCCCCAGACAATCCTTTCCCGCGACAGTTCTTCCCTAGACAATCATTACCCACGACAGTCCTTCCCCGCGCCTATCCTTCCCCATGACAATCCATCCCTACGACAATCTTTCTCACCACAATTATTCCCCAGGCAATTCTTTCCTACTACAATTTTTCCCTACATAAAATCCTTCTCCGCGACAATCCTTCTCCAAAAAATCCTTCCCCATGACAAGCCCTCCCCACGACAATTATTCCCCAGGCAAATCTTCCCTACTACAATTCTTCCCTACAATAATCCTTCGACGCGACAATCTTTCCCCAGACAATCCTTCCCCGCGACAGTTCTTCCCTAGACAATCATTACCCACGACAGTCCTTCCCCGCGCCTATCTTTCCCCATGACAATCCATCCCTACGACATTCCTTCTCACCACAATTATTCCCCAGGCAATTCTTTCCTACTACAATTTTTCCCTACATAAAATCCTTCTCCGCGACAATCCTTCCCCAGAAAATCCTTCCCCATGACAAGCCTTCCCCACGACAAACCTTCTAACGACAATTATTCCCCAGGCAAATCTTCCCTACTACAATTCTTCCCTACATTAATCCTTCCCCGCGACAATATTTCCCCAGACAATCCTTACCCGCGACAATTCTTCCCCGCGACAATCCTTCCCCACGACAATCTATCCCCACGCCTATCTTTCTCCACGACAATCCTTCCCCACGACAATACTTCTCACCACAATTATTTCCCAGGCAATTCTTCCATACTATAATTCTTCCCTACAATAATCCTTCCCCGCGACAATCCTTCCAAATGACAATGCATCCCCGCGCCTATCTTTCTCCACGACAATCCTTCCCCACGACAATCCTTCTCACCACAATTATTCCCCAGGCAATTCTGCCCTACTACAATTCTTCCCTACAATAATCCTACCCCGCGACAATATTTCCCCAGACAATCCTTGCCCGCGACAATCCTTCTCTGCGACAATCCTTCCCCGCGACAATCCTTCCCCGCGCCCATCCTTCTCACGACAATACGTCTCACGATAATTATTCCCCTGGCAATTCTTCCTTACAAAAATCCTTCCCCGCGAAAATCTTTTCCCAGACAATCCTTGCTCGCGACAATCCTTGTCCGTTTTAATAAAAAAAAAGAGCGGCAAAATTTATTTTCCACAACTAATTAACGGCAAAAATGCGGCAAATTCTCCGAATTTTAGTTTTTTGATATTGTCATTATTTACGCACTTGATATCAGGTTAGCAAGATGTTTAATTTTTAATAAAAGAAAATAGCGGCAAAATTTATTTTTCTACAACTAATTAACGGCAAAAATGCGGCAAATTCTCCAAATTTTAGTTTTTTGATATTGTCTTTATTTACGCACTTGATATCAGGTTAGCAAAATGTTTAATTTTTAATAAAAGAAAAGAGCGGCAAAATTTATTTTTCTACAACTAATTAACGGCAAAAATGCGGCAAATTCTCCAAATTTTAGTTTTTTGATATTGTCATTATTTACGCACTTAATATCAGGTTAGCAAGATGTTTAATTTTTAATAAAAGAAAAGAGCGGCAAAATTTATTTTTCTACAACTAATTAACGGCAAAAATGCGGCAAATTCTCCAGATTTTAGTTTTTTAATATTGTCATTATTTACGCACTTGATATCAGGTTAGCAAGATGTTTAATTTTTAATAAAAGAAAAGAGCGGCAAAATTTATTTTTCTACAACTAATTATCGTCAAAAATGCGGCAAATTCTCCAAATTTTAGTTTTTTGATATTGTCATTATTTACGCACTTAATATCAGGTTAGCAAGATGTTTAATTTTTAATAAAAGAAAAGAGCGGCAAAATTTATTTTTCTACAACTAATTAACGGCAAAAATGCGGCAAATTCTCCAAATTTTAGTTTTTTGATATTGTCATTATTTACGCACTTGATATCAGGTTAGCAAGATGTTTAATTTCTAACAAAAAAAAGAGCGGCAAAATTTATTTTCCACAACTAATTAAAGGCAAAAAGCGGCAAATTACTATTAAGATACGGTTGTAATTTTCGGAAGTTGTCTAAGTTGATAGACGTCCAAAATCGTGTAATTTTCTCTAAAAAACTGAATTTCGTTTTTTATTTCATACATAAGGAAACCATGTTGTAGGGAATTTCATGGGCTACAGGGTCATATGAATTTCAATCTTTATGGACCCTCAGTTTAAAGGGCTCTCTTAATTTTTTTCAACAGACATTTTAAAGATCTGTTTATGTACTTTAAATGGTTTTCTGCACCGGAAAAAATTCTCATTTTCCGTGATTTAACGTTTAAATGTTTAAATAAAACTGCAAACAGAAAATCTCTGTCAAGAAGCCATAATTCGCTTTATATTACGTCTAAAATAACAAGGAAAGGAAACAAATTCCTGTGTTTTTTCATAAGCTTCATTTTTTTTTTTTTTTTTTTTTTTTTTTTTTTTTTTTTTTTTTTTTTTTTTTTGGACAGATTTATAAAATGACTTACTGGTGTCCAACTGGAGAATAAAAACTTAAAAAGTCACACCATCTATCGCAGGTTGATGAGTACCAACAATCACAATCATTTATTAGGATCAAATCCTTTGGTAAAAGCGACTGGCCAAGTACAATTTTGCGCCGGTAGATAGCTCACTCTGTTTTTTGGATAAAAACTATGATTATGCCTCAGATGTCGTTAAATAAATATGTTACAAATATCAGAAGGGGATGACGCAGCTAAGCAGCTAAGTACTACGAACACAAACAAACTAAAAAATACCATATTATAAAATTAACATTTTTTTTTTCTAGAATTCATTCACCTCATTTACAAATTTTTTATTATAAAAACCAAGGACCATTATAGTCAAATAACTTGTTTTCCATATATCTAATAGTTTCATAAGACGTCACACTATTGCAAGAGTTGGTTTGAATCATTCATTAATTCAGTCCTCGTATTTAAATAAATTATTTTGAATATTTAAAGTAGCAATAAATAATAATACTAGTTTTCCTATATTTAATCCTCGTACCAGAAAACCCTAGAAAACAAAGGAAAAGGAAGACTAGAGTTTGTTTAACCATCCCCTGCCATTACGTCATAATCGGTGACGTATTCTGCTATTTTACGTTTGTCATATATTATTTGAATGTTATTTTACACTTAACCTCAAAATTAATATATTACTAATGACATATGTTAAGGATTATTTTCAATGACGCATGTTAAGGTGTGTTTGATAATGCCAAATGCATGCGTTGCGTACCTTTTTATTTTTACATAATTTATTTTTTTTTACTTGAAACCTCCGTTTTTTTTTACTGATTTATTTAAAATTTCTATCCTGAGCATGATTAAATGGCGAATTATATAATATATATATTAAAAATGTATTATACGATTATATTTTTGGGGTGAACCCAAACGTTGTAAACTGCATCTAACGGTAAAATCGGTATTCCAGCAACTCTTTCTCTTGAAAAGTAATTAATCAAGAAATACGTTAATGACGTCAAAATTTCGTCTCATTATTTCGTGAATGATAGATCAAGTTGGACAATGTACAAACTTTATTATTAATATTATTTTTTAATATTCCATCTTTATTTCACGATATTCTGTCTTTTTAAGTAATATTTCTTTCTATGTTTTTTGTTCTTCTTCTATTTCTATGATGTTTTCTTCTATAATTGGTATCTCGATTTGTTAAATATTTCTTATTTTTATTATTATTAGTTAACTTAATATAATAAAGTTATTGCATATTTTAGGAACATTGGTAAATTCTATATAAAAAATTCTTAATATATAAAAAATTATAAGCATAGTACCAGGAGCACTAAATGTACTAAACACATTTTATTGATAAATTGAAATAATAAGGAAATAAAAATAACAAATAACAAAAATATATTCCGAAGCAGAAAAAACTATCATGGGTCTAAATTACTCATTTCTTTGCTTTTTTTTTAAATCGGATTTTTTCTTGTTTTTAATTTTTATTTTATTTTTAATTATGTTTACTGATTTTTCTGTTTTTTTTCTGTTTTTTTTTCAGATTGCTGTCTAATTTTTTCTAATTTTTCTGTTTTTTAACTAATTTATTCTGATTTTTTAACTTTTTTTTATAATTGTTTCTTATTTTCTGATTTTTTCTATTTTTTCTGTTTTTTTGTTTCTTGTTTGTTTTTTTAATTTTTTTTTAAGTGGTTTCTAATTGTTTCTCATTTTCTGATTTTTTCACAATTTTTCTAATTTATATTTATCTCTTATGACCTTTTCTCATTTATTTTGTTTTTTTAAATCTTCTGTTTTTTTTCTCACTGTTTTTATTTTTTATAGTTTTTGTTTGTTTTTTAATTTTTTTGATTTTTCGTATGTTTGCTGATTTTTTTTGTTATATTCTGTACGGTTTTTTAATTTTTTTCTAAAGTTTTCTGATTTTTTATCAATTTTTATAATTCATTTATTATTTATTTATTTTTTTAATAATTTATTTATTTATTTATTAATTATGCTTTTTCTCCTTTATTTTGTTTTTTTTAAACCTTCCGTATTTTTCTCACACTTTTTTGATTTTTCTAGTTTTTTAGTTTATTATTTAATTTTTTTGATTTTTTCGTATGTTTCCTGTTTTTTCTGTCTTTTTTATATTACTGTCCAATTTTTTTTATTTTTATTTTAAGTTTTCTAATTTGTTCTATTTTTTCTAACATTTTTCTCAATTTTTATAATTCATTTATTATTTATTTATTTTTTTAATAATTTATTTATTTATTTATTATGTTTTTTCTCCTTTATTTTGTTTTTTTATATCTTCCGTATTTTTGTCACTTTTTTGATTTTTTCTAGTTTTTTAGTTTGTTATTTGATTTTTTCCTGTTTTTTCTGTCTTTTTTATATTACTGTCTAATTTTTTTTATTTTTTTTAAGTTTTCTAATTTGTTCTATTTTTTCTAACATTTTTCTCAATTTTTATAATTTATTTATTATTTATTTATTTTTTTAATAATTGTTTTATTTATTTATTATGCTTTTTCTCCTTTATTTTGTTTTTTTAAATCTTTCGTATTTTTCTCACATCTTTGATTTTTTCTAGTTTTTTGTGTTAATTGTTTTTTTTTGATTTTTTCATATGTTTCCTGTTTTTTCTATTTTTTTTTATATTACTGTCCAATGTTTTCTATTTTTTTTCGAAAGTTTTCTAATTTGTTCCAGTTTTTTCTGATTTTTTTCTCAATTTTTATGATTTATTTATTTATTTTTCTATATTTTTTATATTTTATTTCTTTATTATGCTTTTCTCACTTATTTTGCTTTTTTTAAACCTACCGATTTTTTCTCACTTTTTTGGTTTTATGTAGTTTTTTCTTTTATTATTTAATTTTTTTGATTTTTTCGTACGTTTCCTGTTTTTTCTGTTTTTTTTTATATTACTGTCCAATGTTTTCTATTTCTTTCGAAAGTTTTCTAATTTGTTCCATTTTTTCTGATTTTTTTTCTCAATTTTTATAATTTATTTATTTATTTTTTTATTTTATTTATTTATTATTCTTTTCTCACGTATTTTGCTTTTTTCTCACTTTTTTGATTTTTCTAGTTTTTTTGTGTTAATTATTTTTTTTTTGATTTTTTCATATGTTTCCTGTTTTTTCTATATTTGTTTTATATTACTGTCCAATTTTTTCTATTGTTCTTCGAAAGTTTTCTAATTTGTTCTATTTTTTTCTAACTTTTTTCTCAATTTTTTCTTATTTTATTTTGTTTTTTTTATATCTTCCGTATTTTTCTCACTTTTTTGATTTTTTCTAGTTTTTTTTGTTTGTTATTTGATTTTTTGATTTTTTCGTATGTTTCCTGTTTTTTCCACTTTTTTTTTATATTACTGTCCAATTTTTTCTATTTTTTTTCAAAAGTTTTCTAATTTATTCTATTTTTTTCTTACTTTTTTCTCAATTTTTATAATTTAATTATTTTTTTAATAATTGTTTTATTTATTTATTATGCTTGTTCTCCATTGTTTTGTTTTTTTTTAAATCTTTCGTATTTTTCTCACTTTTTTGATTTTTTCTAGTTTTTTTTTGTTATTTAATTTTCTTGATTTTTTCGTATTTTTCCTGTTTTTTCTATTTTTTTTTTATATTACTGTCCAATTTTTTCTATTTTGTTTCGAAAGTTTTCTAATTTGTTCTATTTTTTTCTGATTTTTTTCTCAATTTTTATAATTTATTTATTATTTATTTATTTTTTTAATAATTGTTTTATTTATTTATTATGCTTTTTCTCCTTTATTTTGTTTTTTTAAATCATCCGTATTTTTCTCACTTTTTTGATTTTTTCTAGTCTTTTTGTTTGTTATTTAATTTTTTTAATTTTTTTGTATGTTTCCTATTTTTTCTGTCTTTTTTTATTACTATCCAATTTTTTTTTATTTTTTTTCGAAAGTTTTCTAATTTATTCTATTTTTTTCTGATTTTTTTCCCAATTTTTATAATTTATTTATAATTTATTTATTTTTTTATAATTTTTTTATTTATTTATTATGGTTTTCTCAATCAATTTGCGTTTTTTTTTCCGATTTTTTCTCACTTTTTTGGTTTTTTGTAGTTTTTTAGTTTATTATTTAATTTTTTTGATTTTTTCGTACGTTTCCTGTTTTTTCTGTTTTTTTTTTATATTACTCTCCAATGTTTTCTATTTTTTTTTGAAAGTTTTCTAATTTGTTCTATTTTTTTCTGATTTTTTTCTGATTTTTTTCTGATTTTTTTCTGATTTTTTTCTGATTTTTTTCTGATTTTTTTCTCAATTTTTATAATTTATTTATTTTATTTATTTATTTATTATTCTTTTCTCACTTATTCTGCTTTTTTTAAATCTTCCGATTTTTTCTCACATTTTTGGATTTTTCTAGTTTTTTAGTTTATTATTTAATTTTTTTTGATTTTTTCGTACGTTTCCTGTTTTTTTCTGTTTTTTTTTTATATTACTGTCCAATTTTTTCTATAGTTTTATAATTTGTTGTATTTTTTTCTGATTTTTTTCTCAACTTTTCTAATTTATTTTTATTTATTAAAATTTTTTCTGATTTATTTTGTTTTTTTTTAAATCCTCTAAATTTTTTTCTCATATAAGAGATACGAATGAATGAAAACAAGAATAATCATTTAATAGTTCAATTTTTTCCCTTTTAAAAAACTAAAAACATTTTAAATCTGATATCCAAAAATACTAAAAAATCTAATTTTTTACAAATCGATTTAAAATAATCTCAATCGATATAGTTTTTGGTCTATTATACAGTGTGTGTTTAGGTCCAGCGACCAATTATTCAAAGACATCGGTCATCGATAGCAACTTCGTAATTCACTTTCACTGTTAGAGACGTCAGAAGCCGGCCTCTGCCCAAAGCCAACTCGATTACAAACACGATTGTAACGGAGAAATTACTTACGATATTCTTCTATTTTTTTCGTAGTCACTTTTCTATATTTCCTCATTTATTTGCCAAGAAAGTGCTTTCTTCTCGTTGTCGATAGATAGACTTCGCCGGACAGGTGGACAGGGTCGGGTTTAGAAGATATTAAAATGCAAGATTAAAATCTAATTTGCAGAACAAAAAACGAGAGCACAAGTTACATTTTTCTCGGAAATTAAGAGTCCGAAAATAATTTTAGTACACTAAACTAATAACTGAAAATGATCTTCTTTATTTTAGTAATAATTTAATATTATTCTTTTTAAGAAAATTATTCATTTTTACTTGTAATTCTTTATCTACTTTCAAATTTTAAATTTTTATTAAATATAATTTCTTTTTTTTATTGAAATTATTAATTTTCTTTCAATCTAGAATTTGATCAGATTTTTTTATATTTCCTCATAGTTTTTCATTGTTTATGATTTTTTATTGTTTTATATTTTTTTAAATTGCTGTATAATGTTTTTTAATAGTTTCTATTGTTTTTTTATTTTTTTTTTTTTTTTCAAATTTTTTCCTAATTTTCTTATTTTGTGATTTTTTCCAAATTTTTCAAATTTCTTTTTATTCCTTCTGAATTTGTCTAATTTCTTTTTATTTGTTATGATTTTTTTTTGATTTATTTGTTTTTTTTTAATTGGATTTTTTTCTGTTTTTTTTCTCTTTTTTTTGTTTTTTTTTCCAGATTACTGTCTATTTTTTTCTATTTGTTTCTCTTTTATAATTAATTTATTCTGATTTTTTAACTTTTTTTGTAATTGTTTCTAATTTCCTGATTTTTTCTGATTTTAACTCTTATTTTTTTGTTTATTTTTTTTTCAATTTTTTCTAATTTTTTTCAAGCGGTTTCTAATTGCTTCTTATTTCGTGATTTTTTCCAAATTTTTCTAATTTTTTTCTTCTGAATTTGTCTAATTTCTTTTTATTTGTTATGATTTTTTTTTGGTTTATTTGTTTTTTTAATCGGATTTTTTTTTTCTGATTTTTTTTTCAGATTATTGTCTATTTTTTTCTATTTGTTTCTCTTTTATAATTAATTTATTCTGATTTTTTAACTTTTTTTGTAATTGTTTCTAATTTCCTGATTTTTTTCTGATTTTAACTATTATTTTTTTGTCTGTTTTTTTTTTTCAATTTTTTCTAATTTTTTTCAAGCGGTTTTTAATTGCTTCCTATTTTGTGATTTTTTCCAAATTTTTCAAATTTCTTTTTATTCCTTCTGAATTTGTCTAATCTCTTTTTATTTGTAATGATTTTTTTTTGATTTATTTGTTTTTTTTAATTGGACTTTTTTCTGTTTTTTTCTCTTTTTTTTTTATTTTTTTTCAGATTACTGTCTATTTTTTTCTATTTGTTTCTCTTTTATAATTAATTTATTCTGATTTTGAACTTTTTTTGTAATTGTTTCTCATTTCCTGATTTTTTCTGATTTTAACTATTATTTTTTTGTTTGTTTTTTTTTTTCAATTTTTTCTAATTAAACGGTTTCTAATTGCTTCTTATTTTGTGATTTTTTCCCAATTTTTGTAATTTCTTTCTTCTGAATTTGTCTAATTTCTTTTATTTATTAGGTTTTTTTTTTATTTATTTGTTTTTTTTTTAATCGGATATTTTTCCTGTTTTTTTCTGTTTTTTTTTCAGATTACTGTCTAATTTTTTCTACATTATTCTGTTTTCTAATCAATTTATTCTGATTTTTTAACTTTTCTTATAATTGTTTTTCCCATTTCTTAATTTTTTTTCTGATTTCCTCCATTTTTGTTTTGTTTTTTTTTTAAATTTTTTCTAATTTTATTAAATGGGTTTCTAATTATTTCTCTTTTTAATGGTTTCTCATATTCCTATTTTTTAACAATTTTTCTAATTTCTATTTACTTATGTTTTTTCTTATAAATTTTGTTTTTTAAATCTATTTTTTTTTTCACCTTTTTGATATCTTTTCGTTTGTTTTTGAATTTTTTTCGATTTTTTCGTTTGTTTGCTGATTTTTTCTTTTATTTTTTATATTTCAATTTTTTTATTTTTTTTTGTTTTCTTATTTTTTCTCAATTTTTTTAATGTCTTTTTATTTATTATGCTTTTTCCTCATTTATCTTGTATTTTTTTAAACCTTATGATTTTTTTTTCACTTTTTGATTTTTTCTAGTTTCTTTGTTTGTTATTTAGTTTTTTGATTTTTTCGTACGTTTGCTGATTTTTTTCTGTTTTTTATATCACTGTCCAATTTTCTAGTTTTCTAATTATCTCAGATTTTTTCTCAAGTATTTTAAATTTTTTTCATTTATTACGATTTTTTCTGATTTATTTATTTTTTTCTCATTTTTTGTTTTTTTCTAGTTTTTTTTATTTGTTTTTTATTTTTTTTAAATTTTTTCGTATGTTTGCTGATTTTTTCTAATTTGTTCTAGTTTTTTCTGATTATTTCTCAATTTTTCTAATTTCTTTTTATTTATTAAGATTTTTTCTGGTTCATTTTGTTTTTTTAATCTAATTTTTTTATTTTTTTCTGATTTTTTCTTATGTTTGTTGATTTTTTTTTATTGATTTTCTCTTAATTTTTAAAATTTCTATTTATTTCTTATGATTTTTTCTGATTTATTTTGTTTTTTTATCTGTTGATTTTTTCACTCACTTTGATTTTTTTTTCTGTTTTTTTTTAGTTTTTCTGTTTGCTTTCTCAGAGTTTATTTTTTTGATATTTTCTAATGTTTGCTGATATTTTCTGATTATTTCTGTTTCTGTCTAATTTTTTCTAAAATTTTCTAATTTCTTCTGATTTTTTAAATATTTTTTTAATTGTTTCTCATATTAGTTTTTTTCTCATTTTTTTTAAATTTCCTTTTATTTCTTTTGAATTCTCATTTGTTTTATTTATTTTATTTTTCTGATTTATTTTATTTTTTTTTTTGATTTTTTAGATTACTGTCTGATTTTTTCAATTTTTTAAATTTTTTTCTAATTGTTTCTCATTTTTTGGTTTTTTTTTTCAATTTTTGTATTTTCTATTAATTTCTTATGATTTGTCTGATTAATTTTTGTTGCTGTTTTTTTTTTGTTTTTTTCTCTTTTTTAGATTACTGTCTACTTTTTTCTGGTTTTTTAATTGTTTCTGATTTTCTGATTGTTTCTCAATTTTTTAATTTTTTTTTATTTCTCATGATTTTTCCTGATTTATTTTGTTTTTTGTTTTTACTTTTCTAATTTTTTCTCACTTTTTTTGATTATTTCTCATTGTTTTGTTGATATTTTCCTGATTTTTTTCTAGGTTTTTTTCTGTTTGGTTTTCTGTTTTTATTTTTGGTTTTGTCTTATGTTTGCTGATATTTTCTGTCTTCCAGATTACTGTCTAATTTTTTCTAAAATTTTCTAATTTTTTTTGATTTTTTAAATTTTCTACTAATTGTTTCTCATATAAGTTTTTTCTCATTTTTTTTTAATTTCCTTTTATTTCTTTTGAATTGTTCTAATTTGTTTTATTTATTTTACTGTCTAATTTTTTCTATTTTTTTTTTTTTTTTTTTTTTTTTTTTTTTTTTTTTTTTTTTTTTTTTCTATTTATTTATTATGATTTTTCTGATTTTTTTGTTATGTTTCTGTTTTTTAGATTACTGTCTAATTTTCTTTTTTTTAATTGTTTCTTATTTTCTGATTGTTTCTCAATTTTTTTAATTTATTTTTATTCCTTATGATTTTTTCTGATTTATTCTCTTTTTGTTTTTAATTTTCTAATTTTTTCTCACTTTTTTTGATTTTTTCTCATGGTTTTGTTGATTTTTTTCTAGTTTTTTTTTCTGTTGGGTTTTATGCTTTTATTTTTGGTTTTTTCTTATGTTTCCTAATATTTTCTAATTTCTTCTGCTTTTTATTTTTTTTAATGTTTCTGATTTTCTGTTTTTTAAATTCTTCTAATTTCTTTTTATTTCTTTTGTTTTTTTCTGATTATTTTTGATTCTTCTGATTTTCCCTAATTTTTTACTTTCCCGGACCCATCAAAGGGAAAGTAAGGTGAACGAGCAAAAAAAAAATGAGATATCGATGGAAATATCTATTTTGAGGTCCCCCAAAAAGATTGAAACCATTTCCAGCGTATGGTCTGTCTGTGTGTCTGTGTGTAATCTTCCACGATAACTGCCGAACCGTTTGACCAATCAAGCTGAAATTTGGTATGCAGGGTAGGTGTGTGCCTAGAATGGGATCATTAGTTTTTGGTTTAAATTGGTACAGTGGAGGGTCCTCAAGACCGACATTGGTTAATATACATGTAACAATTTTTTGCTGTTGTAGTACAAAGTTTTAGAGCATAAAATTACCTACAATTTTTGTCTTAAGTCTTTTCCAAAATTCCCAATAGTTGCGCCACTAGAGGGCGCGTAAAAATGTGCATGTATGTTTTCTCTTAGTTTTTTTTGATTTTGAGGACAAACAATACATTTTAGTGCAAAATGTTGTAGTACAAAGTTTTAGAGCATAAAATTCTCTATAACTTTTGTCTCAAACTTTTTCCAAAATCTCCAATAGTTCCGCCACTAGAGGGCGCGTAAAAAAGTGCATGTATGTTTTCTCTTAGTTTTTTTTGATTTTGAGGACAAACAATCTATTTAGTGCAAAATTTTCTGGTGCAAAGTTGTAAAGCATCAAATTTTCTTTAACTTTTATGTTTAACTTTTATCGAATTCTTCATAGTTTCGCCGCTAGATGGCGAGAAAAATACAAATTTAAAATTCCCTACAGCTATTGTATGAAAATTTTTCCCGAATTCTCAATAGTTTTCACACATGATTTTAGAAGATCCTAATTGTAGCAGTATGATATATAATATGCGCATGCGCAGCTTATGTCATTACCAACATTGAAATATTAATTCACGGTGGTCAGCTCAGACTCTTTGAACAATTGTCCAATTGAGACAAATTTTGTAAGTAACTAATTTTTCCACTGACTCATCAGCTGAACTGCTTTTCTAGTTGTCATAAACTCAGAAATTTTCGCTGACCAATTTCTAATTACACGTCACGTCCATATTGTAAAAACTTAATATTATTTAATCCAATCTAATACTTTTACTATATAAAAAAATTATTAAGATAGTTACTAAATTTAATTGATATTAATTTGCTGTTTTTATCCGGCTAAAACCGCTCCTGTTTATTTCTTGTTTTACAAAAGTTAAATAACAGTCATCGAGAGGTCTGAGATAAACTAATTATATCTGAAGTTTTTTTGTTAGTATAAAATATCTCGTAATGTGCACCCAGTTACTTGACATTCGTTCTTTTTTCCAATTCCGAAGCAGAAAGTCAAGTTGAATTGCTCATTGATTTTTAATTAATTCAACAGTGATTGGTGTAATGACGGAAGAATAACTTTTGTTTTTTGTTTTAATTATATTTCTTAGATTGAAATTAACGATAACTATTAGAGAAATCTTACAAATGTGTCTTAATAAGTTTCTTTTACCAGTTCAAAATCTTAGCAACACAAAAATGTTTTCAAAAATGTAGTAATAGATTGTTTTGTTATATTTAGATGAATTTTTCCAAATTTATAAAAAAATTATATCAAGTTTTATTTATGCTCTTTTAAATGGTCCAACTGAAATTTTAATTTATGATGATTTT
Organism: Neocrepidodera transversa; assembly: GCA_963243735.1. Classification (NCBI taxonomy): domain Eukaryota; kingdom Metazoa; phylum Arthropoda; class Insecta; order Coleoptera; family Chrysomelidae; genus Neocrepidodera; species Neocrepidodera transversa. Next base: position 4,452,481 of record OY725347.1, on the reverse strand, counting down.
TGTCATTTTATATTCGTTTTCTCAAAATTTTTTTAGGTTAGAAAAAGTACTAAAAATTATGATTAATTTAGTAACGAGAAAAAATCGATAGAAATCGACAAAAAAAGTCTACAAAAATCGAAAAAATCGAAAGAGATAGAAAAAATCAATAGAAATAAAAAATAATAAAAAAAATCCAACGAAATCGACAAAATGGAAAGAGATCGAAAAAAAATCGAACGAGATTGAAAGAAATCGAAAAAAATCGAAAGAAATCGGCAAAAATCGAAAAAATCAGAAAAATTAGAAAAAAAACTGAATGAATTTGAGAAAAAATCAAAAAACAATAGAAAAAATTTAAAAACAACAGAAAAAACATCAAAAAAAATGAGAAAAAATACGAATAAACAAAAAAATCAAAAAATATCCTAGGATATAAAAAAATTAGAAAAGAAAAAGAAATAGCTAAACAATAGAACAATGAGAAAAAAAAACAAAAAAATTAGAAAATATTGAAAAAATCAGAATAAAAGATGAAAAAAAAATCAAAAAATTCAGTGAAAACCGAGAAAAAATTAGATGTATCGAAAAAATAAGAAAAAAACCGGATATAATCGAAAAAGAAAATTATTGGAAAATATTGGAAACAAATGAAGAATAAAATTGTTAAAAAAAAAATCAAAAAAATCGCAAAAAATCGAAAAAAGTCGTAAAGAACAAACAAAAACCAGGAACAATTATGAACAAAAAAAGAAAGGAATAAAAAAATAAATGAAAAACGTCGAAAAAATTGAAATAAATCGCAACAAAATCACAAAAAAATGGCAAAAAAATCGGATAAAATCAAAGGAAAAAAATGAAAGGAATAGAAATGAAATCGAAAAAAAGTAATTGGAAAAACAAGAAATAGAAAAAAAGACAAAACAATGACAAAAAAGAGGAAAAATTAGAAAACAATAAAAAATCAGAAAAAAAAACAAAAAAATCAGAAATCTATAAAATTATAAAAAAATTAGAAAAAGAAATAAAAAACCAGAACAAAAAAAACAAAACATCAGAATAATGAGAAAACAGGAAAAATGTAAAAAAAATAGGAGGAAAAAAAATGAAAAATAATACGAAAAAAAAACGAAAATAATCAAAAAAATTGTAAAAATCCAAAAAAAAAACAAAAAATCAAAGGAATAAGAAAAAATGAGACAAAAATTAGAAAACAAAAATGAAATCGAAAAAAAGTAATTGGAAAAACAAGAAATAGAAAAAAAGACAAAACAATGACAAAAAAAGAGGAAAAATTAGAAAACAATAAAAAATCAGAAAAATCGACCAAAATAAAAAAAAAACGACAAAATGCAAAGCGAGATTGAAAGAAATCGAAAAAAGTCGAAAGAAATCGAGAAAATCAGAAAAATAAGAAAAAGTTACAAAAAAACTGAAGTAATTTGAAAAAAACGAAATATAAAAAAAATATAGGAAAAAATTGGAAAAGAAAAGAAAGAAATAGAAAAAAATTAGAACAATGAGAGAAAAAATCAAAAAAAATTAGAAAATATTTAATAAATCAAAATAAAACATAAAAAAAAAAATCTAAAAATTTAGTGAAAAACGAGAAAAAATTAGAAGTATTGGAAAAAATTAGAAACAAATGAAGAATAAAATTGTAAAATATGGAAAAAAAAAATCAAAAAAATCGAACCGGAAAAAGTTGGAAAAAATCGTAAAGAACAACCAAAAACCGGAACAATTGTAAACAAAAAAAGAAAGAAAGAAAAAATAAATGAAAAATTTTGAAGGAATTGAAATAAATCGTACCAAAATCACAAAAAAATGGTAAAAAAATCGGAAAACATCAAAAGAAAAATGAAAAAAAAATCAAAGGATTAAGAAAAAATGAGAAAAAAATTAGAAAACCAAAAAGAAATAGAAAAAAAAGTAATTGGAAAAAAGAAATAGAAAAAAGACAAGGAAAAATTAGAAAACATCAACAAATCAGAAAAAAAACAAAAATCAGAAAAAGTCTCTTTCTATAAAATAATTATAAAATTATAAAAAAATTAGAAAAGGCAACAGAACAATAAGAAAAAATGAGAAAGTTAAAAAGAAATCGAAAAAAAAAAACAGAAAAAACTATAAAAAAAAAATCAGAATAATAAGAAAAAGGAAAAAAGTAAAAGAAAAAAAAATGAAAAACAATACGGAAAAAAACGAAAATAATCAAAAAAATTGTAAAAAAGCCAAAAAAAAACATTTTGTTCTAAAAATTTGAATCGGAAAAAAGTATGCATAATTTGTATGATGGGCACCGGAAGGGCCGGTCCGATCCTGCTCAAATTCAATAGGGTTCTTCCTTGTACAAAATTAAAGTGAAAACCAGAACTCGATCGGAGCTTTCGTTCAAAAGTTACCGTGTTTACATCCATACAGACATCCATACGTCCAGACAGGTTTTTTTTGCATTTTCGGACTCCGGGAACTCGGAAATGTCGAGAAAAGTGATAAAAAGTGGGGGTACAATAAAAATTGTATAATGATTTGAAATTTTCTAAGCAAATTTTTTATTTAAAATTTTTTTTATTGATTTATAAATATTATTGTTTTTTTTTTACAAATTACAAACACAATTACAAGTAGTAGGTATCATAAATTTGTCGAAATCGATAATTCCGTTTTCGAAGGTGAGCAAGTAGATTTCTTGATAGCTCTGTCGACATTCGAAACCAAAATCTGTACAGGAATCGCTAAAAAATTAATTAAAAATTATTATTACAACATCATTTTATAGTTATCAGTTTTTAACACCATAATGCGTCATAATTATAAACAAAGAAGATTTTATTTAGGTGCGTTATAGGTAGAATATATTTTTAATAATTTGGATTAAATGAAATTTCTTGTAATATAGTTATTTTTTTTCGCATATGGCAACGTTGCTCTTTTAATATGACGAATGCACTTGGAAATATTTTTAATTTTCTACAGAAAGAAAATGTGAATTTTTTTATACATTATGGGCTATTTATTTTTTTTTAATCAATCATGAAAAAAACATGATTTCACAAAAGATCACTTCAAATGTAAGTTTTATAATAATAATATTTTTTTATTATTGCTATAATTTTTAATAATACATTTTTTTTATTTATTTTTTTTATATAGGTACTTACTTGGAATTTCTTCTTGAGGTTGTTTGTTTGCTAGATCTAAAATAAAAAAAGATTTATTATAGCTATGTAAAGACTGGTTAAAATGTTTTTAAAATTTATAAATCATTTTTAAAATAACTAAAAAATTGACAAAGTAAATATTAGAATATTAAAGATCGAATCGAAAAAATCGATTTTCTTAAAAATCGATCTTATAATTTAATATTTATTCACACAATTTCATTTTAGTCAACTAAAGAAAAATACTTGAAACTCGGTGGTTTTTTATTCCTTCTGTCTGTCCTTTAAGGGAATCATTTATTTATTTACAATTTAATATATTTATGAAATGAAACAAATGGCTGGAAATGGCAATTTCCTGTTTCTGTCTAAATTTAGTAAGAATATATTTTGGGCATATCCGATCTTTTTTAAGCGATTTTGTAATAAAAGAATCGATACACTGATTAATCGCTTGTGAAAAGATCGATTTAAAAGATAGAGAATAGCAGGTAAAAACATCGATCGTGTGAATAATCGATTTAGATCGAAATAAAATTATGATTAGCTCTAATTTAAAAATTGATCGAGCATTAGTATTAATTCCAGAGTGTTTTAGTATTTATTAAAATCCATTAGGAATCAGTCATTACGTAGAATTCTGTGTTTTGGTTCAACTGTAAAATTATTTATATCTCTGTGCTATTCTTTGTTCGGATTGAAGCGGGAGAGATTTTTTAAATAAATATTTTATTTTTGAGCATAACAAATTAGTGCTACATATAGAAGAGTGTAGTTTTATTGAATCGTAACTGTAACTATTTGTTGCTTCCGATGCTGGTCCTTCGAACTTTGCTCTTTAACGTAAAAACAATGAAGTGAAGAAAACCATAAAAATTAGAATCTCTAAAAATATACAAACCAGCCCTTAACTTTAAAAAGTTTACTTCTTCCTTCAATTAAATCGTACAAAACAGTACTTGGTCGAGGGAGAGAATATTTTTAGGATTTTTTGATCGTACACGGACTAGTCGAGTCTGTGTTTTTTGTTTTTGTTTTTAAGGACTCCGAAAACAAAAATAAAAGTGAAACAAACCCTAAACTCTTATTTAAACCAAGAAAACTACAATTTATTCAAATTCATAGTTTTTTAATGGACCAATGTTAATTTAAGAGCAACGTTAGCATACATAGAAAACTCTGGTCTACATTTTGGTATATGATATGTCATGAATTGGTACAAAAGGTAACGGAGAAAACTAAGATAGAGAATTCCCTTATCTCTATTTTCTAACGAGGGTCCTTGATTTTAAGAAATAAAATAAAACAAGTATAGACATTCAACTTACTTCAAAATAAAATTGGACTTGAATTTGTAAACACGTCGAAATCTTTTGATGTTACCGCTTTCGGTCGGGACACCGAAAACAAAACAGAAACAAACGCAGAAAACTCAAGTCTTAAAAAAGTTCCTAAAAAGTTGCAGTTTTTTTTTTCGACACGAGTTTCTATTGTGTCAGTTTGGTAGAAAACTGTCTTTAGTTTACATAGCCAAAAAATCGAAATTATATTTACCGGATCCATACTCTATGTAACCGACCATGCTGAAACCGAATCCGGAGTCCACGTTGAGGACTAAATACCTTATCTGCGGGCTAGTTTCACACAAATATATTTTTGAATAAATAAAATAGAAAAAAAATTGTAGAAAAGAAGAAGAAACTTTTATATGTAACTACTTCCCGTTTCCCGGTGGAGGCTAACTCTATCGAAAAAGAAGAATTGAGAACTCCCACTTTTTTTAAAAAAATAAATATTTTACCTATACAGTGCACAGTAGTTATTTTATGTCATTTTCCTTGACATGTGACATGTTTATATTGACAAATATCAACAAATTAACTCAAATCTTCTTTTCCTTTTTAAGACTGTTACTATGAAGATCATGATTTCATCCATAATTATTCTTTCCCAAAAGTGGCAGGTAGATAAATAATAGACAAAAGAAAAGAAAACATGGATAAAAAAAAATTTAACAGGCGGACTATTGGACTAAAATTTTATCAGGCGGACTAGGGGACTAAAGCAGTATTAAAAGGGCTAGATCTAGTCCCATCAGACTAAAATGTACATCACTGCCGCTTCTGCTTTTCTGCTCGTACTAATACGGCCTATATCTAGTCCAAAGCGTCTGGGATCGTGCCTCTTCGGTTTAGAGAGGTCTTTCATACAAACTATGAAGGTGAGCTGAGGTAACTCGCGTTAAAAATTATTCCTATACTTCTATTGTTCTGCTAGGTTAATTATCCCAACCCTATGCAGTAGGCACATTATATGAACAAAATAGTGAATACCAAAAATCAGTAAATATATGGCAAATAAAATGAAATATCTAAATAACATTTTAAGTAAAGAAAAGAGAAGACGTTTTTAATACAATGAATGCGACAAAAGAATTTGGTCCTATATTTTATAGATAAGCGAATGACTTCCCCCAATTTATATAATCCCTAAAAAAATCTACATTATATTAAAATATGGTTTGTTTACTGACCACTAACCCCTACGTCATCACTACCACTTGTCTTAGTGAATGTCGTAAAGAAATTCAATAATCACACCAGGGATGTATGTACAACCAGGCGGACTAGACGCGCGCCTTGAGCGGCAAAATGTGGGGGGCGGCAAAATTTAGGAAGCAGAAAACTAAATACATTTGGAGGGCGGTCGAATTTTACGGCCGAATTTTACTCCCTGAATCACATCAAATTTTATATCAGTTTTGATTTTGACACATTTGACATTTACGCATTTAAAAAAAGTTGGGATATTTTAAGAAAGAACAACATTTTATATTGAAATTATTTCCGACAGGAAAAAGATGCCGGAAAGACTCTTTTGCCCTTGAGTGCAGTTTGTGAAGTTGAAAAATACGTCATTGATATATATTCATGGATGTGCCCAATCCATATATAGTTGTAATATTTGTTGCGGGACGCTCTATTTGTTGCTCGGCTTATTGTATTGTCCAGTTCATCTGTTTGTCTGTGAAGAGATTAGTAACTTTTATTACGGTTTAAGAGTTATTTGGTGAGATAGGAGGTAGGGTCTTCTGACCCTATTTGTCGATATCTCCACCAGCGCAGAGCCTCACATTCCCATATGACGTGGGTGGCTGTTTCATTCCCTCGTTACACAATCTGCATCTCAATTCTCAAGCCACAATATCCAGTTATAAAACCGGTTGTTAGTCTGATTTGTTACTTATTTAGTTTCAGGATTTCTTCAGTAAGATTTGGTAAATGTGGTTTTACCATTAGCTAACTGTGTTTAAGCTTTGGAAGTGTTTACCAGTGTATTAGGTAATGTTGTACATCTATTGGTTAATTGTAGTTCTTACCGCAGTTTTTGTTCTACCAATTACCAGATTAGGGTCGGTGTACCTGGTTTCTAATCCTTCTCGTACAAAGGTGTCTGATTTTTTGTTACCCTCAATGCCTTTGTGTCCTGGTATCTACCTAAGGGTTACCTTATTAGTGGTACTTGGGTTTTTGAAGTTTTCTAAGCATTCCCAGACAAGTTTGGATTTCACTTGACAACTGTCAAGCACTTTTATCTAAGCTAGGCTATAAGAGCAGCTAAAGATTTTTTAAATGTATATCCGTTCTTTAGGTTTTCTTCTAGTTTAGTCCCAAGGAAAAAAAAGTGGCACTTTAGTCCCTAAATAGATATTATTAAATATTTTAGTCTCAAGAGAGTAAGAGTAGCACTTTAGTCCCTAAAATGAGGGAGTAACATGCATGTTTTAGTCCTTGCGGTGCAAAAAAAGGTTTTATAGCTGTATAAGAAATAGCAGTATTTCCAAAATTATTCTTGGTATTTCCAAAATTGTATTTTGATAAAATTTGACTGACATTTATTTTCTGGCAAAATTGCGCCACATGAGAAATGGTCAGATACATGACATTTTCCTTAAAGAACTCGATTTAAAGCAGAAGTATGTAAAATTCGATGTAACTGACCCTGTATGTATGTTTGATTTAGTATTTAGTGGGACAGACATGTAAATATTTCAGAGACAAAGTATCTCCCCCGTTTTAGAGGATAATAAACACAATGGCGCTGGTTTAAACGTTCTCCTAGTTAACCGCACCCCCAAAAAGGCAAAAACCTTCCCCGAAAGGGGTAAAACGTAGATATGTCATCTCATACCGACAAAACCAGCGCCACCCTGAGATTTCGAGGATGCTGATCACAATTACAACTGTTTAAACTTTTTAGAGCTGATAACCCATAAACGGCAACAAACAACCCTTTAAATGGTAAAAAAACAACCTCTGAAAGGGGTAAATTGCAATCTCATACCATCTAAACCTGCGCCGCTCCCGTTTTCAAGGATGCTTAACACGATGATGATGCTGGATCTTCTCCCCGAAGCTAACTAACCCTTCAAACGATCAAAAACTACCCCTCTGATACTCGGTTTTATGGGGTGCACTGAATAAAAGAAGATTTTTTATCCGTTTGAGGGGTTAATTTGCTTCGAGGAGAAGATTCAGTATCACCTTCGTGTCCGGTGTTTTCTATTGATTGGTCCTTTTTTTGCATGGCCTCAGCAGAGTCAGTTAAAACATTATGAGTAACAGTATATTTTTATTAGTGTAGCGAGTGTATAGGTTTAAAACAGGCAGATTAGGAACTAATTTACAAAACAATGAATAATGAGACTAACTATCGCCTGAAGTGATCAACTTTATATACCTGGGTGAGCTTTTCATCCGAAGTTCTTGGAACCCATCAAAGTTTTTGAAATTTTATGATTATTTTTATGACATTCGAGTTGAGTAGTAGTTGATTCAATTTTTTCCAAATGTTATTGTAAATATATTATAACACTTTTAGGTAAAATTTTAATTAAGTAAATAAATTTAAAAATTATGTAAATTAGTAATGACTAAATATTTTTTATATACAAATTTGCTGTTTCGAAATAATGCTATTTAAATATGCATTTAATAGTTTTTTTTTTAATAGAGATTTTAATGATTTTATAATAGTTTAATTGCTAATTTCGAAATAAATATTAAATATTGTAATTTTGGATACATAAAATCAAATTCTAAATAATATTTTTATACATTTCGAAAATGACTAACGTAGTTATTTTGGTAATTACATAATAATCAATAATCATATATTTTTTAAGGAAAAAAGTTTATTTTTCTTAAAAATGATATTTTTAAATTTTTTAACATATTGGTCACCCAGTATATAAAATAATTAATATTTAATCTTTACCTGCATATTTCAGCAGTGAATCGTTGATAATATCCCTCAACGTTCACCACAAATTTCCATATCAAATTCACATTTCTCAGTACTCTAGGCTGATGAGTCTCAGACGTGTCTGTACTACACAATTTTTTGGCTTTTCCATGAATAAAACTAGACCTAAAATATAAAAAAAAAATTAAATTTTTATTATTATTATTATTTAAATCTTACCTGCTATCTATTTCAGTCGTATCATAAGTGGAATTTAAAACAATTCCAAAAAGTCCTTGCATATTTTTCGTATCTCTCATTACTCTAAGAATCTCCGTTTCTGGATAATCCTCGGAATTGGCGCATATTTGATGCCTACACTGTACATATAGTTCTGGATAAGAAGGAGTTAACGAAGTTTCAGGAACTCTAAACGACATGGCCCGAGGACCTACAGCATATCGTGTACTGGGTTGCTAAAAATAAACAAAACCTAATTAAAAATAAATCAGAGAAAAAAAAAGAGTAGAGGAAGAAAAAAACCTGCTAAGGATAAACAGAAGGAAAATACTGTAAGTTATATAAAAAACACTGGAAAAGAAGCAAAAAAACATCAGAAGATTATAAGAAGAAAAAAATAGCTAGAATATATAACAAAGAAAGATGTTAAAAAGTTAAAATAAAATCCTGGGCAAAACACTTGGTTTGTAAGGGCTGGTCCGATCCTGTTCAAATTCAATGGGATTCTTTCCTAGGGAAAACTAAGTGGTAAAATGAAAACTGGAACTCGATCGGAGTTTTCGTTCCAGAGTTATAGTTACAGTTTATATCCAAATAGACAGGCGTCCGGACAGGATTTTCTTAAAATTTTTTGTAGCTTAGAAAATTGATAAAAAGTTCGAGTTATTTTTTTTTTTTGTCCATTAAGAAATTAATACTGACATTTTGGGCCTCAGTAAATATGTAGAAAAAATTCACACAATTTAAATGAAATTCTAAAGACCGTCAAATGCTGATGCACAATTTCTGTCGGGTACCAGAATGGCTTGTACGATCCTGGCCAAAAATTTGAACTGGAAAAAGTTTTCATACGTAATTTGTATAGCGAGTACCGGAAGGGCCAGTCTGATTCTGTTCAAATTCAATAGGGTTCTTCACTGGGAAAAATTAACTAGTAAAATTCAAACTGGAACTCAATCTAAGCTTTCGTTCTAGAGTTATAGTGCTGCGCCTGAGCAGGATTTTTTTTTTGAATTTTTGAGAGATCAGAAACGTTGATAAAAGTGATAAAAAGTGGGGGAAACAATTTTTTTTCGTCATTACAAAATTAATACTGAGACTTTGGGTCCCAATAAATATGTAGAAAAAATAACACAACTTCAATAAAATTCTATAGACCATCAAATGCTGGTGCACATTTTCCGGACTTCAGCCCATCGAGTACAAGAATGGCTTGTGCGATCCTGACCAAAAATTTGAACTGGAAAAAAGTTTTTATATGCAAAACACTTGTAATTTGTATGGAGCCAGTCCGGTTCTGCTTAAATGCAATAGAGTTCTTCCCTGGACAAAATTAAGTAGTAAAGTGAAAATCAAAACTCAATCGGAGCTTTCGTTCCAGAGTTATAGTGTTTAAATCCGGACAGATTATTTTAATTTTTGTGAGCTCAGAAACATCGATAAATGTAATAAAAAGTGGGAGTAATTTTTTCACCATTTAAATTCGTAAAATATATGAAAATAAATTAAAATAAATGAAAACAAATGAATAAATAAAAATAAATGAAAATAAATGAAAATAAATGAAAATAAATGAAAATAAATGAAAATAAATGAAAATAAATGAAAATAAATGAAAATAAATGAAAATAAATGAAAATAAATGAAAATAAATGAAAATAAATGAAAATAAATGAAAATAAATGAAAATAAATGAAAATAAATGAAAATAAATGAAAATAAATGAAAATAAATGAAAATAAATGAAAATAAATGAAAATAAATGAAAATAAATGAAAATAAATGAAAATAAATGAAAATAAATGAAAATAAATGAAAATAAATGAAAATAAATGAAAATAAATGAAAATAAATGAAAATAAATGAAAATCAATGAAAATAAATGAAAATAAATGAAAATAAATGAAAATCAATGAAAATAAATGAAAATAAATGAAAATAAATGAAAATAAATGAAAATAAATGAAAATAAATGAAAATAAATGAAAATAAATGAAAATAAATGAAAATAAATGAAAATAACTGAAAATAAATGAAAATTAAAAAGTTAAATAAGAATCAATTTTATCTATTTATTAAAAAATTAAGAACAATGTCAAGTGCCATAAAAATTTTTATTAGAATTAGAAAGGCAACTAGTTTCAGTCACAAACCATCATCAGGCCATTATTTTGTACTATGAGAAAAGAAAATTTAATCACATAAAGTAATACCCATTATAGAATTAAGTAAAGTAACCTCTTGATCTGATGATGGTTTATGACCGAAACCAGTTACCTTTTATACCCAACTAAAATTTTTTTTCAGACCTTAATTTATGAAATTTTGGACCATACTAGAGATGTGCTTGTATTTATTTATTTTTAACTATAATGATTTAGATAAATAGATACAGGGTGCTTCCTATTACTTATTTTTTTAGGATCATAATTAACGAATCATCCAGTATATTTTTTTAATATTTGGTACACAAAACGAACCATTTACTAATCATAAAAAAATTCAGCTCCGGATTTAAAAATAATTAGAAACTGAATATATACTCGAAATTTTTAGAAAACTCAAAAAACAGTGTAGTTAAAATTTTTGCGTACATAATTTTATTACTAATATTTTGAACAAAAAAAATTATATCTTGTTGGAATAAAAATTTAATATAGGACAAACTAGAGATTTGATTAAAACTAGATTAAAGCAACATAAACAAAAAGGAATTTCAATAAATCAGAAATGTAACTAAAACTAGATATAATAAAAGTACATTGGACAAAAATATTTATTCATATTATATATAGGAGTTGATATAGGACATACTGGAAATCTAATTAAAACTAGGATTAATGAACACAAGGAACATAATTTTTTGCAAAAAATACCTTGTAAGTTATTAAAAAATATTTATACTTATTTTCGAAAAAAAAACAATTTAATTGTTTGAATACTAAATTTAATATAGGGAATACTAGATATCTAATAAAAAACAGATTTAAGGAACATAATAAAAAATATTTATTTAAAAAATAATAATCATGTAAACGGTATGGCATAAATCATTTACGATATTTATTTATAAACAAGACAAAAAAATAATTTATGCTTAAGCAATGAATATAAATAAACAATATATGCTGCTAGCTAAATAATTACATAAACATTTATTAAGTTTTCGTAAGATAACAACAATAAAAAATATTTAGCAACTTTATCGTAAAACTTAATTACTTACCACGTTTCGTACTGATAATACGAAGAATAAAATCACAAAAACACTAGCCATTTTTCTTGTTAGTTAATACTAGTTCACATCATAATGTGTCGTAGTAATTCTGCGAGGTTTTAGTTAACACTGTCGACTATAAGAATGAGAAGTGTGGTTTTGGGAAAAAACCATATCCGATCCACAAAGGGGAAACGAAACGTCTTGCGAACTGTCGAGATAAAAAATATGTGCGTCCGAGAACTGTGTTTACGTCAAAATTCGTTACCTACTTGAATTGAAAAATTCATAGTCCGGTTCACAAAGCTTTTAATTTCTCATTATGGAAATCGCTATTTTATGACAGACAAGTTATCTTGTAAGCGAAAGTGACCACTGACGTCATTGTATAACACGGCTGAAGATGAATAAATGATTATTATTCAGTGACGTCAAAATTGGAAAAGACACAGTTGGGATTTATACGAAAATTCAAATAAGCTTAGGTAACTATTTATTTATAGCAAAAAATAATTAGAGAAAAAATGGGTAATGGTGATCACTTAAGGGAAAATATTAATTGTAAGGAATGGCCCAAATTATAATTGATAAAGACAATTAAGAAATTGAAAACATAAATAGGAATAATAAAAATGTGTATATGAGCAATTATTATCATATTCATTCAGTTCGTAATCAAATATAATGTAAACGTGCATAGATATAGTTTTCTCCTTTTAATTTTACTTTATTAAATCAATGAGAACGTAATAATTATTAATTATTTACTTACCAAGTCATTTAATCAATATACACTGAGAAGCAGAATCACGCAACAGTGGTTTTCATTATTTCAAATTCATAAATATTAATCAATATACACTAAGGGGCAGAATCACGCAACAGTGTCTCTAATCATTTAAATACCAAGAATATTAGGGACATAATCACACAAAATATCCTTTTATCAGTACTAGAGACAGAATCACGCAAAGTGCTTCACAAATGGAACATCTATTGAGTACTAAGGACATAATCACGCAGAGTACTCCATTCCAACAATATTTAAACAGTAAATATTAATCTATCCCCACTGAGGGGCAGAATTACGCAACAGTGCTTCAGTAAACAATTAAATATTAAATTATTCAGGTAACTGTATCAATAGCAAGTACGAGAATATTAAAATTATTTTTATCGTTATGTCGAAGTTAAGATCTATCATTTCTTTATATTAGTAATAATGAAATTACACAATAATACAATTGTGATAAATAAATAATAATAACATTTCCCAGTGAAAACTTACTAAAATTCAATTCGCGAACAAGCACAAAATAGTACACCCTTGTCTAGTAAACGCAATCTGTCTACTGAGAATCCGATTTTTATCTGTTCGGTCGGGACTCGGAGGTGATCTATCTCCTAGCAAGTGTGTAATTGTGCCACCAACCCCTATTAGGCACAAATATCTTTTTGCACTTGCCCAAAGTCTTATCTGACTTTAATTCCACTTGAGATTTATAGAAATTTAACCCACGACACGAACAATGACCAAGTATAAAGGTCGATGCCTTAACCAACCTGGCCAGTGTGTCCAGTAAATCCATTCTTACATTCCCTTTTAAAAGCTCCTTTAAGAGATCCGAAAAATGTGAGGTATATGTGACGTATGAAGCGGTAATGACAATATTGTGATGTGTGTTGTAACAAAGTTACTTGTTTCCGTAATAATTAAAATATATAAATTAAATCGCGCACGGCACTGGAAGGCCAGTCGTACCAGTTGAACCTCCACCCGAGAGATGGAGACACTCTCGCTGTGCTTCTTAGACGCCGAAGTTCATATCGAGGAGGGAAATTCGAACCGTTGTCGGCAGCTGCTGTGACAGCCCGAGGTACGAGTTGCTGTAGCCGTCCCAATTGGAATAGCAGTGGCCGTGCGACCTTTAGAGACAGGTCAAGCTGAAGCCAAGTTCGATTATAACCGGAGTCCAGAACCGTCATCGACCGCCACGCCAGCCCGGAATACTTGCCTGTAATTAACCGTTGCACACCTTTTTCTTCGCCTAAATTTTGTTAACAAAAAAAGTTTTATTTATTGAATTTTATTTGTTTTTGAGTCCCAGCAGCTAATATCCAGGTACTCAAACCCAGTAGGGCAAGTAAAGACCGCCCTTCTGGCCGCTAGTGATTTTGGTCGATACCATAACGACCCCTGGAGTAATTTCTTTCTCCCCTGATGCTGCCCGTGCAGTGCCGCCCGAGGCAATCCGAAACCTGGACTAATAGGAGCCAAAGTGAGCCGTAACGACCGAAGTGCGTTACAGGGTCTTCTTGCAGTGTTCATAACCTTGAAGTGATAGGTTGCTAGAATGGTTATACAAAATTAAAATAATTGGTTCTTTTGCAGATAGCCAGATTTTCATTTATACAACCGTTATCTGAACACTTGTCAATTGAGCCGGCAGGACCATCTTTCGCAAGAAGTGGTATCATTCGCTTTTTGGGAAATATAAACATAGGCGGTATAAACCCACCAGATGCACTCATAGCATAGAGCACTGTTATATTTTTGCCTCATTCCCAGCTAGTTATAGAACCAACTCTTGTCTGTCCTTTTACAGCCAAAATTGTACTATTGATATTCCAGTTTCATCGCAATTATAAATATTTCTGAGAAGAAATGTTTTCTTCTACATTAGTTCTTTCAATAGCTTATGCTTTATTTAATGCTGTTATTCTATTCACACTTGTACCTTCTGGTTTGCGTACAGATAACTTATTTCATCGTAAAAATCCTTGTGACCAATCATGTCCTGCCATCTGAGATGCAGTATTAAAATTGTGTTTAATATTATGCATTTCTGCAAATTGAAATGCTATTTTGCGGATCTGAATCGTAGTACATCCATTTAGATGACTACCATATCTGTATTAAAATGAAAATGAGTTATCTGGCTTTGTACAGATCGCCTTTAGTCCTTAGGGAGAAAGTGAAATCAAATTGGGAAACAGCGAATCGATTAAAAAATATTAATTATTAACAATTTTGGGAAATTAAAAATATGCTGATTTCCACAAAAAAAATCATAAAGCATCTAGAGAGGATGATGAGGATACGAACGACAAAATCTTTAAAATAAGTAAAAAAACAGAGAGGTGACCTTCAAAGGAGCTAAGAAAACCTAGACAAAATTATGGAGATGGTGAAAGGTATGGGACACAAAATGGCCACGGATATGACGAAAACACGAGAAGAGCAAAGAGAGTACAGAGAAAAAATAAAAGAACTGATAAAAAAAATCATCAACACATGGAGAATGGATTGGAAAGATTAGAAAATGAAAAAAGGAAAAACAATGTCTACGAAAAAATACAGATAACCCGAAACAACTTAAATATGCAATGGGAAACTTCCTGGAAAATGAATTGCATATAAAGAAGGTAGAAAAAACTGCAGTAAACTTTTACAGTAAACTAAAATTGTATAAGATACACTTAGGTTGAGAAGTGAGCTGTAGTGCCGAAGGATATAATGTGAGAGGTTTATAATGAGCTTCTCAACCGAAGTGTATATAGAATTATTTTACTACCAAGATTAGATTTTGATAAATCTCAATATTATCACATGCTTGTGAATTTGTTGCCAAGTTTTCATACCATGCATGAAACTGAACAGGAATTGCTCCACTTCGGAATAATATTAAAAGATCATTATTCTTCATAATGGGTAACTGGCATGTATAAGTATTTTTATAGTAAGAGAACTTGTCTGATGAGTATTATTTGTTCTTAATTTTCGTGTGAAAATGCGATTAATATTACCAGAATCGCCTTTGACAATTAATTGCTTGTATGTTCCATTATAATTATACCTAAAAAATTTGATCTTTTATCCATATTAACAAGAATATTAGTTTATTTTAATAATTATTGAGGACCTAACTAATTAGCTTATGGACTTAACCTGATGTATTTTTTTCTCCATCCCAAATAGTGGCATTTAACGGTTTTTGTCAAAATTATAAAAACGTAGACTTAACGGATTTTCGCTCTTACTGGACGATATAATTATTCTATTATTAAGAGGTTAATAATACACCTTGTACCAAGTGACTAAAGGGCCACTTTTATCCCCGAGAGTGAAGATTATTGCTCGAGCGGAGCGAGCGCAACAATCACTCGATTGATTAAAACGCACTTTGGTCTCGTGATACATACGCTATTTTTTGAACCGCAGGGACTAAAACTAGAATTTCAAACGATAATTATATGAAAAGAAACACTTAACATTATTACTTAATTACTATAAAAAGTTACCAAACAAAAAAGAAAAATTAAAAAGCTTACAATACACATTAGTCCTTATATAAAAATTACTAAATATTTAAGTTAGTAGAGAATAAAACTGACACTTTAGTCCTTAAAAATGACATAGTAAAATACATGTTTATTCACTGCGGTGCAAAAAAAAAATTGTTTACCAACCCAAAAGCAGATAGTATTTAATTTTTTAATTATTTACTTAAATTTTATATTTTTAGCAGGCAATAAATTATTGAAATTGAAGTTTTGTTATTTTCTATTTTTTTTATTTATCTATATAGATTTCTGTGCCTAAAGGGTTAGTTGACAAGAATTTTTTATTGCTATTAACTTTTACACTAATATTTCAATTTGATTGAAAACTGGACTTTGTATATAGTTTGCGAGTATAAATGATAACTAACCTATGAAAAAATGTAAATTTTGATGATGATTTTTATCTACAGACTTAGTGATGTAATTGTCTGGAAAATCGCTACTAAATAACAAAATTAAAACGTGTTCGAGAAAAAAGTAACCAAAACTAAGAATATGTGATAAGCACTCATTTATTTTTATACAGTGTACTAAAAATATAAGAAGGTTAGCGGTTAGATGTACTAGAGGAAGTTGTATTAGATGAAGTAAATGAAGATAAAAAAAAAAACAAAAATTACTAAAATTATGACATTAATGGTTTCCACAAAGCGAAATAATTTTAGTAGCATTTGTTTAACAATTATCCGACGAAATGTAAACGAATAATCTAAAAAAAATTTTAATTAACAATCCGCACATTTTATATGAAACCAGTGTAAAATAGTTATTTATGCAACAAATATGTAAAATGATACTTTTTTCCCGAATGAAAAAAAAACACCTAAAGAGTGAAAAAAGGCACTTTATACACTACTTGCACATAATATTTTTTCTACTAGTAATAAATATGTAGGTATTAAGTAAAAAATAAACAATCCACTTTACGCACTAGTGCGTAAAATACTTTACGCACTAGTATTTCATTTTTCGCACTAGCGCGTAAAGTTGAACTTTATGCACAACAAATTATGTGTAAAGTTAGTAATTTGCACACGATCCCAAAATTTTTTCTAAATGATACCAAAATTTTTGTAAAAATTCAAATAACTTTTTAATACCATAAATAAAATGTACTTGACAAGCGCTAAATTTTTTTGTAAATTTCTTCTTCTGAAAGAATATTTTTTCCTAATGTTTTTATTTTTTGGAAATCTTTATTTACTTTTACTATAATTTTTTTAAAGATGTAATTTAGCTTAAAACAAGGTTATTTGGTTGTTGCTTACGTATTTCTGAATCACAATACAGGGTGATCATCTTATACTAAGGAGTTTGATTCCACCATTGTTTTGAGGGATACGAAAAAATTATAAACACCCTATATATTGTCTCGAATTTGAATTTTGATCATTTTCCGTACTCCGGAAATGTAGGGTTTTATCAGGTTCTACAGGGTGATTTTAAAGATATGGCCACTTTTATGTGAAACTCTTAATCAAATCGTCCATGTATATTTTATATATTTTTTTCTATTACCATAATAAAGTTTAATTGATTTATAAATTTTTATCAAGAATAAAATTTTCTGAAAAATTAATAATACAGTGTGTGGCAAAAATAATTATACTAATTCAATAATACTCTAATTTCTTGAATCACTATGTATATTTTATATTTTTTTTTCACTGTAATATAGCTCATTGCATTTATAAATTTTTATCAAGAATAAAACTTCCTGACAAATTAATAATACAGTGTGTGGCAAAAATAATTATACTTATTCAATAATACTCTAATTTCTTGAATCACTATGTATATTTTATATTTTTTTACACTATAATATAGCTCATTGCATTTATAAATTTTTATCAAGAATAAAATTTCCTGACAAATTAATAATACAGTGTGTGGCAAAAATAATTATATTTATTCAATAATACTCTAATTTCTTGAATCACTATGTATATTTTATATTTTTTTTCACTATAATATAGCTTATTGCATTTATAAATTTTTATCAAGAATAAAATTTCCTGACAAATTAATAATACAGTGTGTGGCAAAAATAATTACATTTATTCAATAATACTCTAATTTCTTGAATCACTATGTATATTTTATATTTTTTTTCACTATAATATAGCTTATGGCATTTATAAATTTTTATCAAGAATAAAATTTCCTGACAAATTAATAATACAGTGTGTGGCAAAAATAATTATACTTATTCAATAATACTCTAATCTCTTGAATCACTATGTATATTTTATATATTTTTTCACTATAATATAGCTTATTGCATTTATAAATTTTTAACAAGAATAAAATTTCCTGACAAATTAATAATACAGTGTGTGGCAAAAATAATTATACTTATTCAATAATACTCTAATTTCTTGAATCACTATGTATATTTTATATTTTTTTTCACTATAATATAGCTTATGGCATTTATAAATTTTTATCATCTATAAAATTTCCTGACAAATTAATAATACAGTGTGTGGCAAAAATAATTATACTAATTCAATAATACTCTAATTTCTTGAATCACTATGTATATTTTATATTTTTTTTTCACTGTAATATAGCTTATTGCATTTATAAATTTTTAACAAGAATAAAATTTCCTGACAAATTAATAATACAGTGTGTGGCAAAAATAATTATACTTATTCAATAATACTCTAATTTCTTGAATCACTATGTATATTTTATATTTTTTTTCACTATAATATAGCTTATGGCATTTATAAATTTTTATCATCTATAAAATTTCCTGACAAATTAATAATACAGTGTGTGGCAAAAATAATTATACTAATTCAATAATACTCTAATTTCTTGAATCACTATGTATATTTTATATTTTTTTTTCACTGTAATATAGCTTATTGCATTTATAAATTTTTATCAATAATAAAATTATCTAATAAATTAAAAATACAGTGTGTGGCAAAAATAATTATACTTATTCAATAATACTCTAATTTCTTGAATCACTATGTATATTTTATATTTTTTTTCACTATAATATAGCTTATGGCATTTATAAATTTTTATCAAGAATAAAATTTCCTGACAAATTAATAATACAGTGTGTGGCAAAAATAATTATACTTATTCAATAATTTTCTAATTTCTTGAATCACTATGTATATTTTATATTTTTTTACACTATAATATAGCTTATTGCATTTATAAATTTTTATCAAGAATAACATTTCCTGACAAATTAATAATACAGTGTGTGGCAAAAATAATTACATTTATTCAATAATACTCTAATTTCTTGAATCACTATGTATATTTTATATTTTTTTTCACTATAATATAGCTTATGGCATTTATAAATTTTTATCAAGAATAAAATTTCCTGACAAATTAATAATACAGTGTGTGGCAAAAATAATTATACTTATTCAATAATACTCTAATCTCTTGAATCACTATGTATATTTTATATATTTTTTCACTATAATATAGCTTATTGCATTTATAAATTTTTAACAAGAATAAAATTTCCTGACAAATTAATAATACAGTGTGTGGCAAAAATAATTATACTTATTCAATAATACTCTAATTTCTTGAATCACTATGTATATTTTATATTTTTTTTCACTATAATATAGCTTATGGCATTTATAAATTTTTATCATCTATAAAATTTCCTGACAAATTAATAATACAGTGTGTGGCAAAAATAATTATACTAATTCAATAATACTCTAATTTCTTGAATCACTATGTATATTTTATATTTTTTTTTCACTGTAATATAGCTTATTGCATTTATAAATTTTTATCAATAATAAAATTATCTAATAAATTAAAAATACAGTGTGTGGCAAAAATAATTATACTTATTCAATAATACTCTAATTTCTTGAATCACTATGTATATTTTATATTTTTTTTCACTATAATATAGCTTATGGCATTTATAAATTTTTATCAAGAATAAAATTTCCTGACAAATTAATAATACAGTGTGTGGCAAAAATAATTATACTTATTCAATAATTTTCTAATTTCTTGAATCACTATGTATATTTTATATTTTTTTACACTATAATATAGCTTATTGCATTTATAAATTTTTATCAAGAATAACATTTCCTGACAAATTAATAATACAGTGTGTGGCAAAAATAATTATACTAATTCAATAATACTCTAATTTCTTGAATCACTATGTATATTTTATATTTTTTTTTCACTGTAATATAGCTTATTGCATTTATAAATTTTTATCAAGAACAAAATTTCCTGACAAATTAATAATACAGTGTGTGGCAAAAATAATTATATTTATTCAATAATACTCTAATTTCTTGAATCACTATGTATATTTTATATTTTTTTACACTATAATATAGCTTATTGCATTTATAAATTTTTATCAATAATAAAATTATCTAATAAATTAAAAATACAGTGTGTGGCAAAAATAATTATACTTATTCAATAATACTCTAATTTCTTGAATCACTATGTATATTTTATATTTTTTTTCACTATAATATAGCTTATTGCATTTATAAATTTTTATCAAGAATAAAATTTCCTGATAAATTAATAATACAGTGTGTGGCAAAAATAATTATACTTATTCAATAATACTCTAATTTCTTGAATCACTATGTATATTTTATATTTTTTTTCTCTATAATATAGCTTATTGCATTTATAAATTTTTATCAAGAATAAAATTTTCTGACAAATTAATAATACAGTGTGTGACAAAAAATAGTACTTTTCAATATTTCTCATATTTTTCTCGGTTATTTCAAATGGAACACCCTGTATATTGCATCATTTTCATAAACTGCTATTAAAATAATTTCTTTGATTTTTAATAATAAAACGATATTTTTGTTAAGTTTCTTAGAGTTGGTAATTGACAGCTTAAAAAAAATACGTCATACCCTGTAAAGGGTGTTCCATTAAAAGAAAACATAATTATGGTATGCTGTGACTTAATGAAACATCCTGTATATTGCAAAATAATTTTTAAATGTAGAACTTGACTCTATCTCCGAAGTTGATCATCCTGTATATAAGAAAATGTGAAGTTTTATAAAAATAAATGCATATTTAGCGGTTTATTTTATTATAAAAATGTTAGAAATATTTCAGGAAGTACTTCACATCCGTTACGTACAGTCTGCGATTTCGACCACTTCCTAAAGAAATTTTTATCTAATATTACAAGTTATTAAAATTTAAAGATAATAGGAAGGAAAAAACGTGGTTTTAAATAAAAAAATATATCGCAAAAGGCTGCTAAAAAAAGAAAAAGAATAAATATTTGATAAAAAAAATGCTTTAAATATAAATTATGCAACATTCTTTCATTTACAATTGCGTTAATAATTTTTATACCTAATTGTAATTTTTCTAAAAATAATATAAGTTTTTCGGAATTAAAAATAGAAAAAATACATCGGTAATCCCTAATACGCCTATCTACTAATTAGCAGTCGATTATGGTATATTATAAAATTTTCATTATAATATTTGTAGAAAGGAAAGATATAAATAATTGCTAAAGTATTCTTTTTTTATAGACGTCTTACATACAGTACTTTTTCTACGACTTATCAGCTGAATATTAAATAACGAATAAAAAAAGAAAATATAAAATAATTTTGATCTTTTTTTCTAGAAAAATCTCAACCGAAACAATCAGTCACCTCACACACTTTACCCAGTCCACTAGATGTCGCCTCTATACTTCAAAACAATCCCGCCACCAAGCACGAATCCGTTACTGCTTTATTGGGTGCGTGGACTGAATTACTGCTTCACGATCTGGCCAGTACAGGTAACATGAAGAGTCAAGACTGCTGTAGCGATAATGCCAAAAAACACGGAGAATGTTACGGAAAACTTGGAAACGGACAATGTAGGGAGTATATGAGGACTTTACCGGCTGTGGATATGGACATATGCGAATTCCGTAAGTGAAATTATACAAGAAAATATAAATATACAAACAAACTACCAATTTATCGCGATATATAATCTAGGCATTTCAGTAATGCACTTCCATCTTGAAATTCGTTGTTGTCAAACGAATCACATTTCTTCCTGGTCATCATTATTTATTCTTCCAGCGATAAGTAGCAATCCAAATCTCACCGAATACGATAGTCATTGTATTCTTCTTTTTTTCTCGTATTCATACGACTTAGCTCATCAGCCAGCCTACAAGTTTTATGTAGTTGACAACGTCTCCAGGAAATGAATCTCTTATGTTAACCAGAGCTGTCATAAGTACCGACAAAAGCACTTAAGTCTTAAGTACCACTACTTGTTCAAAGTGGATCTAAGTACAAGTACCGTAATTTGGGGTAACTTGAGACACTTTTTAACTTTAAAGTGAAGTTTACGACATACCTAGAATAACTGAATGTTGAAAAACTATTTAAAAACATTAGTCACATAGGTAATCGTTATCTCCCGTCTTTTTGTCTACTGCACCCAGTCCATCAACCTTGTTCCCTGTACTAGTTTGTACAGGTTCTTTAATGGCTGTTTGTAGTAGTCTTCTGGATCCATTTTTGGTTTTCCATAAATTCTTTGCCTTCTGTGATCCAGCGCCTCACAGTTGCATAGTATGTGGAGTGCATTCTCGGTCCCTTTATTGCATTGTCTGCATTTAAGGTCGCCGTTATATAGCCCCATTTTGTTTAGATGCTCTCTGGTGGGAAGGTGTCCCGTGAGGAGCCCTGTGGTAATTCGTAGTTGATTCCTACTCATTGAAAGCAGTTCTTCAGTTACGTTCTTTGTCGGTTCTTTTATAAACTTTTTCCCGTGTATAAGTCCGGGTACATTGTCCCAGTATAATTTGTGTTTTCGCTTGATCCAGTCTTTTATATGGTTCCTAAACGTACGTTTTGGTACGCCCATCGCTGGTTCTGGACCAATTAATGGGGTGGACGACCCGCTTCTTGCGAGCTCGTCAGCCTTTTCGTTTCCAGCGATACCTTTGTGACCTGGTACCCACGATAAAGTTACTTTATTGTGGGTCGCCAGTTCCCTAAGTTCTTCGCCACATTCCCATACCAGTCTAGATGTCACCTTTGGACTTCTTATGGCCTTAAGGGCTGCTTGACTGTCTGAGTAGATTATGATTCTTTTACCCTCGTGGGCTCTCATAATACTGTGTCTCGCACATTCGAGTATTGCATAGACCTCTGCCTGGAATACAGAGGTATATTTTCCAAGAGAGAAACTCTCTTGGTACTTGTTCTGTTCGCAGTATATACCAGCTCCAGTTCCCCCTTCGGTTTTTGACCCGTTTGTGTACCAGGTAATTCCGTTAGGGTTTGTCCTGAAATCTGTGCTTGTATTCAACTCATTCCGATTCTTAATTATTATTCTCAGATCTTTGTTGAAGCTATATTTAGCAGTCATGTAGTCTGACCTCATGCCAAGCATGTTGCCTCCCACATGGTCTAGCTTGGTGTGTCCCAGTCTATGATTTCTTTCATAGAATGGTAAGTCCTCTAGCCGTCTTAGAGCCATTCTAGCCTCCCCCATTATAACGTATTGTAATGGTGGGAGGTCAAGAAGAGTTTCCAAAGCAGCTGTGGGTGTTGTTTTTATGTTCCCCGCTATTCCCAAGCAGGCAAGTCTTTGTATCTTGCCCAATTTGGAGACAGCGGTCCGTTGTTTTATCTTTGGCCACCAGACCAGAGATGCATATGTTACCATGGGCAGCACTACCATATTGTACAACCAATGTACCATTTTTGGATTGAGCCCCCATGTTTTTCCATACGTGCGTCTAGCTATCATTAGAGTAGCAACCGCTTTCGTATGTATTTTTTGAATCTGTAGGTTCCAGGTAAGTTTCGGGTCTAGCATTACCCCAAGATATTTTACCCCTCCCTTCAGATTTACTTCTTCACCACGAAGCCATAGTGGGCTAAGGCCCTCTAAATTCCTTCTGTTGGTGAATGCTATTATATTGGACTTGGAGGGGCTGATTTTCAAACACTCATGCTAGGTAACCTTGATATGTTAATAGAATATTTCACTTTATTTTGTCATAAGTATTTTTTTCATTTTTTTTTAAAGTGTGTCTCAAGTTACCCACTAGAACGACAGCTTTATAAAATCAATGAACGGCTCAAATTATGCGTTGTTGGGGTAACTTGGAACAATGGAAATATAAATAGACAGTGTTATGTTAACGTGAGAGACAATGAAACAATTTTTGGGGTCAAAGAACTTAAAAACTGTATTTAATAATGATTGATTATAGTAATTTAACTTTCATTTCATTTCTGGTATTGAAAAAATACCTCGTTTATTCAGCGCTGTAGGAGGATTAATGCCACCTATAATATCCTGCCAGCAATAATAGAGTTCATCCTTATGTTCAGGCCATTTCCAGTTTTCTCGTATTGTTTTAGTCATTGCACTTATTGTTGCGCCTTTATCGTCAAGATTCTCAATGACCCCAGGATAAAAATTTGAATCATAACGAACTATAACAAAACTTCCAACTTGTTTATTTATTGTCTTCAATATTATCGTCAATATTGTCTTCAATATGGTCTTCAATATTCATAATCTGTTTTGCTCGAAATGAATCCCAGTCATCATCTGAACTGTCTTCAAGAACAACCTCATTATTGCAACTGTTTTCGTCATTTTCACTGGACTCAAGTACTTCACGTGTCTTCTGACTTTTCTTAGTTGGTTTTTTATTATTTATGACACTTTGATCTTCCACTAGTAATTGTTTTCTTTTCATTTTTTCTTGCTTTGTGTTTTCTTCCAATATAACGATATCCTCTTCACAGATTCCTCTACCAGCGGGAACATTTTATTTCTTTTTTCTCTGTTTTCTTAAACCATCTGTTTCTTTCCTTCTACATTCTTCCAAATATTCTTGAAATGTAGACACCCAGGCGGTATTGTCATTTTCTTTGCCTTCTTCTACTGCCTTTTTACCTGGAAGTCTCTTCAATACCTCTTCTCGATTTAGTGGAATTAATCCTGCCCCTTTTAAATCCACTCATGACGTTTTTTGAAGTATTTTCCTTTCCCATTTCCTCGAGACATTTTTTTAACAAACGAGGAAATGTATCTTTTGGAATAGTTCCACGATTTTTTGCCTTCCATGACTCTAAAGTTTCACGCCACTTAATTTTAAGTGGACGGAAAAATGCTACATTTAACGGCTGAGTGAGTCCAGTGCTGTTTGGAGGAAGTAGAATGAAGATAATGTTGTTTTTTTTTACATTCTTCTATTATATATGGGGATATATGACTCGCTAAATTATCCCCAATCATAACTTTCTTCCCCTCTTTATCTTGCTTCGAGAAATAGGGCATAGCAATTTTTCGAAACCAGTCTTCGAACATCTCCAAAGTAAACCATCCACTCTTACTCCTATTATAAACTGTCCCCTTAGGGCCATGTTCGGTCCAGGTATTATAAAGATTCTCAGCTTTATATGTCACATATGGGGGTAGAAGTGTCCCGTCCCCGGCAGCAGCAAACATCACAGAAGTGCTCGACTTTGAGGAGTCAATAATCCTTTCAGGATGTCGGCACCCTCTTCTAACAACAACTTTTTTATGGCCAGGGTCGTCTGTAATATTTGTTTCGTCATAATTAATGACAGAATGAGGAAGAACTCCCTCCATTGATTGGTTTAACTCATCAAAGTACAGATTTATGGCGTTATGGTCGACTTTGGCTCGAGCTCTCTTTATGTTATAGCACATTTTATTACTTAATGTGTTCTGGTGACGCTTCAAGAAAGATATGGCAAAATCTGGACCTGGCATGTTGTTTTTGAATCTAGATTCATTTCTTCCATAACGGTCAAGGAAGGCTTTAACAATGAGTCTAATGTCGTATAGTGTGAGGGGGAAGCCCCAATCCCCTGCTGCACATAGACACACTACTAATGCATTCTGGTCAACTTCATGCAAAACAAATGATCTGCGGACCTTCCCTGTATTTTTCCCTTTTATTGCTCTATTGATAGAGCATCGTGGTATACCAAACTGCTCTTCCGCTTTTCTCAAAGAAAGTCCAGACCTGACAGCTTCCACTGCTTTAACCAGTTGCTCATTCGAGAAATTTCGGTATTTACGAGACCAAAAAACTTTTTTTTGGGTTCGAACCATAACTGACCTGAAACAATGAAAGTCTGATTAGTAGGTAGGTTGGTACCAAGATTTTATAGTACATAATATGTGGTGTGGTAACTTGAGACAACTGTCTCAAGTTACGCAATTAAGGTCAGGTTGTGAATTTATATTTTGTAGCAACCATAAACTTGGCAACGCCGCAATGAAATTTATGATATATCATAATTAATATTAGAGGTTAGCTTTTCTACAACAATTACTTGTTTTCAGATATTAGTCATAAAATTATAATATAAGTTATGTAATTAATTAAATTTGACAGTTTCAAAGTTGAAGTTAAGTGAAAACTGATGAACTTACCTTAGATAGTATAAAAGAATTTAATTATTAACGGTTGATAACACCACGTTCCACACCTATTGCGAACAAAACAACACCACCCATGTCAACAGGGTTGCCAATTTTACGAAAAATAATGGTGTCTGCAAATTGTCTCAAGTAACCCCATCGTCTCAAGTTACCCAAAATTACGGTACCAGTACCAAGAATATATCAGTATTTTGTTTAAGTATTGCTTGAAAACAGTAAATTTAAGTACTAAGTATTAAGTAACCTATTTGTGTTTAGGCGTGCTGCTCGGTTTAGGCATTCAGGAACAAATCAAGAAAATACTTGTCGACAGCAAATCGAACACATTGAAGAATATTTTTGCAGTAATCCGTAATACTTCAGTATTTGTTAAAGGTTTTAAGTACTTTTCGAGTACTTAAAATATTTTTCATTTTTTAAATTGCAAGTAAAAATATATTTAAAACAAATTTAAGTACAAGAATTAAGCTGAATATTAAAAAGTTTAAGTACCAGTACACGGATTTTCTGGAATACTTAGAGGAAAGTACTTAAGTACTTAAAAGTACTTAAGTGTATTTGTAAGTTCTGTCAGTAATCAGTATCAAAGCTCTGGCCAATACTCGCCGAACACAATTTTCCTAGTTGACAAGAGTATAGGGCAATCCTAGAGGATGTGCTCGATTGTCTCGTCTTCTTGGTTGCAGCCACTGTAGAATGCTGGACAGCGACCAATTAGAATGATTGTTTAAAGGAACATATTATACCTAGTCTTACGAGGTCCCTACATCTACTATAGACGTTCCACGTAAATGGCTTAAGATAAACTTGCTTTTGTATTTTGGGACCAGAACCCCAGATGGTTCTGTCAGTATGAAAAATTAAATTTAGGTTGGCTGCAATGATAAAATTTCAAATTTTAGATATTGGTAATAAAGTTGGCTCCATCTGGTGCTCTGTTTCCACATTACTCATATGGCCAGAATACCGGGAAATTTAAATTGGTAAAAATCAGCGGGACAAACTACAATGAAAGTTTTATTTATTTTAATAGTTACACCATTTATACATTTGTTACAATCTAATACTATAATGCGCGATAATAAAATAAATAAAGCAATAGAATTTTAAAATATACAGAGTTGCGCATAAGTTCAGCACCATTTAAAACTTGTCTGGTCCCAGATAAAATCTAATATATAAAAATGAATAGTAGATATGAGAAAGTCTGTCTGTCTGTGTGCGTGTATCCTTCCACGATAGAGGCCACACGTTTAATCCAATTGAGCTGAAATTTGGTATATGGCTTTGGGTTTCTGTACGACATAGTTCAAACGGAAGTGTCACTAACAAAAAATGACAGATGCAATATATCACGGAATTTGACTTGCAACATGTCATTTGAAAGCCCTTGAAAAACTGTCACCTGTCAAAAATAAAAAAATGTCAAAATTTGAAACTTTAACATTAAATATCTGAAAAAGTATTCGTGGATTTTTTTCCATTTTTTTACAATCTTTTCCAATTTTGTCTAATTTTTTTTTTCAATTTTTCTTTGTCTTTTTATTGGTTTTTGAGGGTTTTTTGATATTTTTTAAGATTTCTAAGATTTTTTGAGGTTTCTTGAAATTATTGGAGGTTTTTTGAGAATTTTTTGAAGTCTAAAGATTTTTTGAGATTTCTTCAGTTTTTTGTGATTTTTTAAATATTTTTTAAAATTTTTTGAAATTTTTATGAAATTCATTTTAGTTTTTGAAACTATTTGAATCTTTTGCGTTCTTTTGAGAATTTATAGAGATTTTATGGGATTTTTAAATTTTTTTTAAGATTCTTTGTTTTTTTGGGATTTTTTGAGATTTTTTGAAGTTTTTAAAGAATATTTGAGGTTTTTTGAGTTTGAGATTTTTGATTTTTTTTTAGATTTTATGATATTTTTTGATTTTTTGAGGTTTTTAAGACTTTTTCAGATTTTATTTTTGAAGTTTTTTAAGGTTTTTTGAGTTTTCGAGATTTTTTGATCAAATCTTGGAGTTTTTGAGATATTCATTATTTTGAATATTTTAAGATTTGACGATTTAATTTTTTTGAGATTCTTTGTGAATTTTTAGATTTTTTAAGAATTTTTAGAGATTTTTGAGATGTTTTTGAAGCGTCTAAAAATTTTTTGAGATTTTTTTTGAAAATTTTTGATGATTTTTTGAATTTTGAGATTTTTTGAAGTTTTTTGAGATTTGAGATTTTTTGACACTTGAAATATTTTGAGTTTTTACTTTTCCGACTCACCTCCGAGAAGGGAAAGTATTGTGAACGAGCTAAAAATTTTTTTGAGATAAAGATGTAAATATTCATTTTGAGGTCACCTGAAATGATTAAGACCATTTCTAGATGGAAGTCTGTCTGTCTGTCTGTGTGTATTCTTCAGTTTTCGTACGACGTCTGTCAGACGGAAGTGTCACTATCAAAAAATGACAGATGTAATATGTCACGAAATTTGACTTGCAATATGTCATTTGAAAGCCCTTGAAAAACTCTACTCCGAACAGTCCAAATTATTTCTCCAACTGTCACCTGTCAAAAAAAAATGTCAAAATTTTAAACTTTAACATTAAATATCTGAAAAAGTATTCGTGGATACTCGTCGGAAAAGTTTTGGGGCGACACAACCAATTTTTACCTCTCGCCCTTCAGATAAGAGAGGTATAGGAATCATGCTAAAAATTGGGTAGTGAGTTTTCAATGGATAAACACGTTTTGGGGTCCCTAGAATTCGATTTTAATATTTTCGCGATGATGTCTGTGTGTGTGTGTGTTAGTGTGTGTGTGTTAGTGTGTGTGTGTGTGTGTGTTAGTGTGTGTGTGTGTGTTTGGATGGATGTTGTAGTAACGATAACTCAAAAACTACTGAATAAAAAAATTTGAAATTTTGCATACAGGATTCTGATACCCTAGATTAGATCTGATTAGATTTTGGTACCAATCGCACAACCGGAAGTGGCAGTTGCTATGGGTGATGATGCCATTATTATAGAAAACGGCAATAAAGTTTTACACATATATTTTGTATACCCTACAGTTTATTTTCATCTCATTAAAATTTTCTAAACTTTTGCCATTGTTGCCAGATTTACAAAAATATAATTTTTTTTCATACTTTTTTGTGTCAACCTGTAAATTTTTGATTCAAAAATGGCGAGAGGTCATGTGCTGGCCACATCAGATTTTTTTATATTCTTTTTCTACGGTTTTTTTAACCTTTTGCTTTAGTATTTATTTTAACAATCATTTCTACTCGTTTAGTTTTTTCTTTTCTATTTTATTATTCTTCTTTAATTTCTGGCATAATTTGATTATTTTTATTCATTTTATTTTCTTCTTATTTTTTTTCCAGATTGTCTACATAGATTTTGTTTCCTTTCTTCATACACATTTTCTATCCCTTTTTTTAAATTTTCTTGTTGTTCATCCTTTAGCCCTATTTTCTTTCCCGTTTGCAAAACCATCTATTTTATTAATATTCTATCACCATTATATGATATTCCTGATAATTTCAATTAAACAATAACATTTTATATATGGGAGCTCTATTTTAAGTTTGTAGGAACAGCCTAGGTAATATCCAGCAATGATTTATTAATCAATTCAACTAATCAATCTTTGATTATCTTAACTAGTGATCTAGGATCGGCTCTAAATCTTCTATGACTAATTTTAATCTTAGGTTATGGACACTAACGATTTCTTTTTCAGAATATCGAGACCAGATGAACCTTGCGACATCTTTCCTAGACGCATCTGCAATATACGGCAACACCGATCAACAAGTAGACACACTCCGCACATATGACGCTGGTTTAGTCAACGTATCTGCCTGTTCAGCATGTAGATCAAACGCACTTTATTCTGCTGTGCTTAAAGAGCATAATAGAGTAGCTGTCAATTTAGCTCAATTAAACAAACACTGGAACGACGAAGTATTATTTTATGAAAGCAGAAGGATAGTTATTGCAGAGTTGCAGCATATTACTTTTAATGAGTATCTACCTATTGTTATTGGAGAGGTAATTTTTTTCAACAAATTTTATTTTGTTCAATTATAAAGATGGTATTTTAAATTTTAGGAGGCGATTATACATTCAGAACTAGAATTAAAGACCCATGGAAGATTTTCTAAATATTCAAGTACACAAAAAGTTGGAGTGTTTAATGAAATAGCCATTTCAGTATTACCAGTACTTTTATCTATGTTACCAAATACTGTGGTAAGTATTAATTATCTTCAGCTGTGAAAACCGTCTTTATTTATCTCTTTTTTAGATGAATGAAACGATAGATTCCTTTGCCGAGATGGTAGATCTCTTGATCCGTACTTCAGCAAATTCTCCAAGTGTCCACATCATGGTACCAATACGTAGAGAATGGGATACTGCATCTCTCTTTATCCATATGGGACGAGATCATGGAATACCTTCTTACACAAACTACTTACAGTATTGTACTAATACTACAAGTAAAAAACCTTTGACATTTGATAATCTTAAGAATTTTGGAATTAAAGATGAGTATATCAAAGCGCTAAAATATATGTACAGGAATCCTGATGATATTGATCTTTTAGTAGGAGGATTATTAGAAAAACCCATACCAGGTAAATATTTGTCCCCTTAAATCAAGCGATACTTAATTAAATATTTTTTCAGGAACTGTAGTTGGTTCAACATTTAACTGTCTCTTGAAACAGCAATTCCAACTCCTTAAAGAAACTGATCGATTTTGGTATGAAAACGATCTTCCTCCTAGTTCTTTAACTACCAACCAACTCAAAGAAATCAAGAAAATTACTCTTGCAGGACTTTTATGCGTCAATACTGATGACTTAGGAAGGATACAACCTAAAGCCTTTGTACAAGAAGATCCTTATTTAAATGCTAGAATATCCTGCGATCAACATCCGTTACCTCAACTATCAGAATGGGTCGAGATGGATCCGATGTCCGATATTTCGGAAGATCTATTAATGGACGCTTTGGAGAAAGCCGAGAGAGATGTGATGGAGAGGAGGAAGATGGAGTATAAAGTTTGGAGTGAAGGTAACACAATTTTACTTTACCCACTCCCTAGAAGGGAAAGAATTGTGAACGAGCTAAAAAAAAAAATTCGAGATAAAAACGGAAATATCCATTTTCGGGTGCCCTGAGACGATTAAGACCATTTCTAGATGGAAGTCTGTCCGTCTGTCTGTGTGTGTATGTGTGTGTGAATTCTTCCACGATAGAGGCTACACGTTTAATCCGATTGAAATGAAATTTGGTATAGGGGTTTGGGCTATCCGTTATTAGTTTTTATACGATATCTGTCAACCGGAAGTATCACTATTAAAAAATGACAGATGCAATATGTCACGGAATTCGACTTGCTATATGTCATTTGAAAGCCCTTGAAAAACTCTATTAGAGCAGTCAAAATTATTTCTCCAACTGTCACCTGTCAAAAATAAAAAAAATGTCAAAACTTGAAATTTTAGCATTAAATATCTTAAAAAGTATTAATCCGATTGGGCTGAAATAGAAAAATAGAAAAAATGGGAAAAAATATGCCGAAATAGGGAAAAAACAGGAAAATATAAAGAAATATGGGTATATAGAGGCAAAATAGGGAAAATAGAAAAGAATTTAAAAAAAAAGTTCAAAACATTAAAAAATAGGGAAAAGTGGAGCAAATAGAAACAACTAGAGAAAAATAAAGAAAATGGAAAAAAAATGAACAAAAAAAGATAAAATCGGAGATATTAGAGATAAATAGTGATAAATAGGGAAAAATGAGGAAAATGGTGCAAAACAGGGAAAAATGGGAAAAATAGGAAAAATGGGAAACACGTAAAAAAACAAGAGAAAAACTGATTAGTTTTTGTATGACATGTGTAAAACGGAAGTGTCACTATCAAAAAACGACAGATTTAATATGTCACAGAATTTGACATGCGAAATGTCATTTGAAAACCGCTGAAAAACTATTCAGAACAGTCAAAATTATTTCTCCAACTGTCACCTGTCAAAAATTAAAAATGTCAAAACTTGAAATTTTAGCATTAAATATCTTAAAAAGTTTTAATCCGATTGGGCTGAAATTTGGTACAGGGATTTGGGTTACCCGTCGGAAGAACCCATTAGTTTTTATACGACATCTGTCAAACGGAAGTATCACTATCAAAAAATGACCGATGTAATATGTCACGAAATTCGACTTGCGATATGTCATTTTAAAGCCTTTGAAAAACTCTATTCAGAACAGTTAAAATTATTTCTCCAACTGTCACCTGTCAAAAATTAAATGTCAAAACTTGAAATTCTAGCATTAAATATTTGAAAAAGTATTCGTGGATAAGTTTTGGGGCGACACAACCGATTTTTATCAAGTAGCAAAATAAAATAAGTGGGAATTTTTCCAAAATATATAATATCGCTTCATTTGTAATTAGTCCAAAAACCTTGAAATATAATTTCATTATTCTTTTAGTCGGCGGACTCAACCCCAAATCACCGCAAGGAGTAGCAGCAGCATTCAGCAAAGCAAACAAAAACGCTCTAAAACTAGCAAACACATCTCTTTTATTCGAATTCGCCTCCAATGAAATAGTCAACTCTTTACTCCACCGAAGAAGAAAACGTCAACTTTTCGACAATAACGTTGTAGCTTCCATCTTCAGAGATGAACTCAGTGATGCGCTACAGCAAGTAGATCTTGGAGGTTTATTACCTCCTCAAACTTTCGATGTTGAGCTAAATTGCGATGATACAGGTCCTTGTGATCATAATTCACCATTTAGAACATATACCGGTCATTGTAATAATTTAAGGAATCCTAATTATGGTAAAAGTCTTACAACATTTAATAGATTACTTCCTAGTGTATATGATGATGGTATATCAAAACCTAGATCAATTGGTGTAACAGGAATTCAATTACCAAATCCTAGAGTCGTTTCTAGAGTAATCCATCCTGATATTAGTAATCTCCATGGAAGATACACTTTAATGACTATGCAATTTGCTCAATTTTTAGACCACGATCTTACCATGACACCCATTCATAAAGGCTTCCACGAATCTATCCCCGATTGTAGATCTTGTGATAGCAAACGTACTGTCCATCCAGAATGCAACCCATTCCCAATTCCTCCAAATGATCATTACTATCCAGAAATTAATATAACTTCCGGAGAACGAATGTGTATACCATCAATGAGATCGTTACCGGGACAACAGAAATTAGGACCTAGAGAGCAAGTTAATCAAAATACTGCGTTTTTGGATGCTTCGCAAATTTATGGAGAAAATCATTGTGTATTGAGGGATCTTAAGGGACAATTTGGTAAAATGAACGCTACTACTCATCCTGTTAGAGGAAAGGAGCTGTTACCGCAAAGCGACAAGCATCCTGAATGCAAATCACCTTCTGGACAGTGCTTTATAGCAGGTAAAATCAAATTTCATTTTTCATTCTTCAAAAGTATTAAATTTTTATTTTTCATTATAGGTGATGGTAGAGCATCTGAACAACCGGCTTTAACCGCTATCCATACCATTTTTATGCGCGAACATAATAGATTATCTGATGGTTTAAGACAAGTGAATCCACATTGGGAAGAAGATAAAATATTCGAACATGCTAGAAAAATTATAATTGCCCAAAACCAACAAATTACCTACAATGAATTTTTACCTAGAATATTGGGTTGGAACGCTATGAACCTTTACGGGTTAAAACTTCTAAATCACGGTTATTATAAAGAATATAATCCAAGCTGTAATCCTTCTATTGTTACTGAATTTGCTGCTGCAGCTTTCAGAATTGGTCACTCATTGTTACGACCACATATTCCAAGGTATGTACAAATCAAAAATGTTTTATTATGATGTTACAATATATATTTTTTAGAATGAGTCCAACTTACCAAATCATTAATCCACCAATTCTTCTTCGAGATGGTTTCTTTAAAGTCGATATCATGATGAGAGAAGGAATGATTGATGAAATAACAAGAGGTTTAGTGTCCACTCCTATGGAAACTTTAGATCAATTCATTACTGGTGAAGTTACCAATCATTTGTTTGAAGATCGAAAGACTCCATTCTCTGGAGTAGATCTAATTGCTCTTAATCTACAAAGAGCAAGAGATCACGGGATTCCGTCATATAATAACTACAGGGCGTTATGTAATCTAAAAAGGGCTACAAGTTTTGAAGATTTAGCTAGAGAGATACCTCCAGAGGTTATAGCTAGATTGAAGAGAATTTATGCTACTGTGGATGATATTGATTTATTCCCTGGTGGGATGAGTGAGAGGCCTTTACAAGGAGGACTTATTGGACCTACTTTTGGTTGTATTATTGCTCTACAATTTAGACAATTAAGAAAGTGTGATAGATTTTGGTAAGTAAAAGCATTTTAATATATTTATGTATCTAAACATTTATATATGTTAGGTATGAAAATGAGGATCCAGTATTAAGATTTACAGAAGCCCAATTAGCTGAAGTAAGAAAAATAACTCTAGCTAAA
This sequence comes from Neocrepidodera transversa, assembly GCA_963243735.1. NCBI lineage: Eukaryota > Metazoa > Arthropoda > Insecta > Coleoptera > Chrysomelidae > Neocrepidodera > Neocrepidodera transversa. Next base: position 4,417,279 of record OY725347.1, on the reverse strand, counting down.
ATTTTATGCGATAACATGGATATCGAAGGAGAGATGCAACGTGCGGCATTCGACTTACCGTCCAACTTTTTAAATCCAAGAGTACCTTGTCACTCTTTGCCTTCGATAAATTTGAACGCTTGGAAAGAAAACACCAGAGGTCAGGGCTGCATAATAGGCGATAAGCAAGTTACTGTTGGACAATCTGCGTTCCCTAGTCCTTGTACTAGTTGTATTTGTACAGCTGAAGGGGTAAGTCTTTATTTAATCTGCATATTAATACGCAATACCTATTTTAAAGAGTAAGAAGCAAACGGAGGAGTGTGATATTTTGGACAGTTAAAGTACTTTAGGCACGTTGGCTGATATTTGGATAGGTAAAAGAATATAAAAATTGGGAAAATGGGAAAAATCCGGATAAACATAAAAAATAGTAAAAAGAGAACGGTAAGAAAAATGGGAAACAATGGGAAAATGGGAAAAAAATAATGTCGAAGTGGAAAAATACAGCAAAAAAATAGGCAAAGTAGAACAAAAAAAGGAAAAAAATCGAAAATATTAGAGAAAAATAGGGAAAATAAGGAAAATGGTACACAATAAGGAAAAATGTTAAAATGGAAAAAAATGGGAAAACTAGAAAAAATAGCAAAACGTAAAAAAATAATAGAAAAATTGAAAAAATGGGAAAAATATGCCGAAATAGGGAAAAACAGGAAAATATAAAGAAATATGAGTATAAATATGAGTATATATAGGAAAAAAATGAACAAAAAAAGTTGAAATCGGAAATATTAGAGATTAAATAGTGATAAATAGGGAAAAATGAGGAAAATATTGCAAAACAGTGAAAAATGGGAAAAATAGGAAAAATGGGAAACACCTAAAAAAACAAGAGAAAAATAGGCCGAAATGGAAAAAAAACTGGAAAAAATAAAGAAATATAGGTAAAAATAGGCATAATGGGGAAGATAGAAAAAAAAACAGTTCAAAATATAAAAATATAGGGAGAAGTGGAGAAAATAGAAAAATAAAGAAAATGGAAAAAAATGTAGAACAAAAAAAGGAAAAAATCGGAAATATTGGGGATAAATGAGGAAAAATAGGAAAAATGGGGTAAAATAGGAAAAATGGGAAAAACTAGAAAAAGGAAAACGTAATAAATAATTGGAGAAAATTAGAAAAAAGGGGAAAAAATAGGCCGAAATAAGAAAAAAACAGGAAAAAATATAGAAATCTAGGGAAAAATAGGCAAAATGGGGAAAATAGAAAAATAAAAAAAATCAGTTAAAAACATTAAAAAACAAAAGAAAAAGGGAAAAGTGAATAAAATAGGAAAAACTAGAGAAAAATATTGAAATTGTAAAAAAAAATAGCAGAAAATCGGAAAATACAGGAGAAAACGGTATAAATTAGAAAAAAAATGGTAAAATCAGGTAAAAATGATAAAAATCAAAAAAAAGTAAAAAACAGTATGAAATAGTAAAAAATAGAAAAAAATGGTAAAAAATAGTAAAAAATAGTAAAAAATAGTAAAAAATAGTAAAAAACAGTAAAAAATAGTAAAAAATAGTAAAAAATAGTAAAAAATAGTAAAAAATAGTAAAAAATAGTAAAAAATAGTAAAAAATAGTAAAAAATAGTAAAAAATAGTAAAAAATAGTAAAAAATAGTAAAAAATAGTAAAAAATAGTAAAAAACAGTAAAAAATAGTAAAAAATAGTAAAAAATAGTAAAAAATAGTAAAAAATAGTAAAAAATAGTAAAAAATAGTAAAAAATAGTAAAAAATAGTAAAAAATAGTAAAAAACAGTAAAAAATAGTAAAAAATAGTAAAAAATAGTAAAAAATAGTAAAAAATAGTAAAAAATAGTAAAAAATAGTAAAAAATAGTAAAAAATAGTAAAAAATAGTAAAAAACAGTAAAAAACAGTAAAAAACAGTAAAAAATAGTAAAAAATAGTAAAAAATAGTAAAAAATAGTAAAAAATAGTAAAAAATAGTAAAAAATAGTAAAAAATAGTAAAAAATAGTAAAAAATAGTAAAAAATAGTAAAAAATAGTAAAAAATAGTAAAAAATAGTAAAAAATAGTAAAAAATAGTAAAAAATAGTAAAAAATAGTAAAAAATAGTAAAAAACAGTAAAAAATAGTAAAAAATAGTAAAAAATAGTAAAAAATAGTAAAAAATAGTAAAAAATAGTAAAAAACAGTAAAAAATAGTAAAAAATAGTAAAAAATAGTAAAAAATAGTAAAAAATAGTAAAAAATAGTAAAAAATAGTAAAAAATAGTAAAAAATAGTAAAAAATAGTAAAAAATAGTAAAAAATAGTAAAAAATAGTAAAAAATAGTAAAAAATAGTAAAAAATAGTAAAAAATAGTAAAAAACAGTAAAAAATAGTAAAAAATAGTAAAAAATAGTAAAAAACAGTAAAAAATAGTAAAAAATAGTAAAAAATAGTAAAAAATAGTAAAAAATAGTAAAAAATAGTAAAAAATAGTAAAAAATAGTAAAAAATAGTAAAAAATAGTAAAAAATAGTAAAAAATAGTAAAAAATAGTAAAAAATAGTAAAAAATAGTAAAAAATAGTAAAAAATAGTAAAAAATAGTAAAAAATAGTAAAAAATAGTAAAAAATAGTAAAAAATAGTAAAAAATAGTAAAAAATAGTAAAAAATAGTAAAAAATAGTAAAAAATAGTAAAAAATAGTAAAAAATAGTAAAAAATAGTAAAAAATAGTAAAAAACAGTAAAAAACAGTAAAAAATAGTAAAAAATAGTAAAAAATAGTAAAAAATAGTAAAAAATAAAAAAAAATATAAAAAAATACTAAAAAAAATAGTAAAAAATAGTCAAAAATAGTCAAAAATAGTAAAAATTAGTAAAAACCAATAAAAATCAGTGAAAAAAAGTAAAAAACAGTAAAAAACAGTAAAAATTAGTAAAAAACATTAAATAATTGGAAAAAAACATTAAATAATTGGAAAAAATAGAGAAACGTATAAAAAATAGGAAAAAATTGAAAAAATACAGAAAATGGAAAAAATAGGTAAAACCATTAAAACAAAATAGGAAAAAACATTAAAAAAGGTAAAAATTAATAAAAAACAGTAAAATATAGAAAAAAACATTAAAAAACAGTAAAATAATAGGAAAAGAGAGTTAAGTACTTCAAGTTGAGAATTATTGTATTGAGAATTATTGCATTACACATAAAGAAAATTTCGTCCCATCTTTTCTGTGTTCACTAAATTATTTTATTAACTCAAGTTTTTCTCGGTCTTCTTTTTTCTGTTTTTACTGCTCAGCTTCTATTGCATTTTTTTTCAAAATTTTAACTTAGTTAAGTCTGTTTCCTTATCTAATTTTCTAAATCTTACATTTTCCATGACTATTTTCATTCTTGATGTTTTTTATTTTTAGGGAAATTGTGCTTCTCTTCGAGTAACCGACTGCCGACAGCTGATGCGCGAATGGTCGAAAGAAGCAATCTTAAGAGATGAAGTATGTACTGCTCAATGTGGTTTCCTTTTAAGAGACTCAAGTTCGAATTCAATAGCTCAAAATCTAAATCCGCCACCTTTAAGGAACCAAAGACAACAGAGGCCACAATTTCGAAATCAAGATTTCGATAATTTAGGAGGGTTCAAATTTCCAGATCTCACGCCATTTATAGCAAAGTGAGGGGATTATTTTTGAGTAGAAAGAACTGAAATATTTATGTGTTTTTAAGACTAATTAAATTGATTTTTTCTTAGAAACGTTTCATGAATGAATGAGATAATAGTGATGTGCCAGATTTTGATTAGTCTAAAAATCATATGGATGTGGTTCTAATTTCTGTTATATGTAAAATATTTGTATATATTTACGAAGCTGTAAATGTGATTAACGTTAATGTTCCATAATACAGGGTGAAAAAATAATTAATTTCTTTGTCTATATTTCCTTCTATTTTTTTTCACTTTGTATATAACTGATTTAATGTGTATAGATTGATTTATTATAAAAAAAAAACAATATAGTCACTGCCCAGTTTATTAAACAGTGCAAAAAAATTACTTGTTACCATAATCTTGTTCTAATATGTTTCAATATTTTTGTTAATCTTTATAAAAAAACCTTACCAGTGATATTTTTATTGCAGTATTTTTTAAGCAAAATTTATTCACATTGTATATTTTATGTGAGTGTTAGAATATCTGAAATTAAAAAAATATGTGTCCACTTTTACTACGTCTTTTTTTTACGATTTTTCTTGAATAGTAATTTTTAATTTTAAGGACAACTTGGTAATTCGCCTTTTATGCTTCCTCTTACAGGGCCTCCTAGTTCATTATAAATTTTTAAAGAGTTCCAGGTAAGAATTCTATCTAGGATGATCCTTAGATATTTTCCAAAAAAAAAATATTATCTCTGAAGCTCATAAAGCTAGAGAAGAACTTTTTTTGAAGATTTTTGAAGGCTATAACCTTCCACTTTTTTTGGGCCACATTTTTTTGCTTTCCGATTTGTTTAGAGGGGCGTTGATTCCAAAAAAAGTTTCCATTATGCTGTAGATCTTTTAGTTTCTGATATAATTCAGTTTTTTAAAAAATGGTGAAACGCCACTTTTCAATAATTCGATGAAAAAATGTTAAAAAAACAAATTTGAAGGAAACCAACAGCTATTCTCTATTCGAATGATCTTTCATTATCTAGAAATAAAATTTCATTTAAATCTGAGTAAATAAATATCTGACCCGAAATAAATGGCAAGGTTATAGCCTTCAAAAATCTTCAAAATTTTTCAAAATTTAGATTTGAAAAATACAATGTGCGAGGATGTTTAGAGGGGCGTAGATTCCAAAAAAAGTTTCCATTCCGCTCTAGATCTTTTAGTTTCTGAGATAATTCATGTTTTTTTAAATGGTGAAAGCGCCACTTCTCAATAATTCGATGAAAATTGTTAAAAAAACAAAGGACCCCGCACAAAAAGATAGGAAATGGCCGCTCGGTCAAATTGTCTGAATTTTTGGTATGTTATAGATTTCGGCATTCTGAACAAAAGTCTCAATGGGCACTAAGCCCCAAATTCCATTGTTTGGCCGCTATCGAGCTCCGAAGGTCCGCGACTACACCATATTATAGAAACCTGTGAGACGCATATCACCTCTTTAAAAATCATATTTCCATTATTTGAACGTATGCCCTTGAGTTTTTGAGGATGCTGGATTCAAATGTGGTGTTGAATACATGGTATTGGCAGTTGACAGCTGTCAAATAGCTGTCAAATTCTCTGAAAAGAAATAAATCCTACTTTGAGTAATGAGAACTTATGTTTTTAAGGACGCTGGATTCAAATGTGATGTCAAATGCATAATATTGACAGCTGTCAACTGTCAATGTCATCGATTTGATATCACATTTGAATTCAGCGTCCCCAAAAACATAAGCTCTCATTACTCAAAGTAGGATTTATTTCTTTTCAAAGCATTTGACAGCTATTTGGCAGTTGTTTGACAGCTGTCAACTGTCAATATTCTCGATTTGATATCACATTTGAATTCAGCGTCCCCAAAACATAAGTTCTCATTGCTCAAAGTAGGATTTATTTCTTTTCAGAGCATTTGACAGCTATTTGACAGCTGTCAACTGTCAATGTCATCGATTTGATATTGTTACGAAGTATTTTGGATAACTCAAAAAGTACTAAAAAACTTGAAATATTAATATTTAAAATTTACTCTGGGGTGTAGCTTCCAATATACCTCAATAACGTAGGGTTACCAGAAATTAAAACCAACTAGTTCAACAATAAACGTAACAAATTTATTAAATTCACCAACAATTAAAAATAACAAAATTCTCAAAATATAATTATATAAAATTATACTTACACTAATCGACACATTGGACTGCTGAGGACAATCGTTTTTCAGGAGAAGCACTTATACTTTTCATCTACTCTTAATCGAGTCCCAAATATTACTATCCCAAAAAAAATCTCTACGGCTTTCGAACTAACCACCGAAAAAACCCCTTCCACCTGACTAAGCGAAATTAAGGTTCTTTGTTCACCTTGCAATGACTTCAGTTTACATAAATAAAAAGGTGTTTTCAAACAAATATTGTTTTAAAATTTTGAAATTCGTTCCATATCGTGAAGCGTGGTTGAGATTGTAAATAAATTAAAATTAAATAATGTCATATACAGGGCGAATCTTAATTATCGCTTACCCAAGCCGTAGATGGAAAATTATCGTAACAATATCACATTTGAATTCAGCGTCCCCAAAAACATAAGCTCTCATTACTCAAAGTAGGATTTATTTCTTTTCAGAGCATTTGACAGCTATTTGGCAGTTGTTTGACAGCTGTCAACTGTCAATATTCTCGATTTGATCTCACATTTGAATTCAGCGTCCCCAAAACATAAGTTCTCATTGCTCAAAGTAGGATTTATTTCTTTTCAGAGCATTTGACAGCTATTTGACAGCTGTCAACTGTCCATACCATGTATTCAACACCACAAGGGCATACGTTCAAATAATGGAAATATGATTTTTAAAGAGGTGATATGCGTCTCACAGGTTTCTATAATATGGTGTAGTCGCGGACCTTCGGAGCTCGATAGCGGCCAACCCATGGAATTTGGGGCTTAGTGCCCATTGAGACTTTTGTTCCGAATGCCGAAATCTATAACATACCAAAAATTCAGACAATTTGACCGAGCGGCCATTTCCTATCTTTTTGTGCGGTGTCCTTTGAAGGAAACCAACAGCTATTCTCTATTCGAATCATCTTTCTCTATCTAGAAATAAAATTTTATTTAAATCTGAGTAAACAAATATCTGACCAGAAATAAATGGCAACGTTATAGCCTTGCACTTTTTTTGGTCCACATTTTTTCTCTCTCTGATTTGAATGAAAATTGATTTACAGATTAAGTAAATTAATAAAAATTTATAGGAGCCATCGGTTTTGTTTATTTCACAGCTATAAAATTTTTAATTTCGAAAATTTGAAAAAATTGAATGTCTCACAATTTTTCAATAAAAAAATTATTATCTCCGAATCTAGTAGAGCTAGAGAAGAACTGTTATTTTTTTTGGAATCTACGCCCTTTAAAATGAACCTCCAGCATGCGGGTAATATAGGGTTTTATTCCTCGGTTAAGTAGAAAATGAAGAAGGATTATTTAATTAAATAATAATAAATAAAAAATCTTGTTTTAGTTAAATACATAATTTTATTTTCTTCGTAAAACACATAAGATTTAACATATATTTTACGTGAATATTCACAAACCACTTTTTTTTTAAATATTCTACAGATTCAGCTAAATTTGTAAATCGTATAGAATCTGAAAAATATTTTCCTTAAAATTATCAGTTGTTTTTAAAGCAATTTATTGTCAAAAATTCGAGCTCGTATAATAAAATATTTAAAACGAGTAATCAGAAAAATTAAATTAAAATGTCAAGGCTCTTTTAATAAAAGATACGTGAAAACGAGCCTTAACAAAACAATAAATACCAATTATTAATAATTAGGTAGATTACGAAAATTGTTTAATATTTAATAATTTAAATATATTTTCGTAGCTCGAAATGACAATGTTGCTCCCTTAAAATTACAATAGACAATAGCTTTGTTTTGAGGAAGACATTTTTGGCCATTTTTAGCCGCACACTGTTCTATTAACAGCTTTATAAAGCTATCTTGATTTAACTAACTAATTTAAGAATCACCTAACGGAACATTTTTTTTTAGTTGGTCACTATGTAATAAAAACAAAAAAAACAGAAATTTTTAACGATTACAAAACCTATATATATTTCTAATACATTTTTTATTTCTAATCTTTCGAATAGGATAGGAAATTTTTAGATCAAATCGCTAAAAGTATAGATCTGAATTTTTTGTAAATTCTAGTATTTTAAATCCAAGTGTTTAGCTTCGAAAAATTTGTGACATCTGGAACTCGAAAAACCGAGAAATTTATACGTTACATCAAAATAATTTTCCTTAGCTTTTTTAAATCAGATTAAATTTACAATACAAGAATTAGCTCTGTACGTTAAATAGTATTAGAGATTCAGCATGTTAAGAATTGGCCATTTAAAAAAAAGTAAATTTTTAAGTTTTCGGCAAATTCCAGCTCCAATATCGTGTACCACCGAAGTTACTTTTTTCCGTAATAAGTAAAATATTTAAATTAACTTCGAATATAAGGTCAGACGAAACAGTTGTAACCCCCGCCGAAAGGTGGAGTCACTCACGTACTTGTTTCGCATACAAAGTCGACCTTATAGTATACGGCAGCTGGAGTCAGTGAGTTCAGTTGCAGGGGCAGTCCGAGTTCCAGTGGCAGTCAAAACTGACCACCAGATCCAACTGAAGTACCGTTTCTCAACGATCTTTAGAGACAGTTCAAGCTGAAGCCAAGTTCCATTGTACCAATTCGACCACGTCAGCCTAGAACATGTGCCTGTGCCTGTACGTACCATGTTACTTCCGGATTTGGTTTGGTAATTGAATATTTTTTTTTATTTTACTTGATTATTTCTATTTAGTGCGAGTTATGAGAGTTAGCAGCACATACCCAGATACAGTACAGTGATTTGGTCGATACCATAACGACCCCTTAAGTATATTTTTCTCCACTGAAGCTGCCGACGCAAGTGGCCTTCATACTATAAACGGAAAGTGGCGCCCGAGGCAATCCGAAACCTGGACCACAGAAGACCTTTTGACGACGCAAAGAACGTTGCAATCGGTAGAAATACTTTATATACAATTCTAAAATATATTTAAGAAGACCATTTATTTAATGATACATTTATCTACCTGGTAAGTTGAATAATATGACGTCAAAAGAAGTTACTTGCCAATAAGAACCGATGCTTGATTACCCTGCCGCTCTCCGATTTAGAAAGCCAGTCAGCAGGCAGAAGGGGGTGCTGATTTTGAAAAAAAAAGTACCTCTTGAATCAGTGTTAATCGTTGGAAAGGGTGTAGATCTTTATAATGGCTAGTGATCTACTAGGAAGAATATTTTTTTCAGAGGTCACTGTCGTCTATTACAATATTCCTCGACTTCATTCAACCAGGGATAGTTGGAGTTCTTCCCTGGGTTTGAGATGTTTTTGCACGCGTTCATAGTGCGCGATTTCACTTCTGTCCTTTTCAGGTACGAGAAAATAAATCGTAGAGCGTTCTTCAGAAATATCCTGAACTAATACCCATCGCAGAACAATTTTTCCAACCTATTACGATCCACGAGACCATATCAGAGATCTGTACGAAAGAGACTACAGGGTAGAAAATATACATAGCCTGCGATATAAAATTTTGTAAAAACAGTCGCTTATGCTAAGGTTGACAGAAGTTGATGCAGCATTCCATGCCTCACGAGGTTCAAAAATGGTTGGTGATTGATAAAGATGTCTTTCAGTGTGTAATGTGGGATAGTAAAGTAGCCATGTAGAGTATTTCAATGTTGGGAAGATAAACAGTACATACTTTCAACAACAAATTTATTCACTAGTACATATTTACTACAATAGAATAAATCGATAACTCATTGATAATAAATCAAGAATCAAGAATGACTAAACCCTCTCAAAGAGATAATAAACTATATGCAAACTCAACAATAAACAGTTCCTGACCTATGGGCAACGACCGGGTTCGTCTCGTCGGTGTTACCTTGCTATATCACGTCACGTATAGCTCACGTCTTAATCTTTATATTGTTTAAATTATAACTGGTTTAATGAACTACGATATATTATTTTTAAGTTTTTTCTGTGTGGCTCAAAGGCATCACAAGTGGGTCTGGACAATAACTGAACACGGACTCATACCTACTATCATGGTAGGAAAAGTGGCACCCCAAACCAAAATTTCTTTCCTGCCAGTAAAGAAAGGGTATACCGGAGGCAGAATTCAGATGTTCCTCCATGTGAAACTTCTACTCTGGAGTTTCATGCCAAAACGTCGCCGTTATCCAGAATGACAAAAAATGGGAAGACAACGATGAAGATATCGACAACCAACAATTAGTGGTGACAATAGAGGATTCGCAACCATCTTCGAAATGGATCTAGAAAATGGAGAAAAAACAATTTCTCGAATGAACAATTGCTCGAAAATATTTAACCGAAAGGAAAATTAACCGAAAAAACGTATTTACTTGTTTATATGCTACTTTTCTATTAGTACTTATTAGTTATAAAACCAAGAAAAATGTATTTTTTCGAAACTGTCAATAAAAGCTGATTTTTACATGTTATTTATTAAGTGACAAAAAAGCAAATACTTATTTTGATGTTTCTGGTGGCAAAAGAACTATTTCGCAGCTTGATATACTAAATGTGAAATAAAGCTAATCAATTTTTTTTATACTAAAAATCATATACCATAAATCTACTTATTGAATTTAATGCAAATAATATACTCAGTTTTGAAACTCAAAGAAAAAATCGGAATTGAAAAAATAATGAAATCACAATGTTCTGCTCTTCATGTACTGTTTAAAATTAATAAAACAAAATAGTAGTATTTATTAAATTACCCATCCTAATAGTTATTTCACAACCTTGTATCAAACAATTTTTTTTTGAAAACGGTAGACCGTTATTTGACATTTCAGGCTGCGAAATTAGTCAAAATAAGTATTTGCTGTTTCGATACTTAATAAATAACATGTAAAAGTCAACTTTTTTCGAAAAACTACATTTTTCTCAGTTTTATAACTAATAAATACATACTTATATAAATAGTAATCTATAAATTTTTCGGTTAACTTTCGATTAATTGTTTTCGAGCAATTGTCCATTCCAGAAATTGTTCTTTCAAGCAATTATCTTTCGAGCAATTGTCTTTCTAAAAAATATTTTCGAATAATTGTCCAAGACCCCTTCGAAACGATCTAAGGGAAATAATTTAATCAAAAAAAAATGTCTTATTTATTACTAAATATAAAAAAACATATATTTTGTTAAATTGTTATGATTTTTTTTTGTTAAAGCTACCCTAAAATTTTAATAAGAACTAGTTTATGAGAAATGCAGTTTTCCCATTTTTTTAGGATCATGATACAACTATGCCAAACACTATTTGACGTACAGAATTAGTTCTGATCTCATATTTTAGTAATAGTCGAGACAACGAAGCAAAAATTCATTCAAAAAATGCATTTTTTCAGACAACTTCTGGAAGATTAATGAACTTTGTAAATAAGAGTCACAATTAAGATGTTCAAATTGACCCACAGCCGACCTGGAGCTTAGGAACACCGAAATTCACGCGGGGAAGGAGAGAAACTCGGCGCTCGGGGGTTTTTTGGGGTCGCTGAATTCAAATATTGCATCGACGAACACCCCCCCGGACACCTGGTGCACCGGAACCTGGACGCGGACCTCAACCAACTCAGTGGGGTTTCCTCACACAATCGAAAAAGACGAACCGAAAATCGTTACGGGGTTTTTTTTTTGAGATGCTGAATCCGAATTTCACCTCGAAAACGACCCTCCAAACACCTGGTGCGAAGTAACCTCGACTTGAACGTCGTCTCCGAGGGATTTCGTCCCACAATCGATGTGGGTCATCATAATCGTGATCAGCGACCTCCAAAATCCCCAGGAACCCGATTTGGGCCAGTTCTGACCCTTATTTACAAAGTTAATTAATCTTCCAAAAGCCATCTCAAAAAATACTTTTTTTGGATGCATTTTTGGCTGCAGCAATGCAATTTTCTGTTTGTATAAGATAAAAAGTAGTGACATTTTTTTCAAAAAAATTTTTGGAAGCGAATGCAAAAAACCGCATTCCGATCCGTCTTACAAATTTAATCTGTTTAAGAGATATAATAAAAAAATTTCTCGGTTTTCCGAATGCCACGAAAATAGAGTACAGGTCTTTCGAAAGAGGAAATTAAAAATTTAACAACTTGTTAAACTTTCAAGAATTGTTGGCTGATTGATTTTAAAAAATTCTTAACATTATCATTGAGTCATAACCATTTTGAATTGCGACTAGTGCCAGTTTCTTAAAATTTAATTTATATTTGCTTCTTTTCTTTTCTTTAATTATTCTGTATTTCCATTTTTTCCTAGTTTAAAAATATCGTTACCACTAACCAAAACTACATGTTTTTAACACTCTATATACTATGGTATAAGTTGATGATCATGATCATTGAAACTCTTTATCATGCTAACATAGTTAGCGAAACGTACGTAGAGTATTAAAAAAGTGGAGTTTTGGTTAATGGTAACGATATTGTTTAACATAGCTGAAAACCAAAGGTTCCAAATTCATAATTCTAGTTTAACAGTATTATATTTTTTCTTGTATTTATTTTTATTTGTTTCTTTGTATATTTTTCTTTGCATTATTTTGCATTTTTTTCTTTATCCGTTTAAACAAAAACTAATAAAATGAAGAATATTGTAAATGCTACAGTGGCTAAAATACGTACAAAACCAGAAAAGGGCACTAGAGTTTGTTTATCCATCCGCTGTCATTGAGACGGATTTATGACGTCATTAACGTATTTCTTAACTAATGTCGACATAAATGTTATTTATTACTTTTGACAGTTGAATTAAGTTTTCATTGTCAAAATGCTTTCCCTGTATAATGAGAAAGAGCAAAGTTTATTAACCACTTTTCAAGAGAAAGATATGTTGGAATACCGCTTTTACCGTTAAATGCAGTCTACAACGTTTGTGTTCACCCCAAAAATATATTCGTATAATACATTTTTAATATATATTATATAATTCGTTATTTAATCATGATTCGACATGACAAAAATCATGTTCAGGGACGTTAAACATCCCCAAGCTAGAAATACTTCACCGATTATGACGTAACAGCAGAGGATGGTTAAACAAACTCTACAATCAAATTTTCTTATCAAACATGCTAATAAATAGACAAGAAGCGATAAAGGGCAAACATATCCGTATGAAAAGTATTTCAGCCGACCAAGGGAATTAAATAAAACTCCTTTGATCGAAAAACAGAAGATGAACAGAAAATACATTTGACCAAATGTCATATGATAAAAAAATATTTGATATAAACAAAAATCATAGAAAACACAATTTATATCAATCTGCACAACAATATTGCACTGTTGTGTTTCGAGGAGAGATCTTGATTTCTAAACATCTGGACACATTGTCGCTGATGACTCCCGAAGGGACAAAACAGCTGTCCTGTATGAAGAAAAATCAAATTCTTACAACTTACAAGTATTTTAAAACCCGTTTAGGGTTTTAAACCCTTTAACCATCTGTCGGTTGCAGTGTGTACTGGCGCTTATTACACAGGTGGAATCTTTTTACCAAGAAATTTTATCAGATAATTTTTTATTTTCATCACTTAAACTTGTTTATTGGGATCCAAAAAATTTAAACAAATTAAATATAGCTAAAATTATGAGTCCGTAGGTTTATTTTCATATTTTTGCGAAATAAACTAGTTCTCGGTGAAAATAAAAAATTATCCATAAAATTTGAAAGAGTCCTGGTATTATCCTTAATAAAATAAATTCCAAGTATTTTCAACTTTGATTGTATATTAAATGTGGCAAAACTTTTTGTATACATACATTATAGATTTCAAGCGAATTTGTAAAATTTATATTTTTTTATGTTAAAATGGTTTTGTAATCGTTAAAAATGATTTAGATTAAGAAAAAAAAATTCATAGATTTAATATCTACTCTTTCATAAATCTAAAAAAAAAACCTTCATATTCATGACGCATTATAAAGTTTCGGCTAATCGATATATCGAAAAAATTTCTTTGTATATAAAATAATAATAAATATTAGACAGCAAAATCATTTTTTTTTGATAAAGAAAAATTCCTTTAATAGTTTCGTTTTATTTTATAAGAAAAAAATAAACAAAAATGCATTAAAGTATCTAGTTGGACCACTGCGTAAATATTTATATACTAAGTCTATATCTGCAATTTTGTTACCATTTCCTGTAATATGAATTTTTCCTTATCTATAAAACTGATATAGAGCTGTCTAGATTAACCTCGAAAAAAAAATTATCTATAAAAATGATAACAAAATGATATAAAATATGATTGCATAAGAATTACGTTTGAAAATAAATATGTATATATATATATTGGTGTGCAAAAATTGGATTTTAGAAAAATATTTATTCTATTTTTAAAATCCATTTCCCTAGATTATAATTAATAGATAATTTTATATAATACATTTATTTTTCTAGATGGTTGTTACAATGAAATAAAAAAATACATGACAAAATGCAACAATAAATTTTATAACAATTAACAAAAATAATAAATCAACAAGAATTTTTTACTTAACCCTTAAACTGCGGGCAAAATTTTACAGCGCAAAAATATTGAAAAATATATTCAAACATTTTTACATTTTTGAGTCAATTTAAATAAAACATCAATAAACTTGATTGTAATAAGTTTAAAAAATTTAAAAACAATACTAAGTAGTTATAAAGAAATTCAAAAAATATATAAAAAAATTCCATTCAGAAAAAAAAATCTGGAAATAAAAATTTTCGATAAGTTAAAAAACATATCGAAAATTTTAAAAATTTTAAAATGGAAAAATGTCAAAATATTTAAAAATTTCTAAAATATATCGAAAAATTCAAAAAACGTAAAATTATTCGATTAATTAAAAATATTTAAAAAATTTCCAGATTTTTACGTATTTCAAAAATGTCAGAAGTTTAAAAAACTTTCAAAAATTTCAAAAAATTTGAAATTTAGCATTTTTTTTGAAAAAATTCAAAAATTTCAAAAAGTAAAAATGAAAAATATTCAAAAATTTCTAAAATATATCGAAAAATTCAAAAAACGTAAAATTATTCGATTAATTAAAAATATTTCAAAAATTTCCAGATTTTTACATATTTCAAAAATGTCAGAAGTTTAAAAAACTTTCAAAAATTTTAAAAAATTTGAAATTTAGCTTTTTTTTTCGAAAAATTAAAAAATTTCAAAAAGTAAAAATGACAAAATGTTCAAAAATTTCTAAAATATATCGAAAAAATTTAAGAAACTTAAAATTATTCGATTAATTAAAAATATTTCAAAAATTTCTAGATTTTTACGTATTTCAAAAATGTTAGAAGTTTCAAAAAACTTTAAAAAATTTGAAATTTTGCATTTTTTTTCGAAAAATTCAAAAATTTCAAAAAGTAAAAATGTCAAAATATTCAAAAATTTCTAAAATATATCAAAATAATTCAGGAAACCTAAAATTATTCGATTAACTATAAATATTTCAAAAATTTCCAGAATTTTACATATGTCAAAAATGTCAGAAGTTTAAAAAAAAATTCAAAAAATTTGAAATTAAGCATTATTTTTCGAAAAATTCAAAAATTTCAAAAAGTAAAAAAAACAAGATATAAACTAAAATATATCCAAAAATTCAAAAAAATAAAAATTATTCGATTAATTAAAAATATTCCAAAAATTTCCAAAATTTTAAATATTTCAAAAACGTCAGAAGTTAAAAAAAACATTAAAACATTATTTGAAATTTTTTAAAATATAACAAAAAATTCCAATAAACTTGAAATTTTGCATTTTTTTTTCGAAAAATTCAAAAAGTAAAAATGTCAAAATATTCAAAAATTTCTAAAATATATCGAAAAATTCAAAAAAATAAACATTATTCGATTAATTAAAAATATTTCCAAATTTGAAATTTTGCATTTTTTTCGAAAAATTCAAAAATTCCAAAAAGTAAAAATGTCAAAATATTCAAAAATGTCTAAAATATATCGAAAAAATTCAAGAAACGTAAAATTATTCGATTAATTAAAAATATTACAAAAATTTCCAGATTTTTACATGTTTCAAAAATGTCAGAAGTTTCAAAAAATAAAAAATTTGAAATTATCCATTTTTTTTTGAAAAATTCAAAAAGTAAAAATGTCAAAATATTCAAAAATGTCTAAAATGTATCGAAAAATTCAAAAAATAAACATTATTCAATTAATTAAAAATATTTCAAAAATTTCCAAAATTTTAAATATTTCAAAAATGTCAGAAGTTTCAAAAAACTAAAAAATTTAAAATTATCCATTTTTTTTCCAAAAATTCAAAAATTTCTTAAAGTAAAAATGTGAAAATATTCAAAAATGTCTAAAATATATCGAAAAAATTCAAGAAACGTAAAATTATTCGATTAATTAAAAATATTTCCAAATTTGAAATTTTGCATTTTTTTCGAAAAATTCAAAAATTCCAAAAAGTAAAAATGTCAAAATATTCAAAAATGTCTAAAATATATCGAAAAAATTCAAGAAACGTAAAATTATTCGATTAATTAAAAATATTACAAAAATTTCCAGATTTTTACATGTTTCAAAAATGTCAGAAGTTTCAAAAAATAAAAAATTTGAAATTATCCATTTTTTTTTGAAAAATTCAAAAAGTAAAAATGTCAAAATATTCAAAAATGTCTAAAATGTATCGAAAAATTCAAAAAATAAACATTATTCAATTAATTAAAAATATTTCAAAAATTTCCAAAATTTTAAATATTTCAAAAATGTCAGAAGTTTCAAAAAACTAAAAAATTTAAAATTATCCATTTTTTTTCCAAAAATTCAAAAATTTCTTAAAGTAAAAATGTGAAAATATTCAAAAATGTCTAAAATATATCGAAAAAATTCAAGAAACGTAAAATTATTCGATTAATTAAAAATATTTCAAAAATTTCCAGATTTTTACATGTTTCAAAAATGTCAGAAGTTTCAAAAAATAAAAAATTTGAAATTATCCATTTTTTTTTGAAAAATTCAAAAAGTAAAAATGTCAAAATATTCAAAAATGTCTAAAATGTATCGAAAAATTCAAAAAATAAACATTATTCAATTAATTAAAAATATTTCAAAAATTTCCAAAATTTTAAATATTTCAAAAATGTCAGAAGTTTCAAAAAACTAAAAAATTTAAAATTATCCATTTTTTTTCCAAAAATTCAAAAATTTCTTAAAGTAAAAATGTGAAAATATTCAAAAATGTCTAAAATATATCGAAAAAATTCAAGAAACGTAAAATTATTCGATTAATTAAAAATATTTCAAAAATTTCCAGAATTTCACATATTTCAAAAAAGGCAAAAGTTTAAAAAAGTCTCAAAAATTTCAAGAAATTTGAAATTTTGCATTTTTTCGAAAAATTCAAAAATTTCAAAAAGTAAAAATGTCAAAATATTCAAAAATGTCTAAAATATATCAAAATAATTCAAGAAACGTAAAATTATTCGATTGATTATAAATATTTCAAAAATTTCCAGAATTTTACATATTTCAAAAATGTCAGTTTAAAAAATTTCAAAAAATTTGAAATTAAGCATTATTTTTCGAAAAATTCAAAAATGTCAAAAAGTAAAAATGACCAAAAATATAAACTAAAATATATTGAAAAATTCAAAAAACGTAAAAATTATTAGTTAAAAATATTTCAAAAATTTCCAGAATTTTACATATGTCAAAAATGTCAAAGTTTAAAAAAAATTTCAAAAAATTTGAAAATTTCAAAAAGTAAAAAAGACAAAATATAAACTAAAATATATCGAAAAATTCAAAAAACGTAAAAATTATTCGTTTAATTAAAAATATTCCAAAAATTTCCAAAATTTTAAATATTTCAAAAATGTCAGAAGTTAAAAACACATTAAAAAATTATTTGAAAATTTCTAAAATATAACAAAAAATTCCAACAAACTTGAAATTTTGCATTTTTTTTTCGAAAAATTCAAAAAGTAAAAATGTCAAAATATTCAAAAATTTCTAAAATATATCGAAAAATTCAACAAAAAGTAAAAATATTTAAAAAAATTCCAGAATTAATTTCAAAAATGTCTTAAAAAACATTATTCAAAAATTTCAAAAATTTCAAAAAATGTAAAATTTGTTAAACATGTATAATTTTGTAAAAATTTGGAGAGAAATAACAAAACATCAAAATTATTTATTTACGATACCCACATTTCCAAAAACATCCGCAGTTAAAGGGTTAATAATCAACTGAAGAAAAAAGTAATACAAGTCCGGAAAAATAAAATGTCATAAAAAAATCAAAAAAGGATAAAAACCAAAAAAAAAAACGTGCCCTTAAAATAATAGAAACGGTAGGAAAATAAATTAATAAAATGATTAAGAACGAAAATAATAAAAGAAAAAATAAAAGAAAAAAAAAATATTTACTATATACTAGGGCCAATTATTTGCACAATTATATATATACATTATATTATTTTTATTTCATTTTGTATTCATTTTGCCGTTCACAGTATTTTTGCTTTATATATCCTTACATTCCTAACGATATGTAAAAATGACAAAAAAAAAATGTTTGAAACGCTGTAAAAATGTTCACAGGTACTTCTTTATTTTCTTAATTTATTGACTTTTCAATTGACTATAGTAGCTTTTTTTTTAATTATTTAACATTAAAAATAAGCAACAAGGAATTATTGCTTAGCAATGATATGTTCGTTATTGCATCATAATAAAACGTAGTTTTTATATTTTTCAACTTCCTCGTATACAATAAAAATGATACAATATAATGGTGGATTATTAGATTTTAAATATATTACAAAATTTGATTCATATAAGTCATGACACGGTTACAGGAGAATATTTTTAGTAATGTAATCATCAATAAAGTCTCAATGGTAATTGAATCCAATCCATGACAATCTTTCCGGAAAAATTCTTATTCATGACAATTCTTCCCCATGACAATTCTTTCCAGCGACAATTCTTCCTCACAACAAATGTTCCCGGGACAAATATTTGTCCCACTCAAGCAATGACTAGTAATAAATGAAAAAATATTGTCAATCTTTAGAAATAAATTATGAATCCAAAAAAATGTATAACATTAATGAAATACAAAAATATTTTAAACGTTGATAATTATTCAATTTTTTTTTTAATAAACACACAGAAAAAGACAAAAAGAAAAAATATTTTATGTGGTGTACGGGAATTGTTTTTCTCAACAGAACCGTCAGCGTCGCTTCTATGACCGAGGATTAGGATATACCTTAAGGGCTTAGAGCAAACCAGTTACTATTTTTATGTATTAATAAAAGGACTTAATTGTAGAAATATAAAATTGAGATATACCCAAAAATACATTATTTAGATCAAAAATGAAATATCTTGACAACAAAGAAAATAAAAAAAATATCAATCATATTATGCGGATAATTGTTGTAAAGAATAATTGTAAATTGTTTTAGAGAACGTATTTTTAGGGAAGGATTGTCCGGGAATTAATATCTGAGGAAGGATTGTGTGTGGAAGGATTGTCGTGGTGGAGAAGGATCATCTCAGAGCATTAAAGTGGGAAAAAATCGTAGCTGTGGATGGTCGTGAAGAAGAATTATCCGGAAAGGATTGTCTGGAGAAGAACTTTCCGAGAAGGATTGTCTTGACCTCATGTCCTTGCATCTTTGTCTACTTATTTTTCTGTATCATTACAGTTAGGGCGGAAAAAGAAATAGAGTTTCATTTTATATCATGGAGTTAACTCCTCATAGATGCAAAACTTTTCAAGCAACAAGGTCGTAGACATGGGTAGGGTAAAGGGGATAATTAGCCCCCAGGATACCAAAAAATAGCACGAAATGAAGAAATAAAATATATGAAATGTAGAAACGTACAAATATATTTGTTTAAAAATTTGATTATAAAGAAAATTATTCCTGCCCAGGAACAAAAAGGTTTCATCGCTAGGGTTAGGAGAAAATAATCAATGAGATAATCACTCTCGCAAATGAAAGTTTAGATACAATTATAGAATCACTATTGGAACAGATCCGGAAAAAATTGAAGTTTATGGAAAACTTAATGAAATAAAAGCCAAGGAAAAATGGGGAAATTTTTCCAACAATTCTTACAATGAAAACTTATCTGAAACTTTTTTTCATTTGACCCACGGGGATGGAACTGAAGGAGGTTGAAATTTCAAATAATTCATATCTCCGCTATTTTCAAAAATATTGAAACAGTTCATAAAACTTTTTTTATGTTCTAATTATTATAAAATTAATATGTCTGAAACTTTTTTTAATCGGACCTAAGGGGATGGAACTGGAGGGGGTTGAAATTTCAAAAAATTCATATCTCGGCTATTTTTAAAAATATCGAAACAGGTCATTACACTTCTTTCATGATCTAATTATTATAAAATTTATTTGTTTGAAACTCTTTTCGATCTGACCATATCGTAGAGTGGGGAAGGATGCTCAAATTTAGAGAATAGAAATCTACCTCTCCTGTCGACCCTACGGACAGGAATTTTTTTTATATTTAGTTATAAATATATTATTTAAATTAACTCACAAACTTGACAATATTTTTTTTAAATAATTGTCATGGACCAAATGAGCTTTTCTTAAAATTAAAAACGATGTATTTTTGTTGATTGTATAAAAAAAATCATATAAGATCAGAAAAAAATAGAAATATTAGAATAAATCAGAAAAATCAAAAATTTGAAAAATTAAAAAAAAACAGAAAATATAAAAAAATATCAGAAAATAATAGAATAAATTAGAAAAATTTGGTTCGTATCTTTTTCTCTGAGTGCAATGATTTTTTTTTAATTTATGGATTTTTTGATATTATATTCAAAAAAAAACCAAAGAAAAAAAAATTTGAAATATTTTAAGAAAAATCAGAAAAAATCAACAAAAACAGAAAAAAAATCAGCAAAAAACGGAAAAATTAAAAAAGAATTAAAAAAACATAGAAAAAATCAGAAAATGCGCCTAATATTGACTTCTCCTTTAATTTTAAATACGGCAAAAATGATTTGGCAAAAAATTTTAATTTTGCAAAAAACATATGTTGGACAATGATTGTTTCCTTAAGGATTTCCAAAAAATAAAATATTAAATTTTTCTAATTTATAAAATATAAAAATATGTAAGGAAAAATGCATCTAATATTGAGCACTCATTTTAACGTTAAATAATGGAATAACGGTCAAACAAAAAATTTTTCAAAAAATGCATGTTAGGCATTGATACTTTCTTTATTGATTACCAAAAAATCAAATCTTAGATTTTTTTAATTTCTGAAATATAAAAATATATATGGAAAAATGCACTTAATATTGACCCCTCATTTTAACGTTAAATAAGGGAAAAACGGCGAAACAAAAAATTTTACAAAAAATATGTATTAGGCATTAATACTTTCTTTATTGATTACCAAAAAATTAAGTATTAAATTTTTGTAATTTCTGAAATATAAAAATATATATGGAAAAATGCACCTAATCTTGACCCCTCATTTTAACGTTAAATATGGGAAAAACGATAAAACAAAAAATTTTGCAAAAATCGGTAAAACAAAAAATTTGAAAAAAAATATATGTTAGACATTGATATTTTCTTTAATGATTTCCAGAAAATGAAATCTCAGATTTTTGTAATTTCTGAAATATAAAAATATATATGGAAAAATGCACCTAATCTTGATCCCTCATTTTAACGTTAATTAAGGGAAAACTGTAAAAAAGTGAAGTTCACGGAAAACTCAATGAAATAAAAGCCTAAACATATTTTACGCAGAAAATCAAGGAAAAATGAAATGCCCACATTTTCCAATGGGGAAGTTTTTTCCAACAATTCTTACAATGAAAACGAAAGTAAGGAAAAAAACACATATAACGTGCAAATTTTTTAGAAAAATAATTTTTTTTACGAAATTTAGGAGAAAACTGTAAAAATGCCTAAAAAAAATTACCCATGAATTAGGAAAAAAACATGAATACATTTTTCCACAGTTCAATTCGAATAAAAAGAAGCAAGAATGCATTTTTACACTGTTAATTTGGAAAAAAGAAGCAAGAATTCACTTTTCCATATTTGAATTTGAAAAAATGAGTAAGAATGCATTTTACACTCGAATTTGAAAAAAAGAAAGAGGAATGCATTTTTCCACTGTTAATTTTGAAAAAAAAGAAGCAGAATGCATTTTTCTACACTCGAATTTGAAAATGAGGCAAGAATATATTTTTCAGGGTTAAATTTTACAGATTAAAATTTAGAATTACTAATTTTTAGGTAAGAGTTGTTATAATCCATTTCACAGAAAAACAGCGAACATGCAGTTTTGAAATATGAGTTGATGAAAAAACAAGAACGCATTTTTCCCTACAAAAAATTGGTAAAAACATAAAAAAGGCATTTTTCACACCCAAATTTGAAAAAAAAACGGAAGCAACAATGCATTTTACCCAATACTAAACAAAACAAAAAATATTCTTTCACATAAAAATTTGAAATTCAAAGCAAAAGTGCCTTTTTCACAAACAAAATTAAAAACCAAAGCGACAATGCATTTATTTATATAAAATTTTTAAATTTGAGGCAGGAAATTGAAAAAACAAAGCAATAATGCATTTTTTTACACATAAATTTGAAATTCAAAATAAGAATGCATTTTTCCATACAAAAAATTGAAAAACAAAGCAACAATGCATTTTTCTACATCTTGGACAAAAAGAGAAAAGAAATCACTTCCCGGATAATTTGCTTCTAGATAGGATCACCCGGAACCAATTCCAATTCCATCTGGCTTGTTTATACGCAGGGGCGTAGATATTAGGTTAAAGGGGGTAATTACCTACCCCAGGATACCAAAAAATAGCACGAAAAGAAGAAATATGAAATATAGAAATGAATAAACATTTATCTGAAAGTTTCATTACCTCTCCCAGGAAAAAAGTACCCACTCCTCAATAAAAAAAGTTATCTACACCCTTGTCGTCAGGCAAGTATCTACCACAAGAAGTTAATGATTTATGTTGATTTAAATTAAAACAATTATAAGTGGATATTTGGTCAGTAACAGAAATATTAAGATAAGAAGTTTCTGTAATAGTTTAATTTATTTTAATTGGGTCAATGGAAAGTAAAATACAATATTTATTCTCCTTTATTCAACATTGTCAGTTTCATTATCAGATACATCAAGAAAAGGTCTCCACAACGCCATCTTGAATAAATAATAACAATAAGAAAACAATTTAGTAAAATACGACACTAATGTAAGCCACTCGCTAAAATTCACAATAAGGCAAAATAAACTAATTTTATAAATCCTAATCCAAGCCCCAGCACTAACAATTTACTCGAAAATGCAAACACAATGGACCCGACATTTTTTGACCTTCATATTTTGCTTATTATTATATTATTTGTTCGACTAGGAGGTTTTATATGGTATTAACCCATGTTTAGGTTGGCCCAACTGTAGGTGATACTTTTCTTAGAGCAGCGTTATTAACTTCGTCTATTTCTTTCTTTGTGTAAGTATTAAATTTGTCTACAGGGTACACTGTAACTTTTAAATTAGTTGATGATTTGTCTTAAATAATACAGGGTGTTTCATTGGTAAATGGACATACGTCAAAGGTGGACAGAGGTCATCGAGGTGATTATGATGTGGGATATTAAGGTAGCCATGTAGAGTATCTCAATGTTGGGAAGATAAATAAATTTATTCACTGGTACATATTTACTATAATATACTATAATAAATCTATAACTCATCGATAATGAATCAAAAATCGAGGATGAATAACGAATCAAGAATGCGTCCTTTCAAAGAAATAACAACCTATATATGCAAAGTCAACAATAAACATTTCCTGACCTGAGTAATAGTCGGCATTCAACCTTGTTATATTACGTTACGTATAATTCACGTCTCAACCTTTATATTATCACAATATTTATCAAATTTTATGTAAAGTTAAAGTGACTTTTATCCTTAATACATCGACTGTTTTGTTTGTTTTTCAGGACTTTTATAATATCAAGAATAAACTGGCGCCCGTTTTAAAATATTATTTTGATCTATCTTCCATATTCTCTAATTAAAACGAAGAAATAAATTTTGACATTTAGTTATTGGTTTTTGTTGAAGCAATTCTGATCCTCTTGTTATATTTTACAAAAATTTAAAAGTCAGAGAAATTTAAAATATTCACTAAATTCCATAAAAAAACATTTACATTTCTTATTCGATAAATATTTAACTACACTAAAAGAAGTGACCTGTGAACTAAAAATGCATATGAAAAATGATTGTTTTCGTACAATACATGATTGTATATTTAACCTGTTTAGTTTTTCATTTTATTTTTTTTGAAAATATTGACCGCTGTTATTCATAAAATATATTTTTTTAAATAAACAAAAAATAAATAAATGAATTAACCACAATATACACTCTTTCATGTTTTGAAAACATCAAATATTTTATGATGCTAACATAGATATATATTTTATATATTTCTGTATATATATGTAACAGCAACAATAAGAACATCAGGTGTGTGTAAAAATTGAAAATCAATAAAATACTACTAATTAATATAAAAAATCACAAGAAAAATTATTTATATACAGGATGTTTACATAATAAAATGCGGTTTTTTAGTCATAGCGAACAATAGTGAAAGCAAGGAAAGACCAAAAACATTTTTTTAACTGTACACTCCGATAATTACCATACATGTTTCATCCTTATAGGAATCATCAGTGGTACTTTATCGGAATGCATAGTTTCAAAATCCTACTCTGTATACCCCAAGTATTTCTATGTACTACAAAAATGATAGATAGTCACGGCATCTATCGTAGGTTGATGGGAAGCCGCTTAATCGGATAAAATCCTCTGTAAAAGTGATTAACCAAGTACAACTTGTTGCCGGTAGATCATGGTCGGAGTGTATAGTTACTTACTCTCCCTGTTTTTGATTTAATTGCCTTGTGTCCGCTCCCGCCTAAGGCATTATGAAGGCGGATGTGTTCCATCATCTACCGGCACCAAGTTGTACTTGGTTAGTCGCTTTTATAGAGGATTTTATCCTATTAAAAATAGTAAATTAATTTTATCGATATCAATTTTTTTCATTATAAACAATAAAACGAAAACCATACTAGATTTTAAGTAAATTATATATTTTATAGTAGTAATTTCCATATTGAAGCCGGTGAATAGTTACTCAGCGGAATTATCCGAGTTTATGGCAACCAGAAAACAGACAACAATGAAAAAACAAAAATTTGATTTTAATTTAACCAGACGTCTAAAATGGAAAATGGTTTTTTTTTTAAATTTTATTTATGAAGAAAGAAGAATTGAAGAATTAATTACAGGGTGATTACGAAATTAAATAAATTATTTTCGACAAATCAAATTCTTATTCTTGCTAGCATAAAATAATAGCCCCTATAATTATGAATCTAATGCTGATTCGTGTAAAGTAAATTTAGTATCAATTATACAGGGCGATCTATTATTATCGTTGTAAAAATTTAGAATGTTTAAAATATTTTGGAAGGCACTGTATAAACAAAATGATTTACGTTGCTGATATCTATTTTTAAAATCATCTGAAAAATTAAGAACAAATCTGAAAAATCGAAAACAAAATTGGAAAAAATTGAAAAAACTGGAAAAAATTGTGAAAATAGAGAAATTATGGAAAAATGGGGAAAAATTGGTAAAACTGAAAACATGGAAAAAATGTAAAAAAAATGAAAAAAAGGGGAAAAAAAGATGAAAATTATTGAAAAAAATTTGAAAAAATTGTAAAAAATAAAAAAATTTAAAGAATTCGAAAAAATCAAGACATTTAAAAAAATCGAATAAATCTTTAAAAAATTTGAAAAATCGAAAGAAAAATATTTGAGAAATTCTAAAAAAATCGAAAAGATCGGAAGAAATTAGTGAAATCAAAGAAATCAAGTAAAATCGAAAAAATAAATTAAAAAATCTAAAAAGCCCAGGAAAAAATTGGAAAAAATCGAAAACAAAATTTCAAAAAATTGGAAAAAATGAAAAAATTGGAAAAAATGAAAAAATTGGAATAATTGAAAAAATTGTGAAATTCGAAAAAATTGTGAAAATCGAGAAAACTGAAAAATAGGGAGAAATGAGGAAAAATTGGAAAAAATGGGTAAAAACTAAAAAATTGTAAAATTGGGAAAAAACTACAAAAAAAATGGAAAAATATTGGAAATAATTGGAAAAAATCGAAGTAATCGAAAACATCGAGACATTAAAAAAATTCGAATAAATCCAGGAAAAATCGGAAACATCGAAAACAAAAATTGACAAATTCGGAAAAAATCGAAAAGATGGGAAAAAATTGTAAAAATCGAAGAAAATAAGTAAAATCAAAAAAAAATTAAAAAACCCAGGAAAAATCGGTAAAAAACGAAAACAAAAGAAAAAATTCTAAATATTTGAAAAATTGGAATAATTGGAAAAATTGGAAAAATTGGAAAAATTGGAAAAATTGGAAAAATTGGAAAAATTGGAAAAATTGGAAAAATTGGAAAAATTGGAAAAATTGGAAAAATTGGAAAAATTGGAAAAATTGGAAAAATTGGAAAAATTGCAAAAATTGCAAAAATTGGAAAAATGGAAAAATTGGAAAAAATTGTGAAAATCGAGAAATTATGAAAAAAGGGAGAAATAAGGAAACATGGGAAAATAGGGAAAAATTGGAAAAAAATTGGTAAAAACTAAAAAATTGTAAAAAATGAAAAAAATAGGAAAAAACTACAAAAAAATGGAAAAATATTGAAAATAATTGGAAAAAATCGAGGTGATCGAAAACATCGAGACATTAAAAAAAATCGAATAAATCCATGAAAAATCGGAAACATCGAAAACAAAAATTGAGAAATTCTGAAAAAATCGAAAAGATGGGAAAAAATTGTGAAAATCGAAGAAAATAAGTAAACTCAAAAAAAAAATTAAAAAACCCAGGAAAAATCGGTAAAAATCGAAAACAAAAGAAATAATTCTAAAAATTTGAAAAATTGGAATAATTGGAAAAATTGGAAAAATTGGAAAAATTGGAAAAATTGCAAAAATTGGAAAAAATGGAAAAATTGGAAAAAATTGTGAAAATCGAGAAATTATGAAAAAAAGGGAGAAATAAGGAAACATGGGAAAATAGGGAAAAATTGGAAAAAATTGGTAAAATCTGAAAATATGGAAAATGAAAAAAACTGGAAATAATTGGAAAAAATTGAAAAAATCGAAGAATTCGAAAAATTCGAGACATTAAAAAAATAGAATAAATCCTGGAAAAATCGGAAAAATTAAACCAAAATTTTGAGAAATTTGGAAAAAATCGAAAAGATCGAAAAAAAAAATTGAAAAATCGAAGAAATCAACTAAAATTGAAAAAATCGTGAAATTTAAAAATTAAATCTGAGAAATCCGAGAAAAATCCGTAAAATTTGAAAAAAAAATGGAAAAAATCGTGAAATTAAAAAAAAAATCTGAGAAATCCAGGAAAAATCGGTAGTATTTGAAAAAACTGGAAAAAATCAAAAATGTGGAAAAGTTGGAAAATATTTAAAAAATATAGAAATTAGGGAAAATAGGGACATATAGGCTATAAGAGGGAAAACATTGAAAAAAAATTGGAAAAAACTGGAAAAAAATTTGAAAAAATTGGAAAAAAAACGGAAAAAATTGGAAAATTTGAAAAAAATCAAAGAAATCGAGACATTTGGTAAAAAAATATCGAATAAATCTTGGAAAAACTAAAATAAAAATTTGATAAATTCGGATAAAATTGGAAAAATAGAAAGTATCGGAAAAAATTGGTATAATCGAAAAAATCGAGAAATTCAAAAGAAATCTGAAGAATCCAGGAAAAATCGCCAAAAATCTAAAAACAAAGATGGAAAAAATCGTTATCAAAAAATTTTATCACACACATATATGTACATACATACATTTTTTTCTTTAAAGTTTGAATTAATTATACTAAATTTCAACTTAATCTTAATTATTATAAACATTTTTTATTTATAAATGAATTAGTGAGCAATAATTGTTAACAAAAAATTCAATGCAAAAATAATCTCATAAATAAATACTTTAAGCATGTGCTTGTATACTAATAAATTGGGTATAAAAATTGTTTTTTTAGAATAAGATTGTACGCCACAAAACATTATTATTCATTTTTGGACGCGATCTCGCCTAATATATCAACTAAAAATTGCTGTGTTTTGCATGATATTTAAAATTTTTATTAAAAAAAAAGTTGATAGTCGTTATAAGTTTTACTAAATTAATTAAAAAAAAAATGCCACAGATGCGCTCTCAAGAATTAAATACAGAATCGGCTGGTGAAAAGTTTCCTATCTTTAATATTAACGGAGCGCGTACAATAATTAAAGTTCTCATTCAACTCTCTTTCCCTTCTTGCTTTCACTATTCGTCATTTCTTTAAATATATGACTGAGTAAACAGTCTATTTGTATATTTTTATTCCGGTTTTTTCAAAAAATAGATTTTTGAAAAATCATCCTGTATAAGTAAAAATTTAAAGAAATTATAAAAATGTGCATACCATCAAACATTTTCATAAGTTCACATATATTCTTATATACATAAAATCTGTTATATTTATTTTTAAATCCATTTAGTAAAAAAGTCCCATAATATATTCATATCAGGTAGTTACATAAGATAAAACAGGTGAATCAAAATATGGAACAAAAAAAAAAGGAATTAAATTTTTATTTTTATAATTTGTTGTAAGTAAAAAATAGTTTTAAATATTGTAGAACCTGTAAAAAAATAATTAATTGTAAAAGGTGTCTAAGAAGTGCTTTTTAAAATTTAATAAAAAATTCTCCAATTTTTGAATTGTTCCATAAATTTGTTTCATCCTGTATGTTCGTTTTAATCTATAAAAAGAATACAGGAAATGTACCCTGCTACAAGCGTTTTTTTTTGTAACTTACTAGTTACAAATATCGATTTAAATACGAGTATTACATAAATATTTGATGAGTTCTTTGACATTTAATCGTTTCAAATTAAATATAATTCAGTTATAATAAATAATTTTTTTTTTGGTGTCAAAAAACTCATATTTTTTCCGAAAAAATTCAGTTACTGAAAGGCTTTTAAAGCTTTAAAAATCAAAAATATACCTTTTATTTTTCTATACATAGCAAAATATATCTATTTAGATTTAAATCTACCGGTAATTTAAATTTTTTTATATTTTGAGCACTCTATTTAATGTTTCAAAAAAACAACTAGTAGTAAAACATGCAAATTATATTGAGCAAAAAAATGAAAAACATTATTACCAGTAGATTTAAAAGCGGCAGTGTCTAATGTCCCGTTTGGATGGAAACCACGTTTCGTTTCAAATAAAAATCACAGTTTTTCTAACCTTATCTTTTACGAATGGTTTCCGTAACAATCGGGATCTTAGCCACGGCTCACAATGCACATACATCTCCAACGAACACCGTTCTAATATTAAATATCATTTATAGAAAAAAAATTACTAAATTACAATAACAAAACATACTGACATATGACATTTCAAATGACAGCTGATGTAATATGTCTGTATTAATCATAACAGGATTTGTTCGCTATACAACTAACTGTTAGAAGAAGTAATATTGACAATGTCATACTAATCGATTAGTTAAATTAATGATGATAGCGAAAATTTCCTATAAATGAAGTTTATAGCGACATACCTGCGTTAATGATAGTGACGAAATCGCAATAGCGTTAATATAAGATGAATTTCAACGTACCGATGTCACTTCACATGAGACAAGTAGCCAGAAGCGACAACGATACCAATGAAAAATTTAAAGAAGTTTTCCACGACGTGGCGTTGGGCGTGACGTTGGAAATTGCCTCTCCAACAGGACCCTCCGTTAATTCTATGTCGACTGAAACAATATTTAAAAGTTCATTAATAAAAAATTATGTGGAGTAAAATAGCATCTAAGAGACAGCGGACTAATTAATGATCTGCTAGTAAAGGAGCAGCACCCATTCCTCCTCATTCCCCATGGTAAATCTCATAAGAAAACGCCAAGGACGGACCTTGTTAAAATTAGTTTTAAACTCGTCAAAAAATTATTTCTTTTGTATTTCTATTAATATTTAAATGATGCAAAAATCCTAATCTCTAACTACTAAATTAAAAAGAGTTTTAACAGAAAATCTTTAAATTTAGAGAAATTTTCGAGTATTGGGCAAAGTAACATAAGTAGAACGTTTCTGGATTGAAGAAGAGGTGGCCCTGATTTTTGTATCAAGGTCAAGGGTCAAGGTCAAGGGTCAAGGTCAAATGTCAAGGGTCAATATCAAGGTCAAGGGTCAAGGTCAAGGGTCAAGTGTCAAGTGTCAAGGTCAAGGTCTATGTCAAGGTTAATGTCAATGTCAAT
The DNA here is from genome assembly GCA_963243735.1 of Neocrepidodera transversa. NCBI lineage: Eukaryota > Metazoa > Arthropoda > Insecta > Coleoptera > Chrysomelidae > Neocrepidodera > Neocrepidodera transversa. The sequence goes on along the minus strand of OY725347.1, from coordinate 4,386,993 downwards.
GTCAATCTCAAGGGTCACGGTCAATGTCAAGGGTCAAGGTCAAGGGTCAATGTCAAGGGTCAATGTCAAGTGTCAAGGCCAAGGGTCAATGTATAGGATCAATGTCAAGGGTCAAGGTCAAGGGTCAAGGTCAAAGTCACCACTACTCCTATCCAGAAACGGCCTTCTTATACTACTGAGCAACGTTTAAATAAAATTCCTCTGATTCAAGAGAGTATTTAAAATATTTGTCAGATTGAGGACAATTAAACAGAAAAACAATCGAGACCTGATCAGAAACTTATTGAAAGCTGATCAAAAGCGGATCGAGACTTGATCAGAAGTGGATTGAATGTTGATTAACAGCGGATCAAGACCTAATCAGAAGCGAATCGAAAGCTGATCAAATGTGGATCATCTACGACATGAAGAACATTAATAAACAAATGAAAAAGACGCGTCCAAGTATAAAAAATAGGTTAAGATTACGCAAACACGGTGAAGTTCAACAAGAGGATCTTTTTCAATTATTTATTAATTTTTTCCATGTCGTCGATGATCCTCCTTTAATCAGCTTTCGATCCATTTGACCTCACGCCATTTTTGAATCAAAAATTTACAGGTTGACACAAAAAAGTATGAAAAAAAATTATTTTTTTGTAAATCTGGCAACAATGGCAAAAGTTTTGAAAATTTTAATGGGATGAAAATAAACTATAGGGTATACAAAATATATGTGTAAAACTTTATTGCCGTTTTGTATAATAATGGCGTCATTACCCATAGCAACTGCCACTTCCGGATGTGCGATTGGCACCAAAATCTAATCAGATCTAATCTAGGGTATCAGAATGCTGTATGCAAAATTTCAAATTTTTTTATTCAGTAGTTTTTGAGTTATCGTTACTACAACATCCATCCAAACACACACACTAACACACACACACTAACACACACAGACATCATCGCGAAAATATTAAAATCGTATTCTAGGGACCCCAAAACGTGTTTATCCATTGAAAACTCACTACCCAATTTTTAGCATGATTCCTATACCTCTCTTATCTGAAGGGCGAGAGGTAAAAAGATTTCAAGTCATCTATGAAAACCATCAAAAATGTCATTCTGATTACGTCTGTTTAAAAGAACAAAATGTCAACATAGCATTATCTCCATATATTTCATGTTGCGTATAGTTTTTGTGTTTAATGTTAAAGTGAAGTTCTCGGGCCGAAATACTAAAAACATGTGTTTTAACCTGTGTAATATTTTTTAAACATTTAAAAAATTTATTTATAACAAGATATAAGTTGTAGATTTTCTGTATATTTTTTTGTATTTTAACAAATAAAGTCACTATCATACACACGTGACATTATACAAACAAAGCAAACCATGCGAGGGGATTTACATATATTGCAGGATCTCGTCTTAACTAAAGATATCATAGATATCATATATACAATTTCGGATTGTAATATCAATATGTTTGAAATGAGTTATAGACGTAATATACGAATTTGTGGCAATATATAATGTATAGTATGAAAGTTTATTTAATCCGGAAGCTTATTTAGTTATATACAGTGTAAGAAACGCGAGATGTTGAGCGGGACTCTTATTTGGGTAAATGGAATAACGTTGGCTGAATACGTCAGGACCAGTGTTTAAATAACAACAATAATAAAACTAATAGCACATTATCGATTTCAGGTATGACAACTTGCTATATTGAAATGAATCAATCAAATATGTGAATTGTCTTCCTTACCTTAAAAAATAAAGAATGATTTCATAATCTCTTATAGAAATAAAACTTTAAAATACCTAATTCCAAAGCCAATTTACCTTGAAAGCTCGTAAAGATTTCAGATTATAGATTATAGGATAAGGAAAAAGATGGAGTTCAAAGTTTAAAACTCCTAATAAGATAAAACCGAACTGCCTTTACGGCCCGAGTTATGGACTCGATCCGTTGCGATCTCGTTTGAATTTGAAAACTTTAAATACACCGCGAACATCGTTGTCTTTTTCTGACAATACAGGTATTCGAAATCCGAAACTACATGTGGCGTATAACAAGGAAAACTTTTAGTTTATCGATGGTTTTGAAATTCAAATGCCAAAGTTCTAAATGCAGCAAGTAGAAAAATACCAACTGGTGAACTATAAGAGATGTGCAATCGCTAAAAAAATACAAGTGAGGTTAATTTTTTTTGAGGTATATGTTTCAGAAATATTTTTTTTCTCCTACAGAATGTTCTTTTCTAAGCCAATACTTTTTGAGAGTTATATTTGATCAGGTATCTACATTTTCCATCGTTTTACCATATACAGCATTAACCACAGTTTTATATATTTTTTTTTCGATTTTGCGGTGTTAAGATCGACATTTTTTTTTTAACCAAGATGATTGCTTAAATTCTTTTGTACAAATACCAAAAAATAGGAATAATTCCTCTTTTTTTTCTTATAATGAAAATACTTACTTCGTGCTATTGCAGTTCTCAGATCAGCATAGTTCTCAAGATTGGTGATATATCCTGGAATAGTAGAAATACACGTCAGAGTAAGTTGACCGTCATCTCCAACATGAAGATCTGACACTTCGACAGACAATTGCTTGATTGCAAATGTTTTTTGTTCGAAGTAACCGTGTCCGTGTATCATTCCGTTAGAAAACGACTTCGTTAATTTATCGGGAACCTGAAAAATATAAATTTATGAGCTTGAACAAATATTCGTTGTTCTAGTGTGTCTATTATATTCCATTTTCACAGTTTTGAATTTAGTCGAGTTAATCCTCTTTATCTTTGAGATAAACGTGATCGCGAAATAATATTCTGGCTTCAGATATAACGAACTCCAAATCATTGGTTGAATAAAATAGTAACATAAAATAATAAAATAATTATAAAAATACTTAATATAAACCAAACCATATTTGAAATTGTTAGAATTAGTGTGTACACATGCGCCAACGTATTCCAACACTTTCCAACCTTAGAGTTGGCGTTGTAAGTGGTTCGCTACTTTTTTTTAAAATTTCTGGTAGATTTAGGAGTGTTTTTTATCTAACAAGTTCATAAACTACAGTAACATGGTAAAAACTATTCACTATGGTCAATCGTATTTTAGTTTATGATCATTTTATGGATATTCAATCAGAATTGATTTTTTATCAACCGGTATTGTTTAATTCAACCAGAATTTGTAGGTAGTTGTTTTCAGTTTGTTTACTTGATTATTTATTTAAGGTTAGCTATAACCGGACTAAAATAGCTATAACAATTTCTAATTTAATTTTAATTAAAAAAGTTTCTAAAGAATCGAGTGATTCAGACCAAGAAAGTTCTTCAAATGATGAAGTTTTATTTATTTACACTAATAAACAAAATAACATAAAAAAATTATGTGTGGCATGTCGTCAGAATGCGTGCGGAAAGTTGTAACTTTCCGCACGCTTGTAGAAAAATGAAATAAATTGCTGGAAAAATGGATAAACATTGCAAAAAATATACAAAAATTAATTAAAATGAAAAACGACAAAAATTACTTAAAATGGCACCTTGTTATTATATTATAAATACCAACAAGGTAATGCATTATTTCAAAAAATGGAAAAAAATTATGAAAAATGATAGAGTTGCTAAATTTCAGCATAAATTAAAACCATAATAAAAAAAGGAAAAAATGCAAAAAAAAAACAGGACAAAAAAAGGAAAAGGGGGAAAAATAAGAAAAAGTTCAAAAAAATGTCAAATAAGACAAAGTAAAGAGAAAAAATTCAAAATACGGCAAAAATGTTAAAAAAAAAGTAAAAAAAAGCAAAAAAGTGGCAAAAAGGGATAAAAAAAGCAACAAAAAAGGTAAAAAAGCAACAACAAAAAGGCAAGATAGAAGCAAATAAAGGCAAAAATAGCTCAAAAAAGATCAAAAACTTAAAACAAAATGCGCCAAAAAGGTTAAAAAAAAAATAAAAAAAGGCAAAATAGAGGAAAAATGAAGGCAAAAATGGAAAAAAAAGGGAAAGGGAAAAAAATCAGCAAAAAGTCCAAAAAAAGGATAAATAAGACAAAGTAAAGGGAAAAAGGAAAATATGCAAAAAAAAGGAAAAAAAAAACATAAAAAAGTTAAAAAAAGTATAAGAGAGGAAAAATTAAATTCAAAAAAAATTTTTAATAAAGTCCAAAAAATATAACAAATAAAGGAAATAACCAAAATACGCCAAAAAAGTAAAAAAAAGTAGCAAAATAGTATGAAAATAAAGGCAAAAAGGCAAAACGGGATAAAAAAGCAACAAAAAGGCAAAAGTTCAAAAAACGAATCAAAAAAAGTTTTAAAAAGAGCAAAAATGTCAAAAAACGGAAAAAAGGGTAAAAACCTCCAAAAAAGTCAAAATAGGGGTAAAATGGCAAAAAACGTCAAAAAATAGTAAAAAAAAGCAAAATTATATGAGAATAAACGCCAAATGGCAAAAAAATCAAAAATAGCCAAAAAAGGGGGTAAAAAAGTAACAACAAAAAGGTAGAAAAAGACATAAAAGACAAATTTTTTTTTAAAAAATGGGCAAAAAAGTTTAAATAAAAAAGAAAAAAAGGGTAAAAACAAAAACAAAATAATCGGTTGTGTCACCCCAAAACTTTCACGACGAGTATCCACGAAGATTTTTTTCAGTTATTTAATTTTAAAGTTTAAAATTTTGACATTTTTTTTATTTTTTGACAGGTGACAGTTGAAGAAATAATTTACACTATTCTGAATAGAGTTTTTCAAGGGCTTTTAAATGACATATTGCAAGTCAAATTACGTTACATATTGCATCTGTCATTTTTTGATAGTGACAGATGTTGTTTAAAAACTAATGGGTTCTTCCGACAGATAACCCAAACCCATATACCAAATTTCAGCTCAATCGAATTAAAAACAGACAGACAGACAGACTTCCATCTGGAAATCAAAATGGATATTTCCATCTTTATCTCGAAATTTTTTTTAGCTCGTTAACGATACTTTCCCTTCTCGGAGGTGGGTCGGGAAAGTAAAACATACAGGGTGATTCTTTTAAAGGGGAGTGGCTCTCTCCCCTGAGGGAGTGCAAATATTTTTTATTATTTATCTCCAAGTAATTAAATTAGAAAAAAGTATAAATTATTTGTCTCAAATCAATATCTATGGATTTTAAAGCGATTAATTATTTTCACAAAAATTAAATTTATATACCTAATTTTATTTTTCCTGTAAAATATAGATAAATAATCTATCGGTATAAATTACTTCGACGTGAAAACTTCGCCATTAATCTAAAATTAGGTCACATAAAATTATTAATAAAAAATAAGAAATGGTTTTGAAATTTGTAAACAATGACCTTGCATTTCATAGAACACTTGATATAGTAACTCCATTTGGAGGTGTAAAAATGGGTATAAAAGTTTGAAAACCCGACATCAACGCGGACGAAGTCGCGGGCAAAAGCTAGTATTTTAATATTTTTATTCCAGTAACTTTACTTAATATATTATGTAATTTTTAATCAATTTTTGTATTTATTTTAACTATATTTTTACCCATGACAATCCAAAAAAAATTCTTTTATAGTTAAAATTGACATTAGGTTTGATTTTAATAAATAAAGCAACAGTATTAATATAGTGATTAACTCTCTCCGCCTATGTACTGCTCTCGGCTCTATCTCAATTTGAACCAACACTATTGAGTAAATTAGAGAAAAGACATTTACATCGCTTTTGCTAATGAATGAATTGAGCTTCTATTGTCTGATTCGCTTCAACTTCAACAACTAAGTGCAAAGTTACTTTTCACTTAGATAAAACAGGAGTGTGCTTACTTGCAACGTTTGCATGCCTGTTGAAACGTTGTCAGTTCTCTCTCGATACTAATACAAATTTAAATTTCTCTATTTTGTTTCAAATTAGGTAAGCATAAATGTCTGTAATCTTGTTAAATGTATTGGAGTATTTTGAACAAAAAGATAATTATGCTACAAGAATAAGTTTTATTTAAATTTGGTAAGGAAATTTGAAAAAAAGGCATAAATTTGATCATAAAAATCCTAAAACTGGAACAATGTCGCGAAATAATCTGAAGTTCGTGAAAGTGAGGGGAAAGTCTTTAAAACCACAAAAAATATGGAAGAGGATGATTTTCAGTCACTGCTTTCGTCCTCCAAGGATTGGAATCTGTAGGTAAACCCGATTATAACTCAACAAGGGAAAAGAATGGGAATAATTAAAAAAAAAGTGTGGAGAAAGAATCGGCACTAATACAATACCAACTAAAAAGATCAAACAGATAATAATTGGGATTATATGAAAATAAATAAAAACAAGAAAGAGCACTCATGGCTCGTTTTAGCAAAAAATTAAAAAAATTATATAAAGTTAATCAAGATTTTTATTTTTATTTAGGATTTTGATCCATATTGCAGAAAACAGGTGAATAAAGGAATTTTATCTAAAAATAAGTGAAAAACGGCAAAATTTTTGCAGTAATTTCGAGTTTTTGAAAATAATTGACTTTTATATCGTTCGTGTAGCTTACTAAAGATTTCTTTTTTTCTCCCCCTCATTTTATAGGGTAAGTTTTTGTTATATTATATTATATTTTCATTCCTTGATATCATTATTAATTATTTCGAGGCTTTTAACTTTTACTTACTGTTATTATTAATTCGTTTAATGCCGGTATATTTTTTTTTGTTATATTTACTCAAAAGTTCACATTAGAACTGGTGCGTTACTTTACCGTTACTTTTGCTGAAAAGTAACGCGTTAGATAAACGTTATCGTTACTTCATTTTAAAAAGTAACGATTGATTCGTTACTTTCTCGTTCTATTGTCCATCTCACTATTTATCGCCAATATTATTGCACATACAAACAAAATTTTAAAATAAAAGTTGTATGACTAAGCTTGATTTTTTTAAATGCTATCCAGAACACAGTGGTGCACGAAATCGACGGGGCAAAAAAATAATAAAAACATTATTTAACATCAAACAACAGAAACAAAAGAGAAAACCTTAGTTTTAAAGTAATGCGTTACTGTAACGAAGTAACGATTTCGCGTTACTTTTACAAAGTAACGCAATACCGTTCCTTTTTGCCCACTTTAAAAAGTAACGAAATTACTACTAGTAAGGCCATTTTTTTCCTCAATTTTCTTATGTTTTTCATTATTTTTCCCTGTTTTACTTTTTTTACCCTCTATTTAACCGTTTTTTCCAAATTTTCCCTATTCTGCTCTATTTTCTATTGTTTTTCCTTTTTTCCCTATTTTTTGTTTATGTTTTACTATTTTCACTGGTTTTCATTGTTTTTTCCTATTTTTTCCAATTTCCTTTATTTTTCCCCAGTTTTTTTATTTTTCTCTATTTTTGTCCTTATTTCACTTTATTTTTTTCCTATTTTATTTTATTTTCTCCAATTTTTTTACAATTTTTTTCCATTTTCAATACATTTCCTAATTTTTCCCTATCCCAATGTTCTTTATTTTATCGTATTTTTCCTATTTTTTCTTCAATCGAGTCCTACAGTTGTTTCCGATTTTTTGGTTGTTAGCAATCTTTTGCAATTTTTTCCGATTTTTTTTGAAATTCATTTATGCGAAATTTTTAAGATTTCTTTTCATTTTTTTTTTAGTTTTTTTGCAATTATTTGCACTGAAATTTTTTAGCAATTTTTTGTGATTTTTTCGTTTTATTGCGATTTTTTGCAATTTTCTATAATATTTTGCGTTTTATCTGCGGTTTTTTTTTCTTTTTTATAATTTTGTGTCGATTTTTTGCTATTTTTTTTTTGTAATTTTTTGCGATTTTTTTTATAATTCATTTATGCGAAATTTTTAAGATTTCTTTTCATTTTTTTTTCCAGATTTTTTGCAATTATTTGCACTGAAATTTTTTAGCCATTTTTTGTGATTTTTCCGTTTTATTGCTATTTTTTGCAATTTTCTGTAAAATTTTGCGTTTTATCTGCAGTTTTTTTTTCTTTTTTTATAATTTTGTGTCGATTTTTTGTTTTTTTTTTTTGTAATTTTTTGCGATTTTTTTTGCATTCATGCGAAATTTTTAAGATTTCTTTTCATTTTTTTTTTTTTGATTTTTTGCAATTATTTGCACTGAAAATTTTTTGCCATTTTTTGTGATTTTTCCGTTTTATTGCGATTTTTTGCAATTTTCTGTAATATTTTGCGTTTCATCTGCGGTTTCTTTTTCTTTTTTTTTTATAATTTTGTGTCGATTTTTTGTGATTTTTTTTACAATTTTATGCGTTTTTTTGTGGTTTTTTTCGTTATCTTGTAATTTTATTTATTTCCCGATTTTTTCCGTAAATATTTTACATTTTTATTCTTTATTCTTTTCCAATATTTTCTGTTTTTTTTTTGATTTTTCTGGTTTTTCGATTTTTTTCTGTTCATTTTTGATTTTTTTAAGTTGTTTTAGCTTTTTCTAACTGTTTCTCGTTTTTTTACTGATTTTTTCGGGTTTTGTCCATTTTTACTATTTTTTCTTTATCTTTTGATTTTGATTCCTATCGATTTTTTTCGAAGTGGAAAAATAACTTTGTCCCCCACAATTTTTTTTCATACTGTTTTGTGTTAACGGGTTAATTTTTAATATAAAAATGGCGAGAGGTCATGTGTTGGAATATTGAACCCTGCCCAGGTGAGAGGCCGTCTGATTAATGAAAATAAAATCCTTGGAGTAAGTGGATTATTATTTCAATGTATATCTTTTTATTTTTTTCTGACAAGCGAGTGATTTAAACAGGCAACATCTAGAAGTTCGCGACTTGATTTTTAACGAGATTTCATTGTTTATATCACAAAACTGCCAAAAACTTTTTGCTCAGAACTAGCAAATAAACTTAAAAAACATCTCGATATATTTTCCATTATGTTTCTTTAGCAGGAAATTATTATATTGGTTTTAATCCATATTTAGCAATATAATTAAAAATCAATAGTACAACAATTATCCCAAAAAGGACATTATATATAATTTAAATAATATTACCTTAATAATTACTTAATAGTTAGCGCAAACAAAACATAGTATTTAACCATAATAAAACCTGATTACTAACAAAGAAAGAAAGAAAGTAATTACGTACCTAAATTTATGCTCGCATGTTAGACGGAAATAACTAGAATCAACATGGCATATCAAATAGATTAGGAGGTCGCAATGAAAAATGTTAATTGTTTCGAGAATTATTCACCAAATACGTCTGAACGGCTGATATCATTAATTTCCTTAAAAGATATGGCAAACCATCGCCCCAGACTGTAATATATTTCGCACAACCACCGCTTGAATCGAATTTAAATCGACTCGGATGGATTGGAATCTATTTCTATCAAATATGCATGTGGAAAATGCTTTCATGGTCAAAATCAGATAAGAAATAATTTTTTTATAAGCCAAAGTGGATATATTTATTTTTTATGACGACTAAAATAAGGTTAAGTATTAATGTTAGGTTATGTATTAAACTATCGCACCATTGACATTTTTGACGTATGTCAATATCATAGTTTTATCACAAGAGTCTCAGAAGAGGAATTATTTGGCTGACAACATTGCCATGGAATGATTTGACTGACAGCTGACAAATCTACCACATCACAGCAGGCGGGAAATTTAATTTAATATGAAAGTTCGTACAAATATATTATTTGGAGTCGACCCTTTGATTATTTTTATTCAAAGTATAACTATAAATTATTGAACTAATAAAATTGACACTTATGAGTTATGATCAGTAAAACACTGACAATGGAAATTTTACAACGTTGTCAGCCAAATCATTCCTGTCCAGAGACAATTATGTCTCATCCATTAACAATGGAACTTAGTGGGCATATGACAGAAACTAAAACATTTGGAACATTTTCCAACGTTACCAACCTTATAATTGTAATTCTCCTGCATTTAGTAACTATTTTCTATCAATACTATTTAAAATTGATTGAATTACATTAAAAAAAATCTGATAACATATTTGATTAAATTAGAAAATAATTATTATAATAGAGAATGCTGTGACGTTGCCACCATCAAGCCCAATGTGATAGATCCACTGTAATGATAAGAATTTTAGTTTGCGCGCTTTACTGTGTAATAATCCAGTCGATGAAGATCTGAATAAGGCAAATAGGTTCAAAAAAATTGTGTAATCTGGTTTATTGTTTTAAGTGGTAGAAATGACCCTTGTACTAATAGGCCCCAGAGGTGGGCCGCGAGTTTTAGGTGGGAGCGGTCCCTTTTTTCATTTTTGACAATATTATAGTCAAAGTGTAAGATAGAGAACACTGTGACGTTGCCGCCATCAAGCCCAATGTGATAGATCCACTGTAATGATAAGAATTTTAGTTTGCGCGCTTTACTGTGTAATAATCCAGTCGATGAAGATCTGAATAAGGCAAATAGGTTCAAAAAAATTGTGTAATCTGGTTTATTGTTTTAAGTGGTAGAAATGACTCTTGTACTAATAGTCCCCAGAGGTGGGCGGCGAGTTTTAGGTGGGAGCGGTCCCTTTTTTCATTTTTGACAATATTATAGTCAAAGTGTAAGATAGAGAACACTGTGACGTTGCCGCCATCAAGCCCAATGTGATAGATCCACTGTAATGATAAGAATTTTAGTTTGCGCGCTTTACTGTGTAATAATCCAGTCGATGAAGATCTGAACAAGGCAAATAGGTTCAAAAAAATTGTGTAATCTGGTTTATTGTTTTAAGTGTAGAAATGACCCTTGTACTAATAGTCACCAGAGGTGGGCGGCGAGTTTAGGTGGGAGCGGTCCCTTTTTCATTTTTGACAAAATTATAGTCAAAGTGTAAGATAGAGAACACTGTGACGTTGCCGCCATCAAGCCAATGTGATAGATCCACTGTAATGATAAGATTTTTAGTTTGCGCGCTTTACTGTGTAATAATCCAGTCGATGAAGATCCTGAATAAGGCAAATAGGTTCAAAAAAATTGTGTAATCTGGTTTTATTGTTTTAAGTGGTAGAAATGACTCTTGTACTAATAGTCCCCAGAGGTGGGCGGCGAGTTTAGGTGGGAGCGGTCCCTTTTTTCATTTTTGACAATATTATAGTCAAAGTGTAAGATAGAGAACACTGTGACGTTGCCGCCATCAAGCCCAATGTGATAGATCCACTGTAATGATAAGAATTTTAGTTTGCGCGCTTTACTGTGTAATAATCCAGTCGATGAAGATCTGAACAAGGCAAATAGGTTCAAAAAAATTGTGTAATCTGGTTTATTGTTTTAAGTGGTAGAAATGACCCTTGTACTAATAGTCACCAGAGGTGGGCGGCGAGTTTTAGGTGGGAGCGGTCCCTTTTTTCATTTTTGACAAAAATTATAGTCAAAGTGTAAGATAGAGAACACTGTGACGTTGCCGCCATCAAGCCAATGTGATAGATCCACTGTAATGATAAGAATTTTAGTTTGCGCGCTTTACTGTGTAATAATCCAGTCGATGAAGATCTGAACAAGGCAAATAGTTCAAAAAAATTGTGTAATCTGGTTTATTGTTTTAAGTGGTAGAAATGACCCTTGTACTAATAGTCACCAGAGGTGGGCGGCGAGTTTTAGGTGGGAGCGGTCCCTTTTTTCATTTTTGACAAAATTATAGTCAAAGTGTAAGATAGAGAACACTGTGACGTTGCCGCCATCAAGCCCAATGTGATAGATCCACTGTAATGATAAGAATTTTAGTTTGCGCGCTTTACTGTGTAATAATCCAGTCGATGAAGATCTGAATAAGGCAAATAGGTTCAAAAAAATTGTGTAATCTGGTTTATTGTTTTAAGTGGTAGAAATGACTCTTGTACTAATAGTCCCCAGAGGTGGGCGGCGAGTTTTAGGTGGGAGCGGTTCTTTTTTTCGTTTTTGACAATATTATAGTCCATTATTTTATCCTATTTTGTACCTACCTATTTTTCCCTATTTTCCCCATTTTTTCTATTTTTCACTTTTTTTCCCCATATGTTTCCCTATTTATTCCATACTTTTCCATATTTTTTCCTATTTTGCTTATTTTCCCAATATTTTCCTCTTTTTCCCTTTTTCCCATATTACCATATTTTTCCTTATTTTGCGCAAGTTTTCCCTTTTTTGCTTTATTTTGTGTTCCTACTTTTCCTATTTTTCTCCATTTATTCCATATTTTTTCCGAGATTTTCCCCTATTTTTCACCATTTTCACTATTTGGTCCTATTTTTCCTATATCTTTCTATTTTCCTAGGTTTCCTTTAGTTTTTTCCTATTTTCCTTACTTTTTTATTTCTCCTATTGGTTCCTATTTGTCAATATTTGTACTTGTTTTTCCCTATTTTATCCAATTTTTCTCATTTTCCTCTAGTTTCCTTATTATCCCTACTATTTCCCAATTTTTACGTATTTTTTCCATTTTCAGTATTTATTTTCTAATTTTCCTATTTTTCCATTTTTTTTTCCATTTTTTCATATTTACCCAATTTTTTCCTACTTTTTCAAAATTTCCCTATTTTTCTAATTTTTACGATTTTTTTTTTCATATTTTTCCCAAATTTCCTGTGCCCTGTTGTTTTAACTATTTTTCTGTATTTTTCCCAAATTTGCCCATTTTCGCTATTTTTTTCCATTTTTCCCAAAGTTCACTGTTTTTATTTTTCTTTATTTTTTCGCTATTTTCCCTATTTTTCCCAATTTCCTGTGCCCTGTTTTTTTAACTATTTTTCTGTATTTTTCAGAAATTTGCCCATTTTCGATATTTTTTTCCATTTTTCCCAAAGTTCACTGTTTTTTATTTTTCTTTATTTTTTCGCTATTTTCCCTATTTTTCACTACTTATCTCAAATTTATCTATTTTCCACTATTTTGCCCTATTTTTTCCTTTTTTCACTAGTTTATACCAATTTTTCTCTATTTTTTTTCATATCGCAATTTCTCCTATTTTTTCATATTTTTCTTATACCTTTCTTTTTTTTTCCTATGTTCCACTAGTTTTTCAATTTTTTTATTTTTCCTTATTTATCCTATTTTCTCTATTATTCACTATTTTTTGTAATTTTCCTACTTTTTTATTCGTTTTATATTTTTTGTTATCATAAATTTTTATGGTTTTCTTTATTTTTCCCTATTTGCACCGATTTATTCCTATTTTTACCTATTTTCCCATGTTTCTCTATCAATCCATTTTTCCATATTTTTTTTAATTTTCCTGTTTTTTCTATTTTTTCCCATGTATGGCTTCTCCATTTTTTTCCTAAAAATCAAATCAGAAAAAATCTCAATACGAAAACCAAAAAACAGTGTTTTTGTTTATAAGTGTAGATATCCACCAACATTTAAAAATTCCATAATTCAGGTAATTTTCCAGCATTCGGCAACTCCTTCCTCCACTAACTCCATCTCAAGTAAAATTTTTTAAAAAAAATATGTTCTCATTTTTTTCTCTTCATTAATAAAATTAAAATAACATTATGCCCTAAATTATCGAGTTTTTGATTTTTCTGTATTCGTCCCCACTATGTGACGCCTAAGGTTCTCTATATCTTAAAACAATGTCACAACTTAAAATTTTTTGAGATTTATTTTTGAGATTTATTTTATTCCCTATGTTTTATATGATAAAAAACTAGTTAGATACATATTAACATAGAAATGAATGTACACAGGTTGCCTCAAGTGAGTTTATGAACTTTATGAATTTGCACAAGTACAAAGTCATATCTCTGGTGAACTAAAGTTTTACTTAGCAGTACTGCAGAAATTGTGGATAAAGCACCTGTCGTGTTTAGGGTAAATATTCAGAATAGACAAAACAAAGGATCGACTAATTAATGCCAAAGGTGACGAAAATGTTAAGTTTTATTATAATATAGCTTTAGCTATACAGAAAGCTAAAGCTGTTTTCATATATATTCAAATCTGTTAAAAAGCTGTCAAAAATTAGCTAAAATCTGCAAAATCTGGTAAAACCGGTTTCAATTTGTTAAAATCTGTTAAAATCTATTAAAAAAATCTGGTAAAATGGGTTAAAATCTGTTAAAAGCTGTTACAATATGCTAAAATGTATTAAAGTCGGTTAAAATTTGTTAAAAAACTGTTAAAATCTGGTAAAAATCTGTTGAAATATTCTACATATATATCTGTTAAAATCTGTTATAGTATCCTAAAAGCTGTTAAAAATCGGTTAAAATATGTGAGAAATCTGCTAAAACTGTTGTAATATGCTAAAAATCTGTTTAAAATCATGTTAAAATCAATTTAAATCTGTTAAAAATCTGGTAACAGCTGTTATAATATGCTAAAATCGGTTTAAATATGGTTAAATCTGTTAATCTGTTAGATTCTATTAAATTCATTTAAAATCTATTAAAATCTATTAAAATCTATTAAATTCTATTAAAATCTATTAAAATCTATTAAAATCTATTAAAATCTATTAAAATCTATTAAAATCTATTAAAATCTATTAAAATCTATTAAAATCTATTAAAATCTATTAAAATCTATTAAAATCTATTAAAATCTATTAAAATCTATTAAAATCTATTAAAATCTATTAAAATCTATTAAAATCTATTAAAATCTATTAAAATCTATTAAAATCTATTAAAATCTATTAAAATCTATTAAAATCTATTAAAATCTATTAAAATCTATTAAAATCTATTAAAATCTATTAAAATCTATTAAAATCTATTAAAATCTATTAAAATCTATTAAAATCTATTAAAATCTATTAAAATCTATTAACATCTATTAAAATCTATTAAAATCTATTAAAATCTATTAAAATTTATTAAATCTATTAAAATCTATTAAAATTATTAAAATCTATTAAAATCTATTAAAATCTATTAAAATCTATTAAAATTTATTAAAATCTATTAAAATCTATTAAAATCTATTAAAATCTATTAAAATCTATTAAAATCTATTAAAATCTATTAAAATCTATTAAAATCTATTAAAATCTATTAAAATCTATTAAAATCTATTAAAATCTATTAAATCTATTAAAATCTATTAAAATCTATTAAAATCTATTAAAATCTATTAAAATCTATTAAAATCTATTAAGATCTATTAAAATCTATTAAAATCTATTAAAATATATTAAAATCTATTAAAAGCTATTAAAATCTATTAAAATCTATTAAAATCTATTAAAATCTATTAAAATCTATTAAAATCTATTAAAATCTATTAAAATCTATTAAAATCTATTAAAATCTATTAAAATCTATTAAAATCTATTAAAATCTATTAAAATCTATTAAAATCTATTAAAATCTATTAAAATCTATTAAAATCTATTAAAATCTATTAAAATCTATTAAAATCTATTAAAATCTATTAAAATCTATTAAAATCTATTAAAATCTATTAAAATCTATTAAAATCTATTAAAATCTATTAAAATCTATTAAAATCTATTAAAATCTATTAAAATCTATTAAAATCTATTAAAATCTATTAAAATCTATTAAAATCTATTAAAATCTATTAAAATCTATTAAAATCTATTAAAATCTATTAAAATCTATTAAAATCTATTAAAATCTATTAAAATCTATTAAAATCTATTAAAATCTATTAAAATCTATTAAAATCTATTAAAATCTATTAAAATCTATTAAAATCTATTAAAATCTATTAAAATCTATTAAAATCTATTAAAATCTATTAAAATCTATTAAAATCTATTAAAATCTATTAAAATCTATTAAAATCTATTAAAATCTATTAAAATCTATTAAAATCTATTAAAATCTATTAAAATCTATTAAAATCTATTAAAATCTATTAAAATCTATTAAAATCTATTAAAATCTATTAAAATCTATTAAAATCTATTAAAATCTATTAAAATCTATTAAAATCTATTAAAATCTATTAAAATCTATTAAAATCTATTAAAATCTATTAAAATCTATTAAAATCTATTAAAATCTATTAAAATCTATTAAAATCTATTAAAATCTATTAAAATCTATTAAAATCTATTAAAATCTATTAAAATCTATTAAAATCTATTAAAATCTATTAAAATCTATTAAAATCTATTAAAATCTATTAAAATCTATTAAAATCTATTAAAATCTATTAAAATCTATTAAAATCTATTAAAATCTATTAAAATCTATTAAAATCTATTAAAATCTATTAAAATCTATTAAAATCTATTAAAATCTATTAAAATCTATTAAAATCTATTAAAATCTATTAAAATCTATTAAAATCTATTAAAATCTATTAACATCTATTAAAATCTATTAAAATTTATTAAAATTTATTAAAATCTATTAAAATCTATTAAAATTTATTAAAATCTATTAAAATCTATTAAAATCTATTAAAATGTATTAAAATCTATTAAAATCTATTAAAATCTATTAAAATCTATTAAAATCTATTAAAATCTATTAAAATCTATTAAAATCTATTAAAATCTATTAAAATCTATTAAAATCTATTAAAATCTATTAAAATCTATTAAAATCTATTAAAATCTATTAAAATCTATTAAAATCTATTAAAATCTATTAAAATCTATTAAAATCTATTAAAATCTATTAAAATCTATTAAAATCTATTAAAATCTATTAAAATCTATTAAAATCTATTAAAATCTATTAACATCTATTAAAATCTATTAAAATTTATTAAAATTTATTAAAATCTATTAAAATCTATTAAAATTTATTAAAATCTATTAAAATCTATTAAAATCTATTAAAATCTATTAAAATCTATTAAAATCTATTAAAATCTATTAAAAGCTATTAAAATCTATTAAAATCTATTAAAATCTATTAAAATCTATTAAAATCTATTAAAATCTATTAAAATCTATTAAAATCTATTAAAATCTATTAAAATCTATTAACATCTATTAAAATCTATTAAAATTTATTAAAATCTATTAAAATTTATTAAAATCTATTAAAATCTATTAAAATCTATTAAAATCTATTAAAATCTATTAAAATCTATTAAAATCTATTAAAATCTATTAAAATCTATTAAAATCTATTAAAATCTATTAAAATCTATTAAAATCTATTAAAATCTATTAAAATCTATTAAAATCTATTAAAATCTATTAAAATCTATTAAAATCTATTAAAATCTATTAAAATCTATTAAAATCTATTAAAATCTATTAAAATCTATTAAAATCTATTAAAATCTATTAAAATCTATTAAAATCTATTAAAATCTATTAAAATCTATTAAAATCTATTAAAATCTATTAAAATCTATTAAAATCTATTAAAATCTATTAAAATCTATTAAAATCTATTAAAATCTATTAAAATCTATTAAAATCTATTAAAATCTATTAACATCTATTAAAATCTATTAAAATTTATTAAAATTTATTAAAATCTATTAAAATCTATTAAAATTTATTAAAATCTATTAAAATCTATTAAAATCTATTAAAATGTATTAAAATCTATTAAAATCTATTAAAATCTATTAAAATCTATTAAAATCTATTAACATCTATTAAAATCTATTAAAATTTATTAAAATTTATTAAAATCTATTAAAATCTATTAAAATTTATTAAAATCTATTAAAATCTATTAAAATCTATTAAAATCTATTAAAATCTATTAAAATCTATTAAAATCTATTAAAATCTATTAAAATCTATTAAAATCTATTAAAATCTATTAAAATCTATTAAAATCTATTAAGATCTATTAAAATCTATTAAAATCTATTAAAATATATTAAAATCTATTAAAAGCTATTAAAATCTATTAAAATCTATTAAAATCTATTAAAATCTATTAAAATCTATTAAAATCTATTAAAATCTATTAAAATCTATTAAAATCTATTAAAATCTATTAAAATCTATTAAAATCTATTAAAATCTATTAAAATCTATTAAAATCTATTAAAATCTATTAAAATCTATTAAAATCTATTAAAATCTATTAAAATCTATTAAAATCTATTAAAATCTATTAAAATCTATTAAAATCTATTAAAATCTATTAAAATCTATTAAAATCTATTAAAATCTATTAAAATCTATTAAAATCTATTAAAATCTATTAAAATCTATTAAAATCTATTAAAATCTATTAAAATCTATTAAAATCTATTAAAATCTATTAAAATCTATTAAAATCTATTAAAATCTATTAAAATCTATTAAAATCTATTAAAATCTATTAAAATCTATTAAAATCTATTAAAATCTATTAAAATCTATTAAAATCTATTAAAATCTATTAACATCTATTAAAATCTATTAAAATTTATTAAAATCTATTAAAATTTATTAAAATCTATTAAAATCTATTAAAATCTATTAAAATCTATTAAAATCTATTAAAATCTATTAAAATCTATTAAAATCTATTAAAATCTATTAAAATCTATTAAAATCTATTAAAATCTATTAAAATCTATTAAAATCTATTAAAATCTATTAAAATCTATTAAAATCTATTAAAATCTATTAAAATCTATTAAAATCTATTAAAATCTATTAAAATCTATTAAAATCTATTAAAATCTATTAAAATCTATTAAAATCTATTAAAATCTATTAAAATCTATTAAAATCTATTAAAATCTATTAAAATCTATTAAAATCTATTAAAATCTATTAAAATCTATTAAAATCTATTAAAATCTATTAAAATCTATTAAAATCTATTAAAATCTATTAAAATCTATTAAAATCTATTAACATCTATTAAAATCTATTAAAATTTATTAAAATTTATTAAAATCTATTAAAATCTATTAAAATTTATTAAAATCTATTAAAATCTATTAAAATCTATTAAAATGTATTAAAATCTATTAAAATCTATTAAAATCTATTAAAATCTATTAAAATCTATTAAAATCTATTAAAATCTATTAAAATCTATTAAAATCTATTAAAATCTATTAAAATCTATTAAAATCTATTAAAATCTATTAAAATCTATTAAAATCTATTAAAATCTATTAAAATCTATTAAAATCTATTAAAATCTATTAAAATCTATTAAAATCTATTAAAATCTATTAAAATCTATTAAAATCTATTAAAATCTATTAAAATCTATTAACATCTATTAAAATCTATTAAAATTTATTAAAATTTATTAAAATCTATTAAAATCTATTAAAATTTATTAAAATCTATTAAAATCTATTAAAATCTATTAAAATCTATTAAAATCTATTAAAATCTATTAAAATCTATTAAAAGCTATTAAAATCTATTAAAATCTATTAAAATCTATTAAAATCTATTAAAATCTATTAAAATCTATTAAAATCTATTAAAATCTATTAAAATCTATTAAAATCTATTAACATCTATTAAAATCTATTAAAATTTATTAAAATCTATTAAAATTTATTAAAATCTATTAAAATCTATTAAAATCTATTAAAATCTATTAAAATCTATTAAAATCTATTAAAATCTATTAAAATCTATTAAAATCTATTAAAATCTATTAAAATCTATTAAAATCTATTAAAATTTATTAAAATCTATTAAAATTTATTAAAATCTATTAAAATCTATTAAAATCTATTAAAATCTATTAAAATCTATTAAAATCTATTAAAATCTATTAAAATCTATTAAAATCTATTAAAATCTATTAAAATCTATTAAAATCTATTAAAATCTATTAAAATCTATTAAAATCTATTAAAATCTATTAAAATCTATTAAAATCTATTAAAATTTATTAAAAATCTATTAAAATATGTTAAAATCTGTTAACATAAGTTAAAAATCTGATAAAAGCTATTACAATGTGCTAAAATATATTAAAATTGTTAAAAAACTGTTAGGAATATGTTAAAACCTCTTAAAATCTATTAAAAATCAATTAAAATTTGTTGAAAATTTTTTAAAATATGTTAAAATAAGTTAAAATCTGCTAAAGCTGTTATAATATCCTAAAATATATTAAAATCTGTTAAGAATATGCTAAAATCTGTTAAAATTTGTTAAAAATGTTAAAATCTGCTCAAAAAACTGGTAAAATAGGTTAAAAATCTGTTAACAAATTTGTTAAAAACTGTTATAAGCTGTTAAAAATCAGTTAGCTTATTCAGTAGTTTTACAAACATTCCTAGAATTTAAAAAATGTTGTTTCTTTTTCCAAAAAAACAAATTTTATTCATTTTAGAAAATAAATATGAAATTAATTTCCCGAAACACCTCCGAGAAGGGAAAGTATTGTGAACGAGCTAAAAAAATTTTCGAGATAAAGAGGGAAATATACATTTTGAGGTCACCTGAGATGATTAAGACCATTTCCAGATGGAAGTCTGTCTGTCTGTATGTGTGTATTCTTTCACGATAGAGGCCACACGTTTAATCCGATTGAGCTGAAATTTGGTATATGGGTTTCGGTTACCTGCCAGAAGAAACAATTACTTTTTATACGATATCTGTTAAAGGGAAGTGTCACTATCAAAAAATGTCAGTCAAAATTATTTCTCCAACTGTCACTTGTCAAAAATGAAAAAATGTCAAAATTTGAAACTTTAACATTAAATATCTGAATTTTTTTTTCTCATTTTTATAATATTTTTTGATTTTTTTTTTATTTTTTTTTTCAAATTTTTTACTAATTTTTAATGATTTTTTTCAATTTATTTTTTGAATTTTTCAAAAATTTATATATTGAGTTTTTTTCTGATTTTTTTGATTTTTTAATTTTTATTTTATTGTTTTTATTTTTACTTTTCCTTATATATTATTTTTTCTTATATATTATTTTTTGTGATTTTTTTCTGATACTCTGTTCTTATTGATTCTTTACAGATTTACGTCATATGTGTAACTTGTAAATTTAAGGAGTTTTCTAATTGAAAAAAAAATTTCTGATTTTTTCTGACTTATCTGATTTTTTCTGATTTTTTCTATTAATTTTTCAGATTTTCTGTTTTTTCTGGTATTTTGTTTTTTTTTTCTGGTTTTTTCGACTTTTTTAAAATTTGTCTTCATTTTTTTCTTATATTATTTTGTTTTGTTTTTTCTATTTTTTTACTTATTTTCTAATTTTTTATTTCTCTAATTTTTTGGAATTATTTGTGATTTTTTTGCAATTGTTTTTTGGGATTTTGTTGCTATTTTTTGAGATTTATTTCAAATCTTTTAAATTTTTTCTTTTCCTGTTATCATTTTTTTATGGTTATATTGTCTCCGGTTTTTTGGTTGTTTTTTATTTTGAAGTTTTTTGCGAATTCTTTTTCGTTTCGTTTTTTTCACCTGCCAAAATTAAAAAAATAACATTAAAAATCTGAAAAACTATTCGTCTGGATAGTTTTTTTTTAATCGTGTAGAAAATGTTTTTTTGTTTTAGATAGGTAAGAAAAAAAATGAGAATTATTTATTAAATAAAAAGTAAAATTTAACATTTAGAATTATATTACAAGCCTTCAACAAACTATATTTCTTCTTTTTAATGGTCCACTTTTGTATCCCTTTACCTTCCAGCATTCAGTATAATATTTGTATCATAGACCTCCTTTATACAATTAATTGTATCCTTAACTAATGCCCTCAAGTTGAGAACCCGAATTAAAAAAAATAAAAAACCAAACAGACATTAACCAACCGAGAATAATATATGAAAGAGATAAAACGGTTTAAACTACGCCCGGAGACTTAAAAATATAAAAAAAATTAGAAAGAGGAAATTAGAAATATCAAGGGAGGAAAAACGAATTGCTCAGTCTCTAAATTCATTTGCAAGCACAGAACCGGATCCAAAAATACGGTTTTGAAATCAGCAGGGAATAAAATAATTAAATGGTAAAATGAAGAATTTCTACCCCATAATTTTACATTAAAATATATATTTATACAAAAATGTATATTAAGACAGATTGATAGAGGAAAAACGCTGAGAAAATAACAAAAAAGATATTTTAGTAGAAGAATTATTTATATCTAGGTGAGAACAAAAAGTTGTTAAAGAATTTGTAGGAAGATACAATTGGAAGAGATGAAGAAGATGCAGAGGGTAAAAGAACTTTGCTCAGATTAGAGTAACTTTACTTGGAGTAGAACTTACTCGAGATAAATTTGTTCACGGTAGAAGAACTTTGTTCAGGTTAGCGTAACTGTACTTGGGGTAGAATAAACTTACTCAGGGTAGAGTAACTTTGCCCAGAGTATAGGAAATTTGCTCAGATTAGAGTAATTTTGCTGGTGATAGAATAAATTTACTCGAGATAGAATAACTTTGCTCAGAGTAGAAGAATTTTGCTCAGGTTACCGTAACTTTATTTGGGGTAGAATAAACTTACTCGGGGTAGAGGAACTTAGTTCAGGGTAGTGGACATTTGCTCAGGTTAGAGTAATTTTGCTTGTAGTAGAATAAATTTACTCGAGATAGGATAATATTGCTTAGGGTAGAAGAACTTTGTTCACATTAGCGTAATTTTGCTTGTGGTAGAATTAATTTACTCGGGGTAGAATAACTTTTCTCAGGGTAAAAGAACTTTGTTCAGGTTACCGTAACTTTTCTTTAGGTAGAATAAACTTACTCGGGGTAGAGTATCTTTGCTCAGGGTAGAGAAAATTTTCTAAGGTTAGAGTAGTTTTGCTTGTGGTAGAATAAATTTACTCGAGGTAGAATAACTTTGCTCAGGGTACAAGAACTTTGTCCAGGTTACCTTAACTTTACTTGGGGTAGAATAAACTTACTCCGGGTAGAGTAACGTGGCTGTGGGTAGAGGAAATTTTCTCAGATTAGAGTAATTTTGCTTGTGGTAGAATAAATTTACTCGTGGTAGGATTATATTGCTCATGGTAGAAGAACTTTGTTCAGATTAGCGTAACTTTACTTGGGGTAGAATAAATTCACTCGGGGTAGAATAACTTTGCTCAGGGTAGAGAAAATTTGCTCAGATTAGAGTAATTTTTTTTGAGTTTTTCATAAAAACGGTTGTGAAATAATTAAAACACTAATAAAATGAAAAACATTTAAATTTATGCAAAAATAATATTTTTTATTAACTGATCACCTTTGGAAAGGTTTAGACCAAGTCACAGCTTCCTCGAATAAAAATAATTTTTTTTTGACAGTCAAAATCCCAAAATCATTTTTGACATATGTATTATAAGTAATTTGACTTGTAGAATCGAAATATATAAAAATATACTGGGTGGTCCATTTAAAAATGGATCACTCAGTGGAAGTCCGCCATTTTAGATTTTTATATCATTTAATTCAAAACTGGGTATGAAATTACCACCCCAAATTTTAAAATAATCCGTTCATTCGTTCTGAAGATATGAACTTGGCCCGACCCCCTGACCAACCCGCTATTTTTATATATTTTAATTTAATTTTTAAATCTTAGTATCATGTGCTAATATAAAAATATAATTTAATTGCATATTTTCCCACGTCACTCTATACCTTTCATAAAAAATCCAAATTCGCAGACACACTATGTTAACGATTATCTCTTTCGCTCTCACAGCTGCATCAAATATTATATCTAAAATTTTTCATGCTACGAAGCGTAACCTAAATAAGGCACGATATCAATTTTCGTCAGCCAATCAAATTAAGTCACATATCTCCAGATATGTATGATTAAGGCACTGCGCCTAAAAATTCAGTTCATCAAACAATGAATGCGCTAATAATATGTGAATTTTCTAAGTTTTTTCTAAAATTACTCCAAAATGCCTACTTTTTGGGAGCAAATTTAGACTCCAAAGTACGCTTATCTAATAAATTAGCCCGTTACTAAGAAACAAACTTTCCCGGACCGAAAATGGTCCGAGAAAATTGTTGTCGGCCTATGCCGTCAAAATAGGTTTTTACCAGATTTTTATATACATTTTAGATAGTAAATAAATATACGAAAAACAATCAACTCATATTTAGAACATTTACTGCATATATATTGTAATGATTTACTCATACAAAAAAAATGTACATTTTGGGATGGTTCTATGGAATAAAAAAAAATAAACATTACTAATTAAGAAAAAAAATTATGTATACTGATTATAGTTCCTTTTTATTTTGATTACCACTATATAATTTGAATTTTCTAATTTTATATATTTCCTTCTTCTCCAAATTTATCTAAATTAAATTTTCAAAATTGTTATTATCCATATTTTTTAAATTTCTCTAAATTGTTATTTCTTTAAATTTTTCTACATTGAATATTTTTTTATTTTGATATTTCCTCCTCTAGAGGTTTCATTTTAATAGTCTTTATATAATTTTCATAACCTTGTTGCTTTTTTGTGATCACCTTTATTTTAAAACGTCTTCCCTTGTATTTTGATTTTTTTTTTAATATTTAAAAAAAAAACATTATTTTATTCGGTTTATAATTTTTTAGCCTTTTAAACTTTTACATCATTCAATACGATTTTTTTTTATAAAAACTTATCGTGACGTTCCAAAAATTTTATATCTGACATCTCTGTTTATTATTTTTTTTCCATATATCTTTTCCCAAATTAAAAATTGGTCTTACTTAATTACTAAAATTTTTTTGTTCAAATTATGCCATTTACCTAATAAATATATAAATAATGTTTCCAAAGGTTTTTTTTTATTTTCATAATAATAATAATAATAATGATGTGCCCAAAAGTAAAAAATCGGTTGTGTCGCCCCAACACTTTCCCAACGAGTATTAACGCGTACTTATTCAGATAATTAAGGTTAAAGTATCACATTTTGACATTTTTTATTTTTGACAGGTGACAGTTGGAGAAATAATTTTGACTGTTCTGAATAGAGTTTTTCAAGGGTTTTCAAATGACATATTGCAAGTCAAATTCCATGAGATATTGCATCTGTCATTTTTTGATAGTGACACTTCCGTTTGATAGATGTCGGACAAAAACTAATGGGTTATTACGAACTATAAGCCTAACCCCTGTACCAAATTTCAGCTCAATCGGATTAAACGTGTGGCCTCTATCGTGGAAGAATACACACACATACACACAGACAGACAGACAGGCTTCCATCTGGAAATGGTCTTAATCGTCTCAGGGGACTCGAAAATGGATATTTCCGTATTTATCTCGAAATTTGTTTTTAAGTTCGTTCACAATACTTTCCCTTCTAGGAGGTGGATCGGGAAAGTAAAATAGGATTCTTCATATTCCACAATTTTTTTACTATCAATAAATTCTTTAAAATCAAACTTTTTAACAATAAACTATGTTTATAAATTCAAACAACATAAAATTATGTATGTTATCAAACCTTTTAACAATTAAATAACAATTAACTTATAAATAAAAAACTCATACAGATTATTTCATTACAAAATATATTATTACACAAATGGAACGTTTATTTCAATTATTTTTGTTGTAATTTGTACAATTATTAACCATAGGTTAAATTAATTTAAAAAAAAATAGTATGTAGGTGTACCTTGTAGTAAAATCACTATTGTTTGGAAATGTATTAATTTAATGTGCTTTTGATAAAAATATCTAAATGTTCTCTTCAGAATTAAAATAGTAGAATATTCATTTAAACATATCAGTCTCAGTTCTACAAATAATTGAATGGTCCTTCGATTTAAGAATTATCAAGGCTACTTAACAAACTATAATTCACACTAAGAATTATAAAAGTAATAATGATAACATATAATATTTCTTTATAACATTCCGGACTATAATAATAATTATGATTTTAGGGGCCTTCCTATTACACTTCTGATTTTAAGCTCACAGAAGAAAACTTGAATGGCAAAAAATTTGTAAAACATTAATTGCTTTTATTTGATAATTTTATAAATTTTTCATCTTGTAAACAACTTGTGAGTGAAAATTGAATTAAATAAGCCCGTTTCTGTTCGACCTTTCATGTCACGACGTAAACGAATGAATTTTCTTTTAATAATACCCTTGTAAATTTTGTTTCTTCTCCGCAAAAATTAGCGCTCGCTGCTGCGATATTACGGCCAGAAGGACTGTACCAGGTTAGCGGGAGAACATTTATTTTTATTTCGTTTCCGGACATTAATTTACCTTTTCACTGAGACCGGCCGGGAGCCAGCAATCATGGCGAGAAAATCAATTAGGGTGACTTTTCTTACACTAAAGGGAAAAGAGATGAATATTTGACCTTTTTTTTCCTATTGTTGGGATCCAAGAAGGCAGGTGCTGAAGTATTAGTATTAAGGATAAAATAAACATTTTGAAATAATAATTCTTATTCGATTTGAGTTAATTGCAAGAATTGATGCGAAACTTTTGGAAGTTTTTAAAGAAATTTCTCCATCAAGATGAAAAAGTTTTTAATTACACTTACTTTATTGTTTTTCTTTTGTATTATAGTTCATCTTTTCCATGAAAAAGTTTTAGTTTAATAACCTAAGAGAGAAAAATTTAATTATGAATATCATTGAAAAATAATTATACAGTAAAGTGAATTTATAGTTTTTGTTTTATGACTTACTAATTAAATTTTCAACTAAATTATAAAACTTTTATTTTATAAAAGATAAATATAAGTTGCCATGCATATTTGTGATAATTAATAAGAATATTTATATTTATTTAGTTAAATAAACTTTAGTTTTATCTTCAACACAACGGAGCACGGTGGTCAGGTAGGTTAGGGCATCGGCCTTTATAATTGGTCATTATTCGGGTCATTGGTTCGATTACACACTTGCTAGTCGGTAGATCACCTGAATGACAAAGGCATAGTCCTGGGTCATATAGAATAGTACCATGAAAGACCGTTCTAATTGTTTTTGACACACCTTATTTATACCGAGTGGGGCTTATTAATCTAAAAAAAGAAATACATACACATTTTATAAATAGTTATTTCATTATTAACTATTTATTTTTTATCTTGCTTTGATTACGGTGGTACAATTTTAATAAGTTAAGGCTATACCGTCCGCTGATTTGTTGGACTGATTTAGGGGTCCTACTTTATTTATAAATATTCTTGGCATTACAAAACATAAAGCTAGGATTGTATGCAAGTCAAATTTAAAAAAAAATAAAAACGAAAATACTACGACAATTTAAAAACTATAAAAATACTACAATTTCCTGGTAACTTTTACGGGTTCTAAAAAATTATAATAATATTTTACATGCATACAATCCTAAAGTTAACCTTTATCTTTAATCTAAAAAAAACAAAATTGTATTTTTTTAAAAGATAACCGAGTAATCGTGCACGAGCGGAAGGTATACAAACCAAAATTTCGTATTTATTCCATGTACGTTCAGTGCTGCCTCGTACGGGCCGCGTGGAATATTCGTTTATATTTCTAAATGCGGCATGCAGAGCCTTAAATATTTGTGAGCATATTCTGTGCTTATATTGGACTAAAATTGTTACATATATAGTTCATCTCATTTTTATGTTGAACATTATTTTTTTTTATTCAGTTAAATCAAAATTCCTTTTTTATTGTTTCACCTTACAATTTTTATGAGCTTTTAATTAAACGTTTTTGACATGTATTTTCTTGTCGAAAAAATATCTTTATTATCGTACTACAATTCTTGCTCCATTTCTTTGCTACAAAAACGTTAATTATATTTTCCTATTTTTCCCAATATTTGTCTCTATTATTTTCAATTTTTTTAAAATTTCGCTTTTTTTTTATTTTTCCCTGTTTTTTATTATTTTTTTATATGTTTCCCTATTTTTCTCTTTGCCATTTTTGTTTCTATTTTTCCTATTTTCTCTATTTTTTCATATTTTTCCTATTTATCCCTATTATTTTCTATTTTATTTTAATTTCCCTTTTTTACTTTTTTTTCCCTTTTTTTCAATATTTTTCATGTTTCCCTATTTTTCCCTTTGTCTTATTATTTTCTATTTTTTCCTATTTTCTCTATTTTTCCATATTTTTCCTATTTATTACTATTATTTTCTATGTTTTTTTAAATTTCCCTCGTTGCCCTATTTTTTCCTATTTTCTCGATTTTTCGCTTTTTTTACTTATTTTTCCCTGTTTTCCCCCCATTTCCCCCTTTTTTTCCTTTTTCCTTATTTTTTTGCTTATTTCTTTCTATTTTTTCCTATTTTCCATTATTTTTACCTATTTTCATGTGTTCTTTGTGTTCCTTAATTAGTTATGTTTTCCTATTTTTCACCATTTCCCACATGCTTCCCTATTTTTCTCTAATTTCTCATTTTTTTCCTATTTTTTCCTGATTTTTCGAGTTTTCTCTATTGTTCACTTTTTTCCCAAATAACAACATTTTTCGCTAATTTCATTTTTTTGTTAATATTTTTTCACCATTTTTTTAAAATGTTCCTGTTTTCATTTTTTGTCCTATTTTTTGTCACTTTTCCAAAGTTTTCACTATTTTTCACAGTTTTGACTATTTTCCCATGTGCTTTTTATTTTTCTCTAATTTTCCATATTTATTACTATTCTTTCCAATTTTCACCATTTTTTTTATTTTCCCTATTTTTCACTATTTTACCAAAATTTACCTATTTTTCCACACTTTTCCTATTTATCCCTATTATTTTCTATTTTTTTTAAAATTCCCTTTTTCACATTTTTCCCTTTTTTTCACTATTTTTTATATATTTCAATATTTTTCTCTTTGCCATATTTGTTTCTATTTTTTCCTATTTTCTCAATTTTTCCATATTTTTCCCATTTATCCCTATTATTTTCTATTTTTTTTAAATTTCCCTTTTTTACTTTTTTTCCCTGTTTTTCACTATTTTTTATGTTTCCCTATTTTTCTGTTTGCCCTATTTTTTATTATTTTCTCTATTTTTCCATATTTTTCCTATTTATCCCTATTGTTTTCTATTTTTTTAAAATTTCCCTTTTTTACTTTTTTCCCCTGGTTTTTACTATTTTTTATATATTTCCCTATTTTTCTCTTTGCCATATTTTTTCCTATTTTCTCTTTTTTTCGCTATTTGTACCTATTTTTCCCTGTTTTCCCCATTTCCCACATTTTTCCTTTTTTCTTTCCATTTTTACCCATTTTCCATTATTTTTACCTATTTTCCTGTTTTCTTTATTTTTCCTTATTTGTCCATATTTCTACTTATTTTCCCTATTTCGCCCTATTCCCCCCATTTTAGTACAAGAGTTTTGTTATTTTCCTTGTAATAAAAGTTTTCTTGATATAAGGGTTTTTGTTTATGTTTATAAATAGTTAAAAAAAAAAACAAAAAAAATATATATGAATCATAAAAACAAAACTGAATTAAAAAATAAATTATATCTTAAATAATAAATGTTAATCCATTAGCGCAGCAGTGATGCCAAAGGGTTAAGGATCTGTATTAAATTATTATTATTTTCCTCCACTTCATTTGATTTTCGAGTCGTCTTTGGCCAGGACAATTCGACAAACTAAACTTATCTAATTATTTAGTATTTATTTGATTATTTCTTACATAATCGTTTGTTATAAATTTTTATTAAATTGATTTTACGTAGCGTAAAAAAAATCATTTTTTTTGTTCATTTTAACTTTTTTCATTATATTATATGATTGTAAATAGTTATTTATAATAGTCGATAGAATAGATATTTGAAACTCATTATAAAGGTCGATTGTAATAAATTACCTACCCTTACCGTATTTAACAATAGTTTATTGGTACTGTCATAAATTCAAATTTGGTCCAAAGCTTGGACAGCTCTATGGACCGTATAGATATTAACCTATATTTAAATCATATTAT
This sequence comes from Neocrepidodera transversa, assembly GCA_963243735.1. NCBI lineage: Eukaryota > Metazoa > Arthropoda > Insecta > Coleoptera > Chrysomelidae > Neocrepidodera > Neocrepidodera transversa. The sequence continues at coordinate 4,357,290 of OY725347.1, read as the reverse complement.
ATTAATTGTAACTGTAAAGCAGTAAAACTCTCATAAAAGATAACAGTCGTGCATAAGTCAATACCAAATATTTGTTCTTCTCACTATAAGTAGATTATTTTTCTTATTCACCTACCATTATGGAATGGAGATTATTTAGTACGCCTATGGATTGGCGTATACATAAAATATACATGAAGTAAACCCCTTACACTAAAACTGAGATAATGCCATGATTTTCCTTTATATTTTTTATTAAAAAATATGTTCAATATGTTTGTTTAATGAACAAAACAATTTAAAATTTCTAACAGATTGGATATATTCGAAATAGATTTTCATCAAATAATTTTGTTTACATTTATAGAACATTAGCGTAAAGCAATTAATTCAACCTGGTTATCATAATATTCATAATAACACGAAATTAGGCGAGAGTCACGTGGATCAGAACCGTCCATGCCCAACGCATTTGTTGTTAAGTAATTGATTTATTCGACCAAAATATAAGGGTAGTATTACAATGATGGATGATAAATGGGCTTCGGATACTAAAGACTAACACACACCAACATCGAATTATAAATACTAACTGTTGTAGTCTCTATACTTTATTACTACATTTTCCAGTGGTGGTCACTTTTTAAAATAACGTAATTAATAGACTAAAAAGTATGGCTAGTTGTTTACAGATACGATTATACAGGGTGGCGAAAATTTCATTACGAAATCGGTTAAATGGAACAAAAGTTTGTCAATTTGAAACTTAATCGACTGGTGCTTCCATAATAATTGATAAAAATCAAAATTGCACAAAACTGTATTTAATTTTTTTGTTTGATAACAAGTCTGATAGAATATTAGATTTTGAATATGATCATTTCGATTTTTTTTTTCAAATACGGACCTGTAACTTTTTTTATAGTATTTCATCTCCTGAATTCATTTGAATGAATTATTAACTATTTTGGTATAAAGACTTTTAAGTACGGTCCTGTACATTTTCTGTTGTTCAAAATAAAAGCACTGGATCAAAACATAAAAAATGAGCAATTTTGGTTTTTCTCAATTAATATGAAAAGCGTCCCTGATATATTGGATATAAAAATTCCATTTATAACCGACTTCGTATTTGTTACGAGATTACATTGCAATGAAATTTTTTCCACCCTGTACATATATTGATAAGAAAATGTCATATAAAGGGGTCAGATGTCATATCTAGGATGATTAATTGTGGGTAAATTAATATTTAAAAAAAAATAATCAAGAAAAATGGAAGATTTGTCAGTTTTAATTTTTTTTTTTGATTTTTGATTTATCACGAGGAAGCAAAGAACAATGTACTTTTCTAATGGCGATTGGGTCCCGGGCCGATTTTTTTCAAATTTTGTACACATATATATTGATTCTTATGAACCATTTTTGCTTATTGCACCATGACTGTAAAACTACAAGGTGGTCCAACAAAATAACTATCAATACATATGAATACAAAAATTGTAGAAGATTGACAAAACGGCCAAACATGTCATAAAAACATTAAAAAACGTGAAAAATTATAGCAAGCTTAATGAAAGCTAAAAAATAAGAAAAACAAACAAAAATACAAACTATTAAAAATCGTGAAAAACCACAGCAGGCTTTAAAAAATTCTAAAAAATTGATAAAACAGGCTAGACTTAGCTAGAAACCATTAGAAACGTTGAGAATCAAAAGCTAGCTTAAATAATTGCAAAATATGGATAAAAATGCCTAGAAATGGATAAACATGACTAAAAAATGGTAATGAGTAATAAAAATGGCCAAAAATCGCTAAAATGGCTAAAAAATGGATAAAAATAACTAAAAAATGATAATGAGTACTAAAAATAGCTAAAAATTGCTAAAAATGGCCAAAAAATAGATAAAATGACTCAAAACTGATAATGAGTACAAAAAATGGCTAAAAATCGCTAACAATCGCTAAAAATAGCCAAAAACGGCTAAAAATGGCTAAAAATGGCTAAAAGTAGCTAAAAAATAGATAAAAACGACCAAGAAATGATAATGAGTACTAAAATGGCTAAATATCGCTAAAAATGGATAAAGTGGCTAAAAATGGTAAAAAATGGCTAAAAACGGCTAAAAATTGCTAAAAATATCAAAAAATTGCTAAAAATTGCTAAAAATGAATTGCTAAAAATTGCTAAAAATTGCTAAAAGTTGCTAAAAATTGCTAAAAATGGCTAAAAATCGCTAAAAATGGCTAAAAATGGCTAAAAAATACATAAAAATGACTAAGAAATGTTAACGAATACTAAAAATGGCCAAAAATCGCTAAAAATCGCTAAAAATCGCTAAACATGGCTAAAAATGGCTAAACATGGCTAAAAATGGATAAAAATGGCTAAAAATGGCTAAAAATGGCTAAAAATGGCTAAAAATGGTAACAAATGGCTAAAAACGGCTAAAAATTGCTAAAAAATGGATAAAAAATGGATAAAAAATAACTAACAAATGATAATGGGTACTAAAAATGGCTAAAAATCGCTAAAAATGGCTAATAAATAGACAAAAATGACTAAGAAATGATAATGAGTACTAAAAATGACTAAAAATCGCTAAAAATGGCTAAACATGGTTGAAATTTCTAAAAATGGCAAAAAATGGCTAAAAACAGCTAAAAATTGCTAAAAAATAGATAAAAATGACTAAGAAATGATAATGAGTATTAAAAATCGCTAAAAATGGCTAAAAATGGTTGAAATTTCTAAAAATGGCAAAAAATGGCTAAAAACAGCTAAAAATTCCTAAAAAATAGATAAAAATGACTAAGAAATGATAATGAGTATTAAAAATCGCTAAAAATGGCTAAAAATGGTTGAAATTTCTAAAAATGGCAAAAAATGGCTAAAAACAGCTAAAAATTGCTAAAAGATAGATAAAATGACTAAGAAATGATAATAAGTGCCAGAAGTCAAAAAAAAAGCGGCTCAAAATAACTTAAAACTATTAACTATAAGACATTCAAGATTTCGTTTATTTTGAGCATTTTGGTGAATAATTTTTATTATATTGTTTTTTTATTAATGTACAAAACCATTAAAAATCGTGAAAAATTATAGTAAGCTTAATAAACTAAAAAAATAAGAAAAAACAAACACAAATTCAAACTAATATAAATCGTGAAAAACCACAGCAGGCTTTAAAAAATTCTAAAAGATTGATAAAACAAGCTAGAAACCATTAGAAACGTTGAGAATCAAAAGCTAGCTTAAATAATTGCAAAATATGGATAAAAATGCCTAGAAATGGATAAACATGACTGAAAAATGGATAAAAATAACTAAAAAATGATAATGAGTACTAAAAATGGCTAAAAATTGCTAAAAATTGCCAAAAAATAGATAAAATGACTAAGAACTGATAATGAGTACAAAAAATGGCTAAAAAATCGCTAACAATCGCTAAAAATAGCCAAAAACGACTAAAAATGGATAAAAATAGCTAAAAAATAGATAAAAACGACCAAGAAATGATAATGAGTACTAAAAATGGCTAAATATCGCTAAAAATGGATAAAGTGGCTATAAATGGTAAAAAATGGCTAAGAAATGATAATGAGTACAAAAAATGGCTAAAAATCGCTAACAATCGCTAAAAATAGCCAAAAACGGCTAAAAATGGCTAAAAATGGCTAAAAGTAGCTAAAAAATAGATAAAAACGACCAAGAAATGATAATGAGTACTAAAAATGACTAAATATCGCTAAAAATGGATAAAGTTGCTAAAAATGGTAAAAAATGGCTAAGAAATGATAATGAGTACAAAAAATGGCTAAAAATCGCTAAGAATCGCTAAAAATAGCCAAAAACGGCTAAAAATGGCTAAAAATGGCTAAAAGTAGCTAAAAAAGAGATAAAAACGACCAAGAAATGATAATGAGTACTAAAAATGGCTAAATATCGCTAAAAATGGATAAAGTGGCTATAAATGGTAAAAAATGGCTAAAAACGGCTAAAAATTGCTAAAAATATCAAAAAATTGCTAAAAATTGCTAAAAATAAATTGCTAAAAATTGCTAAAAATGGCTAAAAATAGATAAAAATGATTAAGAAATGATAATGAGGACCAGAAGCCCAAAAAAAATGGGCTCAAAATAGCTTAAAACTATTACCTATAAGACATTTAAGATTTCGTTTATTTTGAGCATTTTGATGAATAATTTTTATTACATTGATTTTTTATTAACGCAAGATTATAAATGCTTATTATTATTTTTATTATTATTATGATATATGGTAAACAATGCGTTAAAATTGAATTTCATGCAAACAAACATACATGTTGTCTAAAAAAAATATTGTTACTCTTGCTTATTTTATTTTAAACGATTTTATTTAAACTTGCTTTCTTTTACCCGATACTTAATTTTTTGGTAAGAATTGTATCTTAATATATACAAAATGTAAAAAATGAATAGAAAAACAAATAATTATAAAATGTACTCTAGTGTGTATATTTCAAATGTCACGTGAAAGAAAAATCATGCGCAGAACCAAAGACAAAATGGGCATTAGGGTCTAACTTTGTTATTAATATTCGGATATTGATGGAACAACCAGTATTATACAGAGTGTATATAAAGTAACGTAATTTGCTAATATTTAGATTTCTGTTAGGTTTACAAAAAAAATGTTGAATAAAAGTTTTTTCAAATAATTCAGGCCATCTGCGCAAGTCAATTAGAAGTATTACAGGGTGCACCGTTAATCCAAAACAATTTATTAACATATTTTTTTAAATAGTACACCCTGTATATATTTTCAGTTTTTCATAATATATTTAAAAATTTATAAGTGGGAATGAAAAGTAAATTTTAAAGGATATTTAATTTTTTGGTTGTCATTGATGCAAGAAGTACTTTAATATGTTAAGAAATATTACATGTTGAAAAAATAAAATAAAAATAATATTGCTACAGGGTGATCATTTTTTTGATTGGATAAAATTATTAAAAAAAAAACAGCGCAGAGAAGCAGAAAGTAAGTAAAATAGAAAAGAAGTAAAATAGAAAATTAGTAATAATCAAGAGTTGAAACCGAAAATACAGACAGAGATAGATGGAAATGGAAAAACAAGTACAAAAAAACTAGGAGGTGAGACAGAGAGAGGTAAAAAAAAATAAAGACACACCTGTGAAAAGCAAACCCGAAGAAAATTAAAAATAAATCAGGAAACATTTGAAATTAAATAAATTGTATTTTTTTTTCTTATATTTGTATAATTAACTTTAGGCCGAGAAAGGCACATATGAGTTCCGGTAAAATGATGATTATTGACATAATTTATTATAAAGGTCTGTAATACATACAATGAAGCTAAATATTATTATAAAAGATACAAAATTTTGATCGTGAATTTAAAGAATTTTTTTTTTAAATTTTTTGATGGAAATATTTCTTTGATGGTTTATTTATTAGGAGAAAAGAGCTGAAAATACTCATAAATCATGTCTCCAATAATCTTAATATTGTTACGTTTTTTTTTCTGTGCCTACCTGTATTTTCATTATTTTTCATATTCCTCTGCTCAGTATATCTTAATTTCAGACTAGCTTCATATCCCTTCTCAAGATCTCCCTCTCTTCTAGGTATTACTATAAAATGTCTTTCCCATTGTAACAATTCTTTTTGGTACAGAACATTTTTTTTTTGGGACTACAAGTTTTTTGGACAGAACACTTTTTTTTCTGTTACTGAACGTCTTTTTTTGGAACGAGTAAGTTTTTTTTTCGTCCCTTGAGACCTAACATCTCTACTGTCGGATCCAGGAAATTTTAGAAGAAACTCGAAGACTAGTCAAAAACCAAGCTAAGTCACATTTCCAAAAAAAAAAAAAAAAGTCCCTGAAAGATATAAATTTTTCTTATAAAATAAAATAAAATATAACGTATAATTTAAGTTTAATTTCCTTAGAAGAAAGAAATAGTTTTTTTTTGTCAATTGTTTCTAAATACATCAAAAAATCAATTAGACTGGCGTCCAAAATTTTTTTTATTTAATAATTTACTTTTTGATATATTTCAAATTCTATTCTTGGAACGAACCCATAATAAAAACAATTGGGCTTAAATCACATTTATTACTAATTATCAACAAATTAAAATAGCATTTTAACATATTATCAAAGTAAAATAAAGACAAGGATAGAAAGTATTGAATGCAAGTGAGAGTATATAAATAACAAAAAAAAAAAAAGTTAATGAGTTCGAGGAACCCCTGTAGGAACTAAGTTCCATTGGAAATTTTTTAAATTCTAAACTCTCTTTCTCCTATTTTTCCCTATTTGTCGCTATTTTTCCTATTTTTCAATACTATTTCCTATTTTTCTCTGTTCCGTGTCATTTTTTTGTTTTTCTTTATTTTTGTCCTATTTCCTATTTTATTCCTATTTTAGTTTACTTTTCTCTGATTTTTTTTATTTTCCCTACTTTTCTCCCATTTACTCCAGTTTTTCCTTATCTTTTTCAATTGCTTTATTTTTGTATATTTTTACCTTATTTTGCTGGGTTTTTCCTTATTTTACTTTATTTTTCCTATTTTTCCCAATTCCTTACTATTTTCCCATATTTTCTCCTATGTTCTCAATTTTTTCCTATTTTTTCAATTTTTTTCAATTTTTTCCTTTTTATTTTTCTTTATTATTGTTACTTTTTCATTATATTTTTCGTTATTTTACTTTATTTTCCCTATTTTGCTGTATTTTTACTTATTTTACTTTATTTTTCCCTATTTTTCCGCATTTTAACCACTTTCTCCAATTTTATTTATTTTTCATATTTTTTCCCATTTTTACATTTTCTTATTTTTCCTATTTTCTTTAAGTTTGCCATGGAATAGTCCTTGACGCCATTGCTTATGAAACTTTGCCTTCTGTTATAACTAGTACTATTTTTATATTTAAAGAAACTTTGATTATGTCAGAATTGTTGTAGACATTATGCGTTTTTTTTGGTATTTTTTCGGCACGCTGAAGTTGATTTTTGAAATTGTTTGCTAAATGACGTGATAAAAGGCGCGGTCTTAACCGGCATTTTAACGAAGACTTTTATATGTTATGATTGACTGATATCTAAGAGATCTGAACAGCTAATGAATGCGTAATAAATTTTAGCGCGAAAAGTAATTTAACACCGAACTACATAGTCTTTTGATATTGTAAATTAATCAAGGGTGCCCAATAGTTTACTATTACTTTAAAAAAGCTGATTCATGAAAGAAAAGATATATAGCAATAATAATTAACACTCGTGTATTATTTAGATATATTTTACTTTTTGACGAACTTGATTTCGCTTCTTAGGAAGCGAGACGAAGATAGAAAAATAATAAAGAGTTTGGATATGGTATTAACTATTTATTATATTAATTAGATTTTAAGAACACATAAGGACTAGGATTATAAATTATGTATATTTTTCCAGTGAAAATTAATTTCTAAAATGAAAACGTATCTAAACTACGCCACTGAGATTAAATATCTGTTATTTGCTCCAAATAAACAGATTAAATTGAGAATATGTTTTATTGAGATAATTAATGATTATTACTTTTATTTTTCGACACAAACAATATAAAATGCGTGGTAGTTTTTGTTATTTTGAATAATCAATAAAAAAAATTATTCAACCCACATGTTGATATTTATTTGTCGATATTTTAATCACCTAAAAGAATTTTTTTTAGTAACAAGTTGTATACGATTCTTGTTTTTTTTGGTTAATCTCTTATTTTAAGATATTGATTTCTTAAAATCGCTATAATTCATTATTTTTTTGTTAAAATAATAATCCTATATACTGATATATTATATTTCAAATTTGTGATTTTTTTTTCATGGATAAAAAAGTTTATCTTTATTTTAAGTATTTGATTGATTGATTAAGTAATTTTTTTTTTCATTCAAAAACACAAATATCCATTTTTACAAATACATATTGTTTTATTAATATTTTTCAACAAAAAATAAAAGAACAAACCAAATTATGAAATTCGTCAATAACAAACTAACAAACCTTATTTTTACGAGTGAAATATAATATTGAACGCACCAATTATCTATCCCACTCATCTACTCCTACCTACAAAACAGATTCGTCTGGTCCCTTCACTCCTCTAGCAGGAGTTCCCCAAGGTTCAGTGCTTGCTCCTGTTTTCTATGTCATTTATACCCACGACATCCCACTTCCTCCCTCACCTAGGAAAGATATCCAGCTCTATGCTGACGATACCCTAAACTCCGCCTATGCACTTTCCATCGGGGCTCTAAACAACAACTTCTCAATCACTAAGTGAAAAATGGGAAAAAATATGGAAAAAATACAGAAAAATAGAAAAAGTCTGGGAAAATAGGGGAAAATGGGAAAAGTTGGAAAAAAGTGGGGCAAATAAAGTAATATAGGATAAATAATGAAAAATAATAAAAATATTGGAAACACTATGAAAAAATAGGATTTTTTTAAGGGAGTGGATAAAGATCCGCGAGTCGCGTGAAACGTGATTCGCTTAAATAATAAGTTTGAACATATTTAACCATGAGCTCTAGTAGCTGCGTGACATAGTGTCCGTCCGCCAGTGGTGCAATGGATCCGGGGATCGAATCCTACATGGCCTTTTAATTTTTTTTTATACATGGGTTAGATTTAGACAGTCAAGAATTTTTTTAATAAAATAAATATTTTTTTAAATACACAGGTTGGATTTAGATTGTCAAGACTTCTTATATAGAGGTCCGCAACTCGCGGATCTTTATAAAATAAGTCAAAAGACCGAAGCGGATCTTTATCCACTTCCTTTTTTAATGGAAAATAGAAAAAAATTGTTAAAAATAGGAAATAATAAAGAAAAACAAAGAAAAGTAGTGAAGAATTGGAAAAATTAAGGAAAAATAATGAAAAATACGAAAAAATCTGAAAAAATTGGGATGAACAGGAAAAAATTGGGAAAAATACAGTAAATAGGGAAAAAGGGGAAAAATATCTACATACAAATAGGGACAAATAGTTAAAATTATGGAAAATAGGAAAACTAATGAAAACTAGGAGAAATAGAGAAAAGAAGCAACAATAGAGAAAAATGGGGATATATTGGAAAAATAGGGACAAATAGGGAATAATAGAAAAAATAGGGAAAAACATGAAAAAACAGGAAAATGAAAACCAGGAAAAATGGAAAGGAATAGTAAAAAAAGGAAACAGAGGAAGAGAACTGAAAAAAGAACATGATGAACTTCGTTGGTGACAGGAGCCACTCGACCGCACTAACTTTTTTTTTGGTATGTTACAGTCTTGAAAAAGTTTCACTCCCACACTAGTAAATTGACCTTGACCATGACCTTGACATTGCCCTTGACCTTTAAATAACATTGACATGACCTTAAAATGACCTTGATATGCCTTGACCTTTAAATAACATTGACATGCCCTTGAAATGCCCTTGACATGACCTTGAACGACCTTGACTTCGACTTTCCCCGTTAAATTTGTTAAGGGAGGAGAGCATGATATGAAGGTAAATTTGTTGGAGGAATCTAAAGAAAAGGAAGTTTATAATTTTTTTTATTTTTTTCATAGAACCCACCCAAAAATTGAGATATGTTTGTAGTATAACATTAAATGTTATGCTATAAAGTTCTTCTTAGTTGTATTTTTATTATTTTTTTTGCTAATTATAACAGTTAAAATATAACGTATACCTACATCTCTAACCCCGAATAGAATTTATGTAGTCGGACCAGAAATAATCTGAAACCTCTATCTATGTGTTTTTCTCGTGCTGTTGACACGAATAAGCAACATAATTTATGAAATGACATCTGTTGAACATGCAATGAATCTAGTAGAAAAAATGCGATGTATATTTAACCTAAAAACGACATTTTTCCCTCAACCAGGTTGTTATGGCTGAAATAAAATACGTTAATGGGTGACTGATAAGAATTCGATGCGGTTATGATAAGAGAAATATACACTGGACATAAATAAAAATGTCTATACTAGAAACGTAATCGACATAGAGTAATAAATCAAAATTTTATGGGAGTTTTACAGCACAAGCGGCTCAAACAAAATACGTGATTTTAAAGAGCCCGCAGTTAAAAGATGTGGTGAATTTAAGAATTTTACCTGTGTAACAGGCTACCCTTATTTTAATCCCTTTTAGGACTCTGATGAGCGTACGGTTGGGTAAATTAGGGTGTATTTGTTTGTATTATTATTTTTTTGTTACTATTTTAAACTTAATTGTAATTTAACCTCCGGAGTGCTTGTTTTAGGTGAGTTACCTAACATTTTGTAAAGTACATACCGAAATAATACTCAATAATACGTATTCAAAAAAATATATTTTATGTACCCCGTAAGTAATAATAAAGGCACCCACACCTGAAATTTCCTGATCTGACATATATATTGCTCCGGTTCATCATGATTCTAATATATGAATCAATTGAAAAATATAAACTTCGTTTACATATAAATGTTTTATGATTTTCAAAAAAATATATAACAAAAATCGTCTATATTATTTAATCTGATGAAGTTATTTTACTTTACAACGAAACGTCACTAATCAATCATAAAATAACATTTTGTTATATAATAAATGAAATAAATCTCGAACTCATGTACCACATAAATATAATTAAAACAATATTATTACACACTAGTTTCGGTTTACAAGCCATCATCAGGTCTAAACATTATTTAACAATTGTCGATAGAAGAGATAGTATAATGTAAAGGGGGGTGATCAAATATGATTAAGAATCGATATAAGTTTGGAATAATTTACTAGAGCAGACAACGTGTTAACGCTGCTTAATTTTCGAAGGACCACCTTAATACAGAGTATAAGGATTTAGTATGTTAGCACAAATAAATTAAATTATTTAACTGTAAGGGCTATTTACTCACCCATTTATTAGCAAACCAATATTATAAATATTACATTTTTTATGACACTATTATTATTATTCAACTGCTAATACTACTATAAAACATATTTACAATTTATGTACATTTTTAGACTCGCAGGAAAATTTATTATATTATTAATTTTTAGGGTGCGGTCAACCTCTTTTTATAACGTAGAGACATGATATGTCAACTAAATATGATAAGACTCTCCTAAACTATTGGACTGTTTCCTTATTTATAGTTTTAGAAGAATTGTAAGAGGGGATTTGTTTCTTCTTTCCAATAAAAAAACCGACCTGTCCGGCGATCACAAATATTTCAGCGTTTGTCACTCTTAGAAATATTATATCGCTTACTTAGAGGGAGATGGCGATATTTTATACAAACAATATTTTTGCACTTGGTACGACAGTCATAGTGACGTCAATACGGAATAACAATCTATTTTTAGATTATGGAATGGTAAAATATACAGCACTGGCCAAAAGTATAAATTAAAATGAATTTAAAGGAAATATAAGTTTATTTTGTGAATTCTGGATAATATTCTAGTGAATTTTATCCAGGGGGTCTTGTACTAGGGAAGGAGTGTTATATGGGAAATATAAAGGGAAGGGTGGTTGTGGAACATGAAAATTAAAACTAGAATAGAAAATGGCAAAAGATGCCAGAAAATTAAAAAAAAGTAAAAAAACTTGAAAAAATTTGTAAAAAAATTTGAAAAAATTTGAAGAAATTTGAAAAAATTTGAAAAAATTTGAAAAAATTTGAAAAAATTTGAAAAAATTTGAAAAAATTTGAAAAAATTTGAAAAAATTTGAAAAAATTTGAAAAAATTTGAAAAAATTTGAAAAAATTTGAAGAAATTTGAAGAAATTTGAAAAAATTTGAAAAAATTTGAAAAAATTTGAAAAAAGTTGAAAGAATTTGAAAAAATGTGTAAAAAAATTGAAAAAATTTGAAAAAATTTGAAAAAATTTGAAAAAATTTGAAAAAATTTGAAAAAATTTGAAAAAATTTGAAAAAATTTGAAAAAATTTGAAAAAATTTGAAAAAATTTGAAAAAATTTGAAAAAATTTGAAAAAATTTGAAAAAATTGTAAAAATTTGAAAAAATTTGACGAAATTTGAAGAAATTTGAAAAAATTTGAAAAAATTTGAAAAAATTTGAAAGAATTTGAAAAAATTTGAAAAAATTTGAAAAAATTTGAAAAAATTTGAAAAAATTTGAAAAAATTGAAAAAATTTGAAAAAATTTGACGAAATTTGAAGAAATTTGAAAAAATTTGAAAGAATTTGAAAAAAAATTGAAAAAACTTGAAAATATTTGAAGAAATTTGAAGAAATTTGAAAGAATTTGAAAACATTTTGGTAAAAAAGTCGAAAGATTTTTAAAAAAGTAAAAAGGTGTCAAAAAACATCAAAAACCGTCGAAGTATCAAAAAAACAACAAATATGTTCAAAAATTCTCAAAAATGTAAAAAAAAGACGAGAAATATTAGAAAATGTCTGAAAATGTATGAAAATATATGAAAATGTCTGAAAATGACAGAAGATGCCAGAAAATTAAAAAAAAGTAAAAAAAATTGAAAAAATTTGAAAAAACCATAGGATTATTAAAACTATAGCAATATTAACAAATTTCAATGAAGAAACAATTAAACTCTCCAATATGGAGGACCAACACAGTAGGGTTGGGCGATTCCACGAGGGAGACGAAAGAAAATAAAAGTGGATAAATTTCACTGAAATATTATCCAGAATTCACAAAACAAACTTATATTTCATTTAAATTTAATAAGATTCATTTTTAATTTATACTATATATTATACCAATATTTAATTATTCTTTTCGTGCGTCATTGAGTTTGAGCCGTATGCAAAAATATAGTTTGTACAAAATAATTCACCCGATCTCCTCCCTCTAAGCGATATAATATTAATAAGAGCGACAAGCGCAGAAATATATCTGGTCACCGGAAAGGTCGATTTTCATACTAGAAAAAAGAAACCTGTTACAAATCCCCTCTTACAAATCTTCTAAAACTATAAATAGGGAAACAGTCCAATAGTTTAGGAGAGTCTTATCATATTTATCAGAGTTTAGTCGACATAACATGTCACATTATAAAAAGCGGTTGACCGTAGCCCTAATAATTATCTCTATATTTTCTGAGATTTCTAAATGTACATAAATTGTAAATTGTTTTGTATAATAATAATAAATTGTAAAAAAATGTAATAATAATTTTGGTCAGTAACTTAACTTCTTTATTTGCTGCTAATTTCACAAAACCATACCCTTCCATTTGTGCATGTAGAAAAGTAGAATTAAAATAGTAGTTAGCTATATGCGGGAACGGAAGTGAGCTGTAAAATTTTTCAAAATGGCGGGAAACTCAAATTAGGTCTGCGCAACAGGATAATCCACGTTGGAGGGACTGCGTAAGTTTCATTTAATGGAGCCACTTAAATCCCCATCATAAAACAGCTAACAAATGACGTAATTCATACCATCACAATTTGGCACGTGTAGAAATGTCAACGTAACCTAATAAATTCTTCACTCCACGTGTGAGAGAAGTCGTAGCTAACTTGACAGCTAAGAAATGACGTAATTCCCCACCTCTCCACGTTGTAAATATTGACATCATATACTCATGGACAAGAATTATGCTATTTCGAGAGAAAGAGATGAAACCCTGGGTCGTTCAATCTCTATCTTTCTCTAAACAGTATCGTATAATTTGTTATGCCTTTTGGGCTACACAGAATAACCTTAAATAATAATATATCGTGGTTCATTAAAATAGTTATAATTTAAATAATATAAAGGTTAAGACTCGAGTTATACGTAACGTGATATAGCAAGTTAATGCGGACAGGTTAAATTCCGGCCGTTGCCCAGATCAGGAAATGTTTATTGTTGGATTTGCATATATAGGTTGTTATCTCTTTCACTTAAATGATTTATTTGATTATTTGTCTTAATATACTAAATCCTTGATACTATGTATTAAGGTTGGTCCTTCGAACTGATACAGTTAGATTTAAACAAATCTAACACATCATATTTGTTTAAAAAGGATCCTAAAAAAGGAATTAAGATAGGGTCACATGGCCTCAGTAAACTCTGGTTTCTTCAAACCGTCCAAATAAAACCAAAAATTGTAAATAGACCACCCTGGGACTATCAAAAGAAGGGCAACCATGTGACAAAACACAAAATTAAAGTAGATTAGGTGGGAGAAATATAAAATTAACTTTAACATATTAGGCAACGCTGAAATATAGCCGCTAAATGGAGGAATTAAATTTTAGACATTTGACATTTTGACATAAAAAGGAGGAAAGAGGAGTAGGGTTAATATTACTATGGAATACATTTGGATAAATTTCACAAATAATTCATATTTCTTTTAAAATTAATAATATTAATCTTTCAGTTCATACTAATATCTATTATTGTATATTTTAGTATTTTAAAATCTAAAAATACATTTAAAATCAACACAATATTATTACGTTTTTCTCTCAGTCTTTTTTCTGTCTACTTGCAATATACAGTTAACAAAAACAAAATACATAAGCGACTGTTGCTATGCAAGCTTATCTTTCTCTCATATTATCCCATCATTATAAGAGACAAAAAAATAAAGATATATTTCTTCCCGCTAAAAGGCTATTTACATACCACGTCACATGTCTCCTACCAATAAAAAACCAGCAACCCTCCTCTCCGTTAAAATTCAGAGCACAATGATTCTCTCTCGCATACCGACTGTGAACAGATGCAGTCGCATTCAATAGAGCAAATAAGTTTCTTCAATTAAGTAAAATGGTGCGTAATTAACAAAACCATGTAAATAGTTTACAGTGAGTGAAGTGATGAGTACTATTTAAATATCTATGTTACGGTTTCATAATTTAAATTAATGTGCCGCTTTATGATTTTTCTGTTCATGTTCGTACTTGGAATAAAAATTACATTCCTCTTTCAAATACTGTTTTTATTTAACATTCATATTGGTTTAACTTTCACCTTAAAAGTTTGGTCCTTCGAGAAAATCGTTCAACATTAATTATCTAGAATTATGACCTAAAGTATAGTAAAAATTTCCGTTGATTAACAATAAATTGGGTTTACAAGTTATAAAATAGTATATTACACTAGAAGAATTAAGAAGCGTTAAGGTGGATTAATTTAAGATTTAAATGAATTTTAAACTTATAATATACTGGTGTTCATGCAGCAATAATTAAACAAAATTAATAAACTAGAGACATGCGCATTACGTTCGATCATATGTCATATGATACTCCATTGTAATGTAGTGGAATCTAATGGTCTAGGATCGCCATGTGATGTGGGATAGTAAGGTAGCCATTGTCAATGTTGGGAAGATAAACAGTAGATAATTTCAACAACAAATTTATTCACTGGTACATGTTTACTACAATATAATAAATCGATAACTCGTCGATAATGAATCAAGAATGAATAACGAATCAAGAATCAAGAATGAACTTTCTCAAAGATATAATATACTATACAGGGTATGTACAAATTAGCGGATAAGCTAATAAAAATAAGCGTCTCTATTCGATATCTCTCAATAGAGATATGTGCCATTTTGAATAGGGACGAATTTCAATCATATTTTGTCAAACATGTTCCGTTTTTTAATTTTAAATTCTAGTTTTTAACATTTTTTCATAAAACCCTCCCACGAAAATCACATTTGGCAAAGTGGTATTAAAATAAGTTTGTATTCGAATGTATTTTCTATTCGAACCATCTACCAAGTCCTTACTATTACAGTACTATGAAATTACAGTGTTGCCAAATGCATGTTTCTTTTAAATGGTTCCTGAAGGTAAGAAGAATGTCGACACGTGTAGCTTATCCGCTAATTTGTACCCACCTTGTATATGCAAATTAAACAATAAACAGTTCCTGACCTATGGACAACGACCGGCGTTAAACCTGTCACTGTTACCTTGCTATATCACGATATATTATTATTTAAGATTATTCTGTGTGGCCCAAAAGGCATTACATCATTTTACTTTTTGAAATTGAGTGAAGAAAAACTGGAAATATATAAATATTATATAAAAGAGAAAAAATATTAAACAAAACATAACCCCTATTATATGTATAAAAAGAAATCAGCTGTGCATATTTTGAATATTTTGATTCCTTTTTTGAGCCAATCTGACATTTGACAGTTTGACGCATGCGCTGTTTTGAATCATGGAAGAAATTATCTTTCTTAGTTTTAATTTTAATTTTAATTGCTTAATTTTCTGCATGAACTAGGGGTGTTCATACATCACATGGTTTTATAATCATAATTTTAGTATTAAATTAAGTTTTAATTTGTGCTTGCATGAATCCACCTTTAGAAAAACTAATTAAGAAGTAATTGACTGGTAATGAAATGACAAAAGACAAATGATATTTGACATGTCAAGGAATGTGTATTTAAAGGTTATGACATATACAAACCACAAACCGAACAAATATATATAAGTAACAAGTAATAATGGGGAAAAAATTATTATTAAATAAACGAATAATGGAGGGGAGTAAGCTGTAAGAAAATCACAGGAGAATATATTTTTGTAAAAATGCTTAAACATGGTTCTATTTTAAATTCTGAATTCATTGTATAATGTTTAACTAAAATAACAAATTTAAAATCTCCGTTGTTTGATTTTACCGCATTCTTTATCAAAGTGGTTATAACAGAAATTAAAATTGCATCTAAACACTAAACTAATTAATTATTTCAGCTTTTAGCCTCAGTTAATTTGATTTAAAAACAATAAAGCTACGAAGAATTATAGTGCGGGACATTTTCGATCATAAATTTATTATGTATTGTATTTTACTTTCCCGGTTCCATCAAACGGAAAGTATAGTGAATGAGCAAAAAAAAATCGAGATATCTATGGAAATATCCATTTGAGATCCCCTGAGATGATTAAGACCATTTTCAGAGTAAGGTCTGTCTGTGTGTCTCTGTGTTTTTATGTAATCTTCCACGTTTGACCAATCAAGCTGATATTTGGTATGAAGAGTTGGTGTATTTTCCCGATGATGTCTGTGTGTGTGTTAGTGTGTGTGTACTGAACTAAAAAATTTGAAATTTTGCATACAGGATTCTGATACCCTAGATTAGATCTGATTAGATTTTGGTGCCAATCGGACAACCGGAAGTGGCAGTTGCTATGAGTGATGACGTCATTACTATACAAAACGGCAATGAAGTTTTACACATTTATTTTGCACACACTATAGTTTATTTTCGTATCATTAAAATTTTCAAAACTTTTGCTATTGGTGTAAGATTTACAAAAAAGTAATTTTTTTCATACTTTTTTGTGCTAACCTGTAAATTTTTGATTAAAAAATGGCGAAAGGTCATGTGTTGGCCACATCAGATTTTCTTATTTTAAAAGACACTTTTTTTAAAAAAAGCACATTGTAATTACCCCTTTTTTTTCTCATTTTTGTCGCCTTCCCTTAAGAATTTCCCCTCTTTTATCCTGAATATACCCCTTTTTTCTGATTTATTTTTAATCTTCGTAATTTGGAATTTTTTTAATTCTTGAAAGTTTGATATTCTTATTAAATATCCAAATTTTTGAATTTTTGGAACTTTTTGAGTTATTTAAAATTTGTTTAAACTTAATTTCTTTTGTTTTTGGCTGTTTTTTAAATTTTTGAATTTATTTTTTCGAAATGTTAGAAATTTTTTGTTTTTAACCGCTTTTTGATTTTTTTTTGAAATGTTTTTAATTTTCGAAATTGTGATTTTTTTTTAAATTTCGAAATTTGAGTTTTTTAAATTTTGAAATATGATATTTTTTTAAATTTTGAAACTTGATATTCCTTAATTTTTTAAAATATTGAATTTTTTTAAGTTTCTTGATTTTTTTAAGATTTATGAAATATTTGAAACTTTTTGAGTTATTTAAAATTTGTTTAAACTTAATTTCTTTTGTTTTTGGCTGTTTTTTAAATTTTTGAATTTATTTTTTCGAAATGTTGGAAATTTTTTATTTTTAACCGCTTTTTGATTTTGTTTTTGAAATGTTTTTAATTTTCGAAATTGTGATTTTTTTTTAAATTTCGAAATTTGAGTTTTTTTAATTTTGAAATATGATATTTTTTTAAATTTTGAAACTTGATATTCCTTAATTTTTTTAACTTCTTGAATTTTTTTAAGTTTCTTGATTTTTTTAAGATTTTTGAAATATTTGAAAATTTAGACACATTTAAAATTTTTGAAATCATTGAAATTCTAGAAATTTGTATACACTATAGTTTATTTTAGTATAACTAAAAATTTTCAAAAATTTTGCCATTGTTGCCAGATTTACAAAAAAGTCAATTTAAATTCATACTTTTTTGTGTTAACGTGTAAATTTTTGATTCAAAAATGGTTAGAAGTCATGTGCTGGCCACATCAAATTTTTTTAAATTTTAATGACAAACAATACACTTTAGTGCAAAATATTGTAGTGCAAAGTTTTAGAGCATAAATTTTCCTACAATTTGTGTACCAAACTTTTTTCGGAATTTCCAATATTTGCTCTACTAGAGGGCGCGCAAAAAGTGTGCATATAGATTTTCCGTAGTTTTTCCAAATTTTGAAGACAAATAATGCACTTTGGTGCAAAATTTTTTTATGCAAGGCTGTAGAGCATCAAATTTTCTTTAACTTTTTTCGAATTTCCCATAGTTTCGCCGCTAGATGGCGAAAAATATACACAATTACCCTTTTTGCCTTTTTTTTTCATTTTGAAGACAAACAATGGGCTTTAGTGCAAACTTTTCTTCTGCAAACTTTTAGAGCATAAAATACCCTACAACTTTTGTATTAAACTTTTTCTACAATTCCCAATAGTTTTGACCCATGATTTTAGGAGATCCTAATTGTAGCAGTGTGCTATATAATGTGCTTATGTCTTGATATTTTATATAATCCTATTCTCTACAGCCGAGCCGGGAAAGTTCTTGTATGACATAGTCGATTTTTTTATGTTACGGTTCCGCACTATAAGCTGAAACTGTAACAGGCACTCGGAAATAATTAATTAAAATTTTAGCCTGTTATGAAAATGAAACGAGATTCCCGTCATATTCTTGTTTACAAAGAATTTTGTCCGGGAATTAAGTTACGATTTCCTACGGCAAAATAATTTATATTTATATTTCTACAGGATGTCCAAATAAAACATCCATATCCGGATTTTAAGAACTTAAATTTTTAGTGTTTTTAAGATCCACAATAGGGAATTCAACAAAAATATAACCTCACGTTTTTTCTTTATTAACAGTTAGAATTAATCAAATAAAACTCATTAAGTTTAATTATCTACCGTAATTTGAGCTAGATTTTTGAATAAATTAATTTAAAAATTCAAATTTCTAATTATTTGAATATGCCGCCATTACTATCGTGACGTCACTTATGTGCAATGAAGTTACCGTCAAGCCATTAACTGCAAATGTGTAAAGAAGAGTATACGAATGAATAACAGCTGTTAAATCTCACTTATACAGACAAAGATGGAAAAATCTATTATATGATAATTGGATAAAGATGAAAACTTGGACCTGTCTACCGTGAATTCGCATTCAAAAACGAGAGAGATAAATATATATTAGATTATCACTATCAAAAAATGACAGATGCAATATGTCACGGAATTTGATTTGCAATATGTCATTTGAAAGCCCTTGAAAAACTCTTTTCATAACAGTCAAAATTATTTCTCCAACTGTCACCTGTCAAAAATAAAAAATGTCAAAATTTGAAACTTTCAACATTAAATATCTGAAAAAGTATTCGTGTAATTTTTTCAATTTTTACAATTTTTTTAGAATCATTTCTCCAATTTGTTTTTGAGATTTTTTGAGTGTTTTTGATACCTTTGAGTTTTTTTTGATATTTCTTGAGATTATTTGAGATTAGTTGAGATTTTTTGAGATTTTTTGAGATTTTTTGAGATTTTTTGAGATTTTTTGAGATTTTTTGAGATTTTTTGAGATTTTTTGAGATTTTTTGAGATTTTTTGAGATTTTTTGAGATTTTTTGAGATTTTTTGAGATTTTTTGAGATTTTTTGAGATTTTTTTAGATTTTTTGAGATTTTTTGAGATTTTTTGAGATTTTTTGAGATTTTTTTAAATTTTCAGAGGTTTTTTGAGATTCTTATAATTTTTTTAAGGTTTTCTTCAAGTTTTTTAAGGTTTTTTTGAGATATTTTGAGATTCTTTGGCGCTCTTTGGATTTTTTAATAATTTATGAGTTTTTTTTTCATATCTTTTGAGATTTTGAAGAGTTTTTGAGGTTTCTTGAGATTACTTGAGGTTTTATGAGATCTCTTGAGATTTTTTAAGATTTTTTCAGAGGTTTTTCTTGAGATTCTTATAAATTTTTTAAGGTTTGTTTTAAATTTTTTGAGGTTTTTTTAAGATTTTTTGAGATTCTTTGGGCAATCTTTGGATTTTTTAATAATTTATAGATTCTTTGAGAATTTTTTGAAGTGTTTTAAGATTTTTCGACATTTATTTGAGATTTCTTGAGTTTTTTGTGATTTTTTAAGATTTTTTGAAATTTTTATGAAATTCATTTTAGTTTTTTGAAACTCTTTGAATCATTTGAGTTCTTATGAGAATTTATAGAGATTTTACGGGATTTTTCAATTTTTTTAGAATTTTTCGAGTTTTTGGAATTTTTTTAGGATTCTTTAAGGTTTTTAAAGATTTTTTAAGATTTTCTGAGATTTTCTGAGATTTTCTGAGATTTTCTGAGATTTTCTGAGATTTTCTGAGATTTTCTGAGATTTTCTGAGATTTTCTGAGATTTTCTGAGATTTTCTGAGATTTTCTGAGATTTTCTGAGATTTTCTGAGATTTTCTGAGATTTTCTGAGATTTTCTGAGATTTTCTGAGATTTTCTGAGATTTTCTGAGATTTTCTGAGATTTTCTGAGATTTTTTGAGTTTTCTAGAGATTACATGAGGTTTTTTGATATTTTTGAGATTCTTTGAGGTCTAGAGGTTTCTTGAGATTACTTGAGGTTTTTTGAGTTTTTTTGAGATTTCTAGAAGTTTTTTTGAGATTACCTGAAATTTTTTGAGGTTTTTTTGAGTTTTTTTTTAAGATTTTTTGAAATTTTTATAAAATTCATTTTAGTTTTTTGAATCTCTTTGAATCTTTTGAGTTCTTTTGAAAATTTATGGGATTTTTCAACTTTTTTTAAAATTCCTCGAGTTATTTTTGAGGTTTTTAAAGAATTTTTGGGATTTTTTGTGTTTATTAAGATTATCGAGATTTTTTTGAGGATTTTTGAAATTTCATAAAATTTGGTGAGGTTTTTTAAAAATTTTTCAGATTTTATTTTTGAAATTTTTTAAGGTTTTTTGAGTTTTTGATATTTTTTGATCAACTTTTTGTTTTTGAGATATTTACTATTTTGAATTTTTACATTGTTTAAGAATTTTTAGATTTTTGAGATGTTCTTCAACGTCTAAAAATTTTTTGATTTTTTTTGAAAATTTTTGAGATTTTTTAAAGATTTTTTTGATTTTTAAGATTTTTTTATGGTTGAGGTATTTTATCTTTTTTGAGATTTTTGATTTTTGAGATTATTTCAAATTTTTTGAGATTTGAGATTTTTTGACACTTGAAATTTTTTGAGTTTTTATTATCCCGACGCGGGATGGAAATATTTATTTTGAGGTCACCTGAAATGATTAAGACCATTTCCAAATGGAAGTCTGTCAGACAGTCTGTCTGTGTGTATTCTTCCACAATAGAGGCCATACGTTTAAACCGATTGGGCTGAAATTTGGTATATGGGTTTGGGTTACTCGTCGGAAGAACCCATCAGTTTTTGTATGACGTCTGTCAAACGTGAGTGTCACTATCAAAAAATGACAGATGCAATATGTAACGGAATTGGACATGCTATATGTCATTTAAAAGCCCTTGAAAAACTCTATTCAGAACAGTCAAAATTATTTCTCCAACTGTCACCTGTCAAAAATAAAAAATATCAAAATTTGAAATGTGGATACTCGTCGGGAAAGTTTTGGGGTTAGACAACCAATTTTTTTTTATTTATTACAAACATGTTTATATATAACTGAAGTATTTGGTACCTAGAAACTAAATGTTTCCATCTCTAATCCAAAACGTGAGTGAAAAACGCCCATAAAATTGTTGCTTTTTTGTTACTACAGCCTTCAGATCCATATAACAGCACACGATCCAAAAGATATGCGTGAAAATGTGAAAATATATTCGGAAAAAGCATCCAACTGTAAACTTTAATACAACGAGCCATGGAAAATTCATGACACGCCAGAAACAATAAAAGGGTCTAGACTAGGTTACAAAACAATAAAGTTTTACTCATAAATTTATAAGGTGTTTATCGATCACCGATAATTAAATGTTGGGGAGTTTTAAAGCTATTTTTACTTTCCAGATTGGAGGGGTTTTAAAATCAAATAATTTTCCCTCCATAGCTACTATATTTTTTTTTACAAAAAGAATCATTATCCAATTTCCTTGGTATCTTTTTTTCTCCTGACAAACTAAAACTTTTTCTGTGATCAATAACGAAAAGTCTCCGACTTTTCCTACAACTGTGACCAAACACTTAATCGTCTCTTAAAGTTGATGGCTACTGGCGATAACAATAGAGATACTTTTGTTGTTGATCCAAAATGAAATACAATAGAAAGCAAGATGCTGTAGTTGTAAAAGGTTATCACTTCAGGATCATAAAGATTTAGATTTGTGTCGGAAAAATTGAACAGTAGCGTATCAAATTTTTATAAATAATTTTTTTATTTCCAAATAGTTATTTTCTTAGTGTAAAAAATAACACTTAAATGGTTTATCACACCTTTTTCAATCCTTATAATAAAGTTATTTATTTATCAAGGATATCTTGCAGAAATTTCATAAAATGTTTTCTATACAATTCCAAAGGAAAAACATAAAATGCAAATAGTTGGCGAGTTTTCTTTAGCAAAAAAATCGAGCACCAAAAGCGTAAAGTTAACGAGGTAAAATAAAAATGCAAAAACTTACCTTTTCACTGTTAATTAACCAAGTGATGTGGGGCGGAGGACGAGAGGGGGCGGTCGTGCAATTAGCTTCTAACACTTCTCCAATCTCGTAAGTATTTTTGTTGAATGTTATTTCTGGGTCAGAATCTTGAGGTTCTGGAAAAGAAAATGTTATAGAGAATATATATACAGGATGTCTCAACTATTATGGTCTAAAAAAATCTACAGGGATACGCGCCTATTTCGAGTTATACAGGGAAAACTTAAAATACTATTTGTGATTTTTTTTGTCTCGAATTGTTTTTTTAATACGAACCTGTCTTTTTTTATTAAACAAAATTGATAAACCGTTAAAATCCAAATTCAGTGATATATCACACTTGTCATTTTAACGAAATTTTATCTAAAATAACTAAAATAATCAGTGCTAATAATTTTTAATTACGGTCCTGTCGTAGTTTTTTTGTAAATTCGTTTTTAATTTGTTTTTAAACCCCCACATTGTGTACGTCTATAATATAATATTTTATTTTGATGGGAAAATTGTATTTGATTAATTTTATTCATAAATTGTAAATTTTGTATAAAAAAATTATATAATTTTTTTTTAAGATTTAGTTTTATTTTATTAAATCCCAAATGTTATCCACATCTCAAATGTGGTCCAAAGTTTAAGGTAATAAAGCACAAAGTCAGGAACCACAAAATTTAATTGACAAAAAAGTTTCAGTCACTGACCGTCATTAGGCTTAAATATGCAAACAAAAATATAATTTAGTACTAATAATGGCTGAAAGGTTACGAAACATAGTTAACAACTAATTACAGAAAAAGTTAAAATTCAAATTCAGAAACAATACATGAAGTTAAATATGTTTAAGCTTGATTGAAATTAGGTACAGGCCAGGCAAGCAGAAAGAAGAAATAGAATTTATTCGGAAAAGAAGAAGAGGTTGACAAGTGACAAGTGATTGATGGGAAATGAAGGTTAAACATCAAAAGAGACAATAACAACAATTACAATTGTGGGGGCACAAAGAACCGGAGAAGTAAGAATCAAAAGAAAGGCAATGATAAAATTAATAAAATGGAGGAACCAGTTTAATTAGTAGCAGAAAAGGGGAAGTCAGGGTGACTAAGTAAAGGGTAACATTGTAAAGGAAAATATCTCTTTTGATATTTAACCTTCATTTCCCATCAATCACTTGTCACTTGTTAACCTCTTCTTTTTTTCCGCACCACCTCTTCTTCTTTTTCCCTTGCATTTCATTATTATTTCTTCTTTTTCCTTGTCTGGCCTGTACCTAATCTCAATCAAGCGTATACATTGTATTTAACTTCATGCATTCAGCCATTATTAGTACTAAATTATATTAATACCATTTTATTTTTACCCTCCACATTTTAACTTATGGGGTGGTACTTTCTTCAGACTGTCATATGTGACTTTCTCCTTTGCCGGTGCAAGGGGTTCTGGCACGTGAAATTATTTTCAAATTTTCATTCCTACAGTGATTTGTTTTTCAGTTTTTGAACTGTTATGACCATTAAGTGGTCGATTCGTTTCAGCCCCCACGTAGGGTGGCTATTTTGGATTTTTTTTAATTTCCAGGATGTTGATCCCCCCTGCAGGTGGGTTTCAATGTTACCCTCCTTGGGAGCAACCTGTTTAGTTAATATTACTCGTCTTTTAATATTTTTCATTTTTTTCAATGCTTCATTTTACTTTCCCGACTCACCTCGTAGAAGGGAAAGTATTGTGAATGAGCTAAAAAAAAAATTCGAGATAAAAACGGAAATATCCGTTTTGGGGTGCCCTGAGACGATTAGGACCATTTCCAGGAAGTCTGTCTGTCGGTCTGTGTGTGTATGTGTGTGAGTATTCTTCCACGTTTAATCCGATTGGGTTGAAATTTGGTATAGGGGTTTGGGTTACCCGTCGGAAGAACCCATTAGATTTTGTACGACATCTGTCAAACGGAAGTACCACTATCAAATAATGACAGATGCAATATGTCACGGAATTGGACATGCTATATGTCATTTGAAAGCCCTAGAAAAGCTCTATTCAGAACAGTCAAAATTATTTCTTCAACTATCACCTGTCGGAAATAAAAAATATCAAAATTTGAAAAATATCTGAAAAAGTATTCGTGGATACTCGAAAGTTTTTTGTAGCGGCACAACCGATTTTTTTACTTTTTTAATGGTTTTTGTTCATTTTTTTTTGATTTTATTTGCTTCTATTTTGCCTTTCTTTTGCTATTTTACATTTTTTAGCCTTTTTGTCCTTATTTGGGTTTTTTTTAACTTTTTTGGCGTTTTTGCTTTTTTCCTTTTTTGCTTTTTTTTAACCTTTTCAATGTTGACTTCATTTTTTAATCCTATTCCCCACAGCCGAGCCGGAAAAGTTCTGGGGTGACACAGACGATTATTTGTTTTTACTTTTTTGGAGTTTTTTTTTGCCTTATCTACTTTTATTTTGCCCTGTTTTGGGTATTTTTTTATCCTTATTCCTTTTTAATCCTTTACAAAGCCTTTTTTTCTTGTTTTTGGCCTTTTCGGCTTTTTTTAATTTTTTTCCTTTTCTTAATTTTTTCAATGTTTTTTTTTTAACTTTTTTGCCTTTTTTGCTGTTTTACCCTTTTTTGCTTTTTTTACTTTTTCTGGCGTTTTTGTTTTATTTCTTTTACTTTGGTCGTATTTGGCTTTTTTTGGACTTTTTATTGATTTTTTTTTACTCTTTTTTCATTTTTTTGCTATTTTCCTTTTTTTTGCTTTATTTTACATGTTTTCCTTTTATGCTATTCATGTCTTTTTTCGCTCAAATTTAACAATTCGTTGTCATTTTTAAAAAAATTTTCCTTTTTGATCTTTCTAAACTTTTTTTTCTTTTTTTTAAACTTTTTTTTTTTACTTTTTTGGTGTTTTTTTTTGCTTTCTTCCCTTTGCTTTGTCGTATTCGGCTTACTGATCCTTTGCCTTTTTCCATTTTTTTGCTTTATTTTACTTTTTTTACTTTTTTGTTATTTCTGCCTTTTCTTTTTGCAAATTTACACTCTTTTTTTTTGAGTATTAATTTTTGCTTGAATTTAACAATTCATTTATTATTTATAACATTTTTTCCATTTTTTGATTTTTTTAACCTTTTTAATCTTTTATTTTTAACATTTTTTGCCTTTTTTTTAAACTTTTTTGGCGTCTTTTTTTTTGCTTTTTCCCTTTACTTTGTCGTATTTGTTTTTTTTTACTTTTTATTGATTTTTTTTACCTTTTACCTTTTCCCTTTTTTTGCCTTTTTCCTCTTTTTTTTGCTTTATTTGACCTTTTTTCCTATTTCTGCCTATTTTTGCCAATTTTCACTATTTTTTAATTAATTGTAACATTTTACTTTCCCGACCCACCTCCTAGAAGGGAAAGTATTGTGAACGAGCTAAAAAAAAATTCGAGATAAAAACGGAAATATCGATTTTGGGGTGTCCTGAGACGATTAAGACCATTTCCAGATGGAAGTCTGTCTGTCGGTCTGTGTGTGTATGTGTGTGTGTGTATTCTTCCACGATAGAGTCCACACGTTTAATTCGATTGAGCTGAAATTTGGTATAGGGGTTTGGGTTACCCGTCGAAAGAAACCATTAGATTTTGTACGACATCTGTCAAACGGAAGTACCACTATCAAAAAATGACAGATGCAATATGTCACAGAATTGGACATGCGATATATCATTTGAAAGCCCTAGAAAAACTCTATTCAGAACAGTTAAAATTATTTCTCCAACTGTCACCTGTCAAAAATAAAAAAATGTCTGAAGTTGAAACTTTAACATTCAATATCTGAAAAAATATTCGTGGATATTCGTGGGGAAAGTTTTGGGGCGACACGACCGATTTTTTTTATTTTTCCCTTAACACGAATTCTCAATAATGAATTGAATTCAATAAAATTTTTAAAAAATTATTTTGACACATGCTGTATATGAATAAACAGCATTTAATTAGCGTTCAGTAACTAACTGAAAGTTTATTTTGTTATCAATATTATTAACTAGACCTGATGTCAACGGCAGTGCCGTGCGCGATAACTTAAATATTTTAATTATCACGGTAATTAAGTAACTTCGTTACAAAAAATTTTTTTCCAGTATACGAGGTAGGATAAAAAATTTAAATTCGGTTAATAAAGAATCTCTTAACAATTTTCTTAATATTACTTTCCTATTTTTGCTAAAATAAAGTTACTTTATTAAATTTTATAAATCTTTTGACACCTCTTCATCCGATTTACTTTATCATTTTCTCTTTGAATAGCAATATTATCTGAATAAATAACGATGTAAAAAATAAATAAAAAAGAATTCCCCATTTTTATGTTAATTGTCCATATTTTTTGACAGCTGAATATCGTTCCGAAAATAAACGATGCACTTATTGGAGCGTTTTTTTTTTGAAATATTATAAACTCATTCATTACAACGAGAACGTATTTCTTTAAAAAATTCACGGTTGAAGTAATATAAAATTCCCAATAAAATCGTATCAGACCATCCACCTGTTCGAAAGCGTACTTGAAATTCTTTTGTGTATTAGAGCCATGTAAAGCACCAGTGACGGACGATTTATTTTTATAAAAATATTAAAAACTATTTGAGCGATATATAATAAATATTGATTAATTATAAACTGTCACATTTAAAATTTACCCTGATGATGTTATTCATAAAATGAAACTTTACTTTAAGTTTAATTAAATCCGATTAATAATATTTGTTTATTTATTAATTTGTTTTTAATAAATTAAATCAAATTAAAATTGATTTTTCATTTAATTTTTTTTTTTTTTTTTTTTGATGTTCCGTCTCTGTTTATGAAATTCTTTTGTGCGTTCTCCGTTCAATCTATGCGGCTTTCTTTGACTGGTTATTAAATTTTGGTTTTATTTCGGTCTTATTGTGCGGTTTTGGCATCGTGCGAATCCCTTATCGGTTTTGTAATGTTGACAGCACTGTTTTTGATGGATAGGTTTGAGGTCGGTTCGTTTTGACGTACATACATATCCGTGTTCTTTCTTTATAAAGGATTATTTTTACTTCAATCAGATATTTTTATGGACAGTGACATTTCGATGAATTGGGACCGAATGATATTAATTATACAATTAATGCTACAATTATTCGCCAGTAATATTGATGACAAAATAAACAACTTTCAGTTAGTTACTGAACGCTAATTAAATGCTATATACAGCATATGTCAAAATAAGTTTTTAGAAATTTTATTAAATTCAATTCATGACTGAAAATTCGTGTCCATTTAGGGAAAAATAGATGAGATTAAAAAAAAATCGGTTGTGTCGCCCCAAAACTTTCCCGACGGGTATCCACAAATACTTTTTCAGATATTTAATATTAAAGTTTCAAATTTTGACATTTTATTATTTTTGACAGGTGATAGTTGGAGAAATAATTTTAACTGTTCTGTATAGAGTTTTTCAAGGGCTTTCAAATGACATATTGCAAGTCAAATTTCGTGACATATTGCATCTGTGATTTTTTGATAGTGACACTTCCGTTTGACAGATGACGTACAAAAACTAACGAGTTCTTTCGACGGGTATCCCAAATATCTGTACCAAATTTCAGCTCAATCGGATTAATACTTTTTCAGATATTTAATGCTAAAATATCGAATTTTGACATTTTTTCATTTTTTACAGGTGGCAGACAGACAGACAGACAGACTTCCATCTAGAAATGGTCTTAATCATTTCAGGTGACCTCAAAATGAATATTTACATCTTTATGTCAAAATTTTTTTTAGCTCATTCACAATACTTTGCCTTCTCGGAGGTGGGTCGGGAAAGTAAAACTCAAAAAATGTCAAGTGTCAAAAAATCTCAAATTTCAAAAATTTTTAAAAAATGTCAAAAATCAAAAATCTCAGAAAAGGTAAAATACATCAACCATAAAAAAACTCAAAAATCAAAAAAATCATCAAAAAATCTCTAAAAATTCTTAAAAAATCAAAAAATTGACAAAGAATCTCAAAAAATTTATAACGTCAAATCTCAAATTCAAAATAGTAAATATCTCAAAAACTCAAAAATTTGATCAAAAAATCTCATAAACTTAAAAAACCTTAAAAAATTTCAAAAATTGAATCTGAAAAAATCTTAAAAAACTCAAAAAAAGTCATGGAATGTCAAAAAACCTCAAAAATCTCATAAAACCTCAAAAAACCTCAAAAATTTCAAAAAAGTTAAAAATCAAAAAAAAACCTTTAAAAATCTCAAAAAATCTCAAAAAAACTCAAAAAAACTCAAAAAAAAACTCAAAAAAACTAAAAAAAACTCAAAAAAACTCAAAAAAACTCAAAAAAACTCAAAAAAACTCAAAAAACTCAAAAAAACTCAAAAAAACTCAAAAAAACTCAAAAAAACTCAAAAAAACTCAAAAAAACTCAAAAAAACTCAAAAAAACTCAAAAAAACTCAAAAAAACTCAAAAAAAACTCCAAAAATCTCAAAAAAACTCAAAAAAACTCAAAAAAACTCAAAAAAACTCAAAAAAACTCAAAAAAACTCAAAAAAACTCAAAAAAACTCAAAAAAACTCAAAAAAACTCAATAAAACTAAAAAAAAACTCAATAAAACTCAAAAAAACTCAAAAAAAACTCAAAAAAACTAAAAAAAAACTCAAAAAATACCTCAAAACCATAAAAGATTTCAAATATCAAAAAATCTTCAAAAAATCTCAAAAAATGTTTAGACGCTTCAAAAATCTCTAAAAATTCTTAAAAAATCTAAAAATTCACAAAGAATCTCAAAAAATTTAAAACGTGAAATCTCAAAAAATTCAAAATAGTAAATATCTCAAAAACTCAAAAATTTGATCTAAAAACCTCAAAAAATGTCATGGAACCTCAAAAAACCTCAAAAATCTCAAAAAACCTCAAAAATTTCAAAAAAGTTAAAAAACATCAAAAATTCTTTAAAAATCTCAAAAAATCTCAAAAAATCTCAAAAAATCTCAAAAAATCTCAAAAAATCTCAAAAAATCTCAAAAAATCTCAAAAAATCTCAAAAAATCTCAAAAAATCTCAAAAAATCTCAAAAAATCTCAAAAAATCTCAAAAAATCTCAAAAAATCTCAAAAAATCTCAAAAAATCTCAAAAAATCTCAAAAAATCTCAAAAAACCTCAAAGAATCTCAAAAAATCTCAAAAAATCTAAAAAAATCTCAAAAAATCTCAAAAAATCTCAAAAAATCTCAAAAAATCTCAAAAAATCTCAAAAAATCTCAAAAAATCTCAAAAAATCTCAAAAAATCTCAAAAAATCTCAAAAAATCTCAAAAAATCTCAAAAAATCTCAAAAAAACTCAAAAATATCAAAAAACTTGAAAAAAACTTAAAAAATCTCAAAAACAAATTGAAAAAAAAATTGACAAAATTGGAAAAGATTGTAAAAAATTTGAAAAAAATCCACGAATTCTTTTTCAGATATTTAATGTTAAAGTTTCAATTTTTGACATTAAAAATTCACAAAACTTCCTTATTAACCTCAAAAATGAAAATCCTTGAAAAAATATTAAAGAATCCGTGAAAATTGCTCAAAAAGTCCTTGATAATTTCCTTTTAACAAATCTACATGAAAAATTCTGAAAAATTCCTGAAAAATTTTTGATAAAATTCACAAAACTTCCTTATAAACCTCTAAATTAAAATCCTTGAAAAAATCTAAAAAAATCCTTGAAAATCACTTTAAATAGTCTTGACAATTCCTTTTAACAAAACTAGTTGAAAAATCCTGAAAGAATCCTAGAAAATTATTGATAAAATTCACATAACTTCCTTGATAAGCTACAAAATGAAAATTCGTAAAAAAATCTAAAATAATCCCCGAAAATTGTTTAAAAAGTCCTTGATAAATTCCTTTTAACAAATCTACATGAAAAATTCTGAAAAAATCCTGGAAAATTTTTGATAAAATTCACAAAACTTCCTTAATTACCTCAAAAATGAAAATCCTTGAAAAAATCTAAAACAATTCTTGAAAATCGCTTTAAATAGTCCTCGAAAATTCCTTTTAACAAAATTAGTTGATAAATCTTGAAAAAATCCTGGAAAATCCTTGATAAATTCCTTTTAACAAATCTACATGAAAAATCCTGAAAAAATCCTGGAAAATTTTTGATAAAATTCACAAAACTTCCTTGATAAGCTACAAAATGAAAATTCGTGAAAAAATCTAAAATAATCCCCGAAAATTGTTTAAAAAGTCCTTGATAAATTCCTTTTAACAAATCTACAGGAAAAATTCTGAAAAAATCCTGGAAAATTTTTGATAAAATTCACAAAACTTCCTTAATTACCTCCAAAATGAAAATCCTTGAAAAAATATTAAAAAATTCGTGAAAATTGCTTAATGAAATATCTGTAGCTGTCAGAATGTTATATAAATTAAATAAAATTTTACCTATGACAGTGAGATCCTTGCTGTCTGAGTCCTTGCTAAAAATGGGTGTGTCCATGGAAACGACACAGGAATATGATCCCGAGGCAGAAAAATCCAATTTCGAAAGCTGTATTTGTTTTTCGCTGCTGTTCGTTTTCTGAAACAAGTAGAAAATTGGTTCAGAATGCGTAGATGCATATTTTATCTTTTTATATTTCTTGGCCACACACTTGTGTGGAGGTTATAAAAAATATGTAAACATTTGATTTATATAAAATGTAAAAAATACACGTATGAATTTATACAGGTCGTTTTTTTTATCATGTGCTAACATTGCCATCTTCTAAACCATAAGAGATGATTAAATAAGCAAAAAGTTAACTATTTTGATCAAAAAAATCTACAGGGACTCTCGCCGTTCTCGAGTTATACAGGGAAAACTTAAAATGCGATATTTGGTTTTCTGCCCATAAAATTTTTATTCAAAAAAATATATCAAAAAATAGAAAAGGAAACTTTAATTGTATCTGAAATTTCCTACAAAAGTATACTAATAAATCTTTGATACGACGTTTCGTGTCTTAATAACCACCATCAAGTTATTTGTTTTAAATGCTGATCTTTTTTATTGCAAATATTTATAAACCGTTAAATTACAAATTCAATAATATATCACACTAGTCATTTTAACGACTTTTTATCTAAAATAACTAACATCATCAGTGATAATAATTTTTAATTACGGTCCTGTTGTAGTTCTGTAACATTACCTAACAATTTCAAAACGAATACGATAATTAAACATAACGAAGATTTAATATTTCAAATCTTCAATTCTTTAACCATTTACCAAAAAATTAATCAGTCAAGTGCGTGTCGGACTTCGCACATTTAGGGTTCCGTACCAAATGTAGAATATAAGCCAAAAATTCTAGGTAAAAAGATTTAAAGAACTGAAAAGAAAAATAACCGGGCGTATGTGCGTTCGACGAAGAAAACAAAATTATGAGACGAAAAATGCATTTCTTAACAAAATTAATAATAGCACAGATAAAAATAATAAAATATCGAATATCACAATTTTTAAAACAAAAAATATACCTTTTATCTACTCAATGAAGCTCTATTCAACGATACCTCACTCGATGGGGTGGTCTAAATTTTTTTATCAGCGCCCCCCTTTAGTTGTATGGGAGCCCCCTTGAAAACTTTAAAAAATATTTTTTACAGTTTATATGGCTTTGGATCAACAAGACGCATAAACTGTGAAAATTTGAAGTCTCTAGCTCCAACGGTTAGCTGCTAGACCGGTGTGACAGACGGACGGACGGACAGACACCCGAG
Source organism: Neocrepidodera transversa (assembly GCA_963243735.1). NCBI lineage: Eukaryota > Metazoa > Arthropoda > Insecta > Coleoptera > Chrysomelidae > Neocrepidodera > Neocrepidodera transversa. The sequence goes on along the minus strand of OY725347.1, from coordinate 4,324,456 downwards.
TGAGAGCAATAGGGTTCCGTTTTGACCCTTTGGGGTATGGAATCCTAATAAGGGATGCTTAATTTCTACTATTTTGTTTTTTACTTCTCGCCCTCTTCAGATAAGAGAGGTATAGGAATCATGCTAAAAATTGGGTAGTGAGTTTTCAATGAATAAACACGTTTTAGGGTCCCTAGAATACGATTTTGATATTTTCGTATCATTAAAATTTTCAAAACTTTTGTCATTGTTGTCAGATTTACAAAAAAACAATTCATAATTTTTTGTGTCAACGTGTACATTTTTGACTAAAAAGTGGAGGAGGTCATGTGCTGGCCACATCAGATTTTTTTTTCTGTTATTTTTTTTTTCATTTTTTTAATTTTTTCTAATTTTTCCTTTGTTTTTTTCTATTTCGTTCTTATGTTTTCCAATTTTTTCTCTTTTTTTTTCTAATTAATATGAATTTTTCAATTTATTTCAATAATTTTACGATTAATTTGCAATTATTTTCAAATTTTTTGTTACTTTTTGTTTTTTTCCCGTTTTTTGAAATTTTTTGTAATTTTTTTATAATTTTGTTTCGATTTTTTATACAATCTTTTAAGATTTATTTTAATTCAATCGATTTTTTTCACTTTTAAAATTTTCAAATACAATCGGTACCGGTTTATTGGTTGTTCTTTTTTTGCGATTTTTTTTGCGACATTTTTTTTGGATTTTTTACGATTTTTAACGTTTTTGCTGGTTTTCCGTTATTTTACAATTTTATTGATTTCCTTGTTTTTTCCGTATTTTCCAATTTTAATTTTTATTCTAATATTTTCTGATTTTTTTCGATTTTTAGGATTTTTCGATTTGATTTTCTTCTTTTTCTGTTGTTTTTTGATTTTTTTGAATTGTTCTAGGTTTTTTCTAACTGTTTCTGTTTTTTTTTCTGCTTTTTTCGGTTTTTGTCAATCTGATTTTTTCCGATTTTTTGATTCTTTTTTCTCATTTTTTTGTTGTTTGTTGATTTTTTCTAACTATTCTAGGATTTTTCCAAAATTTTTTTTTTCTTCTTTGGTTTTTGTCAATTTTTGTCGATTTTTGTTGATTTTTCTCATTTTCTTTCGATTTCTTTCGATAATGCTATCTTTTTTTTATCGAAGTTGTAATGTCGAATTATGCTTGTGTTAAAATTAAAACGAATTTACAAAAGAACTACGACAGGACCGTAATTAAAAAATATTGTCACTGATGATGTTAGTTATTTCAAGTAAAAATTAGTTAACATGTATGATACATTCCAGAATTTTAATTTTCACGGTTTATCAATATTTCAAAACAAAAAAGACAGGTCCGTATTTAAAAAAATAACTTGATGGCGACCGTATCGTATACTTTTATAGAAATTTTCAGATACAATAAAACTTTCCTTTTCCATTTTTTTATATTCTTTGAAATAAAAATTATATGCGGAAAAAACCAAATACCGCATTTTTAGTTTTCCCTGTATAACTCAAGAAGAGCGAGAGTCCCTGTAGATTTTTTTTGACCAATATAATGTACTCCTAAAATAGTTAACTTTTTGCCCATTTAATTACGTTCGTATGGTTTAGAATATAGCAATGTTAGTACATGATAAAAAAAACAGCCTGTATATATACGGATGAATTATTTTGTTTACACTTGAATTTCGTCTTTCTTTTTATTTAATTCGAGCTATAAAGTAACATATATTTAAACGATAATTTTACTAATTTCAGTATTCATTTGATGTCATTACATATACTGTTGGTCAAAGGTATAATTTTGTTTGAATAATAAATGAAAATACATCAGTTATTTTAAGACTAATTTATTGAATTTTTTTCTCTCAATTACCGTTTTCCAATAATTCCACAGAAAGTACAAGATAATTTATTGATCCAATAGATAATACAAAATACTGTATGTATTAACGAATAATAAAACCCCAAATCATAACACAATTATTTATGTATGATTAAAAATGAGCGGCAACATGTTTCGGCCAAAGAATGGCCATCATCAGGCAGAAAGGTAGTTAGTCAAGTACGAAAAATTACAAAAAAATTAATATGGTATGAAATTTAACATTCTGAACACGTATAAAACGGAAGAAATAACTTTAATAACAAAAGTACAACATAAATTTTTTTAAAAAAAATTTATAACGCTTACCAAAAAACTCCAATAATTTAAAAAAATTTATCTTGTAATTTTTGTGGTTAAAGTTTTTTCATGTGTTCAGAATGTTTAATTTCATACCATAATAATTTCATTGTAATTTGTCGTACTTGACTAACTACCTTTCTGCCTGATGATGGCCATTGTTTGGCCGAAACATGTTGCCGTTCATTTTTAATCATTAACTTTATATAAATAATTGTGGTATGACTTGGAGTTTTATTATTCGTTGAATAATCTTACCAAATTAAATATGGATAATCTTCTGTTTATGATTTTTTCTGATATTATACAGGGTGATTCATTAGTAGGGGTCACCTAGATGACTCTAAAAAATCCCTATGTTATGGGTCTTACGAATCACCCTGTATATTTTCTTTATATTGGTATACATGTTCCTCATATCCCGTGGGATATAACGATGTATCTAAAATATTGATAATCCAGGTCCGACTTTACGAAAAATTCATAATTCCTTCATTCTCCAAATAACACCCTGTATAGTTAATTTTTTTAATTTAAACCTATACATGATTTGTACAGTAAACAATTTTTTTAAATTTTTTTTCTCCAAATAAATAACTTCAGTTTGATTTATATTGTAATGATTTTTTTCAGTACCAGGAAATGATTATTTCAGAACTAATCTACAAAATTTAGAGATCCAAAAAATAAAATTTGTTTATTTTTCCGTTTTTTTCTAATTTTTCCTCAATTTTTTCTCATTATTCTGTTTTTTCTATTTTTTCGTTTTCTAATTTTCTTGTCCTTTTTTTCTTATTCATTTGATTTTCGTGATTTTTTTGTAATCTTTTGTGATTTTGTTTGCTATTGTTTTGCGATTTTTTTGTGATATTTTTCGATTTCTTGCATTTTTTTGAGTCTCCTTTTTAATTTTTTATCGTTTTTTTCTGTTTTTTCCGTATTTTACAATTTTTTTTTTCATTTTTTCCCAATATTTTCTAATTTCTCTCTCAATCTTTTTTTGTCAAAGTTTTTGTTTTCTTTAATATTTTTTCCGATTTCTTTTATTCTTCTATTTTTTTTTCTTCAATTTTTTCTAGTCTTTTCCCATTTCTTTGTCATTATTTTATTTTGTTTTCTAATTTTTTCTCATTTTTCTTATTCCATTGATTTTTTGTGATAATTTGCGGATTTTTTCAAATTTTTTGTGATATTTTTTGGATTTCTCTCGTTTTTTGAGCCTTCTTTTTTTTGTCAATTTTTTCCAAAGTTTTTGTTTTTTTTTAATTGTTTTTCAGATTTCTTCTGTTTTTTTTTTAATCTTTTTGATTCTTTTAATTTTTTCTCGTTTTTTTTTCTCATTTTTATGATTTTTTGTTTTTTTTCTTATTTTTTATTTTTTTTCTAATCTTTCCTCATTTTTTCTCATTGTTCTGTTTTTTCTATTCATTCATTTGTTTTATAATTTTCTTATTTCTCCGATTTTTTGCGTTTGTTTTGAGACATTTTGTAATATTTTTCGTTTTATTGCGTTTTTTGAGGATTTTTTTTGCAATTTTTAGCCGTTTTTCGGCTTTTTTACAATTTTTTTTATTTCTCGTTTTTTCCGTATTTTACAATTGTATTTTTCATTGTTCCCAATAATTTATAATTTTTCTCTCAATTTTTTTCTTTTTTTCAAAGTTTTTTGGTTTTTTTTTATTATTTTTTCCGATTTTTTCCGTTTTTCTGAGATTTTATCGATTCTTATCATTCTTTATAATTTTTTGTTTTTTTTTCCTGTTTATTTTTCAATGTTTTTTAAATTTTTGTCATTTTTTTCTCATTTTTTTGTTTTCTAATTTTTTCTAATTTTTTTGATAATTTTCGTTTTATGTTTTCTTTCCATTTTTTGATTTTTTTCTGTTTTTCTACTGTTTTCAATTTTTTTTTAAGTTTTCCTTATTTTTTTCTCATTCTTATTATTCCATTTTTTTTTTAATTTGTGTCGATTTGTTTCTAACAAATACGTTTTTAAGCTATAAAAAAATTTTTTTAAGGAACGATTTTCTTTTAAAAATCATAATTTGCCCAAAGATTATGTTTCCAAAAAAGAAATTTTAAATTATCTTATAAACAAAGTATTTGTTTATAATGATTTTTATAATCAATAAGAAATAAAAAAATTTAAAAATCATTTTCATGCGATTTCTGATCATAAAAAAACGGTTCAATAGTAATATGAAAAAAAAATTTTTTTTTCAATGATTAATCAAACTTTCTAATTTTAAACCTAAGTAAATTGTTAATAACAAAGTGAAATATAACAATTTTTTATTTTTTCCGACGGGAATCTCTTCTGAGACTTTTCAAAAATAGGTCCAAAAAAAGGAAATAATTTAGATTTTTCATTTAACAATTATCGCACTTAAAATGTTCATGTTCAAGTAGGAAAAAAATGTTAATTAACTAATGTATAATTAATAGAAAAATCGCGATAAAAATTTTTTGATCGCGGATTATTCTTCATAAATCTATCCAGTAGATGCTTAAATTTTTTCAATTTTTAATTTTCATATTAAATAAGTTTAAATAATATTCATTCATTAAAAGAAAGTGGGCAGCGCTTACGCAAGCCAGAGGCCCCGTTTTCGGCCGAATTTTCAATCCTCTGAGAAATATTGGTCCTACAGTTCCAAGAGCTCCAATTTTTTTTTGGGAAATTTCCTCCCCTTTTTGAATCTTTTTTCAAATTCGAAAAATGTTAAATATTTTTATGATACTTTTATAATTTAATTTGTCACTATGTTTTAATCTAATCTAACAAGAATTTACTCTGTCTTTCGATTTTTTAATGTATTTTTTATTATTGTGCAGAAAATTGTTAAAATTTCTGGACCCATTATCCAAAAGCCAAGATAAATGCCTTTATCTATTGACCTATCATTTTTGATATCTCATTCTTATATTATGCCTTAAATTTGACAATTTTTATTGATTTGCGGAAATTTTGGCAATGCGATTACCAAAAAAAAAATTATTTTATGAAATTACTAATTAAAATATTCTATAATAATTCGTCCTAGTCCAACACCCAACAAAGTTTAAATTTCATGCATTTACAAAACTCGAGGTTACAATTTCCATTTTATAATTAAATCTAAATCCACCGGGACAGATATTATCAATTACTTTATTATGCCTTCATCTCTTACCCGATTTTATCCATTTAAATAATTTTTTGTTTTATCGATTTAATCTGACCCAGTAGTTGGAAAGTTTTGCTCATTCCGAAACGAAATTATCCTTCTGGTTTACATGAACTTCCATCCCTATCTAAAGTCACCCTCTGATTGTTCATTCACAGAGTAAATTATAGTTTGTGGTGCACTTTTGTTAATATTATTAGTGAATAAGAGATAAATAAATGGGTAGCTTTAATTATAAGTATTTTATAGTAAAATTAAAATAGTAATTTTTTTAATTATCTAATAAAAATTTACTAAAGCAATTTTTATCAATTCTTATCAAAATATTTAAACTCAGTCAATAACAAATCCTTATCCTGACCCTTCTTCTATTTTTTTCTCTACATTTTTTTTATTAACTATTATCTTTCCTGTTGATTCTCTTTTATAACAGCATTATAACTGGGGTGTTGGAGCCTTGTATTTCCGATCACAAAGGCCAGTATATCACAATCAAAGGTAAGGTTGAGCGAAATAAACTCTCATACTCCAGAATAATAACCAAAAGTGGACTTATAAAGCTAAACCAGTCTCTCTTAGAAATTGATTGGAACAGAGACACTTATTCTGGTGATGCGAATTTGGATGCCTCTTTCATTGTAGATACTTACAGTAATTTAATTCAAAAACATTTTCCGTTGAAACGTAAACCTGTCAAGTCTAAAAAATCCCCCATTTCTTGGTTTAATGAACATTTAAAAGAAATGAGATGTAATTTATCTAATCTTAAATTAATAGCGGATTTCACTAGAGACCAACAGGCTTTTGATGCTTTCAAAGCATATAAAAAACATTATAGTAAACATTTAAAAATCAGTAAAAAATCAGCATACGACAAATTTATAATTAATTCCGGGAATACGTCCAAAGCTTGTTGGCAAATAGTTAATTTTGAAAGAAATCATAATCAAACTAGTTCTAATTTTACTAACATATCATCTGATAATTTCAATGATTTTTTTACAAGCGTGGCTGACAATGTGATAAAGTCCCTTCCTACTACTTCTAATACTGATCTATTTGATTTCAAAAATTATCCTGCCCCGTGTAGTTCTTTTTTTCTGTACCCAGTAACGGAATTGGAAATTTTGAATACGATTAAAGCCTTAAAAGATTCAAAGTGTGTAGACACTCATGAAATAAACAGTCGAATTATAAAAGAAACAACTGACATGGTTTTGGTACCACTAACTAATCTTATAAATGTAATCTTCGCCACTGGAGTATTTCCAGATGTTTTTAAATACTTTAAAGTTATTCCCCTTTTTAAAAAAGGAGATAGCTCTGCTCCTGATAACTATAGGCCAATTTCTATAACTAGAGAGCAAAGTAGTCGAAAAAGTTATGAAGCAGAGGCTCTTTGATTACTTTAATAAAAACAATTTCTTTTGCGAATCACAGTATGGTTTCCGTAATGGACGCTCTACTATTCAAGCTGTTCTCAATATTGTGAGTGGCATAGTTGAGGGCCTGGAAAGAGATGAACACACTGCGATTACCCTATGTGATCTTTCAAAGGCTTTCGACTGTGTCTCTCACGATATTCTGCTGCAAAAACTAAATTATTATGGAATTAGAGGTGTACCCTTGTCACTCATTTCATCTTATCTGAGAAATAGATCGCAGGCTGTATATTTTAATAATTCCTCATCTAAATTTAAAATAGTCACCCATGGGGTGCCACAAGGTTCTGTACTTGGGCCGCTACTATTTATTATTTACGTCAACGATCTAACCAAATATATGTGCCCTTGTAAAACTATTCTTTTTGCTGACGATACGACTTTTATCTCAACTGGAAAAGATCAGTCTTGTTTGTCAAATTCTACTAAGGATAGTATTGACTTATCAAAAAAATGGTTTTGTGCTAATAAGCTTATGTTAAATGCTGAAAAAACTCAAAACCTTAATTTTGGATCTGGTAGTTCCTCATCATCGGATTTTGACTGTGTCAAACTGTTAGGAATTAAACTTGATAGTAACCTTTCATGGACCTGTCATATCGATATGATTGCTAAAAGATTATCTAGTGTGTTGTTTTTGTTTCGGCGTTTGGCCTTAGTTACCAATATTGAATGTTTAAAAATGGTATATTTTTCATTGTTTCATTCTCAAATAGGTTACGGAGTTATTCTTTGGGGTAATTCATCAACTGCAATTAAATTATTTCGTATGCAAAAGAAAGCCATATCATAGCAAATGTTGGTTATCGTGAGCACTGTCATCCACTTTTCAAAAAATTTTCTATAATGACATTACCATCATTATTTATTTTTAATACAGTTCTCGAAATTCACAAAAATAGTGCAAATCTACTTAAGCAGTCTGATGTCCACCAATATAATACCAGACAAGCTGGAAATCTAAGAAACCATAAATTTCGATTATCTAAATCCCAAAAAAATTCACTGAACTTTAACTAGTATAATGTTTTGCCATCAAATTTAAAATGTTTAAACTTGTCATAATTTAAGGGTAAATTAAAGCTATTTCTTCTTCAGATGTGCTTTTATTCGGTCAGTGAATACACTGACTAATTTAATTTAAAAAATAAAGAACATACATATATAGTTTAAGTGTGTCAGTTGTAATAAGTTTTTTCCATTTATTTTCTAAAATTCCCATTCTTTCTGTAGTATCTTGTATTTAATATTTTACTTTCTCCACTCTCCTTTTTATGTCCTCATTAAATTGTTTTTCTTTTTCTTGTAAAATTTTAGTTTTATCAAGTTAATTTTTCTGTTATTTGAAACGATACTTTACTTTGTTGATAATAAATAATTAATGTAATTTAAGGTTAAATCTTTTAATTATGGGTTCATTCCACGAATAGAATATGAAATATATCAGAAGTAGAATATTAAAAAAAAAAAATTGGGGCGCCAGTCTAATTGATTTTCAAATTAAACGTTATATTTGTTTTATTCAACGATAAACGAAAGTTTCAGATTTTTTCTTTTCTTTTTAAAAAAAACTTTTCTTAAGTTTTTCTTATTTTCCTTCTCCAAAGGAAACTGGCTAGCTTGGTCCAAAAACGAAGTCCAGGACAACGTAGTCCAGGAAAAAATGTAGTCAAAGGAATGCAAGGTTGGACCAAAAGAAAAAGACGTAGTCCAAAGGAAAATACTTGGTCCAAAGGAAAAAAAACATGGTCCAAAGGAAAAAAACTTGGTTCAAAGGAAAAAACTTAGTCCAAAGAAAAAAAAACTTGGTCTAAAGGAAAAAAACTTGGTCCAAAGAAAAATCCTAAAAGTTCACATAAAGTAAATATAAGACAAAAATGATAATATTAAAATGAAATATATGAATGTCAAATCAAAATATGAAATATAGAAATAATTAAAATGAATTAAATTTTAAGACAATCTGTAAAAACAAATTAAAAAATAGATTCTCTTTTTGTAAAACAAGACACAGACATGAGATAATTAATATTATTATCAAAAAATAAGATATGAACTTTTGAGTAAATATAATAAAAAAAATATATACCGACATTGAGCTGAAATTTGGTATAGTGATTTGGGTTATCCGTCGTTAGAACCCATTAGTTTTTATACGATATCTGTCAAAGGGAAGTATCACTATCAAAAAATGACAGATGCAATATATCACGGAAGTCGACTTGCAATATGTCATTTGAAAGCCCTTGAAAAACTCTATTCAGAACAGTCAAAATTATTTCTCCAACTGTCACCTGTCAAAAATAAAAGAATGTCAAAATTTGACATTTTAGCATTACATATCTGAAAAAGTATTAATCCGATTTCGCTGAAATTTGGTACAAGGGTTTGGGTTATCCGTCGGAAGAACTCATTAGTTTTTGTATGACATGTGTCAAACGGAAGTGTCACTATCAAAAACCGACAGATGCAATATGTCACGGAATTCGACTTGCAATTTGTCGTTTGAAAGCCCTTGAAAAACTCTATTCAGAACAGTTAAAATTATTTCTCCAACTGTCACCTGTCAAAAATAAAAAATGTCAAAACTTGAAATTTTAGCATTACATATCTGAAAAAGTATTAATCCGATTGGGCTGAAATTTGGTACAAGGATTTGGGTTATCCGTCGAAAGAACTCATTAGTTTTTGTATGACATGTGTCAAACGGAAGTGGTACTATCAAAAAACGACAGATGCAATATGTCACGGAATTCGACTTGCAATATGTCATTTGAAAGCACTTGAAAAACTCTATTTAGAACAGTTAAAATTATTTCTCCAACTGTCACCTGTCAAAAATAAAAATATGTCAAAACTTGAAATTTTAGCATTAAATATCTTAAAAAGTATTAATCCGATTGGGCTGAAATTTGGTGCAGGGGTTTGGGTTACCCGTCGCAAGAACTCATCAGTTTTTGTATGACATGTGTCAAACGGAAGTGTCACTATCAAAAACCGACAGATGCAATATGTCACGGAATTCGACTTGCAATATGTCATTTGAAAGCCCTTGAAAGACTCTATTCAGAAGAGTTAAAATTATTTCTCCAACTGTCACCTGTCAAAAATTAAAGAATGTCAAAACTTGAAATTTTAGCATTACATATCGGAAAAAGTATTAATCCGATTGGGCTGAAATTTGGTACAAGGGTTCGGGTTACCCGTCGCAAGAACTCATTAGTTTTTTTATGACATGTGTCAAACGGAAGTGTCACTATCAAAAAACCGACAGATGCAATATGTCACGGAATTCGACTTGCAATATGTCATTTGAAAGCCCTTGAAAAACTCTATTTAGAACAGTCAAAATTATTTCTCCAACTGTCACCTGTCAAAAATAAAAAAATGTCAAAACTTGAAATTTTAGCATTAAATATCTTAAAAAGCATTAATCCGATTGGGCTGAAATTTGGTACAGGGGTTTGGATTACCCGTCGCAAAAACTCATTAGTTTTTGTATGACATGTGTCAAACGGAAGTGTCACTATCAAAAAACGACAGATGCAATATGTCACGGAATTTGACTTGCAATATGTCATTTGAAAGCCCTTGAAAAACTCTATTCAGAACAGTCAAAATTATTTCTCCAACTGTCACTTGTCAAAAATTAAAGAATGTCAAAACTTGAAAATTTAGCATTACATATCTGAAAAAGTATTAATCCGATTGGGCTGAAATTTGGTACAAGGGTTTGGGTTATCCGTCGGAAGAACTCATTAGTTTTTGTATGACATGTGTCAAAGGGAAGTGTCACTATCAAAAAACGACAGATGCAATATATCATGGAATTCGACTTGCAATATGTCATTTGAAAGCCCTTGAAAAACTCTATTCAGAAGAGTTAAAATTATTTCTCCAACTGTCACCTGTCAAAAATAAAAATATGTCAAAACTTGAAATTTTAGCATTAAATATTTGAAAAAGTATTCGTGGATACTTGTCGGAAAAGTTTTGGGGCGACACAATCGATTTTTTTATGTTGTTTTTTCTCAAGGGCGTAATGTAATTGTAATTTTATTATACGCTTTAATTATTTTTTTATATTTACGGTTTTACCTTATTATTATTAAATTAATTAAGCTATTTTATTTTGTGTATCCTTAAGCCTATAGAAAAATAAAATTCCATGACTATGAGGTGTAAAGAGAGTGAGGTGAAGCTATGAATCCACTGCTAACATTCATCGCGTACAAATTAAATTCCAAAACTTTAGCCATAATTTTCGCTCCCAGCTACTCTCATGTCTAAAATAAATCGAAAGCGGGTTTTCGAAGCCTTTATGATATGCTGATTAAAATGTATCCCTACCTTATTTCAATTTAGATGACAATGTGATAACAAGAAGTTTTTATTGGACATATAAAGTGGATTTTTGTGTTTAAAAAATTATCTTTAGTATAAACAATTTTATAATAAATAAATATGCATGGTTACTAGAGGTTAAGATTAAAAAATTGATTAAGCGACAATAAAATAAAGTTAATTAGCAAGAATAAATTAAATAAATTTGAATAAGAAAACTTCAGAAATCCATTAAGGTTTTACCAAATTAGAGATTTTTCTTTGTCACGTTCTTGAAGGAGAGAAAATTAATCTTTCTCAAGGAGGAGTGATTCAACGAAAATATAACATTAGCCTATACGCATGGTTAAAAGCCTAACCATTAGCTGTCCATCCAGCCTGAAAAATCAAATTAATTAATGCAAAAATGCTCATTTATCTTATTTTTGCATCAACCTTATTCATTTTATAATAAAAGTACCACCCTGTAATTTTATTTCGATTAAAAAATAATTATAATATTGGTTATCAGATTTGAACAGGGCAAACGGCATTGTATTTAAAATGTGACGTAGAATAAATACATAAAGATAAATCATGTGCATCAGCAATGTTAAAAGGACATTAAGGTGTAAGTTTATTATTAGTCGTTTGATTTTTATGAAAAAAACATCAAAAATTACAATAAAAAAATTTGATGAATTTTGATAAAAAATTTCAAGAATTTTGATTAATAATTATTTTTGGAAGTTAAAATTGTCCAATTGTCCCTAAAAATTTCCAAATATTATTTTTAATTATATTGCAAACTAAAAATTCTCCATTTTTTTTGATTATTTTAATGTTGATAAAATGAATTTTATTTTTTTTACTGGAAATTGTCCAATTTTCTCTTTAAAGTGTTCAAATATTATTTAAGCATTGTCAAACTAAAAATTCTCCATTTTTTTGCTTAAAATTGTCCAATTTTCTCTTTAAAATGTTCAAATATTATTTAAGCATTTTTCAAAATTAAAATTCTCCATTTTTTTTACTTAAAATTGTCCAATTTTCCCTTTAAATTGTTCAAATATTATTTAAGCATTTTTCAAACTAAAAATTCTCCATTTTTTTTAAATAAAATTGTCCAATTTTCTCTTTAAAATGTTCAAATATTATTTAAGCATTTTTCAAAATTAAAATTCTCCATTTTTTTTACTTAAAATTGTCCAATTTTCCCTTTAAAATTTTCAAATATTATTTAAGCATTTTTCAAACTAATAATTCTCCATTTTTTTAAAATCATTTTATTGTTAATAAAATGATTTTTATTTTTGTCCCCAAAATTGTTCAATTTTCTCTTTAAAGTGTTCAAATATTATTTAAGCATTTTCAAACTAAAAATTCTCAATTTTTTTTACTTAAAATTGTCCAATTTTCTCTTTAAAATGTTCAAATATTATTTAAGCATTTTTTAAACTAAAAATTCTCCATTTTTTTTACTTAAAATTGTCCAATTTTCCCTTTAAAGTGTTTAAATATTATTTAAGCATTTTTCAAACTAAAAATTCTCCATTTTTTTAAATTAAAATTGTCCAATTAAAGTGTCCAATCATTATTTTCAAGTATTTTTGGAACTTTAAATCGTCCAATTATTTTAATTTATCCCTAAAAGTGTTCAAATATTATTTAAGCATTTTCAAACTAAAAATTCTCCATTTTTTTACTTAAAATTGTCCAATTTTCTCTTTAAAATGTTCAAATATTATTTAAGCATTTTTCAAACTAAAAATTCTCCATTTTTTTAATTAAAATTGTCCAATTTTCTTTAGTCTGTCCCTTAAAGTGTCCAATCATTATTTTCAAGTATTTTTAAAACGTTAAATTGTCCAAATATCTTAATTTGTCCCTAAAAGTGTTCAAATATTATTTAAACATTTTTTAAACTAATAATTCTCCATTTTTTTAAAATCATTTTATTGTTAATAAAATGATTTTTATTTTTTCCCCCAAAATTGTTCAATTTTCTCTTTAAAGTGTTCAAATATTATTTAAGCATTTTCAAACTAAAAATTCTCCATTTTTTTACTTAAAATTGTCCAATTTTCTCTTTAAAATGTTCAAATATTATTTAAGCATTTTTTAAACTAAAAATTCTCCATTTTTTTTACTTAAAATTGTCCAATTTTCCCTTTAAAGTGTTTAAATATTATTTAAGCATTTTTCAAACTAAAAATTCTCCATTTTTTAAATTAAAATTGTCCAATTAAAGTGTCCAATCATTATTTTCAAGTATTTTTAAAACGTTAAATTGTCCAAATATCTTAATTTGTCCCTAAAAGTGTTCAAATATTATTTAAACATTTTTTAAACTAATAATTCTCCATTTTTTTAAAATCATTTTATTGTTAATAAAATGATTTTTATTTTTTTCCCCAAAATTGTTCAATTTTCTCTTTAAAGTGTTCAAATATTATTTAAGCATTTTCAAACTAAAAATTCTCCATTTTTTTACTTAAAATTGTCCAATTTTCTCTTTAAAATGTTCAAATATTATTTAAGCATTTTTCAAACTAAAAATTCTTCATTTTTTTTACTTAAAATTGTCCAATTTTCTCTTTAAAATGTTCAAATATTATTTAAGCATTTTTCAAACTAAAAATTCTCCATTTTTTTTACTTAAAATTGTCCAATTTTCCCTTTAAAGTGTTCAAATATTTTTTAAGCATTTTTCAAACTAAAAATTCTCCATTTTTTTACTTAAAATTGTCCAATTCTCCCTTTAAAATGTTCAAATATTATTTAAGCATTTTTCAAACTAAAAATTCTCCATTTTTTTTACTTAAAATTGTCCAATTTCCCCTTTAAAGTGTTCAAATATTTTTTAAGCATTTTTCAAACTAAAAATTCTCCATTTTTTTTACTTAAAATTGTCCAATTTTCTCTTTAAAATGTTCAAATATTATTTAAGCATTTTTCAAACTAAAAATTCTCCATTTTTTTAATTAAAATTGTCCAATTTTCTTTAGTCTGTCCCTTAAAGTGTCCAATCATTATTTTCAAGTATTTTTAAAACGTTAAATTGTCCAAATATCTTAATTTGTCCCTAAAAGTGTTCAAATATTATTTAAACATTTTTTAAACTAATAATTCTCCATTTTTTTAAAATCATTTTATTGTTAATAAAATGATTTTTATTTTTTCCCCCAAAATTGTTCAATTTTCTCTTTAAAGTGTTCAAATATTATTTAAGCATTTTCAAACTAAAAATTCTCCATTTTTTTACTTAAAATTGTCCAATTTTCTCTTTAAAATGTTCAAATATTATTTAAGCATTTTTTAAACTAAAAATTCTCCATTTTTTTTACTTAAAATTGTCCAATTTTCCCTTTAAAGTGTTTAAATATTATTTAAGCATTTTTCAAACTAAAAATTCTCCATTTTTTAAATTAAAATTGTCCAATTAAAGTGTCCAATCATTATTTTCAAGTATTTTTAAAACGTTAAATTGTCCAAATATCTTAATTTGTCCCTAAAAGTGTTCAAATATTATTTAAACATTTTTTAAACTAATAATTCTCCATTTTTTTAAAATCATTTTATTGTTAATAAAATGATTTTTATTTTTTTCCCCAAAATTGTTCAATTTTCTCTTTAAAGTGTTCAAATATTATTTAAGCATTTTCAAACTAAAAATTCTCCATTTTTTTACTTAAAATTGTCCAATTTTCTCTTTAAAATGTTCAAATATTATTTAAGCATTTTTCAAACTAAAAATTCTTCATTTTTTTTACTTAAAATTGTCCAATTTTCTCTTTAAAATGTTCAAATATTATTTAAGCATTTTTCAAACTAAAAATTCTCCATTTTTTTTACTTAAAATTGTCCAATTTTCCCTTTAAAGTGTTCAAATATTTTTTAAGCATTTTTCAAACTAAAAATTCTCCATTTTTTTACTTAAAATTGTCCAATTCTCCCTTTAAAATGTTCAAATATTATTTAAGCATTTTTCAAACTAAAAATTCTCCATTTTTTTTACTTAAAATTGTCCAATTTCCCCTTTAAAGTGTTCAAATATTTTTTAAGCATTTTTCAAACTAAAAATTCTCCATTTTTTTTACTTAAAATTGTCCAATTTTCTCTTTAAAATGTTCAAATATTATTTAAGCATTTTTCAAAATTAAAATTCTCCATTTTTTTTACTTAAAATTGTCCAATTTTCCCTTTAAATTGTTCAAATATTATTTAAGCATTTTTCAAACTAAAAATTCTCCATTTTTTTTAATTAAAATTGTCCAATTTTCCATTTAAAATGTTCAAATATTATTTAAGCATTTTTCAAACTAAAAATTCTCCATTTTTTTTACTTAAAATTGTCCAATTTTCTCTTTAATATGTTCAAATATTATTTAAGCATTTTCAAACTAAAAATTCTCCATTTTTTTTACTTAAAATTGTCCAATTTTCCCTTTAAATTGTTCAAAATATTTTTTAAGCATTTTTCAAACTAAAAATTCTCCATTTTTTTTACTTAAAATTGTCCAATTTTCCCTTTAAAGTGTTTAAATATTATTTAAGCATTTTTCAAACTAAAAATTCTCCATTTTTTTACTTAAAATTGTCCAATTTTCTCTTTAAAATGTTCAAATATTATTTGAGCATTTTTCAAACTAAAAATTCTCCATTTTTTTAATTAAAATTGTCCAATTTTCTTTAGTCTGTCCCTTAAAGTGTCCAATCACTATTTTCAAGTATTTTTAAAACGTTAAATTGTCCAAATATCTTAATTTGTCCCTAAAAGTGTTCAAATATTATTTTTAAGCATTTTTCAAATTTGAAATTCTTTCCATTTTCCTTGTCGATCATTAAAATATTAATAAACTGAATTTTAATAATTTTTTCAATTAAAATTGTCCAATTTTCTTCAGTCTATCCCTTAAAATGTTCAATCATTATTTTCAAGTTTTTTGGAACTTTAAATTGTCCAATTATTTTAATTTATCCCTAAAAGTGTTCAAACATTACTTTTAAGCATTTTTCAATTTTTAAATTCTTTCCATTTTTCTTGTTGTTCATTAATATATTAATAAACTGAATTTTAATATTTTTTTTTATTTAAATTGTCCAATTTTGTTTAGTTTGTCCTTTAAAATGTTCAATCATTATTTTCAAGTATTTTTGTAACTTTAAATTGTCCAATTTAAGTCTATCATTTAAAGTGTTCAAGTATTTTTGGAACTCTAAATTGTCCAATTATTTTAATTTGTCCCTAAAAGTGTTCAAATATTATATTTAAGCATTTTTCAAACATTATTTTAAAACATTTTTTAAACTTAAAATTCTCCATTTTTATTTTTGATCTTTAAAAAATTGTCCAATTTTGTTTATTTCTCCCCTTACAAAGATATTATTAAAAAATTTTTGGACCTTAAAATTGTCCAATTATCTTAGTACAAGTACTCAAACATTATTTTTAAGCATTTTTCAATCCTAAAATTCTCCATTCTCTATTTTCTCCATAAAAATTTATTTTTTTCTAAATTACAATTTGATTAAAAATTAATAAAAATTTAAACACTAAATTTTAAGATAAAAAAATTACATTCTCCTTTTAAAAATACGTAAAACTTTTTACAATTGTGTCACAAGAATCAGGAGCTCGGCACGTCCGGTTCTGCTTTAAACACGGAAGTGGTGCACCGGAATAATCCGGAGAGGATAAGTCCAAGGAACGAACGTGACTTGTAACATGGCACTCGAGTCTTTTGTTTCTCTAAGACCGGCTTCATATTTCAAATTATTTTTATCTTCGTCAAGAACCTCTTGGTGAAAAAAAAACATCTTATTTATATAAATATATTTTATATAATATGAAAGATAGAAAAAAATAAATATGTTAACAAGAAAAATAATTTGTTTTTTTTTTTTGAATGTGAACATTCATTTGGATACAATAGATATACCTATAGCGGCTGTCGTTATAATTCATTCAAAAACAATAGAGACGCGACCATATTTCAGTTGGAAACAGGGATATAAAGGGAGTATCTCAATATTGGTTCTACTCTCTGTCAGTTCTATTGAATTTATGCTTTGTACTTTCACAATAATTGTTTATCTGCGAGAAATGGGGGTACGTTATCGCAAGGACCTGCCGAAAGCAAAAACACTGTACATTTAATTAATGGGAAATTGACAGTACATTTTTCTTAGTGTACACAGAGAAAAAAAAAACCCGGTACTGTTAACTACTTTATAGACACACTGATAAAAATCCCGTAAATATATTGTAATAAAGACTAAAGAAACACAGAGAAAGTTAAAATTCTTTATTTTAAACAAAGTCACATCATGTCGCAATTTGAAAAACATATCGAGTTAAATTTCGTACTAAGGCACGAACTGCCAGTAGACAGAAAAAGCGCTGAACCAGCGAAAAGACAGTTACGAAAAGTATTACAATTAACGCCCTCAACGCCTGGTACTGCGTCAGATCCATGGCCAATGGGAAAACGGGAGCGCGTGGCCATGGTTGCTCCGAATCCCACAACTGGTCAAAAAGTCGCGGGAAATGGAGATAGCTAGCCAATCAGCGAATATACACGTGAAAAAAAGATAGGCCTGACGGGGCGTCTCGAAAAATGTACAACACGACGTAATCACAAAAAAAATTTAACTGGGCAGTGAGAAACGAGTACCACTTAGCAGCGGTCAAAATAAGTACCGTCGCGGCGTAAAATCTTACCGGAGCAATCATTTTTTTGTGTGTGTTAACTCGCAAAAGGATAGTGAGCAATAAAAAGAAAATTTTGTTTTGAGTGTGACAACTGTAGCGCGTCAAGGATTAATCGAGAGAACTCAGCTCGTGGTAAGAGAAATTTAATTCTTTTACTAACACTGTCTAAACATTGAAACATTTTTTTATGCTATAAAGAAGTGACTCAGAAAAAATGAGGAAAAGCTCTCTGGGTTTCTGGTCTTAATTTATTACAGTTAAGCGGGTAAATAGAATAAAGAGAATTTAAAATAAGGGACATTGCCACCCCATTAAGCCACTAATTTTATTTTATTATTATTTGTGCCCATTGTGGGAAGCTGTTAAATTTATTGGAATTATTTGTTATTTTTTTTTTAAATTATTATTCTTAGATAAAAATCTTCTTAAGTTTAGTTATGGGTTCTTATTATAATTATCAGTTTTCGCGTTGTAAGTTTTTTCTGTAAATTCCGTCAGTCAGTTTTTTTTTGTTTTTTTTTCTTTTCTAATTTTTACTTTCCCGGCCCCATCAAAGGCAAAGTAAGGTGAACGAGCAAAAAAAAAATTCGAGATATCGACGGAAATATCCATTTTTAGGTCCCCCAAGAAGATTGAAACCATTACCAGAGTATGGTCTGTCTGTGTGTAATCTTCCACGATAACTGCGGAACCGTTTCACCAATTAAGCTGAAATTTGGTATGAAGGGTCAGTGTGTACCTCGAATGCGACCATTAAATTTTGGTTTAAATTGGTCGAGTAGAAGGTCCTCAAGACCGACATTGATTGAATACATATGAAAGATTTATTGCCCTTTTTTAAATTTTAAGGACAAACAATACGCTTTAGTGCAAAATGTCCCAATAAAAAGTTTTAGAGCATAAAATTTTCTACTATTTTTGTTTTAAACTTTTTTCAGAATTTCCAATAGTTACGCCACTAGAGGGCGCGCTAAAAATATGCTTGTAGGTTTTTCGCAGTTTTTCCAAATTTTCAGGACAAAAAATGCACTTTAGTGGAAAATGTCTCAATGAAATGTTTTAGAGCATAAAATTTTCTATAATTTCTGTATTAAACTTTTTTCATAATTTCCAATAGTTACGCCACTACAGGGCGCGCAAAAAATATTCCTGTAGGTTTTTTGCAGTTTTTCCAAATTTTCAGGACAAAAAATACACTTTAGTGCAAAATGTTTTAGTGCAAAGTTTTAGACCATAAAATTTTCTACAATTTTTGTATTAAACTTTTTTCAGAATTTCCAATAGTTACGCCACTACAGGGCGCGCAAAACATATGCCTGTAGGTTTTTCGCAGTTTTTCCAAATTTTCAGGACAAACAATGCACTTTAGTGTAAAATGTTTCAGTGCAAAGTTTTAGACCATAAAATTTTCTACAATTTTTGTATTAAACTTTTTTCAGAATTTCAAATAGTTGCGCTACTTGAGGGCGCGCAAAAAATATGCAAGTAGGTTTTTCGCAGTTTTTCCAAATTTTGAGGACAAAAAATGCACTTTAGTGCAAAATGTTCCAGTGCAAAGTTTTAGAGCATAAAATTTTCTACAATTTTTGTATTGAAGTTTTTTCAGAATTTCCAATAGTTACGCCACTACAGGGCGCGCAAAACATATGCCTGTAGGTTTTTCGCAGTTTTTCCAAATTTTCATGACAAAAAATACACTTTAGTGCAAAATGTTCCAGTACAAAGTTTTAGGCATAAAATTTTCTACAATTTTTGTATTAAACTTTTTTCAGAATTTCCAATAGTTACGCCACTAGAGGGCGCCAAAAAAATATTCCTGTAGGTTTTTCGCAGTTTTTCCAAATTTTCAGGACAAAAAATACACTTTTGTGCAAAATGTTCCAGTCCAAAGTTTTAGAGCATAAAATTTTCTATAATTTCTGTATTAAACTTTTTTCATAATTTCCAATAGTTACGCCACTACAGGGCGCGCAAAAAATATTCCTGTAGGTTTTTTGCAGTTTTTCCAAATTTTCAGGACAAACAATGCACTTTAGTGTAAAATGTTTCAGTGCAAAGTTTTAGACCATAAAATTTTCTACAATTTTTGTATTAAACTTTTTTCAGAATTTCAAATAGTTGCGCTACTTGAGGGCGCGCAAAAAATATGCAAGTAGGTTTTTCGCAGTTTTTCCAAATTTTGAGGACAAAAAATGCACTTTAGTGCAAAATGTTCCAGTGCAAATTTTTAGAGCATAAAATTTTCTACAAATTTTGTAATAAACTTTTTTCATAATTTCCAATAGTTACGCCACTAGAGGGCGCTCAAAGGACAAAAAATACACTTAAGTGCAAAATGTGCCAATGCAAATTTTTAGAGCATAAAATTTTCTACAATTTTTGTATTAAACTATTTCCAAAATTTCCAACAGTTTTTCAAAATTTTGAGGACAAACAATGCACTTTAGTGTAAACTTTTCTAGTGCAAAGTTGTAGAGCACCAAATTTCCTTTATATTTTACATTTAACTTTTTTTCCGATTCCCCATAGTTTCGCCGCTAGAGGGCTAAAAATATACACATTTAGTTGTTTACCAATTTTTTTTATTTGAAAGGCAAACAATGGGCTTTAGTGCAAAATGTTCCAGTGCAAAGTTTTAGACCATAAAATTCCCTACAACTTTTGTATCAAACATTTTTTCGAATTCCCAATAGTTTTCACCCATGATTTTTGGAGATCCTAATTGTAGCAGTGTACTATATAATGTGCGCATGCGCCAGCTTATGTTATTATCTACACTGAAATATTAATTCGGTAGACATATTTACCGTCGGATTGTTATTTACAATTTGTTCCATACATTAATGGAATACTTAGTCTTGTAATTAAAATAATCCTATTCTCCATAGCCGAGCCGGGAAAGTTTTTTCGTGACACAGCCGATTTTTTTATATAGATATCTTTTTGTTGTTAAACTTTTCATAGTCTTGTTTTTTTTTTTAATAAACACAGTCAAATTTCATTAGCGTATTTTATTTTTTTCTTTTCCAGGGGCTTGTAAGGGAAAATATAAAGAAAGTGTAACGACTTAAAATAAATCAAAGAATCAAATATTTAGTAACAGAAAGTGAAACTCTCCCAATCCCCCAAAGTCCTGTCTGTAAGGTAAAGACTCTCTAACACCGCGAGAGCACGAACTACCCTTTCGACTGAAGAGTGGCCGTCCCCGTCTAGAGAATTCGGCTGGGAAGCGCGTCCATCTTTTCAGAGCCTTGACTAACGCTCCAGGCTCTTTATTCTCTCCTAGGAGAGTGGTGATAGTACGATGCCGGATATAGGTTATTACACTGGTAACCATAGGTAACCTTTCAGTTTATTTCGCCAGTTATTACGCTGGCGAATCTTTTTTTAGGGGTTATTACATTATTAATGATTTTTTGAAATTTTTAGATGCAATTTCCTGTATGAAGGAGTCCACTTTTCAATTTTTTTACAGCATAAAACTTTCTTCATTTATTGAAACCTTTCAAATGAGCTACAAACACTTAGATCAGATTAGTAGTTTTCGAGATATTGCGGGTTTGAGTAAATTCATAAAAGTGGGCGTGGCACTTTTACTATGAGATCTATGGCGAAATGACGACTTAAAGTTACCTTTTTTTGAGACTAATGAAGAGCCTTAACGCCACAGGGTAATAAATCAATCAATCAATCATTTCAGAAAATCACTATTATTTGCTTCTTCTTCACTTATCGGACATACATTACTTCAGTTTCTGTGATAATTAAAATAAATAAATCATAACGCGCACGGCACTGGATTAAAATTAACCTAAAACTACGGGAAAGGCAAACTTTCTTCGATAAGGTCAGTGGTACCAGTTGAGTCTCTGTCCGATGAATGGAGACACTCGCGTCTATGCTTCATAGACGCCACTATTCAATCCGTTAGCATCAGTCACAGTGAAAGTACTAGTTGGAGTTGCAGTGGCAGTCCGAGTTCCAGTGGCAGTTCGAGTTAGAGCTCGATCCAACTGATGAACCAGTTCACAGCGACCTTTAGAGACAGGTTTAACTATAGACGGAACCCGGAACCGTGAATCCGACCACACCACGCCCAGCCTGGGATCTATCTATAACGTCCAACGTATCACAGATTAAAGAACCATGTTGCACACCTTCTTCTACCTCGGCGGAGTTTATTTTGTATCAATAAAAGCATTAATTTTGATTTAATGAATTTTATTTTTAACATTTTGCAGCTAATATCCAGATACTTAACCCATTAGGGCAAGTAAAGACCAAAATTCTGGTCGCCAAGGCATTGATCGATACCATAACGACCCGTGGAGTATTTATTCTCTACTGACGCTGCCCGATGCAAGTAACCTCCATGGCGAATCTTTCCATTGTAGATAAAGTCTCTCTTCTTTCACGTTCAAGCAGAGTCATTGCATTTATTGAAATCTAGTTTGTTTTTAACTATGGAATTTTCTTAATTGGTACTTTGGTGTACGATTTCTATGAATCTAACCATATTGTATTTGCGGAAAATGGGTACGTCGACTAGACTACTTTTACCATTTGAACTGTGAAACCAAACAGATGACCTCGTGGTTCTTATAATCAACCGGGTACTGACTGCTTTAAATAATTTCTGCTACAGCAGGGTACAGGACTCTTTAACTATCTGTTTTGATGATATTCATTTTTCATAGTCGTAATGGTTGGTCCTTCGAGTCAGATATGAACATTGGTTCTACGATCCGCATATAATTAATATTGGAATAGCATTTTTACATTTAAATTGTTTGCCAAGTGTTTATAATTTGAAGAAACAATAATAATAATAATTGTTGTTGTAAATTGATTAATTTTTTTGCTAATTTATTAAATTTCTTCACTACCAGTTAAACTTAAACTGGTGTGAATATAGGAAGAGCATATTTAAGTAACTAAAATGTGTTTCTAATTTTAGTAGTTCATTGGTTTGAATATTTGTTTTTTATTATTATCTTCATCAAATCTAGTTCTTTTTTAACATGGAATTTTCACTTCTCGCAAATTTTCATACCATCTCAATTGGTACTTTGGTGTACGATTTTTTTGGTTCTAACCATATTGTATTTGTGGAAAAATGTGTGCTTCGACTAGACGGTTAAAAAAGGCTTCTTTGGACAAGTACCTTTTGAATTGTGAAACAAAACAGATGACCTCGTGGTTCTTATAATCAACCGGGTACTGACTGCTTTAAATAATTTCTGCTACAACATGGTACCGAACTTTTTAATTAATATCTGTTTTGATGATATTTATTTTTCATAGTCGCAAAGGTTGGTCCTTCGATTCGGATATGAACATTGGTCCTTCGATCCGCATATTATTAATATTGGAATAGCATTTTTTCATTTAAATTTTTTTAAATTGATCCTTTAAAAGTCAAATTTAACTTTGCCAAGTATTTGAAAAAATAATAATAATAATTTTTGGAAATTTATTAAATTTCATTATTACTAGTTATACTTGTGAAGAGGAAGAGCATATTTAATTAACCAAAACTATGTCTCTATTTTTATCAATCCTTATTCTCATATTCTAATCTTTTTGCTAACCTATTTTTTTTATTTAAGCTGATTTTCTTTGTGCTAATTTTCTTTGTGCCAATTTTAAGTCTTCCATTCACTCGTTCATGTTTAGCTCTTTTTTGTTTCTGTTTCTCCTTGGAAATGGGAATTATATGTGTAGATTTAATATTTAAATTGAGTTTATAAATAAAATTTATTGTGTACATTGAAAATGGTTATACACAGATGAATGGTTAATTAAATATTTTTATTGTATTTACGATATTGTTTCAGCAAATAGAAATTGAAATAAAATCCATTCCAATAGATATGAATAGCAAATTAATCAATAACATTATTTCAAATATGTTTTATCAAACTGTATTTATGTACCGAATTCGATTTCGGTGTTAAAGTAGAAATGGAAAAATAATATTTTACACTAATATTTATTTTATATTTTACTAGTGAATTCGCAAATTGATTGATTTTTTTCTTAATTTAGTTGATTACAGAATTAGCTAAAATGCGCTATATATAAAAATTTTTAATAATTTTAAAATAAATAAATTTAGAAAAAATAATTTTTATTTGGATATCATCAAAATTGTTAAAAAAATGAAAATTAATGGACAAATTAAGTTTTTGATATTGAAATAAAATATACATAATTTAATTAAAAATAAAATAAATTTTCTGTGGTAATTTGAAATTTTTAAAAAATCCAAATACATGATAAAAATTATAAAAATTGCGTATAGGATTTTTTATTATTATTAATTTTTTTTATTTAAAAATAGTAACTTAACAAAAATTTAAAAAAATGTAAATTCATGAAAAAATTTTGATATTAAAATTAAAAAAAAATATAATTAATTTAATGAAAGAAAAAAAAGAATTTTTGTGATTTAAAATTTTTAATAAAAATCTAAATTTATACATAAAAACCTATAATTTGTACAAAATAAGATTTTTAAAAAATTATAATTTTAAATTTTTAATTTTTTTATTCTAAAAAGCTAAATTTTACAAAAAAAAACTGTAAATAAAAATTCAAATTATAGAACGAATTTTAAAAATTGCAAAAAAAAATATAATGAGAAAAATTTAAATTTGATATTTAAAAATTAGTTAAGATCGAACTCTAAAAATTGTAAATTGATAAAAAAAATTAATATTAGAATTAAAAAAATTATAATTAATTTAATTAAAGAAAATGAGAATTTTTTGTGAATTAAAATTGTTAATAAAAAATCCAAATTTACACAAAAATACCTAAAAATTTTACAAAATAGGATTTTAAAAAATAAAATTTAAGATTTTTTATTTTTTTATTTTATTATTATTTTTTTACCAAAAAAAAACTATAAATAAAAATTCAAATTATAGAACTAATTTTAAAAATCGTAAAAAAAATATAATGAGAAAAATTTAAATTTGAAATATTCTTAAATAAAAGATTCTTGTAATTTATACATATTAAAACCTTTTTAATTTAAAAAAAGAAACTTAAAATTTAATGTTTACAAATTAGTTTACATAGAAATATAAAAAATGTAAATTGGTGAAGAATTTTTTGATAACAATAAAAAAATTATAATTAATTTAATTAAAGAAAAAGAGAATTTTTTGTGAATTAAAATTGTTAATCAAAAATCCAAATTTACACAAAAATACCTAAAATTTAAACAAAATAGGATTTTTCAGAAATTATAATTTTAAATTTTTACGATCAATTTTGAGAAACTTTTAATCAGTCATTAAAAAAAAATTAAAATTTGAAACATTCTTAAAATATATATTAGAATCTTTTTAATTTTAAAAAAACTCAAAATTTGATATTTACAAATTAGTTCAGGTGGAAATCTAAAAAATGTAAATTAATGAAAAAATTTTCGATATTAAAATTAAAAAAAATATAATTTAATTAATTGTAGATTTTATTTTAGTTCCATATTTAAATTTCCATTTTTTCCTTTCAACATTTTTCATTTTTCTATTAAAATTATTTGTTAATTTTTTTTCTGAACCATTTATTAATTATATTTTTAATTCTTTTACTATTTCTTGAATATTTTTATCTTGCTGATTTTTTTTTTTCAGAAAGAAACTTTTAAAAATGCATACTGCGATTCGCGATAGTAAATGGGATGTTTTGTAGGCAGAATGGCTTGGAAGCGAGTGTAGAGAATATTGAACGAACGACTCATTTAAAGGAACAGCCAACACACAATCTTTTCTAAAAACTAATACAACGTTGACTATTAAAAAAATCCTTAGAACATCGATATAACGAGGAGTTTGTTTACTCGAGACTCATAAAAGTGATAAAAAGTCAACTATATTATTTTTCTACAAGCTAGAATTATGGATCCATTAAAAATCAAAGAGCAGTACAATGGGGAATTCAACTTGAAATATTAGTCCATCTTTTTATGCATTATTTGAGAAAAAACTGAATTTATTTTTATGAAAAAATCGTTTTTTCTGCTTTTTTTCTTTAATTTAACATGAAAAAATTACTGCATCTATGCAACTTGTAGTGCACCTACGTCACTTATGTGCAATAGCTGCAGCATAATATTAACGTTGGCCAGTTTCTCTAAATAAAATTGACGCTTTTAAATATAGATGCTTATAAAGTGTCGTTTGGTCAAAATTTTTTTAATTGTGTTTACTTTTACCTTTGTTTACGTATCTTTATAAATACAAATAAACACGGAAACTACAACTTAATCAGGAACGCTTGTGCCCAGCACTTATGTACCAAACAGAAAATTATTACCCGATCTCGTTAAAATAGTCGTTTTCTTTATCTAACAGCGGAATCTAATATCTATTTATCTCTCTCGATTTTGAATGCGAATTTACAGTGGATAGGTCCTAGTTTTTATCTTTATAGAATTATCATATAATGGTTTTCTCCATCTTTGTCTGTATAAGTGAGCTTTAACATCTGTTTTTGATTCGTATTCTCTTCTTTACACTTTTGCAGTTAATGGCTTGACGGTAACTTCATTGAATATAAGTGATGTCACGATAGTAATGGCGGCATATTCAAATAATTAGAAATTTGAATTTTTAAATTAATTTATTCAAAAATCTAGCGGTAGATAATTAAACTCAATGGGTTTTATTTGATTAATTCTAACTGTTAATAAAGAAAAAACGCGAGGTTATATTTTTGTTGAACTCCCTATTAGTCATTCTTTTACTTAATTAGTTAAATGTTGAACATAATTAGTAATAAATGTGATTTAAGCTCAATTCTTTTCATTATGGGTTCGTCCTTCGATTAGAATTTGAAATATATGAAAAAGAATAATACTAAACAAAAACATTTTGGGCACCAGTTTAATTGTTTTTTTGATGTATTTAGAAACAATTGACAAAAAAAATAGACTATCTTTTTGTAATCGAGACTGAAAAAGCACCACAAACATCAGATAATTCATAACAGTAAATGAACGTTAAAGCGTCGAAATAATTAATAATGAAAACAGGGGACAAAACTGAAAATATAATATAATATGATAAAAACGTACCCTATAGTTCGAGGGGAAGAAAAAAAAATAAGCGGCACAGACGATATATAAGTCAATTGTTTTGACTGAAGAGGCAAAGACAGAGAACTGTTAACATAGTAAAGACATTTTATAGTAAATAAGTGACTGAGGATGGTGTACACACTAAATATCAGGTGAAGAGTGAAAACAAGTACATCAGTGTGTAAAAATTTAATTAAATTTTTACAAACTGATGTACTCGTTTTCACTCTTCACCTCATTTTATAGTAGTACCTAGAAGAGAGGGAGAAGGAATTTCAAGCGAGCCTGAAAGTAAAATATTCTGAGCAGAGGAATAATAAAAATATAGAGTGGCACAGAGAAAAAAACTGTAACAGAAGGTATTTACAACAGCCATACTGGTAAAGAATTTGTCAGTCGGCACGGTTCTTCTGCTACAAAAAATAGGTGATAAGGAAGAGATAAAGGAGACATTATCTATCTCTACTTTAAAGGGTTCAGAAGGTTCCAGTCCAACATAAATTTCCAATATTTCAGTATAACATATTTTTGCGTCTACCAAATTGGTGGCAACTTGTTACGTTTTTTTTGTGCCACCCGGTTTATGTGGTCAGCTAACTGCAGTAAAATTTTCATTGTCATATAATTACTGGAAGAAGTTCAATTTCACGGTTCGCGGTTCGCTTTTTCTTTGTTTACATTTGTTTGGACTTTAAGGAAACCGATAAAATTTTGTACTGAGACTGTTTAAACTATTATTCTAACAGCGCACGACACAACATATTTCTGCTGTATTTCGACGAGTTTTTCGTATTGTTGTTGACATTTTGGTCTGTCGAAAAATGTTCGGGACAAAAGTTCAGGTGCTGATCACGCTAGTATCGGCTGTCAAAATGCTCCGCCTTCTCGCACAGAGCGAATAATGAGAAATAAATAAATGTGCCGGTTCTGATAAAAATATAAATTGTGCAAAAGTTTTAATAAGTTGTGTTAAATAAAGTACTTTGATTTCTAAATTAAACACGTCTAATGCCGGTAAACCAAATCAGAATGAAATCGAATTTCGTATCATTGTTAAGTCATGTAATTGTAATCAAGATGGTTAAGCTTAATAATAAATATTTTGTTATAAATAAATGAGCATGTAAAAGCTCTTGAGAATTAAAAATAGTTGTATTTTCATTTAAAAAAAAATCGTAGTTCTTTAGAAATTGCGTGGTCCTTCAAGTATGAGATTAACAAACAAAATGTTTGAATTTTCTCTAACAGGAACGCAACAAAAATTAATAAATGTATAGCAAGGATTTTTTATAACGTATTAGATTAACAATAATAATAATAATAATATAAATTTTTCTACAACTTTAGATTTAATATTATGAAAAAAATAAATATTAAATTACATACAAATTTAAATTTTCATATTAAACAATCTCTACTAATGAAATTAAAAACGCAACAGGAAAATATAAACAACATGCATTTCATAATAATGTTACATAATATATGAGCGTAGAAATGCGACTTTAAAGCTATTTAAAACAAAGTTGTTGCACCTGCAGCTGTGATTATATCAGTTTGCTGCTTTTTATCGTCCATTTCCAACAGGATATGTACCATTATGAATTATTTCGTGACCTAAATACGACCTACAGCGAGGAGAAAATCATATTTAGTTAGCCTGCAAATATTTGCCTGAATAGGGCTTCTCTAGACTTGAGATTTTCATTTGTACTTAATATTACTATTTTATTAAGGTTAAGATAGTAACGGTGGATTATTATTTTTGTGGTTTATAACTTTATAATGGAAACAATAAAAATAAACTAGAAACAGAACCAGTAACTTTTAATTGAAAAAAAAATAAATAAACGAGAATAAGTAAAAGTAAGCGACGATAAAATTAGAAATTTAAAAATACAAATGCACAAATTTCAGAAGAAAATCAACAAAAAAAAACATTAATAAACAAAAAAAAATATCGAAACCAAAATATTAGGACTTGACTAAACCCACATTATCTTATGAACCATAAAAGATATCTCAAAGTTTTTAAATATGGATTCATATTTTTGTAACCGGTAGTATCACTTCCGGTTCTGGTTTATAAAATCAGTTTTTAAACCGGAAATCGTAAACATCTGAAAATCTATTTGGGAGCTATTTAATTTATGCTAAGTTTATTCCGTTTGTCTCTATCTCTTTTTGTTTTTGAGTTATAAATGCAGACAGGCATTATAAGACTTCTCTCTAAATTTAGGCTTTAGAAGGTAGAAATGGTATAGAAAAGCGAATTGAAGAAAGTAACAAAAACAAAGAAAATGCATTTAATAATATTTTAAATAGACAGGCTTAAGGGCTAAGGGGCTCAAATATTTAAAAATAGCAAAAAGGAGCGTACATTATCAAATTTTAGTCTTTTTCAATGTGTGCGTCCTATCTAATTCTAAAAAATAAATGACCTTAAGTAACCTGGAAAATCCCAATTAAGCCAAAAAAAATAGACTTTTTTGAGCGATTTCCCTTCAAACATAACACTACTATTTTGAATATATTAGACTTAAATTGTGTAATAAATGTTCGAGAAAATCTGATACCATCTGGTGGTAAGTTATTGGTAGATTTACGATCATATAACTTATGTTTAGGTGACTCTTTTTTTTAAACACCATCAGAACAAACCTGAGAAACGAGGAGACAGGTGGTAGAATTTTTTTCCATGTGAAAGATATAATCCAGAATAGAGCAAAACCCATTCTAAGATGCTCCAATCATCGGAATGTTTTTTTATTACTAGTTTAAAGACACCATGAATTATGGTTTTTATATGGTGTTAGAATAGAAAAAAATCAAAGATACCTTCCAACTCATATTATTGGGAATAATTTGGGGTCTCCAAAATTACGAGTTCTTCGTGGATTACAGGATATATCCGTTTTGCCTAATGTCAAAGGTTAAATATTGGATTACATAAGAAGAATATCCGGAGTCAATTTTGGCTTTACTATATTTATCATCAAAGATACCTATATATATATTTGCACAAATGGAAGCGTTCATGTTGAACACCTCAAGAGTGAGTTATTAAAGGTCAACTACAAAATGAAGCCATATTGAGCAAAGTCTAAGAGTTGCTTACCAAGCTGCGCAAATATATAGTCGGTACTTAATTAATCATGAAGGATGGGGCTGGACATTAAAAGTAAATCGAGCAAAAATGGAACCAATAATTTCAAATTTTGTCTGCTCTAAGGGGGCTTGAAAAGTGTGGGTGTGCAGCAGGGGCATGTAAAAATAAATAAGTCACCTAAATTAAAACATTATTGTTTTAGCTGGTAGCCATGTAGACATATATCAGGATTTTTTTGTATCAGTTGTTTGACCTCAGTTTTAAAATATTTATTCGTTTTAGGTGTTTTGGAAGCTTATTAAAAAAATTATGTTCAGGAAGGTCCCAGAAAAAAGTCTATATCGTCCGGTTTAGCCATTTTTAAAAAAATTCCTTCTGGGCCGTAAAGTGCATTTTCCAATTGCATCATTACTTGCACCATTATAGGAACGACTGGAAACTCGGAAAAATCGCTCGGAAATCGTTTTATTGGCTGCAGAACTCGATTCTGGCATTATAGTGCACGGGGGGTGGCTCTGAGAACACCAATTCTAAAAAAGTCGATCTTGCACGCATAATCCCGACTGCCAATGCGTTAACCGAGCATATCAAGCGTGTCTATTCCAAGTACAGCCTTGGTATAGTTCACAAGGTCAGGACGAGACCTTAGAACCGTTGGAATTGGGATGGGAAGCCGGTTCCGAGGAAATTTTAAGCAAAATTTCTTGGTCTTGTGAAACCGACTGTGGAACGAGGTGCGGGTGCCGCCGAAGTGGGTTGGAGTGCTCACTTGCATGCAAGCATTGCGATGGCAATTGCTCAAACCAAAAAGGCACTTCCAACGGGGTCGAGAATAGTGACGAACAAGACGATGAAGAAGGGCAAGAAGTTGATGAAGAAGAAGCGTTTGAACAAGATGTTTAGTATTTAAGTTAAAAATTAAAGTTTATAATGAATAATTCAACATTAATAAAAACTCCTATTTGTTATTTGAATAAAGTATTATTTTCATAATTTGTGGTGCAAGTAATGATGCAATTGGAAAATGCATTTTCCGGCCCAAAAGGCATTTTTCAAGAAATGGCTGAAACTAGACTTTTTCCTGGGACCTTCCTGAATACAATGCAGAAAACCGCATCTCGATATCTGTTGTCCCTAAAAATTTTCGCTATTTTTCCTTACTTCCCTGGACTAAAATAAAAAAGCGCAAGTAGCTGCGGTAGTGTGGAAATGATCTCTTCTAGCGTGTGTACACGGAAGTGATTTACACATCGTACGAATAGTTTGTTTATACAAAAGCTGTCTGTTTGTATAAACAAACTATTCGTACAACGTGTATAAAGTACAACTTACGAGATGTTTGGCCACCTGTATGGAAGTAAAAATCTAATGTATAAACAAATAAATAAAATAAAAATAATAATAATATTAGTATACTTAATATAAAATACAATTTCAAATCTGAATCCATAATTTTTTTTTTTGCAATGATATGTAGGTTTAAGCACAATATTAGCAATCAGGTAATTGCAGTGTTTTTTTTTTTTTTTTTTTTTTTTTTTTTTTTTTTTTTTTTTTTTTTTTTTTTTTTTTTATTACCCCCAGTTTAACTTAGTTTAATCTATTAACGAGTGGATATAGAGGTCGCGAAGTTGTCATCATATATTCTGTTATTTTCTTCTTAAATAACTTAAAACTGAAGTTAGTTTTAAACTTTTCAGGGATAGGGTTAAAAATTTTCTGACCTAGAAAAAGATGACATTTTTGTCCTATTGTCTTATTCATATAAGGTTGAAACTTTAACATTAAATATCTGACAAAATATTCATTTCTGGATACTCGTCGGAAAAATTTTAGAGCGTCCCCACCAATTTTTTAATACAAATGGTCCAAAAGTTGTAAAAACTGCGCCACCCTCCTAATTTTTTACACTATTTCCTTATTACTAGCAATAATTTTTTTTGTTTAATATTGACTATATACAGAATTTAATTGGTCATCTTTTTTGTAGAGACATACGCGTGCAAAAAGAAAAAGCTTAAAATTCAAGATAGCGGACAGTTCCCATAATTCATTTACTTTTTCTAATCCTTTATTAGTAAATTGACATTGACCTTAACTATGACATTGACATTGACATTGACATTGACATTGACATTGACATTGACATTGACATTGACATTGACATTGACATTGACATTGACATTGACATTGACATTGACATTGACATTGACATTGACATTGACATTGACATTGACATTGACATTGACATTGACATTGACATTGACATTGACATTGACATTGACATTGACATTGACATTGACATTGACATTGACATTGACATTGACATTGACATTGACATTGACATTGACATTGACATTGACATTGACATTGACATTGACATTGATATTGACCTTGATGTGACTTTATTGATATGACATTGATACGGCCTTGAATTTGTTAATATAGCCCTGAAACTACTTTGACATGAACTTAAAATGACCTTGACATGAACTTAAAATGACCTTGACATGATATAGATATGATGTTCGTATTGTCTTTAAATGACCGTGGCATGACCTTATAATTACATTGACCTCGACATGACTTTGACCTCGACCTTGTGCTTGACGGAGGGAAGCATGTGGTGTATATAAAGCAGTTGACGCAACTTATTAATATTCACTAGTAAATAATGAAATTATTATTCACTTGTGAATAATGTATATTGTTATTATTTAGTAAATTCACGAACAAATGATAGATAAGTCGTGAATAAAATCATTTATTTTTTATTAGTTTATTAATTTAATTATCATTATCATATCTAAAATTCATTTTGTTACTAATTTTCCGCAAAAATTTTTATCTGTTGTCATTTTAAAAATATTTTTATAAAAATATTTTCTTTTTCTCAAACGAATAATATATTAAATTAATATAAAAATTATTAAAAAAATACAGTGTGTTGTTTATATTGAATATTACGTATTTAACTTTCCCTTGCATAAATAATTAACTGACTCTAACGAATTATTTATAAAATTGCTCAAAATATATTTCAATTTTAAACCTTGTTTTTTTTTTTATAAATTTAGATTCTTTTTGTAAATTTAGATCCTTTTATCAGGAAAATATTTTAACGGGTCTATTTAAAAAGGCGAGGCGAGCAAAAAACCTTCTAAATGTAGTCTGCAGAGCGCGTGTGGCACACATGGAGGAAATTCAAGCTTTCCAAATGGAATATCCAATATTTTTTGCATTAACTGTGGATTTGGGATTGTACATATACACATTTATATTTAAAGGAAATGGAACAAGCAGAAAAGACAATTTATTTAGAAGTATAATTTAATAAAAGAGAGTAGTATAAAGGAGTGGCTTTATATCATTAGAATAAAAAATGGGTTGTAGCCAACATAATACTTTCCGGTGAAACGAATATTTTATTTGGTTTCGAATAGAATTTAAAATATATCAAAATGTAAGAAAACTTGCAGCTTGATACTAAAAATTCTGGCGTGATCGGAAAACTTATAGCTTGATGGAAAAAATTATAGCACGATTGGAAAACTTGTAGCGTGATACTAAAAATTCTGGCGTGATCGGAAATCTTTCAGCGTGCTACTAAAAATTCCAGAATGATCAGATTGTAGCTTTATGGGAAAGATCCTAGTGTGATTTGGAAACTTGTAACGTGCTACTAAAAATTCTGGCCTAATCGGAAAACTTGATACTAAAAATTCTAGTTTGATCGGAAACATTGTAGCTTGATGGGAAAAATTTTAGTGTGATTGGAAAATTTGTAGCTTGATACTAAAAATTCTGGCGTGATCGGAAATCTTTCAGCGTGCTACTAAAAATTCCAGAATGATCAGAAAACTTGTAGCTTGATGGGAAAAATCCTAGTGTGATTTGGAAACTTGTAACGTGCTACTAAAAATTCTGGCCTAATCGGAAAACTTGATACTAAAAATTCTAGTGTGATCGGAAAACTTGTAGCATGATACTAAAAATTCTAATGTGATCGGAAACATTGTAGCTTGATATGAAAAATTTTAGTGTGATTGGAAAATTTGTAGCTTGATACTAAAAATTCTAGCGTAATCGCAAATCTTGTAGCTTAATGGGAAAAATTCTAGCGTGATCGGAAAACTTTTAACGTGCTACTAAAAATTCCAATGATCAGAAAAATTGTAGCTTGATGGGAAAAACTCGAGTGTGATTGGGAAACTTGTAGCTTGATACTAAAAATTCTGGCATGGTCGGAAAACTTGTAGCTTGATCCTAAATATTCTAGCGTGATTGGAAAACTTCGAGCTTGATACTAAAAATTCTAGCGTGATCGGAAAACTTGTGGCTTAATATGAAAAATTCTAGCATGACCGGAAAACTTGTAGCGTGATACTAATAATTCTGGAGTGATCGGAAAACTTTTAACGTGCTAATAAAAATTCTAGAATGATGAAAAAAATTCTAGTGTGATTGGGAAACTTGTTGCTAATCAGAAAACGTGTAGCTTGCTACTAAAAATTCTTGCGTGGTCGGAAAACTTGTAGCTTGATACTAAAAATTCTGGCCTAATCAGAAAACTTGTAGCTTGATACTAAAAATTCTGGCGTGGTCGGAAAACTTGTAGCTTAATGGGAAAAATTCTAGCATGAACAGAAAACTTGTAGCGTGATACTAATAATTCTAGAGTTATCGGAAAACTTTTAACGTGCTACTAAAAATTCGAGAATGATGAGAAAAATTCTAGTGTGATTGAGAAAATTGTAGCTTGATACTAAAAATTCTGGCATGGTCGGAAAACTTTGTAGCTTGATCCTAAAAATTCTAGCGTGATTGGAAAACTTCTAGCTTGATACTAAAAATTCTAGTGCAATCGGAAAACTTGTAGCTATGGGAAAAATTCCAGATTGATGAGAAAAATTCTAGTGTGATACTAAAAATTCTGGCGTGATCGGAAAACTTGTAGCTTGATACTAAAAATTCTGGAATGGTCGGAAAACTTTGTAGCTTAATCCTAAAAATTCTAGCGTGATTGGAAAATTTCTAGCTTGATACTAAAAATTCTAGTGCGATCGGAAAACTTGTAGCTATGGGAAAAATTCCAGAATGATGAGAAAAAGTTTAGTGTGATTGAGAAACTTGTAGCTTGATACTAAAAATTCTGGCGTGATCGGAAAACTTGTAGCTTGATACTAAAAATTCTGTCATGGTCGGAAAACTTGTAGATTGATCCTAAAAATTCTAGCGTGATTGGAAAACTTCTAGCTTGATACTAAAAATTCTGGCGTGACCGGAAAACTTGTAGCTTGATACTAACAATTCTAGAGTGATCGAAAAACTTGTTTGTAGCTTGATGGGAAAAATTCTAGCTTGATCGGAATACTTGTAGCATGCTACTAAAAATTCTGGCCTAATCAGAAAACTTGTAGCTTGATACTAAAAATTCTGGCGTTATCGAAAAACTTATAGCTTGATGGGAAAAATTCTAGCGTGATTGGAAAACATCTAGCTTGATACTGGCGTGACCGGAAAACTTGTAGCTTGATACTAACAATTCTAGCGTGATCGAAAAACTTGTTTGTAGCTTGATGGGAAAAATTGTAGCTTATTCGGAATACTTGTAGCGTGCTACTAAAAATTCTGGCCTAATCAAAAAACTTGTAGCTTGATACTAAAAATTCTGGCGTTATCGAAAAACGTGTAGCATGATACTAAAAATTCTAGCGTGATTGAAAAACTTGTAGCTTGATGGGAAAAATTCTAACGTGATCGGAAAACTCATAACGTGATACTAAACATTCTAGTATAATCGGAAAAATTCTAGCGTGATCGGAAAAATTGTAGCTTGATGGGAAAAATTCACGCATGATTGGAAAACTTTGTAGCTTAAGCCGAAAATAACCCATATAGTACTGGGTCAACAGCAGATAAATAAGTAAGATTTTGAAGATACTAAACAAAAAATGAAGTAGGAAAACCGTTTTGTAGGAATTATTTTCGAAAGAGGTGGAATATACCGGGTGTAACTGGATCATGGGCCACCCCTATAACTTTTAAACGGGGTTAATAGATTTATACCAAATTTTGGTCAATCATAATACAGCTAAGCGTGATCGAAAAACTTGTAGCGTGATACTAAAAATTCTGGTGTGATCGGAAAACTTCTAGCTTAATGGGAAAAATTTTAGCGTGATCAGAAAACTTGTAGATGGATGGGAAAAATTCTAGCTTGATCAGAAAATTTGTAGTTTAATGGGATAAACTTTAGCGTGATCTAAAAACGTTTTAACTTGATGGAAAAAATTCTAGTTTGTTCAGAAAATGGGATAAATTACAGCGTGATCTAAAAACGTTTAGGTTGATAGAAAAAATTCTAGCTTGATCGAAAAACGTGCAGCTTGATTGGAAAACTTCTAGCTTAATGGGACAAATTCTAGCGTGATTGGAAAACTTGTAATTTAAAGGGATAAATTTTAGCGAAATTTGAAAACTTGTAACTTAATACGTTAAATTCTAACGAGATTGGAAAACTTGTAGCTTAATGGGATAAATTCTAGCATGATCAAAAATTGTTTAGTTTAATGGAAAAAATTCTAGCTTGATCGGAAAACTTTAGCTTTAGGTGAAAAAAGAAACGTAACACCAGTTATTAATATATTTTTTTAAAGAAAGGTTATTTTAAATATTATTTATTTCTAAAAACAAAATTGTTTTTATACAACCCTGTAGTAATGAATAAATAATTATGTTGGTAATTTATTAATCTAAAGGGTTTTATATACGCTTTTATATTTTAATTTAATTTTATTTCAACTTTGATATCTAACCAAAGAGCATATATATTGCCAACATAAAATAATTGTGAAATTGTGGCTTTAGAATAATTATTATTTTACATGGAAATGTCAGTTTAGTTTATTTAGGTCAGTGCTTTGCTGAAATCTTCGTTATACTCCGGTATATAATTTATTCATTCTCTAATAGACGAGGTGGTTATTTTAGTACTGCGGAATATTTATTTTAAGGGATATTCACAGTTTGCAATCGAACCAAATAAAATTAGGGCATCCGATATTAATTTTATTATTTTTTATTAAATTATACTAACATAATTTTGAAATATGCTATTTTTTAATACACATAAGACAATATTGTTAGATTGATTTAACTGTTTTCCTCATGCTTTAATCATTTTTCTACTTACCCACTGTTTTTTTTGCGTCTGATTTTTTTTTAATTTTTTTTACAATTTCCCACCACATTTTTTTTTCAAACGTTTTTACTGTTTTCTTTATCTTATTTTCACTTTTTCCTCTTTTGGAACTTGGTTCCTTTATGTTTTAAATTTTTTTTTTACTTTCCACTCTTTTTTTTGTACTTTTTTATTGTTTTTTTTTATGTTTTAATCATTTTTTTACTTCCCAGTAATTTTTTACTGTTTTTTTTTATGTTTGAAACTTCTTTCAATTTTGTTTCCAATTTCTCACCACCCATTTTTTTCCAAACGTTTTCACTGTTTTCCTTTTCTTATTTTCACTTGCTCCTCTTTTGGAACTTGGTTCCTTTAATTTTAATTTTTTTTACTTTCCACCGTTTTTTTCCTACTTTTTGAGTGGTTTTTTTTTATGTTTTAATCATTTTTTTACTTCCCCCTAATTTTTTACTGTTTTTTTTATGTTTGAAACTTTTTTCATTTTTTTTCCAATTTCCCACCACCTTTTTTTTCCAAACGTTTTCACTGTTTTCTTTTTCTTATTTTCACTTTCTCCTCTTTTGGAACTTGGTTCATTTATGTTTTGAATTTTTTTTTCACTTTCCACCCTTTTTTTTAACTTATATTTAGTGTTTTCTTTATGTTTCAATCATTATTCTACTTCCCCCCACTTTTTTACTGTTTTTTTTTTTACTTTTGAATTGGTTTTCAATTTTTTTTTCCAATTTCCCACCACCCTTTTTTCTCCAAACATTTTTTCTATTTTCTTTTTCTTATTTTCATGTTCTCCTCTTTTTGAAACTTGGTTCCTTTATGTTTTAAACTTTTTTTCACTTTTCACCCTTTTTTTCCTAGTTTTTTAGTGTTTTCTTTATGTTTCAGATTTTTTTCCAGTTTTCCTCCAATTTTTTCCCCTACTTTTTTACAGGTTCAAATCGTTTTTACTTTCTCTCACTTTTCCTCTAATTTTTTACTGTTTTTTTTTTCAAACTTTATCATTGCCATACAATTTTACAAAATTTTTTCTACTTATTATCGTGTATGATTAATTTGTTTAAACTTTTGTGTTTTTTGCCAAAATTAAAAAAAGTAATTTTTTTACTAATTTTAATAATTAAAACACTATTTTTTTAAATGAATGAAAATATAAAACATTTTTTTTCCTAAATTAAGTTTGCTTTAATTTGGTATTATTAAAATTTTAATTTGACGTTTCGTATTCAAAGAATCACCCTCAATTTTATTTTTGTAAATAAGGACCTTGATCATTTTTAGATACTTTATTATCACTCCAACTGTAAATACAAAATTTTATTCTAGTAACGGTTCGTTAAAAAAATACATTTTATAGTTGTAACGAAGTTACTTTATTATCGGCATTCTTTTCATTACTTTTACTTGATAATTAAAATATCGCGTGGATTACAATTAACTTAAAAATTCTCCGATCAAATCAACTACGAACAGTTATAACCTGTGTCCGAAAGATGAAGATACTCGCGCACGTGCTTTTTAGACGCCAAAACCTTACGGTATATCACGACTCAATCTGTTCTCTAAAAAAATTTTGTAATTAAGCGCGCTATATGTAGGTCTAATATAAAATACTACAGTCAAATGGAATCTAATATTTTTCTTTTGTTCTTTCTCTGACAAAATCTAACTGTCAAAAACATGTGACTGTGCCCGGTTAGACTAATAAAGATTACTAAGAAGATGGCGACGATGCGTGAAAAAAGAGTCGCTATACATTATATTGTACTATGTGTGGCACAGTAAGGGCAGATAAAGCCCGCCCACCTGGCCCCTAGCGTTTTTGTCGATGCCATAACAGCCCCTGGATTATGTTTTCTTCACTGACGCTGTCTGGTGCAAGTGACCTGCGTACTATTAACGGAAGATGGTGCGCGAGGCAATCAGAGACCTGGACTAAGGCGACAAAAGAATGCAAGGAGCGTTATATTATTTCGTTTTATTATTTGAATGTTATTTTACACTTAACCTAAAAATTAAAATATAACTAATGACATATGTTAAAGATTGTTTTCAATGACGCATTTTAAGGTGTGTTTGTATGAATAAATTAGTAATGATAAAAATTGTATTGCGTACTTTTTTACATAATTTAGTAATTTTTTTAACTTGAAACCTCCATTTTTTTTAACTGATTTGTTTCAAATTTTTAGCTTTTAACGTGCCTTGATTAAATTACAAAAATTACAGATAATCAAATCGTGATTAACTGGCGAATTGTATAATATATATTAAAAATGTATTATACGATAATATTTTTGGGGTGAACCTAAACTTTGTAGACTGCATTTAACGGTAAAAGCGATATTCCAGCATCTTATTCTCTTGAAAAGTAATTAATCAACTTCAAAGTTAAACTTTGCACTTTCTCATTAAACCGGGAAGTCATTTTGACAATGAAACATTAATTGAACTGTCAAAAGTAATAAATAACATGACGTCATAATTTCGCCTCATCTATTTTATGATTGTGAGATCAAGATGGACAATAAATGACGTAACGACAGAGGATGGTTAAATAAAATCTACCTATATATATTTTTTTTAGATGATCAAACATTTTAAACACCTTTGCCAGATTTACTGAAAAATAAAAAAAATAAATAAATTATTTACCTTAAAAGATTTCAGATTATTTTAAAATATTCATATATTTCTTAAAGTGGAAAAGTTACTGTAAACTCAAAAAATTATTTATAAAAAAAATAATTTATTAATCAGAAGTGTTTGGAAACGTAGGTGGGATTGTACCCTCTTCATTTTTCCTTTTCGTACGTTGTGATTTTGTTCATTTATATTTTCATTAAAAAACTAACATATGATTAACGACTCAACCTAAATGATTATAAACTACCCGATATACTATGTTAAATGAACATTTTGTTGTAAACGAGGACATCCCATTATTTTCATTTTCAAGAATCCTTAAAGCTCCGGAAATTTCCAATTATGAAGTTGGAATTCCACAGAACAAGAAAACTAACAAGTTTTCAAGTTTACTTTTAATTTATGCAAAATAATTATGTTTCGAATTAAGCAGAATGATTTTAATGAATTTTATGAATATTCAATGTTATATTCAGAATAAGTTGTACTTTATACTTTCCTAGTTTTGCAAAACAAAGATCTAATTTCATTTTAGTAACGGATACTAATTTGTTTTGCAGTGATACGAGATATCCTGGAAACTTTCCAATTGGAATTTAATTATTTGAATCTCGACAGGATGCAACCTGCTTTCTCTAAACAATTGAGTAATTTAGCTTAGTTTACAAATTTGATTTAATATTAGTTTGTCGTAGATTATATTACGTCAGTGAATTATATTGCAATAACTACTACCTCAAACCTACTTTGTTATTATCACCATGTCAAAATATAAATTTGGTTTTAACCGGATGTAAATTGATTAATTTTATACAACAATGTTATTAAATTTTTAATAAATAATAATCATCAGAATTAGTTTTAAGCACAAGTAGAAAACCTTACCGTATACCAAGATTGAATCCGTTTTCATTAGTTCCAGTTAGAGTTCGATTTAAGTTATAACCGAGAACCTGTAGAGATAGATCGAGCTGAAGAAGCAGAACCAAGTTTAATTGTACCGGAACCGTCAATCCGAACCACCTGTGGAAGTCTTGCCTGTACCGTTCGATACGTCAACGAATAAAGCCTATTGCACACTTTTTCTTGCCGGATGATTATTAAATAAAATAGTTTCCGACTTTTTATTTTGTTTAATTAGTTGTTTGTGATCCCAGTAGGTCAACCCATTAGGATAAGTAAAGCATGTCATTCTGGCCGCTAACGATCCCTAGAGTATTAAATATTGTAATAAAGAGGAAAGAAACACAGAGAAATAAAAATAAGTAACATTAAACCAAATATAAAATTTTTATATCGAACTAAATAATAAAGTGGGACACCCTATAACATTCTAAATTAACTAACAAAACAATCAAGGTCAGGTCATAAACTCCACGTACGATATTTAATCCACAGAATGTAAAAAAAAATCTTTAAAACAATAGACATAATATGACTCATTTTTGTTGAATTTTGTCATTTTGACATATACTATGTAAATCATCGTGGAAAAACCGTCGCGGAAATGTATTACATTTGCTCAATTCCCCCGGAGTACGAGGCCATATTTGTTGACGAAATTAGCCAATGAAAAATAGAGAGTACTCGGCAATGTTTTATTATAAAACGTGCAACCCAATCAAAGTCATGGAAAAAATAGTACCTCCAACCAGCCAGTCGGTATGATACCACTGGGCGTCACCTTGACATCGCGACCTGGTTACAAGACGCATAAACAAAAAAGACAGACGATCGTGACGTCAGTGGGTACTTGAATAGTCTCAACCAGAAAAAGTTTTTGGTCGGGGATATTTGCACCAGTGACAAATTTTTAATCTTTCATTTGATAATTAACGGTAATTAAGTAATATAATGTATAAGTTCATTGTTAAATGTTACGTTTTTTTCCTGTACCATCTGGTATTTTCATTATTCCTCTGCCTAGTATATCTTAATTTCAGATTCGTTTGATATCCCTTCTTAATTTCCTCGCGTCGTATCCCTTCTCAAGATCTCCCTCTTCTCTTGGTATTATTATATGTTAAAAATTCTCTCTCTTTGGGTAAGTTTTTATTATATTATATTATATATTCACTTATGTCCCATGTTATCATTTTTAATTATTTCGATGCTTTAACTTTTATTTACTGTTGTTTTTAATTCTTTTTCATGCCGGTATATTTTTTGTTATATTTACTTAAAAGTTCATATTTTATATTTTATGACAATATAAATTATTGTGGTAAGCGAATTTAACTGTTTTACTAACAATTACCTAAAAGTCTTCTATTTCTTGCGTCCTTATAAGTAGGGGAAATAGGGGTACTTAACTGCCTCCCCTAGGACTGGTGAAAAATAAGAAAGATTAATTTTATTTTGGAGTAAAAATATATTGCTGATTTTAAGCCAGACTCAATAGAGACTTTACTTTCCTAGGAAGTAATTTTTGGTGCCATTTTGCAATCTAAAATCTAAGCGGCAAATTCCTGACTGACTGACTGACTGACTGACTGACTGACATGGAATCAACGCACAGCAAAATCTACTTAACCTGAAGACTTAAAATTTTGAGAATATATTCTGTTCATAACATAGACACCCCACTAAGAAAGAATTTTGCGAAATTTTTGTTTTTAAGGGGTAGAAAAGGTCGAAAAACAGTGGCTTACATATAATAAGTATATCTATATATGCCTGACGGTATAAAAGTACAGAGACTGTTATATCTTCGGTATTATCAAATATTCCCTCATTTGATTTTTTAGGAAAAAATGGGAAAACCGGGAAAAAATAGGAGCAAATAGAGGCAAATAGGGAAAAATAAAGAAAATAGGAAAAATTATTGAACGAAGAGATAGGAAAAATTAAAAAATAAGAAAGATACAGAAAAAGAAAAGTAGAAGGAGAAAAAGTGGAAAAAAGAGGACGTTAAATGAAAAACAAAGGAAAAAAGTGGGGAAAAAAGAGGAAAAGAAAAAACTAAGAAAAGAATAAAGGGGTAAAAACGGAGTAATAAAGGGAATAAGGGGGAAATGTGGCAATAAACAATATTTTTAAATAAGGGGGAACAAAAATATGGGTCGTAAAGATAATTGTTGTAACAAAAATGGAGGACAAATATGTCCAAAAAACACAAATTTCGAAAAACGAGAAGCAAAAAATAAAATAGTTGTAAAAAAATTGGGGTATAAAACAATTTGTAAAAAAAAGGAGATGTGGGGCGAAAACACAATTAAAAAAAAAGGCCCAAAAATTATAAAACAATTTATAAAAAAAGGAGATGTGGGGCGAAAACACAATTAAAAAAAAAGGCCCAAAAATTATAAAACAATTTATAAAAAAAGGAGATGTGGGGCGAAAAATCAAATTAAAAAAATAGGCCCAAAAATTATAGTCATTAAAAAAATGAGCAAAAAGGCATAAAATAATAGTTTAAAAAAAGAAGTTAAAATGGGGCAAAAAATAAGTGGTAAAAAATAGCGGGAAAATTGAAGCGTAAAAACAATAGTTGTGGTAAAAGGGTGGAAAAATGAAGCAAAAACACACGTTTGAAAAAAAAACCGGACATAAAAAACGGCGGGAAAAACTTTTGGAAAAATAATTATTTGTAAAAAAATGGGAGAAAATAATGGGGCAAAAAATATTTCTGAAAAAAAGGAAAAAAAGTGTATCAAAAAATAATAGTCGCAAAAAATAGGGGAAAAATTTGGGCATAAGATAATAGTTGTAAAAAAAGTTAAAAAAAAATGGGATAATTAATAATAGTTGTAAAGGCAAAAAAGCTACAATATATAATAATTGTAAAAAAATATATAATAATTGTAAAAAAAATATATAATTAAATAAATAAATATATAATAAATATATAATTGTAAAAA
The DNA here is from genome assembly GCA_963243735.1 of Neocrepidodera transversa. NCBI lineage: Eukaryota > Metazoa > Arthropoda > Insecta > Coleoptera > Chrysomelidae > Neocrepidodera > Neocrepidodera transversa. Next base: position 4,280,751 of record OY725347.1, on the reverse strand, counting down.
AAGAAAGGAAAATGAAGCAAAAAAAGCTGGAAAAAATAGGAAAAACAAGGTAAAATAGGAAAAAAACGGAAATTAGAGAAACATAGGGAAAAATAGGGAAATAAGGGAAAATAGTGGAAACACGAAAAAATAGGTAAAAAAAGGAAAATAGGAAAAAATAAAGAATAATAGCTAATCTAACCTAAACCGTCCTGTAGTTTTCACTTAGACAAACAGACAGACATACAGACAGATAGATAGACGGACATTGCTTCGATCATTACTTAATACAACGTTTTTTTTTTTAAGAATTATGAAACGGCATGTATCTCTAATTTGATATAATATTGTTTTTGTCATAATATCAATTTTTTTCAAAATAGTCGAAACAGTAATTTTTTCCAAATTATACACTAAAATTTACTAATGTGAGTTTAAAAATGTTCATAAAAGTGCTTTGTACTTAGCTCCTGAGCCATTTTGGGTGTTCGCGAGCCTTTTGCAGGACTCTTAAGCCTTTTGAAGTGCTCTGGAGCCTTTTTTGAGTGTTTGCCACTTGAAAAGCCTCGCGAGCACTTTTGACGAGCGCTAAGTACTTTGCTCTTTGGTAAAGTGTTTTAAGCAATAAGCACTAAGCACCGATTTTAAAAAGTGCTCGTACGCAAAAGTACTTAGAGCGCTTAGCAAAGCACTAAGCACAATGCTTAGGGACAGCTCTGAGTTGGAGTACCCCGTATACTAGAGGTAAAATTATACAAAAACTTTTGATAACTTATAGGGTGTTACATATTCTGCCGATTATCACATCTGGCTGGTTATTACATTATTAACTGACGCTGCTTGTGCAAGTGGCCTTTACACTATAAACAGAAGGTGGTGCCCGAGGTAATCCGAGACCTGGATCAAAACGCAAAAAGACTGCGTGGCGACGCAAAGAGCTGTAAAATAACCCACAAAAAAAATAATCCGCAAAAGAAAAAAGTTACCAGTAGTGTAATAACCGGTTAAAAGTTAGGTTATTTTTTGTATATGCAATATACCGGGCGATTCCAATTAAATCTGTATTTCCAGCGCAGAGCTGTCAGGACTGGAACGATCACTTTTCAGACGAAAGGGCAGTTCGTGCTCTCGCGGTGTTAGAGAGTCTTCTCTTTGCAGACAGGATTAGGAGATGAGGAAGGTTTTCTTTTATAACGTGAATATCGGTTACTTATTTAAAAATATTATTGATTCTTTTAGCTAGATTCTGAACCCTTACGTTCCTTCCTGGAGTGGAAAAAATATAAATACGCTAATAAAATTTTCAGCGTGATTTATTTAAAAAAAAATAAAATATTAGAAGGAACAAAATTGAACAATGTAACAAAAAAATGAGAGGAAAGTATTTTAATGTGACTGATCAAAAATAAAGAAAAAAAAGATTGACATTCGAATTTCTCTTATATTAATTATAAAAAAATGAAAATTTCTGTCGAGTAAAACAAATGGATAATTTAGTCGACTTACCACGTGAGAATCTCAATTGTAGTCCCTTGGCAATGAAGCTTGAAAATTGCAATCTTAATTTTCAAATAAAGACAGGATCTAACCGAAAATTTAATTTTTTTTTTTTTTGAAAAAACTACCAAACGCCAATACAAGATGGGCAGATTTTATTTGAATCGCCCTTTTTTGATGTTCTTGACCAACGGAGCACGAATTACCGACTAACAAATTTTTCTACTGTCTTTCAAAAAATGGATGCTCCGTGTTTTTTCGGACCTTTATTGATTCAGCATTTTTTTTTTGTTGATTTGCTTTACGTTACGTGTGTTTATAGTATAGTTATGGCCTAGATTATAAAGTTGCATGCAAAATAATATTTTTTTTTGTATACCGATGGTATGAAAATAATTTATACCGGGTGGTTGGTTGTTTTATATTTGTATCTAGTTTCTTTTTTCGTCATTTTTTATTTATGAAATTTTTAAATATGACTTTATTCTTATTACAAAGCGTTACTTATTGGTTTACAAAAAATAATAAAGAGAAAAATAAATAAAAAAACATGGAGCCAATTATTAATGAAACACTCTATATATTCGTGATAATATTATATTATTTTATAAATCAGAAATATCTACACGAATATCTAAACAAAAGAAAGGAGAACCGACAAACTTTGTACTGAACGTGTTGACATCTATCGAAAATAGATAAATGAACATTTGTATGTGGAAAGATATTTTTTGTGACAAGAAATAAATGGTTTGCAGAGATCTAACAATTTTTTCTACTTTTGTGCTAAAAACGTTGGACTAACGCTAATGTGAATTTATGTCGAAATAAATTTTTTATCCTGAATTATCACTAAAGCCTACATTTCTCATTGTTAAAAAAAACATATTCCACCTGAAAATAAATGTTTATCTCTTTTAATTAATGTTTGTGTTGTTACTTTTTCTGGGTTGTACAAACTCTTTAGTCTATTAAAGTCGACCAACGATACAATATATATCTACAAAAAAGTTTCCAACATCCTATTTTCAATTTGTCGAGGATATCTACGACCCGATGCATGCATCCAGGATTTAGTGAACGATTTGTAGTAGTTTCTAGCCAGAAGTGAGCACTTTACGCGACCATACACTACAAACATTTATTATTAACCAGTTTGAGTTGATAGTGCTTGAAATTATTAATATCAATTTTATATACAAGGTGTCCTAAATAATAAATAAAGAAATCGGATTTACACTAATTGTTATATGTACAATTATTCTTTTAACACGTCTGGTGAAATGTTTTCGATAATGTTCCTTATGTTATATGTAGTTCCTGCGTTGTTTTGTTGTTATTTGGGACATATTGTATCCCAAGCAGCAAGCTGTCATCAAATTGACGTTGTTTTTTTCGTTATTATTGGTCCGGGACGTTATTTTACCAATTAATGATTTCTACGAGATTTGATTTTTTAGGAAAAAATGGGAAAAACGGAAAAAATAGGAACAAATAGGGGAAAAAAAAGAAAATAGGTAAAAACAATATAATTGGATTTTCTCTCATTTGATTTTTTAGGAAAAATGGGAAAAACTGGAAAACATAGGAACAAATAGGGAAAAATAAAGAATATAGGAAAAATAATTAAAAACAGGAAAAAATGAAAATAAGAAAAATAGAGAAAAGGGAAAGTAAAAAAAAGAAAGCAATAAATGAAAAAGAAAGGAAAAAGTGTGTAAAACGGAAAAAAGTGGGAAAAAAGGAAAAAGTATTACAAAATAAAGGGGTAAAAACGGGTCATAGGGGGGAAATGAGACAAACAACAATAGTTTTAAAAAAGGGGCATAAAAATAATGGTTGTTAATAATTGGAGGTCAAAAAAAGGTCCAAAACATACTAGTTCGAAAAAACGAGAAGCAAAAAATAAAATAATTGTAATAAAATTGGGGTATAACACAATAGCTGTAAAAAAACAGAGGGAAAAAAACGAATTAAAAAAAATTGGGCCCAATAATAACAGTTGTAAAAAAATAGGAAAAAATGTTGAAAATTGAAAAGAATAGAAATAAATAAGGAAAATTAGAAAGCACATGGGAAAATATTGAAAAATAGGTAAAAATACTGAAAACTTTGAAAAAGTAAGAAAAATTAGGGTAAAATAGTGAAAAACAGGAAAATTTGGGAAAAATGGTGAACAAATATTGATAGAGCAAAATAGATCAAAATAGGGAAAAATAAGGAAAAGTGGGGAAATTTGGGAAAAATAGTGAACCATAGGAAAAAATCAAAAAATCAGGAAAAAATAGGGAAGAAAAGAAAAATTAGAGAAAAATATTGAAGCAAAAAATAAAAAAATTGGGGTATAAAACAATAGATGTAAAAAAAGGGGGAAATGGGGTAAAAAACAAATTAAAAATAATTGGATCTTAAAATAACAGTAAAAAAATAGGGGAAAAAGGGCATAAAATAATAGTTAAAAAAGAGGAGTTAAAATGGGGCAAAAAATAAGTTGTAAAAAAATTAAGGCGTAAAACAATAATTGTATATACAAAGGGGGGAAAATTGGGAACAAATAATAATTGGAAAAAAAGGGTAAAATACTGGGGCAAAAAATAAGTTTGAACAAAAGGAGGAAAGTGGAACAAAAAATAATAGTCGCAAAAAAGGTCGAAAATTGGGGCAACAATAATAGTAAAAAAAGAAAAGAAAATGAGGAAAAAAAAAGCTGGGAAATTAGAAGAAAAACAGTGCAAAATAGAGGAAAAACGAAAATTATAGAAAAATAGAAAAAAATGGGGAAACATATGGTAAAATAGTGAAAATATTGAAAAATAAAGAAAAATATATAAAAAAAGGAAAATAGGAAAAAATAAAGAATAATAGCGATAAATACAAATAGGGAAATACAGGAAAAAAATCCTGTACAGGAAAAATATGAAGAAATATAAATAAATAAAATTAAATTGTGATAATGGGGAAAAATGTGGAATATTAGAAAAAAATAGGGAAAAAATAGGAAAAATAAAGAAAAATGCAAATAATAGCACAAAATGGGAAAATAAGTACAAATACGGAAAAATAAGGAAAATAAAGAAAACAGAAAAATAGGAAAAAATGGAAAACAGGAAAAAATAGAAAGAAATTGAAAAAATACGAAAAAAGAAAAGTGGGGGAAAATCGGGAAAACGGAAAAATAAGTACAAATAGCTAATAGGAAAAAAATAGGGCAAAGAGATAAATAGGAAAACATGAAAAAATGGTAAAAAACAGGAAAAAATAAGGAAAAAAGCGAAATTTTAAAAAAAATTAAAAAACAACATCGATATTGAGAAAAATAGGAGAAGTAAGAAAAATATGGCAAAATAGGTAAATTTTCTAAAAATATTGAAAAATAGGGAAAAAATAGGAATAAAGGGTAAAAATTGGAAAGATTAGTAATAAATAAGGAAAATTAGAGAAAAATAGGGAAGCACATGAGAAAATTGTGAAAAATAGGGAAAATACTGAAAACTTTGGAAAAGTAAGAAAAAAATAGGGCAAAACAGTGAAAAACATGACAGTTTGGAAAAAACAGTGAAAAAATATTAAAAAATAGAGCAAAATAGGGAAAAATAAGGAAAGGTAGGGAAATTTGAGAAAAATATGGAAAAAAGAGAAATTAGAGAAAGATAGGGAAGCATGTGGGAAATAGTGAAAGAAAGGAGAACATAAGAAAAAAAGGAAAAATAGAAAAAAATTAAAAATAATAGGAACAAATGGGGAAAAACGAGGAAAAAAAGGAAAAACATGAACAAATGGGAAAAATAGGGAAAAATTGGAAAAAATAGGCAAAAATACAAAAAATTGGAGAAATTAGAGAAAATAGCGAGACGTATAGTAAAATAGTTAAAAATAGAGAAAAATATGGAAAAACAGTAAAAATGGGCAGATAAAAAATAAGCAAAAATAAATGGTAATAAGGACAAATAGTTTTGGTCAGGTGACCAGACAATTTTAAATGGCTGGTCAAATAAATTACAACATTCCGGATTCCAGAACAAATGTTGTTGGATTTTCAATGATTTTTCATGGATTTTTCAAATATATTTCAAAGATTTTTCAAGGATTTCCCAAAGATTTTTCAAGGATTTTTTAAGGACCTTTTCAAGATTTTTTAAGCACATTTTCATGATTTTTTAAGGATTTATCAAAAGTGTTTTACTTATTTTAATAGGATTTTCACAATATTTAACCGTTTTATCCTTTTTATATTTTAATTTTTTTTAGTCACTATCCTTTCAAGGATTTTTCAAGGATTTCCCAAAGATTTATTCAAGGATCTTTTAAGAATTTTTCAAGGAATTTTTCATGATTTTTTGAGGATTTATCAACAGTGTTTTACTTATTTTAATAGGATTTTCACAATATTTAACCGTTTTACCTTTCTTATATTTTAATTTTTTTAGTCACTGTCCTTTCAAGGATGTTTCAAGGATTTCCCAAAGATTTATTCAAGGATCTTTTAAGAATTTTTCAAGGAATTTTTCATGATTTTTTGAGGATTTATCAACAGTGTTTTACTTATTTTAATAGGATTTTCACAATATTTAACCGTTTTATCCTTTTTATATTTTAATTTTTTTTAGTCACTATCCTTTCAAGGATTTTTCAAGGATTTCCCAAAGATTTATTCAAGGATCTTTTAAGAATTTTTCAAGGAATTTTTCATGATTTTTTGAGGATTTATCAACAGTGTTTTACTTATTTTAATAGGATTTTCACAATATTTAACCGTTTTACCTTTCTTATATTTTAATTTTTTTAGTCACTGTCCTTTCAAGGATGTTTCAAGGATTTCCCAAGCATTTTTGAATGATTTTTTAGGAATTTTTCAAGGATTTTTTCATGATTTTTTTAAGGATTTATCAAAAGTGTTTTACTTATTTTGATAGGATTTTCACAATATTTAACCGTTTTATCCTTTTTATATTTTAATTTTTTTTAGTCACTATCCTTTCAAGGATTTTTCAAGGATTTCCCAAAGATTTATTCAAGGATCTTTTAAGAATTTTTCAAGGAATTTTTCATGATTTTTTGAGGATTTATCAACAGTGTTTTACTTATTTTAATAGGATTTTCACAATATTTAACCGTTTTACCTTTCTTATATTTTAATTTTTTTAGTCACTGTCCTTTCAAGGATGTTTCAAGGATTTCCCAAGCATTTTTGAATGATTTTTTAGGAATTTTTCAAGGATTTTTTCATGATTTTTTTAAGGATTTATCAAAAGTGTTTTACTTATTTTGATAGGATTTTCACAATATTTAACCGTTTTATCCTTTTTATATTTTTATTTTTTTAGTCACTGTCTTTTCAAGGATTTTTCAAGGATTTCCCAAAGATTTTTCAAGGATTTTTTAGAGGATTTTCAAGGTTTTTTTCATGATTTTTTAAGGATTTATCAAAAGTGTTTTACTTATTTTAATAGGATTTTCACAATATTTAACCGTTTTACCTTTTTTATTTTTTAATTTTTTTAGTCCCTGTCCTTTCAAGGATGTTTTAAGGATTTCCCAAAAAATTTTCAAGGATTTTTTAGGAATTTTTCATGGATTTTTTCATGATTTCTTAAGGATTTATCAAAAGTATTTTACTTATTTTAATAGGATTTTCACAATATTTAACCGTTTTATCCGTTGCATATTTTTATTGTTTTAGTCACTCTGCTTTCAAGGATTTTCTAAATTTTGTTCAAGGATTTTTTAGGGATTTTTCAAGGATTTTTTCATGATTTTTTAAGGATTTACCAAAAGTGTTTTACTTATTTTAATAGGATTTTCACAATATTTAACCGTTTTATCCTTTTTATATTTTTATTTTTTTAGTCCTTTAATCGTTATAAAATCACGTCAATGGGCTATGACATAATGACGTGATCATATCATATCATATCATTTTAATAGTTTAAATGACGTCCTAAACTCAAAAAAATGTCAAAATGATGACAGCTTGCTGCTTGGGATATTGTATGTTTTTTATTTTTATTTCAAATATAAATTTGTATTAAAATGTAAGTCGTGTGTGGCAAGCTATTTACGAAAAATAATAAGGTCTTCAACAAGAATCAATACGACTGCAACCGCTACCAAATTTATGACCGGTGGAACACTCATATCTTCCTATACTTCTTTTACCGTAACGAATAAATTTCCCAAGAACAACGGTATTTTTCTTGAGGCCAACATTCCGCGTTGCACGAAAATATTTTTTTCTTGAAATCTTTTAACGACCCTTCGTTCGATCGACGGATTTTCGATGATTTATTACGGCATTTCCGACATTTTGGAATGTTACTTATTTGTAATTTATTTGTCGTAAAATATGGATTGTAAAAATCATAGATTAGTATTTTCCCAATATTATTTACACTTAATCTAACATACTCTACTTATGAATATATAGGGTTAATGTAAATACTGAAACAGTAAAAGATTATTTAATTTTAAATCACTATTTACGTTTTATTTATTTACAATCATGTCTAGCATGTTCCAAATATTTAAATTAAAGAATTTTATTGATAAAATGAGTTATACAAGTTTATCCATTATCAATTGCAAAACATAAAAAATCGTTCAGGACCCTTCCCCATAATTTAGTTTTATCTGCCATAAGCGGAGATACCACATTTTATTAATTTATTATTTTAAAAAATAAAACAAAAACAATACAAAAAAACACCACACTGTTCAATTTCATTATTGTGATTATCTCCATTGTCTTCAAAACGCCATGTTCCACTTGCAGACCACCTGCGCAGTGATTTTGAAAGATGATTTATGGTTTCTTAGCCTCGATACGCCCCTTGATTGATTGATTGATTGATTTAATCGATGTTTTGATTAAGCATTTAGGCCTCAACACTGCAGCCTTAAGACTTATTGTGCTATGCCAATTGTATCGTTATTATCAAGTGAAAAGGTTTGTTACCTTTATCTGTCCTCAGAAGGTTGTACCTCCAGCGTATAAGTGCTTGACACTCTAGTATAATATGAGAGGCTGTTTCCTCCTCCTCATTACAAAGTCTACAGATGGGTTCGTCTTGGTAGATGCCCATTTTGTGTAGGTGTTCCCTAAGGTGGCAGTGTCCAGTTATTAGTCCCGTGACATGCCTTATTTGATTTCTGCTTAGCTGCAGAATATCGTTGGTCAGTACTTTTGATAGATTTTTGACCATCAGTTTACTATTTTTCTGATCCGGCACGAGATTCCAGCTTGTCTGATGTTCTTTAGCAGCCCATCTAGTCAGCCAAGGATTTTGGAATGCCAACCACGGGCTTGGGGCCGGTAAATTTGGTCGCTGAGGCTTTTCGTGACAGAGCGCCAGCTTCCTCGTTGCCTGTTATTTCCTTGTGTCCGGGAACCAATTTAAGTGGTACCTTGTTTTGGTTCACCAGAACCAGTAGGGTTTGTAGACAGTTCCAGACCAGTTTAGATCTGATTTTTTTGCATGCTAGAGCTTGTAGGGCTGCCTGACTATCGGAGTGAATGAGGATTGTTTTCCATCTGTAACCCCTTTCAATGTTCTCCCTTAGACATAGTTCTATGACATGTACCTCCGCTTGGAATTCTGACGCGTAATTCCCCAGTGACGCATAGTTTTTGCATCTGGGTTTGTCCAGCACCTATTACACTGTCGGTTTTCGATCCATCAGTATACCATACCAGTGTTCCATCTCGACAGTTTGATGTGTCTTCACCTTTCCAAGTTAACTGAATGGCTTCGTGAAGTTATTTTTTTATATCATTTCATCACTTCTTATTTCTAGTAATTAGCTTGTGATGACTTTTGTTACACTGGTATGTCCTTGTTCAGTTGGACACCAGTTTCCGTTACACTATAAAACGGAATGCTTCCATTCTTGCCTCCGCATTGATATGAATATCAAGTGGCGGGAGGTTTAGTATGGTTTCCATAGCCGCGGTTGGAGTGCTCCTCATGGCAACTGTAATAAAAATATCCCTAAAAACACCCAAAAATACATAGACTTAAAATTACTTAAAAATCTTAAGCAAATCTTAAAGATCCGAAAGTAATCCTTAAAAATCAATAAAAATACTTAAAGAGTCCTTGAAAATCCTTACGAATCCTTAAAAATCCTTTAAAATCCTTAAAATGCTTTAAAATCTATTAAAATCATTATAGCTCTTTAAAAATCCCTCAAAATTCTTAAAAAAATTTTAAAACTCCTTAAAAATCTTAAAAGTAGTTTAAAATCCTTAAAAATTCCCTTAAAATATTTAAAAACCCTTAAAAATTCTTAAAGACTTAAAATGACTTAAATATCTTAAGGAATTCTTAAAGATCCTAAAATAATCCTTAAAAAATATTAAAATCCCTAATAATACTTAAAAAATCCTTAGAAATCCTTAAAACTTCCCTAAAAATCTTTAAAAACCCTTAAAAATCTTTAAAAACCCTTAAAAATATTTAAAGACTTAAAATTACTTAAAAATCTTTGGCAATTGTTAAATATCCTAAAATAATCCTTTTAATCCCTAATATTAGGTTTAAATTCTTAAAAATAGCTAAAAATTCTTAAAAAATCCTTAAAAATACTTCAAAACTTAAAATTACTTAAAAATCATAAGCAATTCTTAAAGATCCTAAAATAATCCTTAGAAAACATTAAAAACCCTAAAAATAGTTTAAAATTCTTAAAAATCCCTAAAAATATTTAAAAGTCCTTGAAGATCCTTAAGAATCACAAAAATCCTTAAAAATCATTTAAAATCCTTAAAATGCTTAAAAATCCAATAATCCTTAAAATTCCTTAGAATTCTTAAAAAAATTTAAAAATCCTTAAAAATCTTTAGAGAATCTTAAAAATACTTTAAAATACTTAAAAATGCATTATAAATCCCTAAAAACCCTTAAATATGCTTAAAGATCCTAAAATAATCCTTAATCAATTTTAAAATCCTTAAAAATAGTTAAAAATTCTTACAAATCCTTAAAAATCCTGAAAAATCCTTAAAATCCTTAAAAATCCTTAAAAATAAAATCCTTAAAAATCCTTAAAAATACCTTAAAAATCTTTAAAAACCCTTAAAAATACTTCAAAACTTAAAATTACTTAAAAATCATAAGCAATTCTTAAAGATCCTAAAATGATCCTTAGAAAAAATTAAAATCCCTAAAAATAGTTTAAAATTCTTAAAAATCCCTAAAAATATTTAAAAATCCTTTAAAACCCTTAAAATGCTTAAAAATCCAATAATCCTTAAAATTCCTTAGAATTCTTAAAAAAATTTGAAAATCCTTAAAAATCTTTAGAGAATCTTAAAAATACTTTAAAATACTTAAAAATTCATTATAAATCCCTAAAAACCCTTCAATATCCTTAAAGATCCTAAAATAATCCTTACACAATATTAAAATCCCTAAAAAATAGTTAAAAATTCTTAAAAATCCCTAAAAATATTTAAAAATCCTCTTTAAAACCCTTAAAATGCTTAAAAATCCAATAATACTTAAAAGTCCTTTGAATTCATAAAAAAATTTAAAAATTCTTGAAAATCTTTAGAGAAACTTAAAAATACTTTAAAATACTTGAAAATTTATTAGAAATCCCTAAAAACCCTTAAATATCCTTAAAGATCCTAAAATAATCCTTAAACAATATTAAAATCCCTAAAAATATTTAAAGGTCGTGAAAATCCTTAAGACCCCCAAAAAACCCTAAAAATGATTAAAAATCCTTTAAAACCCTTAAAATGCTTAAAAATCCATTCAAATCCTTAACACACTTTAAAAATTCCTTGAAAATCTTAAAAAAATTTAAAAATCCTTAAAAATCTTTAGAAAATCTTAAAAATACTCTAAAATCCTTAAAAATTCATTAAAAATTCCTAAAAACCCTTAAAAAAACTTAAACATATAAAATTACTTAAAAATATTAAACAATTCTTAAAGATCCTAAAATAATCCTTAGAAAACATTAAAATCCCTAAAAATAGTTTAAAATTCTTATAAATCCCTAAAAATCCTTAAAGGTCCTTGAAAATCCTTAAAAATCCCAAAAATCCTTTAAAAGGCGTAAAAATTCATAAAAATCCTTAAAAATCCTTAAAAATCCTTAAAAATCCTTAAAAATCCTTAAAAATCCTTAAAAATCCTTAAAAATCCTTAAAAATCCTTAAAAAATTCTTAAAAATCGTAGATCTTTCGCCTGCGACGGAATTTCAGTTGGTTAGATAACTAAAGAGTGTCCTAACAAATGCCTTTGGTATATTGTTATGATTTGTGAAAATATAAAATTATAGTATTAAGTGCTATATTTACTTTGAAATTTTATAGTACATGAAGTTGTAATTATCGTACAAATACTATAATTATAGTACAGTTGGCAAAGTCAAAATGTTTAAATATAAATTTAATTATTTGAATCATCACTACTACTAAATGTTTCTATCTTCTTAGACTGTAAATTATTAAGCAGATAATTCATTCTGGGAACGCATTTATATAGCACGACTAATCCATAGATTAAAAACTTTAACATTCCACGTAGTAGATGTATCGGTGTACGGTCTAGTCGGTAGATAACCAAAATCCATGACTGGAGTTTTATGACTTCACATAAAACCAAGTAGTGCTAGAATTAAATTCGGCCAAGCAAACTTTAAATTTTAAAATAAAATATCCTTTGCTTACGTTTGAGTTTTGGAACGTGCGTTGATTTTTTTTAGGTTAATTTTTTATCACAGTTATTGAATGTTTTTGATTCAATTATTAATCAAAATGTTTTGATATAATTTAGATTCAATTTTGATCTTATTCTTTATAATTAATTTCTTTTTCTTTTCTATCTTCTCCTTTGTTAGCATGATCATTTTATATAACTTTTTTTCCGTCTTTTACTTCCTTCTCATCAGCTTTCTTTTTCAGCCTTTTCTTTACTTTTCAGCTTGTAAGGATGGCAGATTTCATGGGTTTTTTCCTTTTTTGTTAGTTCAAATTTAGGATATGGATGAATTTCTTAAGGACTCACGATAGATAAGCACAGAGAAATATGCTTATTCGTAAAAGAAATTAATTTCGTAAACGGTAAAAATTGCAAAAAAATTAAAAGAATTGAAATAAATCGCTAATGATTACAAAAAAAATTACAAATAAAAACGGTAAAAAAAGAGTAAAAAATTGAAACAAAATCCCAAAAAAACCCTCAGAAAATTGCAAAAAATCCAACAAAAATTTTAAATGCAAATAATCGCAAGAAATCGTAAAAATATTGCAAAGAAAATTGAAAAAATAAATGCGAAAAATGGTAAAAAATCGTTAAAAATCTAAGAAGTCGAAAAATATAGCAAAAAAAATTACATAGATTGCAAAAATTCACTAAAAACTGGATGCAATTAAAAAAAATGAATAGAATTGAAATAAATCGCAAATAATTACCAAAAAATTCCTAAACAAAAACTGTAAAAAAGGATTAAAAAAAGAGAAACAAAATCCTAAAAAAACTTCAGAAAATGGCAAAAAAATTTCAAAAAATCGCAAAAATAATCGGTAAAAATCACAAAAAAATTTTAAATGCAAATAATCGCAAAAAAAGGTAAAAATATTGCAAAGAAAAAAAAATCTAAACAAAAACATGAAAAAAAGAGAAACAAAATTCTAAAAAAAACCTCAAAAAATAGCAAAAAATTTTCAAAAAATCGCAAAAATAATCGGTAAAAATAACAAAAAATTTCAAATGCAAATAATCGCAAGAAATAAAAATTATGCGAAGAAAATCTCAAAAATAAACGCAAAAAATGGTAAGAAATCGCTAAAAAACTTAAGAAATCGAAAAAAATCACAAAGATTGCAAAAATTCACTAAAAACCGGATACAATTAAAAAAAATAATTAGAATTAAAATAAGTCGCAAATAATTACAAAAAAAAATCCTAAACAAAAACGGTAAAAAAAGATTAAAAAAGTGAAACAAAATCCTAAAGAAATCCTCAGAAAATAGCAAAAAGAATTTGAAAAATTCAAAAAAAAATTCAAATGCAAATAATCCCAAAAAATGGTAAAAATATTGCAAAAATAAACGCAAAAAATGGTAAAAAATCACTAAAAACCGGATAGAATAAAAAGAAATGAAAATAATTAAATAAATCGCAAATAATTACAATAAAAAAATATCCCAAACAAAAACGGTAAAAAAGAGTAAAAAATCGAAATAAAATCCGAAAAAAACCTCAGAAAATAGCAAGATAATTTCAAAAAATCGGAAAAAATCACAAAAAATTTCAAATGCAAATAATCGCAAGAAATCGTAAAAATATTGCAAAGAAAATCGCAAAAATTAACGCGAAAAATGGTAAAAAAATCGCTAAAAATCGAAAAGAATCGCAAAAAATCGCAAAGATTGCAAAAACTCACTAAAACCGGATGGAAATAAAAAAATGAAAAGAATTAAAATAAATTGCAAATAATTACAAAAAAAAATTCTAAATAAAAACGGTAAAAAAAGAATAAAAAAAATAGAAACAAAATCCTAAAAAAACCTCAGAAAATGGCAAAAAAATTTTAAAAAATCGCAAAAATAATCGGTAAAAAGCACAAAAAAAAATGGTAAAAAAATCGCTAAAAAAACTTAAGAAATCGAAAAATATCGCAAAAAATCGCAAAGTTTGCAAAAATTCACTAAAAACCGGATAGAACTAAAAAAAATGAATAGAATTAAAATAATTCGCAAATAATTACAATAAAAAAATCATAAACAAAAACGGTAAAAAAAGATTAAAAAAAGCGAAACAAAATCCTAAAAAAACCTCAGAAAATAGCAAAATATTTTCGAAAAGTCGTAAAAAAATCGGAAAAATACGAAAAAAAATTCAAATGCAAATAATCGCAAAAAATGGTAAAAATATTAAAAAAATTAAAGCCAAAAATGGTAAAAAATCACTAAAAACCGGAAAAAAATGAAAAGAATTAAAATAAATCGTAAATAATTACAAAAAAAATATCCCAAACGAAAATGATAAAAAAGAGTAAAAATCGAAACAAAATTCGAAAAACCCTCAGAAAATAGCAAAAAATCGCAAAAAGAATCAGAAAAATCACAAAAAATTTCAAATGCAAATAATCGCAAGAAATCGTAAAAATATTGCAAAGAAAATCGCTAAAATAAATGCGAAAATTGTTAAAAAATCGCTAAATATCTAAGAAATAGAAAAATATCGCAAAAAAAATCACAAAGATTGCAAAAATTCACTAAAACCGGATAGAATAAAAAAAAAATGAAAACAATTAAAATAAATTGCAAATAATTACAAAAAACAATTCTAAGAAAAACGGTAAAAAAAGAATAAAAAAAGAGAAGCAAAATCCTAAAAAATCTTCAGAAAATAGCAAAAAAATTTCAAAAATCGCAAAAAAATTCACAAAAAATTATAAATGCAAATAATCGCAAAAAATGGTAAAAATATTACAAATATAAACGCGAAAAATGATAAAAAACGCTAAAAACCGGATAGAAAAGAATTAAATAAATCGCAAATAATTACAAAAAACAATATCCAAACAAAAACGGTAAAAAAGAGTAAAAAATGGAAACAAAATCCGAAAAAAACCTCAGAAAATAGCAAAAATTTTTAAAAAAAAACGGAAAAAATCAAAAATTTCAAATGCAAATTATCGCAAGAAATCGAAAAAATGTTGCAAAGAAAATCGCAATAATAAACGCAAAAAATAGCAAAAAAAAAACAACCAAAAAACTGAAAACAATTTTAACCATAAAAAAAGTAAAAAATCGAAAGGAATTAAATAAATACGTAAAAAATCCGAAAATAAAAGAAAGAAATAGAAAAAAAATGAATGAGAAAAAACTGAGGAAAGATTAGAAATAATCGAAAAAAATCAGAAAAAAAAACGAAAAATAGGGAAATATAGGAAAAAATAGGAATAATGGGAAAAAATAGAAAAAAACATGAATGACTATTAAAAAAAAACAGGAAAATGAAAAAAAGTAGATAAAAATAGTAAAATACGGAAATATGAGCAAAAATAGGACAACGGGGAAAATTTTAAAAAAACAATAAAAAATAAGAAAAAATAAACAAAAATATGGAAAAATGTCTATATGCACAAAGTTTAAAATTTAATGATTTACGGCCGAATTTCGATCAGTATCTTTTAAAAGACAACACTTACTGTTTTTTTTTTTATAATTCCATATATTAAATTTTTTACTGACAAACCTAAAAGGAATGAAGGACAACATGATAATACCAATTTTTTTACAGAAATTAGGCACTTCAATAGAAAAATGCCATTCAAAGTTGTCCAAAAACCCCTATTGTTTTTAATTTTATTTATTTTGCTAAAGTTTACCTATTTTTTTCTGTTACTCCCTATTTTTCCCCATTTCCCCGTATTTTTCCTAATTTTGCTCTATTTTTTCACTAAAATTCCTATTTATTCCAATTTTCCCATATTTTTCCCTGTTTTTCTCTATTCTCCATAATTTATATATATTTTTCACTAATTTCCAGTATTTTTTTTTAACTCCCCTATTTATCCCTATTTTTCACCATTTTGTTCTATTTTTCACTATTTTCCCTAATGTTTCCCTATTTGACTCTAATTTTACTATTACTCTATTTTTAACTATTTGCCGGTATTTTATTCCATTTTTTATTACAGTTCGCTATTTTCCCTAAATTTTTCTAATTTTTTTCTATTTTTTTTTTATTTTTCATTATTTCGTCCTTATTTCCCAATTTTTGCGTTTTTGCCGTATTTTCCTTATTTTCTCCATTTTCCCTGTTTTCTTCATTTTTTATAATTTTTGTCCATTTTTACCTATTTTTCCCAATTTTGCCCCATTTTTTAGCATTTTCGCATATGTTGCCCTATTTTTTTCCTTATTTTTTTCTGTTTGTTTCTATTTTTTCTGTTTTCCATTATTTTCATTATTTTCCTTTATTTTTTGCTTATAATCACTTATATTTTGGCGTATTTTGCCCCAATTTCCCTATTATTTCCTATGTTTACTCATTTTCCCCTGTTTTTTCCTATATTTCTCTATTTTTTCATGTTATATATTATTTTTTACTATTTTCTTATTTTCCCTTATAGTCCCATTTTTGTGAATTTTGCTCCTATTTTAATTTTCCGACCCACCTCCTAGAAGGGAAAGTATTGTGAACGAGCTAAAAAAAATTCGAGATAAAAACGGAAATAATATTTCCGGGTCCCATGAGACGATTAAGATCATTTCCATATGGAAGTCTGTCTGTCTGTGTGTATGTGTGTATTCTTCCACGATAGAGGTCACACGTTTAATCCGATTGAGCTGAAATTTCGTATAGGGGTTTGGGATACCCGTCGGAAGAACCCATTTATATGATATCTGTCAAAGGGAAGTATCACTATCAAAAAATGACAGATGCAATATGTTATGGAATTTGACATACAAAATGTCATTTGAAAGCCCTTGAAAAACTCTATACAGAAGAGTCAAAATTATTTCTCAAACTGTCATCTGTCAAAAATTAAAAAATGTCAAAATTTGAAACTTTAACATTAAATATCTGAAAAAATATTAATCCGATTGAGCTGAAATTTGGTACAGGGGTTTGGGTTACCCATCGGAAAAACTCATTAGTTTTTGTATGACACCTCTTAAACGAAAGTGTCACTATCAAGAAATGACAGATGCAATATGTTATGGAATTTGACATACAAAATGTCATTTGAAAGCCCTTGGAAAACTCTATACAGAACAGTCAAAATTATTTCTCCAACTGTCACCTGTCAAAAATAAAAAATGTCAAAATTTGAAACTTTAACATTAAATATCTGAAAAAATATTTGTGAATACTCGTTGGGAAAGTTTTGGGGCGACACAACCGATTTTTTTCCTATTGTTCATTTTCCCCTATTTTTTTATTTTTTGCCCATTTTTCCCATTTTTTGTTACATTCCTATTTTTTTTATATATTACCCTATTTTGTCCTATTATCTATTTTTCCATACTACTACTACTACTACTCTCTCCAGTAAGTGTATTGATGATTTAAAAATCCACTTTAATAGATTAAATTTGTTTGAACAATTATCAGAATTTTAAATAAAAACCGAATAAGTGACGTCACAATGATATTTTTGATCCATAAATCGTTCCCTGTTATATGTTCATTAGCAGAAAACCGCCAAATTGGTCTAGAAAATTACATTATTGTCTACGGTGGTAATGAAGTTGCCGTTCGTTGTACTGAAAAGGCATATCCATCGCAATATTGGAAGGCGGTGCTTTTGATAATCACTGTCACCCGAGAAATATCGGTTCATGTTCTCAGGGAAATTGGAAATTGGAGTTTCATGTCGAATGTATTGATTGTGTTTTCGTTTTGTAGAGAATACAAATTATCGGCTTGGAATTAGTATATTTAGAGATTTGACAGTAACATAACAGGATTGTTTTTAATTAGACTTTTACTTATATTTTTACAAAAGAAAAAAAAAGTTGGAAAAAATGTTAAAACATAACGAAAACAATAAAAAAAGTAGAAGAAAAAAAGTAGTGGAAAAAAAATTGAAGGAAAGTTTGAAAAATTAAAAAAAAAGAAGGGAAAAAAGTGAAAAGAAGAAACAAATTAAACACCAAAAAAGATATAGGACAAAAGTTCCTAGTATATGGAAAAGGTCGAAGAAAAAATGAAAATTTTTGGTCTTCCTATAGAGAAAAACGGATAAGAAAAATTGAAAATTTTCGGTCTTCTTATACGAAAAGTGCACATAAAAGGGCGTACGAAAATTTGAAAATTGTCGATCTTCCTACATGAAAAAAGGCGCAAAAAAAAGCTTGTAGGAAAGAATAAAAATTTCCTGTATTACTATATAGAAAAGGTCATAAAAAATTAAAACTTGCCTGTCTACCTATACGAAAGAAGACACAAGAAAAATTGAAAAGTCTTCTTCCTCTTACATGGAAAGGGCGAAAAATTTCAGTTTTCCTATACGAAAAAGGGCGTAAGAAAAACTGAAAAATGTCGGTCTAAAATATTTCACAAATCGTTATCAACTTTTAGATTTCGTAAATTTATCGTTACCTATGCAGAACTGTTTTTTATTATAAAAGAAATAAATGTTTATACTGCTTACTAGTTTATTTTTCATGGAAATTTAGAAAAAAATGTGAAGAAATATGAACGAAACACTCTCGAGTCTCGCCATATGTAATCTCGGTCTCGGTATCGCCTAAATAATTTTCAAAAAGGTCTGGTCTCGCTTTCGTCTCGGTTTCGAGAAAAGTATCGTTTTCGCGTGAAAAGGGGACAAAAAAAATTGAAAATTTCCGGTCTTCTTATACGAAAGAGAGCGTAAAAAAAACTGATAAATTTTGTTCTTCCTATTCGAAAAAAGCGCAAGAAAAATTGAAAATTGTCGGTCTCCTTATATGGAAAAGGATGCAGGAAAAAAATGAAAATTGTCGGTCTTCCCAAATAGAAAATGGGATAAGAAAAATTAAAAATTTCCGGTTTTTCTGGACGAAAAAGAGTGCAAGATATACTGAAAAATTTTGTTTTTCCTATACGAAGAAGCGCAAGAAAATTTGAAAATTGTCGGTCCCATTATATGGAAAAGGATGCAGGAAAAAAATGAAAATTGTCGGTCTTTCCATACAGAAAATGGGATAAGAAAAATTAAAAATTTCCGGTTTTTCTAGACGAAAAAGAGTGCAAGATGTACTGAAAAATTTTGTTTTTCCTATACGAAAAAGCGCAAGAAAATTTGAAAATTGTCGGTCCCCTTACATGGAAAAGGATGCAGGAAAAAAATGAAAATTGTCGGTCTTCCCAAACAGAAAATGGGATAAGAAAAATTAAAAATTTCCGGTTTTTCTAGACGAAAAAGAGTGCAAGATATACTGAAAAATTTTGTTTTTCCTATACGAAAAAGCGCAAGAAAATTTGAAAATTGTCGGTCCCCTTATATGGAAAAGGATGCAGGAAAAAAATGAAAATTGTCCGTCTTCCCAAACAGAAAATGGGATAAGAAAAATTAAAAATTTGCGGTTTTTCTAGACGAAAAAGAGTGCAAGATATACTGAAAATTTTTGTTTTTCCTATACGAAAAAGCGCAAGAAAATTTGAAAATTGTCGGTCCCCTTATATGGAAAAGGATGCAGGAAAAAAATGAAAATTGTCGGTCTTTCCATACAGAAAAGGAGATAAGAAAAATCGAAAATACAAGTTTTAAAAATCAAAAACAGTGGCAAAAAGGGATAAAATAAGCAACAAAAAAGATAAAAAAGCAACAACAAAAAGACAAAATAGAAGCAAATAAAGGCAAAAAAAGGTCACAAGGCTCAAAAACTAAAAGGAAAATACGCTAAAAAAGTAAAAAAAAAATAAAAAAAAAACAAAATAGAGGAAAAATAAAGGCAAAATTGGGAAAAAAAGGGAAAAGGGAAAAAAATCCAAAAAAAGGCCAAATAAGACGAAGTAAAGGGAAAATGGAACATACGCCAAAAAAGAAAAATACCATACAAAAAAGTTAAAAAAAAAGCAGAATAGAGGAAAAATAAAAGCAAAAAAAACGATAAAGAAAAAAAATTCCAAAAAATGTAACAAATAAAGGGAAAAACCAAAAAAGTGAAAAAAAGAAGCAAAATAGTATGAAAATAAAGGCAAAAAGGCAAAAAAAAGACAAAAAATTCAGAAAAAAAAGGTAAAAAACGGGTAGAAAAGCAACAAAAGGCAAAAAGTTAATCAAAAAAAGTTTTTAAAAGATTTTTGTCAAAAAAAGGAAAAAAGGGTAAAACAAAATCAAAAATGTCCAAAAAAGTCAAAATAGGGATAAAAGGACAAAAAACGTCAAAATAGTAAAAAAAGCAAAATAATATGAAAATAAAAACCAAATGGCAAAAAAATTCAAAAAAAGCCAAAAAGGGGTAAAAAAGCAACAACAAAAAAGGTAAAAAAAAGCAAAAAGGACAAAAAAGTAAAAAAAAAAAAATTAAAAAAGGCGTAAAAGGGCAAAAAAAAGGAAAAAAGTAAGAAAAAAACCAATAAAAGCTAAAATAAAGTCAAAATAAAGAGAGGCCAAAAAAGCAAAAAGGAAAAAAGTTTTAAAAAAGCAAAAAAAAGGGCAAAAAGGGTGTAAAAAAGCAACAAAAAAGCCAAAAAAGTTAAGCAAAAAAAGTTTTACAAAATGGGGAAAAAGTTGAAAAAAAAGGAAAAAAGGGTCAAAATAAAACAATCGGTTGTGCCACCCCAAAACTTTCCCGACGAGTATCTATAAATACTTTTTCTGATATTTATTGTTAAAGTTTCAAATTTTGTCATTTTTTTATTTTTTACAGGTGACAGTTGAAGAAATACTTTTGACTGTTCTGAATAGGGTTTTTCAAGGGCTTTCAAATGACATATTTTAAGTCAAAGTCCGTGACATATTGCATCTGTCATCTTTTGATAGTGACACTTCCGTTTGACAGATGTCATACAAAAACTAATGGGTAACGGGTAACCCAAACCCATATACCAAATTTCAGCTCAATCGGATTAAACATGTGGCTTCTATCGTGGAAGAATACACACAAACAGATAGACAGACAGACAGACAGACTTCCATCTGGAAACGGTCTTAATCATCTCAGGTGACCTCAAAATAGATATTTCCATCTTTTCTACTAAACTAAAAAAAAAACATGGATACTGACTTCGACATTTGTTCAGAAGGAACATAACACACAAAGTTGACTATTTCTTTAGAGGTACGAAATTTTAATTTCACCTATAAAATATACATTCGCATAATGGCACCCAAAAGACTAATATATAGTAAATGGCTTAAACTCAGCCCTACAATTTAACCCAAAAATAATATTTCTTATTACACAAATTTACTATAATGAAACTAGAAACTTTTCCCTTTTATTATTTATACAGAAAAAAACAAACATTTCTATCTATTAAAATGTTACCACTCGATAATCTCTCCTGTATTCCTTTGGCAGTGAGGCTTAAAAATTGCACTTTTAATTTAAATAAATTCTGCTTCGGCCGAATCTAACAGAAACTTTTATCTTTTTTTCTACAAAGAAAACTGTCATGCGCCGATGCGATGGGCAGAATCTTAATTTTTTTTTGGTCCTTGACCAACGGAGCACGAATTACCTACTGAAGAATTTTTTTTGTGTCAACAAAAGGATGCGCCGTGTTTTTTCGTACTACTTTCGATTCAATATTAATTTTTTGTTGATTTGCATTAAGTTGTAGAAATGTGTTTATACCTAAGTTATTTTTTCTTGGCCTAGATTATATAGTTGCATGCAAACAATTTTTTTCTTTGTATACTGATGGTATGAAAATAATTTATACCGGGTGGTTGGTTGTTTTATACTAACAAAATTATATTTATATCTAGTTCTTTTTTCCTTATTTACTATTTATGAAATTTTTAAATATGACTTTAGTCTATAGATTCTTCGTCCATTTAATAAGTAAAATGATATTCAACTGACTTTTACAAATTATGGGAAAAAGATATTTATAAATATTTATTTAAACTTTATCCGGTAAGTAATATTTAATAAAACAAAGCAGAAATACAGCATTAATTTATAAAACGTAATTTCCAAGCTTATACACTATATATCTTAAGTTCGACATAAACTTTTCGCGAACATCGCAAAACAACTCGTGGCTATTTGGCCTTTATGAATTATTCACCAAGAGATATAATTCAGTTATTTACAAATACAGTGAAGCAATATACATACAAGTATATATGTTCCTTATTAACGAAGGGTCGTTGTTTCGTTTTCAACAAGTTGGCTCTGATTAATGTTTGCGGTTGGGTGACTGCTCGCCGAGCGGGTAATTACGCGGGTCGACGGGTATTATCCTTCGCGGTGTATGCTCCTTAAATAATTATATCTGATTAGTTAATCAGTGTGAATAGAGATAAAGCGGAAACTCGTAGAGATTGATATGATAATTTTAGAAGGGTAAACAGAATTAAGGTCTTATTTCAAATTTGCGACACCATTTATAAAGCCATTGATTTTTAACAAGCTTAATAACATTTTTTTTCGATTATTTATACAGTATGTTTGAAAAATCTAAGTATAATAAAATGTACGTTAAAAATATTTATCCAAAATGAGTCACAATTTTTAGTTTGCTCAACCTGTATATCTATCTAGGATATATACCCAAGACCTGGCGACTCATTAGAGTTACATTCATACCCAAGCCTGGAAAAACTGGACAGGATACGGCAAAAGCTCCAAGACAAATAAGTCTAATGTCTTTTGTATTAAAGACACTAGAAAAACTGCTAGACAGACATATTAGGGATGGCGTACTGGCTGAAAGACCTCTACACCAAGACCAATATGCCTATAGAGCAGGCGTTTCTACAGAAACTGCATTACATCAGCTCGTAAGCAGAGCTGAAAATGCCATAGAAACAAGAGAGGTGCTACTAGCGGCCTTTCTGGACATAGAAGGAGCTTTTGACAACACGTCATTAGATTCAATAGCCAGAGCGTCAAGAAGCTCGGGTATTGACTCAACGTGCTGCAGGTGGATAGACTGCATGCTACGAAATAGGCTAATATGTACATCTCTGATGGGGGAGAAAAAGGCAGCCCATGTGACCAGAGGTTGTCCGCAGGGGGGAGTACTTTCTCCTCTGCTATGGAATCTGGTAATGGATGGATTGCTGAGAATCCTCCAACAAGAAGGTCATAAAACACTGGGATACGCAGATGACCTTGTCATATTATCCCAGGGTAAATTCAACACTACGGTTAGGGAACGACTTCAGATAGCCCTAAACGCAGTTACACTCTGGACAGAGCATGAGGGTTTGAAAATCAGCCCCTCCAAGTCCAATATAATAGCATTCACCAACAGAAGGAATTTAGAGGGCGTTAGCCCACTATGGCTTCGTGGTGAAGAAGTAAATCTGAAGGAAGGGGTAAAATATCTTGGGGTAATGCTAGACCCGAAACTTACCTGGAACCTCCAGATTCAAAAAATACATACGAAAGCGGTTGCCACTCTAATGATAGCTAGACGCACGTATGGAAAAACATGGGGGCTCAATCCAAAAATGGTACATTGGTTGTACAATATGGTAGTGCTGCCCATGGTAACATATGCATCTCTGGTCTGGTGGCCAAAGATAAAACAACGGACCGCTGTCTTCAAATTGGGCAAGATACAAAGACTTGCCTGCTTGGGAATAGCGGGGAACATAAAAACAACACCCACAGCTGCTTTGGAAACTCTTCTTGACCTCCCACCATTACAATACGTTATAATGGGGGAGGCTAGAATGGCTCTAAGACGGCTAGAGGACTTACCATTCTATGAAAGAAATCATAGACTGGGACACACCAAGCTAGACCATGTGGGAGGCAACATGCTTGGCATGAGGTCAGACTACATGACTGCTAAATATAGCGTCAACAAAGATCTGAGAATAATAATTAAGAATCGGAATGAGTTGAATATAAGCACAGATTTCAGGACAAACCCTAACGGAATTACCTGGTACACAGACGGGTCAAAAACCGAAGGGGGAACTGGAGCTGGTATATACTGCGAACAGAACAAGTACCAAGAGAGTTTCTCTCTTGGAAAATATACCTCTGTATTCCAGGCAGAGGTCTATGCAATACTCGAATGTGCGAGACACAGTATTATGAGAGCCCACGAGGGTAAAAGAATCATAATCTACTCAGACAGTCAAGTAGCCCTTAAGGCCATAAGAAGTCCAAAGGTGACATCTAGACTGGTATGGGAATGTGGCGAAAAACTTAGGGAACTGGCGACCCACAATAAAGTAACTTTATCGTGGGTACCAGGTCACAAAGGTATCGCTGGAAACGAAAAGGCTGACGAGCTCGCAAGAAGCGGGTCGTCCACCCCATTAATTTTTCCAGAACCAGCGATGGGCGTACCAAAACGTACGTTTAGGAACCATATAAAAGACTGGATCAAGCGAAATCACAAATTATACTGGGACAATGTACCCGGACTTATTCACGGGAAAAAGTTTATAAAAGAACCGACAAAGAACGTAACTGAAGAACTGCTTTCAATGAGTAGGTATACTACGAATTACCACAGGGCTCCTCACGGGACACCTTCCCACCAGAGAGTATCTAAATAAAA
Source organism: Neocrepidodera transversa (assembly GCA_963243735.1). Classification (NCBI taxonomy): domain Eukaryota; kingdom Metazoa; phylum Arthropoda; class Insecta; order Coleoptera; family Chrysomelidae; genus Neocrepidodera; species Neocrepidodera transversa. Next base: position 4,256,121 of record OY725347.1, on the reverse strand, counting down.
TGGGGCTATATAACGGCGACCTTAAATGCAGACAATGCAATAAAGGGACCGAGAATGCACTCCACATACTATGCAACTGTGAGGCGCTGGATCACAGAAGGCAAATCACAGAAGGCAAAGAATTTATGGAAAACCAAAAATGGATCCAGAAGACTACTACAAACAGCCATTAAAGAACCTGTACAAACTAGTACAGGGAACAAGGTTGATGGACTCGGTGCAGTAGAAAAAAGACGGGAGATAACGCAATAAGCCCACGAGGCTGCAGTGAATCCGGTTGCAAAGAACGGTCCCGGACAAAAAAAAAAAAAAAAAAAAAAAAAAAAAAAAAAAAAAAAAAAAAAAAAATATCTATCTAGAGATCTATTATTGCCTTTTTAATATTAGTACCTGCACCGCCATGCTCTACTTGATTTTTTTATTTTTTCTAGTTTTCCGTTTTTTTTTCTATTTTTTCCCATGTTTCTTTTATTTCTCATTATTTTTTTTTAGTTCTTCCTTATTCTTCACTATTTTTTCCAATTTGTCCCCATTTTGACCTGTTTTTCCTATTTTAACCTGTTTTACTCTACGTTTCCCTATTTTTCACTATTTTGACACATTTGTTTCCATTTTTTCCTATTTGTTCCCACATTTTTCCTATTACTTATTTTGCTGTATTTTTTCCTGTTTTCTTATTTTTTCTCAATTTGTCTCTATTTCGCCCTACTTTTCCCTATGTTTCTCCATTTTGACCTATTTTTTTATTTTTTAACATAATTTTCCAACTTTTCCCAATTTTTCCCTATTTCCAGCCATGCTTATCTTATTTCTCCATTTTCCATTTCTGCTCGTTTTCCGTTTTCTTATTTTTTCCCATTTTTTCCTATTTTTTTTCTATTTGACCCTTATTTACTAAATTTTTCCCCATTTGACTCTATTTTTGTTTATTTTTCTCCAAATTAACTTACATAACCTTTGTCACTAGAATGTCAAACTAACTAAATTTATTACCCACATACCCCAATTGTTTGAAATTGGGTTTTCTTGTGACGTAGGGGTCAGAGGTCACTGATCACACTATATCACTGTTCCGTTAACTCTCTGAGAGAGCAGTTGAATTTTGGCTGTGATTTTTTACCATTTCTTGCTATAGTCATATTTGTTCTTTATTATAATATTTTCTGAGATTTCACCAAATTTATGTACATAGTTATACAAGTGAATTGTTATTTAATCTGATTATTGTTAAAGTGTTTAAAAATAATGTGTTTTTTATATTTTCCCTTTATTACAAATAAATAACCCTTATTTTTTAATTCTATAATAGTTTTAATATATCAAAACCCATTAAAATGGTTGGTCCTTCGATAATGTTAACACGTCGATTAATTAATTTTATGTCATATATTTTTAAATTAAGGAGGTAATAAAAATGTGAATAAACTAACGGATTCTACTTAAAGAAGTAGGAGAAAAGTGAAAAAAAAAATAAGGAAAGAAGTGAAAAAATAGTTTTAAGGGAAAAGGGAAAGTTATATTTTCTTTTTTTTTAAATACACAGGTTAGATTTAGATACTCAAGACTTCTTTAATTAAATAAATATAAATAGTGTTATATTTTCTTCTTTTTTTAAACACAGGTTAGATTTAGAAAGTCAAAGACTTCTTTTAATAAAATAAATTAAAATACATAGCTTAGATTTAGATATTTTTACGGTTTGTCACACAAATACAAATAAATAAGTTATTCAAGTTTTTCAAAATTACCATAATTTCAATTTTGGCTAATTGCGCAGTATTGGATTTTGTTAGTAATATAAGCGATTTGCGCCAAAATAATTCAAAATCCTTCGTAAACAAATGAGTGAGAAAATAACCCTTATAATTTAATTCCATAATTGTTTTAATATACAAACATTCAATTCGTGGGTTGGTCCTTCGATAATTAGTCGACTTCCGTGGTAAATTTTTCCAAACATTTATCAATTCTTAATCATATTTGTTCAGTTCGAAAATTTTAAATAATTATTTTTATAGGTGTTGGAAGGATTTTAGAATTATTTATTTTAATCCTGAAGGATTAAGTAATGGACAGGGAAAATATGTAAATTTTAGGGGACGTATAGAGGCTGGACGTCACCCTCGTTCTTAATCGTATTAGCATTTTTATGAAATTTTATTTTAACAAGTGTCAGTTGCGATGAAAAGTTTTGCACATTTTCGAGCAACGATAAAATAGTTATTTACGTGTAAAACGATTTAAAATTTATATAAAAAAAATATGGAAAATGGGAAATGTTTATTAAAAAAAAACAGATAAAAACAAGAAAAAATTTCGATCACTTAAATTAGTTTGAACAATCCTCAGATCCATTTTAGGTAACTTTGAACCGTTCTATTATGATTTTAGACCATTTTGAACAATTTTAGATAATTTTGAACAATTTCAGTAACTTTGGACCATTTTTTTATTACTTTAGACAATTTTTAGAATATTTTGGACAATTTTAGCTTATTTTGAACAAAAGAATTGATTAATTTGAGTTTTAGTAACTTCATACCATTGTATTATTATTTTAGACAATTTTTAGAAGGTTTTGGACTGTTTTAGTTCATTTCAGCTTATTTTGAACAATTATCAGATCAATTTAAGTAACTTTAGACCATTTTAGACAATTTTTAGAAGATTTTGGACAATTTTTGATAATTTTGAACAATTTTATGATCCATTGTAGGTAACTGTAGACCGTTTTATTATTAATTTAGACAATTTTTATATTTTGGACAATTTTAGGTCATTTTATATTATTTTGAACAATGCAATTGATCAATTTCAGTTTGATTAACTTCAGACCATTTTATTATTAATTTAGACAATTTTTAGAAGGTTTTGGACTATTTTAGTTTATTTCAGCTTATTTTGAACAATTATCAGATCAATTTAAGTAACTTTAGACCATTTTAGACAATGTTTAGAAGATTTTGGACAATTTTTGATTATTTTGGACAATTTTTGATTATTTTGAACAATTTTATGATCCATTGTAGGTAACTTTAGACCGTTTTATTATTAATTTAGACAATTTTTAGATTTTGGACAATTTTAGACCATTTTAGATTATTTTGAACAAAATAATTGATCAATTTAAGTTTGATTAATTTCAGACCATTTTATTATTAATTTAGACAATTTTTAGAAGGTTTTGGACTGTTTTAGTTCATTTCAGCTTATTTTGAACAATTATCAGATCAATTTAAGTAACTTTAGACTGTTTTAGACAATGTTTAGAAGATTTTGGACAATTTCGGATTATTTTGAACAATTTTATGATCCATTGTAGATAACTTTAGACTGTTATATTATTATTTTAGACAATTTTTAAAAGATTTTTGACAGTTTTAGAATATTTTAGATTATTTTGAAATATTCTTTAATCAATTTAAGTAACTTTAGACCGTTTTATTATTAATTTAGAACATTTTAGACCATTTCAGATTATTTTGAACAGTACAATTGATAAATTTGAGTTTGAGTAACTTCAGACTGTTTTAGACAATTTGTAAAAGGTTTTGGACTATTTTAGTTCATTTCAGCTTATTTTGAACAATTATCAGATCAATTTAAGTAACTTTAGACCGTTTTAGACAATGTTTAGAAGATTTTGGACAATTTTTGATAATTTTGAACAATTTTATGATCCATTGTAGGTAACTGTAGACCGTTTTATTATTAATTTAGACAATTTTTAGATTTTGGACAATTTTAGACCATTTTAGATTATTTTGAACAAAATAATTGATCAATTTAAGTTTGATTAATTTCAGACCATTTTATTATTAATTTAGACAATTTTTAGAAGGTTTTGGACTATTTTCGTTCATTTCAGCTTATTTCGAACAATTCTCAGATCAATTTTAGTAACTTTAGACAGTTTTAGACAATTTTTAGAAGATTTTGGGCAATTTTTGATAATTTTGAACAATTTTATGATCCATTGAAGGTAACTTTAGACCGTTTTATTATTAATTTAGACAATTTTTATATTTTGGACAATTTTAGGTCATTTTATATTATTTTGAACAATACAATTGATCAATTTCAGTTTGATTAACTTCAGACCATTTTACTATTAATTTAGACAATTTTTAGAAGGTTTTGGACTATTTTAGTTTATTTCAGCTTATTTTGAACAATTATCAGATCAATTTAAGTAACTTTAGACCATTTTAGACAATGTTTAGAAGATTTTGGACAATTTTTGATTATTTTGAACAATTTTATGATCCATTGTAGGTAACTGTAGACCGTTTTATTATTAATTTAGACAATTTTTATATTTTGGACAATTTTAGGTCATTTTATATTATTTTGAACAATGCAATTGATCAATTTCAGTTTGATTAACTTCAGACCATTTTATTATTAATTTAGACAATTTTTAGAAGGTTTTGGACTATTTTAGTTCATTTCAGCTTATTTTGAACAATTCTCAGATCAATTTAGGTAACTTTAGACCGTTTTAGACAATGTTTAGAAGATTTTGGACAATTTCGGATTATTTTGAACAATTTTATGATCCATTGTCGATAACTTTAGACTGTTATATTATTATTTTAGACAATTTTTAAAAGATTTTGGACAGTTTTAGAATATTTTAGATTATTTTGAAATATTCTTTAATCAATTTAAGTAACTTTAGACCGTTTTATTATTAATTTAGAACATTTTAGACCATTTCAGATTATTTTGAACAGTACAAATTTTGAACAGTACAATTGATAAATTTGAGTTTGAGTAACTTCAGACTGTTTTAGACAATTTGTAAAAGATTTTGGACAATTTTAGGTTAGTTTGAACAATTTTAGGATCCATTCTAGGTAACTTTAGACCGTTTTATTATTAATTTAGACAATTTTTAGATTTTGGACAATTTTAGACCAGTTTAGATTATTTTGAACAAGTCTCAGATCAATTTGCATTACTTTAGACTGTTATGTATTATTCTAGATAATTTTTATAAGATTTTGGACGGTTTTAGAGTATTTTAGATTATTTTGTAAAATTATTTAATCAATTTAAGTAACTTTAGACCGTTTTATTATTTTGAACAATACAATTGAACAATTTGAGTTTGAGTAACTTCAGACTGTTTTAGACAATTTGTGAAAGATTTTGGACAATTTTAGATTAGTTGGAACAATTTTATGATCCATTTTACGTAACTTTAGACAGTTTTATTATTAATTTAGACAATTTTTAGATTTTGGACAATTTTAGACCATTTTAGATTATTTTCCCAGATCAATTTGCGTAGCTTTAGACCGTGTTATAAGATTTTGGACAATTAAAGATTATTTTTAAAATCAAGTAAAGTAGTAGAAAATTAAAATTCTGATTTTTTATATATAAATTTTAATTGCTCGTATTTAAATATTTATATATTTATTCCTACATATATTTTTCCTTTTTTTGTCCCCAAGCAATTTATTTTATTTATATACACCAAAGACTTTCCATTTGCCAATTGTATTATTTAAGCAGTTGTTTTGCTATTGTCGTGGGATCTCGTCAACATCTCTACAAATATTGTGGTTCCAAAGCCGTCATCCGTGTATTTTCCGAGTCCAAATAAGAGCTTGTTTCGTGCTGTTTGGTAGTAAATACGAATCTTTACTTGTTTGTTGTTTGTCAATGAGAGATAGTCTCTTGAGTGGATTATTTGATATTCAAATTTAAATCGACGAGTTTGTTTTTTTTTATATAAACAAGAAACCGACTGATGCGAAAAATTTAAACATTTTTTTTTCGTTTAAGATTAAAAATAAAAACAGTTACTTATGTTAAGTAAATAAATATTTACCAATTTAGTTTTAGTGTTAAAACGTGTAAGACAATGACGGTAGGCCTTGGATAAAACTTCTTGAGTGGCGTCGTGAATCGATAGGTGGTAATGTTGAGGCTCCACTGAGAGACAAAATGATAATGACATTCAGTTGGGACACGTATCAAATATTATTGGAATAAAGTTTAAGTTGTACATTTTTAAGTAAACGAGGCTTATACAAATGGTTCTTTTATTGGAGTCTGAATTAAAAGGTCTAATACCAGAGATATAAAAAAAGAATTCAAAGATATCAACAATTGCTTTAAATTCCGAATTAATTTTTAGTTGGTTTCAACAATTATTTATTTGATTTAAAGAAATATTTGTTACTTTTAAAACAATGTTTTATTTCAATTAAATACAAAATTGTTTCTTTTAAATATGTTATTTTATGTAAACAAAAAATTGTTTCAGTTATCAATTGATTGGTTTCATTTAAATGAAGATTTGTTTAATTTAAATAAAAATTTGTTTAATTTCAATCAAGATTTGTTTCATTTAAATAAAGATATGTTTTATTTAAACAATATATTTTTAGTAAAGTAAGACTCGTTTCAATTAGGAAATGACTGTTGAATTTAAATAAAATTTTGTTTCATTCAAATAAAAATTTGTTTCATTTAAATAAAAATTGGTTTCATTTAAATAAAGATATCTTTTATTTAAACAATTTATTTTTAGTAAGTAAGACTTGTTTCAATTAGGAAATGATTGTTGAATTTAAATAAAATTTTGTTTCATTCAAATAAAAAATTGTTTCATTTAAAGAAAAATTGGTTTCGGTATGTTGCATTTAAACAATTTATTTTATGTAAATAAAAATTTGTTTCAATTAGGAAATGATTTGTTTTATTTAAATAAAGATTTGTTTCATTTAAATAAAAATTTGTTTCAATTAAATAAAGATATGTTTCATTTAAACGACTTATTTTATGTAAAGAAAAACGTGTTTCAGTTAGGAAATGATTTGTTTTATTTAAATAAAAATTTGTTTCATTTAAATAAAATTTTGTTTCATTCAAATAAAAATTTGTTTCATTTAAATAAAAATTTGTTTCATTTAAATAAAGGTATGTTTCATTTAAACAATTTATTTTATGTAAATAAAAACTTGTTTCAATTAGGAAATGATGTTTTATTTAAATAAAGATTTGTTTCATTTAAATAAAAATTTGTTTCAATTAAATAAAGTTATGTTTTATTTAAACAATTTATTTTTAGTAAAATAAGACTTGTCTCAGTTAGGAAATAATTGTTGCATTTAAATAAAATGTTGTTTCATTTAAATAAAAATTTGTTTCATTTAAATAAAAATTGGTTTCATTTAAATAAAGATATGTTTCATTTAAACGACTTATTTTATGTAAAGAAAAACGTGTTTCAGTTAGGAAATGATTTGTTTTATTTAAATAAAAATTTGTTTCATTTAAACAATTTATTTTATGTAAAGGAAAACTTGTCTCAGTTATTAAATGATTTGTTTTATTTAAATAAAAATTTGTTTTATTTAAATAAAGATTTGTTTCATTTAAAAAAAATATTTTAGGTAAATAAAAACTTGTTTCAGTTAGGAAATGATTTGTTTTATTTAAATAAAGATTTGTTTCATTTAAATAAAAATTGGTTTCATTTAAATAAAGATATGTTTTATTTAAACAATTTATTTTTAGTAAAGTTAGACTTATTTCAATTAGGAAATGACTGTTGAATTTAAATAAAATTTTGCTTCATTCAAATAAAAATTTGTTTCATTTAAATAAAAATTGGTTTTGGTATGTTGCATTTAAACAATTTATTTTATGTAAATAAAAATTTGTTTCAATTAGGAAATGATTTGTTTTATTTAAATAAAGATTTGTTTCATTTAAATAAAAAATTGTTTCAATTAAATAAAGATATGTTTTATTTAAACAATATATTTTTAGTAAGTAAGACTTGTTTCAATTAGGAAATTACTGTTGAATTTAAATAAAATTTTGCTTCATTCAAATAAAAATTTGTTTCATTTAAATAAAAATTGGTTTCATTTAAATAAAGATATGTTTCATTTAAACGACTTATTTTATGTAAAGAAAAACTTGTTTCAGTTAGGAAATGATTTGTTTTATTTAAATAAAAATTTATTTCATTTAAATAAAAATTTGTTTAATTTAAATAAAGATTTGTTTCATTTAAATAAAGATATGTTTTATTTAAACAATATATTTTTAGTAAAGTAAGACTTGTTCCAATTAGGAAATGACTGTTGAATTTAAATAAAATTTTGCTTCATTCAAATAAAAATTTGTTTCATTTAAATAAAAATTGGTTTCATTTAAATAAAGATATGTTTCATTTAAACGACTTATTTTATGTAAAGAAAAACTTGTTTCAGTTAGGAAATGATTTGTTTTATTTAAATAAAAATTTATTTCATTTAAATAAAAATTTGTTTAATTTAAATAAAGATTTGTTTCATTTAAATAAAGATATGTTTTATTTAAACAATATATTTTTAGTAAAGTAAGACTTGTTCCAATTAGGAAATGACTGTTGAATTTAAATAAAATTTTGCTTCATTAAAATAAAAATTTGTTTCATTTAAATAAAAATTTGTTTCATTTAAATAAAGGTATGTTGCATTTAAACAATTTTTTTATGTAAATAAAAACTTGTTTCAATTAGGAAATGATGTTTTATTTAAATAAAGATTTGTTTCATTTAATTAAAAATTTGTTTCAATTAAATAACGTTATGTTTTATTTAAACAATTTATTTTTACTAAAACAAGACTTATCTCAGTTAGGAAATGATTGTTGCATTTAAATAAAATGATGTTTCATTTAAATAAAAATTTGTTTCATTTAAATAAAAATTTGTTTCATTTAAATAAAAATTGGTTTCATTTAAATAAAGTTATGTTTCATTTAAACAATTTATTTTATGTAAATAAAAGCTTGTTTCAATTAGGAAATGATTTGTATAATTTAAATAAAGATTTGTTTCATTTAAATAAAAATTTGTTTCAATTAAATAACGTTATGTTTTATTTAAACAATTTATTTTTACTAAAATAAGACTTGTCTCAGTTAGGAAATGATTGTTGCATTTAAATAAAATGTTGTTTCATTTAAATAAAAATTTTTTCATTTAAATAAAAATTGGTTTCATTTAAATAAAGTTATGTTTCATTTAAACAATTTATTTTAAGTAAAGAAAAACTTGTCTCAGTTAGGAAATGATTTGTTTTATTTAAATAAAAATTTGTTTCATTTAAATAAAAATTTGTTTCATTTAAATAAAAATTAAGCTGAAATGTGGTAGATGGATTTCGGTTATTCCATTAGTTTTTGTACGACATCTGGAAGTGTCACTGTCAAAAAATGACAGAAGCAATACATCACGGAATTTGACTTGCAATATTTATTTCTCCAACTGTCACCTGTCAAAAAAAAATGTCAAAGTTTGAAAATTTAACATTAAATATCTGAAAAAGTATTCATCTCTGGATACCCATTGAAAAAATTTTGACAACCCACTTTTTGAAAAAAGTTATTTGCTAAAACAAATAAAATTTGTAATTATTTCAAAACAAAATTTTGCGCCATAAATATTTCAATGAAATGATTTATTTAATTTAAACAAATTTATGTTTAGTTTAAAGAAATATATGATTAGCTTAAATTACATCAAATTTCTGATTTTAAACAATCAATTTGTTATCGTTAATAAATTTGAATAAATTTAATAATTTTTATTATAAAACAAAATAAATTTATATTTAAATATTTTAATTTATGGTTTTGTTGGATAATATAAAAAATTTGTTTATTTTTTGGTTTTTTTGGTTGGTAACGTAGAAAATTTATAAAACTAGTAATACTAAATTATTTAAAATTTTTATCACTTAAAGTAACCGGAAAATATGTAAAAATTTCATCGTATTTCAAAACTGACATTGATAACCCTTTTAACGTAATTGCAATCTAGTTATTTATTTGAGACCTTAATGATTTGCTATTGTGCCCTTGGCAGCATTTCACTTACTCTGACGAATTCTTGATGACCCAAAGGGTTTAGTGCTAGATTATAATTATTTTTTAAATTATTTGATTAAAATTAAAACTTTAAAAATGCTACGTCGATTAAAACTTCTATTTCCGTCATTTAACCAATTTTTATTTAATCAATATTAAGGATGATAATGGAATATTTATAAAAAAAGATTCAAGTATTTTTGACTCCTCCCTATACCCACTAAACCCCTACTCCCCCTATCCCATCTACTGACCATTATATAATTTTTTTGCCGAATATGCAGTATGTGCCCCAAGAAAAACTTTCGATTATTTACACACTGTTTGGTTTGTAGAACGTGCAAAATAATTTTTTTACGGTATTTCGGTACCTTTTTTCAGAATTGATATTTTTTTTGTGGTAGAATTTAACCGGCACAAAGCGTCACATAAGAAAAAAGCGTTATGCTCCCTCCAAGCGACTACCTCTCTTTCTGTTACTCCCTGTCTCTTTCCACAATATAATTTTTGTCTCATTTAATTTTTTTATACTATTTATAGTTATTTTATAGAGAGAGAAAGATTTTTGTTTTTTGTTTTTTTTTTGAATTTTTATAATTTTTCCTCATTTTTTCCTATTGTTGTTTTTTTTGTCTTTTGTATTCTCATTTTTTTCAATTTTTTTTCCGTTACAATTTTTTTTTGGTTTTTTCGTTGTTCTTTGTGTTTTTTTTTTCGTTGTTTTACATCGTCTTTTTTGCGATTTTTAGAGCGCTTGGCCTTTTCTTTTTTTCCGTATTTTACAATTATATTTTTCTTTTTTTTTTAATATTTTTGTTTAAATTTGTTTTCTGTTTTTCTTATTACTCCGATTTTTTTTTCACATTTCTCTGATTTTTTTTGGAAGGGAGAAAAAGTTTTTTTATAGTTATAGTTTTTCGTTTTTTTTTTCTCATTTTTATGATTTTTGGTTTTTTTTTCGAATTTATCAAATTTTTTCCCATTTTTTGCCATTGTTCTGTTTTTTTTTCTATTTCTTTCGTCTGTTTTCTAATTTTTCTTATTTCTCTGTTTATTTGCGATTTTGTTGCCGTGTTTTTTTAATTCATTCGATTTTTTAAATTTTTTTTTCAATTTTTTTATCGTTACAATTTTTCTGGTTTTTTTTTACAATTTTCTTTTTCATTTTTTTTTTAATATTTTTGGTTACATTTGTTTTCTGTTTTCCTTATTACTCCAATATTTTCTGATTTTTTTTGGGTATTTAAAAATTTTCTCGTCTTTTTCTGATTTTTCGTTTTTTTTGGTCGATAACAATTTTTCATCATTGTTGTTTTTATTTTCTTCTAATCTTATTTTCTATTTTTTTCTCATTTTTCTTATTCTTTCAATTTTTTACGATTATTTGCGATTTTTTTCTCATTTTTTTGAAGTTTTGTTGAGATTTTTTTGCAATTTATTTCAATTCTTTCGAATTTTTAATTTTTTGTTACTGTTACAATTGTTTCCGGTTTTTTATTTTTTTTTTTATTTTTTGTGTTTTCTTTTGCTATAATTTTCGATTTATTACGTTTTTCTGCGTCGTTTTTTGTTGTTGCGATTTTAAGCGTTTGATTTTTTCATTTTTTTTCCAAATTTTTTGATTTTTTTTTAAATTATTTCTGATGTTTATTAGATTTCGCTTTTTTAACTTATTTAAAACTACAGTAGATCCGATGTACTGCTAGTCACGGCGAAAATAAAAACAATACAATTTTCTTCTTTTCTCATGTTTACATGTGGCCTCTATTAATAAGGAATTCAGTTCGTACATACTGTCATCTCTGAACAGTATTATCAATTAATGTAGATATTTTTAATTTTTTTTTTTTTTAATAAAATATAGGTTTAAAGAATTTATAAATATTTTTTCTAGGCATATTTGATAACAGACTTTTAAGTGCTAATTTAAAAATTTTACATAATATGTCCATTTAACGATATACCGGGTGTTTCCATAATTATATTTGTCTTTTATTTTTTTCTTTTTTATTTTATGCAATTTTAACTGAACTGTAGAATGATTGTCTCTTATTAGATTATCCGCTAGACAATTCCAATTCGGCAATCAAATACTTAATATTGATATGTGAGAAATACACGTATCCCCATGCGAGTCATAGCCACTGAAATAAAATAATCCGTGGTTTTTATTGCTGAACTTCACGCAAAAGATTGATGAGGGTAATATTTGGAAAGCACGTTCTTTGTTTTCCCTTTTACTGGCTACTAAAAAATGTATTCATTTTACTTTTAATTCGGCGCGGTTTATTGTTGTTGTTTTGTTTGCTTTGATGGTGCTGTAAACATTTTAACGGTTGTAAAAAAAATAAAAAGTGAAATTGTCTGGAAGAACAGTGCATTAGGGTTAAGTGTTGTTATTTTTAACTTTTTTTTTTTAATTTAATAATATTTATTATTAAATAATACAATATTATGTCATATAGCAAGGCTTTAGAACCCATATTGTGTTTAGTAATTAGTATAATAATAGTTTTGGTGGCAATTGAATTTTGTAAAGAAAAAACATTGATTTTCTCCAGGACGTCTTACTGATGAATAATAGGGCCAATTAATATTAAGTTTATAGTGAAATCCGGAAAATCTAACAACCATCATATCGAGTACATTAATTATAAATAAATAGATTAAATAAAATGTAAATAAATTTCAAAAAATCTCACACATTTTGCACTTTTATAAATAAATAAACCCTTCTTCTATTTTACTTAACCTACATCTGTCAAACGTCATTTTTACTCTTCTTCTCATGCGTTTACCTTTTATGAATATTATATTGTATCTCATAATTTTAATAATTTTTTCCTACTGTCAAATGTCAAACTACAATTTTGACGTTAATATTATTTAAGGGCTACTTGCAAATGTTACTCTGTCATCTAATTTTGCAAATTATATTAATAGGAAAAGTTAATAAAAAACAAGAATAGAAAAATAGGAAAAAATAGTAAAAATAGGAAAAAAATTGAAAAAAAAATAGGAAAAAAATTGGAAAAAATATGAAAAAAATAGCAAAATAGAGAAAATACGGGAAAAACAAAAAAGAGGAAAAAATATGAAAAAATGGGGAAAAAATGAAAATGTAGAAAAATAGGGAAACAGTCGCGAAAATAGGGGAAAATGAGAATAAGTGGAAATAAGGACAAATAGTGAAAATAAAGAAAAAATAAAAAAATGGAAAACAAGTAAAAAACGACAATATTTTTGCCGTAATTTCGAGTTCTCGAAAATTTAAAGGTACGAAAATAAATTTGTATATAGGAATATACCTTATATTCTACGGTATATATGGTATAAGTAGCGGGAAAGTAAAAATAGATGAAAGATTAATATCATTTTTGGGGTTTGAAATGACGCTGAATCGGTTGCCGTTGTCCATTTGTCTTTATCTCTCACCGAGTTGAATCAGGCTAACAGACGGACGGACGGACGGTCAAAATCTCATAAGGATATAGGAAAAATAGGAAAAAATAGGAGAAATAGAGATAGTACTGAAAATAGTGAAAAATATGGAAAAAATAAAAGAAAATAGAGAAAAATGGAGAAAAATTTGGAAAAATGGAAAAAAAATAGAAAAATAGGGAAAACAGTGAAAAAAGAAAGATTTTGAAAAATAGGGAACATAAAAAAAATAGAAAAATAGGGAAATTTGGGAAAAAATATAGAAAGCCAAACAGGGAAATATTGAAAAAAATAGGAAAACTGGTAAAAATTAAAAAAAAAAAAATAGGGCAAAATAGGAAAAATTTGAAAAAACAAACCGGGAAACATTGAAAAAAATATAAAAAATTGGAAAAAACTAAGACAAAATAAGGTCAAACTGGAAAAAAATATGGAAAATATGGAAAAACTGGAAAATTAGAGAATAAATTATCAAAATAAGGAATATTGGTGAAAAATAGAGAAAATGGGGAAAATATGGAAAGTAAGTACAAATAGAATAAAAGAATGTAAAACAGTAATAAATGGAAAGAAACAGGAAAATAGAGGAAAAAATGAAAAACAGAGAAAATAGAGGAAAATGGGAAAATTTGCAAAAAATATAAAAAAAGTGAAAGACAGAGAAAATAGGGTAAAAATAGGAAAATTTGCAAAACGTATGGAAAAATAATGAAAAACAGGAAAAAAAAATGGGGAAAAATAGGAAAAAAATTGGAAAAATAAGAAAAAAATTAAAAAGATACATAAAATGGGGAAATTAGATATTAATATGGGAAAATCAGGAAAAATAGGGAAAAGATGGGAAAATAGTAAAAACAGGAGAAAATAAAGAAAAACAGTAAAAATAGGAAAAAAAATAGGAAGGACAAATAGGAAAACAGAAAAAAAAGGAAAAACAGGAAAATTTGTAAATAATATGGAAAAAAAGCGAAAACCAGATAAAATAGGAATATTTGCAAAAAATATGAAAAAATAGTAAGAAACGGAAAAAATTGAAAAAACAAGAAAAAATGAAAAAGATATATAAAAGAGGGAAATTCGAGATTAATAAATAGAAATCAGGAAAACTAGAGAAATATATGGGAAAATAGTGAAAAATAGGAGAAAATAAAAAAAATGGAAAAAAATAGGAAAAAGGCAGATAAGAATAAGGACAAATAAAGGAAAAAGAAAAAAGGAAAAACAGGAAAAATAGGAAGAAATAGGAAAAAACAAAGCTAGTTGGTAGTTTTTTCTTTAATCGTTTTAATTTTCAGCTACAAAATTTATTTTTTCTTTGATACTTTTATTGTAAAGTTTGTAGAAGATTTTTCATTCGATTTTTTTTTTATCAAAAATAGACTGCAAGAATTTAGTAATGAATTTAACCATAATAGAAAAATTAGTTCCAAAGTGATGAAAAAGATTTTTTAAATTTTTTGTTTCTTATTTTTTGCAAAAAAATGTTATAAACAAATGCGTTGTTTATAAGACCATTTAAAATTTCTTTTTTGTAAATATTTTTTTATCGCTTAAAAACGTATTTTTTAATTAACAATTTTTTTCTATTACCTGTAATTATTATTAAGGAACTATTTTTTTTTTAATCATAATTTACCTTGTTCTTTGATTACTAAAAAAAAATTGTTTTTATTTAAATTTTCATTATTTATCTAAAAAACAATTTGTTATAAACAATTAAATTTTTTCTATATATTTTTTTTCTACATAATGAAACAAAAACAACCATGTGATATTTTTTGAGAAAAATTATTTATACGGTAGAAAAAAATTGTTAATTAACAAATACGTTTTTAAGTAATAATAATTTGTTTAAGGAACAATTTTTTAAAAAAAAATTATAATTTGCATCAAAATGTTTACAAAAAAAAATTTTAATTCATTTTAATGCATTTGTTTATAACAATTTTGTAAACAATAGAAAATAAAAAATTTTAAAAATCATTTTCTTGTGGTTTCTAATCATAAAAAAACGGATCAATACTAATATTATAAAAAATCAATGATTAATCAAGCTTTTTAATTTTTAACCATAGTAAATTATTAATAACAAAGTGAAAAATAATAATTTTTTAATTTTTCTAACGGGAATCTTTTCTGAGATCTATCAAAAATATATCCAAAAAAGGAAAAAAAAATCAGGTTTATTATTTAACAATTATCGTACTTACAATGTTCAAGTTCAAGTAGGAAAAAATTGTTAATTAACTAATGCATAATTAATAGAAAAATTGCGATAAAAATTTTTTGACCGCTGATTATTGTTAATAATTTTATCCAGTAAATGCCTGAATTTTTTTGGGAAAATTATAAATATTGGTCTCACAGATCCGGGAGATAAGTTTTTTTTGGTAAATTTCCTCCTCTTTTTGAATCATTTATCAAATTTCAAAAATGTCAAATAGTTTTGGAGATATTTACAAAAAGACAAACCCAATTTTTTTCTGTTAATTGTTTATAACTTTTGCAATATTTGCAAGCGACTCCACGCTATTCCGAATCGAATGACACCTCGTTCATATTTTTCGGAGGCGGACTAAACTACTATAGGTTATTTTTCTACAATCGTGCGGAAAGTTGTACTTTTCCGCACTAGTGTGGAAAGTTGTAACTTTCCGCACGCTTGTAGAAAATTGCTAAATTGCTAAATTTTTTTTTAATTCTAGGCGCTTGTAGAAAAAATATTGTTCCTAACACTTGCGTAAAGTATCTTTTCCCCACTTAATTGAATGCCCGAACTCCGCTTCGCGTCGTTCTGGCAACTGCAATTGTGTGCGGAAAAGTATAACTTTCCGCACTTGTTACTAAAATAACTATTTTAATGTAGTTTACCTACAAAGTAAAATATTGAGTCGCAAACAAAATTCTCATTTGGGAATAAGTAATATGTATTTATAAAGTTAAACCAAATATAGATTTAGTTTGGTTTCTAAGTTTAAATTTAATTAAGTTCTACAAACAACACACTAGGAATGAATAAATTTAATTAAAACATGATTTTTAACAAGGACATAACCTTAATTGAAAATTATCATACATATGTAGCTAAAGCTTTCCGTATGCTTTGGGATTTCGAAGATAAAACGATGCATTCATTTTCTAGCGACTTCATTTTACGAAACGGCAACAAAAAACGACAAAACTGCCAGAAAAACAACGACAAAAGTTTTGTCTCGAAAACAAACGTACATGTTCATATTGTTAGGAAAGGTGTTTTTTTTTAGTCTGTTTCCTTGATCTTTCACTTCGCCGGCAGGTGGCAGTGTGGCATATTATATCGTGTTAGTAGGAATTCGACAGCACGAGAATAAAATGCAAATGAATGTAGAGCAATTTTTCTCTTTCACACTCGAATGTGTTCCCGCTTTGAAATATGATACGATCCTTCCTGATTATAAATGTCTGGTACTTTTTTTAACTTTATCAATTCGAGGTAAATAACTTAGAACACGAAGATACATATAATTTGTCTAAATGATGAATTGCAAACAGAATGATTTAAATATAATAATTCCGATATAAAATTTGAATTAGTAATAGGAAGAATAAATTATTTAAAAATAAATACTCTTATGTGCCGACAATTAAAAAAAATAATTACGGAATTGTAAATAAAGTCGTGGAAAAATAAAGAAAGGAATCGAATAATATTATAATGAGGAAAAAGTTTATTCAGCATTATTAAGAATTGAATGAAAATTTTAATACGTATTAGGACTCAACAAATGTTTATTTATGACAATAAAAAGGTCTTTAATGACAAATAGAAACCCAAATTATAGGGAGTATTAAAAATTTACTAAACACAATTAAACAAAATATTAACAGTAATTAAACAAGCAACTAACCTCAAGGGTGTAGTAAATGCGACGGCTACGAACCCCCACCCTAATCCGTTTCCTCCGCATAGACATATTCTGCACACATGTTGAAACGTCGTCGAGTAGAAAAAGTACTATGCTCATATTTTTGCTATTTTTTACCCTTACCTATACTCGTCTACTTAAGACTTACAAAAAAAGTATGTGAGGTCGGGAGAACTAAATTCCTTATGTGATTTAATATCTCTTTCCCCCTTTCTCTCTCTTTCCCTATTTTTCATTTTTTTTTCCATATTTTTTATTATTTTCTTCCATAATTTTCAGAATTTTTTTTTCAAATTTTTCATTATTTTTTTACATATTGTACATTTTTTTCCATATTTTTCATTATTTTTTTTTCATATTTTTTTTTATTTATTTCCCTATTTTTTTCCAAATTTTTCATTATTTTTATCCGTATTTTTCATTATTTTTTTCCATATTTTTCATATTTTTCGTTATTTTTTTCCATATTTTTCATTATTTTTTCCATATTCTTCATTATTTTTTCCATATTTTTTATTATTTTTTTCCACATTTTCCGTTACTTTTTTCCATGTTTTTTATTATTTTTTTTCCAATAATTTTTTTCCTATTTTTCATTTTATTTTCTATTTTCCAATATTTTTTATCCCATTTTTCAATTTTTTTTCATTTTCTATGATCGGTTCGAGTACAGCAAAAAAGTACTCTTGATATTTGTCGATATTTCCCCCTCGTTTCCGAGATTTTCGGCATTTTATTTTCAAAAATTTCTTTTTTTTTTATTTTTTTTCCCAACTTTTTCAACAAATTTCGGAAAAATACTTCAAATAATACTTGTTGGGCTATTTATGCCCTACATTTTCGTATTTTCCTTTTTGGAATATCTTTTACGGTTTCAGCGATATCGTTATTTTAAAATGATTACATTTTCGGAAAAACGATCCTAGAAAACTCAGAAGAAATTTTCCGATTATTTCGATTTTCGTAACAGTACTTCAAGGTATCTTTTTCCCAAATTTGAAGCGATATGCTCAAAAATTCCGACCTGCAGCGTGTTTCCTGTGAAACTAGGAAAAAAGTGGGAAATTCCCGGAAAACCCCGTTTATTCATGTTCCGATTTCAGTCATTTTCTACTAAAATGTAATACTCATGGGTCTTGAAAAATGGTTAAAATTTCAAGTCGATACATTAAAGCATTCAAAAGTTATGGCATTTTTAAGCTTTGCGGACGACAACCAGACATACAGACAGACATACAGACCACAGAAAAAAATTAAGTTCAGAATTTGATGGGGATCATTTCTCCTCAACATACTATAGCCCGTTTTCGCTCAGTTACGAAGATAGCGATTTGATATGGGTCGTAGTAAGCAACTCCCTATGGGATCGTCGCTAACAAGTTGTATAGTGACTGGTGACGAATTTTATTAGTTTTGTGTTACAA
Source organism: Neocrepidodera transversa (assembly GCA_963243735.1). Taxonomy (NCBI): domain Eukaryota; kingdom Metazoa; phylum Arthropoda; class Insecta; order Coleoptera; family Chrysomelidae; genus Neocrepidodera; species Neocrepidodera transversa. Next base: position 4,237,469 of record OY725347.1, on the reverse strand, counting down.
AAGTGTGGCTTAAAAATTGAATTTGAAGTATCACTCCAAAGTAAAATGAATTTTTAACTTTTTTTTTAAGTTATTATCAGTTTATTTGATTTAGTTTATCTAAAATTTAGAATGGCAGTACGTTCGTTCTTCTGTTTCTTTCAAGATTTATTTTATTTCCTTTCTTTTGGTTTAAAATATTTTTACAGCTTCTGAATTATCTTATAAGTTGCGAAACTTAAGAGACAATTTTAAGTTTTCTTAGTTTATCAATAGAAATTCAGGAATCATTACATATAATAACATATATTATTAAAAGGAAATTTTGAACGAAAACCGATAATATCGGATTAACGAAAGTGAGGAGACAATATTAAACTCGATATAAAATTCTTAACGAAAGTAAGGAACAAACTCTAAATTACGCCTTCCTTAACGAATCAACTCTAAATCGAAGATTCAATCGATATCAGATATTAAAATCCTTGGAGATGGTAAGGAGAAAACTCTAAATAATGGCATAAAATTAAAAAAATAAAAAATGGCCTACTCATACTATACTTCTTAAAACGTATAAATTATAATCGTAGACAAATGGCGTTGTATTATAACTGTAAAGTAGAATAAATACGTAAAGAAAAGTATGCGTAGGACCAAAGACAAAAGGGCATTAGAGTCCAAACTTCATTATTAGTAGTCAGATTTAAATAGGACAAACGGTATTGTATTATAATTGTGACTTGGAATACATACAAACAAAGCGCTAAACCAAATGGCGTTATATTATAATTGTGACGTAGAATAAATACGTAAAGAAAAAGTATGCGTAGAACCAAAGACAAAAGGGCATTAGGGTCTAACTTCAATATTAGTTATCAGATTTAAATGGGACAAACGGTATTGTATTACAATTGTGACGTAGAATACATGCAAATAAATTCGCAGAACCAAATGGCGTTGTATTATAATTATGCGTAGGACCAAAGACAAAGGGGCATTAGGGTTTAACTTCATTATTAGTGGCCAGATTTAAATGGGACAAACGGCATTGTATTATAATTGTGACGTAGAATAAATAAGTAAAGACAAATTATTCGTAGGGCCAAAGACAAAAGGGCATTAGGGTTTAATTTCAATATTACTTGTCAGATTTAAAGGGGATAAACGGTAATGTATTATAATTGTGACGTAGAATACATGCAAATAAATGCGCAGAATGGCGTTGTATTATAATTATGCGTAGGACCAAAGACAATAAGGGCATTAGGGTTTAACTTTATAATTAGTGGTCACATTTAAATGGGACAAACGGTATTGTATAATACATAAAAAATCATGTGCAGAACCAAAAACAAAAGGGCATAAGGATTTAACTTCGTCATTATTGGTCTAAAATGGATGCGAAAAACGGCATTATATTATAATTACTAGCTAGAATAAATACGTAAAGAAAAATTATGCGCAGATCCAAAAACAAAAGGGCATTACGGTTTAACTTCGTTATTATTAGTCCAAATTGAACTCGGAAAACTGCATTATATCATAATTGTGACGTAGAATAAATAAGTAAAAAAAAATATGCATAGAACCAAAAAGATAAGGGCATTAGGGTATAACTTCGTCATTATTGGTATAAAAATCATGCACAGAACCAAATTCAAAAGGATATTAGGGTCTAACTCAGATATTAATTAGATATCATATATTAAAAAAATATATTTCATTTTAGAAAAAGTTATTTCTATTTTTTTTTAAATGAAAAATTTAAAAAACTAAAAATATAGTCAAGTTATTCTTTTCTATTATTCAGAAAAGAATATTTTTTCCAAGTTTTGAAAACATACGTACACCATGCGAATATACACAAAACATAAAGAAATCTTGATTCTGTCCTGAAAGAAAAACACTTTAAGAATATAGAAAACATTCTCTGACCATTATGCTAAAAACTTCCTTTCCCGCAGTAAAGTTGGTCGCCTTTGAAAAAGAAACGGTAACGAGGTTTCCTTTCTCTGAATAAATATTAACATTAAATATTCATGGAAAAAAGAAAGGAATTTTTGATAGAAGAAGACGTTTTTGTTTTTTTTTTTTATTGAGTAGCAGGAAGCTATTTTCAATATTGCCTTGAAATTATATTATTTATTATACGAATTGTTTTAAGTGTTTTTAAGACAATTTTAAGAAATTTATTTATATCATCAATTATTAATTAAGTATATTTAATATTGAAATATGATGGATTTTTTTATACTTATAGCCAAATAGTTCCCATCAATCATCAGTAATTCGTTAGCAAATAATTGACGTCAATTCCCTATACAAACCTTGGCTTTTGTGGTTCACTTATAAGGAAATGAAATATATGGAGAGTTTTATTATTATTATTATATATTCGTGTCTACTATAGTTGTTTAAAATTTTCTTTTCAAGTAGTTTCTTTGAATTTTTCTTATTTTCTCAGTTCCATTGTACATTTTAACAGAACCTAAAATGTAATCTTGTTGAACTTCAGATGGAACAGGAGTGCATACATATAGAATATCGGCAATATTGGATACGTGTGACTAGAATTAGATATGTTTACACTGTTTTTACAGGGTATCTCAAGTTATAAAATTGAAAAAAAAATAACGATTTTGAGTAGTTTGAAAAAGAAAATATTTTTTGGTATTCATGCAAAAGAATGATGAGACAATAATTGTGGTCGTAGAAAAAGTTATATTAGGCTGAAAGTTCAATAATGGTTAAAATCAGTTTTATAATGAAAATTTTAAAACAGTTAAATAACATTTAATTAAACTGTCCAACAAAAAGAACTTTTTGTAATGTTACTTTTATTTTACTAATTTTGTGTTAAGAAAAACGAATATGATAAGGAAAAAAATGTAATGCAGAAGCTTTGAAATAAATGGAAAGACTAAATAAATAAATAACTTGACTATATTAAAACATGACTTTATAATAATGTTACGTTGTTTTTCAGTGCCACCCTATATTTTCATTATTCCTCTGCTCAGTATATTTTAATTTTAGACTCGTTTGATATCCATTCTTGTGTCGTATTCCTTTCTCAACTTATCTTGACTTTCCCTCTCTTTTTGATATGGCTATAAAATGTCTTGCCCATGTCAACAATCCTTCTTATACAGAGTGTCCCAAATAAGAGTGATCGATTTTAAATGTTAATGCACAACGTATTAATTGCTCTAAATAAATCGGGTTTTCACTAATTGTTTTTTTTAACCGTAAAGTTTTTTTATGAAGTTTGTTTATATTTTATCCCGTCAATACAGGTTGATCTACTAATTTTAGTCAAAATAAATGGGAAAAATATGTGTTATTTTAAATGAAACACTCGGTATATTTTGATGGCTTTAAAAGAGCGATTCATCTTCTTTTAAAAAATGTATGGTTTGATATCTTTTGGGAAACCATCAACAAAGATATTCGAAAAAGGATATTTAATAAAAATTTTACAAAAAATTTATTGAGAAACAAAAAATAACATTAGGGACATTATCGAAAACATTTTGACAGCTGTATGAGAAAAATCGTTTAAAAATTTAAAATTAAAAAATCGCACAAATTGTCAAAAATTCGCAAAAAATCACAAAAAATCTCAAAAAACTGCAAAAAAAACCCAAAAAAAACTTAAAAAATGGCAAATAATCGGAAAAAATCGCAAAAATGGCAGAAAATCGCAAATAATTGGAAAAAAAAAACAGAAAACATTTGAATATAAATAAAAAATGGCAAAAAATCAGAAAAAAATTAGAAAAGAAAAACAAAAAGATAAGAAAAAATTTCAAAATATCGCAAAAATGTCAAAAAACCGCAAAAACCTGCCAAAAAACCCAAAAAAAATCTCAAAAAAATTGCAAATAATCGGAAAAAAATCGCAAAAAATGGCAGAAAATCGCAAATGTGGAATAGTAAAAAAAAGGAAATATTTGAAAACAATTAAAAAATTGCAAAAAATCTAAAATAATTGGGGAACAAAAAACAATCGGAAAAAATTAAAATATACAGAAACAACGAAAAAATGGCAAAAAAACCGAAAAAAATGGAAAGTAGAAAAAAATTGAAAGAAAAAATCAAGAAACATTGAGAAAAATTGAAAAATCGAAAGGACAAAAAAAATGGCAAAAAATTGCAAAAAATCTTACAAAATGTGAAAAAATTGCACAAATTGCAAAAAATCGAAAATAATTGGGAAACAAAAACAATCGAAAAAAATTAAAATATACAGAAACAACGAAAAAATCGTGAAAAATCGCAAAAAAAACCGAAAAAAATGGAAGGTATCAGAAAAAAAAATTGAAAGAAAAAATCATGAAACATTGGGAAAAATCGAAAAATCGAAAAGACAAAAAAAATTGCAAAAATCACAAAAAATTTCACGAAATGTCAAAAAAATTGCACGAATTGCAAAAAATCGAAAATAATTGGGAAACAAAAAACAATCGGAAAAAATTAAAATTGCCAAAAATTACAAAAAAGCGCAAGAAACCGAAAAAAATGGATAGTATCAGAAAAAAAAATTGAATGAAAAAATCTGGAAACATTGGGAACAATTGAAAAATCGAAAAGACTAAAAAAAATGACCAAAAAATTGCAAAAAATAACAAAAAAATCTTAAAAAATGTCAAAAAAATTGCAGAAATTGCTAAAAATAGCAAAAACTAGAAATAAAGTGGCAAAAATTGCATAAAAAATCGCAAAAAATACAAAAAAAAAAGAGTAGGCACATACAGCATTTTTGTAACTTTTACATTATTTAATACTATTAATTACATTATTAGTTTTATTAAGTGTTTGTGATGTTTAGTTGCTGAATAAATTATTTGTCAGATGAGTTAATTTTTATTTACTGTTATGCGGTGGTTCATCAAAACATACAGGATGTTCCATTTAAAATAATACATATTTTTTACATTTATTTTGAAAAAAAATAGTCATAAAAATTTTTTGGGTAAACTAAAACAATTAGTGAAAACCCAATTTATTTAGAGCAATTAATACATTGTGCATTTACATTTAAAATCGATCACTATAATTTAGGACACCCTGTATTATTTTATATTCCTGTTTTTATTTATTTTATTTATTTACTGTTGTTTTTAATTCTTTTTTGTGCCGGTATATTTTGTTAATAAAACCATTTTTGTTATAAAATATAACGTTTAATTTGAGTTTAATTTTCTTAAACCCACAAAAAGAAAGAAAGGACGGATTTTGAAATATATCATAGTTTTTTGGTCAATTGTTTCTAAATACAGCAAAAAATTAATTAGACTGGCGTCCAAATTTTTTTTTAATTTAATATTTTACTTTTTGATATATTTAAAATTCTTTTCGTGCAACGAACCCATAATAAAAAGAATTGAGCTTAAATCACATTTATTACTAAATTACTTTTTTATCAACAAATTGAAATTTGACCATGTAATAAAATGACTGTAGGTCTATCTTTTTACTACCACCAAAAATGTAAACTTTAAAAGTATAGCATGGTCCAAAAATCGATTTAAATATTTGATAAGACTAAAAAGTAGCCAGGATAAAAGATTTCTTCAAATTTGAGAAACAAATTCCAAATTACCCTCTAAAATTACAGGATAGAGAAATGGATTATTATAAGAGCCCCACGCTTTTATTTTTAGTCATAAAGATTTTGGATCATATTTAGCAGCAAAAAAAATACATTTTATCCCACAAGTATTTTTATATATTAGATAAATTTCCGATATAATTCCTGACTATAGTGATTTTAATTTTTTTTTAAACTTTTTTCAGTATTTTAAATATTTTAGAAGTATCAATATTTTAAATATAAATTTTATTCAATTATTCATGTTAATTTATGAACATAAGTTTCACATTACCCGATCAATTTTCCAATATACGTCACTGAAGACGATAGATACGTTTTTGGGGTTGATTTTACGATAGAAGATAATTGGGTAAGCATAGACCCAAAATTAATAATAGAGATAGGATTACATTCTACCACGGACTAAATTTTAACTCAATTTGTTATACAAAGTTATAAATTCAAATCAGTTGCAGGAACCGAAAATTTGAATAATGGTAATTCGAAATAAATATGCCTAAATATAGGGTGATATATAAAATTCCAAAAAAGTAATCTATGTATATAAAATTGTCGTATCGCTGACTAACTGACTGATAATCAACGCACAACCTAAACCAGTGGTAATAGAGACGTTAAATTTTCAGGGTAGTTTCCTTTTGTAGTGTAGGGGAGTACTAAGAAAGTAATTATGAAAATTCGCATTTTAAGGGGTTCAAAATTGGGGTTAAATAAATATTAATCCGCTCGAGTAAGTGCGTCAACCAAAAACATACAGGGTGATTCTTTTAGAGGGAAGTGGCTCTCCCCCCTGAGGGAGTGCAAATATTTTACTTTCCCGACCCACCTCCGAGAAGGGAAAGTATTGTGAATGAGCTAAAAAAATTTTCGAGATAAAGATAGAAATATCCATTTTGAAGTCACCTGAGATGGTTAAGACCATTTCCAGATGAAAGTCTGTATGTCTGTCTGTGTGTATTCTTCTAGAGGCCACTTTAATCCGATTGAGCAGAAATTTGGTGTATGGGTTTGGATTACCGCTCGGAAGACCCCATTAGTTTTTGTACGACATCTGTCAAACGGAAGTGTCACTATCAAAAAATGACAGATGCAATATCTTTCGAAATTTGACATGCAATATGTCATTTGAAAGCCCTTGAAAAACTCTAGTCAGAACAGTCAAAATTATTTCTCCAACTGTCACCTGTCAAAAACAAAAAAATCGGTTGTGTCGCCCAAAACTTTCCTGACGAGTATCCACGGATTTATTGAGTTTTTTTTATTTTTTTGCATTTTTTTTGCTTTTCTTTGGTAATTTTTTTACTTTTGGGTTTATTTTGCATTTTTAACGTTTTTTAGAATTTTTTCAGCGTTTTTTGACTTTTTTTAGATTTTTTGGAATCTTTTTGAATTACTTTTTTTTAATTTTTTGGCATTTTTTGCACTTTTAGCATTTTTTAACGTTATTTTAATTTTTTTTTGATTTTTTTTTTCATTTTTAGCATTATTTTACTTTTTCTCAGCATTTTTTTTTAACATATTTTATATATTTTTTTGGCATTTTTTAACATTCGTTACAATTTCCTTTATTCTTTTTTTTAACTTTTCAGTTTTTTTAGAACTTTTAACATTTTTTAGCTCATTTTTTTGCTATTTATGTGTTATTGTCCATTTCTTTACATATGTTTGTATTTTTTTTCCCATTTTTTTCAGTGTTTTGCATTTTCTTTACTTTTTTTTACTTTTTGGGTTTTTTTTGCATTTTTAACGTTTTTTAGCATTATTTTAATTTTTTCAGCGTTTTTTGACTTTTTTTAGATTTTTTGGAATCTTTTTGAATTACTTTTTTTTAATTTTTTGGCATTTTTTGCACTTTTAGCATTTTTTAACATTATTTTACTTTTTTTTTGATTTTTTTTTTCATTTTTAGCATTATTTTACTTTTTCTCAACATTTTTTATATAGTTTTTTGGCATTTTTTAACATTCGTTACAATTTCCTTTATTATTTTTTTTGAGTTTTTTTAGAACTTTTAATATTTTTTAGCTCATTTTTTGCTATTTATGTGTTATTGTCCATTTTTTTACATATGTTTGTATTTTTTTCCCCATTTTTTTCAGTGTTTTGCATTTTCTTTGCTTTTTTCTACTTTTTGGGATTTTTTTTGCATTTTTAACCTTTTTTAGCATTATTTTAATTTTTTCAGCATTATTTGACTATTTCTTTTGACTTTTTTTATATTTTTTGCATTTTTTTGCAATTTTTTTTTCATTTTTAGCATTTTTGCATTATTTTACTTTGTTTCACAAAATACTGAGCATTACGTTAATTTGTGGAACACATTAAAAATAGCGAGCCGATGGTGATTGATATTTCAATGTTGATAATGACATAAGCTGCGCATGCGCATGCTACAATTATGATCTCCTAAAATCATGTGTGAAAACTATTGGGAATTCGGGAAAAATTTTCATAAAATAGTTGTGGAGAATTTTATACTTTACAACTTTGCACTGAAACATTTTGCACTAAAGAGCATAATTTACATCCAATTTTAAAAAAATGGAAAATCCTAAATGTGTATTTTTCCCGCCATCTAGCGGCGAAACTATGAGGAATTCCATAAAAAGTTAACGACAAAAGTTAAAGAAAATTTGATGCTTTACAACTGTGCATCAGAAAATTTCGCACTTAAATGCATTGTTTGTCATCAAAATCAAGAAAAACTAGAGAAAACCTACATGCACATTTTTTACAAGCCCTCTGGTGGCGCAACTATTGGAAATTCTGGAAAAAGCTTGAGACAAAAGTTATAGGGAATTTTATGCTCTAAAATTTTGTACTACAATATTTTGCACTAAAATGTATTGTTTGTCCTTAAAATTTAAAAAAAGTAAAAAATTGTTACATGTGTATTTAATCAATGTCGGTCTTGAGGACCTTCTACTGTACCAATTTAAACCAAAAACTAATGGTCGCATTCCAGGCACACACCGAACCTGCATACCAAATTTTAGCTTGATTGGTCAAACGGTTCGGCAGTTATCGTGGAAGATTACACACAGACACACAGACAGACCATACGCTGGAAATGGTCTCAATCTTCTTGGGGGACCTCAAAATGGATATTTCCATCGATATCCCGATTTTTTTTTGCTCGTTCACCTTACTTTCCCTTTGATGGGTCCGGGAAAGTAAAAGTAGTGGAAGGAAACAGATATAAGAAGGAAACTTTTATTTATTACAACATCAACGCGGACGAAGCCGCGGGTAAAAGCTAGTACAATATATTTAAGTACTACATTTAATTAAAAAAAGTAAAAATTTTTGTTTACCTAGCTCTGTAATTTTTGAAATGCGATTTTATTGCTATAATTCTGTCACTAAAAAATATATTGGATGGGTCAGTAATTTCATAATTGGATTATATAACCTAAAACACGAACTATTTATAATAAAAGTTATTTATATATGAATCTAAAACTGATTTCCCATGCAAGAGAATTAAAAACAACCGATCGCATGACAAATTTGTAATCAGCGCTGGATTTCGTGATGCGTATTTATCTGTCAACTCTGAAATTTTCCGCCAATTATCTCAAACGCACTGTGATGTTGTTTATTTTTGTTTACAATGTCCAAATCGATATTTTTCCGGTGCTGTAAACGTATGTGAAATTGTTGCATACGCGAGTTGGAACCAGCAGGTGTTTGTACTGATATTATGGTTAAATTTAGACCCATTTATGCAGTAAATTTTTTGGTATGTTTAAAAATGAAAATATATTCAAATTTCACTGAACACAAAAATTATAGTCATATATTCGAAAACATAAAAATAATAGTGCGAAAAATATTTGACAGACAGACATAAGATCCATATTTTAAAATGGTTTAAAAATGAACGAAATTTTCAATTAAATCGAATTTATAATATTATAAATAAACCGCTCTTTATATTGTAAATTAAAATGTTACGAAAATTTTAAACAATTCAATAAATAATTACGACAAAAATAAATAATTCATAGGAGGTAATTTAATGTAAGTCAGAATTAAAATTTCAAACCTAAAGCAAAAAATAAAGAAACATAGTAAAATATTTTAAAATTTGACGGAAAACAAAAAAGTTTAAGTTAAAATAATTTAAAATATATGAAAAAAAAATCGATTTTGACCAATAGGTGAAAATTAATAAATATTTTATGTAAATAGTTAGATTTGTACTTACAGCTAAAGTCGCTCCCGGTGTAGTAAAATATCTAAAAGGCGGTTTCCGTCCTTTAATATATTGAAAGATCTTGTTATCTCCCTTACGCCACTCCACCTTATATATTTGCTCTGGAGGAACACTGTGATCACACCGCAAAATCACGTCTCCTCCTCTAATCGCGTATCGTGGCATCAAGAGCTCCAAACGTTCAATTGTACACCACAATCCTGAAACAAAATACACCATTTAATAATATCAGCATTATAATATCGGCTTCGATTTTAGGTTATGTTATTTTTACTTTCCCGACCCACCTCCGAGAAGGGAAAGTATTGTGAACCTGCTAAAAAAAAAATTTGGAGATAAAGATGGAAATATCCATTTTGAGGTCACCTGAGATAATTAAGACCTTTCCAGATGGAAATCTGTCTATTTGTCAGTCTGTCTGTCTGTCTGTGTGTATTCTTCCACGATAGAGGCTACACGTTTAATCCGATTGAGCTGAAATTTGGCATATAGGTTTGGGTTACATGTCGGAAAAACCCGTTAGTTTTTATACGACATATGTCAAACGGAAGTGTCACTATCAAAAAATTACAGATGCAATATGTCAACGGAATTTGACTTGCGATATGTCATTTGAAAGCACTTGAAAAACTCTATTCAGAACAGTTAAAATTATTTCTCCAACTGTCACCTGTCAAAAATAAAAAAAATGTCAAAATTTGAAAGTTAAATAACTGAAAAATTTTTTTCTTATATAATTGATTTTCTTTTGATTTTTTTCAGATTTTCTGCCAATTTTAAATGATTTTTTTCTGATTTTTTCAATTTTTTTTTATGACTTTTTTTCAATTTATTTTCTGAATTTTTTAAAAATTTTTATAATGAGTTTTTTTCTGATTCTCTTGATTTTTTATTTTATTGTTTTTTCTTAAATAATTGATTTTCTTTTGATTTTTTCAGATTTCTTGAAAATTTTAAATGATTTTTTTCTGATTTTTTCAATTTTTTTTTTGATTTTTTTTCAATTTATTTTCTGAATTTTTCGGACTCTTGATTTTTGATTTTTTATTTTATTGTTTTTCTTTTTAATTTTTCTTACATATTATTTTTCGTGATTTTTTTCTAATTCTCCTGTCGGATTTTTTCTGTTCTTTCTGATTCTTTACAGATTTACGTCATATGTATAACTTGTGAAAATAAGGATTTTTGAATCCGAATAATCCTGGAAAAGATATTTTTTCTAATTTTTTCTGGTTTTTCTGATTTTTTGTATTGTTTTTTCTGATTTTCGGATTTTTTCTGATTTTTTGTTTTTTTTTTTGGTTTTTTATCGATTTCTTTTAAAAAAAATTTTCGTATATTATTTTGTTTTTTTTTAATTTTTTTTTGATTTCTGATTTTTTTTATCCTTTGATTTTTTGCAATTATTTCCGATTTTTTTCAATTTTTTTTTGAGATAATGTTGAGATTGTTTAAAAATTTTTTGCGATTTTTTAAGACTTTTTGCAAATCTTTTGAATTTTTTCTTTTCCTGTTATAATTTTTTTACGGTTACATTTGTTTCCGGTTTTTGGTTGTTTTTTTGCGATTTTTGTTATTTTTTTGTAATATATTTCGATTTCTTTCATTTTTTGCGAATTCTTTTTCGTTTTGTTTTTTTGCGGTTTTTAGAGTTTTTTTTTTCGATTTTTTACTTTTTTTTCAATTTTTTCACAATTTTATTTTTCATTTTTTTTTTTAAATATTTTCCGATTTTTCTTTCAATTTGTTAAAATGTTTTCTGTTTTTTTTTATTTTGTCTGATTTTTTTTTGATTTTTTCTGATTTTACTGATTTTTATTTTTCCGGCTCATCATTCTAGAAGGGAAAGTATTGTGAACGAGCTAAAAAATTTTCGAGATAAAGATGGAAATATCCCTCTTAAATTTTAAGGTCCCTGAGATGATTAAGAACATTTATAGATGGAAGTCTGTCTGTCTGTCTGTGTGCATGTGTGTGTGTGTATTCTTCCACGATAGAGGCCACACGTTTAATCCAATTGAGCTGAAATTTGGTATATGGGTTTCGGTTATCACAAGTGCCATTGTTAAAAGATTACACAAGCAATATGTCACGGAATTTGACTTGCAATATATCATTTGAAAGCACTTGAAAAACTTCAGAGCAGTCAAAATTATTTCTCCAACTGTCACCTGTCAAAAATAAAAAATGTCAAAATTTGAAATTTAAATACCTGAAGAAAAATTTTCTTATATAATTGATTTTCTTTTGATTTTTTTCAGATTTTCTGCCAATTTTAAATGATTTTTTTCTGATTTTTTCAATTTTTTTTTATGACTTTTTTTCAATTTATTTTCTGAATTTTTCTGATTCGTTCGATTTTTTATTTTATTGTTTTTGTTTTTAATTTTTCTTACATATTATTTTTCGTGATTTTTTTCTAATTCTCCTGTCGGATTTTTTCTGTTCTTTCTGATTCTTTACAGATTTACGTCATATGTATAACCTGTAAAAATAAGGATTTTTGAATCCGAATAATCCTGGAAAAGATATTTTTTCTAATTTTTTCTGGTTTTTATATATTTTTTATATTGTTTTTCCTGATTTTCCGATATTTTCTGGTTTTTTGTTTTTTTTTTGTTTTTTATCGATTTTTTTAAAGTTTTTTTCATTTTTCTTCTTATATTATTTTTTTTTTTTTTGTTTTCTAATTTTTTTTATTCCTCTGATTTTTTGCAATTATTTGCGATTTTTTTGCAATTTTTTTTTGAGATTTTGTTGAGATTGTTTAAAATTTTTTTGCGAATTTTTAAGACTTTTTGTGATTATTTCAAATCCTTTGAATTTTTTCTTTGCCCGTTATAATTTTTTTATGGTTACATTTCTTTCCGGTTTTTTGGTTGTTTTTTTGCGATTTTTGCTATTTTTTGTAATACATTTCGTTTTCTTTCGTTTTTTTTTGCGAATTATTTTTCGTTTTGTTTTTTTTTTGCGGTTTTCAAAGTTTTTTTTTCCATTTTTTTTACAATTTTTTTCTATTTTTTTCGTATTTCAGAATTTTAGTTTTCATTTTTTTTTTAAATTTTCCAATTTTTCTTTCAATTTGTTAAAATGTTTTCTGTTTTTTTGTTATTTTTCTGATTTTTTTTTTGATTTTTTCTGATTTTACTGGTTTTTTATTTTTCCGACTCATCATTCGAGATTCCATATTTATTCTCTAATTTCCCCATTTCCCATATTTTTTTTTTATTTTTTATTACTTTCCCGATTTTTCCCTACTTTTCACTATTTTTCGCAATTTCCCTATTTTTCTTAATTTTGCCCTCTTTTTCTTTATTTTTTTCCTAATTTTTACTTTTTCACAATTATGCCCTATTTCTTCCTTTTTTTCCGTTTTTCCCATATTTTCCAATATTTTTTACTGCTTTCTCTATTTTTCCTATATCTTTCTATTTTTTTTTGTTTTCCAATAGTTTTCCCTCTTTTCTTTATTCTTCCTTATTTTTCCTTACTTGTCTTGTATTTGTAGTTATTTTTTCCTGTTTTGTACTACTTTTTTCATTTTTTTCTATTTTCTCTACCGTTTCCCTATTTTAAACTATTTTCCCCTATTTTTTCCAAATTTCCCAATTTTTCAATATTTTACCCAGATTTTCCTATTTTGCTTAGTTTTTCTTATTTTTTCTCTATTTTTTGCCAATTTTTCAATCTCTCTACCAAATTTTTTTAATATTTTTTTTCCATTTTTTATTACTTCCGCGATTTTTCCTTATTTTTACTATTTTTTCAAAATTTCCCTGTTTTACTCAATTTTGCACAATTTTTCCCTATTTTTTTACAAATTTCTCTTTTTCCGGTTTTCCCATATTTTATCCTATTTTTCATTATTTTCTCTATTTTTACTTTCCCGACCCACCTCCTAGATGGGAAAGTATTGTGAACGAGCTAAAAAATTTTCGAGATAAAGATGGAAATATCCATCTTAAATTTTGAGGTCCCTAAGACGATTAAGACATTTTTCAGGTCTCTTTATCTACATGTGTGTCTGTCTGTGTGTCTGTCTGTTTGTATGTATTCTTCCATGATAGAGACCAAGCGCTTAATCAGATTAAGATGAAATTTGGTATATAGGTTTCGGTTATACATTGAAGGAACCCATTACTTTTTGTACGACATCTGTCAAACGGAAGTGTCACTGTCAAAAAATGACAGAAGCAAAATGTCATGGAGTTTGACTTGCAATAAAGTCATTTAAAAATCTCTATTCAGAACAGTCAAAATTATTTCTCCAACTGTCACCTGTCAAAAATAATATTAAATATCTGAAAAACGTGCCATAATGCGTTTCCTATGTAAATTTGTAAAAACTGTGAAAAACATGTAGTTTCTTTTATTTTTAAATATTTTTGTTCAATTTTCGTTAATGAAACAATAAAAATGAATAGCAAATATTTATTAGAGTAAAACTCGACATCAAATTACCACAATTGATTTATTGATATAAATTTAAAGTTTCAGCGAACTTTCGCCATCATCAGGCCTAAAACGACTTCCGTCAATAAACATGAAATATATTTTAACTTACTAATGTATTTATGGGAGAAGGGGTAAATTTATATATTAAATTGAACTTTAAAAATTTGACAACACTTAGATAATAATCAATAGCAACTGGAAAAAAATACAATAAATATCTATTGAAATTATCTGGCATTACAAGAAGAAGATAAAAATTATGCTTGACAAGTATAAATATTATTTGACAACATTGGAACCATTTGTAATTATTTTATTGGCAATTTTGAGCGCGAATAATAAGCTAAAATCACTCTTTTGTTTTTCTTAGCAAAAAACTAATAGTTTTAGTACTGAAATAATCCAAATAATATTTTTGGTAGAATCAAACAATAAAAATTACGATCCATAAAGTAGATTTTAAAAATGTTATTAAAATGTAAAAACTAAATCGCTCGCTGAAAGCAATAAACCCCCGACATGAAGTACCTATAAACATAAAATTACGAGTATTATTTTAAAAATACACTATACCTTTTATAATTTTAATTCCTAAGGATTTTTCCGCACCGGAAAATCCGCAGCAAAATGATTTACTTATAATAAGCGAGTGCGTTTCGGTTTAAAAAGATTTAAATCACGAACATAAAGTATACCATGTTGGGATCGGCCATTAGGGGAATAATAGTCTCAGCCCTGTAATATTCCAATAACGGATCATGCAGCTTTAGAAAAAAAAAAATGAAAAGTGTAACTAGAATATCAGGATAATGCGAGAAAAGATGATATTTTACACTAATAAAAATACACAAAAAAAACGATACTTTATTTTGTTCATAATAATGATTAAAGCTCAAATATTAATATTTTTAAAAAAACTGAACAAATGTGATTAGAAATCGATAAATGTTTACTACGACAGTCGACGTGTTAACATCGAAGGATCAAAACAGCGCACAACGCTGTTTAATTATTATTAAATTATTATTAACTTATAAAACTGCATTTTAAGCAGTTACATTAAAGTAAGGGTTATTTTCTCACCTATACATTGTAAGAAAATGAAATTATAAAATGTACATTATTTTTTACCACACTGTAAAACACTATCAAAGCAATGGGGACGTATGATGCGGTAGCTACAGCAAATTCATTTGTAGTATATGAAAATATACTTAAAATTTATCACAAAAATAGGCTTGGCTAACTTTGAAACAATACGATTACTAAAAAATAAATTATCAAAATTTTCAAGTGACGTCAGCTACATTAATTAGTTAAAGTAATGTAGATGGCATGACAAGGGATAATTTACAGTTATCTGTCGAGTATTAATATAGTCTATATACAATGCCAATAGCATTAGCGTCTTTAACTATTATAAAAAAAGAAGAAAAAAGCAAAACACTTCAGCGACACATAAACATTAAAATAATAGGTTATGTTATACTGAAAAGTGAAGCATCTGGGGCGCTATTCTTGTCCAGTGGCTTTGAACTGCGCATACGTATTTTGTAGAATGCGAGCGGTTCGGTATTCTTGACCCATGCTTTTACTGACGTATACGATTTCTACGCGAATACTTGCAGGGAGCGGAAAATTGTGGTCGTGTATTGCTTTCGAATAGTTATCCACTAAAAAATTGGCTAATGACACCATTTAATTATGAACATCTTCCAAACACAAATGACCACCTGTATAATTCAAAATACAAAAGTATACGAAGACTAATTGAATGTTGCAATGGCTTATTAAAAATGCTATTTTCAAAATTGTAGTAAAATTATAATTGCAGGAGTTATTTTACATAATTTATGCATTGAACACAAAATTTCATCCCCAGATGAAAAATTCGATAATGCTGATTTTGGTGTATATGAAAACATACAAATAAATTATGAAAAATGACTTCTAGAGCTCCAGCAATTCTTTCTTTACAAAGAGAACTTCGTTCTTTGGCAATTGCAATTCCTTCAAAAACTTGCAATTTCTTTTCGTAGTATGCCTTCTTTTCCTCCAGTTCACTACTCATTCCTTTTTCGAAGCTTTTAACAGTTTCAACAGCATGTGTTAGCTGGTTCTTTCGCCTTGGTACTTCGGTGGTTATTTTATTCACAGAATTTTCTTTCTCTTTTGACCGTTCGTCATCAGTTTCTTTTTTTCTGTCTTCAGTATCCACTGCCTCTGCATTTTCTATTATAATAGTTTCCTCAGCATCATCATTTTGAATATTGTATCCCTCAACACACTCTCCTTACGACTCGTATTACATCATTATCCAAGTCTGGGCAAACTAGAATAGGCCCGTCTCCTGTACCTTGGGCATATTTCCTGACCTCACAGGCTCTTACCATGTCTGTAAAAATATAATATCTAAAAAAATTACATATTTTTCGATCCAAGCATGCTTTTTAGTATTTCAGCAACTTCCATCCATAGCCTCTGGGCATCTTTAATGAAAATGCGTTGGTGAATTTTCCACTTTGTAGTTCTTCGTGCTTCTTTATGAACTCCACAATATTTTTTTTTTGGTTGGCCGTAACTTTTTTTGGTGAAATATTGGAAGTCGAGGGACTATCGAGAGACAACTAAGAGTGCATTCCACTAAGCGTTCACAACGCTCAAAATGTTTTTTCAAAGATATATTGTTGTTGAAGCTTATATTTCTCCAGCAGATGCAATGCGCGGCCTCAGGTAAACATACTTATGTTAAATAAGTTTAGTAAAATTAATTTTAGTTAATATTCAACAGTCATTTATACATTTTTTGTTATATGTTAATAACATAATCTTACTTAACCACTTTTCTGTTTTAGCTTCTGATTTATCTTTTGAAACTAGCCATTTGTAATGTTTATATCAACGCTTGAAACGAGAAACGACCAATAGACCATTCCACTTGAGTGTATAGTCTCCATGATTGTAATGCTCGCAAGCAAGTGGAACGGGAAAAACCGTGGTCGTGAACGTGACTGTTGAGTGCTTAGTGGAACGTACCCTAAGAAGTACAAAATTAAATTGTTCATGTCGCATGTCACATCTCGCAAAACATTAAAAAACAGAAATTTGACATTAGCTACAGTGTTGTCAATTCAATTTTTACGTTAGTTTGGTACGTATACGTTTAGCAAGACGAAGGGTTGCCAAGAATACCACCTTTAGCAAGTGTTCGCAATTTAACCATTCGCATTCAATAAGCATGAGCAATTTACTCACTTGACAAGAATAGCGCCCCTGCTTGATAAGTTTGATAATATTTCTGTCACTTTGTTTTTTTCGTAATGCGTATTATATGGTTTCGGTGTATAAGGGCCGGAGTTTGATTCCCAGTACGGCCAACTTTTTTATGTTTTGATAATTTTTTTAACTTCCAAAAAACAACATAAACATAGTCATTGGTAACCAGTTTAATTTGTACAGTAATATCATTTAATTATAGTAATAAACTGATCAGTAGTAGAAGGTGTGTTTGCTATTTATATTGAGGTAAAAAATATGATGATAATTATTTATAGTTCAGTATTTCTAGTGGTGGGTGTATTAGGGCCGGAACATGCCGGTACCTTTTTTCAGTCCGGTACATTTTTTCAGAATGGATATTGTGGTAGAATTTAACCGACACAAGCCTCACATAAGAAAAAAGCGTTATGCTCCCTTCAAGCGACTCCCTCTGTTTCTGTTCTAAAAAACTTTCTCTCTCCACAATATAATTTTTGTCTCATATAATTTTTTTATATTATTTATAGTTATTTTATAGAGAGAGAAAATTTTTTATATTTTCTCGTTTTTGTCATTTTTCTGATTTTTATTTTTTTTTTTTGTTTTATTGTTTCGAATTTTTCCCTATTTTTTCCCATTGTTCTGTTTTTTTTCTTTTGTATTCTCATTTTTTGTTATTCCTCTGATTTTTTGTGATTATTTGCGATTTTTCTGCCATTTTCTTCGAATTTTGTTGCGATTTTTTTAAATTCATTCGATTTTATTCAGTTTTTTTTCGTTACAATTTTTCTGGTTTGTTCTTTGTGTTTTTTTTCCGTTTTTTTCCGTATTTTACAATTTTATTTTTCATTTTTTTTTAATATTTTTATTTAAATTTGTTTTCTGTTTTTCTTATTACTAATTTTTTCTCGTCATTTTCACATTTTTCTGATTTCTTTTCCGTTTTTTTTTCGATTTTTTCTCATCTTCCCTCATTTTTTGATCATAATTTTTTCTTATTCTTTTAATTTTTGCGATAATTTGCGATTTTCTTCTAGTTTTTTTGGAAGAGAGAAAAAGTTTTTTTATAGTTTTTCGTTTTTTTTTTCTCATTTTTATGATTTTTTGTTTTTTTTTCGAATTTTTCCTCATTTTTCGCCAGTGTTCTGTTCTTTTTTATTTATTTTTTTTTTAATTTTTTCTTATTCCTATGTTTTTTTTGCGATTTTTTTGCCGTTTTCTTCGAATTTTGTTGCGATTTTTTTTAATTCATTCGGTTTTTTTCATTTTTTTTTTTCGTTACAATTTTTCTGGTTTTTTTCGTTGTTCTTTGTGTTTTTTTCCGTTTTTTTCCGTATTTTACAATTTTATTTTTCATTTTTTTTAATATTTTTATTTAAATTTGTTTTCTGTTTTTCTAATTTCTAATTTTTTCTCGTCATTTTCACATTTTTCTGATTTCTTTTCCGTTTTTTTTCGATTTTTTCTCATCTTCCCTCATTTTTTGATCATAATTTTTTCTTATTCTTTTAATTTTTGCGATAATTTGCGATTTTCTTCTAGTTTTTTTGGAAGAGAGAAAAAGTTTTTTTATAGTTTTTCGTTTTTTTTTTCTCATTTTTATGATTTTTTGTTTTTTTTTCGAATTTTTCCTCATTTTTCGCCAGTGTTCTGTTCTTTTTTATTTATTTTTTTTTTAATTTTTTCTTATTCCTATGTTTTTTTTGCGATTTTTTTGCCGTTTTCTTCGAATTTTGTTGCGATTTTTTTTAATTCATTCGGTTTTTTTCATTTTTTTTTTTCGTTACAATTTTTCTGGTTTTTTTCGTTGTTCTTTGTGTTTTTTTCCGTTTTTTTCCGTATTTTACAATTTTATTTTTCATTTTTTTTAATATTTTTATTTAAATTTGTTTTCTGTTTTTCTTATTACTAATTTTTTCTCGTCATTTTCACATTTTTCTGATTTCTTTTCCGTTTTTTTTCGATTTTTTCTCATCTTCCCTCATTTTTTGATCATAATTTTTTCTTATTCTTTTAATTTTTGCGATAATTTGCGATTTTCTTTTATTTTTTTTGGAAGAGAGAAAAAGTTTTTTTACAGTTTTTCGTTTTTTTTTCTCATTTTTATGATTTTTTGTTTTTTTTTCGAATTTTTCCTCATTTTTCGGCATTGTTCTGTTCTTTTTTATTTATTTATTTTTAAATTTTTTCTTATTCCTATGTTTTTTTGCGATTTTTTTGCCGTTTTCTTCGAATTTTATTGCGATTTTTTTTAATTCATTCGGTTTTTTTCATTTTTTTTTTCGTTACAATTTTTCTGGTTTTTTTCGTTGTTCTTTGGGTTTTTTTTTCCGTTTTTTTAGTATTTTACAATTTTATTTTTCATTTTTTTTTAATATTTTTATTTAAATTTTTTTTCTGTTTTTCTTATTACTAATTTTTTCTCGTCATTTTCACATTTTTCTGATTTCTTTTCCGTTTTTTTTTCGATTTTTTCTCATCTTCCCTCATTTTTTGATCTTAATTTTTTCTTATTCTTTTAATTTTTGCGATAATTTGCGATTTTCTTCTAGTTTTTTTGGAAGAGAGAAAAAGTTTTTTTTATAGTTTTTCGTTTTTTTTTCTCATTTTTATGATTTTTTGTTTTTTTTTCGACTTTTTCCTCTTTTTCGGCATTGTTCTGTTCTTTTTTATTTATTTTTTTTTAATTTTTTCTTATTCCTATGTTTTTTTGCGATTTTTTTGCCGTTTTCTTGAATTTTGTTGCGATTTTTTTTAATTCATTCGATTTTTTTCATTTTTTTTTTCAATTTTTTTATCGTTACATTTTTTCTGGTTTTTTAATTGTTCTTTTTTTTCTTTGTTGTTTCTTCTTTTTTTTTGCGTTTTTTTACATCGTTTTTTTGAAATTTTTAGCACTTGGTCTTTCCATTTTACAATTTTCTTTTTCATTTTTGCCAATATTTTTGGTTAAATTTGTTTTCTGTTTTTCTTATTACTCCAATACTTTCTGTTTTTTTTGGGTTAAAATTTTTTCTCGTATTTTTCTTATTTTTCTGATTTTTCGTTTTCTTTTATGTTCTATTTTTCTCTCATTTTTCATATTCTTGTATTTTTTTGCAATTAATTGCAATTTTTTTCTCATTTTTTTGTGATTTTTTTGCAATTTATTTAAATTTTTTCGAATTTTTAATTTTTTTAAAAGTTTTTTTTACTGTTACAATTGTTTCCGTATTTTCGTTTTTTTTGTTAAATTTTTTGTTTTTTCTTTTGCTATATTTTTCGATTTCTTACGTTTTTTGCGTCGTTTTTGTTATTGCGATTTTAACCGTTTGATTTTTTCGTTTTTTGCCAAATATTCTGATTTTTCTTTAAATTTTTTCCGATGTTTTCTATTTTTTTTCTCCAAAATTAATGTTTATTAGATTTCGCTTTTTTAACTTCTTTAAAACTACATAAAAATACTGACTGGTAATCAGTTTCATTTATACAGTAAAGTGTCTTTTTTCTTCATTTTTTTTTCAAAGTTCGAGATGAAAAAATTAGATGGTTTATTTTATTTTCCGATGTACGATATAAACAAGTAGATCCGATGTACTGCTAGTCACGACGAAAATAAAAACAATGCAATTTTCTTCTTTTCTCATGTTTACATCTGGCCTCTATTTAATAAGGAATTCAATTACTGCCATCTCTGAACAGTATTATCAATTAATGTAGATATTTTTAATTTATTTTTTTTTTTAATAAAATATATTTTTAAAAAATTTATAAATATTTTTTCTAGGCATATTTGATAACAGACTTTTAAGTGCTAATTTAAAAATTTTACATAATACGTCCCCATTGTTGGAACCCACTTTCAGTATATAATTAATTACATGATGTATTGAAATCTCAGAAAATACGAGTTATGTGCAAAAAATGTTTGCTGTAATTAATAGTAAAATAAGCAAGTTACGACTGCTCTCTATGAGAGATAATAAAACAGTGGTCTTTCTGATGGGTTATTTTATTTTTAGCAAAAGCATAAAAGCTAGACGAATCTGGTGAGAATTTGAATGAATCTCATTAGATCATATTTAGTGTTGTGTTTTTGGGTAACTATCGATTTGACTGCTTTGAAAAGAGACAATCCCGTCTTGCATAAGAGCGACCGAGAGGGAAGAGTTATAAATGAAGACAGCGTATAACTAAAGAATGTTGGATCTATTTAGGAATTGGAGTGACGTAGCTATGCAAGCTGTGACTTGAATGAAAAAATTTGTCGTTTATAAAGAACTTAGTTGCAAAGTAATAACAATATTAAATATGATTTTAAATATGTATTATTAAATTTGATTTTAAGAACACATATAGATAAATTGTGGATAATTTTCCAGTGAAATTTATTCAAAAATATTTTTAAAAAAACTCTTGAAACACCATTTTTGAAAAGTTATGAAAAATTCTTAAAAGATTCTTGAAAAATCCTTGGAAAATCCAGGAGAATCCCTTAAAATATTCTTGAACAGAATTTTTGACAATTTTGGAAAAATCTCTAAAAATTAAATTCTCATTTGTTTCTCTACCCAAATACTTTTAGTGTTCAATTAAATTTGCACCACTCTATATAGCTCTAAATATTATTACACCCAAACAAGTATCCTTTGAAGTGGTCAACAATTCCTGGTCGTATAAAAAAGTAAGCCGGATTTTATGCGTCGAGTTCGATATTAAGAGGATTTTCATTTCGAGCATCGCGTAATCCAGAGTAGCAAAACAACAAAAAGATTTTCCATTAAAGCGGAAAAATATTCGAGTTATGTGCGAGAAATTTTTATATATTTATATTGGGAAGGCGACGATACGCGTAAAGGATTTGGGAATTAAGATATGAGATGGATTTTTAGTAAAAATATCTTATGATTATTAAATAATAAAACTAAACAAATTGACTTATTTTTTTATTAATTGTTAATTTTTTAATATACCGGGTGGTTCGTAAGTTGTGGCTCATTAAACCTTTAACTGCGGCAAAATTTTGTATCGCTGAATGCTCTAGGGACAAAAATATTAAAAATATATTAAACATTTTGATATAAGTTGAATTTTGAATTAATTTAAATAAATAATAAACTTGATTGTAATAATTTTCAAAAAGTTAAAAACAAAACTTGAGATTTAAGAAATTCAAAAATTTCGGAAATATATCTAAAAAATTTTAAATGACCAATAAATAAAAATATCTGGTCAAAGATTTGAATTGAAGAATTTATAAATAAAAAAAATTTGAAATTTTGAAATTTTTTTAAAAATTTGAAAAAGTAAAATGTCAAAACATTCAAAAATTTCTAAAATATATCGAAAAATTTGAAAAAATATAAAATTATTTGAATAACTAAAAATGTTTCAAAAAATTCAAGAATTTTAAACATTTCAAAAATGTCAAAATATATTAAACATTTTGAATTAATTTAAATAAATAATAAACTTTATTGTAATAATTTTCAAAATTTTAAAAACAAAACTTGAGATTTAAGAAATTCCAAAATTTTGGAAATATATCTAAAAAATTCAAAATTTTAAATGACCAATAAATAAAAATGTCTGGTCACAAATTTGAATAATTTCAAAAATTTATAAAAAAAATTGAAAAATTTCAAAAAGTAAAATGTCAAAACATTCAAAAATTTCTAAAATATATCGAAAAATTTGAAAAAACATAAAATTATTTGAATAACTAAAAATGTTTCAAAACATTTCAAGAATTTTAAACATTTCAAAAATGTCAAAATATATTAAACATTTTGAAATAATTTAAATAAATAACAAACTTGATTGTAATAAATTTCAAAAAATTTAAAACAAAACTGAGTTTTAAGAAATTCAAAAATTTCGAAAATATATCAAAAAATTCCAAATTTTTAAAAGACTAATAAATACAAATGTCTAGAAGTCAAAAAATTATAAAAAAATTTTAAAAATTTGAAATGTTGCAATTTTATTTTCAAAAATTTCAGAAAGTAAAAAATGTCAAATTATTCAAACAAATTTAAACTATATTGAAAATTTTCAAAAAATATAAAATTATTTGTTTAATTAAAAATTTTTCAAAAAATTCAAGAATTTTAAAAATTTCAAAAATGTAAAAATATTGAAAAATCCATTAAACTTTTTGCCGTTAGTTGAATTTTAAATCAATTTAAATAAATAATAAAATTAATTGTAATAATTTTCAAAAATTTAAAAACAAAACTTAAGATTTAAGAAATTCAAAAATTTCGAAAATATATCAAAAAATTCCAAATTTTTAAAAGACTAATAAATACAAATGTCTAGAACTCAAAAAGTTATAAAAAAATTTGAAATTTTGAAATTTTATTTTCAAAAATTTCAGAAAATAAAAAATGTCAAATTATTCAAAAAATTTTTAAAATATATTGAAAATTTTCAAAAAATTTAAAATTATTAGATTAATTAAAAATTTTTCAAAAATTTCAAGAATTTTAAAAATTTCAACAATGTAAAAATATTGAAAAATCCATTAAACATTTTGCCATTAGTTGAATTTTTAGTCAATTTAAATAATACATCAATTAACTTGATTGTAATAATTTTCAAAAATTTAAAAACAAAAGTAAGTTTTAAGAAATTCAGAAATTTCGAAAATATATCAAAAAATTCCAAAATTTCAAAACAATAGATAAATAAAAATGTCTAGAACTTCATAAATTTGGATAATTTCAAAAATATATTAAAAATTTCGAAAAATTTGAAATTTTACAATTGTTTTAAAAAATTTCAAATGGTAAAAATGTCAAAAATTTCTAAAATATATTAAAAATTTCAAAAAATATAAAATTATTTGATTAATTAAGATATTTCAAGAATTTTAAACATTTCAAAAATGTCAAAATATTTAAAAATACATTAAACATTTTGCCATTAATTGAATTTTTAGTGAATTTAAATAAAAAATCAATAACCTTGATTGCAATAATTTTCAAAAATTTAAAAACAAAAGTGAGTTTTAAGAAATTCAAAAATTTCGAAAATATACCATAAAATTCCAAAATTTCAAAAAATAAACAAATAAAAATGTCTAGAACTTCAAAAATTTGGATAATTTCAAAAATATATCAAAAGTATTAAAAAATTTGAAAAATAAAAATGTCAAAATATTCAAAAATTTCTAAAATATATTGAAACATTTCAAAAAATATAAAATTATTTGATTAATTAAAATGTTTCAATAATTTCAAGAATTTTAAACATTTTAAAAATGTCAAAATATTTAAAAATACATTAAACATTTTGCCGTTAGTTGAATTTTGAATAAACTTGATTGAAATAATTTTCAAAAATTTAAAAACAGAACAACAAAAAGAAATTCAAATATGGATAAATGTGGATAATTTCAAATGTGTACCAAAAATTTAAAAAATATATCAAATATTTCTTAAACATATCGAAAAATTTCAAAAAAAAAATTTTTTTGGTTAATTAAAAATATTTCAAGAATTTTAAACATTTAAAAAATGTCAAGAGTTTCAAAAAATATTAAAAAATTATTCGAAAATTTTAAAAATTGAAAAAATTGTAAAAGTTTGTAAAAATTTGTAAAAATTTGTAAAAATTTGTAAAAATTTGTAAAAATTTGTAAAAATTTGTAAAAATTTGTAAAAATTTGTAAAAATTTGTAAAAATTTGTAAATATTTGTAAAAATTTGTAAAAATTTGTAAAAATTTGTAAAAATTTCTAAAAATTTGTAAAAATTCGTAAAAATTTGTAAAAATTTGTAAAAATTTATAAAAATTTATAAAAAATTTGTAAAAATTTGTAAAAATTTGTAAAAATTTGTAAAAATTTGTAAATATTTGTACAAATTTGTAAAAATTTGTAAAAATTTGTAAAAATTTGTAAATATTTGTAAAATTTTGTAAAAATTTGTAAAAATTTGTAAAAATTTGTAAAAATTTGTAAAAATTTGTAAAAATTTGTAAAAATTTGTAAAAATTTGTAAAAAATTGTAAAAATTTGTAAAAATTTGTAAAAATTTGTAAAAATTTGTAAAAATTTGTAAAAATTTGTAAAAATATGTAAAAATTTGTAAAAATTTGTAAAAATTTGTAAAAATTTGTAAAAATTTGTAAAAATTTGTAAAAATTTGCGAGGAAATAACAAAATATACAAAAATTTTTATTTACGATTTCCACATCACAGCATATTTTTTACGAATAATGATAACAGGGGACCTAAGTGAAAATATAATATAATAAAAACTTACACTATAGTTCGATGGGAAAAAAATTCAATAAGCGGTACAGACTATATAGAAGTCAATTGTTTTGACTAAAGAGGCAAAGAGAGAGAATTGTTAACATGGGAAAGAGATTTTATATTAATACCCAGAAGAGAGGGAGATCTTGAGAAGGGATATCAAGCGAGTCTGAAATTAAAATATACTGAGCAGAGGAATAATGAAAATACAGGGCGGCATATAGAAAAAAAACGTAACATTATCATCTTTGTACTGTTTCGTTTTCATCCGTTATTTTACTTCCTTGTTTGTCTTTTATATATATGATTCGCTGTAATAATTATTTTACTCTCTAAGTAAATATTTGTAAACAAATCAATTTAAACAATAAAGAGAATATTTTAATAAACATTTACCTTTCTCTTTATTCCTAATTCAATTTATGACTTTACGTATTTAAAATTGAATTGAAAACAATTCAAAAATTCATCGAACAATGCAATGCAACGGTAGAAAGTTCCTACTCAATATATATGCGAACTTTTTACACGCTGTAATAACATATTGGGCATTTGCATGAAGAGCAGAGAGCAATTCTGCATAGTCATGTACCCTTTCTAACAATTCTGCCCTTCATGTGCTAATTTATAACCATGCATATATATGATAGTGCGCGGCCCCTTAAACGGCTTTTGGATAGTACATACGGGCCTTCGTACGCAGAATATGAAATTAGGTAGACAGACGGAAGCGTATTTAGGAGAATTAATATAAATTTCTGTGATATGTGACTATACAGGATGGTCAATTATTCTAGATTATATTTATAATGATTCACCACATTCTATTTTTAGAAATATAATTACAAAAATTAATTAGTTTTATTTGACTGATCGAAAAAATAAGATTGCAGTATTTTGGCGCCTTAGTTCAAGTTTCAGATTGCCTCTGGCGCCACCTTCCGTTTATAGTGTGAAAGTCACTTGCATGGGCAGCGTCAGTGAAGAATAAATACTCCAGTGGTCGTTATGGTATCGACCAAATTACTGACAGCCATAATTCGAAAAAATTGTAACGACAAAATGTGTAGAAAATGTTATAATTTACAACTTGTAATTTTTCATAAAAATGCATAATTTAAGATATGAAAAAATTTACCTTTTTGATAAATCTGGCAACAATGGTTTGAAAATTTTAATCATGTATAGTATACAAAATATATGTGTAGAACTTAATTGCCATCTTGTTTATGAACGACGTTATGAGTTAGAAATGTGAATTTTTTTCAATAATTTTGTTTTCAATTTTTTTTTTTTTGGTATTTTTTCCTGTCTTTTATCTTGAAAATTTTTTCTTTAATAATTTTTTTACTCCTTGTTTTTTTTTTAATTTCCACTTTTTTTCCTTCTAAAAATTAGACGCTTATTTAGATAATTCTCTCTTATTTGGTACTTTTTCCCCTACTTTCTATTAATAATTTTCCCTCTATTTTATTCAAAAATGTGAGTTTTTTCGATAATTCTCTCTTCAACTTTTTTGTAATCTTTTGGTACTTTTTTCCCCTCTTTTCTCTTGAAAATTTCTGCTCTTTTCTCTTGAAAAAAATGGCACGTTTTCGCCTATTTTTCTTCGCATTTTAATGCCTAAATAACCCTTCTTTTCACTCAAAAATTTCATCTCTTTCATTAGAAAAAATGGTATTTTTTTATTTATTTTTTCTAATATTTTCATTTTTGAACCTAAATTTCCCCTGTTTTCACTCAGAAATTTCCCCACTTTTCTATCAAAAAAATGACTTTTTTTGTTTTTTTTTACCTAAATTCCCCCTCTTTTCAGCACTTTTCTCTTGAAAAAGTTGCCCCTTTTGTCTTTTTTGATTTTTCGAAAATTAGCTTTTTTGCACCTAAATTTCACCTCTCTTCACTCAAAAATTTCCTCTCATTTTTGTTGGAAAATTGGTACTTTATTGCCTTTTTCTTCTTAAAAACTTGCATTTTTAGGCCTTAGTTTCCCCTCTTTTTACACAAAAATTTCCCCTTTTTTTTCTCTCGAAAAAATGGCTCTTTTATTATTTTTTCCTAAAATTTGCATTTTTGGACCTAATTTTCGCATTTTTTACTCAAAAATTTCCTCCTTTCTCTCGAAAACATAAAACTTTTTTGTTTTTTTTTTCTTCAAAATTAGCAGTTTTTGATCCAACTTTTCCTACTTTTCACTTAAAAATTTCCCCTCTTTTCTCTTGAAAAATGGCTCCTTTTTTATTCTAAAAGTTGGCTTTTTGGATCTCAATTTCCCTCTTTTCACTCATAAATTTTCCCACTTTTCTCGCGAAAAAATGACCGTTTTTGCTTTTTTCTTTTTTCAAAATTTGAAGTTTTTTGACCTAAATTACCCCTCCTTTCACTCAAAAATTTCCCCTCTTTTCTCTTGAAAAATGGCAATTTCTTTGCTTTTTATTTTCTTAAAAATTTGCGTTTTTGGCCATAAATTTTCTTGTTTCTCTCAAAAAAATGGCTTTTTTATTTCTTTTAATAAAATTTGCATTTTTCTACCTAAATTTCCACTCTTTCACTCACAAATTTCCCCTTTTCTCTCGAAAAAAAAAAATGAAACTTTTTGTCTTTTTTTTTCCTTAAAAATTTGCAGTTTTAGACTTAAATTTACCCTCTTTTCACTCAAAAATTTCCTCTTTTCTCTTGAAAAAAATGGCACCTTTTGCCTTATTTTCTTCAAAATTTGCATTTCTGGGCCTAAATTTCCCCCATTTTTACTAAAAAAATTTCCCTCTTGAAATAATGGCTTTTTTTTTCTTCTAAAATTTGCATTTCGGGACCTAAAATTCCCCTCTTTTCACTCACAAATTTCCCCTCTTTTGTCCAGAAAAAATTGCACGTTTTCTGTTTTTTTTTTCTAGAAAATTTGCATTTTGGACTTAAATGTCCCCTCTTTTTTCGGGAAAATTTCTCATTTTTTCTTTTGGAAAAATGGCTCTTTGCATTTTTTTCTCAAAAATTTGCATTTTTGACCAAAATTTACCCTCTTTACTATTGAAAAAAATAACCCATTTATTTTTTTTTATAAAATTTGTCACTTCCGGTTTTCAGATTAACAAGAAAAAAAAACAGGTTGTCTCCTGCTATCATAAATATGTATATAAAAAAAGTCAAAAAAGTGCCATTTTTTGAAGAGAAAAAATGTCACTTTTTTGCTTTTTTTTCTTAAAAATTTGCATTTTTGGTCCTAAATTTCTCCTTTTTTTACTAAAAAATTATCCCATCTGGAAATAGTGGTTCTTTTAAAATTTTTTTTTCTAAAATTTGCATTTTTGGACCCAAATTTTTCTCTCCTTTCAGTCACATAATTGCAGTTTTTTCTCTTGAAAAAATTGTACATTTCTGTTTTTTTTTTCGAATTTGCATTTTTGAACTTAAATTTACAATCTTTTCATTTATAATATTCCCCTCTTTTCTCTTGAAAATTTTGCTTTTTTTCTTTCGGAAAAATGGCCCTCTTGCCCTATTCTCAAAAATTTGCATTTTTGACCTAAATTTACCCTCTTTTCACTCAATCACTCTTGAAAAAATGACCCATTTATTTTTTTTATAAAATTTGTCACTTCCGGTTTTCAGATTAATAAGAAAAAAACAGGTTGTATCCTTGCTGTCATAAATATGTATATAAAAAATGCCAAAAAAGTACCATTTTTTGAAGAGAAAAAATGTCACTTTTTTGCTTTTTTTTCTTAAAAACTTGCATTTCAGGTCCTAAATTTCCCCTCTTTTTACTAAAAAAATTTCCCGTCTTCAAATAATGACTCTTTTTAATTTTTTTTCTTCTAAAATTTGCATTTCGGGACCTAAAATTCCCCTCTTTTCACACACAAATTTTCCCCTCCTTTCTCTTGTAAAAATTGTACCTTTTCTGTTTTTTTTTATCAAAAATTTGCATTTTGGACTTAAATTTCCCCACTTTTTTCTCGAAAATTACTCATTTTTCTTTTGGAAAAATGGCACCTTGCCTTTTTTTTTCTTAAAAATTTGCATTTTTTTTTATTGTTGCCTTTCTTTGATTAAATTTCCCCTTTTTTCACTAAAAAATTTTCCCCTTTGGAAATAATTTGTATTTTTGAAATTTCTATGTTCAATCACAAATTTCCCGTCTTTTCCTTTGATAAAATTGCACCTTTTTTGTTTTTTTTCTCCAAAAATTTGAATTTTTGGATTTAAATTTCCCCTCTTTTCACCCATTATATTCCCCTCTATTCTCCCGAAAATTTCTCATTTTTTCTTTTGGAAAAATGTCACTTTTGCCTTTTTTTCTCAAAAATTTGTATTTTTGACCAAAATTTCACCTCTTTTCACTCACTCTCGAAAAATGGCCCAGTTGTTTTTTATTTTGTTGAAAAAAAAATATATATACTTCTCCAAAAAACGTATAGTCTAAAATCAGTAAAATTTGTCATCTTTATCTATACTTTATCAAAACTCATTTTGGTAATAGAAAAATGTGGGAACGAGACGTCGGCGTCATATCATCGGAATCGGTGGCGTCAAATCGAATCCGCGCGACTGAGACGTCCTCGTTTAATTTTCCACTTGTCACCCCGAAGTGAGTTTCACCGTTGTAGAATGAGATGAGGAAAGAAGAGAAAGCCTTCCAAGATTTTCCATGTAGATGTGATGAACTTCTAAGTTTGTAAGAGAGGAAAGAGAACGCCGAACACGTATATCAGATCTAAACGACTCACAAGTTTTACTAAAGTTTACTTATAGGAGTCTTATAGTCAATGAGCTAAAGAAAAATAATAAAAATTATTTAAATTAATATCTATAAATAATTAAGAAAATTTAGAAATATGGTCAAAATTACTTTTTAAATTTTCATCAAAATCATTAGATATAATTTAAAAAGTTTTAAAATTTGTTAAATTTTAAAAAACCAACTTTCCGTACACTCCTAGTAAAATAAATGTTTAATCAATTATTTTTCGGAACTTTTTAAATACAGCCTATTATTTCTTTTTTAAAATAGCATTTTTAATTTTCTCTAAAAAATAGGCGCAGTCGTTATATATTTCTTTCACGCCCTCTAGTGACGATACTATACGGAATTCGAAATATCTTGATATCGTATAATTGTTCATAAAAATCTATAATTTTGACTCAATCAAATTATGAGGGATTCCAAATAATAGTCAAGACAAAATTTGTAGGAAATTTTATGATGTACAATTTTGAAATCTTGTAATTTTGGTTCAAAATCTAAAAATAGTGCAAAAGTCTATATATATTTTTTTCACGTTCTCTATCGGCCAAATTATACCGAATTATAAATAAAAGTCAAAACAAAATTTGTAGGAAATTTTATGCTCTATAATTTTGATATCTTTTAATTTCTCATAAAAATCCAAAATTTTGGCTCAAAATCTAAAAAAAAGCGCAAAAGTCCATATATATTTTTATCACGCCCTCTAACGGCCAAATTATGCGGAATTCTAACTAGAAGTCAAAATAAAATGTGTCGGAAATTTAATGCTCTACAATTTTGATATCTTTTAATTTCTCATAAAAATCCAAAATTTTGGCTCAAAAACTAAAAAAAAACGCAAAAGTCCATATATATTTTTCTTACGCCCTCTATCGGCCAAATTATGCTAAATTCTAAATAAAAGTCAAGACAAAATTTGTATAAAATTTTATGCTCTACAATTTTGATATCCTTCAATTTTTCACAAAAATCCATAATTTTGGCTCAAAAACTAAAAAAAAGCGCAAAAATCCATATATATTTTTCTTACGCCCTCTATCGGCCAAATTATGCAAAATTCTAAATAAAAGTCAAGACAAAATTTGTATAAAATTTTATGCTCTACAATTTTGATATCCTTCAATTTTTCACAAAAATCCATAATTTTGGCTCAAAAACTAAAAAAAAGCGCAAAAATCCATATATATTTCTCTTACGCCCTCTATCGGCCAAATTATGCGAAATTCTAAATAAAAGTCAAGACAAAATTTGTATAAAATTTTATGCTGTACAATTTTGATATCTTTCAATTTTTCACAAAAATCCATAATTTTGGCTCAAAAACTAAAAAAAAAGCTCAAAAATCCATATATATTTCTCTTACGCCCTCTATCGGCCAAGTGATGCGAAATTCTAAATAAAAGTCAAGACAAAATTTGTACAAAATTTTATGCTCTACAATTTTAATATCCTTCATTTTTTCACAAAAATCCATAATTTTGGCTCAAAAACTAAAAAA
This sequence comes from Neocrepidodera transversa, assembly GCA_963243735.1. Classification (NCBI taxonomy): domain Eukaryota; kingdom Metazoa; phylum Arthropoda; class Insecta; order Coleoptera; family Chrysomelidae; genus Neocrepidodera; species Neocrepidodera transversa. Next base: position 4,205,454 of record OY725347.1, on the reverse strand, counting down.
AAGCGCAAAAATCCATATATATTTCTCTTACGCCCTCTATCGGCCAAATTATGGGAAATTCTAAATAAAAGTCAAGACAAAATTTGTATAAAATTTTATGCTGTACAATTTTGATATCTTTCAATTTTTCACAAAAATCCATAATTTTGGCTCAAAAACTAAAAAAAAAGCGCAAAAATCCATATATATTTCTCTTACGCCCTCTATCGGCCAAATTATGCGAAATTCTAAATAAAAGTGAAGACAAAATTTGTATTAAATTTTATGCTGTACAATTTTGATATCTTTCAATTGTTCACAAAAATCTATAATTTTGGCTCAAAATCTAAAAAAAGCGCAAAAATCCATATATATTTCTCTTACGCCCTCTATCTGCCAAATTAAGCCGAATTAGAAATAAAAGTCAAGACAAAATTTGTAGGAAATTTTATGCTCTACAATTTTCAGATCCTTTAATTTTTCACAAAAATCCATAATTTTGCATCAAAATCTAAAAAAATGCCAAAAGTCTATATATATATTTCTTTCATGCCCTCTAACGGCCAAATTATGCCTAATTCTAAATGAAAGTCAAGATAAAATTTATTTTATGTTCTATAATTTGTATACCTATATATTTCTTTCACGCTTTTTCGCGGTGAATTAATTCGTATACAAAACTTAGAAGATAGTCAATAAAAATAAGAAAAATAAATCAAAACAGAATCAAACGATAGCGTGGATAATAAAGAAGATGGCTAGATGATGATGAAGAAAAATATGTACAAAGATTGCTGAAATCATGCTGAAATTGAATAACCACAAGAATAGAAGACAAACTAAGAGAGAATAATAATCAAGTCGCAGTGTTAAATAATTCATAAAATATTCAAGAATCAAGAAGAAAGGATAAAGAAGAATTAAGGAAGAACATACAAGAATCAAGTAAGAAAATAGAAAAGAAAACTATAGAAGTACAAAACTTTACCATATACCACGATTCAATTAGTTCTCATTAGTGGCAGTTGGAGTTCAATTTGAGTTGGAGTTGGACCTGAAAACTAGATCCAGCTACAATATATGCTCTTTAGTAGATTCTGCGAGTCGTAAAGTAAATATTTCAAAGCCTGACGAGTTGACCCCACTCCATAAACGGCCAAAAATTCCCCTCAAAATGGGTGAAACTAGATGCTTATTCTCATACAGAGACAACCAGCTTCACTCCCTATGGAACACTGAATACGATGGTGATGCTGGATTTTTTCTTATAAGCAAACTAACCCATCAAACGGTCAAAAACTCTTCGGGGCGTAATAAAGGCGTTATCGGGGGTGACTCATTTCAGTCTGTATAGAGATCAATTGTTGCACCCTTTTGTCAGTTTAAAAATATATGTTTAGTAGAAGAAAAGAGAAAGAAGCCGTTGCATATTTGTTGCTCTAAACAGTACTTCTTTTTACCGGGAAGTAATCGAACTATTTGTAATAGATGTTATCAGTAAATTTGACATAGTCATTTTTTTTTTGCTTTAACGCACACCAGACTGTTATCCTGTCTGGCAGTCGGAAGCTCGAGATTTCAATACTCCCTAGTTAGTTTCCCAATGATCCCGCTAATTTATCTTCTGGATGTCCATCAGTCATACCAGCCATATTTATTTCTATTTTTTGTGTCTATCCTGCTGCCGTATGTACGCCTCCTCGTCTCCCCTCCGACTCCTTCTCTTTGAGTACCTGCCTTACAAGATCGTGACCCATCTTTCTGGGCTTCAGACCATTAGTTCCACCAAATGTCAAACCTCGTCCACCACCCCTTTAATCAACTACCATCGTGTTCTACATTCTCGAAAATGGGAGGAGTCGTAGTCTCGTTAGGCTATAAAATATTTACATGTCTGTCCGATTTATTTAGGGATAGGTAGAGCTGAAGGAGTGTAGCCTGGTTGAGTTGTGCCTAAACTGTCAATCCGGCTACCACGCCTGCTTGGAAGTCCTGCCTGTAAGGTCCGATCTGACCAAAGTGAAACTTCACTGCACAAACCTTGTTACACACCATTTTCTTATTCGCCACCAAATTTGTATTAAATAAAGACAATTATGTACTTTTAATTTTATTTAATTAGCAGTTTGTAAGTTTTAGCAGCAAGTAAAGTCTGTCCTATTGACCTACAATAGTTTAGTCGAGACCATAACGACCTATGGATTATTTTTATATTCACTGACGTTGCCCAGAATAAGTGGCTATAAACGGAAGATGGCGAGATAATGCGAGAATTAGCCAAAACGCCGAGTGACCCGTAAGGATCCAAAAGCGTTACAAAACTAATAAGAACACGAGAAAATAATTGAAAGAAGACAACTATAAAGAAAGCCAACAGAAGATAACTTATGCAGGTAAAAAGTAGATAATATTCGAGAAGAAATAAGAAAGGATTTAAATAAGAAAACCAAAAAAAAAGAAAAGTAATTATCAAAATAAATGTAAAAGACGATAAAAAAATTGAAATTTTACAAATGGAAGATTATTCTGATTGAAAGATTTTGACACACAAAAGAAATTATTAAAATTAAAAAGATAAAGGGAAAGCAGCCTAAATAAACAAAATAGCATGTCAGGAATGATTAATTCTTAATTTCATACAGGGTGATATAGCAGCGCACTAATAACTAATTTTAGTAATAATAAATTATGAGACTAACTAACGCCTGAAACAATCAAGTATGCATACTAAAAGTTAGTAATCGCTGTCTTAATAATTCACCAGATTAAAAAAAACATTGATGAATAATATGAAAGATTTTATATCCAAAATATTTGCCATTATAGAAATTTTTAAATAGTTAACTTAATTTTTTTTTGTCTCCCGGACTAAGTTTGCTAGTGTATGGATAAGTTTAGTTTCATTCTTTTTGGGAATCGTTGAATGAATAACAATAGCCTTCGATTGAGATTTAAAAGTTCGATAAAGTTTTGATCAGCATGAAGTAAGTCGTAAAAGTTCCTAAAACTTTCACAAAGTTAAAGAATTTTTTTCTAGTACAAACTATTATAAATTTGTTAAGTTTATGATATTCCTTTCTATAATAAATGATATTAAAACAGAATAAAGTTTTATAACAATTATATATTTATTATAATAGATACAGGGTGGACCAAAAGTAATTATACTATAATTTATAATTTATTATTTTAATTTTTTAGATTTTTTATAGTAGTTAGTTCATTCTTGACCGGAAGTGACCTGTCAAACTTCTCAAAATTGCGGCAAATTGAAATAGCGCTCCGCAAGGTTCATTTAAAGGAGCCCCATACTTATAGCTCTATTATAAGTGACGTAATTATCCATCTGAAACTTTTATTTTTCACTTATTTATTAACTATTTATTAATATTTATTATTAAATTTAATTATTTTTATTGTTGCATAGTTGTTTTTCTCTCGCACCTTCTGTTCAGTCATCTGCCATTCTTCTTCTTTTCCATTCAGATTTTAGTGGTTTATTGATTATTTTTTTCTTGCGTTCATTTTGAATCAGATCATGATATTGAGGTTGTTTTTCAGTCAATGACGAAATCTGCCCATAAATTTATAAAAGTTTAATTTCTTTATTAATATATAAATTAAAGGATATTACCAAAACTCCTTATAAGTAATTTTATAAAATAGCTAATAATTGCCGTATTACGTAACTTTAATTTAATGCCATTATAATGTCATTAAGGTCATTATTATTCAAGTTTAGTTTTAGTTTATGCTGTCGATTCATTAAATTTTACTTAAAAAGATTAAGGCTTTCTATAAAATGAAATGAGGATAGTTTTTATTATTATTTAAAAGGTCAAAGAAAGAATAAATAAAATGTATTAATATCAACAAAATAACTCTATTATAAGGTTAATTAAAAAATTGTCAAGTATTTTAAAAAAAATCCGTTTAAAATTAGTTAATATTAAAAAAATATCAAAACAGACTATTTAGTGGAAAACATTATATATGAATTTCAAAAATGATTAAAATTTACAGTTCATTGTCAAAACCTGAAAAAAAAATTAACTATTTTACATGGTTAGATAGAGAAAAATCAACGAAAGAACCTCCAATTTTATGACCTCCTGAATATTTTTAAAGGACCTCCTTTAAGGACCCACGAAAGAACCCGAAATTTTAGGACCCCAAATATTTTTTAGCGCCATTTATGGTGAAATTTTAATATTTTGAAGCATTTAAGTTCATTTATTTTTAATTGAAAAAACCTTATTCGAACTACCATCTTCTGTATCTGAAACTTCTGAAAGTCGATACTATAACACACTCGAGTATTAATTGTTAACTGTAGGTTTCTACATATCCATGTAATATAAGTTGCCTATCTTGTGTATTATACTTTGCCTACCCATCGACGTCTTAGTAGTGCGCCATCTATGGTGAGATATAGGTTAGTCCACTTGAAAAGAAAGCGTAGCTTAGGTATTGTCCCTTGACACAAGAAAAAGGAAGTGGTGGGGGTGTCCAATGTGCCCCAATCCCTACCGTTACAATATTTTCGCAAACATACAATTTACATTTCGTTAATTAGTTTAAAAATATAATTTTTTATAAATTATTTTTTATATGGAAGATAACTGACCGGACAGCATTTAAAAAAAATTACAATTGTCGAATTTGAACTGGAAAGCATGTTAATGTTGATTTCGTTACTAATATTTTCAATAGAATTAAAAATTTTATTTAAAATGTTTTATTCTGCATACATACATACCTTCAACCTTCAACAACAAATGTAGTTTCTAGATATCTTTTAAGTACATAAGACTTAACTGGGTCATAAAAATTTATTACCGTCAAACTGTCCTTAAAAATTCGTAACACATTCATAGTGTCATTTTATATAAAATAGAATACTTCACAGATGGTTACCAGATTTTAGGTTTCGTAAATTTATCGTAACCTATGTAGACCTTTCTTTTATTATAAAAAAAATTAAATGTTTTTACTGCTTGCTAGCAATTTTTCTCAGAAAGTCAAAAAAAAATTCTGAAGAAATATGAACGAGGTCAGAAACATAAATAATTATACAAAAGGGTTTACGAGAAGAGACGAGACGAGACGAGAAAAATATCGTTCTTGTATAAAGACGTGAAATTTTCAGGGTAGTTTCCTTTGGTAGTGTAGGGGAGCACTAAGAAAGGAATTTTGAAAATTAGCACTCTAGGGGTTCAAAATTGGGGTTAAACAATATTGACCCGTTCGAGTAAATGCGTCAACCAAAAACATACAGGGTGATTCTTTTAGAGGGGAGTAGCTCTCCCCTCTGAGGGTGTGCAAATATTTTACTTTCTCGACTCACCTCCGAGAAGAGAAAGCTAAAAAAAATTTTCGAGATAAAGATGTAAATATCCATTTTGAGGTCACTTGAATTGATTAAGACCATTTCCAGATGGAAGTCTGTCTGTCTGTCTGTTTGCCTGTCTGTCTGTTTGTGTGTATATTAGTTTTTTGGAATCACCTAAGTGCCCTCTATTTGCAGTTAACGTATGTCGGTTTACCTATGAAACACCCTGTATAATAGAATTTTTTCAAAATTTTAGATACAAAATTGTGCTTATGAGAAGAGGGAGAGACCACAATTTTAATTTTTCTCATTTTGGTCTCTCCCTTTTCTCAAGGTCACAATTCTTGTTTTTCGAGAAAAATGGAATTATACATTTTAAGATACCCTGAGACGATTAAGACCATTTAGTCTGTCTGTCTGCGTGTCTGTCTGTCTGCGTGTCTGTCTGTCTGTGCATTTATCTGTGTGTATGCTTCCACGATAGAGTAAACACGTTTAATCCGATTGAGCTGAAATTTGGTATATGGGTTTGGATTACCAGTCGGAAGACCCCATTAGTTTTTGTATGAGATCTGTCAAACGGAAGTTTTACTATCAAAAAATGACAAATGCAATATGTCACGGAATTAGACATGCAATATGACGTTTGAAAGCCCTTGAAAAACTCTATTCAGAACAGTCAAAATTATATCTCCAACTATCACCTGTCAAAAACAGGAAAAAATCGGTTCTGTCGCCCCCAAACTTTCCCGACGAGTATCCACGAATACTTTTTCAGATATTTTTAACATGCTTTTCATGTATTTTTGTGCATTTTTTGTTTATGTTTGTATATCTTTTTCGCATTTTTTTGCTTTTTTTTGTATTATATTTTTACTTTTTGGGTTTTTTTTTGCATCTTTAACATTTTTTTGGATTTTTTTTCTCTTTTAGCATTTTTTAACATTATTTTACATTTTTTACATTTTTTTTTAACACTTTTTAAACTTTTTTGCTTTTTTTTAGAATTCTTATTAGTTTTTAGCTCATTATGCTTTTCATGAATTTTTGTGCATTTTATGCTTATGTTTGTATGTCTTTTTTGCATTTTTTTCATTTTTTTCGCATTTTTTTGTATTATATTTTTACTTTTTGGAATTTTTTTGAATCTTTAACATTTTTTTGGATTTTTTTGCACTTTTAGCATTTTTTAACATTATTTTACATTTTTTACATTTTCTTTTAACACTTTTTAAACTTTTTTTGCTTTTTTTTTTAGAATTATTATTAGTTTTTAGCTCATTATGCTTTTCATGAATTTTTGTGAATTTTTTGCTTATGTTTGTATGTCTTTTTTGCATTTTTTTTGCTTGTTTTTGTATTTTGTTTTTACTTTTTGGGATTTTTTTGCATCTTTAACATTTCTTTGGACTTTTTTGCACTTTTGGCATTTTTTAACATTATTTTACATTTTTTACATTTTCTTTTAACACTTTTTAAACTTTTTTTGCTATTTTTTAGAATCATTATTAGTTTTTAGCTCATTATGCTTTTCATGAATTTTTGTGCATTTTTTGCTTATGTTTGTATGTCTTTTTCGCATTTTTTGCATTTTTTTTGTATTTTTTTTTTTGTTTTTGGGATTTTTTTTGCATCTTTAACGTTTTTTTGGATTTTTTTGCACTTTTAAACATTGCTTTACATTTTTGACTTTTTTTAGATTTTTTGGCATTTTTTTGCATTTTTTTTTTCATTTTTAGCATTTTTTAGCATCATTTTACTTTTATTTTAGCATTTATTAAACTTTTTTTTAGATTTTTTTAGCATTTTTTAACATTCTTTACAATTTCTTTTATCACTTTTTTTGAACTTTTAACATTTTTTAGCTCATTTTTTGCTTTTCATGTATTATTGTGCATTTCTTTGTCTGTTTGTATTTTTTTGCATTTTTCCATTTTTTTTTGTTCATTTTTGCATTTTTTTTGTTCATTTTTTACATTTTTAGCGTTTTTAGCATTATTTGACTTTTTTTCAGCATTTTTTTTAGTTTTTTTTTGTAGATTTTTTGGCATTTTTTAAAAATTTTTTACAATTTCTTTTAACACTTTTTGAACTGTTTTTTTTCATTTTTTTGGGATTTTTTGCATAATTAGCGTTTTTAGCATTATTTTACTTTTTTCAGCATTTTTAACTTTTTTTTCTTTCCGACCCACCTCCGAGAAGGGAAAGTATTGTGAACGAGCTAAAAAAAATTTCGAGATAAAGATGGAAATATCCATTTTGAGGTCACCTGAGATGATTAAGACCATTTTCAAATTGAAGTCTGTCTGTCTGTCTATCTGTTTGTCTGTCTATCTGTCTGTCTGTCTGTCTGTCTCTCCGTCTGTGTGTATTCTTCCACGATAGAGGCCACACGTTAAATCCGATTGAGCTGAAATTTGGTATATGGGTTTGAGTTATCCATTGGAAGGACATATTAGTTTTTGCACGACATCTGTCAAACAGAAGTGTCACTATCAATAAATTACAGACGCAATATGTCACAGAATTTAACTTGCAATATGTCATTTGAAAGCCTTTGAAAAGCTCTATTCATAACAGTCAGAATTATTTCTTGAACTGTCACTTGTCAAAATTAAAAATCTAAAAAAGTATTCGTGGATACTCGCTGGAAAAGTTTTGGGGCGACCCAACCGATTTTTTTATTATTTGTCTCCAAGTAATTTAATTAGAAATATGAGAAAAAGTATAAATTATTTCTCTCAAATCAATTTTATCAAAAACTAAAGTACATGTTTTTTTATTTATTAAAGGAAATATGTATACCAATTTTTAAGCGCATATTTTTTGTGTGGTTTTCTTGGACCTCTCCCCTTCATTTTTAAAAATACATTTCTTTAGGAGAATCTACGTACCAATTTTTAAGCGTCTTTCACCAGTTATAATTTTCGAGATATTCAATATTCAATATAATATTTATCATAGAGTTTAAAAAGTAGGGGAGGGAAACTTTTATTTATTCCAATATCAACGCGGATGGAGTTGCGGGTAAAAGCTAGTAATAAATAAAATTATCCCTCATCGTATCAACTTAGAAACTTTTATAGTATGTAATTCCTAAAAAGTTCTTTATCGAACAATATCTCGCTATAAATTGAATCATTTAATTATTCATAGTATAGTAATTAAGATGCCAAAAGATAATAAAATATATGTTATTGTATACTTTCTGTTATATGATTTTATACTAAGAGAAATATTCTAATAATGATTATTATTATTATTATTTTCATTTTTACACATTTATTATATCTATTTTTATAGAAATTTATATATCAGTATAATATATACTCATATCCTAATTCATTGTGTAGGAAGCAGAATAAATTGACATATCACATGCCAGATACAAATTTCCTGTCACTTGGAATCATACGCCTATTCAATATTTCATGCATTTTGGTCGATACTGCAACATTATTCATGTACACATAGAAGCGACTCTAGAATATCGCTTCTGCGGTTTGACTTTTATATCATCGTACAACCAATTTTTTATCGTTATACATACTCCATAATCATTTACGGAAAATATAAAAAATTATTAGAATTAAATTTTTCTTTTAGATTTTTATTTATAGTACAATAAATTTCATTTATTATCGACAATATCTAGAGCACTAGGATGAAGTTTATATTTCGAGAACGAAACGAGTTTTCCTAGAGAAATTTCGTAGAAAGTTAAGCTTTTGAGACACAGAAGCTTCTGTTTAATTAAATTTATCAGATAATTGTTTTATCCCGACTTCTAAAGTCTCAGGAGTTCCGTTTTAGATTTATGTAGACTGGTTTGTTGGTTGGATACTTCAGATTAATTATTTAGTAGAGAAGTTTAAAATAATTTAGGAATAGAGGCAATTTTTAATTATTTAAGTCTTTTATAAATAGAGAACTATTTCCTTTATATAAAGGGGAATAAATTATCCAAAAAATAGTATATTCCTCACTTGCAAAATGATTCCCCAATGGGTTCAGGAGCTTAAAAAAAATTTAACAATACATTAAAAAAATTAATAATTTTATTTAATTTTTTTTCTCTTAGATCTCTTCTCTTGGTCTCTTGATATTTTATCTCTGACACTTCTGCTCTCTACCTCTTGTTATCTTTTCCTCTAACTTTTTTTTTTAAATGTATACTTTTCTTCTATCTGCCCGTATATCTTCTTGTATTAGCCACTCATCTTCAAAAATTTATATTCTGACTCATCTTCTTCTTCTCCTTGCAGTTCTTTTTTGTATTTTATTGTTTTAATGTTAAAATAAATATTGCTTACTTTTATTTTTTTTTTATTTTCTCCTTTTAATATAAATATATCATCACAAATTCCAACTGTCCATCCATCATTCAAAATCTATTTTATAACAACCTGTATAAACTTAGTTTTTTTTTTATAAAAAAAATTTTTAATCTAACAATCTATCTATCAATACATCAACAAAACAATTCAATTTTTTTTTAAGCCCATAATTTTTACCTATTTTTTTTTAAATTTTTTAACATCATTTTGATTGATACCAACCCAATGACAAATCATTCTACCTGATAAGAAATGTCATTCAACCTGTCACAAAGAATTTCATACTTCAAATGGCTTAAGCCCTATTCATATTACCAAAAATAATTTATACTTTATATCATTTAGTAAAATTTCTTTTTAATTTACAATTTTCTCTTTAATGTTAAAATAAAGAAGCACTGTTAATTTTAATACCAATTACTATCCATTTTTTTTTAACTCAACCAACCCTTACTTACTATATATAATATTTTATAACAAATCATACAAACACTTACCCAAAATTACAGGGTATACCAAATTTCATAACAATATATATAAATATATAAAACAGGTTAATCTTTACATGTGCAAAAATATTATTTTCAAGAAAATACATAAGTCATGGTGAACTTGATTTGATTAGATATAAAAAGGTCCAGGATATGGTTTTATTTTTCGACTAGCTGAATATCCGTACTTTGTTACGGAATCTCTTTAGTATCTGGACGACCGAGTTATGCTTGTTTTTTCCCATTTCTTTATGTTTTTACTATTTTTTCCTGTTTTTTCCTATTTTTCCGTATTTGTCCCTATTTTTATCTATCTGTTTCCTATTTGTACTATTTTCCCCTATTTTTCATTATTTTCTCATATATTTCCTGATTTTTCTATATTTATCTCTTATTTATTACTTACCTCTATTTTATTTAAATCGAAAAGGTTATCCATGTCTCAAATGTGGTCCAAGTATTTTACTCGAAAAATAAAACGCCAAGTCAGTACCATAACGTGTATTACAATTAGTTAAACGAGAAGATGAAGAAGGCTAGTTTCGGCTAAAAAGCCATCATCAGGCCTAAAATATTTACATTCAATGGTCAAAAGTTAACAAAATTAAAAACCTACCAATAGAAGTTAAACAAATAATTAAATTGAAAACAATTATCAAAAAACCGCGTGGTTGTTACGTCATAAATGGGAATGGGCCATGATTATAAGTAGTTGAAAACATCAAAGATTGAAGTTTATGAAAAGTTGAAAAATTTGAAAATAAAACCACAATCAGTGGGAGAAAGCATCGTTGCTGTTCACATACCATTGCTCACATTAAAGTACAAAATTGGCATGGAGGGATGACAAATGATAGTCGACATTGACATAATAAAGGAAAAATAGTCCCAGTCGAAATGGCTAAATATTTAGTCTAACGTAGTTTATGATGCCGTGATCAAATGTCTTCATAGGCCTAACAAGATCTAATGGACAGTTTTCGAGATACAGGATGTTAAACATGCGGAGGCAGTTGTTCCTTATCTTTAAAAAATAAATAGTTTGTAATAAAAAATTAAAGATAATAATTATAATAATAATATTGTCGATATGAGTTGTAATCAAAAAATGCAATCTATTTTCACAAATTAAACTACTAATATCATCAGTAGAAATGGCAACATTTGTTACGTTTTTTTGTGTCACCCTGTATTTTCATTATTCCTTTACTCAATATATTTTAATTTCATACTCGCTTCTTATTTCCTCGTGTCATGAACCTGTCTCTCTTCTCTTGGTATTCCTATAAAATGTCTTTCCCATGTTAATAATGCCTATTCAGTCAAGATTTCTTTTTTCCCCCTCATACTCAAAAGTACATAACTTATTTTTTTTATAATAATATAAATTATCTGATGTCTGTATCTCGTTTTACAAAAAGAGAATCTATTTTTTAATTTGTTTTTACAGATTGTCTTAAGATTTAATTCATTTTAATTATTTTCATATTTTGATCTAAAATTCATGTAATTCATATTATTATTGTTTTATATTCTTTTTTATATACAGAGATCACAAAATCTGATAATTTATAAGATTTTTGTCTTATATTTACTTTAGGTGAACTTTTAGGGTTTTTCCTTTGGACCAAATTTTTTCAGTTGGACTACATTTTTTTTTCTTTGGGACTACCTTCTTTTTGGATCAAGCTGTTGTTTCTTGGACGACATTAATTTTTCTTTGGGGCTACGTTCTTTTGGAGCACGCTTGTATTTCTTGGACGACATTTTTACCTGGACTACGTTTTTGGACCAAACTATCCAGTTTGGAGAAGGAAGATAAAAAAAACCTGAAGAAAAGCTAAGATTTTTTTTAAAGAAAAAGAAAAAAATCTCTGGAACTTTCGTTTATCGTAAAATAAACAAATATAACGTTTAGTAATTTCCTTAAACCCACAAAAAGAAAGAAAAGACGTATTTTAAAACATACAGTTTTTTTGTCAATTATTTCTAATTACATCAAAAAATCAATTAGACTGGCGTCCAAAATTTTTTTTTATTTAATATTTTACTGACATATTTCAAATTATATTCGAGGAACGAACCCATAATAAGAAGATTTAACCTTAAATTACATTAATTATTATTATCAACAAAGTAAAGTATCGATTCATTCGACGTCGCGACGCTGTTCGTCCCAATGTTCAACATTTCGGCATTAATCAATTTTTACATCTCGCTTCGTAAACGATAATTTCTTTATGTCGTTTTGACTTATTTTTATTATAATTATTACTTTAGATATAATGGAGGACGTCGGTCACACTACCACCTCCAATTTCCTCCCCTATATTCATTCAAAGCACGCATGTAGTGTTCGAATAGAGCGAGAAGTGAGATAACAAGCTATGATTGATTTATAAATATTTCCTTGACTTGGGAAAGTCAAATAATTGTTATTTTTCATTTTTAATAAAAAAAAACAAGAATCTTTTTATTAGACTAAAAGTCAATTATCTTTGTCTAAATCTAATATTGATTTTGATTTAACTTTGATGTATTTATATTAAGTGAACCAAGTGAGTCTTATAAGTTTGTATGCGAGGCAATTCTAACCCATCTCTCTAGATGAAACATTCCATCGACTTTAACGACGTTTGTGATAAAATCAAATTGTGTCTCGGTAGCTTGAATCATGATAGCAGAATAATGTCATGAAAAGGGGACTAACTTTTTGGAGAACGTAATTTCGTATAGCACGAAGTGTTTGTCGTTTAAGAGCGCTTATAGAAAATTTACGCAAGTGCCAAATATAGAACAAATCAAGTAGAATGAAACTTTGAGATGATTAAGTTTATATGTGAAGGAGACTAAGTGATTTGATGTGAATAGAGTTGTAATATGGTTTATTTAAATTCGATATTTAATTATTTTATTATTAAATAGAATTTTAAACATACAAGGTGGCATTTTGGGATTTTGCAAACTATTATAGATATGAAAAAAGGGGGTTTTCAAGACAAATTGGATATTTTTTTCAAAATTAAAATATCATGATCAGTTTGCGAGATATTTAAATTAACACCAATTTTTGAGATAGGAAAGAAAAATTTTTATTCAAGGCCAAATATCCAAGACTATTTTTTTTAATACAGACCTGTACATTTTATTTCATTTTTGAAATCCCCATTTTTTTCGCTATCCAATCATGTATGTATAATACTTTTTTATTACGTTTTCACTATAAAATGTACTTTACGAACTTTACTAAGTTCGTTCCTGTTTCATTTTCACTGTAAATATTTATAAATATTTTTGAATAAAATAAATTAAAAATTGAGTTACGTATAATTAATTTCTAATAAATATCTGAATATGACTACAATCAGAAAATTAATAATTTCAATTATTGAATAAATAATAACAGATAACTAAAAATTATAATTTATTAAACTAATATAAATAGTCATTTTAAATTATTTTAAATCTGTAAATAAATCCCCTTGTTCCAAATATTTTATAATTCCTGTTTAGTTTTCCTAAAAGATAATCACCCAGGGCGTACGGGTTGAAGAAAATGGAATTTAGTACGAGCGCTTATGTAATACATTATTTATTATGCAATTACTAAAAATGTATTAAGTCATATTCATTCATTTCTGAAGTTTGGCAAATAAACGAAAACAAATGAAAATAAACGAAAACAAACGAAAACAAATGAAAATAAACGAAAATAAATGAAAACAAAAGAAAACAAACAAAAATAAATGAAAACAATCGAAAATAAACGAAACCAAATGAAAACAAACGAAAATAAACTAAAATAAATGAAAACAAATGAAAACAACTGAAAACAAACAAAAATAAATGAAAACAAGCGAAAATAAACGAAACCAAATGAAAACAAACGAAAACAAATGAAAATAATCGAACACAAATGAAAATAAACGAAAACAAATGAAAACAAACGAAAACAAATGAAAACAAACGAAAACAAACAAAAATAAATAAAAACAAATAAAAAGAAATGGAAATAAACGAAAACAAATGAAAATAAATTTTTTATTGAAAAATTTCATGTAAAAAAACCAAAAATCATCAATTTCGGTTTTTCTCAAAATATTTATGAAATCGAGCCCGATATTTGAATAAAAAAAATAATCAATTCGTTTTCATAATACACATATACCCATTTAACTAACTTAATATCTATAACGGTTCAATTAAATTTGTGCCTTCTGTATACCTACTATAAATTTCGAATGATTAAAATTTTCAAAAACTTTTGCCATTGTTGCTAGATTTATGAAAAAGTAATTTCTTTTCATATTTTTCTTAAATAACCAAAATAATGCATTTTTATGAAAAATGACAGGATATGAAAGTTGTAGAACATAAAATTTTCTACAAATTTTGTCTTTATTTTTTTTCGAGTTTCGCATAGTTTTTGCCGAAAGTTTTTATTATAATTTTTAAGCAATTTTTATATTTATTAAATTATTATTTTTTAGTTAAATTTTAATATTAAAAATTTTAAAAAATATCTTTGAATTTGTAATAATTAATTTTATAATTATAATTTTTTTCAAAATTTTATTACAAAAATTGTGGAATTTTTTAAAAATTGGCTAAGAAACATTTAAAATTATATTACGATTTTAAACTAAATTGAATAACTTTTAAAATATTAAAGTTATTGAAATGGGATATTCACCATTCTAAAGATAATATAAAACTCTAAATTAAAAATGTATTTTAGTTTCTTAGAATTTGGAATTGTAATTTTTATAGCAAAAATAAAGAATTTTTTTTAAATTTTTGTAATTTCGTTTTATTAATAAGTATAAAATAAATGAAAAAAATAAATAGGATCCAAAAGTACTATGTGTGTAAATTATTTCATAATTTTAACATAGTATTTGTAAAAGTTATAGCAATTTTTTTTAGGTTTTTCTGTATTTTCTCGTTTTTTCTCATTTTTTGTTTTTTTTCTATTTTTTTCTTTTCTGATTTTTCTCACTGTTTTCTTATTTCTCAGATTTTTTCAAATTTGTTGTAATTTCTGTAATTTTTTCTTATTTTTTCTAATTTTTTTTGTTTTTTTCTAATTTTTTTTCTTGTTTTTCCGATTCTTTCTCCTTGTTGTTTTTTTCTGTTTTTTCTTTTGTTTTCAGATTTATTCTCATTTTTTTCTTATTCCTCTGATTTTTTTCGACCTATTTCACTTTCGAATTTTGTAATGTTTTTACGATTTTTTTGGTTGTTTTTTGTTTTTTTTCCAAATTTTTGTCGTTTTTTCAATTTTTTGTGATTTTTTTTTCGTTTTTTACAATTATTAGCGTTTTTTGCAATTTTTTCCGAATTTCTTGTTGTTTTTTTATTAAATTTTTTGACTTTTCTGTTTTTTCCATATTTTAGAAGTTTATTTTTCTTTTTTCCCAATATTTTCTGATATTTCCAATTTTTCGATTATTCTAATTTGTTCTCGGTTTTTTTTCTCATTTTTCTGTTTATTTTTCTGTGATTCGTTTTTTTCTAGTTTTTCCCCGTTTTTTTTCTTGTTTTTTTTTCTATTTCTTTCTTTTATGTTCAAATTTTTCTCATTTTTTTCTTATTCCTCTGATTTTTTTCGATTTATTTCAATTCTTTCGGATTTTTTAATGTTTTGTACGATTTCTTTGGTTTTTTGTTTTTTTCCAAATTTTTGCCGTTTTTTTTAACTTTTTGTGATTTTTATTTTTGTGATTTTTGGTGTTGTTTTGAAATTTTTCCTTATTTTTTTGTTGGTATTTTAAAAAATTTTGATTTTTCTGTTTTTTCCGTACTTTACAATTATTTTTCATTTTTTTGTCAATATTCTCTGATTTTTCCAGTATTTCGTTTTTTTTTTCTTGTCATTTTCTCAGATTTTTTCGATTCTTCTAATTTTTCTCGTTTTTTTCTCATTTTTCTATCTATTTTTTTATTTTTAGTTTTTTTTTTGATTTGTTTTGATAAAAAATTTGATTTTTTTTTTCGTTTTTTAAACAAATTTTGATCCAGAAAACCTGTATTAATGTATTTTGATGTAGAAAAACTAAAATAATCGATTAAACAATTACTTTACTAAGAGTGTTCAAAAAGTTGGGTGGGATTAGCCTCTCATTTTTATTGTTGAAAAACTTTCTTTTGAGAATTAAAAAAAAATTATTTTTTTAGCTTTTCGGTTTAATTAATAAACATTTACTTGAAAACAGCTACTGAAAATTTTCTTAATTTTTTAAATTTTTTGACAATTTCGATTTATGATGATTTTTGAAACATACCTAAAATTTATAAAAATGTTTTGTTTATTTTCTTTGATTTTTATACATTTCTGAAGATTACCACAAGTTGTAGATTTTTATTTACTGAAATTGTTTAATATTAGTCTAAATTTTATTTTAAAATTTTTATATTTTTATCGATTTTTGATTATTTCGAGATATAAAAAACATAAATTTTAAACAAGTGAAAAACGGCAATATAATTTAGTTTTCGAAAATTTAAAGTTACGAAAATAAATTTCCATATACCATAAATATTACATATATGGTATAAGTAGAGAGAAAGTAAAAATAGATCTGTTTGTCTCTATTTGTCACCGTTCTATAGTTGAATCAGGCTAACAGACAGACGGACGGACTGACGGATAAAACTGTTTTATATGAGTTCTTTTTCTTCGGAAACTCTAAAACATGACAATATCGATTTCTGTTAATTTTTTAAATATAATTCAAATTTATTAAAATATTTTTTATTTTCTTTTATTTCTTCACAATTTTTTAATTTTTGTTTCTGGATTTAAAGTTTTATTTTTTTATGGATTCAAATATTTTAATATTGTTCCCAATTTTTTTTTTGAATCTTCTTAAAATTTTTACAAATTTGAATAAATTTTTGAAAATATTTATAATTTCAAGATTCGCTGTAAAAAATATTAATTTTTTTGAGAAATTTTAAAAACATAACATTCTATTTTTTTTATTTGTGTAGCTTTATTTTTGGATTTAGAATTTTATTTTTTTATGGATTCAAATATTTTAATACTATTTCCAAATTTTTTTTTTCGAAACATTAAAATTTTTAGATATTTTAATAAATTTTTGAAAATATTTCTAAATTCAATATTCGCTGTAAAAAATATTAATTTTTTTGAGAGATTTTAAAAACATGATATTCTATTTTTTTTATTTGTGTAGCTTTATTTTTGGATTTAGAATTTTATTTTTTTAAGGATTAAAATATTTTAATACTATTCCCAAAATTTTTTTTTGGAAACATTAAAATTTTTAGATATTTTAATAAATTTTTGAAAATATTTATAATTTCAAGATTCGCTGTAAAAAATATTAATTTTTTTGAGAAATTTTAAAAACATGATATTCTATTTTTTTTATTTGTGTAGCTTTATTTTTGGATTTAGAATTTTATTTTTTTATGGATTCAAATATTTTAATACTATTTCCAATTTTTTTTTTTTTTGATACATTAAAATTTTTACATATTTGAATATATTTTTGAAAATATTTATAATTTCAAGATTCGCTGTAAAAAATATTATTTTTTTTGAGAAATTTTAAAATCATGACATTCTATATTTTTTTTATTTATGTAGATTTTTAAACTTTATTTTTGGATTTAGAATTTTATTTTTTTATGGATTCAAATATTTTAATATTGTTCCCAATTTTTTTTTTCGAATCTTCTTAAAATTTTTAGATATTTTGATAAATTTTTGAAAATCTTTCTAAATTCAATATTTGCTGTAAAAAATATTAATTTTTCTGAGAGATTTTAAAAACATGACATTCTATTTTTTTTTATTTGTGTAAATTTTTAATCCTTATTTTTGGATTTATAGTTTTATTTTTCGAAACTTCAAATTCCAGATATTTTTATAGATACTTTTTAAAAATTTCTTGGCAATTTGGTGACTTTTAAAAAATATACTTAAAATTTATATTAACGTCATTATGTTTTTTCCATTCTCTTCTATTTTTGTCTATTTGTAGAGATGTCTAAAGATTTCATATTTTTGGATTAATAGTTTGATATATTTTAGTATTAAAAAAAAAATTGTTTGCAAATAAATAATTTGTATTTTTGGATAATTTAAACAAAATTCCGGATTTTTTTCTGATACTTAATAATTTTTAATAGTTTCTTAACGATATCTACATTTGTATAATCATGTTAAAATTCTGAAAATTATTTTTTCCAAAAACAATTGTTGAATAATAATTATGTAAAACATTCCAGAAAAATTCAAAAAAACCCCAATAAATCAACGTTATCTGCAATCAAACAGTATTAAAAAAAAACAAAACACACCGACAAAACAGAGCGTGACAACAAAGAACTCTGCATTAAATTCGCAATATTTGTTTTATTCCTTTTTTGGAAATCGAAATACATGAAAAACTGTTGCTTTTCCACATGTATAGAATCGTATAAAAGCTGCTTGACCCGAAAGGTCACCTGTAGAATGTCCATGATGATATCCGGATTGCCAGTCACTCTTCATGCCCTAGATGCTACAAAATGGATGACGGGCTGATTAATAGTGGATTTTGGTTAGCCCTTAGTACGGTCAATTTAGTAAAAAAAAACCTTATAATATGTAATAAAGTTTTTCTATGGAAAAGTTTTTTTTAACAAACAACTTTGTAATAATCGCCAAAAATTGTAACCTAAAAAAGAAAAATTCGGTAAGATGTGAAAAGGACTTTATGGCCAATTGGACTATGCGAGAAACAGGTAGCACAATGACGTCCAAATGACGTCCAAATGACGTCCTAATTTGGTCAAATGAGTCTGGGAGACTCTGAAAAGTCGTCAAAATGTCACAACCATAAGACGTCAAAAGCAGAACGTCATTCTGACGTCTGAAAAATGACCTATAAAAGACCTACAAGACCATTAGAAGTTTGTTAAATGACCAATAAATGACGTCACGACTTCCACAATCCCTAGGCCCTAGAGAAAATTGGTAATTTTAAGGAACTGGCTTAAAATAAACTAAATTTATTATTTAACTACAAACAAAACTTTATTTAAACGTTAACCAAAATCTGAAATATCTGGTTTTTAATCTAGTATCGATATTAACGAGAAAATCGTTTTAGTTAAGTTTTATTTTTGCGTTGTTTGTTAATGGTCGTTTTTAGAAATTTTAAATACAGTTTGTATCATTTTATGAAAGTGATAAAATAATTTTGTCTTGAAAAAACATAAAGAAAGTTAAAATATACAATAAAAAAATCTAAAATTAAAATAATTTATATTAAATCAATTAAAATTTTGCATCTTGAAACGTTATTTTATTTTGTTGATAATAATAAATAATGTAAATTAATCTTTTTATTAGGGGTTCGTTCCACAAATAGAATTTGAAATCTATAAGTAGAATATTAAATAAAAAAATTTTTGGACGCCAGTCTAATTGATTTTTTGATGTAATTAAAAACAATTGACAAAAAAACTATGATATTTTTCAAAATCCGTCCTTTCTTTTTTTTGTGCGTTTAAGGAAATTTAACTCAAATTAAACGTTACATTTGTTATATTTAACGATAAACGAAAGTTCCAGAATTTTTTTTTGTTTTTCTTTTTAAAAAAGAACACGTCTATCAACTTAGCAAGACAACTTCAGAAAACTACAACGGTAGTAATTTGCCGCTTTTTTGCCGTTAATAAGTTGTGGAAAAATAAATTTTGCCGCTCTTTTTTTTCCCAAAAATCCAATGTCTTGCTAACTTGATATCGAGTTAGCAAGACAACTGAGTAAATAATGACGATATCAAAAAAATCTAATAACTGGAGAATTTGCCGCTTTTTTGCCGTAAATTAGTTGTTGGAAAATAAATTTTGCCTCTTTTTTTTCCTAAAAATTCAATGTCTTGCTAACTTGATATCGAGTTAGCAAGACAACTGAGTAAATAATGACGATATCAAAAAACCAAAAGCTGGAGAATTTGCCGCTTTTTTACCGTAAATTAGTTGTGGAAAAATAAATTTTGCCGCTCTTTGTTTTTACTAAAAATTCAATGTCTTGTTAACTTGATATCAACTTAGCAAGATGTTTCATTTATAATAAAAAAAAGAGCGGCAAAATTTTTTTCCACAACTAATTTACGGCAAAAAAGCGGCAAATTCTCCAGCTATTAGATTTTTTGATATCGTCATTATTTACTCAGTTGTCTTGCTAACTCGATATCAAGTTATCAAGACATTGAATTTTTGGTAAAAAAAAGAGCAGCAAAATTTTTTTTCCACAACTAATTTACGGCAAAAAAGCGGCAAATTACTGATAAGATACCGTTGTAATTTTCTGAAGTTGTCTTGCTAAGTTCATAGACCTCAAAAGAACGTAGCCCCAAAGAAAAAAAAATCGGTTGTGTCGCCCCAAAACTTTCCCGATAAATCCACGAATACTTTTTCAGATATTTAAGGTTAAAGTTTCAACTGTTGACATTTTTTATTTTTGACAGGTGACAGTTGGAGAAATAATTTTGACTATTCTGAATAGAATTTTTCAAGGGCTTTCAAATGACATATTGCATGTAAAATTCCGTGACACATTGCATCTGTCATTTTTTGATAGTGATACTTCCGTTTGACAGATGTCGTATAAAAACTAATGGGTTCTTCCGACGGGTAATCCAAACCTCTGTACCAAATTTCAGCTCAATCGGATTAAACGTGTGGCCTCTATCGTAGAAGAATACACACACACATACACACATACATATACACATACATACACACAGACAGACAGACAGACTTCCATCTGGAAATGGTCTTAATCGTCTCAGGGGACCCGAAAATGGACATTTCCGTTATTATCTCGAATTTTTTTTTTATCTCGTTCACAATACTTTCCCTTCTAGGAGGTGGGTCGGGAAAGTAAAAATGTCGTCCAAGGGAAAAAAAACTTGGTCCAAAGGAAAAAAACTTGGTTCGAAGGAAAAAACATGGTCCGAAGGAAAAAACTTGGCCCGAAGGAAAAAAAAACTTGGTCCGAAGGAAAAAAAACTTGGACCGAAGGAAAAACCCCTAAAAAATAAGGGGAGAAAAAAATAAATCTTCAGTAACGAACGATATAAAAGTTAATTATTGTGACTCAATAGGCATTATTAACATGGTAAAGACGTTTTATATTAATACCAAGAGAAGAGCGGGATATGACGCGAAGAAATAAGAAGGGATATCAAGCGAGTATGAAATTAAAATATATTTCGTGGAGTAATAATGAAAATACGCACAAAAAAACGTAACAATCTATGAACCCTAAAGAGATATGAATACTTAAAAATAAATAGAACTTAAGTTCAAAATTTCTCCATTTTTAACACTAATTTTCCGTCTCAGTACAATAATTTTTTTTATAAATTTATATTTTAGTTGAATTGAAATTTATATAACACAAAGGAAAAAATATTTTATGAAACACGTAAAAACACCCACGTCTGAATGGGCTAATTAGGTAATGTTGTTTTGGCCTAATAATGCCATGTGGGGTTTAATATTGTCACGTAGGAGTGGAGAATATTTATCGATTGAGTTCGCCGCTTAATTCGATACCTGGCCTTAATTTTGTACTTCAACATTGACGAATAATACACATTATTTGTTATTGTTTTTTTTTGTCACCCGACGCAAATGAGTATCAAGTTTCAAATTAAAAATAAAATATCATCATTGTTATTTTACTTTCCCGACCCACCATCCCCTGAGACGATTAAGACAATTTCCAGATGGAAGTCTGTCTGTCGGTCTGTGTGTGTGTATGTATTCTTCCACGATAGAGGCCACACGTTTAATCCGATTGAGCTGAAATTTGGTACAGAGGTTTGGGTTACTCGTCGGAAGAACTCATTTCTTTTTGTACGATATCTGTCAAACGGAAGTCTCACTATCAAAAAATGACAGACACAATATGTCAGGGAATTGGACATGCAATATGTCATTTGAAAGTCCTTGAAAAACTCTATTCAGAACAGTCAAAATTATTTCTTCACCTGTCACTTGTCAAAAATAAAAAAATGTCAAAATTTTAAACTTCAGCATTAAATATCTGAATAAGTATTAATCCGATTGAGCTCAAATTTGGTATATGGGTTTGGGTTACCCGTCGAAAGAACTCATTTATTTTTGTACGATATCTGTCAAACGGAAGTCTCACTATCAAAAAATGACAGAAGCAATATGTCACGGAATTGGACATGAAATATGTCATTTGAAAGTCCTTCAAAAACTCTATTCAGAACAGTCAAAATTATTTCTTCAACTGTCACCTGTCAAAAATAAAAAAATGTCTCAATTTGAAACTTCAACATTAAATATCTGAAAAAGTATTCGTGGATTTGTCGGGAAAGTTTTGGGGCGATTTTTTTTTATTTTCCAGGACTGTATCTGTAGATTAAAAGTATCAAATATTAATAACCAGTAGACAGATGGAAATTATAAAAAAGGTTGAAACTTTTTTAAAATAGAGTAAACGAGTGGGGAAGGAGAAGATAGCTGAAGGGAAGTCAAATAAAAATTTGATTGAATCGATTTTTTATCCCACTTTTCCCCCCTCCAAACTTTCTATATATTTCAAAGCTTTTTTCTCGTTTTAAAAGTCCGGAAACGGTCCTGCGTATTTCAAGAGTCTGGAAGCAGTCTTGGAATTCAAAATCCATTAAAGATAAATGGTCCAAATTCAGAAATTAGTAAGGATGTCTTTTTTCACATTTGTTTTTGCTACAGTAGGCCATTTTGAATTGTTTTAAAAGCAAAAAACCGTTTCCAGACTTTTGAAACACCTTGTAGATACATTTTTCGAACATTTTAATTGATATTTAATCACCTGGAGTGGGAAATGATAAATGAGGTCATAAGGATCATGTAAGAAAAAAACGGCGCTCTGTGAGTTGGTCTAATTTATTTGAGGGTTATTAAAAGGGGTGAAACATGGGTTTTTGCGAAACTTGATGTCGTATCAAAAAACATTCAGACGCGCTTAAGCTTTGTTTTCCTTGGAAGCGGTACCGTCTTTTAACGGTCGTCAAAATACGGTGGACAAAGTCACAAAAAACGGTATCGCGTATAATAGACGTTTACCTTAGAGCGGTGCCGTCTCTCATTTGAAAGTGGTGCGCGAGACGGTACGAATCAATTTATCAACTTGTTTTGCCCTATTTTTCACAATTTTTTTCTATTTTCCTCTACTTTTTTTCCATTTTTAATTATTTTCCCTATATTTACCTATTGTTCTAGAATTTTCTCTATTTTCCTCCATTTTTCCCTATTTTTACTATTTCTTTATATCTTTTCTGGTTTTCATTATTTCTTCCTCTTTTTCACCATTTATCCCTATTATTTTCTGCTTTATCCTATTTTCCACAATTTTTCTCTGTTTCCCTTTTCCCCAATTTTTCGTATTTTTTCTTATTTTTACTATTTTTTTATATTTTTCCTGTTTATCATTATTTTCCTATTTTTTCCTTATTATTTTCTATTTTTAATTATTTTTCCCATGTTTTCCAATTTTTTGCCCATTTATACCAATTTTTTCTTTTTTTTTTTATATCATTCACATTTTTAACCAAATTTCCCCATTTTTTCCGGTTTGGACAATTTTTTCCGATTTTTCCCAAATTTTCAGTTTTTTACCCATAGTTTTCCCCGTTTTGACCCATATTTCATTATTTTTTCCCAAAGGTTTCTATTTTCTACTATTTTCCCCATTATTCTCTAGTTTTTCCATATTGTCCCTATTTTTCTCCATTTTTTCTATTTTTTTTTAGCATTTTTGCTATTATTCAATATTTTTTCCTGTTCTTTCCTATATTCTCTTTTTTTCGTATTTTTTCCTGTTCTTTCCTATTTCCCTTTTCCCGTATATTTTTCTATTTTCGCATTTTTCAATGGAAATCATTTTTCTCATTTTCCCCTATTTTTCCATATTTTTTCTATATTTCCTGTCTTCTTTTTCTATTTTTCCCTATTTTTTCTTATTTTTTACTAATTTTCCTTATTTTTTTCACATTTTTTCTATATTTTCCTATTTTTTTTATTTTAGGATTTTTCTTTTTGCAATATTTTTCCCTGTTATTTTCTATATTTCCCTTTTTTTCCGTATTTTTTCCGATTTTCACATTTTTCCATGGAAAGCATTTTTTGTATTTTCTCCTATTTTTCCTATTTATTCCTATCTTTTCCTTATTTTTTCATATTTTTCCATATTTTCCCGTTTTTCAATATTTTTCTTAATTTTTCCTTATATTCACTGTTTTTCCATTTTGCCATATTTTCCCCTGTTTTTCAATATTTTCCTTTTTTTCACTGTTTTGCCATATTTTCCTAATTTTCTCTATTTTCTGCTATTTTTTTCCTATATTCCCCTATTTTTCCCAAAGTTTCCTATTTGTCACTATTTTCCAGATTTTTCTCTATTTTTAAATATTTCCTAAATTATCTATAATCTTTCGCAATTTTACCCATTTTTTATTATTTTTACCTTTCTCTGGTTTGCCCTATATTTTTCTAATTTTAATATTGATGTGAAGCAGGCATCATATCGCCAAAAAAATAAAAAAAAATTGGAAAAAAAAACCGAAAAAAAATTATAAAAATCGCAAAAAAACAAAACGAAAAAGAATTCGCAAAATAACGAAAGAAATCGAAATATATCACAAAAAATAGCAAAAAAAAACGAAAAAACAAAAAAACAACCAAAAAACCAGAAACAATTGTAACCATAAAAAAATGATAATAGGAAAAGGAAAAATTTAAAAGAGTTTAAATAAATCTCAAAAAGTCTTAAAAAATCACAACAAAATCCTACAAAAAAAAGACAAAAAATCAGAGGAATAAGAAGAAATTAGAAAACAAATAAAAAAATCGAAAAAAAACAAAATAATATAAGAAAAATATGAAAATTTTTTTTAAAATAATCGAAAAAATCAGAAAAAAAACAAAAAATCATGAAAAATCTGAAAATCAGAATAAATCAGAAAAAATAATAGAAAAAATCAGAAACAGTAGAATAAGAAAAAATATCTCTTCCAGGATTACTAAGGATTCTAAAATCCTTAAATTTACAGGTTATACATATGACGTAAATCTGTAAAGAATCAGAAAGAACAGAAAAAATCCGACAGAAGAATCAGCAAAAAAATCACACAAAATAATATATAAGAAAAAGTAAAAAGAAAAACAAAATAAAAAATCAGAAAAAAACTCATTATAAAAATTTTTTGAAAAATTCAGAAAATCATAAAAAAAAATTGAGAAAATCAGAAAAAAAACGTTAAAAAGTAGCAAAAAATCTGAAAAAAAATCAAAGGAAAATTAAAAAATATAAAAATAAGAAAAAAATTTTTCAGACATTTAATGTTAAAAGTTTCAAATTTTGAAGTTTTTTAATTTTTGACAGGTGACAGATGAAGAAATAATTTTAACTGTTTTCAATAGATCTTTTTAAGGGGTTTCAAATGACACATTGCAAGTCAAATTCCGTGACATATTGCATCTGACATTTTTTGATAGTGACATATCCGTTTGACAAATGTCGTATAAAAACTAATGGGTCCTTCTGACGGATAATCCAAATCCATATACCAAATTTTAGCTCAATCGGATTAAACGTGTGGCCTCTATCGTGAAAGAATACACAAAGACAGACAGACAGGCAGACTTCCATGTGTAAATGGTCTTAATCATCTCAGGGGACCTAAAAATGAATATTTCCATCTTTATCTCGAATTTTTTTTTTAGCTCGTTCACAATACTAATACTTTCCCTTCTCGGAGGTGGATCGAGAAAGTAAAAATAGATTAATAGATTAAAAAATGTATAACGAACAAAAATTTTAATTATAAGGAATAATTATTGTGGATGTTAGAAAACTTTTCTCAATTTTCTTCAAGTTTCGAGATTTTTCTTAAGTGAAAAAAATCAAAGACAGTTAATTTTCGACGTTAAATTAAGCGTTGTATTCAAAGCGTGAATAAGATAAGGAAGGTAATTTTAAATCACCATTTCGTTTATAATCATTTAGCTCCTTTCGGTTTTATCAAACCTCAAGCTCGTATCCCCTTGTGTTTTTGAATACCCTCGGGATTTTTATAAATTCAGGCCTTGAATTTCTATGACAACAACCAAGAAACTTCGGGTATAATGTATTCCTAAAACTTCACTACCTCATCTAGATACATGTATTTTATCGTTTCTACGTTGATGAGTATAAAGATTAAAAAAAAAAAAACGTTTACCTTAAATATACAATATATTTTAATGAAAGTTGGTGACCCAACTAAATAATATTTTGTTAGTAACAAAATAAAATTTACATATGTTTTTTAATTGAACTATCGCACTTGGTAGACTGATTTTTTGTAAATAATATGTCATATTTTAAAATTATCTAATTAGTTAGACGGACCGAATTTTGTCAATATTATCCTTTATTAAATACCCTTTTAACCTAATTACAGTTTTATTAGGTTAACGTTGCCCTCTCTAATCTTTTGCATGGTACATAAACGTCACAATAAGACCAGCAAGAAACAAGAACACAAAAGAGAGTCTTAACGCATGAGAAAATTCTTGCAAGCGACAAAATTCAATCTGACTTAGTTTTGAGATTAGTTAGAAATTGTTTTTGTAAGTCTGTTTTTTTTTTAATGAGAAAGTAAATTTATTTTTATCTAGATTCAGATAAAAATAATAAAGCAATTATTTTCGCTAGAGTGGCATGTGTAATTTCTAATGAATAGGCAGTCAAAAATATTCTCGAAGGACCACATCGTTTTCTAAGATATAGAAGAAACTTGATTATATATTAAAACACATGATAGTATTTCGAAAGAGTTTTTTTCTAGCACAAGAACAATTTTCTATTATTACAAACAAAATTAGAAACCGGGAAATCTTTAAAATATCAATACTGGCACTAGACGTGTTCATGTTACAACGCACTAATCATAACTTATTATATATAGTAATATTTACTTTTTAATTGAAAAACTACAATACCTATGTACAAATCAAAGATGTTGGGGAAGCGACTGTTCTCTCAGAGTGTTCTTGAGACAGTGATTTTTCGGGATAGTTTTTTTACTTATCCCATAAAACCGAGGCGAACGATTCGTCTGGTGATTAGTTAACCTAACTTGATTGGTTGACAATTTGTGGCGTGATCTTTGTAATTGATGTATTAATATGATTTAGATAAAACTCTGAATAAATTTATGATAAAAAACATTTTATGTCAGCTACGTCATTGTGGATCAGATTTTACTTCACCCTGTATTGTCAATTAAAAAAAAAAACAAAAATCTTTGGAAAAAATTGACAGAGAAATTGGAAAATATTGAAAAAAAATGAATAATAAAATTGTAAAATACGGACAAAATGAAGAAGAAAAAAATGAAATAAAAGGTCGCAGGAAATCGAAAAATCTCAAAAAAATCGCAAATTATCATAAAATATCAATAAAATAAAAAAATGAGAAAAAATTAGAAAACAAAAAAAAAGAATAAAAAACAGAACAATGAGAACAAAATGAGGAAGGATTAGAAAAAAAAAATCATAAAAATGAAAAAAAACAAAAATCAGAACAAATAGGAAAAAAATAATGAAACAAAAAACTTTTGAAAAAAGAAACACGTTGAGGTAGAAATTAGAAAATATTTGGAAAAAAATAAAAATAAAATTGTAAAATACGGAAGAAACGTAAGAACTCGAAAAATATCACAAAAAATGGCAAAACAGTCGCAAAAAAACTACAAGAAAATAACAAAAAAATAGTAAATTATCATAAAAAATCAAATAAGAAAAAATGAGAAAAAATTAGAAAACGAAAAAAGCGAACAATGAGAAAAAAATTGGAAAACATCAAAAAAGTGGAAAAAAAAATCTAAAAATCGAAAGAAAAAAACAGAAAAAAAAATCTGAAAAATGGGAAAAAACGAAAAGCATCGCAAAAACCAAAGAACAACCAAAAAACCGGAAACAACTGTAACCATAAAAAAATTTTAATAAATTGCAAAAATTTGTAAAGAAAAACAAAAGTCGCAAATAATTGAAAAAAAAATAAAAAAATTAAAAAAGGGAAAAAATTAAAAAACGAAAAAAAAATATAAAAATAAAAACAGAACAATGATGAAAAATTAGAAAATAATCGAAAAAATGACAAAAAAATCGCAAATTGTCACAATAAATCAGTGTAATAAAAAAAATATGAGAAAAAAAATAAAAAACAAAAAAGAATAGAAAAACAGAATAACGAGAAAAAATGAGGAAGAGATTTGAAAAAATTGAAAAAAAATAAAAAAAAAGCACAAAAATGAAAAAAACAAAATCTAGAATGAATTAAAAGAAAAGAAAAAATCTAAAAAAAAAAAATTAGAAAAAATCGGAAAAAATAAAAAACAAACAAAAAACTTCGAAAAAAGTAAAAATTGAGAGAGAAATTAGAAAATATTGGAAAAAAAATGAAAAATAAAATTATAAAATACGGAAAAAACGCAAGAAATCAAAAAATATCACAAAAAATCGTAAAACAGTCTCAAAAAAAATCGCAAATTGTCATAAAAAAATCAAAGGAATAAGAAAAAATGAAAAAAAATAGGAATCGAAAAAAATATAAAAAAAAACCGAACATTGAATAAAATGAGGAAAAATTGGAATAAATCGAAAAAAATCAAAAAACAAACAGAAAAAATCTGAAAAATGAAAAAAAGCAAGAATAATCGAAAAACATCACAAAAACCAAAGAAGATCCAAAAAACCGGAAACAACTGTAACTATAAAGAAAATAAAAATCCAAAAAAAATTGATATAAAAACTCGCAAAGAAATTCCCAAAAAGTCGCAAATAATTGCAAAAAATCAGAAAAATAAGAAAAAATGAGAAAAAATTGAAAACAGAAGAAAAAATAAAAAGAAAGAGAACAATGGTGAAAAATTAGAAAAAATCACAAAAAAAAGCAAAAAAGTACTAAAATTAAAAAAAGAAGAAAAAACTAGACCAAATAAAAAAACCTCCGAATAAAATGGTATATAAAAAAAAATTCTAAATGAGAAAAAATCATACTATAGAGAAGTACAGAGAGAAAGAGAGGGATGAAAAAATACAGAGTGTTTGATTTTCCCCCAAAAATTTGATTCTAATGCAAACTTTTCCATTATTTTTGACAATATCAAATATATTTTTTAATAAAGTAAAAATGAGAGATTTTTTTGAGAATTTCGACTAATTATCTATTTTCAAAAAAAAAAAAAATTGATTCTAATGCAAACTTTCTACGACTGTATACAGGGTGGCGCAAATTTAATTGAATATTATTGGGATTTCGTAAACCGTTATAGAATTGAATGTTTTTTTAAAAATTAAAATATCAGGACCGATTTGCAAGATATTTGGGGAAAACTAAATTTGACGATTTTCGTTTTATTTAATTAATACTTATACAGGGTGGCGCAAATTTAATTGAATATTATTGGGATTTCGTAAACCGTTATAGAATTGAATGTTTTTTTAAAAATTAAAATATCAGGACCGATTTGCCAGATATTTGGGGAAAACTAAATTTGACGATTTTCGTTTTATTTAATTAATACTTATACAGGGTGGCATAAATTTAGTTGAATATTATTTTGATTTCGTAAACCGATATAGAATTGAATGTTTTTTTAAAAATTAAAATATCAGGACCGATTTGCAAGATATTTGGGGAAAACTGAATTTGACGATTTTCGTTTGATTTAATTAATACTTATACAGGGTGGCATAAATTTAGTTGAATATTATTGGGATTTCGTAAACCGATATAGAATTGAATGTTTTTTTAAAAATTAAAATATCAGGACCGATTTGCAAGATATTTGGGAAAAACTAAATTTGACGATTTTCGTTTTATTTAATTAATACTTATACAGGGTGTCGCAAATTTAATTGAATATTATTGGGATTTCGTAAACCTATATAGAATTGAATGTTTTTTTAAAAATTAAAATATCAGGACCGATTTGCAAGATATTTGGGAAAAACTAAATTTGACGATTTTCGTTTTATTTAATTAATACTTATACAGGGTGGCGCAAATTTAATTGAATATTATTGGGATTTCGTAAACCGTTATAGAATTGAATGTTTTTTTAAAAATAAAAATATCAGGACCGATTTGCAAGATATTTGGGGAAAACTGAATTTGACGATTTTCGTTTTATTTAATTAATACTTATACAGGGTGGCACAAATTTAATTGAATATTATTGGGATTTCGTAAACCGATATAGAATTGAATGTTTTTTTAAAAATCAAAATATCAGGACCGATTTGCAAGATATTTGGGGAAAACTAAATTTGACGATTTTCGTTTTATTTAATTAATACTTATACAGGGTGGCGCAAATTTAATTGAATATTATTGGGATTTCGTAAACCGTTATAGAATTGAATGTTTTTTTAAAAATTAAAATATCAGGACCGATTTGCAAGATATTTGGGGAAAACTGAATTTGACGATTTTCGTTTTATTTAATTAATACTTATACAGGGTGGCACAAATTTAATTGAATATTATTGGGATTTCGTAAACCGTTATAGAATTGAATGTTTTTTTAAAAATTAAAATATCAGGACCGATTTGCAAGATATTTGGGGAAAACTGAATTTGACGATTTTCGTTTTATTTAATTAATACTTTTACAGGGTGGCACAAATTTAATTGAATATTATTGGGATTTCGTAAACCTATATAGAATTGAATGTTTTTTTAAAAATTAAAATATCAGGACCGATTTGCCAGATATTTGGGGAAAACCGAATATGACGATTTTCGTTTTATTTAATTAATACTTATACAGGGTGGCGCAAATTTAATTGAATATTATTGGGATTTCGTAAACCGTTATAGAATTGAATTTTTTTTTAAAAATTAAAATATCAGGACCGATTTGCAAGATATTTGGGGAAAACTAAATTTGACGATTTTCGTTTTATTTAATTAATACTTATACAGGGTGGCGCAAATTTAATTGAATATTATTGGGATTTCGTAAACCGTTATAGAATTGAATGTTTTTTTAAAAATCAAAATATCAGGACCGATTTGCAAGATATTTGGGGAAAACTAAATTTGACGATTTTCGTTTTATTTAATTAATACTTATACAGGGTGGCGCAAATTTAATTGAATATTATTGGGATTTCGTAAACCGTTATAGAATTGAATGTTTTTTTAAAAATTAAAATATCAGGACCGATTTGCAAGATATTTGGGGAAAACTGAATTTGACGATTTTCGTTTTATTTAATTAATACTTATACAGGGTGGCGCAAATTTAATTGAATATTATTGGGATTTCGTAAACCGTTATAGAATTGAATGTTTTTTTAAAAATTAAAATATCAGGACCGATTTGCAAGATATTTGGGGAAAACTGAATTTGACGATTTTCGTTTTATTTAATTAATACTTATACAGGGTGGCACAAATTTAATTGAATATTATTGGGATTTCGTAAACCGTTATAGAATTGAATGTTTTTTTAAAAATTAAAATATCAGGACCGATTTGCAAGATATTTGGGGAAAACTGAATTTGACGATTTTCGTTTTATTTAATTAATACTTTTACAGGGTGGCACAAATTTAATTGAATATTATTGGGATTTCGTAAACCTATATAGAATTGAATGTTTTTTTAAAAATTAAAATATCAGGACCGATTTGCCAGATATTTGGGGAAAACCGAATATGACGATTTTCGTTTTATTTAATTAATACTTATACAGGGTGGCGCAAATTTAATTGAATATTATTGGGATTTCGTAAACCGTTATAGAATTGAATTTTTTTTTAAAAATTAAAATATCAGGACCGATTTGCAAGATATTTGGGGAAAACTAAATTTGACGATTTTCGTTTTATTTAATTAATACTTATACAGGGTGGCGCAAATTTAATTGAATATTATTGGGATTTCGTAAACCGTTATAGAATTGAATGTTTTTTTAAAAATCAAAATATCAGGACCGATTTGCAAGATATTTGGGGAAAACTAAATTTGACGATTTTCGTTTTATTTAATTAATACTTATACAGGGTGGCGCAAATTTAATTGAATATTATTGGGATTTCGTAAACCGTTATAGAATTGAATGTTTTTTTAAAAATTAAAATATCAGGACCGATTTGCCAGATATTTGGGGAAAACCGAATATGACGATTTTCGTTTTATTTAATTAATACTTATACAGGGTGGCGCAAATTTAATTGAATATTATTGGGATTTCGTAAACCGTTATAGAATTGAATTTTTTTTTAAAAATTAAAATATCAGGACCGATTTGCAAGATATTTGGGGAAAACTGAATTTGACGATTTTCGTTTTATTTAATTAATACTTATACAGGGTGGCGCAAATTTAATTGAATATTATTGGGATTTCGTAAACCGTTATAGAATTGAATGTTTTTTTAAAAATTAAAATATCAGGACCGATTTGCAAGATATTTGGGGAAAACTGAATTTGACGATTTTCGTTTTATTTAATTAATACTTATACAGGGTGGCGCAAATTTAATTGAATATTATTGGGATTTCGTAAACCGTTATAGAATTGAATGTTTTTTTAAAAATTAAAATATCAGGACCGATTTGCAAGATATTTGGGGAAAACTGAATTTGACGATTTTCGTTTTGTTTAATTAAAAATTTAACATTTAAAGATATTTATATGTCAAAACTCAATCTTTTGTTGTAGTTTCTATAATTTTTTTATACTGATTTCAATAAAAAGTAAAAGATGAGTTTTTTTATATATTGTTCTAGTATAAAATGTATGAATTTAGCGCCATCATCAGGATCACTGTAATTAAAACAGAAAATTACTAACTTGGTGCCTATGAAAATTTAAACAGTGGCTACCACTGGGTAATTCTGATAGGACGCAGTCTGGGCAAGCAATTTACGAAACACAAAGGACCCCAATCTGAATCTGGTGAATTATACATTATTTAAGCGGCCAGTAATTCTGGGACACTTGTAGAAATTGTAACTTTCATGTGACGGACGGGTCATAGTAAGTTAGATTAATTAAAGTTAGAACAGCGTCTGTCGAATATGATTTCAGAGTCCAGATTCTTTATATTTTTTAGGTCAAAGTAAGTATAAATCTGATATTTCGTTTTCACCGTATAAGCATAGAAGGAATAAATAGCAGGTATCTAACTTTTCGGTCTGAACATCTGACTAAATAAATAAACACTCTGGTTGGAGGGTAAATACACATGTTTTCTTATCGAGCACAGCTTCCGCCATAAATACATTATGAGCTCGCCACGGCGAACCCCTAGCAGTCACACAACCGCCCTAACACATCCCTTAGAGGCCTTATCGTCACCGTTCTCGATTCTGCTGACGATGTATAAAGGGAAAAACACCTCCAAATATCAACTACCAATTTCTTTTACCCTCGAAGACGATATAGTCCTTCTCGTTAAGTTTCATACTTTCTAGATGATTTTTTTTTGAACGTAAACAACTTAGAGGGTGGGTCATAAACATTATTTATTCGATAAAAAATTATAATAAGTAAAACACATGTTTAATATTTCATCAATTAGTAGATTGTTATTATTTAAAATTTTAGAGCCAGTGATACGTACACCTGAGCCGCCATTTTTAATAAAAACTGCTAAAAATTGTTCTTTTGTAAATCTAAATCTTAAATCTTTTGAAAAATCATCAAACAATAATTTTGTAAAATATTATACCTCAATAAGATTACATAATTACATGTATTTAAAATTACAATAATTTTTTTTACCTAGAGATTTTTGTAATGTAACGAAGTTACTCTTATTTCCGTAGAGAGATGGAAACACTTCTTAGACGTCGAAATTCTTATCGAGTAGGATGATTCAATTTGTTGTCAGCAGTTGCTGTGTCAGTCCCAATTGGAGTAGCAGTGGCAGTCCCCGACCTTTAGAGACATATCAAATTAAGCTAAACCGTTACATATAAGATTATTATATAAAATGGTTTGTTTGCATTAAAGGTTGCTTTTTGTTCTTTAGTAGTTTTCTTAAATTTTCATTTAATGTTAATAAATGTTCTAAAGAGGGTTCAAAAGTTCCTATTTTAAGGAATAACTTTAAATTAGTTATATTTTATGATTTTCTTTAAAAAAACTGACTTTTAACGTTATAATGACGTATTAATAATTTGTTAATCGTATTATTTAGGATTTTATATGCTTAATTAAGATTTTATACTTAGGATTTTAGCTGTTTATCTGTAAAGAAAATTTAAAAATATTTGTCCGATTAATGGAATACTAAAAATAACTGTTATTTATTTTAAACTTGTATTTCTTATTTGAAGGTTAGTTCAATTACTTCCGCTATTATGTGGTTTTAGAATTTAATATTTTTTGTATGCCATAAATGTATTAAAATAATGGGTATTCCGGTTTAAGGTTACTTAAAAATTACCTATTTTCGGTATTGTGTAAAAAAATTTTTAAATTAGTTTTTAGTTAATTAATTGTGTACTTTTTTAGTCTTAAGTATGTAGAAATTTAGTTTTTTTCTTAAATATGTATTTGAAAAAATGGTGGATGGGTGTAAAATAACATTGAATCCTTTTATAAATGGCCATCTACAGAAACAAGTGAAAAACAGCATAATAAATTTCTATATGGGTATAAGTAGCGCGAAAGTAAAAATAGGTGAAAGATTAATATAATTTTTTTGGGGTTTGTTGCCGTTGCCCGTTTGTCTCTATCTATCATCGTTCTTGAGTTGAATCAGGCTAACGGACGGACGGACATATAAAAGTTTTTTTTCTTCGAAAACTCTAAAACCTTGTTTTACTAATTTCTGAATAATCTAGTAATTTGTTTATTGATTTTTAAGTTGTCTTACCAGCCTTATTGATACTACAGTTTTATTTTAAAACTGGTGAATGGAACTTTCCTTGGTTCTAAATTTTTTTTTAAAAAATGGTGAATGAATCTCTCAGTTCTAAATTTGTAATTAAAAAATGGTGAATGCACTTTTCCTTGGTTCCAAATTTTAGTTTAAAAACTGGTGATTGGAATTGCCTTTAGTTCCAAATTTGTTTAAAAAAAATGGTGAATGAACCTCGCAATTCCAAATTTGTAATTAAAAAATGGTGAATTAACTTTTCCTTAGTTAAAATTTGAGATTAAAAACTGGTGAATGGAACTTCCCTTGTTTCTAAATTTGTTTTAAACAAATGGTGAATGAATCTCTCAGTTCTAAATTTGTAATTAAAAAATAGTGAATGCACTTTTTCTTGGTTCCAAATTTGAGTTTAAAAACTGGTGATTGGAATTGCCTTTAGTTCCAAATTTGTTTAAAAAAAATGGTGAATGAACCTCGCAGTTCCAAATTTGTAATTAAAAAATGGTGAATTAACTTTTCATTGGTTCCAAATTTGAGATTAAAAACTGGTGAATGGAACTGCCTTGATCCTAAATTTATTTTAAAAAAATGGTGAATGAATCTCTCAGTTCCATATTTGTAATTAAAAAATGGTGAATTAACTTTTCCTTAGTTCCAAATTTGAGATTAAAAACTGGTGAATGGAACTGCCCTTGGTTCTAAATTTGTTTTAAAAAAATGGTGAATGAATCTCTCAGTTCTAAATTTGTAATTAAAAAATAGTGAATGCACTTTTTCTTGGTTCCAAATTTGAGTTTAAAAACTGGTGATTGGAATTGCCTTTAGTTCCAAATTTGTTTTAAAAAAATGGTGAATGAACCTCGCAGTTCCAAATTTGTAATTAAAAAATGGTGAATTAACTTTTCATTGGTTCCAAATTTGAGATTAAAAACTGGTGAATGGAACTGCCTTGATCCTAAATTTATTTTAAAAAAATGGTGAATGAATCTCTCAGTTCCATATTTGTAATTAAAAAATGGTGAATTAACTTTTCCTTAGTTCCAAATTTGAGATTAAAAACTGGTGAATGGAACTGCCCTTGGTTCTAAATTTGTTTTAAAAAAATGGTGAATGAATCTCTCAGTTCTAAATTTGTAATTAAAAAATAGTGAATGCACTTTTCCTTGGTCCAAATTTGAGTTTAAAAACTGGTGATTGGAATTGCCTTTAGTTCCAAATTTGTTTTAAAAAAATGGTGAATGAACCTCTCAGTTCCATATTTGTAATTAAAAAATTTTGTTTTAAAAAAATGGTGAATGAACCTCGCAGTTCCAAATTTGTAATTAAAAAATGGGGGATTAACTTTTCCTTCGTTAAAATTTGAGATTAAAAACTGGTGATTGGAATTGCCTTTGGTTCCAAATTTGTTTAAAAAAATTGGTGAATGAATCTCTGTTTCAAATTTGTAATTAAAAATATGGTGAATACACTTGTCCGTGGTTCCAAATTTGAGTTTAAAAACTGGTGAATGGCATTTTCTTTAGTTCTAAATTTAATTTAAAAAAATGGTGAATGAACCTCTACATAGTTCCAACATTGTATTTATAAAATGGTGAATGAACTTTTCCTTTTTTTTTGAAATTTGATCAAAAAATTGTGAATCAATACCAAGAGTTAAAGACAAAAATGTAACATAAGAAAATGCAATATACAGTGTGTTTCTTTTAAAGTAACAATTTAAATGATCGAAAAAAAGCTAAAAAATTACTTATTAGTTTTAATAAATACTTTAAAAAAAGGCTTCTAATAAATTTAATATATACAATTTGAATAAAAACCAATGAATGATTTAATTAAATATTAATTACCATTAATTAATATTTTATTATTTTTAGCTTATATTTGTCTAATTAAATAAAATTATTTGTAATGCAGAAAATATAAATAATCATAAATTCTCATTAATCATTAGTAATATTGAATTATCGATGTTACTGTCAATAAAAGCTGCTGATATATCAAAAATATTATGTAATAAATACACATATTATATTCATATCTCTATAAATATACAGGGTGATTAATTAATACGATAAAATTCAGTATCTTTTATATCCCGTAGGATATCAAAAAGAAAATTAGTTAGATTAAACTTTATATTTTAAAATTTA
The DNA here is from genome assembly GCA_963243735.1 of Neocrepidodera transversa. Taxonomy (NCBI): domain Eukaryota; kingdom Metazoa; phylum Arthropoda; class Insecta; order Coleoptera; family Chrysomelidae; genus Neocrepidodera; species Neocrepidodera transversa. Next base: position 4,168,236 of record OY725347.1, on the reverse strand, counting down.
CAGGGTGTTTCATAACACCGTGCTAGATCAAAGTTATTCATTAAACGAGACACACTGTATTTTATTTGAAATTTAAATTCCTCTTTACTTTACTAAATTGTATTGAGTTGTACAGGGTATTTAAAAAGTTAATGCCAATTTTTTTATGAAAATTGAAATATGTTCAATATTCTGTACAGTTCAAATGGACTAAAACGCAAATAAATTATTTATCTAGTTTTTTTTAAACAGATCACACTATATTTTATAATTTTATAAGAAAAGTGCTATTATTGTTATTCTTTCATTTTTGCAAGGTATTACCTATACCCAAATTTAATTGTTTTTGGGATATATATATAAGAGGAATTCAAATTTAAAATAAAATACAGGGTGTTCCATTTAATGTCTATTTTATAAAAGTGCTTTCTAATGAATTAAATAATTTTTTTAAAATTATTAATTCTCATAAATAAGTAAATTTTTTGATTTTTTAATATTGAAACATGTTTTTTTTTTGGACCGTTGCAATTTATTTTGTTTTTTTTTTCATTCCATTACCGATTCTGTTTACCAGAAATCAAGCGAAAACGTTTTATTTTCTTTAGCAAAACTTTTGAGAAACTCCATTACACGACCGGGCAATCTAGCAAATTCTTCACGATTTCAAAAGAACACAGCAATCATTTAATTTCGAATTCGATAAAAAAGGACACACGATCTTGCTTTGCTCCAGTTCTAAATCGATTGACACAACTTCTAGGGAAGTTTATTATTTTGCCTTGTCACACACATGCACACACACACATTTGGAAAAAGAACTCGACCATGATGTGAATAATATTTATGTTTACGGTTTATGAGAAAAGTTTTATAGCTTTCAATTCGATTGAGTTCGAAAGTCAATCATCTTTAATTCTAGATTCGATTCTATAGCTATAGTTGTTTCAGGAAATTTTAATATTTTTATAAGAAAATGTATGTAAAGGAGACTAATAAGATTATCAGTCCTTGCTAAATTACTGTTCGGCAATTTAAATAAAATTTAATCAAGTCATAATAAAAAAAATCGGCTGTGTCACCCCAGAACTTTCCCGGCTCGACCGTAGAGAATAGGATTATTTTAATTACAAAATACTAAGCATTACATTAATTTATGGAACACATTAAAAATAGCGAGCTGATGGTGAATTAATATTTCAATGTTAATAATGACATAAGCTGCGCATGCGCACGTTATATATCATACCGCTTCAATTAGGATCTCCTAAAATCATGTGTGAAAACTATTGGGAATTCGGTAAAAATTTTCATACAATAGTTGTAGGGAATTTTAAATGTGTATTTTTCTCGCCATGTAGCGGCGAAACTATGAGGAATTCGATAAAATTTAAACATAAAAGTTAAAGAAAATTCGATGCTTTACAACTTTGCACAAGAAAATTTTGCACTAAATACATTGTTTGTCCTCAAAATCAAGAAAAACTATAGAAAACATACATGCACATTTTTTACGCGCCCTCTAGTGGCGCAACTATTGGAAATTTTGGAAAAGGCTTCAGACAAAAATTGTAGGTAATTTTCTGTTCTAAAACTTTGTACTACAACATTTTGCACTTAAATGTATTGTTTGTCCTTAAAATTTAAATAAAGCAAAAAATTGTTACATGTATATTTTTGTCTTGAGGACCCTCCACTGTACCCATTTTACACCACTAATGATCGCATTCTAGGCACACACCGACCCTCCATACCAAATTTCAGCTTGATTGGTCAAACGGTTCGGCAGTTATCGTGGAAGATTACACACAGACACACAGACAGACAGACACACAGACACACAGATACACAGACACACAGACACACAGACACACAGACACACAGACACACAGACACACAGACACACAGACACACAGACACACAGACACACAGACACACAGACACACAGACACACAGACACACAGACACACAGACACACAGACACACAGACACACAGACACACAGACACACAGACACACAGACACACAGACACACAGACACACAGACACACAGACACACAGACACACAGACACACAGACACACAGACACACAGACACACAGACACACAAACACACAGACACACAGACACACAGACACACAAACACACAGACACACAGACACACAGACACACAGACACACAGACACACAGACACACAGACACACAGACAGACCATACGCTGGAAATGGTCACAATCTTCTTGGGGGACCTCAAAATGGATATTTCCATCGATATCTCAATTATTTTTTTTGCTCGTTCACCTTACTTTCCCTTTGATGGGGCCGGGAAAGTAAAACATTATTTACTCTTATTAAATTATATATTAATTTGAACAATTAATAGTATGCATAAACAAAGAGCGTGAGTTATTATAACTCACTAGTGAGTTACTATAATACAGTATCCGTAAACAAATAGCGTGATTTATAATAACTCACTGGTGAGATATTGGACTCCTACAATAATTAAGTATGTAAAAAGTGTGCATTTAATTCTATATAATTTGAAATTTGAATTGGCGTAGAAATATCAAAAAGACAACTGGAAAGGAATGAATTAATTGGCAATGCGTCACGGTCTACTTTACGAAAAATATTCTTGGAATTTATTACAAACGATTTACGAACCGAATACCAAGGTGGCTCTGTACAATCCGATCCTCCGAAGCAAAACAGTACATTTTTGTCATTGGGGGGAGTAATGTCTCAAGATAATAAAATTTTATTCATATTGACAGGAACCGAATTTGCAGTTAATAAGTGTGGGGTCCTTTCGTTAAATATTTTTACTTTCCCGGACCCATCAAAGGGAAAGTAAGGTGAACGAGCAAAAAAAAATCGAGATATCGATGGAAATATCCATTTTGAGATCACCCAAGAAGATTGAAACCATTTCCAGCGCATGGTCTGTCTGTGTGTCTGTGTGTCTGTGTGTAATCTTCCACGATAACTGCCAAACCGTTCGACCAATTAAGTGTGTACCTAGAATGCGACCATTTGATTTTGGTTTAAATTGGTACTGTAGAAGGTCCTCAAGACCGACATTGATTAAATACACATGTAACAATTATTTACATTTTTTAAATTTTAAGGACAAACAATACACTTTAGTGCAAAATCTTGTAGTACAAAGTTTTAGAGCATAAAATTCCCTACAAATTTTGTCTAAAACTTTTTCCAGAATTTCCAATATTTGCGCCACTAGAGGGCGCGTAAAAAATGTGCATGTAGGTTTACTGTAGTTTTTCTTGTTTTTGAAGACAAACAATACACTTTAGTGCAAATTATTGTAGTACAAAGTTTTAGAAAATAAAATTCCCTACAAATTTTTTCTCAAACTTTTTCCAGAATTTCCATTATTTGCGCCACTAGAGGGCGCGTAAAATATGTTCATATAGGTTTTCTGTAGTTTTTCTTGATTTTGAAGACAAACAATACACTTTAGTGCAAATTGTTGTAGTACAAAGTTTTAGAGCATAAAATTCCCTACAAATTTTGTCTCAAACTTTTTCCAGAATTTCCAATATTTGCGCCACTAGAGGGCGCGTAAAATATGTTCATATAGGTTTTCTGTAGTTTTTCTTGATTTTGAAGACAAACAATACACTTTAGTGCAAATTGTTGTAATACAAAGTTTTAGAACATAAAATTCCCTACAAATTTTGTCTCAAACTTTTTCCAGAATTTCCAATATTTGCGCCACTAGAGGGCGCGTAAAAAATGTGCATGTAGGTTTTCTGTAGTTTTTCTTGATTTTGAAGACAAACAATACACTTTAGTGCAAATTGTTGTAGTACAAAGTTTTAGAGCATAAAATTCCCTACAAATTTTGTCTCAAACTTTTTCCAGAATTTCCAATATTTGCGCCACTAGAGGGCGCGTAAAATATGTTCATATAGGTTTTCTGTAGTTTTTCTTGATTTTGAAGACAAACAATACACTTTAGTGCAAATTGTTGTAATACAAAGTTTTAGAACATAAAATTCCCTACAAATTTTGTCTCAAACTTTTTCCAGAATTTCCAATATTTGCGCCACTAGAGGGCGCGTAAAAAATGTTCATATAGGTTTTCTGTAATTTTTCTTGATTTTGAGGGCCAACAATGCGTATAGTGCAAAATTTTCTTGTGCAAAGTTGTTAAGCTTAAATTTTCTTTAACTTTTATGTTGAACTTTTTATCGAATTCCTCATAGTTTCGCCGCTAGATGGCGAGAAAAATACACATTTAAAATTTCCTACAACTTTTGTATGAAAAATTTTCCCGAATTCAAAATAGTTTTCACCCATGATTTTAGGATATCCTAATTGTAGCAGTGTGATATACAACGTGCGCATGCGCAGCTTATGTCATTATCAACATTAAAATATCAATTCGGTAATGCTTAGTATTTTGTAATTAAAATAATAATAATAAATAACATATTCTTTACGGTCGAGCCGGGAAAGTTCTGGGGTGACACAGCCAATTTTATAATGGTGCAAACTGTTTGAAACGTACTGTATATAGGGTAAAAAATTTCACTATCTAAATGATTAATAGACATTTTGTCAGTTTAAATTAAATTGTAAAGTGAAAAACAAAATTCTAATGAAAATACAAAAACAATCTATTGAGTTTTGTTTGTATTAAATTTTTCTTTGAGCGCCTATGGAAAGTCTTCAAGTCCAATGGATGGAATAGAAGTGAGTGCTCTTTGTATTTGCACAATTACCGGAACAAGGGGGTTAATGAATTCATCAATATGCGAAGCCCGACGCTTTTAGCAACCAAGCCTCTAGGGGCCACTCCACTTTTAACAATTTTCACTATTACATCAATTTAAACGGGAATGTCGTGCTACCATCTTTTCCACGACATTTTTGTCGCTTTTATTTCATTTTAATGGGAACCGTTTCATTAAATTATTTAATAATTAGTTTAAAAACTCCTTTAATGCAGTTTAAATTGAAACTTTATCAGTAACGAAATTACTATTCGTCTAATAAAAATTATCTAACTATATAAATATATTCTGTAATGAAAAAATTTGTATGAATTATTGAATTTTATAATTTCATGGTTAAAAGTTATTAAAAGAATTTTTTTGTAAATAAATCAAATAAGAAAAATTATTTTTGATAATTAAAAGAGTAGATGGAAAGACACTGATTTTTCCACAAATCTGGGGAAATTTATAGAGTATATTTGGCAACAGCGCATTGTATGTATGCCGTGTTAAGTACGCTAAAAATTACTTTTTTACTCGAAAATATGCACAAAACGTCGCATTTTATACGACGTTTTTTAACGTTCAGTATATTGAAGTGTTGAAAAATGTTCAAAACAGATGAATAAAAATAATAAACAGACGTCAGATAAAAAATTTGGAATAAGTTTATACATAATGCCGGGTCTACACTAAAACAACAAAACAAAAACAGAAAACAGAAACAATTTGTCTACATTAAAGAATCGATACGCAATATATTTAAAGCCGCTACGCATGCGACTGACGGTTTATAGTGTGATGGCCACTGCACGGGCAGCATCAGTGGAGAAGAAATAATCCAGTGGTCGTTATGGTACCGATCAAAATCACTTGGGGCCAAAAGGGCGGTCTTTACTTGCACTACTGAGTTGAGTACTTGAGTATTCCGCTACTAGGTTATTATAAAAACAAAAAGTAGAAATAATTCTTTATTCAGAAACCTAGTTACCAAATCCGGAGGAAGATATGTAACATGGTTCTTTCAGGTTTGCTCCGGATGGAAAAAAACGGACCTTTTTTTTCGTGTCTTTGTTGTATTCAGACTTGACGGTTTTTTCCCGTGGACCGTCGGTAGCTTGTCTAGCAAATGTCAAAAGCATGACATAAAAATTGATTTGTTATTTTAGTTTTATGAAAATAATTTTAAGATTTAATATTTTGAGTTAGATAAATAATACTATACCTTACAATTAAATAATATCTTAAATAATCACCAATTTTACTAATATAAATAATAATACTGTTACGAGGTATTTTGGATAACTCAAAAAAGGACTAAAAAATTGAAATATTAATATTTAAATTTACTCTGGGGTGTAGCTTCCAATATAGCTCAATAACGTAGGGTTACCAGAAATTAAAACCATAACAACAATAAACGTAACAAATTTATTAAATTCATCAATATTTAAAAATACCAAAATTCTTAAAATATAATTGTACAAAATTATACTTACACTAATCGACACATTGGACGGCTGAGGATAATCGTTTTTCAGGAGAGGCACTTATACTTTTTATCTACTCTTAATCGAGTCCCAAATATGACTATCCCAAAAATAACTCAACGGCTTTCGAACTAACCACCGAAAAAACCCCTTCCACCTGACTAAGCGAAATTAAGGTTCTTTTTACACCTTGCAATGACTTAAGTTTATATAAATATAAAAAGTGTTTTCAAACAAATATTGTTTTAAAATTTTGAAATCTGTATTACATTGTAAAGCGTATTTTAGATTGTAAATAAATTAAAATTAAATAATGTCATATACAGGGCGAAATTATCGTAACAATACTAATGTACTTTATTATACATAATAGTAAATATTATTAAACAAGTATTTTTAATAATGTAAATAAGAATCTATATTTATTTGTTAATTAATAAATAATAGGACAAGTACATCTAACAACGGCCGGAAGACGAATAAAAAACGTCCTGTGTGAAAGCTTGCATTAAGTAACATGGGCCACTGATAAGATGGCGCCGGTCCGGTGCCGGAAGTCGGTCACGTTTTTTTCCGTCCGGATCAAATCGACGTGTCTGAAACAACACTTAACTGGATCGTGTCGGTCGGACGGTAAAGGCCCTTTTTCCAGACTGGTGTTGCCGGTTAGACTAATTAGACTGATGAATTAGTGATAATGGAATTTTGGTTACGCTCATTTCTCCTTGACCTATCTCTAATGGTCTAGGGACTGCCACTGCTACTACAATTGGATCTGCCACATCAAATACCAACAACCGATTGATTCGTCCTACTCGATAAGAATTTCTGAGTCTAAAAAGCACGGATGCTAGTATCTCCATCTATGGGGAGGCGGTCTAACTAGTACTGCTGGAATATATCTTAATCCAGTGCCATGCGCGCTTTAATTAATAAACTTTCATTTTTAAGGATAAAGTAATTATCATCTGTTAGTATTTCTTCTCTTTCGTTTTTTACACAGTGTCTATTATTTTTCGCCCTCTAAAAATTTATCTCCTCTGTATAAATACGTTATTTAAATAATAAATTAGAACAAAACAATGATTTTAATGGATAAATATGAAACGTTTTTTTGGTTGTGAAAACGTGAGTGTGAACAAAGAACAAATGTGTCTTCGAGAAACGACATTTAAGTTAATAAACTCGGTGCTCTTAATTCGAAACAGTGTCAAGTTCTTCTATAGTTTAGTTCCTTCTGTTTGTTTACCTTTTCACTTCAATTTCTTACTGGATGTTGACACAACACGAAGCGAAAAAAAAGAAATACTAACTTGGTTTATTAGAAACTTGAAAAGATTAGGTCAAGAGATAAAGAAACAAATTAAGAAATTGGAGCATAATTTTCTTATTATATATGTAGTATATTTTTCAAGATTTCTAAAGCAATAATAAATGTAAAGATGATTACACACAACAATGAAAAAAAAATTAAATATAGTATCTCTTGAAAACTGATTTTTAAGGACAATTTTTTTCAAAATTTGAAAAAAGGTACCAAAAGATGGGAAATACTTTTCGATTTTTATTATTTCTTTCTATAGTTCACAATTCTATTTTCAATTTGATAAAATCTCATTTATAGTATTTTTATTGGGTTCAATTTGATATATGATATATAAAATTTAAAATAAATTTGAAACTTTTTAATTCTGCACTATTTCTGAAAAATAACTTTTAAAATAAACAGATCATTTTTTAGCTTTCAGAAATTTCTGAGACATCAAAAATCACTTTTGAAACAAAATAGATCATTTTTTAGCTTTCAGGATTATTTTGTATCCCTGGAAAAGTGATTTTCTAAAATAATTTGTTTTCAAAATCTATAAATTAATCGTGAAAATATTAATAAAAATTTTCTAAATTTTAAGAAATTTCTGAGACATCAAAAATTACTTTTAAAACAAAATAGATCATTTTTTAGCTTTCAGGGTTATTTTGTATCCCTGGAAAAGTGTTTTTCAAGGATAATTTGTTTTCAAAATCTATAAATTAATCATGAAAATATTAATAAAAATTTTCTAAATTTTAAGAAATTTCTGAGACATCAAAAATTACTTTTGAAACAAAATAGATCATTTTTTAGCTTTCGGGATTATCTTGTATTCCTGAAAAAGTGATTTTCAGGGATAATTTGTTTTCAAAATCTATAAATTAATCATGAAAATATTAATAAAAATTTTCTAAATTTTAAGAAATTTCTGAGACATCAAAAATTACTTTTAAAACAAAATAGATCATTTTTTAGCTTTCAGGGTTATTTTGTATCCCTGGAAAAGTGTTTTTCAAGGATAATTTGTTTTCAAAATCTATAAATTAATCATGAAAATATTAATAAAAATTTTCTAAATTTTAAGAAATTTCTGAGACATCAAAAATTACTTTTGAAACAAAATAGATCATTTTTTAGCTTTCGGGATTATCTTGTATTCCTGAAAAAGTGATTTTCAGGGATAATTTGTTTTCAAAATCTATAAATTAATCATGAAAATATTAATAAAAATTTTCTAAATTTTAAGAAATTTCTGAGACATCAAAAATTACTTTTGAAACAAAATAGATCATTTTTTAGCTTTCAGGATTATTTTGTATCCCTGGAAAAGTGATTTTCTAAAATAATTTGTTTTCAAAATCTATAAATTAATCGTGAAAATATTAATAAAAATTTTCTAAATTTTAAGAAATTTCTGAGACATCAAAAATTACTTTTAAAACAAAATAGATCATTTTTTAGCTTTCAGGGTTATTTTGTATCCCTGGAAAAGTGATTTTCAAGGATAATTTGTTTTCAAAATCTATAAATTAATCATGAAAATATTAATAAAAATTTTCTAAATTTTAAGAAATTTCTGAGACATCAAAAATTACTTTTGAAACAAAATAGATCATTTTTTAGCTTTCGGGATTATCTTGTATTCCTGAAAAAGTGATTTTCAGGGATAATTTGTTTTCAAAATCTATAAATTAATCATGAAAATATTAATAAAAATTTTCTAAATTTTAAGAAATTTCTGAGACATCAAAAATTACTTTTGAAACAAAATAGATCATTTTTTAGCTTTCAGGATTATTTTGTATCCCTGGAAAAGTGATTTTCTAAAATAATTTGTTTTCAAAATCTATAAATTAATCGTGAAAATATTAATAAAAATTTTCTAAATTTTAAGAAATTTCTGAGACATCAAAAATTACTTTTAAAACAAAATAGATCATTTTTTAGCTTTCAGGGTTATTTTGTATCCCTGGAAAAGTGATTTTCAAGGATAATTTGTTTTCAAAATCTATAAATTAATCATGAAAATATTAATAAAAATTTTCTAAATTTTAAGAAATTTCTGAGACATCAAAAATTACTTTTGAAACAAAATAGATCATTTTTTAGCTTTCAGGATTATCTTGTATTCCTGAAAAAGTGATTTTCAGGGATAATTTGTTTTCAAAATCTATAAATTAATCGTGAAAATATTAATAAAAATTTTCTAAATTTTAAGAAATTTCTGAGACATCAAAAATTACTTTTAAAACAAAATAGATCATTTTTTAGCTTTCAGGGTCATCTTTTATCCTGGGAAAAGTGATTTTCAAGGATAATTTGTTTTCAAAATCTATAAATTAATCATGAAAATATTAATAAAAATTTTCTAAATTTTAAGAAATTTCTGAGACATCAAAAATTACTTTTGAAATAAAATAGATCATTTTTTATGTTTCAGGGTCATCTTGTATCCCTGGAAAAGTGATTTTCAGGGATAATTTATTTTCAAAATCTATAAATTAATCATGAAAATATTAATAAAAATTTTCTAAATTTTAAGAAATTTCTGAGACATCAAAAATTACTTTTGAAACAAAATAGATCATTTTTTAGCTTTCAGGATTATCTTGTATTCCTGAAAAAGTGATTTTCAGGGATAATTTGTTTTCAAAATGTATAAATTAATCATGAAAATATTAATAAAAATTTTCTAAATTTTAAGAAATTTCTGAGACATCAAAAATTACTTTTGAAACAAAATAGATCATTTTTTAGCTTTCAGGATTATCTTGTATTCCTGAAAAAGTGATTTTCAGGGATAATTTGTTTTCAAAATCTATAAATTAATCATGAAAATATTAATAAAAATTTTCTATATTTTAAGAAATTTCTGAGACATCAAAAATTACTTTTGAAACAAAATAGATCATTTTTAGCTTTCGGGATTATCTTGTATCCCTGGAAAAGTGATTTTCAAGGATAATTTGTTTTCAAAATCTATAAATTAATCATGAAAATATTAATAAAAATTTTCTAAATTTTAAGAAATTTCTGAGACATCAAAAATTACTTTTGAAGCAAAATAGATCTTTTTTTAGCTTCAGGGTCATCTTTTATCCCTGGAAAAGTGATTTTCAAGGATAATTTGTTTTGAAAATCTATAAATTAATCATGAAAATATTAATAAAAATTTTATAAATTTTAAGAAATTTTTGAGACATCAAAAATTACTTTTAAAATAAAATAGATCATTTTTTAGCTTTCAGGGTTATTTTGTATCCCTGGAAAAGTGATTTTCAGGGATAATTTGTTTTCAAAATCTATAAATTAATCATGAAAATATTAATAAAAATTTTCTAAATTTTAAGAAATTTCTGAGACATCAAAAATTACTTTTGAAACAAAATAGATCATTTTTTAGCTTTCAGGGTCATCTTTTATCCCTGGAAAAGTGATTTTCAAGGATAATTTATTTTCAAAATCTATAAATTAATCATGAAAATATTAATAAAAATTTTCTAAATTTTAAAAAATTTCTGAGACATCAAAAATTACTTTTGAAATAAAATAGATCATTTTTTAGCTTTCAGGGTTATTTTGTATCCCTGGAAAAGTGATTTTCAAGGATAATTTGTTTTCCAAATCTATAAATTAATCATGAAAATATTAATAAAAATTTTCTAACTTTTAAGAAATTTCTGAGACATCAAAAATTACTTTTGAAGCAAAATAGATCTTTTTTTAGCTTCAGGGTCATCTTTTATCCCTGGAAAAGTGATTTTCAAGGATAATTTGTTTTGAAAATCTATAAATTAATCGTGAAAATATTAATAAAAATTTTCCAAATTTTAAGAAATTTCTGAGACATCAAAAACTACTTTTCAAATAAAATAGATCATTTTTTAGCTTTCAGGGTCATCTTTTATCCCTAGAAAAGTGATTTTCAAGGATAATTTGTTTTCAAAATCTATAAATTAATCATGAAAACAATAATTAATATTTTTATATTTCTTTATACCACATCCCCTTGTATTTTTTAAATACAAATATTCTTGTCTAATATAAATGTTTTCCATAAAACAATTTTATATAAAATCCCTAAAAAAAATGATATTATGATGCAACAAAAAATAAATCAATTTTTAAATGCACGAATTATTTTTTCCCATGTAAATTAATTATTATCACCCTTTAATATTATTTTATTTAATGACAGGGTGATTGATTAGTATGATAAAATACAGGATGAGCCATTTAATCAAAAACATTACTTTGACGTAAGACGAGTATGAAGCACCCTGTACATTTGCAACTAATTTTAAAATGAAGCTTAAAACTGGTTACAATCTTTCTAATGTTTTTTTCGATATCTAACAGCATATACTGGACTTTATCGCACTAATCAATCGCCTTGTATAATATTAGGTATATATTATTAAAATTAAAGTATAAGTAGACTATTTTGTATACTGAAGAATATAAAACAGAAATAAACTAGAATTTCCTCGGATTCAACATAAATTATGTATTTTTCTTTAGAAAATACCTCAAAGAGAACACAATTTTATCTCCAGGGCTAGGAAAATTGAATATCGATGGAGATATCTGCTTTTTATTTATATACTCAGTATGTTATTTCAGCTCCTCATTTCTATTCCGGATATTATTCCAAGTAAGTAAAATATAACATCGACTGGAGTAAAGAATATTACTTTGTAAAATATTGATAGTATTTTATTTTAGAAATATAGATTTTTACTACTGTTTGTATAACTAATTATTTTTATTTAAATCATAAAAAGTACTTTTTGATTCATATTAAATTCTGCACCTACTTTATAACACAATTTAAGTTGTTTTTGCGCCAAAAATATTTTTTTCAATTTAAAAATCCCAAATCCTATATCTTCAAATGTGGTTCAAGTTTTAAGGAAATAAAACAGAAAATCAGTTACTACAATAATTTAATGTTACTGGTACTTAGAAAAAAATTTCACTGATTGCCGGTGAGAACTGTTGGTGATTTTCCCCAACTTTCTAAATTTATTATCATTCAATTCAATCAACTCTTTCTACATTTAATGATCACTTTGTAGTCTTTTTCGTTTAGCCCCTATATAGGGTGGTATTTTTAAATTTATAAAATTTTTTCCCGAGGTGGTGAGCCCTCCAGGTGTTGTCCTTATTTGCTGGTAATTACTGCCAACTCTAGGGAGCAACCTAGATTAATTTTAGTTTTTAATTTTTATTGTTTAAAACTTTTCTCAAGTACGTTTATTATTATTAAACTTTCTTAATTTTTTTACTATATGTGAAATTTTTCTCCTTAAGGAAGTACTTTAATAAATAATGACCTGAGGATGGTCAATGATCAAAACTAGTTGCCTCTTGTTACTTTTACATTAAAATCTTGTGGTACCTGACTTTATGCTCTATTTCCATGGTTACTACTAATATTTATAATTTTGCATAGCACAGGTCCGCATTTAGCACATTGTAATCAAATTGTAAAGCTTTTTTAGTAAAATATTATTAATGAGGGATTTTTTCAATAAAAATAGTCGCATATATGGAAAGACAATTGATATATTTTTCTGTTTTTCCCAAAAAAAAAATATTTTTTTTATTTATGGTTTTATCCTATTTTCGTAGAATTTTATAAAAATCTATGAACGTTTTACGTCATTAATAAAACGTACAGTCTAAATTTAGTTTAAATCTTTCAATCATGGACGAAAATTTTGATTTTAATGCCCATCGTATATCATATTCGTAAGTTTATAAAATAGTAACCTGATTTTTTAATAAATATTATTTAAAACTAAAAAATACCATAAGTTGGGGTTATTTGGGATCACGAGGGTTATTTGGGAAAAACAACTGTTTGCTAATGGCTAACTTGAGTACCATAAACAATAATTAATTTAGAGATAAATCCGAACTCCTAGCGTTGTGTTCCTATAGTATTTATAAATTCACTGTGACTAGCCACACTAACCTGTGAATAATGTTAGAAATTACCCATACACGAAACGTAATTCGCTTAAATAATAAGTTTGAACATATTTAACCATGAGCTCTGGTAGCAGCGTGACATAGTACCCGCTATTAGTGCAGTGGGCCCGGGGATCGAATCCCACATAACCTTTTTTTAACACAGGCTATATTTAGATAGTGAAACTTATTTTAATAATTTTTTTAAATACGCGGGCTAGATTTAGATAGTAAAGACTTTTTTTAATAAAATAATTATTTTTTTAGGTCAGATTAATAAGTTTAATGTTTTAACGTGTGGGGAATTTCTGAATTTATCCACAGGTTAACGTGTGTGTAGTGTGGGCCTTATAAATTTGTGATAAAATAGTTGCCCCAACGACGCTTGTAGAAAAAGTGTATTTTATACCTTTTTTCGTGATAAGCAAACTTCTTCATGTACGTATATTTGAGTGAATATTTATGGTAATGTTATTTGATGTTATAAGTATGCTTATTGGTCCGTTTATAGTTTATATACAATTAGATGTGTTCGTTAATTTTTTATAATAAATTTTATATTTGCCAAATTGAAAATTTTTCAGATTATAATTATTATTAGTTTGTTGTTTTTTTCTAAGAAAAACCTGGTTTGATTTCCCAAATATCACCTAACCATGAAGATATTTGGGAAAATATTTAAAAAACATTTAGGGGTAGCTATAATCTTATGGTATTATTTTATAGCCCAATAGTAGGTTTTTTCAAACTTGGAAGAAGTCTAATTGCAAATTAAAAATAATCCCAAATAACCCCAATTTACTATAACTAATAAGTAATATTAATAAAATTGTTTTTTTTTGCAACATCGTATAGCCCTAGTCATCAAAAAAATAAAAATTAATTTGATGAATTTTCACTAACAATATTTATTCAGGCGATTAAATTTGATGTGTTTTCCCCTAGGGACAATTCAACAAATGGAGCAACTGGTGACTTTACCTTAAAGGAATTTAAAATTGTTGACATATTTATTTAATGATATGTAAATTACAGTTTATATATTCTCCTTCTGGGCAAAAAAACACATACCTAAGTTTATTTACTGTAATAAAAAAGGAACCCAATAAATTTCAATATAGATTACGAGGCAATTATTCTATCCCTCAGAAAACGCTTTGCGGATATAAATGTAATTTCTATACGAAATAATTCATATTGACAAATTGAAATTTATTAAAAATCTTGTAAAAAACTATTTTGTTAATTTTTTATCAAGATTAATCAATTAAGGTATCTCTATAGCAAATCTCCACTCCATTGTAAAGTTAATTTTATTTTGCCATATTAACGCTTTACCAATTCTTTATAAATCAATATCGATAATCTGTGTCGAGTTTTTTTGCCATCCTCCTCATTTTTATCTTGAAATACGAGCTTAAACTTATATTTATTAAAAACACTGACAAATTTTCTGTAATAACTTTGTTTAAAAATGTAAACTGCCACTCTGAACGATTGCGCTCATATTCTTAATTTTTATATGTAAACTACTTAAAAGTGACATGTTGTGGACTGACTTCATTTTAGCCAAGCAGGATTTAAAAATAGGTCATTTAAGTGCATCTTCTTTAATCTATAAATCAATATTTATTTAATAGGGGAAAGTTGGACAAATCCGCTACCTCGGATCATCCACCACTCAACTTTACAGGCTAGGGGAGAACGAGTTTAGTGCTTTTTTAGCGACAGTCCATGAAAACAATGCCCAGTACTACTGCTGCTCTTCTTGTACGTAGTTGAAATATTTCCTTAAATGTTATGAATTTTCAGAAGTTTATTGTTATTTTAAGAACACACGTATAAAGGTACGTGTTTTTAGTTTGACTAATGCTTAGGTCGGTAGAGTTTGTTTAACCATCTTCTGCTATTACGTCATAATCGGTGACGTATTCTGCTGTTTTACGTTTGTCATATATTATTTGTATGTTATTTTATACATAACCTCAAAATTAAAATATAACTAATGACATATGTTAAGGATTGTTTTCAATGACCCATGTTAAGGTGTGTTTGTATTAATAAATTGGAAATGCCAAAAATTGGATTTTGCTTTATGCGTTGAGTACCTTTTTACATAATTTAGTATTTTTTTTTAACTTGAAACATCTGTTTTTTTTAACTCATTTGTTTCAAATTTCTAGCTTGGAGATGTTTAACGTCTCTAAGCGTGATTAAATGGTGAATTATATATTTATAATAAAAATGTATTATAAGATTATATTTTTGGGGTGAACCCAAACGATGTTCACTGCATTTAACGATAAAAGCGATATGACAACATCAAAAAATGTTATTTAAAAAAGTTAATCAGAACTAAAAACTAAGTTCAAAAATGCAATTACATCCATTTACATTTACAATAATAATTGTTTGGATTGCAAAATTGTTAGAAAACATTAAGAAACGAAAACCTATTTTTTCGATGTAAATGGATGTTATTCAATATATCGAATACTGACATTATAGTAATCCATTTCTATGAGGTATGGCTATAAATTTTTGAAACAAACACTTTATTTAGTAAAAGTAAATATAGTTGTTTGTCATAATATAAAACAAATTTGCTTTAGAACCCATTATTGAAATGGTTCAATAATCTTCATTATCAATGACTGGATTTAAAACTAGTTGTGGTTATCGATGTTTTTCACATCATTAGAAATGCATTAAAACTAATGACCAAATTATAAATATAGAGTGAATGTTAAAAGTTCATTGCAATAGAAAAAAGAGTAGGAAAAATATATTTTTTTAGTGACCTACTTTACTTACTTTCATCATTTTGCTTATGAGATGTTTAACAACGGCAGATCGGAAAATTTGCGTGTAAAGTTGATTTTTTTCTATAACAAGGATACCGAAAATCCTTGTCATGCCACAGTAAATTAGTTTCTCAACTTCCAGCTAGTATGTGTATGTCCTTATCAAAGTTTATAGTTTAATAGTCTAAGTTTGCTTTAATCTCAGATTTGAAATTCTGATAGCGAATACTGGTATTTCCAGAAATTATAGCACTTTCGGCAAATTAACGAAAATGGAAAGTGCAAGCCGGAAAATGTTAGTTTCGTGTTAGATATCTACAAGTGGAAATTGTTATTATTCATCTTAAATTTTCTTTGCTCGTTATAAATGTGTTGTGTTTTTATATAATAACATTAAATTGAATTAAACAAACAAATTAAAACTATTATTTTCTTTCAAATATTTTAAATAACTTGATTATAATTTGACCAACCTGTTATTTCTGTTATCCTTACTAAGGAAACTTCTATTCGAGATATTTCGATAAGGAAAGCACATTTGTCGATACTGATTTATTTTTAAACATAAAGAAATTAATAAAGATGTGGGGAAAAGTGAAAAAAGAAAAGTGGAAAAAAGAAAAATTTGAATCATATAAAGATTATTAAAAAATAAATGAAAAAAAGTGTGGAAAAGTGGAAAAAAGTTGAAAAAAAGGAAACTTTGAAACATACAGAAATTATTAAAAAAGTAAGGGGAAAATGGTTGAAAAAGAAAATTTTGAGACAGAAATTATTAAAAAATTAATGAAAGAGTGGAGAAAAAGTGAAAAAAAATTTTTTAAACAAATAAATTAATAATAAATTGAAATAAAACA
Organism: Neocrepidodera transversa; assembly: GCA_963243735.1. Taxonomy (NCBI): domain Eukaryota; kingdom Metazoa; phylum Arthropoda; class Insecta; order Coleoptera; family Chrysomelidae; genus Neocrepidodera; species Neocrepidodera transversa. Next base: position 4,151,076 of record OY725347.1, on the reverse strand, counting down.
CAAAGTTATGTACCTTACTATATATTGGAATTAAAATTGAAATTCGTCAACTAGTTTCGGGTAAAAAACCATCTTCAGGCCTAAAAATATACATAGTTCACAAAAAAGAGGTGAGATTTTGACTCATCAACTGAAATAGATCCTGTTAAATAATTTAAAAGGGTTCAAAAGGCTCTGAGACTGTTATTGGGTAATTTTAGATAATACTTATAAAATTATAAAATTTATTTAACTAAGATCTTTCATGTTTTTTTATTCTAAATTAACACAAAATTCATGAAATGTTTAACAAAATTCTTGAAATTTTAATGAAATATTTGAAGTTTCGACTAAAAATCGTGAATTTTTGACCAAAATCTTGAAATTTGGGCTTAAATCTGGAAATTTTGACAAAAATTCTTAAATTTTTAACCCATATTCTTGAAATATTGACTAAAATATTAAATTTTTAACCAAATTCTTCAAATTTTGAGCAACATTCATGAAATATTAACTAAAATCTTGCATTTTGACATAAACATTAAAATTTTAACAAAAATTCATCAAATTTTAACAAAAATTCTTGAAATTTTTAACAAAATTCTTGAAATTTTTACCAAAATTCTTGAAATTTTTACCAAAATTCTTGAAATTTTAACCAAATATTTCAAGTCTTGAATAAAATCTTGAATTTTTGACCAAAATTCTTGTAATTTTGACTAAAATCTTGAAATTTTGACCAAAATCTGAAAATTTTGACAAACATTCTTAAACTTTTAACCCATATTCTTGAAATTTTGACTAAAATATTAAATTTTTAACCAAATTTTTCAAATTTTGAGCAATATTCATGAAATATTGACTAAAATCTTTTTAACAAAAATTCATTAAATTTTAACAAAACTTCTTAAAATTTTTAGCAAAATTCTTGAAATTTTAACCAAATATTTGAAGTTTCCACGAAAATCTGGAATTTTTGTAAAAAATTCTTGAAATATTGAATGTTAACCAAAATTCTTAAAATTTTGACCCGAATTCGTGAAATTATGACAAATATTCTTGAAATATTGACCAAAATTCTTGTAATTTTGACTGAAATCTTAAAATTTTGACTAAAATCTGAAAATTTTGACCAAAATTTTTGAACTTTTGACCAAAATTCTTGAACTTTTGATGAAAATTCTTGAAATATTGAATTTTTATTATTATTCCTTTTACTAGTTCTTTTTTTGGTTTTATTTTTATTATTCAAACTACTAAGTAAATCATAAAATTTTTTTATTTTTAACACAAAAAAAGAAGAATTTAAATGTTTTTGACCTTCTTTTGTCAAAGATTAATACCGTGTGAACAATTAGTGCCTAGTTGACCGTACCTTGCTTGGCGTCTTATTTTTACTTCAATACTTTTATTTTTTTCTATTTTTCTCTATTTTTTCTTATTTCCTTTATTTTTACCAGATTTTTCGGTGTTTTTTTCTATTTTTCTCTATATTTCAATAGTTCCTTTGTTTTTCCCGATTTTTTCTATTTTTTCTTTTATTTTTTCCTATTTTTTCCTATCCTCTCCTCTTTTACCCCATTTTTCTCTATGTTTCTTTATTTTTATTTATTTCTCCTAAATTTTTCCTGTTTTTTCCAATTTTTTTCCTATTGATATTAATTTTTTCCATTTTATTTATTTTTCCCTAAATTATCGCAATGAAAAACATTATTCCTATTTTACCTTATTTTTTCATATTTTCGTATTTTTCCAGGGAAAATATTTTTCTTATTTTTTCTAATTTTTCCTCTTTTACCCTATTTTCCCTATCATTTTTCTATTTTTTTTATTTTTCCCTATTTTCGAATTTTTATGGGAAAAATTTTATTCCCTTTTATAAAAAATATATTTACGTTACAAAAATGTCAACACATGTTATTAAAATAAATAAAAAAATAGTCTAAATTACTAAAAAAAATTCAGGTAGACATCAATCTATTCATGCAAAGTTCTAATCAAAGATTAAAATGCCAAAAATTAAACTTTTCACTTTTTTTGCAAATAAGGACATTTTCGGACTCATTAGAATCTTTAGAATCCGATGGTAATTTTGTCTGCTTGAGAGATCGCGTAGAATTTTGAGAATTTCGACTTTTACTCAAAAAAAATCAGAATTTTGCAAAATTTCGTCTTTTTCGACTCCATTTTTGTAATTCTAATGCGTTCTAAAAATCAAAACTAAATCTTTTTATACGTTTTGGCGTTAAAATATTAACATTTTTGTGTCAGAACATTGCAACTATAGTTAATTCGAAAGACCAATCCAAAATCCACCCAGTTATTTATCTAATAACAATAAAAAGAATAAATTAAATTCTATAAATCAAACTTAATGATTTCCTTATGATATACAGGGTGATTCTAAAAAACCCTTGTACAATATGCGCTCTTTATACCAGATATACAGAGTGTTTTATCCATTTTGCCCATTTCTTTCTTTGCTCATAACATGTGAACCAGACTGTAGATTTTTTTGACATTTGACACGTATTTTGTTGAATTTACGGCTGTGTTAAAATGTAACGAAATCCAGGTCAGGCTTGGCAAAAAATTCACGAATTTTCCACCCTCAAAACAACACCCTGTATATGTAAGTTTTTAAAATTCGTTTTCATATTTGGAAAGAGCACAAAATACTGAATTCTGTGATGTATTTTTTATTTTTGGCTCCTGTATAGGCATAAAATTCGACGCCTGAAAAGACAATGAAAACCAAAATGAAGAAGAAGATGAAGAATTGACAATTCTATTTAAAAAAAAAAATATAAAAAAATTATTAAAATTTGGTTTGCTACATAGAACAAAAATTTTGCCCACCGTGTAAAACATAACATAATAATATATACATAACTCAAACAAGGTAAATAGAGCAATAATCATTTTAATTGGACTATACCAAACCGATTATAATTGGATAATTACGAGCAGTAATTAATTAATTAAACAATTGTGCAGAATGGATTAAATAGTTGCTGTATAATAATTAAGTCGAACTGATGGATATAATAATTTGTAGAAACTTTATTTCATTTCTGGATTTTGATACTATTTTAAGTTTAAATCAATACGACTTAGGAAAAAAAGAAGAAGAAAATCAATTCTCCATGAAGCTCATAGCGAAACTTTTCGATTGTTTCCGAGCAATTTTATCGCTATACTTTCAATGGATATTTTTATTAATCGACTAAGCCGTTTCGAAAATTGCAAGATGCCACTTGGGATGACTAATTGCCTCTACGGCTTTTTCTTCTGTATTTTTTACTTACACATAATTTGTTTCCTTTTTTTTATGGTTTTAGATTTATTAGTTGAGACTAATGACGTGAATAATGGGACGGTTTAAGAAAAATGATTTTTAAAATGATTTATTACTTGTTGTTACATAACTAATATTCGCGCTATATCATACTGTCACATACATATATTTATTGTTATATTTTAAACACCCTGTCTAAATTTTATAACAGAAATATTTTTTTATCTTAAAATATCGGTTAAAGATAAATCAAATTTTATGATAATAAATCTTCAGACCATATACAGGGTGTTTCATTGGCAAACGTCAACGTGATTTTAAAAACTCCATAGGTCAGGTTTGTCGCTCTTTATAAAAGAAATACAGGGCGTTTTATTAATTTTAACTACTTCTTTCTCCCTTCATAACTTTTAAACCACCATGTATATATTTTTTATATTTGGCACGTACTCAATCTATTCGGATACTTCGATTGATGTATTACCGATAAAGAAATTTCAGGGTCGGCTCTAACCAAAAAGTTATCGGCTAAAAAATAACACCCTTTATATTTGAATTTTTACACTTTTTGCTGTAGTTAAAAAGAACTTAAAACAGCAAATCCAACAATATACTCTCAAATTTCGCCTTGACGCGCACACGATTTAATTGTTCTGCAAGGGTATTACGCTTTTTCCTTATGTGATTCCTGCAAGTTAAGTTACCATTAAAAAATGAGGGGGTAATCCCACCCAACTTTCCGAATATTCCTAGTAAAGTAGTTGTTTAATCGATTATTTTAGTTTTTCTGCATTAAAATACATTAATAAAATTAGTTTACAAAAATTAAAAAAAATTTAATTTTTTCTAAACTTTTTTTTCAACTTTTTATAATTTTGTATAATTTCTACAAGTATTATTTTAAAATTATGAAATATTTCACACATAATTTACTTTTTTATCCCTTTCGTATATATTATTTAGTTTTTTCATGTGTTCTACTATTCTCGATAAAACAAAAGAAAAAAAATTATTTTTTTTTTATTTTGTTTATAAGAATTACAATGTTAAATTCGAAGAGACTTAAATATTTTCTAAATTTGGAGTTTTATATTACCTATCGAATGGTATAAATCCCATTTTAATATCTTTAATATTTTTAAAGTTATTCAATTTTTTTTAAACTTATATTAAATTTCAAAAAAAAAATTATGAATTCTAAAATTTTCTGAATAAAATTTTGAAAAAATCACAATTATAATTTTTTACTACAAATTAAATGGTATTTTTTTTAATTTTTAATATTAATATTAACCTTAAAAAAAATAAAACCTATTTTTGAATAATTTTAAAGTCAATAAATAATTAATATCTCATTCAATTATTTTCAAAATGGGAAACAGACTTTTTTTAAGGTTTTCTGGATCCAAATCCATTAATAAAGTTAGTTTAGAAAACAAAAAAAAAATCAAATATTTTGTCAAAAATTCATGGCCATTGAATTGTTTTAACTTTTTTCATTTTTTGCTGTAACTTTTACAAATACTATGTTAAAATTATGAAATAATTTACACACATAGTACTTTTGGATTATTTTCCGATTTGCTATTAACTTTTTTCATTTATTTTATACTTATTGATAAAACAAAATTACAAAAAATTTTTAAAAAAATTCTTAATTTTTTCTATAATAATTACAATTCTAAATTTTAATAAACTAAAATAAATTGTAAATTTAGAGTTTTATATTATCTTTCGAATGGTGAGAATCACATTTCAATAACTTTAATATTTTAGAAGTTATTCAATTTAGTTAAAAATCGTTATAAAATTTTAAATGTTCCTTGGCCATTTTTTAAAAAATTCCACAATTTTTGTAATAAAATTTTGAAAAAAATTATAATTATAAGATTAATTATTAGAAATGTAAAGATATTTTTTTTAATTTTTTTTTATTAAAATTTAACTAAAAAATAATAATTTAATAAAGATAAAAATTAGCGGCGAAACTATGCGTAACTCGAAAAAAAAGTTAAGACAAAATTTGTAGAAAATTGTATGCTCTATAATTTTGATTATATGTAATTATTCATAAAAATCCATAATTTTGTCTCAAAATCTAAAGAAGTCACAAAAATGTCTATATAAATTTGTTTCACGCCCTCTAGCGGCGAAACTCTGAGGAATTCAAAAAACTGGTAAGAACAAAATGTGTAGAAAATTTTATGTTCTACAACTTTGATGTCTTGTAATTTTTCACAAAAATTCATTATTTTGGTTATTTAAGAAAAATATGAAAAAAAATTATTTTTGATAAATCTGGCAACAATGCCAAATTTTTTGGAAATTTTAATCATCCGAAATTAAACTATAACGTATAGAAAATATATGTATAAAACTTTATGGCCATCTTGTTTAGTAATGACGACATCACTTATAGCAACTGTCACTTTCGGTTGTCCGATTAACACCAAAATCTATACAGGTCGTCTCCTTGCTACCCTAAATATGTATATAAAATTTCATCTAAATCGGTTCAGCCGTTTAGACGCTATCGTGTTCACACACAGACACACACGGACACACAGACACACACACAGACACACAGACCGACATCATCCTAAAAATGGTATAAATGGATTCAGGTGACCTCAAAACGTAAAGATCCATTAAAATCTGGGTATGGTCAAAATATCATGATCGCAATACTTTCCTTCTATACAACTCTGTTGTTCGGAAAGTAAAAAGTGTTTTTTGGACCACTGGGTTGATTACTAATTCAAAAATTTATATTCCTTATAAAATTTACTAAATCTAATAAAAAAATTTTAAATTGAAAATAAATATAAAACATATACACGGTGATTCGAAAAAAATGTAAATTTCCATTAAAAATTATCATTAAAAATATTTTTTCGGTCACTCGTTTATTTTGTTTTTTCAAAAAAAAATTTTCCAAATTCAACATTTATTAAATTAAAACTGGATATTAAAAATATACAAGGTTATTTAAAATATACGAAAGTTTACATTGCAAATTATCATAAAAAACTATTTTTTGAGCCACTCGGTATCATAAATATTACTATCAATTCAAAAGAACATAACAAATATTATTACTAGTGTCTAAAAATTAAATGAATATGAAATTTCAAGTAGCCATATTGTATTTAATAAACTAATAAAAATATCGAATTATTTGGAACACCGGGTGCGAATTCTGTCGAACATTTTTTTTTTCCATAATACGTTCACCGGAAGATAAATGATGCGATTTTATCTTTTTAATAAGTGGTAAATTATAACGTCTTGATCCTATTTCTAACGTCTTTATTAAAAAAAATACCTGAATCTCGAAAATCTCAATAGACTTTAAAGGATACATACAAGCAGTTTCCTGATATTAGCGTATTTACATGTTACCTTGTTTTATTTACACAACGAATTATAATTAGCTTTGTGTATTAATGGTATCAGACATATTATTTTAACAAATTTACGTTACAAAGGATAAATCTCGTTATTTAATATGCTGATTTACCTGTAATAAATTTATAATAGTGCGTTGAATACAAATATACAGGTTGTGTCAATATAAGTTGTCCATTATTTTAAAATCCTTAGATAAAATATTTTTTCTACAACCACTATGTAAAACTTTTATAAACAAATTTTTATACGCAAATGAGGCCTTGTCTTAATTTCTTTAATATCTATTGCAAAAGTAATAATTTAGAGTGGGAAAAATACACGCAATGGCACTTTTCTCCACGGAAATATCAAACATAGCTATGACCTGTCAACTTTTTTTGACAAGTTACTGTTTGTTTTTTCGTTAATAAATGTAGTTGTAGAAAAAATATTGTGTACGCAAAGCATTTTTCGCACTAGCTAGATTTGCGGCACTTACCTTAAGGGCTCGTGCCACAAACTTCTTAGCTCGTGGAAAAAGTAATGCTTGCGCATTTATTGTACAAACTACTATTTCCTAACCCATGTTTAAAAAATTTAACTATAAATTCTTATAACTTTAAAATTCGTATATATTTTACTTTTCCGATCCACTATCCAACAAGGAGGAAAACTTTTTCTAGACAGAGACAGAAATATCCATTTCGCGGTCCCCTAAGACGATTAAACCATTTCCAGATGGAAGTCTGTCTGTCTGTGTATGTGTGTCTGTCTATGTGTCTGTGTATGTTCAGAAATATTACACTTCTACGATAGAGGCCACACTTTTAATCCGGTTAAGCTGAAATTTGATATACGGGTTTCATTTATCCGTTGGAAGAACTCACGCCCTATCTATAATATAACTGGCAAAGTCCTGACTGATTGACTGACTGATTGAATGACTGACTAACATAGAATCAACGCACAGCAAAATCTACTGAACCCAGAGACTTAAATTTTTGAGAATATATTCTGTTCATAATATAAACACACCCACTAAGAAAGGATTTTGCGAAATTTTGATTTTAAGGGGTAGAAAAGGTCGAAAAACGGTGGCTTAGATAGAATATTATCGATTTTTTAGGCAAAAATGGGAAAACCGGGAAAATATAAGAACAAATAGGGACAAATAGAGAAAAATAAACAAAATAGGAAAAAATAATGAAGAAATAATGAAAAACGGGAAAAAAAGAAATAAGAAAAAAAATATAATAAAAATATAGAAAGTGAAAAGTAGAAAGGAGAAAAAAGTGGAAAAAATCTGATGTGGCCAGCACATGACCTCTCGCCATTTTTGAATCAAAAATTTACAGGGTGACACAAAAAAGTATGAAAATAAATTATATTTTTGTAAATCTGGCAACAATGGCAAAAGTTTCGAAAATTTTAATGAGATGAAAATAAACTATAGGGTATACAAAATATATGTGTAAAACTTTATTGCCGTTTTCTATAATAATGGCGTCATGACCCATAGCAACTGCCACTTCCGGTTGTGCGATTGGCACCAAAATCTAATCAGATCTAATCTAGGGTATCAGAATCCTGTATGCAAAATTTCAAATTTTTTTATTCAGTAGTTTTTGAGTTATCGTTACTACAACATCCATCCAAACACACACACACACTAACACACACACACACACACTAACACACACACACACACAGACATCATCGCGAAAATATTAAAATCGTATTGTAGGGACCCCAAAACGTGTTTATCAATTGAAAACTCACTACCCAAATTTTAGCATGATTCCTATACCTCTCTTATCTGAAGGGCGAGAGGTAAAAAGGGGACAATAGATGAAAAACAAAGGAAAAATTCCTGTCAGTAGGGTCGACAGGGGGAGGTAGATTTCTGTTGTATAAATTTGAGACTAATTCTTCCCCACCCCACGATATGGTCAGTTCTAAAAAAGTTTCAAAAAATTAATTTTATAATTATTATCGCATGAAAAAACTCTCATGACTTGTTTTAAAATTTTCAAAAATACCGGAGATATAAATTTTTTGAAATTTCAACCCCCTCCAGTTCCATACCCTTAAGACCGATTAAAAAAAGTTTCAGACAAATTAGTTTTATAATAATTAGAATATAAAAAAAGTCTTATGACCTGTTTCAATATTTTTGAAAATGGCGGAGATATAAATTTTTTGAAATTTCAACCCCCTCCATTTTTACCCCTGTTAGTTGGATGAAAAAAAGTTTCAGACAATTTAGTTTTGTAATAATTAGGGCATAAAAAAAGTCTTATGACCTGTTTCAATGTTTTTGAAAATGGCGGAGATATAAATTTTTTGAAATTTCAACCCCCTGCAGTTCCACACCCGTGGATCGGCTGAAAAAACGTTTCAGACAAATTAATTTTATAATAATCAGTGCATAAAAAAAGTCTGATGACCTTTTTTAATATTTTCAAAAATGGCGGAGATCTGAATTTTATGATATTTGAACCCCCTCCAATTCTCGCCCCCTTAGAGGTAGAATGCCCATTTTCAATACGCAACGAATTACTGCCGCAAAGAATTTTTGTACCAAAAAAATGGGGAAAGGGGGAAAAATTAGGAGAAGAATAAAGGGGTAAAAAAGGAGTAATAGAGGAAATAAGGGGAAAATGTGACAATAAACTATAGTTTTAAATAAGGGGGAATAAAAATATGGGGCGTAAAGATAATTGTTGTAACAAAAATGGAGGACAAAAACAGGTTCACAAAATTGAAAAAACGAGAAGCAAAAAATAAAACAGTTGTAAAAAAAATGGAGTATAAAACAATTTGTAAAAAAAAGGAAGAAATGGACAAAAAAACAAATTAAAAAAATAGGTCCAAAATTATTAGTTGTAAAAAAAAATGGGATAAAAGGCATAAAATAATAATTTTAAAAAATGGGTTAAAATGGGAAAAAATAAGTGTAAAAAAATAGGGGGAAAAATTAATGCATAAAACAATAGTTGTGGTAAAAATGTGGACAAATGAAGCAAAACACAAGTTTGAAAAAATAGAAAAAAAGTAGGACTTAAAACAATAGGGGACATAAAAACAATAGGGGAAAACTGGTGGCAAAAATAATAATTATAAAAAAATGGAGAGAAATAATGGGACAAAAATAACTCAGAAAAAATGGAAAAAAGTAGATCAAAAAATAAAAGTATCAAAAAAGGGTGGAACAATTGGAACATAAGATAAGTTGTAAAAAAAGTTTAAAAAAAAATGGGACAACTAATAATAGTTGTAAAGAAACAATATACGAGAAAAATGCTGCAACAAACAATAATTGTAAAAAAAGAAAGGAAAACTAAGCAAAAATAGATGGAAAAAATGGGAAAAACAGGGCAATATAGAAAAATTGGGGAAAAATAGGAAAATAGGAAAAAATAAAGAATAATAACGACAAATAGGGAAAAAAATAATAAAAAACAGGAAAAAAAATGAAGAAGGCGGAGTCACGACTGCACATAACTGCAAAAAAAAATATATAAATCACTTTTACAACAGTATGAGATCCCTTAACTCACTCTAGTTTGTACGACACTGCTTAAATTTTAATTTTAGTAAAATTTTTGAAATTGGCTATAAAAATCAAAATTTATATACTCCCACACTAATTTTAATTTCACTCCATAGCCAGGAATATAATTTGTCTTTAAATTTTTTTACAACTTAAAAGAGGTAAAAATGATACTTTAGTTTGTGTAGCAGTTACCTGATGGACCAGTCCGATCCTGTTCAAAATCAATAAAGGTTTTTCCTAGAGAAAACTAACTAGTAACATAAAAACTGGAGTTCGATCGGATTATTCATTCGAGAATTATACTGTTTACATCCCGACAGAAGTCAGCACAATTAGAAAAAGTGACAAGAAAAGTGAGAAAAGTCTCTGACGTCACTACTAAACCAAATAGCAATACTATTTTACATAATATACTTTGGATACACAAAACTTTTGACGTTGTTGCCACATTTAGCGAAAAGATATTTTTTAAAAACCTTTTTGTGTTAACGTGCTAATAAATGAAACTGAAAAAATGGAAAAAAAAAATTTCTCCTAACCTAATTTTAATACAATTTTAATATGACTAGTTTTTTCCAGTGTTATAGAGACAGAAAAACGAGTTGGTTAATGTCAAAGTTGACATGAAAAAAACTTGCGAAGGACCACGCAATAATTATGAAACTGCCATACTTGTTTTTAAATAAAAATACAAATGAATTTAATTCTAAAGAGTTTTTACATCCTCATTTATTAATATTATTATTTTTACAAAAGGTTATAAATTTTAATAATAATTAGGTTGGCCAAACAATGATACCGATATGAAAAATATGAAAATAGGAAAAATAGAGAAAAATAAAAAAATTAAATATAGGAAAAAATAGGAAATTATAGGCAAAATAGAAAAAAACGGGGAAAAACAGAAAGAAAAACAAGAAAAAAATAGGAAAAAAAAATAGTATAAAATAGGAAAATAGAGAAAAATATAAAAAAATAGAAAAAATAAGAAAAAAGAGGAGGAAATAAGTAGTGGAGCTGCAACAGTTCGAGCACAAAAACCCTCATTTTTACATCTAAATCTTCATAAGAAAATCTAAGGTCCATTCTGGCAATTTCGGCTCTAAAAGTGGCATTAGCTTTCCAATGACATAGCGCATGCGCAGATTGTAAAAATTTTACACTCTAAACTTTTAGAGCCAAAATTGCCAGAATGGACCTTAGATTTTCTTATGTAAAAATGAGGGTTTTTGTGCTCGAACAGAACAGAAAAAAAAGAAAAAAATAAAAAATAAGAATAAATAAAGAAAAGTAGAAAATAAATTGGATAAACACGTATAGACATAAACTTTAAATTTTAATGAATTAGGGTCAAATTTTGACCACTGGACGACCACTAATTTTTATTAACTAATAAAATAAAATTAATCATAGAAAATAAAAGAAAAAGATAAATACATTTAAAATTAATGGATTAAAAATAAAGTAACTTTATATAGTTTTTTTACCATATAGTAAATAAAAGAAAAAGATAAATACATTTAAAATTAATGGATTAAAAATAAAGTAACTTTATATAGTTTTTTTACCATATAGTAAATAAAAGAAAAAGATAAATACATTTAAAATTAATGGATTAAAAATAAAGTAACTTTATATAGTTTTTTTACCATATAGTAAATAAAAGAAAAAGATAAATACATTTAAAATTAATGGATTAAAAATAAAGTAACTTTATATAGTTTTTTTACCATATAGTAAATAAAAGAAAAAGATAAATACATTTAAAATTAATGGATTAAAAATAAAGTAACTTTATATAGTTTTTTTACCATATAGTAAATAAAAGAAAAAGATAAATACATTTAAAATTAATGGATTAAAAATAAAGTAACTTTATATAGTTTTTTTACCATATAGTAAATAAAAGAAAAAGATAAATACATTTAAAATTAATGGATTAAAAATAAAGTAACTTTATATAGTTTTTTTACCATATAGTAAATAAAAGAAAAAGATAAATACATTTAAAATTAATGGATTAAAAATAAAGTAACTTTATATAGTTTTTTTACCATATAGTAAATAAAAGAAAAAGATAAATACATTTAAAATTAATGGATTAAAAATAAAGTAACTTTATATAGTTTTTTTACCATGTAGTAAATAAAAGAAAAAGATAAATACATTTAAAATTACTGGATTAAAAATAAAGTAACTTTATATAGTTTTTTTACCATATAGTAAATAAAAGAAAAAGATAAATACATTTAAAATTACTGGATTAAAAATAAAGTAACTTTATATAGTTTTTTTACCATATAGTAAATAAAAGAAAAAGATAAATACATTTAAAATTAATGGATTAAAAATAAAGTAACTTTATTTACTTTTTTTTACCATATAGTAAATAAAAGAAAAAGATAAATACATTTAAAATTAATGGATTAAAAATAAAGTAACTTTATATAGTTTTTTTACCATATAGTAAATAAAAGAAAAAGATAAATACATTTAAAATTAATGGATTAAAAATAAAGTAACTTTATATAGTTTTTTTACCATATAGTAAATAAAAGAAAAAGATAAATACATTTAAAATTACTGGATTAAAAATAAAGTAACTTTATATAGTTTTTTTACCATATAGTAAATAAAAGAAAAAGATAAATACATTTAAAATTAATGGATTAAAAATAAAGTAACTTTATTTACTTTTTTTTACCATATAGTAAATAAAAGAAAAAGATAAATACATTTAAAATTAATGGATTAAAAATAAAGTAACTTTATATAGTTTTTTTACCATATAGTAAATAAAAGAAAAAGATAAATACATTTAAAATTAATGGATTAAAAATAAAGTAACTTTATATAGTTTTTTTACCATATAGTAAATAAAAGAAAAAGATAAATACATTTAAAATTAATGGATTAAAAATAAAGTAACTTTATATAGTTTTTTTACCATATAGTAAATAAAAGAAAAAGATAAATACATTTAAAATTAATGGATTAAAAATAAAGTAACTTTATATAGTTTTTTTACCATATAGTAAATAAAAGAAAAAGATAAATACATTTAAAATTAATGGATTAAAAATAAAGTAACTTTATATAGTTTTTTTACCATATAGTAAATAAAAGAAAAAGATAAATACATTTAAAATTAATGGATTAAAAATAAAGTAACTTTATATAGTTTTTTTACCATATAGTAAATAAAAGAAAAAGATAAATACATTTAAAATTAATGGATTAAAAATAAAGTAACTTTATATAGTTTTTTTACCATATAGTAAATAAAAGAAAAAGATAAATACATTTAAAATTAATGGATTAAAAATAAAGTAACTTTATATAGTTTTTTTACCATATAGTAAATAAAAGAAAAAGATAAATACATTTAAAATTAATGGATTAAAAATAAAGTAACTTTATATAGTTTTTTTACCATATAGTAAATAAAAGAAAAAGATAAATACATTTAAAATTAATGGATTAAAAATAAAGTAACTTTATATAGTTTTTTTACCATATAGTAAATAAAAGAAAAAGATAAATACATTTAAAATTAATGGATTAAAAATAAAGTAACTTTATATAGTTTTTTTACCATATAGTAAATAAAAGAAAAAGATAAATACATTTAAAATTAATGGATTAAAAATAAAGTAACTTTATATAGTTTTTTTACCATATAGTAAATAAAAGAAAAAGATAAATACATTTAAAATTAATGGATTAAAAATAAAGTAACTTTATATAGTTTTTTTACCATGTAGTAAATAAAAGAAAAAGATAAATACATTTAAAATTACTGGATTAAAAATAAAGTAACTTTATATAGTTTTTTTACCATATAGTAAATAAAAGAAAAAGATAAATACATTTAAAATTACTGGATTAAAAATAAAGTAACTTTATATAGTTTTTTTACCATATAGTAAATAAAAGAAAAAGATAAATACATTTAAAATTAATGGATTAAAAATAAAGTAACTTTATTTACTTTTTTTTACCATATAGTAAATAAAAGAAAAAGATAAATACATTTAAAATTAATGGATTAAAAATAAAGTAACTTTATATAGTTTTTTTACCATATAGTAAATAAAAGAAAAAGATAAATACATTTAAAATTAATGGATTAAAAATAAAGTAACTTTATATAGTTTTTTTACCATATAGTAAATAAAAGAAAAAGATAAATACATTTAAAATTACTGGATTAAAAATAAAGTAACTTTATATAGTTTTTTTACCATATAGTAAATAAAAGAAAAAGATAAATACATTTAAAATTAATGGATTAAAAATAAAGTAACTTTATTTACTTTTTTTTACCATATAGTAAATAAAAGAAAAAGATAAATACATTTAAAATTAATGGATTAAAAATAAAGTAACTTTATATAGTTTTTTTACCATATAGTAAATAAAAGAAAAAGATAAATACATTTAAAATTACTGGATTAAAAATAAAGTAACTTTATATAGTTTTTTTACCATATAGTAAATAAAAGAAAAAGATAAATACATTTAAAATTAATGGATTAAAAATAAAGTAACTTTATTTACTTTTTTTTACCATATAGTAAATAAAAGAAAAAGATAAATACATTTAAAATTAATGGATTAAAAATAAAGTAACTTTATTTACTTTTTTTTACCATATAGTAAATAAAAGAAAAAGATAAATACATTTAAAATTAATGGATTAAAAATAAAGTAACTTTATATAGTTTTTTTACCATATAGTAAATAAAATAAAATTAATGGATTAAAAATAAAGTAACTTTATATAGTTTTTTTACCATATAGTAAATAAAAGAAAAAGATAAATACATTTAAAATTAATGGATTAAAAATAAAGTAACTTTATATAGTTTTTTTACCATATAGTAAATAAAAGAAAAAGATAAATACATTTAAAATTAATGGATTAAAAATAAAGTAACTTTATATAGTTTTTTTACCATATAGTAAATAAAAGAAAAAGATAAATACATTTAAAATTAATGGATTAAAAATAAAGTAACTTTATATAGTTTTTTTACCATATAGTAAATAAAAGAAAAAGATAAATACATTTAAAATTAATGGATTAAAAATAAAGTAACTTTATATAGCTTTTTTTACCATATAGTAAATAAAAAATTCTATAGTGTCACCCTTCGGATCATAATAATATGAGAAAATCGCTATAAATCCAAGCTAATCCACCTTCTCACGCACGAAATGGCAGCGTGTGCCTAAAAGTATGCGAATTTCGAAAATGGGCTATAAGAGTCTCCATGATGGAAAGCTGACATTACACATTTAGTCTACTGAATTGCGGGTCCATTCCCAAAATTGGGATTCCAAAAAGCGGAATCGACGTTTTATGCTCAGTCCTCTCGTAAAAAACAATTTCGGCTATACGAGTCACGATATTTCTCTTTAAAAAAAGGTAACGACTCAATACAAATAAAAATTATATAGAAGCTTTATTTAGATTTATATTAAAAATATTAATTATAATAAACAACTATTGTAGTTATTTTTTCGGTAAAAAAAGCGTTACCCTTTTTTTATAAATTTAGTGTCTCGTGGATTACAGTTGCCTCGTAAAATGTAGGGACTTTTATGTGAAAGAAGAATAATTTACAGGGATGGTTTAAAATGGGCATGGAAAATATACCCTACTACTTTTATTTACTTAACAACGGGCATTGACCTAGTTGGTTTAAGCTTGAATACGTTTTTTATGCAAAATTTTATTTGTACATAAATGGAATGTTCCTATTTGAAATTTAATGTTGATGGATATTTTATTATAATCTGATATATTAAAATATACTAGGGGAATACAACAAGTAATTAAATATTAAAATATGTTGTAATGAAATTAATTATTTATCATAAATATTTATATTAAATATCGGGTGCACCTCGTAATAGCAAAAAATTAAAAAGTAAGTTTTTAAATAAAAAAATATTCAAAATTTAAGGAATATTAATCTTTATTAACAGATAATTTTTTTTTTTAAATTATAAATATTCAAAATTTAACAGATGATTATAATTTTACTCCATTTTGATATTTCTTGGAATTTTTTTTACCATTTTATTCCCAACTCTTTTTATTTCCCCCCTACAATTTTATTTATTTCCCCCTTACTTTGTACTAATTTTTTTGATTTCAAACATGTTTTTCCATTTTTCCCCTCATTTTTATTTCTCCTACTATTTTACTAATTTCTTTGTTTAAAAATTTTTTTTCTCACTTTTTTCCCTTACTTTGTTTTTCTCGCAATCAAATGAAGCAAATTTTTTTTTAAATTTTTTCCCCAACTTTTTTACTAATTTCTTTGTTTAAATCTTTTTTTTCCATTTCCCCCACTGTTTTTATTTTCTCTACTTTGTTTTTATTATTTCCCCCGCCATTCACTCCGAGCCGAGCGTAGCGAGGTTCGGAGCAATCAAATCAATCAAAACTTATTTTCTAATTTTTTCCCTTATTTTTTTTAACCAATTTCCCCCCACTAATTCCTTTGTTTCCAGTTTTTTTTTACCCTTTTCCCTCACTCTATTTATTTCCCCTACTTTTTCACTAATTTCTTTGTTTAAAACTTTTTTTTTCATTTCCACACTCTTTTTATTTCCCCTATTTTATACTAATTTCTTTGAGACAAACTTTTTTACCACTTTTCCCCCAGGTTTTTTATTTTTCCTACTATTTTACTAACTTCTTGGGTTTAAATTTTTTTCCCTACTTTATTTTTCCTTACTTTTTTGTATTTCCCCCACTTTTTTTATCCACTTTTTTATTTCCCCTAATTTTTAAACAATTTCTTTCTTTGAAGATTTTTTTTACCATTTTAATCCCCACTCTTTTTATTACCCCCCTACAATTTTACTGATTTCCCGTAATTTGTACTAATTTCTTTGATTCAAACATTTTTTACCACTTTTCCCCATATTTTTTTATTTCTCCTGCTATTTAACCAATTTTTTTGTTTTATAATTTTTATTCCACTTTTTTCCCTTACTTTATTTCTCTCGCAATCAAATGAAGTAAATTTAGTTTTTTAATTTTTTCCCCTACTTTTTTACTAATTTCTTTGTTTAAATCTTTTTCTTTCCATTTCCCCCACTGTTTTTATTTTCTCTACTTGTTTTTATTATTTCCCCCGCCATCCACTCCGAGCCGAGCGTAGCGAGGTTCGGAGCAATCAAATCAATCAAAACTTATTTTCTAATTTTTTCCCTTATTTTTTTTAGCCACTTTTCCCCCACTAATTTCTTTGTTTCCAGTTTTTTTTTACCCTTTTCCCTCACTCTATTTATTTCCCCTACTTTTTCACTGATTTCTTTGTTTAAAAATTTTTTTTCTCACTTTTTTCCCTTATTTTGTTTTTCTCGCAATCAAATGAAGTAAATTTTGTTTTTTAATTTTTTCCCCTACTTTTTTACTAATTTCTTTGTTTAAATCTTTTTCTTTCCATTTCCCCCACTGTTTTTATTTTCTCTACTTGTTTTTATTATTTCCCCCGCCATCCACTCCGAGCCGAGCGTAGCGAGGTTCGGAGCAATTAAATCAATCAAAACTTATTTTCTAATTGTTTCCCTTATTTTTTTTAGCCACTTTTCCCCCACTAATTTCTTTGTTTCCAGTTTTTTTTACCCTTTTCCCTCACTCTATTTATTTCCCCGACTTTTTCACTAATTTCTTTGTTTAAAACTTTTTTTTTCATTTCCCCACTCTTTTTATTTCCCCTACTTTATACTAATTTCTTTGAGACAAACTTTTTTACTACTTTTCCCCCAGGTTTTTTATTTTTCCTACTATTTTACTAATTTCTTGGGTTTAAATTTTTTTCCCTACTTTATTTTTCCTTACTTTTTAGTATTTCCCCCACTTTTTTTATCCACTTTTTTATTTCCCCTAATTTTTAAACAATTTCTTTCTTTTAAGATTTTTTTTACCATTTTATTCCCCACTCATTTTATTTCCCCCCTACAATTTTACTTATTTCCCGTAATTTGTACTAATTTCTTTGATTCAAACATTTTTTATCGCTTTTCCCCACATTTTTTTATTTCTCCTGCTATTTAACCAATTTCTTTGTTTTATAATTTTTATTCCACTTTTTTCCCTTACTTTATTTCTCTCGCAATCAATTGAAGTAAATTTTGTTTTTTAATTTTTTCCCCTACTTTTTTACTAATTTCTTAGTTTAAATCTTTTTCTTTCCATTTCCCCCACTGTTTTTATTTCCTCTACTTGTTTTTATTATTTCCCCCGCCATCCACTCCGAGCCGAGCGTAGCGAGGTTCGGAGCAATCAAATCAATCAAAACTTATTTTCTAATTTTTTCCCTTATTTTTTTTAACCTCTTTCCCCCCACTAATTTCTTTGTTTCCAGTTTTTTTTTACCCTTTTCCCTCACTCTATTTATTTCCCCTACTTTTTCACTGATTTCTTTGTTTAAAATTTTTTTTCTCACTTTTTTCCCTTACTTTGTTTTTCTCGCAATCAAATGAAGCAAATTTTTTTTTAAATTTTTTCCCCTACTTTTTTACTAATTTCTTTGTTTAAATATTTTTCTTTCCATTTCCCCCACTGTTTTTATTTCCTCTACTTGTTTTTATTATTTCCCCCGCCATCCACTCCGAGCCGAGCGTAGCGAGGTTCGGAGCAATCAAATCAATCAAAACTTATTTTCTAATTTTTTCCCTTATTTTTTTTAACTTCTTTCCCCCCACTAATTTCTTTGTTTCCAGTTTTTTTTTACCCTTTTCCCTCACTCTATTTATTTCCCCTACTTTTTCACTGATTTCTTTGTTTAAAATTTTTTTTTCTCACTTTTTTCCCTTACTTTGTTTTTCTCGCAATCAAATGAAGCAAATTTTTTTTTTAAATTTTTTCCCCTACTTTTTTACTAATTTCTTTGTTTAAATCTTTTTCTTTCCATTTCCACCACTGTTTTTATTTTCTCTACTTGTTTTTATTATTTCCCCCGCCATCCACTCCGAGCCGAGCGTAGCGAGGTTCGGAGCAATCAAATCAATCAAAACTTATTTTCTAATTTTTTCCCTTATTTTTTTTAGCCACTTTCCCCCCACTAATTTCTTTGTTTCCAGTTTTTTTTTACCCTTTTCCCTCACTCTATTTATTTCCCCTACTTTTTCACTGATTTCTTTGTTTAAAAATTTTTTTCTCACTTTTTTCCTTTACTTTGTTTTTCTCGCAATCAAATGAAGTAAATTTTGTTTTTTAATTTTTTCCCCTACTTTTTTACTAATTTCTTTGTTTAAATCTTTTTCTTTCCAGTTCGCCCACCACCCACTCCGAGCCGAGCGTATGCTCGGCTCGGAGCAATCAAATCTTATTTTTTAATTTTTCCTTTATTTTGTTTTTAACCACTTGTCCCCTACTTTTTTACTAATTTCTTTGTTTCCAGCTTTTTTTACCATTTTTCCCCACTCTATTTATTTCCCCTACTTTTTCACTAATTTCTTTGTTTAAAACTTTTTTTTCATTTCCACACTCTTTTTATTTCCCCTACTTTATACTAATTTCTTTGATTCAAACATTTTTTACCACTTTTCCCCACATTTTTTTATTTCTCCTGCTATTTAACCAATTTCTTTGTTTTATAATTTTTATTCCACTTTTTTCCCTTACTTTATTTCTCTCGCAATCAAATGAAGTAAATTTTGTTTTTTAATTGTTTCCCTACTTTTTTACTAATTTCTTTGTTTAAATCTTTTTCTTTCCCTTTCCCCCACCATCCACTCCGAGCCGAGCGTAGCGAGGTTCGGAGGAATCAAATGTTATTTTCTAATTTTTCCCTTATTTTTTTTAACCACTTTTCCCCTACTTTTTTACTAACTTCTTTGTTTCCAGCTTTTTTTACCATTTTTCCCCACTTTATTTATTTCCCCTACTTTTTCATGTTAATCATTTACATTGATTGACCTATTGAGTAAAACTTAGCTGCATGTGACGTTAATAGAAACCTATTTGCTAACGAACAAGATTCAGAAATACTCACGGATATTTTTATTTGCTAAACACGTGCTAAGTTACCTCACAAAGTTAAGTGAAGCTATTCAGTTTATATACGATTTTGGAATTGCTAAAATTTTAACTTTGTTGAACTTTTGGAACATACGCGGCGTGCCGAATAGCCATTACATATTAAAATCGAATCTAACAAAAAGTTTTAGTTTTCTATACAACAATATGAAAATTTGAAAGATTAGAAAATTGGAATAAATATTCTAGGAGAAATAATTCTAGATATCCATTTTAAAACAAATTTTATGTAGAAATAAAATTTATAAATAAAAATTCTTTATTATTCTTAATTTAAATTATTATTATTATTAAATTTTAAATATCATCCCTAATTAATAGACTATAAAAATTTACTGTTATTTGTAACGTAAAAAATCTTTTGTTAAATACTGAAGTTGAAAGCAAATTTTTACCTGAAATTTTGAAAATAAAATTATTTATAGATGTCCAATGTTATGATCTAAGTTGAATTTGATAAAATAAATTTTATTGTGAAAAATTAAGAAACTGTTGAGATACTTTAAATTTAAAAATTAACTAGGTTTTCTAATTAGTACAATTAAAATGTACCATTAGGGCTATTTTGGCTCGGTTTTAGTACTTTAATAAAATATTTTATTTTAAATATTTGTTATAAAAGTAAGGATTGTTGGGCGCCAGTTTATTCTCTTTTATTAATTTTTGCCTGCTCTTTGTTTTTTTGCGGTTTTTTTGCAATTTTTTGCGATTTTATTTTTGAGATTTTTTGGCGTTTTTCGGATTTTTTGTTAATTTTTTTTTCTAACATGTTTTGATTTTACTTCTATTTTTCTCATTTTTTTTCTATTTTTGTTTTTTATATTTTTCCGGCATTTTCAGATTTTTTTCTGACTTTTTTGACTTGTATTTGAAAACATTTTTTTCTCATTGCCCCGGTTTTTATCTTCAATTTTTTTTTCTTTTCTAGTTTTTTCTCCGAGTTTTTGCGATTTTTTGGGGATTTTGTTGCGATTTGTGCTTTGGATTTTTTGCGATTTATTTCAATTCTTCCGATTTTTTTAAAAAAACATTTTTGCTGTTGACAATGTTTCTGATTTTTTGATCGTTCTTTGTTTTTTTTTGCATTTTTTTGTGTTTTTTTTGAGATTTTTTAGGATTTTTATAGTTTTATTTTTAATTTTTTCCAATATTTTTATTTTTTTTTCTTATTTCTGATTTTCTTCTGTTTTTCTGTTTTTTTTTTTGATTTTTTCTAATTTTTCCACATTTTTTCCTCATTAGTCTGTTTTTATATCTAATTTTTCCACATTTTTTCCTCATTGGTCTGTTTTTATATCTAATTTTTTCTCATATTTTTATTCCTCTCATTTTTACGATTATTTACCATTTTTTGTGTTTTATAGATAATTTGAAATTTATTTCAATTTTTTCGATTTTTTTTTTATTTTTTTTTATTGTTTTTTGTTATTTGCATTTTGTTGAGATTTTTTGGGGATTTTAATTTTTTTATTATTTTTTTAATTTTTTCGGTTTTTTCGTATTTCACAGTATTATTTTTCATTTTTTTCCAATATTTTCTAAGTTTTCTTTTAATTTTTTCTATTTTTTTCCTATTTTTCCGGTTTTTTCTGATTTTTTCTGTTTTTTTTCTGATTTTGTCGATTTTTTCCACATTTTTTTCTCATTGCTCTGTTTCTTTTTTTCAATGTTTTTTATTTTATAATTTTTTCTTACTTTTTTTATTCTTTTGAATTTTTGCGATTATTTGGATTGTTTTTTGGATTTTGTTGCGATTTTTGTGATTTATTTCAATTCGTTCGAAAAAAATTTCAATTTTTTTTCTGTTTACAATGTTTCTGATTTTTTGGTTTTTCTTTGTTTTTTTTTTGTGGTTTTTTGAGTTTTTTTGTTTTTTTCTGTTTTTTTACACTATTTTTTTCCTTTTTCGTATTTTACAATTTTATTTTTCATTTTTTTCCAACATTTTTTGAATTTTCCGTTCTTTATCTATTTTTTTATATTTTTCCGGTTTTTCTGATCATTTTTCTGTTGTTTTTTTCGATTTTTAATATTTTTTCCTCATTGTTCTTGTTTATCTATTTTTTTCTGTTTTTTTTTTCTCAGTATTTTGATATTTCTGATTTTTTTTGCGATTATTTGCGATATTTTTGGGATTTTGATGTGATTGTTTTGTGCTTTGGATTTTTTGTGAGTTATTTCACACGTCATTCAATTTTTTTCTCTTGACAATGTTTCTGATTTTTTGATTGTTCTTTGTTTTTTACGGTTTTTGCAATTTTTGCGATTTATTTTGATATTTTCTGGTATTTATCGTTTTTTTTTAATTATATTTTGAATTTTATCATTTTTTTTTTCGTATTTTACAATTTAATTTTTTTTTCCAACATTTTTTGATTTGTCCATTTTTTTCTGTTTTCTTATTTAATGTTTTTCCGGGTATTTCTAATTTTTTTTCAGTTTTTTTTTCTGATTTTTTCGATTTTTTCTAATTTTCCACATTTTTTCCTCATTGCTCCATTTTTTTTTCAATTTTTTTAATAATTTTTTTAATAATTTTTTCTCATTTTTTTTATTCCTCTAATTTTTTGCGATTACTTGCGATATTTTTGAGATTTTTCTATGCTTAGATTTTTTGAGATTTATTTAAATTTTTTTTCTGTTTACAATGTTTTCGACTTTCTTAATGTTCTTTGTTTTTTTGCAATTTTTTGCAATTTTTTGCGATGTTTTTAAAATTATTTTGGTTTTTTTTACTATGTTTTTGATTTTTCGATATTTTACAAATTTTATTGCTTATTTTTTGTTTTCAAAATTTTTTGATTTTTCTTTTAGTTCTTTCCATTTTTTTCTGTTTTTTTTTTCTTATTTTTTCCGGTTTTTTCTGATTTTTTCGATTCTTCTAATTTTTTTCTTGTTTTCTCATTTTTATGAATGTTTTGATTATTATTTTTAATCTTTCCTCAATTATTTCTTACTTTTCTAATTTTTTCCTTTGTTAATTTTTTCTCATTTTTTCTTATTCTTCTGATTTTTTTCAATTTTTCGGTTTTTTCTTTTTTTTCTCATTTCTCTAGTTTTTTGATTTTTTCAAATTCTATGAGACTTTCTCATTTTTTCTTATTCTGCTGTTTTTTCGATTTTTTTCTTGTCGATTTCCTTCGATTTCTTTTGGTTTTTCAGCTTTTCAAG
The DNA here is from genome assembly GCA_963243735.1 of Neocrepidodera transversa. Taxonomy (NCBI): domain Eukaryota; kingdom Metazoa; phylum Arthropoda; class Insecta; order Coleoptera; family Chrysomelidae; genus Neocrepidodera; species Neocrepidodera transversa. The sequence continues at coordinate 4,127,616 of OY725347.1, read as the reverse complement.
TTTCAAATCAGGTATGTAAGAGTATGTCATGTCGTTTTTTTATTTTTTAGCTATTATATAATTTTTCCCACGCACATACATGCCCTTCTGTTAGATTACGATATTTATTTATCTAATTTTATTACCGTATTGCTTTTTTTTACAGATTTTTGATAAATAAATATTATTGTTATTATTATTATATTCTCACAGAACTAAAACTAGATGCAGAGTATTAAAATTTTACAACACTGTATTCGAATTTACTAACTGTTTATATTTACACCTAAAATCAATAATAGATTATAAATTATTAAGTAATTTAGTACAAAAGAAATAAAAATCAATTATTTCTCAATTACTAATATATTATTAAAGTATATTTGAATAATAATATAATTATTAGCGCCTGAATCCAACGTATTTTCATAATAGGGTATTTAAATGATTTACTTCGTTAAACTTTACTTATTATTCGAGTTTCATTTTCAATTATCGGTTCTTGCTTTTACTTATTCTTTGATAAAACTAATTGACGCGCAACACTTGGTATATATATATATATCCCGCGACAGAAAGCTTATTTAAAATTATTAACTCTAGCGCGTGAATTAAGTTTGTTGATGAGTCTTCTAAATTCCTATATCTTGTAAAATGAGACGCACCTCGGCATTAATCTCGACGATAAATAACCAAAACGGAAGGGTGAAGGGCTATTTTCGTTAAAATTATCGTGCCTTTCTCAAAGGTAAACGCCATAGCTAGCGCGAATGTGTATTCGTGTTAAATTTTCATGAAATGGAACAATTTAATATTGACTTTGCGGTGTAAACTGGGCGCGGTTTGCCCAATTACATTTCAGTTCAAACTTTTTATATACAGGGTGTTTTTTTAAAAAGTTTCCACCCCCGATTTAGGCTTACCCAATAATTTTTGGCAAAAATGGCGAGACACGTCGATTTTTGATTTGAGGAGGACAAAATTTTTTATAACAAACATCACTTTAACGTCAACCCCATTCACCCCTCGCCCCTCAACTTTAAAATTTAAATAGGGAACATACCATGTGTGGCACATCAGGGAAAAGGTAATTCAATGCAGAATTCAAATCACTAAGTTTAGTTTTTTACTACCCCCCTGAACAGAAATACTGGGTGTTTTTTCCTACCCTAACTTTACTCTCGCACAATAATTTTTGAAAAAAATAGTGAGACACGTCGACTTTTGATTTAAAGGAAACGAAATTTTTGACAAAATTTGTTGCTCTACAACCCCCTTCACCCCCACCCCGTAACATTAAAATTTGAATGGGCGATACACCATGTGTAGAATTCAAATCATACCCTTTGTCCACTGCTAGGAAAAAAAAAACATTACACAATTTGTATCAATAACGTTATCAGTTTATTGTTAGGTATTTAAAAGAAGGTAAAAATAACAAAAAATTACAGCAATTGCTAAAAATGTTGTCCATCGTGTGGTAAACAAAAGTCAAGTCTGTCTTGGAATTCTTGTCTAACATTTTGAAAAATTTCCCTATGAATTAATTTATTGAGGTTCTCTTACAATTCTGAATGTGTGGATTTTCAAATTTTTTGCTAGTCGGCACTATTAAAGTACTTTTTAGGAACTTGTTCGTTTATTTTTCTGAATTATCAGCAATTCACTTTTTGTTTCTACAAAAAATAAGAGTACCTTTGGCAAAAACCAACCTATAAACTCACTTTTTTAAAATTATTTATCAAATAAACATTGAAAATGATCTACACTAGAGCACAGAGAATTGAAATGATTTTCATTTACGGCTCCGCGAACAGATGTTCGAGAAGAGCTGCTACTCTTTTTAATGAAGAACATCCTGGTTTGCAAGTAAGCGGTCTAGGACGTTTCGACGCAGCCGTTTCGACGTGGCCGTTTCGACGCGGTCGGTTCGACGCGAGGACGTTTTGACGCGAAAGATGTAATTTTATTTTTTCTTTTATTATTTTTGAGGTAGGTAATAAATGATTCAAAACAATATGTTTTGGCTGGTTTTTTGTCAGTAGCTATGTTTTAGGTAGATAAAATAAAAAAAAAATATAGTTTTTGACTGTTTGGATAAACTGTTGTCCATTTATAACATATTTATGAGATATTGGTCTTAAAAAACCTTACTATTTTTGTTAGTCCTTACAAGAAAATATAGCGTTTGACTGTTTATTTGAATACATTGTTATGCATTTATAACATAATCATCATGAGATATTGTTCTTAAATAAAACATAGGTAATATTTTTGTTTCTATACCTAATCAGTAATTATGTTTTAGGTCGGTAAATAATATTTCTAAAAATATAGTTTTCACTGTTTATTAAATAAATAATTGTTATGCATTCATAATATAATTATGAGATATTGCTCTTAAATAACCAAGAATATCTCTGTTTCTGTAGTCGGTAACTGTAGCTAGTATCCTCTCGTCACATTCGCGATATTTTTTTAATTTAGATGGCGGCTGCTGACCTGAAAGTAATTGTTCATAGTACAGATCTCTTCCTGCCTGTATTTTTTTAAGAGCCTCAATGTACTTCCAGATCATTGGATGGTCCATAGACATTTCGTTCTGCAAACGTCTATGCGCAGCTTCGGCGTGCTTATTAGTTCTGTCCATCCTGTTAATGTGTTGTCTGAACTGTATAAATGATGTTTAAGAGATTAAGTTAGTTTGGAATTCCCCAATTTAGTTACCTAAATGGCTTCATTTAAATAGATAAATAAAAGATCATAAAATAATCTCTACTAAAAATTCTGAAAAACTCCTATTTCAAAATACCAAAATCTTAAGCTTCTATTTAAATAATATTTATTCCGGAAAAGATTAAGATAATTTAATCCTTTAATTCTTTCGTCGAAATATTAGTGTTATAAATGCATAACAATTTATTCAAATAAATTGTAAAAGCTCTATTTTTTGAAGTAATAATTAGCTTTTTAAAAATATTGTGTTAGCACACATGGCACTTTCCCTCAAGATTAATATTTTAATAGTTTAATATTGCCTAAGACAAAAAAAGCCCTTTATTTTATTGATTGATATTGATTTTTAAAATGTTAAATCCACCTAAAAACCACCTTCCTTTGTTCTGATTTCTTCCAAAACCTAATTAGCTCCAAATTTTCAATGTTATTGATGAAAATGTCGTGAAAATCAATATAGCCGTTTTTTCTATAATTTATTCAAAAAAATGAGGGGGTAATCCCACCCAACTTTCCGAACACTCCTAGTAAAGTAATTGTTTAATCGATTATTTTAATTTTTCTGTATCAAAATACATTAATAAAGTATGTTTAAAACAATTTTTAAAAAAATTAATTTTTTATCAAAAATTCATGGGTAAACCCATTGAATTATTTTAATTTTTTACATTTTTGGCTATAACTTTTACAAATTTTATTTTAAAATTATGAAATAATTTACCCACATGGTACTTTTGGATTCATTTTGGATATACTATTTACTTTTTTCATTTTTTTTATACTTTTTGATAACATGAAATTACAATTTCAAAAATATTCTTTATTTTTGCTTTAATAATTGCAATTCAAAATTCAAAAATAATAAAATTAAAATAGTTTTCGCGTCGAAACGGCCGCGTCAAAACGGCTTGCGTCGAAACGTCCGCGTCGAAACGTCCCATTCCGGCAAGTAAGTCATACTTACATTAGAAAACTAGTTATGAAGTTTGAGGAAACTGGATCTGTAGTAAATAAAAAAAGGACGGCAGTTAGGGTATTGGACGAAGTAACAGAAGTCGAGTTCTGGGAAATTTTGCAATAGAACCAGCATCTTCTCTTCGCAAAGTAGCCTCTAATACTGGACTTTCAGTTTCATCAGTTCGACAAGTATTAAAAAATAATAAATATGGACCTTACAAGATGCAAATTCATCAGCAACTTCATGAAGATGATCCGGATAGAAGAGTTTAATTTTGTGAGCAAATGCTCGCATTGATTGATAACACACCCCGTATAGTTCAAAATATTTGTTTTTCGGATGAGTGCACATTTTTTCTTGACGGGTTTGTGAATAAACATAATTGTCGTTACTGGAGTGACAACAACCCTCATGTTTTTGTTGAAGGGCATACTCAACATGTTCAAAAACTTAATGTTTGGGCTGACATATTGGGCGATAAAATTATTGGGCCATTATTCGTAGATGGGAATTTAACTGGTCAAAAATACCTAGAAATGACCATTGACCCGCTAATTACTCACGAGCTTGAAAATCAGGTAGATGAAGTAAGAAATCCTGCTCTAGATGAAAATCTATTACATTTTCAACAAGATGGGGCTGGTCCTCATTATCATTTACCAGTCAGACAATGGCTAGATGACTATTTCCCACAACGATGGATGGGTAGAAGAGGAGCAATAGAATTGCCTGCGAGATCTCCAGATTTGACTCCTTGCGATTTCTGGCTTTGGGATCACCTAAAGTCAGTAATTTACAAAACTAAACCTACATCTATTGATGACCTACGGGTACGAATTGTAAGAGAATGTCAATCCATTACTAGGGAAATTTTTCAAAATGTTAGACAAGAATTCCAAGACAGACTTGACTTTTGTTTAGCACACGATGGACAACATTTTGAGCAATTGCTGTATTTTTTTTTATTTTTACCTTCTTTTAAATACCTAACAATAAACTGATAACATTATTGATACAAATTATGTAATTTTTTTTTGTCCTAGCGGTGGACAAAGCGTATGATTTTAATTCTGCATTGAATTACCTTTCCTCTGATGTGCCACACATGGTGTATCGCCCATTCAAATTTTCATGTTATGGGGTGGGGGTGAAGGGGGTTAAGGTAGAGCGACAAATTTTGTCAAAAATTTCGTTTCCTTTAAATCAAAAGTCGACGTGTGTCACTATTTTTTTCAAAAATTATTGTGCGAGAGTAAAGTTAGAGTAGGAAAAACACTCTGTATTTCTGTTCAGGGTGGTAGTAAAAAAATTAAACTTAGTGATTTGAATTCTGCATTAAATTACCTTTTCCTGATGTGCCATACATGGTATGTTCCCTATTTAAATTTTAAAGTTGAGGGGCGAGGGGTGAAGGGGGTTGACGTTAGAGTGATGTTTGTTATCAAAAATTTTGTCCCCCTCAAATCAAAAATCGACCTGTCTCGCTATTTTTGCCAAAAATTATTGGGTAAGCCTAAATCTGGGGTGGAAACTTTTTAAAAAAACACCCTGTATAGAGAATTATTTAGTTTTATTACTATTTAATAGTTGGTCAGAAAAGTTTTATTGTTAATAATATTATTTTACCTACCATCACATATGTTACGTTTATTTTTTCTTGGGCAATACTATAATCAATTTTTTTCTTGCCCTGTATATTACAATTCCACTTTCCTCATGAATCGAGTCTATAAAATATCGTACACATCTGATACCAGCCTCTATCTATATTTATTTGAATATCTAACTGTGCTATATCGTTAATTTACCTCACAAGAACTTTGGAGTTCATATAGTACATGCTACATTCACGGCACTTATTGCATCAACTGCAACTGTTATCTTCACGTTACCTTCACAGCTGTTCTGGCGCATATTTAGAGTATTTCTATATTGCATTTTTAACTGCTCTCCTGAAAATACTTGATAGGCCCTTCCTCAGCACAATAGGCAGGTTCGACATTTTTTTAACTGAAATCTAGAGATTTTTACTTTCCGAACAACAGAGTTGTATAGAAGGAAAGTATTGCGATCATGATATTTTGACCATACCCAGATTTTAACGAATCTTTACGTTTTGAGGTCACCTGAATCCATTTATACCATTTTTAGCATGATGTCTGTCTGTGTGTGTGTCTGTGTGTCTGTGTGTGTGTGTGTGAACACGATAGCGTCTAAACGGCTGAACCGATTTAGATGAAATTTTATATCCATATTTAGGGTAGCAAGGAGACGACCTGTATAGATTTTGGAGTTAATCGAACAACCGGAAGTGACAGTTGCTATAAGTGATCACGTCATTACTAAACAAGATGGCAATAATGTTTTACACATATATTTTTTATACGTTATAGTTTAATTTGCCACTGTTGCCAGATTTATGAAAAAGTAATTTCTTTTCATATTTTTCTTAAATAACAAAAATTATGCATTTTTATGAAAAATTACAGGATATGAAAGTTGTAGAACATAAAATTATCTACAAATTTTGTCTTTACTTTTTTTTCGAGTTCCGCATAGTTTTGCCGAAAGTTTTTATTATAATTTTTAAGCAATTTTTATATTTATTAAATTATTATTTTTTAGTTAAATTTTAATATTAAAATTTTTTTTAAAAATATCTTTGAATTTGTAATAATTAATTTTATAATTATAATTTTTTTCAAAATTTTATTACAAAAATTGTGGAATTTTTTAAAAATTGGCTAAGAAACATTTAAAATTATATTACGATTTTAAACTAAATTGAATAACTTCTAAAATATTGAAGTTATTGAAATGTGATTTTCACCATTCAAAAGATAATATAAAACTCTAAATTTAAAATGTGTTTTAGTTTCTTAGAATTTGGAATTGTAATTTTTATAGCAAAAATAAAGATTTTTTTTTAAATTTTTGTAATTTCGTTTTATTAATAAGTATAAAATAAATGAAAAATATAAATAGCATATCCGAAAAGGATCCAAAAGTACTCTGTGTGTAAATTATTTCATAATTTAAACATAGTATTTGTAAAAGTTATTGCGATTTTTTTTTTGGTTTTTTTTATTTTCTCGCTTTTTCTCATTTTTTTGTTTTTTTTTTCATTCCTTCCTTTTTCTCATTGTTTTCTTATTTCTCAGGTTTTTTCAAATTTTTTGTAATTTCTGTAATTTTTTCTAATTTTTTTGTTTTTTCCTAGTTTTTTTTCTTGTTTTTTCCGATTCTTTCTCCTTGTGTTTTTTTCTTTTGTTTTCTGATTTTTTCTCATTTTTTTTATTCCTCTGATTTTTTTCTTATTCCTCTGATTTTTTTCGACTTATTTCAATTCTTTCGAATTTTGTAATGTTTTTACCATTTATTTGGTGGTTTTTTGTTTTTTTTTCCAAATTTTTGTCGTTTTTTCAATTTTTTCTGATTTTTTCAAGTTTTTTTTTCGTTTTTTACAATTATTAGCGTTTTTTACAATTTTTTCCGAATTTTTTGTTGTTTTTTTATTAAATTTTTTGATTTTTCTGTTTTTTCCATATTTTAGAAGTATATTTTTCTTTTTTCCCAATATTTTCTGATATTTCCAATTTTTCGATTATTCTAATTTGTTCTCGGTTTTTTTTCTCATTTTTATGTTTATTTTTCTGTTTTTCGTTTTTTTCTAGTTTTTTCCGTTTTTTTCTTGTTTTTTTTTCTATTTCTTTCTTTTGTTTTCAGATTTTTCTCATTTTTTTCTTATTCCTCTGATTTTTTTCGATTTATTTCAATTCTTTCGGATTTTTTAATGTTTTGTACGATTTCTTTGGTTTTTTGTTTTTTTCCAAATTTTTGCCGTTTTTTTAACTTTTTGTGATTTTTGGTTTTTTGTGATTTTTAGCGTTCTTTTGCAGTTTTTCCTTATTTTTTTGTTGGTATTTTAAAAATTTTTGATTTTTCTGTTTTTTCCGTACTTTACAATTATTTTTCATTTTTTTGTCAATATTCTCTGATTTTTCCAATATTTCGTATTTTTTTCTTCTCATTTTCTCAGATTTTTTCGATTCTTCTAATTTTTCTCGTTTTTTTCTCATTTTTCTATCTATTTTTTTGTTTTTAGTTTCTTTTCTGATTGGTTTTGATAAAAAATTTGATTTTTTTTTCGTTTTTTAAACAAAATTTGATAAAGAAAACCCGTATTAATGTATTTTGATGTAGAAAAACTAAAATAATCGATTAAACAATTAATTTACTATGATTGTTCGGAAAGTTGGGTGGGAGTAGCCCCTCATTTTGTTATTTAAAAATGATCAAAAAAAATTTGAGCGCAAAATATTAATATTTACGTCCGTAAGCATTTTAAAATCAAGGATCAGCGAGACTAGACCGTGTGACGTCAGTAGACATAAATGCTTCGCCCTTGGCCCGCTGCTGCGCTGTATTCATGATACACACATCTCTAGATTTAAGTTAAAATAAAAAAAATAAGAAAAATGTCGAATCTGCATATTAAGACACCATGTATAAAACTGAATACTAAAGAAAATTATTTTAATATAATAATAAAGTTTATGTATGTCTATTAAGAACGCCTTAACTAATATTTAATTTTTCGTTAATGTGTTAATATTATATGAAGTGCATTTTTATAACCTGTCATAATAATAAAAAAGTTTATTGGATTTTTTTGATGGGTACTTAAGAATTTATTTACTGCATTAATATTCATTTCCTTCAATTTAGAGATTAACTGTTGTACTAGTTTTTTTATTATAATAATCTAGAAATAACCATTAACGACTGTTATCTCTTTCTCGCTGTATTAAATTAAAATAAATGCAACTCATAAGTAAAATTTACGAAATTTTATTTCGGGTTGGAAGTTTTATTATAAATGTAAAAAAATGTGAAAACGGAAAAACATAAGAACAAAACTTATTTTTATAATATTTTCAGATTTTCCTTTGATTTTTTTTCAGATTTTGTGCTAATTTTTAATGATTTTTCTGATTTTTTAAATTTTTTTTTTACTCCATTTCAAAAAATTTTATAGTGAGTTTTTTTCTGACTTTTTTGATTTTTTATTTTTATTTTATTGTTTTTATTTGTACTTTTACTTATATATTATTTTTTGTGAATTTTTCTGATTCTCCTGTCGGATTTTTTCTATTCTTTCTGATTCTTTATAGATTTACGTCACATGTATAACCTGTAAATTTAAGGATTTTTGAATCCTAATAATCCTGGAAAGGTATTTTTTCTGATTTCTTCTAGTTTTTATGATTTTTTCTATTATTTTTTGATTTTTTTTGATTTTCCGTTTTTTCTGATTTTTTTATGGTTATAATTGTTCCCGGTTTTTTGGTTGTTTTTTGTTTTTGCGGTTTTTTGCGATTTTTGCTATTTTTTGTGATATATTTGGATTTCTTTCGTTTTTTGCGAATTCTAATTTTTTGCGATTTGTAGGAGTTTTTTTTCGGTTTTTTTACAATATTTTTTTCTATTTTTTCACAAGTTTATTTTTCATTTTTTTTTTTATATTTTTCGATTTTTCTTTCTATGTGTTCCAATGTTTTCCGTTTTTTTTTCTGTTTTTTTGTCTAATTTTTCTGATTTTTATGTTCCGATTCATCATTCTAGAAGGGAAAAAATTTTGGAGATAAAAATAGAAATATCGATCTTAAATTTTGAGGTCGCCGGAGACGATTAAAACCATTTCCAGGTGGAAGTCTGTCTGTATGTCTGTCTCTGTATCTGTCTGTCTGTGTGTATTCTTTCGTGATAGAAGCCATATGTTTAATCCGATTATTACTTTGTGTACGACATCTGTCAAACGGAAGTGTCATTGTCAAAAAATGACAGAAGCAATATGTCACAGAATTCGACTTACCATATGTCATTTGAAAGCCATTGAAAATCTCTATTCAGAACAGTCAAAATTATTTCTTAAACTCTCACCTGTCAAAAATAAAAAAAACAACATTAAATATCTGAAAAAGTATTCGCAATAAGAAGAAGGCAGTCAAATATTCAGTTGATTTGTAACATTAAATTTAAAAGAGTAAATAAGAACTGAACGATTTACGAATATTAGTATTCATAAATGTTGAAATAACACTAGACTTATATTTTCTTAATGACATCGAAGGACCAAACTCTTTAGGTAGGAGTTAAACCAAAATAAAAACAGTATTTGAAATAGGAATGTAATTTTTATTCCATTTGTTCCAAGTACTAACATGAACAGAAAAATAATAAACGGCACATTAATTTAAATTATGAAATCGAAATCAAATATAACTCATCACTTCACTCACTGTACGAAACTATTTAAATTTTTTCTTATTACGAAAACTCAGAAACTTTTTGGGTGTGGTTAATTACGCACCATTTTAATTATTTGAAGAAACTTTTTGCTCTTTTAAATGCGACTGCATCCTTTTACAGTCGATAAGCGAGAGACCGATTCTGCTCTGAATTTTAGCAGAGAGTCGGGTTGCAGGTTTTTTATTGGTAGGAGACATGATACGTGGTATCCAAATAGCCTTGAATTCAGAATCTTAGCAGGAAGAAATATATTTATATTTTTTGTCTTTTATAATGATGGGATAATATGAGAGAAAAAATATTATCGTTTCATTTTCCTTTACTGCGCAATCTCAGAAATAACAATATACACAAAAGTAGTTATTTTATCTGTTCCAAAAACATTATACATATTTTTAATGAATTGTTGATTTGACAACTAAAGCAACTGCTTGATATTTCGAAATATTTGAAAAATAAGTAGGAAATAACTAAAACTAGGTTTATCAAAATGTAATCTAATTAAAATAAATATAGTAATATATCAGTGTTAGTAGTAAAAAAAAACTATATGCACTTTGGTTGATTATATGTATTCGGTAAATAATAGCTCACTTCTCAACCTAAATGTATTATTAAAAGCATTTAAAATGTCATAACATTTTTCAACGTTCTTTATAACCAAATTAGTTTTTAAAATAATTTCAAAATATTAAAAGTAGCTTCTTCCCAACTAATACATATTTAGCATTAATCTATTTCAAAGTTTTAGTATCTTTACCGATAAAAATGCTAAACATATTCCGAATATCTATACCCAAAACTCCTGGCATAAAATAAACCTCTTCGGTGTGTGGGTTGGGAGAGTCGGTCGGGAAATCGGCCAAGAGGCGGCTGGTGTAGGCGTGTGAGGGGAGAGTGCGGAGGCGGCATGTCACGCTACCTGTTGGTCTGCTCTCGAGACCTCTCCTCGTATCGATCCAAGGCGACGGTGCAACACTGACGTTATATATACATTGCTTATTGCTTACTTTCTTTCCTTTCGTTTCTTTACTTCGTGTGCCCTTATCTCGTATTTTTCAAGCTCTTATTTTAGCTCAGGCATGCCAGGTGCATCACATATTATAGGGTGAAACTAAAGGTATTTTTCTGTTGATAAGAAAATGTGAAAAGGTAAGCGGATGAAATTGGACATCCTGCTGGTTATAAAATGAAGATTTCTGTCAAAAATTTGAGAAAATTACAACTTTATTTCTCAAATATTTTTAAAGGAAAATATACTGCAGTGAAAACCTCAATAAAATTAACGGTTTAAGAAATATGTTCGAAAAACGTATATTCACTTTTCCACCACTTTTTTACTACACGTTTTATGTCTCATTAAATTTTTTCTCACACTTAATTTTTCCCATTTCTTTTTTCTTCTTACACTTGTTCCATTTTTTTTTCACGCTTGGTTTTTCTCCATTAATTTCGTCCCAATTTTTTTTTCTTACACATTTTTTTTTGCCCCATTTTTTCGCTTTTTTTATTCCATTTTCCCACATTTTAATTTTTTTATCCCACTTTTTTTAGGGAGTAATTATTTCTTTCTCACTTTTTGTCACATTCTAGGGTTTTGTTTCAGTTTTTTCGCACTTATATTTTTTGCTCTATTATTTCTCCTTTTTAATTCTTGTACTTGCCGTATTAATTTCCCCCTATGTTATAAGATTTATAAGAATAAAATTTTTCCACCTTTTTGTAAATATTTGTACCATTATTGTTATTAAATTAATAATCAATAAAAACAATATTTTTACCTTATGTCGTTGTCTGAATAAAGAATAGTCATGTAACCTTATGGACTAAAAATTTAACACTTTTTTGTAGTGTTGGACCAAACGTATAGATGGCAAACACAAGTTTTGGACCAAACGTTCAGATGGCGCTGCCCGCTGGTGTTTTTGATGAAATTTAAGAAGAAAACTGTTTTCGCTCAAATTTTAAAAGAAGAAAACTGTTTTCGAGACAATTTTTAGCATTGGGTTGTTTGGCTGGCTGTTTTCTGATGACTAACAAGGTTGCCAAAATATAAAAAAATTCCCATTTTATATGGATTATCTGTGAAATTGTGCAATTTTTTACAAACGAGAAGACGTTAAATAAATGAGACTTTGTAGGTAATATATATATGAAAAATTTTCATTTTACATTTGCATCTATTCAGGATCTAATAAAATGAAATTTAAAACTGATTTGTGAGGATTTTAAAGATTTTGTTAAAAAAACATTGAATTTGACAAATGAGAGTTGCTACCTACTTTTTGTTTTTAAAAGGTCTATTTTTAGAATAAATAAATAAACAAAAAACTTGGTATCTACAGATTTTGTAAACAAACATGATTTTTAGTTTGCATATATATTTTAGATTATTTAATAAATTATCGGCCTCAATTTACTGAAATTATATTCACCCAAACAAACAAAATGTGGTAGGTAGGTAATTTCGAGGGTAATTTTTAAACAAAATTTGGAAAAAAAAATCCTTGAAGTACTGTTATGACGCCTATTGAAAATTGAAATAATCGGAAAATTTCTCGTAGGTTTTCCCAGGTTGTTTTCCCGAAAATGTCATCATTTTAAAAAATCGATATCTCTGAAACCGTAAAAGATATTCAAAAAATAAAAATACGTAAATGTAGGACTGAAATGGCTCAACAAGTCTTTTTTGAAGTATTTTTCCGAAATTTGTTGAGAAAGTTGGAAAAAAAATTAAATAAAAAGAAAGAAAATTTTCGAAATTGAATTCCGAAAATCTCGAAAACGACGGGAATACCGAAAAATGTTAGGAGTACTTTTTTGCTGTACTTGAAAAAATCCTATTTAATGAAAAAAATTATGAAAAATAGGGAAAAAAATATTGGAAAATAGGAAAAAAAGAATAATAAAAAAATGGAGAAAAAATAAAAAATTGTTAAAAAAAATATGAAAAAATAAGGAAAAAAATTATGAAAAATAGAAAAAAATATTCGAAAATAGGAAAAAAATATTGGAAAATGGGGAAAAAAATTATGAAACATAGTCAAAACAATAATGAAAAATAGGTAAAAAAATAGGGAAACAAATACTGAAAAATATGGAAAAAAATAAAGAAAAATGGTAAAAAAAAATAATGAAAAAATTGGAAAAAAAAACAATAAAAAAAATATTAAAAAATAGGGAAATAATATTGGAAAATAGGAAAAAAAAATAATGAAAAATAGGGAAACAAATAATAAATAAATGGGGGAAAATAGGGAAACAAATAATGTAAAATAGGGAAATAAATAATGTAAAATAGGGAAATAAATAATGGAAAAGAGGAAAAAAAAACATTGGAAAATAGGAAAACAAAATTCAAAATAGGAAAAGGAATAATGAAAAATGGAGAATAAAATAATGAAAAATAGTGAAAAAATAATGAAAAAATAGAGAAAAAATCATGAAGAATAGGAAAAAATGAAAATTAGGGAAAAAATATTGGAAAATAGGGAAAAAATTATAAAAGTAGGGAAGAAAATATTGGAAAATAGGGAAAAAAGATAATTAAAAATAGGAAAACAAATCATGAAAAATAAGGAATTAAATAATGAAAAATAGTAAAAAAAATAATGAAAAAATAGAGAAACAAATTATGAAAAATAGGGGAAAATAATAATGAAAAATACGGAAAAAATATTGGAAAATTGGGAAAAAAATAATCAAAAATGGGGAAACAAATAATAAAAAATAGGGAAAAAAAATATTGGAAAATAGGAAAAAAATATTGGAAAATTGGGAAAAAAATAATCAAAAATAGGGAAACAAATAATGAAAAATGGGGAAAAAAATATTGGAAAATAGGAAAAAAATATTGGAAAATAGGGAAAAATATATTGGAAAATAGGAAAAAATAAGGGAAAATTGGGAAAAAAATATTGGAAAATTGGAAAAAAATTATAAAAATAGGGAAAAGGATAATAAAAAATAGGAAAAAAAATATAGGAAAATAGGAAAAAAATAATGAAAAAATAGGGAAACAAACAATGAAAAATACGGAATTAAACAATGAAAAGAAATTCTTGAACAATTTTTTTCAATTTCTTGATAAAAAGTAAACAAGATTTTTAAATAGATTCGATATTTCTTATGTGAATGGATATCAGAAATATCAGGGGCATGAAAGGGACAACCTATGGATATACCAGATGGGTCATCCACTGGATGACCCATTCATGACCTTGTACCGCGGTACATAAAAAGGACATACCTCTTAGGATATCCCTGTGTTGTTAGGGAACCTATATGTCGTAGCGTATATGATCTAAAGCGCATTATCTCAGGAACCATGAATATATCTCAAATGTATGTTCAAATATCGATTCACGTCTGAATGATATATTTTTGAAACCGATAGTATCACTTCCGGTTCTGGTTTGTAAAACCTTGAGCAGTTTTGAAACCGGAAGTCATAAAAATCTGAAAATCTATTTGGGAGCTATTCAAGGTGCTGATTTTATTGTCTTGACCGTTTGTCTTTTTCTCTTTTCGGTTTTGAGTTATAAACGCGGACAGACAGACCAGACGCAGAGCCGTATTATAAGGCTTCTCTCTATAAACTTTAGGGTTTAGGAAGTCTAAAATTTACCACCACCAATAAAGCGTTTTGTGTTATTTTGCAAACTGTATATTTTAAAAATATTTTAAGAATTGAAAAATTATTCGTAAAGTTTATATTTAACTATAAACTTATTTTTGGAAGAATAATATCTGAAGCGCATTCAGTTCACTAGATTTTTTTGTTATTTCGTTTTTGTGTACATATTCAATTCCAACTATATACAGATTTTTTCCACTTGCAAAAAAAAATTAAGTTTAAAAAGTGAAAGTTTTTTTAAATAATGTTCTAACATCACAAATACCTCAACCATTGTATATATAGACTTCTTTATACAATGCCTCTACCTACCAATACACCTTTTCAGAGTAAGACATCTTGCGGTATTTTTTTGTTTTACAAATTACTTGCTAGAGAGCCATCTAGTGTTTACTAGAAAGAAAAAATAATCTACCTGAGAAGTTGCTAATATTGCCGACATAAATCTGGTGTGTCGCCACGTACCGATATATATCCGTCTCATCTTTTACTTCTCTGTTTTACTCATGAGGTTGAGAGACTATTCTTTATACAGACAACGCTTATGTCAAATGTGATCCTTAAATAATTTAAAAATGAAATTAATCTTGTGACAACTTCATAAAATAAAATGGAGAAAAATAAGAAAAAATCAAAAAATCGGAAAGAATTTAAAAAAATTAGAACAATAAGAAAAAGTAAAAAAAATCAGAAAACAAAAGAAAGAAATACGAAAAAAACAGAATAATGGAAAAAATAGAAAAAAATACTAAAAAAATCGAATAAAATGACACAAAATACGAAAAAATCGCAAAAAAAAAAACCAAAAAAAAATCCTGAAAAAAACCAAAAACAAACAATTGTAACCATCTAGAAAAATTTTAAATTCAAATGGTTTGAATTTAAACAACAAAAATCAAAGAATAAAGAAAAAATGAGAAAAAAAACAGAATAAAAGTAAGAAATAAAAAAAACGGAAAACAACGTGTAAAATCACAAACAATTGAAAAAAAATATAAGACAATGGCAACAAATAAGAAAAAATCTCCAAAAAAAAAACGGAAACAAGTGAAACGATCAAAAAAAATTTTAGAATTCGAATGGATTGAAATAAATCGTAAAAAATCAGAGGAATAAGAAAAAAATAGAAATAACCGGAAAAAAACGAAGAATTAAAAAAAAAACAGAATAATGAGAAAAAATTGTAAAAATTGTAAAAAACAATTAAAACGACGCAAAAAACGCTAAAAAGTGAGAAAAAAACCGAAAATCCAAAAAAATTAAAAAATCAAAAAAACCAGAGGAATAAGAAACAATTTTTCAAATATTTAATGTTAAAGTTTCGAATTTTGGCATTTTTCAATTTTTGACAGGTGACAGTTGGAGAAATAATTTTGACTTTTCTGAATAGAGTTTTTCAAGGGCTTTTAAATGACATATTGCAAGTCAAATTCCGTGACATATTGCATCTGTCGTTTTTTGATAGTGACACTTTCGTTTGACAGATGTCGTACAAAAACTAATGGGTTCTTTCAACGGTTAACCCAAATCCATATACCAAATTTCATCTCAATCGGATTAAACATGTGGCCTCTATCGCGGAAGAATACACACAGACAGACAGACAGACAGACTTCCATCTGGGAATGGTCTTAATCATCTAAGGGGACCTCAAAATGGATATTTCCATCTTTATCTCGAAAATTTTTTTTACCTCGTTCACAATACTTTCCCTTCTCGGAGGTGGGTCGGGAAAGTCATGAGGGTGTAAGGAAGTGCAATTTTATATCTCATTCTAAATTGAATGACGCATTCACCATTTTTGTAAAAATTATTTATTAGGAAAAATTTCAGAGAACAAATTTTTCAACAAATTTTTCTACTTTTATATACCAATTTATTTTTTTTTCCAACGTATTTACAGCAAGATACAAATACAATTCAATCTCAAACTCAAAAAATTCTTTTATGATATTACAAATAAAAAAAAACATAAAATTTGCGCTTGTGACAACTTAATAAAATGGAGTTTTAGAAAAATGTGTAATTTTATACGGTACTCTACATTTATGAGAACAAATTTTTCCATCTTTATATTCCAGTTTAAACATTTTAAAAATAAAATTTACCTTTGTGAAAACTCCATAAAATTGACAGTTTACGGAAAATGTGTAATTATATATTGTACTGCAGATCAATGAACGCATTCACCATTTTTGTAAAAAATTGTAAAATTGATAGATAATATCTATTATTATTATTAAATTTTTAATCAATAAGAAATATTTTTTATCTCTATATTTATCAACTTTATTCCTTAAATTTTTTTACGTAAAGCAAATTTTTGTGACAATTAAAGAAAATTGACGATTTAACAGAATGTAAAATTTTCTATCGTTCTCTACATTTAAAAACGCATTCACCATTTTTGTAAAAATATATAATAATGAGGCAAAAATTTATGAGAACAAATTTTTCAACCTTCATATACCAACTTTGTTAATTAAATATTTTTAAAATAAAATTTGCTCTTGTGAAAACTCTATAAAATTGAGAGTTTAAGGAAAATGTGTAATTATATATTGTACTGCAGATCAATGAACGCATTCACCATTTTTGTAAAAAATTGTAAAATTGATAGATAATATCTATTATTATTATTAAATTTTTAATCAATAAGAAATATTTTTTATCTCTATATTTATCAACTTTATTCCTTAAATTTTTTTACGTAAAGCAAATTTTTGTGACAATTAAAGAAAATTGACGATTTAACAGAATGTAAAATTTTCTATCGTTCTCTACATTTAAAAACGCATTCACCATTTTTGTAAAAATATATAATAATGAGGCAAAAATTTATGAGAACAAATTTTTCAACCTTCATATACCAACTTTGTTAATTAAATATTTTTAAAATAAAATTTGCTCTTGTGAAAACTCTATAAAATTGAGAGTTTAAAAAAAAATGTGTAATTTTATATTGTACTGCAGATCAATGAACGCATTCACCATTTTTATAAAAATTTGTAAAATTCATAGATAATATCTATTATTATTATTAAATTATTAATCAATAAAAAATATTTTTTATCTCTATATTTATCAACTTTATTCCTTAAATTTTTTTACTTAAAGCATATTTTTGTGACAATTAAAGAAAATTTCATATCGTTCTCTACATTTAAAAACGCATTCACCATTTTTGTAAAAATATATAATGATGATTCAAAAATTTATAAGAACAAATTTTTCAACCTTCTTATACCAACTTTGTTAATTAAACATTTTTAAAATAAAATTTGCTCTTGTGATAACTCAATAAAATTGACAGTTTAAGAAAAATGTGTAATTTTATATTGTACTGCCCGATTAATGAACGCATTCACCATTTTTGTAAAAAATTGTAAAATTCATAGATATTATTTATATTAACAATAAAAATATTTTTTTTATCTCTATATAAATGTATCAAATTTATTTCTCAAAACTTTTTAAGGTTAAAAGAATTTTTGTGAGAACCAAATAAAAACAACTTTAAAATAAATATCCAATTATATATCGTATTCTACATTGAAAGCGTATTCGCCATTTTTGTAAAAATATTTATCATTACATTATTAATTAATAAAAGTAAATTACGTCAATAAAAACAGAAAAGTTTTACCAAGAAATAAAGAAAAGTAAGGGAGTGAAAACATTATTACAGAATAACAATAAATAAAAAACTTGAAAACAGTTAAAAACAATTGATATTAGGCAAGGTAACATTGCCAAGACGAACTTTTAATTCACAAAAACATTCAGACAACTATAACTTTTTCATAGGTACAAAATTTTCGTAATACATAAGTAACTTTTAATATTAAAATTTTCGGTTTTTTTTTGTTATGCTGAATCCAAATCTGAAATTTTAAATTTTACAAAAATTAAAGAAAAAAAATCACAATGTTTAAAACTTTGTTATAATAGGCACGAAACATTCGTAAACAATTTTTGTGTTACTTTATATGATAAATCCAATGCTAAAATCAGAATTTTAAAATTCCACGGAGTACGATTTTTAAAAAAAATCGAGTAACGATTTTTTTTAAATTTTAGCGAAGATAAGAAAAAAATTTTAATGAACTATTTTTACTTGTGGTCACCCAGTAGTCGAAATTCGAGTTATTTATTAAAATTTAAAATTTATACCTATTTTTCATATTTTCTACATTTTTTCCCATCTTTTTGTAGTTTTATTTTGTTTATTAGTATTTATTATGTTTTTCCTTTATTTTTCCTCATTTTCCTTTTGTTTATTAGTATATATTTTGTTTTTTCTTCATTTTTACTCATTTTCCTATTTTCGTCCAAATTTCCTCATCTTCCAATTTTTTTCTCATTTTCCCTATTTTTCCCTCTTTTGTTCTATTTTTTACATTTTTCTCCATTTTTTCCTATTTTCTTCGTATTTATCTCTATTTTTTGTTTCTTATTTTTCAGCATTTTTTCAAGTTATTTTCTTTTTTTTTGTCATTTTCCTATTTTTGTCTATATTTCCTATTTTCGCCCTTTTTTTATTTTGACCTCTTTTCCCCTAATTTTTTCTATTTTTTCCACACTTTTTCTATTTATTCCTATTTTCCTATTTTTTCCTCTTTTCAATATTTTTTACTGTTTTGTCTTTTTTTTTAATATTATTTACTGCTTTATCTATTTTTTCTCGTTTTTTTCTGTTTTTTTCAATTTTTTCGTACTTCTTCCTATTTGTCTCTTTTCCTTTTTTTCTTGTTTTCCCTATTTTTTCCGTTTTCTCCTATTTTTTAATATCTTTTCATGTATTTTTTCTTTTTCTCATTTTTTCTGTTTTTTCTTATTTTTTGCCATTTTTCCAATTTTTTCCAATTTTTTTATATTTTTCTCGTGTTTTCCTATTTTATAATATTTTTTTTATGTTTTTTCTATTTTTTCTCATTTTTTAAATTTATTTGTACTTTTTCCTATTTGTCTCTTTTTCCTATTTTTTCTATTTTTTCCTATTTTTTCATATTTTTTTTATTATCTCTCATTTTTTCTGTTTTGTTTTCTGCTTTTTTGTACTTTTTCTTATTTGTCTCTTTTGTCCATTTTTCTATTTTTTCTTATTTTTCCATATTTTTTCTCACATTTTTTAATATTTTTTTATGGTTTTTCTATTTTATCTCATTTTTGTTTTTTCTATTTTTTTGTACTTTTTCCAGTTTGTTTCTTCTTCCCATTTTTTCTATTTTTTCCGATTGTTCCCTATTTTTTCCCGTTTTCTAATATTTTTGAATATTTTTTCATGTTTTTTCTGTTTTTCTCAATTTTTTTGTATTTCTCCCTATTTGCATTTTTCTTCCCAGTTTTTCTACTTTTCCTCATGTTTCTTATTTTTACCTATATTTTAGTATTTTTCATTATTTTGCAATATTTTTTAAGTTTTAATAATTTTCCTATTTTTCCCTATTGATTCTCATTTTTTTCATATTTTCGTTATACTTTAGCCTGTTTATATATTTTTACTTTTTTTCTCGGTTTTTTTCCTGTTTTCCTATTTTTTCCTATTTTCTTTTTTTTTTCATTTTCCCCATTTTTTTATTTATTCCTATTTTTACCTATCCAAAAATCTTTCAAGACGCCTGGAGAAGTTTTCATGTCAAAAATAAAACGACAATAAAGAAAAGTAAAAAATTGTTGACAAAAAAAAAATTTGACAGTTTATCATCGGATGATGCTAACACAGTTAGCGAAACGTGCGTAGAGTGTTTTAAAAAGTGTAATTTTGGTTAGTGGTGACAATATTCAAAACACCAGAAGTTACTTTTTTTTTCTTTCTTTTTTTTTTTTTGGTTAAGAGCTTTAACTGCACCAGAAGTTATGATATATGTTTTATTTATTACTTAGTGTACAATAGTTTACCCACATATAAGTATAAATATAAATGATCGATTTTGTTGAAAGTCTGAGTTGAAATATAAATAGAAATCTCCACGATTTTTAGAATTTTCTGCGTCCATTTTACAAGCTCAGATATCATTGCATAAGTGAGTTGTATGAGATAAAAACGTTTTTTTTATTTTTCCTTCCTTTTATTTCTGTGTTTATTCTTAACGCTTAGAGTGCTTGAAAGTTGAAGGGTTTTCTCATATTTATGCTTATATCTTTACTTTTATCATTTGTCGTCGTTCCTGTCGAAAAAATGGGGTCAGGAATAAAAATTTCAAGGTAGGAAAAAATACTCAAAATGTTTGCACTAAATAGAAAAATATTTTATTTTGGATTTTTGAGACAGAACATATTAAACTAAAATAATAAAAAAATATTACTGTATAAAAAAATAAATTTGGTTCAAAAGTAAAATACATTTATTTTTCCTTTAACAAAATTTACATATTTTTTACTTCTCTCGTACATTTTAATGTTTTAATTTAATGACATTTTATGTGAAGTACAAAATTTTATCAAAATACGATAGATGGCGTGACTATCTATCATTTTGATGTTACAAAATTTTATTAAGAAAATTTTTTTCTAAAATTAATTTCCATATAGGTACGGGGCAAAATTTTTGGGAAATATAATAAAAAAATAAATTTTAAACGAATTTAAAATGGAAATATGGATATTTTTAATTAAATTAAATGGAAGTTACCTTAAATCCAAAATATATTAAACCCGAACAGATATCACTGAAAGTGGTCAAAAATTTTTGTCCGTATATAAAAAATTAAACGGGATTCATTTTTTTCGAGCTCGACATTAAAGGAATTGTCATTTCGAGCATCACATAATCCTGAGTAGCAGAATAACAAAAAGATCTTCAGTTAAAGCGGAAAATATGCGAGTTATGTGAGGGAAATTCTTATATATATTTTTTTTGTGAAAGACGACAAGACGAATAAAGATGTGACGTGGATTTTAGAGAAAAAAGGACTAGTAAAAAATATGTTTATTTCGAGTAAAAGAAAAAACTATAGTTTAGATATAATAAAAAGTTTTGACAAAATTTAAATTAATTGTATTAACCATAAAACATATTTTCTCTACAAGTGTGCGGAAAGTTGTACTTTTCCGCACTGATTTTATAAATGCTAAAATGATTAAAAATTAATTCTTGCTTGGTTTCTATGATTACTTTCAGCCTAATGTTTTATTTATTAAGAAGCACTAAGAAAATTTTTGTTTAATGACAAAAAAATATTTTTGCTAAAATTTTTTTTTAATTCTAGGCGCTTGTAGAAAAAATATTGTTCCTAACAGTTGCGTAAAGTATCTTTTCCCCACTTAATTGCATGCCCGAACTCTGCTTTGCTTCGTCCAGGCAACTGCAATTACGTGCGGAAAAGTATAACTTTCCGCACTTGTTAGGAAAATAACTATATATAAATTAATATTTTATTAAAAAACAGAAGATTATCCATATTCAAATGTGGTAAAATTATTCAACGAATAATAAAACTCCCAAGTCATACCACAATATTTTATAAAGGTGGTAAAAGATTAACAGGGGGGCGGTAACATGTTTCGACCAAACGATGGCCATCATCAGGAAAATTAGTAATTTCTCAAGTACAACAAATGCTGGATTATTATAAAATGGTCTGAAAATAAAAATAGGGAAAAATACGAACAAACATGGCAAATAGTGAAAAATAGAGAAATTTAGTAAAAATAGAAAAAAAAAGGGAAAAATTGGGAAATTAGACAATAAATATGGGTAAATATTGAAAAATAGAAAAATGAAGGGGAAAATAAGGAAAAAATGGAAAATAAAAAATAATGGGCATAAATGGGGAAAAACAGGAAATGAAAACATGAAAAATATGAAGAATTCGAAAAAATAGGGAAAAAAAAAGGAAAATTATGGAAAATGTCGAAAATATGGAAAAATAAGTACAAATAGAATGAAATAATGGAAAACAAGAAAAAATAGAAAGCATTAGAAAAAATGGGGAACAATAGCAAAAACTAGAGATAATAGGGAAAATAGAACAATTTGTGAAAAATAGCCAAATTTAGGAAAAAATATGGAAAAATAAGTACAAATAAATGAAAAAAGTGAAAAGTAAGGCAAATAAAGAAAATAGCAAAAAATAATTAAAAATGGGAAAAATAGAACGATTTAGAAAAAAATAGGAAAAATAGATAAGATAGTAAAAAAACTATTGCAAAAAATGGAAAAAAAATAGAGAACAATAGACAAAAAAATTTATAAAAAAGGGAAAAATACGAAGAAATATAGCAAAATAGTGAGAAATAGAAATTGGAGAAAATAGGGGAAAAATAGAGAAAAATTGGGAAATTACAGAATAAATATGGGAACATGAAAAATATGAAGACTTAGAAAAAATAGTGAAAAAATGCAAATTTAGAATAAAATAATGGAAAACAGGAAAAAGTAGAAAAAATTAGGAAAAGGGGGAACAATAGCAAAAACTAGAGATAATAGGGGAAAATTGAACAATTTGTGAAAAATAGGGAGAAATAGCGAATTATAGGAAAATATATGGAAAAATACGAAAAAATTGGAAAAAATTAGAAAAATATAGAGATTAGAGAAACCGTAGATAAAATGGGGAAAAATGAGAAAAAATTAGCAAAATATGAAAAAATATGGCAAAATAAGTACAAATAAATGTAAAAAGTGAAAAGTAAGGAAAAATAAAGAAAATAGGAAAAAATTCGAAATAGGTAGATAAAATAGGAAAATTAGAGATAAATATAGAAAAATCAGAAAAAATAGAGAAAATACAGTATGTCCCCCTAAGTTGGAATCATATGGAAAACTATTTTATTATTAATTTTAGGAAAAAAAATTATTCTTCATAAAAAGTTCTGCATTATCTAAAACCTAAAATACAGTCATCAAAGATTTATTTTTGTCAGTGGTATACGAGGTTTGTCAAAAAATATGAGTTTTACTCAAAAGTAAAGTACCTTTAAATTTGACAATATCGAAAAATGTTACTAAAAAAACTTGATCAGATCTAAAAATTACGTTTAATTACTTTTCCAAATAAAAATTTTATTTTTATTAAAATTTCTTAAGACTCCTTTAAATATTCAAAATTGTTGATTAAAAAATTGTTTCTATCAAAAACCTATCAAATTTAATTTTTATAACAAAACACTTATTTATAATAATAACAATAATAAATTAACTTCTATAACTGATACAAAATGATTTCATTATATTATATACTACAATTATGTTTATTAAAATAACAAAGAATTTATTGTTTGATATATTTTTTTTTTATTTTAGATCATCTGTCTAAAATTTAATAAACTAAGCACTTGCTACATTACGTGATTTCGTTGTATTTTCCTCAATCCACACACATTTTATTGACATACCTCTCAAAAATTAATATTTGCTGTTGAAAAACAAACAAGAACTTCTCTGTTCTGTTACGTTCATCGTTTCCTTTAAAAAAGACATGAAAGGAGTTTCTGGAAAACTTCAAAGTTTCAACGATCAAAAAGTACATCGTCTTTCCCAATTTAATATTAAAGAGGAACAACTTATTCTGTTATTAACAAAATTATTATTTTACGATCAGTTTCAAACTAAAAAATAAATAAAAATTTTTTTCCAATACTAGTATTAGAAGATGTCAAGTAGATAATTTTTCATTGCGTTTGTCAAAAGAGTTTTTTAAAAATTAATATAAAAAATTCGATAGCAAATAAACACCTCCTTTTGAATTCCTATCATTTCAAGTAAATTTTCGACCTAATCAAATAAAACAGGGGTAAGTAATTCTTTATCAGATATATTTTCGTTTGAAATAGTTTAAGGTTATGTAATAAATATTTTGATATTAATTAGTACTATTTATGCAAAAATACCTATTTTAAAATCAATATAAAAATCAATTGAATAGTTTTTTAAATCCAAGTTTCAAATGAATCGAATTTTTCATGTTTTCATTGCTACTTGAAAGTTTTAAAATTCACAGTGCAATTAACATAATGAAATGTCATTTAAATTTATTGAATATTCTCATTCAATTGTTTTTCCAAATAGATTAAAATTTGGTAAAGTTATTCCGTTGTATAAAAAAGGTAATTCATTATTATTAGAGAATTATAGACCAGTGACCATCCCATTCGGATTTTCGAAAATTTTTGAATACTGTTTTCTTGACAGAATGTTGAATTTTTTAAACAAAAACAAAATTATTTCACAAATGCAACACGGTTTCCAATCTAATAAGTCTACATTTACTGCTATGTTTAGTTTTTATAACGAAATTATCAGATATATTGAGGCAGGTGAATGCCCTGTAGCGATATTTTGTGATTTAAGCAAGGCATTTGACTGCGTCAATCATTAACTTTTACTATGTATTATCGAACAATACGGAATTAGAGGCAATGCGTATGATTGGGTTAAATCCTTTTTAGATAATAGAAAACAGTGTATTTCTTTAAATTATTTACATGAAAATAAATTTCAGCGATATGTTTCTAATAGTCTTAATATATGCACCGGTGTCCCGCAGGGATCGGTACTCGGGCCTGTGTTATTCTTACTTTATGTGAATAATCTAGAATATGTTTTAAAGAATAAGTATTACGCAGCATATGCTGATGATATCTCCATAATTGTTTCCTCAACTAAACTTGATGATTTAACCAAGAAAACGTCCGAAGTAAGTGAAACAGTTTCCAACTATTTTAATGGACTAGATTTATTTTTAACGTTAATAAAATGGAATTAATGAGATTTCACAATAAACAAAAATTCTGTATGATTTCCAAATTACTATTAATGGCTCTAATTTGGTTAACACACATAAAGACGTCAGATTTCTAGGAATATATTGTAATAATTTATTACTACTAATAAATTTAAGAACGCCAAGTTGTAATCATAAATTGTCAAATTGCACTAAATTTATTTATATTGTTTTATTCCTTTATCTATTTTTTTTTATTCTAAAAAGTATGTTCCAAATAGAAATATTTTGTTTTAACTTCTACATTAATGTGTCATGTATTTTAATTGTGGGCGCCATCTATTGGAAAAAACGAATATCTCAGGGTATAATGATGTTCGAACCTCTTTTGACGTCTTAACTCTTTGATAGCTTTCTCACTAGACGTCATTAAGAAATAAATGGTAGATTTCTTTTTAACAATTTTACTAGAAGAAAGTCAATAGTAACGATTTCAAAACACATTATTTATTACAATAGAACGATAAATATAATTTTGTTACAAGTTTTTTAATAAACTTTCTCCATACGAATTTAAATAACCGATTAAACATAAAAAAATTAACCATAGAAAACTAAATTACAGAAAACCTAACCTAATATATTGACGCCAAAACAGCAAAGTAAAAATGAACAAACTATTATATAGAGATTGTCCAACTACTAAACCGACACCTCCAGAGTCCCCACCTAAAATTTCTCTCTTCCGGTTTCCTAGTCGTTTATCGCCGAACAGTGAACAGTGGCGTCGTCAACTTTGAACTGCTTCCTGTATTGTTTGCTTTGGCGGCAAATTTAAAATATCTGATCTTTTAAAGGTGTATATAAGCGTTAAAATGAATATATCCAACATTAAACAAAGAAGTTGATTTAAATTGATGAATACGTTTAAATATAGGAGTTATTTTAAATAGAGGATAATTATAATTTAAGGTTTTTTGCTCATTTTAGCCAATGTTTTTAAATTGTTCACTCCAGTTATCCTAGGAGGAGAAAATGAGGGACGATTACCTATTTTAATTTCTTCTGTCTATTAAAATTTTTTTTCAAAAAGTGTTCTTTTTAAATCCTGTTGCTGATAATGCTCTTATCCTGTGAAGTTGTAAAGAAATTCGGATGTCATTTTTTGCCTGATTTTTCATAAACTTAATAACTTTGGATATTATTTGTTGTGTTTGGTCAGAATACTTACCATTTTGATAATAAGAAATAACCTACTTAGTCTATATCAATAACAACTTTAAGCACGACACTGGTATCGGCCAGTTTGCCATGTACTTTGCGTTTGTCCATGCGCAGCCGATTTCGGAGATCCTCGGGCCACGTTCCCCACTTCTCTAATTTTTAACGTAGCGGTCGTTTTAGTAGTTGGACAATCTCTAACACGTAAGTACTGTTTCTCTTGTATAACTAAATAATAAAAAAAGTTCCATAAATGTTAAAAGCACTTATTTAGTTTATACTTGGTATACAAGATCTGATTGTTTTTATATTTATAGATTATCACTTCTAATTCGTCGTGTCCGGATTTTAAAAGTCGTAACGATGTTTGGGGAATTAACGGCAGATGATGACCGCCATTAGTCCAACTGGTCATTCGTATAAATAAATATAAATCCAAAATTTGACTTACAAATTCTCGTGGAATACCAAAGGGATGTGTATGCGGGTAAATAATGAGTACAGGTAAATGTTTCACTAGTTTTCTCCCCACAAACTAATTAAAATAATATTTTTTTGATTTTTCATTGACAGATCAACCATCTCCTCTCAGTCCCGTCAAAAAGAGAGCTTCTCCATCCCTAAAACCTGCCTACTTTCTTTTTAAAACATTTTTTTCTTCTTCCTAAATTTTTTGGTCTTTTATCATTTTAATTTTTAATAAATGTCAGTTCATATTTTTTTTTACAATCAAAACTTCTTTTTGATTAAAGTTGATAACTGTTTTGTAGAGAATAAACTTTACAAATAATTTTTTACATTATATTTATTTTAGTTTTCTTTAGTTTGTTATTTATCTTATGTTTAAATAAAATTGATAAGTTTAATATTATCGTTTCTTTCTATAAATAATATTAGATATTAGATAAACTTAATTTAAAATAAATTAGATTTAATTTGTATGTATTGTCAATGTCTATTAGGTATATTTAATTTTTTAACAAAATATGGCATACTATTACAATATATAGATGAGTATTGTTGTTGGAAGAGAGTCATTGTAGTAAACTTATTTCAAAGGTCAATTCACTCAAATTTCTTTTTATAAACTTGAGAACGGTATTGGAGATCAGTCAAATGTTACCTGTATATTTTGCATTAGTTGATAGTAGACTATATGGTATCTGTTTATGGGGAAATAGTACAGATTCGGCGAAAGTATTCTTAGCCCAAAAAAGAATTTTTAGGTCTATAGCAAATATTTCCCAAACGGAATCTTGCAAAGTATATTTTCAAAAATTTAGAATTCTAACAGTACATTGTTTACATATATTTGAAGTTTGCTTATATGTGTTTAACAACAAAGGAAAATTCAATTTAAATCAGGATATTCATAATTATAATACAAGGCATTTGAATGATCTTGCTTTACCATTTTCAAAGTTTACAATAACATCGCGAGCACCCAACAATATTGGGTCACGTCTATTTAACAAATTGCCTGAGGAAATCAAATGGTGTAAAACTGTCCAAACGTTCAAATATAAATTGAAATATTATTTAATAGACAAGTGTTTTTACAGTGTAGACGATTATTTGGAAGGATAATTTTATATTTATGCGTAATAATGTTTTTAATTGTATCTGTTTTATTGATGTAATGATGTTATTATTATTAATAAGTAGTACTAAAATTTTACTTTTTTTTCTGTAATTAAATAGACGATACCTATACATGTACAATGTCTTTGGTAAAAAAAAAAAAAAAAAAAAAAAAAAAAAAAAAAAAAAAAAAAAAAAAAAAAAAAAAAAAAAAAAAAAAAAAAAAAAAAAATTTATTAAATTATTTTCAAATACATACCAAAAAAAATCCAAAAAATTTCATTGTAAAAATGATTAAATGTTCTAGTAGTGGAAAAAATTGTATATAAACCACGGTAGAGAAGATTTTTCTCAGCCTCAATGCTTCGCATCTCGGCTGAGAAAAATTTCTTCTCGACCCTGGTGTATAATATTATAGTTATTTAAAAAATATTAATTTATACTTTCATGAGTAAAAATCCATTATAATTATTATTAGTAGTATAGAATTAGTTTAGGATACTTTTTAGGAAAACTCAATTTCCGGAAAGTTTTTCTATACTATTACATATATAAAGGGAGTAAAATTAGACCAGAGGTGAAATTAGGCATATAATTAGATTGTTACTCTTTGCCCAAGACATACTGATTAAAAGTTCGGTAGAAACTCGCCCGACAACTTCCGAAAACTTTGAAACACACTTTCTTCGAAACCAATGAAATATTAAATTTACTTTGAAACGTGGGGCCTAAAATGGCGACCGACACGTAGAAGGAGATGGAAGAATTTAAATTTAATTAAATTCAGACCCGTCACCAACACCCAAAATGTATGTATAATTTTTGTGGTAACTTTTAAACTTTCAATATGAATTGGGAGAATAAAATATATTTTATGAGGTCATAAAATAACAAATTAATTGTTAAAAATTATGAAGACGAAGTGTCCTACCATAGAACACAATTTAGTTTTTATAAATTAATTTAACAGAAATGTATACTTCTTTTTAATAGTTATGGACAATTCTAATAATGAGACTTGTATCTATAAAAATATGAAGGTCAAAAAATGTCGTTCCACTGTTTGCATTTTCGAATGAATTGTCAGTGTAGAGGCTTGGGGGCTTGGGTTAGTATTTATAAAATTAGTTTATTCCGCGTTCTTGCGAATTTTAGCGAATGACTTGCATACATTTTAGCCAAATTAAACAAGAATAAGTGTATCTATATATACACGATGGAATAAACGTACCTATAGTGACTGTTATATCTTCGGTATTCTCGGATTTTTTCTCTTTTGATTTTTTAGAAAAAAAAAATGGGAAAAAAGTAAAACATAAGAACGAAAAGGAAAAACAGGTTAAATTAAGGAATTAGTAGAGAGAAATGGGGTAAATAGGACAAAATAGGTAAAAATGGGAACAAACAGGGATATATAGGGAAAATAAGGACAATAAAAGAAAATAGAAAGAATGGAAAAATAAAATGAAATAGGAGAAAATAGGAAAGTGAAAAATAGAAAGAAATAAATAAAAAAATTGGCTGTGTCACCCCAGGACTTTCCCGGCTCGACCGTAGAGAATATGTTATTTATTATTATTATTTTAGTTACAAAATACTAAGCATTACATTAATTTATGGAACACATTAAAAATAGCGAGCTGATGTTGAATTAATATTTCAATGTTGGTAATGACATAAGCTGCGCATGCGCACGTTATATATCATACTGCCACAATTAGGATCTCCTAAAATCATGTGTGAAAACTATTGGGAATTCGGGAAAAATTTTCATACAATAGTTGTAGGGAATTTTAAATGTGTATTTTTCTCGCCATCTAGCGGCAAAACTATGAGGAATTCGATAAAAGTTAAACATGAAAGTTAAAGAAAATTTGATGCTTTACAACTTTGCATAAGAAAATTTTTCACTAAATACATTGTTTGTCCTCAAAATCAAGAAAAATTAGAGAAAACATACATGCACATTTTTTACGCGCCCTCTAGTGGCGCAACTATTGGAGATTTTAGAAAAAGTTTGAGACAAAAGTTATAGAGAATTTCATTCTCTAAAACTTTGTACTACAAAATTTTGCACTAAAGTATATTGTTTGTCCTCAAAATCAAGAAAAACTATAGAAAACATACACGCACATTTTTACGCGCCCTCTAGTGGCGCAACTATTGGAAATTTTGGAAAAGGCTTAAGACAAAAATTGTAGGTAATTTTATGCTCTAAAACTTTGTACTATAACATTTTGCACTAAAATGTATTGTTGGTCCTTAAAATTTAAATAAAGCAAAAAATTGTTACATGTATATTTAACCAATGTCGGTCTTGAGGACCCTCCACTGTACCAATTTAAACCAAAAACTAATGGTCGCATTCTAGGTACACACCGACCCTCCATACCAAATTTCAGCTTGATTGGTCAACGGGTTCGTCAGTTATTGTGGAAGATTACACACAGACACACAGACACACAGACAGACCATATGCTGGAAATGGTCTCAATCTTCTTGGGGGACCTCAAAATGGATATTTCCATCGATATCTCGATTTTTTTTTTGCTCGTTCACCTTATACTTTCCCTTTGATGGGTCCGGGAAAGTAATATGGGTAAATGGTGAGAAAAGAGGAAAAATTGGAAAAATAAGCTAAAATAGTGAAAAATTAGAAAAATAGGCAAAATAGTGAAAATGCGGAAATAAGAGAAAAATAGGGGAAAATGGGAAAATAGTGGAAATGGGGACAAATATAGAAAAAGTGAAATGGGTCAAAAATAGAGAATAATAGGGATAAATCCGGCAACAAGGCGAATACAGGAAAAAATAAGGAAAAATAAAAAAATATGAATAAGTAGAAAAAATCGGGAAAATAATTAAAAACAGGGAAACAGAAGGGAAAATAGGAAAATAGGAAAAATGAGAAAAATAGGACAAAACCGGAAAAACTAACGGAAAACAAGAACAAAAGAAAAGAAGTGGGAAAATAGAAAAAATTAAGGGACAAGTGAAAAATAGAGGAAAATATGAAAAAAAATAAAGAAAAATGGGGTAAGATAGGGAAAAACAGAAAAAAAAATCGGTTGTGTCACCCCAAAACTTTCCCGACGAGTATCCACGAATAATTTTTCAGATATTGAATGTTAAAGTTTCAACTTTTGACATTTTTTATTTTTGACAGGTGACAGTTAGAGAAATAATTTTGACTGTTATGAATAGAGTTTTTCTAGGGCTTTCAAATGACATATTGCATGTCCAATTCCGTGACATATTGACTCTGTCATTTTTTGATAGTGGTACTTCCGTTTGACAGATATCGTACAAAAACTAAAGTATTCTTCCGACGGGTAACCCAAACCCCTATACCAAATTTCAGCTTAATCGGATTAAACGTGTGGCCTCTATCTTGGAAGAATACACACACACACACACACACACACAGACCGACAGACAGACTTCCATCTGGAAATGGTCTTAATCGTCTCAGGGAACCCGAAAATGGATATTTCCGTTTTTATCTCGAATTTTTTTTTTAGCTCTTTCACAATAGTTTCCCTTCTAGGAGGTGGGTCGGGAAAGTAAAATAGGAACAAATAGGGCAAAATTCTGAAACAGATAAATTTGGGAAATATAGTAAAAAATATGGAAAACAGGAAAAATAAAGGAAAACGGGAAAAAATTGAGAAAAATAAGACTTCATAGTGAAATTTAGGAAAATTAATGAAAAATAGGAAAAAATGGGTAAAAATAGGAAAAATCAGGATAAAATTTGGAATAGGGAAAAATGGTGAAAATAGTTAAAAAAGTGAAACCGTAGGGAAAATATGGAAAAATGAGAACAAAATTAGCAAAATAGGAAAAAATGTGACGAAATAAGTGTAAATAGGTGCAAATAGTGAGTATATTTTATAGATTTTTGGAAATTTCAGATTTTTTAGGATTCTTAAATCATTTGAAAAATTGAAAATCTTCTTTTGAATAAATTTTATGGATTTTTTTAAATTTCAGATTTTTTCAGGATCCTTAAATAATTTAAAAAAATTAATAACTTCTTTTAAAAACATTTTATGGATTTTTGGAAATTTAGATTTTTTCAGGATGTTTCACATATAAAAAATTTAAAAACTTCTTTTAAAAATATTTTATAAATTTTTGGAAATTTTAGATTTTTTTGGAAATAGATTTTTTTGCGATTCTTAAATCATTTAAAAAATTTTAAAACTTCATTTAAATTTTTTTTATAGATTTTTGGAAATTTCAGAAAAATTTTTAAGCATCCTTGAATCCGTTCAATAGTTTCTTTTTATTTTTGTGCGTTTTCGAAGGTTCTTTAAAATTTTTTTTTAGATTGTGGGTGTTATAAAAATCTAATTTTTGAATATTTTCGATTATTTTTAAGATTTTTGCCATTTAAAAAATAATTTGTACATTTCTAGGAGTTTTTAAAAATAATCATTAAATTTCTTTTAATTTTTTTAAAATTGAGGGTATTTTTTTAAAATTATTTTCTAAATTTTTGGAATTTCCTTAATTTATTTTTATATTCTAAAATCTTGATTTTCTTAAAAAAAATAGTATTCCAGTTTTTTAAATTTTTGGGGGATTTTTGAAAATTATTTTTATAGAGTATTTAAAGGTTTTTTTAATTTAATAAATATGTTTTGATATTATTAAATTTTATTCAAAAATTAATGATTTTTAAAGATTATTTTGAAAATTTTAGACGATTTTTGAAGGTTCTTTAATTCATTCGATTTATTTAAAAAAAATTTGTTTCTTTTTAAGATTTCTGTTAATAAATATTTTTTAAATTTATAAAATTTTTGGAAGTTCCTTAATTTTTATATTCTAAGAACTTATTTTGATTTTATTAAGATTTTTAGTATTTGAGTTTTTAAATTTTTTTTAAATATTTTTTAAAATTTTTTTAGAAATTTGAAAGGTGTATCACTTCCGTTAACCGTTTGTCTCTATCTCTTTTCGTTTTTGTGTTATAAATGCGGATAGACGGACAGACAGACAGGGCCGTAATATAAGACTTCTCCTTTAGGGTTTAGAAGTCTAAAAATGAGAATTAGTCAGGATTTTTTTATTAAAAATATTAATTTTAATGATTTTAGTGTACGATCTGCTTTAGAATTTAACTAAAGCAAACCATACACTTATTTTTATTTATAAAAATGAGAATTAATCATGATTTTTTTATCAAAAATATTAATTTTAATTGTTTTAGTGTACGATCTGCTTTATAATTTAACTAAAGCAAACCATACACTGGTTTTTATTTATAAAAATGAAAATTAATCATGATTTTTTTTTAAATATTAATTTTAAAGATTTTAGTGTACAATCTGCTTTAGAATTTAACTAAAGCAAACCATACACTTATTTTTATTTATAAAAATGAAAATTAATCATGATTTTTTTATCAAAAATATCAATTTTATTGGTTTAAGTGTACGATCTCCTTTGGAATTTAAATAAAGCAAAGCATACACTAGTTTTTATTTATAAAAATAAGAATTAATAATAATTTTTTTATCAAAA
Organism: Neocrepidodera transversa; assembly: GCA_963243735.1. NCBI lineage: Eukaryota > Metazoa > Arthropoda > Insecta > Coleoptera > Chrysomelidae > Neocrepidodera > Neocrepidodera transversa. Next base: position 4,093,994 of record OY725347.1, on the reverse strand, counting down.
ATACTAATGATAATGGTTTTAGTATAGAATTTAACTAAAGCAAACCATACACTAGTTTTTATTTATGAAATGAGAATTAATCATAATTTTTTTATCAAAAATATTAATATTAATGGTTTTAATGCACGATTTGCTTTAGAATTTAACTAAAGCAAATCATACACTAGTTTTTATCTATATAAAATGAAAATTAATCATGATATTTTTTATCAAAAATATTAATTTTAATGGTTTTAGTATACGATCTGCTTTAAAATTTAACTAAAGCAAACCATACACTAGTTTTTATTTACAAAAAATGAGAATTAATCATAATTTTTTTATCAAAAATACTTATATTAATGGTTTTATTATAGAATTTTAGTAAAGCAAACCATACACTAGTTTTTATTTATAAAAATGAGAATTAACCATGATTTTTTTATCAAAAATATTAATATTAATGGTTTTAATGTACGATTTGCTTTAGAATTTAACTAAAGCATTTTTTTTATCAAAAATATTAAATTTAATGGTTTAAGTGTACGATCAGCTTTCGAATTTAACTAAAGAAAACCATACACCATAACAATTAGCGTTGCCTATAAAAATTTGTATAGAAAAGTGTGTTTTTCGCATAGTGGTTGTAGAAAAATAAAATTATGATGTGCCTTGAAAATGGATTTTCAGTCATGGTTTAGTAGAACTTTGAATTCTCCATATCACTCTAAAAAATTTTTAATTTCGATAGGGGTGGTTCCAACTAAAATGGGTCACACTATATAGAAAGTATAAACTAATTCATAATCAATATATTCTTGTAAAACTAAATCCTACCCTAAAAACACCATTAAAAATCCCTCGTAAAAATATGCGATGATAAATTATCTTCAATAACATATTACTTTGCTGAAAAGTCGCACTTTTAGTGCCTTCATATCAATTCTCGATTTACAAGCAGAAATCTCGTAAAGCCGGGCCATATTCCATTTTATCGATAATAAACTTCAAAAACAGACAGATTACTAAAATTTACGTTCTCACTCTTTCGAATTTTTATTTTACAAAATCACCATGACAAAACCAAATGTAAAATTCATTCATTGCATGGATCAATTTCTGCTATCACTGTCAGTATATATTGGATTAAAAGTTAATTTTATATATTTTATAATTTTGTAGTAGGAATAATAAAATTATATAAAAAAATTGTAAATGATAAATAAAATACTGGAAATTGGCAGGAAAATGGCATAATTGCAGCTAATGAAATAATAGGGTGCAAAAACCAATTAAAAATTTTAGCTTAACTAGTTTTTCTTAGTGTAAATATATAATTTTGATTAACCACCATTACTGTCCAAATTCGAAATGGAAAACCGCCATTAAATTAATGAAAATAGCGTGTTATCTAAAAATAACTTTTTTTTTTCGTTTTTCACTTCAGTAACATAAACAATCGTTCGGACTATCCAATTATTTGGCTCATTAAATGGAGAGTTTAAACGGCACGTTATCCGAATTAGGGTCATTAAGGCATTTCCCGGGAAATCCTGATTTTTCAAAGGGTAATTGCTATCATTTGCCATGAATTCTTCGCGTTGTTCCGAGCTATATTCGGACCGCATCTCATTTTTCAAAGCATTTTGACGGCGTCGTACTAGAATAAATCATTCTAAAAAAATTATATTTATAGAAAATTTTTAAACATTAAGAATTTTTCTAGATCTCTCTTACAATAATAATAAGGTGTGAATTTATACAGGGTGTTTCATTGGGAAACGGAAATACTTAAAACGCGAATAGAGGTCACCGATTAGGTTCTAGATATACCACATTTATTGGTTGTGGCGGCCTTTGTAACCGAGATACAGGGTGTTTTATCGATTTTGCTAATTTCTTCCTGGGGCCATAACTGTCGAATCACCCAGTACATTTCTTTGATATTTGGTACACATGTTACTTATTCAGAAACCAAATGAGCCAGTTACTAATCACAAGAAAAATCCAGGTCTGGATTAACAAAAAAATAGAAAGCAATTGTAACCTTCAAACAACACCCTGTATTTTAAAATTTTCAAAATCTATTTTCATATTTGAAAAGAGCGTAAAAAACTAAATTAAAAAGTGCGCTTTAAATTTTTGCGCAGACAATTTAATTACTTAAATTTTGAACTTAAAGTGAATTTTTGTAAGAACTTGGAGACTAAAAAGTGGTTATTATTAACTTTTAATAATAAATTATTAAAACTATTGCCATACTCAATTTAAAATTACTAAATAATTATTAACTGTATTAAAAATTGGTATTGTTTTGTTTTTTTTTTAATGTTTTAGTAAAAGAATTGAGAAAAATTAAGCCGATTTCATTCCAGCTAAAATAATTTCATTGTTTTAAAATACAATAATTTAACAAAACTATTATACTACAGATACAAATTATAACAATTGTTCATAATATCCTCCATTTTGGTCTATAGAAGAAGCATGCGGGAAATACAGAGAAAAAATCCAAATTTAATCCGAAAATCACTCCGAAATATTTTAATTTATCATCTTGGTTTTGTTAAATTTTGATTTAATTCTTCTTAATTTTTAATACATGCATACAGGGCGTTTAAAAAACTGTTAAAAAAAACAAGTAGGGACCTGGAAAATACAAACTGGATTTATCTACAGCTATAAAAAGGGAAATCAACATGGTGAATAATTATTTAGCAATTTTAAAATGTGTATGGATTCAACAGTTTTAATAATTTATTATTAAAAGTTAATAATAACCACTTTTTAGTGTCTAAGTTCTTAAAAACTTCACTTAAGTTCAAAATTTGAGTAGTTAAATTGTCTGCGCAAAAATTTAAAGCGCACTTTTTAATTTAGATTTTTGCGCTCTTTTCAAATATGAAAATATATTTTGAAAATATCAATATACAGGGTTTTGTTTCAAGGTCACAATTGCTTTCTATTTTTTTGTTAATCCGGACCTGGATTCTTCTTGTGATTAGTAACTGGCTCATTTGGTTTCTGAATAAGTAACATGTGTACATAATATCAAAGAAATGTACTGGGTGATTCGACAGTTATGGCCCCAGGAAGAAATTAGCAAAATCGATAAAATACCCTGTATCTCGGTTACAAAGGCCGCCAGAGCCAATAAATGTGATATATCTAGAATCACTTCGGTGACCTCTATTCGCGTTTTAAGTATTTTCGTTTCCCAATGAAACACCCTGTATAATTAATAGACTAAAATATTGGTAGTGTTTAGCTTAAAAATTAGTCCTTATTTTAACCCAAATTAAACCCTCCTTATCTATAATTCGGCACGATCCGTTTTGGTGCGAAATAATCATTCAATATACATCGTATAAATTTTAATAAAACAAAATAAGTTCATTTAATTCTATCAATTCAAATATTTTATAAAAAAAAATAAAGGTAGAAAAAAATTAATATATTGTAATAAGAAATTCCTGTTGAATAGTGAATTCCTTTTCCTAACCTGTAGAGCGATTCTCAAATGGGTTGAGTTCAAAGGCCTTAAAGAAATGAAATATATAATATTAAAAAAAAAATTAAACAAATAACAATTTCCTTTTTAATTTTCTTCTTCTTTCTGCTATCTCTTCAGCTCTCTTGATATATTTCTTTTACCTCCGCATTTCACTTCTGCTCCCTGTTCCCTTTCAAAATTGGTTAATGTCCTTAAAGCTTTGCAGTAACTTTCTTTATCCTTATTCCTTACGTCCTTGATTCTTTGTTCTTTTATATTAAATAATATTGTTTGATTTTTTATAGATATTTTTATTACATCATTTTACTAAACTATATACATAATACTGTATAAAAAATATCCATCACAAAATTCCTTCCCTCAATATTCATAAAATTTTTATGACAATCTATTTTTTTAATCAAAATCAATAATCTTCCTTCATTTTTTTTTAAACCCAAAAAAATTTACCTATTTTGTTTTAAAAAACTATAATTTTTTTTTGACCCCAACCCAATTACAATTCATTTCACCAGTCACAGGAATTTCAAACTTCAAATGGCTTAAGCCCTATTCATATTACCAAAATTAGTTTATACTTTTAATATTAATTACTAAAATTTCTTTCTAATTTATATTTTTCTCTTTAATGTTAAAAATAAAAGAACACTGTTAATTTTACTTCCAATTACTATCCATTTTTTTTAACTCAACCAACCCCTACTTACTTTAATATTTTATAACAAATCTTATACAGGGTATCACAAATTTCATAACAATTACCCAAAATTACATGGTATAACAAATTCCATACCAATATATTGTAATAAAATTTTTCGTATAAGTTTTTTTTTTGATTAAAATTTGGTATTTTAAAAAGTTGATATTTATTGGTATATAAAATATGAAAGGATGCTAAATCAATATGTGTGGAATAGTAAGAAATTTTATCTCATTATTATTATAATTATACAATTTTGGGAATAAAAAAAAATATAGTTGAAATTAATCAAGAAGTTGTTTAAATAATTCCTGTCGGTAGGATCGACAGGGGGAGGTAGATTTCGGTTGTCTATTGAGACTTTCATCCTTCCCCACCCCACGATATGGTCAGATCGAAAAATGTTTCAAACGAATAAATTTTATAATCATTAGGACATGAAAAAAGTCTAATGACCTGTTTCAATATTTTCAAAAATAGCGGAGATATGATTTTTTTTAAATTTCAACCCCCTCCAGTTCCATCCCCTTAGGTCGGATGGAAAAAAGTTTCAGACAAATTAATTTCAAAATAATTAGAACATAAAAAATTCTTATGACCTATTTCAATATTTTTGAAAATGGCGGAGTTATAATTTTTTTGAAATTTAACCCCCTCCAGTTCCACCCCCGTAGGTCGGATAAAAAAATGTTTTAATTTTAGAATAATCAGAGCATAAAATAAATCTAATGATCTTTTTTAATATTTTCAAAAATGGCGAAAATAACTAGGAGGTGAGACAGAGAGAAACAGACAGAGCAAACTGTGGAAGGGAAGAGATTTCAAAATAACGCAAGATGAAATTTAAGTAACTGAAGAAGAAACAAGTAAAAAACAGCAATATTTTTTCGAAAACTCAAAGTTACGAAATGAATTTCTTTATAGTATATATGGTATAAGTAGCGGGATAGTAAAAATAGGCGAATGATATAATATTATTCTTAGGGTTTTTATTTGTTATTATAAAACTAATTTTTCCCCTCTGGGTACGGGGACCACAAAGTAGAATAGGCCCAGAGAATCTCCTGCCTGTCGTAAAAGGCGACTAATTGGAGCAGCTGCCCGCTGTCCTATCCTTAATCTTCCTTCCCATTCCCACGGAATCCCACGGTGGAAGCAAACGTGCCAAGGGGATGAATGATTCACCGTACGGTGCCCCCTGGAAACCAGGTCAAATCCAGTTGTAACGATGACCTTGCTGTAGTAAGGGAGCACTGCTACAGTCGACCTTTATTTCTTCCCATCTCGTGGGAACTGCATGGATAACCCAAATACAAACCTAAAAACAAGTACCGATGAATCACACAAAACTTCATCAACAAGACAGGTGACGGAGGCCCCACTACCCCCGTTCCTGCTTGTTAAGAAAACCAATGGAGATAATGAAAATTTTGATAAAGAGAGCCCCTTTCTAATAGCAAAGACACTCTACGGATTAATTGGTGAAACTAAATTAGTAAGGAAACTAAAAACTGGTTTACTTGTCCAAACTAAATCTCATTTGCAATCGCAGCTGTTACTAACAATAAAGAGATTCGCCAATTTTGACGTTAGCGTTACCGGACATCCTACTTTGAATATCTCAAAGGGGATAATTTTTTGCAGAGACCTACTTAACTGTACTATTGAAGAGATTATATCAGAACTAGGTAACGAGGGAGTTATAGACGTTAGACGACTAAAAACTAAAACAAATGGCGTCTTAGTAGACACACCTAGCCATGTGCTTACTTTTAATACCCCCAACATTCCGACTAAAGTCCACGTAGCTTTTTATAAACTTAAAGTAAGACCGTACATCCCCGCCCCTCTACGCTGCTTTAAATGTCAAGCCATGTTGCCGATGGGTGTTCAAAAACAGCTATTTGTGCCTGTGGGAAATCCCCTCATGAGGGAAGTGAATGCGTAGACCCTAAAATATGTGTGAACTGTAGTGGCCCCCACTCAGCTGGATACAAAAACTACCCTCCATACAAAATACAGCCATACAGAAAATTAAAGTAGAAGAAAAAATCTCATATCATGAAGCAAAACTAAAAGTCCTAGTTACCACACCAAAACCAAACGTCGCCTATGCAGCGGCTACTTCTAGCACGAATAATGTCTCGAACCAAGATTTGATATCAGTTATATTACCAAGAATGGAAGATCTAATCGTGAAAAACATCCTACCTCGGTTAATGCAAATACGTACATTTAAAACGCCATTGAATCTTAGAGATCGGTCAGATTCTGAGTCTACGAGTGTTTCAATTTCCTCAGAACAACGCAATAAGCGTGATATTTCCCAATTGGACACAGCGTCTGAAGAGGATAACACAGCTACGAGGAGAAAACCAGGTCGACCAAAAAGTAAAAAGAAATAATTCCTCCCGTCAAACGAATCCCTACCTGTGATATCTTTTATTTTTTACCCTCATATATAGTTACATACATACCAAATACCTTTCACATATTTTACAATCTATACATGTTAAACATTCCTAATTTCACTTCTAATACATTAAAAACAAATTTTTAAATAATAAGTTTTTGCAATGGCTCTACATGAAAATATTATTCAGTGGAATTGCAATGGTTGCATTTCTCATTTAAGTGAATTTAGGCTTCTAAGCATTTACCTTTCTGCTTAGCCTTACAAGAAACACATTTCTATTCCAACAAACAATTCTCATTTCGAGGCTTCAAAGTTTTCCGAAAAGACGACCTTCCAACAGAACCTATCATTGTCAATACCCAATTGCAAGCAATAGCGGTTCACATAAAGTATCCGCTTAAAGTCACATTATGCACCTCAAAATAACTGGTCCACGGATGAAATAAAAAATCTAGTTGAATAACTACCAACCCCTTTCCTACTAATGGAAGACTTCAACGACCACAACCCGATCTGGGGATCGGAAAACAGAGGTTGGAAAATTGAAACTGTGCTAGATAGGGGTTGAAATTTCAAAAAATTTATATCTCCGCCATTTTCAAAAATTTTGAACTAGGTCATAAGACATTTTTTGTGTTCTAATTATTATAAAACGAATTTGTTTGAAACTTTTTTTCATCCGACCCACGGGGATGGTACTGAATGTGGTTGAAATTTGAAAAAAATTATATCTCCGCTATTTTTAAAAATATTGAAACAGTTCATGAAACTTTTTTTGTTCTAATTATTATAAAATTAATTTGTCTGAAACTTTTTTTAATCGCACCTAAGGGGACGGAACTGAAGGGGTTTGAAATTTCAAAAAATTCCTATCTCCGCTATTTTTAAAAATATTGAAACAGGTCGTTAGACTTTTTTCATGTCCTAATTATTATAAAATTTAATTGTTTGAAACTTTTTTCGATCTGATCATATCGTGGAGTGGGGAAGGATGCTCAAATTTAGACAATAGAAATCTACCTCCCCTGTCGACCCTACCGACAGGAATTTTTTTAATATTTAGTCCTTTTGTTACTTACACTTACCAATTTAAAAATATTTGGCCCCGTTATATGTTTGCTTATTTAAATAAATTTGAACCCTTACCCCTTGCTCCTTCTTATTTAATAAAATATTTGTACCATGTTCATTTTTAATCCTGATCTCCTGTTTAATCAAAATAAATCTGACTAGAATATAAATAATAAAAATAATTCCCATTAAAAACAATCTTCCTACGACACAGTTTTATGTGTTATATCTTAGATTGAAACGTTTTGGAAGCGGAAATCCGAAAGGATCTTTTACCCTGTTTTAAGGTAGAAGGACTATTGAAAGTAAATGAGGAAATAAAGAGACAAAAGACGTTAACATAGAAACTTTAATCAAAATATTATAGGAATTCATTTATTTCAAGGAAATAGCTTTTACGGTACAAAAGAAAATGGATAAAACAAAGGTGTAAATTGATTATAGGATAGTAACAATATTATTTAAACGATTTACGAATTTTAGTATTCATAAATGTTGAAAGAACACTAGACTTATATTTTCTTGACGACATCGAAGGACCAAACTTTTTAGGTAGGAGTTAAACCAAAATAAAAACAGTATTTTAAATAGGAATGTAATTTTTATTCCATTTGTTCCAAGTACTAACATGAACAGAAAAATAATAAACGGCACATTAATTTAAATTATGAAATCGAAATCAAATATAACTCATCACTTTACTCACTGTACGAAACTATTTAAATTTTTTCTTATTATAGAAACTCAGAAACTTTTTGGGTGTGGTTAATTACGCACCATTTTAATTATTTGAAGAAACTTTTTGCTCTTTTAAATGCGACTGCATCCTTTTACAGTCGATAAGCGAGAGACCGATTCTGCTCTGAATTTTAGCGGAGAGTCGGGTTGCAGGTTTTTTATTGGTAGGAGACATGATACGTGGTATCCAAATAACCTTGAATTCAGAATCTTCGCGGGAAGAAATATATTTATATTTTTTGTCTCTTATAATGATGGGATAATATGAGAGAACGATAATATTGCTTGCATAGCAACGGTCGCTTTTGTTAACGGTATTTTGAAAGGAGACAGAAAAAACGTCTGAGAGAAAGACGGAATAACTCTTGTGTTGAGTTTAAATCTATTTTTAGATTTTAAAATATACAATAATAGACATTAGTATGAACTGAAAGATTAATATTATTAATTTTAAAAGAAATATGAATTATTTGGTATTTTCTGGATAATATTCCAATGAAATTTATCCATTATTGTTATAAAAAATATATTAATCCTTGAATCAACAGCTTTTTCTTGTTCGTTTAATATTTATTTTTGTTGATTTTATTAAATATTTAATTCAGAATAAAATTTGTGTTAACTATAGTTTTTTTGAAAATTGTTAAATTGTATTTGGTCTACAATAAAAAATGCTTGTAAAGTTTTTTTACCATCCCGTATAACTAAAAATTAGTTAATATTAAAGAAATCCTAAAAATAAAGCAATAATTATAATTACTATAAAAATTTTTCTTCCCTATAAACGAATGTCGGGATCAAAGTTTATGAATCCCTGTATAGAATCTTAAATTAACTTTGATCGATGATTCTCTTCTCGACATCACGTTGGAAACTTTCAAACAATATTCCAGTTAAGGATAATCTAATTTTCTTCCAAGAACTAATCAAGTCCCTTTACTCGCCGCATTTTGGATGGGTTTGTATCCTTATATAGTCTTGGATCAGTCAGTTTCCTTCTATTCTCCAAAGGATCATGTGAGCAAACAGAAACCAAAAATTATTTCAAAAATTACAATAATTCAATTGTGAATTATTGAAACATTGATAATGTTTATTTTTTATTTAAATACACTTTAATTCCATAAGTTACTACTTTTTCTACGACTACATTGATTACTACAGATCGTTAAAATAATAACAAAAAATAAATTTTCATTAATTATTTTTATAAAGTGTTTACTTAGTATTAAGCTATTCGCTTGTGAATTATGTAAATTTAAAATGTAGGTGTATCTGCGGTGTTTATTTTATGTAAATTTACTGGTTTCCCTTTTTTTATTGCTCCGATTTTACCCTTGGAACAAGGAAAAGCAACAAGCGAGAACGAATACCTTTGAGCTAAAGGATTAAATGAATCTAAAGGTAGGGGTGAAGAGTTTATTGAGTAAATAAGGGCTGTTTTCTTGGAAAGTATAAGTATACATTTTACTTAAAAATAATCTCAAATTTAGATAAATAAAGATCTTGTCAGATGCTGGTAAATTATAAACTACTGTTAGTTATTTATTTTAAATAAATAATTGTATACGAAATTGTTCCTTTATCTTAAATAACAATTTTCCAGACGTCCGGACAGAATTTTTTTTGCATTTTCGGACTCGGAAACATCGACAAAATAATAAAAAGTGGGAGTAAGAAATTTTGTTCGCCATTACAAAACTAATACTGAAGTTTTGGGCCTAACTAATTCGTTACAAATAGGAAAAAATTATATTTTTTTATTAAAAATAAAAAAAATATAAAAATGGGGAACAAAAACTATTAAAAAAATAATTATAAACCATCTAAAGAATAACCGTAAATCTATTAAAAAATTCCTGTCGGTATAGGGTCGACAGGGGAGGTAGATTTCTATTGTCTAAATTTGAGCATCCTTCCCCACTCCACGATATGGTCAGATCGAAAAAAGTTTCAAACAAATAAATTTTATAATAATTAGGACAAAAAAGTCTAATGACCTGTTTCAATATTTTTGAAAATAGCGGAGATATAAATTTTTTGATATTTCAACCCCCTCCGGGTCCATCCCCTTAGGTCCGATTAAAAAAAGTTTCAAACAAATTAATTTTATAATAATTAGAACATAAAAAAAGTTTTATGAACTGTTTCAATATTTTTGAAAATAGCGGAGATATGAATTTTTTGAAATTTCAACCCCCTTCAGTTCCATCCCCGTGGGTCGGATGAAAAAAAATTTCAGACAAATTAGTTTTATAATAATTAGAACACAAAAAAAGTTTTCTGACCTGTTTCAATATTATTGAAAATGGCGGAGATATAATTTTTTTGAAATTTCAACCCCCTCCAGGTCCATCCCCGTGAGTCAGATGAAAAAAAGTTTCAGATAAATTAATTTCATAATAATCAGAGCATAAAAAAAGTCTAATGGTCTTTTTTAATATTTTCAAAAATGGCGGAGATCTGAATTTTTTGAGATTTCAATCCCCTACAATTCTCACCCCAAAGAATTTTTGTACCAAATTTGGTGTCGATTGGACAAAAATTGCGACCTCTATCGTGCCGGAACAGAATGTCTACACATACATATATATAGGTATATACCGATATTTTTTTTTTACTGATTCTTATTCAGAAGGTCACAAACGGCGTAGCGCCCCTATTCCCGGTTCTGGGTCCTGTCATTGAATCGATTACAATAGGTAGATTCCATATATGGAAATCTACCTAAAAAATTGTGCTTTCGGGGGATTCCCGTTTGGAAAGTTTCTTACCTAATTTTCTCACTTTTTCAAATTTTAAAATCAGAAAACAAAAATTTGAAAACTGTCAAAAGAAATCGAAAAAAAAAATGAAATTGAAAGAGATGGAAATGATTCAAAAGAAATCGAAAAATATATAAAAGAAATGGAAAAAAATTAACAGAAATCGAAAAAAAACCGAAAAAAATAGATAAAAATCGAAAGAAATAAAAAAAAACGACAATAATCGAAAAAAACATAAATAAATCGGAAGGAATGGAAAGAAATTAACAAAAATCGATAAAAATATTAAAAAAAATCAAAAGAAATCGAAAAATAACAACCAAAAAAATCGAAAGAAATCGAAAAAAAACCCGACAAAAATCGAATGAGATCGAAAAAATCAATAGAAATAAAAAATAATAAAAAAAATGCAACGAAATCGACAAAAATCAAAAGAAATTGACAAAATCGAAACAGATAAAATAAGAAAAACTTTGAAAAAAAAAAAAACAGAATGAATTTGAAAAAAATCAAAAAACAATAGAAAAAATTCAAAAACAAACAAAAATTGTTGAAAAATCATTGAACAATCCTTAAAAAATCATTAAAAATTCTGGAAAAGTCCTTGAAAAGTACGTGAAAAATCCTACAAGAATTTTTGAAAAATACTCCAAATTCCTTAAAAAAAACAACATTAAATTGAAAAATCCTTAAACAATCCTTGAAAAATCATTGAAAAATTTTGGAAAAATCCTTAAAAATCCTACAAAAATGTTTGAAAAATACTCCAAAACTCCTTAAAAAATTGTTTTCAATTTAACAATTTCTTAAGTGTTTTTAAGACATTTTTTAGAATTATTCAAAGATTTTTACAGGATTTTTCATGTACTTCTCAAGGATATTTCGAGAATTTTTCAAGGATTTTTCAATGATTTTTCAATCCTTGAAAAATCCATGAAACATCCTTAAAAATCCTTCAAAAATCCATGAAAAATCATCAAAAAACGTTTTTAAAAAATCTTAAAAAAATACTTATACCTACCTACTAAAAAAGAATTAAAAAAATCATTGAAACCCCATTAAATAATCTTTGAAAAATTGTTGAAAAATGCATGAATAGTTCTTGAAAAATACTACAAGAATCTTTGAAAAATACTCCAAAATTCCTCAAAAAACCAATAAAAAATCATTGAATAATCCTTGAAAAATCCCTAAAAATCAAAGATGAGGATTATTCAAGGATTTTTCAGCATTTTTTCAATTATTTTTCAAGGATTTTTTAAAAATAAATGATTTTAAGCATTATTTCATGATTACTTGACCACATTTGAGATATAGATAATCTATTGGATTTTATCTTTATTTTCTTCTTCCACAACAACAGCACTTTTAGTATTCAAAATATTTTGATAAATTAGTCCACTAAAAAATTTTCCCATGATACCCAAATATTTTTCTTGCCATTTAATTTAGATAAAGTTTCTGTAACTTTACATTGTTCTTATTGGTTTCATTTCATCAAATTTCCGGAGACAATTTTTTTACTAATATCTATGATTTTTAATTTTTTATATTCATAAAAAATATCAGTGATAAATTTTCTTTGTATACGTATTTCATCTTAAATACGGTTTTCCATTACTCTTTTTTTTCTCCCTCACTCTGAAAATATCAACATTTGTTTTATATTCGTACAAATACAAGCATTATTTTTTTACCCTTCGGAAGTGAATGAACTGCCTGAAATTTTACCTCGACGCGTTTTTTTGAATCGTATAGAGGAAGTTGGGCTTTGAAATTGAAAGTGCCTAGATGAAATATACGTGTAAAGGGAAATAATTGATCAAATCCGCTCATGAAATATGTATTCCCTACCCGTCATTTTTTTTATCACACATTTTATTTTTTGTTCGGCGGATTTTTTTTTTATTGGAAAAGAGAAATCTCGTTATGTAATGTTTATTTCACCTTAAAAAGTGTCATGCGGTATTATTATTTATGAAGTAAGAGTTAATAACCTTCATAAAAAATTTCTATATTCATTAATTATTCAAAAAGGTTGGGTTCACCTTATTTTTAATATTGATTCGGTTTTTTCCATTAAAAGATTAAAGCCAATAGCAACAAAAATTATCAAAGGACAAAAATATGATAATTTATTTAAATAGTAGCAAAAATATACAAATTGGAATAATATGACATAAATTAAGATATGTTTTGAAACTTAATCTCTTATTAATTCCCATTTTTAATTACTATTTTCCTATATTTTTCTATTTCCGTAGAATTATTTTATTTATAAATTCTAATTTTATTTTTCCCTGTATAAAATTTACGCTTCAAATATTTCTCTTAAAATTCGTAAAAGACTCAAAATACCTAAAAAGTTGTTTTCTGGAATGCAGTTATCTACGATAACATAAACAAATTGGCAATTACGAGTCGCAAGAGGGTAGATTCTCACTACGCAGTTACAATGCCTACGTCACGAAATGAGATAATTTTTGGGTATAAAAAGGGCATAAAATGAGAAATAAAATCAGTCTGAAAATTTTTACCATCGCCTAAACTATCTAACAGTACCTACGCTTCGCTTCGAGAAAGAATAAATAAAAAACCAGCCAGAGAGAAAAAAAACAGTTCCTGTAAAAATACCCATCGACGAAAACAAAAATTATTTTGTAGACCCCGTAATAATTATTTGTAGGCCTTTGCCTATCATATAGAAAACAACTGCCCATAAAACCAAAGAGAAAATAAGTAAAGAAAAATAATCCAAAATTCGTTACAAAATAAAAATATCTATCTAAATAAAATGTCTCAAAAACACCCCCAATTCAAAATCCGGGGAAGACAATTCATATTTAATTTGCGTCCGGACAAGTAAACCATTTGTTTAATTGACCGTTCACAGCGGCGCGCCGTTGTGTGTTCGGAAGGGTTAAGTCAGGAGTCTCATTTACCAATTACAACAATACACAATACATTACACAGAAAATCTTGTGTTTTTATGAGTTGGTCAAGATTGTTACTATGTCTATTAAGGTACGGTCCCTTTTAAACAAAAAAAGAATTAATTATTTTGGGACGGTAGGAGGCAATGTGATCTCCCCTCCCCGTGAAATTTTCCCAATGAGGGATGTCGCAGACGGCAATAGACCCGCGGGCATTCCATCTTCCTACCTGAATGATTAGGACATTATTGACCATAGTAATTACACGTGATTTCAAATCACTCAATTAAAAAGGTTATAAAATAGAAACAAACAGAAATATAAAAAAATTACACAAACACAAAATACAAATTGGTAAAATGTGACAAATGTCTTCTCTTTCGTCCACCCAGTGGCGGGTCTCTATGAGGGCTCCTCACATACAAATAGAGTAAAGAGTAAATAATGTTTCAAGGTTTTGATTTTTGTAATTATCATAAAAGGTTGAAATTACGGAATATACGATTTAAAGGTTTTTCAGTGTTTTATTTTTTTTACTTGCAGCAAACTTTACTATAACGAATAAAAATACAGCACAACTGGGTCCTTTAACAATACTAGACGATCAGGTATATTTTATGATAAATTTGAGTATAAAAGTTTCCTACCGAAATGGCCATCGGTTTGTTACTTTGTACTCGCCTTTTTCATGAGATAAATGGCCAGGGGGGTGGGAGGTTACAGTTTCTTTAATATTTTAATAAGCACATATTTGGTTCATTAGATAAAGTAATTAAAAACTTTTTAAATTCTTCTAGTGCTTATGTATTAAAAACACATCTAAAAATTTCTGATATCGATTTAAGCGTATGTGGGTACAAAGGACTTCTCTTATGGAAAATGGCTTTCGGCCAAACTTTAGTATGTTGTAGATCTTGACGTTCTGATTAAATGTCTCAATGGGCCCAACTCAATCCTATGACCAGTTTTTGAGATATTGATTGTCAAAGTTCAATAATTGGGTGTTTAGGTAATTTTGTTTTAATTTCAATTTCTTTAATTTTGATTAAAACTGATGTGCTTATATTCAATTTGTTTATGGGACAATTTAATCAAATGATTGATTTTTAAAAATATATAATAATTATATATACAGGATTTACCAAAAGTCAGTGGAGCTACTTAATTTTTAAAATGGCTATAATATTAAAAACCATTAAAGCTCAGTTTTGATAAATTCCTAATAACTTTAAAATAAACGGCCAGATTTTCTTGAAAAAATTATATCCATTGCAGGTCAGTAGTTAAAGAAAAATGGCACTATGTAAAATTTGAAAATTTACATACAGACCCGAATGTAGAGCTTTCAAATCTCATTTTTTTCCAAATCGCATCAATTGTGCTGCTTTAGCAACACAGTTGTAACAGATTTTGTGCTAAAATTGTAACGCATTTACTATTACAACTCGATGTAAAATATATTGTGTCCGAGAAACATTGTTTTTTATATGTGTACAGGGTTTTCAAATATTAGGTAACTACGAGCTATACCGGGTGACACAGGATGACCCATTTAAACTTTTTTATTTATTAGCCGATAGTCGGAAATGGTCAACAATTTTGTTTTTTAAATGTAAACCCTGTATATTTTGATAAGTTGGAATTTACGGATCAAAATACATGCAATTCACTAGCCTAATGTCAATTCGACAGAACTTTCATTTTTTGAAAATAAAATATTTTTCTCAATGTACTTTGATAAAATTTTATAATATCAATTAAAGCTGAAAGATAACTTCATAAAAAATATTATTTCCTTTAAAAACCAATTATTGTCAGATTTATTATAATTTTATTAGAAAAGCTAGCGTTTTTTACTTAAACTCATTTTTTTTAATAACCCCTTCCTTACTGTTAGGCATTTTAGCAAAGTACACTGAAAAAAAATATTTTCCTCAAAAAACGAAAGTTCTCTCAAAATGATATTTGGCTAGTGGATTGCATGTATTTTGATCCGTAGAATCCAAATGTATCAAAATATACAAGGTGTTCCACTTAAAAAACAAAATTGTTGCCAATTTTCGGCGAAACCGGAAGTCGGCCATCTCGAATATATACTTCAGAAAATCAGATATTACTATTACTATACTCAGTTAAACTTTCATAAAAATCGGCTAATAAATAAAAAGTTTAAAGGGGTGATCCATATATCCCTGTGTCAATAGCTCGCAGTTACCTTATTTGAAACATCCTGTAGACATATAAAAAACAATTTTTCTCAGACACCATATATTTGAGGAAAAAATCCGATTTGAAAGACCTACATACTAAAGTTTTAAAAAAATTGGCCGAAAGCCATTTTCCATAAGAGAAGTGAGGGGTCCTTTATGGCATCTTTTACATTTTATTTTATTTATTAATTCATACAAGCTAATTTAGCTAAATTAGATGAATAAGACAGTACATCAACATTCTAAATAAATAATCAAAAATGAGACTGAAAATTTAAGCAAAACTTAACAAAAGTGTAAAAGTGAAATTAAGATATCTCATAAACTAACAAAGTTATAACATACTAAAGTTGCGCTTGGCATTCCGTGCCTGACGTCATTTCTCCTAATTAGTGTATGAGATGGGATTGTAAACTAAGCGACATATCGTGCTTCTTTATTCTTATTATTCCTCGCATATATTAGCCAAAGAACCAAAACAGAGAAAGTAGGTTTTATTTTTTTTCTCGTACGATGCACGATTCACGAGATATTTCACAAAACGTGTTTTTCAAAATGGCGGCTGACGGTCGCGGCCCCTGTCCGTCCAACTTGAATTTACTTTCAGGGGACAAGAGGCCCAAGATAATTTTTGCTGAAACTGTAATAAAATGGCCAAATGAGAAAGAATAATCCATTATTCTAGGAACGTTTGATGCTATGGGGTTTCTAGGAGTCCAGAATAAATTTCTTATAATCTCGTTTTAGAGCCTTATATTTTTTTGCAAACTTTAGCTGGATTCACAGTAATTAGGTACTTATTACACACCAGCAAAATGCCCCTGCTTTTTCTCTATTTTTCCCTATTTTTCCCGATTTTCTTTATTTCATTTATTTTTTTATATTTTTCACCATTTCCCCTTATATTTGAGTATTTTTCCCAATTTATCCCTATTTTTTTTATTTTTTTAGTTTTCCGTATTTTTCTCTATTTTCCGCTAACTTCCCTATTTTTTCTATTTTCTCAGTTTTTCATTATTTTTCCTGTTTTTTCTATTTGTCCCTGTTTTTATATCTATTTTTGCCTATTTTTAATATTTTTTCTTATTTTCCCCTATTTTTCACTATTTTTTTCTCCTATTTTTCACTATTTTTCACTATTTTTCCATATATTTCCCTAATTTTTCCAGATTTTTCTCTATTTGTCTTTAATTTTCCCATTATCTTTTTCTGAATTTTTTCTATTTTTTCCATATTTGGCCCTATTTTTCCCAATTATTTTTTCCTGTTTTCCCTATTTACCCCTATCATTTTGTATTTTTGTCTGTTTTCCCTTTTTCCGTTATTTTCCGCGATTGTTTCCTATTTTCCACTATTTTCCCATACTTTTTAATTATTTTTACCATTTTTCTCTGGTTTCCTATTTTGCCCAATTTTGCCCATTTTTCCCAATTTTTCCCTACTTTTCATATTTTTCCTGTTTTTCATTATTTTCATCATTTTTATCCCATTTATCCCTTTATTTTTTGTTTTTTACTATTTTTCTCTATATACTTATTTGATCCTATTTTCTTTCTATTTTTTCCTATTTGTCCTAATTTTTTCCTGTTTTTACTATTTCTAAAAAATTTTCTAATTTTTCCCTGCTTTGAAATAATTTTCTTATTTTTCCCAAAATTTCCCCATTTCCCCATTTTCCCTCTACTTTCCCCAAGTTTTGACTAGTTTTGCCCGTTTTCTATAGTTTTTCCATATTTTTCCCTATTATTCAATGTTTTTCACTATTTTTCGGAAATTTTAATATTTTTCATTTTTTTGCCCTATTTTTCCATTTCGCAAAGTTCCCCATTTGTCACTATTTTTCGGATGTTTCTATGTTTTATTCCAGATTTTCCCCTATTTTTCAATATTTTTCTGTATTTTTCAGAATCTTCTCTATTTTTTTCTATTTTTCTTTTTTCCCTATTTTCCTTTTTTCCCTATATTTCATAATCTTCTCTATTTTTTTCTATTTTCCTTTACTTCTCTATTTTCTTTTTTTCCCTAATGTTTTTCCTATTTTATCCTACTTTTCCCCATTTTTAGGTAGATTGCCATATATGGAATCTACCTATTATAATCGATTCAATGACGGGACCCAGAACCGGGAATAGGGGCGCTACGCCATTTGGGACCTTCTGAATAAGAATTAGTAAAAAAAAAAAATTATCGGCACGATAGAGGTCGCAATTTTTGTCCAATCGACACCAAATTTGGTACAAAAATTCTTTGGGCCAGTAATTCGTTGCGTATTGCAAATGGGCATTCTACCTCTAAGGGGGTGAGAATTGCAGGAGGTTAAAATCTCAAAAAATTCAGATCTCCGTCATTTTTGAAAATAGTAAAAAAGACCAGTAGACTTTTTTTATGACCTGATTATTATGAAATTAATTTATCTGAAATTTTTTTCATCTGATCAACGGGGATGGACCTAGAGGGGGTTGAAATTTCAAAAAAATTATATCTCCGTCATTTTCAAAAATATGGAAACAGGTCACAAGACTTTTTTTGTGTTCTAATTATTAAAAAACTAATTTGTCTGAAACTTTTTTTCATCTGACCCACGGGGATGGACCTGGAGGGGGTTGAAATTTCAAAAAATTTATATCTCCGCCATTTTCAAAAATATTGAAACAGTTCATAAAACTTTTTTTATATTCTAATTATTATAAAATAAATTTGTCTGAAACTTTTTTTATCGGACCTAAGGGGATGGAACTGGAGGGGGTTGAAATTTAAAAAAATTCAGATCTATTTTTAAAAATATGGAAACAGGTCATTAGACTTTTTTGTCCTAATTATTATAAAATTTATTTGTTTGAAACTTTTTTCGATCTGATCATATCGTGGAGTGGGGAAAGATGCTCAAATTTAGACAATAGAAATCTACCTCCCCTGTCGACCCTACCGACAGGAATTTTTTTTTCGATTTTTTACTACTTTCCTTATATTTCCTAATTTCCCTTTTTTCAATATTTTCCAGTACATTTCTCTATTATTCACTATGTTTTCTATTTTTCCTAAAAAATCAAATGAGAGAATATAGAATAATTTTGTTTTCATGGATATTTTCTCTATATTAGGCCATCTTACCAATAAAGCAAATATAATATTACTACGGCACTGCTCATACTTATTTTTATTTACCGTAATTAATAATAAATTAGTATTTACCTAAACAGAACGATCAAAAATATGTTTCACGAAATAATATAAAAAACTAGAAAAAATTGATGGTGAATGTAATTTGGTTAATTAAACCTGAAAAAAAAATAAATCATTTTACATTACCAACATAAATAGCAACCCTTAATTTGTCATTATAACTTTCCAAATTTGTTGCATTTAACTAAAACGACTTTATAACTCACTGTCAGCATATTATTTAAAGTAACAAAAATGAATAAGAAGACTCACGACTCTTCTTCATTAATTTATTTCTAGAAGAGCCACGACAAATTCTTTTTAGCTTCAGTTTTTCTTTTTTAATGAACCTATTATCTTTTGTCACAATGTTCTGGCTGCCATAATAAACCTTCTTTGTTTATGAGAAAAAGGGTTTTATTATTTGGATAGAAATTGTACATTATACAGGGTTTTTTTTTATGAATTGACAAAGTTTTTAGCACATAAACTCCCCATTCCAAATTTCCTTTATTGTTTCCATTTTTCTTGATTTTTCTCTGTTTTTCTCTATTTTTATCCTATTTGTCTCTATTTTGCTTTATTTTTTGTATTTCATTTCATTTTTTTTTATATTTTTCACTATTTTTCCCTATTCCCTACAATTGATAATTTTTACCTATTTTTCCTATTTTCACCAGTTCTTGCTATTTTTTCAATTTTTTTTTAATTTCTGTATTTTTTTTGTTTTTTTTTCCATTTTTTTTTTGTTCTTTTTCTTGTTTTTTTTAGATTTTTTCTGCTTGTGTTTTTTTTCTATTTTTTTCTTTTCTTTCAGATTTTTTCTCATTTTTTTCTTATTCCTCTGATTTTTTACGATTTATTTCAATTCTTTCGAATTTTGTAATGTTTTTACGATTTTTTTGGTTGTTTTTTGTTTTTTTTTTTCCAAATTTTTGCCGTTTTTTTTAATTTTTTGTGATTTTTTCAAGTTTTTTTTCGTTTTTTGCAATAATTAGCGTTTTTTGCAATTTTTTCCGTGTTTTTTGTTGTTTTTTTATTAAATTTTTTGATTTTTCGGTTTTTTCCGTACTTTAGAAGTTTATTTTCCTTTTTTTCCCAATAGTTTCTGATTTTTCTAATTTTTTTCTCATTTTTCTGTTTTTTATTTTTTTCTAATTTTTTTTCTCATTTTTTTCCGTTTTTTTTTTTGTTTTTTTTCCGATTTTTTCTCCCTGTTTTGTTTTTTTTTCTATTTGTTTCTTTCGTTTTCAGATTTTTCTCATTTTTTTCTTATTCCTCTGATTTTTTTCGATTTATTTCAATTCCTTCGAATTTTTTAATGTTTTATACGATTTTTTAGGTTTTTTTTCCAAGTTTTTTCAATTTTTTGTGTTGTTTTTCTGATTTTTTCGTTTTTGTGCTTTTTAGCGTTTTTTGCCATTTTTTTTGGTTTTTTAAAAATTTTTGATTTTTCTGTTTTTTTTCCGTACTTTACAATTATTTTTTATTTTTTTTATTAATATTCTCTGAATTTTCCAATATTTCGTTTTTTTTTTCTTATTTTCTCAGATTTTTTCGATTCTTCTAATTTTTTCTGGTTTTTTTTTTCATTTTTCGTTTATTTTTCATTTTTCGTTTATTTTTCTGTTTTGGTTTTTTTTTCTGATTTGTTTTGACAAAAAATTTGATTTTTTTCCGTTTTTTACAGTACATACGTCTTGTTGACATAAAGCCATATAAATTATAAAAAATAATTTTAAATGTTTTTAAGGGGGGCTCCCATACAGCTAAAGGGGGCACTGAAAAAATTTTTTGGCCTACCCCATCAAGTGCAAATCCGGCTTTACTAAAGATACACTTATTTGACAATCCTTCGTACAACACCTTGTAGATAATTTTTTTTTAAATTCATATCTAAATTTCCACAGTACACAAAAAACGGAATTCGGAAATTGTTTTCCTGTTTTTTTTTGTTCCCAAACAACTAATAAAATTATTGTAAACTGTATTTTGAAATTAAATTTATTTATTTAATCAAATGTCTTCCTATCGCGAAGTATAAAATTTGTGAAATTTAAATTATACATATTAAAATTAGATACGATTTAAAAAAAAAATAACTACAGGGTGTTGTACGAAGGATTGGCAATTAAGTATATCTTTCGTGAAGCCGGACCTGCATGATCATTTTTTTACTGCATCGATATATCCCACTACAAAACAAGAACCCGTATGTGAAATAAAAAAAATATTATACAGGGTGATTCCCTAGTTATGAATAAAAAACGCAATAAATTTCATTTCTTCACTACAAAATCAGAAAAAAAAAAACTAAATTTGAAATTAAAATTTTCATAGTAAAATCGTCAGTCTAAAAAATATAACCACACTTTTAAATTCAGTTTTTTGCGCTCTTTTCAAATATGGCGATTAAATTAAAAAAATCAACTATACATAGTGTTATTTGGAGAATGTAATAATTGTGAATTTTTGGTAAAATAGGACCTAGATGTAAATTAAATTTAAAAAAATATACAGGGTGGTTCGTAGGTAAGAAAAGAAATGCTCAAAATTGATAAAACGCCCTGTATCTCGGATAAAAAGTGCGTAAGACCCCGTATGAGGGTTTATTAAGTCAGTTAGATGACCCCTATTCACAATTAACGTATTTACCTTTACCAATGAATCACCCTGTATATAATTGTTTTATTGGAATCTAAGATAAATTTTATTAGGTACACTAGATATACAAGGTGGACCAAAATTGTCGAGCAATACTTCTAAGGGTGATAGAACACCTAAAAATAAGTAATATTTGTCGAATGAACCGCTTATTAAGGGTGCGACAACCCCTAGAAAGGGCTTAACGATAATTGGTTTTTCATGAATATCATTCGAGAGGGGTCCCATACAATATTCAAATTTTAGGTAGGATATTTACGTATTTTGTCTTGATTCTTAGAATTCACCAAGGGTAGGTTTCAAGTTGTGGGTTCCCCTTTTTTGGACATTTTTTTTGTTATCTAATGTTTTGGAATATGCATATTAAAATAATATTTTGGGAAGTTTTTTCTTGAAAAAAGGTACACCTGATGTATCATCCAAAAATTAATCGTTTAAAAAATATATCTAAAAAGGGGTAACTCGCCCTTAGTGAATTCGAAGAATCAAGACAAAATACGTCAAAAGCGTATCTTAATACCCTTAGGTAAAATTTGAATATTCTATGGTACTCCACTGGAATGATAATCATGAAAAAATTATCGTCAAGGGATTGTCGCACCCTTAATAAGCGGTTTTTGGAAATAAATTCATTAGACTAACATTACTATTGCCTCTAGTATTGTTCGACAATTTTGGTTCACCTTGTATATTTTGTATTGTTAAATTTTAATTTTTTTATCTAAATTCTTTTTTGAAAATAAATAGTCCGTTTTTTGTTTATTTTTCGGAATTTGGCGTCAAATTTACACCCTTCTTTTTGATATATCTTCCTTAACAATTAATTAAAATAAAATACGGTATTAAAACCTGAAATCACCCCTTAAAAGTCTCTAAATTAATGTAAGTAACTTCATAAAATGTTGTAAAATTAATTTTATTTTTCAAAGTAAATTTAATTAACGATCTCGCAGTTGTTAAAAATTTATTATTGTTTCATTAATTATTAATTTTCAATTTAATAGGGTACTTTTTTCCTGGGGGGGGAGGAGTAATCAAACTTTTAGATAAATATTAACTGTGATAAATGTATTCTTGCTTATCTTTTCAAATTTAACTAAAAAAAATGTATTCTTGCTCATTTTTTCAAATTCGAGTGTAGTAAAATGCATTCTTGATACTTTTTTATTTAAATTTAACTTTGGAAAAATGCATTCTTGCTTCTTTTTTTTAAATTCGAGTGTAGAAAAATGTATTCATGCTTCTTTTCCAATTCATGTGTGGCCTTTTTAGAGTTTTCCCCTTACTTTCGTGAACAAATTTATTTATTTTTGTAAAAATTTGCACTTTATATGTGTTTTTGCATAATTTCGTTTCCATTGGAATAAGTTTAGCAACAAACTTCCCCATTGGAAACTATGGGCATTTCTATATCATTTTCCTCTGATTTTCTGCAGAAAAATACTTTTCGGCGTTTATTTCCTTGATATTCTGGAGTTTTCCGTGAATTTTCCTTCAATTTTTTCCGGATCTGTTCCAACAGTGATTTTATAATTGTATCTAAATTATCGTTTGCTAGAGTGATTATCGGATTGATTATTTTCTCCTAACCCTCTTGAAATTATTATAATAACATTTTAATATCATAAATCTTATTTTTCCGATTTCTTCGATTCTTCTTATTTTTCTCGATTTTTTCTTCTCATTTTTATGATTTTTTGCGATTGTTTCTCGTTTTCGTCTCATTTTTACGATTTTTTATTTTTCTTTTCTGTTTTTTCGTTTTTTTTGCGATTATTTGTATAATTTTTCGATGTCTTCCATTTTAGCGTTTTTTAGCAGTTTCTTCGGCTTCTTTACAATTTTTTCTTTTTTTTCCGTAATTTACAATTTTATCATTTTTTTCCAAATAATTTCTGATTTTTCTCTCAATTCTTTCCAAAATTAATTTGTTTTTTCTTATTTTTTCCATTTTTTTCGATTCATCATATTTTTTCTAGTTTTTTTCTTCTCATTTTTATCGTTTTTTTGCGATTGTTTCTCGTTGTTTTCTTTTCATTTTTTACGATTTTTTGTTTTCTCTTCTGTTTTTTGCGATTTTTTCTAATATTTTTCGATTTCTTGCATTTAAGCGTTTTTTAGCGGGTTTTTCCGCTTCTTTACAATTTTTTTAATTTTTTCGTGTTTTCCATAATTTACGATTTTATTTTTCATTTTTTTCCGAATATTTAGTGATTTTTCTCTCAATTCCAAAGTTATTTGTTTTGTCTTATTTTTTCCGTTTTTTTTCGATTCTTCTTATTTTTTCTCGTTTTTTTCTGTTCTCATTCTTATGATTTTTTTTGCGATTGTTACTCTTTTTTTCTTTTTATTTTCACGATTTTTGTTTTTTTTTTCTGTTTTTTGCGATTTTTTGTAATATTTTTTGATTTACTGCATTTAAGCGTTTTTTGGCGGTTTTTTCGGCTTCTTTACAATTTTTTTAATTTTGTCGTGTTTTCTGTAATTTACAATTTTATTTTTCATTCTTTTACCGATATTTTGTGATTTTTCTCTCAATTATTTCCAAAGTTGTTAGTTTCTTCTTACTTTTTCCGATTTTTTCAATTCTTCTTATTTTTTCTCGTTTTTTCTTCTCATTTTTATGATTTTTTATGCGATTGTTTCTCATTTTTTTCTTTTTTTTTTTCTGTTTTTTCGTTTTTTTGCGATTATTTGTAATATTTTTCGATGTCTTACATTTTAGCGTTTTTTTAGCAGTTTTTTTGGCTTCTTCTCGGATAACCGGTTTTTTCAAAAACCGGTTAGTCCTCAGTTTACATGTGCTTGTTTAGGTACCAAATATTAAATCTGAATTTTGGTCCTCAGATTACATGCACTCGTATATAAGGGCGTAGATAACTTTTTTTTCTGGGGGCGGTGGTAATTTTTTCCTTTGGGGTGGGGGCAGTCAAACTTTTAAACAAATATATGTTTATCAATTTTTACATTTCATATATTTTATTTCTTCTATTCGTGCTATTTTTTGGCAACCTGGTGGGGTAGTAATTACCCCATTTACCCTCCCCATATCTACGCCTTTGTTTTATTATCGGTTCAAAACATTTTATACTAGGGAGTTGTTTTTTTTTTTAAATTAAATTGTGTTGTCCAGATTATTGGGTATAATGTCCCACTACAAACGAGAAAGAACAAGAGCGCATCTGTTTGGTTTTAATCTTCTCTAGTCTCGTGGTATTTCATTCCGGACTCGATATAGCCCCATTGTTCCGGCCGATGACAAATGGACTTTCCCTAATCTAAGAACAGTGTGAAATTTTCTGCCGGAAAGCGTTTATCTTTTTTTAAAGGGCAAAATTTATGCACCATTTATTTTAACACAGCCATATTTTCCACTTTCATTGGTCCTATCCTAACATAAACCAGAGGCGGAACCGTTATCTCATTGATAATTCCGATTTATTAAAAATACAAGGGTTGTTATATTTTATTTATATTTTACATTTATTTATATAATAAATTTCTTTAAAATATTATTCTTCGTAGATTCAGACATTGTTGCCTTATTTATAAGACAGGTGTTTTAATCAGGTATTTTTTTAAGGGAATATGCTAATAGGTCGATCTTTATTTAAAAATATACATCTTGATTTGAACCATTTCATTACCTACCAACATACCAATACTACACCTGATATAGATGAGTGTTGGATATACAGGGTGATTCTTTTAGAGTGCTAATTAGAGGTTTCTGAAGAAGTAGGCGGAACTAAAATCTGAAAATTTGGGATATGATGCTTTCGGGGATGCCCAGTCGATCTAAAATATCTATAGCAACCTACTTGTTCAGGTTATACCAAAAGTGAACATCAACTTTTTTATTTTAAATGGAACACCCTGTATTTTTTTACATTTTACATCTTAACTTTTTAAGTTCTACTTGATTGCATAAGAACACAATTTATCAAAGTAGACAAATTTGATCACCCCGTATAGACTTTCTTCTTATGCCACCAAGTAGAACTCAAAAGTTAGGATAGGGACATGTAAGCCGTTTTGTCCGATTTTATATGTCGTTTGGCCGTAGCAATCATTTAAATTTCAAAAATGCGATTTTCATTGTCTTTAACTTCAAAACTGATAAGTTTACATTATAAGTGTAATAGGTTTTTGAAATCAGCTTCTCAGGACATATCTAAAAATGTAAGAAAATAATGGGTGATCCGTTTAAAATAACAAAGTTGATGTTCACTTCCGGTATAACCGGAAGTAGCTGGTTGCTCTAAATATTTTAGATCGATTGGGCATCCCCGAAAACTTCATATTCCAAATTTTCAGATTTCAATTCCGCCTACTTCTTCTGAAACCTCTAATTAGCCATCTAAAAGAATCACCCTGTATTACAGACTCGGAAGGAATCTCAATAATCAAGTGAGTAGATAGTGTCCCCCTTCAGATCAATCTCCCTAGAAAGGTTACTAGAAAAGTTACTAGATTTTCTCCCTGATTGGCCTTGAACTCAAGCGAAAACGAGGAAAACGACGAAAACGACGAAAATGACGAAAACAACGAAAACCTCGAAAAAACAACGAAGAACCTCGTTTTCGTGGTAAGCGGACAGGTGGCTGCGAGTTCGCTTGTGTTCAAGGCCAATCTGGGGTAAAATCTAGTAACTTTTCTAGGGAGATTGATCTGAAGGGGGACACTATCTACCCAAGTGGAATCTAACCACCACAAGGAATAGGCATTTTTAAATAAAAATTGTATAATGAGGCAGAGACTAACACTTGGTTTGCGTTAAAGATATCGAAAAGAAATTGTTAAAAAAGTTGTTCAGAATATTATTTTAACTGTACATACCGAATTTCATCATAAAATTCCCATTTACTTTCCCGACCCACCTCCTAGAAGGGAAAGTATTGTGAACGAGCTAAAAAAAAAATTCGAGATAAAAACGGAAATCTTTGGGTCCCCTGAGACGATTAAGACCATTTCCAGATGGAAGTCTGTCTGTCGGTCTGTGTGTGTGTGTCTGTGTGTGTATTCTTCCACGATAGCGGCCACACGTTTAATCCGATTAAACTGAAATTTGGTATAGTGGTTTGGCTTACCCGTCGGAAGAACCCATTAGTTTTTGTACGACATCTGTCAAACGAAAGTACCACTATCAAATAATGACAAATGCAATATGTCACGGAATTGGATATGCAATATGTCATTGGAAAGCCCTAGAAAAACTCTATTCAGAACACTCAAAATTATTTCTCCAACTGTCACCTGTCAAAAATAAAAAAATCGGCTGTGTCACCCCAGGACTTTCCCGGCTCGACCGTAGAAAATATTTTATTTATTATTATTATTTTAATTACAAAATACTAAGCATTACATTTATTTATGGAACACATTAAAAATAGCGAGCTGATGGTGAATTAATATTTCAATGTTGGTAATGACATAAGCTGCGCATGCGCACGTTATATATCATACTGCTACAATTAGGATCTCCTAAAATCATGTGTGAAAACTATTGGGAATTCGGAAAAAATTTTCATACAATAGTTGTAAGGAATTTTAAATGTGTATTTTTCTCGCCATCTAGCGGCGAAACTATGAGGAATTCGATAAAAGTTAAACATAAAAGTTAAAGAAAATTTGATGCTCTACAACTTTGCATAAGAAAATTTTGCACTAAATACATTGTTTGTCCTCAAAATCAAGAAAAACTAGAGAAAACATACATGCACATTTTTACGCGCCCTCTAGTGGCGAAACTACTGGAAATTCTGGAAAAAATTTAAAACAAAAGTTATAGAGAATTTTATTCTCTAAAACTTTGTACTACAACATTTTGCACTAAAATGTATTGTTGGTCCTCAAAATCAAGAAAAACTATAGAAAACATACATGCACATTTTTTACGCGCCCTCTAGTGGCGCAACTATTGGAAATTTTGGAAAAGGCTTCAGACAAAAGTTATAGATAATTTTATGCTCCAAAACTTTGTACCACAATATTTTGCACTAAAATGTATTGTTTGTCCTTAAAATTTAAATAAAGCAAAAAATTGTTACATGTATATTTAACCAATGTCGCTCTTGAGGACCCTCCACTGTACCAATTTAAACCAAAAACTAATGGTCGCATTCTAGACACACACCCACCCTCTATACCAAATTTCAGCTTGATTGATCAAACGGTTCGGCAGTTATCGTGAAAGATTACACACAGACACACAGACACACAGACACACAGACACACAGACACACAGACAGACATACGCTGGAAATGGTCTCAATCTTCTTGGGGGACCTCAAAATGGATATTTCCATCGATATCTCAAATTTTTTTTTTGCTCGTTCACCTTACTTTCCCTTTGATGGGTCCGGGAAAGTAAAATGTCAAAATTTGAAACTTCAGCATTAAATATCTAAAGAAGTTTTAATCCAATTGAGCTGAAATTTGGTATAGGGGTTTGGGTTACCCGTCGGAAGAACCCATTAGTTTTTGTACGACATCTGTCAAACGGAAGTACCACTATCAAAAAAAAAAAAAAAATTTTTTTCACCTGGCAACACTGGGTGCAACATCGGGAGTCCTCAGAGGTCACAGTTCAAAGGACTATTTCTTCCTATCCAGCGCATACGAAAATTTTGGTTCGACCATTGACGAACAATTATAGATGGATGCACCGTCTTACTGTAAATACAGTCTCACATTAAGAGAAAAAAATTTCAATTCCCCATTGTAGAAATTTTTGTTAAAATTCCAGCACAGAAGTCGCCATTAGCGACCGCCAGTTTATTAATAATTAAAGGTTTTATCCAACAAATATCAATCGGGCGTGTCCAATGCGTTCCGAAGCGATACATTTTACATAAAACATGTAACGATGTAACAATCGATCTCTTTTGTGAACTAGTGCCGGACAGATCGCTATATATCAAGTCAGTATCTAATCCTTTTTACGTAAGTATCATCGAGAGATGTCGCGTTGTTGCCACCTCTAACATAAAAAATGCAATATTTCACTTATGTCTGAATATTTATAGGATAAACTTATAATGTATGCAACTGTCTTATCAAATCCTTTGTTCGGGTTGGAGCAGGAGATATTTTTAATAAACATTTTTTTTTGAGCACAACAATATAGTCTATCTGTAAAACAGTCTAGTTTTATTTAATGGTAACTATTTATTACAATAATATGTATTGCTTCGGCAGCTGGTCCTTCGAACTTTGCTCTTGTATATAAAAATAGTGAAACGAAGAAAAATATAAAATTATAAACTACATAAACAAAATTTTACTTGTTCTTCCTTCAAAGTTAACAAAGCAAACACTATTCAATAATTCATTAATAAAATGGACCAATTATATGGTCTCCTAAAATCCTACACCAGACATTGACTTTCTGGGTGTATTGGTCTTTACAATTTTAACAAAATGAGGATTATCTATGGCTCAGTATCTACAATTTTGAAACGATACAACCCCATTATGGTGAATGTAGCCTCACAGGTAAACATAATCTTCTTCAAAAAAAATAACCTGTTCCCAATAAGAATATTCTAATATTTTATTATCATTATCTTCTTTCAATGTATGTAAGAATTTCGGTTTATAGGACTTGATTTTGTGACGTACGAAACGTCTTCTAATTTTATCCTTATTAATATTTAGTTGAGACGATAAATCTCGAAAGCTACTACTTGATTTCCCGCCAATATATCGTTATCCTTAAGTGTTTATTTTAACCCCTTTGGTTTACTTTTACTTACCTTTTATGTACCCCATAATTTTTATCCCTTACAATTTCCCTTTACCCATCTTAGTAGGCGTACTGTCAAGTTTAGCAATATGCTAATTTAAGGTTTAATCATATTATTTAGTTATTTTGGTAAGTCATTATTCTTATCTTGTTAAAAAAAAAATTTTCCCTATACGATTTGTATCTATTATAGGCCTGAAAAGGGTTTGTTAACCGAAACTAGTTGCCTGTCAATTTTTGTATAAGTAAAGTTATTGTTTTACATGATGTTGAGTTGTTTTTTGTGTTAACGTGCTAATTTTTGATTCAAAAATGGCGAGAGGTCATGTGTTGGCCACATCAGATTATTTCTCTTAAAGTCAGTGGCATTTTAGTTCTTTGAACACTGACTAGAACTTTGCTGATTTTTAAAAATAGTGTCAAATTATTACTTCATGGCACACCAATTATCAGAAAAGTATAAAATGAATGACATTTAACATTAGCGTCAAGTTTTTACTTTCCATAGAATACTAATGATCAAATTAAAAAAATCTTGTAATAATTTTGTATATGGACCAAAAGAATGAAAAAATTCAAAATTCGAATTTTGTGATTTTTTTCTAGATTTACAAAATTATTTTCCCATAATAATTATTCCTTTACTAAAATTTTTGAATACATGACAATGTGTATAGATTTTGCTTTCCATGGAATAATAATTATAAACAATTTTGTGTATAATGAAAAAATTAAAAATATAAATTTTATAAAGAAACTCGGTATGTGGGGTTAAAATAATATTATGAATAACTTTTTTTAACATTTTTTTTTCGATATAACTAACGCGCAGCAAAATATTGAGAAGTGACTGATTATGAAATCGTAGTAAGCTGAGTTTAAAGTTCAGATTTCAGTTAATTATCTTAAAAGATGAATAATAAAAAAAACTCGAAGTGATACCATAATAATTATAATTGATGAAGATAACAAATGAGGCTCCTTGTATCGGCCATTTAATGGCCATCATCAGGCAAAATATATATTAATCACGTACAACATCATAACAGTGGTATGAAAAAGGAAATTTGTAAATATAAAATTGAAAACTTTAAATAAAATGCATGAAGAATTAACATTTTTTTTGGTTTCAGTTAATGAAAATTAAATCTTAAATTAAAACCCCATACTTATTATTTTACAGTTCATCGTACTGCACTTTGACTTTATTCGGATTCGATATTTTATCAATCCTCCCGTATGGAGTGGCTTTAATTTTCATTCATTTAAAATTTTTTTTTTTAATTTTCCATGTATTTGAAGTTTTCAATTATTTGATAAATTTCACTAGAATATTATCCAGAAAATACAAGCTATTTCAATTAAAATTAATAATATTAATCTGTCAGTTCATATTAATGTCCATTATTGTACATTTCAATATTTTATAATCTAAAAATAGATTTAAAATCAAGACAATATTATTCCGTCATTCTCTCAGACTTTCTGTCTGCTTGCAAAATACAGTTAACAAAAATAAAATACACAGGCGACTGTTGCTATGCGTGTTTATCTTTTTCTCATATTATCCCATCATTATAAGAGACAAAAAATATAGATATGTTTCTTCCCTCTACGAGGCTATCTATGTACCACGTCACATGTCTACTACCAATAAAAAACTACCAACCCTCCTCTCTATTTAAAATCAGAGCATAAACGCTCTCTCGCATCCAGACAGTGAATCAAGTCAGTCATGCATTGACTAGAGCAAAATATATTTTCTTCTAAAAAAATGGTGGTTTAACCGCACCCAAAAAGTTTTACAATTTAAATATTTATGTTTCGGTTTCATAATTAAACATTCGTATTGTTTGGTCCTTCGAAATTCTGGA
Organism: Neocrepidodera transversa; assembly: GCA_963243735.1. Taxonomy (NCBI): domain Eukaryota; kingdom Metazoa; phylum Arthropoda; class Insecta; order Coleoptera; family Chrysomelidae; genus Neocrepidodera; species Neocrepidodera transversa. Next base: position 4,062,221 of record OY725347.1, on the reverse strand, counting down.
TTGATGTTAACACGTTTGCCGTCTAGTATTCTTCCAACAGTTATGAATAATAATATTCATAATAAGTTTAATTATGTATTTACAAATTTCCTTTTTCATACCATTCTTATGGTAAAATTAGTTATGTTGTACTTGCTTAACATATATTTTGCCTGATGATGGCCATTGAATTGTCGAAACATGTAGCCTTAATTATTGTGGTATGATTTCAAGTTTTTTTATTATTCATTAAATAATTTACCACATTTAAGTATGGATAATCTTCTGTTTTTTTTTCTTTTCTTAAAAGGCGTGGCCCATTAATGTAAGGAATTATTATGATAAGTCAAGGGCCGTTGGACTGGGCCACTTAATAGTATCATAAATCGTTATAGATATTGAATGTTTATATATCAGACACTCTTGAAGAGGCAAGAGGGAAGCAGGTAGAGACTAGAGACATTCAGATAGAATCTGCCTGACTTGGCACACGTGTTGAATATTATTGAAATAAAGTTTAGTTCATGAATCGAGTATTTTTTAGTAAGAGACCCTTACATTAACTTGGGTGTCTTCATCTTAAAAGCGACACACTGTATATAGCAATATTTAATAAAATAAAGAAACTTGTGTTCATTATGTGATTCATGTATAAAGTGTCATTTTAACATAAATATATTTTTCATCTTAAATAACTTAACCATTGATGTTTTTGTTCCATATTTCTCGTTTCAAAACGGTTTTCTTTGTATACATAAATTGTTATGTAATTTGATCGTTAAGTAATTGAAAAGGCAAACTCACGAAAGCATTTTTAGATAATACCGCCCACCTATATACCATTTAATTTATGACAGGGCTTATTAAGTTGCTTATTCCACCCTTTCTATTTTATAATCCAAATCCACCCACTGAATCGCAGTAACTGACGTTCTCACCACCTACAGCAGTTGCATGGAGCATGGGCATAATACAACTTGATTAATGACTATTTACACGGTTGAGCTTTCATTAGAGACTATATAGTATATGTATAAATACACGAGTGTACTTTGAAAAACAGACACGTTACATAACCTATACAAATCGGTTTTAGTCAAGTCTATATTAGTAATTTAAATAAATCAACCATAAAAAAATAGAAAATTATATTTCAATGTTAAATAATCTATATTCTAAATAATATATCACTATTTACGATATATTTCTTACAAAGAACAAAGCTAATACATAAAATGTCTGAATCAGGATCGTCAGTATCAATTTGATTCCTTAATAGTATATTCGGGTGTTTCTTTCTTTCGACATTCTAGTCTACAAAAAATTGAAAAAAATAAAAGTCAGACAAAAGGAGAAAACAATAAACCAGTGGCGTTCAATAAAATCCGTTTATAACTTCTACTTTTCATTTCATTTGATAATTAAGTCTCTACCGTCCGCTGATTTGTTGGACTGATTTAGGGGTCCAGCTCGTGCTGGATTATAGCAACATATTTAATTTTCTACTGTATTTCTAAATTTTCTTGGAATTACAAAACATAAATCTAGGATTGTATGCAAGTTAAATTTAAAAAAAAATAAAAACGAAGAAACTACGACAATTTAAAAATTATAAAAATACTACAATTTCTTGGTAACTTTTACGGGTTCTGAAAAATTATAATAATATTTTACATGCATACAATCCTAAAGTTAACCTTTATCTTTAATCGGAAAAGAAACAAAATTGTTTTTTTTTAAAGATTACCGAATAATCGTGCTCGAGCGGAAGGTATACAAACCTAAATTTCGTATTTATTCATGTCCGTTCAGTGCTGCCACGCATGGACTGCGTGGAATGTTCGTTTATACTTCTCAATGCGGCATACAGAGCCTTAAGCGGCGTTTATATTAGCAAGTGAATTGATCAAGACAGATTCCCACTAGGCGGAAATCTGCAGGCAGATTTTCTGTATCCAAAATCTGTCTTTATTCTGTATCATACAGTTAATAGAAAGCAAGTTGTGTAAGTCAAGGCTAGTTATAATTCTACTTTATTAACCAACCACTTCATCCACAGGAGATGGGGGGGGCAACCTTAATATCATTGAATAGCCCGACGAAAAATATAAAATAAGTACGTGTTTCTCTGTTTTTTTATTCTTTTGATTTCTGTTCCATTACAGCGCCATCTATCGTAGATCAAAGAAATTATACGTATAGCTTTCGACAATCTGAACCTGCGATATAGAATAGGGGTTCCTTTTTATGATTTCTAATTTGTCGCCCTCCCCGTTGGGGATATGTGGGTGGGCATAATTTATTACTACTCTGAGATATTAAAGTTTCGATTTGACACATTTTTCTGTACGGTGCGTATTTTTCGAGATATTACAAAATTCCAGCTTAAATGAATCACCCGGTATGTGTGTTCCTAAAATCACATTTAATAATAAATATTTAAAATCATATCCAACATCGTTATTATTTAGCAAGTACGTTTTTATAAACAACAAATATTTTTATTCAAGTTACAGCTTCATTCGAGACGAAAAATATTATCTTTAAACTATATTTTATCTTGGATAAGGAGTCAAATTGACAGTTACCCAAAAAACATACCACTAAATATGAACCAATGAGATTTCTTTAAATTCTCACCAGACTCGTCGTTAGCCTGGATTTTATGGTAATACGGGGTAATTCTGGAAAAAAATAATTGACACAAAAAGTGCCTTTATAGAAGAAAAAAGGGGAAAAGAAGTAAAAAAGTGTGTTTTAAAAAGAGAAAGGAGGAGTAATTTTGGAGAGAAAAGAAAACAGTAAAAAGAGTGTGTTTTGAACAGAAAAGGAGGGGTAATTTTGGAGAGAAAAAGTTCTAAAAAAGTCACTGTGAAATATAGCAAAAATTTTGCGTAGAAAAAAAGTGCAAAAAAAGTGTATTTTTTGAAAGAAAAGTGGGGAAGAAAGTACTAAAAAAGTGACTTTTTCAGGAGAAAAAAAGTACAAAATAATTAAGAAATTTCAAAGAGAAAAGGGGTAACTACCTACAGGAGATGGGGGGGGGGCAACCGTAATATCATTGAATAGCCCTACGAAAAATACTAAATACCTACATGTTTCTCTGTTTTTTGATTCTTTTGATTTCTGTACCTTTTTTGCGATTACAGCGCCATCTGTCGCAAATCAAAGAAATCATACGTAGCTTTCGACAATCTGAACCTGCCATATAGAATAGGGGTTCCTTTTTATGATTTCTAATTTGTCTCCCTCCCGGCCCTATACCCCCCTCTGAGATATTAAAGTTTCGATTTGACACATTTTTCTGTACGATGCATATTTTTCGAGATATTACAAAATTCCAAGTTAAATGAATCACCCGGTATATGTATTCTTAAAATCACATTTAATAATAAATATTCAAAATCATATCAAATATCGTTATTATTTAGCAACTACATTTTTATAAACAACAAATATTTTTATTCAAGTTACAGCTTCATGCGAGACGAAAATATTATTCGACAGTTACCCAAAACCACACCACTAAATATGAACCAATCAGATTCGTTCAAATTCTCACCAAATTCGTCGTTAGTCTGAATTATATGGTTTGTGTAAACAAAATAACTCGATACAGACAACTGTATCATCAACTCTCTAATAGAGCAGTCGCAACGTTTTTAAACTAACCAACTAGGGTGTGGTTTTTTTCCAAACTAATCTTGCTGTAGTCATATTTTATCACATAGTATTTTCTGAGATTTCACAATTACATAATGATTTTATAAAGTGAATAGTGAGTGATAATAATGAATTACCCTGAACATTTATAAAGAATTTACAGTGTTGTAAAAATAATGTAATTATTATAATTTCTTGTAATTACTAATAAACGGGTGAGAAAATAACCCTGACAGTTTACTTCAATATATTTATTTTAATTTTATTAAGAATAATTAAAATCCAATGCCTTATTGATTAGTTAAAGTAAAGTTTGTTTAACCATTGTCCAACTTAATCTCTCAATCATGAAATGGATGAGACGGAATTATAACGTCATTAACGTATTTCTTAACGAATGTCGACGTAAATGATATTTATTACTTTTGACAGTTCAATTAATTTATTATTGTCAAAATGCTTTCTCGGTGTTTAATTTTGAAGTTAATTAATTATTTTTCAATAGAAGGAATGTTAGAATATCGCTTTTACTGTTAAATGCAGTCTACAACGTTTGGGTTCACACCAAAAATATAATCGTACAATACATTTTTGATATATATTATATAATTCGCCATTTAATAATGCTCAGGGACGTTAAACATCCCCAAGCTGGGAAATTTAAATAAATCAGTTAAAAAAAGGAGGTTTTAAGTTTAAAAAAATTACTTAATTATTAAAATGTTAGGCAACGCATAAACCAAAATAAATTTTTTGTCATTACCAATTTATTCATACAAACGCACCATCCATAACATGCGTCATTTAAAACAATCCCTAACATAGGTTATTGATTATATTTTAATTTTGAGGTTAAGTATAAAATAACATTTAAATAAGATATGAAAATTTCCATTTGAAATGTATGTGACCTTGTAAATATTTATTATAATATTTGAGGTTCACTTTGACTTTCATGGCTCAAATTTAAAACCAGCTGAGGTGTGACCTTAAGGTATCTACATATCACGTTTGAACCAAATCTTTCCATTGGAACGACCTTGAGAGCTCTCACAGACAGACACACTAACACACTCTAACAGGTTGATCTCAATAGCTTAGTTCCCTGAAGCTCTGAAGTTAGTTAATAAATGCAATCTCAAGCTTACTCCAGATAAGTTAAATAAAATACAAATATTAAGTATCATGATATCTTTGATTTCAAAAATATTGCCACTATCAAAAAATTTGACATAGAAAGTCAAAGTAACACAAATAGAGATTTTGCAAAGGAAAAAAATATTTTTTCCTACGGCTGCTTAGAAAATACACAAAAACGCACTGTCAACTTGCCTCGAAAAACGTCAATTTCAAACAGCGTTTGTAAACGTTTACGCACGCAGTGTGCAAAGTAAAATGACAATACAACTACTGATAATAACAACATATATCAATGAATTGAGATGAAATCTAGCATGCGGACACTGTCATTACTGACAGTTCTCATTTCTCATTAAAATAAATTCAAATTTATTGCAAATTTAAAAAATAAAGTGGCAGCCGTAGGAAAAGTATAGTGTGTAACTCGTGTGAAAAAGCACTTTTCACACTTTGTGACTTGTGGCACTCGCCTTTCAGGTTCGTGCCATAAACTGTCACATGCGTGTGAAAAGTGCTATTTTCAACACTTTTAAAACAATATACTATTGCCGTACCAAGTAAAAAAAAAGTTTCGTATGTGTCAAAAAATATATTACACCATTAATGTTGGCAAATTAAAAAACGAAAGTAAATGACTGAGATAAAAGGAGAAAAAATTTTTCAATCCAAAGCGATAGTAGACAGCTAACGCCATCTACCAATGGTACACGGTATCACCTACTACTTGGGGAAAATATTTTAGCAGTATAATAAGCCCCAGTACTATCAGCGATTTACATCCTTTTTACTCAATATTGCACTATTGTGTTTCGAGGTGAGATTTGAATTCTATGCATCTGGGCACATTCCCGCTGATGACTTTTTAATCTGTCCGGTATAAGACCTTTTAGGCCACACAGAATAACCTTAAATAATAATATATCGTAGTTCATTAAACTAGTTATAATTTAAAAAATATAAAGTTTGAGACGTGAGTTATACGTAACGTCATATAGCAAGATAACGCCTACAGCTTGCCCAGGTCATGAAATGTTTATTGTTGTATTTGCATATATAGGTTGTTATCTCTTTGATAGGGGTCATTATTGATTTGTTATTCATTCTCGATTCTTGATTCATTATCGATTTATTATATTATAGTAAACATTATAGTAAACATGGCTACCTTATTATCTCACATCACACCTGAATACATAAAAATGAAATTGTCACAATTTACTTAATAATAACAATTTTTTTATATATTCACAGGACTATAATTTGCCTTAAATATATTATCATTTTTCACTTCCTATAGGTCTGAAAATCTGATGAAGCTTGAATTTCAAATTTCAAGCTCCGATTACACACCTAGTTAGTCCGTCTCCAATTCAAGCTAATTTCAAGGATAACAAGGATTTTTTTTTTAGTCCATAACCTCTTATATTATTTTCCATAAATTTAATAAAATTTACCTTCATTTATTATTAAAATTTAAATGTATATTATGTAGTTTTTTATGTTATGGAATTACCGTAAGTGGTTAAAATCTATTCTACTGACCGTGTTTGTTTCAAATGCGTTCCTGAACTACTGAAACGAAATCAATATTTTTACCTGGCGGCGGTGAAGGGAGCGGCAGATAGGTAGACGATATTCGTGTTCGAAATATCATCACCGTCAATTATACGATAGAATCTATATTGAACATACAAATTAACAAACAGGGTATCGAGAAAACATAAAACTTAGAGATAAAAAAGGTTAAGATGTGTTTAATATTAATAAATAGAACAGAACCATGAAAAAATATATTTAATGTGCGGTAATTATCGAAAAGAAATAATGAAAGGAAAAAATAGCTAAAAACACGAAAATAATAAAACAAAGAAATAAAAGTCAATAATATGTATCTAAGAAAAAAAAAGATACAAATAAAATATTAAAGCGATCTATATAGTAACAGAAGGAGGCAACTAGCTGGAAAAACTAATAGAAATTCCAGATTTAAAAAAATGAAAAGATACTGAATATCTTAATATTTACATATGAAAATTCTACTTGTTCCAAATCTAGTCTCGTTATTGAAAATTTAAGAAAAAATTGGTAATGTTACGTCTTAAAGATCTATAAAAAGTACGATGTTGATATAATAGCGCGAAAGTAAAAATTACTATTCTTTACTTAACAATTCGGTAGTTATATGTATTATTTGTATTCTTCATCATGCATGCCTTAAAATATATCAAATAAAAAGAAAGTATTATGTTGGTTTTAAGTTTTTATATTAGGAGAGTATTGATAGTGAAAAATTATAAAAATGGGGAGTTCAACTTGAAATATTAGTCCATCTTTTTTTGCATTATTTGACAACAATATGAATTTCTTTTTATGAAAAAATCGTTTTTTCTGTTTTTTTCTTTGATTTAAAATGAAAAAATTGATATTTAAAAATTACTGCATCTATGCAATTTGTAATGCACCTACGTCACTTATGTGCAATGGCTGCAGCATAATATTAACATGGGTCAGTTTCTCTAAATAAAATTGACGATTTCAAATATAGATGACGTTTGCTTATAATGTGTCGTTTGGTCAATATGTTTTTAATTGTGTTTACTTTTGCCTTTGTTTACGTATCTTTACAAATACAAATAAATACAGAAAATTATCAACATCAACCAGCTCTACAGAGTACAAACTATAACAGTGACAGCGAAATATGCAGTAAGCAGACGCGGACGCGACCTTTCATTTAATCAGGAACGCTTGTGCCCAGCATTTATGTACCAAACAGCAAATTATTACCTGATCTCGTTAAAATAGTCGTTTTCTTTATCTAACAGCGGAATCTAATATATATTTATCTCTCTCGATTTTGAATGCGAATTCACAGTGGATAGGTCCAAGTTTTCATCTTTATCCAATTATCATATAATGGATTTCTCCATCTTTGTCTGTATAAGTGAGATTTAACAGCTGTTATTCATTCGTATTCTCTTCTTTATACATTTGCAGTTAATGGCTTGACGGTAACTTCATTGCACATAAGTGACGTCACGATCGTAATGGCGGCATATTCAAATAATTGGAAATTTGAATTTTTAAATTCTATTTGATCAATTCTAACTGTTAATAGAGAAAAAACGTGAGGTTATATTTTTGTTGAACTCCCCATTCTTCTTATACAATCATCTCAGTCGTCTTAAATAAAAATTAATCTCGAAATTAAAACAAATACAGGCTGCCAAAAAATTCGTACGTTGAGGAAATTACCTTGAAGCATTAAAAAACATTATTTAGCTGATCTTGCATTTTTCGTCATCAATAAAATAAGAAAATATTGTAACGTTCCATGCAAATATTATTTATTGTATAATTTTTTAAAGTTTTTAAATAAAACAAGAATTAATTTGGTCTACTATAAAGTACCGTTTGTCATACCTAAATCAGACTATTAATAACGAAGTTAGACGTTAGTGACCTTTTGACTTTGGTGATGCGTATGATTTCTGTAGAAAATGCGGTATTAATGGCCCAAAAAAACACCGTTGTATTATAAACAAAATCACGTTCTCAACATTACAATAGATTTACAGATAATTTATGAAATCTAACTACAGTTTAAAGTTTTTTTTTGTATTAGTAAATTATTTTTATACGTATTTATTCTACGTCACATTTTAAATATAGCGTTGATTCTGCGCATGATTTTTGTTTAAATATATATTCTGCATCACATTTCAAACATACCGCTTTTTTCGCGTTCAATTTGGACCAATAATTACGAAGTTATACCTTAATGCTCTTAAGTCTCTGGTTCTGCGCGTGATTTTTTTTACGTATATATTTTACGTCACATTTATAATACAACGAAGTTTTTTTCTTTAAAATCGGACCATTATTAGTGGAGATATGCGTTGGTGCCCTTTTGTCGTTCCTTCTGCGCTGATTTTTTTTACGTATTGATTCTACGTCACATTTCAAATACAGCGCTGTTTATCGCGTTTAATTTGGACCAATAGCAATAACACTATTTCGCTCGGGCACACTGAAACTCTGCATCCTCTCTCTCTAACAGTTTGAATTCCCTATACCTGTACTAGTAACGGGGTAGACTATCTACTAACAATAAAAACAAATCGGTTGTGTCGCCCCAAAACTTTCTCGACGAGTATCCACGAATACTTTTTCAGATATTTAATGTTAAAGCTTCAGCTTTTGACAGGTGAGAGTTGGAGAAATAATTTTGACTGTTCTGAATAGAATAGAATTTTTCAAGGGCTTTCAAATGATATATTGCATGTCGAATTCCGTGACATATTGCATCTGTCATTTTTTGATAGTGAGATTTCCGTTAGACAGATTTCGTACAAGAACTAATGGATTCTTCCGACGGATAACTAAAACCCATGTACCAAATTTCATCTCAATCGGATTAATGCTTTTTCAGATATTTAATGCTAAGTTTAAATTTTTGACATTTTTTTATTTTTGACAGGTGACAGGTGGAGAAATAATTTTGAGAGTTTTTCAAGGGCTTTCAAATGACATACTGCATGTTTAATTCCGTGACATATTACTTCCGTTTGACAGATGTCGTACAAAAACTAATGGGTTCTTTCGACGGGTAACCCAAACGCCTATGCCAAATTTTAGCTCAATCGGTTTAAACGTGTGGCCTCTATCGTGGAAGAATACACACATACACACAGACAGACAGACTTCCATCTGGAAATGGTCTTAATCATCTCAGGGGACCCGAAAATGGATATTTCTGTTTTTATCTCGTATTTTTTTTTAGCTCGTTCACAATACTTTCCCTTCTAGGAGGTGGGTCGGGAAAGTAAATGAGGAAATAAATATGATACAAATATTCATATATTGATTATAGGCAGGCATTTGACAAACTCAGAAAAAATAATGATTAAAGATTTAAATCTTCCAAAAAAAACTATTATAATTAATAAAGATAATAATAATTGGATACAATACTAAAAATACTTATGGTTAAATATTAATTTAACACGTTGGGTGCCTAAATTTGAAGTTATTGAAAAAAAATAAATTTAAAAATTAAAATTACTTATTTTGTTGAATTAGATATTTTTAAGTATAAAAAGAAATGATAAATTTAATGGTTATCAAATAATAATTTTTAAGTTTAAAAAAGACAAACATTGAATAATTTTATTTAGTCACTGGCTTTTATGTGGAATTGCTACAACCTAATATTGTTTTATGAAACGTAAAATGTTTAATAGAAATTTTTATTCAAAATAAAATTACAATGATAGCTTTTAGACTAAATAAAAATACAGTCCATTATTATTTACTTATTCCGAAATTAGTTTCTTGTAAATTGTAAAATAAGTTTATTTCTAATTATTGACATAAATAATACTCATTTTAAAAAACACAAACTTACTGCTTTAATAAATTTCCAACTAAAACTCATTTAAAAGGAACGAACTATTTATTATTTAAAATTTAATTTAACTAAATATTGGAATATGAAAATGATAAATTAATGGAGAACTAGTGCGCTTTTCTGTAAATTGCTATATGGAAATTCATTCAACTGCACAAATGCCCAACTCAAGTAATTTGCCTATAAGCACTATATATTATTCTGTTGAGTACTAAATCGTTTTCCAATAAACTTGTTGATGTTATACCTTTATCCTACTTATTTTACGGTCATTAAATCAGGTTTAATATTAAACCATATGTTGAAGAAGGTTATTACATGCTTGATGAAGCAATTATTTTCCATAAACTGCTTCTTGCCATTTATTTTCTAATCATATAATTTTAATGCACGTAGTTATTCGAGCTAAGATAAATGGATGCAGAATTATTTTAACCAAAAAAGACATATTAAGTACGAAAGAAATTAAAAAAGATAAAAAAAATTAAGTTATTAAATATATATAAAAAAAACAAATAAAATTTGTTTTGCTGTTTTCCTATATGTTTTCTATTTTTCCAGATTTTTCTCTATTTATTTCTGATTTCCATATTTTTTCCTGCTTTTCCCTATTTTCTATGTTTTCCTATTTTAAGTTTTTCCATTATTTTTTCCTATTTTCCCATACATTTCTCTATATTTCCCTGTTTTTTCCTATTTATCCCTATTTGTACTTATTTTTCCCTATTTTGTCCTATTTCCTCTATTTTTTTCAATTTCTCTTACTTGCTATTTATTTGTAATTATTATCCCTATGTTTACCTATTTTTCCCATTTTTTTATATTTTCCTGTTTGTCATTGTTTTTTCCTGTTCTTTCCCATTTTATTTGTTTCCCATTTTCCTATTTTTTATTATTTTTTCCATGTTTCGCTATTTTTCTATAATTTTGCTATTTGTACTTATTTTTGTATATTTTGCCCTATTTTCTCTAATTTTTCCCTACTTTCCCCTACTTTTTCCCAATTTTTAACTATTTTGCCCTATTTTCCCAATTTTTCCTATTTTTCCTATTTCTTTATATTTTTCCTGTTTATCGTTATTTGCTTCTATTTATCCCTATTATTTTCTATTTTTAAATATTTTCCCTATTTTTCTCTATCTACCCTATTTTTTCTATTTATTTCAGTTTTTCCTATTTTTCCCAAATTTTTAATATTTTCCCTATTTTGTACTATTTTTCATTATTTTTTTCAAAGTTTCCTATTTTATACTATTTTCCCTATTTTTCAATATTTTTTTAACATTTTCTTATTTTTCACTGTTTTGTCCCTATTTTCAAAATTTTCTCAATGTTATGCTATTTTTCCCTATAATTTCTCAATATTTTTCCCAAAGTTTCCTATTTGTCACTTTTTTCCCGATTTTTCTCCATCTTTTTACCTACTTTCCCCTATTATTCAATTTTTTTTTAATAAATTATCTTTTTTTCCAAATTCCCTGTTTCTCCCTATTTCTTCCTATTTTGACATATTTTTCCTACTTTTCCGTTTATTCCCAAATTTTCTCAATTTACCGTTTTTTTTCAATGTACTTTTCCCTTTTTTTGTCCATTTTCCCAAAATTTTCCTATTTTTCACTATTTCCTCGATTTTCTCTATTTTTTCCCAATTTTTTTATTTCAAAATTTCTGACTATTTTTTTCAAGTTTTCCTATTTTTCACTATTTCTTCGATTTTCTCTTTTTTCCTCTATTTATTCTATTTTTCCTTTTTTTTTCAATTTTTCCTATTTCTTACCTGTTTTACATTATTTCTTCTATTTTATTTGTTTTTTCAAGTTTTTTCCTATTTCGCCCCTATTTTCCTCATTTTTTCCGTTTTTCTGTACTTTCCCTATTTTTCCTATTTTCCATATTTTATCCTATTGTTTGCACCCTTTTGTACACCTTAAAATCAAAAAATCACCCTGTATGTTTTTGGTTGAAGCACTTACTCGAGCGGATTTTTGGTTGACGCACTTACTCGAGCGGGTCAATATTTGTTTCACCCCAATTTAAAACCCCTTAAAGTACGAATTTTCAAAATTCCTTTCTTACTACTCCCCTACACTACCAAAGGAAACTACCCTGAAAATTTCACGTCTCTATCACCTCTGGTTTATTCTGTGTGTTGATTGTCAGTCAGTCAACGACACGACAATTTTATATATATAGAGATAGAGATATTAAAAATGTATTTTACAATTATATTTTTGGGGTGAACCTAAACGTTGTAGACTGCATTTAACGGTAAAAGCGGTATAACAGCATCTCTTTCTCGCTTGAAAAGTAATTAATCAACTTCAAAATTAAACCTTACTCTTTCACATTTTAGCAATGAAAAATTTACGTCGACATTAGTTAATATATTAATGACGTCATAATTCCGTATCATCCATTTCCTGATTGAGAGATCAAGTTGGACAATTTACCACGTAATGGCAGAAGATGGTTAAACAAACCCTATCCATAATCAATAGAAATTGAACGGCCATGATGATGATGATGATGATGATGATGATGACTTCGGATAGGCAAATTTTGGCAAACAACTCTTTATAATATTTTTTTTATAAATCATTATGTATACCATAAACGTGTCACGGTTAAGGGCGATAAAGCATTATTAACGTTTGTTGTCAATAATTTTGTTAGCGGGTAAAATACCGGCGTTTGAAAATTGCCTAGCAATAAAGCTTTTCTCGAAAATAGCTCTACTAAACTCACTTTATTTTCGCGATGAGGTGTTATTAGAAGGGTGGGGCTTAATGTTGATTGACTGATATAGGTCAATTGATTTTTATAAGTTATCTTGATATCAAAATGCAAGTTACCAATTATATACACTCTAGGAATAAAACTATTGTTGACGCGTCAGGACATTAAAAGTACAGTTATGGCCAAAATATTAAAGTGACTTTTAGAAAATATATGAGAAATATATTTCCGAATATTGAATTAGTAAAAGTATATTTTGATTTGATAAACGTATATTATATGTATATCCATCTTAATAATAGCAGGTTATAAATTTTAATGTAAGAAAAAAAAAACTACTTACAGTTCATTATAAATTGATCACTTAAACACCCATAAAAGAAATAGAGAGACAGTTTCTCGTGTATTTCTTCTTAGGTCGATATCCTCGTTAAATAATAAAATTTTTAGGATCCCAACATCATATTATTATTTTAGGGACCTTCCTAAAATATTTTATTGTCGAAAGGAATACACCATATTTGTTTTTCCGTATCCATCAATATATTTTTTTAAATATTAAATTGAAAAAACCACTGCGAGCCGTATTTTTTCTCTGTAAGGGTTATTTTTATGGATTGGGACTTAAAAAATATACAGTGGGGAAAAAAGTACTAAAAAAGTGTCATATTAAAAAAGAAAAAGAGGGAGGAGAAAAAAATTTGAAACAAAAAAGAGACATTTTTTTGAAAGAAAAGAGGAGAAATTTTGGAAAGAGAAAAAATAGTGATAAATTTAAGAAAAGAAGTGGGGGTAATTTGAAGTGATAAAAGTGATAAAAAAGTGTCATATTAAGAGAAAACAAATGAAAAACGGCAATATTTTTGCCATAATTTCGAGTTTTCGAAAATTTAAAGTTACGAAAATAAATTTCGATATAGGTATATATATACTACAGTATATATGGTATAAGTAGCGAGAAAGTAAAAATAGGTCAACTTTTGTCCGTTTGTCTCACCGTTCTCGAGTTGAATCAGGCTGACGGACGGACGGACAAAACCGTTTTATAACAGTTTTTTTTTTCTTCGAAAATTATAAAAGAGGGGAAATTTTTGATAGAAAAAAAGAGTGCAAAAAAAGTTACAAATTTAAGAGGAGAATGAGAAGAGATTTATGACGAAAAAGTGACAAAATATAAAGAGAAAATTTTGGAGACTAAAAAAATATGATAAATTTAAGAGGTCATTTTTGAGTGAAAAGAGAGAAAGAAAATAATTAAGAAGAGACCTAAATATGAAAAAAAGTAGGGGTAATTTAAAGTGAGAAAAGTGATAAAATTAGAAAGGAAAAATGGAGAAATAAGTACTAAAATAGTAACTTTTTAAGAAAAGAAGAGGGGAAATTTTGAAGAGACAAATTTAATAGAAAAATGAAGAGAAATTTGTGACAAAAAAGTGACAAAATGATGAAAAAAAGAGAGCAAAAAATGTGACAAATTAAAGTACAATCAGATTAAGAAAAAAAGAGTAAATTTTGGAGAAAATAATAGTGCAAAAAATATGACCAATTTAATAGATAAATTAGGGGTAATTCTGGAATGAGAAGAGAGGATAAAAGTACTTAAATAGATAGTGAAAAAATATGAAAAAAGTAGGGGAAATATTAAGTGAGAATAGTGACAAAATTAAGAAGGAAAATAAAGGAAATAACTAAAATAACTGTCATATTAAGGGAAAAAAGAAGGGAATTTTTTATAGAGAAAAATTTGAAACGACAAATGTAAGAAAAAAATGCAGATAAATTAGACACGAAAAAGTAACAAAATGAAGAAAAAAATAGGTAAATTTTGGAGAAAAAAGGTGCAAAAAATGTGACAAATTTAAGTGAGAAATGAAGGGTAATTTTGGGATAAGAAGAAGGGATAAAATTACTTAAATAATGACGAAAATATAAAAAGGGGGGGGGGGTAATATTAAGTGAGAAAAGTGACACAATAAACAGGGGGAAAAAGTACTAAAGAAGTGCCGTATTAAGAAAAAAAGAGGGGGAATTTTGAAGAGAAAAAATTTGAAACAAAAAAGTGGCAAATCTAAGAAGAAATGAGGAGAAATTTGAAATAAAAATGATAAAATGAAGAAAAAAAGAGGAGAAATTTGAAACGAAAAAGTGACAAAATGAAAAAAAAAGTAAATTTTATAGAAAATAATAGTGCAAAAAATGGCGGTAATTTTAAGCGAGAATAGTGACAAAATGAATGAGAAAAATTAGGGGAAAAAGTGCTAAAAAATTGTCACATTAAGAAAAAAAAGAGGGGAAATTTTGGAGAGAAAACATTATAAACAAAAAGTGACAAACATTTAGCGGAAAAATGGGGAGACATTTGACACGACAAATTTAAGAGAAAAATGAGGCTTAATTTTGGAGTAAGAAGAAGTACTTAAATAGTGGCAAAAAGTGGCGGTAATTTTAAACAAGAATATTGACAAAATGAACGAAGCAAAATGGGGGAAAAAGTGCTAAAAAATTGTCACGTTAAGAAAAAAAAAGAGGGGAAATTTTGGAGAGAACAAAAATTTAAAACAAAAAAGTGACAAATATTTAGGGAAAAAATGAGGAGAAGTTTAAGAGAGAAATGAGGGGTAATTTTGGGATAAGAAGAGGGGATAAATATACTTAAATACTGACAAAAATATAAAAATGTGGCGGTAATTTTAAACGAGAATAGTGACAAAATGAATGAGGAAAAATGGGGGAAAAAGTACTAAAAAAGTGCCACACTAAGAAAAAAAAGAGGGGAAATTTTGGAGAAAAAAAATTTGAAACAAAAAAAGTGACAAATATTTAGGGGAAAAATGAGGAAGGAGGACACGACAAACTTAAGAGAGAAATGAGGGGTAATTTTGGAGTAAAAAGAGGGGATAAAAGTACTTAAATAGTTACAAAAATATAAAAAAAAGAGAAATGAGGGGTAATTTTGGGATAAGAAGAGGGGATAAATGTACTTAAATAGCGACAAAAATATTAAAAAAAAGAGGGGAAATTTTAAGTGAGAGTAGTGACAAAATGAAGAAGGGAAAATAGGAGAAAAAGTGCTAAAAAAGTGTAGTATTAAGAGAAAAATAGGGATATTTTGTAGACAAAAAAAGTGACAAAATAATGATAGAAAAAGAGGTAATTTATAAAATAAATTGAGAAAAAATGGGGTTAAATCAGCTTTTTAGTGAAAGCTGATCAAAAAAAAAATAAGCAAAAACAAGTAAAAAGGGGCTTAATTAATTTAGCTAGTTACTGATTAAAAATAAATAAAAAAATAAACAGCAACATGGCTCATGTTTAAATAATTATAAATTTGAATTTTTGATTTTATTTTTTTAACAATTTTATTTTTTTTATTTAAATTTATAACATCACACTATTTTAATTTAATCAAAAACTTTTGTCTTTATATTTTATAGTAACTAAGTGAAAATATTTCTTAGGGTTACCAAAAATAATAAATAAACAATTCTCTTAAGTTTGTTGTTAATAATAATAATAATATAAGTAAAAATATTGATCGAAAAATAAAAAAAAAATCCTACCTTTAATATGCATGAAGAAAACGACGAAGCTCCAAATCGATGTTTTCATTTCTGTCTGAAAAAATAAAACAAAATGACATTAGAAATAAAAAAAAATACAAATAATACCAAAAGAGAGAATTTTCAATTCCAAATTCATATTATTATTTTACCTGGAGCTAAACGCTCAAAAATTACTATATATCCTATGCCAGTATGGATTTACAAAAACGCTACATTTAATATTTTTGTACATAAAATCTGACATAGTTAAAAAAAAATTTCATGTCACATAAATTTTATATCCTCTGTACCCGTCCTCTCACCATAAATTTAATTATCTTATCCACATTGTACTAAAAACTACTATTTTTACTACTTATATATGGCCTGAAGATGGCTGTTTAGCCGAAACTAGTCGCCGCTTCCCCCCCCCCAGTAATTTTTAAGAAATATATTTGTGTGGACCTGGAACCTAATAGTATGTACCAAGGGACTAAAGTGCTACTTTTAATCCCAAGAGTAAAAGATTGTTGCCCGAGCGGGATTAAAAGTAGCATTTTAGTCACGTGGTACATCCGCTATTTTTTGCACCTCAGGGACTAAAACTTTAAAATTCATATAATTATTTGAAAATAAACACTCAATATTAATTGATAACGATAACTACGAAGTTATTGAAAAAAAAAAGATTAAAAAAACTAAATGAGGTCTTGTTATATTATACCAGAGTAAAATAGTTTGCTATAGTTTCTATTGGTTTTGTTATTCAAGACAATAAAAATTTTTTAATCCCTCGAACGGGGTACTGAAAATATTTTAATCCCAAGGGAGTAAAACTGATACTTTAGCCTCTAAAATGAGGGAGAAATGCATGTTTTAGTCCCTGAGGTGCAAAAAAGGTATTTATAGTTTAAAGAACAAATACATTCAAAATTTTCTGAAGGAAAATATCATTCTTGAAGTAAGGATTGGGACTACTAAGCAACCGCAAGATGGCTCCATAGTTTCAAACAATAAAAATAAGTTATTTTTAACTTGTATAGTGAGTTTTATTTATTTCTATTTATAATTTAAATTATACATTTTTTCTTTGTCTTCTGTTTCTCACTTGGATAGAATTCTGATGCCTTAAGATTTTCTCTATTTCAAAATGTAACATAATTATGATAGATAGTGTTGTGTTATATTGATCGAAATAAATGCATCGACGATGACATTATAACGAGTATGCAAATAGGAGGATACAATATATTGATATATTTGAGTTAGAAGCTCAAGTTTATATCAATCAAATTATATAAAAAGCTACTGGTTCACGTAAATTGAAAAATAAACAAAAAGTTACCTATAACAGATTTTTCTACTATATACATATTATTTTTATACCTGGTGACCCAGAATGTTTCCAAAAAAAATATCACACATCCCGATTATTCTATTTTTAAATTTAAATGTTTAAATAAAATTTGATTGACAAAGATTAAATTTGACAAAAACTATTACTAAAAAAAACTTTCGGGTTATTTTGCATTTTCGGTCACGTGTCACAAACTTTATGATTTTAAATGGGACACCCTGTATAGTCTTATAGTTTTAATTTGATTTTTAAAAAACAAATTTAACGATAACAAACTTATGGACCAGTTAGATAATATCTTGGTAATACTTTACTGGCAAATGGATTGTTCGAAATGGTATGATTTTATGGCCACCTCGTTCTCCAAATATTACACCTTTGGATTTATTACATTTTTCAATTAACATTTCAAAAACAGATTTAACGATACTAAACTTATGGAGAATATCCAAGCAATATTTTTCTGATAAATGCATTGTTCAAAATAGTATGATTTTATGGCCACCTCGTTCCCCAGATATTACACCTTTGGATTTATTTCTCTGGGGTTTATTTTATACTACACCCTCTATAGATTTAACTGATTTAAAAAATTGGAGAGGGATGTCGAACCATAATCGAAATGATCACAGTAGCATGTATAAGAAATGTTTGAGGTACATCAATTTTTTTAGATGTCTTTGTTTATTTACGTTAATAAAAAAATATATTTCAAACTGCACTTAAATGTTCAATTAATGAATGGTTACTTTTTTTTGACTAATTAGCCATCTTCGTCATTTAAATAATAGTTTCCGAAATATTCGAGGATCAGAACGTTGTGGAAAAAATCGAAATTCATTTTTCCTTGATTTCTATCGATTTTCTTGGATTTCTATCGGTTATATTCGACTTTTGTCGGGTTTAAACCATTTTATTCGATTTTCGTCGATTTGTTTTGAGTTTTCGATTTTTTCAATTTGATTACTTTTTCATTGATTTTTTTCGGATTGTTTAAATTTTTCCTTTCTTTTCTTCTTAGATTTTTCTTCTTTTTTTTCTTTTTTTTTGTTGATTTTTTGTGGTTTTTTAACGATTTTATTTGTTTTTTGTCAAATTGTTTTGAATTTTTCGATTTTTGTCGGTTTCTTTCGATTTTTATTTTTCTTTCTTGGCTTTCTTTTCGATTTTTTTTGATTTTTTAACGATTTTTCTCAATTTGTTTTAATTTTTTTTTCGCTTTGTTTCGGTTTTTTTGATTTTTTTGTCTTTTTTTTTTGTTTTTTTCGCTGGTTTTTAACAATTTTATTGGATGTTTTTTTTTTGTTTTTTTTGTTTGTTTTTGTTTCGAATTTTTGTCGTTTTTTATTCCAATTTTGTCGATTTGTTTTGATTTTTCGATTTTTTTAATTTCATTACTTTTTTTATCGGTTTTTTTTCGGTTTAATTAAATTTTTTTTCTACTTCAATTTTTTTTCATTTTTCTTTTCTTTTTTTTCTATTCTTTTGATTCGTATTGAATTTTTCAATTTTTCAATTTTTTTCGGTTTGTTTTGATCTTTATTTTTCTTCCTTGCCTTCCTTTTCGATTTTTTTTTGTGATTTTTTTTTTCGTTTTTTAACGATTTTTGTCGGTTTGTTCCTCAATTTGTTCTATTTTTTTTCAGTTTGTTTCGATTCTCCCTGTGTTTTGTTTTTAATGGTCTTTGACGTTTTTTTATTCTTTTGTTTTTTTTTCGTTTGTTTGCCGTTTTTTAACAATTTTATTCGATGTTTTTTTTTGTTTTTCGTTTTTTTTTTCAATTTTTTTTTGTTTTTTTTTCGATTTTTTCATTTTTCTTTTCTTTTTTTTTCAATTTTTTTCTCGTTTTTTTTAACGATTTTATTTGTTTTTTTTTGTCAATTTATATAGAATTTTTCATTTTTTTTCGGTTTGTTTCGATTTTATTTTTCTTTCGTGGCTTTCTATTCGATTTTTTTTTGATTTTTTGTCGCTTTTAATTTTTTTTCCGATTCGTCCTGTTTTTTGTTTTTAACGCTCTTTGATTTTTTTTTCTTTTTCTTTATTTTTTGTTTTTTTCCGGTTTTATTCGATGTTTTTTTGTTTTTGTTTCCGATTTTTTGTCGTTCTTTTTATTGATTTTTATTGATTTGTTTAGATTTATTCGACATTTCGATTTTTTTCATTTTGTTTTAATTTCTTTTTGGGTTTGTTCCGATTTTTATTTTTTTTCCTTGTTTTTTTTTTCTAATTTTTTTTTCGGTTTGTTCGATTTTTATTTTTTTTCATTGGCCTTCTTTTTGATTTTTCTCAATTTATTATAATTTTTTTTTTCGGTTAATTTCGATCTTTTCTGTTTTTGCTTTTTTAACGGTCTTTGAATTTTTTTTTTCGTTTTCTTCGTAATTTTCTTACAGATTTTATTCGATTTCTGTCGATTTGTTTAGATTTTTTCGACTTTTCGATTTTTTCAATTTGGTTTAATTTTTTATTATTTTTTTTGGGTTTGTTATGATTTTTATTTTTTTTTTCCTTGGTTTTGTTGTTTTTTCGAATTTTTGTCATTTTTAACGATTTTTGTGTAGGAGTTTTTCGATTTTTTTAAATTTATTATCATTTTTTCTAATTTTGTTCGGTATATTTCGATTTTTCCTTTTTTTTCTAGTTTTTTTTTTTTGGTATTCCCATTTTTTTATTTTTCTTTTTTTTTTCGGTTTTATTTTTTGGTTTTTTTTCTAATTTTTTTTACCATTTTAGTAAATTTTTGTCGATTTGTTTTGATTTTTTCCTTCAGTTTGATAAAAAAAAATAAAATTTTTATTGGATTTTTTAAAAAGATTTCTTTATTGATTTTTTGGTTTTTTTTTTGGTGTTTTTATGTTTTTGGTTATTTAGATAATTTTTGAAGCACATAAAATAATCACTATATAATTTACATTTCTTCCACCCTGTAGAAAATTTTAATATAACCAATCTTACTCATTTTAGGAACCATAAAGAAATTGGCAAATATAAAATAAATAAAAAAAACCAAAGTTATACAGTTTATGCAAAAATCATGTATTAAACCAGAATCTAATTTATCAGAAAAAATTTAATAAGACAGAGATCTATGCCATGATTACTTGAAGTTAGGCCGTTTACAAATAGATGGCGCATAACGTACTTTACTTGTTACAGTTGATTTGGTTGAAGTTGTTCTATTTTGACTGGCCTAAGCATTTTCCTCAGTGTACTGAAACAATATTAATTTAGTCCCTTACGTTGGCTCTAATGAAAACAACAATGACGACGACTGTACAAATAAAATTAAAATAACCTGAACGTGACTAGCTTAATGCTTTTTAATAATGTTTTATTTACTTCAGGAGTCGGTGTCAGTTGTTCCTTGTCGTGTCGCACAAAGTCTCTGATATAATTCAGGTTTAAGGACTCAGGTGTTTTCATTAATGGCAGAATTAGGTACCACGGGAGGCACGAAAAGTAATTACGGCTACAAACGACAGTTCCGTTTTGCGTCCACAAATCTCGACGGTCTTTCTGGGTCAAAACAAACACAATTGCGATTGTTTGGGTCCGTATGTGAGGTGGACGGACGGTCGCCGGCAATTGCGTTTGGATCCAGTTAAATTGGAAGATACCTAGATTAGTTAAATTTTCCTTTGAGTATACATATGCGTATCGGTATAGGGTTACGAATTTTATACTAGAAAAAAATTAATTCGAATATTAACAATAACAGGGTGACTCTGGTGTCTACATTTATAATTTCTATTAACGTAGTTAAGGTGTTCATGAAGAGTAAAAAAATAGGGTACAACTTCAAATAAATCAATATAAGTGTTAACCATAGAACTAGATTCTACCTTTCAAGAATGCTCTTGTACCTTTTTTTATGATTCCAAGTTAAAGATATTCGAAAATAGATCAGCTATGACAATTCTAGCACACTTCTTATGGAAGTAGATAGTTTATACCAGTACTAGCTCCACTATAGGGTATTCAATATGTTAGAGAGAGAGTGATGCGTTACAGTGATAACGAACTCCGTAGTCCGAGCGTAATACTGCGTATGAGTTGCCAAAAGGGTATCTATCTACATATATAAAATTGTCGTGTCGCTGACTGACTGACAATCAACGCACAGCCTAAACCAGATTTGATAGAGATGTGAAATTTTCAGAGTAGTTTCCTTTGGTAGTGTAGGGGAGCACTAAGAGAGGAATTTTGAAAATTCGCACTTTAAGGGGTTCAAAATAGGGGTTAAACAAATATTGACCCGCTCGACTAGGTGCGTCAACCAAAAACCCGCTCGAGTAAGTGCGTCAACCAAAACCATACAGGGTGATTCTTTTAGAGGGGAGTGGCTCTCCCCCCCTCGAGTAAGTGCGTCAACCAAAAACATACAGGGTGATTCTTTTAAAGGGGAGGTCACCTGAGATGATTTCAAGATGGAAGTCTGTCTGTCTGTCTTCCTGTATGTATTCTTCTACGATAGAGGCTACACGTTTAATCCGATTGAGCTGAAATTTGGTATATCGGTTACCGATCGGAAGAACCCATTAGTTTTTGTAGTGCATCTATCAAACGTTAGATTTTTTGGCATCTTTTTGCAGGTTTTTTTAATTTTTTGACATTTTTTGCACTCTTGGCATTGTTTAACACTATTTTACTTTTTTTTTACATTTTTTTGAATTTTTTTCCATTTTTAGCATTTTTTAGCATCATTTTACTTTTTTCAGCATTTTTTTAACTTTTTTTTTGACATTTTTTAATATTCTTTACAATTTCCTTTATCACTTTTTTTTAACTTTTCAGATTTTTTAGAACTTTTAACATTTTTTAGCTCATTTTTTGCTTTTCATGTATAATTGTGCATTTCTTTGTATATGTTTATATTTTTCTTTTTTGCATTTTTTCCATTTATTTTGTTCGTTTTTTATTTATTTTTTGGGATTTTTTTTTAGCATTATTTTACTTTTTTTAAACATTTTTTACAATTTCTTTTAACACTTTTTAAACTTTTTTTGCTTTTTTTTAGAACTTTTAACATTTTTTAGCTCATTTTTTGCTTTTCATGTATAATTGTGCATTTCTTTGTATATGTTTATAGTTTTCTTTTTTGCATTTTTTCCATTTATTTTGTTCGTTTTTTTGCATTTTTTTTTATTTTTTGGGATTTTTTTTTAGCATTATTTTACTTTTTTTAAACATTTTTTACAATTTCTTTTAACACTTTTTAAACTTTTTTTGCTTTTTTTTAGAACTTTTATCATTTTTTAGCACATTTTTTGCTTTTCATATATTATTGTTCATTTCATTTGTATATGTTTGTATTTTTTTTTGCATTTTTTTCCACTTTTTTTGTTCATTTTTTTGCATTTTTTTTTTCATTTGTGGGATTTTTTTGCATATTTAGCGTTTTTATCATTATTTAACTTTTTTCAGCACTTTTAACTTTTTTTACTTTCCCGACCCACCTCCGAGAAGGGAAAGTATTGTGAACGAGCTAAAAAAAATTTTCGAGATTAAGATGGAATATCCATTTTGAGGTCACCTGAGATGATTAAGACCATTTTCAAATTGAAGTCTGTCTGTCTGTCTGCCTGTATGTATTCTTCTACGATAGAGGCTACACGTTTAATCAGATTGAACTGAAATTTGGTATATCGGTTACCGGTCGGAAGAACTCATTAGTTTTTGTAGTGCATCTATCAAACATTAGGTTTTTTGGCATCTTTTGCATTTTTTTTTTATTTTTTGACATTTTTTGCACTCTTGGCATTTTTTAACACTGTTTTACTTTTTTTTTCGATTTTTTGGCAATTTTTGCATTTTTAGCATTTTTTAGTATCATTTTACTTTTTTCAGCATTTTTTTAACTTTTTTTTGACATTTTTTAATATTCTACAATTTAGTTTATCACTTTTTTTTAACTTTTCAGATTTTTTAGAACTTTTAACATTTTTTAGCTCATTTTTTGCTTTTCATGTATAATTGTGCATTTCTTTGTATATGTTTGTTTTTTTCTTTTTTGCATTTTTTTTTTATTTTTTGGGATTTTTTTTAGCATTATTTTACTTTTTTTTAAACATTTTTTACAATTTCTTTTAACACTTTTTTTGCTTTTTTTAGACTTTTTATCATTTTTTAGAACATTTTTTGCTTTTCATATATTATTGTGCATTTCATTTGTATATGTTTGTATTTTTTTTTGCATTTTTTCCACTTTTTTTTGTTCATTTAATTGCATTTTTTTTTCATTTTGTGGGATTTTTTTTCCATATTTAGCGTTTTTAGCATTATTTAACTTTTTTTAACCTTCAGCACTTTTAACTTTTTTTACTTTCCCGACCAACCCCCGAGAAGGGAAACTATTGTGAACGAGCTAAAAAAAAATTTCGAGATAAAGAGGGAAATATCCATTTTGAGGTCACCTAAGATGATTAAGACCATTTCCAAATGGAAGTGTGTCTGTCTATCTGTCTGTTTGTCTGTCCGTCTGTGTGTATTCTTCCACGATAGAGGCCACACGTTAAATCCGATTGAGCTGAAATTTGATACGTAGGTTACTCGTCGACAGAACTAATTAGTTTTTGCACGATATCTGTCAAATGAAAGTGTCACTATCAAAAAATTACAGACGCAATATGTCACAGAATTTAACTTGCAATATATCATTTGAAAGCCCTTGAAAAACTCTATTCATAACAGTCAAAATTATTTCTCCAACTGTCACCTGTGAAAAATAAAAAAATGCCAAAACTTCAACTTCAACATTAAATATCTGAAAAGTATTCGTGGATACCCGTCGGGAAATGTATTTGAAATGTGACGTAAAATTAATAAGTATAGAAAAAACCTGCGCAGAAGAAACTACAAAAGTAACTTAGGTTACATCTTCGTTACTATTGGTCTGATTTAAATTACAAAAGTAACTTAGGTTACATCTTCGTTACTATTGGTCTGATTTAAATGCGGGAAACGACAATGTATGTGAATTGATATTAATGATCCGATATAAACGCGGGAAACGGACGCTATATTTAAAATATAACGTAAAATAAATCCGTATAGAAAAATGCTGCCCAGTGGCGATGCTAAAGGGGCACTGGGAAATATCTCCGCTACTGAGAATTTGAATTATTTTTACAAATATTTTATACCTGTTTGTAATTTTCACACTTCAATTTTACTAGAGAAAAAATATATACTGGATGTTTCACATTTTTTTAATCACTCGCTTTGATGTTGTTTTTTAGCTGATTATGTTATCTTTTTCTATTATTTTCTGTCCCGGTATTTTTGCACTCCATTATGTCTCTATACTGATTATATTGGTTAGTTTTCTCTTATGCAATCTTTTTGCTTTTATATATTTAATCTTTATTGCCGAATTCCCATTCTTTCTTTAATTTTCATTACCCTTAGTTGTCACTTTCTTGTTATAGTTGGACCTGATCATTATTTTTCTTTAGGCTGATTCAGCTTTTCATTTTTTAAATATTTTACTATACTTACGATTTTTTCCTAAGCCAGGGCTACCCTATGTTGACTTGTTTATTTAATAAACTTTTTTATCAGTCGATGTGGCGTAAATCTGTTTATCAATATCTATTCACTTGTTTATTTCACACGTTCCTTATCGGTTATAATTTGTTAATTTCGTAGACTTCTTATTAGTTGACGTAGCGTAACAATTTTCTACTCATTTGTTCTTCGTGCTTAGTTCTTATTTCTTTTGTTTTAGTTTTTTATTTACGATTATGAATTATCTTTTAGTTTTTAAATATACCATATTTTATAATCTTTTCTGCTTTATTCATTTATTTATAAAGATATCTTAGACGAATACATATTTAATAGTGAAAAGATATGAGGTAGAAGTTTAAATAATATTACTGTTGCATATTTGACGTATATGGAAAATGTGATATTAAACCGCTAGAGTAATAACTCGTAAGAAATTCCGCGTAGTGGATATTCTTCATCCATTTTGTAAAGCGAAGTTTTAAGAATTTTTATATATATGCTGCCATAATTTTATTACCTGTATTATAACCACAAATTATTAAATCTAGATCTTACAAATCCTTCATTTAGAATTTTAACAGTGTTTATTTTAAGAAAAAAAAGGGTTATATTCAATATTTTTTTAATTTTTAATGAAATTTACACTTGCTTTAGCTTTTATGCTCTTTCAAAATATTCTTATACGAGTGGTTATACACAATAAACAAATCGGTTGTGTCGCCCTTTGACATTTTTGACAGGTGACAGTTAAAGAAATAATTTTGACTGTTCTGAATAGAGTTTTTTAAGGGCTTTCAAATGACATATTGCATGTCCAATTCCCTGACATATTGCGTCTGTCATATTTTGGTAGTGAGACTTCCGTTTGACAGATGTCATACAAAAACTAATGGGTTCTTCCAACGGGTAGCCCAAACCCACATACCAAATTTGAGCTCAATCGGATTAATACTTTTTCAGATATTTAATGCTGAAGTTTAAAATTTTGACATTTTTTTATTTTTGACAGGTGATAGGTGGAGAAATAATTTTGACTGTTCTAAATAGAGTTTTTCAAGGGCTTTTAAATGACATATTGCATGTCCAATTCCGTGACATATTGCATCTGTCATTTTTTGATAGTGCTACTTTCGTTCCACAGATGTCGTACAAAAACTAATGGGTTCTTCCGACGAGTAACCCAAATATCAGTACCAAATTTCAGCTCAATCGGATTAAACGTGTGGCCTCTATCGTGGAAGAATGCACACACACACACACACACACACACACACACACACACACACACACACACACACACACACACACACACACACACACACACACACACACACACACACACACACACACACACACACACACACACACACACACACACACACACACACACACACACACACACACACACACACACACACACACACACACACACACACACACACACACACACACACACACACACACACACACACACACACACACACACACACACACACACACACACACACACACACACACACACACACACACACACACACACACACACACACACACACACACACACACACACACACACACACACACACACACACACACACACACACACACACACACACACACACACACACACACACACACACACACACACACACACACACACACACACACACACACACACACACACACACACACACACACACACACACACACACACACACACACACACACACACACACACACACACACACACACACACACACACACACACACACACACACACACACACACACACACACACACACACACACACACACACACACACACACACACACACACACACACACACACACACACACACACACACACACACACACACACACACACACACACACACACACACACACACACACACACACACACACACACACACACACACACACACACACACACACACACACACACACACACACACACACACACACACACACACACACACACACACACACACACACACACACACACACACACACACACACACACACACACACACACACACACACACACACACACACACACACACACACACACACACACACACACACACACACACACACACACACACACACACACACACACACACACACACACACACACACACACACACACACACACACACACACACACACACACACACACACACACACACACACACACACACACACACACACACACACACACACACACACACACACACACACACACACACACACACACACACACACACACACACACACACACACACACACACACACACACACACACACACACACACACACACACACACACACACACACACACACACACACACACACACACACACACACACACACACACACACACACACACACACACACACACACACACACACACACACACACACACACACACACACACACACACACACACACACACACACACACACACACACACACACACACACACACACACACACACACACACACACACACACACACACACACACACACACACACACACACACACACACACACACACATTCCTGTATGGCAATAATTACGTGGCCGCATGCAATAGACCAACTTTTGTGGCCAGTGAAGATATTATATACATCGGAAAGAGCTTTTTTTGAGGATTCGAATGGTATTTACGGTTTTACTATGCACTCCTTGGTTCTTATCGATTTTTGTTTAAACTACTTAGGGGGTCTGTCCACAAATGTCGCTCTTAGGTTGGATGAAGTAATTCGCGTACTAATGTGGACAATCTCTGTGAAACGCTCAAGGACGACACTCATGTAACGTTGAATGTTTCTGGGCATATAAGTCGGTATTTTTTCATAAACATAAATAGAAAGAGTTTCTTATTATATAAATCATAAGTATGTCTTTAGTTTGCACTAATTTTAATATGATGATATATAATAATGATTATAAATTAAATTTACGGATACTTTATGTATGGCAATTAAAAATAATAAGGATAAAATAAGTAAAAAATTTCAATCGGGAGTCTATTCACTATCTTGTGGGTCTTGTCCAAAAAGGTCCATGTAGGTCAAACAGGGAGAACTTTTGTCAAAAGGGTTAATGAACATAAAAGATCTTGTCAACATAATAAAATAAATTTAAATTATTCTAATCATTTAATTAGTGAAAATCGTATTTTTAATGAAAATTTTGAAATATTACATATGCAAAGTAAAGGTATTCGGTTAAATTACGTGGAAACATTAGAAATTAATAAAATTAAGTATTCGGATTTAACAATTCGCAACTTTTAAATCTCTTTTAATACTTAAGCCTTTTGAAAAATTTTCTGTTAAATTATTTTTTAATTTATTTTAACATCTTTTAATTTTTAAATATGTTAATTAACTTCTCAAAAGCAGTTGAATAATTAATGTATAACTTAATAGGAGTAGATAATAGTATATTATTCAACGAGCGGTAATGTAGGTCATAACTCACGCAGATGAAGATTGCAGCACGAGCAGCAGGCGAGTGCTGTAATTCATCAAGTGAGTTATGACCATTACCGCCAGTTGAATACTATACTTTATCTACGACTATAACAATGAATACTAAGCTGCAAGTACAGAGAAAGAACTTTACTCACAAATCTTTTGACATATTTTAACAAATCTTAACAAAATTTACCAAATCTTATCTCTGTATTGTAGCATTAGTTATTTGTCTTATTTCTGGAGGTGTACCTACCTAATAATTCATCTTCACTTTCAGAATTCATCTTATTACCTTTTGATTTATAAATTATAAACGTCAAAATTAATTAAATTAAATAAAAATATCAAGTGACATTACTCCCCTCAATGACAGTAATGGACTATTCTACTTCGGCGAATCGACTTGTACAAAACTAGATACCTTTGTATAGTAAATATACTCACTGTAGTGAGTTATGAAAGTCATAACTCACGCTATTTGCTTATAGATACTATTAATTGCTCAAAAGCAGTTGAATACTTAATGTATAACTTAATAGGAGTAGATAAAATAATTTACTTCAGTTTAAAACATATAATACTTTAAAGTAAATTATACATGCATATTAAAAAAATCGGCTGTGTCGCCCCAGAACTTTCCCGGCTCGTAGAGAATTTGTTATTTATTATTATTATTTTGTGTGAAAACTATTGGGAATTCGGGAAAAATTTTCATACAATAGTTGTAGGGAATTTTATGCTTTACAACTTTGAGCTGAAACATTTTGCACTAAAGAGCATAATTTACTTCCAATTTAAAAAAAATGGAAACTGCTAAATATGTATCTTTCTCGCCATCTAGCGGCGAAACTATGAGGAATTCGATAAAAAGTTAAATATAAAAGTGAAAGAAAATTTGATGCTTTACAACTTTGCACAAGAAAATTTTGCACTAAAAGGCATTGTTTATCCCCAAAATCAAGAAAAACTATAGAAAACCTACATGCAGATTTTTTACGCGCCGTCTAGTGGCGCAACTATTGGAAATTCTAGAAAAAGTTTAGGACAAAAGTTATAGGGAATTTTATGCTCTAAAACTTTGTACTACAACATTTTGCACTAAAGTGTATTATTTGTCCTCAAAATCAAGAAAAACTAGAGAAAACATACATGCACATTTTTTACGCGCCCTCTAGTGGCGCAACTATTCTAAATTCTGGAAAAAGCTTAAGACAAAAGTTGTTAGGAATTTTATTCTCTAAAACTCTGTACTAAAACATTTTGCACCAAAGTGTATTTTTTGTCCTCAAAATCAAGAAAAACAAGATAAAACCTACATACACATTTTTTACACGCCCTCTAGTGGCGCAACTATTGGAAATTCTGAAAAAAGTTTGAAACAAAAATTGTAGGAAATTTTATGCCCTAAAACTTTGTACAACAATATTTTGCACTAAAGTGTATTGTTTGTCCTTAAAATTGAAAAAAGTAAAAAATTGTTACATTTGTATTTAATCAATGTCGGTCCTTGAGGACCTTCCACTGTACCAATTTAAACCAAAATTTAATGGTCGCATTCCAGGAACACACCGACCCTTCATACCAAATTTCAGCTTGATTGGTCAAACGGTTCGGCAGTTATCGTGGAAGATTACACACAGACAGACCATACGCTGGAAATGGTTTCAATCTCCTTGGGGGACCTCAAAATGGATATTTCCATCGATATCTCAATTTTTTTTTTTTGCTCGTTCACCTTACTTTCCCTTTAATGGGTCCGGGAAAGTAAAATGAAGGAAGAACTAAAACTATTATATACAGATTCCGTGTATATCCATTAAATGCACAATATAAAAATAGTAAAATTTATTAAACGACTGTTACTGTCAAACCTTTTTCGAATTTTAAATTTTAAATTTAAACTGAAAAAAAAAAAAAGTGAAATTTTCAAAAATAATGTTTTTGGTTGTTCGTTAATTTAATTTAAATTATTAAATATTTTTGTCTCATAACTGGTCATTTACTTATAATATGGAAAATTAAATTTAAACAAATACAAAATCTTTTTTCAAATATAGTGTTTTTTAAAAAAACGTAATCTGTAAAGTGATTAAAGTGCGTTTGTATAATTATGATTACATTAATTATATTTAAAGTAGATTTTTTCAAACTCTAGTAATTTATCATGTTATTAGAATATTTATTTAAATTTTTCGACAAAAACTTTCTTTTTGTTTAGATGTTTTATACTTTGACTTTAACGTTCCATTCAAAACTGACTTCAATTTGAATATCCAGTAGTTTTTGATAAGAAAATAATAACATTTGGATGAGAATGAGATGAAAAAAATTCAGAATTAAATTTTGAGTGGAATGATTCTCATGCGTTTGTACTCCTGTATAATCTATCAGTCTTACAAGCTCAAATATTGGATGAAACTGAGAAATATATGTTTTATATAAATAATCGCGTAACTTTACAAATCTATTATCATACCCTGGCACCAAATGAAATAATTCATGGTTAAAAAAAGGTTCAACTTCTTCTGGTTTTACGTATGATATGCCAAATAAAGTTTTTAAATATATTCACCCTTTGGAGAGGTTTCATTTTTATATTCAATGGTCAAACCGAATTTTTGAATTTTTCGAAACCAAGATTGAGATAAGTGAAACATACAAATAATTATTTTAGCACATGATCAAATGGTTGCACAAGCATGATGTATTGTTTATTCACACATCGCCACTGTTAGAAATATTCTTTAAAAAATTAAAATTGGTTTTTTCTTTTCACTAATAATTTTTACAGCTTCCATAATATCAGATAAAAATTTCAATAATACACATCTAAAGTGTATTTTCCAGCCTTATATGCAGAAATACCTAAATGTTTCTTTCCTGCCTTTATTGTTTTTAAATGTCCAAATGAGATAAGGCGCCGCGGGGGTTACTAATCCCCGATTAAGGATTTTACCAAATTTCATGTTAATACGTGAAATAATAAAGGAATTATTGCAAAAAAAACGAAAAATAAACTTTAATTTCAACACCCTGTATCTCAGTAGTAGAAAACATTTGACCCAAAGTTATTTAGTAAAATATTAATATTTGGAGGTCCTGAACCTATGATTAAAATATTGACCATTCCTTATGAAACACCCTGTATAATATTCATTTAAAAATATTCTAATAAATATGGAAACGGTAATGTACCTGAAAGACGGCTGGACGAAACCACACATTTTCAAGATTTTAAATTTTGCCCATTAGACGAAACGATATACCTTATTTACCTATTAAGCGGATTATAGACGAAACGACAATCACCCAAATTTAATCCAAGTACCTCAAAAACCGGCACATACCAATCTGATGGTAAGAGTTAAATTATAATACAGTATGTCACTTTTCTTGCCATTTTTACTTTTTCATTATTATCAAAAAGATGTGCGCTATGCATACGTCAAATAACCAATTTTTTTTCACTTCGGTATTTATCCTTATTTACATTTACTTACACATTTATTTTTATTCACACCTTATTTGCGCGGAAAAAATATTGTAAAGAAGTACCTACTTTTCAACTAAATAAAATGGATGTAATGAGGTATTCGAAGTTTAAGTGTAATAGTGTAAAAGTATATAATATATTTTTTAAAGTATGTTAAGAGCATTCTTAAGTAATTTTTAATTGGTTACTAAAAATAAAAAAACAGTTAAAAAATGTATTTAGAAGATAAATGTATTTAAACCTTATTTTAAATAATATCAAATACCACATCGCCTATACTCCGATACTTAAATATATTTTTTTCCTATCCTGGGCGCATAAGTCCGATCGTAGTATAAGACAATAAACACACTCATCACGGATTTCAAAATTACTTCCAAATGAATAAAGCTAATCATGTGTCCTTGACTTTAAAAATAGAATGACAGCATAAGTTGGTGTAACAAGAAAGTGCCAAACATACGAAGTAACTGTAGCATTCACCGCTGAGGGCGCCATTATCCAGGTCCACATTATTCTGCGTGTGGTTTGTTTTCCGCACACACGACTCGGGAGTGGACAAGGGGGTCCCACAAACTTTTTTTTTTAAAGTAGGTACCATTCGAATCAGGAGATCACGTAGATGACGAAAAACATGGTTTTAACTTGTGTGGACGCGAGTTCGGCCACATAATTTCGACAGACCCCAGTAGTCGGTGAATTTTCAGACGAAAGGCCACACTATTATAGTCATACAAACACACACACACACACACACACACACACACACACACACACACACACACACACACACACACACACACACACACACACACACACACACAGACAGACTTCAATCTCGAAATGGTCATAATCGTCTCAGGGGACCCGAAAATGGATATTTCCGTTTTTATCTCGAAATTTTTTTTTAGCTCGTTCACAATACTTTCTCTTCTAGGACGTGGGTCGGGAAAGTAAAAATTTTGTTAATTAAAAAAAACAATCAAATTTTTTTCCAGAATCTTTCGTTATTATGGATTTTTGTCTTTCTAAAATCAACAATAACATTTCATAAATTTTGTAAAAAAATGTCTACCAGAATATGACATAAAATGTTTAATTTTGTCACGAACATTTTTTTAGGTTTAGGAAATTCGATATACAGTGCGACTCAAAAAGTCTGCACCATATGGAGAAAAAAATGTATTTTTCATTTGACAGAAAATTTTATTCTTGATAAAAGTTGGTGCATTGCATAAAACTATTATTTCAAGCTTCTAACTTTCAAATTTATAAATGGTATGCAGGGGCAGGCAACAAATAGGAATTTTGACCAAGAATAAGTATTTTTGACAATATCAAAAAAATTTATTTAGGAAAGTTGTTTAGAATTAAAAATTACACTCAGGGGCCTTCTTTTAATCACTGTTATACATTTTGGTTAAAAAATTTACTGTTCTTCGTTATTTTCACACCATTCTCGGGCTTTTTTTAAATTTTTTGTTTTTTCTTGTTGCAAAGTTGAAATTTCACCCTGTAGTACATAAAAACTACCATTATGATTTAATTGAAGAAAATGTGTAAACAAAATAATACCCAAACGTTTTTATCAAGAATAAAATTTTCTGTCAAATAAGAAATATTTAATGTCATAGACATGAAGAAATTTTTAATTGTTTTCAAGTTTTTGGCAGATTTTTTGTTAAAAAATATCGAAATTTCTACCTTTGTAAATGCATTTCTGACTTCTAAACCCTTCTTATGAGAGGTTATCGACCCTTAAATTTTTATCCTAAAAGATTTTTCTTTATTTAACAAGATTTTTATCAGTTGCATATTAATCAATTTCCCCTCGTTTATTTCACACATTCCTTATCAGCCATTATGACCTTTGTCACTTGTTTATCAATCAATGCGACATAACAGTTTTTCTTTCACACGTTCTCAATCGGTTATAGGGGCTTTCGTTACTTGTTTATTTAAAACATCCATAAAAAGTTCTCAAAATGGATTTTTTTACTAGTTTACGTGGAAAAATCAAAAACAAGGATTTAAATACACGTTTTAATATTTATATAAAAAATTATTAATATTTGTTTATTTTATTAAAATGTGAACAAAGAAAAATTAGTAATTATGACTATGAAATTAATAAAATTTGTTAAATATAGAGTAAACTAAAACCTGTGATAGAACCCTTTGCTCCAAATATTTTTAAAGAAAAAAAAACAAAACCAATAATTTTATAATAAGAATATCAATAAATAAAAAACATTGATTTTATAAATAAAATTAATTTGATAATTAAAATGAATTAAATAATTAAGAGCTAGTGTCAATTAAAAATAACAAAAATGGAAGTTTCGACATTTTTTATTTTAAAATTAATAATCATCAAAACGATTTTTTAATTTTTTTCAAGTAATACATAAAATTATTCAAATATAAACAAATAACCTCAATATAATCGAGAAAAAAAAATTCTTATTTTAATCGCTAGATGGTTGTTGTGAAATGAATTTCAAATTTTCTTTTTTTATTATTTAAATAATATATACTTCTACAAATTTTTTTACAAAATATTTACCAAAAATTAAAATATATTTGTTTAAAATTATGGTCTTTTTATTTTTCTAATTTTTGATATTTACTGGTAAACTAATTAAAAAAATATTATTTTTTTTCAATACGAATCCAAGTGATATCATTTATCTACATATTACTTGATTTTTTTTATAATTAGACTAATGGTAAACTCACAATGATTAAAACACCGACCCATGATCACATGCAAATTAATTTTTTTCCGGGTAATATTGAGTTTTTTTATTTATATTTTAATGTTATCAGTAGTATAAAAAAATAAAAAAAGTTATTTTGTAAATACGTTTTTTGTTATTTCTACTCAACTGACCATGGCAATAGCTCTTAAATCAATAAAAATAATATCTAACTTATATTCTGTAGTTAATAATTCTTGAACGCGTTGTAGTTAAATATTTTAAATTTATTTAACATATGACAAAATTCTAACAAATACCAAGCCGAAGTTTTTTAAAATTTTCTTCTCTTTGTATAGCGCATATCAATTTAATTAGGTAAAAAAAAATTTAATATAAATTTTATCCTGCTTTATCAAATTCGTTTATTATTAAATTTTCTTTTGTTATTCTCGAAATAAGGAAAATTTCGAGACCATTCCTTAATCAAATTATAATAGCAACGTCTTTTATTCTCTATGGATGTAAAAAAAATCCTGCTGAATGCCAGTAGAGAGAAGTAATATGAACGTGTCTTTTATAAAAAAAGGTCATATAATTGTGAAAAAAGATTTTCTTATAATTCTTAAAAAAAAATTTAAACATTTTCTAAAATTATCACATTATAACAAAATAACTTATTTTATTGCCCCACGTTGGCGGCGACATTTAATATGGTAAGATCCTTTAGGTCAATTTTCAATAAATAAAAAAAATTAAAACTAATAAACAAGTTGCTTCTTAAAATAAATAATATTTCTTCTTTTTTTATTATGTGTTTTCCATTTTCCAAATATATTCTATCTTAGCTACTATCCTATCTTTTTTTTACACCCTGTATGATATCTTACTCTGTTTTTCTTGGAAATAATACATTTTTTAATATTTGTAATACATATTAATCTAATTTGACCTTAAGACCTGTTAGATGGGGTCAAGGTCAAGGAGACTCTCTAGTCTTATCCAGAACCGGCTTCCTTTAGCTACTCGCCTATTCAATGAATTAAAATTGCAGGAAAAATTGATAAAATTGGATTTAAATTAGTTAATTAAGTGCACTAGATGTAATTTTCTAAAAAATTAAGAGGTGATTCGTTTAAATTTTTTTCATAAAAAACTGGTTCGTTCAAAAAAAAATTGTTTCTGTAGTTATTTTTTTTTCTAGATAAATTGTTTGTTACGCTTATTCGTCTTAAGCGGATTTTCCCAAAAAAAAGGTTTTGTCTTTTTAATGGAATTTTCCACAAAAAACGTTACGCTAGGTCTATTTTTCTAATCGACTTTTCCCACGAAAAAGGTTTGTCTTTCAGTGGTCTTTATTTAATTTAACAATAAGTTTTTATTTTATTAATAAGGTCAATAAAAGTGTCTTCGTACGGAAATTAAATTATGTTCTCCAATAGGCAAGTTCGACATTTTTGTTTTTTAACTGAAATAGAGAGATTTTGTTATTTAAAAACGATCAAAAAAATTTGAGGGCAAAATATTAATTTTTACGTCCGCTATAAGCATTTTAAAATCAACGATCGGCGAGAGGCTGGTAAATGGTACCTGTGCACGAGACTAGACCGGTGACGTCAGTAGCCATGAACGGTTTGCCTCTAGCTCGCTGCTGCGCTGTATTCACACACATTTTTCCGTTTTTAGTAAATCTCTTACTAAATTATTAGATTTTTAAGAAAATTGAGGGTGTTTGGTAGAATTTCAGTAGAATTGATATTAGACAAGTTCGACATTTTTTGTAAACTGAAATCGATATATTTTTTTATTATAAAACGATCAAAAAAAATTGAGAGCAAAATATTAATATTTAGGACGAATGTGTCATTGCAGAAAAAATATTTTGTATCATCCAAACGTGACACGTGATTCACTTAAATAAGTAGTTTGAACAAACGTAAGTATGAGCTCTAGTAGCAGCGTGGAATAGTGCTGGTTAGTGGTGCGAATCCCACACACAGCATATCTTTTTTTTTGCTTTTTATCGTTATATTTTACTTTTCAACCTTATTAAATATTTTTCAATAAACCGTATTCTACCAACATTTCAATAATAAACTACCAAAATCACGAGTGTCTCATCGCAGTAAAAATATTTTGTACATACTTTTTACCTGCCCGGAGGATATTTTATTAAAAGAAGTCTTGACTAGCTAAACCAGCCTGTGTATTAAAAAAAATAAAAAAAAATATTTAATAGCGTTTAAAAGTAAAATATAACGACCTACCGCACCACTATTCCACGCTGCTACTAGAGCTCATACTTACGTTTGTTCAAACTTATTTTTTAACTTAAATATATCATAGATAGATATAAAATATGGTTTTAAATTCAAATCTGAAAAATCTACTGAATTTTACAGCGCATGTAAATATTAATATTTTGCGCTCAATTTTTTTTTATCGTTTTTTAATAAAAAAATATATCGATTTCAGTTAAAAAAAATGTCGAACCTACCTATTGTCAATTCTATTAAAATTCTACTAAACACCCTCGTTTTTCTTAAAAATCTACTAATTTAGTAGGAAATTTACTAAAAACTGTAACCCTGTAAAATGTATTTGTATCGTGAATACAGCGCAGCAGCGATCAAGGGGCGAAGCATTCATGGCTACTGACGTCACAAGGTCTAGTCTCGCGCACAGGTAGGTACGTTTTCTTTTTTCTTTATTTAACAAGATTTGTATCAGTCGCAAATTAATCAATTTCCCCTCGTTTATTTCACACGTTCCTTATCAGTCATTATGAACTTTGTCACTTGTTTATTTTCCAGGCTTCTTATCAATCAATGCGACATAAAAGTTTTTCTTTCACACGTTCTCAATCGGTTATAGGGGCTTTCGTCACTTGTTTATTTAAAACATCAGTAAAAAGTTCTCAAAATGGATTTTTTTACTAATTTACTAGTTTTACGTGGAAAAATCAAAAACAATTATGTATAAATTTTTAGTAATAATTTCTTAAAAATAAACAGTAAGAACTAAAAAAAAAATCGGTTGTGTCGCCCCAAAACTTTCCCGACGAGTATCCATACTTTTTCAGATATTTAATGTTAAACTTTCAACTTTTGACATTTTTTTATTTTTGACAGGTGACAGTTGAAGAAATAATTTTAACTGTTCTAAATAGAGTTTTTCTAGTGCTTTCAAATGACGTATTGCATATCCAATTCCGTGACATATTGCATCTGTCATTATTTGATAGTTGTACTTCCGTTTGACAGATGTCGTACAAAAACTAATGGGTTCTTCCGACGGGTAAGCCAAACCCCTATTCCAAATTTCAGCTCAATCGGATTAAACGTGTGGCCTCTATCGTGGAAGAATACATACACACACACAGACCGACAGACAGACTTCCATCTGAAAATGGTCTTAATCGTCCCAGGGGATCCGAAAATGGATATTTCCGTTTTTTATCTCGAATTTTTTTTTTAGCTCGTTCACAATACTTTCCCTTCTAGGAAGTGGGTCGGGAAAGTAAAATATACTTACAGAAAAAGCTAGGAATAAGGATTTAAATACACGTTTTAATATTTATATAAAAAATTATTAATATTTGTTTATTTTATTAAAATGTGAACAAAGAAAAATAAGTACAGAATTTATGACTATGAAATTATTAAAATTTGATCAATAATCATTAATAAAAATTATTTTACGTTAAAAAATAAAATGTGTTTGTATCGTGAATACAGCGCATCAGCGATCAAGGGGCGAAGTATTCATGGCTACTAACGTCACACGGACTAGTCTCGCGCACAGGTACGTTTTACAGCCTCCTTGATGTTAAAATGCTTACAGCGGAAGTAAATCTTATTATTTTGTGCTCAAATTTTTTTTTGATCGTTTTTAAATAACAAAACCTCTCGATTTAAGTTAAAATAAAAAAATTAAAAAAATGTCGAACCTGCCTATTGTTTAAAAAATTTATTCTTGTAATATGTGATTCCCCAATAAAAAAAAGCATGTCACTTAGTGTAATACCGGCTGAAAAATAACTAGTTTCTGTTACAAATATTTTTGCTACCGGTAAATATAGCAGGCTGAATTTTTTACAAAAAATCACATAGATTTTAAAAACAATAAAAATTATACACAATTTTAATTATTTTTATACAAAATTGGTTTAGTATTTACTGAACAAGTGAATTAAACATATTTTTACTAATCTGTTTTGGACAAAATTTGCAAATGAATTGTAAAAATCAAAATTATGCTTTAAAAACACGGTGAGTGTGGCAGTTTTGAAAATTTGAGAAAATACTGAGTTTTTCGATTCTTTTAATCGTTTTTAAAAATTTTAATATACAGAAGTTATACAATTTTAAAATAGGTAAAAATATAAATGGTATTATATTACACTCATTTTGTTTGTATAAGTATTTTTAGTATAATTAGTCATATCGTCTGAAAAAATTTCAATATTAGAAAGCAGGAATACGATTTTTTTCCTAATAGCCATCAGAAACAAAAACGAGCTCAATTTTCTCCATTTTAGATTGCTTTCATTTACCGTATAATGGAGACCGTGTAATATTTCTTTTCCAACAGGTTCTCTTGCTCACGTTCATTTGTCAATATCAGTCACAGCCCTCTTCATTCCGAATGGAAATAGCGAAATCCCGAATACGTCATCAATTTACATAATTTTACTTTCATGGAATCCACATTCCCCAGGAAATATGAATGGATTTGAATAATTCATTGTGGGTAAAAATGTAACGTGTTTGCTTTTGCTACATTATGTAATTGTTTATTTAGTACAAGGGTTGGTCCCCTGACCCCGTTAGAATAAAAGCGAAGTTTGCTCGACCTCAATATACTTTGTCACTCAAAAATATATTTCGATACAATATTCTATTGTATAACAAATTTTTGAAAATTAATTTATTAAATAGCATATTTTTACGTGTAAATTTAAATACATTATTTATAAATTTTAGTTAAATATAGTGTCCCCTTACTGGATAATATTTATTAACTTCTTTTAGCCCTTTAGAAATGTTTTTTGTAGGATTTGGTCCCTTTTCAACATTAAGGACAGGGAGTGGGGGGAAGGTAATTGAAAGAAAGTTAGAAAAAAAAATAAGTTTAGCTAGATTGGGATGGTATGGAAAAGTTCATTAATACACAAAATAAATCTATCAAGTGCGTCTCGGACTTCGCACATTTAGGGTTCCGTATCAAATGTAGAATATAAGCCAGCTGTACTGAGGCAGGATTCTTAAAGGACTTTAACATAATAAGTCAAAAATACTTGGTAAAAAAATTTAAAGAAGTGAAAAGAAAAATAACCTTGCGCATGTGTGTCCGACGAAGAAAAAAAATTATAATTATCATAATTGATTTGAATAGTAGTATTAGCCAACTAACATAAAATAGGAAGAGACAAATCCTTTCAGTATATATGACAACATAATAAGTAATAAAAAAAACGATATTTTATTATAATAGGTATTTTCGCGGATCTAATTACTAATCTATACATAGAGAAATAATAAGCAGAGTGAAAGTTCCAATACAAATAACTATATTACGTTCCGTGGCCAAATTATACACTCGTTGCGCATTGCGCATGGTGGCCATGAGCTAAACTACGAACGTTATTGCTTCGAGACAATAGCAGGCCATGACTTATGTCAAATGTCAAATTAACTTTTGAAATTAGAATTTTTTTAGATTTAAAATATTCTAGTATTGCTGTTAATTATTATTCTATCAATAAAAACTAAATTTTTATACGTATTGAAAATTGTTTATGTAATAAATAAACTCTAAGTAAGGATCATCATCTTTTGTATACATAAATTTTACTAAAAATGTTACTTGTTACACAGATGGTGTGAGGAGGAACAGATGTCTGTGAACCCCCACAAAACGGTAGTAGTGCCTTTTACAAAAAGGAGGAAGCTTGATAAGCTACGTCATCCAATTTTGGAAGGCGTAACCATTCTGTTTGCGGAGGAGGTAAAATATCTGGGGATTATCCTTGATAGAAAACTTGGAAAGAACAATCAATAAAGCCAGGGCATCCCTCTGGAATATCAGAAGGGTATGCGGCAAGTCGTGGGGAATGAACCCCAAACAGATTTACTGGATTTATCAAACGGTGATAAAACCAATGGTCACATATGGCGCAATGGCCTGGTGGACGAAGGGGCTCCAGTCTATTGCGGCGGCTAAATTTTCTGGACTACAGAGATTAGCATGTGTGGCTATTACAAGCGCTATGTCATCTACCCCGACAGCGGCAATGGAAAGATTTCTGGGTCTTACTCCTCTCCATATATTACTAGAGCAGGAGGCCAGAATGACCTCCTATAGAGCCATGTCGGTGGCTAGTCAAATTGAGGGGGAGAGGCTATGGGACCACTCTGGACTGCTGCGAGAAATGAGTGCTCACCACACTCTCGGAATGGTTTCGGATGTGCTCTCTCCCAGAACTCACATATAGTAGAAGTCCTTCAACGTCCTTCTTCCGAGAAAAGACGAATGGGAAAACCGGGAGATCCTCTTTCCAGGGACGGCTTATGTACTGTATACAGATGGTTCAAAGACCCCAAGTGGTGTTGGAGCCGGAGTGTACAGCAGAAAACCGAGAGTTGACATCACAGTAAGCCTCGGCAAGTATGCTACCATCTTTCAGGCGGAGGTTTTCGCTATAGAATTGTGTGCAAGAGAGTTGGTAAACCATCATCGTGTCAACAAAAGCATTTACATTTTATCAGACAGCCAGGCAGCTTTAAAAGCAATGAGCTCCAACCGGCTGGACTCGAAGCTGGTGTGGAACTGCATCGAATCCCTGGATCGCATTGCTACCAGTAACAGGGTAACACTACTCTGGCTACCTGGGCATGAAGGGGTGGAGGGCAATGAGAAAGCCGACACCCTTGCGAAAAGAGGTGCAGAATCCGAGTTCATTGGACCGGAACCATTTTTCGGCATCGCCAAAAGCAGTGCCAAAGACACTATCTGGAAATGGGCCTAGAGGAAAACTCTCCAGCACTGAAAAGATATTCCTGGGTTAGCTCACTCTAAGGCGTTTATAGTCAAACCCTCAGGTATCACCCTATCTCAGATCCTAGAATGGAGTAGAAGTGATCTAAGCATCCTAATTGGACTGCTTACAGGGCACTGTCGTCTGCGGTACCATCTGAAAAAGCTAGGTCTGAGTCAAACATCGGACTGTCGCTTCTGCAGTGTGGAAGACGAAACGGAGGAGCATATTTTATACTCCTGCCCTGCCCTGGAAATGAATAGGCTTCGTACGTTTGGTCTTGTACAGCTGGAGCCTACCAACTTCAAGGAAGCTTCACCTAAATCAACCATAGACTTCGTAAGAAGGTGTGGATTGTATGGTTGAATTATAGCCCATAGGGGTGAGCCACAATAGGCCTCTGTTGGCCGCATTGGAGGGGCAAGCAAACGCTCCACTCACATTGAACCTACCTACCTACTTCTTTTTACAGCCATTTTTCTTGGCGTTACAAATATGGATTCCATAAAATTAAAACCGGGAAGAATAAAAATGAAATGTTGTACCCCCTTTTGTAAGAAAGGAGTTTGAAATCATTCAATTTTTGGTATTTCCTCTTAATTTGGAACGACGCAAACGATGGTTTGAAATTTTAAATTTGAACATTACAAGCAAACGTGTATATTTATGTGTCGAAATTTCCAAAATTCGGATTTTTGTGATAGCACCAAAAAAAGACTTACCAAGTTTGTTGTGCCTTCTATCAATA
Organism: Neocrepidodera transversa; assembly: GCA_963243735.1. NCBI lineage: Eukaryota > Metazoa > Arthropoda > Insecta > Coleoptera > Chrysomelidae > Neocrepidodera > Neocrepidodera transversa. Next base: position 4,019,400 of record OY725347.1, on the reverse strand, counting down.
TTCACCAGAAATGTACCGTAACTAACCCTTTAGTTTGCCAAAACTCTCAAATTTTAGCAAAAATTAATATTTTAAGTAATATTTTAATAAAATCCGGTAATAATGAAACAGGTCCGTCTCACATGGAATGTATTATACCTTTTCCTATTCCTTTAAAGAAATCAACGAAAAAAGGGATTTTACGTCAAATGAATGCGAGAACAGTTGATTTTACTCCAAGGGAAAGAAAAATTTATACGTATGTGAGAAAAAAAGCAATAAAATAAAATTTCAAAGTTAAAAAATATTTTAAAATCATCTAGACATCAAATTAAGACATTTTTTCAAAATTTATTATAAATATTTTAATGTTAAATATGACCTAAGTGGTATAAAGTTTTTAAATAGCACTATTAAAAATTAAACAGAAAATTTTTTCTTGGACTATAGATAACAAAGTAATGTCATTAGTTTAATTTAAATGTAATGGGGAGTTCAACAAAAATATAACCTCACGTTTTTTCTTTATTAACAGTTAGAATTGAGTAAATAAAACCCATTGAGTTGAATTATTCACCGTAATTTGAGCTAGATTTTTGATTAAATTAATTTAAAAATTCAAATTTCTAATTATTTGAATATGCCGCCATTACGATCGTGACGTCACTTATGTGCAATGAAGTTAGCGTCAAGCAATTAACTGCAAATGTGTAGAGAAGAGAATACGAATCAAAAACAGATGTTAAAGCTCACTTATACAGACAAAAATGGAGAAAACCATTATATGATAATTGGTTAAAGATAAAAACTAGGACCTATCCACTGTAAATTAGCATTCAAAATCGAGAGAGATAAATAGATATTAGATTCCGCTGTTAGATAAAGAAAACGACTATTTTAACGAGATCAGGTCATGATTTGCTGTTTGGTACATAAGTGCTGGGCACAAGCGTTCCTGATTAAGTGAAAGGTCGCGTCCGCGTCTGCTTACTGCATATTTCACTGTCACTACTGTAGTTTGTACTCTGTAGAGCTGGTTGATGTTGACAATTTTCTGTATTTATTTGTATTAATAAAGATACGTAAACAAAGGTAAAAGTAAACACAATTAAAAACATTTTGACCAAACGACACTTTATAAGCAAACGTCATCTATATTTGAAAGTGTCAATTTTATTTAGAGAAACTGGCCCACGTTAATATTATGCTGCAGCTATTGCACATAAGTGACGTAGGTGCACTACAAGTTGCATAGATGCAGTAATTTTTAAATATCAATTTTTTCATGTTAAATTAAAGAAAAAAACAGAAAACACGATTTTTTCATAAAAAGAAATTCATTTTTTCTTAAATAATGCAAAAAAAAGATGGACAAATATTTCAAGTTGAATAATATAATATACATAAGGTATTTATATGTTTCTTTTCATTTACTATAAAATCCACACTGAAATTACAAATTTACCGCCTAGATTTATATAAACCACGCACTCTGCATTACCGACTGAGTAATTTTCGAGTGTGTGTTTCACGCTCGTTGCCAAGGGTGTCGCTGTAGTACGCGCTTTAAATTTGATGACAGTAGTTTGAATTGGAAATGTCACTCTGCTTATTATTTTTCTATGGATCTGTAATTAAAATGGATAAACAATCCCATATATAGTGAAATTGTGCCCAATTAAATTTTGACAGCATGTGTCGTCTACCCAACAAGCAAATAAATAATACAAATTAAAAACAAACTAATTAAAAAGACCAAACTTGGCGTTATAATTATACTTCTTCTTTAAAATTTCTTTGCCTTTATTTAAACTATTTCTTAATTAATTTGGTTTTTCTAATTTTGACATATAAAGTGACACTTTTTAAAACTGACAAGACGTTATCAAACGTTTTACTTTGTGTAACTAATTACATAAAGTAAAATATTATGTAACTGGTGACGAAAAATGGATTGCAAAATTAGTAACACAAAGAATTTTATTTATTTAACTGTTATAACACAAGATACGGACATAATTTATAAATTTATTATTATAAATATTGATAACATAATTATTGCAATTATTTAAATTAATTTCCGACGACATACTTGTTTTATTGCTGGTACTTCCCAGGTATCAATGAATTTTGGTCAGGCATTGGCAAAATATTGGCTCAAAATTTTAATATAGGGCAAATATTTTCCATCTGAAACCAATATAAGTAAAATGTTGTTTGAACATATTTATAGTATATTAAAAAAATATATAAATTTGATATTGGGAAAATATTTTCAATATACTAATGAAATTTTATAAAAATATAATACCCAAATAATTAAAAAATATTGGTTAGATATTGATATTCAACATTTATAACATATTGAATTTCCGTATAACATCGATATTGGACAAATATTTTCAATCTTTTAATGATATTGGAAAATAATACGATTATTACATAATAAAATAATATTGGTTGTACATTTCTATTCAATATTTATAATATATTGAATTTCCACATAAAATCAACATTGGAAAAATATTTTCAATATACTAATGATATTGGACCAAAATGTAATGCTTAGATAATAAAACAATATTGGTAGGAAATTTATGTTAAATATTTATAATATATTGAACAATATTACCCATAGATGGCGTTAGGACTGTACGTTAATTGTATAAATAACTGTTGGTACTAAGTATCAGATAACTTTTTTTATATTTGTCCATTAGAGATTGGACCTCTCTTCGTATTTGTTATTAAAGTGAAGTGTTTTCAGCTTACATATGTTTTTTTTTTATAAAGATTGTGAAGAAATAAATCACTGGCAAGATACTTAATACGAAATTCAATATTGGACCAACATTACTATTAAATATGGTAATGATATGTTTTTTTAATATAAATTTAATGGTAATTTTCAATATCAAGATGTGCATAATCAATATTCTACTTATATGTAAGATATATTTTGCCAATATTCTGCCAATATGTAGACCAATTTACTGTAAAAAATCAATATCATTTTCTGATACCCATAATATTGTTGTGGTAAATAAATAGTTCCCCAATATGGAAAATTAATATTGAAATTCAATATCTCCCCCACATTGAATTTCAATATTTGGAGTTATTTTAAATCAATATTTGGCCAATTTTACAAAATGTTAACACTTTGACTTCTAGCCAATATTAAAATTCAATATTCAGATAATATTTTCAACCCAAAAAAATATTGTAAAACAATGTTTTGCCAATATTTTTTGATACCTGGGTTGCTGTTATTTGGGAAACGGGGCACATTGCATTAGATGTTTCACCAAATATGTCAGGCTTATTTACAAAATGTCAAACTGACAACTGAAATGAAGTGACGGTAGGAAATAGACTAGATTTATGTTTTCACAATTTTTATCAATTATATTTTATTATTTTTTTATTACTTCAAAATTAGAAAAAATCTTGTATGCAATACGTTACGAAATGCAATTTTGTGTAACTGCGTTCATTCCGCAAAAATCTCATGCGTTACACAAAATTAGGCTTTTCGTAACTAGTTGCATAAATAGCTATTGTTACTTACGTTAAGTAATAGGATAAGTTCCAATTTATGTATTCGCGGTACATAAAAATCATGAATAAATTCGAATAGGACATGCGCAAATAGCTTGTCCCTTTATCTAATTACGCACTACAGTGAAATGGGACACATTTAATAAAATGCAAACTACTTATTTCGTTTTTTGTGTATGATTCAATCATTTTTGTAATAAATTTTTGCCTGTTTTTAACTTTACTGTTGGTATTTTAGGATTCAAATGTAGACTTTGTAATTTTACATATGTTTCGATTTGAAACTCTTTAAGTTTATTAATCAACACAAAAATGTTTGGATGAGACTTGTAAAACGAATCGTTAAAGTGTCTATGGAAAGATTCGCATGTATTCGTAGTCCGTGTAAGTTCTGCTGAGTTGTTAGCCCAAAATTAAAATTTTTTTGAAAACTATTTTTATAGTTATTTATAACTACTATGGGCTTTCCTTTTTCAATCAAAATAATATTAAGATCCATGATACAGACTACAGAGAATACTTGAATCGACTAATATATATAAACAGAAAAAATAAATAAAATATTTCAATCCATTTTAGATATTTATACTATTCATTTACTAATTACTACTATTTTCGGAAAAATCCAATACCATTACTTAATTACTGCTTTCTCAGTTTCCTAAAATTCTGGTTGGGAGGGAATATACCTATCGATAAATGGGTATAAAATTTTTAATTTAATCTGCTACCTGCTGGGACCGAATCTACCATCACCCTTGGAAATATTGTAGACAACTATTTTGCTGACAGTTTAAGTCACTGGCAGTGCAGAATAATAACATATAACTTTTGGTAAAGTTTTGCGTTATTATTAAAAAATCTTGGTAAATCGAATTACTATGGAAAAAGTTAAAAAATATACATTATGCAAACATTGTGAAAAACTGTTTCAAAATATTTAAGCATAGACATTTAGTTAATACGAGTATCCTTTCTTACTCACCACTGAAGAAAGAAGATTTTTTAATTGATTTTGAAAAACATTTAATAGATGTAATTAATAATAAAGGAATTAAAAAAAAACCAAAAGAAGTAGTAATTGTTTAATTTTGATTTGCACAAAAAGTAAACAAAAAGTCTTATATTAATCAAGTGTCATTATTTTGACATAAAAATGTCCACTTATTAATTTCGTCCAGGGTACCCTGGAGGATGAAAATTTCCGGAAATTTTTTGGGTTACCATGGTAACCAAACAAAAAAATAGACTCTGATTGGCTTAAAAATGGCGGTGTGAAATTTTCAAACTAACTTTTTTACATGTGCAACACATTTTTTGTAATGTCCTTATGTTTCTTATCTTGCCAAGGTTCTATGTGCCAGAAATTAACTAGTTAAATTCAAGATTTTGGAAAATAACTTGTTAACCTTTTGCATGGGAAATCTATTTTTGTACATAAAAATTATGGAAGTAGAAAAAATATTGTATGCAACTAGTGTGTAAAGTGCCTTTTTTTCACTCATGTGAAAAAATTATCACTTTACACACTTGTTACATAAATAACTATTTTTTATTTTTTTTTAAACTCAGTTTAATTACAGGGCAAATAAAAAGTAAGAGACTTCATTATTTAAATATTATACTTTAAGCTGCCAAAGTTTAATTTTCCTTCGTTCAGTAAAATTTAAACGTAAACCCTTGTGTTTATACCTTAAAGTTCAGTAAAACTGCAGCTTTAAGTAGATTTTGTTGTGCGTTGATTCTAGTCAATCAGTCAATCAATTAGTCAGGACTTTTCCGCTTATATTATAAATTGGCGTTATCTACTTTTATAAGTAAGATTGAAATTTACTTTAATATTAACTTGTACTGTTTATTTTATTATTTAGATAAATGAAATAAAATTCTACGGCTGACCTATTTCCTATTTTTATTTCCTAGATCTTGGCGGCAGTAACTCCCTTACTTTTTATTCAAAGTGACAGCCAACTGTGACATAAGAGACTTGTCACTGTAAATTTGTACAGTCGCAGCGAAATCTGAACTGGTCTAACTGCACACCCAATTTATTTAATTTCTCTTTCGTGAAAGCTAAATTTCAGTGAAATATGAACTCATTGAATAATTTAGACTAGGCGCTCATAAGAAATTTAAGATGTTTGCTTCAACAAGCTTCCTCTTCTGATCTGGAAACTGGGTCATTTAATACGAAATTAACAATTACTTTTGTGAAAGTTATCATAAAAACTTATTAACGAAAATATAACCTCACGTTTTTTCTTTATTAACAGTTAAAATTGATCAAATTGAACCCATTGAGTTTAATTATTTACCGTAATTTGAGCTAGATTTTTGAATAAATTAATTTAAAAATTCAAATTTCTAATTATTTGAATATGCCGCATTTACGATCGTGACGTCACTTATGTGCAATGAAGTTAGCGTCAAACCATTAACTGCAAATGTGTAAAGAAGAGAATACGAATGAATAACAGATGTTAAATCTCACTTATACAGACAAAGATGTGATAATTGGATAAAGATGAAAACTTGGACCTATCCACTGTGAATTCGCATTCAAAATCGAGAAAGATAAATAGATATTAGATTCCGCTGTTAAATAAAGAAAACGACTAAATTAACGAGATAAGGTAAAAATTTGCTGTTTGGTACATAAGTGCCGGGCACAAGTGTTCCTGATTAAGTGAAAGGTCGCGTTTGTACTCTGTAGAGCTGGTTGATGTTGATAATTTTTCGTATTTATTTATATTTTTAAAGATACGTAAACAAAGGCAAAAGTAAACACAAATAAAAACATATTGACCAAACGACACATTATAAGCAAACGTCATCTATATTTGAAAGCGTCAATTTTATTTAGAGAAACTTACCCACGTTAATATTATGCTGCAGCTATTGCACATAAGTGACGTAGGTGCACTATAAGTTGCATAGATGCAGTAATTTTAAAATATCAATTTTTTCATGTTAAATTAAAGAAAAAAAAAACAGAAAAAACGATTTTTTCATAAAAAGAAATTCATTTTTTTCTCAAATAATGCAAAAAAAGGTAGACTAATATTTCAAGTTATTTAAATTTATTAACTATCAAAAATAACCAATTTGACTATTGACGTAAATATTTGTAGTGATTTAATAAAATTCTAGATTTTTTTGATTTATTCCTATTTTTGCCTTTTTTTATTTTTTTTCTTATTTTTTACCATCTTTCATGATTTTTTCTATTTGTTCCCATTTTCCTATTTTGGCCCATATTTCCTTATATTTTGAATTTTTTCAATTTCTTACCATATTTCCTATTTTTCTACTTTTTATTTCTATTTTTTTAGTATTTTTTCATGTTTTTTCTATTTTATCCTTTTTTCATATTTTTTCCTATATTTTCCCATTTTCCTGTTTTTTTCTATTGTTTCCTATTTTCTCTTTTGTCTCAGTTATTTCTATTTTCCCCATATTTCTAATTTTTACATATATTTTACTGTTTTTTCCTATTTTTTTCTGTTTTTCCTGCTTTTTCCTGTTATTTTCCAATTTTTATTGTTTTTCTATCATTTTCCCACATTTTCCTATTTTTCCCTTTTTTCTTATTTTCTTATTTTTTACCATCTTTCATGATTTTTTTCTATTTCTTCCCATTTTTCCCCTATATTTCCTTACTTTTTTTAATTTTTTCAATTTTTTTTCATATTCCCTATTTTTTCTGCTTTTTCTTTCTATTTTTTTAGTATTTCTTCATGTTTTTTCTATTTTATCCCTTTTTTCATATTTTTTCCTATATTTTCCCATTTTCCTGTTTTTCTCTATTGTTTCCTATTTTCTCTTTTGTCTCAGATGTTTCTATTTTCCCCATATTTCTAATTTTTACATATATTTTACTGTCTTTTCCTATTTTTCTCTGTTTTTCCTGCTTTCTCCTGTTATTTTCCAATTTTTATTGTTTTTCTATTATTTTCCCACATTTTCCTATTTTTGACTATATTTCCCTATTTTTCTAGAATAATATTTTAAAATTTCAGGATTCCAATTCATAATTAATTACAATTGGTTATAAAAGAAATAAATTAGAAGACAAGACGCCATTGGTAATGAAAAACAGTTGTAAGTGTTATAATTATTATAAAACGCAGGGAAACGAGAGAGACAGATCAAGTAAATATTGGGTAAGAGAGAGATAATTTAATGTTAATTTGTTCGCGAGATGTAATGGTTTTTCTCTGTTTTTTTTTCTCTTATTTCCTTTCTTTTTTTTTCTCATTTCCCATTTTTTTTCCTATTTTTTCTATTTTTTTACAGATTTCCTATTGTAATTGTTTTTTACTATTTTTTCTTATTTTTCCCTGTTTTCCTATGTTTTTTCTTATTTTTTATGTTTTTTCTTATTTTTTATGTTTTTTCTTATTTGTTCCTATTTTCTTCTACGTTTCTGTTTTATTCTATTTTTCTCTATTTGTTCCTATTTTTTCCCGGTACTTTTTTTATTTTTTTTTATTTTTATCCCGTTTTTTATTGTTTTTCCCATTTTGCTTATTTTTCCCATTTTTTCCATTTTTCACATTATTACCTGTTTTGTTTTTAGGGTTTTTTTTTTATTTTTTCTCCTTTTCCCTTCTTTTGTCCAATTTTTTCCCAGATTTTGTATTGTCCATATTTTTATATATTTTTTCCTATTTTTACTATTTTTTTTGTATATTTTCTCATTTTTCTTGTTTTTTACATTTTTTCCTATTTCCCTCTATTTTCCATATTTTAGATTTTACTATTTTTTCAATTTTTTCTCCATTTTTTACTATTTTTTCAATTTTTTTCTCCATTTTTTACTATTTTTTTCCTATTTTTTCATATTTGTTAGTATTTTTTTTCCTGTTTTTATTTATTTTTCCCTATTTTGCCTTTAATTTTTTTATATTTGTTTCTATTTTTCCATATTTTTGCATACTTTTTCCATTTTTTCCCATTTTTTTTATATTTTCCCGTAATTTACCCTATTTTTCTAATTTTTCTTTTTGTTTTTTACATTTTTTTCCTATTTTCTTCTATTTTTCTTATATTTTCTCTATTTTATTCTGTTTTTTTCTTCTATTTCTCCAATTTTTTTTATATTTTTTCTGTTTTTTATTTTTTCCTGTTTTTATTTATTTTAGCCATTTTGCCAATTTTTATCTATATTTGTTCCTGTTTTTCCTATTTGCCCATTTATTATTTTTATATGAGAGAAAGACAGATCAACTGAATACTGGGTAAGAGAGAGACAGTTTAATGTTAATTGGTTCGATTATTTCTCGTTTTTTTTCGGTTTCTCATGTTTTTCCCCTTTTTCCTTCTTTTTCTAATTTTCCAATTTTTGCTTATTTTTTCTAGAGACAGTTTAATGTTAATTGGTTCGATTATTTCTCGTTTTTTTTCGGTTTCTCATGTTTTTCCCCTTTTTCCTTCTTTTTCTAATTTTCCAATTTTTGCTTATTTTTTCTAGTTTTCATAAGCCAAAATTAAAATACTAAACAAAGAAACTAACCCCATGTGTATTTGTACATTCGACCAAAAAATACCCCATTTAACTTCATACTTGTAATATTCTCAGTGTATATAATGGAATTTAGGAAACAATTATCTCAAACTAATCAAAAAAAAAACCAACTCTTGAATTCTGATAATTGAAGTTTTGGAACTTTGCTTGCCGTAGAGAATTTGGAACACAGTGAAGGAAAATTACACGTTCTCCAATATTAGTGGCACGCCCACGTTTATGTCAAGTCCCGAGTGGCCAAAGCTCCCGTAAGACTGTCATCGTGTCCACTTTTGGCAGTAATAGCACTTCCTGCGGTTGGACTTTAGGGTGTTAGATCCTTCAGATATTTCAACGCCTTACGGCTATTCGCCGAGATTAAACAGAGATTTTTAGAAAAATCTCTGGATTTTATCGATTCTATAATCTAATTAAAAAAAAAATTATTATTATAAAATTGTGACAAAATTAATTTCACATTGATACTTTACCTATAGAATAAACGGATTTTAGGTGGTATATTGGAATAATCAACTCTATTGTTTCTGACGTTCCTGAACCCGGATTAAATCTGTTGACAGTTAAATTTGAATTAACCGTATAGTCCGTTTATCAACATCGTTACTTTGATTAACAATAATTATTAAGCAAATCGTACAAGTCAATTCCAGGAATAGTGTTAAGTCTGTCAATAACGTCCATGTCTCATTGTACAATCACATTATGAAATAATCGGTCAAGTGCGTGTCGGACTTCGCACATTTAGGATTCTGTACCAAAAATACTTGGTAAAAAAAAATTATGAGACGAAAAATGCGTTTTTAATAAAAATAATAATAGCACAGATAAAAATAATAAAATATCGAATATCACAATCCGCATATATATTTAGATATACACCCAAAAAATAGAATGGGTTGAATCAACAATAAAAAGTGTTTAATCAACAACTTCATTATAATTGTTGAATTAAACTACAATTATGGTATATTTAATGATGAGGTGATCGTCAAAAAAACTGAGGAAAAATTGTACCTAAACAAATTGGCGACCGGCGAGTTGCATCCCAAAAAGTAAAATTTTACCTGAACGAAAAAAGGCAACCGTCGACTTGCATCCGTAATTCAAAAAGGTCTGTTCATTAATAATCGCCTATCATGGTCAAAGGCTGGTCAAATTTTATAGCAATGTTGCCGGTATATTATTTGAATGGTAAATATTTTTATAAAAATTGGAACATACATCTGTATGAGATTTGAAAAATGTCATCATATTTTCTTACGCTATATTTTAATAAAAAAAAAACATAAGATATTGTCTTAAATAAAATAAATTCTCAATAATGTTTTGAAATGTAAATAAAAAAAAACAAATACTTAAGAGTGAAATAAACATTGGGACAACAATAATAATAATTGATTGTTGTTTCAATTATAAATAATTTTTTAGGTAATTTTATAATAGTAGTTTTAATACTAAAATTATGGGCATTTATTGTTATTAATAAATTATAAATAAATTATGTATATAATATATATTATAATGAAATCATTTTGTATGAGTTATAGAAGTTAATTTATTATTGTTATTAGTATAAAGAAGTTTGTATTATAAAATTATATTCGAAAGTTTTTATAGTTGAATATATTGAGTTAATTTAAAATAATTGAGTATATAAATAAAAATTCTAGTATAATCAACAAATTTTGATATTGAGGGAAGATCTTATGAAATGTTCATAGAAATAAAATTTGTTTTATATTTAGAAAATTATATAAAATTTAACTTTTAAAATTAAAAATCGTTCTGTATAAAAATTTTGGGATAAGATCAAAAAATCAAGTAATGATTTTGGTTGGGAGGTTTTAAAAATAATAGAAAGTCGAAATTGATTAGAGACGAAAAAAAATAATAAGAAAAGTCATAATTTTTATATACAATTTGTCAACGAATTTAAATTTTGTATTTTAATAAATAAATTTAGATATTCCAAGTAATAAAACCAAAAAAGAAAAAGGATACAATTTTTATTTTAAAAGAAACGATTTATAAAAAAAAATTTTTTGGTAGAGAAATATTCCATGGAATTGTGATCAAAAAGTGGAGCAGCATCAAGTAGGAGTATAAGGGAAAATTTTGAACAGAATTATCTTCGACGAAGAAAAAGGAGAAGAGGAACTTGGAAGGCAACTTAAAATTTCAAAATTTTATTAATTATTAATTTTGTTTGTAAAAAATTATGATTTTTCTTTTATATAGAACCCACTCCCAATGGAGATAGAGAGTATCAACAGTTTTAATATAATGATAATTATGCAGATCATTATAATATATATATAATACAGTTAAGGGAAATAATTAAATAATAATAATATTAATGAATAAAAAAAATTAAAATGGGCAAACAATAATTACATAACTGAAAAATGTTTAAATTAAATTAATATATTATACAACTGTATTAGTCGCAGTTTCGAAAATAAAATTTAGTATCAATTACGATATCAGAATAAACATGACAACAATGCCCACTTTTATTTAATTGTCCACCAGTTTTAGACTCAATATTAAATTTGTTGACGGGATGCAACTCAGCGGTCAAAAGTTTGGCCTGCTCAAATGGGATGCAACTCATTGGTCCCGAACAAATTCAACGTCAACTGAAAATATTAGTTGGATTAAATAATAATTTTGTGATAATTACTTAATTGTTGAATTTTGTCAAATTGGACTAGACAGTATTTCTACAATATTATACTGTAACTAAAATATTATTACAGCTCGCATACTTTTATAGTTTTATAGTAAAATAGTTACGCATCTTTCTTTAATAGGTTGACAATGATCTTCAGAGCATGCGCGCGTCTCATTGTGATTTGTTTTTGTGTGATTTACAGAGCGATAGCGACCACATTGTGTTGTACCTTTATATTTATCATTACATATTATACCTATTCTATAGTGAAGTGATTTTGGTAAGTCGATACAGCAGTATAAGTATATGTATCAGTGAAAAGTCATCCAAGAATCTCATTAATTGTCAGATCATTTACTACAAAAGAAGTGGAAATATCCCATCTGGGTAAATGTTGAGCATTTACGAAACTCTCTGATTTTCATAAAAATTGGTATAAATCATCTACATAGTGTAAATATCACTTTCCAAAATAAATTTTCTGCCGCAACCACTATTAAAGACCCTTTTTCCATTTTTATAAATATATTATTTTTAAGGTTAGTTTTGTTTAGTTAGATACATCACAATGACTTATATGATGTTGCCAAGTTGTGTAAAATATCTTAAATCAGCTTTTTTTTGATTTATATTGACTGGTTTTTATTGGACAATATATTTAATTTTTTTTTCAAAATATAAAAATGGTGCGATACAAAATATAGCAATTGATTTTCATTATTCAGCGATATTGATATTAAGCTGATAAGAACGCAATAATATTCTTTGATCTGTGTCAGTTGTTCGGGAAGTAGAGGTAATGTTTGAATTAAATTGAGAAAAAAATAGGTTCATTGGGCCAGTTGGTGAAAAAAGAACACAAAAATATGTAATAAAAGTGTTTGATTCGCTGTCTTTAGACAAATCTAGAATACAGTGCTACAAATGCTGTCTTTAGAAAAATTGTTGTATTTACATCCTTAATCCTTGTTGGGCATATTAAAAATTGGATAGGTTTTAGGTAGTTAAATTAGTACAGTAACTGGTCAGCTTTGAGTTATAGTTAGGTCTTTTTTTAAATACATCATTTTCATTATTTATATATGGCAACATCGCTTTCTTGGTTCTGGTATGACAATGATGTGAAGTTAACAACGCATGTGTAAATGACAATTTTATGTTTGAATGGTTAACACAGAATCAATTCGAAACAACAAATGTGTCATAGTTTTACTCTTAAATGAATTCGAAGCGTCAAATGTGTCATAATTTTAATCCAAACTTCAAAAAAATCGAAATTTAAAATTAAGATAAAAGGTGTTAAATGTTGGTTGCGGCAATTTATTTTTTTTGGAAAGTGATATTTATATGCTCTAGATGATTTGTGAAAATTTTTGTGAAAATCGGCGTTTTTCGTAAGTGCTCAACTTTTTCCCCCATCTGGAAGGTTGTACGACAAGTACCAAAACCATGCAAAAATTGAGAAAATTAGGAATTCTCTCGTCCCCATCATCAGGGAGTACCACTGATGCAGTCGACCTAATTAAGCATGATGAGGAAAATTCATCAGATAATAGAAATAATGTGATGATGAGTATTATTCATTAGTTCAATCAATTAAATATTAAATTCACATTTCAATTATACAAATTACATTCAGAAAGAAGATCATAAACTGTGGTTACAATTAAATAACAGTCCATGGAGTGTTATAGAGGATAAATGAAAGAGTACATTAAAACTATGGAGACGAGAAATTACAAATAAAGAGAGTGATATAGTAGATATTTTGGCCACTATACTGTATTTGAAAATCAAGAGAGAGTAAATTCCCAGAAATGTTTTGCAGTTATCAGTGTTAAAGGCAGTAAACCATAGACGTGCGTTTTCAAAATTAAATTAATATGGAAATAGAAATATTTAATTTGTTTTAGTTATTTATACCTAGATTACCAATTTTAGATAGATAAACATAATTCGTAAGTAGTAATTTAATTTGGGTAAAATGAAGAAAAAGTCAATATTATTTTAGGCATTTTGTTTTAGGCATATGTTTATTTACAAAATATGTATAGATAATTACAATTATTTATAAATTAATATGAGGAGCTAAAAAAACAATTAAGTAGGTATATGAGAAAAAAAAACCAACCGCAAGGATAAAATTTGACGAGCAACATGCAAAAAATACGACAATATTAAATCTTAAAAAATAAAAATCTAAAAATAAAATTAAAGTACATAAATTAATAATTTTAAAGTTATGGTTCCTCGCACTCTGTGTCAGAAGATTCACCATCTGATTCTAGAGAAATTACAATGGGCTCTATAGTAATATCAATTATGTTATCTAGCTCCCACATTTTTTTTTCTATTTCTGTAACGTGTCTTAATACATTTTTGCCAATTTTCACTTGTTACTTCAGATATTGCCTTATTGAAGAGATTTTTAACATCTGATAATTTAAAAGTAGTGTTATTTCTGGCAACATAACCTTTAACTTGAGCCCATATTAATTCTATCGGATTCAGCTCACAATGGTAGGGTGGTAAACGAAGGATTTCAATTTCTCGTTTTTTGGCTATCTCCTCAATATTATATTTTTTATAATTTTGCTTATGTTTTTTAGCAATAGTTAACAATTCTGCCCTCAGCATTGTATTGTCAAAAGCTAAATTTTTAGAAGATAACCATTTTGCAATTTCACCCTTTTTCCATTTAGTGGTTGGTAAAGGTTCAAGTAATCTGGAGTGGTAACTTGCATTGTCCATTACAATAACCGATCCTTTTGGTATGAATTGAATCATCTGTTCAAAATATTCCTCAAACACGTCTCCATTCATTTCTTCGTGATAATCAACGGTTTTTTTTGATTCAAATAAGAGTAAACCATTCTCAAAAAAACCGTTTGTACTGCCTATATGACAAATAATTAATCTTTTACCTTTTCCTATAGGTTCCTTAAAACCAGTAGTATATCCTTCTAGAAAAGCTTGATGGGATGATTTTATATTTTTGTCTTTCCAAACTCTTCCTACACAATGTCCTTCATTAACCCATGTTTCATCTAAATAATAAATGTTTTTATTTTGAACTTTAACTTGTTGTATTCTTCTGAGGTACTGTCTTCTCCAACATACAATTTCTTCAGAATCAATTAGCATTGAGTGTCTGCCCATTTTTTCAAATTTAAAGTTTAACTCATGTAACACTTTCCATAGTTTATCCCGGCTTATTGTGGGTAAATCAACATCATTCGTAATGGCTTGCAAAACTTTATCTAAAGTTGGTATTTGCTTGTTTATAAAAAATGAGTGAACAAGCTTACGAATAGCATTTTTAAAAAACTCGTCCACGTTGACTTTTAATAGTTTTGGTCTACCTGGTTTCGGCTTTGGTGAGGTTACTCCACCTGATTTTTCCTCCTTTAGAACTCTATATATTGTAGATTTTCCATATCCCATTGCCTTAGATGTTGTTTCAACTACACTGTCAATAGTGTTTGAGGGATTTTGATGTTTAAAATAGTGGTACACATTCACTACAGCACTCTTTTCATTGTGCGATAAATGGTCTAATTTTAATTTTTTCACTGGCGTATACTCACAAACTGCGCTTCCATTTTTAGTCACTACTATTTGTCACGTTTATCGAAAATCAAATAACTGCATTTCTAGAAACTATTTAAGTCAAAATATCTGTCATTAGAAGCTGTTGCCATTCGGAGGTCGTTAAATAACAATTATCCCTTTCTATTCTGGTTACGCCTATGACGCACGTTAATCCTCTTAGGCCTACTGTAGTAACAATGAAAGATCATAAAATAATGTGATAGTCCAAGACATTTAATAAATTTTGTATTGAAATTAACAAAAACAATTTAGAATGCATTACAAATATTGAAGTTTTACCGCACGTACTGTACTATAGTTTTGCATACCGAATTACTTTTTATTCTGGGAATTTACTCTCTCTTGATTTTCAAATATAGTATATTCAAACACTCAGATGGATTTTTTTGGTAAAGGTGAAAAACTTTTCTTGTAGAAAATATAATGAATGTTTTGTGACTATGGAACGCCTCAATTATTTCTAAAACGGATCGCACGATTTTTATATAGATTTTGATGTGCAAGGGTCTTGTGGTGCGGCCGATATTATGGTGGTATTTACGTTATTGTCAGATCTTCCCTTTTTCCGGAATAATAATGAACTTTGTTACTTTAAATGGATCACCATGTATATTTTATTCCTTTTAAAATCCTTGATAAATACTGATTATTTTTCATATAATGTTCCCTATACCTAAATATCATAATTTCGAAGTTATATTATTATCTTCGCCGAAGTTAAAATAATACATTTAGATGGCTATGATTGCGATATGATTTTTACTGCGCCAGTTTCATTGAACTTTTTACTAATTTATTGACAGTAGATCTTGTTATGATATTGGAACCTCAAAGTAATTATTGTAGCCGCGAAAATAATGTAAATGTAGCTATAACTTGAAGTCAACTAGTTGATTTCTGGCACATAGAACCTTGGCAAGATAGGAAACATAAGGACATTGCAAAAAATGTGTTGCACATGTAAAAAAGTTATTTTGAAAATTTTATTTTACTTTACGCACTAGTGAAAAAAGTTAAATTTTACGCACTCCTTAGCGTGCGTAAAGTAAGTACTTTACACACGGTAGTAGAAAAGAAATATTTTGACCCCATGTGGGATGGACGGTCATTATTCAGATATAATAAATCCCAATGAAGAAATATTTGACCTGAATGATTTACTTTAAAAATATCTAAGTTAAGACTTTCATGCTAAAAATAAATATATATAAAATTATAAATGTAATATAGCAAACAAGTTTTAACAAGAATTTCAAAAACTCCGTACTGCGTGAACATCCATCAACTTTTAATTTTTCTTCCGCCTTCTTTTGTTTTGAGTCACAACAACTTTTCCAAATTGTTTGTAAAAACACATTGTGTAGCTCTAAAGTTTTCCGCGCTTTAGGGCATATTTCTAGGTTGATGCTCCGACGAAACATTAAAAGTAGAGACCATAAAAAGTTCTTCCACCCGTAAAAGATAGTTAGAGTAGCTTCAAGTTGCTGGGGCGTGAACGGCGCTTTCCAGATTTTAATTTTCCTTATGACTCATAACTGTAAATTATTTCAGTTCATTGCTGAGGTAATTGTTGAGGTTTAGAATATACGACGTCATAGTAAATGATATTAACACATTTATGAAAAATATAAGATCATTATAATTTAGGAAATATAAAAGGAATAACATTGTCCTGTCCAAATTTCAAAATTACATATAAAAAAAACTAATTTTAGGTGTGATAAAATATGAAAAAATGAAGAAGCACAATAGAAACAAAAGAAAAATAATGAAACACATGAGAAAGCAAGAAAAAAATACAAGTAAATTGAAAAACACTGGAGAAAATACAAGATAAAAATGAAATTGTTATAATACACAAGAAAGTTGATGAAGCATAAAAAAACATTGATGAGACACGAAAAAATAGAAAAACAAAAGAAAAATAAAAAAAAAAACACAAAAAAACCCGTGGAAGAAATACAAGATAAAAATGAAGAAGGATATAAAAATGAGACGCAAGATTAAATTGACGCAACACAGAAGAAAATTGATGAAGTATAAAAAAACATTGCTGAAGCACAAAAAAATGAAGAAGCAGGAGAAAACGAGAAAAAAGACCAAAAATAGAATTGATAGAAATGATAAAAATGAAGAAGCATATGAAAAAGAAGACTGAAGATAAAATTGTTATAACGCATAAGTAGATAAGCTAGGCGGGTCCGAACCTAGGTATAGGGAATTCAATGTGATAGAGAAAGAACGTCTTTATCTCAGGGAGTCAAAGAGACAGAGAGACATACTTCAGACACCTACAGATGTCTACAGATCACCACAGATGTCTACAGAAGGCGTAAACTGTAAAGCTGGCTAATGACGTCATAGCGCGCTCTCTCTTTCTCTGACTCGCTGAGATACAGACGTTCTCTCTCTAACACGTTGAATTCCCTACAACTAAGTTCGGATTCGCCTAGCTTATCTACTCGCAGAAGAAAATTGATGAAGCATACAAAATCATTGTTGAAGCTCGAAAAAATAAAGAAGCCCGTAGAGAAACAATTAAAGAAACACAGGAGAAAGTGAGAAAAAATAAAATAGTATTAAAAAAACAATGGAGAAAATACAAGATAAAAATGAAGAAGCACATAAAAAAGACACAAGATATAATTGTTATACCACAGAAGAAAATTTATGAAGTATAAAAAAACATTGTTAGAGCACAAAAACATGAAGAAGTACATAGATAAACATAAAAAAACACAGAATAAAGAGAGAGAAAAAACAAAATAGAATTGAAAAAACAATGGAATAAATACAAGATAAAAATGAAGAAGCATATGAAAAAGGGGACAAAAGATAAAATTGTTAAAATACAGAAAAAAATTGATGAAGCATAAAAAAACATTGTTGAAGCACAAAATACTGATAAAGCGCATAGAGAAACACAAAATAAAAAATCATGGGAGAAAGCGAGTAAAAAATAAAATAGAATTGAAAAAACAATAGAAAAACTAAAAGTTTAAAATGAAGAAACCGAAAAAAAAAACAAAAAATTGAATTGAAAAACAATGGAGAAAGTATAAGATAAAAATGAAGAAGCATATAAAAAAGAAGACACAAGATAAAATTATTATAACACAGAAGAAAATTAACGAAACATAAAAAAATATTGTTGAAGCAAAAAAAATAAAGAAGCACATAGAGAAACATAAAATAAAAATAAAGAAAAATAGGAGAAAGCGAGAAAAAATAAAATAGAATTGAAAAAACACTGACGAAAAAGAAGATAAAAATGAAGAAGCATATAAAAAAGAAGACACAAGAAAAAATTATTATAACACAGAAGAAAATTAATGAAACCTAAAAAATATTGTTGAAGCAAAAAAAATAAAGAAGCACATTGAGAAACATAAAATAAAAATAAAGAAAAATAGGAGAAAACGAGAAAAAATAAAATAGAATTGAAAAAATAATGGCGAAAAAGAAGATAAAAATGAAGAAGCATATAAAAAATAAGACACAAGAAAAAATTATTATAACACAGAAGAAAATTGATGAAGCAAAAAAAATAAAGAAGCACGTTGAGAAACATAAAAGAAAAATAAAGAAACACAGGAAAAAGCAATAAAAAAAAAACAATAAAAAATTGGAAAACAATGGAGAAAAACAAGATAAAAATTAAGAAGCATATAAAAATGAAGATACAAGATAAAATTATTTTAACACAGAAGAAAATTAATGAGGAATAAAAAAAATCTCGTGGATCTAAAGAAAAAAATGAAGAAGAATATAAAAAATGAGACACAAAACAAAATTATTATAACACAGAAGAAAATTGATGAAGTATAAAAAATATTGATGAAGCGCAAAAAAGAAAGAAGCACATAGAGAAACACAAAAGAAATACAAGAGAAAGCGTATAAAAAACATAAAATAGAAATGAAAAATCACGAGGAAATACAAAATAAAAATCAAGAAGCACATAATAATGAAGACACAAGATAAAATTATTTTAACACCGAAGAATATTAATGAAGAAATATAACAGAAAAATAAAGAAAATCCCGTGGAGGAAACAAGATAAAAATGAAGAAGAAAAATAATGAAACACAGGAAAAAGCGAGAAAAAAACAAAATAGAATTAAAAAAACAATAGAAAAAATACAAGATGAAAATGAAGAAAGATATAAAAAAAGAGGAAAAAATTTGTTGCACTAATTTATGAATACAAAACTTCGCCAAAGACTAATCCCGCAGGATTGTTTATAAAAATAATAATATTTTACATAAATTTTGTGATTAAAATTAAAAAATGTATAAAATGTACAATTATAAAAATTTTAAGTAGAGAGTTAGAGAATATTTTTTTTTGGCAATTTTAATAATTATAAGTTATTTAAAATCATATTCAACGCAGTCGGTTTGAAAAATAATTATTGTAAATATAAAATATAAATATAAACATGAAAATCTGTATTTTCATGGTATGCTTTGGCCCTATTGGATAATTCGAAAGTAAATCTTATCATCTCGCCTAACCCTTTTGACCCAATTCCTTCGTTTGCATTCCTTTCACCTGAATATCATCAGTCAGAAACGTCAGAAACGCAGTCCTGCCTGTCTGCCACATTATTCCTGCTTTCCCAATTTGAATAGCTACACGAAGAAAAGCGAAATATCACAGAACTCGTTAAGAGAGACATTTATATTTTTATTATAAAAAATGTTGGTATAGTTTGTTTAAGCAATCTCTGCCATTACGTCATAATTTGTCCAACTTGATCTCTCAATCATGAAATAGATGAGACGGAATTATGACGTCATTAACATATTTCTTAACTAATATCGACGTAATTATTTATTACTTTTGACAGTTCAATTAATTTTTCATTGTCAAAATGCCTTCACGGTATAATGAGAAAGAGAAAAATGCAGTCTACAACGTTTGGGTTCACCCCAAAAATGTATTATATAATTCTCCATTTAATCACTCTCAGGGATGTTAAATTTTTGGCATTACCAATTTATTCATAAAAACACATTTTAACATGCGTTATTAAAACAATCCTTAACATATGTCATTAGTTATATTTTAATTTTGAAGTTGTTTTTTTATTATTGTTACTAACAATGTGTTAATTTTTTTTATTAAAAACTGTTTTCTGGCGTGTATTAAAAAATGATAGGAAGTATCGTAGGTTCACGGTCAAGATACTTTTAATCTATACCCAAAAATCTAAAAAAGTACAAAGGAAACTTTCAGATCTCATAAGGTAACCCAAGCACGCACGAAGCCAACACCAACTAATCTAAAGTAGTTTTTATCGGACTTGATTGTTGATAAGGACTAACTAGTGGCTGGGGTGCTTTTTCTTAAGTATTTAACAAAAGCGTATTTAATTAAGATTCTAGTAAATAAAATATAAATAAGGATTCTTTTTATTCGGGATGGTCTCTAGAAAGTTGCCCATAACTCAAAAATTTAAATCGATAGAATAAATTTAAAAACAGATTGTGAAACAAGAAGAAATTTACAATAAAAAAAATCTTAATTTTTTACGATTTTTTACGATTTTTTACGATTTTTTACGATTTTTTACGATTTTTTACGATTTTTTACGATTTTTTACGATTTTTTACGTATTTTTACGATTTTTTACGATTTTTTACGATTTTTTACGATTTTTTACGATTTTTTACGATTTTTTACGATTTTTTACGATTTTTTACGATTTTTTACGATTTTTTACGATTTTTTACGATTTTTTACGATTTTTTACGATTTTTTACGATTTTTTACGATTTTTTACGATTTTTTACGATTTTTTACGATTTTTTACGATTTTTTACGATTTTTTACGATTTTTTACGATTTTTTACGATTTTTTACGATTTTTTACGATTTTTTACGATTTTTTACGATTTTTTACGATTTTTTACGATTTTTTACGATTTTTTACGATTTTTTACGATTTTTTACGTATTTTTACGATTTTTTACGATTTTTTACGATTTTTTACGATTTTTTACGATTTTTTACGATTTTTTACGATTTTTTACGATTTTTTACGATTTTTTACGATTTTTTACGATTTTTTACGATTTTTTACGATTTTTTACGATTTTTTACGATTTTTTACGATTTTTTACGATTTTTTACGATTTTTTACGATTTTTTACGATTTTTTACGATTTTTTACGATTTTTTACGATTTTTTACGATTTTTTACGCTTTTTTACGCTTTTTTACGATTTTTTATGATATTTTCTGATTTTTATGCGATTTTGATTTTTTACGGTTTTTTTTACAGATTTTTACGGTTTTTTGCGATTTTTTTCGGTTTTTACGGTTTTTTACGTTTTTTTACGATTCTTTAAGATTAGTTACGGTTTTTTACGAATATTACGGTTTTTTTCGATTTTTTACGGTTTTTTTCGTTTTTTTACGATTTTTTACGGTTTATAACGATTTTTTACGATTTTTACGATTTCTTACGACTTCTTACGATTTCTTACGATTTCTTATGATTTCTTACGATTTCTTACGATTTCTTACGATTTCTTACGATTTCTTACGATTTCTTACGATTTCTTACGATTTCTTACGATTTCTTACGATTTCTTACGATTTCTTACGATTTCTTACGATTTCTTACGATTTCTTACGATTTCTTACGATTTCTTACGATTTCTTACGATTTCTTACGATTTCTTACGATTTCTTACGATTCCTTACGATTTCTTACGATTCCTTACGATTTCTTACGATTTCTTACGATTTCTTACCATTTCTTACGATTTCTTACGATTTTTTACGGTTTCTTACGATTTTTTATAATTTTTTACGGATTTTAAAAAATGTGAAAGATATAAAAAAAATGGAAAAAATCGTGAAAAAACGCGCAAAATCGTAAAAAATCGTGCAAAATCGTAAAAAATCGTAAAAAACCCGAAAAATTGTAAAAAAACGTAAAAAAACGTAAAAAGGAAGCAAAAAGCTGTATAATTTCGTAAATCATTCATAAATGATTTAAAAAATTGGGAAACAGTAAAAAATGGAAAGAAATTGTAAAAAATGGTAAAAAATCATTAAAAAAATAAAAAAAAGTAAAAAACGGTAAAAAATTGTAAAAAATCGTAAAAATCGTAAAGAATCGTAAAAAATCGTAAAAAATCGTAAAAAACCGTAAAAAATCGTAAAAAATCGTAAAAATCCGTAAACAATCGAAAAAAATCGTAAAAAATCGTATAAAATCGAAAAAAACCCGTAATAAACCGAAAAGAAACTGAAAAAATCTGGAACAAATGAAAAAAAAAAACAGATAATATCGGAACAGATCGAAAAACGCGAGTAAATTAGTAATAATTGAAAAAAATCAAAAAAAAATTAAGGAAAATCGAAAAAAATCGTAAATAATTGTAAAAAAAAAATTGTTAAAAACAGGCAAAAAGTCGTAAGATTTCGTAAATAATTTAAAACATTCAGAACGATATAAAAAAAAACCGTAAAAAATCGTAAAAAATGGTAAACCTGTAAAAAATCGTAAAAAATCTTAAGAAACTGGTAAAAAGTCGTAAAATTTGTTAAATAATGCTAAATAATCGTAAAACATTAAAAAAATCGTAAAAAAACGTAATAAACGCGAGTAAATTAGAAAAAATTTAAAAAACAAAAAAGAATAAAATAAAAATCGAAAAAAATCGGAAAAAATCGCAAATTATTTAAAAAAACTAAAAAAAAAAGACGGAAAAAATGGGGAAAGTTAAAAAAAAATAAGAAGAAAGACCCTCAAAAATTGAGTTTCAATAAAAATGTATAATTAAACCAATTTTTTCTTAAAATTTGAATCTCGACTGACAGAAGCAAAACTTTTTGTCATAAACAATCTGTTTAAAAGACTAAAATAAATTTCGTATTGCGCATAGTTCTTATGTTTATTGTTAAAGTGAATTTTTCTGGCCAAAGAACTAAAAAAATCATATATTTTTACCCCGTGTAATATATTTATTTTGTAATTCATATTGACAACTCCGCACTAAATTCTTACGAAATGAACAGCTTGAATACTCTAATTAAATGAGCTCCGTTATGGGGTGAATGGGGTAAAAAGCTACTGCGCACCCTTGACCCTTATATTAATCATAAAACTAAAAATTTAACAAAAAAATATGATTTAAACGAAAAAAAATTATTTATTGATTTTTCGTAAAATGTACAAATTATTAATTAATATTTTAGTATAATAAAAAATAACTTTTCTTAGTGTATAATACCATCTGTGACAAAAATAGCATTGAAGCGTGATTTTAAGTCCCTCGCTAGCCGTGATTTTTCTTATTTTCGCTTGAACTTTAATAAGGTTCTTAAAACTCATCCGGATGTTCTTGAACATTTTTTTTTATATTTGTTTTTTATTTGTCAGTATTGGGATGTACTTTTTCAGGTAGATAATATAAAAAGTAAGACTAATTCCCGCTTGCGATGGAAGTCTAATTATTTCTGCGGAGTTCATTTTTAATAATATTTTAAATGAGTTTTCTAATATTTTTAATAAAATAATATAAATAAGAATAAAAAAAGTATGCCCCTGTACAATATTAGTTCAACGTATGAAAAAAAAAATACTAATTGAAACTTATCTTTATCTTTAGTAAATTATTAAATAGTTATCCATTATTCTTAATTACTTTTCAAAAGAAATAGATTGATTAGCTGATGTTTTTGGACAGCTATTTTTAATGTATGGAATAAAAAAAAATGAGGGGGTAATCCCACCCAACTTTCCGAACACTCATAGTAGAGTAATTGTTTAATCGATTATTTTAGTTTTTCTACATCAAAATACAATAATACAAGTTTTCTGGATCAAAATGCATTAATAAAATTTGTTTAAAAAACTAAAAAAAAATCAAATTTTTTAATTAAAACAAATCAGAAAAAACAAACCAAAAACAGAAAAATGAGAAAAAAACGAGAAAAAAATAGAAGAATCGAAAAAATCTGAGAAAATAAGAAGAAAAAAACACGAAATATAGGAAAAATCAGAGAATATTGACAAAAAAATGAAAAATAATTGTAAAGTACGGAAAAAACAGAAAAATCAAAATTTTTTAAAAAACCAACAAAAAAATAAGGAAAAATGGCAAAAGAACGCTAAAAATAACAAAAAACGAAAAAATCATAAAGAATTAAAAAATCCGAAAGAATTGAAATAAACCGAAAAAAATCAGAGGAATAAGAAAAAAATGTGAAAACAAAAGGACGAAATAGAAAAAAAAAACAAGAAAAAATACGGGAAAAAACGAGAAAAAAACTAGAAAAAAAACAAAAAACAAAAAAATGAGAAAAACAACTGAGAACAAATTAGAATAATCGAAAAATTGGAAAAATCAGAAAATATTGGGAAAAAAAGAAAAATAAACTTCTAAAATACGGAAAAAACGGAAAAATCAAAAAATTTAATAAAAAAAACAACAAAAAATACGGAAAAAATCACAAAAAATTGAAAAAACGGCAAAAATTTGGAAAAAAAAAACAAGAAACAACCAAAAAAATCGTAAAAACATTACAAAATTCGAAAGAATTGAAATAAATCGAAAAAAATCAGAGGAATAAGAAAAAAAATGAGAAAAAATCTGAAGAAAACAAAAAAAAATAGAAAAAAAACACAAGGAGAAAGAATCGGAAAAAACAAGAAAAAAAAACGAGAAGAAAAATTAAAAACAAACCAAAAAATTAGAAAAAATTACAGATATTACAAAAAATTTGAAAAAACCTGAGAAACAAGAAAACAATGAGAAAAAAACAGAAAAGAAAGAAATAGAAAAAAAAACAAAAAAATGAGAAAAAACGAGAAAATAAGGGAAAACCAAAAAAAAAATCGCTATAACTTTTACAAATACTATGTTAAAATTATGAAATAATTTACATATATAATACTTTTGTATCCTTTTTACTTTTTTCATTTATTTTATAGTTATTGATAAAACGAAATTACAAAAAATTTTAAAAATATTTTTTATTTGGGCTATAATTACAATTTTAAATTTTAAGAAACTAAAATACATTTTAAATTTAGAATTTTATATTATTTTTTGAATGGTGAAAATCCCATTTCAATAACTTTAATATTTTAGAAGTTATTCAATTTAGTTTAAAATCTTGGCCAATTTTTAAAAAAATTCACAATTTTTGTAATAAAATTTTGAAAAAAATTATAATTATAAAATTAGTTATTACAAATTTGACGATATTTTTTTTAAATTTTTAATATTAAAATTTAACTGAAAAATAATAATTTAATAAAGATAAAAATTGTTTAAAAATTAAAATAAAAACTAGCGGCGAAACTATGCGGAACTCGAAAAAAAACTGAAGACAAAATTTGTAAAAAATTTTATGTTCTACAATTTTGATTTCATATAATTTTTCATAAAAATCAATAATTTTGACTCAAAATCTAAAAGAGTCGCAAATGTCTATATAATTTTTTTTTCACGCCCTCTAGCGGCGAAACTATGAGGAGTTTAAAAAAATGGTAATGACAAAATGTGTTGAAAATTTTATGTTCTAGAACTATCATATCCTATAATTTTTCATAAAAATGCATTATTTTGGTTATTTAAGAAAAATATGAAAAAAAATTACTTTTCGATAAATCTGGCAACAATGGCAAACGTTTTTGAAAATTTTAATTATTCGAAATTAAACTATAATATTAAAGATAGGAAGCTGCGATTTTCAATCAAAAATTGTATGACATTTTATGTTTCAGAATACATTATTTATCTTTAAAATCTGGAAAAAGTAGGGAAATTTTACATATACATTTTTTCAAGACACTTATTTTTTCCTGTTTTCCTTATTTTTTCCTATTTTCTTCCTATTTTTTTAGTTTTTTACTAATTTTTTCCTATTTTTACTATTTTTTTAAAATTTCCCCATTTATCCCGGATTTTCCCATGTTTCTCTATTTTTCCATGTTGCTACTTATTTTTCACTATTTTACTCCTATTTTTTTATTATTTTTTCTTATGTTTCATTATTTTTTAATATTTTTTCTCATTTTTCACTATTATTTTTAAATTTCCCTATTTTTTCCTATTGTTTCGAATTTTGCTTAATGTACCTCCTTTTTTTACGGTTTTCCCCATATTTTCCGTTTTTATTTTTCCTATTTTTTCCTATTTCTTCCCATTTTTATCCTGGTTTTAATTGTTTCTTTCTTTCTATTTTTTCATGTTGTTTCATATTTTTCCCTATTTTGCTCCATTTTTTCCTGTTTTTGTCTATTTTTCTCAATCGCTATTTTTCCCTATTTTTCCTATTTTCCTCTGTTTTTTCTCTATTTTTTAATATGTTTCAATATTTTTCCCTATTTTCCCTACTTTCTCCTATTTTTTATTATTTTTTCTTATTTTCCCTGTTTCGTTATTTTTCCAGATTTGTCTCAATTACCTAATTTTCGTTTACTGATTTTTTCCTATTTTTTCAAATTTTTCCCTGTTTTGTCATATTTTTCTTAATTTTTTCGTAATTTTCCTGTTTTCATTATTTTTCCTGTTTTCCCTATTTATCCCTATTATTTCCTGTTTTCCCTTTTTCCATTATTTTCCGCTGTGTTTCCTCATTTTTTAACTATTTTTTCTATTTTTTCGTATTTTTTATTATATGTCCCTATATTTGTACTTATTTTTCTCTATTTTCTCTAGTTTTTTCCTATTTTCCCCTACTTTTTTTCTATTTTTAATTATTTTCTCCATTTTTCTGTTTTCCAATTTGCCCAATTATTTCTATTTTTCCCAGTGTTTTCCAATTTCTCCCCTATTTTTCTTATTTCTTTATACTTTTCCTGTTTTTCACAATATTTTTAGCAAATTTTCCCATTTTTCCCAGTTTTGACTTATTTTTTTCTAATTTTTCCTATTTTTCCAAATTTTCACAATTTTCCCCATTTTGTTCCCTATTTCTCGATGTTTCTACTTATTTTTTACTATTTTAACTATTTTTTTCTAATTTGTATTATTTTTTCTAATGTTTCATTATTTTGCAATATTTTTTTCCATTTTTCACTATTTTCTTTTCATTTTTCCCTATTGGTATAAAATTTCCCTATTTTTTCCTGTTTTTTTTGTATTTCCCTTAATGTTTTTCCTTTTTTCTATGTTTTCCCCATTTTTTTCGTTTTTTTTTTTATTGTCCCTATTTTTTTTATTGTTCCTATTTTTTCCTATTTCTTCCATTTTTATCCTGGTTTTCATTGTTTTTTTCCTTTTTTCCTATTTTCCTCTACTTTCCCTATTTTTTATTTTTTTCTCTATTTTCCCCATTTTCCATATTTTGTGATATTTTTCTCCATTTTTTGTTATTTTCCCCATTTTTATACATTTGTCCTTATTTATCAGTGTTTTTCTTAATTTTTCTAAATTATTTCCAATTTTTTATAATTATCCCTTTTTTCCCTTTTTCCTTGTTTTTCTATATTTTCCTCCATTTTTCTTCAATCTCTAAATTTATTCATATTGTTTTCTATTTTTTGCTGTTTTTCCACATTTTTAACTACTTTCCCTATTTTATACATTTTATTTTATTGTAACTAAAGGGCACTAAACTACATATTTCATATTTTTATAGTAGGATTGCAAAAAAAGAAAAATAAAATAATCACCCTGTAATCCTGCTTACAATAAAAAAAACAGCTTTCTTTGTCGTGACTAGGATTGAATATTTTGTTAACAGAAGGGAACTTAGCGATTTCCCATGTTATTTTCCACTCTCACTGATGGCCTACTCGATTCCCTGACTTTCATCCCATGGATTTTTTCAGTCAATGAGGAGAAAATTGGATTCTTGCATCCCAGCTTAATAGTACATGTAAATTAAGAAACTCTACATGTAATTTTTGGTAATAAAATTTTCACATTTTCCAAAATTTTCAAAACAAAAAAAAATAGTTTTAGAATAGTACTAATTTTTGCCGTATATTTAATAAACACCCTATATACTATTGTTAGTACTTTAATAAATGGAAAACTTCTCAAAGATCAGCAGGATCGACACGTAAAAATTAAACCAATTTTTTTTGGGCCACTCAGTATCACAGTCCCCACTTTTCCTAATTTCCATTTGTTCTTTTGTTTTCAACTTTTCTAAATTTTAACGTAGTGGTCGGTTTAGTTGTTAGGCAAAGTTTAACGAAAATTTGTTTCAATGAACAACAAAATTATAATTTTATTTAAGGTTATTTTGGAACGACACTGTAGCCGGAATAACTAGTAGTGGGTTATTTTGGCTCACCCGGTATCGTAGAAATTCAGTGTAATCTTATTTACATTTCCCTTTTAATTTTTCTAATTTAATTTTATATAAACGATTTATTGTGGTTGTTTTATTTATTTCCAAAAAAAAAAACTGATCCAATTGAAAGTTGTTTTCGATTTTTCAAATAATTCGCGGTCAATTTATCGGTTACGGTTTTAGAATTCCAAATGCGAGATAAAAACAATCCGTATAAAATATAATTTAATATTTTCATATTCATGTTACGGTCCGAGCACGAATCTAGAGGGCCGCGACCTCGTGAAAATTCAACAAGTAGCGAAACAGGAATTTCCATGGCGCAACAATTTGTCGAAAATTAAAACCGATTCAGAAATAATTGGAAATTTTCACTTATATTCGTCGATGAGATTTTTTTTTATAATTGGTTTAATTTTGATTCGTAGTTTTAAATTAGAATTAAAAATATTCAAATTTATTTAAATTTTACTAAAAATCATCAAAGAAAGTCAAAATACTTTGAAATAGAATTTTTTTCTGTAACAATAAATTATAAAAAATTTGGTTATGGGCATTTCTGGAATTCTTGGAATGAGGTTTTGTAATTATTGTAAAAAAAGTGGGGAAAAAATTGGGAGAGAAATCACAAGTGGATCAATAAACACACATAATACAGGGTGAGCAAAATACGCATTCCACACAATAAAAATTCAAAAAATAAGTCGCGCGAAAGTAAAACTTTAGGTTAGATTCTGTTATAGATTAGAGTCACCTATACACAGGGCTCCCCGACCGAGTTTTTTTTGTTTTTTCCCATTTTTCTCTATTTTTTCATGTTTTTTCCTATTTTTTCTTGTTTTCCCCATTTTCTTTATTTTCCGCTGTTTTTTCCTATTTTTCACGATTTCTACTTATTTTGTCAGTATTTTTACCAATTTACCCCTATTTTTCCTTTTTTTAATAATTTTCCGTATTCTTCTCTATTTTTCTCTAAATTCTCTATTTTTTTCTATTTCCTCCTATTTTTTATATTTTTCAATATATTTTCCTGTTTTTCCCTATTTGTCCGTATTTGTCCCTGTTTTTATGTGTTTTTGGTAATTTTTACTGTTTTTTCTTATTGTCCCCTATTTTTTACTATTTTCCCCTGTTTCAGATTTTTCTCTTTTTATCTCAAATTTCCCTATTTTCTTATTCTGATTTTTTCCTATTTTTGTTATTTTTCCCTATATTCCTATTATTTTCTGTTTTCCATTTTTCCATTATTTTCCGCAATTTTTTCCCTATTTTCCCTACTTTTTCCCATTTTTTACATTTATCCCTATTTGTACTTATTTTTCTCTATTTTCTCCGTTTTTTTCCTATTTTTTCCCATTATTCCCCACTTTTTTCCTATTTTTAACTATTTTCTCAATTTATCTGGAGGTGTTTTTGGAATGAGGTTTTGTAATTATTGTAAAAGAAGTGGGGGACAAATTGGGAGAGAAAACACAAGTGGTGGAAAAAAATTGGATCAATAAACATAAGTGAGAGAAAAAAATAGGGCAAAAAGCAAGAGTGGAAAGAAAAGAAAAGGAAAAAAAAGTTGAAAAAAATCGAAAAAAAAATCAGAAATTGAAAAATAAAATGGGATAAAATTAAAAACATCGATAAAATCCAACATAAATCGATAAAAATTGACAAAAAAACAAATACGAAGAAAAAAACCCGAAAAAAAAAAACTGGAAAAATGTAATAAAAAATTCGGAACAAATTGAAAAATAATCGAAAACAATCGAATAAAAACCCAAATAATAGCGACAAAATCGATAAAAATCGAATAATTTTAAATACAATTGACAAAAATCGTAAAAAACCAAATAAAATCGATAAAAATCTAAAAATCGACAATACGAAAAAAACCGAAAAAAAAACTGAAAAAAGTCAAAAACAATACAAAAAAATCAAATTAAGTGACAAAAATCTTAAAACCAAAAATAAAAGCGACAAAATTAATAAAAATCGAATAAAATCGAAAAAAAATCGAAAAAATCGAAAAAAATCTAAACGAAATCGAAAAATCAAATACAATGGACCAAAATCGTAAAGAAAAACAAATAAAATCGACAAAATCGATAAAAATAAAAAAAAAACAAATAAAATCGAGAAAAATTGAAAAAATCGATTATAATTCAGTGTGATCGAACAAGCGTAAAAACCCAAATAAATTCTGACAAAATCGATAAAAATCCGTTGCAAAAAAACCAAATAATATCGACAAAAATGGATGAAGTTTGAAAAAATCGAAAAAAGTTGAAAAAACCGAAAAAAGTTGAAAAAAAACGATAAGAATGAAAATAATTGAAAAAATTAATCGAAAATATCGGATAAAATCGAAAAAAACTGGAACAAATTAAAAAATTGGATAAAATTAAAACACATCAAAAAAATAGTCGAAAATCAAATATGCTCCCAATAAATCTAAAAGAAGGATAAAATTGAAAAAAAAATGGTTATCAAATATAATCGAAACACATAAATTCAAAAAAAAAAAAATAGAAAAAAAACCGAAAAAAAAAACTAAAAAAATCTAAAAAAGTCAAAAACAAGAGAAAAAAATCGGATAAGTCGAAAAAAAAATCGGAATCCTTTTTCAGATATTTAAAGTTTAAAATTTTGACCTTTTTTATATTTGACAGGTGACAATTGGAGAAATAATTTTAACTGTTCTGAATAGAGTTTTTCAAGTCAAATTCCGTTACGTATTGCATCTGTCATTTTTT
This sequence comes from Neocrepidodera transversa, assembly GCA_963243735.1. Taxonomy (NCBI): domain Eukaryota; kingdom Metazoa; phylum Arthropoda; class Insecta; order Coleoptera; family Chrysomelidae; genus Neocrepidodera; species Neocrepidodera transversa. The sequence goes on along the minus strand of OY725347.1, from coordinate 3,988,027 downwards.
GATAGTGACACTTCCGTTTGACAGATATCGTACAAAAAATAATGGGTTCTTCCGACGGGTGTACCAAATTTCAGCTTAATCGGATTAAACGTGTGGCCTCTATCGTGGAAAAATACACACAGACAGACAGACAGACCGACAGACAGACAGACTTCCATCTGGAAATGGTCTTAATCATCTCAGTTGACCTCAAAATGGATTATTCCATCTTTATCTGGAATTTTTTTGTAGCTCATTCACAATTCTTCTCGGTGGTGAGTCGGGAAAGTAAAAGTGGGAAAAAAGGGGAGAAAAAAGTGGAATAAATAATAACAGTAAAAAAAGAGACGGAAGGTAAAATGAGACAAAAATCGAGTGTTGGAAAAAAAATGAAACAAAAAACAACAGTTATAAAAAAATGGGATAAAAACATGAGTGGTGGAAAAATGGGGGCAAATAGAAAGAGTGTGAAAAAAGGGGGAGAAAAAAGTAGAACAAAAAATAATTGCTGTAAAATAAGGAAAGATTATGCAATTTTACCAGATTTGGCGAGTTTTCCATATTTTGTAAATTTTCCAGATTTGTAAGTTTTCCAGATTTTTTCAAATAATTTTGATTTTTCAATTTTTTCCCAAATCGACTGATTCTATAAATTTTTTAGATTTTATAGGTTTTGCAGATTTTGAATGTTTTCTAGATTATGCAGTTTCATCAGATTCTAAAAGTCGACAAAAATTTTGTTCGATAGCAGCCGGACTAAAAAATTTCTATTGTCAAGTTCAATTGGCGAACGAACAACAATGAGCGGTTCGGTTCGGTCGATGAAAAAGGGTCTAGACAGATAGAAAAATTCTATATACGTGCTTATTTTGCAATGTGGTCACTAAAGAAGATATCTTTCGTTCTAATTCGATTTTCTTTAGAGCCGCCGGTATTATCTGAAAAAAAGAATATACGCTTCATTTATTACCTTCGAAGAAGTTATATAAAACAAAATAATATATTTATTTAATCAAGACATGCATAGTTTTATCAACATATGATGTTAGGTTTACTTTCCCGCTACATGTATACAGGGTGGCTACTTTTTAATGGGGACAGTATTCCTATATCGTAAACGATAGACGCTAGAAATACCAAGGGACTAAAGTGCATTATTTAATTCCGAGGGAAACAATCACCTGAGGGATTAAAAGACACTTTAGTCCTGTGGTATATATGCTATTTTTTACACCACAGTGCCCAAGGCCCCTTAAAATTCAATTAATTATTTAAATACAATTTTTTTTAAATATAATTTTTTTTTAATATAACTTTGTTCTAAAACTTCTTTTAAAGAATTTTAGTCGGTTAAAATATGTTTTTGCACAATTAAAAAAACTTATACTTTGATATATAAAGTACACACTTGAGGGGATCACAACATTGGAGAGAAACGAGGGGAAATTTTGAAGAAAGAGAGGAAATTTGTGACAAAAATAAGTAAAAAGAGGTAATCTAAAAAAGGGGTAATTTCAGAAAAAAGTGATAAAATTTGAGACAAAAGAAGGGAAATTTGACAAAAATGAAAAAGAAAGGTTTAATTTAAAAAAGGGGTATTTTTAATGAGAGTAACGAGCTAATTTTAGGGAAAAAGAGGAAATTGAAAAAGTTGAGAGAAACAAGAGTAAATTTTGGAGAAAGAGGAAAAATTTAAGTCAAAAATGTGAACAAAATGAGAAAAAAGGGTAATTTTCGAAAACAGAGGTAATTTTTTAAAAAACGTGTAATTTACTCAAAAAAAAAATAACAAAATTTGAGAGAAAAGAAGGGAAATTCGAAAAAAATGAAAAAAAAGGGTAGTTTTATTGAGAGAAAAAAAGTAATTTTAGGAAAAAAACAAAGGAAATTTGAGGCAAAAAAGTGACAAAAGTTGAGAAACAAAGGGAAATTTTATAGGAAGAAGGAAAATTTAAGGCCCAAAAAGTGACAAAAATGATAAAAAAAGGGTAATATTTGAAAAAATAGGTAGTTTTTTTAAAAAACGTGTATTTCTGCAAAAAAGTAAGAATTTTTAAGAGATAAGAAGGGAAATTCGACAAAAATAAGAAAAAAGAGGTAATTTTATATAAAAAAAGTGACACCGTCAACCGTCATTTAGCTTTGACGGTGTCAAGTTTTTCGCCGTTTTACTTTTAAGTTAATTTAACTTCCGGCCGGTCTTTTTATGACCCATTTGCGATTTTGTCCTAGGGGGGACTATTATTATTGTTATACACTTAAATTCTACACTCCGGAGACAATCCGAGTGTGTCGAGCGGGCTGTGCGTCAACACATGCCGAAAATGAGACCCGGCTCAGGCCCCACCTGCAACATGTCGGGTTTTAGATTGAGTTAATTTTGTTTTAAACACCGTTTATTATCCATTTTTTTATAATTTCCTCCTTTTCTCAACCTTTCGTGTTAACTCATGAATCTTAAAAATTTGTTCCTTTTCCATATTTTATCCTTATAAACTTCACCTTTCTCTGATGCGCATCACCTTTATGCAATTTGTGCTATTTTAATTTCAATTACTCCTTGTTACTTACATGGCCTGATGATGGCTTATTAGCCGAAACTAGTTGCCGTTTATAGATGTTTATATTAAATTACTGTGGTACATGACATTGAGTTTCATTACTTCATTGAACACTTGGCCACATTTGGGATATGGATAACCTTTTACATTTAAAAAAAAAGTGGTAATGTTCGAGAGAGAAAATTTTAGGACAAAAGTGATAAAATTTGAGATAAAAAAGGGAAAAACAAGAGAAAATTTTGAAAGGAAAATTTAAATCAAAAAAGTAACAAAAATGAGAGAGAATGAAATAATTTTAGTAAAAAAGTGTCAAAATTTGAAAGAAAAGATAAGAAATTTGAGACCAAAAAGTGACAAAACTTTAGAGAAACGAGGTTTTTGAGGAAGAGAGAAAATTTAAATCGAAAAAGTAGTAAAAATGAGAAAAAAGGGTAATTTTAGAAAAAATGTGAAAAAAAAGGATAATTTAAAATTAATTATTTACCTGTTAATTTTGTAAATATTTAAACGCAACAATTAATTCTATTATTTTTAAGTTTCCTACTTATGATTAGGTAATCATGTTTGATATTAAATTATGTATTTTTTTATAAAATACCGGCTCTTAAAAAAGTTATAAAAAAATGACAGAAGATTGCCACTTGTCACATTTAAGATATTTTAGAATAAAATCGCAAAAAATATATAATAAAGCTTACGACGATCTCGTAAAATGGTGTTGGAGAAAAAAAAATTGAAGACTGTAGGTACTACCAAAAATTGTTTCCTATACTCCTTTGTGAAAGAATTTGACAGTTCTGAATTAAATTAGAATAAACAAGATAGCTGGTTTCAAAAAATTTCAGTCCCATGGGAGTAAAAGTGGCGAAAATGCGGGACTAAAATACTAGTTTCACTCTCCGCGGTGTAAAAACGATTTTTTGAAATTTATAATATTCCGGAGTTAAACGACAAAATCCGAATTTGTCGAAAATCGTTTTTTTGCCAAAGCACTGTTATTATACAAAATTTGGAATAACTGTATTAAAAGTTTTTGTTGTATTCTAACATCGTTATAAACCGCCATGGTTAAAATCTAAATCTGATATTTTGTCTCTTCGGGGCCACCATCAACTGTATATTTTTAAATACGGATCTGTCTATTTTATTCAATATTAGTAAATCGCTTCGAATACTAAATTCAACGATATATCACACTTGATTATTCCGTTACGTTTTGTCTTTTCGAAGCCACCATCAACTTTATTTTTTTAAATACGGACCTGTCTATTTTATTTAAATAAGCTATAATAAATCTTTCAGTAGATCAGCTAGGACAATACTGGCTCACGCTTCATACATCATTCGATAGATGGCGCCACTAACCTACAGACAAGGTGGATGCCGAGGTCAAGGCCAAAGACTCGGTCAAGGTCAATAATAAATATATATAGTTACTGCGCAGAACCAAATGCAAAAGGGGCGTTATTATTTGCCTGATAAGGCGTAAAAATATCTGAAATAATAGCTTATAAGTGATATATGTTTGGTAGAATTTGTTAAACGAAATAATCGAAAATAAGTTGGTGCGTGCTGCTGACTATATCTACGTTCTAGGCAAACAAAAAGCAGACTTTTTACTCAAGAAATGTCACATTTTCGGCGTTTTTCCCATCATCATTGACGTTTGCAAGTTTGATGAAACGCCCTGTGCAACAGGGCCAATTTTCCTGTACCCAGAGAAATGTGGAACGTCTACGCCAGTGGTTTTTAAATATAATATTACCTATGTAGTTATAGATTGCCCACCCTGTAATAATTTGAAGCAATATATTATACATTTTTGGAATCAGCTTAGCAAGGGCAATCCGGAAATTGGAAAAAAAAGGGGGGTTCCATTTAAAAAAAATGGTGATGACGTCATTACACGAAGGTGGTTCACCCTGTATATTAGATTATGATCTGAAAAAATAGTAAATTGAAATCAAAAATCGACCTTTTTCGGGAATTTCTAATTTAATCGTTAATTTAGCTAATAATGAATTTATGCGTTACTTTATGGACGCACTGTATATATATATATTATTGACCTTAGCCTTGACCGTGTCTTTGACCTTGACCTTGACATTGACGTTGACCACGACACCGACCTTGTCTGTAGGTTAGTGACGCCATCTATCGGGTGATGTATGAAGCGTAAGCCAGTATTGGCCTAGCTGATCTACTTCTTTCATAAAATAAAATACTATTGTAACGCTCTTTACGTCGTCAAGCGGTATTTTGGGGCCTTGGTCTAGATTTAGGATTGCCTCGGGCGCCACCTTCCGATTATAGTGTGAAGGCCACTTGCTCGGGCAGCGTCAGTAAAGAAAAAATACTCCAGGGGTCGTTATGGTATCGACCAAAATCACTGGAGGTCTTTACTTGCCCTACCTGAGTATTTGCTGCTACGATGTTATAATTTACAACCAAATAATGTAATTAACCTTAACTCAACAATTTTAAAACTTTATTAGCTTGTAGACACTTTTCCTATTATTTAAACAATGTTTTAATTAATTAATTAATTAATCTTCATACTTAATAATCTTTACTGATCATATAAAATGTCTCTAAAACACTCTACAAAAATTCCAGCAATTTCCAGAGATAATTAGTACAGTAACTTAATTGCGAACAAGCGTCTTGTCGATAAGAAACAAGAAAAGGAAAGAGTATTATAGAAGAACAAGCAAAGAATGCCATTTTCCTTTGAGCAAACCATTTTAATTCAATCGTCTTAAGCGTCGCTCAATCCGAGGGAAAAGAGGGTATTTGTAAGCGATCGAGGGGGTAGAGAGAGGGTTTGTACTTTTTTCTCGGAGATTCCGCCTTCGTCTGGTCGAGGTTAGAGTAAATGATGCGAAATTATTAACGATACTGTTTTACGAGGTTGTTAAAAAAGTAGGTCGACAGGGTGGATTTTTTTATTATTTATGAACAAGCTTTAGGATGTTGGGATTAAGGTTTAAAGCAACCCATAGCGATTACCTTATTCTGTATTATACACTGTTTTTCACTTTAAAATTTTGTCAAGACGGTAGAGAAGTTTTCATTCATAATCCATAATTTTTAGACTAATGGATTTTGTTACTGGATATAATTTAGTACCTAACTTAGTTGGTATTACTCAGAATTAATTAAAAATATAAGGCTGAAAATTAAATTAAGTGAACTTTTATTCCTATGTGAACAAACAACCTCCTGTATATCATTTTAGTAATTTTTCCAGCAATTACTTCGGTCCGGACCGGAAGTATTAAAATCATAAAAAAATTTGAAAAGTCTTGTGCTTAAAATAACTTTTCTCGATGATTTGAGCCACCCACCACACGATTAGGTGAAAACAATTTTCATGCCCGTCGGTCTGGATTGGATGGATCAAAAATTGATATTTCCGCCATTTTTAAAAACATAGAAACAGGTCATAAGACTTTTTTATGTCCTAATTATTAAAAAATTAATTCGCTTAAAACTTTATTCGATTTGACCTTCATGGGTGGAATTGGAGGGGGTTAATATTTCAAAAAATTCATATCCGCCATTTTTAAAAATATTGAAACAGGTCATAAGACTTTTTTATGTTCTAATAATTATAAAATTAATTCACTAATTTTTACGATTTTTTACGGATTTTTAAAAAATTAAGAAAGGAAAAAAATGGAACAAATCGTAAAAAATCGTGAAAAATCATAAAAAATCGTAAAAAATCATAAAAAGAATCGTAAGAAATCGTAAAAACCATGAAAAACCGTAAAAACCCGTAAAATATTATAATTATAATTATATAGAGACATAAGAACTAACTAGAACATATTTCTAAATCATTGAATTTTTTTAAATATTTGGAAATTTTTGAAAATTTTTGAAGTTTTAATCTTTCAAATTTGTGAATCTTTTTAATTTTTTGAATATTTTGAACTTTTTGGTTTTGAAATTTTTGAATTTTTTAAACTTTTGTCCCTTAAACCTGACCATGTGAAAATATTTGTTCATTTTACCATTTCAACTTTATTTAATCTTTGATTTTTTTTAATATTTTAAAATTGAAATTTTTACTTTTTTTAGAATATGTCTTTTACCACTCAATTATTTGTCCTTTTTTATTACCCCTCTCATTTCAATTAAATTTGAACCACCCTGTATATAAAATTTTGGGGAATATCGCCGTTTTTCCAATTTTCCGGTAAAATTATATATTTTCTAGAAAGGGAGATTTTAGATAATTAAACGCTACATTTTTTGTTTTATGTTCTAATTATTATAAAATGAATTTTCTAATATTTACGTTTTTTTACGACTTTTACGGATTTTTAAAAAATTTAACATCGTAAAAGAATCGTAAGAAATCGTAAAAAATCGTAAAACATCGTAAAAAATCTTATACAATTGTAAAAAATCGTTAACATTCGTAAAAAATCGTAAAAAATTGTAAAAAATTGTAAAAAATTGTAAAAAATTGTAAAAAATTGTAAAAAATTGTACAAAATTGGTAAAAACTGGTAAAAAGTCGTAATATTTCGTAAACAGTCGTGAAAAATCGTAAAAAAATCGTAAGAAATCGTAAGAAATTGTAAAAAATCGTAAAATATCGTAAACAATCTTAAAAAATTATAAAAAATCGTAAAAAATTATAAAAATTCGTAAAAAATCATAAAAATTGTACATAATTGTAATAAATTGTAAAAAATCGTAAAATATCGTAAAAAATAGTAAAAAATCGTTAAAGATCATAAAAAGTCGTATAAAATCGTAAAAAACCGTAAAAAACCCGTAAAAAATCGTAAAAAATCGTAAAAAATCGTAAAAAATCGTAAAAAATCGTAAAAAATCGTAAAAAAACTGGTAAAAGTCGTAACATTTCATAAATAATCGTAAACCGTAATAAACAATTGTAAACAATCGTGAAAAATCGATAATAAAAAATTTTAAAAAATTGTAAAAAACTGTTAAATATCATAAAAATTTTACATAATTGGTAAAAACTGGAAAAAAGTCGTAATTTTTCGTAAATAATGATAAATCGTAAAACAACATAATGAAAAATTTAAAAAAACCGAAAAAAAAAACTGGAAACATCTGAAACAATGGAAAAAAGGGGTAATTTCGGAAAAGATCGAAAAACGCGAGTAAATTAGAAAAAAACGAAAAAAAAATTAAAATAGAATAAAATAAATCATAAAAAATCAGAAAAAAAAACAAAAAAAAAGACGGAAAAAATGGGGAAAGATAGGAAAAGTTAAAAAAAATAGGAAGAAAACCCCTAAAAAATTTAATTTCAGTAACTGTATGTGTTTATACAAAAAGATAAGGAACTCTTGACCCATTTTAAGACTATTAATGTACCCATTTAAATTAAAAAAGGTAGAATGTTGAATTATGGAAAATAATTCTTTTCGCACATAAATATTTACAGCTGTATATAATTAACCGAGGAAATAATTTTACGTAGTCCCATACAAATATTATTACCGGAAATTGTCACTTAATCTCAGTATAAAAAGGTGGTTAAAAACTCGAAAAATGACCAATTAAATTTCAATTTTGAAACTACCAGCACCGTCACCGAAGTTTCAGTATTCAGCATCGAGACGCAGACGTCCATAGATACGACACACAGTTCTATTTTATTTCTTCAAAACTCAATCTATTTTTATAAACTAAAATACCAGCATCAATTTCTTCACGTGTTCTGGCCTTACAGAGCTGAAGACTAGACCAGACGGAGCTGAAGTACCTGAAAACCAGAGCTGAAGTACAGGGTGGCCAACTAAGAATGCGAGGTACTGTATCTATGAACCTAGCCATCGTAGAGGGTTGCGGCAAAAAAAGTTACGACTAAAACGGCCAAGAGAAAAACCTGGAAAATATTTTCAAGTTTCTGAAATGGCCGCTAGGGGGCGTAACTACAATCTTGAATCTAAAAAAGTTATGTTTTTGTGAAATCCGCTATATTAACCTAACAAAAAAATACTTGATCTTTAAAGTCGAGGATAATCTGAATCTTTTTTGTTCGACAATTTTTGCTGTATCTCTAAAAATAAACTGGTGGGGGGTATTCAAAGGTTTCCGTAAAAAACACCATGGATCTTTAAAACGGCTGAGCCGATTTTAACCAACTTGTGCTGATTGAAAAGAGCGATTCTTGGACTACAAATGTTATAATAATTAGATTTTTGCTAGTTTTACATGTCGCCGCTAGAGGGCTTTTTTCGACATTCCGACAGAAATGGTTAATTTTCTCAAAAAAAATAAATGCATTGGTATAACTTTTTTTTCACGAAAAAGTAGCTAAATGATGCTTAAATAAGCTCGCGAAAACCGCATCTCGATATCTTATTCCTAACCTAAAATTTAGGCCAAAGAAAATTTTATACGGAAATCCCTTACATTTTTATTTTTTTTAAACTATTTTTTCTGGAATTCAGAATAAAATCACCTTTTTTGAAAATACTGCAAAATGGCGCTAAAAGGTAAGTAAGTAATGCTAATAATAAAAGGCATATTTTTTGTTTAAATGCATATTCACAATGGGTATATACGAAAAAGACAATTAATAGGAGCAGGCCATGGAATACAACAAAACAAATACCCATTCAAAAATAAATAATCCTCAAACTGTCAATAGTTGTCAATAGTTTTGCGTTACTTTGAGCAATTTTTGTGCTTACAAAATGCGTTTTACGAACGATGAAGCTGTTGATATGCTTGCAGTTTATTTTGAATGTCTTCACAATGCCGCAGTAGCAAAAATAGTTTACGCGTCCTGATATCCAAATCGGCGTCTTTGCGATGTGAGATTTTTTCCCCGATTAGTGGCGAGCTTACGAGCCAATGGCAGTTTTCGGCCTTCGTTTCAACGGCAAAGAATTGGAAGAACACAAGAAAATATTAACCACGTACTGGGATATATTGAAGGAAATCCCCATGTTAGCACAAGAGCATTATCCCTTGAGTTGGGCATATCACGAACAACGGTTCAAAATATTTTGAAGGACCATAGGTAAGTTCTAATGGCCTTCAAAATATAGAGATTTATTTGAATTTACCTTTTTTTTATTACTTTTAGAATGCACCCATATCATGTCGTTTTGCATCAGGCCTTGAAAGAGAAAGACTTTGATCGGAGGTTGGACTATTGCCATTTGATGTTAGGCATGATACGCGAAAATAGAGATTTTTTATTTCAAATTCTTTGGACCGATGAAGCCACCTTTAATAGTAACGGGCGAGTCAATCTGCATAGTATGCAATAATATGCATTATTGGTCTGCAGAAAATCCGCATTGGTTGCGTGAAGTTCAGCACCAAGGGCGTTGGAGTTTAAATGTGTGGTGTGGCATACTGGAAGGCAGAATTATTGGGCCACATTTTTTCGAGCAATCTCTAAATGGCATGGTCTTTCTTGACTTTTTGGACAATCAATTACCGTTGTTGTTGGAAGATGTGCCACTGGAAACACGGCAAAACTTGTTTTTGCTGTTGGATGGTTGCCCAGCACATTTTTCAATTATTGTGCGAGAGCATATTAATGCAGTATTTCAACAGCGGTGGATTGGAAGAGGAAGTCTGTTTCCATGGCCTCCGCGATCACCAGACCTAACTTCTCTAGATTTTTATTTATGGGGACGGTTAAAGGACATCGTGTTTCAGTCTCAACCTACGACGAGAGAAGATATGAAAAACCGGATTCGAAATGCAATACGTAACATACCGAGAGCCGAAATTGAAGCTGCAGTTTTGTCTACCCATATGAGGCTTCAAGAATGCATAGAGCATGATGGTCAACATTTCGAGCATTAAAAACATTTCTTTTTAAATCGGTTCTTTTTAGGGCCACAACTAAATAATAAAAAGAAATTCCAGAAAAATTAGTTTAAAAAAAATAAAAATGTAAGGGATTTCCGTATAAAATTTTCTTTGGCCTAAATTTTAGGTTAGGAATAAGATATCGAGATGCGGTTTTCGCGAGCTTGTTTAAGCATCATTTAGCTACTTTTTCATGAAAAAAAAATTATACCAATGCATTTATTTTTTTTGAGAAAATTAACCATTTCTGTCGGAATGTCGAAAAAAGCCCTCTAGCGGCGACATGTAAAACTAGCAAAAATCTAATTATTATAACATTTGTAGTCCAAGAATCGCTCTTTTCAATCAGCACAAGTTGGTTAAAATCGGCTCAGTCGTTTTGAAGATACATGGTGTTTTTTACGCAAACCTTTGAATACCCCCACCAGTTTATTTTTAGAGATACAGCAAAAATTGTCAAACAAAAAAGATTCAGATTATCCTCGACTTTAAAGATCAAGTATTTTTTTGTTAGGTTAATATAGCGGATTTCACCGAAACATAACTTTTTTAGATTCAAGATTGTAGTTACGCCCTCTAGCGGCCATTTCAGAAACTTGAAAATATTTTCCAGGTTTTTCTCTTGGCCGTTTTAGTCGTAACTTTTTTTGCCGCAACCCTCTACGATGGCTAGGTTCCCAGATACAGTACCTCGCATTCTTAGTTGGCCACCCTGTACTTGAAGATCAGAGCCGAAACCGTTTTCAGATTTCAATTTGGACCAATAGTAACGGAAATAGATTCGTTCTCTATCTAACACGTTGAATTCCCTATATCTAGGTTTGGAGCTGTATAGACTATCTACTAAAATCCTCTTTTATTTTTCAAATAGACTCTCAAGTATACTGCTTACTACAATACACTTCAGTTGTTATATATTTTCAAGTTTCATCTGTTCTTCGTCTTTATATACGTGGAATTTCCATTGTAAAATTTTAACGTTGAAAAAATAAAATCCGAAACAAAAGAAAAAACCATTATGAATTGTTTACAAGTACTATAGTAAATATAAACTGTAATATTTGAAGTATTTTTATATTTTAGCGCTCCCACTATTTTTTCTCTAATAACGTTTTCGAAATCTGTATGAAGTATAAAATACACGAGGTGGTGAAAATGTCTCTCTGGAGATAGCGGCTTGAAATTAAATGTCTGATAATGAGGAGTGGGCCCGAATTTGAGGCTTAAAGTAAGAAGCTGAGAAATGCTTTCGACGAAAACTTTATATTATGACAATTTCATTGTCGACAAGGTAATTCCTTGCAGAATATATTTAGGCATCGGAATTGTGACAGAACAAATTTGACCTTTTACTAACAAACGGATATTTTTTACATAATATGTAGATATATAGAATATATGTAAATAAGGTTCCCATAAATAAAAAGTTTGTTTCTTATACAGGGTGAAGCAATATTGTAAAAAAGTCGGTTGTATCACCCATATACTTTCCCGACGAATATCCAGAGATGAATATTTTTACAGACCTATTCAAGTCAAATTCCCTGACATATTGTTTCTGTCATTTTTTGACACTGACATTTTCGTTTGACAGATGTCGTATAAAAATTAATGGGTTCTTCCGATGGATAACCCAAATCCATATAATAAATATCAGCTCAATCGGATTAAACGTGTGGCATCTATCATAGAAGCACACACTCAGACAAATACACAGACAGACAGACACACAGACAGACAGACAGACATACACACAGACAGACAGACTAAATGATCTTAATCGTCTCAGGGGATCTTAAAATGTATATTTCCATCTTTCTCGAAAAACTTTTTTAGCTCATTCATAATACATTTTTTCCACACTCGAATTTTGAAATCATCAAGACTGCATTTTTTTCACAAGAATTTAAAAAAACAACAGAAGTAAAAATGCGTTTTCTTGCACACGAATTTGTAAAAATAGAAATAAAAAACACATTTTTCCACAAAAAAAAAAAACTAGAAAAAAATTTAAAAGTGTTTTTTCACAGACGAATGTGGAAAAAAGCGAAAATGCATTTTTTCACATATAAATTGGTATAAAAGCAAGAATGCATAAAAATCAAGAAAAAAAAACAGCAAAAATTCGTTTTTTCACACATACATTGGGAAAAAAGTAAAAATGGATTTTCTATATAAAAATTGGAAAAACAGCATACTTTTTTTACACAAATTTGAAAAGAAAACAAAAGCAAGAATACATTTTTCCTTATTCTAATTTGAAAAAATGCAAAGTGCATTTTATCTCATACAAATTTAAAAAAAAAAACAAGCAACAGTGTATTTTTCTACACGAAAAACTAGAAAAAATAGCAGAAATGCATTTTTCACACATGAATTGGGAAAAAAGTAAGAATGGATATTTCCACATAAAAAATTGAAAATAACAGCAAAAACTCATTTTATTTTCAACAATTTCGAAAAACAAACCGAAGCACGAATGAACACTCGAATTTGGAAAAAACGCAAAAATGTATTTTTCCACAAAACAAACTTTTACATTTTTTTATTTTTGACAGGTGACAGTTTGAAAAATAATTTTGACTGTTCTGAATATACCACCTGTAAATTAATTTTGAAAAAACTAAAGATATTTTCACGAATGCATCTTTTCACTCGGATTTAAAAAGTAAAACACAAGCAAAAATTTATTTTTCTGTCTTTGAAATTTAAAAAAAAACAAATGAATTTTTTTTCACACATGAATTTGAAAGACAAAAATAAAAATGCATATTTTCACGCATGGATTGGCAAAAATCAATAATGCATTTTTTCACACAAAAAAATTATAAAAAAAAGAAAGAATGCATTTTTTCACATACGAATTTGAAAAAAAAAGGAAAAATGCATTTTTCCACATAAAAAATTGGGACAAACAGAAACAATGACTACGCACTCACTCGAAATGGGAAAAAACAAAAATGCATTTTTTCACACCCGAATTTGATTAAAAAGAATCAACAATGCATTTTTCCACACACGAATATCGCAAAAAAAAGCCAGAATGCATTTTTTCACACTCAAATTTAGAAAACAAAGCACGGATGCATTTTTTCGCACAAAAAAAGTATAAAAGCATTTTTCACACGCGAATTTGAAAAAAAAACTGAAGCAAGAATGCATTTTTCTACACTCGAAATTAAAAAAAAGGAAACGTGCATTTATTCATACACGAATTTGAAAAAAAAAAACTGAAGCAAGAATGCATTTTTCTACACTCGAAATTGATACACGAATTTGAAATAAAATAGAAGCAAGAAAACATTTTTCCACACTAGAATTTTGAACACACGAATTAAAAAAAAAAAAACAAAAATGAATTTTTTTGCATATGAATAAAAAAAACAAAGGCAAAATTGCATTAATTCCAGTATTTACATTTTTTGACAAACCTCGTATACGACTAAAAAAAATTAATATCTGATGATTGTACTGTAAGGTTACAGATAATAAAAAAAAAAACTTTTTTCTACAAGCGTGCGGAAAGTTGTACTTTTCCGCACTGATTTTATAAATGCTAAAATGATTAAAAATTAATTCTTGCTTGGTTACTATGATTACTTTCACTAAGAAAATTTTTGTTTAATGACAAAAAAATATTTTTGCTAAAATTTTTTTTTAATTCTAGGCGCTTGTAGAAAAAATTTTGTTCCTAACACTTGCGTAAAGTATCTTTTCTCCACTTAATTGCATGCCCGAACTCCGCTTCGCGTCGTTCTGGCAACTGCAATTGCGTGCGGAAAAGTATAACTTTCCGCACTTGTTAGGAAAATAACTATTTATGAATAACTTTTTTCCATAAAATTATTAATAAAAAAAACTATTCCATTTAATTCCAATTCACGTACTATATAAACATTTATAAATCTAGTAAATTAATAAAGTCACAAAGCGCATTTTAATATAAAACTAACTTGAAAAAGTTGACATAAAAGTCAGTGAGTTTAATCTAAAGTGGCACTTTGTTTTTGTAGAAACTTTCAAGACCTTGTCACACGGTGACAAATTGAATTCGCTAACTATTGAATAATCGCTTAAAATCAAACGCAGGGAACCGAAAAGAACATTTTAATTTTTAAATTTTACTCAGCAAACTAGCACCTGCTAATCGCTGCCAGTTTTATTAATAATTGAGTCAATTTTATCTTCAGTGGCGTACTAAATTGTTATGTAAAATATGCCCCAACCATCAATTTCTCAAGACAAAGCATCTGTTTCTAACAAATGGGGTAAAAAATTATACAATTTTAAGCGATTATAAAATTAAATAATCAAAATTTTATAGCCCCATTTGATTTTTTTCAAATATTATTCAAAAGTAAAAAATCAAAATTTAAAATTCTTATAAACTAGTATTTTTTCAGTGGAAAAAATCTCAGGTTTAGGGTTATTTTATTTTGTAATGTCAATCGAGCTCTTCAACTTCTTCCCTTTTTTACTGTTTTCTTTATGTTTCAAACTATTTTCCACTTTCCCACCTCCATTTTTCTCCTACTTTTTTGCTAATTTCTTTATTTCAAACCTTTTTCTATTTCCCTTTCTTTTTTGTTGGAATTATTATTTCCCCCAAAAATTCAAATTTTCCCCCACCATGCACTCGGACCAATTCAATCAAGCTCTTCGACTTCCTTTCTTCTTTTTCTTTTTTTTTTATTGTTTTCTTTATGTTTGAAACTTTTTTTTAAACATTTTTTTTCCACTTTCCATCCTCACTTTTTCCCCTACTTTTTTATTTATTTTGTTTGTTTGAAGCTTTTTGCATTTCCACCTCTTTTTTTAGAGAAAAAAGATAACTGTAAGAAAGTAGATAAAATAGGGGAAACTTGATTGATTTAATAATTCTAACTTTAGTAACTTCGGATCAATCAAGCTATCAAACTTTTTCCTTTTTTGTCTTTACATTTTTTTCTTTTTTCTTTATGATTCAAACTTATTTTCAACTTGTTTTCCAATTTCCCGGTCTGTTTACCAATTTATTTTTATTAAACTATTTTTCCATTTCCCCCTCTTTTTTCAGAGAGCTTGATTGATTTAATTGCTCCGAACCTCGCTGCGCTCGGCTCGGAATGGATTGTGGGGGAAAGTTTGAATTATTATTTCCCTTACCAATCCCAGTTTTCGCCCACCATCCACTCCGAGCCGAGCGTAGCGAGGTTCGGAGTAATCAAATCAATCAAACTTTCCAACTTCTTCCCCTTTTTTCTTTACTTTTTTACTATTTTCTTTATGCTTCAAACTTTCTTGTCAACTTTTTTTCCAATTTAGCCTTCTTTTTTACTAATTTCTTTGTATCAAATATTTTTTGTTGATGAGGGAAAGTTGGAATTATTATTTCCCCACCAATTCTAATCAAGCTCTCCAATTTCTGTTTTTTTTTCTCTACTCTTTTACTGTTTTCTTTGTTTCAAATTTTTTTCTATCTGTTTTTTTTTCACTTTCTCTCCTCCATTTTCACATACTTTTTTACTAATTTCTTTGATTCAATCTTTTTTGTATTTCTCCCTCTTTTCTCAGAGATTTAATTTTCTTCGAAACTCGCTGCGCTCGGCTCGGAGTGTATTGTGGGGGAAAGTTTGAATTATTATTTCCCCCATCAATTCCAGTTTTCACCCACTATCCACTCCAAGCCGTGCGTAGCGAGGTTCAGTGCAATCAAATCAATAAAGCTTTCCAACTTCTTCTCCTTTTTTTCTCTACTTTTCTACTGTTTTCTTTATACTTCAAACTTTCTTTTCAACCTTTTTTCCAATTTCCCTTTCTTTTTTACTAATTTTTTTATCAAACTTTTTTTTCCATTTTGCTCTCTATTTTGAGATAGTTTGATCGATTTAATTGCTCCGAACCTCGCTGCGCTCGACTCGGTGTGGATGATGAGGGAAAAGTGGAATTATTATTTCCCCACCAATTCTATTTTTTTCTCTCCATCCACTCCGAGCCGAGCGTAGCGAGGTTCGGAGCAATCAAATCAATCAAGCTCTCCAATTTCTGTTTCTTCTTTTCTCTACTCTTTTACTGTTTTCTTTATGTTTCAAACTTTTTTCTGTTTTTTGTTTTTTTTTCACTTTTTCCCCTCCATTTTCACCTACTTTTTTACTAATTTCTTTGATCTTTTCTCCATTTCTCCCTTAATTCTCAGATATTTAATTTACTTCGAAACTCGCTGCTCTCGGCTCGGAGTATATGGTGGGGAAAAAATGAAATTATTATTTCCCCTACCAATTCTAATTTTCCCTCACCATCCACATCGCAATTAAATCAATCAACCATTAATCGGACCTTTCATACTATTAGTAGTAATAATAGTAAATTACGTATAACACAATAAAACGAAGGTAAGAAAATAATTTTTGTTTTGATATTTTTTTCCCAAGTTTATTGCACGATTTTTTTTATTCTTCATCTAACAATTTTGTTATTTCTTGTCTCGATACTTTAGTTAGAAATTGTTGAATATTTCTTTTAAGTTTTTTTGAATTTACATTTTTAATATTTTTTTGGAAGAAATTTTAAACTTTTTGACCCAGGTACGATACGTTTTTTATCCAATAGACTTGAACATAAAAGGTGTAATCAGTAATTATTATATCACTTGTTTCGAGCACTTTTTCCACCTCTAAATTATTTAAAGATATTTCTTGCTGTTTAAGATTCTTTTTTTGAATTTTCCATATTTTCAAAAGTTATGACATCCTAGATCCATGTTTTTTACTATCGAATCGGAAAAATTATAATTATCGGTTAGACCAGAGGTAACTTTCAAAAAATGAAATATATAATTAAAAATGTCCCACCACTGGTTTGATTATTCATTTTTTTTTCCTTTCACAACTCCCGCGGCCTCTATTTAGAAAGTAAATAGAGCAGGTCAAAAGGAGTCAATTAGAGCGGCTCACCTACATCGTTTCTCCTGCAGGAAACCCCTTATTCGCAGGAAACCCTAGACATTTTTGTTTAAAAGGCCAACTTTGATTTAAAGTGCCATTCTAACAGGTTGAGTTATGAATTTCCTTTAGCTTTTATATTATTTGACATTAACAGCTAATTAAGTAAAAATTTATTTTTTCTTAATTAAGATTCGGTGAGAATAATAATTTTAAATTATAATTACATTTTTTATGACGATTTTTATAGCTCATAAATGTTTATCAACCTCGAACTTTTTTGAAGCACACCTTTATATATAAATCTGATTGTTTGAGGCGACAGTCAGTCTCATTGTTTCACTACTTCAATAATATTTAATTAAATTAGAAAAAAAAAACCAAAGTAAAGAATACATTTTTTTGTGAGTATTGTAGTTTTTGAGATATTTACAAAAAAAAGAGAAAAAAATTGATATTCCATCCCTTTTCACTCCTTGTAAAACAACCTACAAGTCTATTTCGTTTCAAACTATTTTGAATATTTAACTCCATCATCTAATGAACATTTGTTCAAATTTTGGTAAATTTTAAATTAATTTTTTGGAAATTTTTGTTTTGGGTGACTATTTTTGAATCTGTCACTTCGAAGGACCATATTTTGGTTAAAATTGATACCAGGGCAATAAAAAAAAAAACATTTTTAATTTACAACTTTAATAAGAAAAAAGATTTTAATATCTATAATATTTAGATAGTTAGAGTCAAACAAGGACACAAGTGTGTTTTTATTTAGTATTTAAAAATACTAAATTTATTAAATTATAAGAGATATAATAAAGTCTTTATCAGGAGATCATTTTAATAAACGTTTGTTTTTTGTCTGTCTAGGTTCTATAAAGTTTAAATTTATTATTGTTTTAAGTAAAAGTGTATATATACAATGTATTGATAATATCCATTGGCTAGAATATTTGTCATTTCATTATTCTATCTATATTGATAAGGAATCATGTGAAATTTAAAATACAATAAAATTTCATTTTTTTGGTTTTCAATTTCCAGCAATTTTTCCTGGCCACTTTTACTATAATTTTTTTTTCCGACATTTCTATATTCAACTGTTTCCGATATACACAACCGACGACCCTTTTTAATTGTACTGGATTATCCGTGGGTCGGGAAAGTAAAAAGGCAAAAAATCTTACATGTGTATTCAATCAATGTTTTACTTGAGGACATTCTACTGCACCAATTTCAACCAAAAATTAATGGTTTAATTCGAGGCATACATCAACCCTTCACTAATTGTAGAAGATTACACACAGACACACAGACAGACCTCACACTGAAACTGTCGGAGGACCTCAAAATGGATATTTCCATCTATACCTCGAATTTTTTTACTCCTTCACTATACTTTCCCTTTGATTGGATCGGGAAATTAAAAAATACTAAATAAATTATGTTTTATTATTTAATCCGAAGTTTCAAATTTATGCCGCATTTTTACTTTCCCGACCCACCTCCTAGAAGGGAAAGTATTGTGAACGAGCTAAAAAAACATTTCGAGATAAAAACGGAAATATCCATTTTCGGGTGACCTGAGATGATTAAGACCATTTCCAGATGTATTCTTCCACGATAGAGGCCACCGTTTAATCCGATTGAGCTGAAATTTGGTATAGGGGTTTGTGTTACCCGTCGGAAGAACCCATTAGTTTTTGTACGACATCTGTCAAACGGAAGTATCACTATCAAAAAATGACAGATCAAATATATCACGGAATTGGACATGCAATATGTCATTTGAAAGCACTTAAAAAACTCTATTCAGAACAGTTAAAATTATTTCTCCAACTGTCACCTGTCAAAAATAATAAAATGTCAAAATTTGAAACTTTTACATTAAATATTTGAAAAATAATTCGTGGATTTTTTTCAATTTTTTTACAATCTTTTCCAATTTTGTCAAATTTTTTTTTTCAATTTGTTTTTGAGATTTTTTAAGTTTTTTTCAAGTTTTTTGATATTTTTGAGTTTTTTTGAGATTTTTAGAGGTTTTTTGAGATTTTTTGAGATTGTTTGAGATTCTTTGGGACTTTTTAGATTTTTTAAAAAATTATAGATTTTTTTGAGAATGTTTTGAAGTGTTTTAAGATTTTTTGGTTTTTTCAGGTTTTTTAATATTTTTTAAGATTTTTTGAAATTTTTTTGAAATTCATTCGAGTTTTTTAAGACTCTTTGAATCTTTTGAGATTTTTTAGAGATTTTATGAGATTTTTAAAGAGTTTTTGAGATTTGTTGAATTTGTGTTTTTAGGTTTTTTGAAATTTTTTGATTTTTTGAGGTTTTTTAAGATTTTTCAGATTTTTTTGTTGAGATTTTTTAAGGTTTTTTAAGCTTTTGAGATTTTTTGACTTCTTTGAATTCTTGGAGATTTTTTGATCAAATTTTTGAGATTCTGAGACATTTACTATTTTAATTTTTTTAAAATTTGACGTTTTAAATTTTTTGAGATTCTTTGTGAATTTTTAGATTTTTAAAGAGTTTTTGGAGATTTTTGAGATGTTTTTGAACCGTCTAAAGATTTTTTGACATTTTTTTTAAAAATATTTTGAAGATTTTTTGATTTTTGAAATTTTTTTGTGGTTTTGAGGTATTTTACCTATTTTGAAATTTTTTTTATTTTTGAGATTTTTGAAATTTTTTGCGATTTGAGATTTTTTGACATTTGAGATTTTTTGAGTTTTTACTTTTCCGATCCACCTCCGAGAAGGCAAAGTATTGTGAACGAGCTAAAAAAAAAATTCGAGATACAGATGGAAATATCCATTTTGAGGTGCCCTCAAATGTTTAAGATCATTTCCAGATGAAATTCTGTCTGTCTGTTTGTCTGTGTGCATTCTTATACACGATAGAGGCCACAGGTTTAAACCAATTGAGCTGAAATTTGGTATATGGGTTTGAGTTACCCGTCGGAAGAACTCATTAATTTTTATACGACATCTGTCAAACGGAAGTGTCACTATCAAAAAATGATAGATGCAATGTCACGAAATGTCACGAAATTGGACTTGTCGGGAAAGTTTTGGGGCGACACAACCGATTTTTATAAATATTCAACTGGAATGTTTGAAACTTTAAAAATTCAAAATAAACATATTTAATTAATTTTTTAACGTGTTCTATACAAAAGATTATGAAAACTCTTGAACTTTTATAGAGACAACTTTTTACCATAACCTTAAAATTTTCGAGAAAAATGCGAAAAATAAATTGAAATCAAATACCACTTATTTAGTCTGTATCTCACAAATCTATATTTTATTATATTGATTTAGTAATTTGAAAAATTATTGGGTTGTTTTCAAAATACAATATTGATTAAACAAACAATTTAAACTCAAAATCATAAAATACCTTTAAACGACTCGTTGTCACGACCCTATGAATTTTTGAAAAGACACACACCAGTTGCTCTATATTTGTGTATAAACCCCACATGCATTTTTAAAAATAGCCATTAGCTGTAATACCTAGATTATGTACCATTTATTGAAAATCAGGTTAAAATAAGAAAAAAAGATAAGTGATTTGCATATATTTTCTTCTTCACGAATTTAGATAGTTTTAAAACAATGTTTTTTTTTAAATTTTTAATGATATTTATCGATTTTTTTTAAATTTGCTTAAGAGCATGATTTACTTGATGAAGGGCAACGGTATAGTCGGAGGAAACAAATTTTATATTTGGGGGAGGAACTTCTCGCGTTTCTCGGTCACTACAGAGGTAGCTACAAAAATTGGTCGAACTGTATCGACTGGATTTATGATAATTCGAGTTTACGTCATAAATTAATTTTAATAAATTGGTAACATCAAGTTCTATTATATATGAAATATATCGTATAATATTTTTTATTTTAACTTTACTCATATAATAAATATCTGACATTTTACTTGTTAAAATAGTTATATTTGTATGAGACTTTTGGGTTTAATATAAATAAGTGAATGAAAT
The DNA here is from genome assembly GCA_963243735.1 of Neocrepidodera transversa. Lineage (NCBI taxonomy): Eukaryota > Metazoa > Arthropoda > Insecta > Coleoptera > Chrysomelidae > Neocrepidodera > Neocrepidodera transversa. The sequence goes on along the minus strand of OY725347.1, from coordinate 3,966,737 downwards.
AAATGAAACATTTATTTATAAAACCATCAGGCATGCAGATAGATAAATTTATACAATAAATTAATTATGAATGATAATTTTTAGAAGATTTTGAGCTATAATTTCAATTATTAACACGTTAAGCGCCACCTTGAATAATCTTTTATACATCTTTTATATAAAACTTATTTTTGTATATGTACGCATAATAGAAACTAGTAAAAGGAATAATCTCTGCGCGATTTGTCAAGACTACGGCCCGTTTACTTCAGCGGAAGAAAGTCCCATTCCAAAGAATTGGAAATTTTCCAAAAAAAATTTTTTTTTTCAAATTTTTAAATTTTTTTCCCATGCGATATGAATATCAATCAACGGGTGTTGACTTGCACAGCGCCTTAAAAGAAATCAGTATCGAGATATCTCGAATAGAAGTTTCACTTAGTAGCCGGGCCAAGGATCCTCGGATCCTCGGACCCGAAATAGCTCATCTTCTGATAGAGCCTTCCTATTTTGAATAAAAACCGATGGCCGAAAGAATTTTCCGGATCGGACGTACCATTCTCGAGTTATCGTGCGCACAGACATCCACACAGACAGACATTTTTTATTATTCGCGGAAAATCAATTTTCTCCATGTTTCATGACACTTTTGGAGCAAAAAAATTTTTACTACGGTTTGCCCAACTTCACCCAAGGCCGAAGTGTGGCGGGCCGTAATAATAATGCACCTCCGAGAAGGGAAAGTATTGTGAACGTGCTAAAAAAAAAATTCGAGATAGAAACGGAAATATCCATTTTCAGGTCCCCTGAGATGATTAAGACCATTTCCAGATGGAAGTCTGTTTGTCTGTCCGTCTGTGTGTATTCTCCCGCTATAGAATCCACGCGCTTAATCCGATTAAGCTAAAATTTGGTATATGGGTTTGGGTTATCCATCGGAAGAAACCATTAGTTTTTGTATGACATCTGTCAAACGAAAGAGTCACTGTCAAAAAATGACAGAAGCAATATGTCACGGAATTTGACTTGATATATGTCTGTAAAAATATTCATCTCTGGATACTTAAAATACATAAAAATGTTGTATTTAGATGGCACTAAATCGACTAAATATGAGGCTTGTTTCCGAAGCGAGTTCCTAACTTGAGTTGCGCATAATGGATCAGGAGTCTGCGCAGAACAAATAAAGGAAGAGTTATTTTATAATGTGCAACTCAGTATGTTCATAACAAGTTAGGAACTCGCTTTGGGAACAAATCTAGGTTTCGATTTAAATTTTAATGTTTTAAATGCTGTAGTAGAATGACAGAAGAAGACAATTAATGTTTTATTATTAAAGAACCAGTTTTTCCACTAAATAAAAATTCGTTTTTTGCATCAACGCAGAAAAATAAATTCAAACTTTTGTTTAATAATATGGAAAAGAACAGATATATTGGTCAGTTGAATCTGCTAAATACATATCATTTGTTAAAAAATTATGTAATTACAGAATTATTTATTTTTGTATTTGATGAAAAAAATTTGCAATATTAAGAATAAAACATAGTCCGCACCCTAACTTCAAAAACGTAATATATTTATAAGTGCATTTTTTGGCATTTAAAAATAGTTGTTTATTATAATAATTATAAATAAAAAACTATAAACTATAAACAATTGAATGCAAACTAATATGGTGGTTTTTCCCACTGATCAGCTATTTACTCACTCACTTACTCCCATATAGAGTCCCAACCAAAAAGTAGTAAGTGTTGTCATGGGCAACTTTTGACCCATAACGTTTACGATTATCTCAAACAGTATAAAAGCAAGTCTCAATACGTCTATGGATTCAGCGTTCAATTTAACGTCGAAATGGCTATTTTTAAAACCGGAAATACATCTTCCGGTACAAGTTTTTAAACCGGAAGTCGTAGAAACCTGAAACTCGCCTATGGATATATTTAAAATGTGCCGAATTTATAGCCGTTGATCGTTTGTAGCTATCTGTTATAGTTTCTGAGAAATAGATGGCGACAGACGGACAGACGGATGGACAGAATCGTATCAGTAGTGGCTTTTTTCCTTAAAGGAAAACCTACCTAAAACGAAAAGTAACAATTAAAAAAAATTATATGAACGACTAAATATAAACACTTTAGAATTACTATTATAAAATTGATTTACTAGTGCGAACATTTAATATTTATCCCAGTGTTTACATTGCATTTAGTACGTTAATTAAAATTGCTTTTATCAAAAACATGCAATATTCATGTTCTTCAATGACCTCGATAATTGGATTTCTACATGAATTTAATAAAAAACATGACTCAGAAAAATAATGAACAAATATTATTCTTAAGTGTAAAAAAATGGTTTAGAGATGGAGACAAATTTACATTTATTATGATTTTTTTATCTTTAATATGTTTTGTAATAACTGTACTAGATTAAAAAAAGTTCTTACATATTGCATGTTTTGTGTCGTATTTCAAAAAATGAAAATCTGTTTATAATGACTTTTTTACTACCCACTACACTTTTCAAGCATGTAAACGCTACTGATAATGATCTAGACTCTTTTGCATTTTAGAAATTAAACCAAAACAGGATCGGATCTATAAAACAGAATTTTGAACTATAATTGTCAGTTTCGATTTTCCCAGAGGTTTTTAAGCACTGTCCAGTCCCTTTGCATAAAGGTAGAAGTTGAGTTGAACTCCTTAGCAATTATTTTTCATTTTTCGCATTTCGTTTTTACAGTTACTCTATCGGTTTTTTGCACTCGACAATGTGGTAAAATTTTTAAACCAAGTTGACCAATTTAATTTTTTCTACAAACTAGATGTCTTCTTGTCTTATTTTTTTCTGCATCCATTTCCCAACTAGTATCTAGAGACGAATGGTATAATTTTGAGGGTGTTGTCTTCAGAAAAATGGTTAGTCTAGTAAATATTTAAAAAATGGCAGAAATGTTTGTTATTGGTTTTAAATTTGAAGTCAATTGGTTATCTCTTCGTGTTCAGGAGTACCATTTCGTTTCCCTGTTCAGGTCCCGGCAAATATCATAATATATGAAAAAGAGTTTCGTTCTCTTCCTCACATTTTCTCAGGTTCAGATATCTTTCGATTCCGGACACCTAGTGCAGTTTTAAGTTCCCATAACAGTTGATTGTCTCTGCGCTTGGTTGGATCTTCCATAAGTGTTTTGGACTCTCTTGGTCCCGGAAATTACATCCAGTATTCCCTGTGTTTGTCTCTTAATTGTTTCTCTAGTATACCCTTTACATGTTGGTATCTTGCTATGTTCTGCCAGACAATTAGGTTTTTATGATAGTTTAATACTAGTTTGGACTGTATCTTTACCCTTTTCATTGCTTCTCTTATTTCTAAGATCATCGCGCAACATCACATTTATACAAGCATTAGTCATTTCCGCTTGAAAGATCGTTGCCATAGATCCCAGGTTTATAATGCTTCCTGACTTCATACGATAGAATCCAGCATCTGTTCTACTGTTTTGGACCTGTCTGTATACCTCTGTCCTTGTCAGGTATGTTTACGTCAAAACGTTTCACAGAATTATGGGTGACAGGCATTCTGTCCGATAGCATAATTAACACCGGATTTTGTCTTAGTGTTTCTGTGATCATGAATTGATATCCTATTCTTGAAAGTTCTTATTCCTTACCGTTTATACTTAGCCTGTAGTTTGTTTCCAGTGCCTCTTTTTCCACTACAAGTTAAAGTGGAAGTAGCCCCACCAGAACTTCATAAAATCGATTGAGATCAAGTAAAAGTTAGTGAAATCATGTGAAATCAAGTAAAATTGAGTAAAATTGGCTAATAATCGAGTAAAATTGTGTATAATCAAATAAAACCGAGCAAAATTACGTAAAATCGAGTAAAAGTTAGTGAAATCGAGTGAAATCGAGTAAAATTCAGTGAAATCAAGTAAAATCGAGTAAAATGAAGTAAAACCTAGTGAAATCAAGTAATATTAAGTAAAATCGAGTAAAAGTTAGTGAAATCGAGTAAAATCGAATAAAATTAAGTGAAATCGAATATAATCGAATGAAATTAAGTAAAATCGGGTGAATTCAAGTAATATCAAGTGAAATCGAGTAAAATTAAGTAAAATCGAGTGAAAACAAGTAACAAATGAACATCGTGTGAAATCAAGTAAAATTGAGTAAAATCAGGTAATAATCGAGTAAAATCGTATAAAATTAAGTAAAAAAGAGCAAAATGAAGTAAATTCGACTAAAAGTTAGTAAAACGGAGTAAAATTGAGTGCAATCAAGTAACATCGAATAAAATTAAGTGTAGAATATTGTCTTTTATTATTTATTTTATAAATTGGTTTGTACGCCCATGTACATTTTTTTATATAGTCACCGCCTGGTACTGATTGGAATAACGATTGTCACAGTATGAAATACACAATTGCAAAGTTAACAATATTTTTAAATTATACCCATAAGTGTGTTGCAATAATCCCTCACATTAGGGTTAAATATATTATATTAAGTAAAATCGAGTGAAATCAAGTAATACCAAGTAAAATCGAGTAAAAGTGAAATCGAATAAAATCGAATAAAATGAACTAAAATCGACTGAAAACAAGTAAAATCTAGTAAAATGAAGTAAAAGTGAGTGAAATCGTGTGAAATCGAGTAAAATTGAGTAAAACCGGGTAATAATCGAGTAAAATGATGTGAAATGCTTGTGCCTAGATATTTTCTCTCTCTAGTTAGCTAAGAAACTCATCAACCATCAGGCACCACATCAGAGGGGAGAATAACTCCTCCTTGAGGTGGTAACGACTTAATTTCTTACGTTGTAAAAAGTGCTGTAAACATTCCTATGGTGAAGCATGCAGTCTACTCATCGCGTAATGCTCTGAGTGGCTCCTCGCCTCCGCATAGCAGCTACTAAGGATTCGTGTGAATCCGAGTCAAAGGCCACTTCTATGTCTAGAAATGGCGATAGGGCAATTTCTTGATAGTTCAATATTGTTCGCTAGCATGTGAATCAATTAATATCTCGTCCCTTATATATGTCAATCATTTAATGTTTTTAGAATATAAGATTTGACTTCTGTCTAGCATGTTTTATCTGGTTTGGGCATAAAAACAACTCTTGTAGACCTCAATTTTGCTGGTACATATCTAAATGCCAGACTGGCACGGAGTGTTAGCATAGCTCCTCCTGTCCCTTCTGGATAAGGGTCGAGAATATGCCCTCTGGTATCAGAGCCTATGCAAGTTTGGTCCTGTTTATAACTATGTTTACCAAGGTCCAGTCCTGCTTTGTGACCCTTAAACATTAAATAGTAAACTTCTTTGTTAATGTAGTCCCGGGGTTGAGTATTAAAATACTGGTCACATACGAAATAATATTCAATTCAAGGAATGTAGATACAATTTTCTACGATTTCTACCAATAAATATTTCTAGTTAAACACTTTTAGTGCAGTGAAACAAAACGCAATTACAATTATCGTGATTTACAGAAATCGGATATTTCATTAAAATTTCTGTATAATCCATGACTTGCTCGAATTGTGTTTTTACATTATATGAGTTAAATTGACTATTACAATCCATATGCTTCAAAAGATCAATTTTGATGTAAAAAAAATCAGAAAAACAAACGCAAAACCAACTTTGATTTATAACGATCTTTGGAAACATCTAGTTTTGCTTTTATTTTGTGAATCCACTTACAGGGTAAAGATTTCTTACTCGGTGGTTCCATAGCTAATATTCATTTGATAGTTCTCTAATTTTTAGTTTCAGCAACATAATATGAAAATTTTGCAGGTATCTGATTGATTCCTTATACATATTTATCTATGAATTTTTTAAATCATTTAAAACAGATTTCATCATCCCCGTTTTATTGAATGTGATATCCGATTCTAAATCTATTTCAGTTTCCTTTTTCATACGAGGCAAAGGCGACGTTCATCAAATTTATTATGTAACATAATAAATAATTTTAATTTGATACGATAAAGTGCATTGAATAGAAAATTTGCGGCAGATATTACGAATACCCCGATATTATTTTATTAATAGCTTGTATCCAATTTATATGTTATGTTGCCAGTAAATACATGTTTTTAATTGAGTTTAACTATAGTTGGTAAATAATAAATCCTATATGACAACGTTACCTTAATGAAGTATTTAAATATTAAATTATAACAATATTCAAATTGATTTTAATTGTATAAATTTAAACTATACCTCGTTCGATAAAATCAATCATAATTACATAAAACGGCACAAATTTTAAATATAAGATAAGTTATCCGATAAAATGTTAAACAAACTGTCCTTTAATTATATGACAAATTTAATAATTGTATTTTAAAATTTGAAATATAATAACGAATCCAATTAAATAATTGTATAGACGCTCAAACGGGACCCCACTTTTTATGCTGTGAAAAATTGGCACTGACATAATTTTTTTTTTAATTTACAGGTTAAAAATGTTTATCCCTTGAGAACTTGATTTTTATAAATCGTTGTGGGGTGGGTACCGGAATGGCTTGTGCGATCCTGCTCAAATTCAATAGGGTTCTTCCTTGGACAGAACTAACTAGGTAAAGTGAAAACCGGAACTCGATCGGAGCTTTCTTTCAAAAGTTACAGTGTTTACATCCAGATAGACTGACAGACAGACGTGCGGCAGGATTTTTTTGCATTTTCTGACTCTGGGAGCTCGGAAACGTGATAAAAAGTGGGAGTAAGAATTTTTTTTCTCAATCACGAAAATAATACTGATGCTTTTGGGCCTCAGTAATTTTAATATAATCAGCTATTAAGATACGAGTATGAGAATTGCGACACGAGTTTCATAATGAAAATGAGTGTCTTGTTATTAAATGTTATTTGCACGTATTATTTCTACGAACAATCATAAAAAATTAATTACTTTATTTTGAACATTCATTAAATTTATAATGGAATAACATAAAAAAATTGGGGCTTAGCAAAAACAATGAACTAAGTTTATACAATATTGTTCAAATTTCAGAAGCTTTTTGCTAAATTTGAACAAAATTGTACTGAAAATAACTAAACATACTATAGACGTAGGAAAAAAAAATCGGCTGCCCAGAACTTTCCCGGCTCGACCATAGAGAATATGTTATTTATTATTATTATTTTAAATACAAAATACTAAGCATTACATTAATTTATGGAACACTTTAAAAATATACGTTGTATAGAGAATTTTATAAAAGTTAAAGAAAATTTAATCCTTTACAACTTTGCACTAGAAATTTTAGCACTAAAATGCATTGTTTGTCCTCAAAATCAAGAAAAACTAGAGAAAATCTTCATGCACATTTGTTACGCGCCCTCTAGTGGCGCAACTATTGGAAATTCTGGAAAAAGCTTAAGACAAAAATTGTAGGGAATTTTATGCTCTAAAACTTTGTACTACAGTATTTTGCACTAAAGTGTATTTTTTGTCCTCAAAATCAATAAAAACTAGAGACAATCTACATGCACATTTTTTACACGCCCTCTAGTGGCGCAACTATTGGAAATTCTGGAAAAAGCTTAAGACAAAAATTGTAGGGAATTTTATGCTATAAAACTTTGTACTACAGTATTTTGCACTAAAGTGTATTTTTTGTCCTCAAAATCAAGAAAAACGATAGAATACCTACATGCACATTTTTTACGCACCCTCTAGTGGCGCAACTAACGTTTGAAACAAAAGTTATAGGGAATTTTATGCTCTAAAACTTTGTACTACAACATTTTTCCACTTTGATGGGTTCGGGAAAGTAAAATTGAATCATAGACATAAAAATCAACAATTATTTAAACATAAGCATCGGCTAGAAAAAATTTAAAAAAATCAATCTAATAGACAGCATATAAAATTAATAAGACAAATTTTTCGATTTTATATTTATCAAAATTTTTCCCAATAGTCAATAATTACAACGCTCTATATTCTTAAAACTCTCAATTTTAATTTATTTTAACCAGGGACCCGGACCCAAATGAAATAAGAGTTCCGATGTGGTTGGAGTTCTACATAATTTGAAAAATTTCGGTGCCGGTCCGGTTCTGGCCAGTTTTTTCGGTCGAAAGGATTTTTCCACAAAACGATTTTTTTTTTGAAAAATTTCAGATAATCTTCGTTCAATTAATTAGTTACTAATTAGTATTATACATTTGGAAATTTATTATGTATTAGGGTTTTATTTTTTTTCGCCCTCTAGCGGCAAAAGTATGTGGAATTCGAAAAAAAGTTAAAAATAAAAGTTGTAAATAATTTTATGTTCTAGAGTTAAATACAAATATTGTATAGAATTTAATTATCTAAAATCCACCTCTATTATGTTTTTACGCAAATGCATAGTTTTTTCCGAAAATTTAAAAAAAAAAGGCGAAATATCCTAAAATTTTAGAGCAAAAAATCCTACATTTGTATTTTTTTCGTTTTCTAATAGCAAAACTATGTAGAATTCGAAAAAAAGTTGAAGACAAAAATTGTACAGAATTATTTATCTAAAATCTTCCTCTATTACGTTTTCACTCAAATGCATAGTTTTTTCGGAAAATTAAAAAAAAAACGGCGGAAACACCCAAAATTTTAAAGCAAAGAAACCTACATTTGTATTTTTTTCGTCTTCTAATAGTTAAACTATGTAGAATTCGAAAAAAAAGTTGAAGACAAAAATTGTACAGAATTTAATTATCTAAAATCTTACGTTTTCCAAGGAAAATTGGAAAAACGGAGAAAAACCCAAAATTTTATGATGCACCCTTTTTTTATTGCGCATTATGAAATAATTGTTCAGCAGATCGAAACTTTTTAGTAAATTTTCCTAAATTGAAGTAATTACAAATTCATAAAATATACGAAATACATTAATACTATCAAAAAAAATAACTAACAATATAAAAAAAAATTGAAAAGACATAAATAAAGAAATCTGTAATATCTACGTATAAAAAAACATATTTTCTTCTATTATTAACAAAATCGTTATTAAAATTGTTTATAGGGAATTTAATTATTGATGAGGCTATCAAATATATTAATGACACAGTAAAAAAATAATAAACCATTTCATAACTGTATATCATCATGAATGGAAATAATATATTATTTAAGGATACTTAAATAAATGTACTCTATAGAAAACAATTTAATGTTCTCTTCGATTATAATAAAAAAAAATTACCTGATTCGATTCAATAGAAATATTTTTATCTGATACTAGAAAATTTATTTTCACAGAAATTAATTTAAATTTTGTGAATTTTTTTTTTTGAATAATAATAATAATCAATTTTTCTAAAAAGTTTTAAAACAAACAAAAATTTCAAAGCCACCCACCAGTTGATATCACTCGACGTTATCCAATATATTTCCGATTTATACTTCTCCAACTGCCTAATATTCCACTGACAGCCACTAAGAATCACTCACGGCACTCAATAACTTCCAAACATTTCCATATAGTTGTAAAAAAACTTAAGGATTTTTCCAGGATTTTCCAGGATTACGTATCGCAACGTCGCCCGTCGGCCTACTGAAGTTGTGGCAGCTTTCAGGAGGCTTGCCGATAGCTGTCTTTCTCTAGCTAGTGATACGGAAAGAGTTCGTCCTTTTTCCTTTGACAATACATGCGCCTCGCGTCCCGCCAATGGGTCTCATTGACTAATTTTGAGCCGGGAAAAGTTTCGTAGATTTTCTGTTGCGTTTTTTAATTCGGTTAATTATAATCAAGCGTAACATTTAAAATTTTATTTTATCCTGGAAAGTTTTATTTTATTTTTTGTTAATTTTAGCTTAAAACAATTTTTTTTTCTAAATTTTTCAGTTAAACTTTGATATTTTTATCGAATTTTATTTTCTGTAGTTTTTAAATTACTTGTTTTTTTTTTAATTCCAATAAAACAAAATGTCGCCCAACTTGGGGACAGGTCTATAATTAGACTTAAAATAAAGAGAAAGAAAAAGATATTCAAAGGACACTGGATAATCAAAGGACAATGGATAATTAAAGGATTATGGATAATTAAAGGATAATGGATAATTAAAGGATAATGGATAATAAATTAATCATGGAAATCAAAGGGACCATGGACAATCAAAGGTACCAAGATACTCAAAGGACAATGGATAATCAAAGGATAATTGATAATCCAAGAACAATTGATAATCAAAGGATCCTTGGCAATCCAAGGACAATGGATAATCAAAGGACAATGGATAATTAAAGGATTATGGATAATTAAAGGATTATGGATAATTAAAGGATTATGGAAAATTAAAGGATAATGGATAATTAAAGTTGATAATCCACGAACAATTGATAATCAAAGGATCCTTGGCAATCCAAGGACAATGGATAATTAAAGGACAATGGATAATCAAAGGACAATGGATAATCAAAACACAATTGATAATCAAAGGATAATTGATAATCCAAGGACAATTGATAAGCAAAGGATCCTTGACAATCCAAGGACAATGGATAATCAAAACACAATTGATAATTAAAGGACAATGGATAATCAAAGGACAATGGATAATCCAAACACAATTGATAATTAAAGGACAATGGATAATCAAAGGACCATGGATAATAAAATGACAATCGATAATCAAAGGATAATTGATAAACCAAGGACAATTGATAAGCAAAGGATCCTTGACAATCCAAGGACAATGAATAATCAAAACACAATTGATAATTAAAGGACAATGGATAATCAAAGGACAATGGATAATCAAAGGATAATTGATAATCCAAGGACAATTGATAAGCAAAGGATCCTTGACAATCCAAGGACAATGGATAATCAAAACACAATTGATAATTAAAGGACAATGGATAATCAAAGGACAATGGATAATCCAAACACAATTGATAATTAAAGGACAATGGATAGTCAAAGGACCATGGATAATAAAATGACAATCGATAATCAAAGGATAATTGATAAACCAAGGACAATTGATAAGCAAAGGATCCTTGGCAATCCAAGGACAATAGAAAATCAAAGGGATATGGATAAATCGAACACTATGTATTTTTCCATCCATCTCTTTCTCTCTTTTTCTACAGTATGATTTTTTTCTTATTTAGAATTTTTGTATATATCATTTTATCGAGAGGTTTGTTTTATTTGTTCTAGTTTTTTCTGATTTTTTGTTTTTTTTTTTGGTGTTTTTGATTTTTCTACATTGTGTTTTTTTTTGGTTTTTTCTCATTTTTTCTTGTTTTCTGATTTTTTATGGTTATAGTTGTTTCCGGTTTTTTTTTGGTTATTCTTTGGCTTTTGCAATGTTTTTCGATTTTTCTCGTTTTTTTCTCATTTTTCACATTTTTTTTTCTGTTTTTCTCATTTATTTTTTTATATTTTGTTCGTTTTACAATTTTTTCTCATTTTTTTTTATTCCTTTGATTTATATTTACGTTTTTTCTGTATTTTACAATTTTATTTTTCATTTTTTCCCAAGATTTTCTAATTTGTCTCTCAATTTTTTCTTTTTTTCAAAGTTTTTTGTTTTTTTTTTATTATTTTTTCCGATTTTTTTCTGATTTTTTTTCAGATTTTTAAATTCTTTTAATTCCTTCTCATTTTTTTTCATTTTTATGATTTTTTGATTTTTTCTTCTGTTTTTTTTTCAATTCTTTGTAATCTTTCCATATTTTTTTCTCATTGTTCTGTTTTTCTATTCTTTTTCTTTTTGGTTTTCTAGATTTTCTCATTTTTTTATTTATTTCATTCATTTTTTGTGATAATTTCAGATTTTTTTTGTTATTTTATTTTTGATTTTGTCGCGGTTTTTTTGCGATCGTTCTACGTTTTTTTCTGAAATTTTTCGATTTTTTGCGTTATTTTTAGTCTTTTTTTTTCGTTTTTTTTTGCGATTATTAGCGTTTTTTTAGAGGTGTTTTTTCGGTTTTTTGATTTCTTCTTTTTTTCCGTAATTTACAATTTTATTTTTCATTTTTTCCCAATATTTTCTAATTTCTCCCTGAATTTTTTTTTCAGTTTTTTGTTTTTTTTTATTATTTTTTCAGATTGTTTCTGATTTGTTTTCAGATTTTTCGATTTTTTAATTCTTTCTCGTTTTTTTTTTCATTTTAATTTTAGATTTTTTTTTCTGTTGTTTCTTTTAATTTTTTTTTTTTTCATTATTTTCCTCATTTTTTCTCATTGTTCTGGTTTTCTATTGTTTTTTGTTTTATTTTATTCACTTTTTGTGATAATTTGCGATTTTTTTGTCATTTTCTTGTGATTTTGTTACGGTTTTTTTGCGATTGTTTTACGAGTTTTTGTGAAATTTTTTGATTTCTTGCGTTTTTTTAGGCTATATTTTTTCGTTTGTATGCGATTTTTAGCGTTTTTTTTTCGGTTTTTTATTTTTTATTTTTTTCCCAGTATTTTTCAATTTCTCTCTCAATTTTTTCCAATGTGTACATGTTTTTTTTTAATTTTTTTCCGATTCCATCTGTTTTTTTTTTCGATTCTTCTAATTTATATCATATAATCTTATATGTTCAAAAATCCCCCTATGCTTATCAATTTGCTAACGCCGCCTTAACGTATTAATTTATTTTTTATTTTATATAGATTAAACGAATCCCATATGGCCTTTTAATTTTTTTTTAAACATGCTAGATTCAGATAGTCAAGACTTCTTTTAATAAAATAAATATGATTTACACAGGCTAGATTTAGATAGTCAACACTTCTTTTAATGAAATAAATATGATTTACGTAGGCTAGATTTAGATAGTCAAGACTTCTTTTAATAAAATAAATATGATTTACACAGGCTAGATTTAGATAGTCAAGACTTCTTTTAATGAAATAAATATGATTTACACAGGCTAGATTTAGATAGTCAAGACTTCTTTTAATACAATAAATATTTTTGGCAACACGTTTCACTGAAGTGAACGATATGGCAACAGCGGAGTGTGAACCTGCAGACAGGCGCATCTAGTTGTTAGTGCCGTAAATTCCGCTGAGTGACCAGTTATTGGCTTCAATGTGGAAATTGCCACAGCGGTACTTCAACGCTTGTTTTTTTTTGAAAAATTTGATATAGTTTCATGAAACTTCATATATTATATTTCTTATTGCAAAAGAAATGATTTATAATTTTTTATTTAAATAATTGGCTGACAGTGTTAAAATAAATTTTAGTTTTTATAAAAAAATCGCTTTTAGGTTAAAAATTAAAACTTAATTAGCGCTTAATCAAAGCTAATATTATATTTTTTTCCCTTATCCATTTATTATCCGAACACCAGTTGCTTAAATTCGCGTCTCTATTCACCAAAGTGAAACTTATCCATCAAAGTTTTTTGCGGTAAGAAGATCCTCATCAGACTGACTATAAAACCGACTAAAAGTCAGGTAAAAAAAAAGTTCAGTAACCCACCAAAGGCTCTCAGGCGACAGAATTTCCTCATAAAAAATTTAACCTCCGAATTTACGTATTTAGACTCCAGGAGAGATCAGAAATCTCGCTGTTCTTTCATTGATTTGAAAAATTATATTATTATTTTAGAAAATTTATCAAATTTCGAAAATAATATTTCTCTTATTGTATTTTTGCGACGTTGTCTAGTTTAAGAAATCTTCCTTAAATCTGAGTAATTTTTCAAAATATTTACCTAGCGACGTTGTCAAGTTTTCGAGATTGTCACTAAATCTGAGTATTTGGCGCCGTAACACTATTTCTACTGCTTTAAAATTGTTCCAAAACATCATTTTTACAATGTTGTCAAGTTTTAAAAAATGTATCCAAATTTTGCTGCTTTATACATTTTTGCAGATCAAAATATTTTATTAATTATGACAAAAGGACATTAGCATCTAACTTCGTTATTAACAGTCTGATTTAGGTGGGACAAACTGTATTTTAATGAGATTAAATACGTAAAGAAAAATTTGAAGCAATTTCTGAGTGTTATATTTTTGACATTTGAACGTTCGAAAATACTTTTAATTTAGTAAATAAACCAATTTTAAATCTTTAAATATTTTACTGTGAATAATTATTTTTTAGTAAACCAAATTAATTCTTTTTTATTATTAAATAATTTTTAAAGTTAAAAATTGTGCAATAAATATTTGTCAAGAATATTACCGTGTTTTCTTATCTTATTGATAACAACACGTGCATATAAACTCATTATCATCATTGCTTCAAATTTTTATTTACGTATTTAATCTATAAGGAGATGACTAATGCCCTTTAGCCTTTGGTGCCTGACAAGATTTTTATTTAAATATATATCCTGTGTCACATTTAAAATATAACACCTTTTTCCGCGTTTAATTTGGGCCAATAATAACGAAGTTTGACCTTAAGGCCTTTTAGTCTTTACTTCTACGCATGATTTTAGTTTATGTATTTATTCTACGTCACATTTATAATACAATGCCGTTTGTCTTGTTTAAATCTGCCTACTAATAACGGAGATGAAGAGTCAACACAATCAAATGCCTTGTTGAGATCATTAAGTGGACCAGAATGCACTTGGCTTATCTACTGACAAATTTTTCGAAAGTGTGTCATCTAGGTAATTTTAGAAATAATGAAATTTTAACGTCAACGCGTTGTCTTGCGACGTTGTCATGTTTTAGAGATTGTCCCTATATCTGAGGATTTTAGCTTCGTAACAGTATTTTTACTACTTAACAATAGTACCAAAATATCTTGTTTACAATGTTGTCAAGTTTTTGAAAATGTATCTAAATTTAAGGAAATTTTGCTGATTTATACTTTTTGCTGGTGAGTTTTGCAAGGTCAAAATATTTTATTAATTATTCGGTCTTGCGAGGTTGCCAAATTTTTCTAAATTGTGTCTGAATCTGAGTAATGTTTAGAATAAGAAATGTTTAACATTAACGTGTCGTCTTGCGACGTTGTCAAGTTTTCGAGATTGTCCCTAAATCTGAGGATATTGGCACCGTAACAGTATTTTTACTACTTAAAAATAGTCCCAAAACATTTTTTACAATGTTGTCAAGTTTTGGAAAATTTAACCCAATCTAAGGAAATTTTGCTACTTTATAAATTTTTGCTGGTGAGTTTTGCAAGGTCAAAATATTTTATTAATTATGTGGTCTTGCGAGGTTGCCAAATTTTTCGAAATTGTGTCTAAATCTGGCTAATTTTCGGAATAATAAAATTTTAACATTAACGTGCCGTCTTGCGACGTTGTCAACTTTCCGATATTGTTCCTAAATCAAAGGATTTTGGCACCGTAACAGTATTTCTACTGCTTAAAAATTGTCCCAAAACGACATTGTTACAGTGTTGTCAAGTTTTAGAAAATGTATTCAAATCTAAGGAAATTTAGTTGCTTTATACTTTTTGCTGGTAAGTTTTGCAAGGTCAAAATATTTTATTAATTATGTGGTCTTGCGAGGTTGCCAAATTTTTCTAAATTGTGTCTAAATCTGAGTAACTTTCGGAATAAAAATTTTTTGACATTAACGTGTCGTCTTGCGACGTTGTCAAGTTTTCGAGATTGTCCCTAAATCTGAGGATTTTAGCTTCGTAACAGTATTTTTACTGCTTAAAAATAATCACAAAACATTTTTTACAATGTTGTCAAGTTTTAGAAAATTTATCCAAATCCAAGGAAATTTTGCTGCTTTATACTTTTTGCTTGCGAGTTTTGCAGGGTCAAAATATTTAATTAATTATGTGGTCTTGTGAGGTTGCCAAATTTTCCGAATAATAAAATTTCAACATTAACGTGTCGTCTTGCGACGTTGTCAAGTTTTCGTGATTGTCCCTAGATCTAACAATTTTGGCACCGTAACAGTATTTCTACTGCTTTAAAATTTTTAAAATTGTCCCAAAACGACATTTTTACAATGTTGTCGAGTTTTAGAAAATTTATCCAAATCTAAGGAAATTTTGCTGCTTTATACTTTTTGCTGGTGAGTTTTGCAAGGTCAAAATATTTTATTAATTATGTGGCCTTGAGAGGTTGCCAAATTTTTCGAAATTGTGTCTAAATCTGAGTAATTTTGGGAATAATAAAATTTCAACATTAAAGTGTCGTCTTGCGACGTTGTCAAGTTTTCGTGATTATCTCTAAATCTGAGAATTTTCGCGTAGTAACAATATTTCTACAACAGTCATGTTTGCTGCTTAAAAATAGCCCTAAAACCTCATTTTTACGATGTTGTCAAGTTTTAGATAATTTATCCATATCTGAAGAATTTTTGCTGCTTTATACGTTTTTACTAATCGCTTTTGCAAAGTTAAAATATTTTATTTTTTTTTGGAACAATAAAATTTTAAGCTTAATGTGTCATCTTGCAACGTTACAAATATTCGAAATTGTCTGAGGATTTTTAAAAATATCTCCATAAAGTGTTATTTTTGCGGATTGCCAAAAGTGTATCAAATTCTGAGAAATTTTTGCTATTTTACAAATTTTCTCCGTTCACTTTTAAAACGTTAAAATATTTCTCTTATTCTGCTTTAGCGACGTTGTCCAGTTTTCGAAATTTTCCTTAAATCTGTGTAATATTTAGAACATAAAAATATTTACCCAAGTCCAACGTTGTCAAGTTTTCGAGATTGTCCATAAAACTGAGAATTTTCGCGTCGTAACAATATTTCATCATTTTTCACTAGGTGCAGGTTCCGGCTTCGCTGTTGCCAAGTTTACCCACACGTAAAACGTGATTCGCTTAAATAATAGATTTGAACATAATTAAACATGAGCTCTAGTAGCAGCGTGATATAGTAATCTAATACCACATGACCTTTTAATTTTTGTTTAAATACACAGGCTAGATTTAGATAGTCAAGACATCTTTTAATAAAATAAATAGATTATTACACAATCAAGTGAAAGAGCGAAGTGGGAACCTGCAGGCACCTCTCATGTTGTTGGTTAAAAATAGTCCCAAAACGTTATTTTACGATGTTGTCACGTTTTAGAAAAATTATTCAAATCTGAGGAAATTTTGTTACTTTAAAAATTTTTACTGGTCACTTTTTGCAAGTCAAAATATTTTATTAATTATGTGGTCTTGCGAAGTCAGTAGCGTATGCTCGGAGGGACCTAAGGGGCTCCGGTCCCCCCAATCTTTTTAGATTTTGAAAATTTAAAATAAATAAATTTTTGTTCTTTAAGCAGAATTTTTACCTATGGAAAAAAATATTAAATGTACGGACATGCTCCCCCTCCCCAATTTTTGTAGTCATGATACGCCAGGGTGCGAGGTTGCCATATTTTTCGAAATTGTATCAAAATCTGAGTAATTTTTGGAACATTAAAATTTTAAGCTTAACGTGTCGTCTTGCAACGTTGTCAAGTATTCGAAATTGTCTGAGGAATTTTTACAATTTTTTGCTATTTTACACTTTTTAGATGTTAAAATATTTCCTTTATTACGATTTTGTCAAGTTTTGGAAAATGTATCAAATTTTTTATATATTTTTGTCACTTTTGCGACGTTGTCCATTTTTGGAAATTTTTGCGATGTTGTCAAGTGTTGTAAATTTTCTTTAAATCTGATAATTTTTGGTGCGTAATATTTCCCAAAAAAAAATGTCATTGTTGCCAAGTTTTCCAAATTGTGTATAAATCAAAGTTATTTTTGTAAGATAAATAAACTTAAATTTCTCACCATATAGTGAGTAACAATTTTTTTAATTTATATTAACAGGGCGTTTCATTAAATGTTGTGATATTATATATAATTTTCGTAATAAAATTTGGACACCTTGTATATTCATATATTATTTCATTATATTTTTTGGTATCATAAATTGTTTTCTTAGTCTAAAAAAAATTGGAAAATTAATTTACCAAAATTGCTTCGTCTTTAATCAAAATCCCCAAAGTATTATACTAAGTAAATGTCTTCATAACAAAAAAAAAAAAAAATCTGTTAATGACAAAATCGATATTTAATGGTTTTGAAGGCCTATTTTTACTTGACCAGACCCTTAATTTCATTTTTCCTTGAATAAATATTCCAGTCGTACGTGTCAGCGTATAGCTTCCATTTACCCAAAATTTTTTTTGTTCTCTAATGTCAAGAACATCCCATTCAATTATTAATTGCCCCGTTTGCTTTATAACGTGACCCTAAGTTACGATGTTTCGATCCGATCAGTTGTTGAATAATATAGGATGTTCCAAAAAAATATATTAGTTAGTGCTACAGTCGACGTGTTAACATCGACCAATTATCGAAGGACCAAGCATTTTAATTAATTTTAATATATTAAAACTATGTAAGGGTTATTTTCTCACTACATTATAAACTTTAAAAATAATCAGATTAATTCATTCTTATCACTTAATATTCACTTGTATAACTATGTACAATAATTTTGTAAAATATTATAATGAAGTAATATAAACTAACATCACTAGAGCAAGAAATGTTTAATTAGTCAATTGTAGAAAAAAGTACACTATTCTAAAATCTGACTGCTCTCTCCGATAGTTAATGAAACAGTGATAGGGGAGGATAGGGTAAAACCGGCTAGTCGGATCAAATTAGTAATGCTAGAGCGCTAGCAACAGCGCAACCAAGGGCGGATCCAGGGGGGAGGTCATGGGGGTCATGACCCCCCCCTATCCTGTGATGTTTTTAATGAATACCAATAAATAATATAGCGCAAAATTTTCCGGGAGAGGACCCCAAGAAGTTCTTCACTAGTTATGACCCCCCCTAAAGTGAGAATCTGGATCCGCCCTTGAGCGCAACTACACCTATTTTAAGTAGAAGGGTAAGATTAGTAGCTGGAGGATCGATCATTATTTGTTTTTTCCTGTTTTTCTCTATTTTTATTTATTTTTCACCATTTCTCTTCATTTTTAACTATTATTCCATATTTTTCTATATTTTTTCCTATTTTACTTTGTTTTTCTATTTTTTTGTTTTTCCCCATTTTTTTTATTTCTCCTACTTTTTCTGTTTTTTCCTATTTTCCATGATATTATACTACTTTTCCTATTTTTTCTTGTTTTTCCCCATTTGTAATTGTTCCCTATTTTGTCCCATTTTTCACATTTTCTTCTATTTTTTCCTCTTTTTTCATCTTTTCTCCTACTTTTCCCTATTTTTAACAATTTTTTCTATTTTTCCATATGTTTGCCTATTTTTTTCCAATTTTTCATCCGTTTTCCTACTTTCCTTATTTTTCCCTATTTTTTACTATTTCACCTGATTCCTTGATTCCCTGTTTTTCCCTATTTTTTAGATTTTTCATGTGTTACAATTTTTTATTTTCCTTACTTTACCTTATATTTCACTATTTCAGCTTATGATTCCTTGATTCCGTGTTTGTTTTACTATTTTTTCCTATTTTTCCCAATTTTTCCTATTTTTTCATTTTTCGTTATATTTGACAAATTTCCCTACTTTTCCTTATTTTGCCCTATTTTTCCTGTTTTTCCCCATTTGTTCATATTTGTCTCTATTTTTATCTATTTTTTCCTATTTTTTCGTCTTTTCCCCTATTTTGAACAATTTTCCACTTTTTTACCATCTGTTTGCCTCTTTTTTTCCAATTTTTCCTACTCTTCTCCTATTTTCCATATTTTCCTTTATTTCTCACTATTTCAGCTCATGATTCCTTGATTCCGTGTTTTTTCCTATTTCTTTTACTATTTTTTCCTATTTTTCCCAATTTTTCTTATTTTTTCTTTTTGCCCCATTTTTCACAAAAGTACCTACTTTTCCTTATTTTGCCCTATTTTTTCCTGTTTTTCCCTATTTGTTTGTATTTGTCCCTATTACCTATTTTTTCGTCTTTTCCCCATTTTTAACAATTTTCTCTATTTTTCCATATGTTTGCCTGTTTTTTCCAAAATTTTTCCTATTTTTCTTATTTTCCCCTATATTTCACTATTTCAGCTGATGATTCCCTATTTATTATACTATTTTTTCCTATTTTTCCCAATTTTTTTTTCCCTAATTTTTCACAAATTTCCCTACTTTTCCTTATTTTGCACTATTTTTTCCTGTTTTCCCTATTTGTTCGTATTTGTCCCTATTACTATCTATTTTTTCCAATGTTTTCGTCTTTTCCCATAATTTTTCCCTATTTTTAACAATTTCCCCATTTTTTCATATGTTTGCCTATTTTTTCCCAAATGTTTCCTATTTTTTTCTATTTTTCTTATTTTCCACTATTTCAGATTATGATTCCTTGATTCCGTATTTTTCCTTATTTTCTTTACTATTTTTTCCTATTTTTCCCAATTTTTCCTATTTTTTCTTTTTTCCCTATTTTTCACAAATCCACTATTCTTTATTTTGCCCCATTTATTCCTGTTTTTCCATATTTGTCCGATATTTGTCCCTATTATTATCTGTTTTTTCTTATTTTTCGCCTTTGCCCTACTTTTTCCCTATTTTTAACAATTTTTTCATATGTTTGCCTATTTTTTCCCAAATTTTTCCAATTTTTTCCCATATTTTCCCGTTTTTTCCCATTTTTTCCAAAAAAAAATCAAATTCTACCCTTTTTTATTCTATTTTTGTTTTATCTGTATTTAATAGCAAATCAAATAAAAAGTTGGTGTTGTCTTATACAACTTTTTTTCAGTTATACAGGGTGATCCACATGGAAGTAATTACATCGTCGACATTTTTTTTAACGCAACACCCTATATATTCCTTATTTTTCCCTATTTGTGTTCTTTTTTGCTCTATTTTGTCCTATTTTCCCTTTTTTTCACTATTATTCCCTATTTTTCTAATTTTTTTCCATAATTTCCCGTTTTTTCCCTTTTTTTCCTAAAAATCAAATTCTACCCTTTTTTATTCTATTTTTGTTTTATCTGAATTTAATAGCAAATCAAATAAAAAGTTGGTGTTGTCTTATACAACTTTTTTCAGTTATACAGGGTGATCCACATGGAAGTAATTACATCGTCGACATTTTTTTTTAACGCAACACCCTATATATTCCTTATTTTTCCCTATTTGTGTCCTTTTTGCTCTATTTTTTGCTCTATTTTGCCCCATTTTTCTCCATTATTCCCTGTTTATGCCAATTTTTTCCGATATTTTCCCGTTTTTTTGTATTTTTTTCCTAAAAAATCAAATTCTACCCTTTTTTATTCTATTTTTGTTTTATCTGGATTTAATAGCAAATCAAATAAAAAGTTGGTGTTGTCTTATACAACTTTTTTCAGTTATACAGGGTGATCCACATGGAAGTAATTACATCGTCGACATTTTTTTTTAACGCAACACCCTATATATTCCTTATTTTTCCCTATTTGTGTTCTTTTTTGCTCTATTTTGTCCTATTTTCCCTTTTTTTTTCACTATTATTCCCTATTATTCCCTATTTTTTTCCATATTTTCCAGTTTTTTCCCATTTTTTCCTAAAAAAAAAATCAAATTCTACCCTTTTTTATTCTATTTTTGTTTTACCTGAATTTAATAGCAAATCGAATAAAAGTTGGTGTTGTCTTATACAATTTTTTTCAGTTAAAAAATCCCACCGGACAGCAATTAATTTTAATCATTTTTGTTACCAAATATTTTTATAAATTATTCTATGTTCTAGTAGTCTGTTTTTTTATTTTAATTTTTTTACATGTTTTATATCCGCAATGAACTAAATACCCACATTCTAGCTACCAATTTCCCAAAGAATATTCCACCAAATTTTCGTAAGAGAATTTCCATTAATTCAAACTTTTTGAAAACTTTTCTCGTCCTTCTTTCGTTCCATCGAATTAGATTCAATGAGTAACGGTCGGAAAAACGTTTTCAAGTGACTTCTGGAATGGCTGTTTAATACCGAGGGCGTACATACCCTACACTTACTAAAAGAAATTGCGAGGATGTATCAGTGGCGTAAGAAGGGTTTTTTTTTTAGTTTAAATTTATCATCTAAAATATATTTTTTTCAATCATCCTATTACGATAAATCAAGTCAAAAACGTAATATCTAGACACTCAAAACAAGACAAAATGCACCGATTCGTGACTTCGGCCCATCAAGCGAACACTTTTTATGGTGTGTTTATACCGGAATGGATTGTGCGATAGTAAGCAAACTTTTTACATACATGTATAGGAATATTTTACATGATATGAAGTGGAAAAATTTCTAAAAATTTGAATTGGAAAAAGAAAACCTAACCATGCAAACCACTTTTAATTTGTATGGTGGGTACCGGAATGGCCGATCCGATTCTGCTCAAATTCCTTGGACAAAACTATCTCGGTAAAGTGAAAACCGGAACTCGATCGCAGCTTTCGTTCAGTGTTTAGATCCAAACAGACATCCAGACGTCCGGACATGATTTTTTTACATTTTCGGATTCAGGGAACTCAGAAACGTCGTGAAAATGGAGGTAAGAAATTTTTTTCACCATTAGGAAACTAATACTGAGGCTTTAGTGAGTGTTAGTAAAATCAGTAACTCGTAGAGTCAATAAGAAAACTTCCTTAGTTCAATTTAAGGATTCTACAGGACAACAAACTAGAAAATCTAGCTTAGGACAGCGAAGAAAAACTAGAAAAAACCTACATGCAGATTTTTTACGCGCCCTCTAGTGGCGCAACTATTAGAAAATCTAGAAAAAGTTTAAGGCATAAATTGTAGGAAATTTTATGTTCTAAAACTGTGTACTACAACATTTTGCACTAAAGTGTATTATTTTACCTCAAAATCAAGAAAAACTTGAGAAAACATACATGCACATTTTTTACGCGCCCTCTAGTGGCGCAACTATTGGAAATTATTAAAAAAGATTTGGACAAAAGTTGTAGGGAATTTTATGCTCTAAAACTTTGTACTACAAAATTTTGCACTAAAGTCTTTTATTTGTCCTCAAAATCAAGAAAAACTAGAGAAAACCAACATGCACATTTTTTACGCGCCCTCTAGTGGCGCAACTATTGGAAATTCTTAAAAAAGATTTGGACAAAAGTTGTAGGGAATTTTATGCTCTAAAACTTTGTACTACAACATTTTGCACTAAATTGTATTATTTGTCCTTAAAATCAAGAAAAACTAGAGAAAACATACATGCACATTTTTTACGCGCCCTCTAGTGGCGCAACTACTGGAGATTTTAGAAAAAGTTTGAGACAAAAATTGTAGGTAATTTTATGCTCTAAAACTTTGTACTATAAAATTTTGCACTAAAGTCTTTTATTTGTCCTCAAAATCAAGAAAAACTAGAGAAAACCTACATACACATTTTTTACGCGCCCTCTAGTGGCGCAACTATTGGAAATTCTGAAAAAAGTTTGAAACAAAAGTTATAGGGAATTTTTCGCTCTAAAACTTTGCACTACAACTTTTTGCACTAAAGTGTATTGTTCGTCCTTAAAATTAAAAAAAAAGTAAAAAATTGTTACATCTGTATTTAATCAATGCCGGTCTTGAGGACCTTCTACTGTACCAATTTAAACCAAAATCTAATGGTCGCATTCTAGGTCGGTGTAGACCATCCATACCAAATTTCAGCTTGATTGGTCAAACGGTTCGGCAGTTATCGTGGAAGATTACACACAGACACACAGACAGACCATGCGCTGGAAATGTTTCAAACTTCTTGGGGGACCGGGAAAGTAATATTTTAAGATTAAGATAGATCCAAAAAAATATTATAATTTTTTTTTGCTGGTATAGCAGCATCGATTGCTATGATTATTTGGTTCTTTTTATGTGTAAAGTGAGTAGATATGGGAGGGTAAATGGGGTAATTATCCCCCCAGGATACGAAAAAATAGCACGAAAAGAAGAAATAAAATATATGAAATGTAGAAACGTACAAACATATTTGTCTAAAAGTTTGATTACCCCTGCCCCCAGGAAAAAGTACCCCCCACCCCCCCTATCCCAAGAAAAATAGGGTTTTATCGCGAGGGTTAGGAGAATTACTGTCGGAACAGATCCGGAAAAAGTGAAGAAAAATTCACGGAAACTCTAGAAAATTAAAGAAATAAACGCCAAAAAGTATTTTACGCAGAAAATCAAGGAAAAAGAATATAGAAATGACCACAGTTTCCATTAAAAACGAAACTAAGGAAAAAACATATATAAAGTGCAAATTTTTACAAAAATAAATAAATTTTTTCACGAAAGTTAGGAGAAATCTCTAAAAATGCCTAGAAAAAATTGCACATGAATTGGGAAAAAAGCATGAATAGATTTTTCCACAGTTCAATTTGAATAAAAAGAAGCGAGAATGCATTTTTCCACTGTTAATTTGGAAAAAAAGGAACAAGAATGCATTTTTCGACACTTGAATTTGAAAATTTGAGCTAGAATGCATTTTTGCACACTCAAATTTGAATGCATTTTTCCACTGTTAACGTGAAGCTGTTTAAAATTTTAAGGCACCATTAACTATTACAATATATACAGGGTGATTCATTGGGAAATGCGCATACTGTAAGGGTAGATGAGGCACACCGAGGTGATTCAAAATAACCTATATTTAATAGACCTGTCTTTCTTTATAACCTAGATACAGAGTGATTTAATAATTTTGTCCCTTTTTTTATTAATCATAACTTAAGAACCACCCTATATATTTTTCTAATATTTATTACGTACGTTTTTTGTCCAAACTTAAAAATTGTTAAAGAGCAAAAATTAAAATTAATAAAAAAAGAGTGAAAATTTGTAAAAATAGGCAGAAATAAGAAAAATGGTCAAAAAAAGCAAAAAAAAACAGGAATAAGGCAAAAAAGGGAAAGGTAAAAAAAATCAATAATAAGTAAAAAAAACAGTTAAAAAAGGGCAAAAAATGTTAAAAAGACATTAAAAAGGTAAAAAAAACTCAAAAAAATGTTAAAAATGATAAAAGAATTGTTAAATTGAGCAAAAATTAAAACTAATAAAAAAAGAGTGAAAATTTGCAAAAAAAGGGGCAGAAGTAGCAAAAATGGAAAAAGGGTAAAAAGTAGCAAAAAAACCAAAATAGAAGCATAAAAAGTTAAAAAAAAAAACAATAAATAGTTTCAAAAAATCAAAAGGGAAAAGAATTTAAAAATGATAAAGAATTGTTAAATTTAAGCGAAAAAAGACGTAAATAGCAAAAAAGGAAAAAATGTAAAATTAAGCAAAAAAAAAGGAAAAAGGTAAAAAAAATGAAAAAAGGTTAAAAAAAAAATCAATAGAAAGTCAAAAAAAAGCCAAATACGAAAAATTAAAGGGAATAAAGCAAAGACGCCATAAAAAATAAAAAAAGCAAAAAAGGGTAAAAAAGCAAAAAAGGCAAACAGTTAAAAAAAACATTGAAAAATTTAAGAAAATCAAGGAAGAGAAACTCTGATAATAACATTTGCTGCATTTAAAAAAATAATAAAATAAGAAAATGTCTATTCCGAGTAAAGCATAACTATACAGGGCGTTTGAAAGTTAGTAATTGATAAAAATATTTTGTCTCAAATACGGACCTGTCCTAAAGTTTTACATTAAGATTAAGATTCAGAATTTAATAGAATATGATATGGTTGATGATTTTATTGATTAAAGCTGAAAAATTATCATTTAGGAAAGAACATTTATTTTTTTTTAAGTTTTTGCCACCTTTTTAGCGAAAAATCAAGATTTGACTCAAGTTAATAAGTAACAAAATTCATTCAGTGTTATTTAACTTTTTCTGCTCTTTCCAAATATGTTAATAGAATTTTAAAATATTGATATACAGGGTGTTGTTTCGAGTCGAAACCTACTTATTAATTTTTTTAAGGCCGGATCTGTATAATAAGATTTTAAATTATTATATTAATCGACACCCCTTTGGACAAAAAACGTACGTACTAAATATTAGAAAAATATTTAGGGTGGTTCTTAAGTTATGATTAATTAAAAAAAGGGACAAAATTATTAAATCACTCTGTATCTAGGTTATATAAAAAAGCTTAAAACAAATAAAATTGGTTATTTTTTATCTTCGTTGATATTTTCTTCGAGTTCCCACCTGGTACCTCAGACCACATTATTCCACTTTTTCTGTCGTTTTTCTTTTATTTTTCCTTTCTGGTATTTTTTAAGTCAATACATTTTTTTTTGTATCTAATGTCAAGTATAATTTTGAAAAAAAAAAGGATGAATGTATTTTTCTACACCCGAATTTAAAAAAAAAGGAGCAAGAATACATTTTTCACAGTTAAATTTCACAGATTAAAATTTAGAATTACTAATTTTTCTTCCATATTTTTCCTAATTTTAATAATTTATCCTTATTTGTCTATATTATTCGCCATTTTTTCTTATTTTCAATTTGTCGTATTTTTTCCCTATTTTTCACTATTATCCCACATTTTTCTCTACTTTCCCTATTCTTAACTATTTCGCTATTTTTTCCTATTTTTTTCCTATTAATTTCTGTTTTTCATTATATTTTCCTATTTGTTTGTATTATTTCCTAATGACCCTTAAAGTCCCTATTTTTCCTATTATTCCGTATTTGTTCCTTTGTTTCCTTATTTTTCCCAGTTTTTACCTAATTTTTCACATTCATATTCCCTCTATTTATTTTTGTTTTTCATAATTTTTTTCTATTTGTCTTCATTTTTTCCTAATCTCCCTTATAGTCCCTATTTTTTCCTATTATTCTCTATTTGTTTCCATTTTTCCCCTATTTTTGCCTGTTTTTTCCCTACTTTTTCCATGGTTTTTCCTTCTTTTCCATTTTTCCATATTTTCTTCATTTTTTCCATTTTTCTTTATATTCCCATATGTTTCTCTATTTTGCTCTATTTTTCTCTAATTTGTCTTTTTCTTCCTATTTTGCTCTATTCTCCCTATTTTCCCCTATTTTCACTATTGTTCCCCATTTTCCTCTATTATTTTCCTATTTTTCCGATTTCTTTCTATTTTATTCCTCTTTTTCATTATTTTTTCATATTTTACTTATTTTTCCCTATTTGTCCTTTATAGTCCCTATTAATGCGTATTTTGCCCTAATTTCCCAATTGTTTCCCATTATTCCCCAACTTTTCCCATTTTGACGTATTTTTTCCTACTTAACTAGTTTTTTTTTCCTTTTTTTCACTTTTTCTTGTTTTTTTTCGTTAAATTATCCCCATAATTCTTATTTTACCTATTTTTCCCTATTTTTTTTTATTTTTATATTTTTTACAATTTTTTCATGTTTTTTTTTCTATTTTTTCAATTCTTCCCATTTTGTCCATATTTCCCCATTTTCCTATTATTCTGTATTTTTTCCCATTTCCCTATTTTTCTCATTTTCTCCATTTTTCCTTTTTCTCCTTTCTATTTTTTTCCTGTTTTTTATTATTTTTTTCTATTTTTCTTATTTTTCCCTATTTGTCCCTTATATTTTGCGTATTTTGCCCCTATTTGTCCTATTATTCTCCATTTTCCCCTATTTATTATTTTTTTCTTAAAAAACAAACCGTCATATATATTTTTTCCTACTTTCCCTATTTTTCCTATTTTCAGTATTTTACCCTATTTTTTCCTATTCTCATCTATTTTTGGTAATTCACCGTTTTTCACCCTTTTTGACCCCTTAAAATCAAAATTTCACAAAAGTCTTTCTTAGTGGGTGTCTATGAAAATATTTCGAAATTTCAAGTATCTGGGTTAAGTCAGGAGTTTTCCGCTTATATTATAGATTTGAACAATACTTATATTTTCCAATCTCTAAAAATTTTTTTGATTGTGTTAATTTTTTATAGATACGGCACTGACATTAAATACTTTGTGAAAGTTTGATTTGTCCGGAAAAATTCAACTTGTAAGTAGTTGCGGAAAAGTGCTAACAATAGCTGAAATTTTCTAGAAGTGACTTTCAATTTCCACATATTTTTGCGACAAATATTGAATGAAATTTATTTGTTTTAAGTAATAAAAACTTATTTTTCCGTCTGAGGAAAAATTTAAAATATTAAATTTTCATTATACAGAAATGTTTTTTTATAAACACGTTTTACTACGTCGTCTTCTGTTTAGTCACATCTAATTTAATTTTTATGGGTCCATTTCTCAGGCGCCCAAAAACGTCTGTTGGTCGAGATACTAAAATGCATCAGGACGAGTCGTCAAGGACACGGAAGGATCGCATGTTCCGGTCCGAGTAGGACGATTTTACGACGGTTTAAAATAATGTACCGATTCGCCGTTTCTCTGTCGAGTTATTTTTGGGTCTTGTAGGTCAGATCGAATTTAGACTCTTTTCTTCCTTTTATTGTATTTATTGGGAAATAGAAGGAAGATATTTTTTTTGTACAAATTTTTTAAAATGTCTTAAACTTAAATTGTAACAAATTGAAGAATTCAAGCAAAATGGGCATTTTCAAGAAAATTTCGTCGAATGTTTTAAAAAAAATAAGTGGAAAAGATGCAGTGATGTTGGAATCGTAAATAAAAAAACTTTGTATGTTTTGTTATTTCCATCAAATTTTTACAAATTTTTAAAAATTTTTACAAATTTTTGCAAATTTTTACAAATTTTTACAAATTTTTACAAATTTTTACAAATTTTTACAAATTTTTACAAATTTTTACAAATTTTTACAAAATTTTTACACATTTTTACACATTTTTACAAATTTTTCAATTTTTGAAATTTTCGAATAATTTTTTAATGTTTTTTGAAACTCTTGACATTTTTTATATGTTTAAAATTCTTGAATTATTTTTAAATAATCAAAAAATTTTGTTTTTTTGAAATTTTTCGATATCTTTTAGAAATGTTTCAATATTTGGACATATACTTTTTCAAATTTTTTAAAAAATTACAAAATTTTAAATTTTTCGAACTATTTGATATATTATTGAAATTTTTGGTACACTTTTGAAATTATCCACATTTTTGAAGTTCTAGACTTTTTTTCAAAATTTTGGATTTTTTTGATTTACAGGTTTGGGCCAATTACCTTCCCGCGGTTTGTCGAAACTAATAAAGATATTAAAATGAAAAAAAAAACTATTTTATTTGGTTCGAAAATCCCTACAACTAGAAAATATTTTCATTTATACAGAGTGATCCATATACGGACGGCTAAAAAAAATTGTAATTTTTTTAAATGACACATCCTATATATTTTTACATTTTTAGATTACTACTTTAGTGGCCTTTATGACAATATTTTACTTTTTTAATCGGATGCTGCGTTGCCAAGATATTCAAATTTTTATTATATTTTCTGAAAAATCGCTACATTTCAAAATCATTCAAAAATTAATATATTTTCCGAATTTGAAAATGAAACTTTGGTTAAAGTTAGTTTAGATATGGAAGTACCTCGTCCATATTTCATAATTATTTAAATATGTACAGGGTGTTTATAATATAAGATTAAAATTTCAAAATTGTAATTATAAAAATCTTTGTTTTTTTTTAAATGAAACACCCTGTATATTATTTAATATTTAGAAAGCCTATTCTACAGGCTTTCTATACATACCACATACTAGGAAATATTAAATAATATACAGGGTGTTTCATTTAAAAAAACAAAGATTTTTATAATTACAATTTTGAAATTTTAATCTTATATTATAAACACCCTGTACATATTTAAATAATTATGAAATATGGACGAGGTACATCCATATCTAAACTAACTTTAACCAAAGTTTCATTTTCAAATTCGGAAAATACATTAATTTTTGAATGATTTTGAAATGTACGGATTTTTCAGAAAATTTAATAAAAATTTGAATATCTTGGGTGTGTCATTTAAAAAAATTAGAATTTTTTTAGCCGCCCGTATATGGATCATTCTGTATAAATACAAATATTTTCTACTTGTAGGGATTTTCGAACCAAATAAAACAGTTTTTTTTTAATTTTGATATCGCGGGAAGGTAATTGGCCCACCTTGTATATTCGAAATTTTTGAATTTGTTTTTGTTGTTTTTTTTTTAAATTTTTGAAAATTATTTCAATCAAGTATTCAACTAACGGCAAAATGTTTAATGTATTTTTAAATATTTTGACATTTATAAAATGTTCAAAATTCTTGAAATTTTTGAAATTTCTTAATTAATCAAATAATTTTATATTTTTTGAAATTTTTCAATATATTTTAGAAATTTTTGAATATTTTGACATTTTTATTTTTCAAACTGAAAAAATTTGCAAAATTTAAAGTTTTTTAAAATTTTTGATATATTTTTGAAATTATTATTTTTATTTGTTTGTTTTTTTGAAATTTTGGAATTTTATGATATATTTTCGAAATTTTTGAATTTCTTAAAACTGTTTTGTTTTGAAATTTTTGAAAATTATTACAATCAAGTTTATTAATGTTTTATTTAAATTGACTCAAAATAGTAATAATGATAATAACTATACAGTGGAATAAATTCATTTTTAGTATTATTATGTACTTTCGGCAAAAAACCTGATACAGGTCGATTCTTATTTTTAATTTTCTGTAGTCTAAGAAAAATGTGTTATACAGGGTGATCCACATGGAAGTTGTCGTAATGGAATAAATTTATTTTTTTTATTTATCCCCTAAATCAAATATATTATCAAGAAATTCTGAAACAGGTCGATTTTTATTCTTAATTTGACAATTTATAGTATGAAAATATTACTCCCCTCTTGCACGCCCTCAAAATTATGAGACAATCCTTGATTTTTTTAAAGAAAAAACCAGGTCGTGTGACATCTTGTTTTAAAGGGATTTTAATTCTCTGTTCAGCAATATAAAGTTTTTTAAATTTAAAAATAATACTCCTCTCTTGCACCCCCTCAAAATTATGAGACCTTCCTTGAATTTTTTTTAAGAAAAAACTAGGTCGTGCGATACCTTGTTTTAAAGGGATTTTAATTATCTGTTCAGCAATATGAAGTTTTTTAAATTTGGTGCAAATATAACTGAGAAAATAAATTTATAAAATGGAAAATTTTGATATTTACATTACAAAGCTGGAACGAAAAGAATGTCACGTAATACTTTGATTGTATTTTTTTTGACAATAACCAAGGCAAATAATCCCATAAAAAATAATCTAGAGCGGTCAAATCAGAAGATCTAAGCGGCCATTGAATTGTTCTACGTCTTCCAATCCATTTATTTTGAAAAACTTCGTTTAAATTAATTCTGATCTATCAATTTCATTTGGATGAATAACATCAAGAAAAAGTCTTTTTAAAAAATTTCAAGGAGGGTCTCATAATTTTGGGGGAGTTTCAGGTTTTCTTAATAATATTTTTGATTTATTCCAAGTGTGATATATTGTCGGAATCGGATTTTTACTAGGATTACAAAAATGTCATAATATACAGGGCATTGTATTTACAAAAAATATCGAAGATGTAATTACTTTCATGTGGATCACCCTGTATAAAACTTTTTTTTCTTAGACTATAGAAAATTAAAAATAAAAATCGACCTGTTTCATGTTTTTTCCCAAAAGTACATAATAATACTAAAAATGAATTTATTCCATAAATATGAGCCACCCTATATATTTTATTGATTTATATAATAATTTATATTTATTTATTTGTGTTATATATTTTTTCATATTTTATACTTCTTATGGTTTATTAATTTATTTTACCGCATATGTAGGGAAAAATACATTGTTGATTTGTTTTTTTTTTGTATATTTTTTCCCATTTTTCCTATTTTTTTTATATTTTTCCCTATTTCTCCTACTTTCCTCTAATTTTCCTAGTTTTACGTATTTTTCTTAATCATTGGTTTTTTCTTTTTTCCGTATTCGTCCCTATTATTTTCTAGTTTTCTAAAGTTTCTATTATTTTTCACTATTTTCCCTTGTGTTTCCTATTTTTGCAGATATTTCTGTATTTTTCTTTAATTTCCCTTATTTTTTCATATTTTCACTAATTTCAGATATTTTTTCCTATTTTTGCTGATTTTTCAATTATTCCTTATTTCTCCCTTCCCCATTTTATCTATTTTTGCTACTTTCGTCTGTTTTCTATTATTTTTTCCTCTTTTCCTTTTTTCCCCTATTTGTCCCTGTTTTTTCCTATTTTGTTCCATTTTTCTCTATTTTTAACTATTTTTGTGTCTCTTTTTATTTTTTCCTGTTTTTCATGATTTTTTCCTGTTTTCTTTTTTTCTTTTCTTTTTCCCTATTTGTCCCTATTTGTTCCCATTTTGTCCCATTTTCCCAATTTTTCTCTATTATTCCCTATTTTTCCCTATTTTTACATTTTGGTACTAAAAACGTTTGGGTATCATTTGTTTTACCCATTTTCTTCAATTAAATCATAATGGTAGTTTTTATGTACATGTCTACAGGGTGAAATTTCAACTTTGCACCAAGAAAAACCAAAAACCATAAAAATTAAAAAAAAAAGCCGAGAGTGGTGTAAAAATAACGAAGAAAACAATTTTTTAACCAAAATGTATTATAGTGATTGAAGGAAGGCCCCTAAAGTGCATCCGATACTATTTTGAGCTAGGCTAAAAACATAAAAGAAATGGATTTTTTGTGTAGGAGGCTGTGATTTTAAATCTGACTGTAATTTTTAATTCCAAACAACTGTTCTAAATATATTTTTTGATATTGTCAAAAATAAGGGTACTTGGTCAAAATTCCTATTTTTTGCCCGCCCCTGTATACCATTTAGAAATTTGAAAGTTAGAGGCTGGCAATAACAGTTTTACGCAATGGACCAACTTTTATCAAGAATAAAATTTTCTGTCAAATTAATAAAAAAAAATTTTCCCATTTGGTGCAGACTTTTTGAGTCGCACTGTATATTGATATACTTATTCTATGTATCCACCGTTTTTCGTCCATTTCTACCCCTTAAAATAAAGGCCCAATCTAATAATAATAATAATATTTACAAGTTTTGTCTGTAAATCAAAAAAAAATCCCCGACCTCAATTTATGATCACCCTGTAGAAAATTATTTAGCAGCGCCAGGAAATCATTTATTGAATATAAAGCTAAAATTGTAAATCGTTTTGAAGCTTTTGTTACTCAATTATGCCCTTGTAAATTATATACTTTAGAAATATTTGATCTACCCCTGTTAACAACGTTTCAGGTGTCTTTATCTTGTCAAATGAGATTCAATTCCTTTGAACTACATTTCTTCAATAAAATCGTTTTTATCAATTTTAATATAGGCATGGTATTATTTTTAAAAAATGATGATATTCGTGCCTTTAGCACCCTGTATATCTTATCTTAGCCATAGGATGGACTTTGGTCCTTTGTACATAAATCTTTCATGCGTGAATTAATAGCGCACTATACCGATTTTTGTCACTTTATCTACACTTTGTCTAATCATTATTTACTTTAAAATAAGCTGGAAATTTGTAAAACTATCAAAATATTTCTTATAAATGGACTTACCGCTCATCTTGTGGCTTTTTGTTCACTTTTAATGTCTAACTAACACTCGATAATTGCGCTACCGTTTGCATGGTTTTTTTTCACAAGCATTCGCGTCGCGCACTTTACAACGAATTTTCCATCGCGTTTTGCTTTTTCCAGCAACATAATTCACGTTTTCCAAGTATTCTAACTCTAATTATACCGGTATAAGTAATAATTAATAATGTTTAAAGCGTCTAGATTCATCTTTGAAAATAAGAATGACATTTGACGTTTGACTTTTCTAGAATGTGAAGCAGTTTTTTCGTGACCGACTTGGACAAGTCTGGTTATCTCAGAGATATGGTAGGGTAGATGAGAGAGAAGCTGTATTCAACATAAACAATAAATGTTTACATTAGGACTCATAACAAACTTCTGAAAGCTGTGTTGACAGATTTAATTTATATAATATATTAGCATTTTATTATTTTTTTAAGTGCATATCAACGAACGTTATAAAAATTAATTGACGCTGAAAGTTGGATAATTTAGAAAATAAAATTTTATGTTTCAATTTCGAAATATTCCTACGCCCCTGAACCAAGGACGCTAACGCATTTTTCTGGGTCCTAATCAAAACGAAAGGTGCTTTTCGAGTCGAGATGTTGTGAACATCGGCTTTACATTGAATACCCATGTCTGTCTCTTTCTTGCTCTCTCTAACCTTCCCATATCTATAGGTTATCTTATAAAGAAGGCATATAATAGTGCGCATCTGCCATTTGCAAGACCCATTGCGTTCCACCAAGCGACAGCGAAATTTTCCTTCCTACTATATATTTTGATTAAGATAACAAATAAAATATCATACAGTGATGGAGATAATTATAATAAGTATGAAAATAATAAATGTTTAATCTTTTATAAAAATCT
This sequence comes from Neocrepidodera transversa, assembly GCA_963243735.1. Classification (NCBI taxonomy): domain Eukaryota; kingdom Metazoa; phylum Arthropoda; class Insecta; order Coleoptera; family Chrysomelidae; genus Neocrepidodera; species Neocrepidodera transversa. Next base: position 3,932,552 of record OY725347.1, on the reverse strand, counting down.
AAAAAATGTGGCGGAAGAAATCTTCAAAATCGAAATCGAAACTATATTCAAATTTGATACGTGAGGATTTTTGATGTAGGAGGTTATGAATTTTTTGTCAAATTTAATGAATTCAATATGGCTGCTCCAACATTTAATGTGCGATCACATACCTATATTATTATGTGATTTAAATACAAAATTACTAGTAGCTGAAATCTGTCATTTATAAAAAAAATATTGAACAGAGAATACCCAACCACCGTAAAATTTCAAGTTTGGGTATTAGCAACACTGAGTGACTCACAGTCCAGTGTTGCCAATCTGCGGGTAATTACCAGATTTTCAGGTATTTTCCTGCTTTGTGGGTATTTCAATTTTGCGGGTAAAATTCCATCTTCATCTCATGTCAATTATTCACTGTTTAGATGTTTTGTGGGACTGAGGCCACTACTACTAAACATTACAGCTATATTATTTCTCAAAAAATACATAAAAATAGTAATTTGTTTGCATTGAACACACTTGGCAACACTTCCGCATAATTCACATCAGATGTCAAAGTCAAATAGAAAATAGCCCCGGCATCTGAGGCATCAAAAAGGAAAAAAAGAAGAATATTATTTATTCTCCATTTAAGATTTAAGCTCTTGTTTATGTTATTTACATATTGCAATTTGTGTTGTATACACTGAAGAATAGTCCAATTTCTAATTTTAGTCTTCAAGCAGAACATTTTTTTAGTAATTAGCGCCGAACGAAAAGATTACCCGCAGGAAGAATAGGGGAGAAAACCCCTGACAATACTTCAAATTGTAAGTGGTTAAAATGCGAGTCTTTTTAATTCCATGCGGGTAAAATCGGGTATCTTGGGGTAAAGTTACGGGGCTTTTGTTGATTTAACATTGGTAACACTGATACTTACATATGACAGTTTGAGACATTAGGCTGAATAGCCCAGGCAGCTGAGGCCGTAAAAGAAGAAGAAGTTAGAGAAATCTGTCAACAACCATTGATTTTAATTGCAGGTTGGGTAAATTGCCTTTGGACATAGCTCAATAAAGGAAAAAGAAGAAGAAGAATTAAATGTAGGTTAGGCCGAATAGCCCAGGCAGCTGAGGCCTTAAAACGAGAAGTAGAAGAAGAAGTAGTTGCAGGTTAGAAAAAGAGATTATTGTATTTAAAAGTGTTTTAAATATAAGATGGAGATAAAACAAGAATATTCCGAAACAAATTTGTTAAAAGTTAAACCTGAGCCTTTATCACTTGGCCAAATACAGGAATTTACAATTAATGCATGTAATATAAAAAATGAAATTCTAGATATCAAAACAGAATTATCGCTTGTAAGAAAAGAAGTTGAGATAAAACAAGAAAATTTAATAGAAATTAAACCTGAACCTTTATTACTCTCTGAAATAGAAATGGAGAAAGTTCAAGAAACATCGTTTTATTATCCGGGAAGATAACTGCCAAAACCAGGATTTTAATATCAAAACACGTTTATCTACTACAAATATGGTTTTCGGGAAATATGACTGTTCAAAAACATCCAAAAAATAGTTTAAAGAGAAATAAAATAAAATACGAATGCCCAGTTTGCCAAAAATGTAAGTTATTTTTATTTCTTTAAAAATAGTTATATTATACATTAAAAAAAGACCATGCGGCTATTTAAACTTAAACCTAATTCGCATTAGGCTAGTAAACCAGTAAATTTACTAAATTTTCGTAATGCGTATATGTTTAGTTCCTATATTACTCACCACTGGATTAAATTTATGCGAACTACGGTTTAATCTAAATTACACATTAAAAATAGCAAAATATATTTTTCAAAATAGTAAAATAAAATTTTGTTTCTAGATTTCTTATCTTCAAAGTCAAGATTAAAACTTTTTAATCGGCACTTTAAAAAATGCTCTGTAATGTGTAATTTTTGTGGAAAAAAATCTAATGGAAAATTCCAATTTTGGAATCATGTAAATCATTTTGTAAAAAAAATGTGTAAATCTACACGTTTAAAACATTTGAAACTTCACATTGGAGAAAAAGTGAAATTGTTTAAGAAATCTGTTAAATGTGAAATTTGCTTTAAACAATTTACAAGTATATAGTAATTTAAAAAGACATTTAAAAATTCACACTGGTGAGAAATCTTTTAGATGTGAAACTAAACAATTTACTAGGAATAGTCATTTAAAATCACACTTAAATACTCACACAGGTGAAAAACCTTTTAAATGTGAAATTTGTTTCAAACAATTTAGTCGGAAAAGTCATTTAAATACTCACACGGGTGAGAAACCTTTTAAATGTGAAATTTGCTTTAATCAATTTACTCTTAATAATCATTTAAAAAGACATTTAAATAATCATACAGGAGAAAAACCTTTTAAATGTGAAATTTGTCTGAAGCAATTTGCTGAGAGTTGCACTTTGAAAAGACACTTAAATATTCACACTAGTGAGAAATCTTTTAAATGTGAAGTTTGTTTTAAGCAATTCACAGAACGAGGTAGTTTGAAAAATCATTTTAAAATTCACACTGGATAGAAAGCTTATAAATGTGTAATTTGTTTCAAACAATTTAATTGGAGTAATAGTTTGAAACATCATTTAAAAAATCATACTGGAGAGAAGTGTTTTAAATGTGTAATTTGCTTTAAGAGATTTACCGTGAGAGGTACGTTAAAAAGACATTTACTTAAATACTCACACTGATGAAAAATCTTTTAAATGTGAAATTTGCTTTAAACAGTTCACTGAGAAAGGTGCCTTAAAAAAACATTGAAAATTCACACTTAGTGAGGAAGATTTTAAATGAAAAATTTGCCTCAAGCGATTCGTTCGTAAAAGTTGTTTGAAAGCACATTTGATCATTCACATTAGCAAGTCTACTAACACACTAACGTCATAATTAATCATATAATGGTTAAAAATGAATTTTATAGTATATTATTTAATGAGCGGTAATGTAAGTCATAACTCACGCAGATGAAATTTAATAATTTTGAAATCTTTTAATTATACATTCCTCCCCAATTGTTATAAAATCTTTCTAAATTTCCCACGCCAATGGAACGTATTTCCAAGAATTTACTGCACACTATTTATATACCAAATTATAGTAGTGAGTTATTATAACTCACGTTGTTTGCTTATGGATATATGGTATCATAACCCACTAGTGAGTTATTATAACTCACGCTGTTTGTTTATGGAAACTATTAACTCTTTTTTAACCATTTTTCAAGATTTTTATTAAGAATTTTTCAAAGATTTTTCCAGAATTTTGCCAAAAATTTTCTTATGATTTTTTCAGGATTTTCCAATAATTTTTAAAAGTAATTTTCAAGGATTGTTTAAGAATTTTTTAATGAGTTTTTTCATGAAGTTTTGCGGATTTATCAAAGATTTTTTTTAGAAATTTTTACTTTTTAAGAATTATACACATTTTTTTACTTTTTAATGTATTTTCAAAGTCTTTTTTGGGGATTTTTTAATATTTTTCAACGATTTTCAAAGAATTGTTAAGAACTTTACAAGGATTTTTCAAGGTTTTTATTCCAACTCTTTTTTAACCATTTTTCAAGATTATTATTAAGAATTTTTCAAAGCTTTTTCCAGAATTTTGTCAAAAATTTTCTTATGATTTTTTCAGGATTTTCCAAGGCTTTTGAAGAATTTTAAAAGTAATTTTCATTAATTGTTTAGGAATTTTGTAATGGACTTTTTAATATTTTTCAACAATTTTTTAACGATTTTCAAAGAAATTAAATAAATACAAGAATATACTGGCGCTCTTTTTACCTTTATTTATGACATATCCTTCATAAACTGTAATTTAGACGAAATACTATATTAAGGCCGGAAATTCGTTAAAAGTAAAGTATATATAAAATATTGATATGATGTAAATTATAAATAAAATACTGTTGCTCAAAATTTTGTTTACTCTGACCATAAAATGTTCTAATTAGTTATTAATTAAGCTACACAACTTTCTTGTACTTTGTGCTGGTTTAGAGCCTTTTTGGTTAGTCCTTTTGACGAGTTTTCGTTGTTTCTATGTAAGAAGCATTTTAAGCCGTTGCTCCTTTTGTTTCAAACAAGGAATTTGTATTTTGTTTTGAGTAAAATGTAGAATGAAATTTGGAGATTTGTATAATGGAGATAAAGCTTCAAAAAGGGATATGTAGTGGTTTCATTTTAATGTGTAAGGGTTCAGTAGCGTGTTATATGAATTTAATGTAGTAATTACTTTGTTGCGTTTAATCGGAAAATTAATATTGTTATTATTCTTACATTTACGTTAAGAGGCTCACACACCACGTGACCTTTGTGTTTGCCGGTTAGAGAATTGGATGTAAAAATATTTTTTTAGTATTTTCCGGTTAATGTTAAATAACCCTACTCTCCAGTCCAATTTTTTCTGCGCAAAACAGGGTAGAGTACCATAAAACATAATTATTGGTATTTGGACGAGAACTCGCCTAATATAGTAACTAAAAATATACGGTTTTTTCATGATATTTAAAATATTTATCAGAAGAGCTACATTTTTCAAATTGGTCTAGAGAAAAAAGTTGATAGTCGTATCACTTTTACTAAAAAAAAAATTTAAAAAGTGCTACAGACGCGCTCTAAAGAATTAACTACAGCTTCCTATCTTTAATATTAACGGAGCGCTCGTCCAAAAACGTTTTCAGGCAAGATAACATATGATATTGGCGCCTCTTAATATCTAGAAACAGAACATGTCGAGAAATGTTCTAAGTATCAGTTTTAATTTTTTTCTGGAAAAAACGAAACGAAATTTTTATAATGAATTTTTTCGATGTATTTTTAAGGATCGCGCAGATCAAAAATATTTATTATAACTAAAATTGAGAAATGTAGCAATTTGAAAATTACGAAAAACATTGATTTTCGAAAACTCCATTTCTAGGAGTATTTTGGTCCATAAAGACCAGAATAATAGAATTAACGATAAATAAGCGGTATTCAATTTAATTATCTATAAAATCCCCCATTAATGTAAATATGTCTGCGACAAAATTATCAATCCAACAAACTTTTATCTTTCCGACAGTTCATGTTTCGAAAATAAAAAGCTTTTTATTACTATCTAAACTCAACTTTAAAGTGGGTTTTGTGTCTTTATCGAGTGATTAAATCGGCGTTTTACATTAATTACAAACTTTGTTCCCCAGCATGGCATCGCCTGCACACGCCTATTAATCTTCCTCTTCTGCTGCTCTCAGATGCAGCCTCAACCTCAAACCTCAACCCCTTTAAGTATATAATCAAACGAGGAAATACGAGGGGAAATTTTAGGGCTTTACCTTCGCAAATATTTCAATACTCAGTTTTAATTTTATTATAAATCCAAGATAAATTGTAAACATTTTGTCATTTTATAAATTTGTTTTATTAAATGACACAAAAATTATCGAAAAATAATTATTAGTTATATTATTATAAAACCATTGACTAATTTTGGTAAATACTTTTGAATTAAAAAATTTTTTGAATCCAACCCTGGACAATATCTAATATTCTATTCAAACATTACGCCCTCTGGCGGCCGCCATTATTATTTTTGCCAAGGGTCATTACTTTTGTGTATTTTACATCCATGTTTAAATTTTTTGTTTGTATTAATTCGTTGTATTTTTAAACAAATCACTATTCTTATGTACCTCAGTGTTCATAGTGAGTGAAAATAAACCCTAATTCAATTTTCCGTAACTTTCTCAAAGCAGAAAAATCATCGGTTTTTGTTGAAATTAACAAGCTTGTAGATAGACAACTTATGTTGATTCAGAAGCTGAAACTTGGAAACAATTAAATATTATATTAGAATGTGCACTTTGTATGATTTTATGAGAGAGGTAAGTCATTTAATAAATTAAATAGCGTTATATAAGAATTTTAACTTTTTAGAATGAATCGAAATATTTACCGAATCATTCTTTATGCAGAGTTAGAATGACTCATTATCATAGTTCATATTAATTATTATTAGCATGCATTCTAAAAAAATACTGTAATAATATAAAAAACAAATTAAAATCTATATATAAGCCGCAATTATGTAACATTATACTAATTTAAATAAACAAAATGGCCCTTAGCCTAGCTTTGAAATTTTCCCAAGTGGCGCTGCTATCTTATAGGCCATTTTTTAGAAAAGCCTTTTATATAATACAGTTGGCAACAATTTCCTTTTGGTAACCAGAATTGTCACTTGTCAACATATAACAATAACCCTAAATTTTCAACATATAATTTTAATAACAGATATGGAGACGAAAAAAGAATGTTCCCAAACAAATTTACTAGAAATTAAACACGAGCCTTTATCACTTTCTGATATAGAAATCCAGAAAATTGAAGAAGCATATTCTTTAATTCTTCAAGACGACAAAAGCCAAGGTTTTAAGTTTAGTGGAAGTGGCGCTAAAAGTGAAATTCTAGATATCAAACAAGAAATTCAGATAAAATCAGAATGTTTAATAGACGTCAAGTCTGAACCGTTATTTATCTGTGATATAGAAATAAAGAAATTTCAAGAAACAAATCGTTTGATTTTGGAGGAAGATAATTGCCAAAAATGGGAAGCTTCAAAGAAAATGATGTATAAATGCCCAGTTTGTGACAAATGTAAGTTTTTTCTTTTATTTTCCAAGAAATAGTTATCAAAAAATTGCTTTATTTCTAGATTTTCTATCTTCAAAATCGGTAATAAAACATTTTGATAAGCACTTTAAAAAATGTTCCGTAACTTGTAATCTTTGTGGAAAAGAATCCAATGGAAAACTCCAATTTTGGAACCATTTTATGTTTCATTTTGTAAAAAATTTAAGGGTAACGATTTGCAGTAATAGAAAACTATTTCAATGTAAAATTTGTTCAAAACGATTTACAATTAAAATGAAATTAAATAAACATTTAAAAACTCACAACACCAAGAAATATTTTAAATGTGAAATTTGCTTTAAACGATTCACTATTCTAGATAATTTGAAAAGACATTTAAAAATTCACACTGACGAAAAATCTTTTAAATGTGAAATTTGCTTTAAACAATTCACCACTCTAGCTAATTTGAAAAGGCATTTAAAAATTCACACTGGCGAAAAGTCTTTTAAATGTGAAATTTGCTTCAAACAATTCACTCAGGGAGGTCATTTAACCTATCATTTAAAAACTCATACTGGTGAGAAATCTTTTAAATGTGAAATTTGTCTCAAACAATTCGCTCAAAGAAGTAGTTTAGACTATCATTTAAAATCCCATACTGGTGAAAAATCTTTTAAATGCGAAATTTGTCACAAACAATTTATTCTGAAAAGTACTTTGAAAGGGCATTTAAAAATTCACACTGGCGAAAAATCTTTTAAATGTGAAATTTGCTTTAAACAATTCGCTATTCTAGGTAATTTGAAAAGACATTTAAAAATTCACACGGGCGAAAAATCATTTAAATGTGAAATTTGTTTCAAACAATTTGCTCAGAGAGGTCATTTAACCTTTCATTTAAAAACTCATACTGGTGAGAAATCTTTTAAATGCGAAATTTGCTTCAAACAATTCGCTCAGAGAACTAGTTTAGCCTATCATTTAAAAGCTCATACTGGTGAAAAATCGTTTAAATGTGAAATTTGTCACAAACAATTCATTCTGAAAAGTACTTTGAAAGAGCATTTAAAAATTCACACCGGCGACAAACCTCTTAAATGTAGATTTTGTTTTAAACAATTTAATCTGAAAAGTACTTTGAAAAATCATTTAAAAACTCACACTGGTGAAAAACCATTTAAATGTGAAATTTGCTTCAAACAATTTGCTCAGAGAGGTAGTTTAGCCTATCATTTAAAAACTCATAGTAGTGAATAATCTTTTAAATGTCCTGTTTGTGAAAAACAATTCTCTATTAAAAGTATTTTGAAAATTCATTTAAAAACTCACACTGGTGTAAAACCTTTTAAATGTGAAATTTGCTACAAACAATTCACTCAGAAAGGTAGTTTAGCCCATCATTTAAAAGCTCATACTGGTGAAAAATCTTTTAAATGTGAAATTTGCTTCAAACAATTCACTCTTAGAGCTAGTTTAGCCTATCATTTAAAAGCTCATACTGGTGAAAAATCTTTTAAATGTCATGTTTCTGAAAAACAATTCGCTATTAAAAGTATTTTGAATATTCATTTAAAAACTCACACTGGTGAGAAACCTTTTAAATGTGAAATTTGTCTTAAACAATTCATTCAGAGAGGTCATTTAACCTATCATTTAAAAACTCATACTGGTGAGAAACCTTTTAAATGTGAAATTTGTCTCAAACAATTCATTCAAAGAGGACATTTAACCTATCATTTAAAAACTCACACTGGTGAGAAACCTTTTAAATGTGAAATTTGCTTGAAACAATTTACTCATCCAAGTTCTTTGAAAAAACATTTAAAAAATCATACTGGTGAGAAGTCTTAAATATGAAATTTAACTCACACCATGGAAGATCATTTAAAAATTCACATTAGTGAAAAATATCCCAAATTAAGTCTTATTATAGCAAAAAAATACTCAAACGTGATACATTTCAATTTATTTATTTTTGTTTCGATCTATGTAAATATTTTAAAAAATGGAAAAAAAAATGTAGTAATTAGTTTTCTGGTACAAAAAAAATGATAATTTATAAAAACAAATATAAAATTAAACATGTCTTTTGATTTATTAGTTTTTGCTTTCATGTTACATCATTCGTTTCTTTTGACTCTATGTATTTATATTTCGCTACTAATGAAATGGGTATGTACTCCTTGTCTTTAGAAAAATTTAAACATCTTTTTTGTATTTCCATTTTCTAATTCTAACAATAATCCATAAATAATCTCACAAATAACACGACCACCACAGAAATCACAGGATTTCTTTTTCATTTTAGAACTACTTCTGTAGGAAATGCAAATTATCGTTCATTTTGTACCAAACGAAGAAAAATTTCATATAGTAACCAGATTATTTAACCACATGATAAATAAATATTATTTGTGAAATGGATACTCATGGTAAATATCTCAGTTACTATTACTTAACCATTAGAGTGTGTTCCACCCATTGTGAAACTGGCTGTTAGTGTTATTATCGCTGATAGATTTGTGTCATACATTTTTAATCTCCGCTGTGCCTGAAACAATTGAAATATTATGTAATAAGAGTGATCAGGTATTTTTTTAGTACATCCTTACAGGTTTCGGTCTCTTCTTTCTTATTAATTTTTGAATATTGATAATTAGGCGCTGGAAGGTTCTGACTACGAAACGCTTTCTCTGTGTTGTTGGAAGTCAATATATTAACAATCACAAATAAATTAGTATGAAAGGGAAACTATGGAACTTTCCACTAAAACAATTATTTACAAAGTGTTTGCATAAATGGCTTAAAATAACATATATAAAAAGTTCACTTTTCACTCATATAAACAAACGCAATTGGTTTATTGTTCACACCACGAGTCGTTCGAAATATCAAAGATAGATGTCGCCGTAATTTCTCCCATTTTTTTCACTATATTTCAACAAGTTCCAATGAATGTTGTTAAATTTAAATGTCACCAGAATGAATATATAGCGCATAAGTTATTAGCACCGTTCTAACATTAATATATCAGTTAGGTCAATGATTAGCTGCTTTGATATAGGTCATTTTTTGATAAGTCATTTTATAAAATTCATTAGGCAGATTAGGTTGGCAACATTTTGCTATTGGTCACAATAAATTGTCACTAGATATTAATGTTACTTGTCAACTAAAAAATAACCCTAAATTTTGGACTACAGTAAAATACACTCGCAACATTGATGTGATTGGTCCTTGTTGACAAACAATGATTAGGCGCGTTCTATCGTTTTGTTTGGTTTATGTTTTTGTGAGTTAAATTTTGAGGTTTTGTTTTTACTTACGAAAAGAAAAGCTACTCTCCTGAACTCTTGATTTTTAAAAAAAGACTATAGAAAATTTGACTCATCGCAAATAGGAAGAATACATGTTTTAATAAATCAAGATATCACAAATTTGACGAAAAAATATAACCAGAATAAACGAAATCAGAATGATATGGTAGCAGCTGAAATGAAAGTTGCAAATAGAATGCTTATGACAAGAATTATGCTTTTCTATTCAAATAATATAAACAAAACAGTTATTTGTTATAAACAATGAACTTTAATAGCTTAGGTAAACTTTAAAATTAATGGTGTCTTTAATAAGGTGTAGGTGTATAGGTTGAAACTAAAGTAATTATTATTCAATATTTTTTCCATTTTCACCTTTTTTTTTATTTTGCCCTATTGTTTTCAAATTTTCCTATTTTTCCCTGTTTTTTTCCAATCGCCCGGCCTTTAAGTTTCTCCATTTTTCCATGTTTTTCCCCATTTTTATCCTGGTTTTTATTGTTTTTTCCTTTTGTTTTTCATTATTTTTTTATATTTTTCACAATTTTTTACCGTTTTCTCTATTTTTCCATATTTTTTATGTTTTCCCTATTTTTAGCTATTTTTCCCATTTTCTATATTTGTCCCATGTTTTTCTTTATTTTTCTACAGTATTTCCTATTTTTTATAATTTCTAAATGTTAGTACAATCTAGTACATTTTATTGCTTATGTTCAGTACATTTCAGAAACTCAGCGCGGCAACACTGGTCGCGAGTGCATTTTACTACTGTCGTTCGTCTGCTTTGACTGACGGCCTCTTATTATAATTATTATAGTAATACAATTACTGTTACCAAACGTACGTTAAAAAATAAGTAATTATAAAAATGCGTGTTTATTTGTTTCTGTTATTTATATATGCAGTTAACTGTGATTTTGAACGGTAAGTGTACAGGCTATTTAAGTTTTATTTAAATTGCTTATGTATTTACTTTTTCTTAGAATTCCTTTACACAAGTTTAAATCAATTAGGAGAAGTTTACAAGAAGTAGGTACTGACGTGAACCGGGTTGTTTTAAAATACAATTCTGGCAAACTTACAGGTCCGACACCTGAACCTTTATCCAACTATTTAGATGTAAGTTTTTAAATATATTAACTAATACTCTATATTTAGTTTGGGATGTAAAAGTAAAGAAAGAAATATTTATTGTTTCGTCTTTAGCTTTTTAGAAAATGAATTTATATTATTCATATCATTTTTGAAATATGTACTTATATCAGTATAATTATCTGATTGTTGACCTGTGGAAGTCAAATGAACAAAACGAAGTAAATATTTACTTGTTTTTATCAAAATTGTTTTCAAACAAATAGTTTTTACTTGGAATTAAACAGTTTTAACCAAAGGCCATGTTGATAAAGATTATATTTAAAAATATCAAACCTATTTATATACTCTTACAAAGTCATTAAATAATTTCTAAAAATTTTGTTACCAGGTTTTCATCTTAAATGTCTTTGAAAATGTATGCAAGTAGGTAGAGTAAATATTCTGGTTTTCAACCAGTTAACGAAAATTTCAACTTTAAAATGATTCATTTACATAAAATCTCATCAAATTTTATTGAACTTGTTGTTTATCGATTTGGTGGCAAGTTTTAAATGATTTATAATTATCTTTTAAGTGGTTTTCTGCATTCAACTATGGAAATTTCAATAAAAAGGGAAAAACTACAATATATCTGGTTCGTAACCACCCCTCAGAGTTTTCGATCATTTTTGTGTTGGTTCACAACCACTATCTTCAAGAAAATGAGATAATTAATTAAAATTATGGGAGTAGGTAAAGATCCGCGAGTTGCGGATCTTTAACATATTTTATAAAGATCCGCGAGTTGCGTGAAACGTGATTCGCTTAACCCTTTAACTGCGGGCAAAATTTTACAGCGCAAAAATATTGAAAAACACATTAAAACATTTTGGCATTAGTTGAATTTTGAGTCAATTTAAATAAAACAGGTCATCCATATCTCAAATGTGCTCAAATTATTCAGAAGAAATAAAACTCCAAGACATGTACCACAATATAATTAAAATAAACAAATTTTTAGTGGGCAACTAGTTTCGGCTTATGAGCCATCCTCAGGCCTAGAAACAAATTACCCGGTGTGTAACATACAATATTAAACAATACACATTTTTAAAAAACTTACCATATTTAGTAAAAACATTTTGTAAACAATTTACATGTTAATGAGGGTGAAGGGAGGGTGGGCAGTAGAGTAGGTACATTCAGAAAAATTATTTTAGGAACGACAAAATTTTTAAATTAATGGTAAATTAACATTAACAAAAATGTTTGAACTCACTATTACCGGTTCGCAGGACAACAGTCCCAATGTTAATTTACCATTAATTTAGAAATTTTTTCGTTCCTAAAATAATTTTTCTTTATGTACCTATTCTACTGTCCACCCTCCCTTTACCCTCATTAACATGTAAATTGTTTACAAAATGTTTTTATTACAATTAATTGTTTTTACTAAATATGGTAAGTTTTTTTAAAATGTGTATTGTTTAATATTGTATGTTAAACACCGGGTAATTTGTTTCTAGGCCTGAGGATGGCTCATAAGCCGAAACTAGTTGCCCACTAAACCTTTGTTTATTTTAATTATATTGTGGTACATGTCTTGGAGTTTTATTTCTTCTGATTAATTGTAATTATTTTCAAAAATTTAAAAACAAAACTGAGTAGGTATAAAGAAATTCAAAAACTTCGAAAACATATAAAAAAAACTCTAAAATTTGAGAAAAAAAATAAAATATGTTTAAAAATTCAAAAATTTCGGTAAGTTCAAAATCATATCGAAAATTTTAAAAAGTTAAAATGTCAAAATATCCAAAAGTTTCTAAAATATATTGAAAAATTGAAAAACGTAAAATTATTCGATTAATTAAAAATATTTCCAGAATTTTAATGTCACAAGTTTCAAAAAACATTAAAAAATTATTTGAAAATTTCTAAAATATAACAAAAATTTTGCATTAATTTTCTCGAATTATTCAACAATAAAGTAAAAATAATCGATTAATTAAAAATATTTCAAAATTTTTAAGAATTTCAAACATTTCAAAAATGCCAGAAAACATTATTCGAAAATTTCACATATATCAGAAGTTTCAAAAAAATTATTCGAAAATTTCAAAAATTGTAAAATTTGTAAAATCTAAAATTTTGTAAAAATATGTAGGGAAATAACAAAATATCAAAATTGTTTATTTACGATGCCCACATCACAGGACAGTTTTTCCAAAACATTTGTATACGACATCCGCAGTTAAAGGGTTAAATAATAAGTTTCAAAATATTTAAGCAACACAGGCTAGATTTAGATAGTCAAGACTTCTTTTAATAAAATAAATATATTTTTTTTTAATACACAGGCTAGATTTAGATGGTCAAGACTTCTTTTAATTAAATAAATATTTTTTTTTATATAAAGGTCCGCAACTCGCGGATCTTTATAAAATATATTAAAGGTCCGCAACTGGCGGACTTTTATCCACTCAACCAAAAAAGTGTTTTATTATTAATTAAGTAATTTATCTTCATGAAAATTATCTGTATTTTAAAACTTTGGACATTTTTTGTGATACCAATTTTCAAAAATGTCACAGCCATTATTAAAATTTTATTGCCATAAAGGGAATCTTCTTATTTTTTGCTCAAGTTTTTGAAGGATGTTTTTGGTCAGAAATCACTATTTATGAATATATATTTCTATGTATTTTGTTTTTTAGGCTCAATACTATGGGCCCATAACAATTGGTAACCCACCACAATCATTTAAAGTAATTTTTGATACTGGATCTTCTAATCTTTGGGTTCCATCAAAAAAATGTAGTTTTACAAATATTGCCTGCTGTAAGCATCTACTTATTCGTATTATTTTGCCTCCATTATATAGTTTTTTTATTTTAGTACTACATAATAAATACGATTCTACAAAATCAACAACGTATCAAGAGAATGGAACAAAATTTGATATTCAATATGGTTCTGGAAGTCTTAGTGGTTTTTTATCTACAGATGTGGTTGGTGTAAGTAGAAAACAATTAATATCTTGTATAAATTTAAATCATTATTTTTTATTTTCAAATTTGTTACACTGCTATTAATTATTTTGTAAAATGTTTTATTATTATTAAAGCAGATAACATGATATACAATACATTGATAAGAATGAATATTAATTAAAATAACAAAAGTTCATAGATAACAGATATAAAAAACTTGCTATATGTACAATTCATTGTAATGAATCAATTTATTTTTCACAAATGATAACTTACAAATAAGGTAACGAATTACTAACATATATAGGGTTGCTGAAGAATTTTCAAAATTACGTAAAGTTAGGTGTTTGCTGAATGAAAATGTTTAGGTATTAAATTTCTTTGAATTATTTTTCCAAAATCAAGTCAAAAGTACTTTTTACTTTATTTAAACAGTGCAAATATAGTTAGTGATTGGCCGATATGGATTTTTTTTTCTCGATACCGATAATCAGTCGATATTGATATTTTAGTTGTCAATACCTATACATTTTCGGGCATCGGCACCACATTTTTAAAAGCTCTGTAACTAAGCAATATACTTTGATATATAAGTAACAATTGTCAGTAGTGACAACACTGTAAAGTGAAAAGCATCAGTAAGTCAAATACTGGCATGGCATCCACGCGTATGTAACGTAAACAAATTTTGGTAATTCCCCCGTTCTCCGAGTGATTACTCGTTTTACGAAATGATTTATTTGATTTTTTAATCTAATTGGTAAATAATTTAAAGTAATTCAAATTCAAATTTTATTTCTACATCCATACAGAATTGCAATTCAAGCTGACTTCTTCTGTGGAGGTGGACCTAGGCACAGGTACCTGTGTTGTCAACTATCCTCCACAGAAAAGGAAAGTAACATTTCTTTTTTTTTATTCATAAACAATTTTGGTCCGAGATAATAAAAAGATTTTTGTGTGAGAGTTTTCTTAAATAAGTTCATATTTATATTTAAAAAGGCTCCTGCTCTAGTACTTTGGGAATAACAATAAAATCAATAATTCAAGTCAAATTGATTAAAGATCTAACATTGTACAAACGGCATAGCCGGTGACAATAGAAAGCGGAATTTTTTAATAAATTATATATTTTACACACTGATGTACTCGTTTTTACTCTTCACCTGATATTTAGTGTGTACACCATCCTCAGTCACTGATTTTTAGAAGGTTATTGTTCAACCATATTTTAATATTTCTTAAGCTGGACTCAATAGACATTTGAACATCAGTCCATGTGTTTCCATTACAAATGAGTGCTGTGTCATCGGCATAACAAAATAATTTCCCGCTCATATTTTTTATTTTAGTGATACTATTTATATACATTAGGAACAGTATCGGCCCTAAAACAGTCCCTTGTGGAACACCTATCCTTACAATCGACTCGGAACTTAATTCATCCAGAATTTTTATTCTTTGTTTTCTGTTTGTTAAGTAATTTTTAAAAAGTTCAAGTGTAATTCCACGGATACCATAATGACTCATTTTTTCTAACAGTTTAATATGAGACACAGTGTCGAAGGCCTTGGCCAGGTCAAAAAATATAGCAAAACACTTCTTTGAACTGTCCACGGCCTCGACTATGGGTTTTAATAAATTTAAAGCAACTTTCTCTGTACTAGAGTTTTTGATAAATCCAAATTGATTTTTAGAAATAATGTTATGTTCCAAAAAGTTCATAAGCCTCTCTTTAACTGATTGTTCAAATAATTTAGCAAAATTGTTTATGTAATTTGTTACGTCGCTGTGATTTCTGGATTTAAATATGGGGGTTACTACAGACTCTTTCCATTGTGATGGTATATTGCCGGTTGTACAACTAACATTAATAATATAAGTCCGTGGAATTACTATATTTAAATGAATATATTTTATTAATTTAGTATCGATGTTGTCATAGCATGGTGAACAGTTATTTTTTAAATTTAAGATGCGAATTGTCATTTCAGCTGTGGTTACCGGATTTAGAAAAAAAGAAGACTGAACTGAGGTATCAGTCAGAAAATTATTAGGTATTATCGTATTTTCAATTTCGCTAGCCATTTTAATTCCTACATTTGTAAAGTGATGGTTAAAAATACTTGCCTTCTCTTTGTTATTTTTTATCAACTTACCATTTTGATTCATTATATCAGTATTTGAAGTTTGAGCAAAATCTTTTTTATTTCCTGTTATATCATTAATAATATTCTAAAAAAATAATATGTTCGAAATAATTGCGTTGTTTCAATAAAACAACATTTTTTATTTAAAAACTAATTAAATAGTTCATTTTAAATATGATGATATAAATTGATTCATTTTGCCGATACGTATCGGTGTATCGGCCGATCATTAAACATAACTTTGCAGAACTTGGGAATAATCTTAGAATGTATAGCAAGTAGGAAGAGCATCATTTACCATCGATTATGTGTGGTAATGTGCGATCAGTCGTCTGTCACTACTAAAACCCATGTATGACTCATAGTTAGAATGTCTAATATATCATATTATTTTCGCTATTGAAAGTTGATGTCTATCAGGCCCATTTGTTTGAATTATATTTACTCTTATTGTTTTATAACAGAAGATGAAAATTAAATTTAATAATTTAATCACAGTTCCTATAATAGGTGCATTGAATTCATCGTGTAGGGTATTCTTGAAAGGACTCGTATTTATTTGGTAACTTACGTGAAGAATCTACACTGAGTTGACACTTTTCCACAGATATAGATTGATTTTTTTAATGTTTATTTAATGTAATCTTATCTAGGCGTTTGTTAAGAATTAATTACATTGTTTCATTCTTCTGGTTTTAGGTAGGTAGTTTGAATGTCAAAGATCAGACGTTTGCTGAAGCTATCAGCGAGCCTGGATTAGCCTTCGTCGCAGCTAAGTTTGATGGAATTTTAGGAATGGCATATGACACTATTTCCGTTGACAAAGTCTCACCTATTTTCTATAAAATGATCGAACAGAGTTTGGTGTCTCAACCTATTTTCTCTTTTTATTTGAACAGGTATTTCGAGTAAAATTCCGATCGATATCTGATACTAATAATTCAGTTTTATTTTAGAAATCCTGATGCCCAACAAGGAGGCGAATTGATTTTAGGTGGATCTGATCCTGTACACTACAAAGGCAATTTTACTTATTTACCAGTTAGCAGAAAAGGTTATTGGCAATTTAATATGGATAAAGTAACTGTAGGTTCTCAAGCGTTTTGCCAAGATGGTTGTCAAGCTATCGCTGATACCGGTACTAGTCTAATTGCTGGACCATTAGAAGAGACTACCAAAATTAACAAGGTAAAGATACTTAATTAAATGTATTTCCTTAATAAGATACTGTCAACATATATAGTTGGGTTTATTGCCAACATCAACAATGGACATAACAATATGGTATAATAGTGAATAAATATAAAAAAGAGTACAACAATATAATATAGATAAAAATGTCTTATCACAATACTTGAAGGGCGTAGGTGCACATGTCACAATTTATAGTCGCAGGGCCGCTGTAGAACATGTTCTCCTGTAAAAACAATATTGACCGTTGACAGTATTGAAAGTACCCTAAAAAATGGTGGTAATGGTGTTTAGGGGGCTTTAAGCTCTATCCGCCATTTATTCTGGAATTCAGTGGCAATTTTATTCATTAAAATATTTATAATTTAATAAATGTTCTTTATTTTCTATGATTTATTATATTTTTCTGACGACGGTTTTTTTTTTACTGAAATAACTTTCAATCTAATAAAATTTTCTATTAAATTATAAACGAATCACTCTGTATTTGAATTAATGTAATTTGTGACGAAGTTTGCAAGGTAATAAAAGAATTAATTTAATTTAAACAAAATATAGATGTATATATTATCAGAATATAAATATAACAAGAAAAGGTTTTTTTTTAACTCAATAATATTTCAACGCCCTCCCTCGTGAAAACGAAAAAATAAATTAAAATTTGTAATATCGGAAAAAAAAATTCAGTGTCAGTAAACAGTATACCTCGTTTTGATTGCTTTTCCTCTTTAATAATTTGTTTATTATTAAAATTTTGACTCTTAAATAATAAGTAAATATTTAAATGGGGTGAAACTTGTGCAAATATTCGTATTAAAATGTATGTAATAAATTTACAGAAAAGTCAATGATACTGTAACTATTTATATTAAAAAAATTACTAACGGAATTTCGGTTATAACTGGAAAGTAAAAGTGCGTCACGAGGCGTACTCATTACTACTGGGGACAACCTTTTAATTTTCCTACTAAGAAAGACCAAACGAACAACGTAATTCACTTACATTGATCCTTCTAAGTTTCTTTGTTAGATATAATAATTAATTTACGCGACTTAATTTAGAATATCAATTATTTGAATTTAAGGCAAATTGTCGTTTCGGTTTCTTTATGTTTACCAAGTGCTTACTTTTCAAAAACTCGAAAACAAAGTTAAACGGTGATATTTTGATTCGGAGATTCAGATTTGAAGGCACTAGCGGTGTTTTCCGTTGTTTGCTATCGGTAGAAGTCTCTGTAGAGAAGTGATTTTCATTTTTAAGAATGCCCTCCAAGAAAAGATATCCTCCAATCTTTCAAGACAAGAGTGGGATATATGCGCGGCCCTTTTGAGCATAAGCAATTTAACAACGACGCATATCAAAATTTGAAGGATTATACTAAAATATCAAATTGAATAATAAAATTAATTTTGATTATCCTAGACAACTCCAACTATAATTTATGGTAAATGAATTATGAAAAGATTAGTAAAAAAATGGAACGCAATAAAAAAAAACAAATTACATCTGGAGCTGTATAAAAAAAACTTCATTACAATAATTTATGAAATAATTGACAATATTTTAATATTTTAATTACTTTGTTCATTCAATATTACACTAAAATGAACAACGCGTTTTCAAACTCTTGTGTTCTTTTTTACTAATACTAATTTTTTGCTACTTGAGATGTTTTTGCTAATATTTGTCTAATAGATACAATTTTTTTTGTTTGAATACATTTACTGATGCTGTAGTATTTTTTTAATCCTACTAAAATAAGTTTTAAGTATTAAATTATTAATTAGAATCTTTTAAGTTACCAAAAGTCAGTCATCTCATCACTTTTCTGAGACAACGAAACCTGAGCAGGCCCATTTTCTATAATAATAGGTTGTTCTTTTGAAGTATCCATATTGTGAGATTCAAATGGCGTATCTTCGCCCATTCTAGGTTATATCGGTTATTTTGCGTGTAAACTAAATATGCTACTCAGTAATTAGAATATGATTGGCTTTACTTAAACATATGATTCGTTTATATTTGCGGATTCAAGATAATTATTTACCAATGTATATATTTGTTTAGGCTATTGGTGCTACTCCCATTGTTGGTGGAGAATATATGGTTGATTGTAATCTTATTCCCAAATTGCCTAATATAGACTTCGTTTTAGGCGGCAAAACGTTTACTTTGGAAGGGAAAGATTACGTTTTAAGGGTAAGTACGATTGAAAAAAATATTTTCCGTATAGATTCTTTCATACTTTTTTGTTTTTAGATTGCCCAGATGGGTAAAACGGTTTGTCTTTCTGGTTTTATGGGATTGGATATTCCCCCACCAAATGGTCCACTATGGATTTTAGGTGACGTTTTTATAGGAAGATTCTACACTGAATTCGATTTGGGAAATAACCGTGTAGGATTTGCAGAGACTGTGTAAATTTTCTTTATTATCAAAGTGTTTTCTTAATAAATATTGTTAAAATTATTAATTTTTATTTCGCGTGTTTAATATGATATTGATATTTTAGTTTAAAAAAGACACATTAGCTCTCTTGTTTGATTTAAATGAATTGTAATTAAATTATTAGTTAGTTATACCCGAATAAATAATCTTGAAATTGTATTTTTTTTTTACTAGAATTTTATTTATTGATAGTTTGAATATATATAAACGCGTCAACCGCGATTCTTCCTGTATACCGATTTTTTATACTACTAAAGAATCTATTATTAGCAGACTTGTGTTTTTTTTAAGGTTTCAACAGCTAGGTCATTGGAATCCATTATCTGTTATTAATTGGGTATTGTGTTGGTAATTTTACAGTTTTTTTATAGATCTGTTTCATTTAAAAAAGCTGGTTTACTTTTTGACAAGTGCTGTTATTTTTAAGACAGTTTAAGTGAGTCAGGTAGAGTATTTTTATTTCTTACATGAGTATATTTAAAGCAGCGTAAGAGTAACAGTTATTTGTATGTTGCAGATATCAAATATTGGGACTTGTATTGCATAATCTTATGTAAGTGTGTCCTGTTCTCGAGCGCGATTTTTTTTCTACTTTTTGGAAAAGACAATGTTTCATTTACTATAGTTTTGATCACTTTTAAGTTTATAATTAGTATCGTTAAATTCTTAATTCATGTTTATTTTTCAGGTGTAATTTATAATCGTCGAGTCGCAGCAGTATCATTTAAGTATACTTCTTCGGTAACAGTGTTGGCAAATTCAATATCTGTTATACCTATGTACCTTGCGGTATCCAGAAAAAGTTAATTATTTTATTAGAATTTCGAAGAATATGAATTACTGGTATAATAATTTGAACTAAGGGATCAAAATTGTAACAGTTTCTTTTATGGCTTGGAGCGAATTAAACGAATCAAGTTTGATTAGGTTAGTACCACTTTTTAAAAACTTGTTGGATTTAACAACGTCCGTCCATTGATGACAATGACCTTATAGCAAAATGTTAATACAAATGATTTTTCTTCTAAACTGTCTTCTATTTGTTCCTCAACTATTTTAATGCCTTCTTTATAAGTTGGTTTATGGTTGTTTGAAGTTTTCCTCAACATCTTACAATTAATCCTTATAAATAGATAAACAACATAAAGACTTCTTCCAACATTTTTTTGAGTTATTCCATTTTCTATCTGATAATGTATTTCATACTCTTACTTGCAAGTACAGCTGTGGAATGTTTTTAATGTATTAAATCGCCAGGTGCAATCAGATGAAACTGTTACAAAGTGATTAAGATGTGCAAAACTCTGTCTTTTAATGCATTATATTTTAAAACAATTTGATCTATAGTAAATATATGTATTCTAAATACCATTTAGTTTGACAGACACTTATTAGTCTCAAGGTACCGTATTATTTTATATTTTTCTTTATTAGTTAACTTAGGCAACTTATTAGCAATAATTTAAAAAAAATTAAATCCTATTGTGTAGAATAATTTTCTGTGCTGCTTATAGTTTTGAGGTGCATTTACAATATCAATTTTCGTCGGAAATTTCGTAACTATTGACTATTTTTAACGGTGATGATACTTTTTTGATACTCTACTACAACTCGAATAAATTGTCCATATCACCGCGTATGCTTAAAATTCATCCTTGTTTGATATGGGCATAAAAAGAAAATAATTATACAAACTGAAACAAAAATGTATTATTGCCTACTTTTATTTCAGAAACGTGGTAATTTTGATACAAATAAAAATTGGGACATAAGTACTGATTTAGATAAAAACAAACGTTTAAGTACCCACTTATAAAATAATAATTTAAAAATATATATTTCATCAGATATTATTTTTATCTAATAATATATAAATGCGATCAACTAGTTAAAATTTTAACTGACAAAAATCTTGAACAACTATGTTGAAAAATTTCTTTTTGTTCTTGGCCTGCTTGGCACTTACTCATTCCGAGTTGCTCAGGTAAATAATAAATATTTTTTGTTGTAGTTCTGAATACACAATATAAATGTTCTTGTAGGGTACCTCTTAAAAAACATAAATCAGCAGGCGAAAATCTTAAAGAACTTGGATATAGGAATATTAGAAATTCTTTAGCAAGAAAATATTCAGGAAGTGGTCAAGAAGTCTTGACAGATTATTTAAATGTAAGTACAGCAAAAATTTTCTTTTTCTGTGACTCTTATTTTCATTATTTTCTATTTAAGTTATCTTCGTTATATGTATAATCATTATTTTTCTCTCTGGTATTTATTATTTTAATGTTTATGAGTATCATGAGTTTAAACTTTTATATGTTAGTTTTTTCAAGTTTTCTCTACACTTTCGCGAAGTATCGAAAACTGCACGGAATTGTCTTCTTTTATGAGTTTTTGTAAGTCACATATTTATTTCAGTTTAGATTACTATTTTCACATATCAAGTATAGAAAAATATCATTGTTTTGTATCTACTTCTTACTACAATGAGTGGACTACACCCAAAACTGATATGAATAAAACAAAATATAGCAGAATACCAGAAATCATAGGCTTAGAAAAGAGTTACTATAAGATTCGACTTAGTGTCTTATATCAAATCTCATTACATCATTTTAATTTTTCTAATTGCTCTGTATTTTTGTGACTATTGTCTACATTCCTTATTCAGTCACCTCATCTACTTCATATATTATTTAAAATCCATAAGATTGAACAATAAAAACTAAAGTTCAATTGTTATACCACTTGACCTGTACTCCCCTTTTCTAATCTGTATACAAATATTGTAAAATTAATTCGTTATCTATTACTATCAGCAATAACACCATTACAATTATTATTTCATATTTTTTCTCGTAGGCTCAATATTATGGAGAAATAAGTATTGGAACACCGGCTCAAAATTTCAATGTTATCTTTGACACTGGCTCATCAAATCTTTGGGTACCATCCAAGACATGCTCGATTTTCAACGTCGCTTGTCGTGAGTGTAATCTTTTATGTATAGTTTTAAAAATCAAATAAGATTTCATACATGTTTGTTATCGTCAAAAGTTTAAAGACGCCTGGATTTTTTATTCTTTTTTTTCATTGAATGGCACATAAATATATGGGTTACGACCAACATAATATTTACCCACTATTTATATGTAGTATTTCATTTTAAGAAATCTTTGCGGATGTGTCTAAAATCAGCATAAAAAATTAACATCAAGTACTATACTTTATTATTTTGAGTTACACAGTTTTTAACATAAAAATAAATCCAAACAATAGTTGTATTATGTAGGTGCCAAATTTTAGCTTTTTTTAAGTATTTCACAACAAATACGATTCGACTGCATCTTCAACTGCACGAGCTAATGGATCAAAGTTCGAAATTGGATATGTATCCGGAAACCTCGCTGGATTCATATCAGCAGACACAGTAGATGTATGTATATTTTATTTTGAAAAGATATAAAGAATGAAGTGTAATTTTAACTTATAGGTAGCAGGTATTAAAGTTACTGATCAGTTGTTCGCTGAAGCTACTGAAGAACCTGGTGTGGCTTTCATTGCTGGAAAATTCGACGGTATCCTAGGTTTGGCATACGATGTTATCGCAGTCAATCAAATTCCGCCAGTATTTTACAACATGATTAGCCAAAAGGCTGTAGCAGATCCAATCTTTTCCTTCTACCTCAACAGGTAAGACTTGTACTATTGATTTACTTTTTCTGTAACTTTCTAGTTTCTCTATAAGAGTTTTATAATCCAAGTGGATTTACTTTTAAAAGATTTTGTGATATTTCAGAAACGCTGATGCCAAAGTTGGTGGTGAAATAACATTCGGTGGTTCAGATCCAAATTACTATAAAGGCGACTTCACTTACCTTCCAGTAACAAAACCTGGTTATTGGCAAATTCAAATGGACCAAGTTAATATTGGTAGTCAAGATTTTTGCAACGGTTGTATCGGTATCGTAGACACTGGTACTAGTCTACTCACTGGACCTACTGCAGAAATTGCCAAACTCCAAAAAGTAAGTAATTTAAGATGGATATATGTACTTATATCCAAGTACATACTGTTTCTATTCACTTTTCCTTTTCTTAGTTACTCTTTAGTTTTTCCTAGGTCAACCTTGTTTTTTGTCATGTAATTCTGAAATGAATATTTTTCTTTTGTTCTGGGATGTTCTCGTAAAGTTCGAATATGCATTATTATATTGTTTGATGTTTCAAAAAAATTATCATCATCTTTTGACAAGCTTATTTCCAAAGTATAAGGTTATAATCAGTTAAGAAAGAAGATCTGTTTCTTGGCTCTTTAATGCAGAAATTTAATGAAACCGTGACAATCCATAGAATTCTAAATATTGGGAAATTTCCAAAAAGTTCACAATTTTCCTGCCAAGATTATAACTCTTAGTTTTAGCCGTTTGGAATTTACCTATTTAAAGGAATTAAATTCGCAATTTTTTTCTTCTATCGCTCTCTCTTGTATACTCACTCGCATGCTCTATAGAATAGAAGAAATGGCAGCCGATCAATAATATTATGGGAATAGTTGTGGCTAAATTATTTTAGGGAAGGATTGTGTGGGAAAAATTATCCAGGAAGGATTGTCTTGGGAAGAATAAGTTTATTTATGAAATTCTATATTTTCTATCCTAATTAATACATTATATTATTTTATCTACTGGTTTAGTAATCCTGTTTTTTCTGTAAGTTTTATTTTACACTTCTAAAGGAGAAGTCTGTCCGCATTTATAACTCAAAAACGAAAAGAGATAAAAACAAACGGTCAACGTTAATAAACTCAGCATACCTTGAATAGCTCCCAAATAGATTTTAATATTTTTATGACTTCCGGTTTCAAAACCGGAAGTGATATTAGCGCTTTCAAAAATAGCATTCCGATGTGAAATTTAACGTTAAATCGATATTTGAAAAGAGAATTGAGATATATTTTATGGTTCTTCATGAGATAATCGCATTTTTGTTTAGAAGTCACGTACCTGGCGGTTTTTTCCTCTAATACGGATTTTTTTGTTTTTGACAATTTTAGGCCATTGGAGCAACCGAATTCCTAAACGGAGAATACCTTATAGATTGCAACAAAGTATCATCTTTGCCAGATATCGAATTTGTCCTGAATGGAAAAGCATTCGTATTGACAGGAAAAGATTATGTCCTTGAGGTAAGTTCTTAATTGTGGGCTTGTACTGTCTAACGTATTTAATTGTTTTTTTTTTGTTGTAGAGTGGGGTTGGTATAGCAAAAATCTGCATCTCAGGTTTCATGGGACTCGATATCGATTTAGGTGCGCCTACTTGGATTTTAGGAGATGTATTTATTGGAAAATACTACACGGTATTCGATTTAGGTAATAATCGTGTAGGTTTTGCTGAAGCAGTTTAAATTAATATACGTGAATTATTAAATCAAAAAATATGTTTTATTTTTAATAAACCCATTTTTCGCATTAATTTTCTGGGATAGGTTAGGGTAGCTTGGGCAAAAATGTTGATAAACAAGATGACATTAAAATGTAGAAGTTACCGTCACAACTTAAAAAAAACTCAATTTCTTCTGAAGCTATAAGATCGATAGAAGATTGGTTGATTTTTTTGTAATTTACGTCCCTTCTACCATTTATTTTCCATATCAAAATTTCGAATATTTTTCAGGTCAGATATTTTTTCTCTCCGATTTAAATGAAATTTGAATTATAGATAAAGATATTGTTGGTTTCCTTCTAATTTGTTTTTTTAACATTTTTTTGTCGAATTATGTGGAAGTTGCGCTCAACTTTTTTTTAAATAAAACTTAATTTCCTTTGAAACTAAATGAGCTTTTATCACTCAGATTTTGATGAAAATTGGTAGTTTGAGCTTTTATACTTTTTAGAATACCCTCGCATACATACCAATTTTAAATAGAATTTGACAATAATCATACATCTCGTCCGCCATTTTGAATTTAATAATTTTGACAAAAAATTCATAATTTCCGACCTCTAAAACCACCATATACCAATTTTGAATAGAATCGTACCATTGACATATAATCATAGACTTTCCCAATCTGTATATCGTAATATTTTTTGCTGAAAAGAGTAAGAAAGATGGCATATAGGTTCGGTCTAGCGCTATCGTTTCATATCTTTCTCTGTGCATGTCCATGAATATATGTCAATGCTAAATATCTAAATACTTTTAATCTGATCAGTAATTTATCTGAAAAAAAAACGAATTAGAAGAAAATTATTTGTCAAATGGCGCTATTAATGTATTCTTGGTTGCATACATCTTAGGAATCATAGAGAAGCAATACTGTATGATATTAGAATCGGAGTAACAGTGAAATCATGGGCCTCATTCAGCAGAAGTAACAGATTATCAAACGATGACTTATCGATTAGTGAATCTGCTGAATGTGCTTTAGGCACTTGACATGTTCTTTCATTGTTGACAGGTGACAGAAATGTGACATGTGCCAAAGTAAACAAAAGTAAAGTGATAATAATTTGTTTATATTTTGAAAAGTCCAAAGTTTTTAGCAGAAGCATATTACCTTTTATAAACATATATCACTTCAAAGTTTTCCATTTCAGTGAAAAATTCACACATGCCTAGTGTAAAAATGGATTCAAAATAAACATAAAATAAGGTTATGAGTTATGATTACCACCACAAAACATTCACTTCAGTAGGTATGAGTTCTAAATCTAATCAAGATGTGCTAACTAATCGTATTTCAAATTCGATGTTTTAAATGGCGGCCGATAACTCATCATTTGATTACTAATCGCTCTTTTATATATCATTCAGCAGAAAATAATAAATCGATTGCTTCTGCTGAATGCTACCATGTACTTGCACCATTATACACGTTCAAAATATTACACGGGTTCAAAACACATGATGTTTTTAGTACTTCGACCCGACACACAAGAACTCTACGCACCACGAAATTTATACAGAATGCCATGTTGACATTTTGGACGTCATCAGAATGACATTTGTTCATGGTTTTGGTTTTCATAGGTGACTTATGTCTTTTTACAAACCGGTGTTTGGTGAAACTGCACAAAATAGTTTTGCTTTTTATAATATTCCAAGAAATAATGTAGACTCCAAAAACAATAAGGTTCCTCTCCTAGTTATCGCCTCTATATATATCCAGACTGACGGACATGAAAATTTGTGTTGTGGGTGGCTTAAAATGCCAAGAAAAGTCATTTTAAGCAAAAAAAAATTCAAATTTTTGTGAAGGTGGATTGACAAGGACTCTGCGTCGTTGCCACATTAAATAGAATCGCCAATACCTTATGCTGCTCTAGATATGGCATCATGTAGTATTTGTTTGGTAGAAGAAGACTAATGATGACACCGTACTCTGAGTCGGGTACTGATTTGTTATTGGTCAAACTAAGTCGATACTGATTTCTCATTGGTCAAATCATGACGAAATTTGAGAACGACAAATCTACTACTACTGACTGAGTACGCTAGACCCCCGAACCTATAAAATAAGTAACTTACACAGAGATAAGGTATAAACAGATATTCCGTCTCCCCTACCAAACTTGCATACAAGTATGATACTCAATTTAGTTCCTATCTGCGCATTGCACATGGTGGCCAAACACTGAACCACAAAAACTGTTGGACATATTCAAACTGACGACTGGAGGTGTAGATATAATGATGCTGTAATAAAACTTTATTAACTTTATTGTATTTAGAATATGAATATTATTTTAATAAATTCTCGAACAATTTATTTAAAATAGATTCTTCAGTATTTTAAGAATACCATATATGTAAAAGAGTATTGAGACTAAATTACAGATTCGTGTATTTCCAGCATTACATCCTTCAGCATCATTGCAACTTTGTACACAGCCTCTTACATATCTAAAAAACGAATCGATTACAATTTATATTAATACAAGAAACAAAATATAAGATTTTGCTTTAAGTTCTATTTTACCTATTTTCATAATAAAAACTCCCACAATGAGACATTCTTACAATTTCTGTGTCAGTTGTTAATGATCCACTGTCTAAAGCACAACCTCTTATTACTATGACATCTTCGTTATCATCTAAAAAAAAAAAAAAATCACTTTTAAAACTGACAATTGTCATTTTTAAACTGACAATTGTCACTTTGATACTGATAATAATGGAGGATAAATTGAAAAATTTGCCCTAGTACCTCAATATAGGAACCATTTTAATTTACGAAACTAATAGATATACGCTTACCAAATGTACCAGCGATTTTTACACATGACGTAGCAGGAAAAAGCCCGTTTCGTCCTTTTTTACCACTCATACAGGGCGATTTATAAATATCCTCGGTAAAATTGTGATGGAAAGGATCTTCGCATGGTTTGTAGTCTTTATTAATTGAAATACATTTAAAACAGTCGATTGAGTAGACTAAAAGTATTTTTTATAATTAAAAAAATAAAATTCAGTTTTAGGAACTTACCATAACAGTTATGGAGTAAATTTAATAGTAATAAGAATTTAATCATTGTTTTGTAAATCAGGAAGAATATGTACAGGTTAATGTTGCTAGTAGTAACAACGGCATAATTTAATAAATTCACTTCTCAGAAATAATCAATATTTTTCCAGGTCAAATTACATTAAATCCAAAACTTCTATGTTCAAGACCATATTATAAAAAAGAAGTTGAATTTATCTTATCATAAAAAAAATTTAGACAGAGTGCCATAACAGTGATGTTCAAGACCATATTATAAAAGAAGAAATAAAATTATTCTTAACCTAAAAATTTCTATTTCTAATCAAAGTGAATATTTATTAAGATTTAAATATGAGTATACTAAAAAACGTACTGTTACAGAATATAAAATTACACTATAGTGGTACGAGGTTTATGCATTTGACTCCTGTATGTTTAAAAACACAGGCAGGAAGATATAGGATAAGTCCCAGAAAAGATTTTCCTCTAACATACGAAATGGCAAATCCTCCTCACCAGATAGCCCATAGGAAATCTTGGAATTCATGGAACACATGTAAGTATCGTTTTATCTGTATTGTCACTGTTGAATAAATGAATGTTTTTAGCAAATGTTGATGGAGGTGTTCGGCCCTCTGAGACTGCAGTAGAAGATATGTTTATAAGAAAATTTGTAGTAGGTACATGGCACAATCTTTTTGCTAGTGAGGTTATTATAAAAAGGCAACACAATATAATTAGAATAGCTGGGATAATCAGTAGGGGTATAAGCACAAGAAAAATGTATTTTTTAATAGGTTACACTGAAGAATTACTTACTTTTTGGTTACAATGTCCAGTCAAAATGGAGTTGCAGACTACAGCTGATAAGAGAGATACTATTTTTAAGTATATTTAAAAATTGGTATTTATTAAAACTGAAATAAAAGCATTTGAGGATGAAAAGTAAAAATGTCTTGATTAAGAAGAAACTACTTTATTGATCATTTGTTACAACAAACTTACCCGACAAAAATTTTGACAAAATCCTTTGATATTTTCTTTTGGAGAATTAGAGTAAAAATCAAAATATACAAGAATCGACATCTACTAGGTAGACTAAAAGTTCCTTCCAATGCAATGGTTAAATTAGTGTTTTTAAGATACCGTGTCAACAAAAGCCCGATATTTTTGATTTTCTGAATGGGGCCTCGACATTTCGTCGTAAGTTTTGTTTTCCCAAGATGCCTTGATTTTGTTCAATTTATCTCCTTGTGTGTTTTGATCCCGTTTTTTAGTAACTATGCTTTTTTCATATCGTTTTGGAAATTTCTTGTCGTCTGGTTTGTAAAAGGAAGGAACTTTTGGTGGAACGTTCGCCCATTTTCTTGATATCATGTTTTCCAAGAGAGCCCCTTTTTGAGATTTCGTTTCAGCTACAAATTTCGAAAAGTTTTCAGGCGAAATACCTCTCTTTGAAGATTGTTGAATTGCCCTTGAAAGTACAACACAAATTAATCAAGCAGCGATAAAAAATGTCGAAATTTGACACACATGTCACCTATTTGACAAAAAAACATTTAAGCAATTTTATTTATTTATTTTAAAATTAGGTTTCTGTAAAATATTTGGTTAGTCATGTTTCTGTTAATATGCTATATAAAAATTAATTAATGTGTGCGATATATTTGAAATAACTAATGGAATTATATTAAAAAATATACAGTTTGTCGCAACTAAATTTTGCACTCCCAAATATTATGAAAAATGAAGTTTGAAACTACGATGGAAATTCAGCCCCCTGTAGGTTAAAATTGACCTGTTTTGCCATTTTTTCACAATTTGAACAAAACACGAAATATTTGGGGGTGCAAATTTTAGTTGGGACACCCTGTATAACTATTTGAATGACATCTGCGTGACTTGTGCCTTAGGCAATCGGTCAACAAAACAATAATTTGGCGTGACCGCAAGTTGCGTTTTAACTGGACATTTTTATGTCACTTGATCCGTATTTATTTATGCCACACTAGATCCGAATTGATCCACTTTGATGAATTTACTGTATTTTTGTGGGTATTTTGTGAGATTTTTGGCAAAGATTAATTGTGACTGATGCTTTTTAAAAATGAACAAAAATCTACTTTCTTACCTAGTAAAGGAATCGACGCTTGAAGAAATGTGTTTTTTCGTTGTAAATTTATCCATTTGTGATTTATCATAGGTAACCTGAATTTTCTTTCTTGCCTCCGTAATTATTTTCTCTCGTTCAAATGGCCATTCTTTGCTGTAGATTCCGTATTTGTGTTTAGGTATTTTATCTGCTCCGTACTGACGTATTCTTAAAATAAAAAAAAAAAAAGTTAAAACATCTTTTGGTACACTCATCTAAATATATTCTATAAATATGATTCGATATGTATCTACCTGTACTGACTTCCAATTTTCCAAAGCCAGCTTTCTATTTTTTCCAACCATAATTGCTGCTGTCCAATCACACTTCCCGGTCTACAGAGTCGCATCCAGGCTATGGCCTCTCGAGCTGTCATCATATAGTGTTTTATCAGATAAGCTCCAATGAGAGAGCCAGTCCTGCCGAGACCAGCCTAAAAATTATTAATTAATTATTTTTTATTAGTTTTAGAGATACATCGCATAGATGTTTAATTTTTGGTGACTTGTTCGCTCTTTAGATTTAGTAAAATCTCACTACAAAAAATGAGAAAAACTGAGAAAAATATATTAAAATATGAAAAATGGGAAAAAATGCGAAAAATAGGAAAAAACATGGGAAAATGGGAAAAAAATGGTGAAAAGAGGGAAAAATAAAGAAGAATTGTGAACAATTTTAAGAACTAGGAAAAAATAATGAAAAATAGAAGTAAAAAAAATGAGAAAAATAGGAAAAACACCGAAAATAGGGAAAAAAACAACTATAAACGTGATTTAATGTGTAGATTTCTATTGTTTCTATTATTGTCATCTCTCTCTCCAAAGAAATTCAAAAAAAACTGAAAAAATCAGCAGAATTAGAAAAAATGAAAAAAATCAGAGGAATATAAAAAAATGAGGAAAGATTATTAAAAATAAGTAAAAAAAAAACAAGAAAAAATTAGAAGAATTGAAAAATCGAAAAAAAAATGGTAAAAAAAAACCAGGAAACATTGAAAAAAGTTGAAAGAAAAATATTCAAAAAAAAAACGAAAAATAAAATTGTAAAATAGAGAGAAAAAAACACAAAAAATCTAAAACCATCGCAAAATAAACAAAAAACAACCGTCGGAAAAAATTGCAAAAAAAAAATCACAAAAATGAGATAAAAATCAAAAAAAAATCGGCCAAAATAAAAAAAAATTTGAAAAATGAGACAAAATCGAGAAATTCTCTCGCTCTCTATAAATACTTATTAAATAAATGAAAAAAAATTCTAAATAAGAAAAAAATCATATTGTTGAAAGAGAGTAAGGAAAGAGAGGGAAGGTCGTCTAGAAGGTGGATCACGCTTTTTCGTTACGTAACGCTTTCGCCGCATGTAACGTAAAGGAACTTTGTTTCAATAAGAGAAAACGGGGAAAATAAAGTTAAATGGGAAAAAATAATGAAAAACAGCAATAATTTGTGAAAAAAATGGAAAATAGCAAAAATCCGAAAAAATGGGAACAATACAGAAAATAGGAGAAATAGAGAAAATGCGCAAAAATATAGGGAAAAATAGATACAAATAGGGAGAAATACTTAGGTACAAATAGGAAATAATAGAAAAAATATTAGAAAAATCTGAAAAATGGGAAAAGCAGAGATAAATATTGAAATTTTTTACTATTTTTCTTATTTTCCCATATTTTTTCCACTTTTTTATTAGTTTTTTTTTTCAATTTTTCACTATTTTTCATTATTTTTTCTTATTTTCTTATAGTTTTCCCATTTTCCCATTTTTTTCCTATTTTATAATGCTTTATTACCTTGCAGTGAACACCAATGGCAGCAGGAGCCATTTCTGCTATCGTCAAAAACTTCAATAAAATATCTCTTGGGGGAGTTGAACCGTCAGGGAATATTAGGTCGAAATGTTGAATACCGAGCTGAGTAAAACTAAAACATAATAAATAAATGGAATGAATAAAATTTCCCTTTTTTTATATATGTATATTTACACTTGAGCATTGTACATGGCATTATTCAGCCTTATAATGGTCTTGACGTCGTTTTTTAAAAAATATTTTACGTAAAATCCGGGCGGGTGGGCTGTATGATTATCAGCGGGTCCGATAAAGGCCAAAAATTTTCTCGGAAGTAACCAATTCATGTCTCCGTACTGAAGTTTGTTGTGCAAATCGAATTCGATAACGTTAAAGTCGTCAAAATTGACGAAATTATAAGTTAGAGCTTTTTGGATGGCTTGAAGACAGTCGGGGATTTTTAGATTAAAACCGCACAGCTGTTGGGATGCGTCTAAATAATGTCTAAAAAAAAAAACATGGGTAAAAGTCTAGTTTACGGCAACTCAATTTTTTTTAATAGACTAATTTGAGGTTAAGGAACACGAAAATGTAAAAAAAATTGGCGGTCTTTTACCAAAAAAAAGTTATGAATTTTTGAAACCATCATCAGACTATTCTGTAACAATATTTTTTTATGGCATTATCTCTTAATACCTGTGTTTTTACAATTTTCTTTTCACGCACAAATCTTGACCTAATAAGTTACACGGAAATCGACAAAAATCTTCTTGACCTAATACCAAAATAAAGTATAATTTATTAAAAATCTTTTAAAGAACATATTTTTCAGACGCCATTTTATTTCTTACAACCACAGAATTTACCCTATTATAGTGCGGAAACTAAAATATAGTGGAAACTTGAATGAAATGTACTAGATTGTACTCAAATTTACGATGTCTTGTCTCATAGAATATACCTATTTTTTTGCGCAGTATTTTAATTTTTTGTCGGCCGGACGCGCTCGCTTCGCTCGCGTTTTATCGACTATCTTTTTATTAGATTTCCAGTAATCCGAAGTGATCAACTTGGTCATTGATTAAGATGCAGATTTATATTTATATCTGGCATAATAACCATCGTCTATAACTTGGCAACAGCGCATTTCCAAAACATGTTATATCAAGACTCATCTGATTAAAAGCATTTTTTTTGAAAAACTGTTTTGACACTGTTTGAAACAGTTTTGAAACCCTTCATTTTCTTGAACCATTAATGACGTCACACTTGATTCTGGTTCAAAAGCGTCTCAAAGATCGTTTCATTTCGGTAAACTGTCAAAAAAACCTTTTCTCTTAACCTCACTTCACTTTCAATGTGCTTTTTTTGTGTTGTGATAAATGTATTTATTTTTTTATTTTTAAATAATCTAACCTAACCTAGCCTAAATTCAGTGGATCAAAAAAATAAACAATTGCTAAATGGGGAACCTGTTACCACAAATAAATTTTGGACTGAACCCTGCAGACAGAGACTGATAAAGTGGTCACAATGTATTTTTTAGCTATACGAAAAAAACTAAATTACAAATTTCTGATAAATGTACAACCAACAATTTTCTCTGGTTAGAAACTCAGAGTAAATATATATAGAGAGGGCATTCTATCCTTTTTTATTATGCCAACATCTAGTTAACTTTTGTTGACATCGTCCTCTAGAAATTCCATAAGCGTACTTTCAAGCAGGATAATTTAAAATCATACATTAAATAGTTTACAGTTTGAGAATTGATTTGTGTTATTTTTTAGTGTTATAGGTTGTACTAAATATTTTTGTAAACATTTTGAACTATTTTAAGTGATTTTCTTGAGAGGTTGTTAACCATGAGAAAGAAATGTGAAAAATATGTGGTGCTATTCTCAAGCCATTAGATAATCAATCTTACACTTCACAAGTAAGTTAGGAAAGTAGTTTTTGAATAATTTAAAATATAATATAAGTTGATAAGATTTGATAATTTTTTATTTTGCTTCCTTTCTTTTTTATGTTATATACCATACACATTTTTTTTATGTTATTCGCATTTAGGTACTCCTTACTGTAAACAAGGTTTTAGAAGCAATAAAAAATATTATTTATTTGATTCCATTATTAAATACGTACATTTAATATAAATTTACAAGCATTTGCTATGTTTTAATGTTAATATTTATCAGTATTACAGAAAATACAACTTTATCGAAATTATATAACTTCTCACGACATATTTAATTAAAATGTGATATATTAATAACATTAAAATACCCAATTTTAATTTTCTATTTTTTTGCTAAAATAAATAAAAAGTTATAATTCTTCGCGTCGCCACTGTCTAATACATCATGTCAATTTTTATTGTTGATTTCGTCCTCTGCACGAGATTTTTCTGCTCGTCTCACGTCCCTCGCCAACAAACTTTGCCGAGAGAGAGGGCTAGATGTTGGCTTAAATTTTGTAAACGACATTAGATATACAGGGGCATATCTAGTAGTTACTTTATCTGAGGTTAGAAATTGCACAAAATATGTATTCAGCTGGGTTTTCAAAAATTCACAACAGCCATTTTAATTTGAATTTTTGGCGGTTTTAGAATAACAATGACGAGCACGTGACATGTAACATTTTTTCGGTTCATAAAAGTAGTGACATCAAGATAGAAACTGTTTTAAAACGGTCTTTGAAATTGTTTTGTCAAAAAAAAATGCTTTAAGGGCTCAAAATCAGGATGTTCGAGTTCGTACTGGCATAATAAATAAAAATGTAGCAGCATTCACGGATCTCGTAAATTTTTAAAATTAGGCAGATTCGACAACTTTTTGGCTACTGTTTAATCGGTTCCTCAGATTTCAAACTTTTTTCTGCATTATGGGTGTTTCAACTCCATTTAGTCACCATTTTATACATTTAGGTGTCAACTTAAGGATAATTAAGTTCAAGGTCACCCATTCACGTTTTCACTATATTTTAGTTTCTGCACTGTAATAGTGTATATTCTGTGGTGGTTGAGTAAAATGTCAGTCTGAAAAATATGTTTTAATAAATTATACTTTATTTTGGTATTAGTTCAAGAAGATTTTGTCGATTTCCGTGTAACTTATTAGGTCAAGAATTGTATGTGAAAAGAAAATCATAAAAGACAGGTATCAAGAAGAGATAATGTTACAAAAAAAAAATTGTTGTGGTTTGATGATGGTTTTCAAAAATTCATAACTTTTTTAGGTAAGAGACCGCCAAGTTTTTTTTACATTTTCGTGTTCCTTGACCCCAAATTAGTCTATAAAAAAATTGTCAAAATCTGAGGAGTTGCCGTAAACTAGATTTTTCCCAATTTTGTTATATATATATATATATGTCATACCTATATAAATGTTATTTTAGAATTAACTTACTTGTAAGGTCCTAATTCTTGTAAAATAAACCATATCTCTTTAGGATGAAAATTTAGATACATAACACAGAAGCAGCCCATTAAACAAGCGGCATTTGCTTTTTTCTCGGGATTATCACACGTGTAGTGTACTACACTTTTTAGACCTTTCGCAAATTGAAGATATTTTTTTAGCTTGTAGCTATATTTGTATAAGCACGATATATTAAGCGGTCCGAAATCAGTGTAGTAGTTTTCATAAATTAACTCGTCGTCGATACAAAAAAATAAAGTAGTAGCATTGTTCTTCAGCTTCACGATTTGTTTATCTTTAAGCACGGCAAAGTACAATTGCTTATTTAAAATTTCGACATAATTGTCAACTTCTTTTGGTGTATTTGTAAATTTGTCCATTCTTCTCCACTTGAGACGCGATCGAGTTTTTACGGAAATATAACACAGGATTTATCAGTGTCTCTACAGAATATGAGATACGTTATAAAATGGAGCGAGTAATTTACTAATATTGCCAAAATAAAATTAAATGCTTTATGAGCAGTTTCATTCATCTTACGAATTTTGCTTTTTTTAAAACTGACACCATGTCTGAATTTGACATGACACATCAGCAGGAATTCATTTTTTATAGTTAGTAGGCTACAAAAAACAACTATATATATAAAGTAAGTACTATCATTTGTACTTCAAATGTTTAGTCTATTTCCGAAAAATCCGCGTGGTCTCTCTCTTTCTTTTTTTCCAACTTTTTTTTTGTTGCCCCACATTTTGTTTTGTTTTTATGTCCCATCTTTTTGTTTTCGTCTCACTATTTTTTCATTACTTTTCTTCACTTTTTTATTTTCTTTTTTTTTTAATAAAATTAACGGTAAAATTATGAAATTTTTCGATAACGGTTCCATAATATTTAAATCTATTTTGATTTAAAGTTCATTAGAATTCTTTAATATGAAATGTGTAAGTACAAATATTTGGAACTGCAGGAAACTTATAAAAATCATTATTTTTTAATTTGTCTTAGTAAACTGAACGATAATGGTTTGAAAGTTCCTTGAAGAAATCAAATACGCAACTGTATTAGATTCATTTGTGAATACACTAAAGGACTATGGGCATTTTTATAGGGGTTTTGGACCCACCCTCAACACCAACGAATTCTATGTCATTAGAAAGTTATTTGTACGTAGAATGATAATAAGTTTAATTCAAAAACATACTTTTTGGCACCGCAGATTTGAATTGATACGATTTTTAAGCTATGATATTTACTTCTTTTATTTACACTATTTACAGGGTATTAACACATATGGCTTCGTGCCAATATTAAGCTATAGCCTTTTTAGTATTCTATGCCAGGTTAGTACCCAATAAGGTCAACCCTCCTTTCCCCTTCCAAACCACCCTGGCCCTATATCTAATCTAAACTATAACCTAAAAAGGTACATACAAATTTTAAACCGCTCAAATAAAACAATTAGTTCAATTCTGATTAGGTTTATTAGAATAAAGTATTATAACTTAAAATTATATTCAATTCTTCTTTCACTAACATTTTAAACTTCTTTATCAACCATAATATTATTTATATTCGCCACTTCTGAATTGACAAAAAAAACGACAGAAATTAACGTAATATTGTAGTATACTATACCTACTGTATACAGGGTGATTAAAATTTGCGTACTTTTGCTCACCCTATATATATTTTGGTAGAACTCAAAAAGTTAATATATGGATAAGCCGTTTTATCCGATTTTATGTCGTTTGGCCGTAGCACTCATTTAGAATTGAAAAAATGCGATTTTCAATTGTTTTTTTCAAAACAATTCATTTTATAATATGTGTAATAGTTTTTTGAAATCAGCTTCTCAGGACGAGTTTTAAAAATGTAAAAAAATATAGATGAGTGTTCCAAATATGTAACTTCATATATTTCACTTTCCTGGAGGACCCTCTGTATATTTCAAAATATTTTTAAAATGTAGTCCTTATTGACTTAATAATACCAGTGCAATGGAAGTTTACAAATATATTCCATTTCGGCATAAAACTCCGCGGCGTCGGTCATGATTCACCCTGTATATAGAGGGAGGTCCACGGTATTCACAACAATCTCTGTCGTACCTTCCATTTGGAATATATTTTTAGTGATTTATCACTTTTAACAGATGTAGCTATATTTTTTATTAAATACAGACATTTAAAATAGGCAAGTGATAATTACCGGTCGAGGATATAGTTTGCGCCCAAGCTGTAGCGATGGCTGGCAAAATAGTCCGAAACTGGTTAAGAACTTATTTCTGCCAAGAACACTGCCTTCCGAGTTGTGTATTATATTGTTTCCACTCCAGTTCTCTTAAATAAAAACTAGTTTTTTAATTATAAACCTGTCATTTAAATCAGTAGTCCTATAACTTTAAATCCATATAACTCGGGACTGCGGTACCTAGGTACGTTTTTGAATTAAAATTATTATTCTATATAAAAATACCTTTCGGATGACATATATTTTATTGCTGTTGAGGGTGGGTCCAAAATGCCCATTGTCCTTTCCTATCTAAGAATATGAATTTTTACATTCGAGTAGTTTTTGAACAGTCAGTGATAAATCTACATCGATCAGTCGACATTCAAGCTGTATTATGATATTGTTAATTGTAAAATGTTTTTGAAGTGCGATTTTATTGTCTGGTAAATTGATTTATAACTGATATTATTCTGGTGTATGATGCTGCTGGTGAAAATTCTAATCAAGAGAGAAATTTATATCGGTTAACGATTCCCCAATTCCAATTTTACTGGTAAGTAACTATCAACTATTATACCGATTGATAATTTATGTGATAACCTCGCATTCAATGTTTTATTATAAAGTATTTCGTATGTGATATTTGACCACATAGCGTCGAATGATGTTCGGAAAATGGAATTTTATCCCGTTTTAAAATTCTAGAATTTATCACAAAAAATTTCAAATATCTGTTATGGGTGTTATATAGACCTAGTTCAAATATTTGTACAAATTTCATTTACACCCTATATAAGACAATCTGTATATCTTAAAATGGTTTTGAAATGTGCATCTCACTTCTTCTTAAATATGTTTTTGTTGTTTTATCTAACCACTTACAGAGGAATTAATTTTAATTTTTGTATATGTGAGACAAACTGTATATATATATATTTTTTGTAATTTCAATTCGCGTATATCTGTTGATGGTTTATGGTGAAACTCGCTGTTATATTAGGGGGCTGTAAGACTTAATTGTGAACCAAATCCAAAACGGAGACATCCAAATATGCACGACATTCAATTTGTCCCAAAAATGAGTAAAAACTGGTTGTTAGTATTTTTTTGTTGTTGTGAATTTATATCGCAGAATGTAGATATTAAGCCTTTTATTTCACATTCGCGTTTTTGCCAACTTTGTAAAGTGGCCTTGATTTTAAATGCAACGGTTGAAAATTATTTTTGATTTGTTTGAAAAATTGAATGTAAGTTTGAAGTGATGTCTTCTATACCAGTTTCTTTAATAAGTGCACTATTTTCGCGGATATATGAGACAAACTGTATATCTCAATATATTTTGTTGTTCTTTTTAATCAGATTTTAAATATTATAGACCATTTAATAACCGATAAATAACAAAATAATTTTATGCCGTTATAGGCACTACACGAATCATCAAGAAAGATAGATTTTTTATACCGAAATATAAAAGGATCGATCGTCCTTCAGTGTTCATAGGTTTTTGTAAACAAAAACTTTTTGGCGTCGAATGTCGCTATGTATCGATCGCCTACAGACATAAAGACTGCACGACACATCTGATTGATCCTTATTAAGTTAAAAATTAATAAAATCAACGGTAATTATCAAGTTTTGAAATTTTTCGAAAAATTTCGATAACGGTTCTATATTAAAAAAATATACAGTGCCTTCATAAATGATTGTCTCCCACGTGACCAAGATGACATTTCACCATGGTAGAAAATAAAAAAAATCCTAGGCGTCATCCAGTACCGGAGATAATTGTAGTTTATTTTAATAAGTATAAAAATAATAAATAATAGTATATTATTCAACGAGCGGTAATGTAGGTCATAACTCACGCAGATGAAGTTTGCTGCACGAGCCGTAGGCGAGTCCTGTAATTCATCAAGTGAGTTATGACCATTACCGCAAGTTGAATACTATACTTTATCTGCGACTGTAACAATAAATACTAAGCTGCAAATACAGAGAAAGAACTTTATGTTGAGTGTGTTTTTTAGGATGGAGTAGAAAGTCTACAGAGACGATGCTTTATATTTATTGCTAAGTTCCTGAAAATATACCAAAAGTACATTTTCTGTAAACGAGTTAACATTCTTACTTCTACACCAATCTTCAAAATTTTTGTATACACCTTTATATTTGTTTTGTGATTTTTCGGGTAAAAAATTCTGTATTGTAGCATTTATTTGTCTTATTTCTGGAGGTGTACCTTATTCATCTTCACTTTCTAAATTTAAAAATAAGAAAAATGCAGATAATATCAAAAAACAACAAAAAAAATCAGAAAAGTGAGAAAAAAAGAGGAAAAAATAGTGAAACATTGAGAAAATAGGCAAAATAGGGGAAAAAAGAAAAACAGGAGAAATGGGGGAAAATAGGAAAAAATATGGAGAAATGGGAATAATAAGAAAAACAGGAAAACCGGTAAAAACAAGAAAAATAGGGAGAAACGGGGAAATTGGAAAAATAGGTTACAACGCGAAAGAGTAGGGAAAAACAAGAAAAAATATGGATAAATAGGAAAATAAGGAAATATGAAAAAAATGTATCTACGCGAGTGAAGTCAAGATTGCAGCCTGCTGACAACGGTAAAAGGTACTGTTCGATAAAAACGAAGAAGATTATTATATATTAATTGTCACTTGTCGTTGTCAAAAATAACTAAAAAAATAGAGTTGTCAATTTTAATCATTGTGGGAGTGTTTGATTTACTTTTTATCTAGGATAAAAGTAATAAAAAATGGTAAGAAATTTTTAGTTACCGATGTATAAAATATAAATATCAAATTTACATTTATAGCCTACAACTCCTCCTCAAATCTCACCTGTAGAAGAGCAAGAAAAATATTTACATGATGCCTTGGGTATTGTAAAAGCTCAATCTTTCCAAATGAAAAGATCTTTAGATAAGAATAAATTAATGGACGCTCTTAAAAATGCATCTGCAATGTTAGCCGAATTGAGAACGTCTCTTCTTTCACCAAAAAGTTACTATGAACTTTGTAAGTTAACAGACTAAGGTTGTTGCATAATTTAATCAATTTTCCTCTTAGATATGGCAATTTCTGATGAATTGAGACACTTAGAGTTATACTTGGTTGATGAATTTCAAAAAGGTACCAAAGTACCAGATCTGTATGAATTAGTACAGTATGCTGGTAATATTGTTCCTCGTTTATATTTGTTAATAACAGTTGGATTAGTTTATATAAAAACTAATACATCATTACGTAGAGATCTATTAAAGGATTTGGTAGAAATGTGTAGAGGCGTGCAACATCCACTTAGAGGATTATTTCTTCGTAATTATTTGTTACAATGTACTAGAAATGTTTTACCGGATGCACCCGATAATGACGTAGAATGTCCCGAAGGAACAGTCAAAGATTCTATAGATTTCGTTTTGATGAATTTTGCAGAAATGAATAAATTATGGGTTAGGATGCAACATCAAGGCCATTCTAGAGATAGACGTAATAGAGAAAAAGAACGAGAGGAATTGAGGATTTTAGTTGGAACTAATTTAGTGAGATTGAGTCAGTTGGAATCGGTTACTTTGGATAAGTATCAGAAGTCTGTTTTACCTGGAATTTTAGAACAGGTAAGATGAATAATATATAAATAATAAATTGGGAGTGGATAAAGGTCCGCGAATCGCGTACTTTTAACGTATTTTATAAAGATCCGCGAGTTCCGGACCTTTGGTTTTATTAGCGTATTTTTTGAATATCCACTAGTTCCCAGATTTTGACAAGCCAAGACAATTTGTTACTGGATATTGATGAATTAAAGGGAAAGAAAAAAATTACATTGTTTAAACAAAAATACCCGTTTTTAGTGAGGAAGAGGTAATAATTATACATAGTATATTTAATGTCCACATAAAGTAAAGTAATCTCATGAGAATGAAATTTGCGACAGACGCCGCTCAGCCACAAATTCGTTTATTCGGTTGTCGACCTTTAGGCACATATTGTAATCTAGTCAATCTTTTGACGTAATAACTTTGACAATTAAATTTTGAAAGCAATATAAAGTTTCCTTCTTTCAACACTGAATTTTTTTATTTAATTTTTTTTATTGAATTAAAATATTACAACAAAAATATCCAAGTATTAAAATTTTAACATAAAAAGGTCCCTAAGTAAACAAATAAAATGCTTATTGTACCTTACGCTTCCACAAAACCAAGATTTTGATTTTGGCATTTTAGTTAATGCAGTACAGGTTTTGTGCATCCATTTTAAACATGAGTCACATCTAATATTCGACAATTATACTTTGCAGTTATTTTCTTCTCCGCTACAAATTCTTGAAGTAAATTAAATGCCGCATAAGTCAAATATTCTTCAACCTCTTTTAAAGATACTTCTTTCTCAAACAATGTACAATCAAATGTTGTAACTTACCTTATCATCTCTTCGCTTATAAGATGCCCGGAAAGAACTTTATGTATAATTTCTTGGTCTTGCAAAATAGCAAGTAATATAATTTTCTTTCTTCTCATTGGGTGGAATTGTGTAAACTTTGTACATTTTGTTGTCTTTTTCTTTAATCCAACAAAGGTAGTTGCAAACCCTCTTGGTCTACCACACCTTTTAATGGGTGCAGAAATTTTAATATTTTCTATTTGATAAGATAAACTAACAGTTTCTTTCCTTTCGTCATTTAGGATATCACAGGCGTTAGTTCTCTGCGTTTGATTATATGGTATATATTCTGTGGTTTCTATAATGACTCAAGAATTAAAATGGCGTCTGAAAAATATGTTCTTTAAAGATTTTTAATAAATTACACTTTATTTTGGTATTAGTTCCAGAAGATTTTATCCATTTCTGTGTAACTTATTAGGTCAAGATTTGTGTGTTAAAAGAAAATCGTAAAACACAGGTATTAAGAAGAGATAATATTATAAAAAAAAAATATTGTTACTAAGTGGTCTGATGATGGTTTCAAAAATTCATCTTTCTTTTGGTAAGAGACCGCCAAGTTTTTTTTACATTTTCGTGTTCCTT
Organism: Neocrepidodera transversa; assembly: GCA_963243735.1. Lineage (NCBI taxonomy): Eukaryota > Metazoa > Arthropoda > Insecta > Coleoptera > Chrysomelidae > Neocrepidodera > Neocrepidodera transversa. The sequence goes on along the minus strand of OY725347.1, from coordinate 3,889,624 downwards.
GACCCCAATTAGTTTATAAAAAATAAATTGTCAAAATCTGAGGAGTTGCCCCCCCGTAAACTAGATTTTTTCTTTAGTTTTGTCACATTATTAAATTATTGAATGCATTAACAACAAATCTCCTTTTAAGGTTGTTAGTTGCAGGGATGCAATAGCTCAAGAATATTTAATGGAATGTATCATTCAGGTATTTCCTGATGAATTTCATATTCAAACATTGAACCCATTTTTAAAATCTTGTGCAGAGCTTGAAGTAGGAGTAAACGTTAAAAATATTGTGATATGTTTAATGGAGAGATTAGCTGCATTCAGTCAAAGATCTGATTCCATAGGAGGAGAAGGTAAAACACATTTTTTTTTAAATTCTAGTTATTATTAATATCTTTTATCTTTATAGGAACAAGTATACTAAAAGAAGTTGAACTATTTGAGGTTTTTTCTAACCAAGTTTCTTCAATAATTGCAAACCGTCAGTATCTTCCCCCAGAAGATATGGTTGCACTACAAGTTGCTCTTGTCAATTTGGCACTCAAGTGTTATCCTGACAAAATTGAATACATCGATAATGTCATGTTGTCTAGTGTAGAGGTAATTTATTTTTAAATTTTCAGTTACTGTTTTTAATCTTGTATTTCCACTTGTAGATATTCCAAAGATTGGGTATTGAACACCTAGAAACTAATTCGTCAGTAGCCAAGGAGCTCCTTAAACTTCTAAAAATCCCGCTAGATAATTACAATAATTTACTAGTTGTTCTTAAACTCAAACATTATGCTGGACTAATGCAACATCTAGATTACTTTGGCAGAAAATCACTCAGTATTTACATACTAAATAACTCTTTGGAAAATGAAACCATCATACCATCAGCTGAAGAAGCTGAACAAGCTTTAACTCTTTTGGCAACTTTAGTGGCTGAAGATAAGAATGATCATTCAATTGGAGATGTGGATATGGAGGAACTGACTGAAGAACAATGTCTATTGGCTAGATTTATACACCAGATGAAGTCTGCAGTACCAGAAGAACAGTTTCTTATACTTACTGCAGCACGAAAAGTAAGTTTAAATTTTGATAAATCAATAAGATAAGCCAAGTGTAATGATTTGTTTTTAGATTTTAAGCAGTGGAGGAGCAGTTAGAATAAAATACACTTTACCTCCATTGGTTTTCCAGTCCTATCAATTGGCGCATAAGTACAAGGAACTCAAAGATGAAAAATGGGAAAAGAAATGTACAAAAATTTTCCAATTCTGCCATCAAACCATAACGGCTTTGGTCAAAGCAGAACTTGCGGAACTTCCTTTACGTCTATTTTTGCAAGGAGCGCTCGCTATAGACCAAATCGGTTTCGAAAACCACGAAACGGTGGCCTACGAATTTATGTCGCAAGCTTTTTCTCTCTACGAAGATGAAATATCCGATTCAAAAGCTCAATTAGCTGCCATTACCTTAATTGTAGGTACTCTCGAACAGATCAGTTGCTTTTCAGAAGAAAATTCCGATCCTTTACGTTCTCAGTGTGCTTTAGCAGCCAGCAAATTACTCAAGAAACCAGATCAGTGTCGAGGAGTTGCGACCTGTTCGCACTTGTTTTGGAGCGGAAAAAGTCTCGCTAACAATGGCGAAGAAACTCACGACGGCAAGAGGGTAGTCGAGTGTCTGAAGAAGGGAATTCGCACTGCAAAACAATGCATGGACGTCTGCGTACAAGTCCAGTTGTTTGTTGAGTTACTAAATCATTATATTTATTTCTTTGAGAAAGGAAATGATCAGGTAAATATGTTGAAAGTTCAATATTTGTTTCTCCCCATTTTTCACTATTTTTTTCCCATTTTTCTCTGTTTTGTCTTTATTTGTTCCCATTTTTTTCCTATTTTTCCATATAATAAATAAAACTACTAGATTTAGAAACTTTTATTACGAATAAAATTTGTATATAGGGTATTTTTGAAATCATTCTGTACAATATTTATATTTTTCCTTGTTTTCGTTTATTTTTCCCTATTTCTTTATTTTTTCCCTGTTTTCTCAATTTTCCTATTTTCCCTATTTTCCGTAATTTTCCCTATTTTTTTTGTAATTTTTTCCAGTTTTCTACATGTTTCCATATTTGTCTCCATATTTTCAATATTTTATTCTATGTCGGTCAGTCAGGACTTTTTGCCGCTTATATTATAGATTCAGTTAGGAATTTATAATATGCTGTTTTAGCCAGATTATAAGTTGCTGCATTTGGTTTTTTGAAACTTTTAAGAGCAAAAAGGTCTAGGATTTTCAGTTGTTTCACTGATTGGTAGAGCTAAATTTTTGTATATATCTTCAGTTTCTACGGAACTTTTACCCTTTAATTTTTATTCGTTTAAATATAATATATTTTTTGTATTATACAAAATTTCTTTGCAGGTGGATGTAGATGTCCTGAATCAACTAATAAAAAAAATCAAATGCGAGTTGGCAAATTTGGAGACTTCAGACGAAGCAGATCAGATTTCAAAACATTTTACAAACACAATAGCTCACTTAAAATTAAGAATGGAATCTTCCGACAACGATAGGGACGCCTACAAAGGATTACTCCTTAATCCCGACTTGGACTTGGATGATAAAAACGAAATGAAAAAACTCGAAGCGAAATAATAAAAAGAAAGGTTTTATTGAATATTGGAGCTAAATTTTTTATTTAAAAATAATATTTTTGGCAGTTTCAAAAAATGGTTGAATCGATCATTTATTCATTTTGAGAAACTAGGAAGTATTTTAATATTGGTTATACTGCCCAGTTAATTCAAATAGGTGTATAAGTAAAATTTCTTTTAATAAGTACCATGGAGTAGGTTTTTTTTATTAACTATGAAGTTAAAAAAATTGGATCAGGTTTTGATAGAATTTTTTGTTTTCTTCTACTAGAAGTGCCTCTTGGAAAACCCGTACATTTTAGAAATTTCAGTCTTAAACATTTACAGAAATAAATGATTTTGTGTATAAAAAAACTTTTTCTACTCTTTCTTATTAGTCCATTACGTGGGGGTTTTTTGAATGCAAAAGGTGGGGTAGTAGCGATTTTTTAATATGTTGTTAAGCTTGGTGCCCTCATAAAAAATACAAGTTTTCGACCTCGAGGCGCATGCGCTAGAGCCGCCATCTAAGATTGTATGTACAAAAATTTGGTTTTTTGATAATAACTCAAAACAGTGGCTTTCACGTCAAAAGATGTTCCATGAAAGTTACAGAAAACAAAATTTCCTACATTTTTTATCAAAAAAAAATTTTGTAGCACACATACGTTAGGAGTTACAGGTCCGTGAAGTTGCACTATTTGGAAAAATATGCGGAAACTTCATTTTGGTTGGTAAAAAAAAACTAAAAGGTACTTAAATATTATCATTTAACAGTAATATATGTCGTCATCGCTTTCAACGCGGAGAGATACTTTGATTGATTGACGAGAAATTAGAGACAGTAATTCGTCGGGAATTTTAAAATGTTAATTCTTGTCTTCAAACTTTTACAGCAGTCCAAATTTCTTTTAGACATATAGGTTGATGGGTATCACAAAGTGCTACTGATTATTGCTTGATTGTTGCACTTGGACCCTGATGAAATGTTGAAGATCACTTGGTGTTTGACAAAAGGGATGTCAACTTAATATCTTTTGCAAATTTTTTTGCATTTTGTCTACTGGCAGGTAAATTGTTTCGATGGACTCAGTGTAAGCTGAGCGAAACACAAATAATGAATCCTTCTCTCTGTGTAATAAATACTATTTTTTCTTATTATAAAGGCAATAATATTATTATGGTTGTACTAGTACAATAATGATAACTCATTGTTGTACTAGTAAAACACTACGATATTTCTACGGTCTGTGTTGTTATTATATGGTTGAAAAAAAAAGGATATTGTTTTGCGTTTTCAAGACCTACTCTCTTTCTTTTGTAAGATTTTGTTGAAGACTTGATTTTTCTTAGACGCCATTATGGATTTTCATGAATCAAAATCAATTACACAAAATTGGCTTAGCAAAAGTGGTTAATTTACAATTACGCCTTTATTATAAAACGGTTTATTATATCTATATGGTACGCCCATATTTATATACACACAAATGTGTCATTTTAGAGTAAAATTGTTTTTACGCCTATTTGAATTAACAGTATAAATTAAGTAATTTAATTTCTTTAATTGAATTAATGATATATAATACGTTAATAATTCAAATTTACATTTTTGATTATTTCTATCCATTCTTTCTTTAAAAAACTTGCAATCGAATGGATCTTTATTTGGTGTAAAGTATTTATTACGATTTACTAATAAGACAATTTATTTAATGAATCCTACTTTATATCATAAATAAAAATATTTGTACAGGGTAGACCCGGATTTCTTCATGTATTGTTATAGTTATTTTAGATACGATTATTTCATTCCATTATAGTGTAGTAATTTGATATTAGTATGTGACCTAGTATTGATCAGAAATTTATTGCTAACTTGGTTACTTTGAATAGCAAGAAGAAATTCAAAGTTTATAAGATTGTTCTATAATTACAGAAAATCAATTCGAAAATAATTAGTGATTTTTATTCTTAATAATTAAATGTCACATCTATAATATACGCGGCAAAGCCTTGACTGACTGACTGGAGAAATAGAGTAAAATTGGAAAAAAATGGGGATAAATAGTTAAAAATACACACAAAAAACAAAACAAGCAATAATGCATTTTTCCACACTCGAATTTGAAAAAATGAAGGAAGAATGCATTTAATAGGGAAAATAGTAAAATTGGAAAAAAATACATACAAATAGGGAAAAATATAAAAAAATAGAGAAAAATATGAAAAAACATGGAAACATAGGGATGAATTAAGTAAAATACAAAAAAATAGTCTATTTTGACCTATTTTTTCCTATTTTTCTGCTATTATTACGACGTACTGCGACTTCAAAGTAGCAACTGATACTTTGTCGAATTTAGCTGCTTCTCTTCAAGATATTATTCTATAAATAAAATTTTGTATCTTTAACAGTAACCGAGTTAGCAAACATTTCCGATTATTTGGTGTACGTCGTATAAAATATATTATAGAAATTGTAACTTAGAAAATTATACTTATTTACTAATTATTGTGTTGGATTTTTATTTTTAAAACTATGAAGGTAAAATTTGGTAACTTAAGAATAATACATTTTAAATTATAAAGTATAATTATAAAAATAATTGTACAAAAGATTAGTTTTAATAAAAAAATATACAATTAAAATAATAATAATATAAAATAATAAAGTTGACACTATAGACAGCCAAAGTAAGAAATAAAACGTCCCAAGTTAATTTCGAGGCCGATAGTCAAGCATCCCGAAACTGACACTCTCCCAACCTGAAAGACGAAATGTTTTATAATACAAAATTCTTTTTACTTATAAAAATCGTTTCAAAGACTGTATTAATTCTGAACAATCAGATTTCTATCTTTTCGAATGAGTTAAAAATATTGAAATGAACAAGGTTTGCATGAATGAAACCAGAGTAGAAAAAACACTCTGTATTTTTCCTTCCTGGACTTTTGTAAGTTTAGGTTTTTTCAGAAAAGTATCCTTTTCCAATTTAAAATGAGAATAATATGATAATAAATGTGAAAACTGCTGTTAGTACTAGTAGTCATGATTCGCATACAAAAGAATTATCAAAGTGTATCTATAATTTCGAAAAATTTTACTCCCTCCATATTATCCAAAGTTGGTAGCAAATTTTCTTATATTTTAGAGGTAATTATTCATAACGCTAACTTCACTTTGTATACTTGGTGGTGAGTTCATTTTCCGTTTTCTTGTACGATCGCAAAGGATTCACCACAACTTGGACAAATTTCCCGTTGCTGCATCGTTACGCTGGCATGAGGCTTCCTCCAGGATACAAAGCAGACGAACTCTGCCCTTTCTCGAACGCTTGCATCCTCCACTGATGCGGTTTGAAACTGAAACACAGAAAACATATCTGTATTTATTAAAAATGCTTACAATTTTTTTAATTCACGTTTTTCCAAAGCGAATTCTGTGGAGATAAGAGAGAAAATGTTAATTTTATTAATTTAATATCTACATATTTATAATACATTTTAGATGGCCTTAATGTGTCTTCAAATCTCTCTATATTATGTAAGTACATTTAAATATGGACTAACTGTAGAATATATCAAAAACAAAAGGCCCTAGCATTATGCTTAAATAATCTACTACTTTTAAAACTTGGTACTGGCCCAGTAGACACATCCAAACAGATTAGCCACTTAGTTCATTTATGCTGCGCTATGTAGAGTGTACTATGAGTCTGATACTGATTTGTCATTGGTCAAACTACGTCGATACTGATTTCTCATTGGTCGAAATTTGAAAACTACAAATCGCTAAACGAATAACCTACAAACGCCTACATGTAGTATCTAGAGTAGCGTATATGACCTAAGATTAGCTACACTATCTGTCAGTAGATAGAACGTTCTTTAACTTTAACGGTTCTGTAACTAATGACAATGACGTTTAGATTGTGACAATTGTATAAGAAATCAACTTGTAAAGTTTTATTCTAAACGTCATTGCCTTTACTTATTGAGTCTTTAAAGTTAAAGGACGTTCTATCTACTGACAGTATATATTTAATACTTAGACCATTTACTATTAGACATGTCTTGTTTACATTTTTATATACAATATATTTTGAAGTCGATACATCTTGTCTCTTTCTATGATATTTTTCGTGGTGCGGTGATCCGGTGTGTGCGGGGAAGTGTTTACAAACATCAATAGAAGTGGCGTACGCCCATGGAACTTACCACAGGTATCGTTTACGATTTAAATAACTCAATAAAACTTTAGAAAATGGCTCCTCGGACATTTATTTAAACCCTTACGATACTGTTTGTTTACGTGTTTGTATAAAACCAAACTGTCATATCACAACCTGATGCTTATAGATATCGACTTCAAGAGAAGGATGGAAAATTGATGTCTAATAGTAAATGATCTAAGATTTAATACACAAAATTAATAATTAACCTGAAGTCTGTCATTTAAAAAAAAAGAAATATTGAACAACAGATTATATATAGATTTTCTGTAAAATATAGAATTAACAAATTTTCTCCATATGTCGCCAACTTAAGTATTTATTCACATAATATTCGTATTTTAACGAATTACAAGCTTTATGATGTAAACTCATTAAATCAAATATAAATATTAAATACAATAATTATTTCCAGTTTATCAGTACGTAGGTACGTGCCAGTAGTCACATCTAGAACGGCAATTTACAACTTTCGCCACCAGAGCGCGCATTTTGTGAAGTAAAGTTACAAGTTTTGGGAAATTACATATCGTGTTCGCGTTTGTAAACAAACTTTGTATGTTACGTTCCTTGTCATAGTGCATATTAGAGACAACTATTTTGAATAGAATTTGGTAAGTACTAAAAACTTTGTATCATTCTAAATTATGTTGTACGCTGGATGTTATTTCGTCTGATAACTCAAATTGATGGGCTGTTTATGTGTTACACTGTTTTCATCGAGTTTTGGTGGATATTTGAATATCCAATTTTAGGGAACTATACACCAAACTTTACAGTATATATCTAAGTAAAAGTCGATTCCCATTCTTCTCGATATTTCTGTATTTTTTTAACACGTTCGGTGCCATCAAGATATCAGTTATTACTCAATGATGCCATTATTGAAAATTTTTAAACTGCATAATCAGTTTTTACCTACCTACGTGCCCATAAAAAAAACAATTTTGCTCATATATAACGATAACCTACATTTTTAAATTCACAGTTTGTGAACGTCTGAGGTCTGAAGGCGGCACAAGTACCAGGCAAAATGCCTTTTGGTGATACTGGCACTAGACTGGAGTATACAGGAATGCTCAATATTTTAATCATAGGTTCTGGATATCCAAATATTAATATTTTACTAAATAACTAGGTCAAATATTATTTACTACTAAGATACAGGGAGTTAAAATTTATTTTTCGTTTTTTTTTTAAATAATTTCTTTATTATTTAACGTATTGACTTGGAAAAGATATCATTGGGTTTAAATGGGCTTTTGGTCTTTGAAGTTTTTTTGCAAAAAATCACCAAACACAAAATTTTATCGAATTTTGCTTAAAATATGCATAAAAAGTTAATATCAGTTAAATCACAATTAAGTTTTTAATTAAATGAAAATATATATGCTTTAGTTTTTGGTCATTTTGACCGAGTTGTCCAAACAAACTTTTCTCAATGGAGGTACTTGGACTTAAGGCCAATAACCCGATGCTAGTTAAAAATTGTTCTCGGATCCCTTAAAGGGTAAATTATTTTTTTGAAAAACATACTGTTTACCTATATGTACTAGGTTAATGGGACTTTAGTTTTTGGTCATTTTGACCGAGTTCTCCAAACAAACTTTTCCCTATATTTGCTATGGAGGTACTTGGACTTAAGATTAATAACCCGATGCTAGTTAAAAATTTCTCTCGAATCCCTTCATATTGAGAAAAGTTTGTTTGGACAACTCGGTAAAAATGACCAAAAACTAAAGCAAATAGATTTTCATTTAATTAAAAACTTAATTGTGATTTAAAAATTAGCAATTTGACATAAATATGAACTGATTATAACTTTATTTTAAGTAAAATTCGATAAAATTTTGTGTATGATAATTGTTTACAAAAAAACATCAAAGGCCCAGAAAGCGATAATGTCCGGTATGGATCCTTTTTTATCTTAGTCTTTTTGAAAATTTTTCAATTCTTTATGATGATAAATTTGAACAAAAAAGATATACTTGTATAAATTCAACACATTTCGAAATATTAACTTTTAGAATCTTCTAGCCACATTATTTATTTAGTTTACAATATTTCAATATAGTAGGTAACTTCAACACCCTGTACAGCTTAGTAGTAGATAACATCTGACCCTGAGTTATTGAGTAAAATAATAATATTTGGAATTCCTGAGCCTCATCTATGATTAAAATATTGACCATTCCTTATGAAACACCCTGTAGAAAATTTCTAGCGCCGAAAGTGTTAAATAAATTTGAGAAAAGTAATAAATATTATATTTTGTCGTGTACAATTCGTTACCATTATGTAATAAATTTTAAAACTATATCTGATCTAATTTTTGTTTTTCATGTTTTTTAAATACATGAACATTTTTTTCTGATTAACCAAAGAAAATTACAATTTTTATATTTTAATTGAGTAGCTTTTGATTGGTTTTAAATATGATAATTTTTTCGAATTTCCCATAGATTCGCCGCTAGAGGGCGAAAAATATACACATTTAGGCTTTTTGCCTTTTTTTTTATTTTGAAGACAAACAATGGGCTTTTATGCAAAATGTTCCAGTGGAAAGTTGTAAAGCATACAATTCCCTACAACCTTTTGTATTAAACTTTTTCCAGAATTTCCAATAGTTTTCAACCATGATTTTAAGAGATCCTAATTGTAGCAGTGTGCTATATATTGTGCGCATGCGCCTGCTTATGTCATATGAACATTTAAATATCAATGGACTTATCCAGTAGGAACTAATTTATTGGTTTTATATTAATGAATGAATAGCTTAAAGAACCTAATTGCTTATATTGATTTTCATTGTTCTTATAATTATCATTAATTAATAAAAATCAATAAAAAGTAATTAATATATTTTGAAAGTGGCGCTACTTTTTGACCAATAATTAACGTTTTACTTTCTACAGCATTGCCAAGATTCTAGATTTGTTCATTTGTAGAAAAAAATTGACACACTTTTTTCCTTCTTTTAATCATAACAAATGAGAAAACGAGAGTTGCCAGTTTTATCGATATGACAATATGGCCAAATATAATCTGTTTCAATTGGGCCACGTCACATGCCACTATAGCCCCGATATTCAAATTTTAAGAATTAATTACAGCCGCAGGATCGGTCTCAGAAGGGCTGGACCCGGTGCAATGTGTTATGGTAGGCCAAAATTATAAAATAAAAATATAAAAAAAAATCACTGGATGAGTCCATTGGGTAGACGTATTCACCACTGTGATTGCTATTTAAAATTTGTTCCATAAATGAATGTAATGCTTAGTATTTTGTAATTAAAATAATCCTATTATCTACAGCTGACCCGGGAAAGTTCTGGAGTGATACAGCCGATTTTTTTTATATTGAGCTGATTGGACTGTCAATTATTCAAATAAACGCAGTAAAATATTCTGCAATCGGGTCTTTATTAAAGTTCACGTACAGAGACCGAAGATATAATTTTTTTACTCATCGTATGACAAATATTTTCTCATTTTAAAAACAAGCTTAAAAAAGGTCATTGAGTTTTTACACTCCATAAAATTTTTAAAATAATTCTATCCAGTTGTAGGTACGATTGGAAAATTTACAATAGAATATAAAAGCAAAATGTTTATGTATATTTAGAAATAGTAACAAAAAATAAATCTATGGTTCAGATTTTTTTTTTTTGAGATATGTATCTGCACTGCATTAAACATTTTTTATAAAATCTTACCGAAGCGTATATGAAGAGCCATACTGTATATGTTGGTTATTTTAGTATATAAGATAAAAAATTTATTTAACAAATTCAATTTTATAATTTAGATCAATTCATAAATGCTCTAGTTTCCTAAATATATGATAGGATAGAACTTATACCGTCTTGTAATTAATCAAATGTAAAATAAGGTAATGTATAATAATTAATAATCGATATACAATAAAGCATTATAGTGTTTATTTAAGGTCGACTTATTTCAACTAACGAGATTAGTTATCGACGCTTTGAAGAACTAGTCTGTGAGAACGCACTTATGCAGAATCTCATTTTAACATTTCAATAAAAGTTAATAACTAGGGAAAAAAGGTGCGTATTTTCAAGACGAATTGAATGTTTTTTTTCAAAATTAAAATATCAGTACCGGTTTCAGAGATATTTGGGAAAAACCGAAATTAATGACATCTTAATTTTTAAAGATACAGAAAAAAAGGTTTTTGATTGAAGGTTTAACATAGCATATCAATTTATTAAAACAACGTTCCGTCTTTGAAGAGCCATCCTCTATTATTTTTTTATTTTGGAAATAATCTACTTTTTTTTTTGAAAATGGAAATAAAGTTGTAATAGATGCGAATATACAATAGCTGTTAAAATAACACATATAAATAAGTAAGCATTAAATTAAAAGCATATATATAAGGAATATTTTATTGAAAAATACAATAGAAACATATATCAACAAAATTTTAAAACAAATGAAGAAGCAATAAATAATAAAATGTTTTTTTATATACACATTTATCGCCGAATAAATCATAATTACACCTTAAACAAAATCATTTCTTTTGACAATTTCGGTTAGTTAAGTTATAAAATCAAGGCAATATTTTGTGAATTTAAAAGTTTAAACAAAAAATTAATGACCTGATTGAAATAGAAAATCCTGCTGCTTTTTTACTTGCAATTTTTGTGTTTAAAGTATTCCTGATCATATAAAGTATGTGACGTATTTTAAAAAAACATTAAAAAAATGCTGATTACAATTTTTTATTCGCTATAACTCAGCTTGTTGAAAAATGTTCATCATTTGGCGAAAATAAAAACAAAAATAACAATTAGCAATAAAAAAAATACAGCTGGCAAAAAAAACCAAATAAAAGCTACATAGAAATATTTACAATATATTTTTCAATCTAAGTTGCAATATTGGCGCTGGCATGCAACCAATTATTTTTTTTTTCTATCAATGACTTAATATTACTAGTGACAACTTTTAATTGACAAGCGTGTTTCTGTGCGTGATTGTAGCGATGGCGTGACACCGTTGAAGTGTGAACTAGTAGTGTATCCTCTAGATCTCACCTTGCCTCTTCTACGCGTCCTGACATTAAACATCCCGTATACGACGGGATTCATGCAGGAGTTGGTGCAAGCGAACAGAAAAAGACATTTTTGAATCCGTTCGTCGACCGCTTGTGCCGAGTCTTTATCGTACCAATACCTAGAAAAATAAAAATATAGTGAATTTCATTTTTTAATGTTTTAAACATGTCAATGATTTGTGAGAAGCATCTAGATTCCAATTGCAACTCGAGTGCCCACCGCTGTTGCCATTTATATATTATTGTGATACGAAGTGGTCCAGTGGTAGAGTGTATTCTTTACACATAAAACTTCCTGGTTCGAATCCCGAGGATTTTTTTTTAATACACAGGTTAGATTTAGATAGTCAAGACTTCTTTTAATAAAATAAATATTTTTTTTACGTCAATAAAACTCTTAAACCTGGCACGCGAGTTGTAATTGGGATCTAGACGCTAGTAAAAAGGTGGAGTAGCAACGATTTTGAAATATGTTATCAAAAAAGGGTCCATAATGAAAAATCCAAGTTTTCGAACCGCCATCTTGTGGATTAAAGGGACAAAAAAGAGGATTTCCGATATAATTCGCTTACGGTTTTTTCAAAAAAAAGCTTTTGGGCTGGGCTATAATTATAAAAAAAAAATGTTGCAATATGTTCCAGATTTTAACCCGATATGTTTATTATAATAACGAATATATAATCATGGCCCTATATTCTGGTCACTCTGTTACTACAGTAAATAAAGACATGAAAATCCCATTTACTTAAAAAAATATTCAAGGACTAAAATTAACCTTAATATTTAAAGATAGAAAAAAACTTTATATGGTTTTTTTATTCAAGCTCAAATAACGCTTAATATAGCCTATTCAATTTTTTAAAATAACGTTTCGTCTTTGAAGGGCCACCATCAACTATTTTTTTTTAATACGGACCTATATTTTATTTCATTTTTGAAATCCCCATTTTTTCATTAACCAACCACGTAGAATATTTAATATTGGTACGTACTTTTGGAATTTTTTTTTCTCTTTCTATCTATGTTTTAATAGTTTTTCTGCTACAAGGGTTAAACAAAAAATTATTTATTAAAATCTACAATTATTTAAGTTATTTTGTTTAATTAAAAAATATATTAAAATTTATTTAATACTATTAGAAAGAGAATAAAAAATTCTATAAATGGTAATTTTTTCAAAATTTTGAAGCAAAAATTGTGACCTTGAGAAAAGGGAGAGACCAAAATGAGAAAAAATATAGTTATGGTCTCTCCCTATTTTCACAACCACAATTTTTTATCTAAAATTTTGATAAAATTTACTTATATAGAATATTTTTTTCTCTTTCTATCAATATTTAACACGATTTAATAGTATCGATAGTTTTTTTGTTACAGGGGTTAAACAAAAAATCATTTATTAAAATCTACAATTATCTCAAGTTATTTTGTTTATTTAAAAAATATATTAAAATCTATTTAATACCATTAAAAAGAGAATAAAAAAATTCTATAAATGGGAATATTTTCAAAATTTTTAAGCAGAAATTGTGACCTTGAGAAAAGAGAGAGACCAAAATGAGAAAAAATATAGTTATGGTCTCTCCCTATTTTGACAACCACAATTTTTTATCTAAAATTTTAAAAAAATTCACTTATATAGAATAATTTTTTCTCTTTCTATCAACATTTAACGCGTTTTAATAGTATCGATAATTTTCTTGTTACAGGGGTTAAACAAAAAATTATTTATTAAAATCTACAATTATCTAAGTTATTTTGTTTAATTAAAAAATATATTAAAATCTATTTAATACCATTAAAAAGAGAATAAAAAATTCTATAACCAGGAATATTTTCAAAATTTTTAAGCAAAAATTGTGACCTTGAGAAAAGGGAGATCCCAAAATGAGAAAAAATATAGTTATGGTCTCTCCCTATTTTCACAACCACAATTTTTTATCTAAAATTTTGAATATAGAATATTTTTTTTCTCTTTCTATCAATATTTAACACGATTTAATAGTATCGATAGTTTTTTTGTTACAGGGGTTAAACAAAAAATTATTTATTAAAATCTACAATTATCTAAGTTATTTTGTTTAATTAAAAAATATTATTTTTGCAATTTTTTGAAATTTTTTTAATTCCTCACATTTTTGAAATTTTTGGAAATTTTTAGAATTTTCGGATTTTTGGATATATTTGTAATTTTTTGAAAATTTCTGATAATTTATTAAATGTTTTTTGAAATTTTTCAAATATTTTAGAAAATTTATTAAAATTCAGTTTTTTATTAAATTTTTGTTTTTTTGTTTTAAAATGTTTGATAAACTTTTGAAGTTCTTAAAATTCATAAAATTCTCGGAATTTTTAAATTTCTAAAATTTTCGGAATTTTTTTAATATGAGATTAATATATTTTGAACTTTGAATTTTAAGACATTTCTATTTATTAATTTTTAAATTTTTCTAAATTTTTGAAATTAATAAATTTCTTAAAATTTATTTTTTTCCTATTTTTAAAAATTATTAGAATCACATTAATTGATGTTTTATTTAAATTGACTTAAAATTCAATGCAAAATTTTACCCGCAGTTAAAGGATTAATTTAGTAATTTTTTATTATTATTCGGTGAAGAGAAAATTTGATAAAAAATCAATTTCGATTTAAAATATTACAATGATATATCAGCAAATTTATTTTTATGAAAAATAATATATGAACTGCGAATTTTTTTTTTGTTCCATTACTCAATACGTCTTATCGAATTGGCTGATTGATGTAGATGTTTATCAGTTACTCTACTTTCAAGGACGCTTGTTAATATTAAAAAAACTCGTGGGAATTGAACAGGACACAAACAACACGTACGTGTCTCTTTTTTCAACGTTCATTATTTTCGTCCTTAAATGACTGCGAGACTTTTTTTTTTCTTATTTGATATATTTGCGCGTGGGGCGTGTGCGGTTAAATTTATTACAAATAAGTGTAAATACGAAATGTTTGATACTCACCAAATGCTCATAACTTGGTAGGGTGTCCAACACACGAAGAATACAAATACTATAATTATTGTCATTTTTAGTGTTCGTATTTTGGCTCTTCCTAGAAATGGTAGACTAGATCTCGTGATACTGTCTGCTAAAAAAATATAATAATATTATCTTAAATACTTTTTTAGAATATGAGCAATTTTCAAAACTTGGATTGCTATGACCTAATTTTAATTATAAAGAAATTGACTTCATTTAAAATTAATGCTCTTGAATATTCGGAAAATCTTTTCATTTTAAATAACCATTTAATTCTTTGATTGTATGTCCTAATTAAATTAATGAGGAATAAACATCCAAAGAAAGCTAAATATAAAATTATAAATTTTTTATTTTCTAACGTTGAAGGCTCTTTGATATTTAACGAATTGAATTTAATTCCTGTTGGAAAGTAAAATTTTGTAATTTGATGTAAGTACTGATGAATAACAAAAAATAATAATGTATACAGAGTGAAATGTACATACGTTAACTAAAGGTGTGGGACACTTGGATGAATTAAAATCACAGGTTAATAATGGGCTATCATACCTCATTATCTAGATACAGGGTGTTTTATGGATTTTGCCTGAATTTTTATTTGGTCATAACTCAACAACCACCCGGTATCAATATATAAAATTTTGCAGGTGAACTTGTTTAGATATAGCCAAAATATTGTCATAGAAACCATAATTAAAATACAGGTCTGGTTTAACAAAATTTTGCCATTTTTTTCGACTTCAAAAACAACACCCTGTATAACAATATTTTGTAAATCGAAAATAGCGAAAAAAACTGATTTAGATTAAGATCTATTCAAGTTTGAAAATCTCGTGTCAGAGGTCCTAATTTTTTGTTAAAAATTGTCAATTTAAAAATAATTTTCTTAGAGTAAACTACGGAAAATATTTCTTTTGTATATAAGTACTTTTTAAATATCTTAATTTAGTACTTTTTCATTCTTTTGAGATAATGTTAGAAATGTTGTACAGGACCGTAATTAGCTAAAATAATAATTTCTTCTAATTTATGAATACCCTGAAAATCAAAGATATTAAGGCTTAAGACAAATTCTTTAAATTAACAAATATCAAAACATATATTAAATTATAAATTATATATTAACTTAAAAAATAAATTAAGTAATTTTATTTTCTATAAAAGCAACATTATTAAAAATAATTTAAGACCACGTGATTTTTATGGTTGCCGGTTAGAGAATTATCCAAGGAAAATTTGCTTTTTTTAGTATTTTCCGGTTAATGTTAAGTAATCCTATACCCTCTCGTCAATTTTTTTTGATAAATCGCAAAAAAAAACGCAAGAAACCCAAAAATATCACAAAAAATCGAAAACAATCGCAAAAAACCACAATAAAATCACAAAAAAAGGACAACAAAATCGAAAATTATCACAAAAAAATAAGTGAAAAAAAAATGAGAAAAAAATTAGAAAATAAAAAAAGAATAGAAAACTGAACAATGAGAAAAAAATGAGGAAAGATTAGAAAAAATTGAAAAAATAACTGAAAAAAAAATAAAAAATCATAAAAATGAAGAGAAAAAAAACGAGAAATAATTAAAAGAACTAAAAAAATCCGAAAAAAATCAGAAAAAATCGAAAAAAATAAAAAAATACAAAAAATGAAGAAAACAAGAAGAAAATTGAGAGATAAATTAGAAAATATTGTGAAAAAATAAAGTATAAAATTGTAAGATACAAAAAAAATGCAAAGAATCGAAAAATATCACAAATCGTAACACAATCGCAAAGAAACGGAAAAAAAAATTAAAAAAAAAACCAAAAAGCATTGGAAAAAATTGAGAGAAAAGAAATTATGAAAAAAATGAAAAATAAAATTGTAAAATACGGAAAAAGTGAAGAAATCAAAAAACTGAAAAAAAACTATAAAAATAGCAAAAAAAACGCAAGAAATTCAAAAATATCACAAAAAATCAAAAAACAATCGCAAAAAACCACCATAAAATCACAAAAAAAGGACAACAAAATCGAAAATTATCACAAAAAAATAAATTAAAAATTATAAAAACGAAGAAAAAAAACGAGAAAAAATTAAGAGAACTGAAAAAAATCAGAAAAAATCGAAAAAAATAAAGTATAAAATTGTAAAATACGAAAAAAACGCAAGGAATCGAAAAATATAACAAATCGTAAAACAATCCAAAGAAAAAAATAAATAACAAAAACCACAAAACATTGAAAAAAATTGAGAGAAAAGAAATTAGAAAACATTGGGGAAAAAAATGTTTAATAACGTTTAAAAGTAATATATAACGATAAAAACCCAAAAAAAAAAGATAATGCTGTGTGCGGGATTTGATACCCGGACCTATTGCACCACTAACCAGCACTTTTCCACGCTGCTACTAGAGCTCATACTTACGTTTGTTCAAACTTATTATTTAAGCGAATCACGTGTCACGTTTGGGTGATACAAAATATTTTTTCTGCAATGAGATACTCGTCTTAAATATACCATAGATAGATGGCGATAAAATATAGTTTTAAATTCAAATCTGAAATATCTACTGAATTTTACAGCGGACGTAAATATTAATATTTTGTGCTTAATATGCCTATTATCAATTCTACTAAAATTCTGCCAAACACCCTCACTTTTCTTAAAAATATACTAATTTATACTCATTTTCTTTAAAAACTGACAGTAATGGAATGTCTTAAGGAATGTGAAAGGAATGTTGACATCTGTCATTGCTCCAAAGTAATAGAGATTTACGGAGGTTAAGGGGAAAGAGGAAATTTTTCCAGTGGCGGACAATTTTATCGCTTTACATAGGTATACGACATTTTAATTTAATGCAATTTTTTTTTTAATTAAAGTAAGGTCAGTATATTGTGCGTTCTGAAGCTTTCGTTAATTTCCCACATTTTATCGCCTGATTCACTGAATAACCTAAAAAATGAAAGAGAAAATAAATTTTAAAACACATGGCAACGCTTTAGAAATCTGATGAACGACATAACAGTGTTGTCGATGTGAAGTAAATTACGTATATATAACTGTTTCATGTAGAAGCCCTTATAAAAACATTTAAATAAGGTCCCTAAAATTTAAGTATTGTAAATTATTATTATGAGACAAATGATCTTAAATATGATATATTATAATATTAACCAATAATTATGTATTTTAAAGATTTGATTTGCCTAATTTTGTTTGAAGAAAGAAAGCCAATTTGTATTTTCAAGTGTGTAAAATACAAAAAATACAAAAAAAAATACAAATTGGCTTTCTTTCTTCAAAAATAAGTGTTACTCATTTATTAATAATTTTGTTTGATGAAAGGAATTCTTCTTCCAAATATTGGATAATGTGGCAACTCTGTTATACATTCCTAACATTCCATTACTGTCAGATATTAAGGAAAACGAGTATATTAGAAAATTTACTAAAAACGGTAACCCTGTAAAATTTATGTGAATATAGCGCAGCAGCGGGCAAGGGGCGAACCGTTCATGGCTACTAACATCACACGGTCCAGTCTCGCGCACCGTTTTCCAGCTTGTCGCCGATCCTTGATTTTAAAATGCTTACAGAGGACGTAAATATTAATATTTTGTGCTCAAATTTTTTTTGATCGTTTTCAAATAACAAAATTTCTTTGTGAAGATGTCTCGAACTCCAGAGAAAAGGATTTTATAACATAAGCCGTTTTCCTAGATACATTGGAGCTGTAGACTGTACTCATGTTAAAATTCAAGTAATATCTAAGTCTATAATTACTTGGGGGAGATAATGCAGAAATTTATAGAAACAGGAAAGGCTTCTTTTCGTTCAATGTGTAAGCGAATGTGACAGCAATTTAATAATTAATGATGTAGTGGTTAGTTGGCCTCGATCGAGTGCAGATGCAACAATTTTTAATAACTCTAGCATTAAACGAAGAATAGAAAATGGAGATTTTGGACAAGATATCTTGATAGTTGGTGACAGTGGATATGGAGTAAGAAATTATTTGATGACACCACTGGCTAACCCAACAATTCCTTCTGAGAACTCATATAATGAGGCCCAAATTAGAAGACGGAATCCTATTGAACGAACTTTGGTGTTTTAAAAAGATTTCTCTGTTTAGCTCTTGGATTCGCTTAAAATTGGTAAAGGTGGAACAAGTTGTTGTTGCTGCTGTTGTATTGCATAATATAGCAACAAATATGAAAGATTTATCTCCGCCTGTCAATGAAGAAGTGGAGGCTGCAATCAATATTTTGCAAAATATAAATGAGGAAGTAAATATCAATGAATCCAATGGATCAAAGAGGACAAATAATAGGACACAATGAAATTATAAGAGTTGGTTTAATTAATGATTACTTTCAAAACTTTCTTTAGCAATAAAAAACGCCACAGAACAATATTCTGTTCATTTCTTGATTTAGAAAATGTTATTTCTCTTATTTTTAATACAATCTTGATTTTTCTCCATTTGAACTATTTTTGCATTACCATCCTTATAAAAACAGCAGTTAACAAAATGGCTGCCAAAAAGTTTTATACAACAGGTAGATTCTTGACTGGTCAATTAAAATAAAACGACTGTTAACCAAATTCCAGTTAAAACAATTTTTATACAACAAAGTATTATTAACATTATTTTGACATTGTGTCTACTTTCGGCCAAGTTTTTCGTTATAAAGAGAGTGGAACAATGGAAACAACGTTAATTATTCTAATCGTCTCTAAGAGCTAAAGGGTGTTGGATTTTCGTGAAATTTCATCATGCATATGCGATAAAAGCGAAAAGGTTTAAAGATACAGAAGGAGGGCTTACAAAGTTTTGAATTCAACGGAATTAGGAACAAACTATTTAATACAATGATCAAATCTTCGTATACTCCGAAAATGCCTGGAATTAGAACGAACTCAGAGTACACATTTATTATAATTATTGATTTTGTGATTTTCAAAAACGTAATAATAATTTACCTACATTTCAATTTTAAAAAACAGGAAATTATCCATACTCAAATGTGGTAAAATTTATTCAGCGAATAATGAAGACTAGGTCATACCACAATAAATTTAATGTAGAACAAAATGTTAATAAGAGACGACGACATGTTTCGGCCAATCATTGGCCATCCTCAGGCCTATAATACAAATTGACGATTGTTAGAATACAATAAAAGGTTAAACTATCAAATATGATTACGTACAAATAGATGTGTTACTACTAAGTATGAATTGAATGAAAAAAAAAAAAAATTCATCCAGTTCATACTTAGTAGTAACACATCTATTTGTAAGTAATCATATTTGATAGTTTAACCTTTTATTGTATTCTAACAATCGTCAATTTGTAATATAGGCATGAGGATGGCCAATGATTGGCCGAAACATGTCGTCGTCTCTTATTAACATTTTGTTCAACATTAAATTTATTGTGGTATGACCTAGTCTTTCATTATGAATTTTTGATAATTACGACCTATTTTATCAAAATATCGAGCTACTTAAAACAATGCAGAGTTCAACAAAAATATAACCTCACGTTTTTTCTTTATTAACAGTTACAATTGATCAAATAAAACCCATTGAGTTTAATTATCTACCGTAATTTGAGCTAGATTTTTGAAGAAATTAATTTAAAAATTCAAATTTCTAATTATTTGAATATGCCGCCATTACGATTGTAACGTCACTTATGTGCAATGAAGTTACCGTCATACCATTAACTGCAAATGTGTAAAGAAGAGAATACGAATGAATAACAGCTGTTAAATTTCACTTATACAGACAAAGATGGAGAAAACCACTATATGATAATTGGATAAAGATGAAAACTTGGACCTATCCACTGTGAATTCGCATTCAAAATCGAGAGAGATAAATAGATATTAGATTCCGCTGTTAGATAAAGAAAACGACTATTTTATATCAGGTCATCATTTGCTGTTTGGTACATAAGTGCTTGGCACAAGCGTTCCTGATTAAGTGAAAGGTCGCGTCCGCGTCTGCTTACTGCATATTTCACTGTCACTATTGTAGTTTGTACTCTGTAGAGCTGGTTGATGTTGATAATTTTCCGTATTTATTTGTATTTGTAAAGATACGTAAACAAAGGTAAAAGTAAACACAATTAAAAACATATTGACCAAACGACACTTTATAAGCAAACGTCATCTATATTTGAAAGCGTCAATTTTATTTAGAGAAATTGGCCCACGTTAATATTATGCTGCAGCTATTACACATAACTGACGTAGGTGCACTACAAGTTGCATAGATGCAGTAATTTTTAAATATCAATTTTTGGTTAAATTAAAGAAAAAAACAGAAAAAACGATTTTTTTCATAAAAAGACATTAATTTTTTTCTCAAATAATACAAAAAAAGATGGACTAATATTTCAAGTTGAACTCCCCCCTATTGCTGTTTTTTTTTAAACTGAACAACTTTTACTTAAAGTTTTGTTTAAAGAAATTGCGAAAACAAGTAAGATTAAATTTTTATTATAAATATTATTTACCCTGGAGATGATCCGTTCCTGATTTTCTGCAATTAAATTCTAAATTTAGTGGCCCTTAAAATAGTTACATTTGTAGGTAGGTCACTGCAAAATTTTTATATTATAATTATTATAATTAAAATATTTACTTTTTCCTTATTAATGTTTAACATCGATACATCGAATTTGTAAAATTGATTATTTAAAATATCTTTACTTTGAATAGTCCATTATTAAACAGAGCAGAAAAAATGATGTTATGTTCGTGCAAAGGAAACTCGAATGAAATAAAAATGGGGCATTCAATAGGAATTTGTTTGGAAAAAAAATTTATTGTGCTTGTAAAACGGTTTTCAGAAGATGGATGTGATGTAGGTAAACGAAAAATCGACAATGAAAAGCATACGCTGAAAACAACCAAATTATATGAAAGGAAAATTCCGTAAAGAATTATTTCAACGAGAATTGGGATGAATTTAGACATTTAAGTACATTATTTTAATTTTCATAGTAATTTCTCGTTATATTACCCTTGAATAGTTTTTCCTCTTTGTGGTTGGAATTTTTAAACTGTCAAAGTGACACTCTTTGTAACAATTTACCAATATATAAAATAATTATTTAACTCATCGTAAATTTAACCAAACGCAGTTGCAAAGTCTACTTAGTTACCAAATATTGATAAGTGAATATATAGAGTTTGTTTAACCATCCTCTGCCGTTACGTCATAATCGGTGACGTATTCTGCTCTTTTACGTTTGTCTTATATTATCTAAATGTTATTTTACACATAACCTCAAAATTAAAATATCATCAATGACATATGTTATGGATTTTTTTATGAGAAATGTTAAGGTGTGTTTGTATGAATAAATTAGTAGTGCCAAAAATTGTATTTTGCTTTATGTTTTTATTAAATTACAAGTAGGTTGAGTTCCTCGAGGACTACATTAACTAATTATGTATGTTTCTCTTATATTGTATATAAGACGATATGTCCAAATGTATATGATTCCATCCCGTGCTTTATATACTTGAAGTTTTTAATAAAATATTTTTATATTATTTTTTTGTATTTTTTATTTGTTTATTAGTATTATAATTACCAGATCTAATTGTTTTAATCACTGCAAAAATGTGTTAAAATTTTAATGGTAAAAACATTATTTTCCCATATACTTTTATTTTTCTGTTATCAACATTTACATAGAAACTTAATTTCTATGTAGAAACTATTCAGCAATTTTTGACATCTTCAAAAAATTTCCATTTTCTATTATTTTTATATAAAAAATAGAAGCTTTGTAGTAAATTTTCTCCTCTTTTCATTGGTAAAAACTGAATTTTTCCATCTATTTTTATATTTCTGTTATCAACATTTAAATAGAAGAAAGGTAATTTCTAAATAAAAACTATCATCAATTTTTGACCTCTTGCTACATTTTCATTTTATATTATATTGATGTAAAAAATAGACACTTTGTAGTAAATTTTTTTCTCTTTTCATTCGTAATAACTGCATTTTTCCATCTGGTTTTATATTTCTGTTATCAACATTTAAATAGAAGAATGGTAATTTCTAAATAAAAACTTTCATCAATTTTTGACCTCTTGCTACATTTTCATTTTATATTATATTGATGTAAAAAATAGACACTTTGTAGTAAATTTTTTTCTCTTTTCATTGGTAATAACTGCATTTTTCCATCTGGTTTTATATTTCTGTTATCAACATTTAAATAGAAGAATGGTAATTTCTAAATAAAAACTATCATCAATTTTTGACCTCTTGCTACATTTCCATTTTATTTTTACATAATTTAGTAATAAGCATAATTTTTGACCAAATTAAAAAAAATACGGATGATCGAATCGTGATTAAATGGCGAAAAAATGTATTATACGATTATATTTTTGGGGTGAACCCAAACGTTGTAAAAGCATCTCTTTCTCTTGAAAAGTAATTAATCAACTTCAAAATTAAACTTTGCTCTTTCTCATTATACCGAGAAGTTATTTTGACATTGAAAAATTAACTGAACTGTCAAAAATAATAAATCAGTTAAGATATACGTTAATGACGTCATAATTCCGTCTCATCTATTTCATTATTGAGAGATCAAGATGGACAATGTATGACGTAACGGCAGAGGATGGTTAAACAAACTCTACCCTTCACGACGTGGTATAATCGTTTTGGTAATTCGCGAAAACTTTGACATATTAAAATAATATTTGTTGTTTATAATAAGCAAACGTCAACAATATAATTCGCTATATTTCGTTATATAATCGTACTAAATAACACGCGAGCATACGAAAATAATATTTATACTGTCCTTCTAACTTGACGTATTTTTTGCTGCGCTCTCGTGGTATTTTATAAAAATACGTCTCGTGAGTCGGACGTATAATCGATTATTTTCGATGCTCTTATGATATTACTACTAATTATACTACTAATATTTTCTACTTCATATTTTCATTTATAAAAAAATGGATTAAATTAAATCTAAAATTAAACTTTTTTTTTACTATAATAAATAAAGATATTCGTACCATTAGTCGGATTTCTGGTTCTTCTAAAAATCTCTAATAGAATAGATGCGTACGAGTAGATAATAACCACCAATGGTAAAGCGTACATCATCAGCATTCCTCCAATAACATAAGCTAGTTCGTGTGCCACTGACGGAAAAACGTTGTATGTGACACATTGATAATACCACGTCACATTAGGATGAGCTTCTACATGGAAAATTGCCATCTGTAACATATAATAATATTCCAAGAATCAGATTATTCTAAAATTTATCATATATTTATTCGTACCTGAGGAGCACTGCAAATACCGGCACCGATCCAGGCTCCAGCAACCATAAATTTTGTTCTTCCTCCTCCGAGGTCTAACGGTTTTAGTACAGCGTAAAATCTGTAATGAATATTTTATCAATAGACATTTTTATTATTTTATTCTAACTCTAAATCGAGAGATTTTGTTAATTAAAAACGATCAAAAAAAATTTGAGCGCAAAATATTAATATTTACGTCCGCTGTAAGCATTTTAAAATCAAGGATGTGCGCAAGACTAGACCGTGTGACGTCAATAGCCATGAACGCTTCGCCCTTGGCCCGCTGCTGCGCTGTATTCATGATGTGTGTGTGTGTAAAAATAACAGAAAAAGAAAAAATTCAAAATATTAAAAAATGAAAGTTACAAAAAAATCGCAAATAATTATGAAAAATCAGAGGAAAAAGAAAAAAATAGAAAAATAAAAAAATTGAAAAAAAAACAAAATAATATCAGAAAAAATGAAGATGAATTTTAAAAAAAATCGAAAAATACCAGAACAAATTCAAAAATCAGAAAAAATAATACAAGAAATAAGAAAAATAAAAAAAAAATGAAAGAAAACCGAAAAAATCACAAATATCAGAAAAAATATCTTTTCAAGGATTATTAGGAGTCAAAAATCCTTAATTTTACACATGACATAAATCTGTAAAGATAGAACAGAAAAATTCCGACAGAAAAAACTTACAAAAAATAATATACAAGAACAAGTAAAGAGAAAAACGATAAAATTAAAATAAAAATTATAAAAAAAAACCAGAAAAATTTTTTTTTGAAAAATTCAGAAAATAAATTGAAAAAAATCGTAGAAAAAATTGAAAAAATCATTAAAAAATAGCAAAAAATCTGAATGAAATCAAAAGAAAATCAGAAAATATCATAAAAATAAGAAAAAAAATTTCAGATATTTAATATTAAAGTTTCAAATTTTGACATTTTTATATTTGACAGTTGACAGTTGGAGAAATAATTTTGACTGTTCTGAATAGAGTTTTTCAAAGGGCTTTCAAATGACATATTCCGTGACATATTACATCTGTCATTTTTTGATAATGACACTTCCGTTTGACAGATGTCGTACAAAAACTAATGGGTTCTTTCGACGGCTAACCCAAACCCATATACCAAATTTCAGATCAATCGGATTAAACGTGTGGCCTATATTGTGGAAGAATACACACAGACAGACAGACAGACAATGACGCATGTTAAGGTGTATTTGTATGAATAAATTGGTAATGCTAAAAATTGCATTTTGCTTTATGCCTTTTTTCATAATTTAGTTTTTTTTTTAACTTGAAACCTTCGTTTTTTTTAACTGATTTGTTTAAAATTTCTAGCTTGGAAATGTTTAATATCCTTGAGCATGATTTTTGACTAGATAAAAAAAATACGGATGATCGAATCGTGATTAAATGGCGAAAAATTTATTATACGATTATATTTTTGGGGTGAGCCCAAACGTTATAGACTACATTTAACGATAAATTCCAGCATTTCTTTCTCTTGAAATGATTTATAATATTTATTATTATAATTACAGGGAACACAAGTGTAATTTCAACATTAAAAAATTAAAAATATAATTGCAATTAAAAAAAGTCTAAAGAAAAGAAAAAAGCTGACGAGCGGAATAAGACGGTTGTTCATTAGAATTTTCTACTTGATAAAGATTAAAGACCCCGGGATTTATTCTTTTTTTTTTTGGTAATTTAATAGGCGTTGAATGATTAAATTATAATTTAATTTATCGACTCGAGATTTTATCTTTGAAAGGAAAAACTGGTGCGATTATATCACTTTTATAATCTAATTTTATATGACTCCAATCATTAATTTTTGTCGAGCGAAAGTGCGTTATTTGTCTAATACATAATTTATGAAATTACAATTCTGTTACATCAATTTAAAAAAGAAAAATTTATATGGACGCAGAATTTATTTTTTTTTTCAAACTTTTTATACGATAAATTTATTCTCCCTTAATGAACAGATGGATGTTTTTAAAGACGGGAATTTAAAAAATGCTATTTAATATTTCCTCTTCAAAGCGCACAGTTCTCTTTTGTGATTTGTTAATTTCCCGCATTATTTCCTGTTTTTTAGCCTTCTTTCAATACTCACAGTGATGCGTGAAATTTTGTGATTGAGGAATCTTATAAACTTTATTTACCTCTTGTTTAGATTTTTTTTTTTAAATTTTTTTTGTCATGAAAACTTATTATTATTAAGACGAAATTAGCACCCCATGATTGTCATAACAAAAACTATTAATTAACTAAATGTGCGATAGACGGCAATTAGATGTACTTTCTGAATAAAAATTTAAATGTTTATTATCCTCCAATAATCTTGCTTAGTTGCCATATGTAACGACCGCCGAAGGGTTTTAATTTTGAGTGAATTTGGGATATTAGTGACCAATCAGGTATCTAAATAGAAGATTTTAATGACACCATTAAACTGTATTTTTCCTTCACTCTCTTTCTATTAATCTCTGTCTTTTTCTACAGTATGATTTTTTTCCTTCACTCTCTTTCTATTAATCTCTGTCTTTTTCTACAGTATGATTTTTTTCTTATTTATAATTTTTTTTAAATATCATTTTATAGGGAGGTTTCTTTATATGTTCTAGTTTTTTTCCCATTTTTTTGATTTTTTGTTTT
Source organism: Neocrepidodera transversa (assembly GCA_963243735.1). Classification (NCBI taxonomy): domain Eukaryota; kingdom Metazoa; phylum Arthropoda; class Insecta; order Coleoptera; family Chrysomelidae; genus Neocrepidodera; species Neocrepidodera transversa. The sequence goes on along the minus strand of OY725347.1, from coordinate 3,862,654 downwards.
TTTAATCTTTTCTTATTTTTTCCGATTATTTCAGTTATTTGTAACCTTTTTTCAATTTCTTTGCGAGTTTTTGCAATTTATATCAGTTTTTTTTAATTTTTTATGGTTTTTTGGTTTTTGCGATGTTTTTCGGTTTTTCTCGATATTTACTCATTTTTCAGTTTTTTCTGATTTTTTTTCGATTTCTTCTAATTTTTCCTCATTGTTCTGTTTTTATTTTTTATTTTTTTCGTTTTTTAATTTTTTCTCATTTCTTTGATTTTTTATGATAATATTTATATTATATTTTACAATTTTGTGTTTCATTTTTTCCCAATATTTTCTAATTTCTCTCTCAATTTTTTCTATCTTTTAAAGTTTTTTGTTTTTTTTTTAATTCTTTCCAATGCTTTTCGATTTTTCTCGCTTTTTCTCTATATAAAAATCTTATAGACTAAAATTTGGAAAGTTTGGAGGCTATTTAAATTTTATAAAAAAAAATCCAAGTGATTAAAATCTGGAAATCTAGTAAACTGTATGAAAATTTTATAGATAAAAAAATTAAAAAAAATCAAAGTGATACAAATCTGGAAATCTCGTAAACCGTATATACATATTGTAATAAAATACTCTGTATGAGTCATTTTTATAAGTTAATTATTATTTATTCGTTGAGAGGTTTGAATAACATAAATATTTTGTGATTTTTGAATTTTATAAACAGTATTTAAAATCAACAATTGTGGTGTAAAAAAAAGAAAGTTAAATTTTTGCTGTATAAATAAAAAAATGGCAAGTTTGTCAAAAGTGATTAACAGATACAAATTATTCATTAATCAAGTAACAAAAAAGAATTTTAATTTTGAGAGACCACAGTTGAATAAAAAAAATAATAAACAAGTCAAATATTTTTACAAGAAAAAAAAATGGTTTTTTTGGTCAGAATGTTAATTAATGGTTTTTGTAAGAGTATTTAGGAAGATGGAAAAAATAAAAATATTTATACACTGATGAAATTACAAAATTTTATTAAAAAAAATAAAAATAAAATAGGAGATAAATTCAGGCTTGTGAGCTAAATAAGAAAGCAACGAAAAGAAAACGACTAATACTAAAAGAAAGTAAGGAGAAGTGTAGAGATTTAATAATTTGAAAGCGGAGATTAGGAAGTCAGGTTAAGAAGAGGTATTTAGAAGAAGTGATTGGTCAAAGTAGTAGATAAAATAGGTGCAGAAGATTAGAGTGAAAGGCGAACAGAAGGACTTTTATTAATTTAGTTTTCTTTATTTTTTGTAATGTTTATACAGGGTGTCCAGAGATGAAACCGACAAAACTTAGGGGGTTATAGGGACTGCCAATTTGATTGCAAAAAGCCATATACAAATGTCCAAAACCGCTTCGTTACTGATATACAGTGTGATTTTTGAATTTAGACAAAAAATTCAATCCGCCATATTAAATACAAGGATAACCCGATTTGATTTAAATTTGGTACATGAATTAAACTAAATGGCCTTAATAAGTAGCCCTTTGAACGAAACCAATATCAGGACCGGAATATTCTTTTTGTTCCATCTTAAGTTCTTGTAAGAATAACTCACCCTGTATAACGATTATCAAAAATCTGAGCTTAGATTCGAAATCAACGGAAAAAATTCTACAGGAACTTGTTAAAAAAGTTTCTGGCACCATTTCAGTTATTCCGTAATAAATTATGATGTTAAATGTTTTCACTCGAGAAATTAATTTTCAGATATAGTACCATCAAAAATGGGTTAATATAATAAAAAATTAAGAAACCAAGACATAAATATTGTTATTTTCTTTAATTAGTTCGTAGTAAAATTTTATAAAATACTCTCATAACCCAAAAAAAAGTAAAGAATAAATCCGTATCAGTAGCTTACAATTTTTGTCTAAATACAGTAGGCTTGTGTCAAAAAATTATTGTGCGTTGTGTTGTACTTTCATAAATTCAAAATTAGTAAGCAAATATAATTTATAAAAAATTCAGTACAGTCCTTTTTGAACAAATTCCTATCCGCTTTTTTTAGGATATTTTGAATCTGCGATAAGAATATTGATAATTATTATACTAGAACAGTTATTCTTACAAGAAATGACTTATTCCGGTCCTGATACGAATTTATTTTTTCGTCTTTTCTTGGGTTATGAAAGTATTTTATAAAATTTGACTACGAACTAATTAAAGAAAATAACAATATTTATGTCTTGGTTTTGTAATTTTTTATTATAATAATCCATTTTTGATGGTATTTTATCCAAAAATTAATTTCTCGAAAAAATTGAAAATAATAATTTATTACGGAATAACTAAAATGGTGCCAGAAACTTTTTTAACAAGTTCCTGTACGATTTTTTTCGTAGATTTCGAATCTGAGCTCAGATTTTTGATAATAATTATACCGGGTGAGTTATTCTTACTAGAACTTAAGATGGAAGAAAAAGAATATTCCGGTCCTGATATTGGATTCGTTCAAAGGGCTACTTATTAAGGCAATTTAGTTTAATTCATGTACTAAATTTAAACCAAATCGGATTATCCCTGTATTTAATATGGCGGATTGAATTCACAAATCACACTGTATATTAGTAACGAAGCGGTTTTGGACATTTGTATATGACTTTTTGCATTCATATTAGCAGTCTCTATCTAAGTTTTGTCGGTTTCATCTCTGGACACCCTGTATATTTTTTTTCCCTTGAATCTTTGAGATTATAAGATAGGTAGATTGATGGATTTGACTTACCTATCTATACTTATACAAACGAGAACGAAACTAGATAAAAAGAGACCAAAAGTTCTAAAGAACATCATGATCCTGCACATCGCATCTCCTGCTAACCATTGGACCGTCGATGCCCAAGCGATCTCTAAAGGCATCATCAAAAATGTTACCTGAAATTTTTAAATTAGCAAATTTTTAAAAAAATATGTTTCGATTTTTACCATAAGATCAGCTATTGATAAATGAACTAACATCATATTGATCCTAGATGGATTATTTTTACGTCTTTTTAATATTAACACTAACACAGTTATATTAGCTACAGCCGAAAACACCATTAAAGTACTGTAAACGATTATAGATAATTTGTGTCCATCGTTAAATTGCATATTTAAAGGTAAATTAGTTCCATTTTCACTACAATTCGTTATTGACCAATGGTCCAAATTACGGTGATCAAGCACCGTTTCGTCCAATTCGGTTTCCTTCATCTTTATGATTTAATTGATATCCAATTGATGTTTGATCTGAAACAAAGACATATAATGTTAGAATATAAATAGAACATCCTGTATCTATTAATAGTTACGTCAGAGTGTCATTAATAATATAGATTGATTAATTGTCAGTTTTTATGTTATTACGTTTTTCTACAAGCATGCGGAAAGTTGTACTTTTCCGCACTGATTTTATAAATGCTAAAATGATTAAAAATTAATTCTTGCTTGGTTACTATGATTACTTTCAGCCTAATGTTTTATTTATTAAGAAGCACTAAGAAATTTTGTTTCTAACACTTGCGTAAAGTATCTTTTCCCCACTTAATTGCATGCCCGAACTCCGCTTCGCGTCGTTCGGGCAACTGCAATTGCGTGCGGAAAAGTATAACTTTCCGCACTTGTTAGGAAAATAACTATTTTATACTTTTTGTAATTACATATTTCGTTAAGTAATATATTGTTTTGTACTCTACAAAGTCCATCTTATTTAAACTATAACTTCCAGTCGATTCAGGCTTCTAACATATAAGACAAAAAAAAATTTATGTACATTAATGGTAATTGAATGAACAAAAGTAATTTAGACCAAAACGATAAAAAAAATTCAAATTTCAATGTTTTCAAAAATAACAGAGATATGAATTTTTGGAAGTTTCGACCCCCTCTAGTTCCATCCCCTTAAGTGTGATGGAAAAAAGTTTCAGACAAATTAATTTTATAATAATTAGAACATAAAAAAAGTCTTATGACCTGTTTTAATATCTTTGAAAATGGTAGGTGTACATTTTTTGAAATTTCGACCCCTTCCAATTCCTTCCCCGTGTGTCGGACGAAAAAAAGTTTCAGATAAATTGATTTTAAAATAATCAGAGCATAAAATAAATCCAATCACTTTTTTTAATATTTTCAAAAATGGTGGAGGTCTGATTTTTTCAACATTTTAACCCCCTCCAATTTTCACCCTCTTAGAGGTAGAATGCCCATTTGTAAAACGCAACAAATTACTGCCACAAAGAATTTTTGAACCAAAGGACCCCTCACTTTTTAAATGGCAAATGGCTTTCGGTCAATTTGAATTTTGCATATGTTGAAGATCTCGATGTCTTAAGTAAAAGCTTTCATGGCACCAACAAAAAATAATGATACGTTTCTGAGATACAGGGTGTTAAAGAATCGATTTTTCATAATTTTAAGATTTTAAAAAATTGCAATGACTGGCATATGTTTGAATTAATGATCAATTTGCAACATATTTTGTTTATAGTACATGTATAAGAGTTTGAAAATATAATAGCAATAATTTTAAATTGCATCTATACAGGGTGAGTTATGTTTAAAATAAAAGAGACAATTTGAACGATGTAAAATATTGTATATTTTTATTAATCATAATGGAAAAGAAACTAAACTTTACGATTATAATGTATTTGTTAAGGAGTATTAAAAAAAAATAAAAAATATGTTTATACAGGGTAAGTCAAAAAGTTGGATCGATCGTTGTTGTACATTTTTAACATACCCCGTATTTTGTGATAATTAAAGAACAACTATAAAATACCATTTCCAAAAATGTATTATACATATATCCTCTACAGTGTATACAGAAAGATATAAGAGGTTGAACTTGGCGAAAAGTGGCTATTTTTAAAAAAATCTCGGTATAACAAAAAATCGTCGGTCAAATTGCCTCTTTTTTTAATATTAAAAAGCAATTATATTTTGAAATACATCTGCAAAAAACGGTCTAAAACAAATGACAAGTTTTTTTTCTACAGGACGTTTAGTTTATAATGTCAACCGAAACTTGTTTTGTTTCGTAGTACAATTCGTGATATTTAAATTAGTCCAATAGGATTTTTACTGAATTTTTAAGTTCAAAATTATAGGTATTTTTAGAACTTCTATCAACGTTTCAACCAATATATGATCATCTTCAGTAAAACATAATTAGTTGATTCACATAGTTACAAACTTGTTGCTTATGTATTACTATTTTGTTAGTGGATTTTAGCCAGTTAAACTGTTGCTCAGGAGGAAGGTAATCCACATACCTTACCTATACAATTTGTTTCTACGAATATACAATAATTAACTGCAGACGCACATTGCCAGAAGATGCCAATGCCTCGCCCATTATTAAAAAAACCAGGTGGATAGTGGAAGCAAGAAATGGGCATTTGAAATCAATATTTAAATTTTTTAAAGGGACTGTTCCTACGGTTTATGTGAAAAATATTGGGGACTTTTATCGAATAGTTGGAGCAATTATTAATAAATTCCACAATACCATTGCAATGGAAAATGTCAGCGTCCCTCTTGCTCAACTAATTTTAAAAAAAATCACGAGAAGTTAATATTGTTCAGGCTCGTGTGGAAGCAGAAAATCTCCAATTAAGAAATGCCAACTGAGTTGATTTAAACCATAACCATGTATCAGATTTTCCTTATTTAAATATTGAATATTTAAAAAATCTTACGATTGGAATATATCAATTGAATTTAGCACCTTCTTATATTCAAGACCGATTGGAGAGGCACAACGATAATGTTTTTCACATTGATCAACATAGACTTGAAGAAAATTTTTTACGTCTCAAAATTTTTTCTCGTTTTCGAAATAATAAATACAAAGTACCTGTTATAGATTGTATACGATAATGAAAATCCTTATGAGTTAATCACTGGATACTATTGCACGTGTAAATCCGGAGCTAAAAATCTTGTGCGCATGTTGCAAGTATTCTTTGGTTTTTAGGCTAAGATAGTAATAAATAGCAACAAGTTTGTAAGTTTACCTATAATTTTGAACCTAAAAATTCAGTAAAAATCCTATTGGAATAATTTAAATATCACGAAATGTACTACGAAACAAAACAAGTTTCGGTTGACATTATAAACTAAATGTCCTGTAGAAAAAAAACTTGTCATTTGGTTTAGACTGTTTATTGCAGATGTATTTCAAAATATAATTGCTTTTTAATATTAAAAAAATGAGGGGGTAATCCCACCCAACTTTCCGAACACTCCTAGTAAAGTAATTGTTTAATCGATTATTTTAGTTTTTCTGCATTAAAATACATTAATTATATTACCTATCGAATGGTATAAATCCCATTTTAGTGTCTTTAATATTTTTTAAGTTATTCAATTTTTTTTAAACTTATATTAAATTTCAAAAAAAAATGAGGAATTCTACAATTTTTTGAATAAAATTTTGAAAAAAATCACAATTATAGAGTTTTTTACTACAAATTTAAGGGTAATTTTTTTAAAATTTTTAATATTAATTTTAACCTTAAAACAAATCAAACCTATTTTTGAATAATTTTAAAATCAATAAATAATTAATATCTCATTCAATTTTATTCAAAATGGGAAACAGACCTTTTTTTCTAGGTTTTTGGATCAAAATGCATTAATAAAATTAGTTTAAAAACTAAAAAAAAATTCAAATTTTTTTTCAAAAATTCATGAATTATTTTAATTTTTTTAATTTTTTGCTATAACTGTTACAAATACCATGTTAAAATTATGAAATAATTTACAGACATAGTACTTTTGGATCCTTTTCGGATATGCTATTTAATTTTTTCATTTATTTTATACTTATTGATAAAACGAAATTACAAAAAAATTTAAAAAAATTCTTAATTTTGGCTATAATAATTACAATTCTAAATTTTAAGAAACTAAAATACAATTAAAATTTAGAGTTTTATATTATCTTTCGAATGGTCAAAATCACATTTCAATAACTTTAATATTTTAGAAGTTATTCAATTTAGTTTAAAATCGTAATATAATCTTAAATTTCTTGGCCAATTTTTTAAAAATTCCAAAATTTTTGTAATAAAATTTTGAAAAAAATTATAATTATAAAATTAATTATTACAAATTTAAAGATATTTTTTTTAAATTTTTAATATAAAAATTTAACTAAAAAACAATAATTTAATAAAGATAAAAATTAAAATAAAAACTAGCGGCGAAACTATGCCCAACATGAAAAAATAGTAAAGACAAAATTTATAGAAAATTTTATGTTCTACAATTTTGATACCATGTAATTTTTCATAAAACTCCATAATTTTGTCTCAAAATCTAAAAAAGTCACAAAAATGTCTATATAATTTTTTTTCACGCCCTCTAGCGGCAAAACTATGAGGAATTCAAAAAACCGGTTATGACAAAATGTGTAGAAAATTTTATGTTCTACAACTTTCATATCCTGTAATTTTTCACAAAAATGCATTATTTTGGTTATTTAAGAAAAATATGAAAAAAAAAATACTTTTTGATAAATCTGGCAACAATGGCAAAAGTTTTTAAAAATTTTAATCATTCGGAATTAAACTATAACGTATAAAAAATATATGTGTAAAGCTTTATTGCCATCTTGTTTAGTAATGACGTCATCACTTATAGCAACTGTCACTTCCGGTTGTCCGATTAACACCAAAATCTATACAGGTCGTCTCCTTGCTACCCTAAATATGTATATAAAATTTCATTCAAATCGGTTCAGCCGTTTAGACGCTATCGTGTTCACACACACACAGACACACACACATACACACAGACAGACATCATGCTAAAAATGGTATAAATGGATTCAGGTGACCTCAAAACGTAAAGATTCGTTAAAATCTGGGTATGGTCAAAATATCATGATCGCAATACTTTCCTTCTATACAACTCTGTTCGGAAAGTAAAAAGAGGCAATTTGACCGACGATTTTTTGTTATACCGAGATTTTTTTAAAAATTGCCACTTTTCGCTAAGTTCAACCTCTTATATCTTTCTGTATACACTGTAGAGGATAGTATGTATAATACATTTTTGGAAATGGTATTTTATAGTTGTTCTTTAATTATCACAAAATACGAGGTATGTTAAAAATGTACGACAACCATAGATCCAACTTTTTGACTTACCCTGTATAAACGTATTTTTTATTTTTTTTTAATACTCCTTAACAAATACATTATAATCATAAAGTTTAGTTTCTTTTCGATGATCATTAATAAAAATATACAATATTTTACATCGTTCAAATTGTCTCTTTTATTTTAAATATAACTCACCCTGTATAGATGCAATTTAAAATTATTGCTATTATATTTTCAAACTCTTATACATGTACTCTAATCAAAATATATTGCAAATTGATCATTAATTCAAACATATGCGAGTCATTTGCAATTTTTTAAAATCTTAAAATTATGAAAAATCGATTCTTTAACACCCTGTATCTCAGAAACGTATCATTATTTTTTATTGGTGCCATGGAAGCTTTTACTTAAGACATCGAGATCTTCAACATATGCAAAATTCAGCAAATTTGACCGAAAGCCATTTGCCATTTAAAAAGTGCGGGGTCCTTTGGTGTTGATTTGTTATTTTTTTTTTTTTTGGTGATTCTTATTCTCCACGTCATAATCGGCGTAGCGCCCCTATTCCCGGTTCTGGGTCCCGTCATTAAATCGAGTATAATAGGCAGATTCCATATCTACATAAAAGGTGTCTCAAGTGATTTTTAATAAAAACCAAAAATAGCTTTATTACAGTCAACAAAAATTTGGTATAAATCTATTAACCGGTTTGAGTGACGCATGACCCATTTACACTCGGTATACTATTTATTATGTATTATTTTTTATTTTAGAAAAAAAATTGGGCAAATTAAATAAAGATACTAAGTAACTGGACTACGTAAAAGAAACTAGGGTGAGTCAATTTCTTATATTTTTCTTATATCTACTTTAATTTTGAAAATGGTCACGTCCATTTTTATTTTTATTTAATATTTACCTATTTTTTAGTTTATTTTGAATAAGAAAAAAATTTGAGATGTTGCCTGTAGTATCTAATTAACGATACTGTATAATTTTTTATGTATAATGTAAAAATGTACTTACGAATTAAAATAATCTTGTTTTAATGCGATCACATGCGGAAAATCTTAACCAATTCTCTTCACGTATTTTTATTTTCATCGTAGTCGGAGGAATTTTCTGGAAAAAAAAATTGCCTCAATTCTCAATTCTCTAATAAACATTAAAAAATCGGTTGTGTCGCCCCAAAACTTTCGCGACGAGTATCCACGAATACTTTTTCAGATATTTAATGTTAAAGTTTCAATTTTTGACATTTTTTTATTTTGACAGGTGACAGTTGGAGAAAAATTTTAACTGTTCTGAATAGAGTTTTTCAAGGGCTTTCAAACGACATATTGCATGTCCAATTCCGTGACATATTGCATCTGTCATTTTTTGATAGTGGTACTTCCGTTTGACAGATGTTGGGGTTCTTCCGACGGGTAACCCAAACCCCTATACCAAATTTCAGCTCAATCGAATTAAACGTGTGGCCTCTATCGTGGAAGAATACACACACACACACATACACACAGACCGACAGACAGACTTCCATCTGCAAATGGTCTTAATCGTCTCAGGGCACCCGAAAATGGATATTTCCGTTTTTATATCGAAATTTTTTTTTAGCTCGTTCACAATACTTTGCCTTCTCGGAAGTAAAAACTCAAAAAATCTCAAATTTCAAAAAATCTCAAATCGCAAAAAATTACAAAAATCTCTTTTTTTTTTGAATAAATGTATGTATACATGTATTTGTAATTTAGACTTCATCAAAATAATATTGATTTTGGTTTTTGGTTTTTGAAAACAATAAGCGATATGTTAAAATTTAAAAATTTAAATTATTTTGAGATGTTTTTTTCTGTATACGCAAAAAATGCACTAATGAAAAAAAATACTACTAGCATTTGAACAAGACACATTTCTCATACGAATTCAACTTATTATCGGTATAAAAATATTGAAAAATAAGAAAAAATATAAAAAAATGGGAAATGGTGGAACATGGTGAAAAATAAAGAAAAACAGGAAAATATATGAGAAAATACACAAGTTTAAAAACAAACCAAGAATGCATTTTTCTCCACGCGAATTAGGAAAACACAGTAACAATGCATTTCTTCATGCGATTTTAAAAAATAAAGCAAAGTGCATTTTTACATACATATTTAAAAACAAACCAACAATGCATTTTTTTCCACACGAATTAGGAAAACAAAACGATAATGCATTTTTCCATACACGTTTTTGAAAAATAAAACAAGAGTACATCTTTCCATACACAAATTTAAAAAGAAACTAACAATGCATTTTTTTACCCGTGAATTTGAAAAACAAGACACTTATGCATTTTAAACTTTCTAATTTGGAAAATAAGCAACAACTTTAGTTAAATTGTTAAAAAAATTAACGTTGCGTTTTTTCACTTTCGAATTTAAAATTTGTATTTTTTCAATCAAATTACAAATTTTTTCTACTCAACTTTGGAGAAAAAAGGAAAATTTAAGCACTTGAGTAAAGAAAAAAAGCAATAATACATTTTTCCACTCGGTTTAGGAAAACAAAAAAACGATGTATTTTTTTTCATATGATTTTAAAAAAACAAAGTAAAAATGCATATTTGAAAAAAAATAAAACAAGAATGTATTTTTTTATATCCGATTCTTAAAAAAAAGAAGCAAGAATGCATTTTGCTACACTTAATAAAGAAAAAAGCAGAAATGCATTTAATGGAAAAAACAGGGAAATAAGAAAAAATAGATAATAATAGGGAAAAACAAGAAAAAATAATGATAAATACGAAAAATAGGTAGAAATAGGAAAAACAGGAAAACTGGGAAAAATAGGGAAAAACAGGAAAAAATATATTTGAATTGGGAATTACTAACATTTGGTTTCAACACTTTTTTAATACTCTGGGCCGTAAAAAAATTGTAATTGTGGTTAGTGATGACGATATTCTTCAATATAGGTAAAAATATGGAAAAATTTGGATAAATAGGGAAACATAGGAAAAAACATGTAAATAATTTGAAATTTCGAAATGTTTTTCGAAAATTTCAAAAAACAAAATTATTGGATTAATTAATAAAAATATTTCTAAATGTCAAAAAGTCTCAAAAAACATTAAAAAATCATTCGAAAATTTCAGAAATATTTACAACAAAAAATAATTAGAAATTTCACATTTTTTTTTCGAAAATTTCAAAAAGCAAATATTCAAAAATTTATAAAATATATCGAAAATTTCAAAAAATAAAATTATTCGACTAATTGAAAATATTTCAAAAATGTCAATAAATAAAACATTAAAAAAAATATTAGACAATTTAAAAAAATACAAATATTGTAAAATATGTAAAAATTCGGAAGGAAATAGAAAAATATACAAAATTGTTTATTTATGGTGGCTACAATAAAAAATTATTCGATTAATTGAAAATATTTCTAAATGTCAAAAAGTTTCAAAAAACATTAAAAAATCATTCGAAAATTTCAGAAATACTTATATTAAAAAATAATTTGAAATTTCACATTTTTTTTTCGAAAATTTCAAAAAGCAAATATTCAAAAATTTCTAGAATATACCGAAAATTTCAAAAAATAAAATTATTCGACTAATTGAAAATATTTCAAAAATGTCAATAATTAAAACATTAAAAAAAATATAAGACAATTAAAAAAATTACAAATATTGTAAAATATGTAAAAATTCGGAAGGAAATAGAAAAATATACAAAATTGTTTATTTATGTTGGCTACAAAATAAAAAATTATTCGATTAATTGAAAATATTTCTAAATGTCAAAAAGTTTCAAAAAACATTAAAAAATCATTCGAAAATTTCAGAAATACTTATATTAAAAAATAATTTGAAATTTCACATTTTTTTTTCGAAAATTTCAAAGAGCAAATATTCAAAAATTTCTAAAATATATCGAAAATTTCAAAAAATAAAATTATTCGACTAATTGAAAATATTTCAAAAATGTCAATAATTAAAACATTAAAAAAATTATTAGAAAATTAAAAAATTTACAAATATTGTAAAATATGTAAAAATTCGGAAGGAAATAGAAAAATATACAAAATTGTTTATTTATGGTGGCTGCAAAAAAAAATTATTCGATTAATTGAAAATATTTCTAAATGTCAAAAAGTTTCAAAAAACATTAAAAAATCATTCGAAAATTTCAGAAATACTTATATTAAAAAATAATTTGAAATTTCACATTTTTTTTTTTCGAAAATTTCAAAAAGCAAATATTCAAAAATTTCTAAAATATATCGAAAATTTCAAAAAATAAAATTATTCGAATAATTGAAAATATTTCAAAAATGTCAATAATTAAAACATTAAAAAAATTATTAGAAAATTAAAAAAATTACAAATATTGTAAAATATGTAAAAATTCGCAAGGAAATAGAAAAAATATACAAAATTGTTTATTTATGGTGGCTACAATAAAAAATTATTCGATTAATTGAAAATATTTCTAAATGTCAAAAAATTTCAAAAAACATTAAAAAAATCATTCGAAAATTTCAGAAATATTTACAAAATATAATTAGAAATTTCTCATTTTTTTTTCGAAAATTTCAAAAAGCAAATATTCAAAAATTTCTAAAATATATCGAAAATTTCAAAAAATAAAATTATTCGACTAATTGAAAATATTTCAAAAATGTCAATAATTAAAACATTAAAAAAATTATTAGACAATTAAAAAATATTGTAAAATATGTAAAAATTCTGAAGGAAATAGAAAAATATACAAAATTGTTTATTTATGGTGGCTACAATAAAAAATTATTCGATTAATTGAAAATATTTCTAAATGTCAAAAAGTTTCAAAAAACATTAAAAAATCATTCGAAAATTTCAGAAATACTAATATCAAAAAATAATTTGAAATTTCATATTTTTTTTTCGAAAATTTCAAAAAGCAAATATTCAAAAATTTCTAAAATATATCGAAAGTTTCAAAAAATTAAATTATTCGACTAATTGAAAATATTTCAAAAATGTCAATAATTAAAAAATTAAAAAAATTATTAGAAAATTAAAAAATTTACAAATATTGTAAAATATGTAAAAATTCGCAAGGAAATAGAAAAAATATACAAAATTGTTTATTTATGGTGGCTACATCACAGGGTTAATTCTATTTCTAATAAATCACATATATGGTGAATTATTGTATTATATGGTGGAGGTACATCAGTTTACTATAATTTATGGTGAAGGTGCTTAATTGGGCGTTAATTATTAATAAATAAAACTTGGAGCACTCAAGTTGATTTTAAGAGGGGTTTAACCCTAATGTGATTGTAAGTAAAACAATGTACCGCAAAAATCAAACTACTCGGATTATGGTTAAAAAATTCAAGATATTTTTTTACTTTTGGATTAAGAAAGGTTGGATCTAGGCATCTCTCGAAGTACTTTTTTTAATTTTTGAGAAAAAATTGAAGAAAAAAAATTGACAAAATGGGTCATATTCATTATTTTTTATCTCAAAAAAAAAAGTTTATTTCAAAAAAGTACTTTGAGAGATGCTTCACTTATACATTTGCCTTTGTTGATAAAAAACATTGTTAAAATCTATCTAAAATTAAACCCTCAAAATGCATTTTTATTAAACTTTTTAATGTTTTAAATAACTGAATATTAAATTTCTTTAAATAGTTAAATGGAAAGTAAACTAATATATTCCTGTAGAATTTTTATAAAAAAAATAATAAGCTAAAAAGCTAAAAATTACCGAAAAATCAATTGTTTCTAAAAAATTGAATTTTGCGGAAAAGTAAAATATCTTTATTTTTTGCAACATTGAAAGTTATAAAGGATATTTGATCAAAATTAAAAAATAAGTTTATTCGCTTGCATTAAAAACAAGTTTTCTTTTACAAAATTCACATTTTTTGACAAACTTTGATGTATTTTAAATTCTAGACAATTCAGAACTTTTTAAAAAGGATGTAAAACGACGGTAGGCAGCTAATATTCCATCTGTATAATAAACGCCAGTACTAACTGGAACCTACAGCAGAAGGTCCATCTTCAAAGGGGATAGAAATCTAATTTTCCAAACTTACAATTCGAAATTTCATATATTTTGGAGATAAGCCTTCTGTTGTTTCCAGTTAGTACTGGCGCTTATTACATAAGTAGAATTTCTTCCCCAAGTAATTAGTAATACCGTGATTGGTAGATGGCGTTAACTGTCTATCATCTTCGTACATCCTTTTTAATCAATATTACACTATTGGGAATATAACTGCTGATGAGTCCTTAAGAGACGAAACAGCTGTCCGGTTTATACAACCTGGATGCATAGAAATCAAATTCGTACAATTTACAATTATTTAATAACTTTTTTCTGTAAAATTATGTACTATAATTCTTAGATATTAATTTCTTAAAATCATGAGTGTTTAAGTATTCAAAAACGAAGTAGAGGGCGTATTTTAAATAAACGTTAGTAAATATTATTTTTATCACTTTCCCGACCCACCTCCTAGAAGGGAAAGTATTGTGAACGAGCTAAAAAAAAATTTCGATATAAAAACGGAAATATCCATTTTCGGGTGCCCTGAGACGATTAAGACCATTTCCAGATGGAAGTCTGTCTGTCCGTCTGTGTGTGTGTATGTGTGTGTGTGTATTCTTCCACGATAGAGGCCACACGTTTAATCCGATTGAGCTGAAATTTGGTATAGGGGTTTGGGTTACCCCTCAGAAGAACCCGTTAGTTTTTGTACGACATCTGTCACACGGAAGTATCAAAAAATGACAGATCAAATATATCACGGAATTGGACATGCAATATGTCATTTGAAAGCACTTAAAAAAATCTATTCAGAACAGTTAAAATTATTTCTCCAACTGTCACTTGTCAAAAATAAAAAAATGTCAAAATTTGAAATTTTAGCATTAAATATCTTAAAAAGTATTAATCCGATTGGACTGGAATTTGGTACAGGGTTTTGGGTTACCCGTTGGAAGAAATCATTAGTTTTTGTATAACGTGTGTCAAACGGAAGTGTCACTATCAAAAAACGACAGATGCAATATGTCACGGAATTCGACGTTCAATATGTCATTTGAAAGCCCATAAAAAACTCTATACAGGACAGTCAAAATTATTTCTCCAACTGTCACCTGTCAAAAATAAAAAAATGTAAAAATTTGAAACTTCAACATTAAATATCTGAAAAAGAATTCGTGGATTTTTTTCAATTTTTTTACAATCTTTTCCAATTTTGTCAATTTTTTTGTTGTTTTTGAGATTTTTTAAGTTTTTTCAAGTTTTTTGATATTTTTGAGATTTTTGAGATTTTTAGAGGTTTTTTGAGATTATTTGAGATTGTTTGAGATTCTTTGGTACTTTTTAGATTTTTTAAAAAAATATAGATTTTTTTGAGAATGTTTTGAAGTGTTTTAAGATTTTTTGAGATTTTTTGGTTTTTTCAGATTTTTTAATATTTTTTAAGATTTTTTTGAAATTCATTCGAGTTTTTTAAGACTCTTTGAATCTTTTGAGATTTTTTAGAGATTTTATGAGATTTTTAAAGAGTTTTTGAGATTTGTTGAATTTGTGTTTTTAGGTTTTTTGAATTTTTTTTATATTTTTTGATTTTTTGAGGTTTTTAAGATTTTTCAGATTTTTTTGTTGAAGTTTTTTAAGGTTTTTTGAGCTTTTGAGATTTTTTGACTTCTTTGAATTCTTAGAGATTTTTTGATCAAATTTTTGAGTTTCTGAGACACTTACTGTCAGTAGATAGAACGACCTTTAACTTTAAAGATTCAATAACTAAAGGTGATGACGTTTAGAATAAAATTTAACAAGTTGATTTCTTGTACAATTGTCACAATCTAAACGTCATTGTCGTTAGTTACAGAACCGTTAAAGTTAAAGGACGTTCTATCTACTGACAATTACTATTTTAAATTTTTTGAAATTTGACGTTTTAAATTTTTTGAGATTCTTTGTGAATTTTTAGATTTTTAAAGAATTTTTGGAGATTTTTGATATGTTTTTGAACAGTCTAAAAATTTTTTGAGATTTTTTTTGAAAATATTTTGAAGATTTTTTGATTTTTGAAATTTTTTGTGGTTTTGAGGTATTTTACCTATTTTGAATTTTTTATTTTTGAGATTTTTGAAATTTTTTGCGATTTGAGATTTTTCGACATTTGAGATTTTTTGAGTTTTTACTTCCGAGAAGGCAAAGTATTGTGAACGAGCTAAAAAAAAAATCGAGATGAAGATGGAAATATCCATTTTGAGGTCCCCTCAAATGTTTAAGACCATTTCCAGATGAAAGTCTGTCTGTCTGTCTGTCTGTGTGTATTCTTACACGATAGAGGCCACAGGTTTAAACCGATTGAGGTGAAATTTGGTATATGGGTTTGAGTTACCCGTCGGAAGACCTCATTAATTTTTGTACGACAACCGATTTTTTTTAATATGAAGCCACAGTTATTCCGGTGATCGACATAACTAGCTTCCGATAATTTTTTAATATTATTAATATTATCACGGTCCCTCGTAATATAAGTTTTTATTAATGTAAACAAATTATTGCAAAAGAATAGATCACCAAAAATTGGATATAGGGTCCTTTAAAAAAAAATAGTTTGAAATATTACACATGTTTCATTGACTTATACATATATTTATTTAGAACTTGTACAAGTATTTATCAACGTATATTATACAGGGTGATTCATTGGGAAACAGGCATACGTTAACTGTGGATGGGGATCACCGATGTGATTCTAAAAAAACCCCATACAATGGGTATTGCGTTCTTTATAACCGAGATACAGGGTGTTTTATCCCTATTGTCCGCATTACTTTCCTTGTTCATAATATTTGAACTACCTTGTAGATTTCTTGACATTTGGCACATCTGACCTGCATATGTACGGCTGTATTAAAAGGTATTGAAATCCAGGTCAGGCATGGCAAAAAAAATCACAAATTGTTCCACCCTCGAAACAACACTCTGTATATGTGAGTTTTTTAAAATTCGTTTCTATATTTGGAAAGAATACAAAAAAACTGAATATTGTAATGAATTTTTTATTTTTTGGCTAGACGAATTTACTGTTTAAATTTTATTTGAGAATTTTTGTGATACAAAATCGAATAAGATGAGTTTTTATGTCAAAAAAATCTATAGAATGATTCAAATATTTTGAGCAGGAAAATAAATGTGCAAAATGGATAAAACACCTTGTATATCGGTTATAAAGAGCGTAATACCCATTGTATGGATTTTTTTTAGAATCACCTCATTGACCTTCATCTACAGTTAACGTATTTCCGTTTCCCAATGACTCACTCTGTATATAATGATTTATTTAAATCTGAACGTGTTTCCCTTAGTGATGATTAATATATGGCTGTGCAGGGTAAAATTCTTCAACAAGTACCGAACATATATATAATATAACTGATGTTCGAGAAATGATTGATGATGACAACCGAGTGACATTATTGGATATACATTACTGATTGAAATTGAAATCATCGCTATTGAAAATAAAAATACAGGTGGTGCTATAAAAAAAATTATAATATATAAATAATTGGAAACATTTTTAATACAGTGATGTTTATCCGACACCTACTATTTATGGAATGAAAACTGTAATAATTTTAGTTGAATAAAGTGGGGAAAAAACGCAGTTTAGGAAGAATTCGCAAATCTAAAAAAAAATTATTGTGCAGGACTCAGAAAGTATTAGTTTAACCAAAAAATAAAACAAAAACCGGCGGTCGCCAGTAATTCTCGAAAAAAAAAAATTAAAAAAATCGTAAATTTTGATATGTATAACCAAACGTTTCAGACGATTTTGAACATACCAATGTGAGTGTGATTAGCAATATTAGCATTGCATATACTCTGTTTAATAACCAAGAGGAGTAATTCAATAAGCATTACTCACACCACTAAAAGTTACTAGATTTTATATTATAAAGAGCGTGTTACGAAATCCGAAATAGTCCTGTTCAAAATCTGTGAAAAAGTTGCTAAATTGACAGATTACTATGATCATCGCTTTTAAAGGATATTAACTTGTTATTTTTTGAAATAGTTTATTTTATTTTAATTGGAAAAAAAATTAAAAATCTAGATACATTTTGTCATTTCATTCATTGATGCCGCTTTAGATTTAGATTCTGATCATTATGGCCACACACATTAATTAAGTCCATTTTTTATTGGTCCAGGACAACGGCAGTAAATTTCACATTACCAAAGAAGACAGTTACTAAACTGTCAATGTCAATTATTAGCTGACGTTAATGCTAAAATTTGCTGTGTGAAACTGACTGCAATCAGGAGTCTACAGAATTGCCAACTTAAATTCAAATCGCTCCTCCTGGTTATTAAACAGAATATAGATGGCGAAAAAAAATTTATATAGACATTTGCGACTTGTTTTTTTAGATTTTGAGACAAAATTATGGATTTTTATAAAAAATTACATGAAATCAAAATTGTATTTTAATTTTTAAGCAATTTATAATAATAATAATATAATAATACTCGCCCTACATTTCACCCCCTTACGAGTGAACCCCAGAAGCTAATGGCTTGTGCGAGGAAGGGACGGCTATTATTATTATTTGCCGTGGCGCTTCGGGGCGACTTACTGAGGATTGATGGCGCCATTTGGCTATAGGTGTAGGAAAACCTACACCACCATCATATTCTTATTAAATTATTATTTTTTAGTTAAATTTTAGTATTAAAAATTTACAAAAGATATTTTTAAATTTGTAATTACTAATTTTATAATTATAATTTTTTTCAAAATTTTATTACAAAAATTGTGGATTTTTTTAAAAATTGGCCAAGAAAACATTTAAAATTATATAACGATTCTAAACTAAATTGAATAACTTCTAAAATATTAAAGTTAATAAAATGTGATTTTCGCCATTCGAAAGATAATATGAAACTCTAAATTTAAAATGTATTTTAGTTTCTTAAAATTTAGAATTGTAATTATTATGGCCAAAATAAAGAATATTTTTTTAAATTTTTTATAATTTCGTTTTATCAATAAGTATAAAATAAATGAAAAAAGTAAATAGCATATCCGAAAAGGATTTAAAAGTACTATGTGTGTAAATTATTTCATAATTTTAATATAGTGTTTGTAAAAGTTATGGCAAAAAATGAAAAAAGTTAAAACAATTCAATGAATTTTTGACAAAAAATTTTATTTTTTTATTAATGCATTTTGATGCAGAAAACATAAAAAAAAGGTCTGTTTCCCATTTCGAATATAATTGAATGAGATATTAATTATCTATTGATTTTAAAATTATTTAAAAATAGGTTTTATTTTTTTTAAGGTTAATAATACTAATATTAAAAATTTAAAAAAAAATACCATTAAATTTGTAGTAAAAAACTCTATAATTATGATTTTTTTTTAAATTTTATTCAATTTTTTTTGAAATTTAATAGAAGTTAAAAAAAAGTTGGGTGGGATTACCCCTCATTTTTTAAATAAAAAATTGAAAGAAATAAATACGCTGAATTAAAAAAGAAGAATAATAATTGATTACCCCTTCTTTACTTCTCTTTTGTAATATATAGCTTGAAGTGTAAAACACCACAAGCAATATATCTTATTATTTTTTGTTCCTGTACAAGTAAAAGCGTAAAAGAAAGACAGTGATAAATTGATTGAATATTCAAGTGTTTTTTTTTTTCGTAGTAATGGAAGCTCCAATTTGTCCGCAAATATCAAACAGATGATGTCTGACATTTCAATTAATACTTGATTCTTAAATAATGAAAACGGACATTGTGCTATATTCATTATTAATATTTTCAAATATAAAAATGGATTTTGATAATAAATAAATATGGGAAAAAAATGAAATGTGTCAAAAATAAATTAAATCTACTTTAAAAACAAACATTTTTGATAACCAAAAAAATATCTTTAACTTTAATTTCTTATTTGGGGAAGGTTTAGGGATTTGGTTTTTTTTTATTGCGGATTTAGAAAATATCCATTAGCATTATTATTTATTTATACTATGTCTGTGATTGGTACAATTTTATTAATTATTTAGTTTCTTTACATTTATAAAATATACATACACAAACTCTTAAATATTTAGTTTTTTTAGGTCAGTGAAGTTGGCACCCACTTTTGCGAATTTTCCAAAGATTTTATGTGCATTCGTTTGTCCATCGATTGTCCATTATTGTCCACTAATTATTTTCGTTTGTTCGCTCTTCGTTTCAAAATGGTGGCCCAAAAACTTTTTTTTTTGCAAATTTTTTTCTCGGCACACACAAATTGCAAAAAAATAAATTCAACCGCACAGGTCGTTTGTTTTTTGTTTGTCCACGTTTGTCCACCAATTAGTTTTGTTTGTCAACAGACAGGTTAATTATAATTAATTATATAAATTTTAAAAAATTGTAATATTGGAAAGTTGGCACACCCTTTTTTGAATTTTGAAATTTAGTCCACCTAAAATTTTTGTTTGTCCAAACACGTTTTTGGTTGTATTTAATTTTTAAAGATAGAAAAAAAGCTTTATAAGGTTTTTTATTAAAGGTCAGATAGAGCTTAACCTAGCCTATCCAATTTTTTAAAACAACGTTTCGTCTTTGAAGAGCCAACATCAACTATTTTTTTTTAATACGGACCTGTATATTTTATTTCATTTTTGAAATCCCCATTTTTTCATTATCCAAAGATGTAGAATATTTAATTTTTGTACGTACTTTGGGAATTTTTCTTTTTTCTCTTTCTATCTACACTTAGTACGTTTTAATAATTTTTCTGTTACAGGGGTTAAACAAAAAATTATTTATTATAATTTACAATTAACTATGTTATTTTCTTTAATTAAAAAATATATTCAAATCGTTTTAATACCAGTCAAAAGTGGGAGTTTTTTTAAATTTTTTGAGCTAGAATTGTGATCTTGAAAAAGGGGAGAGATCAAAAATGAGAAAAATTAAAAAAATCCTAATAGTGTGGTCTCTCCCTTTTCTTACAACCACAATTTTTCATCTAAATTTTTGAAAAAATTCACACATATTTAATATTTTTTTCTCTTTCTATCTACACTTAGTACGTTTTAATAGCATCTATAGTTTTGTTGTTACAGGGGTTAAACAACAAATTATTTAATATAATCTACAACTACCTATGTTATTTTTTTTTTGATAAAAAATATATTAAAATTGTTTTAATACCATTAAAAAGAGAATAAAAAATTCTATAAATGGGAATTTTTTAAAAAATTTTATGCCAAAATTATGACCTTGAGAAAAGGGAGAGACCAAAATGAGAAAAAATATAATTATTGTCTCTCCCTATTTTCATAACCACAATTTTTTATCTAAAATTTTGATAAAATTTACTTATATAGAATATTTTTTTTTCTTTTTATCAACGTTTAACACGATTTAATAGTATCGATAGTTTTCTTGTTACGGGTTAAATAAAAAATTATTTATTAAAATCTACAATTGTCTAAGTTATTTTGTTTAATTAAAAAATATATTAAAATCAATTTAATTCCATTAAAAAGAGAATAAAAAATTCTATAAATGGGAATTTTTTCAAAATTTTTTAGCCAAAATTATGACCTTGAGAAAAGGGAGAGACCAAAATGAGAAAAAATATAGTTATGGTCTCTTCATATTTTCACAACCACAATTTTTTATCTAAAATTTTGATAAAATTCACTTATATAGAATATTTTTTTCCCTTTTTATCAACGTTTAACACGATTTAATAGTATCGATAGTTTTCTTGTTACAGGGGTTAAACAAAAAATTATTTATTAAAATCTACAATTATCTAAGTTATTTTGTTTAATTAAAAAATATATTAAAATCAATTTAATTCCATTAAAAAGAGAATAAAAAATTCTATAAATGGGAATTTTTTCAAAATTTTTTAGCCAAAATTATGACCTTGAGAAAAGGGAGAGACCAAAATGAGAAAAAATACAATTATGGTCTCTCCCTATTTTCACAACCACAATTTTTTATCTATAATTTTGATAAAATTCACTTGTATAGAATATTTTTTTCTCTTTTTATCAACGTTTAACACGATTTAATAGTATCGATAGTTTTTTTGTTACAGGGGTTAAACAAAAAATTATTTATTAAAATCTACAATTATCTAAGTTATTTTGTTTAATTAAAAAATATATTAAAATCAATTTAATTCCATTAAAAAGAGAATAAAAAATTCTATAAATGGGAATTTTTTCAAAATTTTTTAGCCAAAATTATGACCTTGAGAAAAGGGAGAGACCAAAATGAGAAAAAATACAATTATGGTCTCTCCCTATTTTCACAACCACAATTTTTTATCTATAATTTTGATAAAATTCACTTATATAGAATATTTTTTTTTCTTTTTATCAACGTTTAACACGATTTAATAGTATCGATAGTTTTTTTGTTACAGGGGTTAAACAAAAAGTTATTTATTAAAATCTACAATTATCTAAGTTATTTTGTTTAATTAAAAAATATATTAAAATCAATTTAATTCCATTAAAAAGAGAATAAAAAATTCTATAAATGGGAATTTTTTCAAAATTTTTTAGCCAAAATTATGACCTTGAGAAAATTGAGAGACCAAAATGAGAAAAAATATAATTATGGTCTCTCCCTATTTTCACAACCACAATTTTGTATCTATAATTTTGATAAAATTCACTTATATAGAATATTTTTTTCTCTTTTTATCAACGTTTAATACGATTTAATAGTATCGATAGTTTTCTTGTTACCGGGGTTAAACAAAAAATTATTTATTAAAATCAATTTAATCCCATTAAAAAGAGAATAAAAAATTCTATAAATGGGAATTTTTTCAACATTTTTAAGCAAAAATTGTGACGTTGAGAAAAGGGAGAGACCATAATGAGAAAAAATGTAGTTATGGTCTCTCCCTATTTTCATTCCATTTTCACTGAAAATATTTATAAATCATTTTAAATTAAATTAATTAAAAATTAATTCTACTTTGGGCTTAATTTCTATTAAATATTTGAATGTAAATTTTCTTAAATAACTACAATTAAAAAATAATAGTTATTTATGTAAGTTTGTATGTATATGTTACATACAAACTTTTATGTCATACTAGTAATTGCATTCAAAATATAAATATTAAAAAAAAAACCTGTTTTTGTCTTTATACGCGCGCGGGCCATAAAGTGCATTTTGCGGGCCATATAATGAACAGGACCGTACATAGAAAAATTATTTAAGTTTAGTTTATTGTCAATACCTTAGTGTTCTACATGATTAAATAGAGAAAAAAATTAGGGGTTCCAAGATAAAATAAAAAGTACAAGTACAGAAATTTAAAAAAAAAATAGTTAAGGATGAGCCTTTAAAGACGAAACGGTGTTTTACAAAATTTGATATTGTGAAGCCATATTTACCCATCAATAAAAGTTTTATAAAGTTTTTTTTATCTTTAAAAATACATTAATAAAATATAACCTTATTTAATAATATTTATTTCCCATATAAAATTTAGATATATTTTTTTACACAATTTATCAGACAGATAATTGGTCTATTGATAGAACCACTTTGTGATATTAAACAAATTAAATTTCTTTCAACTTTTGCCTTAACTTTTACCTCACAACGATTATTGTAGAAGACATATTAAGTAATCTAATCATTTTGTATAATTTTCTAAGCCCTTTGTAAAACGGATAAATGTTTATATATACATCGTTTATTAGAAAAGATCGTCTGACAAGGGTCAATATAAATGGAAGTTCACTTCATTAGTATAACATAACATAACATAAATAAGGCGTAAAAGAGGGAAAACAGTAAACGAATCCTGGTATCCTGCTGCTGTGAAATTAATGATCGAAGGTCGAACAAATACGGAGAATATGACTCAGAAATACGGAAAAATAAATAAGAATATTAATATGTTAATACCTGCACATTCTGTTATTTAAAAATTTTTGCACTATCCAAGTTGTGCTGAGAAAAGAGAATTGTGTTCTGTATATGTTTTATTACTATTTTCCTGAAATAATAATAAGTAGCAAATAATTTATTTCATGTATCATTATATATGTATACAATGTGTCTACTTAAGTCGACACCATATTTGAAATTTTTATGAGAAAACGTTAATTATTATTAATAAAAAGTTCTACATGGCTTAAACCTAAAATGAAATCATCAGATATTAATATTAAATAATATTAGTTAATAATTTAACTAAAAATTATTAAATGGACAAAGTAATAAATTTTATATTTAATTCGAATTTTGCTATAAGAAAGAAATTTTGAAAAAATATTGTTTATGTAATCACGTTGTGATTTAATATTTGTATACGTATATATTATTTCTGGAGTTTTCCAAATAACATTTTTCAATATTTTTTTAAATAATGGTAGTTTACTCTTGAGCAAAATTTATACGATTGAAAAAAGTTGATATCTGATTTCGATTTTTTGGGTTTTATGCCATGTAGAATTTTTTACTAAGAATAAGTTTTTTTGATAAAATTGATGCTAAAAAATTCCTGTCGATAGGGTCGACAGGGGGAGGTAGATTTCTGTTTTCTAAATTTGAGACTTTCGTCGTTCTCCACCCCAGATCTAAAAAGTTTCAAACAAATAAATTTTATAATTAGGACATGAAAAAAGTCTTATCACTTATTTCAATATTTTCAAAAATAGGGGAGATATGATTTTTTTTTAAATTTCAATCCCTTCCAGTTCGATCCCCTTAGGTCGGATGGAAAAAAGTTTCAGACAAATTAATTTTATAATAATTAGAACATAAAAAAAGATGACCAGTTTCAATATTTTCAAAAATAGGGGAGATATGATTTTTTTTTAAATTTCAACCCCTTCCAGTTCCATCCCCTTAGGTCTGATGGAAACAAGTTTCTGACACATTAATTTTATAATAATTAGAACATAAAAAAAGATGACCAGTTTCAATATTTTCAAAAATAGGGGAGATATGATTTTTTTTTAAATTTCAACCCCTTCCAGTTCCATCCCCTTAGGTCGGATGGAAAAAAGTTTCAGACAAATTAATTTTATAATAATTAGAACATAAAAAAAGTCTTATGACCAGTTTCAATATTTTCAAAAATAGGGGAGATATGATTTTTTTTTAAATTTCAACCCCTTCCAGTTCCATCCCCTTAGGTCTGATGGAAAAAAGTTTCTGACACATTAATTTTATAATAATTAGAACATAAAAAAAGTCTTACGACCAGTTTCAATATTTTCAAAAATAGGGGAGATATGATTTTTTTTTTAAATTTCAACCCCTTCCAGTTCCATCCCCTTAGGTCGGATAGAAAAAAGTTTCAGACAAATTAATTTTATAATAATTAGAACATAAAAAAAGTCTTATGACCAGTTTCAATATTTTCAAAAATAGGGGAGATATGATTTTTTTTTAAATTTCAACCCCTTCCAGTTCCATCCCCTTAGGTCGGATAGAAAAAAGTTTCAGACAAATTAATTTTATAATAATTAGAACATAAAAAAAGTCTTATGACCAGTTTCAATATTTTCAAAAATAGGGGAGATATGATTTTTTTTTTAAATTTCAACCCCTTCCAGTTCCATCCCCTTAGGTCTGATGGAAAAAAGTTTCTGACACATTAATTTTATAATAATTAGAACATAAAAAAAGTCTTACGACCAGTTTCAATATTTTCAAAAATAGGGGAGATATGATTTTTTTTAAATTTCAACCCCTTCCAGTTCCATCCCCTTAGGTCAGATGGAAAAAAGTTTCAGACAAATTAATTTTATAATAATTATAACAAAAAAAAATATTTTATGACCAATTTCAATATTTTTAAAAATAACGGAGATATGAATTTTTGGAAATTTCAACCCCCTCTAGTTCCATCCCCTTAGGTCGGATGGAAACAAGTTTCAGACAAATTATTTTTATAATAATTAGAACATAAAAAAGGCCTTATGTACCAGTTTTAATATTTTTAAAAATAACGGAGATAATCAGAGCCTAAAAAAGTCCAATCACCTTTTTTAATATTTTCAAAAATGGCGGAGGGCTGATTTTTTTACATTTCAACCCCATCCAATTCTCACTCTCTTTGAGGTAGAATGCCCATTTGCGATACGCAACGAATTAATGCCCCAAAGAATTTTTGTACCAAATTTGGTGTCGATTGAATAAAAATTGCGACCTCTATCGTGCCGATAATTTTTTTTTAGTGATTCTTATTCTCCACGTCATAAACGGCGTAGGGCCCCTATTCCCGGGTCTGGGTCCCATATATGGAAATCTACCTAAAAGTTTTTCATATTGTGCCAACTTGAGTAGACACACTGTAGATGAAATAAATAAACATTGTTACAAATAAAAAAAACACTAATTGAATTATTGTTTTTTGCATAAAAAATAATTCAAACATAAAGTAAACAAAAAATATATTTTAACTTTGAAAAATTATGTTTCATTTCTGGAAAAGATGCTGGAACAAATTAGTTAAAAATTTTTTTTAATATTCAATGTACTTTTATAGTACTAATTACCCTAAAAAACGATAAAATTAAACTGCAATACCAACAGCGTTAATTGGTCAGAAATATTTTTTTATATCTCAATTTATTTGTATATTTATTAAGTGTCAAAAAAATTGATTTGATAAATAGAAAAAAAAATTAAATTTAAACATATTTAAAAAAATTGGATTCTAGCCAAAATAACACTTTTCTATTATTTATGTGTAGTATTTTATTTTCTTTCACGAAAGATTTATTATAATTAATTTTTTACTCTATATGCAAAATTTTTTCTATAAACAATATATGTATAAGAAGTTTCTAATATTTGCCACTCTAGATCCTTCATTTATTAATTGATATTAAACTTCCTTATCGTGGCATTACTGAACGCACCTTATAGATAATTAGACAGACCATTGATAATAAATGTTAGTTTTTTTTTCTGGTTTATTATTATTATTATTATTCGTTACAATAACTTTTTAATATCCATAACTGAAAATGATCGCTAACTAACTTTTTATTCGTATATAAATAAAAAAAATAAAGGGCATAAAGGACTTTATATAAATGTGTGACAAATTTTCAGATAAACTCCAGACAGGCATTGTTAAAATAAAATAAAATAAAAATAACGATTCTGATAATACTAAAAGATTTATATTCACTTTATATAGAGCCCCGTGTTGCGCACGTACTTTTTTATTAAAATTGATAGGCTGTCCAAACGAAACCTACAAAAAATGATTAAGTATCTATTTCTGATGGGGTTTATATAAATGGGAAAGTTTTTTTGGGTCACTAACCATAAAACGAAAATATTGTTAGGACAAAATAAACGTTTTAATATTTATTCAGGATGTTCTATAAAGAACGGTAAATATTTTAACTGCAAAATTCTAATAATAATTTTTAATTTGATATAGTCCTTTTTGAACTCTACGTCATACATTCATATGAAATAAGTAGACAGAAAAGAACCTAAACAAATATGTCAAACTTGACCTAAAAATATTATTTTTTTGACAGTTTAACTGATATTTAACAGAATTTTTGATGAGCCATTTTCACCGCCGATTTTAAACGGAGTTAACCATCTTAAACTCAGTTAAAGAGCAAAACGGATTTCACCAAAACGAAATAACTGGTTTATGCGTTAACCGGAGTTAAAAAACTGACTGTCCGATTTTGGCCAGTTAAAAGTTAAACGCAGTTTAAGATTTACATAACCTCAATCTCATTACATTCTTAAAAAACTTTGATCTATTCTTATTTACTTATTTATTTATTTAATACAATACTCTACAGGTCAAACCCAATTACAGAGTAGGAATTGGCAGCACATACATAATAATTAAATTTTCCTAAGAAGCAACTAAAGAATCAAGATAAAAAGTGGGATTTTAAGTCCGACAGCTTACAGAAAAATATATCCAAATCATTGCTAATAGAATTTGTCATTTTACACATGGTATGGAGCGGAGAATTGTCCAGAATATTTGTGCAAGATGTATTTACATAAAAAGTACTGGGGTGTCTGGAAGAAATTCGGGGAATGCAAGTATTAAATTTTTCCAATAAGGTTGGGCAGTCAATAATACTGTTAATAATTTTATAAGACAGTACTATACTTCTTGTTGCGATCGTACCGAAAGAATGGCTCGTAGAAGAGCGTATAATTTAATTTTGGAAGACGATGACGATTTTGTTGTAAGACATCCTATATAGGTGGATAAAGGAGAGACAAGTTCACTTTTACAACCTTGATGATAAGGATTTTGAAATGCGATTTCTCCATTCAAAAGGGACTACTTTATAACGAATAGAAGGACAATTTGAATTCCTCAGTATAATTCTAAAATATAAACATAATACTTGTCATTTTGAACTAATCTGTTTTAAATTATTATTACAAAAATAATTGCGTATGTCCAATAAACCAACTTCTTTGTGCTTTGCGTTTTTATGAAACAGGATGTATGCAAATCACTAAAAAACTAGTAAAAGTAAAAACCCACGGCACAAAATCCCATTAGAGGTTATATCGGTTTATGAATATCGACTATCAATTCTGTCGTTTTTCTCTGGTTTCTGTCAAAAATACAAAAATTCATACATTTGCAACGTTGCCAGTGTTTGCATTTTCTTTAAACTGAGTTTTCATAAACATAGCTCGGTGAAAACAACATGACGCTAACCGAGTTTAATTTCGGAGTTTATACTAAACTTAGTTTAGTTAAACCACGTCTATAATTAATATGGATAAGCAATCCTATATAGTGAAATTGTGAAAAATTGAAAATTGAATTTTGACAGCATGGGTAATCTACACATGCGCATTATATAAGATATGAAGATTGAACAAAACATGGGCGTATCAAGAAGTTTTAGGAAAGGATAAATGAAATGTTAAAAATAAAACAAGTATATAATAAAAAAACATAATACTAGCTAACATCAAAGATAAAATGTACAAAAATTATAATTTACTCTACCCATAATATTTGAACATTTAAATAAAATATTAAATTCGTACTGTTTAATATTTGTATTGGATGCTTAATTGATGTTATTGAAACAATATTACTTTTCCTAATTGTTTACGAATTATTGAGCCTCTATTTTCTTCAGATTGTTTTTTGCTATAGCATAAAATTTTAAGTTTGAAATGTAATCTTTTCGGAACAGTTTATTGCAACGCTTTTGCAATTAGCCACAAAGCACTTCATTGTATTTTCCACTCAACTAATATTGTCTTTAATATTACACGCTAATACAACACAACAAAAACTAAAAAAAGGACGAATAAAAGTAACAAATGTTTCTATTACATAAGATTAATAAATAATAAGCTTATTTTCTTCACCTACGCCTATTCAATTGAAATAAAACGCGACGCGATGACTTATGACAACGTCACAAATGGGTTATATGCACATGCGCATTTGTGATATAAGAAAGTTCAATTTGGCACAATTTGTAGTAGTGACAGTAATGGGTAATGTTTATTCATTTTATAATATAAGACGTTTATCCGCTTTTTGACAATATATTTCGTGGTTTAAAATGTCACTTAAAATCTCTCCTTCAATTAAATTGAGATTATTAACTCAAAAATATATTTTTTAAAAACGAAAGCTTATTATAATATTTTCTTTCTCGAATTAAAGTGAAATTAAGGAAATTTTTAATTAAAATTACTTTGACACAACTCGATTTATAAAAGCGTCTAGAACCAGAGATAACTTCTGATGCATGGATGAAAATTTAATAAACCTGAAACCGACACACAGTATAATGATTATAGCATACAGTAGTTTCACTCCGGTGAAAGGTAATTCGTTTTTTTAGCATCCAACAGAATAGCAATTATGCCAAATGTGGTATAATTTTGGCACAGTTGCGATTCTTTTGTTATTAAGCGAATATTTAGGATAATTTTCGAATAATTGTATATTTTTTGCTTAACAGTGCTTAGACTCCGGTTTTTTCTTGAAAATAAAATACTGATCATTACAAAAACGCAAATCTTTATTTCGAGTAACATCATAAATTAAAAAAGTTCTGTCGGTAGGGTCGACAGGGGGAGGTAGATTTTTATTTTCCATATTTGAGACTTTCATCCTTCTCCACCCCACGATATAGTCAGAGTGAAAAAGTTTCAAACGAAAAAATTGCGTCACTAGAGGGCGCGTAAAAATGTGCATGTAGGTTTTCTCTAGTTTTTCTCGATTTTGAGGACAAACAATGCATTTTAGTGCAAGATGTTGTGGTGCAATGTTTTAGAGCATAAAATTCCCTACAACTTTTGTCTCAAACTTTTTCCAAAATTTCCAATAGTTGCGCCACTAGAGCGTGTAAAATATGTGCTTGTAGGTTTTCTCTAGTTTTACTTGATTTTGAGGACAAACAATGCATTTTAGTCCAAGATTTTCTCGTACAAAGTTGTAAAACATCAATTTTTTTTTAACTTTTATGTTTAACTTTTTATCGAATTCCTCATAATTTCACCGCTAGATGGCGAGAAAAATACACATTTAGGATTTTCCATGTTGTTAAAATTGGAGGTAAATTATGCACTTTAGTACAAAATGTTTCAGTGCAAAGTTGTAAAGCATAAAATTCCCTACAACTATTGTATGAAATTTTTTCCAGAATTCCCAATAGTTTTCACACATGATTTTAGGAGATCATAATTGAAATACAACGTGCGCATGTGCAGCTTATGTCATCAACGCTATTTTTAATGTATTACTTATATTAATGTAATGCTTCGTATTTTGTAATTAAAATAATCCTATTCTCTACGGTCGAGCCGGGAAAGTTCTGGGGTGACACAGCCGATATTTTTTTATACTAGATCATTAAGGAAAATAATAAAAATCAATAAAATTCATCAAAACACATATTTTACTATATTATAAAATTCTTATCACGTTTTATCATCATAATAACACAACTAATATATAATTGTAAATATATATTTATATCATATTTATCAATCAAATTTAATACACATTTGCGTATATTTAACTAATAGATAAAAATAGATCCAAATACAGAGTTGGTTATTTAATTTTTATGATTTTGCCGATTTTTTATTATAATAAATAAATTATTTTTATTCCAAACCAATGATACAATTTCATCCCCAATAACAAAATGCAATAATTAATAAATTATATACAGGGTATTTCATAGTAACCGTCAAATAATGACAAATATAAATTTGATAATATAATTTGAATAAATTTTTGTTTTTATTGTATACGATTATTTTTATTATTTGTATTATCTAATTCAATTAATTTTGAACAATTTTCGGTGTTGACAAAAAATAAAAATAACTTTACCACCAAAAAACATTGAAAATTACTTATATAGGATATTGTCTATTTATCGTTTTAGCAATTTTTTTAAAAAATGGATAAAAAAAATAAATCTTCAATTAGATGGCCATGACTTCAAATCTAGACTTTTCTAAATAACATATCCCGATATTTTTCAAAATAATGGTACTTTATTCATGTCTAAAAATCAAATTTTTAATGTCAAAAAATCTTTAATAAACAATTATGGTTCATATTTTTTAGAATTTCCATATTTTATATATTCTTAAAAAAGTTCATTTATAATGGGGAAAATAGGTTATACTTAAAATATTTAAAAAAAAATTTTACTTGTAGTATTTTTTATTGTCATTTGAATTCAGTTTTTTTTATAGTTTTATAGTTTTCTTGTTA
The DNA here is from genome assembly GCA_963243735.1 of Neocrepidodera transversa. Taxonomy (NCBI): domain Eukaryota; kingdom Metazoa; phylum Arthropoda; class Insecta; order Coleoptera; family Chrysomelidae; genus Neocrepidodera; species Neocrepidodera transversa. The sequence goes on along the minus strand of OY725347.1, from coordinate 3,830,734 downwards.
TAAAAAATTTGAAATTTATAATTTAGCATTATTTTTGAAATTTCCTAAACTTAAAAAGATTATGCAAATTTAGTTAATTTAGTGTTTTAATTAAGAGAAAAAAAATCTTCTTGTATAGAGTAAAAAATTTAACATTAAAAATGAAAAAAAATACTGTACCATTCTCATAAATTTCCACATGAACCAATAACTACAAAAAAATTGTCGCAAAAACAGAAAACAATTCGTCAGATCAAAAACTCCGCGAAATAGCCGCACAGAAATCCCCCGCGACGTCGAATGAGACGCTGAACGTCGCGACGTCGAAAGCTGTTGCGTTTGTTGCGCGTTCGCAAAAGCTGGCAAAGCGACTGGAAGATTGTAGCTGAATCCGGAATCCGGAATCCGGAATGTGTCGTTCAAATTTTTAACTTAAATACTTTTATGTTTAATTAAAAAGCGTACTTACAGCATGGTTATTATGATATTGATGATATTCTTAACTTTCAAAATTAGTAAAAATCATCGGGGAAAAATAGGGAATAATAGAGAAAATAGGGCAAAATAGAAACAATAGGGAAAAAAAAATAGAGAAAATTAGGAAAAAATATTGTAAAATTTGAGAAGAATTGTGAAAAATAGAGAAAAATATGGGAAAAGCGAAAAATATTTTTTAGGTTAAAACAGCTGTTTGCCAATATTAGTAAAAAAATATATACGAATTTTAAAATTATGGGAAATATTAATTTATAAATTTTTAAATAAAATTTTAACATCACAGTGTGCCGCGAGTCCAAGTTTGAAGAATTTATATAAAATAAAATATTTAAAATAATATTAGTAAAATATACCAGATACATCTAAAATTTTTGTTAAATATATTGTAAGAAAGTATTGATAATTATATTCTTTATTTTCCCATAATTTTTTCTGTTTTCACTATTTTTTTTATATTTGTACCTTATTTTTTTTAGTTTTCCCTACTTTTCTCTAATTTCCTTATTTTTCCTATTTCTTCTTATTTTTCTTGTTTATCATTATTTTTTCCTGTTTTTGCTTATTTGTCCATATTTGTTTCTATTATTATTTATCTCTTTTTATTTCTCAATGTCTCACTATTTTCTCTTATTTTTCACTATTTTCCTAAATGTGTCCCTATTTTAACATGTTATTTTTATTTTTCATTTTTTCTTTTCAATTTTTTCCTATTCCCTATTTTACACAATTTTTCCAAAATTTTCCCATTTTTCCTTATTTTGTACTATCTCTTTTTCCTGTTTTTTTTTCTATTTTTCACTATTTTTTCCTATTTCTCAATTATTTCACTATTTTTCCTTATTTTGCTCTGTTGGGTAGTTTTCCATATATGGAATCTACTTATTGTAATCGATTCAATGACGAGACCCAGACCCGGGAATAGGGGCGTTACGCCGTTTATAACGTGGATGTCGCAATTTTTATCCAATCGACACGAAATTTGGTACAAAAATTCTTTGTATCAGTGATTCATTGCGTTTTGCAAATGGGCATTCTACCTCTAAGAGGGTGAAAATTAGAGTGGGTTGAAATGTCAAAAAAATCAGACCTCCGCCATTTTTGAAAATATTAAAAAAGGTGACCGGACTTTTTTTATGTTCTGATTATTATAAAATCAATTTGTCTGAAACTTTTTTTCGTCCGACCCACGGGGGTGGAATTGGAGGGGGTTGAAATTTCAAAAAAATGTACACATGCCATTTTCAAAAATATTAAAACAGGTCATGAGACTTTTTTTATGTTCTAATGATTACAAAATTAATTTGTCTGAAACTTTTTTCGATCCTACCTAAGGGGATGGAACTAGAGGGAGTTGAAATTTCTAAAAATTCATATCTCCGTTATTTTTAAAAATATTGAAACTGATCATAAGACTTTTTTTATGTTCTATTTATTATAAAATTAATTTGTCTGAAACTTTTTTCGATCCAACCTAAGGGGATGGAACTAGAGGGGGTTGAAATTTCCAAAAAATCATATCTCCGTTATTTTTAATAATATTGAAACTGAGTATAAGACTTTTTTTATGTTCTAATTACTATAAAATTAATTTATCTGAAACTTTTATCCATCAAACCCAAGGGGATGGAACTAGAGGGGGTTGAAATTTCCAAAAGGATTTTTTTTTTATTTTTTTTCAATTTTTCACTATTTTTTCCTTCTCCATTTACCCCTATTTTTTTCTGTTGTATCTATTTCCAATTTTTCCTAAATTTCCTATTTATCTCTGTCTTTCATTACCTATTTTTTCCTAGTATCTAACTAGAATTTTTTATATATTTATCTGATTATTTTGACTATCACATAAGGATCAAAATCGTACAAATCTTTTTTTTATTATCAAACAATTATATCCTTCATAAACAATAATTAATGAAAGTTTAATTTGTAGGGTTTTTAATTAAAAAAACTCTTCATGCGCGAAATGAAAAAAAAGTTATGTTTTATCCCAAAACGTGTATCAATTATTAGTCTGATTATTTTTATTTAGAAAAAAGAATCTTTCAAATGGTTTATTTTAGTAAAGATTAATTTTTTCAAAACAACCTGGTTAATATTTAGAATTTTAAATTTATTCTCAGTAAAACTTATTATTGTCATTGAAATTATGTTATTTAGGTCAAATTTATTACAATAGGTGTATAGATACACCTGTTGTCCACCAGAGGCGTGACAAGTACTAAGAAAATTTTTCATGAAAAAGTACATCCTTAATTAGGTGAATTTACGTAACAGTTTAGGCGAGATCACGTCCAAAAACGAATAATTAAGTTTGAAAAATTCGACTAGACAGTATTATTATTTAAAATTAACTATAAAATACCAAAAACAAAATTATCCTCATCATTATTGTTAATAAATTTTAAGCGTTTATCTTCTGGGGTTCACTCGTAAGGGGATGAAATATAGGGAGAATATTATTTTTAGTTATTTTTAATAATTTGCACGAAATACAATTTTTTTTTTACTAAAATTTTGATTTAATGTGATTCAAATTTATTTTCAGTTAGTCCATTCCTGAAATTAAGAATCCTCTCGCTATATTAGAAAAGTTTTCTTATTATATAAAGTTTATTTGTTTTCATTCAAATTAACTTTCTTTCTGTTTATTTTAGAAAATAAACAGGAAATTAATACACCACGTTTATTAAACTGAAAAGTTTAAAAACAAGTATCTACTATTGAAATTATATAGAAAATAGCCAAAATTTTAATGATACAAAAATAAACTATAGTATATACAAAATATATGTGTAACATTTCTTGTTTAGTAATGACGTCATAAATCATAGCAAAATCGTATGCTAGGGACTTTAAAACGTGTTTATCCATTGAAAACTCACTACTCAATTTTTAGCATGATTACTATACGTCTCTTATCTGGAATGGTGATAGGTAAAAATCGTCCACGTATTATTTTTTTTTATTATATACAATATACAAAAACGGGATAAAATATGAAAAAGCAGGGAAAAATTAGGTAAAAAAATTGGCAAAAATAGGAAAAAAATAAGAAGAAATGATGAAAAATATGGAAAATTAAAGAAAATAGGGAAAATATAGAAGAAACAGATAAAAATAATAGAAAATACTATGAATAAATGGGGAAAAAAGGTCCAAATGGAGATATATAGAAAAAAATAAGGAAAAATAAAAGAAATGGGATAAAATAATAGAAAAAAAAAGAAAAAATGGAAAAGTAATAGAATAAAATAGGGAAACATGGGAAAAACTACTAAAAAATTTGGAAAATTGAACAAAATAGATAAATACAGAAAGTTTTTTTCGTTATTTTCCGTATGTTACAATTTTATTTTTCATTTTTTTTTTCAAAAGTTTCTGATTTGTTTTTGTTTTTAAATGTTTTTTGATTTTTCTCCGATTTTTTTATTTTTTTCTCTTCGGTTTTCGTCATTTTTCTGTTTTTTTTTTAAATTTTGTCTCATTTTTCCTCATTTTTTTTAATATTCAGGTTTGGAAAAATGCATTTTTATTTTTTTTATTTTCTATTTTTTTTGTAAGAAAAAATTCATTCTTGTTTTTTTTTCCAAATTCGAGTGTGGAAAAATGCATTTTTATTTTTTTTTTCTAATTTTTTTGTACGAAAAATTCATTCTTAAATATCTAAAAAGTATTCGTCTCTGAGTACTCGTAGAGAAAGTTTTTGGCGTCACAATCGATTTTTTTCAATTTTTTCCATTTTTTCCCAATTTTGTCTGATTTTTTAATTTTTTCCATTTACTTTAAATTTCTCTCAATTTTTCCGACTTTTTCGGATTATTTCCAATTTTATTCAGATATTTTCATTTATTTGCAATTTTTTTCAATTTATCTAATTTTTTCCAATTATGTATAATAATTTACGATTTTTTCAGCTTCATCCAATTTCTTCCAATTTTTTCCATTATTTTCAGTTTCTTTCTATTCTTTTCACTCTTTTTAATTTTTTTCAATTTTTTTCAATTTTATTGCATTGTTTCCATGTATTTGCAATTGTTTTCGATTTTTGTGATTTTTTCTAAATTGTCCAAATTTTTTCCCACTTTTTTCCATTTTTTCTCATTTTTTGTCCAATTTTTTTAATTTTTTCCATTTTATTTCGAATTATTTTCAATTTTATTCAGATGTTTTCATTTATTTGCAATTGTTTTTGATTTGTGTAATTTCCTCCAATTATGTAGGAAGAATTTTTTTTATTTAATTTCAATTTTTTTCAATTTTATTGCATTGTTTCCATTTATTTGCAATTGTTTTCGATTTTTGTGATTTTTTTAATTTGTCTAATTCCAGATTTTTCCACTTTTTTAATTTCTTCCTTTTTTTCCCAATATTTGTAATTTTTTTTAATTATTTCCAATTTCTTCCAACTTCTCTCAATATTTTCCGACTTTTTGCAATTTTTTTAAATTCAATTCAAAAGTTTCCATTTATTTTCATTATTTAGGATAATTTACGATTTTTCTAGTTTGTCCAATTATTTTTTCCACTTTTTTCCATTTTTCCAGTTCTTTCCAATTTATTCAAATTTTTTCCAACGTTTTCCAATTTCTTTCAATTTTTTTTAAATTTTTACCAATTTTTTTTAATCCATCAATTTTTTCCGATTTTTTTGAATTTATTTTTCACTTATTCACAATTCTTTTCAATTTCTTCGATATTATCCACTTTTACGACTATTCCATTTTCGTGATTTTCTTCCGATTTTTTTTTCCAATTTCTCTTGCATTTTTTTTTCAATTTTTTCAATTCCTTCCGTTTTTTCCATTTTTTTCCAATTTTTTTCATTTTTTTTCCAATTTTTTCCGACTATTTTCAATTTATATCGTAAAATATCGGAAAAATCGAAAAGAATTGCAAATAAATGGAAAAAATTGAAAAAAGTCGGAAAAAAATTTAAAAAAAATGGAAGAAATTGGGAAAAATTGGAAAGGTGAGGAAAAATTGGAAAAAATTGGAAAAAAATTGGAAAAATTAAATGAAATTTAAAAAAAAAATTGAAAAAAAACTGGAAGAAATTTGCAAAAATTGAAAAAGAATAAAAAAAAATTGGAATAAATTGGAAAAAAGTCGGAAAAAATTGAAAAAAAAACTGAAGGAAATTGTAAAAAATTGGAAAAAAATCGGAAGAAAATCAAGAAAAATTGGAATAGTCGTAAAAGTGGAAAATATAGGAGAAATCGAAAAGAATTGTGAAATTGGAAAAAAAATCGGAAAAAATTGGTAAAAATTAAAAAAAATTGGATAAAATTGGTAAAAATTAAAAAAATTGGAAATTATTACAAAAAAATTGAAATAAATTAGAAAACATTTGAAAGGAACTAAAAATAATGGAAGAAATTGGATAAACCTGAAAAAATCGTACATAATACTACATGGAAAAAATTAGATAAATCAAAAACAATTGCAAATAAATGAAAATATCTGAATAAAATTGGAAATGATTCGAAAAAGTCGGAAAAATTGAGCGAAATTGGAAGAAAATGGAAAAAATTAAAAAATTGGACAAAATTGGGAAAAAATTAAAAAAATTGAAAAAAATCGATTGTGTCGCCCCAAAACTTTCCCGACGGAATATTTTTAAGATATTTAATGTTAAAGTTTCAAACTTTGACATTTTTTTATTTTTGACAGGTGACAGTTGGAGAAATAATATTGACTGTTCTGAATAGAGTTTTTCAAAGGCTTTTAAATGATATATTGCAAGTCAAATTCCGTGACATATTGCTTGTGTAATTTTTTGACAATGGCACTTGTGATAACCATATACCAAATTTCAGCTCAATCGGTTAAACGTGTGGCTTTTATCGTGAAAGAATACACACATTACAGGCTTCCATTTGAAAATGGTCTTAATCGTCTCAGATGACCTCAAAATGGATATTTCCATCTTTATTTCGAAAATGTTTTTTTAGTTTGTTCACAATACTCGGGAAAGTAAAAATTAAATGATTTAAATATGTAATGTAATATGATTGTCTCGAATAAAATATAATATAAGCTTATTTTATTATTCTGAAAATTTTATTTACCAGAATAAAAACAATTGTGACCATGTAAGATATTAATTAGTTAGAGATGTGATATAATTGATTTAATTAGCATTATTATAAAAAAACAAAATATATTAATATATTTTTGTATAGTTTTTTCAATAAGTTTACCTGATAATGTATGACATTTTAATAGTACTTTGATCAAAATACGCTCGATATAATTCCGGAGTAAAGTTTTATCACATCACTTCACTTCGAGACACAAAAATTAAGGATCCGCATAGATTTTGTCGAAAGTACAAACTGATTGGAAAATACACAAACATAGAAATAATCTTTTAGAACATGCGAAGTATCAGTTGACCCAAAAGGTTAAAATGTGTTTAGTAGGGTTCTAGTCGTTTACTCATATCGTTATCTTGTTATTTTTTTTTTTCAAAAAATAATAAATTCATAAACATATTTTAATATCGACCATACACCCACATTGTGGTAGTCATTTATTTATCTTTTTTCGAAATATATAAATAGTAATTATAAAAATTTCTCTGCGAAATGATTAAAAATATTATAAATTCTTCGTTCGTATTCTTTTTGTTTTTTTATTTCATCCATTTGATAATCGATTATTGTTCCATCGCCGATTTTTCCTGTAAAATCTATTACTTCGTTTGTTTCAGATAATTCGGCTCTAATAATAAAACCAATCATTCCTAAACCAAATCTTCCATATTTCTTCCATGAAGATTTTAATCTATCTAAACTTAATGTATCGTTAACATTAATATCATATTGTTTAAGATATATCGTTAATTCTTTATGATATTCCTCCAGTAAATAATCTAATTTTTCTAGGGTAGATTTTTCTCCTGTTGCGTATAAGTAATAAGATAAATCTAAAATTGGTGACGCTAATCTTGATATTTGAAAATCAATGAAAAACATATCTATTGGTTTTGATGTATCTTTTTCCTAAAAATAATAATTATTATAAATATTGTTATTTTTATTACTAAATACGGTCAAAGGAGACGGAGTAGCCAGAAAAAGGTTAGGGTCAGTTATTTAGTTAAAAAGTAGAGTCATGGGGCAAGGACTCGAAAATATTGCCAGCCAGCTGCTAATAATAATCAATTATATTTTAATACCAGTTTCAATAAAATCTAATAAATAAAAATTATATAATTAGTTTATTTCTATAATGTTTCATGATTACTTGTACACTAAGAAAAGTATATCAGTGTGTGTGTGGGTGTCATGTAATAATAATAATAATAATAATAATAATAATAAATCTTTAATTATCTGTTTTTTTTTATATAATGTTACAAATAATACATTTCAAAACAGATAAAGGGCTATAACTGGTTCAGTTGTGGGAACTCTACTCCTGTTCTACCACCAGTGCCCTTATATCTACATGTTACAAAAATTTAAAAGTAAAGAACAGTAAAATAGAAGAAAGAGAGAGAAGAGAAAATGTAATGAAATAGAGAATGAAAAAAGGGAGAATAATATAGAAATGGAAAAAAAAGGTTAGTTCACTGTTTTGCCAACAAAAATTTTTTGAATTTATTTTTAAATGTAATCGGAGACAGGTCGGAAAAGTCAGGATTTATGGTATGAATATCATTGATGCAGACAGCAACGTTGTAAGTAAAACTTCGTTAAAAAAAAAATTGTTAAATTTAGGTATACGAATCTTCATATTATGAATATCTGTTTTAAAGGTCATTTTACTATGCAGATATGGCGGTGTTTTATATTTTAAAATTTTATGATCCAAACAATACATATGTAAAAGCCTCCGGGTTTCCATTTTTAACCATTTAAGTTCAGAAAATTTATGTGAGACATGTTCATATTTCCTTATACCATAAACGAGACGTATACAGGAATTTTGTAATTTTTGTATTCGACAGGAGTCTTCATTTTCAAGGCATGGCCCATATACAACATCACAATGATTAAAATGCGACAAGACCAAGTAGTCACATAACATTTTTTTAATATCTGTTGATAAAAATTTCCTCTGAGAGTAAATCAATTTTAAATTAAAATATGCTATTTTTAATTTAGCCTTGACATGTTCCTTAAAACGTAATTTTGTGTCAACCACGAGACCTAAGTTTTTACAATTAGATTTAAAAAAAATTTCGGTATTATTTAGTTTCAATGAAATATTCTCGAAATATTGATTGTTGTTTCTATAATTGTTGTTACTATGAAATATTAAAGCTGATGATTTGATAGGGTTTATTTTCAAAGAATGTGATGTTGCTAACTGATAAATTTTTTCAAGATCCGAGTTCAATTTCTGAGCTACTTCCAGTATATTGTCAGACTTAAATGAGATATAGATCTGTGTATCATCAGCGTAAAGATGATAGTTGCAGAACTTAATAAAATCTGGAAAGCTTACACTATATAAAGTAAATAGAAGTGGTCCTAGAATACACCCTTGAGGTACACCAGAAATTACTCCTAAAGGAGAAGATTTTATTCCATCTATTTCGACTACTTGTGAACGTTTATGCAAATAAGATTTTAAAAGAGAAGATACATGACTAAAATTATAATATTGCAATATCGCCAAAAGTATATCATGATTGATCAAGTCAAAAGCTTTTGTAAAGTCAAGAAGTACTAAAATCGAACATTTATTGTTATCTTTTTCTTTGATCAGAGTGTCAATGACATCTGCAAGGGCTGTAGCACAGCTATATTTTTCTCTGAAACCAGATTGTTTAATAGGTAAAATTTGATTGCTATCAACAAAATCCCTGATTTGACGTTCCATAACACGCTCGAAAATTTTAGAGAAAACAGGAAGAATGCTGATGGATCTTAAATCTTTAAATTCTTTTTGCGCAGCAACTTTAGGTAGTGGTAAAACTTTGGCAAATTTCCAGTCATAAGGAAAATATCCGGTACGAACGCATTCATTAATAATATGAGTAATAACCGGAATAATAGTTGGACAACAAAGACGGACTATAGTTATATTTAATGCATCATTGCCATAGGCCTTAGATTTAATGGAATTTATTATTTTAATTACGTCATCGTTGGTGATTAGACTGAAGTTGAATACATTGATAATATTTTCTTTTTTATTGTTCCTATAAAAATTTAAAGTTTCATTGTTTACTGGAATCTGACTTGAGCTATTAATAAAATAGTTATTAATGGTTTCAACCGATTTAAGAAAATTGGGAATTTCAATTAGCTTACGATGTCCAATATTTATTTCTTTCAATTCCGACCACATTTCTTTTAAGGTGCAAGTTTGAAATTTATTATTTAAATATGCCTTTTTTTCGGCTTTAATGGCTGTGTTAGTATAATTTCTTAGTTGCTTATAGTATTGCCAGTGTTCTGGAGATTGAGTTGTTCGAAATTTACGTAAAGCTTTATCTCTTAATTTCTGCATGAGCTTGATGTTTTCGGTATACCACGGGTTATAACTACGCTTCTTAAAAGTTATAGATCGAACAGGTGCGTGAATATTTAAAACTGTTAAAATATTAGAATTTAACATTGCTACCTTTTCATCAATGTCAGCAGTATAATATAAAGCATTCCATTGCAAATTGTTTAAATTGTTTGTGAAATCTTCCAATGCAATATCATTAAGAGGCCGGTATGTAAAAGTTTTTTTTACAGGAAAAAATGTAAAATCCTTTTTAATTGTACAATTAACAACTGAATTATCACCAATTGGATTATGATCTACCATTTGGTCACAGTCAGTTATATCAAAATTAGTTATAATTAAATCAAGTAATGAAAGTCCACGTGTTGGTTCTTTAATTAATTGTGTAAGATTAAAAGTTTCTAAAATATTGTTGAACCTAATAGTTACTGAATTATCAATATTGAGCATGTTAATATTAAAATCACCAACAATTAAAATGTTGTCATAAGCCGCAAATACGTTTTCAAATATATCTTCAATTTGATTTAAAAAAATTGAACTATCTCCCTTAGGCTGACGGTAAACAGTACCAACTGCAATTACTTCTTTTTGTATTGTATTTGCCCATATTGTATCAACTCATTTGGACATGTTTTTATGGTTTTATTTATTTAATAATACTAAGAAGCTAAAATTAAATTTATTTCAACAACATTTAAAATCGGATAAATATTTGAGATTTCGCGGTTTTTTTCACTTGTAGAAAAATTTGTATTAAGGTCGTAGGCAAAATTGGAAAAGTATCATCATACAAGTAATATCAGGACATGCCTCAGGACGAGATAAACCAAAAAAAAAATCGGCTGTGTCATCCCAGAACTTTCCCGGCTCAACCGAAGAGAATATGTTATTTATTATTATTATTTTAATTACAAAATACTAAGCATTACATTAATTTATGCAACGCATTAAAAATAGCGAGACAATGGTGAATACGTTTACCGAATTGGTATTTCAATGTTGATAATGACATAAGCTGCGCATGCGCACGTTGTATGTCACACTGCTACAATTGGGATCTCCTAAAATCATCTGTAAAAACTATTGGGAATTCGGGAAAAATTTTCATACTATAGTTGTAGGGAATTTTATGCTTTATTACAACTTTGCACTAAAGAGTATAATTTACCTCCAATTTTAAAAAAATGGAAAATCCTAAATGTGTATTTTTCTCGCCATCTAGCGGCGAAACTATAAGGAATTCAATAAAAAGTTTAACATAAAAGTTAAAGAAAATTTGATGCTTTACAAATCTGCACAAGAAAATTTTGCACTAAATGCATTGTTTGTCCTCAAAATCAAGAAAAACTAGAGAAAACATACAAGCACATTTTGTACGCGCCCTCTAGTGGCGCAACTATTGGAAATTCTGTAAAATGCTTAAGACAAAAGTTGTAGCGAATTTTATGCTCTAAAACTTTGTACTACAACATTTTGTACTAAAATGCATTGTTTGTCCTCAAAATCAAGAAAAACTAGAGAAAACATACAAGCACATTTTTTACGCGCCCTCTAGTGGCGCAACTATTGGAAATTCTGGAAAAAGTTTGAGACAAAAGTTGTAGGGAATTTTATGCTCTAAAACTTTGTACTACAACATTTTGCACTAAAATGCATTGTTTATCCTCAAAATCAAGAAAAACTAGATAAAACCTACATGCACATTTTTTAGGGCGCCCTCTAGTGGCGCAACTATTGGAAATTCTGAAAAAAGTTTGAAAGAAAAGTTATAGGGAATTTTATGCTTTAAAACTTTGTACTACAACATTTTGCACTAAAATGTATTGTTTGTCCTCAAAATCAAGAAAAACTAGATAAAACCTACATGCACATTTTTTAGGGCGCCCTCTAGTGGCGCAACTATTGGAAATTCTGAAAAAAGTTTGAAAGAAAAGTTATAGGGAATTTTATGCTTTAAAACTTTGTACTACAACATTTTGCACTAAAATGCATTGTTTGTCCTCAAAATCAAGAAAAATTAGATAAAACCTACATGCACATTTTTTAGGGCGCCCTCTAGTGGCGCAACTATTGGAAATTCTGAAAAAAGTTTGAAAGAAAAGTTATAGGGAATTTTATGCTTTAAAACTTTGTACTACAACATTTTGCACTAAAATGCATTGTTTGTCCTCAAAATCAAGAAAAACTGGATAAAACCTACATGCACATTTTTTAGGGCGCCCTCTACTGGCGCAACTATTGGAAATTCTGAAAAAAGTTTGAAAGAAAAGTTATAGGGAATTTTATGCTCTAAAACTTTGTACTACAATATTTTGCACTAAAATGCATTGTTTGTCCTCAAAATCAAGAAAAACTAGATAAAACCTACATGCACATTTTTTAGGGCGCCCTCTAGTGGCGCAACTATTGGAAATTCTGAAAAAAGTTTGAAAGAAAAGTTATAGGGAATTTTATGCTTTAAAACTTTGTACTACAACATTTTGCACTAAAATGCATTGTTTGTCCTCAAAATCAAGAAAAATTAGATAAAACCTACATGCACATTTTTTAGGGCGCCCTCTAGTGGCGCAACTATTGGAAATTCTGAAAAAAGTTTGAAAGAAAAGTTATAGGGAATTTTATGCTCTAAAACTTTGTACTACAACATTTTGCACTAAAATGCATTGTTTGTCCTCAAAATCAAGAAAAACTAGATAAAACCTACATGCACATTTTTTAGGGCGCCCTCTAGTGGCGCAACTATTGGAAATTCTGGAAAAAGTTTAAAACAATAGTTATAGGGAATTTTATTCTCCAAAACTTTGTATTACAACATTTTGCACTAAAGTGTATTGTTTGTCCTTAAAATTTAAAAAAAGTAAAAAATTGTTACATGTGTATTTAATCAATGTCTTGAGGACCTTCTACTGCACCAATTTAAACCAAAATCTAATGGTCGCATTCTAGGCACACACCTACCCTCCATACCAAATTTCAGCTTGATTGGTCTAACGGTTCGGCAGTTATCGTGGAAGATTACACACAGACACACAGATATACAGACACACAGACAGACAGACAGGCCATACGCTTTAAACGGTTTCAATCTTCTTGGGGGACCTCAAAATGGATATTTCCATCGATATCTCGATTTTTTTTTGCTCGTTCACCTTACTGATGGGTCCGGGAAAGTAAAATATAATTTGGTGAAAGATTTCAGCACAAAGGCTGGGTCACATAAGTAAATGGGACAAGGACATCATTTTTGGCCTCAACATAAATGTCATTAAATGGAATAAGAGACTATATGGGGCTGGTACCAGATACTTCGAAAACTTCGAATTTTCAAGGATTTTGAAAAGATTGTTTTAAGATATTTTATGGATTTTTTTAAAACATTTTCAATTTTTCTGCGATTTTTAGAAGGAATTTTTAAGGATTTTTAATAGTAATTTCCAAAGATTGTTAAAAATAATTTTCAAGGATTTCTAATAAGAATTTTTTAAGATTTTTAAGGATTTTTAAAAGGAAATTTTAAGGATGTTTTAAAATTAAGTTTCAAGGAATTTTAAGGATTATTAAAAAGAATTTTCGAGGATTTTTTAAAGCAATTTTTAAGGATTTTGCAAGGAGTATTAGAAGAAATTTTCAAGGATTTTATTTACAAGGATTATTTTAAGATATTTCATAAATTTTTTTCAAAAAACATTTGTAATTTTTAAGGATTTTTGGAACAAATTTATAAGCATCTTGCCAGTAGTATTAAAAGGAATTTTCAAAAATTTTGTAAGGATTGTTTTAAGATATTTTATGGGTTTTTTTAAAACATTTTCAATTTTTCTGCGATTTTTAGAAGGAATTTTTAAGGATTTTTAATAGTAATTTTCACAGATTGTTAAAAAGAATTTTCAAGGATTTCTAATAAGAATTTTTTAAGATTTTTAAGGATTTTTAAAAGGAAATTTTAAGGATGTTTTAAAATAAAGTTTCAAGGAATTTTAAGGATTATTAAAAAGAATTTTCGAGGATTTTTTAAAGCAATTTTTAAGGATTATTTTAAGATATTTCATGATTTTTTTTCAAAAAACATTTGTAATTTTTAAGGATTTTTGGAACAAATTTATAAGCATCTTGCCAGTAGTATTAAAAGGAATTTTCAAAAATTTTGTAAGGATTGTTTTAAGATATTTTATGGATTTTTAAAAACATTTTCAATTTTTAGGATTTTTCAACGATTTTTAAAAAGCCTCATCAATTGTTAAATCGCTAAATTCCCACGTATCAGCTGGAAGATAATCAAGGAATGCTTTGAAAAAGTAAATGAGACAATTTTTTAACTGTATCGGCTTTTACTTGATGAAAATCCATTATAATAATTAGATAAATAAAACGTTGATTTATTTATCTAAATATTAAATGAGCTAAGCAAGAATAATACAGTTACTCTCTTGTGCACAGACTTATTGAATTGTGTGGAATTAGTATAATTATGCGCTAATTGGCAACACTGCTCTTTTCATAATCATGGATATTTTGATTTCTTGTTTAAAATGATCGAAAAACTAATTTGGGTACCATATTTATCAAAGGAGTAGCACTATAATTTTTGACGATTAAGAGTACCACATGTAGTACTATAGTACCACTCTGGCAACACTGTATGTAAGTTATTTAGTGGATTGGGATAATTAAAGTACGTTTCTTGTTTTAACATGTAAAAATCGTAAATATCAACATTGCTTATATTTTAATTGGAATATAATATATTAAATGAAAAGTTTTTGGGAGAAATCAGAATTTGCATTTTTAAGTATACACAAATATAGAATAAAAAAATCTGATGATTTCCCGTCATTTTTTAAACAAAAATGTACAAAAAAGTATGAAGATATTGACTTTTTTTGTAAATCTGGCAACAATGGAATGAAAAAATTGTACTTACTGCATATTTAAACATCATATTATTATTCCAACAATCTCCATGTAGAATAACAGCTTCAGTTTCAGCATCTACATCATGAGTTAACGTCATCTTTGCTAGAATTTCTATGATATCTCCAGCTTCATTTTGAATTTTTTTAGCAGCTTCCTCTTTACCATTTTCCTTAAGCAAATCTAAACCTTTTTGAAATGAATTTTTAAATATATTAAACATTCCAGATTTGATTAAAAATTCTCCCATTAAATCTGTCATGTTATCAGTAATTTTTTTAAATATTTTAGGCTTTTTTAATTTCAATGCTAACGAAGCACCGTGCCATTTTGCGTAGGTTCGAAAAACGAGCAAAGCATGATCATAATTTTGTGTAATAGTTCGGTCATGAACCACATAACCTAAACTTTTTAAATTTTCCAAAACTAAAGCTTCTTTTTTGTCAAGCTTACAGGAACTGAAGCATAATGGATAATTGGTAAATGTATTTTCTATAGCATATTCTTTTTGAAGTTGGTCGATAGCCGGAAATACTTCTGTGTATACATGAATCTCTCTAAAAATAAAATTTTTTATACAGATTATAGGATAAAATAGGACAAAATATTGAAAAAGCAATCCCATATAGTTAAAAATAAGAAAAAATGGGGAAAAATTGGGAAAACGAGCAAAGCTCCAGGTACTAAAGAGATTGCGTACAAAAGTAGTGTACAATAAAATTGAAATAAAATACAAAATCATGTATTGATTGAAACTAGTTTCGACTAAAAAGTCATCTTCAGGTCATATAAAATTATAAGTTGAAAAGTAACATAACAGCTAATATTAAACAATTATTTAATATGTATTAATCATAAGGGAATCTATTAAAGAAGGGGGAAATTAAGGACAAGTATTGGACATGAAAAGTTTAAAAAAGTCACAATTTTTGCTTAAAAATTTAGAAAAAATTCCCATTTATAGAATTTTTATTCTCGTTTTAACGGGATTAAATAGATTTTAATAAATTTTTTAATTAAACAAAATAACTTGGATAATTGTAGATTTTAATAAATAATTTTTTGTTAAACCCCTGTAACAAGAAAACTATCGATACTATTAAAACGTGTTAAATGTTGATAGAAAGAGAAAAAAATATTCTAAATAAGTGAATTTTATCAAAATTTTAGATAAAAAATTGTGGTTGTGAAAATAGGGAGAGACCATAACTATATTTTTTCTCATTTTGGTCTCTCCCTTTTCTCAAGGTCATAATTTTTGCTTAAAATTTTTTAAAAAATTCCCATTTATAGAATTTTTTATTCTCTTTTCAACGGGATTAAATAGATTTTAATAAATTTTTTAATTAAACAAAATAACTTGGATAATTGTAGATTTTAATAAATAATTTTTTGTTTAACCCCTGTAACAACAAAACTATAGATGCTATTAAAACGTGTTAAATGTTGATAGAAAGAGAAAAAAATATTCTATATAAGTGAATTTTTTCAAAATTTTAGATAAAAAATTGTGGTTGTGAAAATAGGGAGAGACCATAACTATATTTTTTCTCATTTTGGTCTCTCCCTTTTCTCAAGGTCATAATTTTTGCTTAAAAATTTTTAAAAAAATTCCCATTTATAGAATTTTTTATTCTCTTTTTAACGGGATTAAATAGATTTTAATAAATTTTTTAATTAAACAAAATAACTTGGATAATTGTAGATTTTAATAAATAATTTTTTGTTTAACCCCTGTAACAACAAAACTATAGATGCTATTAAAACGTGTTAAATGTTGATAGAAAGAGAAAAAAATATTCTATATAAGTGAATTTTTTCAAAATTTTAGATAAAAAATTGTGGTTGTGAAAATAGGGAGAGACCATAACTATATTTTTTACTCATTTTGGTCTCTCCCTTTTCTCATGGTCATAATTTTTGCTTAAAAATTTTTAAAAAATTCCCGTTTATAAAATTTTTTATTCTCTTTTTTATGATATTAAATAGATTTTAATATATTTTTTAATTAAACAAAATAACTTAGATAATTGTAGATTTTAATAAAAAAAATTTGGTTTAACCCCCGTAACAAAAAAACAATCGATACTATTAAAACGCGTTAAATTTTGATAGAAAGCAAAAAAAAAATTCTATATAAGTGAATTTTTTCAATATTTTAGATAAAATATTGTGGTTGTGAAAATAGGGAGAGACCATGACTATATTTTTTACTCATTTTGGTCTCTCCCTTTTCTCAAGGTCACAATTTTCGCTTAAAATTTTTGAAAAAATTCCCATTTATAGAATTTTTTATTCTCTTTCTAATGGTATCAAACAGATTTTAATATATTTTTTTATTAAACAAAATAACTTGGACAATTGTAGATTTTAATAAATAATTTTTTGTCTAACTCCTGTAACAAAAAAACTATCGATACTATTAAAACGTGTTAAATGTTGATAGAAAGAAAAAAAAATATTCTATATAAGTGAATTTTATCAAAATTTTAGATAAAATATTGTGGTTGTGAAAATAGGGAGAGACCATAACTATATTTTTTACTCATTTTGGTCTCTCCCTTTTCTCAAGGTCATAATTTTTGCTTAAAAATTTAGAAAAAATTCCCACTTATAGAATTTTTACTGATATTAAAATGATTTTAATATATTTTTTAATTAAAGAAAATAACATAGGTAATTGTAGATTTTATTAAATAATTTATTGTTTAACCCCTGTAACAAAAAACCTAACCTAACCTAACAGAAAAACTATTAATGTTATTAAAAAATTCCCAAAGTACGTACAATAATTAAATATTCTACATGGTTGGTTAATGAAAAAATGGGGATTTCAAAATTGAAATAAAATGTACAGGTCCGTGTTAAAAAAAATAGTTGATATTGGCCCTTTAAAGACGAAACGTTTTAAAAAATTGGATAGGTTATGTGGCCAATTAAGTCGGAGTCATATGGGAAACTATTTTATTCTTAGTTTTATAAAAAAAAATTATTCGTTATAAAAAAGTTTTGCATAGTCTAGAACCTAAAATGCAGCCATCAAATAATATTTTTTCTACCTGTATGTGAGGGGCATAAAAAAAATAAATTTTGCTCAAGAGTAAAGTACCCTTATTTTAAAAAATATAGAAAAATGTTATTTGGAAAACTTGTTTAAAAACAATATGTACGAACAAATATAAAATCACATCCTAACCTCAAAACAATATTTTTTCTAATTTTTTTCTTGAAATAAAGTTCACTTCGTTCAAGAAAAAAATTGGAAAAAAAATATTTTTTTTACGATAGGAGACTGTGATTTCATATTGGTACGTATATATTGTTTCTAAAGAATTTTTTTAAATAACATTTTTCTATATTTTTTAAATAAATGATACTTTTATTCTTATTGAAAAAAAATTATATTTTTTGACGTCCCTCGTAAACAGATACAAAACAAAGAATAAAAAAAATTTCCATGACTTACCGTAAAAAAACAAACTTGAAAAATAGGAAGAGTAAAAAAATATAAAAATAAAAATATATAGTTACCTTTGATAAGTTTCAGCGATTGCTGATTTTTTTCTTAATTCATCGTTGTCTTTGGCGTATTTTACCACCAAATTGTAAATTTTTTCTTTACCTTTTCCCAGATCAGCAACAACTTTTATAAAACTAATGTTACCCAAATAACCATCACCTACAGATGACGAACCAGATATATCAAATGTATATTTATTAATGTTCCTATTGGACATGGCGTCTTTTACCCATTTTTCTATATCTTCTTTATTAGTAGTCATTTTATCATTTAAAAATATTTATCTGAAACGGATTTATATAGAAAAATGCAACTATTGTTTTTGATTTTTTGCGGTCAGTTTCTATGACAAATAATTATTACATACACGAATATACAAAATTTGTACTTTTAACTTAATCTTAACTAATAATTATTGTTTAATAACCATATAATTGTTAACAAAATTCTTATTTAAAGTAATAATACTTGGTTAATAATTAAATTAATTGACTTTAACTCTACCGGATGTTCTAAAAAAAATTTTTACTTTCCCGACCTACCTCCGAGAAGGGAAAGTATTGTGAACGAGCTAAAAAAAAATTTCCAGATAAAGATGGAAATATTATTCTGTTTTTTTTCCCATTTATAATTTTTTTCTTATTTCTCTGATTTTTTTCGATTTATTTTAAATCCTTCAAATTTTTTTTTATTTTAAAATTTTTTCAGATGGTTACAATTTTTTTCGGTTTTTTTGTTTGTTTTTTTACGATTTACGATTTTTTTTATCATTTTTTACGATTATTGCAATTTTTTGCGATTTTTTTTCGATTTTTTGAATAATTTTTGTTATTTTCAGATGGTTTCAATTTTTTCGGTTTTTTGGTTGGTTTTTACGATTTTTTATAATTTTTACGATTATTTTTTTACATTTTCCCCCATTTTTTTGCGATTTTTTTTTTCGATTTTTTGTTATTTTCAGACGGTTACAATTTTTTCGGTTTTTTGGTTGATTTTTACGATTTTTTTATCATTTTTTACGATTATTTTTGAGATTTTTTTTACATTTTCCCCGATTTTTTTGCGCATTTGCATTTGCGATTTTTTATTTTCTGTAGTTTTTGTTTACAATTTTTTTTGGATTGTTTACGGTTTTTTAGATGTATTTGTAATTATTTGCAATTTACATCAAATCTCCCAAATTTTTTAATTTTTTTCTTCTGATTTTAGCAATTTTTAACAATTTTTTATGCAATTTTTTTGCGATATTAATCCATTCTTTGTGTTTTTTTTTTCGTTTTTTGCTTTTTAGCGTTTTATTTGCTTTTTTGTCGGTTTTTTTACAGTATTTTTGATTTTCTCATTTTTTCGTATTTTTTGATTTTTTCAACTTTTACCAATGGTTTCTTTTGTTTTTCGATTTTTTCTCGATTTTATCCGATTTTTTCTCGCTTTTTTTTCATTTTTAAATTTTTTTTTCTGTTTAGTTCTGATTTTTTTCTAATTTTTTCTCATTGTATTGTTTTTTTTTCTATTTCTATTGTTTTCTGATTTTTTCTTCTGATTTAATTGAATTCTTTTAATTTATTATTTTTTTTTTAATTTTTTGGACGATTATAGTTGTTTTCATTTTTTTTTTGATTATTTTTTGCTATTTTACGCCATTTTTTGAAATTTTTTTCTATTTTCTGCAATTTTTAGCGGTTTTTTTTAATTTTTTTGCCTGTCAAAACAAAAATTTCAAATTTTACCATTAAATATCTGAAAAAGTTTGACAAATCAAAAACTCTGAAAAAAAAGATTACGAGAAAAAAGAGTAACAAAAAAACGAACATAAAAAAATTAGGAAAATGTAGGGGAAAAAAGTGGGTGCAAAATATTAAAAAAAAACGTTAGAAAACAAAAATTTATCTTGTAAAAAATAGGGGAAGAGTGCGAAAAAAAGTAGAACAAAAGTGGGAAAAAAAGTTGGACAAAAAAGTTTGACATATAAAAAAATAGTAAACAAAAATAATAAACAATTTTTTGGCAAAACTTTTTAGCATGCATACAAATCCAGTGGCGTACTCAGTTTTTTAATAAAAAATTGCTAATACGATAAAAAATCATAGTTGCCTTAAAAATGGATTTTCAGTCATGAATTTTTGTGGTTTAGTAAAACATTGAATTCTTCGTATTACTTGAAATAATTTACAGGGTAGAACCAAAAAATATTACGCTTAAATAGTAGAATTAATAATTTTTTAATAATATTTTATTAAAATAAACTATTTTATTTTTTTATTAAAATTCATGAAAAAAATATGGATAATAATAAATTATATTAATTATTATTATTATTAAAAAATGACAATTTTGACGAAAACTAAAATTAAATTATCTTATGCTGAGAGATCCTATTATGGTATTTACGATATTAGAGATTATTAATACTATTACTCGAAAACGTTATTGTATTAATTAATTTCCTCTACTATAAAACTTAAGATTATTAAATCGACTAGAGACTATTTCATTGGGGATTAATACCTTGTTAAATATTTTCACGTTCAACACAAAACACAAATAGAAAAATTAAAAGATTTTGTTAGAATGCGAACCAAAACGCGAATGCAATATATTGTCTAATATATTAAATTTATCTCTAAAAATGGAAAAAAAATAGTTATTTTTATTATTGTACAATAGTTTCTTACAAATATATAATCTTTTTCATGATATTCATAAAAATAAATTATGATAATATATAAAATAATAGTGACAAGGATAAATTCATATCAAAATTAACTGCAGACCTATTGGCCCAACTTCTCAGTTATGAAACAATTCCTTTTTTCTCTTAAAAAATCTATTCATTCATTCTTAATTAGAGCCGTTCAATAAAGAGATAAGATCGACTGTTTTATGGAATTATGTAATTATTAAAATCTATTTAATACCATTAAAAAGAGAATAAAAAATTTTATAAATGGGAATTTTTTCTAAATTTTTAAGCAAAAATTGTGACATTGAGAAAAGGGAAAGACCAAAATGAGAAAAAATATAGTTATGGTCTCTCCCTATTTTCACAAGCACAATTTTTTATCTAAAATATTGAAAAAATTCACTTATATAGAATATTTTTTTTTCTTTCTATCAACATTTAACACGTTTTAATAGTATCGATAGTTTTTTTGTTACAGGGGTTAGACAAAAAATTATTTATTAAAATCTACAATTATCTAAGTTATTTTGTTTAATTAAAAAATATATGAAAATCTATTGAATACCATTAGAAAGAGAATAAAAAATTCTATAAATGGGAATTTTTTCAAAATTTTTAAGCAAAAATTATGACCTTAAGAAAAGGGAGAGACCAAAATGAGAAAAAATATAGTTATGGTCTCTCCCTATTTTCACAACCACAATTTTTTATCTAAAATATTGAAAAAATTCACTTATATAGAATATTTTTTTTTCTTTCTATCAACATTTAACACGTTTTAATAGTATCGATAGTTTTTTTGTTACAGGGGTTAGGCAAAAAATTATTTATTAAAATCTACAATTGTCCAAGTTATTTTGTTTAATTAAAAAATATATTAAAATCTATTTGATACCCTTAGAAAGAGAATAAAAAATTCTATAAATGGGATTTTTTTCTAAATTTTTAAGCAAAAATTGTGACCTTGAGAAAAGGGAGAGACCAAAATGAGAAAAAATATAATTATGGTCTCTCCCTATTTTCACAACCACAATTTTTTATCTAAAATATTGAAAAAATTCACTTATATAGAATATTTTTTTTTCTTTCTATCAACATTTAACACGTTTTAATAGTATCGATAGTTTTTTTGTTACAGGGGTTAGACAAAAAATTATTTATTAAAATCTACAATGGTCCAAGTTATTTTGTTTAATTAAAAAATATATTAAAATCTATTTGATACCCTTAGAAAGAGAATAAAAAATTCTATAAATGGGATTTTTTTCAAAATTTTTAAACAAAAATTGTGACCTTGAGAAAAGGGAGAGACCAAAATGAGAAAAAATATAGTTATGGTCTCTCCCTATTTTCACAACCACAATTTTTTATCTAAAATATTGAAAAAATTCACTTATATAGAATATTTTTTTTCTTTCTATCAACATTTAACACGTTTTAATAGTATCGATAGTTTTTTTGTTACAGGGGTTAGACAAAAAATTATTTATTAAAATCTACAATTGTCCAAGTTATTTTGTTTAATTAAAAAATATATTAAAATCTATTTGATACCCTTAGAAAGAGAATAAAAAATTCTATAAATGGGATTTTTTTCAAAATTTTTAAGCAAAAATTGTGACCTTGAGAAAAGGGAGAGACCAAAATGAGAAAAAATATAGTTATGGTCTCTCCCTATTTTCACAACCACAATATTTTATCTAAAATTTTGATAAAATTTACTTATATAAATTTTTTTTGTCTTTCTATTAACATTTAACAGGTTTTAATAGTATCGATAGTTTTTTTGTTACAGGGATAAAACAAAAAATTATTTATTTAAATTTACAATTATCTAAGTTATTTTGTTTAATTAAAAAATATATTAAAATCTATTTAATACCATTAGAAAGAGAATAAAAAATTGTATAAATGGAAAGTTTTCAAAATTTTTTAAGCAAAAATTGTGACCTTGAGAAAAGGGAGAGACCAAAATGAGAAAAAATATAATTATGGTCTCTCCCTATTTTCACAACCACAATATTTTATCTAAAATTTTGATAAAATTCACTTATATAGAATTTTTTTTTGTCTTTCTATTACCATTTAACACGTTTTAATAGTATCGATAGTTTTTTTATTACAGTGGTTAAACAAAAAATTATTTATTAAAATTTACAATTATTTAAGTTATTTTGTTTAAGAATAAAAAATTCTATAAATGGAAATGGGTGTTTAGTAGAATTGTGGTAGAATCGATAATTTTAGTAGATTTCAGTAGATTTTTTGTATTTTAATTTAAAACTATATTTTTTATGCGACACCTATTGGAACAGCATTCAACTACCTCAAATAATTATACTTGGACAACTACTGCAGTTATTAAGGTAAATTCGATATTTTTCCAATAGATGTCGTATGTCCAATAGATGCCGTATTTGTAAATCACACACCAAATTTAGTATTATTTATTATTTAAAACGTAAACTAAAATTGGACGGTGAGATTCAAAATTTAATGTGTTCCTCATCCACAAGTGGCGGTATAACCGTAAAAAAAACTTGGAGATATGAACATAAATTAAAAAATGTTAAAACAACTAAAACGACCACTACGTTAAAAATTAGAAAAGTGGGGAACAATCTAATAAAGGAAAAAGTAGAGAGGTGGGGATGCTGAAGGTGTCGTATTAGTTGTTGGATAATCTATTCGTTTTAATTTCCAAATTTGTAAAAAATATGATGTTTTTACCACAATCGAATGCTTTTTACTAAAGCGTATTTTCCCAAGACAATCTTGAAACTGACTTGAGAAATAAATTAAAAACAACAAAAATGTATCATTCCTTTTGCATGTCAAATAGGGAATATCATAATTGGGAAACTGTATCAATTTTAAACCTGTTTCTGGTATGCTACGAAAGATTTTTTTTTTACATAATATATTTTTTTTTATTCTATTTTATTTGAATAAACATTTTCTCACTCTTGAAAAGGTCTCAATCTTCTCTGAAGGCCTCAAAATGGATATTTTCATCTATATCTCGAATTTTTTTTGCTCGTTCACTATACTTTGGCGTGGTATCATGTTTTTTGAGACACAGCGTAGGGAAGACATAGAAATACGGGGCATCCGTACGTGTTCAGTGGTGTCTAAATATAATTGTTGGGAGTGATTCTTGCTAGCCGACTGCCGCGTAAACAAAGCGCAGTTGTCGTATTTTTGACTCAAGACATTGCTATACACTGTACAAAAATTTGCAATCTTTATGAAGATTAATCTAGTACGGCATAACACAAGAGTTTTTTTAAACTATGTTCAATATGGTCTGAATTTATTTTTAATGTTGAAAAGCACTTTGAACGTGATTTTGATAATTTTCCAAGCATTTTGAAAATAAAACTTCGTGAATAATCTACACAATTTTTTACAGGAAATCAAAAATTTTGTCTCTTTCGAATTCCGCATAGTGAAACTACAGCGAAAATATTTTTATTGATTTATTTTTTATAGAAAATTGAAAATATCATCTAAAAAAAGAAATACGCTGTATTAAAAAAAGTTCTTTTATCACAAGAATAATTGATTGAACAATTATTTTACTAGGAGTGTTCGGAAAATTGGGTGGGATTACCCCTTCTTTATTTTAATATTTTTAATTGATTTTTACGGTTTCGTTTCGTTTATCCTATTATTTATTACCTAATATATTTAATTATGTTACATTTAATATATTAAAAGGTATAAATAGATTAATTCTTATGGTGATTATAAGAGAAAAATTATTTGCTACTCTAGTTATCTTTTTTATAAAATTTATAACATTGAATATTGTATTATTAGGTGCAAAATAGGCTATAACTAAACCTTATTCAAAGTTACGTTTAATTTTAATAATCTTTATTTTAATGCTTATACTTGGATTCGGCCCAAATCTCCGGGATTACTCAACCACCCCCTATCGCTTTCAAAAGGTCCTTAATTTGTCAACTGAAATTCTGCGTACTTGTTTTTCCCTATTATTCTGAATACGAGGGGTTAAGCTATCGGACTTTTAATACACAAAGAGCTGCGTTAAAACATTTTACTTTCTCGTCAACAGTTTGCATTCGCTTTTGTTGTATGTTTTTAGTCCTTACTTTGTAATATTCTTAATTAGTTTCCTGTGTACGAATTAATGTAGAACTTACGACAAAAGCAGAGTCTTGTCAGTCGGCTGAAGTAATGATATCGTACATCCCACATGGCATTACGATGGGGCCCATCTAAACTCATCAACCTACGATAGATGGTGTTACTATCTATTATTTTCAACTTATTACTCAATGTTAAATACTGATTCCACCAATATGGTATCTTTCTCCTTTGACTGCTAGTAAAACGTATTAATGACCAATTGGCTTCGGTTTCGCGCAATAAATTAATTTCTTCATTAACCACATTGTTTCTGTATTAAAACTGATTATGCATCTACACTATATAACATATTATTAAACTTTCATTTTGGACAATACAATTAATAATAATACAATCGGTCTCGGCAGCACAGATCGTTGGCTATCGTTCATATTCAATGTTAGCTCGAATAGGTAAACCGCATTGAATATTAATTTAATTAATGTCTAATGCGGAGCCTAGATTTTCAATCTCCCTGTATCATTGTACCGATGATGGTGATGAGATTTTCCTACACCTATATCCAAATGGCGCCATCAATCCTCAGTAAGTCGCCCCGAAGCGCCACGGCAAATAATAATAATAGCCGTCCCTTCCCTGCATGAGTCATTGGCTTTCTGGGGTTCATTCGTAAGGGGGTGAAATGTAGGGTTAGGGTGAGTATTATTATTATTATTAAATAGTCTTACAAATCTTACAACTATTATTCATTTTGATAATTTCTTAGCCTTAATAGATAAATGGTGATCCAGAAATAGATTTTGGGAAGATTAAAAATGCCTTTCTTCGGTTTCTGAATAAAAATATAAAATTTTTTGTTGCAGGTATATAATATATTATTAATAAAATGTATATAATTTTTGCATTACAAATATAATAAAATATTTAAATTCGTATAAAAAATTTTTATTGATGAATACGAGCCGGCGAAGGAGAATTAGATCTGTGAGATCTAGCATACAACACATTTAACTTTTTGTGACTGGGAGGTGTCTGAACGGGTCGAACGTTCCTCCTAATGTGATGTTGCTCGCACGGTGTCGATTTCATGTTCCTGAAATGAGCAACCTGAAAAAAAAAACATTTAACATTTACAAAAAGCAAAAAATAATAAAATTTGCAAAAAATTGTTGTATATGATACTGTGATGTAATAGTAGATATACAATACGGGTTCTAGCGCAGCCACTTTTTTCCTGTCTCGAGATCTCTAACTTCGTTGCTATTAGTCGGATTTAAACGCGAAAAACGGAGCTATATTTGAAATGTGACGTAAAATAATTGCATATAAAAAATCCTGCGCAGAAGAAACGCCAAAAGGATCTTAACGTATATCTCCGTTATTATTGAGCTAATTTTTATAGGAAAAACGGTTCTGTATTCAAAATGTGATGTACCCTTTAATTTAATATGTTTTTCTTTAGGTATTTATTCTACATCACATTTTGAATACAGAACCGTTTTTCCCATAAAAATTAGCCCAATAGTAACGGAGATATACGTTAAGGTCCTTTTGGCGTTTCTTCTGCGCAGAATTTTTTTTAATGCAATTATTCTACGTCACATTTCAAATATAGCGCCAAATCCGACCAATAGCAACGAACTAAGAGATATCGAGGCAGGAAAAAAGTGGCTGCGCTAGAATTCGTGTTGTATATCTACTTGTAATAAGAATTAGATTAGGGCTGAATGCGTACCTGTTCTCTTGATACATGAATTGGCGTCGGATATAAAATCCAAGTGACACTTTCCGTGTATGGTTCCGTTGTTAACGAACCTTGGTACGTGTAATATCCCTTACATTGGGCCTCTTCTTTGATCCATGTCAAACAATCTAAAAATAAATATACGTTTCGTCATTTTTATATAGTTAAACAATTTTCTTGAAATTATCAAGATTTTTAAACAAAATAGGAAAAATGTCTCGATATCGATTTGAAATAATATTTTTTTTGGTGTTTGGAAATTTATTATAAGAATTTTTTTCACCACCACGAAAGTGGCTTTTGGGTCTTGGTAGGACAAAAATTTAGCGCTAATGACCCAAACGAAAGTGAAAAAAAATTAAAGAAATCAGAAGAATAAGAAAAAACTAGAAAACAAAAGAAATAATAATTAGAAAATAAAAGCAAAATAATAAGAAAAAATGAATCGAAAATATAAAAAAATTGAAAAAAATTGAATGAAAAATTAGAAAATTATGGAAAACAAAATGAAAAATAACAGGACAACCAAAAAACCGGAAACAAAAAATTAAAAGAATCAAAATATTTGATAGAATTGATATAAATCACATAAAACTGCAAAAAAATTCTAAAAAATTAGCAAAAAATCAAAACAATGGGAAAAAATGAGGAAAATTAGAGAAAATAAAAAAAAACTGACTTTTCGATATGGTCAGATTGAAAATGTTTCAAACGAATAAATTTTATAATTAGGACATGAAAAAAGTCTAATGACTTGTTTCAATATTTTCAAAAATAGCGGAGATATGATTTTTTTTAAATTTCAACCCCTTCCAGTTCTATCCCTTTAGGTCTGATGGAAAAAAGTTTCAGACAAATTCATTTTATAATAATTAGAACATAAAAAAAGTCTTATGACAAGTTTCAATATTTTTAAAAATAACGGAGATGTTTTTTTTTAATTTCAACCCCCTCCAATTCCATCTCCTTAGGTCAGACGAAAAAAAGTTTCAGATAAATTGATTTTATAATAATCAGAGCATAAATCACCTTTTTTAAAATTTTCAAAAATGGCGGAGGTCCGATTTTTTTGACATTTCAACCCCCTCCAATTCTCACCCTCTTAGAGGTAGAATGCCCATTTGCAATACGCAACGAATTACTGCCCCAAAGAATTTTTGTATAAAAATTGCGACCCCTTTACCGATATTTTTTTTTAGTGATTCTTATTCTCCACGTCATAAACGGCGTAGCGCCCCTATTCCCGGGTCTGGGTCCCGTCATTGAAACGATGAAAACAGAAAAAAACAAAAAAAAAACAAAAATTCAGAAAAAAAAGAAAGTTTGTGCGGTCGAAGCGGGGAAGTTTTTTACGCTATTTTGTCAACTTTAAACGTGTTTTAATATATCTCTTTTGTTCACTCTCTTTTCCTTTTTTTTACTATTTTTTCTGTTTTTCCAGGTTTTCATTCATAATTTTTTTCTATTCCTTATTTGCTCGTATATTTCCACATTTTCCTTTATTTGTGCCTTCCCATTTTTTTTAATTTTCACCTATTTCTCTGTATTTATCCCTACTGTATGTATTTTTTCCTATTTTCTGTGTTTCCCAATTGATTCCTATTTTTTCTGATTTTATATTTTGTCCCTGTTTTTCCAATTTTTTACTGGTTTTGTTTATTTTTCTCTATTTTTCATTATTTTTTCTATTGTACTTTATTTTCTCCTATTTTCCCTGTTTTATTATATTTTCCCCTGTTATTTCGTTTTTTTTTCTATTTTTCCTTTTCCTCAGTTTCTATTATTTTCCCAATTTTTTCTCATTTTTCTCTATTTTTCCCAAATTTTTCCTATTTTACTTTATTTTTCGAAAAATTTGAAGCGACAAACCCTAAAAAATATACTTTCCTAAAATATAAAAATAAAACTACTCCAAACTTAATAATATCCTAACCTAACCCTTATTTTAATACCCTAAACCATTCGCCCGAAATATCAAATTTAGATGAATAGAATATACTCTCAGGATAAATTGATTACGTAGAGAGATTGACAAATCAAGTTACGAAGTATCTCTGAGATAAAGTAATAAATTAGTTTCTAAACAAGAAGTTGGTGTGACACTAGATAATTAAATTCGTGCAAACTTTTAATGTATGTACCTGATTGAACGGTCGTCGTCGAATTAACTTTTTCAATATCTACAACTGCCGTTGATAATTTATTAAAACAAGTATTTTCGATGTTATCGGTAGCTTGTATGAAAAAAGCTATGACAGCCAAACCGTCTTGTTTATCATGCGCTTCTTGAAAATCTGCGTATTTCCTGTTGAAGTGAACAGCATGTGCCTCCATAGAATATCTAAAAAATAATAATTTACTATTAATGTCATAGATTTTGTAGCTGAATTATAGAACATATTGTCTTTTAAGGGAAATGACAACCGCGCCAATTAAAAACTTATCATAATTAAAAATCACAATGGTGAGTGTTACGTATTTAAATAATATATTATTGAATTGACAACCTCGCATTTTATAAATAGACTACCGCTCCTGGGCCGCATCACGTTTTTTCTTTAATCATTGTTTCAGTCTCTGTCTCTCTTAACAAACACACTGATATATCTATACATCTACACTGATCTATCAAACTAACGACATCTAGAAACTTTTTGAAAAAATCAGTGGTGCTCAAAACAATTGAAAAGGAAGGTATCGTTTTAAATGGGTGTTTTGGGTTTCTCGTGAAAAAAAATTTTATGTTTCAAAAACTTGAAGAGGAAAACGAAAATTTGTTTTTATATTAAAAGTATAAACTTAAAATGAATTTCCATTGCGAGAAATTCTAAATTACCTGATTTTTAGGGTGTATACGGACGGCTAAAATTATTAATAAATAAAACAAATTTGATGCAAGAAATCTCTTTGAAATGGAAAAAAAATATGTAGAATAAATTACTAATATTTTTAAAACTGTTACATCCATTCAAAAATGTCCAAATATTTAACAATTGTTATGTGAAAAATCTAAGAACTGGAATAGTTTGACATTAATTATTAATATCTAAGTTGTTAAACCAATTTTTAAATATGGCAACAACGCATGTGTTAACACAGAACCACAGTATATATAGCTACTATATGAGGTGGAACCAAATACTCATGATTGTGCGCATGCGTCGTTAATGTTAGATTAGGTTTTTTTCTGATTATTTAGAATACAAATTAAAAAAAAAAACATGATTTGGATCTAACCGGGGTTCATCATTAATTACTTTATTATGTTTATTACCCGTATTGATAAGCAAAGACCAGGATTTAGTAGATTTTACTTTCCCGACCCACCTCCGAGAAGGGAAAGTATTGTGAACGAGCAAAAAAAAAATTCGAGATAAAAACGGAAATATCCATTTTCGGATCCCCTGAGACGATTAAGACCATTTTCAGATGGAAGTTTGTCTGTCGGTCTGTGTGTGTGTGTGTGTATTCTTCCACGATAGAGGCCACACGTTTAATCCGATTGAGCTGAAATTTGGTTACCCGTCGGAAGAACCCATTAGTTTTTGTACGACATCTGTCAAACGGAAGTACCACTATCAAATAATGACAGATCTAATATGTCACGGAATTGGACATGCAATATGTCATTTGAAAGCTCTAGAAAAACTCTATTCAGAACAGTTAAAATTATTTCTTCAACTGTCACCCGTCAAAAATAAAAAAATGTCAAAATTTGAAACTTCAGCATTAAATATCTGAAGAAGTATTAATCCGCTTGAGCTGAAATTTGGTATATGGGTTTGGGTTATCTGTCGGAAGAATCCATTAGTTTTTGTACGACATCTGTCAAACGGAAGTACCACTATCAAATAATAACAGATGCAATATGTCACGGAATTGGATATGAAATATGTCATTTGAAAGCCCTAGAAAAACTCTATTTAGAACAGTCAAAATTATTTTTCCAACTGTCACCTGTCAAAAATAAAAAAATGACAAAAATTGAAACTTTAACATTAAATATCCGAAAAAGTATTCCTGGATACTCGTCGGGAAAGTTTTGGGGCGACACAACCGATTTTTTTTATGATCAGACGTTTAATTTCAAATATTAAACATTTTTGAGACGTCTTAAGATAGATTAGTTTAAGAAATAAGCGAAAGATGGCGTCAGTCGTCAATTTAAGTTTGAATTATCTATTTAAGCAAAAAAATAGCAGAAAGTATTCGTGGATAACTGGTCTTTAAAACATTTCGAGAAAAATCGCGCGTGTTCTATCTACTTATACTTTAATATATTATTATGCCATGTCAAATGACAGCTGGCCGCCATGTTGCCAAATCATCCTTGTCAGTCCTTGTGATTTTGTCGAAAAATAGATTTCGAAATTAAAAACAAATATGTTCCGGGGCGTTTTAAAGAAAAAAAATTTGGGAAATCCATTTTTTTTTTAATATCTTTTAGTGAGAAAAATTTCGTACGGGGTCGCAAAAAACCCAAAAAACGATACCCTCCTTTTAACCAAAGAAGACCACGGCATAACAACCCTGAAATTAACAATTATATTTCAAAAACTATTGCAAATATCGCAAATTTAAAAAATATGTTTATCCTACAAAAAATTCACTGACATCGGTTATTGGCGTGACCTAGAATAAATACGTAATCAAAAATCATGTGTATTAACAACGACAAAAAGACACTAGCATCTAAATCCGTCATTATTGATTATTTTTGTAGTTGGAATATCTCGTACATTAACAGCCAAGCCAGTACCATAAATATCGACAAAAGGGTCCTTTAAAGTAAAGTACACTTTGTGGTTAAAGTCGACTTTCACTAACCTAAAAGTCTGGCCTGTATCATAATGCAAATTTAATCACATGTTAGGTAAAGGACACTTTAATTAAATATTGTTGTGTTGGCTGCACTGGAAATGGTGTTTAACGATATAAGTGACGTTATTTTGACAGACTTTTTTCGACTTAACCTAACTTGTTTGGGTTTATTTACTAGCGCGTGTTGACTGTTGATTTGTGTTTGCAGAAATATTTTTTAAATTGTTTTAAAATATCGTCAGCTTTTTTAATTTATGTCAGAGCAAAAGATAAAGCGTAAAAAGAGTTCATTTCTTGCAACAAACCCAATACAGTATGCTTTATTTAAATAATGCTACCGCTGTCTATATATTTTTGGTCTTCTCACTACGATATTTTCTTCGTCTTTAGAAGAGCTCGAACTACTACTTGAATCAAATACGTAATCTCCCATTTTAATCTAAAGTAAAGAACGTGTGGACGGTGTAAAATTAATAACCTTTAAAGATTTGTAGGTTATGTTTCAAAATAAAGCTTACTTTAACCACGAAAAAGTGTCAAAATTGAACCTTTATATTAAAGGCGGCTTTTTGGCTTAATCCTCCTTTAAAGTTGTATTATGGTACGGGTTTTACAGGTAAAAGGGACCTTTTACCCTTAAAGTATACTTTATATTAGTTATGGTACTGGCTGTAAGTAAATAAACTAAAATCATACGCAGTAGATTTGCCAAAAGAACACTAGCATCTATCTACTTGAGGGTGCGTGTGTTCGAATCGCACTTTCGACAAGATATTAAGCAGTATTATCACTTTATTATTTATTTGCAACGATAAAGAATGCCAAGGATATATCACGTGTTATTATTTTAGAACAAAGAATGTTCTATATTATTTCAGCTTTGAAAATGATATTTATGAGGCGAAAATAGATAAATAATAAATACGGTTGTTCATAATAGTAATTTAGAACAGATATAGGAAAAGCATAAGCGTAATAATGTCAAAAAGACATTCTAATTCCGTTAATCCAATTTTAATAAAAAATATGCTGTGTTACTATTGGTTAGATTTGAACGGGGTAAATAGCGCGGCAATGATTTATGTTTAGCTACAAATATTTTTACGTGGTCAGGGCTAATAATTTTTTAAGGTGCAAAATTAACCGCCAAAATGATTTCAAGTCTCTTACTTACTCAAATTTATCTCTGCGTAGTAGTAATGTCAAAAGGACATTAGCATCTTACTTCGTTACTATTAGTACAATTTTAACGAAATAAAAAACAATAGATTTAAAAGCCAAAAGGACAAATGTTAACGTCTATATCTCGTTTTATTAGTCCGATTTTAAGGGAAAAAGTACAAATTAGAGCGTTTTGTTTATTTTTAAGAAAAAAATAATGATACTTACTTCCGTCCTTCAAATAAATGTTCACAACCGCTATGATCATCCTCGCTCCAATGAAAATGTAATTGTTCAAAAACATATTCGTCTTCATGGAGAGGACCTCCTTTTAAAAAGGGCAACTCCCTATTATGAAACCTTAGCGTTGCTGAAAATATAAATACGAACTTTAATATTATATAAGTACAGAAAAAAAATAAAAAGATTCCCAATTCAAACTGAGTGGAAGATTAATAAAAGGGGCAAAAAATTGAAATGAAATAGGATTAATTCGATAGAAATAGCCTAACAAGTTTTATTTGAACTATTTTTCCGGAATTTGTTGAGAAAGTTGAGAAAAAAATAAAGTAAAAAAAAAAAAATAAGAAATGTTTAGAAATTAAACTCCGAAAAAAGAGGGAATATCGAAAAATGCCAGGAGTACTTTTTTGCTGTACTTGAAAAAATTCTATGTAATGAAAAAAAATTATAAAAAATAGCGAAAAAAATAATGAAAAATTAGGGAAAAAAATCATGAAAAATAGAGAAACAAATAATGAAAAAGATTGAAAAAATAATAATGAAAGTTAAGCAAAAAAAATAATAAAAAATAATGAAAAACAGGAAGAAAAATTGAAATATAGGGAAAAAATGATGAAAAATTGGAAAAAAAATATGGAATGGGGACGGAGGGATCTAGGGAGAGAGAGAGAGGGAGGGAGAGAGGGAGAGAGAGAGAGGGAGGGAGATAGATATAGGGAGGGAGGGGGAGAAAGAGAGAGGGAGATAGAGGGAAGGAGAGAGAGAGAGACTCTTGTGGTTAGTTGCTTGTAAAGTTCAAGCGAATTCCGAAGTTCAAAAAAAAATATTACCCGTAATTCCGTTATTTGTAATCGAAGCATCGCCACCTTTGTCCCAATGTCCGTGGAATTCTAATGGTTCAAAATGGTCGTGGTGAATGCTGTCGTCATGTGTTAATTCGATCGGCGATTGAAATTTATGTAATCGCCATTCTTCAACTTGTATTATAGCATCTTCGTCCACTTCGTTGACTTCGTCTAAAACAATAATATGACCAATTAATTGCCGTCCAATTTTCCTAAAATTAATTATTTTTGATTTCTTAATAATATTTTATTTCCCAGAAAATATACTAAAATACGCGTGTTCCTGTTTTTTTGTTCAACATATTAAATCTCCCAATATTGGGTAATTTTTTTTAATTAAAAAATATTTCTCACAAACTTTATTATAAACCGACAACAGCGCTTTTAGTCGACAAATTCTTGGACTAATATTTTTAAAATTTTTGTTACGTCTAATTTATCGAAAAAAAAAAAAATTATACTTCTTTTACGTACTAATTTTTGAAATTATAAAAAAAAATCAAGAGGATTTTTTTTCCTAAATTATTCTCAGTATAATCTAGATTTTTTGAATATTTTCGATTTATGATTACTAAATTTAATACTATTAATGTGTCTTGACAAAAATTCCATTTTCAGTGATTTTTTTGTTAATTAAAAATAAAATTTATTTTTTATTCAAATAAAACCATAAAATTTTACACACAACTATATATTTTTATGTCACAAATTTCATACCGTTTCCAAATGTACTAAAAAAATAAAAATTTTAATTATTAATTTTTAAATAAATAAATTAACTTCAAATAAATGAGGTTTTATATAATATAGCGCAAAAATAATTGATTTAACAATTTAATTTCTTGTGCTTATTAAAAAACTATCAATTTTACTTATTAATATTAATAATCGTATGTGTTTTTTATACACTTTTTTTGTATATTTTATTTGGCATTGAATTATAAATAATTTCTTATTGTAATAATTCATGTGAAAAATCTTTGAAGGATATACCTTTGTTTTGATCCCCTTTAAATAATTATCAAAAAAAAAAAACAACAATTGTATGACGAAATCTGTTTATACGCAGCAAAAAATTCATGGCCACAAATTATTTAAAAAAAAAATTATATCCTGACGATACGGCGATTTTGTATTTTAAAGAAATTTTCGTCATATTTTAATTTTATTTTTACCCTGTATAGTAATTATCCAAATACTCATTTATGCAAATTAACAAACAAGATTTTGCTTATGTACGACAGTAATTGATAGTGACGTCAATGCTATAACTAACCAAGTTCTAAATCAAAATACCCGTACAAGATCCGTAACTTACTTATGGTATTTTTTTTTGTCAATCTTTACAACTTGCCAACAATATAAAAATTAAAATATACACTGAAGTGCCATTCAGGCTTCCTATTATTCAATTTTTGTATATTAAAATTTATGGTTTATATTTGTTTGTTACTAGTTATGATTTTTATCATTATTGACTTTTGTTGATATAATTAATTGTCATTTTTTAAGTTGCCAATGCCAATCTTAATGTGGTATCAATATAATCACAAACATATGGTCCTTCGAGCCGGATTTGAACCAGCGACCTATAAACACAAACAATATTTATTTTTCTATAACAACTGAACAAATTATATTTTTACTATCAACATATGTTTTTAAAGTTTTATTCAAATATATTTAACAGTTAAAATCGGCAAGATACAAGGGAAACGGTTTTCATTTCCTAAAAACGAACGATGAACAAACTAAAAAAATACAAATTAGTCTTTCTTAATATTTAATCCCTTTTCCCCTTAGGTCTTCTCATATAATAATAATTGGTATTTATTCTAATTATATTTGACTCCTTTACCTGCTCATATAAAAAAAATCGGCTGTGTCACACCAGAACTTTCCCGGCTCGACCGTAGAGAATAGGATTATTTGAATTACGAAATACTAAGCATGCCATTAATTTATGTAATACATTAAAAAATCAAGAAAAACTAGAGAACTACATTTTACAGTGTATTGTTTGTCCTCAAAATCAAAAAAAAAAACTAGAGAACTACATGCATATTTTTTACGCGCCCTCTAGTGGCGCAACTATTTAAGTGTTTTAATATTAGGGCCTCTTACCCCTTGAGACTGGGCCTGCTCATTAGCATTTTAATTAAAAACTTAAAATAAAATTAAAGACCCAGGAACAAAAAAAAGTTTGTGAGAATATATGAAAAAAATAAAAAATAAATTCTACTAAAAAGTTTTTACTGTATCGTCTGGGATATTGTAAACCGAAATTACTAGAATTATTTGTTTAAATTAAAGTCATATTTTTAGGTTTTTTTAAACAAAATTAAACTTTCTATATTTCTTACGTTTAACAATTAATAAATAATCGATAAATTTATAACTTAAACAATAAATATTGTAATTATTCTACTTATGTATATATCAACTTTTAAAATTAAATTATTAACAATACGGACCTGGTGGTTTACTATATAACGTCCAATATTTAACCACGCCTACCGATTTTAAATTATCGTATTTTTCTAACCAATCCGATGCTCATTTAAGAATGAAATATTTATCTGCGTATTTTTAACTAACATAAGTTGGCAATAGTGTACGTCAATATCTGTCATTAGTGTCAATATAGTTTATTAAAAGATTTATTTGTGTATGTGATATTTTAAAACTCAGTTAATGGTATAATTTTCGCATAAACCTTCCAAAAGTTGTGATTAATTATTACAAAAAAGAAATCGGAATGGAAATCATTTAGATTGGTTGTTTGAAATATGCAGTAAGACAATGTATGTTTATTTTTCAAATTTACTCGCTGTAAAATGATTTAAACACATTAAAAGTTAAAAACGTATTTGATTTTTCCAATTTATCTATTCAAAAATACGAAATAATATACTGTTTAACAATTA
Source organism: Neocrepidodera transversa (assembly GCA_963243735.1). Taxonomy (NCBI): domain Eukaryota; kingdom Metazoa; phylum Arthropoda; class Insecta; order Coleoptera; family Chrysomelidae; genus Neocrepidodera; species Neocrepidodera transversa. The sequence continues at coordinate 3,793,815 of OY725347.1, read as the reverse complement.
ATTCGACTTTTTGATACTCTATATTTAAAACTAATTTTGTTTTATTTAATTCAAGTCCTGAATATGGTTTCAGAAAATTAGAATAAATTCCTCCAGATCTTTATATTATTTAACAAAGTTTTATAGTATTAATTCAATAGTTTTTATAGATCGTTGTTATTTGCTATATGCTTTTAGGATTCTTTAGTCTGAGTAAAGTAAAAGTAATAAAAGTTTATTGACAAACTGTTAACAAGTCTCGTCTTGGTTAAGTGTCTACAGGATAGGCAACACTAATAACATATACATGTATTGAGTGTTGCATATATAGTAGAATTCTTATAAGTTTAATTTTTATTCATTTTTATCACTTCCTATCAGCCACGATTGATGATGATAAATTTAAGAAAACAATGAAAACAATTTTTTTAATTATTATTTTAAAGTTCAACGTAGTTCAAGCCTAATAAACGTGAAGGGAGCCTGTAGTTCCGGAACCACAAGCGCCCGAGACAGAAACCTGAACGTATTAATTTATTCAAATGTCACACTACTGCAGTCTAGTGACGTCTCTTTTTAAAATCTAACAATACTATAACAATAACATACTTTAAATGTTTATATAGACCGAGATATATGATCCTTTTGTTTTTAAAAATTAAATACTTCATTCAACATTGTCATAACCATTCGATAAAATCTTATGAGGAGTCTTTCGATAAGAATACGTTGTAAAAATTTGTTAGTTTGAATTAAATAAATAAATTAGTAGTAATGAAATTTCAAGTCGAGTATCACAAATTTTATTGTAAAAACAGAAAAAAGGCGACCAACAAGCCATCATCAAGCCTAGAATACGCAAAGTACTGATATGAGATACAAACAATGTATCTCAGTAATTTGCGTATTCTAGGCTTGATGATGGCTTGTCGCCGAAACTAGTCGCCTTTCTTCTGTTTTTACAATAACATTTGTGGTGCTCGACTTGGAGTTTCATTACTATTCAGTAGGCCACATTTGAGATAATGGATAACCTTTTAAATTTAAATAAATTAGTATTTTGAAATTTGACATCTTACGTACGTAGTATATAATGTCAGTTGTAATAAATAATTTATATGAATGACCCGATAATCCTTCCCGGAAATTCTTCTCCAGACAATCCTTCACGATAATTCTTTCCCAGGACAATTCTTTCCTACGCCAATCCTTTCTCACGACAATTCTTCTCTAAGAATTTACCCACAATTATATATTTTGTACTATAATTATTGCCATGATAATATATGATAATACCAAGATAGTCACGTCTTTTTTTTAATACATAAAAATGGTAGCTGGTTTGCCTTGTTCAATTTAGTACTTTTTAGAGTTTAAAAAAAAAATTCATACAGCAGCCATGTCCGTCCGTCTGTCTGTGAAAAGATTTAACATAAAAACGTTAATAGATAGCGACAACATTGTCGTTTTCACTTGTTTTTTTAAATAAAAATAGTGTGGTTACGTTTACATTGCTCAAGTGAGCTTTTGTAAGAAATATATGATAGGGGAAATTTTGTCGCTGGGAAGAATTGTCATGAGGAAAAATTGTTCAGAAAGGATCGTCCACGAAGGCTTGTTTGTCATGGATTCAAATTTGTGATGTAAAAATTTTAATAAATGTCTCATTATATTATAATCATTAATTGATTGATAAAGTACATTTAATTGTGGAAACTATAGTAAATAAAGTTTTAAATGATTCTATACTTCGCATAGAGAATTTGTTTAACAAACAAGAATATTTTTACGAAACATTAAAATATTATTGTTATTTTAATGAGCCGCCACTATCATTTCTTGATATGATCGTATTTATATGAATATTTATGGAACTTGGAAAAAAATTAATAATCTAATTTTATTTTATTAAGCATTTTCTCTGTTACGATTGAAAAATTTAATTAGAGAATTGTTAAAATTTATAAATTATACATTACAACCTCGTACAGCTCTGCATTTTATATCAATGTCAGTCGCCCTGCATATGTGCAAGTTCAATGTAATTTTGGTTGCATAATCTTTGGCATAGTAATCGGATCAGTTTTATATGGCGTGCTATAAGGGTGAGTGATAAAGTTTTTGTTTTATTTTTTTTTATCTTTATGTTGAAATATTTAAAGATATTTTTAAAAATACTATTTGGTCATATTAATTTTTGATTTCACACATAAAACGCGCAAAATTATGGTGGTAATTTAAAAAAAAAACACAAATAGCGCACATAAATTACATATAATTTACACAAATGTCTGGATAGATTGTGTAGTAATTTTTAACATTATGTAACTGACAATAATTAGTTTTGTTTAACTGTTTATTCTTCAGAATAATTGATACAAACTCTTTAGAATTACTAACATTTTTTTACATTCTTTAAGAAACACATTGTATATATTTGCAGCTAAATTTTTTTAATTAATACTTAAATATTTATTAATGATTTTGCAAAAATGACGAAGTATTAGATAAAAAAAATAAAAATCAAGATCAGTTTTATCTTAAAACAAATAAGGGGTATTAAAATATTTCACTTTATTTAATCATTCAATTGCCGTAAGCTTAAATATTTAATGACATATATTTGTTACTTCTCGTGCTTTAAAACAAATAGTACGACAATAAAACGTTTTCTAAAATTTGTATAGTATTTAGGATTGTTCACACTTAAAAAAAAAACAAAATTTTGGTACGTGAATATCCTTTCATTTCGTCACCAAACATTTAAAATATTACAATAGATCTAATTGCTATAGTAACTATACTATTTATTTTTGACACATATTTTTCTCAATTCTATACAGGAAAATAAAATAAAATAAAAAACAAATTTAACTTCTCAATGCAAACCGATCGATTATTATTATTATAAATTATTTTATGTTTCGTTACATAATTATTATATTGGTGATTAAATATCTAGGGTGACCAACCAGGGGGGGATAAACTAAATTGCGATTTAAAATATGAGCCAGGGCTCATTCGAAAAAAAAAATAAAACGCTAATTGCAAAAGATTTTAAAACGGAGTGGTCTAGTTTTTTGCAAAAAAAAATTAAAGCGTTACAATGAAAAAAAAAATAAAGAGGGTGCATCACACCCGACTTTCCGAACAGTAATTATTTGATCAATTATTCTTCTGATAAAAGCAATTTTTCTTTCATTATTTTTATTCAAAAAAAATGTTTATCCCGATTTTTTTTATAATAAAACTATGCACCTCAATAATATTAAAAACTAAATTAATTATCGAGAGGTAAATAATAAATTTTATTGATTAGTCTAGTAGATAAATGGATTAGCTAATAAGAACAAAGTCAAATAAACGCACTGTATTTAAATTGTGTTGACAAAAATCATGCACGTTTTATTTTTTTTTATCTGTACAATAATTTAAAGGCTTTGTTTTTAATACCTACGCTTATGATAAAAATCGTCATCAAATAAATTAGAGATAATATCAGTGTCGTAATAAGGATGTGCTAATAAGGGTAAACAGAATCTTTTTTTTTTTTTTTTAATAATAATCAAGCGAATGGCTAAGTTCAAGGACGTTTTAAATTACTAATCTTAATACAGTTTAATTAGGTTGAAAAAAATTTGAAATTTAAATACAACACCCAAAATGTTTTATACCTCGTCAAAATATATATGGCCGGCATTAACATTTGAAATTGCGTCATTAAAATCGTAAAGAAATAAAATAAACTAATAAATATGGATTAATTGTATTTGTTTGCTATAATAATATAATAAAATCTTATGGTATTATTTTTTTTTATGATATGTTATAAATCTTAAAAATACCGTTTTTCAAAATGAATTTGATTTACACAATAATTTATTAGACAAGAATATTAAACACAGTTTTACCTACGTAATTAAAATTTTATCTATTTTTTATTTACACATTACTTCTTCCGTTAATTGTGAATAAGTAAATATTTTTTTAATTCCATATAAATATTGTTGACTTTGTGATTGGTCTTTTTCGGATTCATATCTTTTTCCTAGGATTTTATCAATTTTTTACGATGTCAACATTTTTTACTGTTTTTCAGGATTTTACTGTTTTTTTTTATGATTCTAATCTATTTTTATTGATTTTATCAATTATTTTACAAATTTTTTTTTGTCAATCTACCAATTTTTACTGGTTTTTAAAATTCAACTAATATTTGCTAATTTTACCAATATTTGATGTTTTTTTTTTAGTTTTTAGTTTTCTTCAATTTTATCAATTTTCCCATTATTTTATTTATTTTTAGCGAATTTAATCGGTGTTTATTGATTTTTATCAGTGTTTATGATTGTACTCATTTTTACTGATTTCTACTTTTATCCTTTTAGCGTTATTGCCGCCTTGTAGTACGGGATTTAATTTTTATTTAAAAATTTTTAATGATTAACGTTAATTTTTGCTAGGAATGGCGATTTTTCCAAATATTTACACCTTCATTGTTTTTTTTTTTTTCGTTTTATCTATCTCCTTTTGTCTTAAACATTGTTTGGAAACAATTATTCTTTTACTAATTTATTTATAATACGAAAGAGTTGGAAGTATCGAGTAAAACGTCCAGTATAATGTAATTTATCGAAATAATATCGATTCTTACACTGGCTCGCCCATACATTTATCATTTAATTGTAAATACTAAAAATCATCCATCACTTAACAAAAATAGAATTTTTCTTAACTATAATAAGTATTAGCCAACGAGATGAATACACGTTAAATATTTTTTAAATACTAAATTAAACTTTTAGTTTTTATAGTTTCAAATAATTTTAACATTATTATTTTGTGATCATATTTTAACGTTAATTAAATATATTGGAACATGGTGTAGGTATATATTATGTTTAAATAAATTAAGTTGAAGAATATCATCAATAGGTACTCGACTTAAGTTTTGCCAACTATGTTAGCATCATCAGGATTTGGTAATAAAAGAAAATAATCAAAGGATAACGGAAAAAAATCAAGAACAAAGGATAAATCCATTTACTATTTTCGATAAAACAAAAGGACAAAAAATTTTAATTTTTGTTTTATTTTGGTTATAATAAGGAAGAGACTAAAATATTTTTTAAATTTAGAATTTTATATTACCTATCAATATAAACCCCATTTTAATATCTTCAATATTTTTAAAGTTATTCAATTTTTGTTTAAACTTTAAATTTCAAAAAAATAAATTATGAATTCTACAATTTTTTGAATAAAATTTTGAAAAAAATCACAATCGTAGAGTTTTTTACTACAAATTTAATGGTATATTTTTTAAATTTTTAATATTAATATTAACCTTCAAATGAAATAAGACCTTTTTTGAATAATTTTAAAATCAATAAATAATTAATATCTCATTCAATTTTATTCAAAATGGGAAACAGACCTTTTTTTTAGGTTTTCTGGATCAAAATGCATTAATAAAGTTGGTTTAAAAAACTAAAAAAAAAATAAATTTTTTGTCACAAATTGTTTTAACTTTTTTCATTTTTTGCTATAACTTTTACAAATATTATGTTAAAATTATGAAATAATTTACACACATAGTACTTTTAAATCCTTTTCGGATATGCTATTTACTTTTTTCATTTAATTTATACTTATTGATAAAACGAAATTATAAAAAATTTTAAAAAAAAAATTATTTTGGCTATAATAATTACAATTCTAAATTTTAAGAAAGTAAAATACATTTTAAATTTAGAGTTTTATATTATCTTTTGAATGGTGAAAATCCCATTTCAATAACTTTAATATTTTAGAAGTTATTCAATTTAAGTTAAAATCGTAATATAATTTTATATGTTTCTTGGCTAATTTTTAAAAAAATTCCGCAATTTTTGTAATAAAATTTTGAAAAAAATTATAATAATAAAATTAATTATTACAAATTTAAAGATATTTTTTTAAAATTTTTAATAATAAAATTTAACTAAAAAATAATAATTTAATAAGGATAAAAATTGCTTAAAAATTAAAATCAAACGCCCTCTAGCGTCGAAACTATGAGGAATTCAAAAAAACGGTAATGACAAAATGTGTAGAAAATTTTATGTTCTACAACTTTCATATACTGTAAGTTTTCATAAAAATGCATTATTTTGGTAATTTAAAAAAAAATATGAAAAAAATTACAATTTGATAAATCTGGCAACAATGGCAAAAGTTTTTGAAAATTTTAATCATTTGAAATTAAACTATAACGTATAAAAAATATATGCGTAAAATTTTATTGCCATCTTGTTTAGTAATGACGTCATCACTTATAGCAACTATCATTTCCGGTTGTCCGATTAACTCCAAAATATATACAGGTTGTCTCCTTGCTACCATAAATATGTATATAAAATTCCATCTAAATCGGTTCAGCCGTTTAGACGCTAGCGTGTTCACACAGACACACACACACAAACAGACAGACATCATGCTAAAAAAATCTGGGTATGGAAAAAATATTACGATCGCAATACTTTCTTTCTATATAACTTTGTTGTTCAGAAAGTAAAAATAATACGTTAAAAATTTAAAATATTGGTATAAAAGGCAAACTTTTTTAAATCTAATAAATAATTGCCAAAAATATTTATCTAAAAAATTTAAAAATCTGGAAAATCTGAAACAATGCAAAAACTATTAAGCGAAAATGTACTAAAAAAATTATATTCAAATATATTTACAATTTTGTATCCGAAAATTTTTTTAACTTGTGCCGGTTCTGTTCACGCGGATTATCTCTGACTCAGGTACCATTACCATTATTTTTTTGCGACTAGTTTAGGAAATTATAATTACTTACCATTATTAATGACTTCTTTGACCTCTTCATCTGGTTCACCACATACACAACTATTTTTCGTGACTGAATTAGAATTTGCGCCACTGGTCATGTTCAATTACAATATATAAACAAGTACCTATATATCTAAAAGTAAACAAAATAACTCAACCGCGACTTCAGAGACGTGCCTATATAATAACCTACTATACTATAATAATACTAACCTAACACTAGTTTCCTTTTGTGCTTTTAAACTTCGTCGGTTACTAAACCAGTAGCGCAGTCGCAGTATTTTTATCACATCGGCAATTCCACATTTGTTAATCATATGATAAAATGAACAATAGACATCACAAGTCGTAATTAATCATGTGCTATAATGGAAATAATTTTTTTCAAATATTTTTTCGCTCAATATTTATTGGACATTTAGCGATCGATCAATATGTAGGTACATGTACCTAAATTCATTGTAGATTGTAGACCCCCTTTCATTTACGATAATGATTATTTCAATTCATGGTCATCAATGAAAAAAGGCAGAGGCGGCGTAAGAATGTTTTCTATATATTGGAATTAATTTTTGAAAAATATTAAAAAAAGTTTTATAGAAGAATTTTCAATAATATAGTTCGTCCGCCTCTGTACTCATACGATTCTAGGTAAACATTATAAAATGATTCATCGTCTACTTATCAAGACAAATACTTAAAATTCTTCTTTTTGTGGCGAAAAAAAACATTGTTTATTTATGGTACCGAATGGGAAACCCCCTTTCTAACAAAATATGAATCGACAAATTAAAATATAATTTACGAAAATTTATTTTTATTAATAATAATAATATAATAAAAGTCATTCTGAATATTTGCCGTAATAATAAAAAATATTGAATTAATAAAATAAAAAATAATTTATAACTGAATTTTCCATTTCAAATCCGATTTTATTAACGGAAATCGTTTTTATTTATAAAAACGATTTTTATTAACATAATGAAGTAATTTTGGAATAAATTTGAATCATTTTTATCAAAAAAATCATAATAATTGGATAGAAAATGGCTCCTATTGATTATCATGTCAACAAGTACGGCATCTAGTAGTGATTAGTAAAAATTGCATTATAGCATTATTATCATAGATGGCGCTTTGAGGTTCGTTCCGAAACGACCTAACAAGAGTCTGTCCGACCATCTCATATTAGGCAAGTTCAGACATATGTCAAAAAGAAGAACTAAAACATAACCTCTTTCGTAAATCCAAATTTTATTTTTATAAATAGTATGTGCGTTATTAATTATTTATAAAACACTTTCCAGTTGATTTTGCCAAAATTATGTCAGAAAGGCCATCTATATTATATATACGTTCAGTTTTTATTTTATTTTATTTTATAAATGTATACACTTTTTATAATATATTTTCTTTGTTATTTTAGGGATGAAAATTTGAGAAAAAAGTCTCTCAGTGGAAGAATTCAAGTTGATTTCAGACAGTTTATCGAATATTAATATCGTTTTTACATCGTTGATAGCAAAGAAGAACCTGACAACGAAATTGTAGTGAATTCTTTTTTTAAACGGTTTTTTAAAAGGATCTGAATTCATTTTAAATTTATTAACTGTTTTAACTTGTAAAAATAAGTGTTGTTATTAGAAATAATAAAAATTAGTTTTTAAATCCAATTTCTTTTACAAATTCCAGAAAATTTTCACCGTTTCTGTTGAAAATTATGTCAACAAATTTAAATTAGATGGATTTGTTTTAACATACAAAACCAAGTTCTGTACTTGTAAAAGATAAGTAGTTTTTTATATCCATTTTTGTATGAATTAGAAAAATTTTGTATTATTAGTTACCCTTATGCTCAGACAACCAGAAATACTTCTATGTATTTTACTGGTTGTATACAAATAAATTATTTTGTATGAAAATAAATAAACTTTTATTTAATTAACAGAAGACATTTTTTATTGACATAATAAATCGTTTTAACACAAATTTGTTAAATATTTATAATTGGATAGAAAATGGTGGGGTTCCTATCAAAATGTCAAGAGTGCACGACATCTACTAGTGATTGGTAGAACTTACGTTGTGAGATACTATTCACAGATGGCGGTTAGAGGTGCGTTCCGAAACCACCGCAATAGCAGTAATTGGCAAAATTAAATTGTTCGTACAATTCAAGATTAACAATTAATTGCTTGTTAATTGGAGAAATATAGTCTTGCTTTTTTTTTCGGGTCAAATTGCGCTTTCACCATTTTTAAAAAAACTCATTTTCCTCTGAAACTAAAAGAGCTAGAGAGGAACTGATCATTTTTTTGGAATCTACGCCCCTTAAACTACCCCTATCCAAATTATTTTGAAAATCCGAGGGATGAAAAAATCTGAAGATTTTTGAAGGCTATAGTCTTGCTTTTTTTTTCGGGTCAAATTGCGCTTTCACCATTTTTAAAAAAACTCATTTTCCTCTAAAACTAAAAGAGCTAGAGAGGAACTGATCATTTTTTTGGAATCTACGCCCCTAAAACTACCCCTATCCAAATTATTTTGAAAATCCGAGAGATGAAAAAATCTGAAGATTGCTTTTTTTTTCGGGTCAAATTGCGCTTTCACCATTTTTTAAAAAACTCATTTTCCTCTAAAACTAAAAGAGCTAGAGAGGAACTGATCATTTTTTTGGAATCTACGCCCCTTAAACTACCCCTATCCAAATTATTTTGAAAATCCGAGGGATGAAAAAATCTGAAGATTTTTGAAGGCTATAGTCTTGCTTTTTTTTCGGGTCAAATTGCGCTTTCACCATTTTTTAAAAAACTCATTTTCCTCTAAAACTAAAAGAGCTAGAGAGGAACTGATCATTTTTTTGGTATCTACGCCCCTTAAACTACCCCTATCCAAATTATTTTGAAAATCCGAGGGATGAAAAAATCTGAAGATTTTTGAAGGCTATAGTCTTGCTTTTTTTTTCGGGTCAAATTGCGCTTTCACCATTTTTTAAAAAACTCATTTTCCTCTAAAACTAAAAGAGCTAGAGAGGAACTGATCATTTTTTTGGTATCTACGCCCCTTAAACTACCCCTATCCAAATTATTTTGAAAATCCGAGGGATGAAAAAATCTGAAGATTTTTGAAGGCTATAGTCTTGCTTTTTTTTTCGGGTCAAATTGCGCTTTCACCATTTTTTAAAAAACTCATTTTCCTCTAAAACTAAAAGAGCTAGAGAGGAACTGATCATTTTTTTGGTATCTACGCCCCTTAAACTACCCCTATCCAAATTATTTTGAAAATCCGAGGGATGAAAAAATCTGAAGATTTTTGAAGGCTATAGTCTTGCTTTTTTTTTCGGGTCAAATTGCGCTTTCACCATTTTTTAAAAAACTCATTTTCCTCTAAAACTAAAAGAGCTAGAGAGGAACTGATCATTTTTTTGGTATCTACGCCCCTTAAACTACCCCTATCCAAATTATTTTGAAAATCCGAGGGATGAAAAAATCTGAAGATTTTTGAAGGCTATAGTCTTGCTTTTTTTTCGGGTCAAATCGCGCTTTCACCATTTTTTAAAAAACTCATTTTCCTCTAAAACTAAAAGAGCTAGAGAGGAACTGATCATTTTTTTGGAATCTACGCCCCTTAAACTACCCCTATCCAAATTATTTTGAAAATCCGAGGGATGAAAAAATCTGAAGATTTTTGAAGGCTATAGTCTTGCTTTTTTTTTCGGGTCAAATTGCGCTTTCACCATTTTTTAAAAAACTCATTTTCCTCTAAAACTAAAAGAGCTAGAGAGGAACTGATCATTTTTTTGGAATCTACGCCCCTTAAACTACCCCTATCCAAATTATTTTGAAAATCCGAGAGATGAAAAAATCTGAAGATTTTTGAAGGCTATAGTCTTGCTTTTTTTTTCGGGTCAAATTGCGCTTTCACCATTTTTTAAAAAACTCATTTTCCTCTAAAACTAAAAGAGCTAGAGAGGAACTGATCATTTTTTTGGAATCTACGCCCCTTAAACTACCCCTATCCAAATTATTTTGAAAATCCGAGGGATGAAAAAATCTGAAGATTTTTGAAGGCTATAGTCTTGCTTTTTTTTCGGGTCAAATTGCGCTTTCACCATTTTTTAAAAAACTCATTTTCCTCTAAAACTAAAAGAGCTAGAGAGGAACTGATCATTTTTTTGGAATCTACGCCCCTTAAACTACCCCTATCCAAATTATTTTGAAAATCCGAGGGATGAAAAAATCTGAAGATTTTTGAAGGCTATAGTCTTGCTTTTTTTTTCGGGTCAAATTGCGCTTTCACCATTTTTTAAAAAACTCATTTTCCTCTAAAACTAAAAGAGCTAGAGAGGAACTGATCATTTTTTTGGAATCTACGCCCCTTAAACTACCCCTATCCAAATTATTTTGAAAATCCGAGGGATGAAAAAATCTGAAGATTTTTGAAGGCTATAGTCTTGCTTTTTTTTTCGGGTCAAATTGCGCTTTCACCATTTTTTAAAAAACTCATTTTCCTCTAAAACTAAAAGAGCTAGAGAGGAACTGATCATTTTTTTGGAATCTACGCCCCTTAAACTACCCCTATCCAAATTATTTTGAAAATCCGAGGGATGAAAAAATCTGAAGATTTTTGAAGGCTATAGTCTTGCTTTTTTTTTCGGGTCAAATTGCGCTTTCACCATTTTTAAAAAAACTCATTTTCCTCTAAAACTAAAAGAGCTAGAGAGGAACTGATCATTTTTTTGGAATCTACGCCCCTTAAACTACCCCTATCCAAATTATTTTGAAAATCCGAGGGATGAAAAAATCTGAAGATTTTTGAAGGCTATAGTCTTGCTTTTTTTTTCGGGTCAAATTGCGCTTTCACCATTTTTTAAAAAACTCATTTTCCTCTAAAACTAAAAGAGCTAGAGAGGAACTGATCATTTTTTTGGAATCTACGCCCCTTAAACTACCCCTATCCAAATTATTTTGAAAATCCGAGGGATGAAAAAATCTGAAGATTTTTGAAGGCTATAGTTTTGCTTTTTTATCGGGTCAAATTGCGCTTTCACCATTTTTTAAAAAACTCATTTTCCTCTAAAACTAAAAGAGCTAGAGAGGAACTGATCATTTTTTTGGAATCAACGCCCCTTAAACTACCCCTATCCAAATTATTTTGAAAATCCGAGGGATGAAAAAATCTGAAGATTTTTGAAGGCTATAGTCTTGCTTTTTTATCGGGTCAAATTGCGCTTTCACCATTTTTAAAAAAACTCATTTTCCTCTAAAACTAAAAGAGCTAGAGAGGAACTGATCATTTTTTTGGAATCTACGCCCCTTAAACTACCCCTATCCAAATTATTTTGAAAATCCGAGGGATGAAAAAATCTGAAGATTTTTGAAGGCTATAGTCTTGCTTTTTTTTTCGGGTCAAATTGCGCTTTCACCATTTTTTTAAAACTCATTTTCCTCTAAAATTAAAAGAGCTAGAGAGGAACTGATCATTTTTTTGGAATCTACGCCCCTTAAACTCTTGATTTATAGATAAAGTAAGTTACGTATGTTTTATGCCGATATTTCTATCTTTTGATACATTTTCTAAAATGAAATATTTTTTTTATAACTTAATAAAATATCATTGGGAAAAGATAAAACAAAAATTAAGATTACTAAATTTTATTTGTAAAAAACATAATTTTCAAGCAATACTATATTAACAACATAAATATCAAATAAATTATTATAAAACATTAATTAGAAATTTTTTTTTACTACTATAGAGATTGCACTTTTAATATTATTATTATTATTATGTTGTTTTAGTTCAAAAATTTGAACTAATTATAATTAATTATCATGTAGTATTTGAAATTGTTGAACTAAAAAACATAATAAAACAACGTATTTTTTAACCTACGACTAGATGCAAATATATTTCGTGCAAAATACCATCAAAATATATAAATTTTATTTTTCGTGTATATTTTTCGGAGAATAATTATTTTTTTTGCTCCTCTGTGAAATAAACACTAATTTTACTAAAAATGATATTTATTTCGTTTATTCGACATATGGAATCGATATTTTTGGAAAAAATCGAATATTAATCATTAAAAAAGTGAATACTCAAAAATTTTCTTCAGCAACTCGGAAACCACTAATCAAAAACTACATTTTTTAAAACATTCTACGTACGTTTCGCTAACTAAGTTAGCATCATCAGATGATATAAACAGTTTATCAACAACTCCTGATGATGCTAACATAATTAGCGAAACGTACGTAGAATGTTTTAAAAAGCGTAGTTTTTGTTTCAAATTCCCAATTCAAACTCAATACACGTTATCAAATTTAGTTTTACGAGTGGCAGTCCAAAAGTAGCGCACATTTTTGACATGATTTATTACAAGGACTGTAACGTAAGTTCTTTTACCTCAATTATTATGATTATGCTAAAAGTTTAAAAATGTCTTACATACTTTAAATGATTTTATCAGTCACAAGTTTGAAAATTTGCATATAGCGTGTAAAACTTCATTTTTAAAAACTACTTGCTTAAAATCTAATAAACTATGTACATATAAAATAATTTTTTCTTAATGCCCGTTAATCTAATCTAAACTAATCAGTCTTCACTAGAAGATTTCACATTCGTGTCATGATATGTCAAATCCATATTGCACTGATTCGTTGAATACTCTGATATATCCTCTTCGTCAACGAATTTAATATTATCGACGTTTCCCAAATCTAACGTCTTCTCCACTTCAGTTTCTTTCTCCATGTCCTCTCTAATATATTTTTTTATTTCTTTCATCTTTTTTGCCAAATCGGATTCCACGATTCGTTTATGCACCATCGGTTGACTTTTCGATATTAATTTATTATCGACTTCTTCTGGGGAGTTTGCGATTGAGTTACTAGATTTATAAATAAATTTAGAAACGGTCTTTTTATCTTTCGGTAAAAGAATCTCCTCTTCTGGCGACTCTTTATTACTACCAGGATCTGCATATTCTCTTACGGCCACCATTTCGTGATATTCTCTTTTATCGTAATCGGGGAACAATTCTCCGTCTTCGTCTAACGGCGGAATCCAAACTAAAAATGCCGGATCCATTCCTGTAAAACGTTTACTAAAATTAGACAAGAAAATAGTTAAAAAAGACTAAATTAGGTAAACGGTACACAGATGTATACTAAACTTATAATAATAATAATATTCGCCCTATCCTCCAATGATGTGCAAAAATACCCAAAAATGGGAAATTATAAATCGCCATCACTGTTAATTACAAAATACCCAAATTCCCCACAAATCCGCATCACTATTTGATTACTAACTGACTAACTGAGTTACCCGTCTAGTATATTCGATTTTATACGTTAAAGTGATCCTATAATTTTTTTTTGTAATTCCATTGTTGTTTCATCAAAAAAATCCGGTACAATTGAATATTTAATAATAGTAATTTACCTAAGTAAGATCCAGGTGCTGCGCCGGCATTAACTACGTTGTAATCGTAATAATCCAATTCTAAATCGTTATCTTGAACGGCTAATGAAAAATCTGATCCTGTAGGCCCTGCTAGAAGTTTTTCACGATTTTTCTTTTCCTTAGTTTCCTTTACCGACGTACTTTTTATGGTGGCTTTGTTTACCAGATTCCTTCCGGATGAATAGCAACCCTGCAAAATTACACCACCTTTATTAGATATTCATCTACAGTTAAAAATTAACAGCGAGTTTTACAATTTTGCAGTGTTTTAAAGCTAAGTGCTAAAACGGTGCAAATTAAGTTAATAGCTTAATTGAAATGAAGTTGTTTAGAATATAAATAAATTATAGATTTTTTTTATAGTGGACTTCTAGTGACTTTTGTTGTCTGGGTTAAGCGATGTTGGAGGAAAAGGCGACGTTGTCAAGCATATAATGAAATTAAATAAAAAACGAAGTATCTATAGAATATCCATAATAATGATAATTAAAAAATAAAGAGATTTTCAATCTTCTATTAAATTAATTGACATAATTAATAACAGATAAACAACTTCTTATTTAAATAAGTAACGATTTACATTTTGTGCTACATGTTTTTTTTTAAACGATGAATATTTTTTTAATTTTTCTCTTCAGTGCATATATTTATAAATTAATGAAATAGTGCTGGTGATTGTTAAAATAATCTTATTAAAAAAATACTTCACCGGATCACTTGTGGAGTGTATTTTTGATAACAAGCTCACATTGGTAAGTGTGGCGTTACTAATGTTGCTCGATCTTCTTGGTAAATCCGTTTTAGTATTATGTTTGTTTTCCTTCTCATCCGTTTGGTCTTTATCGCTTTCGTTTGTAGATGATCTTTTTAAATTTAAATTATCCGACGATCTTTCATTATCCAATGATTTCGTTATTTCTTCTAGTTTTTCGCTCGATCCAGTTTTGGTTAATGCTTCATCTTGGGTTATTGTGGTTGTACTACACATGCTTAGCGATTCTTCTTCCCTATATAAATTATATATTACATTTATTCATAAAATTTAAGAAGAAAGACTACTTACGCTAAAGTGGCTTCTTCATTGGCTATAAGAGTATCACAGTCTCTTAATTCAACGTGTTTAGTTTTCAGTTTAAAATTTGGTCGGAATCTTGTAAAAGAAATTACTTCTGATAGAAGTGTAGCATTAGAAGAAACTCGCGTGCCTATAGGTACATCAACACCTGTAAAAACTCAAACTATTCAGAATACAACCGTTGTTTAAAATTAAATTTATATTACCTGAATAATTAGAAACAGAATCTTTCTCATCACGTTCGGCAATATGATATTTTCTATATCGAAAAATGTATTGAACTACTAAAATGACAGTAGCTAATAATAAACCACTAAGGAAAAATATGGCAGCTATATGTACGGCTGAAAGTTTTAGTACCATCACTGGAATCACACCAAAATTTTGTGCAATTGGTACCACTGTTATATTTATCTTTGAAAGTCCTAAAAAAATAGAGCAGCATTATATTAACTATTTATATTTTTCGAAATTTATTTATTATTGAGGAAATAAATTAACTGTATAGGGGTTATTGTTTTAGTCACTTTGGAATAGAATTTAAAAAATCCTTTCTTGGTCGATGTCATTCTTAAAATTTGAAATTTTTAATTTCGATAGTTTGGATTGATAAGATTTGAAAACGAATTAAATGAGAAAATCGATACATACCCATGAAAATTTGAAATAAACACAAATTTACTTAACCGAGTTATACCTAGGTATATGTGTCAAATTATTTCGTAATTTTTAATTATCATTTTTCTGCAATATATTACAGTCTATTCGTTTAGAATTTACGAATAATTTTAAAGGTGATGCTTACTTATTTGGGTGGCTTGAGATATAAATCCGCCGGAACAAAAGTGGTCGACGCTGTTCGTGTAAGCTGAAAAGAATTCGAGCAATAAATTCGGTCCAGTAGAATTCACAGACAACAAAACCGTGTCAGAAACACTTGATAAATGGGCCAATAAATCGGACGACAACGCATTTCCATCGCGAATTTTTAGCGATTGGGTACGGCACGTGACATGAAATTGCACCACTTGAAATTGGATTATGGAGTCCGCATCTGCCTGAAAAAATTTATAATATAAGAATTTTTTTTGAGATTTTGTTTTTCAGTATTTACTTGAATTAACCAAAAATTTCTTCCCGGACAACTTTGAGATGATGTTGCTAATAGTCGTGTTGGTTTGGGTACGCCTAAATGGACGACACATCCGCATCGACAATAAGAGCCAACTTCTGCTTGGACTTCTGGCATTTCAGCTACGAAATCTTTAAATAAACTTAATCCATAGAAACAGTTCCAACTAGTTGTAAAATCGTTTCCACATTTTTTCGTTTCTACTGCCGAACCCTAGTCAAAATCAAAAAAGTATTATTAAATTTTTTTATAATTAGTAGCAGTGAATTCGTTAAAAAAAGAGATTTTATAGAAAGGAATTAAGGAAAGTTAATTAAAACTTTTACGATACAATAATAATAAAACATTTAATTTTTATATCCTTGACAGTACTATTTAAATAAGAAAAATATTTAATCGGTTGCATCAGTTGCCAGATCTTGTTCTATTTCTTCGCCTACTTCTGTCTCTTCGCCTTCTTCCATTTCATCACCTTCTTCGCCTTCTTGCATTTCTTCACCTTCGAAGAATTCAGTTTCTTCTTCATAAGTTTCCGGTTCTTCACCTTCAGCTGATTCGTCTGCTTTATCTTCAATCAAATGTACTGGTTCCTCTTCTTCCACCACTACGCCTTCAAGCGCTTCTTCATCTTCTTCATCTGCTATTTCCTCGTCATCGTAGAAAAGAACGCTTCTACGCTGTTCTTCTTCCTTTACAAATACTTCTTCCATTTCTTTACCTATTTCTTCGAAATGTTCATCGGATTCGTTATACATCATTTTTGCTTTTGTTATTTCACCAGTAGCTAGGTATTCTTCGAAGCTAACGGAAGTTTGGGTCTCTATGTGTCTTCTTATCGGTGCGAAAGAGCGCAATTCGACCGGTTTCGGTACAAAACCGAGATCTCCCTTTGCATAAGTCGCTTCAAATAATGAAACTGTATCTAATGAAGGACTACGCGCCTTTTTATCTTTTGCTTTATTTAATAAAGTTAATAACGAATTTAATAAATTCTCGCGTTTAGACATTTTCAATGCTATTTCGCTATCTGTTCTAACTGTTAAAGCTTCTTTAATTGCACTTACAGCTTCTAACATTATTTCAATGAGTCTCTCATTCTCTTCTTGTAGATATAAATAGTCTGTTTGTACTGAAGTTCTATCGCATCTAACATGATGTAGATTTTGTTCCAAAATTCGTTTGCTATACTCTAATTCAACTATTTTTTCATTTAATTCTTTAATTTCTCTCTTGCTCGCTAACACCTTTGTCGCGTAAGCTTTATATGTGTTCAATTGATTAACCATAAATTGGTGATCGTCCGTTAAACGTTCGATCAGTTTGATCTGGACTCGGACTTTAGCCAAAGCGATTTTATTTTCTTTAAGTAATAATTCGTTTTGATTTCTTAAAACCATACTTTTATTTTTAAGGTTCGAATTGTCGTTGTAAAGACGTTGCTGGTTGTTAAGTAAAACGTCTAGTTCGTTATTAACAGCTATATTTTCTCTGATAACTCTGTGAGTTGTCGCAGCTATTCTTATTTCTGTGGCGTCGTGGAATTCCGTCGAAAGTTGTAAAAGTTTAGCACTCATATCTTTTTTTAATTGATCTTTACTGACTATGAATTTTCTTTCGATATCGTATATTTCTCTTTTGTGTCTTTTTTCTTGTTGTTCCATAGCAATTTCTTGACTTTCAAATCTTTTCATAAGTTCGTCACGTTGCGATCGAAATTCTTCAAGCGAATTTAGTTTTCCCTCACATAATTTGTTTTCGGAAGTAAGTTGTTCGTGCATCATTTTATAATCGATTTTCATTTGAGCGATTATAGCCTCATACCTTTGCGTATCCGATTTCATAGTTTCTTGCAAAGCAACTATTCTTTCCTCCAATTCCGCAATTTCATCAGTTTTTTCTTGTAAAATCTTCTTGAGGTATATGATAATATCATTTCGATCTTCATCTAATTTATCTTTTTCTGCTGTGATTTCCTCGTTTTTTAATTCCAACTCTTGATTAAGTTCTCTTAGTCTGGATAATTTCTTATTCAAATCCGCGATTTGTAACTCGTAAAAGGTTTTATCAACTTCTGTTAAAGCATTTGGATCTACTTCTTTTTTCGGTTTACCGCCCTTTTTCCCTTTTCCTTTAGCCATGTCGAATTAGTTTTCGTTGTGACGGATAAAAAACTTAAAACGCCATGTTTGTTAGATTTCCATGGTTACTATAGACTCGTATCGATCAACAGAATATTTTCAGAACCGTATTTTAAATAAAGAAAATAAGTTTTTAAAATAAATTTAAATTATCTAAAAATCAATTTGTGGAGCTTGAGAAAGAAAAACTTTAATGATAGGAGCTTAGAAATGTAGTGTATCTAAAAGGAAACGCAGATAACAACTTCAACTTCTTTTATGGCTACATATGTCGTTAATTCCATCTGGAAAGGTTCTTTTAACTGCATAACAAGAATCTGCCAATGTTGTTTTTAGAAAAACAACTGCAGCATATGTCCCATCACTGGAAACACAAAACAAATGCAGATCTACCTTTTTATATCTTTTTTATGTACCGCGGTACAATAATGTAATTGGGACATCCAGAGAATGACAACCATGGGACATCCCATCTGGTATATCCATAGGTTTCATATTCCTGCTATTTCTGATATCCATTTACGTAAGAATCAACGAAATTCATTAAAATGTTCATTAAAGATTCAAAATTGGTATTTTGATTTGAAAATCTTTGTTTTTCTTACGAAAAAAATAAAAAAGTAACTCAAAAATTTCTAAGATAGGACTATTTTGCAAGCAAAAATCGTTAATGCATAATACCCATAATCTATCTCCAAGAAATTATAGACAATTCTGAACAAAATTTCATTTCATTTTCGCTTCTGTGGTTTAGGTGGTAAAAAGATTAACGATTTTTGTCTTATTTTGTTGATTAGTTAAAGCTGTGTATTTTACAGTTGCAAAATTGAAATAATAAGTTGAGTTTAAGGTTCGACTAACAATAATCATGATATTGACTTTTAGTCTATCTCTCTTTCGAATCAAAGACTTGTATTTGTTTGTTCGTTAAATTTCTTAAACATGGTTTATACAAAACACTCTGTATATTATTATACATTTTGCACAAATTTTTGATTGAATTAATATCAATTAAATCAATTTAATTTTCTATGGAAACTATTAAACATTGAAGCTACTTTTTGTGGGAATCATCGAGTAAATTATTTGTTCGTTAAATTTCTTAAACATGGTTTTATACAAAACACTCTGTATATTATTATACATTTTGCATAAATTTTTGATTTAATTAATCACTTAAATCATTTTATTACTCTATGGAAACTATTAAATATTGAAACCATTTTTTATGGGATTCATCGAGTAAATGGTTTGTTCGTTAAATTTCTTAAACCTGATTTTATACAAAACTTTCTGTATATTAAGTTATTTTAAAATTATTTTACTTTATTTGCACTTGTGATAATGACAAAAATGTAAAAATACACCTGTATATACGTTATATGATACAAGTAGGAAAGTGTTTATAAATTTACAGAAATAATATGATAAAAATTTATTACCTTCTGCACGGTGATTATAATAATCTAAATAAATGATTCCACTTTTAAATAACACTTAATTTAAAAAAATAAACACCTTATTGTCTTCTACAACCAATTAAATAAACTTCACACATTTCCAAATAATTTCGTCCCAAGTTCCAGCACGTTTTTTGTAAGAGTTAATCACAATTTTTGTATGATTTATACTAAAATTACATTCGTGGATCACTAATTTAATATAAAATAGTTTTTATTGTGTAAAAAACGTTCAAACAATGATAAAACTTGTTAAATATTAGCTTTTAAAATACATTGTCAATCCAACTGTCAGAATATTTGACTCCAGTATTACCAACTTAAATTAAAATTCGTAGAACAATGTCATTATTTATGGATGTATTTCATTGGTAGACAAAATTTATGAATGAAGACGCCATTTTGAAATTGGTAGGTATTGGAATGTAGCGTACGTTATAGTAAATTATGTAATATCGTTAAACAGGTCCGGATTGTTTACAATTTAATGTATATAAAAAATTAGAAAAAAATCAGAAAACAATCTGGAAAAAACCGAAAAATCAGAAAAAAATGGGAGATTTAGAAAAAAATTGCAAATTTAAAAAAAAATCAGAAAATTCAATAAAAAATTGAGAAAAATTGACAAAAGATAAAAAAAAAACCTAAAAAAAATCGTGAAAAATTGAAAAAATCGAAAAAACTAAATTAACGGAATAAATTGAAAAATATCGAAAAAAAAATGAATAATCATTTTTTTTACTTGATTTTTACTTTCCCGGACCCATCAAAGGGAAAGTAAGGTGAACGAACAAAAAAAAAATTGAGATATCGATGGAAATATCCATTTTGAGGTCCCCCAAGAAGATTGAAACCATTTTCAGCGTATGGTCTGTCTGTGTGTCTGTGTGTAATCTTCCACTATAACTGCCGAACCGTTTGACCAATCAAGCTGAAATTTGGTATGCAGGGTCGGTGTGTGCCTGGAATGCGACCATTAGATTTTGGTTTAAATTGGTACAGTAGAAGGTCCTCAAGACCGACATTGATTAAATATACATGTAACAATTTTTTACTTTTTTTAAATTTTAAGTACAAACAATACACTTTAGTGCAAAATATTGTAGTACAAAGTTTTAGAGCATAAAATTCCCTATAACTTTTGTTTCAAAGTTTTTCCAGAATTTCCAATAGTTGCGCCACTAGAGGGCGCGTAAAAAATGTGCATATATGTTTTCTCTAGTTTTTCTTGATTTTGGAGACAAAAAATACACATTGGTGCAAAATGCTATAGTACAAAGTTTTAGAGCATAAAATTCCCCACATATTTTGTCTCAAGATTTTTCCAGAATTTCCAATAGTTGCGCCAGTAGAGGGCGCGTAAAAAATGTGCATGTATGTTTTCTCTAGTTTTTCTTGATTTTGAGGACAAACAATACACTTTAGTGCAAAATTTTGTAATACAAAGTTTTAGGGCATAAAATTCCCAGATCTTTTGTCTTATGCCTTTTCCAGAATTTCCAATAGTTTCGCCGCTAGATGGCGAGAAAAATACACATTTAGGATTTTCCATTTTTTTTAAATTGGAGGTAAATTATGCTTTTAAGTGCAAAATGTTTCAGTGCAAAGTTGTAAAGCATAAAATTCTCTACAACTTTTTTATGAAAATTTTTCCTGAATTCCCAATAGTTTTCACACATGATTTTAGGAGATCTTAATTGTAGCATTATCAACATTGAAATATCAATCACCATCGGCTCGCTATTTCTAATGTGTTCCACAAATTAATGTAATGCACAGTATTTTGTAATTAAAATAATCCTATTCTCTACGGTCGAGCCGGGAAAGTTCTGGGGTGACTCAGCCGATTTTTTCATCTTATGCACACTTGATTTTTTTAACTTGCATATTTGAGTCATTCCGTTAGTGCATACTTGATTTTTTTATAATTTGAAATTTTATCAGAAAATTGTATTTTTATCTAAAATGAAACTCTAGTGTAATTTAACATTTTATCGGCAAAATGCATTTTTACTCCTCGAGTCAGAGTCCAATTAAATATTTTATTGAAAAAAATGCATTTTTACCATAAAGGATAAAAAACGAATTAGAGCGTAATTCGATATTTTATAGGAAAAATGTATTGTTATTTCGTGAGCTAAAATAAACTCGAGTGTAATTCGACATTTTATCGTAAAATGCATTTTTCACCCTTAAAAGGCACCAACACCGTATGTTATCTTGCCTGAAATCGTTTTTGGGCGGACGCTCCATTAATATTAAAGATAGGAAGCTGCCGTTATCATTAATCGATTCTGTAGTTAATTCTATAGAGTGCGTCTGAGATACTCTTTTAAAATTATTTTTAGTAAAAGTGATACGACTATCAACTTTTTTCTCTAGATAAATTTGAAAAAAGTAGCACATAAGCGCTCTTCTGATACATATTTTAAAATCATGAAAAAAAACCGATAGTTTTATTTGTTATATTAGGCGAGTTCTCGTCCAAATACGAATAATAATGTTTTATGGTGCTCTACCCTGATCTGCGTAGAAAAATTAAGTGTATTTTACAGTTGCAAAATTGAAATAATAAGTTGAGTTTAAGATTCGTCTAACAATAATTATGATATTGATTTTTTAGTCTTTCTTTCGAATCAAAAACTTGATTGAATCTGAATATTTTCTTTAAAGGGAGGTTTATTTATGGTATATTTATCAATCTATTAGATATATATTAATACAATTGATCGTATAAGGAGGTACCCTTAAGACTTGAAGGAAAAAGAGACTAAGTAACTAGTGTATTAATTTTTGTATTAAAGTCGATTTGTATGAACATCTATGGATTTATTTTTTTTCATATTTTCCATGTTATAATTAAAATTAAATGAATTGAAAAAATGACATCCAAGTAAGTTCTCACATGTCCTGAGATTGCCTACTTCAAAGACTTAGTATATCCCTGGTACATACCAGAAAGACATCCCTTATGTGTCCTTTTTGATGGAAAGTAGATGTCCCTTGGGACGTCCCTAGTATGTACCATGGCCCTAAGAAGGATATACCAGGGGCGTCCCAGAAGCAAATGAACGACATCGATGGTATGTACTTGTGTTGTTAGGGTATCAATTACTATAGGAATAAAGTTGCTTTAATCATTTCAACCAGACTTCAAATATATCTTTTATGATTTTTTGATAAAATTAGATATTTTTTTGCAGCATTGATCATAAATGGGTCACAAAATTATTCTTTTCTGGAAAAATCCAATACTCGTTCCAATGTTTTTTGGTTCTAACGATGCTTTCTGGATTGTCTAACTTAATTTTGAGGAAGTCATTAAGGGCTGATTCAGTTTTAAACCACAATTGTCTTGTTTAATCAACAGTTCCGGTTTCGTATTTTTAATGAAATCCAAAATATTCTGATCCCGATAAATCTTTAACGTTTAATCTTTATCCGGGAGTAAAAAAAAATCATAGCTCTAATTTTTGTAGATAGCAATGTTAAAGAAAACGATTTTTGGTCGTAGAATTTGTTTTGATTTAGTTGAACAGTTTTTTTACTCATAACCCCATGTGAGCTGATTATTGTAGGTCATTTTTAATATCCTGTTTCCCGCCAAAAATACAATTATACAGAGTATTTCATTATATTATAACTGTTTTTAAAAGTCCAAATCGTGAAGTCAGATATATCGTACTTTTGTTGTTTTTTACCACTAAAATACTTTTTTGGTAGAATGATGGAATGTTTTATTGTTTTTTTTAACATTATCTTCTTGCTTAGATAACCCTAAAATGATTTCAAATTTTAGTACACTAACTGTTACAAAAAATTTAAATATAGCATTTAAAACATTTCTGGAAAAGTGAGTAAATGAATTTTTTATACTAAATCCTAAAATAAAATAAAACACTACACATAAATAGCAGAAAAGCGTTTTTTTTTACATCTGCCCATTACCATAATTACTTTCTGAATGGTTTTCTAGATTTGAATCATAAGACTAAAATCTGACTAATATTAATTATCTCTGTTTATGGGATTTTCTATTAGTAACCAAGACTTACCTCGCAAAATTTAGCTCCGTATCTCGGTGGAGGCGAATCACAAAAACGATATCGGCTTCTAACGCCATCGAAACAAGTCGTAGTACAAGGTGTCCAGTAACTCCAAGGACCCCAACCTCCGCTTTCTTGATCTAAAAAAGCACAAATCGATAATTTATCACGTCCCAAATACCCAAAAACCATTTTAAAATTTAAAAAAAACGTACCTGTAACAGGAAGGGTAGGAACGCAGTCTATCCTGATATCAGTCATAGTTCCAGTAACAGATTGACTGACATAAACGAAACAATACTCTACGTAACGTTCCGTAAATAAATCACATTCGAAATAGAGACTATGTTGTCCCTGCATCACTCTATGTTCAGCGACGTATTCTAAAGTAGTTGGTGGATCGAGACTAGCAACGTTCGCCCTTAATTTAGCGTATAATCGTATTTTATCCCCCATTTCTCTATTACAAGATGGATATTCGAATAAAACTGGAATTCCTCCGCCATGAACGTCACATGGAAAGATACTTGTTGCGTGTACATTAAATACGAATTGATCACTCCAATTTACCTAAAAATATACAAACCCATTTCATTAATAATAATACAGAACGTAAGTTTAAATATTAGATAAAAATAATATATTCTCCACAACCATTAGTGAATGTATGAATCATTTTTAAAGATGGATTCCCACTAGGTCGAAAATCTGCAGATGGATTTTCTGCATGCAATTCTATTGGTCGATTTCGAACTAATTTTTGAAACCGACCAACAGAATTTGATACAGAAAATCCGCCTGCAGATTTTTTCTGTAAACATTCACTCTCTAGAGTTTGAATATTTATTCTGAAACACTTTCTTCTTATGTATTTTGCATTTTCATTATTTATCATTCAAAACTGTCAGTGTCAGATATAAATGATGGCGGTAGTAATTATAAGTCAAAAATGGAGCGAAGGTGAAGGTAAAATCGAAAACAAAAACGAAACAAATTGAAAAAATAAAAAAAAAATACAAAAAATTGAAAAACAATCAAAAAACCAAACAAATTGACAAATTTCAAATAAACTGACAAAAAAATCGAATGTAATCGAAAAAAAAATTGAAAAAACCGAAAAAGATTGGAAAAAATCAGAAATAATCGAAACAAATTGACAAAAATCGAAAAAACAACAAAAAAAATATAGAAAAAATCGAAAGCAAATCAGAAAAAACTTCATAAAAAATCGAAGAAATTCTAGAAAATTGACAAAAATCAAAACAAATAGAAAAAACGAAACAATTTCACGTGAAATTACAAATTGTGAAAAAACAACAATGTACCAATTTTTAATTTCAGTAAATGTACTATAAATATTAATACAATGTAATACAAATATGTCAATAAATAACTTAGTGTATTCAGATGTAATTTAATTTGATTCATACTTTTTTGATCGTGGAGAAAATATAGTCTGTTACCGAGGGCGTAGATATGGGGGTAAAGGGGGTAAGTACCCCACAGGATACCAAAAAATAGCTCTAAAAGAAAAAATAATTTAAAATATATGAAATGTAGAAACACATATTTGTCTAAAAGGAAAAAAGTACCCCCTCCCAGGATAAAAAGTTATCTACGCCCTTGTCTGTTACTCGGTTAAAATGAAAAAATTCGTGGTTCTTCACGCTCGAAATTTTCCACTCGTGTCGAATTTTTCATTCTAATCAATAATATATTAAAAATACAAATGGTATGTTGGGGCAATTAATTAAATAAGCTAAATTTTAATTTTCCATTTACCACAACAATACTAAAGTGATAAAGTGAGTAACGATTCTTTAAATAGTATTTTTGAGGTGAATGACGAATCTTCAGGGCCGCTCCTTACTGATCAAGCCAAAACTGAACTTACAGAACAATTAGGACATGGCCATTAAAATAGAAGATTTAGCAGTGATTTCCAAGACTATAGACTGTTTCCATGTGTATAAAAAAAAGTATCACCTGTGAAAAATTCTACATGGAATTTGGTCGATAGTAGTGAAGAAGAGACTAAAAATAATTTAAATACTCTCCATTTTAGATCAAATTGATGATATTTTCATCAAATCATTTTTTACATTCAACTTTGAGAAATTTGAAAAATATATGGTTAAAAATAGCACTGAAGAGGGTTGATTTTTTTTTGTTTAAAAATATGTTTAGAGCAAATTCGGTGTGATTAGCAGAAAATTACACGTTTTAATTAAAATATCCTATAAAAATGATAGTCACGTAGGTTGATGGGTACCAACCGGACATAGTCATTTAATAGGATAAAAATGCTTTGAAAAAGTAACTAACCAAGTACAACTTTGTGCCGGTAGATGATGGAACCCATCCGCATTCATATAGTACATACATAGAAATACTAGGATTTTGAAACTATGCATTCCGCCAAAGTACCACTGATGATTCCTATAAGGATGAAACATATACGGTAATGGTCGTAGTCTATAGTTTCAAAAATTAACTTTTTCTATTTTTGATTAAAATATCCTACGTTTATTATTTAAAGAATTAAGTAATCCTTAGATATTTACCTTAAGATATGCAGGTGTATACGGCAAATCGATTGAAGTATTGATAGATTTTAAAAATAAAGCGTAAAAACCAGCCAAACCAAATAATTGACAATTCAGCGTCATATCCCGACGATTAGGAAATCCCCGAACTTTTTCAGAATATAACACCTAAAATAAAACTTAATAATATAAACTTCTATAAATGTAAATAATCCAATACCTGCGTGTTATTCTGATTAGATTTCATTGTACACGACATCGGAGAGTCGCCGCAAAAATACAACGTTAGTAAAAATTCCGGAACGGAACTAGCTGCGTCGTTTTCTTCCTCTGGAAAACATTTTATTTGTGGATATTTTAAAGTGGCTGTTACCGAATGATTCGGATACGTTTCAATAATTTCTGAACTAAGAGATAATTTTGCTACCGGCCATCTTACATCCAAACTTCGACTAGTTACATAATTATCATCTGGAGTCGAATTTTTTTGTCCTGGAAATATTTTTATTAAAAATTATTAACAATAGACAAAAACTCACCTATAGGCTGTTTTTTAATGACGATGTAATATAATCCTTCTCTAGAAAAGTAACCGCAGGGTATTTTGACGGATACATTATTCGGTATGCCAGTTGCTCTAGGATATATCGGAAATGTAGTTAGAGCCTTCACTGCATTTCCTTCTAGACGAGACAACTGCATCAGCAATGGTGGAAAAGAAGTTGTGATAATTTCAACATGTAGATCTCCACTCAGGGCTACGTGAACCAGAGGAATAGAAAGATGCATTCCCGGAATATTTACACCTGAAAAAAAAATTACATCAATACGTTAAAATAAATTGTATATCTTTACAAGTAAATAACAGGAAGATGCTACGTGGAAAACAATTCATTTCAGATACTAATATTGTGTCTAGCAGAGCATAATAATGATGTTAGGGAACTAAAAATTATTGTACCTTCAATTTTATAATGACAATTGGATTCGTTTTTATTAGTACCGACTTTAATTAGTGGTGCGTAATGCCACCAGTAATCTGATCTTTACAAATTATAAATTTTCCCGCTACAGATATTTCTATATACTGGGTGGCGAAAATTTCATTGCAATGTATTGTAATCTCGGAATTTGAAGGCTAATCGACTGGTGCTTTGCATCCACAGATATCAGGGACGGTTTTCATAATAATTAATAAAAACCAAAATTTCACATTTTCAATTTAATGGTCCAGTGCTTTTATTTTGAACAATAGAAAAAAAAGTGTATAAAACTTTTTTATTTGAAAACGTGTTACCTACCATCTGATAATATTAGATTTCGAATCTGACGTTTAGTTTCCGCCCAGCCACCCTCAACTTTTTTTTTTCAAATACGGATCTATACTTTTTATGTGATTTTTTAATAGCATTTCATGTCCTGAATTCATTCATATATTACAAATTTCAAAGAGTACAAAAAGTACGTCCTAAAAACAAACAACAACTATTGAGATTTTGTTACTGTTACTAACAGTAGATAAATAAAATAATTTTTGTGGACCACATTTACGAATTATTGATTATTTAGTAGTAAAAACAAATATTTCTATGCAAGAAAAAATCCCCATCTTGAACATTGGCCACCAAGAACTCGAGACTTTAATTCGATGGATTTTTACTTGTAGGACCAATTTAAGATACAGGAGTTCCTCAAAATGTTGATGGGTTACGTCGAAGAGTTAGAACAGCCCAAATGACCAATAGAAATGAGTTATGCATATCTCATTTTGAACAGATGAAATAAAATAATTTGTTTGCTTTACATTATTTTGTATTATTAACTGTAGATAATGTACAGGACTATATTTAAAATCTTTTATACTAAATAGTTAAAAATTCATTCAAATAATCAAAAATGAACTAGGTGTAATACATGAATGAATTCAGGAAATAAAATGCTATACAAAAATCACATAAAAAGTGGAATGTTGTATGTATGTATAGTAACCATACGTATCCAAGTCAACTGTGAAAGGATATTTTCTGAACTTGAAATAGTTACGAATGAACTTAGATCTACTTTAAACCAAGACCTTATGCCTAATCTTCTTTTCATAAAATTGGATGTATTTGCAACCAATCTAGCATTGAGCGGCAAAATTTAGGAAACAGAAAACTAAATACGTATGGAAAATGAAAATTTTTAAAACTTGTATTATATTCCTAGTAAACGTCGTAGTCAACTTTATTCTATATAATTGGTTTAAATTGTCAAGTGGAATGGCAGGTTTTTGTAGTACTGGCAGTTCAAATGTAGTACTGCATCGAGCGTATAGAGGGCGGCCAAATTTTACTGCCTGGAGGCTGCAGACGTCTAAATCCGTCCCTGTTCATGAATATAAAAAGATATTTATTTTATAACTTGGATAAAACGATTTAAGATTAGTAAGCAGCCGTTTACAATTACATAACCTTTCTTACTTCGCTGTAGCAAGATATTATAGAGCCATTTTTTTCTTGTTATAAAATGAATTTAAAATGAAACTATAAAATCACTATTAAAGAGGGCATTGTTTTTTTCAATATGCTTGATTTTTTGTTACCATTGTCACAATTTCTTAAAAGTTTAAATTCCAAATGAGTAAAAAAATACAAAAATATAACCCAATTTTTAAAAAGTATTTAACTTTAGGGGACCCTCGACATGCCTACCTAATGCGACTGTCTAGTCAAGTACTAAGATGTGGTGTATTTACTCCTGGCACTAGCATATCTACTAGAAAATAAAACATACAACAAATTCCCCCTAACAGTACCAGATACACTAGACCTCCAGAAAATAAAGCATATACAAGAACAAATTCAGCGAAAATAACCTAGATTCTAAAAGAAGAAATACCTAACCAATTATTGTCTGCCTCTACAAAAAACGTGCGATTTATCCTTACAGAATACACTACAGTAGGTATTGGGGTACATTGGAGACCCCTCTCCACTTTTCCCGGCCAGCTCTCTCGGCGTCTTAAGCTCCTCCCCCCTCCACTTTCCTTAGCTTTAAACAGCTCTCGAACAGCTATCAGGTCTCGAACAGCTTTCAAACAGGTCTAAAACAGTTCGAACAGCTTTCGAAAGCTGTTTTGGACCTGTTCGAGACCTGATAGCTGTTCGAGAGCTGTTTAAAGCTGTTCAAGAGCTATTTGAGAGCTGTTCGAGATCTGTTTAAAGCTGTACGAAAGCTGTTCGAGACCTGTTCGACGACCTTCGCTATGCATAATTGAAATTTTTTATGAACGTCGATGAATTCCTATCGCTAAGGAAAGTGGAGGGGGAGGAGCTTATGACGCAGGGAGAGCTGGCCGGGAAAAGTGGAGGGGGGTCTCCAAGGTACCCCAATACTTACTCACTCCATTCGTCCAAAGATATATCCAGGATTGACAGTCCCTATTAGGTCCGATCGACGTTTTTTTTATGGTTAATTTAACGTCAGAACGTCCCAGGATCAAAATAAAACGTTTCTGCAAGTACGTTTTTAAAATAGACATAAAAAACCGTCCACAATATGTCGACAAAACGTCCGAACTCGTGTAAATTAAAAACAAAACGTTTTGTACGTTGCAGTACGATAAAAAACGACTGCTAAACCTTTTTTGAACGTCCATACAATTGTTTTTTATAAAGTCACAATAGGAACGTTTTTAAAACGTTTTATTTGAGTCTTTTTTTAAATAAACCGGTAAAAACGTTCAAAAAGTATGATTTGGTAAGTTGTTTTTATGGCCACTATAAGAAACGTTCAAAAGATGCTGTGTTTTTGGGTCCACAAAGTATTTATTTTGGGGGAGAAAGTTTAAACGTTATATTCGAGTCGTCCTTAAAAGTATGTTTTTAGAAAAAATCAAAAAGTTATACTTTTTTAAACGTTTTTATATAACCACTGTAAAAAACGTTCAAAAGACGTTATTTTTCCGTTAGTAGTGGACTAAATATGTCTAAAAAAACGTTTTTATTTTCGAAGCATTTATTTAATTCATTTTAAAACGTTTTAAAATCGGCGTCTGTATGACGTTAGTAAGTCTGAAATTTGTACTAGAGAAAAACGTCTTAAAAACGTTCTCGGGTATTTTAACGAACGGTTTTAAACCGTCCTGACGGTCGTTCGTGTACGTTTTTAAGACAATTTTTAAATGTCTATGCCATTAGGGGTACCATCTTTTGAACATTTTTTTCTTTTGCTACTAAACACATTTCAACATCGCTTTCAGTGTTATAATTTTATGGTTTATCAATAAATTCCAGGGCTTTTTCATTCACTGATATGTGTTGTGTATTCTATCTGGAACCTCAAGATAACACAAAAAAAGAGTCTCAAAACGCACCTTCGACCCTTCTCATTAAAAAATATTACCGGCGTCCATGAAGAGATCCCAAATGAGCCATTCCGAGCCTGACGGGTTGCTAAATAAAATGTTTTAAATATTATTGGAATAATTTATGAGTGATATTATATTTTATAAAAACAATTTTGTTAATTATAATAAATCTATTTTAGAAATAAAACACTAGACATAAATAGTGAAAAAGTATTAAGTTGATCACAACTCATATTTCTAAAGACATTAACCGGAATGACCCTTAATTTTATTCAGGTAAAACCTTGTGTAATAGAACCCCGTCAATATCAAATTACAGGTGAATTTTCTTAATTAAAACGTAAAACTCACCTGGAAAAACTGCCCCGCCAAGCCATATATTTAAAAATGAAAACAAACTTTTTCCTATCATCTTGTAGATGAAAGTGTCATCACAAAAACGTAGTCAGAGACAAAAAACGTCATACAAATACCACACTATAGACTATATATTCTCGCGAAATTTCACCCCTAGCGAGCTAATGTAAAGGGCGAACTGAATCAAAATGAAACGACGTCGGCGTCGTGGACGTCGGCATCGAAAAAGGGAGACGTTCACCCTCCGAACGACTATTGTAGAACGCTGATATCGTAGACTTACCCAGAGGCGTACTAAAAGAGTCTGGTAATAATTATAAAAGCTTTATTGTTCAACTTGTACGTGATTAAAGGACATTAACAGTGTTCAACGTATTCCTGCTATTTATGTGTATTTTTTTAGCCATATTAAAAATGTGTTAAAATTACCCAATATCGTTAAATAATAGGCGAGATCCCTAAGGTGTAAATTTGGTTCAAATGTGCTTGTAGTTGAAATATGGTGAAAAATATTATGTGTGCATAATTTTTCCTATAAGGTATCACGTAAAATTTGAATAAACGCCACTCGAAAACTCTCCAATTTAATGAGAAATTCAAACAAAAGGATTATTGCCGCTTCTTCTGACGTCATAAGTATTTTAATGTCAATTCCTTAGTTGTTAGTATAGATTATATTGAAATGAAGATTTCGTATTTAAAGGCTGTTCTCGATTTAGTTCTTCTTATGTATACCGAGTACTGTCATTATTTTTTCGACCTACTCACATTCTTAATAAATATTAAGGCAACGCTGTAAAAAAACATTCTGTCGATAACCTTGAGAGCACTTGCTCACTATCAAAGGAATTATTTAGCGCTCAGTACTTGTTACGTCACATATTGGCGCGATTTTCGCAGTGTTCAAACTTTTTTTGGAAACACTACTTTGAATTTTTTGTTTTAAATTATACATAAAAGGTATTTTACTTGAAATTAGATAAGATGAAATAAAAATCCATTATAAAAGAAAATTTAGAGGGAAAACATTTCTCATCTACTTTGATAGTTGGAACTGATCTGAAACTAATTAAAAACCTAAAAAGTTCTGATTAACTAAAATGAGATAAAACTCAGATGGGTTTTGGGGAATTTATGATCGCCTAGTACTGATACCCAGTAAATAATTTCATTGTTTTATCATTTAGATGCATTTTCTTAAGCATGTAAAAATTTTTGCACGTAGTTACATTTCCGAATTTGCTCTACTTGAAAAGATCTTAAAAAAATCCTTGATTAATCCTTAAATGATCTACAGTTATTCCTTTATAAAAAATTGAAAGCATAAAAAATACTTGAAAGATCCCTGAAAACTCTTGAAAAAACCTTTGAAAAATTCTTGAAAAATCCATGACGTACTTGAAAAAACTAATGATCTAGTTATTTTCAAAAAAAAAAAAAATTGAAGTCATGAAAAATCCTTGAAAGATTCCTGGACAAACTTTTGAAAAAATCCTTAAAAAATCATTGAAAAATCCTTCATAAATGATTAAAAAATCCTTGGAAAATAATTGATAAAATCTAATGAATTACAGTTATTACTTTATAAAAAAAATTGAAATCATAAAAATCCTTTGAAAGATCCCTGAAAAGCT
The DNA here is from genome assembly GCA_963243735.1 of Neocrepidodera transversa. Taxonomy (NCBI): domain Eukaryota; kingdom Metazoa; phylum Arthropoda; class Insecta; order Coleoptera; family Chrysomelidae; genus Neocrepidodera; species Neocrepidodera transversa. The sequence continues at coordinate 3,760,778 of OY725347.1, read as the reverse complement.
ATTAAAAAAAATTTCTTAAAAAAATCCTTGAAAAAATCTAACGATTTACAGCTATTTTCTAAAATAAATTAAGTCATAAAAAGTCCTTGAAAGACTCCTGACAAACTTTTCAAAAAATCCTTAAAAAATCATTGAAAAATCTTTCATAAATGATTAAAAAATCCTTGGAAAATAATTGATAAAATCTAATGAATTACAGTTATTACTTTATAAAAAAAAATTGAAATCATAAAAATCCTTGAAAGATCCCTGAAAAGCTATTAAAAAAAATTTCTTAAAAAATCCTTGAAAAAATCTAACGATTTACAGCTATTTTCTAAAATAAATTAAGTCATAAAAAGTCCTTGAAAGACTCCTGACAAACTTTTCAAAAAATCTTAAAAAAATCATTGAAAAAATCTTTCATAAATGATTAAAAAATCCTTGAAAAATAATTGATAAAATCTAATGAATTACAGTTATTACTTTATAAAAAAAATTGAAATCATAAAAATCCTTGAAAGATCCCTGAAAAGCTATTAAAAAAAAATTCTTAAAAAAATCCTTGAAAAAATCTAACGATTTACAGCTATTTTCTAAAATAAATTAAGTCATAAAAAGTCCTTGAAAGACTCCTGACAAACTTTTGAAAAAATCCTTAAAAAATCATTGAAAAATCTTTCATAAATGATTAAAAAATCCTTGAAAAATAATTGATAAAATCTAATGAACTACAGTTATTACTTTATAAAAAAAATTGAAATCATAAAAATCCTTGAAAGATCCCTGAAAAGCTATTAAAAAAAAATTCTTAAAAAAATCCTTGAAAAAATCTAACGATTTACAGCTATTTTCTAAAATAAATTAAGTCATAAAAAGTCCTTGAAAGACTCCTGACAAACTTTTGAAAAAATCCTTAAAAAATCATTGAAAAATCTTTCATAAATGATTAAAAAATCCTTGGAAAATAATTGATAAAATCTAATGAATTACAGTTATTACTTTATAAAAAAAAATTGAAATCATAAAAATCCTTTGAAAGATCCCTGAAAAGCTATTAAAAAAAATTTCTTAAAAAAATCCTTGAAAAAATCTAACGATTTACAGCTATTTTCTAAAACAAATTAAGTCATAAAAAGTCCTTGAAAGACTCCTGACAAACTTTTGAAAAAATCCTTAAAAAATCATTGAAAAATCGTTGATAAATCTTTAAAAGATCCTTGAAAAAATTTAATGATCTACAATTTATTCCATTATAAAAGAAAATGAAGGTATAAAAAATCATTGAAAAATCCATTAAAAACCCTTAAAAAAATCGTTAAAAAAATCATTGAAAAATCCCGATAAATCCTTAAAAAATCCTTGAAAATTACTCGAAAAAAATATAACGATCTATAGCAAAGGAAGTAGCAAAGAACAAGAAGAAAAAAAAACAACACAAAAGGAGAATAAGGATTAGACAGTGAATTACTTGAAGATGGATGCAAGGTTTCTCAAATAACCCTTTACGTGAACTTAAATTGGAAAATTTTAGCGTTTACGAAATTTTCTATGGCTAAATGAGCTACAGTTCGAATATTTTATAAGAAAAAGTTACACCCAAAATCGGTACAGAATGAAGTTTTTTCTGCCATTTCTATACTTATTTCTTGTCATTTTTAATTACTTTCCGCTCTAGCATCTCCATAGCTAGATTTATACTCCGACTAATTTAGACGCCATTTTTTATTCACTTGAATGTAAAAAGTTAAACATGTTTTAACTGAGATGCCGTTCAAATCACGTGATCAAGCGAAATGACTATTATAAACGCGCCTTTATTGTATTAAAGTATGAGTAAGGGATGTTCGATCTAAATCGATTATTCACAAGATCGATCTTGTTCCCTGCGATTCTCGATATTTTAAATCGATCTTTCACAAGCGATTAATCAGTGTATCGATTGTTTTTATTACAAAAGATCAGTGGTTCCCAAATTATATTCTTACTGCGATATCGCGACATGTATTTAAATTTAGACAGAAACAGAAAATTGCCATTTCCAGCCATTTCATTTCATAAACATATTAAATATTAAATAAATAAATGATTAAATCCAATATGTTACTCATAATCTCAAATGAAGGAATAAAATTTAAAGTCTACTAGCCCAATTATTTAATGAACAGTTGGAATTGGCATACTAATACTAGGCCTGATGATGGCATTAGTATGCCGAAACTAGTTACCAATTCCAACTCAAATAAATGATTCTCTTAAAGGACTGACAAAAGGAATAAAAAATTACCAAGTATTTTTGTTTCGTTAACTAAAATAAAATTGTATGAATAAATTAAAGATTGATTTTTTAAGAAAATCGATTTTTTCGATTCGATTAAATACCAAAAGATCAGAATCGATTCAAAAGATCGATCTTTTGGAAAGAATCGCACATCGCTAAAAATAGAAGCGTTTATTGTGTACTTTTAGTCGAGGATCGAGTTACTACTAAACTATAATCGTGTGTCATAAATGTGAAAAATTATTTTTTAAATATATGTGTTATTTTGTTTCACAAGGGTTTTTGGACAGACGCTCCATCAATATTAAAGTTAGGAAGCTGCGATTTTCTACAATCAGTTATGTAGTTAATTCTTGAGAATGCGTCTGTTGATACTTTTACTTTCCCGACCCACCTCCGAGAAGGGAAAATACTGTGAGCTAAAAAAAGTTTTAGAAATAAAGATGGAAATATCCATTTTGAGGTCATCTGAACTGATTAAGATCTTTTACAGATGGAAGTCTGCCTGTCTGTCTGTCTGTGTGTATTTTTCCACGATAGAGGCCATACGTTTAATCCGATTGCACTGAAATTTGATATATGGGTTTGAGTTACCCGTCGGAAAAAACCATTAGTTTTTGTATGACATCTGTCAAACGGAAGTGTCACTATCAAAAAATGACAGATGCAATATGTCATAGAATTTGACTATGTCATTTGAAAGCCTTGAAAAACTCTATACAGAACAGTCAAAATTATTTCTCTAACTGTCACCTGTCAAAAATAAAAAAATTGTCAAAGTTTGAAACTTTAACCCTAAATATCTGGACATAACCGATTTTTTTTGCAAATTCCTTTGAGAGAACATATATTCTTCTTATATCAAATTTTTTTGCTTTTTTCCTATTTTATGTGTGAAAATATGCATTTTTACTATTTTTTTTTAGTTTTCCTATCTGGAAAAATTTGTGCTCCATTTTTTCTCAATTTATGTGTAAAAAACGCATTTTTGCTGTTTTTTTTCTGGTTTTTTATGTGGAAAAATGTATTCTTGCTTTTTTACCAATTTATGTGTGGAAAAATGGATTTTTGTTGTATTTTGCAATTTTTTTTGTGGAAAAATACATTTTTGCGGTTTTTTTCAAATTTGAGTGTGCATTCGTGCTTCTGTTTTTTTTTTCGAATTTGTTGAAAAGAAAATGCGTTTTTGCCGTTATTTTCAATTTCTTGTGTGGAAAAATGTTTCTTGCTTTTTCCCAATTCATGTATGAAAAATGCATTTCTGCTGTTTTTTCTAGTTTTTCGTGTAAAAAAATGCATTGTTGCTTGTTTCTTTTTAAATTTGTGTGAGATAAATGCACTTTGCACTTTTTCACATATGAATAAGGAAAAATGTATTGTTGCTTTTGTTTTTTTCTTCGAATTTGTGTAAAAAAAGTATGCTGTGTTTTCCAATTTTTATGTAAAAAATCCATTCTTGCTTTTCCCAATGTTTGTGTGAAAAAACGAATTTTTGCTGATTTTTTTCAGTTTTTTATGTTTTCTTGCTTTTGTATTAATTTCTGCTTTTTTCCACATTGTCTGTGAAAAAATTCTTTTCAATTTTTTGTGAAAAAATGTATTTTTTTCTATTTTTCAAATTCGTGTGCAAGAAAACGCATTTTTACTTCTGTTTTTTTTTTTTTTTAAATATTTGGGAAAAAAATGCGAACTTGATGTTTTTTTTTCAAATTCGAGTGTGGAAAAAATGTATTGTGAACGAGCTAAAAAAGTTTTTTGAGAGAGAAGGAAATATGTATTTTAAGATCTTCTGACACGATTAAGACCATTTAGACTGTCTGTTTGTGTGTCTGTCTGTCTGTGTATTTGTCTGTTTTTGTACGACTTCTGTCAAATGAAAGTATCACTGTCAAAAAATGACACAAGCAAAATATGTTACGGAATTTGACTTGCAATATGTCTGTAAAAATATTCGTCGGGAAAGTTTTGGGGTGACACAACCGATTTTTTTTTAGTAAAAGTGATACGACTATCAATTTTTTCTTTAGATAAATTTGAAAAAAGTAACACTCTTTTAATAAATATTTTAAATATTACGAAAAAATAGCATATTTTTAGGCGAGATCTCGTCCAAAAACGAATAATTATGTTTTATGGCACTCTACCCGGTTCTGCGCAGAAAATATTGGACTAGAGGGTAAGATTAATTATCATTAACTGGAAAATACTAAAAAAAATACACACGTGGTGTGCGGGCCTCACTTATTCATTTTCATGTTAATACTGCAAGGTTAAATAAATTATTTGCCAATAAATAACTTATAATTACTGTTTCGAATTTTTAGATATAATTCTTACGTCTAAAAGATTTTATCAACTTGTTATTTATTTTGTTGTCAGTAACTAGACATCTACTTAAACAAAGAAATTATATTAACAAATACAACAACGATATTTATCGTCTTTTGCATACACGCAATAATTTCTACACAACTCATTTCACAATGTGTCTCCTAATCTATACATTATTTTTAATTTTAAGTGTAACAGAAACGTTTATATCTAATCACCACGATCAAGTCGATACAAGAATCTCTTTAGGAAATTGCATAGTAGAAGGTAGTAAAAGATTTTTCACTACAGACTTTGCAACTATTACTTATTCGCTACCTTCAACTGAAGTAGCAAGTAATATATCATCAGTTTTTGTTATAAGTCATTATGTACTTGGAGCTTTGCATAATCAAAATCAATGGACTTTTTTAATAAAACATCTGGTATTCGATACTAATTTTAGCAAACATCCAACGAAAAGTAGCAGTTATATTATACAAATTAGACAGCGAGGTGAGTTTGCTAATAATTTAAAAAAATTAAAATTATTGCTGTCGTGGAATCCGCATGCTAAATTCCTAATTGTATCAGCCACAATATTCACTAATCCAGAAGAAGTTGCGATGGAAATTACAGAGGTATTAAATAATGTCATTGTAGTAATATCTATTTTTTTCCAGTGATTTAGCCTTTGAAAGGAAGAGTTTTTTAAAAACTTTTGGACAATATTTGTTCAATTCAATTCAAATTCAAATTGGTAAAAGTCTAATAATGATCTAAAATCTGCTGGATCTTTTCCGGGTTTTTGTATTAGTATTATCTACTTTCCATTATGATGGAAAGTTATCTTGTGTTAGAAGACCATAGTAACTAATTTAATTGTAGCTTTAGGACTTTACCCGCGATTAGATTATATCCTGGGGCTTTAAGTGGGTTAAGGTTAATTTTTCAAAAGGCAGGTCTAGCTGATAAGAGTGTGGATATTGATCGATAGATGGTGTCTTCGGATATGGCTGAGCAGATAGTGTCCCTCTTCAGACCAATCTCCCTAGAAAAGTTACTAGATTTTTCCCCAGATTGACCTTGAGACCCATCCAAGCGAACCCGCCCAGAATGACGCAGGTCTACAAAAGACGTACTTCAGACGTCTGTAGTGATCTTTAGACCTCTGTAGATATGCGTCATGCTGGGTGGGTTCGCTTGGATCACAGAATTATAGGTTTGTTCCTACAACAGACAGCAAACTGGTTTCCAACGGTTGTCAAACTTGACGATGATGCGCATGTGCACTTATTACTAATAACCAACCGATTGTAAAATGCTCTTGGAACAGCAAACTGACATCGACAGTTGACAAGTGATTGACATCTACGACACGTACATATCAGAATTGAAAAAAGAAGAAAAGGAGGGTATCCCAAAGACAAACTTGTTTGATGTCGAGCAATCCAGAGAAATATATAGGTGTGTTGTAGAGCATTTAATTTTCCATATAGACCAGACTGTCTTTTATAATAATTGCTTTCAACAAACCTTTCTGAAATTTCACGTCCCATTTCTTTTGATGGGCGGAAATGTTCTATAAATTCAACTTCGTTGAAAAGTGGAATCACTTCCTCGAAAAAAAATTTATTTTTTGGTTTTTACCTTCAACTAAAAGTTCAAAATCGCTGTCTGTTTCAGATGTCAAATCAGTTATTTCACTATCTGATTCAGTAAATAAAAATTCTGGAGAATCCGAATCACTCATGTTAATATTTAAAATATTAACTTTAAAATGCACAAATAACACACGAAACACAGAAATATCAGGGAAGTCAAACAACAAATAACGAAATAACATTAAACATAACCTCTAAGCAAATTCTCGTGATTTCTTTCGTTATTGCGCACGCTCCTGATGGTCAATCAGAGAAGAATCAGCAAACCGATCTGACAGTTATCTGATGAATAAGAATTTTTGTTGGAACAGCCAATTTGGAATTTGCAATCAGTTGGTAACATTTGCTGGAACACTTTTTGTCCACTGCGCAGAATCATGACGGGTTTCTTACTCTGTAGGAACAAACCTTATATTACATAGAATGCTAATGCTACCTCTTAAATTGAAGCAGCACGCGACGAATTTGAACCTTCTGAGTTGCGCAGTATTGTCCCTAGCAGATTGCATTTTCGAACAAGCGTGTGGTCGCAGTTTAAATTTACGTAAGACAGGGGCGGATTAAGCTTACATTTTTAATCAGTACATGTTATAGATGGATAAAACCATGAACAAATATAATGAAACAGAAATTGTTTAATAATTATTATTTTCTATTATGAATGCAGTCTTAATACCAGTATTAATGTTTTCCAAAATCATTTTATAGGATTGTTTACTTAGTTGAAGTAGCTAATACCCGGCATTTTCCCTTTGTTGGGGCACGAAATTACCATACAAGCACTCATAGTCTTTTTATTTGCTATTATTACCCTAGTTATTTGTCCAAATAGTAAACCAAACTAAAACTGTGCTTAATAAATCAAATTTGCACTAAGAAATCCACACTTAATACTTATAATAATCACAAAGGAGAGCGGGAATATGAATACGGAATACGGATCTGGACGCTTGACATTGAAATCAACATGAAGTTTACAGTGTTGCCACAGTGTTTTGAAATGTAAGTAGATTTCCTGATTTTAAGATTTTAATCCAAATCAGGAAGTCTTCAACAACAATACCAAATTCATATGTATTGGCATCACTGCAACTAAAAAATAGTTAAACTGCGCATAACAACTCTTTGGCCTATGGAAACTGCTATACCTTTAGCTATCTAGACATATATTATATTATATATATATATATATATATATATATATATATAAATGAATTTTTGTCAGTTCCCAAACGGATAGATCAAGAGCGGGGTAAAACGAGTGAAAAGAGTAACGAAGCCGAATTCAGCTATTATATTAGTTATCCGTCACCTGTCACAAAAATTTTTGTCCTTCCAACATCAAAGAAATTTCGCCGGCCTTCGCTTCTTGGTATATATGTATTCTTTGGCCTTACGAAAATTTATAGTGAACGTACCTTCTTTTGCACTTCTTTCAACTTAATACGATAAAGCGAGATGGATGCTGTATGACGTGCAACTGAAAGGCTATGCAATGAACTTTATCATATTAGTCATTTAATAAGTAATAACTACATATCATCATATATATTAGGCTTTCGGATATTAGCATGACATCCATGTCATAATCTACTAGAAATACTTTAATTTCTTGTACATGTTGGGCAAGAACCGTTGGCATTCCATACTGCTATGCGCAGACTGTTATCCATTTATTTTAGTTTAGAGACCATAGTTGTTAGTAGGTTTAACATAGTGTCCATTGTTTCCATTAGTTTGTCCATCATATTTTCTAGGTAATTTGAGGGCTGATGAATGTGAAGGTATGTTCTGTGGAGAGCAGGTAGTTTCCATTTACTTTTTGAACATACGATACATACAATTGTAGTTTGTAGGTGGTATATCATCTTGGCTTGATGGATTCTTATTTCTTAGTTGAGGAAATGATCTTTTTTGATTTTCCTTATAGATGTTACAGCCTTTAAAATTTACAGGGTGGTTACTATCACATAGTACGCACTTTACGTCTTTGCTACGCTCTTTACGAGGACAATTTACGGTCTGGGACCCGATTCTCGACTTGCTGGAAATTATTTCCAATAGGAAAATATTCCCACGCACTTCTCTCATGACATTACTGTTTACTATTCTCCATCAATCTAGGAATTCATTTTCCTATAGGAAGTGTGATTGTACGTATGTCTGTTATTATTTACATATATTTTACAAATTGACCAATAACACTCAAGAGATTTTAAGATTTTTATCCTTTAATGTCGAGAATAATGTATTCAATAAAGCAAATTTAACCTCAAACACAATCGTCATTATATTTGTAAGAAAGATTGTGTCAGAATTTGGAAACAATTATTGTAAGGTTAAATTTATTAATGGCAGAATTAAAAAAGAACAGCCACATTACATTGGTTAACTGCAATATATTTATTGAACACTTGACTGGTAGCTCCCAGGGGTATAAAAAATTAAGGCAATTAAAACCTAAAAGTTAAACAAAAATGTAATCTTAATTTCATTACATCAACCATAATTAAAAAAATCTGATGTGGCCAGCACATGACCTCTCGCCATTTTTGAATCAAAAATTTACAGGTTGACACAAAAAAGTATGAAAAAAAATTATATTTTTGTAAATCTGGCAACAATGGCAAAAGTTTAGAAAATTTTAATGAGATGAAAATAAACTATAGGGTATACAAAATATATGTGTAAAACTTAATTGCCGTTTTGTATAATAATGGCGTCATCACCCATATCAACTGCCACTTCCGGTTGTGCTATTGGCACCAAAATCTAATCAGATCTAATCTAGGGTATCAGAATCCTGTATGCAAAATTTCAAATTTTTTTATTCAGTAGTTTTTGAGTTATCGTTACTACAACATCCATCCAAACACACACACACACTAACACACTAACACACACACACACACACACTAACACACACACACACACACAGACATCATCGCGAAAATATTAAAATCGTATTCTAGGGACCCCAAAACGTGTTTATCAATTGAAAACTCACTACCCAATTTTTAGCATGATTCCTATACCTCTCTTATCTGAAGGGCGAGAGGTAAAAAAACGGTTCTTACTTTGGAATGGATGATTTTTTAATTGGTTCAGTTAAAAATTCACCTAATTGATCAGTTAGCTCAATTACGAAGTTTTTAGTCAAACGAAACAACTTAAGTATTCAAACGGATCATTGTCATCATTTCATTTGCTCCAAAAGTCTCGTTCTGGATCAAGATCAACAGGCTCTAATATTTCTAACTGGTTTAAAAGGATCATTTCGTCCATTATGATAAGAAAACTGTGCTTATTAATTCCAAAACAATATGAAAAACCCCAACCAGCTACACAGAATTGAGGGGAAAAATAAAAAAGGATTTAACAATAAAATCTGTAAAACAAATTCTGCGAATTTTATTTTAGGTTGCCGTTTGTTTAATAGACTTTCATTACAAAATACCTTCTAAAACCATTGGAAACTTAAATTCCCATGCCAAAGAGTAGAGGAATATTTTCCCACAAGTTTCCTAGTAGTTGCGTCAAGAATACAAATCATAAATTCCTATAGGAAATTTTTGTATTTCCCATTGGAATAAAGTCGAGAATCGGGACCCTGGTGATTTATTTTTATTGTTGGGTTTAGTTTTTAGTTCCACATGAAAGATCGTTAGGGCTTTTTTGGTTCTTAGCTAGAGAATATTGGAAATATTGATTGCTTCTTTATCTGCTTTAGTTGATATATGTCTAATTGTGTGTTTTTATCTTTTAGTGCTTCAATTATGGTTCTGTAGCTATCATTTGTTGATGGTTGAATTTTGATCTGGAGTCAATTTATTGTATATAGTTCCGGATTTATCTCATTGAGGAGTTTTATGAGCGGATTTAAGTAACCTACTTCGGCCACAAAAATTGGTAATGGTTTCGGAATCTTATCGGTAGCAATGTCGGTGGTTTGGCTAGCATTATCTGTATCTGCTTCGAGAACTTTAAATCTATTGGTGGTTTTTAATGGTTGCTTAAGCCAATAGTCTTTTATACTGGATTGTTTCTTGGTATTTGTATTTTCTAGACTATCTCTTCTTGGTTTTTTTGCAGCTTGGATTGGGTTGTTGCATTTATGGCTGCATGGGATATTGCATTTGTTGTTGCATTTGGTTAGTCTACATACATTGGTTGATTTGTTTGTCCACAAAGTGGATAAAGAAATTTTGTGCGTTTACAATGAAAATAGTTTTGAATTTTAATTTCATGTAACTTTTTGTTAAACTGAGCTAGTGTATATTGTTTTAGGTTCTTTGGAAGCAACACATCTTAGATGCTGCCATTCTTTTAGCTGATCCTAAAAACACAACAACTTTTAACGTCTATTCTTGGGAACCTTTTAGCGATAAAAATTGTGGAGATGAATTATCCAACTCTTTTCCCATAGATAAATGCTCTAATGGTACCATACTATATAACATACCGTGGTTTAGTAATACAACAAAAAATATATTTAATAATTGTACAATAAAAGCTAAATTTATAGTTTGGCCACCATATGTAATAACTAATAATCCGATATTTGAAAAATCCGATCTCCAAGCAACGAAAGGAATAGAAATAAACATTCTTAATATGATAGCTGAATATTTAAATCTGTTTGTACTATATTTAAAAAGTAGTGAAATATCCTGGGGTTTAGCTTATCCAAATGGTACCATGACAGGCGATTTTAATCTTTTAGCTAATGATAGTATCGATTTAGTATTAGGAGGATACATAAAAACTTTTACTACATCTTTATATTTCGATTCTAGCACTTCTTATATCCAAGAAAATTTAGTTTGGTGTGTACCACATGAACCTATTTTATTAGGCTTAAAACCTATGATAGCTATAATATCTAAAGAAATATGGATTTTATTAATATTATTATATATCATAGTTACTTTAGCAGTTTGGAAACTTAGTAACTACTCTAAAAAGGAATTAGGAGTTTATAAGAAATTAAATAACGTATTTTTAAATAATTTTTTAGTACTAATAGGATTTGCTACAAAAGTTTTACCTAAATCTAAAGGTGCAAGATTTTTTATAGGTCTATTAATAATATTTAGTCTTCATTTAAATATTTTATATACCAGTTATCTAACCAGTACTTTATCAAGTCATAGTTTTAAAGAAAAGTATAATAAAATTGAATATATCTACGATTCAAAATTAAAAACATATTTTATCCCAGAATCTATATATTATTTCACCCCTTATAACAACGAGGATAATTATATACAAGGTGTAGCGTTAAGTACAATTTTACAAAATTGGAATAATTGTTATAACGTAACGTATTGCATTGGACAAATTTTAGATGGTGAACAAAATGCTTTTTGTTTATCAGAGTTATACAAAGAATATTTATTTAGTCATGTCGGCGTTTTTTATCGGAGAAAACGAGAAATATTTTGTCTTAAAGATCAAGTAGTCAGTTCTCCTGTTAATTTGATCATGCGAAAAGGATTTCCTCTATATCATTTGTTTCAAAAAATTATCGATAGAATCAATAATGCTGGTTTTATATCAAAATGGGAAAAGGACATTCTGTATCAAAAGAAAGAAAATATAAAATTCGATAAAGATGGTTTAATGGATTATGCTTCTATTAAGTTCATTAATCTAGAAGTAATTTTTGAGTGCTTAATAATCGGTTTATTTTTGTGTATTTTTGTTTTTGTAGGTGAACTTATTGTTAATAAAAAGAAAAAAATGTAATGAAAAAATAAATGTGATTAATAAATTAAGTATTGTATTTTAAAATCTAATTTTATTAATATTAATTCCTCGAAGAGTAATTAGAAATCCAAAAAAATGGAGAAGAAGATGAAGAATAAGTCAACATGGTAGAAATTTTAAATCAAGACTAAGTAGAAATAAATTCAGATACAAGAATGCAAAAATGGAAACAAAATGAAAGAGAAAAAAATACGTGGAAAGAAATTTGAAAATAATTAGAAATAAAAATAGAAAACAAGTCCAACAAAAAATAACTTTCATAGATAATATTCAGAATAAAATATGGATTTACGAAAAAAAGTGTAGAAATGACAAGAAAAAAGTAATAAGTTGGAAAATTGATAATATACAAATAAAAGTAAAAGAAATCGGAAATAAAATAAAAGAAAAAATTACATATATGCTGACATTAGAAGAAAGAAATGTCAAGTGGACATAAATCGGGATACTGTGGTGGCTGATCTAGAACCGACCTAGTATTACTACTAAGGAACATACAAACTATAACATGGGAAAAATAAGCAGTGGGGTTAAAATTATAATTTTGAGAGGTTTTGACTTGAAATATTTTTAGGAAGATACACAGCAAGACAAAATAAAAGATTTGCTATATCAAAGAAAATATAATACAAAAGGAAATGTAAATATTTATTTAGCTAGGAATTGTCAGAGTGACATATTCGAATAAATTAACACACAATGGAAGTAATATGGACATTTTGTCGAAATATTTAATGCGATTAGAGCAAGAAAAGATGAAAAAAATGAAAAATAAGAAAATAAATAAAGTTGGAACTATATGGGAAACTTTTTTATTATTAATTTTAGGAAAAAAAACTTATTCATCATAAAATATTCTGCATAATCTAAAATACAATCATCAGATATAATATTTTTCCAGTAGTATACAAGGTTTGTCAAAAAATATGAATTTTACTCAAGAAAAAAGTACCTTTTTTGACATCATCGAAAAATGTTATTTAAAACAGTTGATCAAAACTAAAAACTAAAATAAATGTTAGAGGGGTAATTTAAGTGTCGTAAATTCCAAAAAAAAATGATCCATTATTTTCTATCTCTTTTAGTTTTAGAGAAAATTAAGTTTTTTTTCAAAAAATAGCAATAGGAAATTCTTCATCTGACATAGACATTTTTTTACCGATTTTAAGCAAATTGAAAGTTACAAAATAGCACTGGTCTTGAATAACGGTTAAAAGTCACTTTAACAATAATATTAAAAATAAGGTTATTGTTGACATAGAACCACAACACACAGAAATCATAGGAATATGTTGACGTTTCTTGAACTAAAATATGAATTAAGTTTAGCTGTTTCTGCCCGATTTCGATAGTTTTCCCGCACACCGTGCGACAAAGTTGGTCATTCATAGATAAAAAAATTGCGGCAAAACCATAATTCGCACACGCTTGTAGAAAAAAACTATTATTGTCATTTGAAGGATTGTATCAGGTGAAAAATGACAATGCAGAAAATAATTATGTTTTTAAGGCTTCTATGATAGCTTAAGTTATTTCTTTATTTATAAAAATCTCGCAAATTTTACAAAATACGCCTCATAATCATCTAAAAAAATCAATTGTATCACCACAAAACTGTCCCGACGAGTATCCAGAGACGAATATTTTTACAGACATATTGGCAAGTCAAATTCCGTGACATATTTTGCTTCTGTCATTTTTTGATAGTGACATTTATACCAAATTTCAACTTAATCCGATTAAACGTGTGGCCTCTATCGTGGAAGCATACACAGACAGACAGACATACAGCCAGACAGACAGACAGACTAAATGGTCTTAATCGTCTCAGGGGATCTTAAAATGTATATTTCCATCTTTCTAGAAAAACTTTTTTAGCTCGTTCAGAATACATCTTTTCCTCACTCGAATTTGAAAAAAACATTAAGATTGCATTTTTTTCACAAGAATTTGAAAAAATAGAAATAAAAAACATTTTTCTACAAAAAAAACTAGAAAAAAATTCCAAAGTATTTTTTCACGGACGAATGTGGAAAAAAGCGAAAATGCATTTTTTTCATATATAAATTGGTATAAAAGCAATAATGCATAATAAACTAGAAAAAAAAACAGCAAAAATGCGTTTTTTTACACATATATTGGGAAAGCAAGAATGGATTTTCTACATAAATATTAAAAAAAAAAAACATACTTGTTTTTTATACAAATTTGAAAAAAAAACAAAAGCAAGAATACATTTTTCCTTATTCAAATTTGAAAAAATGCAAAGTGCATTTTATTTCACACAAATTTAAAAAGAAACAAGCAACAATGCATTTTTCAACACAAAAAACTAGAAAAAACAGCAGAAATGCATTTTTTACACATGAATTGGGAAAAAAGCAAATATGCATTTTTCCACACGAAAAATTAATAATAACAGCAAAAACGTATTTTTTTTCAACAAATTTGAAAAACAAAAGAAGCAGGAATGCACACTCGAATTTGGAAAAACCGCAAAAATGTATTTTCCACAACAAAAAAAATTGGAAAATACAGCAAAAATCCGTTTTTCACATATAAATTGGTAATAAAGCAAGAATACATTTTTCCACATAAAAAACCGGAAAAAAATACAGCAAAAATGAGTTTTTTACATATAAATTGAGAAAAAAAGCGAGCATACATTTTTCCACATGGAAAAACTAAAAAAAAAAGTAAAAATGCTAATTTTCACATATAAAATAGGAAAAAAGCAAAAAAATTTGATATAACAAGAATGGATTTTCTCTCAAAGGAATTTGGAAAAAAATCGGTTGTGTCCAGAGGCGAATATTTTTTCAGATATTTAGTGTTAAAGTTTCAAAATTTGACATTTTATTTATTTTTGACAGGTGACAGTTGGAAAAATAATTTTGACTGTTCTGAATAGTTTTTCAAATGACACATTCCAAGTCAAATTCCGTGACATATTGTATCTGTCATTTTTTGATAGTGACACTTTTGACAGATGTAGTACATAAACTAATGGATTCTTCCGACGGGTAACCCAAACTCATATACCAAATTTCAACTTAATCGGATTAAATGTGTGACCTCTATCGTGGAAGAATATACACAGTCAGCCAGACAGACTTCCATTTGGAAATGGTCTTAATCCATCTCACGTGACCTCGAAATGGGTCGGGAAAGTGAAAATTGTATTAAAAAAAATTTTCCCGGCTCGGTTGTAGAGAATAGGATTATTTTAATTACAAAATATTACATGACATTAATTTATGGAACAAATTTTAAATAGCGATTCGATGATGAATACGTCTACCGAATTGATATTACAATGTTGCTAATGACATAATCGGACGCATGCGTACATTGCATAGCACAGTGCTACAATTTGGATTTTCTAAAAATATTGGAAATTCTAGAAAAATGATGATACAAAAGTTGTATTGAATTTTATGCTCTTCAACTTTGCACCAAAGTGTATTGTTTGTCCTTAAAAGTTAAAAAAATGCAAAAGACATTGATACTGAAAATGGTCTCAATCTTCTTTAAAATGAATATGAAGATCCATACATCGAATTTTTTTTGCTCTTTCACTATACTTTCCCTTTGATGGGACCAATAAAGTAAAAATTGAGTTATGTTCATTAAAAAATCATACCGAAACTACCTAATTCTGTTTTTTCTCATGATTAATTTCTTATTGAAAAAAAGATGTATCATAAAAGCTATAAAATGAATCCCTTTACTTAAGTCAGACATTCTCCGTCGCTGCTTAACAGTCGTCTCGACGCTACTTGTACGGTGGTGGGAGTGGTGGGAGAGCGCCTCGACGGAGATACTCTCACTTAGTGGAGAGCAGCATGTGGTGGTGGCTGTTGCTGGTTGTCACTTTAGTGACGGCTGCTGACGCTAAGCGTGCCCCGACCCAAGAACCCGTCATCGAAGAGGTCACTGCCAAGCAGCTGGAACGCATCCTCTCCGAAAAGGACTATGTCGCCGTCTTCTGGTGTAAGTAATTCTTGATTTAAAAAAAGCCACAAGTGTGTTTTTTTTTGTGTGTATTATGTGCGCGCGTATAGGAATGTCGCGCTACTTAATTCACTCCAGTGAACGTATTATGTGACCATTGCCAGATTTGGCTCGGCATGTGTTTTACTCCCGCACACCAATCGGTTGAGTGTGTTTTTTACTTGCGTATTAATGCAATTTAGTTTCTAACTAAAGTTGAATTGTCTTTTATAACGTAACCCTGATGTAAAAAGTAAAGCCCTGAAATCTTGAATAAACTCGGTTCCGAACCGAACGAGATGCCACACTTTTCGCATTACAAAAATAAACCTGTGCTTACATTTCTGTTCTGTCTAATAGTCGTAGTGGTAGATTAAATTATTTATTATTTTAAACGTCGCGCAAATAAATTATATATAATTTTTTTTGTAATTTTTACCTTTCGTGAAGCTTAATGATTATCATTTGAGACTACTAACAAAATAGCATATAAGATCTTCATACTGATATATTTTTTTTACATACTAGAATAGTATTCTTGTATAAATTAAAAATATTTATCGGTTTCTCCTTACTTTCGTTAATTTTTTTTAATTATCTGGTTATTTTAGTTTGAATTTAAATTTCAATGTGGCATTTTTTTATATACATTTACAAGATTTATTGTTTTGTTCTTACTTTCGTTAAAACAATTTCAATTGTCTGGTTATTTCAATACTGATCTATTTTTTTTTTATTTTTGTCAGGATTTATTTTAGACAAACCATCTGTCTGCGTATATAAGTGGTGTTTTTTTATTGAACACGAAATTTACGATTTTTCAAAATGTTTTTCTATTTTTAACTATTCTAGCTCATTCCTTTGCACAAATGCATATAAAACGCTGATGTTCATTTTATCCATTTCAAGGTCACACGTCTATACCGCCTCTACAGATAAAATAATACAGGATGATTCATTAAAAATTGCAACAAAATAAATACGGTGAAAGATGAAATGTTAATTCCATTCAACTTTTTCACTTCCTAGTAAAAAAATCGGCTGTGTCACCCCAGTACTTTCCCGGCTCGACCGTAGAGAATATGTTATTTATTATTATTATTTTAATTACAAAATACTAAGCATTACATTAATTTATGGAACACATTAAAAAGAGCGAGCTGATGGTGAATTAATATTTCAATGTTGGTAATGACAGAAGCTGCGCATGCGCACGTTATATATCATACTGCTACAATTAGGAACTCCTAAAATCATGTGTGAAAACTATTGGGAACTCGGGAAAAATTTTCATACAATAGTTGTAGGGAATTTTAAATATGTATTTTTCTCGCCATCTAGCGGCGAAACTATGAGGAATTCGATAAAAGTTAAACATAAAAGTTAAAGAAAATTTGATGCTTTACAACTTTGCACAAGAAAATTTTGCACTAAATACATTGTTTGTCCTCAAAATCAAGAAAAACTAGAGAAAACATACATGCACATTTTTTACGCGCCCTCTAGTGGCGCAACTATTGGAGATTTTAGAAAAAGTTTGAGACAAAAGTTATAGAGAATTTTATGCTCTAAAACTTTGTACTACAAAATTTTGCACTAAAGTATATTGTTTGTCCTCAAAATCAAGAAAAACTAGAGAAAACCTACATGCACATTTTTACGCGCCCTCTAGTGGCGAAACTATTGGAAATTCTGTAAAAAGTTTGAAACAAAAGTTATAGAGAATATTATTCTCTAAAACTTTGTACTACAACATTTTGTACTAAAATGTATTGTTGGTCCTCAAAATCAAGAAAAACTATAGAAAACATACATGCACATTTTTTACGCGCCCTCTAGTGGCGCAACTATTGGAATTTTTGGAAAAGGCTTTAGACAAAAATTGTAGGTAATTTTATGTTCTAAAACTTTGTACTACAACATTTTGCACTAAAATGTATTGTTTAGTCCTTAAAATTTAAATAAAGAAAAAATTGTTACATGTATATTTAACCAATGTCGGTCTTGAGGACCCTCCACTGTACCAATTTAAACCAAAAACTAATGGTCGCATTCTAGGCACACACCGACCCTCCATACCAAATTTCAGCTTGATTGGTCAAACGGTTCGACAGTTATCGTGGAAGATTACACACAGACAGACCATACGCTGGAAATGGTCTCAATATTCTTTGGGGGACCTCAAAATGGATATTTCCATCGATATCTCAAATTTTTTTTTTTGCTCGTTCACCTTACTTTCCCTTTGATGGGTCCGGGAAAGTAAAAGTTGAACAAATTATTTTCTTTTTAAATCATCCAAATAAAAGTTATTAAATTCATATTTTACGGAATTTCTTATTGTTCCCAAAAGGTTATCCATATGTCAAATGTGGTCCAAAATTTAAGATAATAAAGCACAAAGTCAGGTACCACAATATAACAAAAATCTACTAACAGGCAACTAGTTTCGGTCACTGACCATCACCAGGTCAATATTAAGTACTAACAGGAGAACAAATTGATCACATAAGTGACAGACCCTAAAAGGTAAAATAACTAAAATAAATTGTGATACTTAAAAATAATAAAAAAATTATAAAACATTGAAAAATTATTGGAGAATATTAAAAAAGTGACTAATATTAATTAAAAAGGTTGCTCCCAAGCAGGGTAACATTAGAGAGTTCGAAAAGTTGGGTGGAATTACCCCTCATTACTCAAATTATATATATAGCCTGATGGTGGTTGTTAAGCCGAAACTAGTTGTCAAAATAATAATAATATATGTGTGGTACATAATTTGGGTTTTATTTCAATTTATTAATTTGTATGATTTGAAAATCGGCATTTGAGCTTTTTGATATTTAGTAAATCTATTTATAGGGAAAATATTTACCTTTTGTATAATAAATGTTTACTAAATAATTAATTTGTTTAAAATTTATTTCATTTGTACATTTAAAAAACCGTTTATTTCAATTAAACAATGATTTTTTCAATTAAACAACGACGACTTGTTTGATTTAAACATTCATTTGTTTCATTTAAATAAATATATAATTAATTTAAATTCTATCAAATTTAGTTGTTTAATAAATGATTTGTTTTTCATTATTCAACAAAATAAATGCAATAATTTATTTCTAAATTTACGTTTCTAATTATTCCATTTATCTCAGTCTTATTCATTTTATAGGTTATTTTTCTTCTTTTATTTAATCTTCTTTTTATTTAGATCCAAAATGTTATCCATTATGTCAAATGTGATGAAGAAATAAAAAATTCAATGTTTAGTATCATATAAATTTTATTGAAGGTAGAGTTTGGCAACTAGTTTCGGCATACTAATGCCATCATCAGGCCTATTATACATGGTTCAAATAAGTAACGAAAAGGTTGGGGTAACAGTTTATTTGGTAAGTTTCTTTATACTGTTACCACAACATTTTCGTTACTCATGTTAAACATTGTATTATAGGCCTGATGATGGCATTAGTATACCGAAACTAGTTGCCAACCTGTACTTTCAATAAAATTTATGTGGTACTAGCATTGAATTTTTTATTTCTTTTTTTTATTCAATTTCAACTTTGGTCTCTCACTTTACGGTTTTTCAACTTGTGGTCTGTTACCAACCTTCAGTGACGCGCCAAGTACTCTTCCAAATCCATACCGCTGGACAATTGAACAATTTTATTCCATTTATTTTGAACAATTCTCTGATCAATTAAGGTAACTTTAGACCATTTTACCAATATTTTAGACCATGTTTGGACAATTTTAG
The DNA here is from genome assembly GCA_963243735.1 of Neocrepidodera transversa. Lineage (NCBI taxonomy): Eukaryota > Metazoa > Arthropoda > Insecta > Coleoptera > Chrysomelidae > Neocrepidodera > Neocrepidodera transversa. Next base: position 3,741,016 of record OY725347.1, on the reverse strand, counting down.
ACCATTTTAGATTATATTGAACAATTTTCTGATCAATTTATGTAACTTTAGACCGTTTCATTATTATTTTAATCCAGTTTAAGACAATTCTAGACCATTTTGGATAATTTTAGATTATTTTAAAAAATTCTCTGATCAATTAAGGTAACTTTGGTTCATTTTTTTGAAATTTTAGACCATTTTGGACAATTTTAGGCCATTTTAGATTATTTTGGACAATTTTAGGTACTTTTAGATTATTTTGAACAAATCTTTGATCAATTTTAGGTAACTTTAGACCATTGTTGGACAATTTTAGACCATTTAGGACAATTTTAGACCATTTAGGACAATTTTAGACTATTTTCCACAATTTAGGTAGTTTTCAATAAATCTTTGACCAATTTAAGTAATTTTAGACCGTTTTAGTATTATTTTAGTCTGTTTTTGGACAATTTTAGACCATTTTAGATTATATTGAACAATTTTCTGATCAATTTATGTAACTTTAGACTGTTTTATTATTATTTTAAACCAGTTTAAAACAATTCTGGACCATTTTGGATAATTTTAGATTATATTAAAAAATTCTCTGATCAATTTAGGTAACTTTAGATCGTTTTTGGGGAATTTTAGACTATATTGGACAATTTTAGACTATATTGGACAATTTTAGACTATATTGGACAATTTTAGGCCATTTTAGATTATTTTTACAATTTTAGGTACTTTTAGGCTATTTTGAACAATTCTTTGATCAATTTTAGGTAACTTTAGATCGTTTTTGGGGAATTTTAGACTATATTGGACAATTTTAGACTATATTGGACAATTTTAGGCCATTTTAGATTATTTTTGACAATTTTAGGTACTTTTAGACTATTTTGAACAATTCTTTGATCAATTTTAGGTAACTTTAGATCGTTTTGGGGAATTTTAGACTATATTGGACAATTTTAGACTATATTGGACAATTTTAGGCCATTTTAGATTATTTTTGACAATTTTAGGTACTTTTAAACTATTTTGAACAATTCTTTGATCAATTTTAGGTGACTTTAGATCATTTTGGGGAAATTTTAGACCATTTTGGACAATTTTAGGCCATTTTAGATTAGTTTGAACAATTCTCAGATCCATTTTAGATAACTTTAGACCGTTTTATTATTATTTTAGACGATTTTGAACAATTTTATACCATTTTAGTTTATTTTGATCAATTTACGTAACTTTAAACCGTTTTATTATTAATTTAGACAATTTTTAGAAGATTTTGGACAATTTAAGATTATTTTGAGCACTGATAATTCACACGAAAATGCAAACGCATATGTTCACACTGGAACCGACATTTTTGACCTTGTTCTTGTCTATTTTTCGAGATTATTCGATATCGTTCCTAATTTTTATATAAAAAAAATTTCACCGCCGGTATTGGTAGTTAATTTTTTGGTTTTATATAAATGCGCCTTTAAGGCCTTGGCCTTGCCCATATGGACGGCGCGTCCCTGCCTACCTTTTCCCTTCTGTTTTCTATTTCTTTATGTCAAAAATTTTCAATTTTGCCTTCCTGTCATTTGTCATCCACATACATTATTTTATTTTTAAAACTTTAATTTCCTTTTCGAAGTACATCGTAGGATGCACTTTTCTGTGAAGTTGCACAATTCTGATCCTCTAGTTCAGAAGTTCATATTTGTTAAGTTTTTCAACTATTTTGTGTTTTTTATAAAAAAAAATTTACAATATTAATTTTCATACCAAATTTTCTTCGTTATATTTGTAAGTAACCTTTAATGTTTATATTGTTAATCTAATGTTTGTATTTTGTATTATATTCCTGATGATGGCCATCGTTGGCCGAAACATGTCGCTAAGTTAATGAAGTTTTAACCAATTAATAAATTTTGTGGTCTGACTTAAGAGTTTTTATTATTCATTGAATAATTTACCACATTTGAGTTATGTTTATTTTTTAAATAAATTTTAAAAAAATCAGAATTTATATTAAAAAAATAAGAATATTTTTCATAATTTCATTTTGTTTTGGTTTATTTGAAATTAATTAATTGTATTAAGAAATTAAAATTTTCGTCTATACCGTTACTTCTAATATTTAATAACGCATCTTTTGTATACATAAAAATAGTTTTACTGATACTATAATATCCTTTTGGTGGACGATTTAAGATGGATTTTTTTCTGCGTTATAAATAATTGGCTGGTCGCTTTCAGGACTGAAATAAGCAAGTTTTTTTTTTGTTGTTCTAGTGTATCTAAAATAGAAAGTGAACTATAAAACCAATCCCGTTTTTCTATTAATATTACAGACAGAATAGAGACTATGTATTTTACAATTCATTCAGATAAATTAATTGTAAAAAATCTTCTAAATACCTATATGTTAATCAAGGGTGTAAGTATGGGAAGGATAAAGGGGGTACGTACCCCACCCAGGATACCAAAAAATAGTACAAAAAGGAGTAATAAAATATATGAAATGTAGAAACGGACAAACATATATTTTGTCTAAAAGTATGATTACCCCCCCCCAGGAAAAAGTACTCCCCTCAAGAAAAAAAGGTATCTACGCCCTTGATGTTAATTTTAAAATTAATTTTATAAATTCAATTGTATAAATATCGGGATGGGATTTACAAAAGGAAAAGAAAAATTGTTATTGTTGGTTTGATCAAAATATTGATAAAAATCTCATAAAACGAAAGAAAAAACATGTTTTATCGTGTCTGCTTCATTTTTTAGCCAATTTTCTGTAAAATGCTCTAATCTAGAAAATTATAAAATAAAACAGGTACGATAAAACCGTATTTTTTTTCATATCATGAGATTTTCGATTAAGCAAAACTTTTTATCAAGACTGACATTTTTCGATTAAAAACCAAAAATAAAATTCGACGTTCAATATGTCATTTGAAAGCCCATAAAAAACTCTATACAGGACAGTCAAAATTATTTCTCCAACTGTCACCTGTCAAAAATAAAAAAATGTCAAAATTTGAAACTTTAACATTAAATATCTGAAAAAGAATTCGTGGATTTTTTTCAATTTTTTTACAATCTTTTCCAAGTTTATCAAATTTTTTTTTCTATTTATTTTTGAGATTTTTTAAGTTTTTTTTAAGTTTTTTGATATTTTTGAGTTTTTTTGAGATTTTTGAGATTTTTTGAGATTGTTTGAGATTCTTTGGGACTTTTTAGATTTTTTAAAAAATTATAGATTTTTTTGAGAATGTTTTGAAGTGTTTTAAGATTTTTTTGGTTTTTTCAGAATTTTTAATATTTTTTAAGATTTTTTGAAATTTTTTTGAAATTCATTCGAGTTTTTTAAGACTCTTTGAATCTTTTGAGATTTTTTAGAGATTTTATGAGATTTTTAAAGAGTTTTTGAGATTTGTTGAATTCGTGTTTTTAGGTTTCTTGAAATTTTTTTATATTTTTTGATTTTTTGAGGTTTTTTAAGATTTTTCAGATTTTTTTGTTGAAATTTTTTAAGGTTTTTTGAGCTTTTGAGATTTTTTGACTTCTTTGAATTCTTAGAGATTTTTTGATCAAATTTTTGAGTTTCTGAGACATTTATTATTTTAAATTTTTTGAAATTTGACGTTTTAAATTTTTTGAGATTCTTTGTGAATTTTTAGATTTTTAAGAATTTTTGGAGATTTTTGAGATGTTTTTGAACCGTCTAAAATTTTTTTGTGGTTTTGAGGTAAATAAACTATTATTTATGTTTATTTTAATACGAAAATGATTGTTTATATAAATTAAAAACAAACAAACACAGAAGCATCCAAAAAACCTCAAAATGTACATTAATTGGTAAAATGGTACATCACTCATTGGATTATCGCACTCGGCTTACGCCTCGTGCAACATTATTTCCCATTGATATGAAAAATAGCACATAGTTTTGCCACTATAACTAAAGAATATTTTTCAATATATTTTCACAGGTTTTTTTTAAAAATTCATACAGCCATTTACGTAATTAATTATCGAAATAAATTTTAAAATAATTTGCTTATTTTTTTTATTATAAATTTAGGTAGAATAGAATGGTAAAATAGGAAATTTTAAAATATTGGTATTATTTTGACCTGGAACATTCTGTATATTCTTGAATTAGATACCAACTGCCAAGGTTAAAAATTCTCGCTCGTTTTTATTTATTTATATACATAGGTGAAAGCTGGGCGATTTAAAAATATCAGAAAAAATTATTTGACATTTAACAAAATAATATTTAAATTTATCGGTAATTTAATAATAATAAATATTTAACGTATTTTTTTTTTATTAAATTGTAGGCGAATGTCTTCACACTGTATAATATAAATTTCGACTTCTCGGTATTATTTATTATTATCTGTAATTATGCCAAAGTGCCAAATTATGAGTCAGTCAGTTGAAATTCATTCGGAAATTTTAACAATATAGTTTTTTTTTGGCAAATTTACTTGTTGGCACAGGGACGAATAAAAATGAAAATATCGAATTAATTAAAATCTAAAAAAATATATTTTGTTGTCCACCAAATATACCATAATGTAGCCAACATAATATTTTCCCGATTTATTTTTTCTCAAATGTTCCTGAACGATTATCACGTAGTGAATGAACCTAAAATTATGAATTTTTTTGGTACTTTATTCCCCTCTTATTACTAGAAATTTTCTTCTCTCTTTAAAAAAAATATGTCATTTTGCACTTTTTGGGTACTTTTTCTCCTATTTCTATTAGAAAATACCCCTTCTCTTTTCTTCAAAAAATGATTTTTTTCTATAATTCCCTTTTCAAATTTTGATTTTTTTGGTACTTATTTTCCCCTCTTATTACTAGAAATTTTCTTCTTTCTTTAAAAAAAATATGTCATTTTGCACTTTTTGGGTACTTTTTCCGCTCTTTCTATCATAAAATACCCCTTCTCTTATCTTCAAAAAATGATTTTTTTCTATAATTTTCCTTAAAAATTTTGAATTTTTTTGGTACTTTTTTCCTCTTATTACTAGAAATTTTCTTCTCTCTTCAAAAAATTTTTGTCATTTTGCACTTTTTGGGTACTTTTTCCCCTGTTTCTATTAGAAAATACCCCTTCTCTTTTCTTCAAAAAATGATTTTTTTCTATAATTTTCTTTTCAAATTTTGATTTTTTTGGTACTTTTTTCCTCTCTTATTACTAGAAATTTTCTTCTCTCTTCAAAAATTTTTTGTCATTTTGCACTTTTTGGGTACTTTTTCACCTGTTTCTATTAGAAAATACCCCTTCTCTTTTCTTCAAAAAATGATTTTTTTCTATAATTTTCCCTAAAAATTTTGAATTTTTTTGGTACTTTTTTCCTCTCTTATTACTAGAAATTTTCTTCTCTCTTTAAAAAAAATATGTCACTTTGCACTTTTTGGGTACTTTTTCTCCTCTTTCTATTAGAAAATACCCCTTCTCTTTTCTTCAAAAAATGATTTTTTTCTATAATTCTCTTTTCAAATTTTGATTTTTTTGGTACTTATTTTCCCCTCTTATTACTAGAAATTTTCTTCTTTCTTTAAAAAAAATATGTCATTTTGCACTTTTTGGGTACTTTTTCCGCTCTTTCTATCATAAAATACCCCTTCTCTTATCTTCAAAAAATGATTTTTTTCTATAATTTTCCTTAAAAATTTTGAATTTTTTTGGTACTTTTTTCCTCTTATTACTAGAAATTTTCTTCTCTCTTCAAAAAATTTTTGTCATTTTGCACTTTTTGGGTACTTTTTCCCCTGTTTCTATTAGAAAATACCCCTTCTCTTTTCTTCAAAAAATGATTTTTTTCTATAATTTTCTTTTCAAATTTTGATTTTTTTGGTACTTTTTTCCTCTCTTATTACTAGAAATTTTCTTCTGTCTTCAAAAATTTTTTGTCATTTTGCACTTTTTGGGTACTTTTTCACCTGTTTCTATTAGAAAATACCCCTTCTCTTTTCTTCAAAAAATGATTTTTTTCTATAATTTTCCCTAAAAATTTTGAATTTTTTTGGTACTTTTTTCCTCTCTTATTACTAGAAATTTTCTTCTCTCTTTAAAAAAAATATGTCACTTTGCACTTTTTGGGTACTTTTTCTCCTCTTTCTATTAGAAAATACCCCTTCTCTTTTCTTCAAAAAATGATTTTTTTCTATAATTCTCTTTTCAAATTTTGATTTTTTTGGTACTTATTTTCCCCTCTTATTACTAGAAATTTTCTTCTTTCTTTAAAAAAAATATGTCATTTTGCACTTTTTGGGTACTTTTTCCGCTCTTTCTATCATAAAATACCCCTTCTCTTATCTTCAAAAAATGATTTTTTTCTATAATTTTCCTTAAAAATTTTGAATTTTTTTGGTACTTTTTTCCTCTTATTACTAGAAATTTTCATCTCTCTTCAAAAATTTTTTGTCATTTTGCACTTTTTGGGTACTTTTTCCCCTGTTTCTATTAGAAAATACCCCTTCTCTTTTCTTCAAAAAAATTATTTTTTTCGATAATTTTCCTTAAAAATTTTGATTTTTTTGGTACTTATTTTCCCCCTCTTATGACTAGAAATTTTTTTCTCTCTTCAAAAAAAATATGTCATTTTGCACTTTTTGGGTACTTTTTCCCATCTTTTTATTAGAAAATACCCCTTCTCTTTCCTTCAAAAAATGATTTTTTTCCATAATTTTCTTTTCAAATTTTGATTTTTTTGGTACTTATTTTCGGCTCTTATGACTAGAAATTTTCTTCTCTCTTCAAAAAAAATATGTCATTTTGCACTTTTTGGGTACTTTTTCCCATCTTTTTATTAGAAAATACCCCTTCTCTTTTCTTCAAAAAATGATTTTTTTCTATGATTCTCTTTTCACATTTTGATTTTTTTGGTACTTATTTTCCCCTCTTATTACTAGAAATTTTCTTCTCTCTTTAAAAAAAATATGTCATTTTGCACTTTTTGGGTATTTTTTCCCCTCTTTCTATTAAAAAATACCCCTACTCTTTTCTTCAAAAAATAATTTTTTTCTATAATTCTCTTTTCAAATTTTGATTTTTTTGGTACTTATTTTCCCCTCTTATTACTAGAAATTTTCTTCTTTCTTTAAAAAAAATATGTCATTTTGCACTTTTTGGGTACTTTTTCCGCTCTTTCTATCATAAAATACCCCTTCTCTTATCTTCAAAAAATGATTTTTTTCTATAATTTTCCTTAAAAATTTTGAATTTTTTTGGTACTTTTTTCCTCTTATTACTAGAAATTTTCTTCTCTCTTCAAAAATTTTTTGTCATTTTGCACTTTTTGGGTACTTTTTCCCCTGTTTCTATTAGAAAATACCCCTTCTCTTTTCTTCAAAAAAATTATTTTTTTCGATAATTTTCCTTAAAAATTTTGATTTTTTTGGTACTTATTTTCCCCCTCTTATGACTAGAAATTTTTTTCTCTCTTCAAAAAAAATATGTCATTTTGCACTTTTTGGGTACTTTTTCCCATCTTTTTATTAGAAAATACCCCTTCTCTTTCCTTCAAAAAATGATTTTTTTCCATAATTTTCTTTTCAAATTTTGATTTTTTTGGTACTTATTTTCGGCTCTTATGACTAGAAATTTTCTTCTCTCTTCAAAAAAAATATGTCATTTTGCACTTTTTGGGTACTTTTTCCCATCTTTTTATTAGAAAATACCCCTTCTCTTTTCTTCAAAAAATGATTTTTTTCTATGATTCTCTTTTCACATTTTGATTTTTTTGGTACTTATTTTCCCCTCTTATTACTAGAAATTTTCTTCTCTCTTTAAAAAAAATATGTCATTTTGCACTTTTTGGGTATTTTTTCCCCTCTTTCTATTAAAAAATACCCCTACTCTTTTCTTCAAAAAATAATTTTTTTCTATAATTCTCTTTTCAAATTTTGATTTTTTTTGGTACTTCTTTTCCCCTCTTATTACTAGAAAATTTCACCTTCAAAAAAATAACATTTTTTCAATAATTTCCTTTTCAAATTTTGTATTTTTTGGGTACTATGTTCTCCTCTTTTTACTAGAAATTATCCCCTTTTTTTCTTAAAAAAATGACATTGTTTGTTATAATTTCTTTTTCAAATTTTACACTATTTGGGTACAATTTTCTCCTCATTTTACTACAAATTATCCCCTCTTTTTCCTTAAAAAAAGGACATTTTTTGCTATAATTTTTTTTTTTAATTTTGCACTTTTTGGTACTATTTTCTCTCTTTTTATTAGAAAATTTCCCCTTTTTTTTTGTTTAAAATTAAACTTTTCTTGATAATTCTCTTTTCAAATTTTGTACTTTTTGGTATTTTTCTCGTCTTTTCTTTTAAAAATTTCCTTTTTTTTACTTCAAAAATGATTTTATTCAATAATTCTCTTTTCCCATTTTGCACTTTTTGGTATTATTTTCCATTTTTTTATTACAAAATTTCCCCTCTTTTTTTCTTCACAATGACACTTTTTTCTATAGTTTTCCTTTCAAATTTTGCACTTTTTGGGTACCTACTATTTATTTCTCTTTTCACTAGAAAATTTCCCCTCTTTTTTCTCGAAAAAATAACACTTTTTTGCCTTATTTTTTAAAAAAATTTCTATTTTTTGAACATAAATTTCCCTTCTTTCCCTCGAAAAAAGCACATTCATGCCTTTTTTTTTCTTCAAAAATTTGCATTTTTTGTACCTAATGTCCCCTCTTTTCTCTCGAACAAATGGCACTTTTTGGAAAGCATCGAAAAAATTAATAAAAATGAGACAATATTAGAAAAAAAAGTTAAAAAAAAAACAGAAAAAACCAGAAAACAAAACAAAACATCAAAATAACGAGAAAACAGGAAAAAAGTAAAAGAAAAAAATTGTAAAATACGGAAAATAACGAAAAAAATTTCCTGTTTTTATCTGTTTTTTTCTATTTTCCAAATTTTTCAGTAGTTTTTCCTATTTCCCTATTTTACCCTATTATTTTCCCATTTTTTCTATTTCTTTCTATTTGTTCTTTGTTTTTTTTTTTTATTATTTTATCCCATTTCTTTTATTTTTCCTTATTTTTTTTCTGTATTTGGACCTTTTTTCCCCATTTATTCATAGTATTTTCTATTATTAAATATTTTTATCTCTTTCTTCCATTTTTTCCTATTTTCCCTATTTTCATTAATTTTCCATATTTTTCATCATTTCTTCTTATTTTTTCCTATTTTGCCAATTTTTTTTACCTAATTTTTTCCTGCTTCTTCATAGTTTATTCTGTTTTTTCTCTATTTTTAATATATATCCCTATTTTTCTCTAATTTCCCTATTTTTCCCATTTTTTTCTACTTATCCATATAAATGTCTCTAGTATTATCTACTTTTTCGTATTGTTCCTTATTTTCTCCTATGTTTCACTATTTTCAGATATATTTCAATATTTTTCTGTATTTATCTCTAATTTCCTTATTTTGTCTTTCTTTTTTTAGTTTCTTTTCTATTTGTTCTCATTTTTCAATGATTTTTCCTATTCTTCCCTCTTTTTCGCAAATTTTACTATTTTTCCCATATTTATTCTCCATTTTTTCGATATTTTTTCCTAGTTTTTATTATTTTCCAATTTTTCCCCACATTTCATTATTTTCCCAAATTTCCCCATTTTGCTCAATTTTACCCAATTTTGTCTACTTTTTGTTCATTTTTTCCCTAATTTTCATTATTTTTTGCAAATTTCTCTATTTTTTACAATTTTACCATATTTCTTCCTTTTTTCCGTTTTTCTCAATTTTTTACTGCTTTTCTATTTTTTCTTATATTTTTCACTATTCATCCGAAAAAACGGGGGGACAATAGGAAAAAATTGAGAAAAAAAGAGTAAAATAAAGTAGAATATGAAAAAATAATGAAAAATAGAACAAAATTGGGAAAATTAGGAACAAATAGGGAAAAATACAGAAAAATTGAATAAAAATCAGCAAAAATTGGGAAACTAAGAAAGAATGGGGAAAAAGGGAAAAATAGGTAAAAATACATAAAATCAGTGACAAATAGGGGAAAATTTTTCTGTATTTTTCCTTATTTGTTCCTATTTTTCCCAATTTTGTTCTATTTTTCATTATTTTTTCATATTTTACTCTTTTTTTCCTATTGTTCCCCCGTTTTTTCCATTTTTTCTCTATTTTTCATTAATTTTCCTATTTTGTTCTGTTTTACTCATTTTTCCTTTGTGTTTCAGTATTTTCAGCTATTTTTCCCAAATTTTCCTATTTTGTTCATTTTCTCTTATTTTTTCCCAATTTTTCTATGTTTTTTCTATTTTTTTCCTATTGTTCAATCAAGTTATGGAAAAAAAATGTAAAAATTAAAACAATTCAATGGTACCCATGAATTTTTGACAAGAAATTTGATTGTTTTTTTCATTTTTAAACTAACTTTATTAATATAAATAAAACATCCGAAAAGGATGAAATAGTACTTTTTGTGTGAAATATTTCATAATTTTAAAATAAAACTTGTAGAAATTATACAAAATTATAAAAAAAAAAATTAAGAAAAATTTAAATTTTTTTTAATTTTTATAAACTAATTTTATTAATGTATTTTGATGCAGAAAAACTAAAAAAATACTTTTTTAGGAGTGTTCGGAAAGTTGGGTGGGATTACCCCCTCATTTTTTCTGTTTAGCTACTAATTTTTCGATTTCTAGTGGAATGCTATTTATTATTTTCTGAGACTGTATATTCGGTGTGTGGCTTGTTGGAAGGGGTTGATTAGGTTGCTCATTTAAGAGTGTGTTATCTTGGTTTTCTAGTAATTACATTTGTATTTACTGTGGCTATTATAGGACTATAAACGATCATAACTAGATATGTAAAATACATGATATTATTTTTCTTTTCAGACGCACGAAGCTGCACTACATGCGATAAAGTACTGCAGGAATTAGAGCAAATCGACGATGATACTGACTCATTTGGAGTCGATTTTGTCAAAATCAACGATAAACGACTGGCTAAACAATATGGCATCACTAAATTTCCCGCTCTCACTTATTTCAGGGAGAAAGAACCTATTATATACGAAGGTAGAAATAAATATAATTATAAAAAATGTTAATAATTATTTATTGTTTAGGTGATTTAATGGATGAAGAACAAGTCTTAGATTTTTTAACTAGTTTAGAAGCGATGGATTTACCTGATCGAATCGAGGAAGTCAATGCAAGAATATTGGATAAAATCGTCGAAGAAACTGACTATGTTGCAGTTTTATTTTGTAAGTATTTTTTTAGTAATAAAAAATTTACAATTAGCTCACGTTAAACTCAAACAAAATTGAATCCAATAAATTTCGAAATATTTATTTATAATTTTTAATATACATTTTTAGAAGTAACTAACAACAATGTATATATTATTTTTTTTTAATTTTAATCACGTTCTAATTTTGTTCATAATACTTAACAACTCACTTACTATATACAGGTCCAGATGCTGATAAGTGCGCAAAAGCAGGAAGCAGTAAGTATATCCTAACAAATTTAGCTTTATTGAAAAAAATTTTTAGCCCTTATGTTACTTTTCAGCAAATCGTCACGTCTAGTAAGATAAAATTTAATTAGAAATTTTAATATAAAGTATGGAACAAATTCATTTTTAGCTAAACAGACCATTTTAAGAAATAATCCTGAAACACGTCGATTTTTGATTTTAATTTACCGTATTTTAAAATAATAATTTAATTACTTTCGAGTAATGAAGTCACAGTCTTTTTTTTTAATAGAACACTCCCATTTTGTTTCAATTTTCGGATTACTCTAGCTGAGCTGATTTCAAAAATGTATTACATGTTGATTCCAATTGGTACAGGGTGGACAAAAATACAATAGTTTTGTGTGTGCTCATAAAGTAACGCGTAACATTCTTTATTAGTTAACCCTCATACCCCTTTGCTCTTGGAATCTACGCAAAGACCGGTGCGGGGTCTTTTAAGGACCCCAATCTAATATAGGTATTTTAAGAAGTGTGAACATGTTATAATACACATTTTAAAAACTTTTTATTGCCAAATTATTTATTTTAACTACAAAAACTGAAAAAAAAATCCATGTTTTGGGTTATAACGGCTTATAACGAAAAGTTTAACATAAAAAAAAACATTTAAAAGGTAAACCTAGTTTACAACAAATTTAAAACGAACTTAGTCCAATAAACAGGTAGTACACACAAATGTTTGCTCTTTTTTCGGTGTGTTTCACATACAAACTTCCGACAGAGGCAGCACGTTGTATTGACTTTCCTGTCGTTTTTCCGAGGACGCTTGTAGCATCTAGCCCGTTTTCTTTCGGTGGATGCCGACTGAGGAACATGCTGGTCTTCTACTTCTATTCCGCAATTCCGATTTTACGGTATCTTTATTATATTTAAATAAGGCTCTTTTCTCCCTTCGAGCAAGGTCGTCTCCTAATTGAAGAAGAAACAGTCGTCGCCGATACAATTTTTTTTTGCCAATCAGGATATTTTTGAATGTATAATATAAAGGCATTCATGGCACAAATATCGAGCATGTTCATAAATAATCTGTATGGCCATCGAGCTGTTTTTCTGGTACACGAATATTCCCTGATAAGCTTATCGGCATTGTCCACGCCACCCTTACTCGCATTGCAATCTAATATCATGTAAGGTTTATTTTTCTGATCTATGCAAACTTTATCATCGTTATGTTGGCTTGATATTAGATGTACCATCCTATTCTTTTTCGGGATATAGGAAACCATGGTAAGCTCTTTAGTGAATGCAAACATAGAAGATTCTACTGGCCTAGATGTTATTTTTAGCTGTGGTGGTGTGTCTGGTTTGTTTTTGCGAACTGTTCCAAGTAATGTTAGTTATTTTGTCAATAAGTAATTAGCCAACGAAACACTTGAGAAGAAATTATCCGTAGTTATTCCTCTCCAACTGCCGTGATACGGCTGCACTAAATCTGATACTACACGAAAACCTTGATTTTTTTCTGGTTTACCTCCACGTGGCTTTCCAGATTACAAATATATGACGTTGAAACATCAGCGGCTGCCCAAATTTTTATACCATATCGTCCAGGTTTCGACTTGATGTATTGCCGAAATGGGAATCTGCCCCGGAAACACACCAGCTGCTCATCAATCGTGATTTGTTCATGTGGTTCAAATGCTTTTTTACAATTATCAACGAACATGTTCCAAATATCTTTTATTGCTGCCAACTTGTCTTGTTCTTTTCGCTCTGCTCTGGTTAACTTATCGTCAAATCGTAAAAATACAGATATTTGCTCAAATCTTTCTCGCGATAAAGCAGCCGAAAAAAATGATCGGCGTATGGAAGTTTTTTTAGACCACATTTCTTTAGTGCATTCTTTTCTACATCTAAGTGCACCAGCTTTTAGAAGTACTCCTAAAAAACAATCAAGTTCATCTTTTTCAAGAACTGACCACGTTTTTAGATGGTTTGGATTTTTGGCATTCCAGTCAGCAAAACGTCTGGTAGCTTCCTCATTAGTATAACGACAAATAATTTGTTTCATTTCTGTGGTCAAAAATAGGTTGAAAAGATCTAAAACCGTATTGGAATCTTTACTGTAGTTTGTAATACCTGGTTTTGTATTGACAATATTTTTTTTGAGTCTTCTAGTGGCTGGAAAAGGGTGTTTATTCCACTGAAAACCCGATTTGCCTGTATATACGAGTATTGGACCGTTGTTTTCCTCATCTTGTAATTCTTCAATGCCCGTAGGTTCCTCATCCGTCTCTTCTTCACTTCCTATTTCTAAATCGTCTTCAGACTCCGATGGATTTTCTCGCATCATGTTTGGAGCCTCAACGCTGGTATCGCTGTCGTACGCATATTCGCCATCGCTTTCTTGGCCTAACTCGATATTTTGAATTATTTTTTCAAGCTCTCTCTGAGTTAGTGGTTTCTTCTGGTCCATTTTAACTGAAAAGTAATAAAACATAATGAATTTTTTTACACCGCTTAATACCGAAGCGGGGTCCCAGCGGGACCCCCAACACTTACCTCTCCTCATATTAGAAACTATCACTGCGACGGCTGGCAGCACACTAACACAATACGCGTCACATGTTAACAGACACATACCTTGCCGCTGCTCCGTTGCCAATACGTACAAAAAAAAAGTTATGTGAGAAAATTCTAAGTTGGGGTCCTAACGGAACCCCGCACCAGGGTATGAGGGTTAAATTAACAATATTATCAAAAATACTTATTGTCTAGCGGACAGAATATGATGAAATGCATGACTTTATAAATGTTCGAACTGCAGCCCTTGCTGTATTTGACAGTAACCCAAACGGTGTACAAATTCTTGTTGAACCTTTGTTTATTGTGTCTTGAGAAATATTGTTTATTGCTGTCCGAATTCTCTCTTTTAATTCTTGAATATTTGCTGGTTTCGTTTGATACACAACATTCTTCAGATGGCCCTACATAAAATAATCCAAAGGATTGAAATCTGGTGACCTCGCTGGCCATTCAATAGGTCCACGTCTACCAATCCACCTGTTCGGAAAAATTTCATCTAGGTACCTTCTAACATCTACAGCATAATGTGGAGATGCACGATCCTGTTGAAACCAAAAGCTTTCATCAAAATCTCCAGGATTACGTCTGCTGCGAAACAAATTACGTAAAGTAGATACGAGATACCCCCTTAAAAACTCAAGGTACTTAGCCCCGTTTAAATTACCTTCGATAAAGTAGAGTCCGATGATTCGATTTCTTACAATTCCAGACCATACATTTACCTTTTACGGGTATTGTGTATGATGCTCACGCATCCAGTGGGGGTTTTCTTTTGCCCAGTATCTACAATTCTGACGGTTGACTTCGCCATTTAACGTGAAAGTGGCCTCATCAGAAAAAATAATGTTTTGTCTCAAGAGAGGGTCTCGGTGACATTTATCCATCATTTCTTCGCAAAATTGGATTCTTCTATCGGGATCATCTTCGTTTAATTTCTGCACAAGTTTGATTTTATAAGGATACCATTTTTCAAGCTTTAATAGTTTGTGTACCGTTGTTTTGCTAATACCGATATAGCGACTAACTTTACGCACACAATTGTACGCATCTTCTTCAAAACTAAGTAAAACATTTAATGCTGTATCAGTATTTGCAGAGGGACGATCTGATTTGCGTGTATTTTCAACCGTACCAGTTTCTCCAAATTTCTTTTCTATCTTACTGACTGTTGAACGCCGTTATAGGTCTTTCTGGATATTTATCATTAAATAAATTGCACACTTCCATCTGAGTTCGCGATCTGTCTCCATACCCAATCATCATAAGTATTTCAATTTTTTGGTTTTACACTTAACTCCATTTCTACTTCAAATTAAATCTAAGCAATAATTAAAACATTCACGAATACCAAAAATATTGTAGTACTAAACTGTCATTGAACATCAATAAATTACTAAACAAATAATGACATTTCACAAAAAACTAGACGACTATGTTTTTTTTTTTTTTTTTTTTTTTTTTTTTTTTTTTTTTTTTTTTTTTTTTTTTTTTTTTTTTTTAATAGATACGAAATAATGTCTCGTTACTTTATGAGCACACACAGAACTATTGTATTTTTGTCCACCCTGTACCAATTGCAATCAATATGTGATACATTTTTGGAATCAGCTCAACTAGAGTAATCCAAAAATTGAAACAAAATGGGGGTGTTCCATTTAAAAAAAAATGACGGTGACTTCGTTACTCGAAAAGAATAGGATGGTACATCTAATATCAAGCCAACATAACGATGATAAAGTTTGCATAGATCAGAAAAATAAACCTTACATGATATTAGATTGCAATGCGAGTAAGGGTGGCGTGGACAATGCGGATAAGCTTATCAGGGAATATTCGTGTACCAGAAAAACAGCTCGATGGCCATACAGATTATTTATGAACATGCTCGATATTTGTGCCATGAATGCCTTTATATTATACATTCAAAAATATCCTGATTGGCAAAAAAAAATTGTATCGGCGACGACTGTTTCTTCTTCAATTAGGAGACGACCTTGCTCGAAGGGAGAAAAGAGCCTTATTTAAATATAATAAAGATACCGTAAAATCGGGATTGCGGAATAGAAGTAGAAGACCAGCATGTTCCTCAGTCGGCATCCACCGAAAGAAAACGGGCTAGATGCTACAAGCGTCCTCGGAAAAACGACAGGAAAGTCAATACAACGTGCTGCCTCTGTCGGAAGTTTGTATGTGAAACACACCGAAAAAAGAGCAAACATTTGTGTGTACTACCTGTTTATTGGACTAAGTTCGTTTTAAATTTGTTGTAAACTAGGTTTACCTTTTAAATGTTTTTTTTTTATGTTAAACTTTTCGTTATAAGCCGTTATAACCCAAAACATGGATTTTTTTTTCAGTTTTTGTAGTTAAAATAAATAATTTTGCAATAAAAAGTTTTTAAAATGTGTATTATAACATGTTCACACTTCTTAAAATACCTATATTAGATTGGGGTCCTTAAAAGACCCCGCACCGGTCTTTGCGTAGATTCCAAGAGCAAAGGGGTATGAGGGTTAACTAATAAAGAATGTTACGCGTTACTTTATGAGCACACACAAAACTATTGTATTTTTGTCCACCCTGTACCAATTGGAATCAACATGTAATACATTTTTGAAATCAGCTCAGCTAGAGTAATCCGAAAATTGAAACAAAATGGGAGTGTTCTATTAAAAAAAAAAGACTGTGACTTCATTACTCGAAAGTAATTAAATTATTATTTTAAAATACGGTAAATTAAAATCAAAAATCGACGTGTTTCAGGATTATTTCTTAAAATGGCCTGTTTAGCTAAAAATGAACGGACAAACTGTATTAAATTTTCTAAGTAATTTTTTTTTAGATCTTACTGCTTTGCAATTTTTGTTTGTATTCTTCCAATATCTACGTATTAGTAGTTTCCTTCCAAAATACATCTAAGCTTTGAAACGTAGGAAAAGTTGTGCTTTCACAACCGAGGTTTTATTTCATTGCACCATAAGGTTATCAATACTAACATTAAAATTCATTAATTAATAAATAAAATTGCAGATAAACCAGAATGTAAAAAATGTTCGAAAGCTTTACAAGAATTGGAAAACATCGATGACGAAGCTGACCAACTCGGTATTGGATTCGTTAAGATCAACGATGAAAGTTTAGCCGATGAATATAATTTAGGAAGTCTACCATCTCTTGTTTATTACAGACATCAAATACCAATCATCTATGAAGGTTAGTCAAATATTATAGTCAATGGGGGGGGGGGGGGGGGAATTCAACAAAAATATAAAAATATAATATAACTTTTGTCTACAAGCGTGCATGCGGAAAGTTACAACTTTCCGCCCGCATTTACGTGCGGAAAGTTGTACTCTTCCGCACTAGTGCGGAAAGTTGTAACTTTCCGCAGTCTTGTAGAAAAAATACTTTTTGCTAAAATTTTTTTTTAATTCTAGGCGCTTGTAGAAAAAATACTTTTCTAAAATTTTTTTTAATTCTATTCGCTTGTAGAAAAAATACTTTTTGCTAATTTTTTTTTTTTAATTCTAGGCGCTTGTAGAAAAAATACTTTTTGCTAAATTTTGTTTTTTAATTTTAGGCGCTTGTAGAAAAAATACTTTTTGCTAAATTTTTTTTTTAATTCTAGGCGCTTGTAGAAAAAATATTGTTCCTAACACTTGCGTAAAGTATTACTTTCCGCACTTGTTAGGAAAATAACTATATTAACAGTTAGAATTAATCAAATAAAACCCATTGAGTTTAATTATCTATCGTAATTTAAGCTATATTTTTGAATAAATTAATTTAATTTCTAATTATTTGAATATCCCGCCATTACGATCGTGACGTCACTTATGTGCAATGAAGTTACCGTCAAGCCATTAACTGCAAACTTGTAAAAAAGAGAATACGAATGAAAAACAGCTGTTAAATCTCACTTATATACAGACAAAGATGGAGAAAACCATTATTGAAGGTGTACCAAAATTATCGAGCAATACTTCTAGGGGTGATAGAACACCTAAAAATAAGTAATGTTTGTCTAATGAACATATGTCCAAAACCGTTTATTAAGGGTGCGACAACCCCTAGAAAGGGCTTAACGATAATTGGTTTTTCATGAATATCTTCCGAGAGGGGTACTATACAATATTTAAATTTTAGGTAGTACCTAAGGGTACCGGGTGTCCCACTTAACTTTTCGGGGTTTTGATCGCTTATTACTCAAATAGTTTTAGGAATAGAAACATGCGGTTTTCGCCAGTTTTATTGAAATCTATAGAAGTTTTTTTCTCAATAATGGGATATTTTAAGTTCAACTCTCCATTGATCTATGTTAATAATTTTGTATATTGTAGGAGAGTTAACTAAAGAAGATGATGTCTTAGAATGGTTGGTTCAACATAAAAGTACAGGAGATGAAGATGATGTTATCGAAGATGTTACTCTTAAAACTTTATCTACTTTAATTACTAGCGTTGATCATTTAGCTGTTTTATTTTGTAAGTATCAAACACTGTTTGTTATTGCATGAATTATATAAATACTTATTTTAGACGATCATGGATCTGAAGAATCAACACAAGTTCTCGATGATTTAGAACATATAGACGACGATTGTGATAAATACGGAATACAATTTGTCAAAATAGATGATCCTCATGCCGTAAGAGAATACGGTTTAGATTCCTTACCAGCTGTTGTATACTTTGAAAAAGGTATACCAAACATTTACGATGGCGATTTGGAAGAAGAAGAGGAAATTCTTGAATGGCTCATAGAACAACTTGAAAAAGACGAAATTGAAGATGTCACTGACGAAATGTTGGATAAATTGATACGTGACAGCAAATTTTTAGCTGTTCTCTTTTGTAAGTAGAAATTTTTATTGCGGTCCCATGATTTTCATAACAAAAACTATTAATTAACTAAATGTTCGATAGATGGCGTAAAAATTTAAATGTTTATTATCCTCCAATAATACCTGTTAGCGACGACCCATATGGAAACGTAACTAAGCGAAAACGGCCAATAGTATCTTCGAATTAATTTTTTTCTGTGGTCTGTATGTCTGTCTGGTTGACGTCCGCAAAAGCTTAATAAAAATGCCATAACTTTTAAATGCTTCAATATATCGACGTGAAACTTTCACCATTTTTTAAGACCTATGAGTATTACAGTTGAATAGAAAATGAACGGAATCGAAAAATGAATAAGAGTTTTTTCGGGTTTTTCTCCCTTTTTCTTCTAGTTTCGCAGGAAGCACGCTGTAAAAAAACAGTTTGAAATTTTGGAAAAAGATACCTTGAAGTACTGTTAGGAAGCCTGTTGAAATTCGAAATAATCGGAAAGTTTCTTGTAGGTTTTACCGGGTCTTTTATCCGAAAATGTTACCATTTTAAAAAATTCGATATCTCTGAAACCGTAAAAGATATTCAAAAAATAAAAATGGGTAAATGTAGGACTGAAATAGGTCAACAAGTATTTTTGTTTTCAATTTTTCCTCGATTTTTCCATTTCACTAGATTTCATCAACTTTTTTGTCGATTTTTCCAATTTTTCTGATCTCAATGTTTTTTTGTTGATTTTTTCCGATTTTTCCTGGGTTTATTCGATTTTATTTTAAATGTTTCGATTTCTTCGATTTTTTCATTTTTTTCATAATTTCACTAGTTTTCCAATTATTTCCAATTTTTCCATTTTTTTACGATTTGTTCAATTTTTTTTTATAAATCTTTTCAATGTTTTTTACACATTTTCCGATATTTCCTGAATTTTTCGATTCCCCTTGATTTCATCAACTTTTTTTCGATTTTTCCAATTTGTCAAAGTTTTTTTATTTTTTCTGATTTTCCTGGGTTTATTCGGTTTTTTTGAATTTGCTCTAATTGTTTTCTAATTTTGGCCCATTTCCTCTACATTACTCCATTTTTTCGTATTTTTTCATGATTTCTCTATTTTTCCAATTGTCTCCAATTTTTCCCATTTGATCCTTTTTTTGTTAGACCTCAATTTTTTTTTTTAATTTTTCCAATTTTTCTGGATTTTTCGATTTTCCTTAATTTCATCAACTTTTTTTTTCGATTTTTCCAATTTGTCAATGTTTGTTTTTTTTTATTTTTTCCAATTTTCCTGGGTTTATTCGATTTGTTAAATGTCTCAATTTTTTTGATTTTTTCTACTTTTTTCTAATTTTTGCCTATTTTTCCAATTGTTTCCAATTTTTTCATTTTTTTCCGATTTGTTCAATTTTTTTTTAAACCTTTTCAATTTTTTTTTATATTTTTTCCGATTTTTCCTGGTTTTTTCGATTTCACTTGATTTCATCAACTCTTTTTTTGATTTTTCCAATTTTTTTTCTCAATTTTTATAATTTTTTTTTTAATTTTTGCCCATTTCCCCTACACTTCCCCATTTTCCGTATCTTTTCATAATTTCTCTGTTTTTCCAATTTTTTCCGATAAAATTTATCGGCCAATTTCTATAATAAAATACCGGGTGATCCGGAAATGTTTATTAGTAAATTCTTATGGTAAAAAAATATAATGATATTTTTTTAATTTCATTTATTGTCGATTTTTTTAATAGAACACTCTGTATATATCTACTCAATGAAAGATAATCCTTAAAAATAAAATAATTTAATCATTTTTTTAATTAAAATACAACTAATTATACATTTTCGGTAAGAAGAAGAATTAGCCTTTCAAAATATACAGGGTGTATTTTTTAAATAGAAATTTTCATTTAATAAAGTTTTTTCTTAAATCCCCAAATAATTTTTTTCTGATTTTTTCTTATTTTTCTTAATTTTTATATTTTCTAGTTTTTTAATTGTTTTAATTTTTTTCTAATTATTCTACTTTTTATACTTTTTGGTTTTTCAATTTTTTTTATTTTTTCTTAATTCTTCTATTATTTTTTTCACTTCTTCTATTTATTTCAAATTCTTTCAGATATTTTCTGTTTCTTTCCCCAATCACTGATTTATGATAAATAAGTCGCACCGAAGAATCATATTATAGTAATTTAAATAGCACTAATTTTATTCCCCATTCATGAAATTTACTCCCTTAAAAATAGCCTCCCGAATTTCGAAATCTAGTCACCTTAATTTTAATTCTAGAAGAAAATTAGTTTTCATTAGGGATTATACTAAAATAGTAATTTTAGCAGTATTTAAAAAAAAAAAAATTTTATTAAAATATCGGACTTCCTTTTTTCTGCTATTTAAAAATATGACGGCAACATTGCGTTATGTAGACATGATAATTTACAGGTAGCGCCATCTATAAAAAAATATGTGAACTGTAAATTACCCAAGGAAAATGTGCTTGTATTCTAATAAATTGGGTGCAAAAATTGTTTTTATTTTATTATTTTTCGGTTAATGTTAGATAATCCTACCCCCTGATCCTGCGTAAAATAGGGTAGAGCGCCATTAAATATAATTATTCGTTTTAGGACGAGATCTCGCCTAATATAGCCACTAAAAATATGCGGTTTTTTTACGATATTTAAAATATTTATCAGAAAAGCGCATCTGTGCTACTTTTTTTAAAATTTATTTAGAGAAAAAAGTGCCACAGATGCGCTCTAAAGAATTAACTACAAAATAGATTGATGAAAACCGCAGCTTCCTATATTTAATATTAACGGAGCGCCCGTCCAAAAACGATTTGGCGCCTCGTGCACCGTATTTCAGATAAAGGGGAAATTTCTCCTGTGAGACTCCCACCACAATTTTTTAAGCGACCGAGGCGATTCACGTAACTTTTAAAATACGGACTCAAGAAATTTTCAAGCCCATTATTGTTGAGATTATTTTTAGTGCCATTAGTTTCGCGGTATTATTTGTGGATTTTTAAAAAATTTTCTTTTTATCGGAAAGTATGGGGCTAAGGAATAAACGATATTTTCTTAAGAAAAGAAAGAAGAATATAAATGACGAATAGAAAATCGAACAATTTTTAATTTTTTGAGGCATATTGTATACAACTTGCAAGAATTTTCATTTTTGAGACAAACTGTATACATTTGACAATAATTTTTTATTTGGGACGTACTGTAGGTAAAAACATCAAAAGATTTTTGACAAGGAAAAATCTTTTAACGACAAATAATATATACC
This sequence comes from Neocrepidodera transversa, assembly GCA_963243735.1. Lineage (NCBI taxonomy): Eukaryota > Metazoa > Arthropoda > Insecta > Coleoptera > Chrysomelidae > Neocrepidodera > Neocrepidodera transversa. The sequence continues at coordinate 3,718,875 of OY725347.1, read as the reverse complement.
TACTATTTAGAAAATGTATTCCTAAAAAACTCAACTTCAGACACACTGTATAGATCTTACAAGACTTTTTATTTTTAGGACATACTGTATATAAGAATTTTCATTTTTGCGATATACTGTATATATCTTACAAGAATTTTCATTTTTGGGACATGCTGTTATAAGAATTTTCATTTTTGTGGCATACTGTATACCGGGACATATTGTATACATCTTACAAAAATTTCTATTTTTGGGACATGCTGTTATAAGAATTTTAATGTTTGTGGCATACTGTATACCAATAATAGGATTTTTATTTTTGGGACATATTGTATACATCTTACAAAAATTTCAATTTATGGGACATGCTGTTATAAGAATTTTCATTTTTGGGACATACTATATACATTTTACAAGAACTTGTATTTTCATTTTTGTGGCATACTGTATACCACTAATAGGATTTTCATTTTTGGGACATACTGTATATATCTTACAAGAATTTTCATTTTTGGGACATATTGTATGCATCTTACAAAAATTGTTATTTTTGGGACACGCTGTTATAAGAATTTTCATTTTTGTGGCATACTGTATACTACTTACAATAATTTTCATTTTTCGGACATACTGTATACATCATACAAGAATTTCTATTTTTGGGACACGCTGTTATAAGAATTTTCATTTTTGTGGCATACTGTATACTACTTACAATAATTTTCATTTTTCGGACATACTGTATACATCATACAAGAATTTCTATTTTTGGGACATGCTGTTATAAGAATTTTAATTTTTGTGGCATACTGTATACTACTTACAATAATTTTCATTTTTCGGACATACTGTATACATCATACAAGAATTTCTATTTTTGGGACATGCTGTTATAAGAATTTTAATTTTTGGGACATACTATATACATTTTACAAGAATTTGTATTTTTTTGACATGCTGTTATAAGATTTTTCATTTTTGTGGCATACTGTATACCACTACTTAATAGAATTTTCATTTTTGTGACATATTGTATACATCTTACAAAAATTTCTGTTTTTGGGACATGCTGTTATAAGAATTTTAATTTTTGTGGCATACTGTATACTACTTACAATAATTTTCATTTTTCGGACATACTGTATACATCATACAAAAATTTCAATTTTTGGGACATGCTGTTATAAGAATTTTCATTTTTGGGACATACTATATACATTTTACAAGAATTTGTATTTTTTTGACATGCTGTTATAAGAATTTTCATTTTTGTGGCATACTGTATACCACTAATAGGATTTTCATTTTTGGGACATACTGTATATATCTTACAAAAAGTTTTTTTTGGGACATTTACTGGTATAAACCAAGAGATTTTCTGAAAAGGAAAAATCTTTTAAAGACAAATATTATATACCATCTATTTAGAAAATGTATTAATAAAAAAACCAAGCTTGAGACATACCGTATACATCTTCCAAGAATTTTATTTTTGGGACACACTGTATATATTTCAAAAACTACAACTACTTCTAAAAATTACTTCGTTTGGTTTGAATTAAAATTTGCCATTTCATTTAACTCTTGGAGTCCGACCCTGTTCTTTAAATAACGACAAACCGATCGAAACCGAAACTCTACGAACCTCGGCTAACGAATGAATTGCAGATTAAGTAGTAGGGATAATATTTGTCTTATTTATAATTATTTTAGAGACAGAACGATATCTAGTATTTTAGTGATTAGAAGCTCATGTCGAATTGAATATTTAATTTGTTTTTTGCATTATATTAAGGAAAGATGAATCTGCAGATTGCTCGAATTCTTTTTTTTTAATAATACGTTTTTAATATAGTAATTGTAAGGTAAAGTTTTATTATTTTTAATAATTTCACCAAACCTTATATTTTTTCCCAAGCGAAATGGTTGGTTTTTTCAAAAAAAAAATTCGACGAAATTGTAGATTAATCCTTTTTCTTTGTTACAAAACAAAAAGTAGTGAAATTTATTCAGTATTGTATTCTCTATCACTAAAACCAAATGCATGAAATTTAAACGTTTTGACGTTGTTGGAGCGCGAAGCAATTGCTCTTAATCTACTAATTTATTTTTTAGATAACGACGATGACAGAAAATCCCAAAAAGTCCTTAACGAACTTGAAAACATCGACGACGAATGCGACCAGCTCGGAATCGTTTTCGTGAAAATCGATAACGATGACGAAGCTAAAGAATATGGTATCGAAAAATTACCCTCTATGATTTATTTCGAAGATGGAATCCCGACGCTTTACGAAGGTAATCTCGAAGAGGAAGAAAAAGTACTGAAATGGCTCGAACATCAAGTCAAACATGACGAAATTGAGGACGTCACTGATGAAATGTTGGATATTTTAATTAAAAAGAAAAGTCATGTTGCAGTACTATTTTGTAAGTTTAATTATATAAGTATAATAAATATTATTGACGCCGCAAATAAATTTATTTTTTAGATGATAAAAATCAAAAGAAAAGTCAAAAAGTATTAATAGAACTAGAAAATATCGATGATGAATGCGATCAAAATAGCATCGCATTTGTAAAAATTGATAATGTCGACGAAGCTAAAGAATACGGTATTGATACTATTCCAAGTTTGGTATTATTTGAAAAACAAATACCACATCTTTATGAAGGAGATTTGACAAAAGAAGAAGAACTTCTAGGATGGTTATTACATCAAAAAAGACATAGCGAAATACCCGATATCACTGATGAGATGATGGATTTATTAATCGATTCGCAAAAATATCTTGCAGTATTATTTTGTTAGTATTTTTTTATTCAACTAGAGTAAAATAATCAAAAATTGTCCAAAAAATTTCAAAAAAATCTCAAATTCAACATTTCTTTATTTTAATAATTCGAGAAAAAAATGCAATTTTACTTTAATCTAGAGTCCCATAATTTTCAAAATTCGTGTATGGAAAAATGCACTGTTGCCAGATGTCCAAAAATTTTCAAAAAAATCTCAAAAATTCAACATTTCTTTATTTTAATAATTCGAGAAAAAATGCTTTTTTACTTTAATCTAGAGTCCCATAATTTTTAAAATTTGTGTATGGAAAAATGCACTGTTGCCAGATGTCCAAAAATTTTCAAAAAAAACTCAAAAATTCAACATTTCTTTATTTTAATAATTCGAGAAAAAAATGCTTTTTTACTTTAATCTAGAGTCCCATAATTTTTAAAATTTGTGTATGGAAAAATGCACTGTTGCCAGATGTCCAAAAAATTTCAAAAAAAACTCAAAAATTCAACATTTCTTTATTTTAATAATTCGAGAAAAAAATGCTTTTTTACTTTAATCTAGAGTCCCATAATTTTTAAAATTTGTGTATGGAAAAATGCACTGTTGCCAGATGTCCAAAAAATTTCAAAAAAAACTCAAAAATTCAACATTTCTTTATTTAAATAATTCGAGAAAAAAATGCTTTTTTACTTTAATCTAGAGTGCCATAATTTTTAAAATTTGTGTATGGAAAAATGCACTGTTGCCAGATATCCAAAAATTTTCAAAAAAATCTCAAAAATTCAACATTTCTTTATTTTAATAATTCGAGAAAAAAATGCTTTTTTACTTTAATCTAGAGTGCCATAATTTTTAAAATTTGTGTATGGAAAAATGCACTGTTGCCAGATATCCAAAAATTTTCAAAAAAATCTCAAAAATTCAACATTTCTTTATTTTAATAATTCGAGAAAAAAATGCTTTTTTACTTTAATCTAGAGTGCCATAATTTTTAAAATTTGTGTATGGAAAAATGCACTGTTGCCAGATGTCCAAAAATTTTCAAAAAAATCTCAAAAATTCAACATTTCTTTATTTTAATAATTCGAGAAAAAAATGCTTTTTTACTTTAATCTAAAGTCCCATAATTTTTAAAATTTGTGTATGGAAAAATGCACTGTTGCCAGATGTCCAAAAAATTTCAAAAAAAACTCAAAAATTCAATATTTCTTTATTTAAATAATTCGAGAAAAAAATGCTTTTTTACTTTAATCTAGAGTGCCATAATTTTTAAAATTTGTGTATGGAAAAATGCACTGTTGCCAGATGTCCAAAAAATTTCAAAAAAAACTCAAAAATTCAACATTTCTTTATTTTAATAATTCGAGAAAAAAATGCTTTTTTACTTTAATCTAGAGTCCCATAATTTTTAAAATTTGTGTATGGAAAAATGCACTGTTGCCAGATGTCCAAAAAATTTCAAAAAAAACTCAAAAATTCAACATTTCTTTATTTAAATAATTCGAGAAAAAAATGCTTTTTTACTTTAATCTAGAGTGCCATAATTTTTAAAATTTGTGTATGGAAAAATGCACTGTTGCCAGATATCCAAAAATTTTCAAAAAAATCTCAAAAATTCAACATTTCTTTATTTTAATAATTCGAGAAAAAAATGCTTTTTTACTTTAATCTAGAGTGCCATAATTTTTAAAATTTGTGTATGGAAAAATGCACTGTTGCCAGATATCCAAAAATTTTCAAAAAAATCTCAAAAATTCAACATTTCTTTATTTTAATAATTCGAGAAAAAAATGCTTTTTTACTTTAATCTAGAGTGCCATAATTTTTAAAATTTGTGTATGGAAAAATGCACTGTTGCCAGATGTCCAAAAATTTTCAAAAAAATCTCAAAAATTCAACATTTCTTTATTTTAATAATTCGAGAAAAAAATGCTTTTTTACTTTAATCTTAAGTCCCATAATTTTTAAAATTTGTGTATGGAAAAATGCACTGTTGCCAGATGTCCAAAAAATTTCAAAAAAAACTCAAAAATTCAATATTTCTTTATTTAAATAATTCGAGAAAAAAATGCTTTTTTACTTTAATCTAGAGTGCCATAATTTTTAAAATTTGTGTATGGAAAAATGCACTGTTGCCAGATGTCCAAAAATTTTCAAAAAAAACTCAAAAATTCAACATTTCTTTATTTTAATAATTCGAGAAAAAAATGCTTTTTTACTTTAATCTAGAGTCCCATAATTTTCAAAATTTGTGTGTGGAAAAATTCACTGTTGCCAAATGTCCAAAAATTTTCAAAAAAAACTCAAAAATTCAACATTTCTTTATTTTAATAATTCGAGAAAAAAATGCTTTTTTACTTTAATCTAGAGTCCCATAATTTTCAAAATTTGTGTGTGGAAAAATTCACTGTTGCCAAATGTCCAAAAATTTTCAAAAAAATCTCAAAAATTCAACATTTCTTTATTTAAATAATTCGAGAGAGAAAAAAATGCATTTTTACTTGAATCCAGATTACCATAAATTAATTTAGAGTCAAAATTCGTGTGTGGAAAAATACACTGTTGCATTTTTTACAAAAATATGTTCAATATTGTCGATAAAAATTAAAATTGTCAAAATTTTTTTAACAAAATCTCAAAATTCAACATTTCTTTATTTAAATAATTCGAGAGAGAAAAAAATGCATTTTTACTTGAATCCAGATTACCATAAATTAGTTTAGAGTCAAAATTCGTGTGTGGAAAAATATACTGTTGCTTTTTTTACAAAAATGTGTTCAATATTGTGGATAAAAATTGAAATTGTCTAAAATTTTTTTTACAAAATCTCAAAAATTCAACATTTCTTTATTTAAATAATTCGAGAGAAAAAAATGCATTTTTACTTGAATCTAGATTACCATAATTTAATTTAGAATCAAAATTCGTATGTGGAAAAATGCATTATTGTTTTTTTTACAAAAATATGTTCAATATTGTCGATAAAAATTAAAATTGTCAAATTTTTTTTAACAAAATCTCAAAAATTCAACATTTCTTTATTTTAATAATTCGAGAGATAAAAAATGCATTTTTACTTTAATTTAAAGTCCCACAATTTTCTAAATTCGTCTGTGGAAAAATGCACTGTTGTCAAATGTCCAAAAATTTTCAACAAAATTCCAAAATTCAATATTTCTTTATTTTAATAATTCGAGAGAGAAAAAAATGCATTTTTACTTTAATCCAGATTACCATAATTTAATTTAGAGTCAAAAATTCGTGAGTGGAAAAATTCACTGTTGTCAAATTGTCCAAAAATTTTCAAAAAAATATTAACATTTCTTTATTTTAATACTTCCAGAGCAAAAAAATACATTTTTATTTTAATCAAGGGTCCCATAATTTCATTTAAAGTCAACATTCGTGTGTGGGAAAATACACTGTTGCCAAATTGTCCAAAAATTTTCAAAAAAATCTCAAAATTCAACATTTCTTTATTTTAATGGTTCCAGAGCCAAAAATGCATTTTTACTTTAATCTAGAGTCCCATATATTTCAAAATTTGTGTGTGGAAAAATGCACAGTTGCCAAATGTCTAAAAATTTTCAAAAAAATCTCAAAAATTCAACATTTCTTTATTTTAATAATTCGAGAGAAAAAAATGCATTTTTGCTTTAATCCAGATTACCATAATTTAATTTAGAGTCAAAATTCGTATGTGGAAAAATATGGCTATGGCTTTTTTACAAAAATTTGTTCAATATTGTCGATAAAAATTAAAATTGTCTAAAATTTTTTAACAAAATCTCAAAATTCAACATTTCTTTATTTTAATAATTCGAGAGAGAAAAATGCATTTTTATTTTAATCTAGAGTCCCATAATTTAATTTAGAGTAAAAATTCGCATGTGGAAAAATGCACTATTGCTTTTTTTACAAAAATTTGTTCGATATTGTCAATAAAAATTGAAATTGTTTTAAATTATCAAAAAAATCTCAAAATTCAAAATTTCTTAATTTTAATGATTCCAGCACCAAAAATGCATTTTTACTTTAATCCAGAGTCCCATAATTTAATTTAGAGTAAAAATTCTTGTTGCTTTTTTTAGAAAAATTTGTTCGAAATTGTCGATAAAAATTAAAATGCTCCAAAAATTTAAAAACATTTTTAATATTTTTAGACGATAAAGATGACAAACAAGATATAAGAGTTCTTAACGAACTTGAAAACATCGACGACGATTTAGAAAAAGAAGGAATAGTAATAGTAAGAATCGATAATGATGCTGAAGCTAAAGAATTCGGTATAGATCATCTACCGACATTGGTCTATTTCGAAGATAAAATTCCATCAATTTACGAAGGCGATCTAATGAATGAAGATGAAGTACTGAAATGGCTTATTGAACAAAAAACAACTGCTACCATCGAAGAAGTTACAGATGAAATTCTCGAAGATTTAATACAAGAACATGAATATGTCGTTGTTTATTTCAGTGGGAATTGCGAACAAGGTCAAGAATGCGATAACATTCTAAACGAATTAGAAAATATTGATGATGAATTAGATGAAAACGGTATAATTTTCGTTACGACTGAAGATTTGGTGATTGCTAAAAAATACAACATTAAAGCATTTCCAAAATTAGTTTTCTTTAGAAATAAAGAACCGTTAGTGTATACAGGCGATATTGAAGATGAAGATGAAGTTTTAGCTTGGTTAACTGATGAAGATACTTTAGAAATTCCCGATCGTATCGAAGAAGTTAATACGAAAATGTTGGATAAAATTTTGGGTGAAAACGAACATGTTGTCGTGTATTTTTGTAAGTAAATCATTTTATACTTTATAATATTTTTAATATATTTTATTTATATAGATAAAGAGGGTGATAAAAGATCGCAAAAAATTCTACAAGAATTAGAAAATATTGACGATGAATGCGAAGATAAAGATATAGATTTCGTTAAAATATCTGATGAAGGGATCCAAAAAGAATACGATCTACCATCTCTACCAGCCGTCGTATTCTACAGGAATAGATTTAGGGAGATTTATACAGGTGATTTAATGCACGAAGAAGCCATATTGGAATGGGTTTTAAATCTACGCGATTCTGCTCCTGATGTTATTGAAAATGTCGACAGAAAAACATTACAGGTAGGTAGGTATTTATTTAACTTTTATACTTATAACACCTTTAAAAAAATCGGTTATGTCACTTCAAAATTTTCCCGACGAGTATCCAGATACGAATATTTTTATAAACCATCAAATTTCAGCTCAATCGGATTAAACGTGTAAGCTCTTAACGTGGACAATTTATAATGAAACACTCTGTATATTTACCTATGGTTAAGAATTTTAGCCAAAAAATCAATCTTTTAAAGAGTGTATAACACGTATAAGAAAATTATTTTGAAAATACACTGAAGAAAAGCTTTCAAAATTTCTGAAAATAATAAAAATGACAAAAGAATTAAAAAAAAAAACAAAAGTACTATAAAGAACTATTAGAAACTTTCATAATTTCTAAAAAAAATGAAGACTTCAGATTTAATAAAAAATTGGTATCAGTTTTTGAAGAAATAAAAGAAACGGTCAAAAATAAAAAATCTTTCAAAATTTCTAAAATAATAAAATTGCCAAAAAAGTGATTAAAATTGTTAATAAAAATGAAGAAAAAATTACGTTCAAAATTACTAAAAAAAAAATTAAAAAAATAGTTTAAAATTGCTGAATATAAAAAAATATTAAAAATTTTAAAAAAATACAATAATAAATTAATAATTAAAAAAAATATCAGGCATCAAAAATTTGTAAAAAAAATTACGGAAAATATTTAAGGTTTAATAAAAATTAGATATAAATTGTCAAAAAATGAGAAAACTTTTGAAGAAATAAAAAAAACTGTAAAAAATGAATAAAAGCTTTCAAAATTTCTAAAATAATAAAATTGACAAAAAAATGATTAAAATTGTTAAAAAAAATGAAGAAAAAATTACGTTCAAAATTACTAAAAAAAAATTAAATAAGAAGAAATAGTTCAAAATTGTTGAATATAAAAAAATATTAAAAAATTTTAAAAAAACACAATAAAAAATTAATAATTAAAAAAAATATCAGACATCAAAAATTTGTAAAAAAAATTACGGAAAATATTTCAGGTTTAATAAAAAATTGATATAAATTGTCAAAAAATGAGAAAGCTTTTGAAGAAATAAAAGAAACTGTCAAAAATGAATGAAAGCTTTCAAAATTGCTAAAATAATAAAATTGCCAAAAAAGTGATTAAAATTGTTAAAAAAAATGAAGAATAAATTACGTTCAAAATTACTAAAAAAAAAATAAAAAAAGAAATAGTTCAAAATTGCTGAATATAAAAAATATTAAAAGATTTTAAAAAAACACAATAAAAAATTAATAATTAAAAAAAATATCAGACATCAAAAATTTGTAAAAAAAATTACGGAAAATATTTAAGGTTTAATAAAAAATTGATATAAATTGTCAAAAAATGAGAAAACTTTTGAAGAAATAAAAAATCTGTAAAAAATGAATAAAAGCTTTCAAAATTTCTAAAATAATAAAATTGCCAAAAAAATGATTAAAATTGTTTAAAAAAATGAAGAAAAAATTACGTTCAAAATTACTAAAAAAAAATTAAAAAAAGAAGAAATAGTTCAAAATTGCTGAATATAAAAAATATTAAAAGATTTTAAAAAAACACAATAAAAAATTAATAATTAAAAAAAATATCAGACATCAAAAATTTGTAAAAAAAATTACGGAAAATATTTAAGGTTTAATAAAAAATTGATATAAATTGTCAAAAAATGAGAAAACTTTTGAAGAAATAAAAAATCTGTAAAAAATGAATAAAAGCTTTCAAAATTTCTAAAATAATAAAATTGCCAAAAAAATGATTAAAATTGTTAAAAAAAATGAAGAAAAAATTACGTTCAAAATTACTAAAAAAAAATTAAAAAAAGAAGAAATAGTTCAAAATTGCTGAATATAAAAAATATTAAAAGATTTTAAAAAAACACAATAAAAAATTAATAATTAAAAAAAATATCAGACATCAAAAATTTGTAAAAAAAATTACGGAAAATATTTAAGGTTTAATAAAAAATTGATATAAATTGTCAAAAAATGAGAAAACTTTTGAAGAAATAAAAAATCTGTAAAAAATGAATAAAAGCTTTCAAAATTTCTAAAATAATAAAATTGCCAAAAAAATGATTAAAATTGTTAAAAAAAATGAAGAAAAAATTACGTTCAAAATTACTAAAAAAAAATTAAAAAAAGAAGAAATAGTTCAAAATTGCTGAATATAAAAAAATATTAAAAGATTTTAAAAAAACACAATAAAAAATTAATAATTAAAATAAATATCAGACATCAAAAATTTGTAAAAAAAACTACGGAAAATATTTAAGGTTTAATAAAAATTTGATATAAATTGTCAAAAAATGAGAAAACTTTTGAAGAAATAAAAGAAACTGTCAAAAATGAATGAAAGCTTTCAAAATTGCCAAAGATTGTTAGAAGCTGTCAAAAAAATTTAATAAAGGAGAAATAGTTCAAAATTGATGAAAATAATAAAAAAGCCAAAAAAAAAATGAAAAAAGGTTTAATAAAAAAATTGAAAGAATCTGTCAAAAATGAAGAAAGTTTTCAAAATTGCTAAAAACTGTTGGGATCTGTCAAAAAAAAAAAACAAAAAAAGAAGAAATAATTGTGTCTGTCTGTCTGTGTGTATTCGTCCACGATAGAGGCCGCACGTTTAATCCGATTTAGCTGAAATTTGGTATATCGGTTTGGGTTACAAACGGAAGTGTCACTATCAAAAAATGACAGATGCAATATGTCACGGAATTTGACTTGCAATATGTCATTTGAAAGCCCTTGAAAAACTCTATTCAGAACAGTCAAAATTAATTCTCCAACTGTCACCTGTCAAAAATAAAAAAATATTAAATATCTGAAAAAATTTACGTGGATATTCATTGGGAAAATTTTGGAGTGACGCAAACGGTTTTTTAAAATCTTTATAGATTTTTTATTGAAACTTTTGAAATTTTTAGAAAATCTTGAAATTTTTACATTTTTAAAATTGTTGAAAAAATTTACACATTTTTTGAATATTTATCAAAATTCCTGAAATTTTTAATCAAAATTCTTGAAATTTTTGAAATATTTGGAGATTTTTGATTAAAAATTTTTAAATTTGTATCAAATTTACTGATACCTTTGATCACAGTTCTTAAAATTTTTGAAATCTACAAAAACTGGAAATTTTTACACGTTTTTAAAATTTTTATAGTTTTTTTATTGAAACTTTTGAAACTATTACAAAATCTTGAAATTTTTACTCATTTTTAAATTTTTTGAAATATTTGTATTTTTTATTGAATTTTTTTAAATTTTTATCATAGTTCCTGAAATTTTTTATCTAAGTTCTTGAAATTTTTAAAATCTAGATTTTTTATTGAAATTTTTGAAACATTTAGAGATTTTTTATTGATATTTTTTAAATTTTTATCAAATTTCCAGAAATTTTGATCTCAGTTCTTGAAATTTTTGAAAATTTTACAAAATTTGGAACTTTTTACACGTTTAAAATCTTTATAGAATTTTTATTGAAACCATTGAAATTTTAACAAAATTTTAAAATTTTTACATATTTTTAAAATTTTTCAAATATATTTTTGATTGATATTTTTTTAATTTTTGTCGAAATTCCTGAAAGTTTTTATCAAAGTTCTTGAAATTTTTGAAAACTACAAAATCTAGAACTTTTTACACATTTTTAAAATCTTTATAGAATTTTTATTGAAATCATTGAAATTTTTACAAGATTTTGAAATTTTTACACATTTTTAAAACATTTACACATTTTTGATTATTTTTTACATTTTTGTCAAAATTCCTAAGTTTTTATCATTGTTCTTGAAATTTTTGAAATCTACAAAAACTGGAAATTTTCGCACGTTTTTAAATTTTTTATGGTTTTTTTTATTAAAACTTTTGAAATTATTACAAAATCCTGAAATTCTTACACATTTTTAATTTTTTTTAAATATTTGGATTTTTTATTGAATTTTTATCATAGTTCCTAAAATTTTGATCTCAGTTCTTGAAATTTTTACATATTTTTAATTTTTTTTAAATATTACACATTTTTGATTGAAATTTTTTAAATTTTTGTCAAAATTCCTGAAAGTTTTTATCAAAGCTCTTGAAATTTTTGAAATCTACAAAAACTGGAAATTTTTACGCTTTTAAAATTTTTATAGTTTTTAATTGAAATCATTGATATTTTTACAAAATTTTGAAATTTTTACACATTTTTAAAAATTTTGAAATATTTACACATTTTTGATTATTTTTTAAATTTTTGTCAAAATTCCTGAAAGTTTTTATCAAAGTTGTTGAAATTTTTGAAATCTAGATTTTTTTATTGCAGTTTGTGAAACATTTATTAAAAATTTTTTAAATTTTTATCAAAGTTCCTGAATTTTTAATCTCAGTTCTTGAAATTTTTGAAAACTACAAAATTTGAAACTTTTTGGAAAGTATTGTGAACGAGCTAAAAACATTTTCGAGCTAGAGATGGAAATTTCACCTGAGATGATTAAGACCATTTCCAGATGAAAGTCTGTCTGTCTGTGTATATTCTTCCATGATAGAGGCCACATGTTTAATCCGATTGAGCTGAAATTTGGTATATGAGTTTCAGTTACCCGTCGGAAAAAACCATCAGTTTTTGTATGACATCTGTCAAACGAAAGTGTCACTGTCAAAAATAACAGATGCACAGAATTTCACTTCCAATATTTCATTTGAAAAACTCTATTCAGAACAGTCAAAATAATTTATCCAACTGTCACCTGTCAAAAGTAAAAAAATGTCAAAATTTAAAACTTTAACATTAAATATCTGAAAAATTATTCGTGGATATTCGTCGGGAAAATTTTGGGGCGACACAACTGATTTTTTCAGATATTAAGTGAAAGTTTCAAACTTTTACATTTTTTATTTTTGACAGGTGACAGTTAGAAAAATAATTTTGACTGTTCTGAATAGTTTTTCAAGAGCTTTCAAATGACATATTGCATCTGTCATTTTTTAATAGGGACACTTCCGTCGTACAAAAACTAATGAGTTCTTATGACGGGTAACCCAAACCCATATACTAAATTTCAGCTCAATCGGATTAAACGTGGAATAATACACACAGACAGACAGACTTCCATCTAGAAATCGTCTCAGGTGACTTCAAAATGAATATTTCCATCTTTATCTCGAAATTTTTTTTAGCTTATTCACAATACTTTCCCTTCTCGGATGGTGGATCGGGAAAGTAAAAAACTTGACAAAATTATAATTTTTTTTGTTTTTTTGAAGGTTCTCATAAATGATGTTGAACATTTGGCCGTTTTATTCTATAGCAACGACTGCGATGATTGTACGGAAATTCTAGAAGAGTTGGAAACGATCGATGATGATACCGATAAACATGGAATACAATTTGTAAAATCTATGGATGCTAAATTGGCTTCGGAAATTGGAATATTTAGTTTTCCGGCTTTAGTTTATTATGAAACGGGTGTCCCGATTATGTATGATGGTAAGCAAAGTGTTTTCTTGAAAAAAAAAATGAAAAAAAAAACAAAAAAAAAAGATTATTTCGATTATAGTTTCTAAATTTTTTAATCTTATAGGCGACCTTAAGAATGAGGACAAAGTTTTGGAATGGCTAGTTGAACAGAAAAGTAAGAATATAAAGTTTACATAATTTTTATCTGTAATATTGTCAAAATAATTAATTTTTATCTAAAAAAAAAAATCAAAAAATTAAAAACAAGAAAAAAACTTTTAATTGGCTTCTCCATGCGAAAATAAGCGAGGTGTGATGCATGACATGGGCCTGCATGTTGCTCTAATTTCATAGGTAACGATGACGATAATGAAGACGACGACGATGATGACGACGACGATAACAATAATGATAACGACAACGACGACGATGATGATGATGATGATGATAATGACGACGACGACGATGATGATGATGACGATATTGGAAGTGGTTTAGAACATATCAATAAGTTGTATAAGGGGAAAACAACAGGTAAAAGTGAACCTTCTAGGTTCACTAGAATTAAATGACTTTTGTCTTTGTCGAAATCAGATAAAAAAAAACATAGTACAATCACTATTATGCAAAAAATACCTTTACAATTAATTACCATGCAAAAGGCATTATTGAATTATTATTTATTGGAACTTAATGCGGTAGGAATTAATTGGACAAATGTAGAGCGCGGCCACCTTGATTTTGTTTTTAATTCATGTCAATATTAGAGTGGATGAAATTATAGCAATTTTATAATGAAAAAGAAAAAAAAATAAGGAAAAAATAGAGAAAACAAGAAAAAATGGAGAAAATAGGAAAAATAAGGAAAAGGGAAAAATAGGCAAGAATATGGGAAAAGTAGGGATAATAGGAAAAAACAAAGTGAAATAGGGAAAATAAAACAAAATAAGAACAAACAGGGAAAAATAGAGAAAAATAAACAAAAAAGAGGGAAAAAATAGGTGAAAATAGTTATAAATAATAAAAAATGGTGTAAAATAGGAAAAAAAGCAAAAATAAACAAAACTAGGGAAAAAAATTGGAACAGTTGGAAAAAATTGGTAAAGTTTAAAAAAAGAGGAATAAAAGAAAAATTGAAAAATTGGAATAAATTGGGGAAAATTGAAAAATTTCAAAATTTGAAAAAAAAAAAAAGAATTGAAAAAATAAGAATTTAAAAAGATGGAACAAAATTGGAAAGACCTGAGCAAAAAAATTGGAAAAAAATTAAAAATGGTGCAGAATAGAAAAAAAAATCAAAAATAGGCAAAAAATTGGAAAAGTTGGAAAAAAATGGAAGAATTGAAAGAAACTAAAAAAAAGCAGAAAAAATTGAAACTTGAACAATTGGACGAATTTTAAAAAATTTGAACAATTGGAAGAGTTGAAAGAAATAAAAAAAATGGGACAGAATTGCAAAAATTGGAAAAAGTTGGAAAAAATAGAAGAATTAAAAAAACTGGAAAAATAGCAAAAATTGAAAAAACTAGAAGAATTGAAAAAATTCGGAAGAATTGGAAAAATTGGAGAAAATCATGAAAAAATTGGGAAAAAAATTAAAAAATGTGCAAAATTGAAAAAAAAGCAAAAATATGGAAAAAAAATTGGAAAGAGTTGGAAAAAATGGAAGAATTTAAAAAAATTGGAAAAATTGAAAAAAATTGGCGAAAATTGGAAAAAATGGAAGAATTGTAAAAAATTGGAGGAATTGGAAAAATTGGAAAAACATGAAGAAATTGTAGAAAAACATGAAAGAATTGAAAAAAAATTAAAAATGGTGCAAAACAGAAAAAAAAAGCAGTAATAGGGAAAAAACTGCAAAAAAGTTGGAAAAAATGAAAGAATTGAAAAAAATTGGAAAAATCAAAAAAAATGGAAAAAAATCGAGAAAATGGAAAAAAAATCGAGAAAATAGAAAAAATTGAAAAAAAAACTACAAAAAAACTGGAAAAAATTGGAAAAGTTGGAAAAAATTTGAAAAATTGAAAAAACTGAAAGAATTGAAAGAAAATTGGAAATATTTAGAAAAACTACTAAACAGTTGGAAAAAAATTGAAAAAACGGAAAATATTGAAAAAAAAAACTAAAAAGAAAAGAAGAAAAAGAGAGAGAAAGAAAACAATTTTTTTTATTTTCCAATTAATTCGAGATGCGCCATAAACTTCTTGGGATTATTCAACGGATTTTTCAAGATTTTTAGAAAAAAAAAATTAAGGATTATTTATTAACCTCAGTATTAGTTTTGTGATGGCAAAAAAAATTTCTTACCCCTACTTTTTATTATTTTTCTCGACGATTCCGAGAACCCTGAGTCCGAAAATGCAAAAAAAAATCCTGTCCGGACATCTGAACTGAAAAAAATTGGAAAAACTCGAAAAAAATCGGGAAAATGAAAAAAACGGAGAAAATTGAAAAAAAAAGAAACTGGTAAAAAAAACGGAAAAAATTCTAAGAATTCGGTTAATAAAAGCGAGTTCGAAAAGCAAATTTTACTTCTCATTGCAAACCGATACTTAACTTACATGAAAATAATTAAAGCGTCGAATAAATACAAAATATTCAGCTGCGAAGCTTTGCAAATCAAAACGTATTGTGATACATCTCAAATTAACTATTTGTTAGTAAAATATCTAAAAGAGGTTATGTTTTTAGTATTTAATATAGAATATTGCACAATTATGAAACAAATTTTGGTTTCATGTGAATTTTCGGTGCACACGGATTGGAAAAATACTAATACTTTAATCCTATTGCTAAATGATGACCGGCTAATGCCGGACGCGAACTGCAAAAAGTATTTATTTTTGTTATGGTTTTTGTTTTTAAATTTTTAGTTTTCATATCGTTTAACCCCTGTAACATAAAAACTATCAAGGAGATTAAAACTTGCTGACTGTTGAAAGAAAGATAAAATAATATTCTATATTTAAGAATTTTTTCAAAATTTTAGATAAAACATTGTGGTTGTGAGAATAAGGAGAGATTACAACTATAAGGATTTTTTAATTTCCCCTCTTTTGGTTTCTCCCTTTTCTCAAGGTCACAATTTTTGCTGAAATTTTTTGAAAAAATTCTCATTTATAGTATTTTTTATTCCCTTTTCGGTAGTATTAATTCCAATTTACTTCATTATTTATTTATTTTTTTTAAGTGATAAAAATTGCATTTTTGTCTTATAATTTATAGTTTTCATATCGTTTAACCCCTGTAACATAAAAACTATCAATGTTATTAAAATGTGCCGACTGTTGATAGAAAAAGAAAACCATATTCCATATTTAAGAATTTTTTCAAAATTTTAGATAAAAAATTGTGGTTGTGAGAATAGGGAGAGACCACAACTATAACGATTTTTTAATTTCCCCTCTTTTGGTTTCTCCCTTTTCTCAAGGTCACAATTTTTGCTGAAAATTTCTGAAAAAAATTCTCATTTATAGTATTTTTTATTCTCTTTTCGGTGGTATTAATTCCAATTTAATACATTATTTATTTATTTTTGTTAAGTGATAAAAAATGCATTTTTGTCTTATAATTTATAGTTTTCATATCGTTTAACCCCTGTAACATAAAAACTATCAATGTTATTAAAATTTGCCGACTGTTGATAGAAAAAGAAAACCATATTCTATATTTAAGAATTTTTTCAAAACTTTAGATAAAAAATTGTGGTTGTGAGAATAGGGAGAGACCACAACTATAACGATTTTTTAATTTCCCCTCTTTTGGTTTCTCCCTTTTCTCAAGGTCACAATTTTTGCTGAAAATTTCTGAAAAAAATTCTCATTTATAGTATTTTTTATTCTCTTTTCGGTGGTATTAATTCCAATTTAATACATTATTTATTTATTTTTGTAACGTGATAAAAAATGCATTTTTGTCTTATAATTTATAGTTTTCATATCGTTTAACCCCTGTAACATAAAAACTATCAATGTTATTAAAATTTGCCGACTGTTGATAGAAAAAGAAAACCATATTCTATATTTAAGAATTTTTTCAAAATTTTAGATAAAAAATTGTGGTTGTGAGAATAGGGAGAGACCACAACTATAACGATTTTTTAATTTCCCCTCTTTTGGTTTCTCCCTTTTCTCAAGGTCACAATTTTTGCTGAAAATTTCTGAAAAAAATTCTCATTTATAGTATTTTTTATTCTCTTTTCGGTGGTATTAATTCCAATTTAATACATTATTTATTTATTTTTGTAACGTGATAAAAAATGCATTTTTGTCTTATAATTTATAGTTTTCATATCGTTTAACCCCTGTAACATAAAAACTATCAATGTTATTAAAATTTGCCGACTGTTGATAGAAAAAGAAAACCATATTCTATATTTAAGAATTTTTTCAAAATTTTAGATAAAAAATTGTGGTTGTGAGAATAGGGAGAGACCACAACTATAACGATTTTTTAATTTCCCCTCTTTTGGTTTCTCCCTTTTCTCAAGGTCACAATTTTTGCTGAAAATTTTTGAAAAAATTCTCATTTATAGTATTTTTTATTCCCTTTTCGGTGGTATTAATTCCAATTTAATACATTATTTATTTTTTTTTGTTAAGTGATAAAAAATGCATTTTTGCCTGTAAATTTTTAGTTTTCATATCGTTTATCCCCTGTAACATAAAAACTATCAACGTTATTAAAACTTGCCGACTGTTGATAGAAAGAGAAAACCATATTCTATATTTAAGAATTTTTTCAAAATTTTAGATAAAAAATTGTGGTTGTGAGAATAGGGATAGACCACAACTATAACGATTTTTTAATTTCCCCTCTTTTGGTTTCTCCCTTTTCTCAAGGTCACACTTTTTGCTGAAAAATTTTGAAAAAATTCCTATTTATAGTATTTTTTTATTCCCTTTTCAGTGGTGTTAATTCCAATTTAATATATTATTTATTTATTTTTGTTAAGTGATAAAAAATGCATTTTTGTCTATAAATTTATAGTTTTCATATCGTTTAACCCCCATATTGTATATCACCTCATCCAAATATTTTTTGTACATTTCTTTGACGGACTAAAAATTTTGGAAATGCAAATATTTACCTATCATTTTGGGATTACCTGACCCTACTAATATATTTTTGCAATTCGTGTATTGGATTAATTCAATATTTAAATTCATTTTTACAGTTCGAGTACCTACTTAAATTCTAGGGATTAAAATTTTTGCAGTTCGATTTTTTAACTCTAGTGCATTTGAATGAAACTTTAATTCAATTGAGAAAATAGTAGGTAGTAGATACCACCCAAAAAAATATGTTCCTTGAAAATTACTAAGTAACTGGTTATAAATATTCAGATATTTTCATAATAAAAAATAATTAAAAATAATCAATTTGTTAGTGATATATGTTTTTGTACTATCTGATTTCGACGATGGTAAAAGTGGTTCTCAATTGAACGCGAGAATTCTGGTATCCCTCACCTAAATCGAGAGAGAGAGAGTCCGGCAGTCCTGGACGGTAGTACCCAGTACCTAGTACCCAGCTTTAGTATGGCTAAATCTGCCTGTGCATGCTCTTTTTCCTGGCATTGCATGATTAGGCATAGTGTCAGACTCTCACAATATGTTCTCATTTTCTATTTATTTATTTATTTATTTTTATTTCATTTACTAACAGATTATTATATTTCATGTATCTACTTAGTGAATTCTGACATTATGTTTCATGCTGCAGGAGATGGATGCTTCTACATCGGCATGGGAGGTAAACCTGGTCCATTATCGTCGACATCATCATATCAACCTTATCAATGCTGTCCGAAACCTCCGGCTAAAACTAGCAAGGTTGCCAAGTTACAAGCTAAACCAGCATCCAAACAAGTCGCTACAAAGCCCAAGAAAACGGAACCGGCTCCATTAAAGCCCGCCTCCAAGGCGAATCATCCGATTAAAATGAAAGAAGAAAGAGGTAAAGATAAGGCGACCGGTAAAGGAGATAAGGCAAAGGCGAAGAAAGCATTTTTCGGTAAATATATCTGGTGGTGGTAGGTATCCTCTAAACTAATCGACAACTTTTCCATGCAAGATTGATCTCGGCGGTGAAGAATCTTTTTGGATCTACGACTCTATGTGTGTGTGTTGCTATGGTTTAGAACGACTCACTTTTTTTTTTAATTTTTTATTTTAACTAATTTTAAATGAACTATCGACATAATTTACTAGTTGATAGATTGTTTAATATTAATTAATTTATTTTTTAACATTAAGCTTATTAGACACCATAAATACATTATGTTATATATACAGGGTGTCCACAGATGAAACCGACAAAACTTAGGGGGTTATGTCAATATGATTGCAAAAAGTCATATACAAATGTCCAAAACCGCTTCGTTACTGATATACAGTGTGATTTGTGAATTTAGACAAAAAATTCAATCCGCCATATTAAATACAAGGATAACCCAATTTGGTTTAAATTTGGTACATGAATTAAACTAAATGGCCTTAATAAGTAGCCCTTTGAACGAAGCCAATATCAGGACCGGAATATTCTTTTTGTTCCATCTTAAGTTCTTGTAAGAATAACTCACCCTGTATAATGATTATCAAAAATCTGAGCTCAGATTCGAAATCTACGGAAAAAATCCTACAGGAACTAGTTAAAACAATTTCTGGCACCATTTCAGTTATTCCGTAATAAATTATGATGTTAAATGTTTTCACTCGAGAAATTAATTTTCGGATAAAGTACCATCAAAAATGGGTTAATATAATAAAAAATTACGAAACCTATAGACATAAATATTGTTATTTTCTTTAATTAGTTCGTAGTAAAATTTTATAAAATTCTCTCATAACCCAAAAAAAAGTGTATTATAAATCCGTATCAGTAGCTTACAATTTTTGTCTAAATACAGTAGGCTTGTGTCACTTACCTCAACAGATGGATCGGCCGTGGAGGTCCAGTAAATTGGCCAGTGCGATCGCCTGATTTAACACCCCCAGACTACTATTTATGGGGCCATTTAAAATTAGAAGTGTATAATGAAGAAATTAGAAATGGAGAACATTTATTAGAGAAAATTACTGCTGCATGTAATAGTGGTAGGGCTTCACTTTGAAAATTTATTTTAATATTAGTAAAAGTTTTTTACGAATTCTTTTTTTGTTATGTTGATTACAAAAAATTATTGTGCGTTGTGTTGTACTTTCATAAATTCAAAATTAGTAAGCAAATATAATTTATAAAAAATTCAGTACAGTCCTTTTTGAACAAATTCATATCCGCTTTTTTTAGCAGATTTTAAATCTGAGATCAGAATATTGATAATTATTATACTAGAACAGTTATTCTTACAAGAAATGACTTATTCCGGTCTTGATACGAATTTATTTTTTCGTCTTTTCATGGGTTATGAAAGTATTTTATAAAATTTTACTACGAACTAATTAAAGAAAATAACAATATTTATGTCATGGTTTTGTAATTTTTTATTATAATAATCCATTTTTGATGGTATTTTATCCAAAAAATAATTTCTCTAATGAAAAAATTAAAAATAATAATTTATTACGGAATAACTGAAATGGTGCCAGAAACTTTTTTAACAAGTTCCTGTACAATTTTTTTCGTTGATTTCGAATCTGAGCTCAGATTTTTGATAATAATTATACCGGGTGAGTTATTCTTACAAGAACTTAAGATGGAAGAAAAAAAATATTCCGGTCCTGATATTGGTTTCGTTCAAAGGGCTACTTATTAAGGCCATTTAGTTTAATTCATGTACTAAATTTAAACCAAATCGGATTATCCCTGTATTTAATATGGCGGATTGAATTTTTTGTCTAAATTCACAAATCACACTGTATATCAGTAACTAAGCGGTTTTGGACATTTGTATATGACTTTTTGCAATCATATTGGCAGTTTCTATAACCCCCTAAGTTTTGCCGGTTTCATCTCTGGATATACAATTTTTTTGACTTCATTGTTAATGTTAATATTTTTTATTAAAAAATTTATAACTGTTTCGACAAAATTCTAAATTTAATAGAGGAAGATAAGGTATGATAGATTCTCACTACTTACAGCGCCCTCATGTATCCATATTTTGAATAATAATCGAGCCAGAAAGAACGACGAAATTTCTTAAGGGCTAATGCTAGAAATTTAAAAAAAAAAACCTATTTTTAATATAAATTTTCAAAATAGGTTTTTTAATTTTTTTATGCTAAAAGTGTGTTTTAAGGAGTACTTAACAATATTAAAATATAAACAAAAAAATTCAATATGATCCGGAAAAAAATTAATTTGCATGTGACAATGAGTTTACTATTAGTCTAATTAAAAAAAAAAGTTCAAGCAATATGTAGATAATTGATATCACTTGAATTTGTATTGAAAAAAATTTAAAAACTGGAAAAAAATTCAAAAATTTTTTTCACAGACGAATGTAGAAAAAAGCGAAAATTCATTTTTTCACATATAAATTGGTATAAAACCAAGAATGCATAAAAAAAATAGAAAAAAAACCAGCAAAAATGCGTTTTTTCACACATACATTAGGAAAAAAGCAAGAATGGGTTTTCTACATAAAAATTGGAAAAAAACTTTTTTTTACACAAATCTGAAAAAAAACATAAGCAAGAATACATTTTTCCTTATTCAAATTTGAAAAAATGCAACGTGCATTTTATCTCATATAAATTTAAAAAAAAAAACAAGCAACAATGGATTTTTCTACACGAAAAACTAGAAAACACAGCAAAAAATGCATTTTTCACACATGAATTAGGAAAAAGCGAGAATGCATTTTTCCACACAAACAATTGAAAATAACAGTAAAAACGCATTTTTTTTCAAGAAATTCGAAAAAAAACAAAGTACGAATGTACACTCGAATTTGGAAAAAACCGCGAAAATGTATTTTTCCACAAAAAAAAAATTAGAAAATACAACAAAAACCCATTTGTTCACATATAAATTGGTAAAAACACATTTTTCCACTTAAAAGAATAGAAAAAAACAGGAAAAATGCGTTTTTTACACATAAATTAAGTAGCATTCATTTTTCCACACAGGAAAACTAAAAAAAAAATCCCACAAAACTTTCCGTACACTCCTAGTAAAGTAATTGTTTAATCGATTATTTTAGTTTTTTTGCATCAAAATACTTTAATAAAATTAGTTTACAAAAATTAAAAAAAAACTTTTTTGTAAAATTTTTTTTTAAATTTTTATAATTTTGTATATTTTCTACAACTATTATTTTAATATTATGAAATATTTTATACATAATGTACTTTTTGATCCCTTTGGGATGTTCGATTTACTTTTTTCATTTGGACAAAAAAATTAATTTTTGTTTTATTTTGGTTATAATAATTACAATGTTAAATTCCAAGAGACTAAATTATTTTCTAAATTTAGAGTTTTATATTACCCATCGAATGATATAAATCATATTTTAATATCTTTAATATTTTTAAAGTTATTCAATTTTTTTTTAAATTATATTAAATTTGAACAAAAAAAATTATGAATTCTACAATTTTTTGAATAAAATTTTGAAGAGTTTTTTACTACAAATTTAAGGGTATTTTTTTTTAATTTTTAATATTAATATTAACCTTAAAAAAATAAAACCTATTTTTGAATAATTTTAAAATCAATAAATAATTAATATCTCAAATCAATAAATAATTAATATCTCATTAATTAAGTTAGTTTAAAAAACTAAAAAAAATCAAATTTTTTGTTAAAAATGTATGGGTAAATCCATTGAATTGTTTTAGCTTTTTTCATTTTTTGCTATAACTTTTACAAATACTGTGTTAAAATTATGAAACAATTTACACACATAGTACTTTTTAATCCTTTTCGGATATGTTATTTACTTTTTTCATTTATTTTATACTTATTGATAAAACGAAATTTAAAAAATTAAAAAAAGATTCTTTATTTTGGCTATAATAATTACAATTCTAAATTCTAAGAAACTAAAATACATTTTAAATCTAGAGTTTTATATTATCTTTAGAATGGTGCAAATCCCATTTCAATAATTTTAATATTTTAGAAATTATTCAATTTAGTTTAAAATCATAATATAATTTTAAATGTTTCTTGGTCAATTTTTAAAAAAAATCACAATTTTTTTAAAAAAAATTTGAAAAAAATAATAATTTAATAAGGATAAAAACTGCTTAAAAACTAAAATAAAAAGCAGCGGTGAAACTATGCGGTACTCGAAAAAAAAGTAAAGACAAAATTTTGGAAATTTTCATAAAAATCCATAATTTTGTCTCAAAATCTAAAAAAAAGTCGCAAATGTCTATTTTCACGCCCTCTAGCGACGAAACTATGCGGAATTCAAAAAATTTTGGTAATTTAAAAAAATATGAAAAAAAATTTTGATAAATCTAGCAACAATGGCAAATGTTTTTGAAAATTTTAGTCATTTGAAATTAAACTATAACGTATACAAAATATATGTGTCAAACTTTACTGCCATCTTGTTTAGTAATGGACGTCATCACTTATAGCAACTGTCACTTCCGGTTGTCCGATTAACTCGATTAACTGTTCGAAAAGTAAAAAGGGACGAAATTATTAAATCACTCTGTATCTAGGTCCATTATTTTGAATATACCCTTACAGTATGCGCATTTCCCAATGAATCACCCTGTATAAAAGAGAATAATTATATCTGAAAATTGGCGAAACGAGTTCCTAACTTGTTATGAACACACTGTTGCGCAGTATAAAATAATGGATCAAGAGTCTGCGCAGTACAAAATAATGAAAGAGTTATTTTATACTGCGCAACTCAGTATGTTCATAACAAGTTTCTGGAACAAACCTAATTATTTAAACGCGACATTACGCGTGCGCTGTAAGTACCAAGACATCTATAAATACTTTTAAACAATATTATCTTTTTCTTTAACAATTTGATGCTATGATATATGTTTATAAATATTTTGATCTACAATAGCGTTTTTTACTGGAAAATTTAATGAGAAAAATAAAAATTTTTAGTATTTTATCCTATCCCTTATTTAACATAACACCTTTGATCTTTAAAAAAAAATGTGTTGCTGGTTTAGTTTTGCGTTGTAATTTTTGAAACAACCACATTTAGATATTTTAACCAAAACAAATGCTCAATTAGAAAAACTACTAGTTTAATAAAAAAAATAAAGGTTATTAAAAATCCAAAAGTGGTTGTTATCTTATCTTTTTCTTATATCTAGGTTATAGGCTTTTTTATTGTTATGTAAATATTGTTAAATATTGTTATTTTAGCATTTTTAAAGCATGTACAATTTTATCCCGAGTATATCTACATCAAAGATGGCTTTACGTGTTTGCAAATCGATAAATTTATATAAATCCTTAGATTTAGTTGTACTTGGGATGGGACACTGCCTCACACCTCGCAAGTTCAAAAAAAAAAATAGCACTTGTACATTTTTGTTTAATTTAAAGAAATAAATTGTTGTTACCTTTTTATGCATCTTTTCTACAAATATTTTTTTTTCTGTTACAACGAAGTATCGAACTTTCCAAAACTTTTTACTCGAAAATTAAGGTATGTAATTTAATTTTTTTATATTAAAAATTAATAAAAGGTTCAATTTTTAATATATATTTTGTAGGAAATCTCTTAGATGAAAATGAAGTTTTGGATTGGATGACTGATCAAAAAAACGATCAGAGCATTGAAGAAATTATTAGAGAAAAACTATTTCACTATATAGATACCAAAGAATTTTTAGCAGTAGTTTTTTGTAAGTATTTTAAATAAATAAATTTACAGCGCAATTAATAAATATTTTACAACTTTAATTAAGAATTTTTATAGATATTTAAATTAAAATTCCTAAAAGTAGCGATTCAATAATAATTAAAATTAAATATTTTATCCGAAAAACATTTTATATACCGGGTGTCCCCTATTTTAACTGCCAATAACGGTTCAGGATAAAAATATGCAGTTTTATATTAATATAAATTTTGTTTGATTAGTTTGAAACTTTTCTATCGCTTTTGATGACGTCACAACAACGGAATTTTGACAATTTTTTTATTAACTTTTTTTAATGGAACACCCAGTATATTTTTTTGTAGTTTGAAAGAACTGACTTTCACCTATTCAGCGATGTAAGATTTTTCAAAATAGGTTAGTAAATGACTGAGTAATTTTTCCCAATTTTTTAACTAATTATAACCATATTTATTGTGACGTCATCGAAATCGATAAAAAAATTCAATGTGCGATTTTTTCCAAAAGATCGATCTTCTGAATCGACTCAAATTATTTGGTATTTAATCGACTCAAATCGAATCGAAAAAATCGATAAAAATACTTGTTTTTTTATTCTTTTTGT
Source organism: Neocrepidodera transversa (assembly GCA_963243735.1). Classification (NCBI taxonomy): domain Eukaryota; kingdom Metazoa; phylum Arthropoda; class Insecta; order Coleoptera; family Chrysomelidae; genus Neocrepidodera; species Neocrepidodera transversa. Next base: position 3,693,127 of record OY725347.1, on the reverse strand, counting down.
TTGTCCTTTAAGGGAAATCATTTATTTATTAATAATTTAATATATTTATGAAATGAAATAAATGGCTGGAAATGGTAATTTTCTGTTTCTGTCTAAATTTAACATATCGCGATATCGCAGTAAGAATTTAATTTGGGAATCTTTGTTAAGCGATTTTTTAATAAAAGAATCGATACACTGATTAATCCGGCTGTGATAAGATCGATTTAAAAGATCGAATCTTGTGAATAATCGATTTAGATCGAACATACCTAATCACCGATTTGTGTATAATTATACGATTTTCGTATCTTTTTCTATCTCTTTGAAATCCTGGGAAAAACTATGGATCTTTTTGGATTTTAATTTATTTTAGAAATAAATTTAGACACTCCTGAGATTATTTGCACAATTTAGTTGTTCTAGTGTAGCGATTTTTTTTGCTTTTTTACAATTTTTTTGATTATTTTCGTTTTTTTCGTATTATTTTTCATTTTTTTTTTTCTATTATTTTTCTTACACTTTTTTCTGGTTTTCTAATTATTCTGTTCTTTTTTTTTCTGGGGTGTCCGATTTTTTCTAATTTTTTCTCATTGTTCTGTGTTTTTATTTCTTTTTCTTTCGTTTTCTAATTTTTTATAATTATTTTATAGAAACAGATTTTCTGATTTTTTCAATTTTTTCTGCTTTTTCCTCTTTTTCTTTCATTGTTTCGTTTTTTTCTATTTCTTTTTTTTTCTATTTTTTTTTTGTTTTCTAATTTTTTTTATTCCTTTGATTTTTTTTCGATTTTTTTGCCATTTTTTGGGATTTTGTCGCGATTTATCAATTCTTTCGATTTTTTCATTTATTTTTTTCTTTTGTTTACAATTGTTCTGGTTTTTGGTTGTTCTTTACGATTATTTCCAATTTTTTCGGCTTTTTGCAATTGTTTTATTTTTTTCATATTTTACATTTTTATTCTTCATTTGTTTCCAATATTTTACAATAATTTTTGTTTCTTTTTGGATTATTTCTTTTTTTTGATTTTTTCAATTCCAATTTTTTCTCGTTTTATTGATTTTTTTTTTCATGTTTTATTCTGTTTTTTTTTTCTCATCGTTCTATTTGTTTTCTGTTTTTTTCTTGTCTTTTCTAATTTTTTCCTACCCTCCTATATATTTTTGATTTTTCGGTTTTTTCGTATTTTTTTCTCATGTTTCTTCTGTTGTTTTTGATTTTTCAAACCTTTTCTTATTTTTCTAATTTTTTCGATTTTGTCGATTTCTTTTGATTTTTGTCGATATCATTCGATGTTTTTTTATTATTTTTTATTTCTATTGATTTTTTCGATATCTTTCGACTTTTGTTGATCTTTTTCGATTTTTGTCGATTTTTTTTCGATCTTTGCTGATTTTTTCGTTTTTTTTTTTCGATTTCTTTTGATTTTTTTCCATTTTTTTATATAAATTTCGATTCCTTTCCATCTTTTCTTTCGATTTTTGTTCATTTTTTTCATTTTTTTTTTGGTTTCTTTTGATTATTTTTCCATTTTTTTATATTTTTTTAGATTTATTTTCATTTCTTTCCATCTCTTTTGATTTTTTTCGATTTTTGTCGTTTTTTTTTGTTTTCTTTTGATTTTTCATGATTTTTGTCGTTTTTTTTTGTTTTCTTTTGATTTTTCATTTATTTTTTATTTTTTTCAATTTCTTAGGAAAGTTTTCTTATTTTAAAATTTTAAAAAGTGAAAAAATCACGTAAGAACCTTATTTCCTAACGGGGATTCCCCGAACACATAATTTTTAATAGATTTACGGTATTTTTAATAAGTTATTCTTTAGATGGTTTATAATTATTATTTTTTAATAGTTTTTGTTGTTCCCCATTTTTATATATTTTTAAAAAATAATTATACTCTTTTCCTATTTGTAACGAATTACTGACGCCAAAAAGCATCAATATTAGTTTCGTGATGGCGAAAAAAAATTTTACCCCCATTTTTTATCACTTTTCTCTACGTTTCCGAGTTCCCTCAGTCCAAAAATGGAAAAAAAATCCTGTCTGGATATCTGTCTGTCTATCTGTATGTAAAACTGTAACTTTTGAACGAAAATGTCGATCGAGTTCCGGTTTTTACTTTACCGAGTTATTTTTGTCCAAGAAAGAACCTTATTAAATTTTGAGCAGGATCGGACCGGCCCTTCTAGTAACCACTACATAAATTGAACTGGCTTACATGGGAAATTTTTTTTCCAATTCACATTTTCCACTTCACATCATGTATAATATTCCCCTACATGTATATGAAAAGTTTGGTCAGTATCGCACAAGCCATTCCTATATCCGCCCCACAATGATCCATAAAAATTAATTTATTAAGGGATAAACTTTTTTACAGTGCAAATTGAAAAAAAAATTACGTCAGATCATGTACACCACCAAGATTTGAGCGTCTCTAGAATTTATATTTATGCAATTATCTATATCTGTAGTGCCATATTTTGTTCGGGTTGGAGCAAGAAAAATTTATATATAAGCACTTTTTCTTTGGGGACAGAGAAAAGTCTAATTTTATTCAATCGTAACTATAATATTTGTTGCTGCGGTAACTGGTCCTTCGAATTTTGCTCTTGAATTGAAAAAAACCATAAAATTACAAAATCTAAAAATATGCGAACCAGCCTTTAACTTAAAAAAGTCTACTATTTCTTTTTTCAAAATTTAGAGATAGAGTGTACCCTAAATGATGGAAAAAGTAAAAAAAATCACACTCCAGTTTCATTTCAGTTTTGAATCATTTTTTTATGCAAAATTGAGAAAGAATGAGAAAGAATTTCTTATCCTGTTACTCTTTACATTATAATTTTTGTCTTTGTAGATAAAGAAGAAGATCCGGATAGTCCAAGAATTCTCCGCCATATCGAATTAATAGACGACGAAGCTTCTGAATACGGCATCAAAATAGTAAAAATGAAAGACAGATTGATGGCAAAAAAATACGGATTTAGAGATCCACCCGGTATAACATACTTCCGAAAAGGAAAACCGATTAACTACGATGGAGATATGGACGACGAAGAAGAAATTCTAGATTGGTTAAGCGATCCGGAAAATATGGAACTTACTGATCACATAGAAAGAGTTAATAAAAAGATGTTCGATAAAATTAGACAAAGGTCTGATTATGTAGCCGTATTTTTATGTAAGTTATTTTATATGTTAAATATATGTTTTAAGTTAAATGTTTTAGACAGCAGCGACTGCAAACAATGTCCAAGAGTACTTACAGAAGTCGAACATATCGACGATGAAGCTGATAGTGCTGGTATAAATTTCGTAAAAATTGAAGATAAATATATGGCTAAAGAACTTGGAGTTTTTGCTCTACCGGCTATTTTATTTTTTAAATTAGGCTCCAAAGAACCGGTTATCTACGCTGGAGATTTATTCGACGAACAACAAATTTTACAATGGTTATTAACACAAAAAGATCCATCTGGTGATGTTATAGAAGCTTATGATGGTAGCGAATTATTAATGTTGATCGATAATGAAGAAGCTTTAGCTGTTTATTTTTGTAAGTAGCTAAAATTATATTATTACACTGCTTTTGTACTACAATTTACATTATACATTTTCAGCACCAAATTTTAACACCAAACTGAACTGAACACTAATATTTTTATCGTTTTTTTTTTTTTTTGAGTGACGCTAACATTTATTTAGGGAACAAGACACTGTGCGATATATGCAATGAGCAAGCTCAACAGCAGCATTCTAAGAAGGGTCAGAAGTCCAAAAATGCCTCAGAAGAAACTACAGAGAGTAAAGATTATGGTATTATTGTCCCTCCCTGTAGTTATTAGAACAGAGTAGTTGCGGAAATATTATTAGAAATTTTTTCTTCCAGAGTGTATATTGATGGTTGTTTAATTTATTATGATGCATTTTTTAATCTAAATGCAGTAATAATCTGATTTTTTTTTTTTTTTTTTTTTTTTTTTTTTTTTTTTTTTTTTTTTTTTTTTGATGATTTAGATGATACATAACTATATTTTTTGGTACTAAGTTGCTTAAGAAAGAAACACAAATAAAAATAGTGACAAGTTGGAAAAACATGCAAAACATAATATAAAATTGAAAAAGTTGGAAAAATAGGAAAAATTTTGGAAAACACAAAAAATAGGGAAAAATAAAAAAAAATACTTACAAATAGGTAACAGTAGGAAAAACAAAAAAATAGGGAAAATAGGGAAAAATAGTAGACAATTCAAAAAAGTAGGAAAATTTAATGAAAAATAGGAAAAAAATGGGGAAAATAAAGTAAAATAGAAAAAAAGGGAAAAATTTGAAAAAATATAAAAATACAATAAAAAAGTAGGAAAAATATGAAATAATTAAAATACAAAAATCAGGGAAAATACATATAAATAGGGACAAAGAAAAATAGAAAAAAATAAGAGAAAATAGGGAAAAAAATATAGAAAAGTAGAGAAAAGTGAAAAACTAGAATATATTGAGAAAAAATTGGGAAAATAACAAAAACCATTTGAAAATGGAAAAAATATTGAAAAATACTATTAAAAAAATAGGAAAAAATAGAAAAAAATTTGGAAAAAATTGTGAAAGATAGGGAAAAATTAAGAGAAATATTAAAAAATTGGAAAAACTAGGAAAATATAATGAGAATAAAATGGGGAAAAGAGTGGAAAATAAAGTAAAATTGGAAAAAATTGTAAAAAATGGGGAAAAATCGGAAAAACTAAAAATATAATAAAAAAAATTGGGAGAAATATAAAAAAATTAAGAACAACACAGAAATCAGCGAAAAATACCTATAAATAGCGACAAACAAAGAAAAATAGAAAAAAAAAGAAAAAACTACCAGAAAATGAGAAAAATATTGAAAAACAGAGAAAAATAGGAACAATGTTGGAAAACAGAGAAAAATAATGAAAAAAGTATAAATAGAGACAAATAAGGAAAAATAACAAAAAAATATGGGAAAGTAGAAAAAAATAGTGAAGAATACGAAAAAATAGAGCAAAAAAAATTGGAAAAAATTAGTAAAAAATAGTGAAAAATGGAATAAAAAAAATAGTGACAAATATTGAAAATAGAAAAAATAAAGAAAAATAGTGAATAATAGAAAAATATAATGAAAAATAGGAGCAAATCAGAAATTGTAAAAAATGGAAAAAAACTGAAAAAATACAGAAAATAGGAAATATACACATAAATATATAACCTAGGTAAAAATTGGAAAATATGGGGAAATATCGGAAAAAATAAGAAAAAATTGTAGAAATTGAAACAAATAAGGAAAGTAGTAAAAAATAGACACAAATATGGAATAATAGAAAAAATAGGATAAATATAGGGAAAAGCTAGAAAAATAGAAGGAGAAAAGAGAGAGAATGACAGAGAGAAATATTAAAACACGTTAAAAGTTGAAAAAATAACGTCTAGACGGGGGTTCCCCGACCGCACAATTTTTTTTATACTAAAAATTAAATATATGTTTTTAAGAAACTCCATTTATTTACACTCTGGAATAAGATTTTTTTTAAAAAATTGTCATATCTAAAAGCAATATTTAAATCAAATACTACATTTTATGGTAAATAGTCATTAATTTTATTAAGTTTTTTTTTATTTTAATATCACTTAAGAGAATTACATAAAATTTATAAACAAACAAAAAACTAATAAAAATGTATTATTTGATAATTTTGTAAATACCTCTAACTACTCTGTAAATTTAAAAAAAAATATTTAATAAGTAATTTTACATACTAAACTTTTATTAAAAAAAAATAAGAAAATTAATATAAAAATTTCCAGTTTTTGTACAGTTACAAAAATAAATTTATTTAATTTAACTAAAATTCTACTAACAAGATATTCTAGGTTATGTAAAATTACTTGTAATCGTGGCATGTTAAAATTAAATTATTTGAACGAATTATGACTCGAACTCTCCTATAATTTTCTTAACGAATTTTTGTATCGATCTTGCTAAGGAATAATATTCTAATTTTATCCCCGATGGCACAATATATTTTCTATAGGTTAGAGAATTCTATTTTAAAAGGGCTACATTGACACTTATAGACCGAAAACTTGTAGCAAAACAAGATACAACAATCAGGATAAATGGGTAGAGGGGAGCATATAATAGAATTTTTTATCAAGATGGCTAGTGTCCCCCACTTATGTTTCACTTTGGTATAAGCCATCTTGATGAAAGATTCTATTATATGCTCCCCTCTACCCATTTATCCTGATTGCTGTATCTTCTTTTGATTATGTGTTTTTTTCCCAGTGGGTTTTCGATCTATTATTTCAGTTGTAATATTTTAAAGACGATAATGGAGATTTCAAAAAATTAAATTGAGGAATGCTCTTTAAAGACGAAACGTCGTATCGAAAAACTGACTATGCGGTATTTGGTTTTCAACAAAAGATATTAAAAAAGTTGTCTTCTACCTTTAAAAATAAAGATGATAATTAAATAAAACGAATATTGTCAATTTCGGTTTTTTTCTAAACCGGACCTGATATTAAAATTTTTCAAAATCCAGTAAATTTGTCTTGATAATGTGCAACTTTTTTCCCATTTAACCAACTTTGTATCTATAACGGTCTACGAAATCCCAATAGTGTACACTGAATTTTTTAACACCCTGTAAATGGTAGCGGGAAAGTAAAAAATACAGAAATTATAAAATAATGCTGCATTGAAATATAGATTCAAACTAACATGAATGGTATTGGAATAATCAATTAATTTTTTTTTAACGAAAGTAAGGAGAACACGATAAATTTTCTTACTTAACAGAGTTGGGAGTAACAAAATTAAAACGTTACTTTTCAGTAACGCGTTACTAAATGTTTATTCCGATTTTTTACTATTTTTCATTATTTATTCCTAGTTTTTCAATTTTTCACTATTTTTCTTCATTTTCTCTTTTCCCATATTTTTCACATTTTCCCATATTTTTTCCTGTTTTTTTTTTATTATATTTTTCTTCGGATTTTACTATTTTTTGCCGATTTTTTACAATTTTTTCGGTAATTTTTAATATTTTTCCGCACTTTCCATATTTTTTTCATTATTTTTCCCTGGTTTTCATTATTTTTTTATATTTTTCCTGATTTTTTCAAACTTTTCAATATTTATCTTTATTTTGCTCAATTTTTTCTAATTTTTACATATTTTACATAATTTTTTCCCATTTTTTTTACTATTTTTTCACTATTTTTCGCATTGTTTCATTTTTTTCCTATTTTTCACTATTGTTTCCTAATTTTCCCTATTTTTCTTATTTTAGCATCATTTTCAGTAACGCGTTACTAAATAGTAATTTCGTTACTTTTTAAAGTGGGCGAAAAGTAACGGTAAATGCGTTACTTTAAAACTAAAGTTTTTCTTTTTTGTAGCTTCTATTAGTGTGATAAAATGTTTTTATTATTTTTTTGTACCCCGTTGATTTTGAAAATTTTTTTGTATGTACAAATAATAACCGTGATAAATGGTGAGACAAAACCGGAGGACATGGAACAACAAGAAGGTATAGAAAAGTAAAGCGTTATTTTTTTAGTAACGGTAAAGTAACGCGTTACTTCTTTTTTAGTAACGTCCCAGCTCTGTTAAAATTAATGAGTTCTTCCGACGGGTAACTCAAACCCATATACCAAATTTCAGCTCAATCGGTTTAAACCTGTGGCCTCTATCGTGTAAGAATGCACACAGACAGACAGACAGACAGACAGACAGACTTTCATCTGGAAATGATCTTAAACATTTGAGGGGACCTCAAAATGGATATTTACATCTTTATCTCGAATTTTTTTTTTAGCTCGTTCACAAACTTTGTCTTCTCGGAGGTGGATCTGGAAAGTAAAAATTCAAAAAATCTCAAATGTCAAAAAATCGTAAAATATTTCAAAAATCTCAAAAATAAAAAAAATCTCATAATAGGTAAGATACCTCAAAACCACAAAAAAATTCAAAAATCAAAAAATCTTCAAAATGTTTTCAAAAAAAATCTCAAAACATTTTTAGACAGTTCAAAAACATCTCAAAAATCTCCAAAAATTCTTTAAAAATCTAAAAATTCACAAAGAATCTCAAAAAATTTAAAACGTCAAATTTCAAAAAATTTAAAATAGTAATTGTCTCAGAAACTCAAAAATTTGATCAAAAAATCTCCAAGAATTCAAAGAACTCAAAAAATCTCAAAAAACCTTAAAAAACCAAAAAATCTCAAAAAATCTTAAAACACTTCAAAACATTCTCAAAAAACCTCTAAAAATCTCAAAAATCTCAAAAATATCAAAAAACTTGAAAAAAACTTAAAAAATCTCAAAAACAAATTGAAAAAAATTTTTTGACAAAATTGGAAAAGATTGTAAAAAAATTGAAAAAAATCCACGAATTCTTTTTCAGATATTTAATGCCAAATTTTGACATTTTTTTATTTTGACAGGTGACAGTTGGAGAAATAATTTTGACTGTCCTGTATAGAGTTTTTTATGGGCTTTCAAATGACATACTGCAAGTCGAATTCCGTGAGATATTGCATCTGTCGTTTTTTGATAGAGATACTTCCGTTTGACAGATGTCTTACAAAAAATAAAGGGTTCTTCTGAGGGGTAACCCAAACCCCTATACCAAATTTCAGCTCAGTCGGATTAAACGTGTGGCCTCTATCGTGGAAGAATACACACACATTCACACACACACATACACACACACAGACCGACAGACAGACAGACTTCCATCTGGAAATGGTATTAATCGTCTCAGGCCACCCGAAAATGGATATTTCCGTTTTTATCTCGAAATTTTTTTTTAGCTCGTTCACAATACTTTCCCTTCTAGGAGGTGGGTCAGGAAAGTAAAATATAGCAAAAAAGACAATAACCTCATATAATGACACATTAAAAATTTTTGATGGGCACCAGGTGACGTCACATATCCTGCGCAATGTCTAACCTGTTATACTTCAACCATGAGAAGAACCCATTAGTTTTTGTACGACATCTGTCAAACGAAAGTATTGCTGTTAAAAAATGACAGAAGCAATATGTGATGGAATTGTCTGTAAAAATATTCGTCTCTGGATAATCGTCGGGAAGGTTTTTAGGTGACACAACCAATTTTTTAAAAAAGTTACAGCGAAAAACGATATTTATTTATTAACTTCAACACCCTGTATTTCGAAAAGTAATAAACGTGTTGGCTCCCTAATTCCATATATCATTATGTCCAATTTTATGAGTGGTATCTACAGACAAACGTTGAATTCGTTATATAAAAAAAATCTCGATATCGGTTTTTTTACCCGAAAACTATACTTTCCCTTAATATGTACTATCGTAGCGAGAAAGTTCGAAATGTTTTAAAATAGTACAACTGAGATTACACCAGACAAAAATTGTGTTATAGTGTTTTTTTTCCTGCACTGCATCATGCTTCTCTAAAATTATTTAATCCAAATTATCCATTATTTATATCTTCTTCTTCTTTTAGATAACGATGAATGTGAACAATGCGTTAAAATACTGGAAGAATTAGAAAATATTGATGACGATTGCGAACGTCACGGTATCAAATTTGTTAAAACGCAAGATTTAAGAATCGCTGAACAATATGGAGCTACGGATTATCCCGTATTAATGTATTTCGAAAGTGGAATTGGTGGAGTATTCGAAGGAGATTTGGAGGAAGAAGAAGAAGTTCTCCAATGGCTAATTCAACAAAGAACCGAAGATAGAATAGAACTTATAACAAGGGTATAGTATTATATAATATAATAATCCTATATAATTCATTTTTTACACCGCGGGGAGTGAAACTAGTACTTTAGTCCTGCTTTTGTATTGTAACTATAAATTATTGAGCTGTCAAATTTTTAAAATGTCATTAATTCGTGATATAATCTCGTGAAATTAATATTTTACAACACGTTTCGTGAAATAACTTATGGGATTATCGATGGTGAAACAGTGAACGCTATTGAGTGGGTTGAAGAAATAAATGTACAGGGCTGTAATATAAAATTTAAAATAGATAGTCAGGTTAATATTCTAAATTTTACAGACTTTCAAAAATTTGGTATTTGTATTTCAAAAAATAACAAAGGTCATACAAGACTTTCATCATATTCGGGGCATGCTATTGAAACAGTAGGACAATTAAATCTCGATTGTAAATACAAAAATGTGAATAAAAAATGTTCATTTTATGTTTTAAATAACACTCAAAGTTCTTCAATTTTAGGACTTACTTCCTCTAGTGATTTAACAATATTAAATAATGTTTCGGGGTTAGGTGTATGTTCAACTAAAATAGATACAGTCAATGATATTATGTCTGAATATAAAAAAGTCTTTTCTGGCATCGGAAAAGTTTCAAGAACTTATAAAATTACATGACAAGAAAATGCAATTCCTAGTATTGCGGCAACCAGAAAAATTCCTACTGCATTGAAGAGCAAGGTAAAGGAAAAACTAGATCAAATGGTAGATGAAGACATTATCGTCCCAGTTACAGAACCCACAGATTGGGTTCACCCCATCGTAATTGCATCAAAATCAAATGGTGACATAAGAGTCTGTATGGATCCTAGATCATTGAATTTATATATAAAGAGAAAATTTTTTCAAATACCCACCACAGAAACCTTATTTTCTGAACTGACATGTGCTCAATGGTTTTCATTTTTAGATGCGTCTTCCGCATTTTTACAAATTCTTATTGATTATGATAGTTCACTATTATGTACCATTTCAACTCCCTTTGGTCGATATCGGTATTTACGACTCCCATATGGATAAATTTATGTTCGATACTGTAAATGACCTTGATGGTGTCATTTCATATTTTGATGACATATTGGCAAAACATTGAATGAACATAATACAAATTTAAAGAACTTATTAAACAAAATTTTGCATTCTGGATTGACTTTAAATTTAGAAAAATCCAAATTTTGTGTAAGGAAAGTGAAATTTCTGGGCCACACTATTAGTAATAAGGGCATTGAAGTTGACCATGAAAATACCAAAGCAATTTATGAAATGAAACCACCCAATAATAAAAAAGATCTCCAGAGATTCTTAGGAATGATAGTTTATTTGTCAAAATTTATTTCCAACTTATCTAGCGAAACAGCGATATTAAGAAAACTGTTATCTAATAATGTCCAATGGCAATGGGCAGAAAATAAACAAAGAGCTTTTAATAGACTCAAGTAATTAGTGACTTCTTCACCAATTTTGTGTTATTTTGACCCCAAAAAAGAGACGGTACTGTCTCTTGATGCTAGCCCTTTCGGCATTGGTGCCGTGATTTTGCAAGAGGGACATCCAGTTAAATTTGCCTCAGTTTCGTTAATACCAACTCAACAACGGTATAATCACATAGAAAAAGAACTTTTGGCGCTAGTTTATGAGTGCGAACGCTTCCATTATTACTTGTTTGGTCAAACATTTTGCATTTAAAATGACCATAAACCTTTAATTGGGTTATTGAAAAAACCACTCGATGAAATGTCACCCAGGATACAGAGACTGGTTCACAGACTCCTAAGCTACTCTTTTATTCTCAAATACGTGCCAGGGAAAAATCAACAAATAGCTGATACCTTAAGTAGAGAACCATTAAATGATAAAATTAATACCAACTAATTAGAAGAAAACTTACGAGTGTACTCAGTAATATCCACATCTATAGAAAACGAAAAAAGACTTCAAACCGAAACTTGGCCAACACATAAATGCAATACACCAGCATTTCGGTCAATGAAAAATGAAATATTCTTGCATACAGATGTTTTATTTTATAAGAGATGGTGTCGTATCGATAAAACTCCTAGCTCAAGACTCAATTTATTGGCCTGGACTGACTATTGAAATTGAGAACATGGTGTTGTCCTGTTTAATTTGCCAAAAGTATTCCAGATCCAACATAAAAGAACCATTACAACCACACGAAGTTCCCGAGCTACCATGACAAAAAGTAGCAATAGACTTTAAGGCGCTGGGTACAATTAATTTTATTGTTGTCATCGACTATTTTAGCAAATTTATCGTAGTTAATAAACTTTCAAATAAAACAGCAGAGAGTGTCATTTCAACGTTAAAAAATATATTTGCAATAAATGGCTTACCCCAAGAAATCATGTCAGACAATGGACCACCATATAATTCTAAAGAATTTTGAATATTAAGCTAACTACATCAAGCCCTATGTACTCATCTTCAAACGGAATGGTGGAACGCGCCATCCAGACTGTCAAAGGATTACTAATCAAATCTCTTGAAGGGAGTACTCATCCCTTCTTGGCAATGTTAAATGGAATCATCCAGTGATTTTTTTTTATATTTCGAGCCCACCATAACACATTGCACCGGGTCCAGCCCTTCTGAGACCGATCCTGCGGCTGTAATTAATTCTTGAAATTTGAATATCGGGGCTATAGTGGCTTGTGACGTGGCCCAATTGAAACAGATTATATTTGGCTATGTTGTCATATTGATAAAACTGGCAACTCTCGTTTTCTCATTTGTTATATGATTAAAAGAAGGAAAGAAGTATGTCAAATTTGTCTACAAACGAACAAAGCTAGAATCTTGGCAATGCTGTAGAAAGTAAAACGTCAATTATTGGTCAAAAAGTAGCACCACTTTCAAAATATATTAATTACTTTTTATTGATTTTTATTAATTAATGAATATTATAAGAACAATAAAAATCAACATTAGCAAATAGGTTCTTTAAGCTATTCATTCATTAATATAAAACCAATAAATTCGTTCCTACTGGATAAGTCCACACCAAAACAAGGATTGCCTTCTCCCAGTGACCTTCTGATGGGACGGAAACTAAGAACTACCCTCCCAGTCGCAAATGCTCTTCTTAATCCGAAATTCTATATAAAAAAGTCAAAAAATACTTTAAAGTGCCAGCAAACTAAGATGAAAGCTCATTACGACCAGAGCGCCAAACAGTTATCAGAGCTTCAGGGACAACAACCAGTATTGATACAAAGGGGAACGAGACGTTGGGAACAAGGAATAGTAACAGAAAAATCAGGACCAAACGATTATCTAGTAGATGTAATTAATACTACGTACCGAAGAAACCGTAGATTACTGAGACTTTTGAGAGAAAAAGCATCTAATTATGACGAAACCGACGAAGAAGACGAAAAACCTACAACCAATCATGAAAATCCGAATGATCTGCGATATAAACCAAAAACCAATCTAGAAGATGTCGTTCCGGGGACAACTACAAGTGGTCGCCATATTAGGCCTCCTATCCGAATAGATCTATAATTATATACTTCTCGCGTTTGTTTGATTTTACTTAATTTTCTGAATTTTTAAAAAAAAATTTTTTTTGCCTGTGTATTTTTTGCATTTTTGTTTAATTCTTACGTTTTTCTTGAATTTATTTTTATTTTTTGCATTTTTCTTGTACTATTGTAATTTTTTTTGTATGTTTTATATTTTCGTCGTTATAAGTTTTTTAAATTGTGCAAAAACATATTTTAACCGACTAAAATTCGTTAAAGGGAGTTTTAGAACAAAGTTATATTAAAACAAAAATTTATATTTAAAAAAAAATTGTATTTAAATAATTATTTGGATTTTAAGGGGCCTTGGGCACCGCGGTGTAAAAAATGTCTTTTAATCCCTCAGGTGATTAAAAGATGCACTTTAGACCCTTGGTATATAATATAATATTATTAGATATATTTAGGTAATGTTAGAAAAAATGGTAGAAGAAACTCAGTATTTAGCAGTATATTTTTACAAACTCAACTGTCACATATGCGAAGAAATATTGGAAGAATTAGAACAAATCGATGACGAATGCGATGTTTATGGTATACATTTAGTCAGAATACAAGATCCTCAACTTGCCAAAAGATACAGTATCAAAACTTTTCCGGCTTTGGTTTATTTTAGAAACGGGAATCCGTTATTATTCGAAGGCGATCTTCAAAACGAACAATCGGTACTCGAATGGTTAACGGACGATGACAATAGAGAACTGGAAGATCAAATTGAATCCGTTAACGAGAAAATGTTGACTAGACTCTTAAATTCATCTCCATTTTTGGCTGTCTTCTTTTGTAAGTAATCAATAAAAAAAATTAATCACTAAATTTAAAGATATTTTTAACAATCTTTAAAGGTTCTTATGGAAAAAGAGTCCCCTAACAACATCTATGGACAATTGTTGACATACAGGGTGTTAAACATGAGGAGGCAATATTGTTTTTTACCTTAGCATCCATTTAGAGTTAAAAAAATTCCTGTCGGTAGGGTCGACAGGGGAGGTAGATTTCTGTTGTCTAAAGAGACTTTCATCTTTCCCCACTCCATGATATGGTCAGATCGAAAAAAGTTTCAAACAAATAAATTTTATAATAATTAGGACATGAAAAAAGTCTAATGACCTGTTTCAATATTTTTAAAAATAGCGGAGATATGAATTTTATGAAATTTCAACCCCCTCCAGTTCCATCCCCTTAGGTCCTATTAAAAAAGTTTCAGACAAATTAATTTTATAATAATTAAAACATAAAAAAGTCTTTTGGCCTATTTCAATATTTTTGAAAACGGCGGAGATATTATTTTTTTCAAATTTCAACCCCCTCCAGGTCCAAGCCCGTGGGTCGGATAAAAAAAAGTTTCAGATAAATTAATTTTAAAATAACCAGATCATAAAAAAGTCTCATGGTCTTTTTTAATATTTTCAAAAATGGCGGAGATATGAATTTTTTGATATTTCAACCCCCTCCAGTTCCATCCCCTTAGGTCCTATTAAAAAAGTTTCAGACAAATTAATTTTATAATAATTAAAACATAAAAAAAGTCTTTTGGCCTATTTCAATATTTTTGAAAATGGCAGAGATATCATTTTTTTCAAAATTTCAACTCCCTCCAGGTCCAAGCCCGTGGGTCGGATGAAAAAAAGTTTCAGATAAATTAATTTTAAAATAACCAGATCATAAAAGTCTAATGGTCTTTTTTAATATTTTCAAAAATGGCGGAGATCTGATTTTTTTGAGATTTCGACCCCCTCCAATTCTCACCCCCTTAGAGGTAGAATGCCCATTTACAATACGCAACGAATTACTGCCCCAAAGAATTTTTGTGCCAAATTTGGTATCGATTGGACAAAAATTGCGACCTCTATAAATTTTTTTTTACTGATTCTTATTCAGAAGGTCATAAACGACGTAGCGCCCCTATTCCCGGTTCTGGGTCCCGTCATTGAATCGATTACAATAGGTGATTCCATATATGAAAATCTACCTAAAAATGCGATTTTCAATTGTTAATAACTTCAAAACAATTCATTTTATAATACAGGTTGTCCCAAATAAGAGTGATCGATTTTAAATGTAAATGCACAACGTATTAATTGCTCTAAATAAATCGGATTTTCACTAATTGTTTTCTTTTATGAAGTTTGTTTACATTTTATCACGTCAATACAGGATGAACTATTAATTTTGGTCAAAATAAATGGGAAAAATGTGTTATTTTAAATGGAACACTCTGTATATTTTGATGAAATTTAAAACAGCGATTCATTATCTTTTAAAAAATGTATTGTTTTACCTATCAATAAAGATATTGGAAATTTCAAGAAATACTGCATTTTTCCTTATGGAAAAAGGACATTCAATAAAAATTTTACAAAAAATTTATTCAGAAACAAAAAATAACATTAGACATTGTCGGAAACATTTAAAATTAAAAAATCGCACAAAATGTCAAAAATTCACAAAAACACAAAAACTCTCAAATAATTGCAAAAAAAACCCAAAAAAAATGGCAGAAAATCGCAAATAATCACATTTGAAAATTATTAAAAAATGGCAAAAAATCAGAAAAAAATTAGAAAAGAAAAACAAAAAGACAAGAAAAAACTGCAAAAAAAAAATCGCAAAAATGTCAAAACCCGCAAAACAGGGCAAAAAACTGGAAAAAAAATTTCAAAAAATGGCAAATAATCGGAAAAAATCGTAAAAAAATGGCAGAAAATCGCAAATGATCGGAAACAGATAAGAAAAATTATAAAATATTGCAAAAATGTCAAAAAACCGCAAAAACTCGCGAAAACCGCAAAAATTGCAAAAAATAGAAAATAATTAGGAAACAAAAAACAATCGGAAAAAATTAAATTATACGAAAACGACAAAAAAAAACGCAAAAAGTGAAAAAAACTAAAACATTAAAAAAAAATTGAAAGAAAAAATCATTAAGCATTATGAAAAATTGAAAAATCGAAAACACAAAAAATGGCAAAAAACATTGCAAAAAAACACAAAAAAAAATCTTACAAAATGTCAAAAATTGCATAAATTGTAAACAATCGAAAACAATTAGGGAATAAAAACAATCGGAAAAAATTAAATTATACAAAAACAACGGAGAAATCTCAAAAAATTGCAAATGCAAAAAAAACCGAAAAAAATAAAAAGCATAAAAAAAAATTGAAAGAATAAAATCAGGAAGCATTGGGACAAATTGAATAATCGAAAACACAAAAAATGGCAAAAAACATTGCAAAAAATCTTACAAAATGTCAAAAATTACATAAATTGCAAACAATCGAAAATAATTAGGAAACAAAAAACAATCAGAAAAAATTAAAATATACAGAAACAACGAAAAAATTGCAAACGCAAAAAATCCGCAAAAAAATGAAAAGTATCAAAAAAGAAAAAATTATGAAACATTTTGAAAAATTGAAAAATCGAAAACAAAAAATGGTAAAAAATATTGCAATAAATCACAAAAAAAACTTACAAATTGTCAAAAAAAAACTGCATAAATTGTAAAAAAATCGCAAAAATTCGAAATAAAGTGGCAAAAATCGCAAAAAACACAAAAAAGAGAGTAGGCACATACAAAATTTTTGTAACTGTAACATTCTTTATTACTATTAATAACATTATTAGTTTTATTAAATGTTTGTTAAAATAATACATATTTTTTCCATTTATTTTGAAAAAAAATTGTAGATCACCCTGTAGTGACGAGATAAAATGTAAACAAAGTTCATAAAAACTCATTTTCCATAAGATAATTTTTTTCCTATTTTCTATTATTTTTCCTACTTGACTCCTTTTTTCCTAATTCTCTCTATTTTTCATATTTATTCCTACTTTTACCAGTTTTTAAATTTCATATTTTTTCGATTAGTACTGATTTTTCCAATTTAGTCCTAATTTTTCCAATTTTTTTTTACTATTTTTCTTTATTTTTTTTCCATATTTTTTCTTTATTTTTCTCTTTTCCATATTTTTCACTATTTTTTCCTATTTTCCCATACTTTTTTCTCTTTTTCCATATTTTCCGTATGTTTTGCCAATTTTTCACAATTTTTTCTTTAATTTCCACATTTTTTTTGAATTTTTCCATATTTTTTCCTGTTTTTTATTATTTTTTTATAATTTTTTTTTCACATTTTTTCCCATTTCTTATTATTTTTTCCTAGTTTTTCCAATTTTTTAGTATTTTTCTATATTTTTCTGTTTTTTCTTACTAGTCCTAATTTTGTTTCCTATTTTCTATTATTTTTCCCTATTTTTCCCAATTTTTAATTACTTCATATTTTTCCCCTTTGTTTTGATTTTTCTTATTTTACATTATTTTTTCCTTTTTTTTCCAATTTTTCACTGTTTTGCCATGTTTTTGCCTATTTTTTCTTTTTCCATATTGTTTCTATTTTTTGTCGTTTTTTCTTTACTTTTTACCACTTTTCATATTTTTCTATTTTTCCCTGGTTTTCATTTTTTTTGTTTTTCCAATTTATCTTTGTTTTGCCCAATATTTTAAAAAATATTTTTACATATGTTTTTCAATTTTTTAGTATTTTTCTATATTTTTCTGTTTTTTCTTAGTAGTCCTAATTTTGTTTCCTATTTTATATTATTTTTTCCTATTTGATTCTATTTTTCCCACGTTTTTCTTAATTCTCTCTAATTTTTCGCATTTTCCATATTTTTTCCTACTTTTCTCAGTTTTTAATTACTTCATATTTTTCCCATTTGTTTTGATTTTTCTTATTTTACATTATTTTTTCCTTTTTTTTCCAATTGTTCACTGTTTTTCTTCCTTTTTCTCTTTTCCAAATTTTTTACTATTTTTCCTGTTTTGCCATGTTTTTATCGATTTTTTCTCTTTTTCCATATTTTTTCTATTTTTTTGCCGATTTTTCTTTACTTTTCCCCACTTTTCCGAATGTTTTCATATTTTTTCTATTTTTCATTTTTTTTTTTCAAATTTTGCACTATTTATCTTTATTTTGCTCAATTTTTACATATTTTTTCCCATTTTTTAGTATTCTTCTATATTCTTCTTTTTTCTTAGTAGTCCCAATTTTGTTTTCTATTTTATATAATTTTTTCTATTTGACTATATTCTTCCCATGTTTTTCTTAATTATCTCCATTTTTTCGCATTTTCCATATTTTTTTCTACATTTCTCGGTTTTTAATTACTTCATATTTTTTCCATTTGTTTTGATTTTTCCTTATTTTTCATTATTTTGTCTTATTTTTTCCTCCTTTTCATATTTTCCTGTATCTTTTTGCCAATTTTTCATAATTTTTTCTTTAATTTTTACTATTTTTCCGCATTTTTCCATATTCTATTTTTCTCTGGTTTTCATTATTTTTTCCTATTTTTCCTAATTTATCCTGATTTTTTCCCAGTTTTCAATATGTCTTTTTTGTTTTTTCAATTTTGTATTTTGCTCTTTTTTTCCCAATTTTTTCCCAATTTTCACTATTTGTTCCGCATTGTTTCATGTTTTTTCCTATTTTTCATTATTTTTCCCTATTTTTTCCTAATTTTCCCAATTTTTTCTTATTTTAGCATCAGTATGAAATTTTTTGTATCGAACGTCTCTTTTTTTTATTAGACGACGAAGATTGTCCAGAATGTGAAAATATACTGGAAAATTTAGAAGAAATCGATAACGAAGCCGATCTATTCGGCATAGATTTCGTAAAAATTTGCAGCGCATCTGCGGCCGCCGAACAAGGCGTACACACGCTTCCGACATTAATGTATTTCAGAAAAAAGAAACCCATGATATACGACGGAGATCTCACTCAATCAGACAATGTCTTAGAATGGTTGACGTCACAAGATGTCTTCGAAATCAAAAACGAAATCGAAGAAGTTAATAAGAAAATGTTGGAAAAATTATTAGAAGAAAACGAATACGTTACCGTATTTTTCTGTAAGTGAATATGATAATAATAATTCTATCGCCATCTAGTGATAACAGAATAAAGTATAAAGTGTATGATGTCGGTAAAGCCAGCAGGCACTTGCCGGCAGAACTACATGAAATATTTACCAAAATTATCGGCTTTTTATCGGCTATTTAAATGCCCAAAAAATAATTTTTCCGCTCCATTAATTTTATTTATTTTTAAGGTTCTGCTAGCCTTACCATAAAGCTAGCAGAACCGCAGAGAATTTTAAAAACAATTATACCAAAATTATCGGCTTTTATCGGGTATTTAAATGCCCAAAAAATAATTTTTCCGCTCCATTAATTTTTTTTATTTTTAAGGTTCTGCTAGCTTTACCGTAAAGCTAGCAGAACCGCAGAGAATTTTAAAAACAATTATACCAAAATTATCGGCTTTTTGTCGGCTATTTAAATGCCCAAAAAATAATTTTTCCGCTCCATTAATTTTATTTATTTTTAAGGTTCTGCTAGCCTTACCATAAAGCTAGCAGAACCGCAGAGAATTTTAAAAACAATTATACCAAAATTATCGGCTTGTTATCGGCTATTTAAATGCCCAAAAAATAATTTTTCCGCTCCATTAATTTTATTTATTTTTAAGGTTCTGCTAGCTTTACCGTAAAGCTAGCAGAACCGCACAGAATTTTAAAAACAATTGTACCAAAATTATCGGCTTTTTATCGGCTATTTAAAAAAATAATTTTTCCGCTCCATTAATTTTATTTATTTTTAAGGTTCTGCTAACCTTACCATAAAGCTAGCAGAACCGCAGAGAATTTTAAAAACAATTATACCAAAATTATCGGCTTTTTATCAGCTATTTAAATGCCCAAAAAATAATTTTTCCGCTCCATTAATTTTATTTATTTTTAAGGTTCTGCTAGCCTTACCATAAAGCTAGCAGAACCGCAGAGAATTTTAAAAACAATTATACCAAAATTATCGGCTTTTTGTCGGCTATTTAAATGCCCGAAAAATAATTTTTCCGCTCCATTAATTTTTTTTATTTTTAAGGTTCTGCTAGCTTTACCGTAAAGCTAGCAGAACCGCACAGAATTTTAAAAACAATTGTACCAAAATTATCGGCTTTTTATCGGCTATTTAAATGCCCAAAAAATAATTTTTCCGCTCCATTAATTTTATTTATTTTTAAGGTTCTGCTAGCCTTACCATAAAGCTAGCAGAACCGCAGAGAATTTTAAAAACAATTATACCAAAATTATCGGCTTGTTATCGGCTATTTAAATGCCCAAAAAATAATTTTTCCGCTCCATTAATTTTATTTATTTTTAAGGTTCTGCTAGCTTTACCGTAAAGCTAGCAGAACCGCACAGAATTTTAAAAACAATTGTACCAAAATTATCGGCTTTTTATCGGCTATTTAAAAAAATAATTTTTCCGCTCCATTAATTTTATTTATTTTTAAGGTTCTGCTAACCTTACCATAAAGCTAGCAGAACCGCAGAGAATTTTAAAAACAATTATACCAAAATTATCGGCTTTTTATCAGCTATTTAAATGCCCAAAAAATAATTTTTCCGCTCCATTAATTTTATTTATTTTTAAGGTTCTGCTAGCCTTACCATAAAGCTAGCAGAACCGCAGAGAATTTTAAAAACAATTATACCAAAATTATCGGCTTTTTGTCGGCTATTTAAATGCCCGAAAAATAATTTTTCCGCTCCATTAATTTTTTTTATTTTTAAGGTTCTGCTAGCTTTACCGTAAAGCTAGCAGAACCGCACAGAATTTTAAAAACAATTGTACCAAAATTATCGGCTTTTTATCGGCTATTTAAAAAAATAATTTTTCCGCTCCATTAGCCGATAAAAAGCCGATAATTTTGGTACAATTGTTTTTAAAATTCTCTGCGGTTCTGTTAGCTTGACGGTAAAGCTAGTAGAACCTTAAAAATGAAAAAAAAAATAGTGGAGCGGAAAAATTATTTTTTAGGCATTTAAATAGCCGATAAAAAGCCGATAATTTTGGTATAATTCTTTTTAAAATTCTCTGCGGTTCTGCTAGCTTTACGGTAAAGCTAGTAGAACCTTAAAAATAAACAAAAATAGTGGAGCGGAAAAATTATTTTTTGGGCATTTAAATAGCTGATAAAAAGCCGATAATTTTGGTATAATTCTTTTTAAAATTCTCTGCGGTTCTGCTAGCTTTACGGTAAAGCTAGCAGAACCTTAAAAATAAACAAAAATAGTGGAGCGGAAAAATTATTTTTTGGGCATTTAAATAGCTGATAAAAAGCCGATAATTTTGGTATAATTCTTTTTAAAATTCTCTGCGGTTCTGCTAGCTTTACGGTAAAGCTAGCAGAGCCTTAAAAATAAAAAAAAAAAGTGGAGCGGAAAAATTATTTTTTGGGCATTTAAATAGCTGATAAAAAGCCGATAATTTTGGTATAATTCTTTTTAAAATTCTCTGCGGTTCTGCTAGCTTTACGGTAAAGCTAGTAGAACCTTAAAAATGAAAAAAAAATAGTGGAGCGGAAAAATTATTTTTTAGGCATTTAAATAGCCGATAAAAAGCCGTTAATTTTGGTATAATTCTTTTTAAAATTCTCTGCGGTTCTGCTAGCTTTACGGAAAAGCTAGTAGAACCTTAAAAATGAAAAAAAAATAGTGGAGCGGAAAAATTATTTTTTAGGCATTTAAATAGCCGATAAAAAGCCGATAATTTTGGTATAATTCTTTTTAAAATTCTCTGCGGTTCTGCTAGCTTTACGGTAAAGCTAGTAGAACCTTAAAAATAAACAAAAATAGTGGAGCGGAAAAATTATTTTTTGGGCATTTAAATAGCTGATAAAAAGCCGATAATTTTGGTATAATTCTTTTTAAAATTCTCTGCGGTTCTGCTAGCTTTACGGTAAAGCTAGCAGAGCCTTAAAAATAAAAAAAAAAAGTGGAGCGGAAAAATTATTTTTTGGGCATTTAAATAGCTGATAAAAAGCCGATAATTTTTGTATAATTCTTTTTAAAATTCTCTGCGGTTCTGCTAGCTTTACGGTAAAGCTAGTAGAACCTTAAAAATGAAAAAAAAATAGTGGAGCGGAAAAATTATTTTTTAGGCATTTAAATAGCCGATAAAAAGCCGTTAATTTTGGTATAATTCTTTTTAAAATTCTCTGCGGTTCTGCTAGCTTTACGGAAAAGCTAGTAGAACCTTAAAAATGAAAAAAAAATAGTGGAGCGGAAAAATTATTTTTTAGGCATTTAAATAGCCGATAAAAAGCCGATAATTTTGGTATAATTCTTTTTAAAATTCTCTGCGGTTCTGCTAGCTTTATGGTAAGGCTAGCAGAACCTTAAAAATAAATAAAATTAATGGAGCGGAAAAATTATTTTTTGGGCATTTAAATAGCCGATAAAAAGCCGATAATTTTGGTAAAAATTTCATGTAGTTCTGCCGTCAAGTTCCTGCTGGCTTTACCAACATAAGTGTATGCTGAATTGTATGTATGTATTTTTTTTTTGTTTTAGATGAAATAAGTTCGGATGAAAGTAAATTGATTTTAGAAAAGCTGGAAAATATCGACAGCGAGACTGACAACTTTGACATAACGTTTGTCAAAATGGCGGATGCGAGATACGCTAGAAAATGGGGCGTGACTCATCTTCCGGCTATAGTTTATTTCCGTAGACGTTTTCCGAGCATATTCAGAGGCGACTTACATTCCGAAGCCGACGTATTAGAATGGTTAAGAAAAAATAGATTCCGGCAACCGGAATTGAATCTCTTCATGTACGCCCTTCTGGCCATCATCGTGGCTTTTTTTATTTACACAGCATTTTTACTACAGTGTTTTAAGGTTACGCCTACTACTACTGTTGTTCCACATACGAAACAAAGTTAAATTTTTTTTTTTTTTTGGGGTTTAAATTGAAAATATAGGACAATGCATATAAGTTTTTTTTTTTAATTTTTATAGATATGTGATATTAAATTGATTTTCAGTTAGATGTTTTATTTAATTTTTTTTTTTTTCGAATTTGTGCTAATTAAACAGTGTAGTAGTAATTGGATTTTTTGAATCCTGGACCAATAAGACAAACGAACGTGTTCATCGTTAATAAATTTTGTTCAAATTTTATGTACATATTGTGCCATCATTCCTGGATAAACGAAAGGACAATAAAAACTTAGTACAGTTTTTTGTTGGTAAATAAAGGAATGTAAATCTTGTAAATAAATATTTAAATATTAATAAATAAGTTATTTATTTATTTCCTCTAAATTTTAAGAAGAATAGTAGGCCAAAAAACAGGAAAAATTAAAAAAATAGCAAAAAATCTGAAAGAATTAGAGGAGAAAAACGAACAGATAAGAAAAATTATAAAATATCGCAAAAATGTCAAAAAACAGCAAAAACTCGCGAAAACCGCAAAAATTGCAAAAAATCGAAAATAATTGGGAAATAAAAAACAATCGGAAAAAATTAAATTATACAAAAACAACGAAAAAATCGCAAAAAAATTGTAAAAAAACCGCAAAAAGAAGTGAAAAAAAGAAAAACATCAAAAAAAATTGAAAAAAAAATCTTGTAAATAAATATTTAAATATTAATAAATAAGTTATTTATTTATTTCCTCTAAATTTTAAGAAAAATAGTAGGCCAAAAAACAGGAAACATTTAAAAATAACATTTAAAAATAATTAAAAAAAATAGCAAAAAATCTGAAAGAATTAGAGGAGAAAAACGAACAGATAAGAAAAATTATAAAATATCGCAAAAATGTCTAAAAACTCGCGAAAACCGCAAAAAATCGTAAATAATTGGGAAATAAAAAACAATCGGAAAAAATTAAATTATACGAAAACAACGAAAAAATCGCAAAAAAATTGCAAAAAACCGCAAAAAGAAGTGAAAAAAAGAAAAACATCAAAAAAAAAATTGAAAAAAAAAATCTTGTAAATATATATTTAAATATTAATAAATAAGTTATTTATTTATTTCCTCTAAATTTTAAGAAGAATAGTAGGCCACTCCAACAATAGGTATAGGGAATTCAACGTGTTAGAGAGAGAGAAAGAGAGGTATAGGAAATTCAGCGTGTCAAAAAAAGAGAGCACTATGACATCACATTTTACGTTTTTTGACGTTCAGTATTTTTCAGCGTAAAAAAAACGTTCGAAACGTCGCATTTTACAACGGTTTTTTACGTTTACTTTTAATGTGAAAAAACTATCACTTTTTTGCATCAAATGCATGTAAAAATAACTTGACAAAATCGATAAATTTTGACTTAATTTTTTCCAATCAAAATTCTAAGCTTAAAAAAACGTAAAATGTGACGTTTCGAACGTTTTTTAACGCTTCAAAATACTGAACGTCAAAAAACGTCGTAAACTTCGTAAAATGTGACGTCATAGCGCTCTCACTCTTTCTGACACGCTGAATTTCCTATCTCTCTCTCTCTCTCTCTCTCTCTCTCTCTCTCTCTCTCTCTCTCTCTCTCTCTCTCTCTCTCTCTCTCTCTCTCTCTCTCTCTCTCTCTCTCTCTAACACGTTGAATCCTCTAGTGAAAAAATTAAAAACAAAAAGGTGAAAAAAATAGTAAAAAAGGAAAATAATGGAAAAAAAATATAAAAAAAGAAAAACAAGAGTAAATATGGGAAAAAGGAAGGAAAATTAAAAATTAATTTAGGTGAGGGTAGAGTAAAAAAGAAGTAAGAAAAAAATAAGTTTGTGCAGTCGGTGGATCCCCGGCAAAAATAAAGTTCCTTAAGTTATTTTTTCAACTTTAAATGTTTCAATATATTTCTCTCTCACTCTCTTTTTTTACTATTTGTTTTTATTTTCTTTTTCCCCTGGTTTTGTCTATTATTCCCTATTTGTCCTATATTTCTCCATTTTTGTCTATTTTTACCTTTATTTTTTTTTTCTATTTAAATCTATTCTTCGCCATTTTCCTTATTTTTTCCAATTTTTCCCTATTTTTTCCTATATTTCCCCTATTTTTATCTACTCTTTCCTAATATTTCATATTTTCCCTATTTCTTCCAATTTTCATTATATTTTCCAATTTTTCCTTATATTTGCCTATTTTCTCTGTTTCTCCGATTTTCCATTACTTTTTCCTATTTGCCTCTATTTGTATGTATTTTTCAGTATTTTCTGTATTTTTCCCAATTTTTTTATTTTTTTCCAATTTTTCACTATTTTTTTTAATTTAACATTTAGTACCTGAACTAGCAATGTAAATGGAAAAAAAACGGAAAAAATGGGGAAAGCGAAAAAATGGGGAAAACGAAAAAATGGGGAAAACGAAAAAATGGGGAAAACGAAAAAATGGTGAAAAACGTAGAAAAATTGGGAAATAGAGAAACAGTAGAAAAAGTACAAATAGGGCAAAATTGTGAAAAATTGAGCAAAATAAGGAAATTGGGAAAAATAGTGAGAATGGGGAAAAAGGGAAAATTAGGGCAAAATAGGGAAAAAAAGAGAAAAATAGGAATTAGGGAAAACTAATAAAAAATAAAAAAAATAAGGAAAAATAGGGCAAAAATAGGGAAAAAAAATAGGAAAAATAGGATAATATTAGGGAAAATACGTAAAAATGGAATATAAAAAATAATAGGGATAAATATAGAAAAATGGGAAAAAATAATGAAAAACAGAACATAAAGAAATAGAAAAGATACCAAAAAATAGCGAAAATTGAGGAAAAATAAGTACAAATAGGATAAAATAATGGAAAATAGGAAAAATAGAAACAAATAAGAGAAATGGAAAAAATGTGTTGAAATAGTAAAAACTCCAGAAAATAGGCGGGAAAATAGTAAAATTTTTGAAAAATTGAGACGAATTGGAAAAAATCATGAAAAGATAGATAAAATAGGAAAATTAGAGATAAATACAAAAAAATCGATAACCAATAAGTATATTTATTAGAAAATAGTGAAAAGTAGCGGAAAATAAGGAAAATTATGGCAAAATAGATAAGGGACATAACAGTAAAAAATAATGAAAAACAGCAAGAATTGAGGGAAATGGGAAAAATGAAAAATGAAAAATAGCGATTAATTGCGAACAATTGGGAAAAATAAGAATAAATGGTGAAAACTAGGAAAAAATATATAGAAAAAAATAAAGAAAATAGTATAAAATAATAGAAAACAGGAACAAATAGAAAAAAATGGGAAAAATGAAAAAATGGGGAAAGTAGCGAAAAAAATGGAAAACAGGGGAAAAATAGGAAATAGTTTTGTACAAATAATAATAATAATAATAATAGGTACTACTTAGGTCAATTATTTTTGTTTTTATTTTATTTCCAAATTTGTTCTGAGCTAATTCCGTAAAAATGTTATAAAGAAAAATGACTTAAAATTTATAATTCAGTTACTTTTTACTACTTATATTATTTGTAACACCCTGTGTTAGTAGAAATTTACATATACAGGGTGGGGCAATTACCTTCCCGCGGTTTGTGGCGTCGAAACTAGTAAAGATATCAAAATGAAAAAAAAACTGTTTTATTTGGTTCGAAAATCCCTACAACTAGAAAATCTTTTCATTTATACAGAGTGATCCATATATGGGCGGCTAAAAAAATTGTAATTTTTTTAAATGACACACCCTATATATTTTTACATTTTTAGATTACTACTTTAGTGACCTTTATGACAATATTTTATTTTTTTAAATCGGATGCTGCGTTGCCAAGATATTCAAATTTTTATTAAATTTTCTGAAAAATCGCTACATTTCAAAATCATTCAAAAATTAATGTATTTTCCGAATTTGAAAATAAAATTTTGGTTAAAGTTAGTTTAGATATGGATGTACCTCGTCCATATTTCATAATTATTTAAATATGTACAGGGTGTTTATAATATAAGATTAAAATTTCAAAATTGTAATTATAAAAATCTTTGTTTTTTTTTTAAATGAAACACCCTGTATATGATTTAGTATTTAGAAAACCTAGTATGTGGTATGTATTGAAAGCCTATAGAATAGGCTTTCTAAATATTAAATAATATACAGGGTGTTTCATTTAAAAAAAAACGAAAGATTTTTATAATTACAATTTTGAAATTTTAATCTTATATTATAAACACCCTGTAAATATTTAAATAATTATGAAATATGGACGAGGTACATCCATATCTAAACTAACTTTAACCAAAGTTTCATTTTCAAATTCGGAAAATACATTAATTTTTGAATGATTTTGAAATGTAGCGATTTTTCAGAAAATTTAATAAAAAATTGAATATCTTGACAACGCAGCATCCGATTTAAAAAAATAAAATATTGTCATAAAGGTCACTAAAGTAGTAATCTAAAAATGTAAAAATATATAGGGTGTGTCATTTAAAAAAATTACAATTTTTTAGCCACCCATATATGGATCACTCTGTATAAATGAAAATATTTTCTAGTTGTAGGGATTTTCGAACCAAATAAAACAGTTTTTTTTTCATTTTGATATCTTTATTAGTTTCGACGCCACAAACCGCGGGAAGGTAATTGGCCCACCCTGTATAAGAAAATGTCGTAACTCTATCCCCTTTTTTTTTAATATACTTTATGTAATTTATACTGAAATCTAACTCCTGAGGTTTGCTAATAAGCAAAGGAAACCTTTCATTTATTAGTCAATCAATAGATCTTGTTTGAAATAGACAAAAACAGCATGTGTGAAAATAATAATAAAAAAGTTATAATAATAGGTGCTGGTCTGGTAGGAAAATTAATGATATACATTTTGAATTTAAATTATAAGAAATGATTTTTAGGTAGGATCAGTATGTGCTTGTTTTATGGCTAAAAGAGGTTATGACATTGAAATTATTGAAAAAAGAGGAGGTACGTATTTATCTTTCTTTTTTATGTAAATATAAGTTGGTAGAATTCTTATGTTTTATTTAGATATATTAAAAATGGAGGAAATAAAAGGAAGATCTATCAATTTGGCGATATCAAATCGAGGTAGAAAAGCTTTACGATCTATAGGATTAGAAGAAGAAATTTTAAAATGTGCGATACCGTTAAAAGGTAGATTATTACACAGTATATCTGGAAAGCTGAAATCGGATTTGTATGATCCTGCATTCAACCAAGTATGTAACAAAAAAATACGAATCCTACGTTTTTACTCATTGTGTATGAGAAAATGACAAATGACAAATAGACGACGAAAGTCATGACGTCACAAATGTCATTATTGACGTCTATCTAGCTGGAATATCCCCTACGGCAGAATTTATTTGAACATGCGCAGGATTTATGTGCTAACTTCGGACGGCAATTAAAAAATTTGTTCTCTTTTAGTTTTTTTAATTTACAAAGGGTTCTGCTGGCTTCAGACCAAGCTAGAATACCCTACGCCAAATATATTATTTAAAATAAAAATTGATCTATATATTTTTGTTATCTCCTATTTATGTTCTAATTTTTGTGCTCATCTTTTTTTTAAAATACAAAGGGTTCTGCTGGCTTCAAATCAAGCTGGAATACCCCAGGCCAAATATGGTGGAAAATAAAAATTGAAGTACATTCGAAGAAGAAAATGCAGACAAAAACTTGGA
Source organism: Neocrepidodera transversa (assembly GCA_963243735.1). Lineage (NCBI taxonomy): Eukaryota > Metazoa > Arthropoda > Insecta > Coleoptera > Chrysomelidae > Neocrepidodera > Neocrepidodera transversa. Next base: position 3,664,315 of record OY725347.1, on the reverse strand, counting down.
AGAGGTAGAAAAAAACATTGACGAAACAGACGTAATTAAACCCTTACCGTCTCAAGCATCGAAACGAAAAAAAAAATATTAAAAATGACCCATTAAGGATTTGGCCTACTGGGGAAATAACATAAAAAAACGCGCCTTTTACGTTACCTCATGGTGGTGCGGAAATGAGTGGATTAAGTAATTGATGTTTATTAAAATTTTGCGAAAAAACAGAGCGATGTTACGAATTATGAGAATTTGCCGAGCTTAACTCAAACTATTTATCGGCTTAAAAAACTTTATTGTTACAAAATTTTTATAATAACTGCTTTTAACTTGGCTGGCGCTGGAAAAAAGATATGATTGAAAAACTGATTTTTTGTAGCATTTTTCCAATATGGCGACACGAGTGGCGATCGTTCAAGGTCGCAAACTCATAGTATTATTTAGAACCCCAAAATATACTAATTTACCAAGTTGGAACACTCCTGAACCTTTTGCAGTGAAACCCTCTTTTTTGTCTCGATTGACTGGATAAAAGAATAGCACGAAATATTTTATTGGCGTCCGAAATGAGCACATAAATAGGAGATAACAAAAATGTTTTTCAATTTTTTTTCCAATATATTCAATCTGGGGTATTCCAGCTTGTATTTAAAAAAAAAGACACAAAAAATTTTATTGTCTCATTAAATTCTGCTGTATAAGGGGGTATCCCAGCTACATAGACATTCTATTTTTCTTATTTTTTCCCAATTTTCCTGTTTCTTTCTCTACGGAATCGTCCATAAAATACGTCACTCAGAAGTTTATGTTTATTTTATAGGCTTTTAAGTACTTGAGAATGACTTTCTATCGTAATGACAAATTTTTAAAAGTAGAAAAAAAAATTGATGAACTAGTTACAGTTCTTTAGCAATACCCCTCCCGCCCCTTTTATTTGCGAACGTATTTTATGAACGACTCCCTATTTTTTCCTTCTATTTCAATTTTTCCCCCATTTTCCTATTTTTTTTACATTTCCCTATTTTCTTATTTTTCCGTATATTTTTTCCAGTATTCCCTGTTTTTATATTTCACAGTTTTTGTCCCCATTTTTCCATATTTTTTCTATTTATCCCACTTTCCTGTTTAATTTTCTCTTTTCCAGTATTTATTTATTTTTTTTCTATTTTTCCCATTTAATCATAAAAAAAGTCGAGAATCTAGCATATCTATCTGCATTCCTCCTGTATATAAACGTTAACTATGCAAAATCTCATACTCTTACATTTGCCATCTTCCATTACAAAAGTGATTCAAAAAATACTTCTGTTCGCTTCGCTAGATGCGAAGTTAACGTAACTTCAGTAAAATTCGGTTTAAAATTCAAAATTTCATCATTTTTGATAAAAGTTTTTTAAATTTTTAAATATTTATCTATTTTTATTAAAAATCGTTACACATGCGACTGATGGTCAGTACTAACGGTCAGCGCTCACGAACTGCTTATCATATACTATTTTTGTTAAATTCACAATGTTCCGGATTTTAAAATATATACCAATTGGCAGACTTGTAGGACATTTGCTTTTTTGGTGGGAGCGTACAAATACGAAATTATTTTTGTTTTCGATTTTATCCTTATTTACTAGTTGCGGGCGAGGTTGAAAATTAATAAAAACATTGTATGTGAGGAAATGTTCTCTTGAAACTATTATTTAAAACTTTTGGCATTAATATGAAACTTATTTTAATAAAAAAACAAATTTTATAAAAAAATATATTTTCCGTTTAACGCAAGAGGTTGCAAATTAAAACAATTCTTAAGAAAATTATTTTCGTTATTTTTTCGAGTTCGCAGAACTTTTGGAATTTTCATCGAGAAATTTGGATGAAAAACAATTTTTTTTTGATAAAACAACCATTTCCGCAACCATAGGCAAATATTTTTTTTTGATTTTATACTCATTTCCGTGTTACAGGTGAGGTTGCAAATTAATATAAACATTGTTATTAAGAATATCTTCATTTGCAACCCTAATTAAAATCTTTTGGAATTATTCCGAAACTTGCTTTAATAAAAAAATCCAATTTTATGAAAAAAAATTTTTCCGTTTGATGCATGAGGTTGCAAATTAAAATACTTTTTCAGAAAATTATTTTACTTATTTCTTCTTCTTGCAGAACTTTTGGAATTTTCATGAAAGAATTAGGACGAAAAACGTATTATTTTTGATAAAACAAACATTTCCGTTTTGTTTAAATGGTTGCAAATTAATCAGAAGATGTAAATTTCTATTTTTCAAAACTTTGAAAGTTTGCAGAACTTTTGAACATTTCTCCGCTTTGATAGTGCAAAAATTCATTAAATCCCGATTTTCAACATCTTCCGTTCAGAAAAAAGGGTTGCAAAATCAGACTTAGAATCATTCGAATGTACTCTTCACTTTATTAAAGTTTTAAAACTTTTGTAATTATTGTTAAATTTTTGGCATATTCTGTCTATTTTGACTGGTCTATAGGCACCTTAGACCATTTATTATGAGACATCAGGTTTTCTATCCTTCTCTTGAACAGGGACGCACCAAGTACTCTTGAGCGCTGTCGTACCAAATAATTATAGGCGCCTTTATATTTATTAAACAAAAATTACCATCCAATCTCACACAGTTCAATTTGTACGGATTTTCCGTGAAAATCATTGAGCAATACAAAAAAAAATTAAAATAGCTTCAAATGTCAGTGGCGTAACAAATAGGAGGAGAAAGGTGACATATTCTTTCAAATGCATACCGCTGGACAATTGGACAATTTTAGGCCATTTATTTTGAACAATGATCATTTTTGGTAACTTTAGATCGTTTTACTGATATTTTAGACCGTGTTTGGATAATTTGAGACCATTTTAGATTATATTGAACAATTCTCTGATCAATTTATGTAACTTTGGTTCATTTTTGGGGAATTTTAGACCATTTTGGACAATTTTAGGCCAGTTTAGATTATTTTTGACAATTTAAAGTAATTTTAGACTATTTTGAACAATTCTTTGATCAATTTAGGTAACTTTAGACCATTTTATTACCAGACTATTGTTGGACAATTTTAGACCATTTACGAAAATTTTAGACTATTTTCCACAGTTTAGGTAATTTTCAATAATTCTTTGATCAATTTAAGCAACTTTCGGCTGTTTTATTACTATTTTAGATAAATTTTAGACCATTTTGGACAATTTTAGACCATTACAGATAATTTTGAACAATTGTGTGATCAATATAAGTAACTTCAGACCATTTTAGAAGATTTTGGGCAATTTTAGACTATTTTGAACAATTCTCTGATCCATTTTAGGTAACTATATACCGTTTTATTATTAATTTCAACAATTTTTAGATTTTGGACAGTTTTAGACCATTTTAGATTATTTTGAACAATTCTCCGATCAATTTAGACCGTTTTTTATTATTTTAGACAATATTTATAAGATATTGGACAATTTTAGAGCATTTTAGATTATTTTGTCTGTCTATCATCAGTTAGTACGCATGTCGAAAAATATTTAATAATATTTAAAATTAAGTCTATTATTATTAATTTATAGTTTTATTTTTAACCCTAAAGATGGCTTAATTAGGTCGAGACTAGTCATATCTGGTTTTATATTATTTTAAACATTTTCAAATTAAATACTTAAATAAATTGATTTAGATGTAGATACAAATTGTTAATTTCTTATACACAAATAGTAGAAACGTATTATGTTATTGGGCGACATATTATTTTTTTTTTATTTTTTAGTGCATTTATTCAGTTGGAAGAAACTACCTTAATAAAAAATTAGTCGAAGGTAAATAATTCTATTATCATATTTAAACTTTATAAACATGTCACCTCGAAACACAATAGTGCTAATATTGAGTAAAAATTATGTAAATACGATGATAGACAACTAACGCCATCTACCAATGGAATACGGTGTGACAAGAACCAGTACTAACTGGAACCGAAAGAAAGCTCATCTCCAAGAGGTACGAAACCGCAAAAACAAGTGTTAAATTGCAAAATGTGAGAATTTTATATTCTAAGTCTCAAGACGTATAGATTGTCCAACTACTAAACCGACACGTCCCCACCAAAATTATCTCCCTTCCGGTTTCCTATAGTCGGTTATCGTCGAACAGTGAACAGTGGCGGCGTTAATTTTGAACTGCTTCCTGTTTTGTTTGCTTTGGTGGCAAATTTAAAATATCTGAATATTTTAAGATGTATATAACCGTTAAAATAAACATATCTAACTTTAAACAAAGAAGTTGATTTAAACAGATGAATACGTTTAAATTTAGGAGTTATTTTAAATAGAGGATAATTAAAAGTTAAGGTTTTTTGTTCATTTTAGCAAATGTTTTTATCCCATATTCATCCTCCAGTTATCCCAGGAGGAAAAAATAAGGAACGATTACCTGTTTCAATTTTTTCTGTCTCTATAACAATTTTTTGAAAAGTATTCTTTTTTATTCTCGTTGCCGCTAGTACTTTTAAATCTGTGACGTTGTAAAGGAATTTGAATGTTAGTTTTTGGCCGATTTTTCATAAACCTAATAACTTTGGATATTATTTGTTTTTTTTTTCTGCGCAGAATACTTACCACTTTGATAATAAAGCAATAACCCACTTACTCTATGACAATAACAACTTTAGATACGACACTGGTATCTGCCAGTTTGCACCGCCCGGAAGTTGGCACCCCAATTGCCGGAACCCTTTGATTTTTTCGGAGTTCTAGACTCGTCTCGAAGAGTTCTCGAGGGGGTGCAGATAAAGTTCTGCAATTTTTTTGCGGAATTTTTAAAAAACAAATTTTGGGATGCCAACTTCATGCCGCACCCCTTTTGTGGGAAAAAAGAGTTCTGGGTGAATAGATATCTCAGAAATAAAGAGTTCTAGAGTTCTCGGTAGGTTTTGGAAAGAGTTCTGGGAATTTTTGGAAATTACAAAAAAAAAAAAATTTTGGAGTGCTAACTTCATGCGGCATCCTTTTTTATTTATTGGGTAGTTTTGGTCACTTAGGGCTGCTTTTAAATACAGCACCCCTGAGTTCTGACTCGAAAAAATACTGAAAATTATGAAAATGGATATTTTCACTTTGTAGCACCCCTTGAAAATATACATTTTCATAATTTTCAGTATTTTTTCGAGTCAGAACTCAGGGGTGCTCTATTTAAAAGCAACCCAAGTGACCAAAACTACCCAATAAATAAAAAAGGATGCCGCATGAAGTTAGCACTCCAAAATTTATTTTTTTTTGTAATTTCCAAAAATTCCCAGAACTCTTTCCAAAACCTACCGAGAACTCTAGAACTCTTTATTTCTGAGATATCTATTCACCCAGAACTCTTTTTTCTCACAAAAGGGGTGCGGCATGAAGTTGGCACCCCAAAATTTCAGAGAAACAAAGGAAAATTTTATAGGAAGAGGGAAAATTTAAGACCAAAAAGTAACAAATGAGAAAAAGGGGTAATTTTAGAAAAAATTGGTAGTTTTTTAAAAAACGTGTATTTCTGCAAAAAAAGTAAGAATTTTTAAGGGAAAAGAAGGGAAATTCGACAAAATAAGAAAAAAGAGGTAATTTTATAAAAAGAAAAATGGTAATGTTCGAGAGAGAAAATTTCAGGATAAAAGTGATAAAATTTGAGACAAAAAAGGGAAAAACCTACGAAAAACGAGAGGAAATTTTGGAGGGAAATTTTAAATCAAAAAATTGACAAAAATAAGAGAGAATGGAGTAATTTCAGTAAAAAAGTGACAAAATTTGAGACCAAAAAGTGACAAAACTTTAGAGAAACGAAGGGAAGTTTTCGAGGAAGAGAGAAAATTTAAATCGAAAAAGTAGTAAAAATGAGAGAAAAGGGTAATTTTAGAAAAAATTGACAAAAATGTGAAAAAAAAGGATAATTTACAATTAATTATTTACCTGTTAATTTTGTAAATATTTAAACGCAACAATTAATTCTATTATTTTTAAGTTTCCTACTTATGATTAGATGATTAAATTATGTATTTTTTTATAAAATAGTTATAAAAAAAACGGGGTTCCCGATGGGGCTTGACAGAAGATTGCGACTTGTCACATTTAAGATATTTTAGAATAAAATCGTAAAAAATATATAATAAAGCCTACGACGATCTCGTAAAATGGTGTTGGAGAAAAAAAATTTGAAGACTGTAGGTACTACCAAAAATTGTTTCCTATACTCCTTTGTGGAAGTATTTGACAGTTCTGAATTAAATTAGAATAAACAAGATAGCTGGTTTCAATTGTTTTTTATTTGCGGGACTAAAAATTTTTAGTCCCAAGAGAGTAAAAGTGGCACTTTAGTCCCGCAAAAATTCCGCAAGAAAATTGCAGAACTTTATCTGCACCCCGTCGAGAACTCTAGAACTCTTCGAGACGAGTCCAGAACTCCGAAAAAATCAAAGGGTTCCGGCAGTTGGGGTGCCAACTTCCGGGCGGTCCAGTATGCCATGTACTTTGCGTTTGCCCATGCGCAATTCATTTCGGAGATTCTCAAGCCTAGTTAATTTTTAACGTAGCGGTCGGTTTAGTAGTTGAACAATCTATATATGCAGATTTAATCATTAACGGACAAAACAGCTGTTCGGTATTACGCCTGATACATAAAAATAAAATTATCACAAATATTTAACACTTGTTTTTGGAAATGGGCTTTCTTTCGGTTCCAGTTAGTATCGGCACTTATTACACAGGTGGAATAGTTTCCCAAGTAATAAGTGACACCGTATCCCATTGGTAGATGGCGTTAATTGTCTACCATCGTATTTACATTATTATTATTATTATTTTTATTGAATTTTATATAGCCTACAAATTATCAAATCGGTACTTTGGGACTTCATTTAGCGCGTCTTTTTTTGATATTTCAATTTATAATGCAGACACGTAAAAATTTTTAAATACAGTTAAATGTAGCTTAAACATTAAATTGCAGTAGGTGTCAAAAGTAGACAATTTTTCTCATTTTCAACAGCTTTAAAAAAAAAAAAACATAACAATAATAATTGGCCAGGGCGCGAAAAGTGGCTTTTGCTATTTTTTCTGTAAAAACTTTTGTGTTTATAAGTCGTCTGATGTAAAATAAATCAAGAAATTTCACAAGGATTTCAGGGATCCTAAAGGCATTTTGAAACAAAGCATGTGGTATCTCATATTGGAAAAAATCGTTTTTGCACCGCATTTGCGGGACTAAAGTGCCACTTTTACTCTCTTGGGACTAAAAATTTTTAGTCCCGCAAATAAAAAACAATTGAAACCAGCTATCTTGTTTATTCTAATTTAATTCAGAACTGTCAAATTCTTTCACAAAGGAGTATAGGAAACAATTTTTGGTATTACCTACAGTCTTCAATTTTTCAATTTTTTTTTCTCCAACACCATTTTACGAGATCGTCGTAAGCTTTATTATATAATTTTTTAGGATTTTATTCTAAAATATCTTAAATGTGACAAGTCGCCATCTTCTGTCAAGCCCCATCGGGAACCCCGTTTTTTTTTATAACTATTTTATAAAAAAATACATAATTTAATATCAAACATGATTACCTAATCATAAGCAGGAAACTTAAAAATAATAGAATTAATTGTTGCGTTTAAATATTTACAAAATTAACAGGTAAATAATTAATTTTAAATTATCCTTTTTTTTCACATTTTTTCTAAAATTACCCTTTTTTCTCATTTTTACTACTTTTTCTCTCTTCCTCAAAACTTCCCTTCGTTTCTCAAAAATTTTGTCACTTTTTTACTGAAATTACTCCATTCTCTCTTAATTTTGTCACTTTTTTGATTTAAAATTTCCCTCCAAAATTTCCTCTCGTTTTTCCTAGGTTTTTTCCCTTTTTTGTCTCAAATTTTGTCACTTTTGTCCTGAAATTTTCTCTCTCGAACATTACCATTTTTTTTTATAAAATTACCTTTTTTCTTATTTTATCGAATTTCCCTTCTTTTCTCTTAAAAATTCTTACTTTTTAGCAGAAATACACGTTTTTTAAAAAACTACCAATTTTTTCTAAAATTACCCCTTTTTCTCATTTGTTACTTTTTGGTCTTAAATTTTCCCTTTTCCTATAAAATTTTCCTTTGTTTCTCTGAACTTATGTCACTTTTTTCCTAAAATTACTTTTTTTCTCTTATTAAAAGTACCTACCCCTTTTTTTCATTTTTGTCGAATTTCCATTCTTTTCTCATAAATTTTGTTACTTTTTTGAGTAAATTACGTTTTTTAAAAAATTACCTGTTTTCGAAAATTGCCCTTTTTTCTTATTTTGTTCACATTTTTGCCTTAAATTTTCCCTCTTCCTCCAAAATTTACTCTTCTTTTTCTCAACTTTTTCAATATTTAACCTGAAATTTCCTCTTTTTCAGTAAAATACTCCATTCTCTCTTATTTTTGTCACTTTTTTGATTTAAAATTTCCCTCCAAAATTTCCTCTCGTTTTTCGTAGGTTTTTCCCTTTTTTGTCTCAAATTTTGTCACTTTTATCCTGAAATTTTCTCTCTCGAACATTACCACTTTTTTTTTATAAAATTACCTTTTTTCTTATTTTATCGAATTTCCCTTCTTTTCTCTTAAAAATTCTTACTTTTTTGCAGAAATACACGTTTTTTAAAAAACTACCAATTTTTTCTAAAATTACCCCTTTTTCTCATTTGTTACTTTTTGGTCTTAAATTTTCCCTCTTCCTATAAAATTTTCCTTTGTTTCTCTGAACTTTTGTCACTATTTTGACTCAAATTTTTTCCCTAAAATTACATTTTTTCTCTTATTAAAAGTACCTACCCCCTTTTTTTTAATTTTTGTCGAATTTCCATTCTTTTCTCTTAAATTTTGTTACTTTTTTGAGTAAATTACAAGTTTTTTAAAAAATTACCTCTGTTTTCGAAAATTACCCTTTTTTCTCATTTTGTTCACATTTTTGCCATAAATTTTCCCTCTTCCTCCAAAATTTACTCTTGTTTCTCTCAATTTTTTCAATATTTAACCTGAAATTTCCTCTTTTTCCTTAAAATACCCATTTTTTAAATTAAACCTTTCTTTTTCATTTTTGTCAAATTTCCCTTCTTTTGTCTCAAATTTTATCACTTTTTTCTCAAATTACCAATTTTTAGATTACCTCTTTTTACTTATTTTTGTCTCAAATTTTTCCTCTTTCTTCAAACTTTCCCCTCGTTACTCTCCAATTTTGTGTTCGACTCAAGAATATACTTTACATATCAAATTATAAGTTTTTTAAATTGTGCAAAAACATATTTTAACCGACTAAAATTCTTTATAAAAAATATATTTAAAAAAAATTGTATTTAAATAATTATTTAAATTTTAAGGGGCCTTGGGCACCGCGGTGTAAAAATTAGCGTATATACTATTATTTACACATCGACGTCTATTATTTCCCCAAAAATTTTATTTTTTCAAAAATTATTTTAAAGGTAATCTACTAAACTTTTGGAATAATTAAATATCCTATTTAGATAGATAAAATAAAATATAACAATAGTTAATTATGGACCCGATTAGACCATTTACAGGTACATTACCGTTATATGTGCGAGTAGTAAAAATTAATAATTTGCTTAGTTTAATTTGTTACAATTTTGGCTAAAAATTTGCTAATTGTGATTTCTTACTTATTCCGTTTAAACACAAAATCACCCCCATACCCTCTATTAACTTTTGTACGATAAAATATTAGAGAAAATAATCGTACAGGTTAATTTTTTATTATACATTTTGTATAACTGGGTTTTGAGGTTAGGCTGTACTTTTTTTTTCTTCTGATTCCAAACTTTTTTTGCCTTAAAATTTGTATGAATTAATGTAACCTGAAACTTTTTAGCCGCTTCAAAGTTATCTAATATTCAGATTCAGTTCAATCATCTATTAACAAGATCAAATTTCAGTGAAGGAAGCGTAACCGTATTTGAGTAAGATAAATCATGAACAAAATTTAATATATTAATATTTTATATTTTAGTTTAAAAACTTGCAAAGAAATTGAAAAAAAAGCTGATCTAATAATCGGAGCTGATGGAGCTTACAGCAAATTAAGATTGGCTATGCAACAGACTTCTCATTTTCAGTACAGCCAGCAGTATATTGAACATGGTTATTTAGAGTTATCTATTCCATCAGGAATTAATAAGAAAATGCTGTCCAATTATTTACATATTTGGCCCAGGTAAGAAAATAAGGACGGAAGCCAATTGAGCACTTTATTACCCTCAGGTAAAATTGATACCGTAGCCGGACATGCCAATTGAGCACCAAGGACCAAACAGAGACCGGTCAATTGAGCACTTTATGACTAGCCAATTGCGCACTTTATTACTAGTTTGTTCATTAACGAATTATCAGGTACCTACTGAATTAATGCAAATAGTTATTTTTCTCGGTTAAATAAAAATCAGAATATGGTAGTTGGCATTTATTTATTAAAAAAAAATCATGGGGTCAAAACAATTTTTAAGAAGTATTTTTTTTAAAACTCTCAAAAACCCTTAAAAAATCGTTAAATTGAAAAATTTTTGAAAAATTCTTGAAAAATCATTAAAAAAATGCTGAAAAATCCTTGAATAATCCTCATCTTTGATTTTTAGGGATTTTTCAAGGATTAATAAAGGATTTTTTATTGGTTTTTCGAGGAATTTTGGAGTATTTTTCAAAGATTGTTCAATGATTCTTGTAGTATTTTTCAAGAACTTTTCATTAATTTTCAACAATTTTTCAAAGATTATTTAACGGGGTTTCAAGGATTTTTTTAATTCTTTTTTAGTAGGTAGGTACAAGTATTTTTTTAAGATTTTTTAAAAACGTTTTTTAATGATTTTTCATGGATTTTTGAAGGATTTTTAAGGATGTTTCATGGATTTTTCAAGGATTGAAAAATCCTGTAAAAATCTTTGAATAATTCTAAAAAATGTCTTAAAAACACTTAAGAAATTGTTAAATTGAAAACAATTTTTTAAGGAGTTTTGGAGTATGTTTCAAACATTCTTGTAGGATTTTTAAGGATTTTTCCAAAATTTTTTAATGATTTTTCAAGGATTTTTCAAGGATTTTTCAATTTAATGTTTTTTTTTAAGGAATTTGGAGTATTTTTCAAAAATTCTTGTAGGATTTTTCACGTACTTTTCAGGGGCTTTTCGAGAATTTTTAATGATTTTTTAAGGATTGTTCAAGGATTTTTCAACAATTTTTTCATGGATTTTTTAATTTATCGATTTTTTAAAGAATTTTGGACTATTTTTCAAAGATTCTTGTAGGATTTTTCAAGTACTTTTGAAGGATTTTTCCAGGATTTTTTAATGATTTTTCAATGACTTTTCAAGTATTGTTTAAGGATTTTTCAAGGATTTTTCAATTTAATGTTGTTTTTTTTTAAGGAATTTGAAGTATTTTTCAAAAATTCTTGTAGGATTTTTCACGTACTTTTCAAGGGCTATTCGAGAATTTTTAATGATTTTTTAAGGATTGTTCAAGGATTTTTCAACAATTTTTCAAGGATTTTTCAATTTATCGATTTTTTAAAAAAATTTGGATTTTCAAAGATTCTTGTAGGATTTTTCAAGTACTTTTGAAGGATTTTTCAAGGATTTTTCAATTTAATGTTGTTTTTTTTAAGGAATTTGAAGTATTTTTCAAAAATTCTTGTAGGATTTTTCACGTACTTTTCAAGGGCTTTTCCAGAATTTTTAATGATTTTTTAAGGATTGTTCAAGGATTTTTAAACAATTTTTCAAGGATTTTTCAATTTATCGATTTTTTAAAGAATTTTGGATTTTTAAAGATTCTTGTAGGATTTTTCAAGTACTTTTGAAGGATTTTTCCAGGATTTTTTAATGATTTTTCAATGACTTTTCAAGTATTGTTTAAGGATTTTTCAAGGATTTTTCAATTTAATGTTGTTTTTTTTTAAGGAATTTGGAGTATTTTTCAAAAATTCTTGTAGGATTTTTCACGTACTTTTCAAGGGCTATTCGAGAATTTTTAATGATTTTTTAAGGATTGTTCAAGGATTTTTCAACAATTTTTTCATGGATTTTTTAATTTATCGATTTTTTAAAGAATTTTTAATTTTCAAAGATTCTTGTAAGATTTTTCAATTACTTTTGAAAGATTTTTCCAGGATTTTTCAAGGATTTTTCATTTTAATGTTGTTTTTTTTAAGGAATTTGGAGTATTTTTCAAAAATTCTTGTAGGATTTTTCAACAATTTTTCAAGGATTTTTCAATTTATCGATTTTTTAAAGAATTTTGGACTGTATTCAAATGTACCATAAAGTTTCTTATAGAATATACATTTTATTTTAGCTCTGTTTTACAAAATATTTTTATTTTTTATCATAAAATGGGGGCAAATAAGGGAAAATAAAGAAAATGGGAAAAACAGGAAAAATAGAAAAAATGGAATAAAATAGAAAAAAATAAAAAAAAAACATAAAAGAAGAGAGTGAAAATTACGAACAAATAGGGAAATTATGGAAGGAAAAAATGAGAATATAGCAAAATAGAAAAAAAACAAGTTCAAATAGGAACAAATACGGATAAACAAGGAAAAATAAAGAAAATAGGAAAAAAATAACGAAAAACAGAAAGAAACAAGAAAAAGGAAAACACAGGAAAAATAGTTAAAAATAGAGCAAAATAGAAAAAACAAAGAAAATATTGAAAAACTGGAAAAAATAAAAAACAGGGCAAAATAGTCATGGGGTTTGGGAAAACATTGAAACATATTAAAAAAACAGAGAAAAAATGGGACAATAGGGAAAAAAATAGAGAAAAACAGGGAAAAAATTGAGGAAAATAGGATAGTAAAATATAGGAAAATTTTCAAAAAATAGTAAAGATAGGGATAAATAGAAAAAAAAATTAAAAAAAAAAAACAGGAAAAAATAAAGGATTTAAACAAAAAAATGGAAACGTATGGGAAAATAGTGAAAATAGGGGAAAATAATGGAAACTAATAGAAGTAAATGGGCAAAAACTGGAAAATATAATGAAAAGCAAGAAAAATATGGAGAAATAGGAAAAATTGGGGAAGAGTAAAACATAGGGAAAAGTTGCGAAAATAGGAAAATAAGAGGAAAATAAAAAAAAAGGGAAAAATAAGTACAAATTGGGACAAATAAAAAAAATACGGAATTTAGAGAAAAATGGGAAAATAGTAAAAAATAGAGAAAGATGTAGTGGAAATAAGTGAAAAGGGAAAATAGAAGAAATTAAATAATAATAGGGATAAATAGAGAAAATAGTAAAAAAAATTGAAAAGCAGGAAAAATATGAAAAAATAGGAAAATTGGAGAAAAGAGTAAAACATAGGGGAAAAGTAGGGAAAATATTTAAAAACAGGGAAGAGTAAAAGAAAAGAGTAAAACAGGGAAAAGTAGGGAAAATATTTAAAAACAAGCAAAAGTAAGAGAAAATAGGAAAAAATAGAAGAAAATAGAAAAAAATAGGGAAAAATAAGTACAAATAAAAAAAATTCGAAAAGAGGAAAACATATGGGAAAATAGTGAAAAATATTAAATATATTCTCAGTGGAAATAAGGGAAAATAGAAGAAACTAGAAAATAATAGGAATAAATAGGGAAAAACAGTAAAAAATTAGGAAAAGCAGGAAAAATATGAAGAAATAGGAAAAATAAGGAAAACTGGAGAAAAGAGTAAAACATAGAGAAAAGTAGGGAAAATATTTAAAAACAGGGAAAAGTAAGAGAAAATAGGAAAAATTACAGGAAAATAGAACAAAATAGGGGAATTAGAGAAAAAAAGGAAAACATGGGAAAATAGTAAAAAAGGGGAAATATATACTCAGTGGAAATAAGGGAAAATAGAAAAAACTAGAAAATAATAGGGATAAATAGGGACAAACAGTATTAGGAAAAGCAGGAAAAATATGAAGAAATAGGAAAAATAAGGAAAACTGGAGAAAAGAGTAAAACATAGAGAAAAGTATGGAAAATATTTAAAAACAGGGAAAAGTAAGAGAAAATAGGAAAAATTACAGGAAAATAGAACAAAATAGGGAAATTAGAAAAAAAAAGGAAAACATATGGGAAAATAGTGAAAAATGGGGAAATATATACTCAGTAGAAATAAGAAAAAAGGGAAAGTAGGAGAAACTGGAAAATTATGGGGATAAATAGGAAAAAATTATGAAAAGCAGGAAAATATGGAGAAATTGAGAAAAATAGGGCAAAATAGGGAAAAACAGGAAAATTCGCGAAAAATAGAGAAAAAGTGTCAAAACAAGAAAAAAAGAAAAATAGAAAAAATAGAGGACAATTAGAAATAAGTAGAGAAAAAAGTTAAAAACAAAGGATAATAAGGAAAATAGTAAATATACTACAATTAAGCCTATTTATGATAAAATGTATTTTTGTATGTCAAAAATGTACGAAAATGACAACTCTTTAAAAATAATATAAGATAAACCATTATTATAGATACTTTTTTATTCTAGATGTAAATTCATGATGATAGCTCTTCCAAATCAAGATTTAACTTGGACAGTAACAATTTTCATGCCATTTGAAAAATTCAACAAACTAACGTGTGTCAAAAAAATTTTAATCTTTTTCCAAGAAACATTCCCAGACGCCATAGATTTAATCGGTAAAGAACAAATTATAGACACTTTTTTAAAAAATAGACCGTCACAATTAATCTCAGTTAAATGTTCTCCATATCATATCGGATCAAATTTTTTAATAATTGGGGACGCCGCACATGTCATGGTCCCTTTTTATGGACAAGGTTGGTAATATTAATAAATTTCTGTTTGTAGTCATAATATAAAAATATTTTTAGGCATGAATTGTGGCTTTGAAGACTGTTCGCTTCTTAATGATCTTTTAGAAAAAAATAAAGATGATATAGCAAAAGCGATCGAAGAATATAGTTACGTGCGTGTAAAAGATGCTCACGCTATATGCGATTTAGCTATGTACAATTATATCGAAATGAGAGATTTAGTAAATACATTTCGATTTCAATGGCGAAAAAAAATCGATAATGTTTTATTTAAAATCTTTCCTAATAAATGGATACCGTTATATAATTCGGTTAGTTTTTCTTCGATGGAATATAAGCAATGTGTGAATAATAGAAAATGGCAAAATGGGGTAAGAGTTTTTTTTTTACTATATTAGAATTGGATTTGAGATACCGTTAATATCGTATCTTATTCAAGGGCGTAGATAACTTTTTTTCCTGGTGGGGGGGACACTTTTTTGCCTGGGGGAGGTTACCAAACATGTAATAAATATGTTTGTCCGTTTTTACATTTCATATATTGTATTTCTTCTTTTCGTGCTATTTTTTGAAATCCTGGGGGGTGGTTACCCCTTTTACCCCCCATATCTACGCATTTGTTTGTATCCTCCAGAAGAAAATTATCCGGAAAGTGATTTCTTTTCTCTTTTTGTCCAAGATGTAGAAAAATGCATTGTTTTGTTTTTCAATTTCCTGTATGGAAAAATGCATTCTTGATATTTATTTTAAATTTTTGTGTAAAAAATGTTTTTTGTTTTGTTTTCCAGATTCCTGTGAAGAAAAATGCTTTGTTATTTTGTTTTATAAATTTCTGTGGGAAAAAATGCATTGTTGCTTCCGTTTTTTTTTTCAAATTGGTGTGTTAAAAATGCATTTATGGCTGTTTTCCAATTTTTTGTAGGGAAAATGCATTTTTGCTGTTTTTTCCAATTTCTTGAAAATGCTCATGTTTTTTCTCCAATTCATATTTGTAACTGCATTTTTGCTGTTTTTCTATGAAATGGACTATAGCAACTCAACAATTTACCGAAAAATTAGTAATTCTAAATTTTAATCTGTGAAATTTAACTGTGAAAAATGTATTCCTGCCCATTTTTTTCAAATTTAACTAATAAAAATACATTCTTGCTTGTTTTCTTCAAAATTTGAGTGTAGAAAAATACGTTTTTGCTCTTTTTTTTGCAAATTAACAGTAGAAAAAATGCATTCTTGCTCATTTTTTTCAATTTTAGGTGTGGAAAAATGCATTTTTCTTTCTTTTTATTCAAAATGAATTGTGAAAAAATGTATTCATGATTTTTTCCCAATTCATGTGTGATTTTTTGTACGCCTTTTTTTCTCCTAACTTTCGTGAAAAAATTTCTTTTTGTAAAAATTTTGCACTTTATATGTGTTTTTTCCATACTTTCCTCTTCATTTTAAGAATTTTAGGAAAAAACTTCCAGATGGGAATTTTCTATCATTTTCCTATGATTTTTTACGGAAAAATACTTTTCGGCGATTTTTTCTGTGATTTTTCTACACTTTTTTCCGAATCTATTCCAACAGTGATTCTATAGTTATAGTATCTAAACTTTCATTTAGGATTGTATAAATGATTATTACAAGAACGTAGATAACTTTTTTCCTGGGAGCGGTCGTAATTTTTTCCTTGGAGGAGGGATAATCAAACTTTTAAACAAATATATGTTTGTCCATTTCTATACATTTCATATATTTTATTTCTTCTTTTCGTGCTATTTTTTGGTATTCTGGGGGGGTAATTACCCTCCCCATATCTACGCCCTTGATCTTATCGATAAAAGAAGTCAGGCGAGGAACTTGTAATAGACTTAAAAAAATTACATTAAATAAAATTATTTGACGATTTGAAAAGTTAAATCTAGATTTTTTATTTTTTTTTTGTTTGATACAATAAAGTACTAAGCACACTCATTACGGGAAATAGACCTCAATCTATTTTTTTGTTATGTGTTGAATTTGCAAAATTTCATTAAATGACGATATTTGCAGTATATTTGATACTAATTATACAGGGCGATTCATTATTATGGTAGCACCAATTTAAAATTCTTAAAAAAGTTTAAAAATCCTTAATGATCTTAAGAAAACCTTAAAAATTCTTAAAAATAGTTTTAATTCCTTAAAAAATCCCAAAAACCCTTAAAAATAATTAAAAAGACTTAAAACTACTTAAAAATTATAAGCTATTCAAAGATCCTAAAATAATCCTCAAAAAACATTAAAATCCCTAAAAACAGTTTAAAGTTTTTAAAAACCCCTAAAAATCATTAAAAATCCTTAAAAGTAGTTAAAAATCCTTAAAAATTATTAAAAATCTTTAACCCCTTAAAATTTTGAAAAAATTTTATAAATCCTTAAAAATCTTATCTTAGAAATTCATAAAAATCTTTAATAAACCTGAAATAAATTCTTAAAAATCCCTAAAAACCCTTAAAAATACTCATTGCTTAAAAATCTTAAGTAATTCATAAAGATCCTAAAATGATCCTCAAAAAACATTAAAATCCCTAAAAATAGTTTTAAATTCTCAAAAATCCCTAAAAATCCTTAAAAGTCTTTGAAAATACTTAAAAATTCCAAAAATCCTTAAGTCATTTAAAATCCTTAAAAATTATTAAAAATTTTTAAAAATCCCTTAAAATTCTGAAAATTTTTTTAAATATCGTTGAAAATCTTAGAAATTCTTAAAAATCCATAAAATATTCTTAAAAATCTCCAAAAATACTTAAAAATCTCTAAAAATACTTAAAATTACTTAAAAATCTTAAGCAATTCTTAAAGATACTAAAACAATCCTGAAAAAAAAAAACATTAAAATCCATAAAAATAGTTTAAAATTCTTAAAAATCCTGAAAAATCCTTAAAAATCCCAAAAAACATTAAAAATCCTGTAAAATCCTTAAAATCATTAAAATCCTTAAAAACCCCTTAAAATTCTGAAAATTTTTTAAAAATATTAAGAAAAATTTGGAAATTCTTAAAAATCCTTAAAATATCCTTAAAAAATCCTGAAAAAATCCTTAAAAATTCCTAAAGACCCGTAAAAATACTTAAAATTACTTAAAAATCTTAAGCAATTGAAAATCCTTAAAAATCCCTTAGAATCCCTTAGAAGTCTGAAAAAAAATTAAAAATTGTTAAAAATCTGAAGAAAACCATAGAAATAGAAAATTCTGAAAAAATTTTTAAATATCGTTGAAAATCTTAGAAATTCTTAAAAATACTTTAAAATCCATAAAATATTCTTAAAAATCTCTAAAAACCCTTAAAAATACTTAAAAATCTTAAGCAATTCTTAAAGATCCTAAAACAATCCTGAAAAAAAAAAAACATTAAAATCCCTAAAAATAGTTTAAAATTCTTAAAAATCCTGAAAAATCCTTAAAAATCCCAAAAAACATTAAAAACCCTGTAAAATCCTTAAAAACCCCTTAAAATTCTGAAATTTTTTTAAAAATATTAAGAAAAACTTAGTTATTCTTAAAAATACTTTAAAATCCTTAAAATACCCTTAAAAAATCCTGAAAAAATCCTGAAAAAAATCCCTAAAAACCCTTAAAAATACTTAAAAACCTTAAAGATCCTAAAATAATCCTTAAAACCCATTAAAATCCCTAAAAATAGCTTAGAATTTTTAAAAATCCCTAAAAATCTTTGAAAGTCCTTAAAAATTCATAAACATCCCAAAAAACCTTAAAAATCCTTAAGAATACGGATGACTGAAGACTGTCCTAACAGATGTTTTTGAAATTTGTCAGTAATTGATCATGGTACATTGTTATGATTTATGAAAATATAAAATTATAGTACAAAGTACTATATTTACTTTGAAATTTTATAGTACATAAAGTTGTAATAATCGTACAAATACTATAATTATAGTACGGTTGGCAACACTGAATACACTATAGTCTACCGGGCTCCATTTTCCATAAGGAATGTGCCTGGTCCTTTGCTACTTACACGTTTTTGTTTTAGGTTATTTTCAAAGTAATTATAAGTATTGGTATCATTATTGGAACGTCCATAATTATTTTTATCAGTATTTAATTGTATCAATATTTAATAAATATCAATATTTTTAAGCAATACTAAAAATATTAAAACACGTTTTATAATATATTTCAGCACAATAAAATATTCCTAATGTATAGATTTATTTTGATCCCATCTTATAAAAAATAAAGCACCAAAGCAAAAAATAAGTACGCTTATGAATTTGTATTAAATAACATGGGCGTCCGCATATTTTTTCACTATTACCTTAATAATAATAAAATATGTAGCTAATAATAATTTTGAAGAAATAAAACCAAAGTCTAGTATCACAGAATATTTAATAATTGATTTAGGAAACTGGCAACTAGTTTCGGCTGAAATCTGCCATCTTCAGGCCAACTAAGTTACATAAGAAGCGAGATTTTTAATTATGTAAAAACCCAATATGTTTGGGAGTTTATTAAAAAAAGTGGTACTGGAAACGTTTTAAAATGAATTAGAATTTAGGTAAAAATAGGGAATTGGAAAAATTAGATTAAGTGATCCTAGTTTTAAGTGCGCATTTGTAACCATGTTTTTACAATGGGTATAATTAAAAATCTTGCTTTTTATGTAACTTAGTTGGCCTGAAGATGGCAGATTTCTGCAAAAACTAGTTGTAAATTTTATAAATCTATTATTAAATATTCTGTAGAACTAGACTTTGGTTTTATTTCTTCAATTAATAATAATCTTGTTATTTGGCAATATAACAAAAAAAATTTGAAATTAATTTTGTTTAAATAATAGCAACAAAATTAGATTATTTCGTTGCAGCTTTATGTAACAATTTATTGAATAAAATAAATAATGAATTAACACATGTACATGGAAAACTGATAGTTTTACTTTATTGCATAAATTAATTTTTTTTAAATATGTAGGGCGACATATAATAATTAAACATTACTAAAATATTCTCAGAATATATAAATATAAATTAAATTTGATTTCAGTAATTTTTTATATCTACCTATAAATTCTTATAGTATATTTTTTAAATTTCTTGTTCATTGTATTTTTTTCATAACTAAATAAATAAAAACACATCAAAAAAGCGTCATCAACACTTTAAATTTTTTGGTCTAAACACGTTTTTGACTAAGGTTGGAAAATGTATTAAATATATCTGATTATCACCTTTATGAAAATAGTTAAATACAAATTTTAATGTAAACTAGAAGATGTAAAATCTGAGAGAAAACATTCAATAGTAGCAGTGGAAGTAGTGTGAGAATATAGTTGAGGATGGTCCTTCAAAGACGAAACGTTGTTTTAAAAAATTGTTAAGCTGCATTTGACTTTCAATAAAAAATCTTTTTCTATTAATAAAATAAAAATCGTCAATTTCGGTTTTTTCCCTCCGGAACCGGACCTGATATTTTAATTTTGAAAAAAGCAATCAATTAGTTTTAAAAATACACAAGTTTTTTCCCATTTAACCATTAATTTGCGCCACCCTGTATCTCTAGTTGGGGTTGACCTATGCCCATACATTTAAATATTTTCATGCTTGGGCAAAAAATTTTGCAAAAAAAAAGGTATAAAAAAATGAACTGAAAAATATTAGCGATATCATTTTAAAATCTAAAACAAGTAGGACCCAGGCCCTTCCGAATATACGCCACTGAATATAAGAATAAACACACATCAATAAATAATTATCACCTATACCTACTATATCATAACAACTATGAACATGAGAATAATACGAAAATGCATAAGTAAAACTTAAGTTTAAGTATTATAGAAATTAATTAAAATGCAATTTAATATAAATGTTGGTGATTAATAGAACATAAGTATAGTTACTTACCCAAAGTCTTGGTAAGCTCAAAATGTCACCATTTCTTGACATCAAAGCAAATAAGTTAGATGTTATCGAAACGTGATAACCATAAACCGTGAACATATAGACTACTTGAACGTCATTAAAAAGAAAAGTCGACGTATGAGGACTCCGAAAATACACTTAGATTAAAGAAAACAATATACCTTTTTTATGAAAAGCGGTCTATAAACGCGACACTTGTTAAAATATCCAAAAATTGGTAAAACACTAACGCCGATCTAACAGAGGAACGCGAAAGAAGCCATTTTATCTTCAACTGTCATTTTTAAAAAACACAGTAGAATCATTAATACAGTACTTACACTCCGGTATCGGCACTTTGATCTACTTTTTTAGTACCGACCAGAAAAGCATAGTTGCCAAGTGTGAGATAATTATCCGAGTTACGGATAATTTAAGGACAATTGTGATTCTTTTGTAGGTAATATACGATGTTTAGGATAACTTTATAACATTTATTATTTTATACTTTCTTCATACTTATTCGTACTAAATTGTATTTTTTGTCCCTAAACAAAAGAACCTGCATTAAATTATCGCTGTGACTGCAGGCACGCTAACGTGCCGCGATATATTAAATTAGAGGCACGTGAATTACGTCATACGTTATTTCGCTTAAATAATAAGCATGAGCTCTGGTAGAAAATATTGGATAAAAATGAAAGAAAAATTAAATAATATTAAAAAAAAACTGTAAAAAACGCAAAAAAAATTGCAAAAAATTACAATTAAATCCTAAAAAAATCAGAGAAATGAGGAAAAAATAGAAAACGAAAAAAAAAGAAAAAAAAACAGAACAATGAGAAATAAATGAGGAAAAAATTGAAAAATCAAAAAAAAACCAGAAAAATTTTTTACCACATCTGGCCAAAGCAAAAAAAACGAAAAAGAAGTCACAAACTACGCACAATCGCAAAAAAAAAATTGTTGGAAAAATAGGAAAAATCAGAAAAAACAAGAAAAGAAATTGAAAAAATCAGAGGAATTGGAAAAAATTAAAAAATAAAAGAACGATTTAGAAAAAAAAACACGAAAACAATGGGAAAAAATGAGAAAAAATTAGAAAAATAAATGGGAAAAATATCGCAAAAAATCATGAAATATCGCAAAAAATACCAAAATATCGCAGAAAAATCGAAAAATTGGAGGAATAAGAAAAAATTTTAAAAAAAATAGGAAAAAAACGAGAACAACAATAAGAAAAAAATGAGGAAAAATTGGTAAAAAATCGAAAAAGCCGCAAGAAATAAGAAAAGCAGAAAAAATAAATAAAAGACAAAAAAACAAAAACGAGAAAAATTAGAAGAAAACGAGAAAAAAATAAATAAACTGAAAAAATCGAAAAAAAAGAAAAAAAGATAAAAACGAGAAAAAAACTAGTAAAAAGTGGGTAATTCAAAAAATCAGGAAAAATCATAACAAGAAAAAATCCGTAAAAAATGAAAAATAAGTCGTAAAAAACGCAAATAATCAAAAAATATCGCAAAAAATCACAAAAAAATTGCACAAAATTTCAAAAAATCGCAAAACTATTGCAATAAAATCCCAAAAAATCAGAGGATAAAAAAAATTAGAAAACGAAAGACAGAAATAAAAAAACAGAACAATGAGGAAAAAATTAAAAATCAGAAAAAAGGCAAAACATTTTTGTTGCGATTTTTTCCATTTTTTAGATTTTTTGCATTTTTTTACGATATTTTTCGATTGCTTGTGGTTTTTGTGACTTCTTTTTCGTTTTCTTTGTCTTGGCCATTTTATATCTGGCAACACCGCCTATAACTAAGAAAGAAGAAAAGAGTGACACTGACATTTATTATTTAATTTTGTTTTATTAAATAGATATTTCTAATATTTCCAGAAATTTATAAAATTAATGTTTACATTAAGTATTTACCTATGACGTATTTCACGTGCCTCTAATTTAATATATCGTGGCACGTTAGCGTGCCTGTAGTCACAGCGTTAAATTATATTTGACATTGGCGGCAACACACCAAGCTTTTAAACTTTTCGATTTCTGCGGATGCCGACCCAACGTCGACGAGTTCATATAAATTAAAACGGGGAAGTCGTGTAGTGAAAATACTGTATATTTTATTTACTGTGAAAAAATATTCAGTAGTTGATTGGTTTAAAATACACATTGAAAGAAAGAACAAGAGACAAATATCAGACTCATTGTATATAGTCTATATACAATGTCAGACTTCATTTTACCGAAGTAATTTACATTTGATGTTGACCCACAGATGGCGAGACTTTAATCGCGCTAAATTAAAAAAAAATCTGAGCTTTTTTTGTAATTAATGATTTTCAGGCCACATTTGAATCAAGAAATATATTCAATAACAAAACAAATTATTATAGAACTAAATAATGCTCGTTTTTATCTATTTTTCAATTTTTTTTCTCGGTGTAAAAGATCAAAGTTACCACCTGAGAGTCACCATACTAATAGAAAAATATACATACTGTGATCAAATCTACTAACTGACAAACTGACATTGCTGCAGTGTTGCCAATCTGCGGGTAATTACCCGATTTTCGGGTATTTGCCTGCTTTGCGGGTAAAATTCGGGTATTTCCTTCCATCTTCATTTCATGTCAATTATTCACTGTTTTGATGTTATGTGGGAGTGAGGCCATTTCTACTAAACCTAAAAATTACCGCTACAGCTATCTTATTTTCCAAAAAAATACATAAACATAATAATTGGTTTGCATAGAACACACTTGGCAACACTTCTACATAATTCACGTCAAATGTCAAAGTCAAATAGTAAAATAGAAAATAGCCCTGGTAGCTGAGTCCTAAAAAAGAAAAGAAGAAGATTATTTATTCTCAATTTAAGCTCTTGTTTATGTTATAACTAACTGACTAACAGTTCAAATTGTAAGTGGGTAAAATGCGGGTATTTTGGAATTCCACGCGGGTAAAATCGGGTATTTTGGGTCAAAGTTGCGGGTATTTTGGTGATTTATCATTGGCAACACTGCAGTGCTGTCAAAACACTCAAAACTATAACATAACCTATTTGATCGAATTCAAGACAATGTTTATTTCAAAAAAGAAACGAAAATAAATAAAAGAATAAAAATTAAGAAACGAAAAGCAGAAGTATGGTTTCAATAATATATATAACTAGCAGATATCGAGGCTTACATGTTGTACTTAATCGAAACATTTTTATGCCAGAGCAACAAGTGTTTATTTTTAAACCCAAGAAACGATAACGAAACAGGTTAGTATTATACAAACTTTATATAGTTTTGTTTAATATCACGGTTCGTAAAACATATTCAAAGTTCATGAAATCACAACGGTCTAAAATTGTAATACAATACACTGAGAATTTGCGGTTATGTTGTTTATTTTTTTTTTAAATTAACGTTAAAATTTCGTCCGGTATTTATTCGTTTAATGTGTATTTGGTATTTTAGATATGCTAATTTATAGATTAAAGTTTTTATTTATTTAATTTTTTTAAATATACTGGGTGATCCATAAGTATTCGCAATAAAATCAAAAATTGTAATTTTGTCGTCACCTCAGATTAGATATTTACTCTGAGGTCGGCAACCTTTTAAGAAGGAAATTTAGTTCGCTACAAGGTTTGCCACCATACAGGGTGGCCCAATAATAGTAACCAGGGGCAATAGATGATCCTACGGTCTGGAGAGTTAGCTAGGGAAGAATAGGGAAATTAAAGAAAAAAGGGGAAAATAAAGGCAATTAAGGAAAAACAAAATCTGCCAAAATATGGAAAAATAGTGCAACATTAAGAAAAAAACCGGAAAATTGGAAAATAAAGTAAAATAGTAAACTTGAATTGGGAATAAAATAGTAAAAATAATGAAAAATAAGAAAAAATTAGGAAAAATAGAAAAATAATGAAAAATAAAGAATAACATTGAAAAATTGAAAAAGTAGGAAAATATAATGAAAAATAGGAAAAAATACATACAAATTGGGAGAAATAGTGGCAGTTCATGAATTATTGGAAATATTAGAAAAAATCGATTTTCATTTTTTTGTGTGCAAATGTGGTTCAATTTTTGACCTACCTTTTTGATACACCCTGTATATTCATACCAAGAAACACCCATACCATTGAACAATTATGGTAACAATGGAATAAATAATTCAAAACTCGTATTATTCGTTTTAAAAAAAAATTGTGTAGTACAATATAATTTGATGATGAGTGTTTAATTAACAGACTAGAGGAAAATTATATATTTTTTTTAAATAATTATAGTAAATCTCGTGTTGTTTTTTCTACAGGGCATTTGGTTCTCTCAAATTTATAAATTCTTCTATTGCGTCAATTCAATTTTGTTATTTAGTTTTAAATTATGTTAATTATTTATTCAATATCTAAATTGCTTTTTTTTTGTTATTCAAATTTTTAACATTTTTTTTAATGGACTTTTCTCGTTCTTTTCCTTCTCATCCCGGACATAATTAGAATTAAGTGAATGTAATTATTTCCCCAAACATCAAAATAATTTATTTAAATATTCATTTAAAAAAAAAACAGGAGATTATCAATACTCAAATGTGGTGAAATTATTCAAAGAATAATGAAACTCAAAGTCATACCACAATAATGTAATTTAAGATCTTTTTTCAACAAAGGGCAACATATTTCGGCTATTCGATGGCCATCATCAGGCCTATAATACAAAATTAAAATGTAGAAACACAGTAAGACAAAGTTTAGATGTTACTTACAGAATTGTAGTTAAGCAAGTGAAGCATAAGTATTGGTATAACTATTAACCAATTTTTTCCATTGTTTACAAAATATACAGCTTGCTAATTAGTAAAACATAAAATTTGTTTTCAAGTAAAAACCAATTAATGGTTATTTATTTATAAGTAAAAACAAATGACTTCATTATCGAACAAAATAAAACATATATTCAATAATTACTAAATTTTATTTACAATAGACGATATCACAAATTTTCTGTATATTTAATATACGAATAAAGAAAATATGGTATAGAAAACTGATTTCAGTCTTTATAATTCACGAATTTAAAACATTTAAAAATAATTTTGTTTTTTTGTTTCATTTTACATTTATATAATCACGTTTATTTTTAACAACACCCTGTAACCTAAATTTAATTTTATTTAACGAAATGTTAATATTTTTAGAAATGCTGATTACTTTTGATAGAAATTATTTCGTTTATTTATTCTATGATAAGTTCCTTTTCCTCGGGCTTTTCTAAATAATTATATTTTTGTTCTTCAAACATTGCAGTCAAATGTTTAACGAACTTTTCGTGATATTCTTCTATAAGTTCTCTCGATGGATTTTCAGTTTTCGGAACGTCCATTGGTTGACCAACTGTAACAAAAATTTGTTTATTTTAATTTATTTTTATTTATACCAAATCATTAAAAAAATTACTAAAAGTTCTGGAAAAGTGTAAAATGTGCGCTCTATTTATTAGGAATATTTTTCAGCAATATTTTTTAATGCAAATGTGAAAAAAGCACACATATCCGTTTTCCAATTTTTTTTTAAATTTATAGTAAAACCGCTAATACTAAAACGTTTGGGTTAAATATATTGTATTATATCTACTGTTTAATTTAAATAGACCATTAAAGCTTTGAGTTATACCACGACTTTTGACATTTTTTAGCGATTTTTTGATATTTTTAACGATTTTATGACATTTTTAACGATTTTTTTGAGATTTTTAGTAATGCTTGACATTTTTAGCGACTTTTTGACATTTTTGGCGATTTTTTTGATATTTTTTACCAACTTTGTGACATTTTTTGATATTTTTGACATTTTTATCTTTTTTTAAATTTTTAGAAAATTTTTGGCTTTTTTAGTAGTTTTTTTACTTTTATTAGCAGCTTTTTGACATTTTTGGCGATTTTTTGATGTTTTTGACATTTTTTTGACGTTTTTAACGACTTTAATATTTTTGACATTTCTAACAATTTTTTGTATATTTTAGAAACTTTTCGACATTTTTTTAAATATTTGACATTTAGCGATTTTCTGACATTTTTATCTGTTTTTTTTATATTTTTAGAAAATTTTTGGCTTTTTCTAGTAGTTTTTTTATTTTTATTAGCAGCTTTTTGACATTTTTGGCGATTTTTTGATGTTTTTGACATTTTTTTACGTTTTTAACAGCTTTTTAATACTTTTGACATTTCTAACCATTTTTTGTGTATTTTAGAAACTTTTCGACATTTTTTTTAACGATTTTTTTTTTAAATATTTAACATTTAGCGATTTTCTGACATTTTTATCTGTTTTTTTTTTATATTTTTAGAAAATTTTTGGCTTTTTTTAGTAGTTTTTTTACTTTTATTGTCAGCTTTTTGACATTTTTGGCGATTTTTTGATGTTTTTGACATTTTTTGATGTTTTTAACGACTTTTTACTATTTCCGACATTTCTAACGATTTTTTGTCTATTTTAGAAACTTTTCGACATTTTTTTAAACGATTTTTTTTAAATATTTGACATTTATATCTTTTTTATCTTTTTTTTTCTATATTTTTAGAAAATTTTTGGCTTTTTTTAGTAGTTTTTTTACTTTTTTGACATTTTTAACAAGTTTTTGATATGTTTGACATTTGTAACGGTTTTTTTGAAATTTTTAACGTTTAGCGACTTTTAGACATTTTTTAAGCGATTTTTTGAAGTTTTTGACATATTTAGCGGTTTTCCAACATCTATCTGTTTTTTTTTTGGACTCTTTTATTAATTTTTGACTTTTTTAGTAATTTTTGATGTTTTTAACGGTTTTTTTTTAGATTTTTTTATATTTCTGACATATTTAGCGGCTTTTTGACATGTTTAATGATTTTATTTACTTCAAAGTAAATTTATCACTTTTTTAGAAATTTTTGTTTTTTTTATAAATTTTTTGACTTTTTTATAAAAATGTTTTCACTTTTTGTTAGTAATTTTTCAACATTTTTAACGATTTTTTGACATTTCTACCGGTTTTGTTTTATTTTCCAAGTAATTTTTTGACCTTTTCTTTAAATTTGTTGACTTTTTTTATTAATTTTTTGACGTTTTTTAGTAGTTTTTTTATTTTTTTGATTATTTTTTTAATAATTTTTTGCCATTTTTTACGGTTTTTTGACATTATTAGGGAATTTTTATATTTGTAACATATTTAGCGGTTTTTGACGTATTTTTTTGCCCTTTTTTATGAATTTTTTGTTTTTTATATTTCATTTTTTGACCTTTTTTCATTAATTTTTTTAGTTTTTAAGTAATTTTTCGACTTCTTTTTTCCTATTTTGTCTCAATTCTCGAGCGCCTCAGAATCGGGCCAATTGGGTCCCATCGTATCTCAACTGGCCCTAAGTATTGTTAAAAATGTACTACACACATTTTTTAGGGTCAGTTCTATAATTGTAATCACAGAATAATTTATTTTTCTACAAGCGTGCGGAAAGTTGTACTTTTCCGCTCTGATTTTATAAATGCTAATATGATTAAAAATTAATTCTTGCTTGGTTACTATGATTACTTTCAGCCCAATGTTTTATTTATTAAGAAGCACTAAGAAAATTTTTGTTTAATGACAAAAAAATATTTTTGCTAAAATTTTTTTTTAATTCTAGGCGCTTGTAGAAAAAATATTGTTCCTAACACTTGCGTAAAGTATCTTTTCCCCACTTAATTGCAGTTGCCCGAACTCGCTTCGCGTCGTTCGGGCAACTGCAATTGCGTGCGGAAAAGTATAACTTTCCGCACTTGTTAGGAAAATAAATATATCAATTTCGAAAGTATTTTAAGTATTTCTTTACTACCATATAGTTATAAAATGGGATTTTTCATGAAGCAATACTTACCGACTGTGGTAACAGGACACCTCCTAGGTATAATTCCAAAAGAGTATTGAAAAAACCCTCTACCAATAGGCAAAACCGGTGCCAGTCCAATCCACTTCCGAATCCTTTCTTGTACAACTCGCAACCAGGAATTCTCAACTTGATCGAACAAATCAGTCTCGCCAAACGACAAAACCGGTACTAATGGCGTGCCGTTCTTTAAAGCTAGCTTAATAAATCCTCTTCTATTTTTCAAAATGACTTTGTAACTGCCCGGTTTGCAGAAATACGCCTCAACGGCTCCTCCGACCATAAGAGCACAAACGTAACCACCTTCAGGTCTACTTATGACGTAATCTATGGCAGCCGATGAGGAAGAAATACCGCCGAAACTCAAAGCTAATTCTCTGAATAACGGCATTTGGTAGTGTTGTGATAGGGTTACTATTCTAGGTTCGTGTTTAGGAAAAAGACTTCTAAATTCGCTCCATTCTGTTCCGAAATTGAAAGCGCCTGCTGATAACATCCCGTGAGGAAAACAACAAAATAAATAGTTCTTTTTAGGATCTAGCTCAACGAAAGGTATCCTTTCCATTTTGAGAGGGAAATAATCCCTGGTGTATTTCCAGAGAGTCCAAGATCTTACCCACTTATTGGGTCTGCCTCCTTTTTCACTGATATCCTTGTCTATGACCCATATGTAAAAAAAATATATACTCGTTAACCACCATAGTTTTGTAAAGAGAACTAGGTAGATGGATATTAGTAGGCCAATAAAGCCTCCAAACGCCATTGTGATGAACCATATCGCTGCTGATACCGTCTGTAAACGTCTCTGAAGAGGAACGTTGATTGGGGCGAAACGGATACCCAGTATTTCCATCTGAAACAGAACAAATAACAGATATTTTAACATTTTTAGCAGTTTTTTTATTGTTTTTTTTTACTCTTTTTAGTACTTTTTCGAGATTCTTTTTTTATTGTTTTTTTTACTCTTTTTAGTACTTTTTTGAGATTCTTAACGATTTTTTGATATTAACAGTTTTTAGCTGTTTTTTTATTGTTTTTTTTTACTCTTTTTAGTACTTTTTTGAGATTCTTAACGATTTTTTGATATTAACATTCTTTAGCATTTTTTTTATTGTTTTTTTTTTTACTCCTTTTAGTACTTTTTTGAGATTCTTAACGATTTTTTGATATTAACATTTTTTAGCAGTTTTTTATTGTTTTTTTTACTCTTTTTAGTACTTTTTTGAGATTCTTAACCATTTTTTGATATTAACATTTTTTAGCAGTTTTTTTATTGTTTTTTTACTCTTTTTAGTACTTTTTTGAGATTATTAACGATTTTTTGATATTGACATTTTTTAGCTGTTTTTTTATTGTTTTTTTTACTCTTTTTAGTACTTTTTTGAGATTCTTAACGATTTTTTGATATTAACATTTTTTAGCATTTTTTTTATTGTTTTTTTACTCTTTTTAGTACTTCTTTGAGATTATTAACGATTTTTTGATATTGACATTTTTTAGCTGTTTTTTTATTGTTTTTTTTTACTCTTTTTAGTACTTTTTTGAGATTCTTAACGATTTTTTGACATTAACATTTTTTAGCAGTTTTTTATTGTTTTTTTTTACTCTTTTTAGTACTTTTTTGAGATTCTTAACCATTTTTTGATATTAACATTTTTTAGCATTTTTTTTATTGGTTTTTTACTCTTTTTAGTACTTTTTTGAGATTATTAACGATTTTTTGATATTGACATTTTTTAGCTGTTTTTTTATTGTTTTTTTTTACTCTTTTTAGTACTTTTTTGAGATTCTTAACCATTTTTTGATATTAACATTTATTAGCATTTTTTTTATTGTTTTTTTTTACTCTTTTTAGTACTTTTTTGAGATTATTAACGATTTTTTGATATTGACATTTTTTAGCTGTTTTTTTATTGTTTTTTTTTACTCTTTTTAGTACTTTTTTGAGATTCTTAACCATTTTTTGATATTAACATTTATTAGCATTTTTTTTATTGTTTTTTTTTACTCTTTTTAGTACTTTTTTGAGATTATTAACGATTTTTTGATATTGACATTTTTTAGCTGTTTTTTTATTGTTTTTTTTACTCTTTTTAGTACTTTTTTGAGATTCTTAACGATTTTTTGACATTAACATTTTTTAGCAGTTTTTTATTGTTTTTTTTTACTCTTTTTAGTACTTTTTTGAGATTCTTAACCATTTTTTGATATTAACATTTTTTAGCATTTTTTTTATTGGTTTTTTACTCTTTTTAGTACTTTTTTGAGATTATTAACGATTTTTTGATATTGACATTTTTTAGCTGTTTTTTTATTGTTTTTTTTTACTCTTTTTAGTACTTTTTTGAGATTCTTAACCATTTTTTGATATTAACATTTATTAGCATTTTTTTTATTGTTTTTTTTTCACTCTTTTTAGTACTTTTTGAGATTATTAACGATTTTTTGATATTGACATTTTTTAGCTGTTTTTTTATTGTTTTTTTTACTCTTTTTAGTACTTTTTTGAGATTCTTAACGATTTTTTGACATTAACATTTTTTAGCAGTTTTTTATTGTTTTTTTTTACTCTTTTTAGTACTTTTTTGAGATTCTTAACCATTTTTTGATATTAACATTTTTTAGCATTTTTTTTATTGGTTTTTTACTCTTTTTAGTACTTTTTTGAGATTATTAACGATTTTTTGATATTGACATTTTTTAGCTGTTTTTTTATTGTTTTTTTTTACTCTTTTTAGTACTTTTTTGAGATTCTTAACCATTTTTTGATATTAACATTTATTAGCATTTTTTTTATTGTTTTTTTTTCACTCTTTTTAGTACTTTTTGAGATTCTTAACGATTTTTTGACATTAACATTTTTTAGCAGTTTTTTATTGTTTTTTTTTACTCTTTTTAGTACTTTTTTGAGATTCTTAACCATTTTTTGATATTAACATTTTTTAGCATTTTTTTTATTGGTTTTTTACTCTTTTTAGTACTTTTTTGAGATTATTAACGATTTTTTGATATTGACATTTTTTAGCTGTTTTTTTATTGTTTTTTTTACTCTTTTTAGTACTTTTTTGAGATTCTTAACCATTTTTTGATATTAACATTTATTAGCATTTTTTTTATTGTTTTTTTTTCACTCTTTTTAGTACTTTTTGAGATTCTTAACGATTTTTTGATATTAACAGTTTTTAGCTGTTTTTTTTTCACTCTTTTTAGTACTTTTTTGAGATTCTTAACCATTTTTTGATATTAACATTTTTTAGCAGGTTTTTTATTGTTTTTTTTTACTCTTTTTTTAGCAGTTTTTTTATTATTTTTTTTTAACTCTTTTTAGTACTTTTTTTTTGAGATTCTTAACGATTTTTTAATATCTTTTACTTTTTTTGACATATTTTACGATTTTATGACATTTTTAATGATTTTTTGACATTTTTGGCGATTTTTTTAGTTTTCTAACATTTCTATCCCTTTTTTTACTTTTTTTTATCTATGTTTTGACGTTGTTTTAGTAATTTTTTGACATTTTTAACGATTTTTTCTATATTATTGTCAAAAGATTTTTTTTTATTTTTCTTGTCTATTTTTGAAAAAAAAAATAACAAATTATTTCCCCATTTTTCATACTACCGTTAAAGATAAATATGTGTTAAATTTAATTTTTTTATCTCATTTAGTAATAATTTTAAAATTCATGTTGACATTTTTAATGGTTTTTTTTTAACATTTTTGGCGATTTTTTAAATTTTCCAACATTTTTATCTTTTTTTTTTACTTTTTTTATCGATGTTTTGACTTTGTTTTAGTACATTTTTAACGATTTTTTCTATATTTTTGTCAAAAGAAATTTTTTTATTTTTCTAAAATAAACTTTTTTTTGTTCCTATGAATTTATTAAAAACTATTAAGCTAATATAATTTTCTATTCTATTTCTACTCTAATTTTCTATAAATATGAGGTAGATATTTAAAGAAAAATTAAATTCATAATTTAAATATGTTACGAGACACATTGTATATTTTCGGTGTCTAGTATTTAGATTTATAGTTTTTTTATGTGCCACCGTGTATAATAAACGAATCATTTTATTAAATGAATAATTTAATTTTGTAACTGTAACTTCAGATATGAATATATGTATTATAGTCGTATTGTTGAGAAGCGTCAGTGTATCTATTTTTACTTTATTGACTTATTTAAATCTTGTTTGTAAGATAATTTTATTTTTGTGAAACTGATATCGTTGAGTTGATAAATACGGCAAAAACCTAATAAAAATTATTTACCTCCCAACTTCAGAAAATGGTACTTTATAAGGGTGGGATTTAATTTTTTCAGATTTTTTTTTTCAACAAATATTGTGAAAATAAGACTTGTTAAGCTATTTAATTCCTACATTTTTGTGTTTTTATATAGGTCGTAGTTAGTTATATGCAACTTTCTATGGGGTCGTCCTTTCCGAATTAAAAAATGATAGGAAATACGCATTTTTTAAATCGGCTTCAAAAAAAATTATTTTACTAATAGATGCAGTTATAGATCATAATTAATAATACAGAACTACAAAATATTGTACATAAAAAATCCCAACTCAAAAAAGAGGTCAGTCACTTTTGCGAATTTCCCAAAGATTTTGTGTGCATATATTTTTACTCATTTTGGTCTCTCCCTTTTCTCAAGGTCACAATTTTTGCTTAAAAATTTTGAAAAAATTCCCATTTGCAGAATTTTTTATTCTCTTTCTAAGGGTATCAAATAGATTTTAATATATTTTTTAATTAAACAAAATAACTTAGATAATTGTAGATTTTAATAAATAATTTTTTGTTTAACCCCTGTAACAAAAAAACTATCGACACTATTAAAACGTGTTAAATGTTGATAGAAAGAGAAAAAAATATTCTATATAAGTGAATTTTTTCAAAATTTTAGATAAAATTTTGTGGTTGTGAAAATAGGGAGAGACCATAACTTTATTTTTTCTCATTTTGGTCTCTCCCTTTTCTCAAGGTCACAATTTTTGCTTAAAAATTTTGAAAAAATTCCCATTTGTGGAATTTTTTATTATCTTTTTAATGATATCAATTAGATTTTAATATATTTTTTAATTAAACAAAATAACTTAGATAATTGTAGATTTTAATAAATAATTTTTTGTTTAACCCCTGTAACAAAAAAACTATCGACACTATTAAAACGTGTTAAATGTTGATAGAAAGAGAAAAAAATATTCTATATAAGTGAATTTTTTCAAAATTTTAGATAAAATATTGTGGTTGTGAAAATAGGAAGAGACCATAACTATATTTTTTCTCATTTTGGTCTCTCCCTTTTCTCAAGGTCACAATTTTTGCTTAAAAATTTTGAAAAAATTTCCATTTGTAGAATTTTTTATTATCTTTTTAATGAGATTAAATAGATTTTAATATATTTTTTTAATTAAGCAAAATAACTTAGATAATTGTAGATTTTAATAAATAATTTTTTGTTTAACCCCTGTAACAAAAAAACTATCGACACTATTAAAACGTGTTAAATGTTGATAGAAAGAGAAAAAAATATTCTATATAAATGATTTTTTTCAAAATTTTAGATAAAATATTGTGGTTGTGAAAATAGGGAGAGACCATAACTTTA
The DNA here is from genome assembly GCA_963243735.1 of Neocrepidodera transversa. Taxonomy (NCBI): domain Eukaryota; kingdom Metazoa; phylum Arthropoda; class Insecta; order Coleoptera; family Chrysomelidae; genus Neocrepidodera; species Neocrepidodera transversa. The sequence goes on along the minus strand of OY725347.1, from coordinate 3,630,092 downwards.
TTTTTTCTCATTTTGGTCTCTCCCTTTTCTCAAGGTCCCAATTTTTGCTTAAAAATTTTGAAAAAATTCTCATTTGTAGAATTTTTTATTATCTTTTTAATGGTGTTAAAATAATTTTAATATATTTTTTATCAAAAAAAATAACATAGGTAATTGTAGATCATAATAAATAATTTTTTGTTTAACCCCTATAAAAACAAAACTGTAGATGCTATTATAAATTTTTTTTCTATATTTAAAAATTAAGGTGTTTATTAAATAATACTAAAATCGTCAATTTTGAAAAAAAAATTTTAGGTGGACAATCTTGGACTAACGATGAACAAACGAATGCACGAAAAAAAATTTCAAAATTCAAATAAAGGTGTGCCAACTTCACAATATTACATTTTTTTAAAACTAATTGGTGGACAAACGTGGACAAACAAAGAAGAAATGACCTGTGCGGTTGAATTTTTTTGCAACTTGTGGGTGCCGAGAACAAAATTTGCAAAAAAAAGTTTTTGCGCCACCATTTTGAAACAAAGAGCGGACAAACGAAAATAATTAGTGTACAATAATGGACAAACGAATGCACACAAAATCTTTGGGAAATTCGCAAAAGTAGGTGCCAACTTCTCTGACCTTCAAGAAAATATTGAAAAAAGCAATTTTTTAGGTAATTTGAAAAATCATTCCTGATTTAAAATTATGATATTTTAAATTTGTATAAAGAGAATTTATTGGAATGCCACCTATTAGCATTTTTCTTTAATATTTATTATCAATAATATTTTAAAAACTTTACTTATTGAACACTTCGTATATAAGGAACTTGGATATAAATTTATAATTTATATGTGCAAAGTACAATAAACGAATGCCATACTCTTTTTAAGTATATTCATAGTTCAATACAATGAAATCAGTAATAGCGAGGCCAGACACATTTACATTTATTCGCTTTTTTTTTATTACGATTGTAAATAATCGCGTCTTAAAAAAAAAACATAATACGAAACATAAAATGGTAATTTTCCATATCAATTTTATACAATATCTCGAATCCTATTAAAATTGAAGGAAAATCGATACGAGCTTTTACATAGGATCTTTTCAAGTACACCAAAAAAGTTCTCTTTACATTTCTCGATATTACTCTGTCCGGGATTTTCGAAAAATTTAATTTTTTCAGATTTTATATTTTTCTGCACTTTCCCAAAATTAACTCCTACATTTTTGTATAATTTGCTCAAAAACTACGACCTATAGACTCACAAAAAAGTGGGAAAAACCTGGAAAACCCCGATAACTAATTTTCCTATTTCGCTCATTTTATATTAAAATGTAGTAGGTACTCTTAGTTCTTAAAAAAAAAATGATATTTTTAAACTTTACAGACCACAACCAGGCATACAGACAGACAGACATACAGACCACATAATAGTAGTTTGTAGAACAAGTACGCAAAGCGTCACTTTTCCCACGCTCAGAAGTTTGTGAAACGAGCCGTAAGGCGAGTGTCGCAAATCTAGCTAGTGGGGAAAGTGCTTTATGTAAGTTGTACACAATATTTTTTCTAAAACCAAATTTATTAATGAAAGAAAAACAGTAATTTGTCAAAAAAATTTGACAGGTCATAGCTGTGTTTGATATTAACCCTTTAACTGCGGGCAAAATTTTGAGGCGATTAAAAATAAATTAAAACATTTTTTTATTAGTTGAATTTCGGGTCAATTTAAATAAATTAAAAAAATTCAAAACAAAAGTTTTAAGGGATTCAAAAATTTCGAAAGTATATTAAAAATTCAAAAATTTTTAAAGTATATCGAAAATTTCAAAAATATATCAAAAATTTCGAAAACATGAAATTTTACAATTTTTTTCGAAAATTTAAAAAGGTGCAAACGTCAAAATATTCAAAAATTTCGAAAAATTAGAAATTTTGCATTTTTTTCGAAAATTTCAAAACGTTGAAATGCCAAAATATTCAAAATTTATTTTCTTAAATATGTCAAAAATTTCCAAAAACAAAATTATTCGTCGAATTCAAAATATTTCAAGCATTTTAAACGCTTTTGAAAAATGTCAAAAGTTTCAGAAAATGATTCGAAAATTAAAAAAATATATTAAAAATTTCGAAAAATTAGAAATTTTGCATCTTTTTTTCGAAAATTTCAAAACGTAAAAATGTCAAAATATTAAAAATTTTCAAAAAACAAAATTATTCGCCTAATCAAAAATATTTGAAGAATTTTAAACATTTCAAAAATGTCAAAAGTTTCAATACACGTTAAAAAATGATTCGAAAATTAAAAAAATCATCAAAAATTTCGAAAAAGTAGAAATTTTGCATCTTTTTTCGAAAATTTCGAAACGTAAAAATGTCAAAATATTAAAAATTTTCAAAAAATAAAATTATTCGCCTAATCAAAAATATTTGAAGAATTTTAAACATTTCAAAAATGTCAAAAGTTTCAATACACGTTAAAAAATGATTCGAAAATTAAAAAAATATATTAAAAATTTCGAAAAAGTAGAAATTTTGCATCTTTTTTCGAAAATTTCAAAACGTAAAAATGCCAAAATATTAAAAATTTTCAAAAAACAAAATTATTCGCCCAATCAAAAATATTTCAAGAATTTTAAACATTTCAAAAATGTCAAAAGTTTCAATACACGTTAAAAAATGATTCGAAAATTAAAAAAATATATTAAAAATTTCGAAAAAGTAGAAATTTTGCATCTTTTTTCGAAAATTTCAAAACGTAAAAATGTCAAAATATTAAAAATTTTCAAAAAACAAAATTATTCGCCTAATCAAAAATATTTGAAGAATTTTAAACATTTCAAAAATGTCAAAAGTTTCAATACACGTTAAAAAATGATTCGAAAATTAAAAAAATATATTAAAAATTTCGAAAAATTAGAAATTTTGCATCTTTTTTTCGAAAATTTCAAAACGTAAAAATGCCAAAATATTAAAAATTTTCAAAAAACAAAATTATTCGCCCAATCAAAAATATTTGAAGAATTTTAAACATTTCAAAAATGTCAAAAGTTTCAATACACGTTAAAAAATGATTCGAAAATTAAAAAAATATATTAAAAATTTCGAAAAAGTAGAAATTTTGCATCTTTTTTCGAAAATTTCAAAACGTAAAAATGCCAAAATATTAAAAATTTTCAAAAAACAAAATTATTCGCCCAATCAAAAATATTTCAAGAATTTTAAACATTTCAAAAATATCAAATGTTTTAAAAAACCTTAAAAAATGATTTTCAAAAAGTAAAAATATCAAAATATTCAAATATTTCTAAAATATACCGAACAAACAAAATTAATCGTCCAATTAAAAATATTTAAAAAAATTTAACATTTTTACACAATTCAAAATGCTTTAAAAAACGTTAAAAAATCATTCAAAAAGTTCAAAAATTTCGATAATTGTAAAAATTTGTAAAATTTGTAGAAAATTTGTAAAATATGTAAAAAAACTAAACATTTGCAGGGAAATAACAAAATATACAAAATTATTTATTTACGAATCATTTATAAAAAAACATCCGCAATTAAAGGGTTAAAGTGGGGAAAAGGGCCATAGAATTTATTTGGGCACTCTAAATTATTACTTTTCAAAAAAAAATAACAAAAGGTCTACTTTGCGTATAGAAATTTGTGTAGAAAAACGTAGTTGTGGAAAAAAAATTAAATTGTTCAGAATTAGAAGGGGATCATTTTTTAATTAAAGGTTTAAAAATTTTTTTTAATTGACACAACAAATATTTCATTAAAAATATTTATTATTATTATTTGGAATCACTTATAAAATTATAATAAAATACAATAATAAAACACTTACTTTTTTAATAATCTTCATTAATCCCATTTTTATTTAATCACAGCACGTTAGTAATTAACCGGTTTAAAAACAAATTAAAGTATGTGCTAATTTAAAATCACGAACAAAATACAAAAGTTGACTTTATACTGATAATGGTAAATAATAATAGCCAAAGTATCAAAATCGTTTCTTATCTCTTTTACTCTAGATAAGAACAGTCTAAATGTGACCCACCTTTTCATGTACCTAGCTTGAATTTTATTTCTTAAAAAATAAATTCTATACAGAAAAAAAAAATTACGAAAAACACTTTTCTTCGTTATCTACAACTGCCATAAATTTAAGCCTTACATTATTGTATTGTCAACGAAAATTTTCTGAGGTATGAAAAAAAGTTCGTAGTTCAGACAAAATATGTAGATAAAAATTAGCTGATGAAAAAGTTCTTCAATATTATATATATTAGAAATGGTTTTTGGACGGGCGCTCCATTAATATTAAAGATAGAAAGCTGCGGTTTTCACCAATCGATTCTGTATTTAATTCCTGAGAGCGCGTATGTGGTAGTTTTTTTAAATTAATTTTAATATAACTGTTGCGACTATCAACTTTTTTCTCTAAATATTTTAAGTTTCTACATTAGGCGAAATCTCGTCCAAAAGTCTTAGTCTTCCTTTTTATCCTCCGGTGCAAGTTTAGAGACAATCTCTGTTCGTGTTCATAATTGCAAGAACGTATGATTGTATATAAAATTCGAAAATTTCAATAAAAAAATTCAAAAATTTCAATTGCCAGACTAGAATTTTTTATCAGAAATAGTTAGATAAATATTATCTAAAAAGTGGTATTCGGAAAATCCCAAAATTTTTTATATCCATTTCATATCTGAATGTTTAAGTGTTTCATTTAATTTACTTCCAATTAATCACAAGAAAAAAAATCCCAGAAATTTCCCGGCTCGGTTGTGGAGAATGAGATTATTTTAATTATAAAATACAAATTTTCTGAATGAAAAAGTAAAATGCTGGAAAAATGAAATAAATTGCTGGAAAAAAATTAGTAAACATTGCAAAAATATATAAAAATTAATTAAAATGAAAAACGACAAAAATTACTTAAAATGGTAAAAAAATTGTTAAAAATGATAAAGAATTGCTAAATTTCAGCATAATTTAAAAATATAATAAAAAATGTGAAAATAGGCAAAAATCAAAAATAGGATAAGAATCTTAATACAATTTGTAAAAATTGGCAAAAAAAGTAGAAAAGCAAAAAAGTAACAACAGTAAAGGTAAAATAAAGTAAAAAAAGGAAAAAAGCAAAAAATGCAAAAAAAAGAAAAAAATCAATAAAAGTCCAAAAACAATGTCAAATAAGACAAAGTAAAGAGAAATAATGCAAAATTCGCCAAAAAAGTTAAAAAACAAAACAAAAAACCCAAGACAAATTTTAAAAAAGCCAAAAAGGGATAAAAAAGCAACAAAAAGGGTAAAAAAAGCAACAACAAAAAGGCAAAATAGAAGCAAATAAAGGCAAAAAAGGTCAATATAGCTCAAAAATTAAAAAAAGGGGAAAATTGGGTAAAAAAGCAAAAAAGGAAAAACAGGCAAAAAAAGGCTTAATAAAGCCAAAAAATGGACAAAAAAATTAAAAACAAGTCCAAAAAGGAAAAAGTAAAAGAAAGATAGCAAAATACGCCAAAAAAGTTATATAAAAAGAGGCAACCTAGACGAAAAATCAGACAAAAATGGCAAAAAAGAGGAAAAAGAGAAAAAAACTCAACAGAAGTCCAAAAAAGGCCAAATAAGACAAAGTAAAGAGAAAAAAAAGGAAAATTCGCCAAAAAAGTAACAAACAAACATACAAATAAGTAAAAAAAGGCAAAATAGACGAAAAATAAAGGCAAAAAAAGTTTTAAAAAAGTCCAAAAAATATGCCAAATAAAGAGAAAAAACCAAAATAGGCTAAAATAGGATGAAATGGTAAGAAAGGTAAAAAAAGGCAAAAAAATACAAAAGGGGTAAAAAAGTAGCAAAAAAGGATTAAAGAGCAATAAAAAGGTAATCAAAAAACGTTTTAAAAAAGGGCAAACGGTAAAAAAAGGAAAAAAAGGGTTAAAACAAATTAAAAAATGCCCAAAAAAGTCAAAACAAGGGTAAAAGGGCAAAAAACGCCAAAATAGAAAAAAAAGCATAATTATAATAATATGAAAATAAAAGCAAAATAATTCAAAAAAAGACAAAAAATGGGTAAAAAAAGCAACAAAAAAGGCAAAACGGCCAAAAAACTTCAAAAAAGTCAAAAAAAATTAAAACAGGGCGGAAAGGGGTAAAAAGGCCAAAAAAAAAGGTAAAAAACCAAAAAAAGCCAAAATAAAGAGAGGCAAAAAAGGAAAATTCGCTAAAAAAGTAACAAAAAAACATACAAATAAGTAAAAAAAAAAGAAGCAAAATAGAGGAAAAATAAAGGCAAAAAAAAAGTAAAAAAAGTTTTAAAAAAGTCCAAAAAATATGCCAAATAAAGGGAAAAAACCAAAATACTCCAAAATAGTATGAAAATAAAGGTAAAAAAGGTAAAAAAAAGACAAAACAAAAACAAAAACGGATTAAAAAGCAACAAAAAGGTAATCAAAAAACGTTTTAAAAAAGGGCAAAAGGTCAAAAAAAGGAAAAAGGGGAAAAACAAAATCAAAAAAGAATATGAAAACAAAAGCAAAGTAATTCAAAAAAAGGCAAAAATGGGTAAAAAGGCAAAAAAAGGAAAAAAGTTAAAAACCAAAAAAAAGACAAAGAGGCAAAAAAAGCAAAAATGATAAAAAAGGCAAAATAATTTTAAAAAACAAAAAAGGGCAAGAAAGGTGTAAAAAAGAAACAAAAAAAGGTAAAAAAGGTTCAAAAAAGTTAATCAAAAAAAGTTTTTTTAAAAGGGGGCAAAAAAAGTAAAAAAGAAAAGGAAAAAAACGTCAAAACAAAAACAAAACAATCGGTTGTGTCGCCCCAAAAGTTTCCCGAAGAAATTTCCACGAATACTTTTAGGAATAAACCAAAAAGAAACCGAAAAATAGAAAAATGAGAAAAATTGAGATCATTTTAGATTATATTGAACAATTTTCTGATAAATTTATGTAACTTTAGACCGTTTTAGTATTATCTTAATCCATTTTAAGACAATTCTAGACCATTTTGGATTATTTTAAAAAAATTTCTGATCAATTTAGGTAACTTTGGTTCATTTTTGGGAAATTTTAGACCATTTTGGACAATTTCAGGCCACTTTAGATTATGTTGGACAATTTTATCTAATTTTAGACTATTTTGAACAATTCATTGATCAATTTTGGTAACTTTAGACCATTTTATTACCATTTTGGACCATTTTTGGACAATTTTAGACCATTTAGGAAAATTTTAGACTATTTTTCACAGTTTAGGTAATTTTCAATAATTCTTTGATCAATTTAAGTAATTTTAGACAGTTTTATTATTATTTTAGTCTGTTTTTGGACAACTTTAGACCGTTTTAGATTTTTTTGAACTATTCGTTGATCAATTTAGGCAACTTTAGGCCGTTTTATTACTATTTTAGATAATTTTTAGACCATTTTGGACAATTTTAGACCATTGTAGATATTAGACCATTGTAGATAATTTTGAATAATTATCTGATCAATATAAGTAACTTCAGACTATTTTAGACAATTTTTAGAAGATTTTAGACAATTTTTTAGATTTTGGACAATTTTAGACCATTTTAGATTATTTTGAACAATTCTCCGATCAATTTACGTAACTTTAGGCCGTTTTTTATTATTTTAGACAATTTTTATAAGATGTTGGACAATTTTAGAGCATTTTAGATTATTTTTAAAAATTCTTTAATCAAGTTAAGTAACTTTAGAAGTTTTTATTATTAATTTAGAAAATTTTAGAGCATTTCAGATTATTTTTAACAATACAATTAATAAATTTGAGTTTGAGTAACTTCAGACTATTTTAGACAATTTGTAGAAGATTTTAGACAATTTTAGATTAGTTTGAACAATTCTCTGATCCATTTTAGGTAACTTTAGATCGTTTTATTATTATTTTAGACGATTTTGAACAATTTTAGACCATTTTAGAATATTTTGAACAATTTAAGTAACTTTAAACCGTTTTATTATTAATTTAGACAATTTTTAGAAGATTTTGGACAATTTAACATTATTTTGAGCACTGATAATTAACACGAATATGCAATCGCAAAAAGTTCACAGTGGAACCGACATTTTTTGACCTTGTTCTTGCCTATTTTTCGAGATTATTCGATATCGTTCCTAATTTTTATATAAAAATAATTTCACCGCCGGTATTGGTAGATAATTTTTTGGTTTTATGTAAATGCGCCTTTAAGGCCTTGTCCATATGGACGGCGCGTCCCTGCCTGTACCAAATTTCAGTTCAATCGGATTAATCGTGTGGCCTCGGATCGTGGAAGAATACACACAGACAGACAGACTTCCATCTGGAAATGGTCTTAATCAACTTAGGGGACCTCAAAATGGATATTTCCGTTTTTATCTCGAAAATTTTTTTTAGCTCGTTCATAATAATTTCCCTTCTCGGAGGTGGGTCGGGAAACTAAAATTACGATGACATTTATTTATTCTCAAATGTTTTTGAGTACCCCATTACTTTTTTATTTTTTATATTTTCATTAATTAAATCGCAAAGTCTACAAAGAATCATAAATGGATACTGAAAGATATTTTTTTATTTAACCCAGAAATATTTAATAACCTTCTATTCAATTAAAAATAATTAAAAAATATCACTCAATAAATGTTTCTTTTTACATTACTTAAAAAACAAAACAAAAATCCTACAAGTATACACCAAACAAATCCAATAAAATAAAACTAAAAGTTACTCACATTTTTATTGACCTTTTCAAGAAAAATAAAATAAAAGTATCGAACCGTTAAACAAAACCACGTGCGTTGTTTACACCGTTCAGAGTCTGACTCGTACTCGTCCTAGATACGAACATTTCACTAAAAATCGCGTAACGTGATAACGGAACAAACTCAACTGATACTTTACTTTTGTGAATTTAATTAAATTCAAAATAATCTATGCACTTATGCCTCACCCATGATTACGATTGTATCTTAGTTTAAAATAGGCCCGCTAAATACTAAATAAATAATCACTCAAAACAGGAAAAAGCAGTTTATGCTTTAACATCGATTGAGACTGAGTGTGCGCTTCAATTCAATAAAAAATTATTCTGATTCTGTTTCTGTATCATACGAGGAGTATTTAATAAGTTATATTGCCTACAGGTGGTTGACATTATTTCTAAGCGTTACAGATTCATTCGCATAACAAAATTTCTAATACAGTATTTTTTATATATGTATAGAAGAATATCGTCAGCAATTCATATATTTTATATACACTTTTACCGTTGTCTGAATAAATAATAGTTTTATGGGCTATAAAATTAATAATTTTTAGTAGTTTTGGACCAACAGTTAGATGGCGCTATAACCACCTAACTGAACAATGATTTATAGGAAATAGCCTTAAAACGTAAAATCTAAATGTCTCTACTACTTACAGAATTTATTAGAGTGTTTTCATTTATAAATTTTGTTTATTAATGAAACTGGAACAAAAATTTTGATATTATAAATGAACACAATTAATAAGTTATCAATCTAATAAAAATGTGCGGCAAATTAATTCGAAATCGCCCAATCGAATTGGATATAAAAAATCTGGCTGCTGATTTTCCGTCTAGTGGGAACCCGTCTTTATATATGAAATTTAATTATAAGAAGTTGGTAGTATTGAATTGTCACCCTAACTTAAAAAATCTGTCAATTGGAGAAAAAATTTTCGTATTTTGTAAATTTTTATCACTGTAATTTTACGATAAACTATCCAAAAGTTGAAAAAAACAATCGTTAATGTTGAACGGAATCGTGTATTATTGTTTGGCTGTAACAGAGAGGCCAGTGAAGTTGGCACCCATTTTAGGGAATTTCCCAAAGATTTTGTGTGCATTCGTTTGTCCATTATTGTCCACTAATTATTTTCGTTTGTCCGCCCTTCGTTTCAAAATGGTGGCCCAAAAACTCTTTTATAGGGAGAGACCATAACTATATTTTTTCTCATTTTTGTCTCTTTTTTCTCAAGGTCACAATTTTTGCTTAAAAATTCCCATTTATAAAATTTTTCATTCTCTTTTTAATGGTATTAAATAGATTTTAATAAATTTTTTAATTAAACAAAATATAGCTTTGATAATTGTAGATTTTAATAAATATTTTTTTGTTTAACCCCTGTAACAAAAAAACTATCGATACTATTAAAACGTGTTACATTTTGATAGAAAGAGAAAAAAATATTCTATATAAGTGAATTTTATCAAAATTTTCTATAAAATATTGTGGTTGTGAAAATAGGGAGAGACCATAATTATATTTTTTCTCATTTTGGTCTCTCCCATTTCTCAAGGTCACAATTTTTGCTTAAAAATTTTGAAAAAATTCCCGTTTATAGAATTTTTTTTTCTCTTTTTAATGGTATTAAATAGATTTTAATATATTTTTTAATTAAACAAAATAACTTAGATAATTGTAGATTTTAATAAATAATTTTTTGTTTAACCCCTGTAACAAAAAAACTATCGATACTATTAAAACGTGTTAATTTTTGATAGAAAGAGAAAAAAATATTCTATATAAGTGAATTTTTTCAAAATTTTAGATAAAAAATTGTGGTTGTGAAAATAGGGAGAGACCATAACTATATTTTTTCTCATTTTGGTCTCTCCCTTTTCTCAAGGTCACAATTTTTGCTTAAAAATTTTAAAAAAATTCCCATTTATAGATTTTTTTATTCTCTTTTTAATGGTATTAAATAGATTTTAAAATATTTTTTGAATAAAAAAAATTACTTAAATAATTGTAGATTTTAATAAATAATTTTTTGTTTAACCCCTGTAACAACAAAACTATAGATGCTATTAAATCGTGTTAAATGTTGATAGAAAGAGAAAAAAATATTCTATATAAGTGATTTTTTTCAAAATTTTAGATAAAAAATTGTGGTTGTGAAAGTAGGGAGAGACCATAACTATATTTTTTCTCATTTTGGTCTCTCCCTTTTCTCAAGGTCACAATTTTTGTTTAAAAATTTTGAAAAAATTCCCATTTATAGAATTTTTCAGTCTATTTTTAATGGTATTAAATAGATTTTAAAATATTTTTTGAATAAATAAATTACTTAAATAATTGTAGATTTTAATAAATAATTTTTTGTTTAACCCCTGTAACAACAAAACTATAGATGCTATTAAATCGTGTTAAATGTTGATAGAAAGAGAAAAAAATATTCTATATAAGTGATTTTTTTCAAAATTTTAGATAAAAAATTGTGGTTGTGAAAATAGGGAGAGACCATAACTATATTTTTTCTCATTTTGGTCTCTCCCTTTTCTCAAGGTCACAATTTTTGTTTAAAAATTTTGAAAAAATTCCCATTTATAGAATTTTTCAGTCTATTTTTAATGGTATTAAATAGATTTTAATATATTTTTTAATTAAACAAAATAACTTAGATAATTGTAGATTTTAATAAATAATTTTTTGTTTAACCCCTGTAACAACAAAACTATAGATGCTATTAAATCGTGTTAAATGTTGATAGAAAGAGAAAAAAATATTCTATATAAGTGATTTTTTTCAAAATTTTAGATAAAAAATTGTGGTTGTGAAAATAGGGAGAGACCATAACTATATTTTTTCTCATTTTGGTCTCTCCCTTTTCTCAAGGTCACAATTTTTGTTTAAAAATTTTGAAAAAATTCCCATTTATAGAATTTTTCAGTCTATTTTTAATGGTATTAAATAGATTTTAATATATTTTTTAATTAAACAAAATAACTTAGATAATTGTAGATTTTAATAAATAATTTTTTGTTTAACCCCTGTAACAACAAAACTATAGATGCTATTAAATCGTGTTAAATGTTGATAGAAAGAGAAAAAAAATATTCTATATGTGTGATTTTTATCAAAAATGTAGATGAAAAATTGTGGTTGTGAGAAAAGGGAGAGACCACACTATAAGGATTTTTTTTATTTTCCTCATTTTTGGTCTCTCTTCTTTCTCAACGTCACAATTCTAGCTCAAAAATTTTGGAAAAACTCCCACTTATAGAATTTTTTATTTTCTTTTCACTGAAATTCAAATGATTTTAATATATTTTTTAATTAAAGAAAATAACATAGGTAATTGTAAATTTTAATAAGTAATTTTTTGTTTAACCCCTGTAACAGAAAAATAATTAATGCTATTAAAATGTAGAATGTAGAAAAGTGTAGACAGAAAGAAAAACTCCCAACATACAAAAATTAAAAATTTCACATAGTTGGGTAATGAAAAAATGGGAATTTCAAAAATGAAATAAATTGTACAGGTCCGTATTAAAAAAAAATAGTTGATGTTGACCCTTCAAAGACGAAACGTTTTTATAAAAAATTGTATATAATATATTAAGCGCTATTTGACCTTCAATAAAAAAACCTTATAAAGTTTTTTTCTATCTTTAAAAATTAAGGTGTTTATTAAATAAAATCAAAATCGTCGATTTTGAAATGCTGTTTGGACAAACAAAAATTTTAGGTGGCGAATTTTGGACTAGCGATGAACAAACGAATGCACGAAAAAAAATTTAAAAATTCAAAAAAAGGGTGTGCCAACTTAAGTATATACACAATATCACAATTTTTTAAAAGTTATATAATTAATTATAATTAACCGGTGGGGGTGGACAAACAAAACTAATTGGTGGACAAACAAAGAACAAACGATCTGTGCGGTGAAATTTTTTTTTTGCAATTTGTGGGTGGAAAGAGCAAAATAAAAAAAAATTTTTGGGCCACCATTTTGAAAGGAAGGGTGGACAAACGAAAATAATTAGTGGACAATAATGGATAAACGAATGCACACAAAATCTTTTTTATATCGATTATTCCAGGTTTTGATGCCTTAAAAGTAGTTAAAAATCAATTTTATTCTATTTACAGCTAAATCTTGGGTATAAATTATTGCACACATTACATGACAAGTTTTTTCAATGAAATTCAACATTTTTGTAGCCAAATAGGTATATTGTTATATTATTAAAGGGCAAAAACTATTTAAAAGTAATAAGGAATTTTTAAGTCTTTTGATAAGAATTTTCAGAATACGTAGAAAAATTTGGTTGTTTTATTATTAATTATTTAGCAACTAGAAAAACAACCAAATAAAACAACAAGTTCATTTATTATGTAACATAAGCTAAGAAAAATAAATTTATTTATTATATATACATATTTATCAATTATTTAATCCATTACATTTGCAGTTTTTGTTTATCTCTTCCACAAGTTTAAAAGTTTGTATTTTTCCTAACGTTGTTTTTGGAAAATCTTTCACTAATTCAAGCCTTGTTGGTATTTTAAACTTTGATAATTTACCTTGACAGAAACGTTGGATTTCGTCTAAAGTAAGGGATGTATTATTTTTTAATTTGATACAAGCACATACTTCTTCACCCAGCCTGTAATTATACGATCCCACCACCTAAAAAAATGGAATTATTATTATTTTTAACCAAAACTATACTTTTTTGTTAATGATAAACGTACGTCGAGTTAATAATAATAATTAATAGATACTTACACATACTTCAACAACATTTGGATAATTTTCTAAAATTTGTTCAACTTCCCTAGGACTAACTTTTAGTCCATCAGTGTTTATAATATTTTTCAATCTTCCTAATATATGTAAATTTTCATTTTGATCAAAGAACGCTATGTCACTGTAAAAATTGGAGATATATTTTTGCTAGAACAGTAATTTAACTTACCCAGTTTTGAACCATCCTTCTTTATCCAATACATCAGTTTCTTTACACAAATATTTATTAATTATTGAATATCCTCTGACATATAACTCGCCAGTAGCACCAAATGGTACCAAGTTACCTTCAATGTCAACTATTTTAGCATCCAAATGATCCATGATGTGCCCAACAGAATTAAAATCATTGAATTCGTCTAGATTGGGCCACGATAATGCCATAGTTTCGCTCATACCATAACCGTACTAAAAAAAAATTTATAATGATAAATTGACACAATAAAGTAATTTTCGTACAATATAAGACCAGGGATAAGCGACGCAAAGGGGAATGAATTTAGTCCGATAGCTTAAGCTTTAATTAATATAAAATAAACGCAAATCGTTATTAGATAAGTATAAAATTATTTTCTGAAAATATCAAGTTTTTATTTTATATTTTTATGTAAAAAAGAGCCAAAAATGTTTTAATTTATTATGTAAATATTAGCGCGACCCATGCACTATTTTTTGCAATTTTAAATGTCGATTAATCAATTACTACTTTTTTTGTTTTTGGCAATGTATTATTAAGCTATTATTATATACACAATTATTTATAACTAGCTTTTGCTCGCGACTTCGTCCGCGTTGATGTTGGAATAAATAAAAGTTTCTTTCTTATTTCTCGGAGGTGAGTCAGGAAAGTAAAAAAATTAAAATAATGTGCTAAAAACGGTATGTATACAAAAAAAAAACCAAAAAATGAAAAAAAAACGCAAAAAAAAACGAACAAAACAAAAAGTGGAAAAAATTAAAAAAAAATACATACAAAGAAATGCATAATAATATATGAAAAGCAAAAAATGAGCTAAAAAATGATAAAAATTCTAAAAAAAAAAACAAAAAAAGTTTAAAAAGTGTTAAAAAGAAATTGTAAAAAATGTTTAAAAAAATGCTAAAAAAATCTAAAAAAAAGTGAAAAAAATGTTGAAAAAAGTAAAATAATGCTAAAACCGCTAAAATTGCAAAAAAAATCCAAAAAATACAAACATACAAAGAAATGCACAATAATTAATACATGAAAAGCAAAAAATGAGCTAAAAAATGTTAAAAGTTCTAAAAATACTGAAAAAGGAAATTGTAAAGAATTTTAAAAATGCCAAAAAAAATGCTAAAAATAAAAAAAAATGCAAAAAAAATGCCAAAAAAAGTAAACTAATGTTAAAAAATGGTAAAAATGCAAACAAAAATGCGAAAAAATTAAAAAAAATGCAAAATGATGCCAAAAAATTAAAAAAAAAGTCACAAAATGCTGAAAAAATTTAAGTAATGCTAAAAAACGTTAAAAACGCAAAAAAATCCCAAAAAACAAAAAATGTAAAAAAATGCAAAAAAATTTCAAACATATGCACAAAAATACATGAAAAGCAAAATGAGTTAAAAAATGATAAATATTTAAAAAAAAGCATAAAAAGTGTTAAAAAAAATTGTTTAAAAAAATGTCAAAAAAATCTAAAAAAAAAATGTTGAAAAAAGTAAAATAATGGTAAAATCGCTAAAATTGCAAAAAAATCCCAAAAAAATAAAAAAAATGCAATAAAACGAAAAAAAATGGAAAAAAGGAAAAAAAATACAATCATACAAAGAAATGCTTAATAATTAATACATGAAAAGCAAAAAATGAGCTAAAAAATGTTAAAGTTCTAAAAAAACTGAAAAGTGATAAAGGAAATTGTAAAGAATGTTAAAAAACGCCAAAAAAAATCTAAAAAAAAGTTTAAAAAATGCTGAAAAAAAGTAAAATCATGCCAAAACCGCTAAAATTGCAAAAAATCCCAAAAAAAATGCAAAAAATGAAAAAAAGAGGAAAAAATACAAAAAAAAATGTCAAAAGTTCTGAAAAAACTGAAAAGTTAAAAAAAGTGATAGAGGAAATTGTAAAGAAAAATGCCAAAAAACCTAACCCAACCTAAAAAAAGTTTAAAAAACGCTGAAAAAAGTAAAATCATGCTAAAAAATGCTAAAAATGAAAAAAAATCCCAAAAAAATGCCAAAAAATCTAAAAAAAAATCAATAAAACTTAAATAATGGTAAAAGTTCAAAAAATGCGAAAAAATTTAAAAAAAAAATGCAAAAAGATGCCAAAAAATTAAAAAAAAAGTCAAAAAATGCTGAAAAAAATAAAATCATGCTAAAAAACGTTAAAAATGCAAAAAAAAAATCCCAAAAAGTAAAAAAAAAACAAAAAAGGCAAAATGAAAATAATGCAAAAAAAAATACAAACATATTCAAAGAAGTGCACAAAAATACATGAAAAGCAAAATGAGCTAAAAAATGATAAATATTCAAAAAAAAAGCAAAAAAAGTTTAAAGAGTGTTAAAAGAAATTGTAAAAATGTTTAAAAAAAAATGCCAAAAAAATCTAAAAAATGCTGAAAAAAAGTAAAATAATGCTAAAACCTCTAAAATTGCAAAAAAATCCCAAAAAAAAACGGAAAAAAATGCAAAAAAAATACAAACATACAATGAAATGCACAATAATACATGAAAAGCAAAAAATGCAAAAAAAAATGTAAACATTTCTGAAAAAACTGAAAAGTTAAAAAAACCGATAAAGGAAATTGTAAAGAATATTAAGAAATGCCAAAAAAAATCTAAAAAAAGTTTAAAAAATGCTGAAAAAAGTAAAATCATGCTAAAAAATGCCAAAAAAATCCAAAAAAAATGCCAAAAAATCTAAAAAAAGTCAAAAAAAGTAAAATAATGGGAAAGTGCAAAAAAATGCGAAAAAAATTTAAAAAAAAATGCAAAAAGATGCCAAGAAATCTAAAAAATGCTGAAAAAAATTAAAATAATGCTAAAAAACGTTAAACATGCAAAAAAATCCCAAAAAGTAAAAAAAACAAAAAAAGCAAAAAAAATTCAAAAAAAATACAAAGAAATGCACAAAAATACATGAAAAGCAAAATGAGCTAAAAAATGATAAATATTCAAAAAAAAAGCAAAAAAAGTTTAAAAAGTGTTAAAAGAAATTGTAAAAAATGTTAAAAATAGCTGAAAAAGTATTCGTGGATACTCGTCGGGAAAGTTTTGGGGCGACACAACCAATTTTTTTTATTTTTGACAGGTGACAGTTAGAGAAATAATTTTGACTGTTCTGAATAGTTTTTCAAGGTCTTTCAAATGACATATTGCATATCAAATTCCGTGAGATATTGCATCTGTCATTTTTTGATAGTGACACTTCCGTTTGACAGATGTCGTACAAAAACTAATGGGTTCTTCCCAAACCCATAAACCAAATTTCAGCTCAATCAGGTGACTTCTAAATGGATATTTCCATCTTTATCTCGAAATTTTTTTTAGCTCGTTCGCAATACTTTCCCTTCTCGGAGGTGGGTCGGGAAAATAAAATATTTGCACTCCCTCAAGGGGGAGAGCCACTCCCTTCTAAAAGAATGTTTTTGGTTGACGCTCTTACTCGAGCGGGTCAATATTTATTTAACCCCAATTTTAACACCTTAAAGTGCGAATTTTCAAAATTCCTTTCTTAGTGCTTCCCTACACTAAAGAAGGAAACTACCCTGAAAGTTTCACGTCTCTATCACCTCTGGTTTAGGCTGTGATTTGATTGTCAGTCAGTCAGTCAGCGACACGACAATTTTATATATAGATAGATAAACCTACATTTTATAGTTGATTTTTTAGACACATGCATAATGAATAAAATATGGTTTTTTACCGATTTAGAAAAAAAATTAAAGTTCTTATAAAAAAAATTACTAATTATGCATACGAGGATTAAATAATTAGACAATATTAATAACTTACTTTCAAATATTTGACATTCAATACTTCCTGCATATCCTTATATAAACTAGACGAACCGGGACATCCACTACTCACCACCATAAACGGGGAAATAGGAAGCTTCAATTTATTTTGTACTGTGACCAAATCAACCAACATCGCTGGAGAAACCTGTGTGTACATACAGCTAGAATAAAATAAAACTTTTATCAAAAATAAAAATACAAAATTACGATCCCATATTAATTTTTACAACAATTTTATAAAGTATATAAAATGCATTAAAAATAATAAACGAACCATTTTAATATTATTAACGTCCCTATTATATTTCAAAATATAAAATATTAAAAATAATTCCTTTCAGTTATGCCCATAAGAAATAAACACAACATGATCCCTCACAACTTTGTTTATTTCAAAATTAGTCTAAAGCAGAAAAAATAAAACAGTCGAATTTCGCAAATCGAACTATTTATACCGTCAACCGAAGTTCAAACATTCAACGTCGAGACGCCCATCGACCTGACAATCAAGAATTGATGGCGCTTTAGGGTCTGTCCATTCTCAAATTTTTAGTCGTAAACGGTACTCATTCTAGTCAATTGTTTATTTAGTTAAAAAAACAAAGAGAGATATATTGAGCAGGACAGACATTCATATATGACATTACCATATAGCACGAGACGTCCATTTTACGTCTGAACGTCCTGAACCATTTCAGGACGTACTAAAAACGTTTTTTTTTACGTACCCAATACCTGGCAAACGTAATATTTTTTTAAATTTTTTTACTGAAAGTAATCTTATTCATGTATGTTTCAATACATGAATCTCTTCTAATCAGTGGTGTACTTATTGGGGTCCGAACGCGGCGTTCCGATACCTTTTTTCAAAACGGATATTTTTTGGTAGGAGTTAATTGGCAGAAATCGTAACGCAACGAAAAAGCGTTATGCCCAATCCGGGCGACCTTCCCTCTCTTTATCAATTATTTTTATGTTATAGAGAGATAAAGAGATAGAGAGATAGATAGAGAGAGAGAGAGAGAGAGGGTTTTTTTGATCTTTTCTCGTTTTTCTGATTTTTGCTTTTGTCTGTTTTTTTTCTAGTCTTTTTGATTTTTCCTCATTTTTTCCCGTTGATCTGTTTTTTTTTAATTTCTTTCTTTTGTTTTTTAATTTTTTTCTTATTTTTCTTATTCCTCTGATTTATTACGATTATTTGCGATTTTTTTGGAATTTTGTTGTGATTTATTTCAATTTTTTCTAATTTATTTTTTATGGTTACAATTGTTTCCGGTTTTCTTTATTTTTTCGCGATTTTTTGGGATATTCGGTTTCTTGCGTTTTTTTTGCCACTTCTTTTTCATTTCTTTAGCCGTTTTTTTTTTTCGTATTCTACAATTTTGTTTTTCAATTTTATTCAATATTTTCTGATTTTTTTCAATGTTTTCTGGTTTTGACCTGATTTTTCAATGTTTTCTGTTTTTTCTTATTTTTTCAGATTTTTTCTGATTATTTCTGATTTTTTCCTTTTTTTCCAAATTTTCCCCATTTTTTTCTCATTGTCCTGTTTTTTCTTTCTAATTCGTTCTTCTGTTTTCTAATTTTTTCTCATTATTTCTGATCCCTCTGATTTTTTCAATTTTTCGGTTTTTTCTTTTTTTTTCTCATTTTTCAGATTTTTTTCTATTGTTTTTTGATTTTTTCAAATTCTTTCAAGGTTTTTCTCAATTTTTTTTAATCTTCTGAATTTTTTAATTGGTTTTGATTTCTTTTCATTTTTTTTTCGATTTTTTTCTCGTTTCAAAAACATTAAATGGTGAAAAAATCTTTGTTCCTGACGGGAATCCCCCGATCACACAATTTTGTATTTCATTTCAAATGAAAATTATATTTTAAATCGACGAATAAGAAAAAAGTAGTACATTTTTAAGATAATCCAGCTTGCGCCCCCACCCCCCTCAGTTATAACCATACGTTCCGGTACTTTTTATTTTACCAATACTGCTTCTAATATATATTTAATAAGACCTTCTATACATTGCTCTGAGGATGACTTTATAATTAGTAGAAACGTTGGCATTAGATATATATAATGATTTCAGTCATTTTTTACCTTTTCCCAACAAAATCCCAGAACTAAAGCTTTTTAGACAAATATTTATTTATTGAAAGCAAGAAAAATAAAAAAATATTTGTTTTATGATTATTATTGCACAAATAATCTATTTTTAGCACTAAAAATTAATCCGGGAATTTTGTGGTTTCTCCCTATTTTAGTTTTTGGGATATTTGCAAAAATCTGTTGGAATTGTTTATCTACGGATTTGAAAATTTCTCACATTTTTCTAAACATTCTGAATAGAATATTTTTAATAATATAGATTTTAAAATTTTACTTACTTTTCTTCACTGATACTTCTTAATAATTTTTCCGGACAGTAAGAAAACGACAAGACGACGGTTAATCCATGAATTAAACAAATTGTAATAAATCTTAAACCTATAAATTCGAAAAGTAACATGTTGGTACAATATTTCTCATTTGTTTGAGATAGTATTATTCGTGAGCCTAATAAATTGGAACCATTGTACATTTGGTAATGGGTAATGCCTATCATTTTCTGAGTTCCTGTGCTTCCCTGAAAATTTATATAATTAGAACCAGTTGAAAATGCGCAAAACTAACTTTTTTATCTTAGTAGGCACAAATTTTAAAATTGACAATAACTCATCCTGTATATTTTATAAATAATAAATAACTTTTTATAAATAAATTAGTTTTGTTATAATGATTTCATTTCGAATAATAAAATATTTTAGAATTTTTTTTACTTACCGAAGAGAAAATTACTAAACACAAATCATGACAATTGACTTTTTTTTGATTATTTCTTAAATTTTGTTTTGAAATCTTCTTTCCTAAATAACGAATTGTTTCATAGCTAAATGTACCACTAAAAAATAATAATTTATAAATAATTTTTATGTATTCTTTTTATTTAAAAATTCCTACATATACAAGAAAATATTTCTGTCCTCCTCTAATAACTATATTAAAAAAGTAAGCAAAACGCTTGGATAAGTCAATTTTAAATCCATGATAGTATGGTATATAAAAGTTTCGACCCTTTCGTGATTCCCTTTAGGTGACAGTCGTACCTTCAATTTTTTTACATCATTTGAAAGCTTTTAAAATATTGATTTTAAAAATGTAACATACTTTTTTACACCGCGGGGAGTGAAACTAGTACTTATTAAATGTCCCGTATTTACAAAATTAACAGGTAAATAATTATTTTTAAATTATCCTTTTTTTCTCATTTTTACTACTTTTCGATTTAAATTTTCTCTCTTCCTCAAAAACTTCCTCTCGTTTCTCTCAAGTTTTGTCACTTTTTGGTCTCAAATTTCCTCTCTTTTCTCTCAAATTTTGTCACATTTTTACTGAAATTACTCTATTCTCTCTCATTTTTGTCACTTTTTCGATTTAAATTTTCCCTCCAAAATTTCCTCTTGTTTTTCCTAGGTTTTTTCCCTTTTTTTGTCTTAAATTTTGTCACTTTTGTCCTGAAATTTTCTCTCTCTCGAATATTACCACTTTTTTTATAAAATGTCCTCTTTTTTCTTATTTTTATCGAATTTCCCTTCTTTTCTCTTAAAAATTCTTACTTTTTTGCAGAAATACACGTTTTTTCATAAATTACCCATTTTTTCTAAAATTACGACTTTTTTTCTCATTTTTGTCACTTTTTGGGCCTTAAATGTTCCCTCTTCCTATAAAATTTCCTTTTGTTTTTCTCAACTTTTGTCATTTTTTCGCCTCAAATTTCCTTTCTTTTTTCCCTAAAATTACTTTTTTTCTCTCATTAAAAGTACCTCTTTTTTTTCATTTTTGTCGAATTTCCCTTCTTTTCTCTCAAATTTTGTTACTTTTTTGAGTAAGTTACACGTTTTTTAAAAAATAAGCTCTGTTTTCGAAAACTACTCCTTTTTCTCATTTTGTTCACATTTTTGCCTTAAATTTTCCCTCTTCCTCCAAAATTTACGCTGTTTCTTTCAAATTTTTCAATATTTAATCTGAAATTTCCTCATTTTCCCTAAATTTACCTCTTTTCCCGCATTAAAATTAGCCCTTTTTTAAATTAAACCTTTCTTTTTCATTTTTGTCAAATTTTTCTTCTTTTGTCTCAAATTTTATCACTTTTTTCTGAAATTACCCCTTTTTTTAGATTACCTCTTTTTACTTATTTTTGTCTCAAATTTCCTCTCTTTCTTCAAAATTTCCCCTCGTTTCTCTCCGATTTTGTGTTCCCCTCAAGAATATACTTTATATATCAAATTATAAGTAATTTAAATTGTGCAAAAACATATTTTAACCGACTAAAATTCTTTAAAAGAAATTTTAGAACAAAGTTATATTAAAAAAAATTTGTATATAAAAAAAAATTGTATTTAAATAATTATTTGAATTTTAAGGGGCCTTGGACACCGCGGTGTAAAAAATAGCGTATATACCACAGGACTAAAGTGTCTTTTAATCCCTCAGGTGATTGTTTCCCTCTACGCTCGGGAAACAATCTTCACCTTCGGGATTAAAAGATGCACTTTAGTCCCTTGGTGTATAATATACTATTAAGATTTATAGATTCTGAATTAGGCCGAAAAATTTTTTTATAACTTTGTATTAATGAAAATGATTTTTTTATTCAATTTTTAATTCATTCTTTGTCCAAAAGTTTATATTTTTAAAGTAAAATATTTTTTCGGTATTGAAATATTTATCTGGTCTAGTCAGTAGGAATTGTGAAAGTCGCGAAATAATTCGATCAGATACAAATTAAAATAATGATAATGTATTATATATATTTTTTTTTACTAATGATAGATGAAATATTTCTCTGTATATTATGAATATCATTACCTGTATGGAGTTTTTGATATAACAATGATTTGTTTTAATGCAGGAAACTTTATTGATTCTACTTGATTAGAAAAAGAATCTTTAATTTCTGGTACAATTTTTTTCAATATTTCCATATTGTTATTATCTTCATAATTATCAACAGATATTATGCAACTAATTTCTAATTTTTTTAAAAAGTATTCCAATTCTGTTGGTTGTAGATCAGGATTTATTAAAATCTAAAATATAGATTATTGATAAAAATAAATATAATAGAAAAAAAATCTTACTGCTACAAATCCTCCTCTCAAACAAGAAAAAATCGCAATAAATCCCTCAATAGAATTATTTGTAATAATTCCAATTTTTGCACAACGTTTTAATCCAATTTCATATAAACCGGCTGCGAAATTATCAATTTCTTCTAAAAACTCGCCTGTCGTCAGATTTTTATTTTGTTCTATAGAAGACACAATAACAGTATCTTTAAATTTTTCTGCAGATTCTTCTATTAAATTTCCCATCGTTATAGCACGTAGCGGAATATCAGACTTTCCTTTTATATAACTCAATCCCTGATCCATATTTTTAATTTTATTATGTTGTTTCAGCTGAATTTCAACTAAATATGTCAAGAATTTTTTTACTTATATCTACCTTGTACCTTAATTATTTTATTCAGTGGGGTACTCTTTTATTTTGTTTAATTAGCAAAGCAGGTATGAGTTTTACTACTTAAATTTGACGTTCAGTATATTGGAATTTTTAGGACATGAAATATTAATTTTATATTGTTTTAATTAAATCATTCCGATTTATTCTCTTATTTTCTGTAGTTCGTTATCCAATATATTTAATTTACCATTTTTTCATGAACTAACAATAGATTATAGATCTTCAGATTTTTCCCTACGCCCTACGCCTATGAACTGTTTTGATAAATTCTAAACTTTTTGCTAATGCCGATAATAAATGATAACATTTCCACTAATTAGATGTTTTTTTTTTCACAATTTCACTTAAAAAACAGTCTTATCTACTTTAACGCTTTTTTATGAAATGAGTTATTTAGCATTATTTATATTTTAATATAGTAATCTTTATCTATCTTCTAATATTTTTATTTTGGAAATAAACTTTATATATACAGGGTGTAACTAAATTCGACTGTCAATGCTCTAAGGCTGTGTCAAATTATGTCCATTGAGGTAGGGAACTTATGACCGTAAATGCACCATTTCAAAAATACAGGATGTTAAAATTTAAAAAATAAAATGATTTTCCTCCCCCTCCCCCATTTTGGAGAATGCTGAACACGATGGCGGTGGATTAAACTCTCTCCGAGTTAAGCGTCTCCCCAAAGTCAATAAACCGCCTCTGATACACCATCTTCAAGGTTGCTGAATACGATGGTGATTCTGGATCTTCACCCCGAAACAAACGGTCAAAAACTACCCCTTTGTGAAGTGGACCGGATAAGAGAAGATTTTTTGGCCATTTGAGGTGGTAGTTTACTTCGAAGAGAAGATCCAGCATTACCATCGTCTTCAATATCTTCGAAAACGTGGAGTGAAGCAGGTTCTGTCAGTATTTCACATTTCACCCTTTTCGGGCGTTGTTTTTGGCCATTTAGAGAGAGGGATCAACGAAAAAAGTTTAAACCGCCACTATCATGTTCAGCATCTGTAAAAACTGGGGAGTGGCGCAGGTTTTGTCGGTATGAGACAGAGTATCTGCATTAACCCTTTTCGGGGGCGGTTTTTGCTGTTTTGTGCTCAGCATCCTCCAAAACG
This sequence comes from Neocrepidodera transversa, assembly GCA_963243735.1. Taxonomy (NCBI): domain Eukaryota; kingdom Metazoa; phylum Arthropoda; class Insecta; order Coleoptera; family Chrysomelidae; genus Neocrepidodera; species Neocrepidodera transversa. Next base: position 3,605,870 of record OY725347.1, on the reverse strand, counting down.
GGGTGGTGGGGTGGGAAAAATTAGTCTCGTTAAGCTTTGAAATATTTCGAGGTTTTCTCCGACTCACAGAATCCACTATAGTTGGTAAACTATTTGTTTTAACATGAATAGATAATTTTCTAAAAGCACCTTTTTCCACCCCTGAATTTCCCGTCACTGGTTAAAATGATGACATTTTTAAATTATATGGTAAAAAATTAATAACGTTTTACTATGCTAAAATTAACAGTTTTGTCATTTAATTTATGTCGTGCGTTAATAGTATTGTACAAATGGGGCGGTATGGCAGACCCTTGTGGTACGTTAGCTTGTATTTTATAAGAACCTTAGATACTGTTGTTTAATTTAACATAAAATTTTATATGACTGAATAATCTTTACAATGTATATTGGTTTTTCATTCTCCAACATTTTGTTTGTCAGTCAACAGTGTCAAATGCTTTATTCATGTTTAGGATCAGATTTTTTCTCAAGTTTATTCTAATTTTATGTATAATGTAGTCCTCTCTAAAGCAATTTTGCTCCTTCGGCGTCAGTTTAAAGTCCTTTAATATATTTAACATTATTTTGTCTACTACTTTCGCAGTGTCAATTACGTCAATTTTCTTAGAGTTTGTACCCGGTGTTACGTTTCAGATTGCTTGAGTAGTATTGGAGTCTGAAGATGGCATTTATCGAACAATGAACTACGATTTTACTAAAAATTTTCATTATTATTGCTTCCAGGGTGTCGTACGTATCTTGTGGCCTTTCGATTAGGGATACTTTTAATGGTGTCCTGTGGATTTTTTCTCCTCTTAACTCAGAGGTTGTTTTCTGGTAGTCTCTTTTTCTTTTGGACTTTTGGTGATTTTTTAGATTTTGTTTTGTCATCCGATTTCTCTTTATTTTCACCAGAATTAAGAATTTTAATATCTCTATGGCTTTTATCGAAAATCGATTAGAGCGCGCATTTATGTCGGGATTTTTGGAGTATGACTGACATTTGTTTTAAAGATAGGATACAATTTTCATTTTAATTATTATAATTTAGTTATTTTTCTCTCTTTACATTAACGTAAAATATATACCTGGAATGCGTGGAATGCAAAAGTCTAAATTTAGAAAGAATGTGAAATTTTCGTTATCAAAACATTATTTTGTTTTAATTTTATTGAGTTAATGAATAGACAGTTATAGATGTAAACTTTTATCTTAATCGTATCGCAGGGTAAAAAGAACAAATTTACGGCAGATCCTGAACCGAGACGATTTCCTGAATTGAGAAGTCCCGAAGTGAGACTAATCTAATATTATAAACAATTTTTACCATTTTTAAGATTTTAAATTGTACAACTAATGATCTTTTTTTACGTTATTTCAAAACATTTAGGCTGCTTTTAGCTTGATTTGAGATTTTGATACCATGAACTCCGAGCCGAGCGTAGCGAGGTTCGGAGCAATTAAATCAATCAAGATCTCCAACTTTTTCTTCTTTTTAAATGTTATTTTTTTCGTTTCCCATTTTTTTTTTGTTTCCAACCTTTTTTCCCACTTTAGTTTTATTTAGCGCTTTTGTCTATTTTTTGCGGTTTTTGATGTATATTTTTTAACAATCATATACTACAAAGATTTATTAAAATAAAAAAAAAATACATTTTAAAATAAATTACTCACATTATAAAAAACACACAATATCTATTAAATAAGACAAAATATTAAAATATCATATACAGTGCTATCCCCTTAACCCATACCATCTTCTACAATGGGTCGCCTGATGTTTCATTTGAAAGGTGTTTTATTTTCTATGTTTAAATAATTTTAAATTTAACCCTTTACTTTTACAATGTACAGTTGTACGCATAAAAAAGTACGAATTTTATTATGACGTTTATTTGACAAATTTTACCTTGTATGCGTTTTTTTTATGAATACGACTGTACATTAAAATTATTTAAAAAAATACTGTACTAGAATTAAAATTATTTGACATACTTTTATCAAACTTCAACACTACCACTTTCTAATAAGTTTATTAAAAAAATCAATGAGGACCATGGAAAATTTGTAAATTTAGAATTATTAAAACTAAAACCACACAAATCGATTTGTTTTTTTAAAAAATAACAAAGATTTTTGCCTAAAGCTGAGTGTCCTTTTATAGCCAGAAACAAATCCATATCAAGTTTTAAACCATTTTGACGATAAAAGTTTGTTATATATTATGAAAATGGACGAAACAAAAGTATCCTCAACTTCTAAGAAGTGTTCTGCAGTAAAGTTGTACAAACAAAATAACAGACTAGTATAAGTTTCTTTAAAATATCTGGTATGTTCTGTCAAACGACTTATCGAATTTTCGTTAAATACTAAATATAACAACAAATTAAAAATAAATTCTTGATGTTATGAGCAGTCGATATCAATAACACCATAAAAAAGACTATTTTCAATGTTGTTTTATATAAATCTGAATTTAAACAAATCAGATACAGAGATTTTGGCACGAAAAAAATTACAATTTCAAATTAAATGTTTCAGAATAAAAAGGGAATAAAAGATTTTTGATTTTGTTCAAAGTAATGTTGAAGATAGACAAATCAAATTTCCAGTTTTTTGATTAAAAAGAAGTTTCAGTTTCAAGTTGAATTATTTGTGATTAAAGACGATTCTGGAAGTTCATTTTCGTCAATATTCTTACTCTGTGGTTGTTCTATAAGAGAAGTCGAAGGAGCAAGATGATCTACATTGTCGTTTACTACAATTCCATCACCATCTTCTACTGTAGTTTTTTCTATAGGTCCAGTTATTTCTTCATCTACTGTAGTTCTATTATTATCTTCTTCTGTTTCTGCTGGCTGTTCATTTATCTCTACAGGAAATTCACAATAAAACAAATCAACCAAATGCTGCAACGTAACACGACTCTTTTCCCAATTTTCGACATGAGAAGTGGTCGCTTGATGGATATTTTCCTCTATTGTATTAGTTATATAAAACTTATGCACAAACGTTGGCCTAAAAAATTAAATTACAAAATCTATAAAGTGTATAATATAAAAGGTACTAACTTGGTTTGTCCAATACGATTTACCCTTCCGATGGCCTGTAATTCATCTGCAGGATTCAAAAGAGGCTCTACAAGGATAACTTGAGTGGCTTCTATAAGATTCAAACCTTTCGATCCTAAATGGATTGGAAGTAGCAGTACCATAATATCTTTAAGATTCTTAAAAAAAAAACAACAAATAAAGAACTACCCGACAAAAATATTCAGAAATCTAGATGTTTAACAGTCAAAAAGGTCAAGGGATAAATTAGTACTCTTCGGCTAAACTTCAAGGACCAAACTATAATTTTACTTTCCGGGTCCCATCAAAGTGAATGTAATGCTTATAATAAATAATGTAATGCTTGATATTAGCCAGGAAAGTTTTGGGGTGACACAGCCTTAATAATCAAGAAACGTTGGTCTAAATTTAAAGGACTAAATCAATACTTATAATAATTTAAGATCCCTGATTTGGATTTTAAGCACTAACTTAGCACTCTTCAACGATAACTTTGACTAAATCAATGGCCTAATAACTTTGAAGTGATATTTAGCTTTAAACTTCTCAAACAGCAAAATTATACCTCAAATATGCAATGTTTGATAACAAACTGGACCTCATGAACCAAATCACCATTTTTCAACATTCCAAGTGGTTTCTGGTAAGAACTTTTTTAACTGATAACAAGTTACATTTTGAGAATTAATCCGGACTATTAATAAACCAAGTAGCCCAAATCTCAAGGACCGAAATCTAGTGATAAAGTTAATTTTTTACTTACTTTAAAACTGGTAATTCTGACGTCCATATTTGCGGAAAGAGCGAGCTTGCACGAAATCGAGTTTTTCTCTAGTGCTTCTTGTAAACATTTCAATACAGTAACCCAAGAAGAAAACAGTAAAACTTTAACACTGGGATTATCGTTTTTTAAATCCAGCAATAATTTTATAATTCCTTCGATTTTCGTTGAATAATTACCCTCGATTTTTTTGGTATCGTCATCGCTTACAGCATTACCGGCTTTTATATAAGATATATCTTGGTATTTTTGTCTGTTTCTACATACCGAACATTGTATGTGATCGCCCGCAGTCTAAAAATTACAAAATTTAATTATCTATTAATACTGCAAATAAAATACTTTACCTGTTCCAACAGCACTTGAATACATTCCAAGCAGTAGCTGTGACCACAAGACAGGATGCTCCAGTGCTGTTCTAAAGTGTTTTTGCAAATTGGACAAGGATCAGGACTTTGTCCTTCGTATTGTTGTTTCCTTAGAGTCTCCAAATAACTTTGGGTACCCAAAAGTTTTTCTAATTTAACTGAATTTTGTTTGGTGTCGTTTTCTAACAACGACTTTTGATAATCCAGCTACAAATTTGTCAAATTTAGTCATATCATAAATTATATTTTTTTATTAATTTACCTCGTGAATACTTAACAAGTTTATAGTTTCTGAGTTATTTTCTGAATTATAGTTTAAATTTTTTAACGCTTTGTTAACTTTCTCTTTTTCATTGTCCGTTTTTAGCTGAAACCTAACTTTGCAAATGTCTAGTTCGTCTTTGGCGCAAATCTGTTGGTCCAAGAACGTCCAAAGACGTCTGAGCTCCTTAAAAATAAAAAATCATCATATATACAGAGTGTTATTATATTACAATTTTCATGCAACATTATTGTGATGAATGTGGTGTTAATGTTCGTGGTTGCTGTACTAGATATTAATTTTATTTACCTTAAATTCCTTTTTTAAATTATCGATTATGGTTAAGTGGAGTTCTCCATCTTTGATGAATTCGTTTTTGGAATTTTTTGATTTTAAAACTGCCAGTAGAGCTAAAAAAAGAAAACAACTCGTTTCTTATCACTTACACATTTATATTTTTCATTGGTGAAAACTTGTTGGAAATAAAAAACAACTACTTTCTCCTATATTTCCCAATTTTTTCCTATTTTCCCAGTTTTTTCTGATTTTTGCCTATTTTTCATTAAGTTTTCCTAGGTTTCCACTTTTTCACTATTTTTCTTTATTTTTCTCTATTTTCCCCCTATGTTTCATAATTTTTTTCCTATTTTTCCACGTTTTTTTTATTACTCCATATTTTTCCCCGTTTTTTTCCCTCTGTTTTCTTTATTTTTTCACATTTTTTCTGTTTTTCAGACCAGTAGATAAGAACAGTCACTCCAATCTTACCTCTTAACACTAATTCAGGTAAAGTCGGTTTCCAACTTCCCGTTAAAGACATTTCCTCGAATGTTTTTTCCCTTTTAACCATTCCAAATAATATTCCTTCGTATTTCTTCAAATGGTCATTGGCGATACAAATTGGACACTTGGCAGGTTGTTTACCTTTTTTTTGAGGCCTCAAATGGCAATTCATAGCTGTAGTAACCAACTTTTCTTTGACTACAATTTTGTTAACTGTCTCTATCTGGCAGTCATAGAGATTTTCGATAACTTCGAAAAGTTTGGATCTAAGAACGGAAAGATCATCGTCCCATTTGTATATAAGTTGAAGAGTGGTGCGTTCATTTGCGTCCCTTTAAAAAAAAAATAGTTTTTTATCTATAATTTTAAAAATAAATTACTAACCATAAACTATTTTTAACGTTTGCGTTTTCGCAAGCAGTTTGAACTTTGCTTTGCAATTCTTTAAAATGATCATTAATCCAAGCCCAATTCAAACCGTCCGAATACCACTGGCCCTCTTTCAGGATGAATCTATTTTGCATTTTCTCAACATTTACCATTAACGTACTAAAACTCTCGAAAGCACTCGTTGACTAAAAATAAATAATCAAAATTAATAAACGATTTCCGGAAAAGACGGAATTTCTCTTATATTAGCGTCTTTAGTGATAAAATTACCTCGCCCACAAACTTTTCCATATATTTCTTCTCGAGTTCGGCGCAGTCTTTTCTCAGATTTTCGTCCCTTAAAGTCGGTTGATCAGGTGGATGAAAGTCTAAGATTTCCGCCAAATTGTACAAGGTGTGTATGACTTGCGGTTTATCTATGTTCAATTTTGTTTCGCCCCTTTCTCCGGAATAATCGGCTACCAATTGCAATACTTGCCTATAGCTATTTATCGCTTCTTGATCATTGTTCATAAGTAGATGGACACCAGAAAGACCTTAAAAAAATTAATATACTATCTGCAATGAATCTATCCAACTTACCATTTAATGAAGATATTATTAATCTAAGACAATCTTCGCTATCGTTCGTATTTTTCAAGATAAGTGCATTCAGGAGTTCTTTCATAGATTTCACCTGCTTTTTTGTTGCCAAGTATCTTCCTCTCACTGTATTTGGGTGCGTACAAGCGTGTCTCAACGTCAATAAAGGAGTCATTAACTAAAACAGAAAACCTGATAATTTGTATAAAAAAATTTGCCTTTTAACTTACCTTTTTTAGTGTTCCTTTATCTAAATTTTCCAAGTAAAGAGATAAATCAAACTTTTTAACTTTCGAAAGGAAATCACTACAAATCAACTCGTGTTCCCTTTTGTAGAAATATTTTTCGACAGCAGAAAACTCAAGAGCGTGCTCTAAATACGTCTGTTTCGGAATATTTATCTACAAATAAAAATATTACAATATCGAATATTTTTACATTAGATAAAATGTTATACTTGATCATTGACATCATTTTTAGCGGTTCTCCATAAAACTTGAGATAGAAAATTCAGCAATGGTTCTTCATCTCCCGTAAGATATGGTTCATAAAGGATCTTTTTCCATGTAGTTTCATCGTTGTAGGGTGTTATTTGCAAATAATCGATCAGTCCATACAAATCTAAAACGATATTTAATATAAATTTTATGATGTTATTAATAAACAGGAAAATGTTTCTTATTAAAGTTTACACTGTTCAAAAGAGGTAAGAAAACCATATGCTAATTAGTTTTCGGAAAGTAGTCAGCAGGACACCATATAGAGGATCAACTGGAACAAGAAAGGATTAGAGACCAAGTAAGAACAAGACCGCAGGAAAAGAAGACAGAAACAAGGAACCAGAGAACCACACCCCCTCAAATTTTGTCACTTTTTTCTAAAATTACCCTGTTTTTCTCTAAAATTACCCCTTTTTCCTCATTTCCGCCACTTTTTTGTTTCAAATCTCCCCTTTTTTTTTATTAAATTTTCCCTCTTTTCTCTCAAATTTTGTTACTTTTTTTTTCTCTTAATTTACCCCTTTTTCTTCTAAAATTACCACTTTTTTCATTTTTTCTAGCCTCCCCCTCAATTATGCTCTTTTCCAATTGAAATACACATTTTTTATCATAAATAATAACACATTATTTACAGAGTGATTTACAAAAAAGTGGAGTCATGTATTCTTTTTTAATGTTCATTGTCACTGAAGAAAAAATTATTTTAATAAGCGAATTATGAAATATATGTATATCAAATATGTGACGGTTTTCCATCTCTAGTTATAAATTTTTTTTTCTGTGTGGGGAGTAAAATTTTAATTTCAGTTATATGAGTAATTAGCATATAACCCAATGAACTTACCTGATAAATTTTTAGATATAGGCGTCCCAGTAATTGCCCATCTGTGCACAGCATTAATTTTTCTTGCCATTTCTGATACCATCCTACCCGGTGTTTCTACAGTTTGTGCTTCATCGAGACACAACCTCCACCATTTTACCCTCGTTAAAGGACTACCAGGTGCTGAGTATTTTCGTTCTTTTCTTAAATTAAATACCTAAAAAATACAACAGTTACCATTATTAACATTAAATTTGTTTTTGTCGTTTACTTGTGTATGTTCTGTTAATCTCAATTCGTTTTGTAACACATTGTATGTTGTCAGGATTATATCGTAATTTTTCAGATCTGTGGGATAAACGGGAGTGGCGCTACATCCTTTATACTGTAAAACTTTGAAATTTCCTTCTACGTGTTTATGTATTTCATCGCACCATTGAGTTTTTAATGTTGTCGGCGTGACTATGAGAGTGGCTTTAGAATCGACAAGTGGTTCATCCATCCAACATTGAGGACACATATATTTACCTATATTAAAAAATACTTTAAATAAATAAGAAACATGTGCTAAAACATTTGATACAAATTAGAGTTCATTTTTGAAAGATTTGCTACTTTTCGTTATTTTTAGGCTCAAAATATCAAGAAAAATGATCAGTTTTTCTTAAAATCAAAAATTATTGCCTAAAAATCACAAAAAACTTGTTTAAAATTTATAAAAACTTTAAACAAAATTTTACAATGCATAAAAATGGGAAAATTCTTTAATTGAAACCAAGAAAAACAATAGTTTTATTTTATATACCGACTTACACAAAAAGACAAAAATAATATTTAAAATATATGTTACCCAATTTAACTTTATATCCAAAGCATTCCTTATGTTGATATTTAGAACAGTTTGAACATTTTATTGAATCATTTTCTGAAGTACTTCCACAAATACATTGAACTACAATTCTATTTGGATCTTCAATACAGCCCTGCTTTATGGTGCTCATATCTGCAAGAACGCTTTGATACCACAACTCCAGTGCTATTTTATTAGCACTTTTGTTGATGGACGACTTAACAAAATCTTCACGTATTTTTACTTCTTTGGATTCATCTACATAATTAATTTGGGAAGAATTTTGAACTTTTCGTCGGTTTCTCTGTCTTGTCGTGTGTTCTTTCTTTGATGGTATATTAATTAAATCAAAATCCTCATCAGAATCTTCAATTCTGTATGTTGTCTTTCTTCTTTTTGGTGAAATTATGTCTTCATTATCAGATTCCTGTTCAGATTCTTCTTTAGGATTTAGTAATATACAAGCCAGTAGTTCTACCGTCTTTCCCAATCCCATCTCATCTGCTAGTATACCACCTTTGCTTGTCGGAGCTACTATAGGTTTTTCAGATGTTACAAAACCAGTGTATTGATCAAAATAAATTTCAACACCTGATTTTAGTTTTATTGGAACATAAAGAGGATGTAGAATGTCTGTAAACAAAAAAACAAAACAATTGTATTGAATGATAAACATTGTTTTCCAACTATGCCTTAAAAGGTTTTCCTGAAGAACAAATTAATTTTTGTCTTAGAATCCCGGTTCTATCTCAATTAAATATGCTATTATTCAAAAAAGTGAATAATGAGAAAATTATGAGAAGTGGAGATGTCGAAGGTGTCGTTTGAGTTGGACATCTTTACCTGTGGTATCCACTTCAATTCTTTCTCTTTTTAACATCCATTGAACAGACATTTCTTGATATGGTCTTAAAGTGGGTTTTAAGGAAGGATGTTGAAAATCTTGATTACTGACATTTGGTTGCATTTTCCTTTGTTCTGTCAGCTTTTCATACAGTTTTTTAACTTCCTCACTTCCTCTGGAAATACTTTTAGTTGAATTAGTAAGACTATGATCTAAAAATATTAAATCATAAAATAACATTGAATACAAATAAATTTTTAGAAACCTTTTGTGACGAAATAATCACTAAAAAACAAAGAAAATAGAGTTTTTACGGACTTGGCAAGTTTTGGATAAAATTTCTGAAGTGGTAAACTTCTAAAATAAATTTTTAAATATATATCTTCGTTCTCGTGTGTAAAATCAAAAGCAAATAATTTGTGGCTTACTAACTCTGAAATAAAGCAAAATATATTAATCCGAGATATAAATTATATCAAACCAACCTTTAATAAAATTAGTATCACCATGACTTTTTACAACTACTAAATTTTTATCACAGTTTATTAAAATAGCATCAACATTATCATCTTCAGTCTTATTAGATGCTACTTTATTGTTTTCTGCAAATTTAAATGAGATCTTAACGTTTTTATACTCTTGAGGAAATACGTTGTTTGTAGTTCCTAATAAAAGTTGTCCTAAATAAAACTGAGTAGATATATCTGTAGGACATGAAACATTGATGAATTTGTCAAAGTGATTTTCATAGTTTCTTTTACGTCTTTTTACAGCTGGAATGTAATCTAAATATTTGCAATCTGCACCTACATCGTGCTTTTTTGGAATATTCTTCTGTCTTCCCATTATCCACCTTCCAACGATTTTAATAAATTAAATCTATATTCCTAATTATGTAAACAAAAATTATCCACACACAGAGTGTGGTTATGTTTTATAATCCTCTTTTTTTATAATTCTTTTTGACTTATGACGTACCTCGTTCTAATATGAGGTAGCCAGACACCTTTTGAGAATAATGTCACAATGTAAGATCTATCAGTCCCTGTCAAAGACTATTTACTAGTATATGGTCTTTTCGGTGCCTAAAAAGATCAAATTCCGTCTGAGAGTTGCCATACTGATGGAATATATTATGCACTGTGGTGCTACACATCCGACATGAAGAAAGTGATGAAGCTCTATTATTTCGTGACCAACTTCAGCACAGTCAGAACTGTCAAGTCAAAAGTTTAATTTATCCATAACAACACTTAACTGATGGGTTATCAATGTGAACTTTTAAATAATTTTATTTGTTATTAATGCATTATTTTAATGTAGTATTCATAGTAATTTTATCTTTCTCATGTGACTGCACTATTTTACAATACCTGTGATAAAAATCATTCCTTTTACTGCCCAAAATAGTTTAGAAAATGTGTTTAGGACATTTTTCCAAAATGTGCCATTGGGGTCCTTTGACAGCTTTGGGTATTTATTAAACTACCTTTAAAAAATATATAAATGTACATACTACTTTTAGGGATTATCAAGATTGTGACAGCAACAACAATTCACTGCTCAAATATGTGGTGGCCGAAACATAGTTTGGGTGGAAAAATTAACTTTATAGTTTTTATAAGCTTTTCTGGTCTTACGTTTTATAATTTTATATCTTCAATATGCGAGGGACCTGGATATTTACCGTTAAATTGGAAACCGGTAACTAATGCTAAGATTTTCTCACATAAAATTTTAAATAATTTGTTTTAGGACAATGAACAACATTGTAAATATCTACAGTTTTGCGCTGAATGTCAAGGGTATAAAGCTCCCAGGTCTCATCATTGCAGAAAATGTAAGTACCTTTGTCTAAAAGATTCTCTATGTAACGAGAAATTTTATTTTTTAGGTCACCGTTGCGTATTAAAAATGGATCATCACTGTCCTTGGATCAATAATTGTGTAGGTTGGGGTAATCATGCACATTTTATTTTCTTTTTAATATTCGCTACTTGTGGTTGTCTACAAGCATCGGTAGTCTTGGGTTGTTCTTTGTATAAATCTATATACAGAGTGCATTACTTTTATCAAGGAGAAGCAATTATAAATTTTGGTCTGTACGGAATGGTAGCATGTGTTTTATCTCTTGGATTAGCTATTGGAGTGGTTGCTGCTGTAGGGGCTCTTCTATACTTTCAGGTACATATATTTGGATTTAAAAAAATAAATTATTAACTTATATTTTAGCTTAGAGCTGTAATAAATAATAGAACAGGTATTGAAGATTGGATTATGGAGAAAGCTGCTCTTCGAAGAAGAGGAACAAATGAAAATTTTATATTTCCTTATGATTTGGGGATTAAGGATAACATGTGTCAAGTTATAAATTTTACTTGTTATCCTGTTGGAGATGGAATATTATCTTGGCCAGTTGTTAAAGGTTGTGATGAGTTTTCGCTCACTGTAAGTACATAAACAATGTACGATGTAGAAAATTTATATGTTATATTTTTAGTTGGAGCAAATAGAACAAAAAGCTGAAAAAAGAATAAAATCTAGATTGTATAAAATAATAAATCCAGCCTCAGGTTACTGGTTTCCGTTAAGTTATGGTCTTAAAGTATGTTTAAGTTACCCATTTAATGATGAACCGCGAATTAAATTAGATGTTGGTGATTCTGTAATTGTTACTAGATGGCGAAAGTACGTCACTAGATTATTATTTCCTCATTATTTATTTCTTATTTTTAGATATTGGCTATTTGGTGAGAAGATAAAAAATGAAATAACTCCTGAAAAATATGTAGGTAGGATCAGGGGATGGTTTCCAAGGAGATGTGCAGTTGAAGTTATTGAAAATTGTTCTTCTTTAATTTATGATCCAAGTAATATAGGTAAAAAATTCAAATAAGAAAACAAACTAAAACCTTGTTTTGTTTTTATCCTACTTTTTATGAAAATGAGATTTTGAGAAAGAATAATTATGATTTACTTCTCAATATTTATAAAATGACTTTGAAATAGTTTATGAAATACCTCCAAAACATTAATACGTACTATACTACATAAATATAAGAAAACATACAACGATTTTTGGTCATTCAAATGTACAAAACAAATTAGTAAAAAAAAATGATAAAATCAATATAGATCATTTAACACCAAACATAATATAACAAAAAAATTTAAAGCGCACTTTTTAATTTAGTTTTTTGCGCTCTTAAAATATGCACATAGATTTTGAAAATTTCAATATACAGGATGTTGTTTCAAGGTCACTATTGCTTTCTATTTTTTTGTTAATCCGGACCTGGATTTTTCTTGTGATTAGTAACTGGCTCATTTGGTTTCTGAATAAGGAACATGTGTACCAAATATCAAGGAATGGTTAGATATTTATGGCCCCAGGAAGAAATTAGCAAAATCGATAAAACACCCTGTATCTCGGTTACAAAGGCCGCCAGAGCCAATAAATGTGGTATATCTAGAATCGCGTTGGTGGCCTCTATTCGTGTTTTAAGTTTTTCCATTTCCCAATGAAACACCCTGTATAATATGTATGATTTTTTAGAAGTCTCATTTGTCTGTACAAAATGACACAAACACAATCAAATAGCATACACTCCCACTGGCCATTGACCCTTATCCCTTATAAACTTCATGTTAATTCGAAATAGAAAACCATTACTAGGTTCTAAATTGTATTAAACAAGTAAAATGTTCGTGGAGCTTTCAGCTAATATTTTGAATTTTAGCCCATTGCATATGACGTCAAAATCAAGTTACTCACTAGGTTTTACCATGGGACGAATTATTTATTTTCAGTTACGTTTTGTTCATATACTTTCCTACTTATTTTTATATTACGAATATTTACATTTTGTTTGGAATTGTAAAAAACTTTTTCTTTTGTGTTATTTTAATTACCTTCTTTTATATTTTGTTTGTTATTTTATTTTTTAATTAAAAATTGTATTGTTGTAATTAGTATAGTTTTATTAATAAAAGTTGAAAAATGTTGGGAGGTCCTAAACTTATTATAAATAACATTTTTTTAATGGGGAAGTGATGGGTCAAATCAGGTACACTGCCAGGTAGGCCAAACGGTCCCAGTCCGACTGCTATGGTATGGTTTATCATGTCTGAAAACAGTTTCAAAATTCGAAACCATTCTCTAATAAGCGTTGAATGACCATCATATTCTATAAGAGCTGGGGCAAGTTTCACCAAGGGATAGTATGAGTTTTTAAATATTTTTGTTTCCATCCAGTTTTTTTGAAGCTACATAAACCGTTCCAGGAAATCCAGTTTCATTTGGGACACATCATTGGTTGTATTGATATTTTATACATTATTAGTGGAGATGCCTTTGTCCCCAGCTATTGCTATGGCCAATAATAAAACTTTCTATTTCTCTTGCTGGCTCGAGTTTTACTGGAAAGACCAAATCTTCATTTTTCTAACTTTTTAATTTCGTTGATTAGTGTAATTTCTACTTTTTAATAGAAAACTGCCTTTCTTTTTTTTTTGGCGACGTACACTTTTATAATTTGTGTGGATAGTGTAATAGGACTGCCAATTTGTTTTGGAGCACTCTGTACATTTGAAACACATTTATTACGTACATAATCCATAAGCGCATTTATTTTGATATTATTATTATTTTTTTAAATTTTGTAAAGGTTAGATATATTTTACATTTTAATAATGTTGCCATACAACAAGAAAGAAAAAAGTCTGAACAATGAACGTGTGTTAATAAATAATAAAATTTTGATATCGATCAAATATTTGAAAATAAATACAATTTAGATAAAGAAACTATTTCAATGCGGCGTTTTTTGGCACGTCATATTTAACCTTTTCCAAACGTACTGTTTTACGGAAAATCTTGAACGTGCGTACGTAGATTACGTCAGCAAGCGACGCCGACGACCGACGGCGGTGGAAATTCTCTCTCCCACCCTCTCCCATCAGCGCCGATAGAAAATCAAAGCGAAACAGCTGACAGTAGCTTCTCGGGTATCGGTAATGTCTATTATTCCGTACCAGATATCTACCTCCACCTCCTCAATAATGACAATATATACAGCGAATTTGGTAATATTTTTACGGAAATTTTCGTAGAAAAGCTTTTTTTTCTATTATCGTATCGAGTTTTAGTCATAAGCGCGTCGGAAAATGGGTGAGCGGGAAAGAATAGCCAAAAATACCGTAAGGGTTGGGTTTTACGATATTGAAAGGACCATCGGTAAGGGGAATTTCGCCGTGGTGAAGCTCGCCAAGCACAGAATTACCAAAACAGAGGTAAGAACGTTTATTTATTTATCACATTTATTTTTGTTTTGTTGATTTACAATTACCGGCTATATGTATTATACAGGATGTCTAAAAAATAATTCAAATAATTTTCTAATAATATCAATCAAGTATTTGGAATGAATTATTAACAATACTTTTTTATTATGATACAGTCGAAAAAAAAATTTAGCATTTTATATATATATTTTCAAAATAACTTTTTATCTATTCTATTATTATAACACGTAATAAATATTTCAAATATATAAAATAAACAACAAATTTCATTTTTTTAAATTATTACATACGTGCAGTATTTTATAAGTATATTGAAAACAATATTTATTTCGATCATTCTACTTTTTCTTATAAATAAATATGAATTATTTATAATTAGTATTGTATTTCTTCAGGTTGCTATTAAAATTATCGATAAGAGCCAATTAGATGCCAGTAATTTGCAAAAAGTGTACAGGGAAGTCGATATTATGAAGAGATTGGATCATCCGCACATTATCAAGCTCTACCAGGTACATTCTAATAAATTTATAGCTTAAGAAATAATAATAATGAATTAATAAAACTCAACGTCAAGTATCACAAATTAATTTATTATTGAAAAATAAAAGTTGAAGGGGCGAAATGTCGCTATCATCAGGCCTACTGATAACTATTTATTGCTGGTAGTTATTGATGATGGCGAAATTTCACCGAAACTAGTCGCCTTCTCAACTATTATTTTTTCTACAATAAACTAATTGTGGTATTTGACGTCAAGTTTTATTACCTCATCGGGAAATAGGGAAAAATAAAGTAAAATGAGAAAAATAAAGTAAAACAGAGAAAAATTGGGAAAAATATGAAAGAACAAGGAAAATAGGATAAATAAAAAAAATATGGAAAATAGGGGAAAATGAAGTAAAAAAATAAAAAAAGGAAAATCAGGAAAGAATATGGAAAACTAATACAAGAAAAATAGGAAATAGCAGGGACAAATAGGGAAAGCAGGAAAAAATAATGAAAAATAGGTAAAATAGGGGAAAATGGAGAAAAAATTATGAATAACAGGAAAAATAGAGAAAAGGAGCAAAAATAGAGAATATGGGGAAATATACAAAAAATAGGGAACAATAGAAAAAAATATTGAAAAATAGGAGAAATATAAAAAAAAGGAAAAGAGAGGGATAGAGAGAGATATTAAAACACATTTAGAGCTGAAATTTGTTTTTAGATACATTATGCCCCAAAAATAAAAATTCGTGTAAATTTTATACAGTATGTCCTAAAAATAAAAAAAAGTTCCACACAGTACGTCACAAAAATAAAAATTCTGGTAAAGTTTTTTCGAAAAAAAAAAAAATGTTGTATGCTGTGTATACAGTATATCCCAAAAAAGAAAATTTTTATAAGTTGTATATAGTGTGTCCCAATTGTTGTTTAATTTAATTAACGACAAATAATGAAATTCTTCTATTTTTCCATAGAAAAAAAAAACTTTTGTGTTAAATAGCTTCATTACTGCTTTCTGTCACTTCCGGTTTTACTGGAAATGAGTCAAACAAAAGACTTTTTTTTAAATGTAATAAAAATTCCAAATATATTTACATGTTTGGTTTTATAAATTGTAAATAAAAATTAATCTTAATTTTGAATTAAGATATTTAAAAATAAGCTAAATTAAGTTGTACTTATTGTGTTAGGTTCCAACAATTGTGATTGAAAATTTTTATTTTAGGTTATGGAAACAAGAAATATGATCTACTTGGTTTCAGAATACGCTAGTCAAGGAGAAATCTTTGGTAAGTAAAAAAAAAATCTCAATTTTTTACTATAGGGCGAGATGAATATTATTTTTTTATAAAACGTTGAATGACACCCATGATCTATAAAAAGTGTAAAAAATGTAATTATTCTGTAGATTTTTTTTATAATAATAATCAGTATGTACAATTACTATAAATTACAAAAACAAAAAAAATATTTAATTGCGAAAAATTTCTAATAAATATAGTAAATAATCATTAACTGAATTGAACTTGGGAGTTGCATCATATAAACTTATTTTTTTAATAACGCAATCTAACGATAAATACAGGGTGAACCACAATATCGACATTTTGTACAAATATATAACGTTTATAAATATTTCAACGAGTTATCCATAATCTCGAATGTGGTTGAAAATCATATACCACAATTTTAATAAAAAACAAACGTTGTTAAACGGACATAAATGGAAAAGTTTCGGCAGAGCTGCCATCATCAGGCGAAATAAAAGGAAATTAAGAATTGTAATTTTTGGCGCCAACCAAAACTATCACTCGTTCTTAATTTTCTATTATTCGGGCTGATGATGGCAGTTCTGCCGAAACTAGTTGCCGTTTCCCCATTTATGTCGGTTTAACAACGTTTATTTTTTATTAAATTTGTAATATTTGATTTTGGATTTTATTACTCGTTTACAAATATGTTCAAGATGGCTTTTACGATAACATATATCCCTAATAGCACAAAAGGTCCGATTGACGTTTTTTTATGGTCCATTTAAGTTCATAACGTCAGATGACCAAATAAAACATTTTATATAAACGTTTGTGCAAGAACGTTTTTAGAAGAAACATAAAGAAACTTCCAAAATATGTCGACAAAAAGTCCGAAATCATAAATAAAAAGAAAACGTTTTCTGAGCTACACTACTCAGACGTTTTTAAAACCTACGATAAAAAACATCTATTACTTAATGGTTTTTTTAACGTCTATGTCCAAACGTTTTTTATAAAGTCACAATAGGGACGCTTTTAAAACGTTTGTATTTTAGTCGTTTTTAAAACCACCGGTAAAAACGTTCAAAAGCATGTTTTGAGAAAAAGTCAGAAAGGTACGTTTTTTAAGCGTTTTTGTAAGTTGTTTTTATAACCACTGTAAAAAAACGAAGAAAAGGCGTTGTTTTTAGGTCTGCAAAAGTATGTTTTGAGAAAGACTCATAAAAGGGAAGTCTTTAAAACCACCACTATAAACGTTCAGAAAACGTTTTTTTTAGGTCTTCAAAAGCATGTTTTGTAAAAAAGTCAGAAAGTTAAGTTTTTGTAAGTTTCACTATAGAAAAACGTCTCATAAACGTTCTTGGGTACTTTAAAAGACGTCCAGTGGACGTTTTAAGAGACGTCCAAAAAACGTCTTTTGTCGAACCATTTATTTGGTTCGTTTTGAACCGTTTTTAAAACGTCTATGTGACGTTAGAAGTTGTGACATTTGCACTATAGAAAAACGTCTTATAAACGTTCTCGGGTATTTTAACGAACATTTTTAAAACGTCCCGATGGTCGGTCGTGTACGTTTTTAAGATGTTTTTTAAACGTCTCTGTGATATTAGGGATCGATATATCGATTCCGATTATCAGTTATCAAATCAATTCCAGCGGTGATAAGATCAAACTTGTGGGAAACTAAAATGAAGACATGAACAGAACAAAGTGAATTTAATATGGGAAAGTCCTGCATAATCAACGAGTTTTGATGTATGGACCAGCCTACACTTTCATTTATTCTGCCGTCACTAGATACCAATAGAATTCTTATTTAAAAAAAAACACTCGGTATTTTAATTAGTGCGGGGACCAAAGAAATAGAGCATATCTACTGTATAATTTCTGAATTTTTAAAATACTCATTTTAAGAAATAGAAAGATTTTAAAAAAAATTTTCTTTATAGATTACATCGCCAGATACGGCCGAATGACTGAGGATCAATCTAGAAGTAAATTTTGGCAAATTTTGTCAGCTGTAGAATACTGCCACAATCGTAATATAGTTCACAGAGATTTAAAGGTATAATAAAATATTGAAAACTATTTTTATGTACATTACATTTATACATTTCTATAATTTTCAGGCTGAAAATCTTCTTTTAGACTCCAGCAATAATATAAAAATAGCGGATTTTGGATTTTCCAATTATTACACCGTCGGAGGTCAATTATCTACCTGGTGCGGTTCTCCCCCCTACGCCGCACCTGAAGTCTTCGAAGGTAAAAAGTATACCGGCCCAGAAATAGACATATGGGTATGTATACACTATATATTCTTAATAGACAATATTGAATCTAAAAAAACTATTTTATTTTTAGAGTTTGGGTGTTGTGCTGTACGTTTTAGTATGTGGGGCTTTACCCTTTGATGGGTGTTCGCTCCAAGCACTTAGGGATAGGGTACTTTCCGGTAGATTTAGGATTCCTTATTTTATGAGTTCAGGTTAGTACTATAAGGACACTCAGGCATATTTAGACTCTAGAATTAACTCGCTTTTAGCTGATTACATTTATTATTGCTTGAATCTGTCACAGTTAACTTGGAATCCCGTTTACATATTTCAAGAAAATTTTCAAAACTATTTCCTCTCTGAAAGCTCTCAACATATTATAACTTCACCATAACACGAATTCATTGCTCATTGTGACTTGATACCACAGAATAAATGTTAATAATAATTATTTAAACAGTGTATAACTCTTTTTTGTATGTTTAGATGACCGTAAAGTGTATATTTTTTTCAGATTGCGAATCACTTATAAGAAAAATGTTAGTTTTAGAACCAAATAAGAGGTACAGTATTCAACAAATAAAAAAACACAGATGGATGCAACTAGGGATACCATCTGTTTTACCATACACGAGTAATCTCGCAAATTCCCAACCAAACGAACAAATTTTAAGACTGATGCAAAGTTTAGGCATCGACGGAATCAAAACTAGAGAGGTATGTATACGTACCCACATTTTTTTTTTTTATTTAAAATAAACATTTGTTGCTTGATAGTCAATTCGGCTGGGCAGCTACGACCATCACGCCGCCATTTATTACCTGCTATTGGACAAATTACGGACCCAACTACTCGGTGGAGATAATCAAACTACGGTGCGGGACACCCAACAAAGAAGACCTTCAAATGTAGCCGAACAGGCAATGCGAAAAATTTGCAGAGCGAACACAACCGAAGACTGCCGAAGGTTCATTTATATTTTAAATTTTAAAAATAATTTTTTCATATTTTTTCTTCCTTACACAGATTATTGCATACTTCATCTAACGCTCCAACTGCTAGTAATAGCAGAATTTGCACCAAGCCTACTAGATCTACCGATATACATCCAATTCACGGTATAGACGCTGCTAAATTGTTGGCAGCTACGAACAGCGAGGACGCTTTGAAAATTTTAAACCAGGCTAATGCAAAAACGACTTTTAGTATGTGTACGGAAGCCACCAAATTGATGTCGACTTTACAAATGTCCGCTATACCATCGCCCTCTTTAGACAACTCAATTTCGAAAGATTATTCATGCCAATCACACGGAATACCGTACTTACAAACTGGCGGCTGTTTACCTTCTTTCGATCTACCAGAAACACGCATATCCACGGGAAGATTTTCCTCTAAGTGAGAGAAATATGACAACAACTCGATTTATTGTTAATTTTTAATTATTTTGTTATAGTTACAAAAGCTCCGAAATTCAAACGCAGTACTCGAGCTCGACGGACGAAGGCGTCGAAACCGATTTAGAAGATCATTATTCGCCGCGGTTCAGTTACGCCTCATCGAATTCATCGAGCGCTCTTATGACGAACTTCAACACATCGAAAAGCCTAAGCCAAAATTTAAGCTGTGATAGTAACTTCGAGAGTTTAGAGTATCCGTTGAGCGAATCCAGCGAGCTAGCCAGTAGCCTGCCAAGTTGTACGACAACCGAGAAAAAAACAGATCCAGGTATGCGCTATTTATACACAAAATTCCATTGCAATGTATTGTAATACCGGAAATCGTAAGAGCTACGATGTCGGTCAAAAAAAAATTAAAAGGTGAAAAAAAATCGGATAAAACAGGAAAAAATTGAATAAATTGAAAAAATCGGAAAGCAGCACAATTGTGTATGGTTCGTTCTGCTAATATAACTCATTCAATTTTTTTAAATTAATTTTATAAAATTTACATATCTTACCAATGCAATGTTTTCCATTTTCAAAATTGTCACATTGGTCCTCTCTTTTTTATTTTTCCAAGTTTCCTAGTTACTATAAAAGTCCAATCAAATTTCATTCTATTCAAAACATCATCAATATCTATAATATAAGCGGCAAAGTCCTGACTGAATGATTGACTGACTGACTTATTATTTTTCCCAATTTTTCACCATTTATCCCTTTTTTCTCCATTTTTTTTACCTATTTTCCTCTATTTTTCCCTACTTTCTCAATTTTTTATTTTTTCCTATTTCTTCTTATTTTTTCCCGTTTTTCCTATTTCTATTATTTTTCCCTATTTATTCCTATTTGTACTTATTTTACCCTATTTTGCCTTATTTTTTCCCAATTTTTCACTATTTTCTCCCTATTTTTTAATATTTTTTACTGATTTCCCAATTTTCACTGTTTTTTTCTATTTTTATCTCTATTTTCCTCTAATTTTCTCCATGTTCTCAATTTTTCTACTTTTCCTATTGTTCCAATCTGTTTCTATTTTATCCTGTTTTTCATTATTTTTTCTCTATGTTTCCTTATTTTCCCTATTTATCCCTATTTGTACTTATTTTTCTCTAGTTTGTTCTATTTTTCTCATTTTTTCCCATTTTTCGCTATTTTTCCTATTGTTAACTAATTTTTCGATTTTTCTCTATTTTCTCCATTTTCCATATTTCTTCATAATTTTCCTGATTTTCATTATTTTTTATATTTTTCCCTATATATCTATATTTGTTCCTATTATTCCTTGTTTTAACTATTTTCTTTTTTTCTCTATTTCTCCTTATTTTCCCCTATTTCTACTATTTTCCTATATATTTTCCCATTTTTTTCTAATTTCCGGATTTCCCCTATTTTGCCCTATTTTTTACTTTCCCGGGCCCATTAAAGAGAAAGTATAGTGAACGAGCAAAAAAAAAATATTGAGATATCGATGGAAATATCCATTTTCGAGGTTCCCCGGGGTGATTGAAACCATTTCCAGAGTTTGGTCTGTCTGTGTGTCTGTGTGTAATCTTCCACGATAACTGCTGAACCAATCAAGCTGAAATTGGGTATGAAGGGTCGGTGTGTGCTTCGAATGCGACCATTAGTTTTTGGTTTAAATTGGTACAGTAGAGGGTTCTCAAGACCGACATTTATTGAATGCAGATGTAAGATTTTTTGTCTTTTTTAAATTTTATGGACAAACAATACACTTTAGTGCAAAATGTTGTAGTGCAAATTTTTAGAGAATAAAATTTTCTACAATTTTTGTATTAAACTTTTTCCACAATTTCCAATAGTTGCGCCACTAGAGGGCGCGCAAAAAATGTTTATGTAAGTTTTCCGTAGGTTAGGTTACAATGCTCTTTAGTGCAAAATTTTCTTATGCAAAATTGTAGAGAACCAAATTTTCTTTAAGTTTTATTTTTAACATTTTTTCGAATTTTCCATAGTTTCGCCGCTAGAGGGCGAAAAATATGCACATTTAGGCATTTTGCCGGTTTTTATTTATTTTGAAGACAAACAATAGACTTTAGTGCAAAGTTATAGAGCATAAAATTCTCTACAACTTTCTTATTAAACTTTTTCCAAATTTCCAATAGTTTTCAACCATGATTTTAGGAAATTATAATTGTAGGAGTGTGCTATATATTGTGCGCATGCGCCTACTTATTAAAATAATCCTATTCTCTACAGTTGACTCGGGAAAGTTCTGGGATGACACAGCCGATTTTTCTATTTTAATATACATGTTTGTTTTTTTTTTCTTTCTAGTACTAACTTCTGCCAGTATAATGTGTACTTTATCTAGCAACTATTCTATATCATCGAGAAGTGGATTTCAGAAATACAATCCATTATCTCATATGTCGAGTCTTAAAACAACTAGAGGAATAACTAGATCTCCGGTGGATTTTCGAGAAGGTAGAAGAGCTAGCGATGGATTAGTAGCACAACAAGTTGCTGATACTAGCAGAGTAGTAGCTTTCGATTCGCAAAAATTCACCGAAAAACGAAAAGCCAAAGGTTAGGTTACATATAATAATAATAATAATTCTTTATTTTCCATAGGACAATCATAATTGTATAGGATTCATCAATATAAATATAAATAGAAAAAAAAATATAATAGTAAAACTTAATCCTAAACTAAAATTATGCTAGACACTACAAACACATTAATAGCCTACAAATCTACAAATTCAGCCAATAATAATAATAGTAATTAGTCAATTTACATGCAAGTAAGGAAATTTACAATTGACAAAATTCACTTGGAGTATAAAAACATATACTATCCTTAAATAATTAATTAACTAATATCAATTTATAGGTGTACTAGATCTACAACTAGTTCAAAGGGAAACTCAAAGACTGCAAGCACCTTATACAGAAGAAATAACGCCTAGACAGAATCAATACCTGCAACCTAGACCTAACAAAAGGATAAGTTTGCCGGATAATTTCAATTATAGCAATCCCGTAGTGGAACCTGTTCAACTTCAAACAGCGATGCAACACAGATTGTTACAACAGAAACGACAAATATTGCAAAAGCAATGCGCCATGTCTCATCAACCGACGCCTGTCGCTAATTTGGAAAGTTCCCATTCGTTGGCGAGACGACAAATGCTCAGACAAGCCAGTTATAAAATAGCTCAACAGCAGCCGGTTTTACCGCCTCTTCCTCTGTCAGAAAGTGAAAGTAAGTCTTTAATGATTTAGTTGAAATAAAAAAATACATAATTCGGCATTTTAAACTACACTATAAATATACATAATAATATACGTCAATGTAAAAAAAGCTCTTGTAACATTTTAAATATTTTATAGATAGTGATTTTTTTGTCTGTTAAACTACAAAGCCCTTTAAGTTAATTTTTGAAGCACAAGGAATAGTTTGACCAATTTTTTCTGTTTTTTACCATAAACTTTAGTTCCCTGATTATTTTTCCTCTTCTCTGGACTAACTCTTCCAATTCATTAATCCAAAGTAGAGATTTTTCGTATTATAGTAATTAAATAGTAAGAGCTTAATAAGTTGCGAAGCTGAGAATAATCTTCTCTACCGTGGATTATATACAATTTTTTTCATTACTAGAACATTTATTTTTACCAGTAGTGAAAAAAAAAATTATTGTTGAAATTACGATGTTATTAACAATTATATTATAGGTAAAGATTTGTTGGCTTTCCAAGCGTTGGTGGAAGGAAGGGAAGAAGCGTGGAATGTTTCTAACTGTCAAATGACAGAACCAGCTTCACTGCCTACGCCATCATGGCAAAATACAGGTGCTGCATGGAATCAGGTATCCCAACGTTTGTAGAAATATCATCTTGTTTTTTTTAATTTTAATTTATGGTGCTTAATTGTATAGGCATTTTTTTAAAAGCTTTCAAAAAATCTATTCATTTACCATATCTGCTGTTAATTATATCCAGTGTTCGATTATCTATATTCAAATTGCTTATTTACTTTATCATCATCTAGTAAATACAGTATTAGTTGGCAAATTTATTCTGGCACATGGTGTTGACTTGTAGGTTCTAAAATTGGACTTATAGATTCTAAAATTGGACTTTGCTCTAAAATTTGATTTATTAGTTCTAAAATTGAACTTATACATGTCTAAACTCAACTTGCAAATGTTAAATTTGGACTTACAAATTCTAAAATTGGACTTATGGGTTCTAAAATTAGACTTAAGTTTTAAAATTTGACTTGTAAGTAGTGAAAATGGACTTGTAAATGCCTATATTGAACTTACAAATAGCAAAATTTTTGAATTATAGATTCTCAAATTGAAGCTCTAAAATTTGACTTATTAGTTCTTTCATTTTTTTTTATATTAATATTTATGGGGGGGGGGGGGATTTCAACGTATTGACTGCGGACTTCAATGAAATATTAATATTTATGAACACTGGATTTAAGTATCGAATTAGTTTACTATGATTAAAATGTAATAATAAGTAGATAAGCAAGAATTTTAAAACAACTTAAATTAATTGTTTTTTCTACATTTTGTTCGGATTTCTTTTATATATTTATATTTTAACAATGGTAAATTGTTGTTTAAAAGTTCTTGTTTAATTGTTTTTTTAGTCAGATTTTGAGAATAGAGGAAGTGACCCGGACGGAAAGACATTCGATACATGCTTTAATATCGTAACAAGTAAAAAATGTAGCGAATGTTTCTGTCTGTCGGTCATTAATTAATTAATGGAAGGTAAAATAGTCGAGAGGTAAAAGTATTAATGAACTAGTCCTGAACAGATTTTCGTTATTGTCGAAACTGTTTTTATTTTCGCAATTAATAGTTAATAGGCAATTGTAATACGATTTGTTTATTTTAATAAATAATTCACCTAGATTCGTTCTGCGTTTTATTTAAAAATTTTAACAATTACAAAATATATACTGAAACGAACAAAAATGCCTTATAAAATCTTCAGATTTTTTCATCACTCGGTTTTTCAAAATTATTGGAATTGGGGTAGTTTAAGGGGCGTAGATTCCAAAAAAATGATCAATTCCCCTCCAGCTCTTAGTTTCAGAGGAAATTGAGTTTTTTTAAAAAATGGTGAAAGCGCAATTTGACCCAAAAAAAAAGCAAGACTATAGACTTCAAAAATCTTCAGATTTTTTCATCACTCGGTTTTTCAAAATTATTGGAATAGGGGTAGTTTAAGGGGCGTAGATTCCAAAAAAACGATCAGTTCCTCTCTAGCTCTTTTAGTTTTAGAGGAAAATGAGTTTTTTTAAAAAATGGTGAAAGCGCAATTTGACCCGAAAAAAAAGGCAAGACTATAGTCTTCAAAAATTTTCAAAATTTTTCATCACTCGGTTTTTCAAAATAATTGGAATTAGGGTAGTTTAAGGGGCGTAGATTCCAAAAAAACGATCAGTTCCTCTCTAACTCTTTTAGTTTTAGAGAAAAATGAGTTTTTTTAAAAAAATGGTGAAAGCGCAATTTGACCCGAAAAAAAAGGCAAGACTATAGCCTTCAAAAATCTTCAGATTTTTTCATCACTCGGTTTTTCAAAATTATTGGAATTAGGGTAGTTTAAGGGGCGTAGATTCCAAAAAAACGATCAGTTCCTCTCTAGCTCTTTTAGTTTTAGAGGAAAATGAGTTTTTTTTAAAAATGGTGAAAGCGCAATTTGACCCGAAAAAAAAGGCAAGACTATAGCCTTCAAAAATCTTCAGATTTTTTCATCACTCGGTTTTTCAAAATTATTGGAATAGGGGTAGTTTAAGAGGCGTAGATTCCAAAAAAACGATCAGTTCCTCTCTAACTCTTTTAGTTTTAGAGGAAAATGAGTTTTTTTAAAAAAATGGTGAAAGCGCAATTTGACCCGAAAAAAAAGGCAAGACTATAGCCTTCAAAAATCTTCAGATTTTTTCATCACTCGGTTTTTCAAAATTATTGGAATTGGGGTAGTTTAAAGGGCGTAGATTCCAAAAAAAATGATCAGTTCCTCTCTAGCTCTTTTAGTTTTAGAGGAAAATGAGTTTTTTTTAAAAATGGTGAAAGCGCAATTTGACCCGAAAAAAAAGGCAAGACTATAGCCTTCAAAAATCTTCAGATTTTTTCATCACTCGGTTTTTCAAAATAATTTGGATAGGGGTAGTTTAAGGGGCGTAGATTTCAAAAAAATGATCAGTTCCTCTCTAGCTCTTTTAGTTTTAGAGGAAAATGAGTTTTTTTAAAAAAATGGTGAAAGCGCAATTTGACCCGAAAAAAAAGGCAAGACAGCCTTCAAAAATCTTCAGATTTTTTCATCACTCGGTTTTTCAAAATAATTGGAATTAGGGTAGTTTAAGGGGCGTAGATTCCAAAAAAACGATCAGTTCCTCTCTAACTCTTTTAGTTTTAGAGGAAAATGAGTTTTTTTTAAAAAATGGTGAAAGCGCAATTTGACCCGAAAAAAAAGGCAAGACTATAGCCTTCAAAAATCTTCAGATTTTTTCATCACTCGGTTTTTCAAAATTATTGGAATTGGGGTAGTTTAAAGGGCGTAGATTCCAAAAAAAATGATCAGTTCCTCTCTAGCTCTTTCAGTTTTAGAGAAAAATGAGTTTTTTAAAAAATGGTGAAAGCGCAATTTAACTTAAAAAAAGGTAAGACTACATTTCTCCAATTGACAATCAATTAATTGTTAATAACATGTTACTCTTTAATTGTACGAACAATTTAATTTTGCCAATTACTGCTATTGCGGTGGTTTCGGAACGCACCTCTAAGCGCCATCTGTGAATAGTATCTCACAACGTAAGTTCTACCAAACACTAGTAGATGTCGTGTACGCTTGACATTTCGTACACCAGCTACCATTTTCTATCCAATTATAAATATTTAACAAATTTGTGCTAGATTTACTATGTCGTTGTCTTCTTTATTCAGACAACGACTATGTCAATAAAAAACGTCTTCTGTTAATTAAATAAAAGTTTATTGAATACATTTATTTGTATACAACCAGTAATACGCTTAGAAGTATTTCTGGTTGTCGAAGCATAAGGGTAACTAATAACACAAACTTTTTCTAATTCATAAAAAAATGGATATAAAAACAACTTTTTATCTTTTACAAGTACAAAACTTGGTTTTGTATGTTAAAATAAATCCATCATCTAATTCAAATTTGTTGACATAATTTTCAACAGAAACAATGAAAAATGTCTGGAATTTGTAAAAGAATTGGATTCAAAAACTAATTTTTATTATTTCTAATAACAACACTTATTTTTACAAGTTAAAATAGTGCTTAATAATAAATTTAAAATGAATTCAGGTCCTTTTAAAAAACCGTTTATAAAAAAAATAATTCACTACAATTTCGTTGTCAGGTTCTTCTTTGCTATCAACGATGTAAAAACGATATTAATATTCGATAAACTGTCTGAAATCAACTTGAATTCTTCCACTGAGAGACTTTTTTCTCAAATTTCAATCCCTAAAATAACAAAGAAAATATATTGTAAAATTGAAGCAAAAAAAAAGTGTATACATTATAAAATAAAAACTGAAATAAACATATCAACAAATGAGTGGCTAATGTACCCGAGTAATAAGTTGGAGCCTCTCTAAAGGCCTTCAGATAGAGATATTTGTTCCCTGTAAGTAATTGTCACACACGTGTAATCCTAACAAAAGTATTGTAGAACTAACGTGTTGCTCTTAATAATATACGATATTGTGTCAGTCAATAAGATCGATTGTATATCTCTTGGACAATATCTCTACTCTCTCATGGTACTAGAATACTTAAACATATGTCTTTTTCTTTCTCTCTCCATCCTATCCTACACGAAGCATAACGATACGATCTACAACATCGAATAATATAGTGTACTAATTAAAATCACACCGTTTGGTTTTTCAAATTTGCCCACATATTCACCACAACGTTATAGTCTCTCATTTTCTGCAAAATAAGCGCTTCTGTTAAAGTCTTAGGACTTATGATAAGGCCTTTCTTCCATGTGAACTAATTCAGGATCTCCATCTTAACAATAGTATATTATTCAACAAGCATATAACACCTTCACCACCAGAAGTAATTATCAAGCTCCATACAAGTAAATGATTCTAATTCTTATGCCAATAATCAAAAATTTCAACTAATAATCAGAATATTAATGTTGACGTTAATCCTATTTCTGCTATTAACTTAACAAATTTTTCAAATGTAACTATTAACATAAATAATTGATGTTAAATTGTAGTTATATAATATTAATATTCTTTCTAGTTATGCTATAAATATTAAAAATAATATTCCATCAATGTATGCCTCAATAAAAGTTTGTTAATACATATGTAACAGTCGTGGACAAAGTACAGTATTCTACTCGCATATAATGGCTAGTTTTATTTTATCTTTTTATTAGTTTAATATTTTCTTCACAATTATCTTTCAATTTGGTAAAAAAATTTATTAAATTTGACTTTTCAACGATTTAAAAAAAAAATAAAAAAAGTGATGTCAAGATAAAAACACTTTATTTTGTAATTAGTTGACTTTATCTATTTTATAGTAGGTAGTTTTCCAGGTCTGAATTAACAACGCCCTATAGGGGCGTTATGCTTTGAAATTCCGAGCGCGTTAGACATTCAAGATTAATAGACGTGTATACTATATATATAGGTCAAAGTTCACTCAAACAATTTTCCTTTATCTCCGCTTTTCTGCTTTCTTGAAACAATACGACTGCTTTAAATTGTAAACATTTAAAAAAAAACTGTATACAGACACGCTACAGATCAAATATGAATTTCTATTTATAATCTGAAAATATCTACATATAAAGCGAAAGAAAAAGGATTATATAATCATTATAAAAAAACAGTCGTTTGCCGGCTTTTATATTAAGAGGCGCCAATACCTCTAGCTTGAAATCATTTTTGAACGAGCGCTCCGTTAATATTAAAGATAGGAAGCTGCGGTTTTCATCAATAGATTCTATAGTTAACTCTTTAGAGCGCGTCTGTGGCACTTTTTTAAAAATAATTTTAGTAAAAGTGATACGACTATCAAGTTTTTTCTCTAGACGAATTTGAAAAATGTAGCGCAGACGCCCCCTCTCATAAATATTTTAAATATGAAAAAAACCGCATATTTTTAGTTGATTAGGCGTGTTCTCGTCCAAATACGAATAATTATGTTTTATGGCGCTCTACCTTATTCGGAGCAGAAAAAATTATACTAGAAGGTAGGATTATTTACTATTAACCGGAAAATACTAAAAAAATAATAATAATAAATTCTCTAACTGGCAAACACAAAAGTCACGTGGTGTGTGGGCCTCTTAATCTTGTATTAAGTGGGGAAGATCGGGGTTGGTTGTGAAAGTTTTACTGAGACCAAAAGTCTAAATATTAGTTTCGTGATGGAGAAAAAAATTCTTACCCCCACTGTTTATCACTTTTCTCGACGTTTCCGAGTTCCCGGAATCCGAAAATGCAAAAAAATCCTGTCTGGATGTAAACACTAATTTTTGAACGAAAGCTCAGATTCGCTTTACATAGTTAGTTTTGTCCAAGGAAAAACTCTATTGAATTTAAGCAGGATCGAACCGGCACTTCCGGTACTCATCATACAAATTACAAATTAAAGTGGATTGCATGGGAAAACTTTTTTCCAATTGAAACGGAGTTTACGAAATGTTGCAGAAATTATTGACACATTGTTTGATTTTACAGATTTTTTTTTTTTGGTTTTTTTTTTGGCTTTTTACAATTTTTTTGATTAACGAAGGTTTCGTGTATAGTTCAGAGACAAATTTTAGCGTTGCAAATTAAATTAAGAATAAGAGGACATTTTTTATTAAAGTTCTTGAAATTGTTTGAATGAAATTGAAAGAAGAATTGTAAACACTATAACTTTATTTAAGAGCAAGATATTATAATAAAATCATTTTGAATGAATTATAGTATTAGTATTATTATTATAAATAAGTTTTGTATTATTGGGTACATAAAAATAAAAATTCTGGTATAATCAACAATTTTTAATATCGAAAGATCTTATGAAATTTTAATAGAAATAAAATTTGTTTTATATTTGGAAAACGTAGTAATTTAAAATTTAACTAAAAAAGAAAAAAATCATTCAGTATATAAAAAATTTTGGACAATATTTAACAATCAAGTAATCATTGGTCTTTTAAAAAAAAGGAAAGTGAAAATTAATGAGATACGAAAAAAAAGTCATAAGATTTAATTATTTTTAGACTTTGTCAAATATAAATATAGATTTGGAAATTTGTTATATAGAAGAGAATTTATTGAATGTAAAAAGCTTGAATATGTATATATGAAATTATATAGATGAAGAAATAAACATTTACAATAAAAAAAAATTATTTCAAATAAAAAAAAATATATATTATATGGGATCTAAAGAAAAAATTGGGTAAGAGAAGAAATAAAGTTTTTTGAGATAATGGTTATAAAAAGTATATGGAAGGAGAGGAATAATAAAAACACGGCAAATAATAATAATAGCCGTCCCTTCCCCGCACAAGCCATTGGCTTCTGGGGTTCACTCGTAAGGGGGTGAAATGTAGGGCGAGTATTATTATATTATTATTATTATTATAAAAACTTAAGAAAATTAGGTGAGGTAGGATTAATTCTAAATAAGTGTAACTAACTCAGAAATGGAGAAGAGTAAACTTACATAAATAAACAATAACTAAAAATTTGGTAATACTTCGTTCAATTATAGGAATCATGCGATTTTTTTAAAAAAAAAAGTGGATCTTACGTATTTTGGTCTCCTGAACACGAATCCGAAATCAAAACGTGGCGCTCTCAAGTAGTTTCGGAGATACAGCCCTATTTTGTTCACTATTTGGCAGCTCAAATTTTCAAAACACTACAAATGCTTGTATTTACTTGTTTTCAGCACTTTGTAGCGAAAAAAGTACTATTTTTCAAAAAATACATTCTTAATTTGAATTTTTGACAGATCACTAAAGTTGGGTTAATCAGCTGACAATTATGTCTGTTATTTTTTATTTATAAAATGTTGGCAAACGTGACTACGTGATTGTTCGTTTGACTCCTGTCGGTTCTTGCTGGATTTTTGATTTCCTTTTTTAAATGTATTTCTGAACTAAATCACAAAAAAATGAATCTCGCAATAAAATTAAGGATTTATTCTTTTTTTTTTGGATAATGCTAGATATAGTTGGATACTTTGAGCTGCGACCTGAATATATAATAAATATAAGGTTAAAATTTGGCTTAGCGGAAATCAGTTATGGGAAACTGTTGTAATGGTAACCGTTACCATGGTAACCTGTAAACAAAAATTCTAGTTTAAGTTATTTACAGAAATAGTGGATAAGGTAGTAAAATAAATGCGCGCGTCCGGCCGACATGTCAGCCGGACGCGCTCGCTTCGCTCGCGTGTTTTGTGTTGTCGACATAATATTTCAGATTACTCTATAGAAATGAATCAATCATATGATCAAATCATAACTAATTGATGGAAACGATGAACTCGTCTCTACCAAATTCATTTCAGTAAGAATGAAAATCTGCTGAGAACTAGTTGCAGATGCATATATTCAAAAATGTACTATAAGATCAAGAGTCATTCCAAATTTTTTATGACAAATTTTAATAGATAGTTAGTTTCTAAAAATG
The DNA here is from genome assembly GCA_963243735.1 of Neocrepidodera transversa. Taxonomy (NCBI): domain Eukaryota; kingdom Metazoa; phylum Arthropoda; class Insecta; order Coleoptera; family Chrysomelidae; genus Neocrepidodera; species Neocrepidodera transversa. The sequence continues at coordinate 3,574,179 of OY725347.1, read as the reverse complement.
ACAATATATATCACTAGGTATTACCTCAAAGTTTCAAAAATGGGTTAGACAGTTTCAGGCCACAGCGTTTAATTTATAAAGATAGAAATTTAAGTATGTTTTATTTTATAGAAAAAAGGTTTAAATTAAGTGCTTAAATCGAAATCCTTCCATTTCTCCACAATCAGAAATCCTTTTGGGCGCTTTCCGATCTTGTCCAGCGCCCAAAACTTGGCAACAGAGCATTTCCGCAAAATTTCAATACTATAACGAGACTCTCATTGAAAAGTACAGAATCGACTTTGAACCATCCTCATATCAGATTTCCAGTAATTCGAAGTGATCAACTTGGCAACAGCACATTTTCATATATTGAAAACCATACCAGTTAATGAAAATGCATATTCATATTGATATTTTCTTACTAAGATTTCCATAAATCTCTCAATAATAATTATCTATAACTTGGCAACAGCGCATTTTCGCAAAACAATAGTTTCACATAACTGATTTCCGCCAAGCCAAATTTTAACCTTATATTTATTATAGCCGTTTTTTAGCCACTACATTGGTTTAAAACATTTTTAAACCGTGTTCAAACTGACGTCATTAATTAATAGACGGCTAAAATGCTGTTTTCAAAATGCAATCTGTCACCTGCCACATATCATGTGATGTGACGAAATAAATTTTCTAAATTGATAGGAGAAAGAAGTTGATTTTAAAAAAATGGATTTTGATTTTTTAATGATTGTTAATCAGATGCAGGAAGACAGCGGTTTTGATTAAAAATTGAAGTGATTTTCATACATCGCAATCTGAAACTTCAACAATTTTATTTGCCGTGGTTTTTAGACAAGAACACATAAGAAATTTTACTAAATAAAACAATGAATAATTTTTTGAAATTCTTTGCGATCCTGCTGTCCTTGTTTCCGAATATCCACTAATTCTCTTAGAACCTTGTTTTTTTCTATAGGTGGTTTAATTGACTTGTAACTGTTAAATCTACCTTCAGTTTCTTTTTCTGTTGTTTTTAATACTGATATTAGGTTGTTTTAATGTACTGCAACTGGGGATCTCCGAATTTTTTGACTCAATTGTTTTAACAACAAGAAGTGCATTGGCATTATGCTTGTCTCCAAATATATCATCTAATTCTTCATAATATGTTGTTTTTTTTTATTGAACCAGCCCCTGTTTTTTATACTGTCATTGTATTTTATATACCCAGTTTACAAATTGGCAAATTTTCGTCTGGGTTTCTCTCTATCGACATTAAATCCTCTGTCCTTCAAATCCTTGCAAATTTGTTCCCAAATAATATTTTTTGTTTTTTTTTTTGTCCATAAACTTAATTCTAACAGACATGCCGTTGCTTGACGATCCTTTTCCGTCGGATTTTTTTGGCTTTTCCAAAGTTCTATTGGAACCAACCATAGATAAAACAAAATTTCTCAAAACAAAACAGAACATACGAATCTCTTATAGTGTCAACTGCCAACCGTTATTGAACCATATGCCTCCGACTGGTTTAAATAATATAGCTTTGGTTTAAAATATTTCGTAATTGACGTCACCGTTGCATCGCTAAAATGTAAACGGTTTAAAAAAGTAGGAAATATTTTAAACCAATCCTTCGCTAAAAAATACCTTATATATTTAGGTCACAGCTCAAAATATCCAATTATATCTTGCATTACAAACGAAGTATCTACAAACAGTTTTTCGTTAAAAAAAGGAATAATAATCTGCCGTCTTTAATTTTATTGTGAGATCCATTTTTTATGATTTCGTTCAAAAATACAATTAAAAAAGTTACCAAGAGAATCGTAGCTATTTCATTTGGTAATGGAAATCAAAAATCCAACAAGAACCGACAGGAGTCAAACGAACAATCACGTAGTCACGTTTGCCAACATTCTATAAATAAAAAATAACCGACATAATTAACCCAACTTTAGTGATCTGTCAAAAATTCAAATTAGAGTGATTTTTTTGAAAAATAGTAGTTTTTTTCGTTACAAAGTGCCGAAAACAAGTAAATACAAGCATTTGTAGTGTTTTGATAATAATTAGGAAGAAATTTGTGTGTTTTCAATAACAGAAATTTGAGCTACCAAATAGTGAACAAAATAGGGCTTGTATCTCCGAAACTACTTGAGAGCGCCACGTTTTGATTTCGGATTCGTGTTCAGGAGAAAAAAATACGTAAGATCCACTTTTTTTTTTGATCGCATGATACCTAAGAACGAAGTATTACCCAAAATTTGAGATAAGAGTTTTTAAAAAATTGCATAATGGTTAAAACGCAGATCATTATAATATTTTTTATCGTTCATAATATTTACAGTTTTACTTAAAATTCCTATTAACAAAATCGAATTCAATAAGATAAATTTCTTAGTATTTGATTGTTATTGTTTTTGCAATGGATTCCAATTCGTTTTCGCTAAATTTTTAGAAACAAATTGAATATGTGCGTCTTTCTCCAAACAATAAGAAAAGTGAAAGAGAAGCGTGTAGAATATTTAATGAAAGCCATCTAAATCGTCCTCCTGTCAGTAGCATTGTAGAAAAGCACGATTCGAGGAAATCAACAGGATATTAAATTTAAATTGCAAAAATTGTACACAAAGGAAAATATTCGACGGCCTATTAAAAAATCCTACATTTTATATTATAAATAAAAAATAAATATGACTATATGGAAATAATTTTAAATTAATTACGTATTTACTATATCTGAGCAAATAAAGAAAAAATTTATATTCGACTATCGAATAATAAATAAAAACATGCGTAATTTGTGTTATTAAATGAATGAACTAAAGTATATAAAATTGAATAGAGTATCACTAAAGATGTATTGGATATTATACAATGGTTCTCGAATGTTAACATAAAGGACCTCACGCTCTTGTTAAACCTACACCTGGTCGAGGCATTCGAACGTAAAATTACCTGAAAATTGCAGAAAAAAAGGCCCTTAGGGTAAATTTTTCGAAAGGCGATAATGGCCACCGAAGTTGGCGGCTTTTTCGCCTTTTTACGATCAACGTACTGAATCTAATCTCCGATAGAACACAAATATGTGTATCTAATGTAAGTTTATTCTTTTGCCACTTCATATCTAAGGGTACTTATATATATAAGTTGTATCTGAGGTTTGTTAACATTGTAGATCTAGCCCCAAATAAAGGGCACATTGTTAATCGTTATTAATTTATATATGGAACTATAAATCATATTTTGAAAACGGTTAGAAAAAAAATTATTATAGGCTATGTCGTTTTTTTGGATTTTTAGATACATTGTTTTAAATGTAGACATTTAATAGTTTTGTATTTAAAAAATGCCAATTTTCGTGAATGATTTAAAAAAATACTGATCATTATAATTGATGTTATAATTAGCACGAAAAAAATCAAAAAGAAGAACGTCTATGTAGCTGGAATACCCCCTACGGCAGAATTTAATGGGACATGCGCAGGATTTATGTGCTTTTTATGTGCTAATTTCGGACGCCAATAAAAAATTTTGTGCTCTTTTCTTTCAAAAATTACAAGTGGTTCTGCTGGCTTCAGACCAAGCTGGAATACCCCAGGTCCAATATACTGGAAAACAAAAATTTAAAAACATTTTTGTTACCTCCTATTTATGTGCTAATTTCGGACGCCAATAAAAAAATTTGTGCTCTTCTTTTTTAAAAAATACAAGTGGTTCTGCTGGCTTCAGACCAAGCTGGAATACCCCAGGTCAAATATATTGGAAAACAAAAACTGAAAAACATTTTTGGTATCTCCTATTTATGTGCTAATTTACATTTCTGTCCCTAATTTAACAATATTAAGTTATTTGTAATTTAAAATTCATTTTCAGTTATAAATTTTCAGTTTACTTTTTACAGGTACTTTCATTATATTTGACGTGGTCACAATGACCACGAATATTCAATTCCTTTAGAGGAAATTCCTGAACATATTAGCTAGAGCACAAAATTTTTTATTGGGGTCCGAAATTAGCACATAAATAGGAGGTAACAAAAATGTTTTTCAATTTTTATTTTCCAATATATTTGACCTGGGGTATTCCAGCTTGGTCTGAAGCCAGCAGAACCACTTGTATTTTTTAAAAAAGAAGAGCACAAAATTTTTTATTGGCGTCCGAAATTAGCACATAAATCCTGCGCATGTCCTATTAAATTCTGCCGTAGGTCCAGCTACATAGACGTAAAAGACGTGTCAGAAGAAATCGGAACCAAGGAAAAATTAATATAGTGATTAGAAACGAAAATTACATATGACTTATTATCTTGTTTTTGTTTATTTTTATTAAAATCATCTTAATTTGATATTTAATAAAACGTGAAAATAATACAACAAAGTAAACACCTTTTGGTGTAATTTTTATACATGACCAAATCCTTTTAGAGAAATTTAAAAGCTATTGCCTTAGGGATTCGGGTAAAAATAATGAAAAACGTGAACTTGACAATTTTTAATACAAAATTTACAATTTCCAAAATGGGTTTTAGATTTTTTTTATACTAAAATTGTGTTTTCAAGACTACTTAACAACATTAAAATGTAAACAAAAAAACTCAATACGATAAAGAAAAAAAATTAATTAGCAATATGAGTTTACAATTAATCTAATTTAAAAAAAAATGAAGCGGTATGTAGATAATTGATAACACTGGAATTTTTACTAAAAAATATATTTTTTGAATCGCGAAATCATCATTTTTAAAACCAATTTTTTTTTATCTGGATCATGTTACACCGGAAATTGATTTTAACTTCGTTATTTTAAATGGAACACGTTGTATTCATTATATTTTTGGAATATACGATAAATTTTAAAATAATTTTATACCACTAAAAAAACTATTTTTATTAATTTTTATCAGATGGCAAATCAACAAAAAAATGATTTTGTTAAAAATCCAAGCCAGTTAGGCCAATTATCTTTAAAAAAATAAGACCAAAGTTTTCGAATATTTTACAGATATTGTTCAGATACTGGTGCTAAATTTATATGCATGACAATCCATTCACAGAAAATCCTTACCGGATAATTCTTCCTAGCGACAATTCTTCCCCACGACAATTCTTCCTTACTATAATGCTTTTTCAAGACAAATCTTTCCCATGACATATATTTCTTACACATACTCACTCACTATTTTTATGTATTTAAAAAAAGAAGACTTGACTATCTTTGTATAAAATCATGGGAAATACCCAAAAAGTACATTCGAATGTTTTTCAAGGACGAATTGACTGGAGAAGGATTATCTCAAGAAAGGATTATCAACAGCAGGATTGTCCGGAAAGGATTACCTGGAAAAAAATTTCCAGCAAGGATTGTAAAGATTGTGTGGAAGAACTTTTTTCTGGGAAATGATTGTCGTTGCAAAATAATTATCTCAAGAAGAATTATCATGAACAAGGATGGTCCGGAAAGGATTGCCTGGAGAAAAATTTTCCGGAAAGGATTGTTGTTGGAGAAGGATTGTCTGGAGAAAGAATTATCATGAGCACGGATTGCCTGGAGACCTTTTTTCCGGAATGAATTGTCGTGGGAAAGGATTGTCGTTGAAGAAGGATTGTCACGAGTAAGGATTATCATGAGCAAGAATTGTCCGGAAATAATTGTGTGGAAGAATTTTTTTCTGGGAAGAATTGTCATTAGGCATGGATTGTCATTGGAAAATGATTGTCTCAAGAAGGATTATCATTAACAAAGATGGTCCAGAAAGGATTGCCTGGAGAAAAATTTTCCGGAAAGGATTGTCTGGAGGAAGAATTATTATGAGCCCGGATTGATAGGAGAATTTTTTTCCGGAAGGAATTGTCGTGGGAAAGAATTATCGTTGAAGAAGGATTGTCGCGGGTAAGGATTATCATGATCAAGAATTGTCCGGAAATGATTGTGTGGAAGAAATTTTTTCTGGGAAGGATTGTCGTGAGAACGGATTGCCGTGGGAAAAGTTTGTCGTTGGAAAATGATTGTCTTAAGGAAGGATTATCATGAACAAGGATTGTCCCGAAAGTATTGCCTGAAGAATTTTTTTCCGGAAAGAATTGTCGTGGAAAAGGATTGTCGTTGGAGAAGGATTTTCTGGAGGAAGGATTATCATGAGCAAGGATTGTCTGGAGAAAGTTTTTCTGGGAAAGATAGGGCTTCACACGAGACGAGATAAGGCGAGAATTTCAAAAATCTCGTGTCGGTCTCGTTAATTGAGAAAAAAAATAAGTCTCGTTTCAGTCATTAAAAAAAAAACCTCTGAAAATGCAGGAAAAATTGGAAAAAAAAATTTCAATGAAAGAATTTTAGGAAAAAATTTCCCCATTGGAAACTGTGGGCATATCATTTTTCAGGAAAAATCGGTAAAAAAAAATTGAGAAATTTGGTAAAAATCGAAAAAAATTCAGATAAATCAGAAGAAATCGAAAAAAAAATTGAAAAAATCGAGCAAAATCGAAAGAATTGAGAAATTTAAAAAAAAATCTCAAAAATCCAGGAAAAATTTAGAAAAAAAATTGGAAAATTGGAAAAAATCGAAGTTGAAAAAATCGAGTCATTAAAAAAAAACCTCTGAAAATGCAGGAAAAATTGGAAAAAAAAATTTCAATGGAAGAATTTTAGGAAAAAATGTCCCCATTGGAAACTGTGGGCATATCATTTTTCAGGAAAAATCGGTAAAAAAAAATTGAGAAATTCGGTAAAAATCGAAAAAAATTCAGATAAATCAGAAGAAATCGAAAAAAAAATTGAAAAATTCAGAAAAAATCGAGCAAAATCGAAAGAATTGAGATATTTAAAAAAAAAACTGAAAAACCCAGAAAAAAATTGGAAAATTGGAAAAAATCGAAGTTGAAAAAATCGAGTCATTAAAAAAAAACCTCTGAAAATGCAGGAAAAATTGGAAAAAAAAATTTCAATGGAAGAATTTTAGGAAAAAATTTCCCCATTGGAAACTGTGGGACTTCCAATATCATTTTTCAGGAAAAATCGGTAAAAAAAAATTGAGAAATTCGGTAAAAATCGAAAAAAAATCAGATAAATCAGAAGAAATCGAAAAAAAAAATTGAAAAATTCAGAAAAAATCGAGCAAAATCGAAAGAATTGAGGAATTTAAAAAAAAACTGAAAAATCCAGGAAAAATTTAGAAAAAAAAATTGGAAAATTGGAAAAAATCGAAGTTGAAAAAATCGAGTCATTAAAAAAAAACCTCTGAAAATGCAGGAAAAATTGGAAAAAAAAATTCAATGGAAGAATTTTAGGAAAAAATTTCCCCATTGGAAACTGTGGGCATTTCAATATCATTTTTCAGGAAAAATCGGTAAAAAAAAATTGAGAAATTCGGTAAAAATCGAAAAAAAATCAGATAAATCGGAAGAAATCGAAAAAAAAATTGAAAAAATCGAGCAAAATCGAGCAAAATCGAAAGAATTGAGATATTTTAAAAAAAAAACTGAAAAACCCAGAAAAAAATTGGAAAATTGGAAAAAATCGAAGTTAAAAAAATCAAGTAATTAAAAAAAAAAACCTCGGAAAATGCAGGAAAAATTGGAAAAAAAAATTTCAATGGAAGAATTTTAGGAAAAAAATTCCCCATTGGAAACTGTGGGCATTTCAATATCATTTTTCAGGAAAAATCGGTAAAAAAAAATTGAGAAATTCGGTAAAAATCGAAAAAAAATCAGATAAATCAGAAGAAATCGAAAAAAAAAATTGAAAAATTCAGAAAAAATCGAGCAAAATCGAAAGAATTGAGGAATTTAAAAAAAAACTGAAAAATCCAGGAAAAATTTAGAAAAAAAAATTGGAAAATTGGAAAAAATCGAAGTTGAAAAAATCGAGTCATTAAAAAAAAACCTCTGAAAATGCAGGAAAAATTGGAAAAAAAAATTCAATGGAAGAATTTTAGGAAAAAATTTCCCCATTGGAAACTGTGGGCATTTCAATATCATTTTTCAGGAAAAATCGGTAAAAAAAAATTGAGAAATTCGGTAAAAATCGAAAAAAAATCAGATAAATCGGAAGAAATCGAAAAAAAAATTGAAAAAATCGAGCAAAATCGAGCAAAATCGAAAGAATTGAGATATTTTAAAAAAAAAACTGAAAAACCCAGAAAAAAATTGGAAAATTGGAAAAAATCGAAGTTAAAAAAATCAAGTAATTAAAAAAAAAAACCTCGGAAAATGCAGGAAAAATTGGAAAAAAAAATTTCAATGGAAGAATTTTAGGAAAAAAATTCCCCATTGGAAACTGTGGGCATTTCAATATCATTTTTCAGGAAAAATCGGTAAAAAAAAATTGAGAAATTCGGTAAAAATCGAAAAAAAATCAGATAAATCAGAAGAAATCGAAAAAAAAAATTGAAAAATTCAGAAAAAATCGAGCAAAATCGAAAGAATTGAGGAATTTAAAAAAAAACTGAAAAATCCAGGAAAAATTTAGAAAAAAAATTGGAAAATTGGAAAAAATCGAAGTTGAAAAAATCGAGTCATTAAAAAAAACCTCTGAAAATGCAGGAAAAATTGGAAAAAAAAATTTCAATAGAAGAATTTTAGGAAAAAATGTCCCCATTGGAAGCTGTGGCCATTTCAATATCATTTTTCTCTGATTTTTTACGGAAAAATACTTTTTGGCGTTTATTTCTTTGATTTTCTGGAGTTTTCCGTGAATCATCCTTCACTATTTTCAGGATCTGTTCCAACACTGATTCTATAATTATATCTAAACTTTCATTTGAGAAACTGATTATCTGATTGATTATTTTCTCCTAACCCTCACGATGAAACCCCATTGTGAAACACGCTGTATAAAAGGACGTAGATAACTTTTTTTTCTGGAGGCGGTGGTATAATTTTTTCCTCAGGGGAGGTAATCAAAACTTTTAAACAAATATTTGTACGGTTTCTATATTTCATATATTTTATTTCTACCTTTAGTACTATTTTTTTCTGGGGGGGGGGGGGGTAATTAAGTCCTAAAATTGTAACTTCAGTGTCTACAACATCTTTAATTTTTTCTTACTGTCCGATCATGTGTTTACATAGAAAATAAAAGTAAAAAAATAATAATAAATAAATGAAATAGTTAATTATTAAAAATAGTAAATGTTTTAACCATAATATAGAATTAAATAAATGATAATTATTTCAGTTCATTAAAGTCTTTGGACTTGCTAGTAAAGCCATATTATCAGTCTTTACATGCCCATTCTATAAAGCCTAACTTTGTCGTTTAGCTAAGGATCGTTGCCTTATCTTTATTTAGTAAAATACATTTTGAACGGATCAGAAAAGGACAAAATACCAAACGTTAGTTAACGATATCATAAAGCTTTATTGAGTCGCTTTATTAGCTGATAAAAACAAAATAGTATAGATTATAAAATGTATAGCAAAAAAAATTTTTTTTTCCAAGGAACCAGAGACTTCAATCTTTAAAAAAATAATTTTTATTTCTGATGATAGCCCAGATGATGGCCCAATGTAAAATTCAGGAAAATTGGAAAAAAATTGAAAAGATGTTTGAGTAATTCTGGAAAAAAAGAAAAAATCCAGGAGAAATCGGAAGAAATCGAAAAATTCAGAAAAAATCGAATAGATCAGAAAAATTGGAAGAATCGAAGTAATTGAGTAAAATAGAAAAATTGAGAAATTTAAAAAAAATCTGAAAAATCCAGAAAAAAGAATTGGAAAAATGGAAAAAATAGAGTCATTTAAAAAAAAAATCCATGTAAAATCGGAAAAAAAATTTGAGAAATTCGGGAACAATCGAAAAAAATCAAGGAGAAATCGGAAGAAACCGAAAAAAAATTAAAAAATTGAGAAAAAATCAAAAAGATCGGAAAAAATTGGAAAAATCGAAGAAATCGAGTAAAATCGAAAAAATTTAGAGATTTAAAAAGAATCTGAAAAATTGAGAAAAAGAATTGGAAAAATGGAAAATATCAAAGTCGAAAAAATCGAGTCATTTAAAAAAAAAAACTCGAAAAAATACAGGTAAAATCGGAAAAAAAATTTGAGAAATTCGGGAAAAATCGAAAAAAATCCAGGAGAAATCAGAAGAAATCGAAAAATTGAGAAACAATCAAAAAGATAAAAAAAAAATTGAAAAAATCAAGGAAAATCTGAAAAATCCAGGAGAAATTGGAAAAATGGAAAAAATCGAAGAATTCGAATAAATCGAGTAATTTAAAAATACTCGAAAAACCCCAGGAAAAATCGGAAAAAAATTTGGGAAATTCTGGAAAAACCGAAAAGATTGGAAAAAATCGAAGAAATCGAGTGAAATTGAATAAATCCGAGAAATTAAAATAAAATCCAGAAATAAAAAAAATCAAGGAACAATTGGAAAAAATTGGGGAGAAAGAGAGAGAGAGATTTATTTATTGCTACACCCTAATAATATTATGTATAATAAAATCCAGGAAAAGTTGAGAAAAAAAAATTGGAAAAATGGAAAAAATTGAAAAAGTCGAAAAAATCGATTCATTAAAAAAAAACTCGAAAAAATCCAGAAAAAATCCGAAAAAAATTGGGAAATTCTGGAAAAATCGAAAAGAAATTAAGTAAAATCGATTAAATCCGAGAAATTGAAAAATTGAAAAAATCGAGAAATAGAAAAAAATCCAGGAAAAATTGGAAAAAATTGGAGAGAAAGATTAATTTATTGCTTCATCCTAACAATAATATGTATAATAAAATCCAAGAAAAATCGGAAAAAAAATTGGGAAATTTTGGAAAAATTGAAAAGATTGGAAAAAATTGGGTGACATCAAAGAAGTCGAAAAAATCGATTGATTTAAAAAGAACCTCAAAAAATGCTGGAAAAATCAGAAAAAAAATTGAGAAATTTGGGAAAAATCGAAAAAAATTCAGGAGAAATCGGAAGAAATCGAAAAAAAAATTGAGAAATTCAGAAAAAATCGAAAAGATCGGAAAAATTGTAAAAATCGAAGAAATCCAGTAAAATTGAAAAAATTGATTAATTTAAAAAAAATCTTAAAAATTCAGGATAAATAGAGAAAAAAATTGGAAAAATGGACAAAATCGCGTCATTTAAAAAAAACTCTAAAAAATCCAGGAAAAATCGGAAAAAAATTGGGAAATTCAGGAAATATCGAAAAGATTGGAGAAATCGAATAAATCCGAGATATTTAAAAAAAAATAAAAAAAAAACGAGAAATAAAAAAAATCCAGGAACAATTGGAGAGAAAGAAAGAGAGAGAGATTTATTTATTACTACACCCTAATAATAATATGTATAATAAAATCCAGAGGAAAAACTGAGAAAAAAATTGGAAAAATGGACAAAATCGCGTCATTAAAAAAAAAAACTCTAAAAAATCCAGGAAAAATCGGAAAAAAAATTGGGAAATTCAGGAAATATCGAAAAGATTGGAGAAATCGAATAAATCCGAGAAATTAAAAAAAAATCAAAAAAAATCGAGAAATAAAAAAAATCCAGGAACAATTGGAGAGAAAGAAAGAGAGAGAGATTTATTTATTACTACATCCTAATAATAATATGTATAATAAAATCCAGAGGAAAAACTGAGAAAAAAATTGGAAAAATGGAAAAAATCGAGTCATTTAACAAAAACTCGAAAAAAACCAGGAAAAATCGAAAAAAATGGAAAATTCTGGAAAAATCGAAAAGATTGGAAAACCAAAGAAATTAAAAAAATATCGAAAAAAATCCAGGAAAAATCGAAAAAAATTGGAGAGAAAGAGAGAGAGAGAGAGAGAGATTTATTTATTGCTACACCCTAATAATAATTATATGTGTATGGATCCGTTGAAAGTAATTTGTGCCTCTTTCGTGTTTATCGTATGCAAAACGATTTTTGAAGTTGAGGTGGCTTATCTTATCAGTTCCCTGTTAATTTCTTGAAGTGGGTAATTCCACTTTTGGCTTGAATTAATGGGCCGATATGGCCTTCTTGGAATGCGCGAGTTTCGGCGTCTGGGATGGACGCCGGCGGTGGCCAGGTGACGACGTCGAAATTCAGTCGCGATCGAGTTCGAGGGTGCGTCGCCGGTAGGAGAGAGAGCTGGATTTATTTAATCCTCGGACTACCAGACTGCTTGTCGCTGGGATTTCGACAAACTTATATATCCTTATCCTACCTATATGTGTTAAATGTTTGCGCAGAACTATCGTCGTAAAAAAAATCTGAAAAATCCAGAAAAAAGAATTGGAAAAATGGAAAAAATAGAGTCATTTAAAAAAAAAATCCATGTAAAATCGGAAAAAAAATTTGAGAAATTCGGGAACAATCGAAAAAAATCAAGGAGAAATCGGAAGAAACCGAAAAAAAATTAAAAAATTGAGAAAAAATCAAAAAGATCGGAAAAAATTGGAAAAATCGAAGAAATCGAGTAAAATCGAAAAAATTTAGAGATTTAAAAAGAATCTGAAAAATTGAGAAAAAGAATTGGAAAAATGGAAAATATCAAAGTCGAAAAAATCGAGTCATTTAAAAAAAAAAACTCGAAAAAATACAGGTAAAATCGGAAAAAAAATTTGAGAAATTCGGGAAAAATCGAAAAAAATCCAGGAGAAATCAGAAGAAATCGAAAAATTGAGAAACAATCAAAAAGATAAAAAAAAAATTGAAAAAATCAAGGAAAATCTGAAAAATCCAGGAGAAATTGGAAAAATGGAAAAAATCGAAGAATTCGAATAAATCGAGTAATTTAAAAATACTCGAAAAACCCCAGGAAAAATCGGAAAAAAATTTGGGAAATTCTGGAAAAACCGAAAAGATTGGAAAAAATCGAAGAAATCGAGTGAAATTGAATAAATCCGAGAAATTAAAATAAAATCCAGAAATAAAAAAAATCAAGGAACAATTGGAAAAAATTGGGGAGAAAGAGAGAGAGAGATTTATTTATTGCTACACCCTAATAATATTATGTATAATAAAATCCAGGAAAAGTTGAGAAAAAAAAATTGGAAAAATGGAAAAAATTGAAAAAGTCGAAAAAATCGATTCATTAAAAAAAAACTCGAAAAAATCCAGAAAAAATCCGAAAAAAATTGGGAAATTCTGGAAAAATCGAAAAGAAATTAAGTAAAATCGATTAAATCCGAGAAATTGAAAAATTGAAAAAATCGAGAAATAGAAAAAAATCCAGGAAAAATTGGAAAAAATTGGAGAGAAAGATTAATTTATTGCTTCATCCTAACAATAATATGTATAATAAAATCCAAGAAAAATCGGAAAAAAAATTGGGAAATTTTGGAAAAATTGAAAAGATTGGAAAAAATTGGGTGACATCAAAGAAGTCGAAAAAATCGATTGATTTAAAAAGAACCTCAAAAAATGCTGGAAAAATCAGAAAAAAAATTGAGAAATTTGGGAAAAATCGAAAAAAATTCAGGAGAAATCGGAAGAAATCGAAAAAAAAATTGAGAAATTCAGAAAAAATCGAAAAGATCGGAAAAATTGTAAAAATCGAAGAAATCCAGTAAAATTGAAAAAATTGATTAATTTAAAAAAAATCTTAAAAATTCAGGATAAATAGAGAAAAAAATTGGAAAAATGGACAAAATCGCGTCATTTAAAAAAAACTCTAAAAAATCCAGGAAAAATCGGAAAAAAATTGGGAAATTCAGGAAATATCGAAAAGATTGGAGAAATCGAATAAATCCGAGATATTTAAAAAAAAATAAAAAAAAAACGAGAAATAAAAAAAATCCAGGAACAATTGGAGAGAAAGAAAGAGAGAGAGATTTATTTATTACTACACCCTAATAATAATATGTATAATAAAATCCAGAGGAAAAACTGAGAAAAAAATTGGAAAAATGGACAAAATCGCGTCATTAAAAAAAAAAACTCTAAAAAATCCAGGAAAAATCGGAAAAAAAATTGGGAAATTCAGGAAATATCGAAAAGATTGGAGAAATCGAATAAATCCGAGAAATTAAAAAAAAATCAAAAAAAATCGAGAAATAAAAAAAATCCAGGAACAATTGGAGAGAAAGAAAGAGAGAGAGATTTATTTATTACTACATCCTAATAATAATATGTATAATAAAATCCAGAGGAAAAACTGAGAAAAAAATTGGAAAAATGGAAAAAATCGAGTCATTTAACAAAAACTCGAAAAAAACCAGGAAAAATCGAAAAAAATGGAAAATTCTGGAAAAATCGAAAAGATTGGAAAACCAAAGAAATTAAAAAAATATCGAAAAAAATCCAGGAAAAATCGAAAAAAATTGGAGAGAAAGAGAGAGAGAGAGAGAGAGATTTATTTATTGCTACACCCTAATAATAATTATATGTGTATGGATCCGTTGAAAGTAATTTGTGCCTCTTTCGTGTTTATCGTATGCAAAACGATTTTTGAAGTTGAGGTGGCTTATCTTATCAGTTCCCTGTTAATTTCTTGAAGTGGGTAATTCCACTTTTGGCTTGAATTAATGGGCCGATATGGCCTTCTTGGAATGCGCGAGTTTCGGCGTCTGGGATGGACGCCGGCGGTGGCCAGGTGACGACGTCGAAATTCAGTCGCGATCGAGTTCGAGGGTGCGTCGCCGGTAGGAGAGAGAGCTGGATTTATTTAATCCTCGGACTACCAGACTGCTTGTCGCTGGGATTTCGACAAACTTATATATCCTTATCCTACCTATATGTGTTAAATGTTTGCGCAGAACTATCGTCGAATCAACGACGCACTTCAACTAGGAACGATTTTTATTAAACGAGGAATTCTTAGTAAGATAACGCGCTATTTCCCTCGACAATTCGGAAGAATCGGCTGGCCTACATTTATTGAATATCGATATGGACAGCATTTGGTAAGTAATAAAAAATACTCAAAAAAAAAAAATTATTATTATTTTTTAGGATTATATCCATATGGTGAATATTTTACAAAATACTATATCTAATTAAAAATAAACACACTGTATATTATTTTAATTATTGAATATACTTGTTAAGTAATTTAAAATTAAGCCGGTTTTAAAATACAGATTTAAAAAAAATTGGTTAAAATTGGTCCAATTAAGTCGGCATCATATGGTAAACTTTTTTATTCTTAGTTTTATGAAAAAAAGTTATTCTTTATAAAAAGTTGTGCATGGTCTAAAACTCAAAATACAGTCATCAAATATCAAATTTTTTCAGTGGTATACGAGGTCTGTCAAAAAATATGAGTTTTACTCAAGAGTAAAGTACCTTTAAATTTTGACAATATCGAAAAATTTTACTAAAAAAGTTGATCAGAATTAAAAATTACGTTTAAATATGCAAAATTATTAGAAAACATTAAAAAACTAAAAGGTTATAATGTGTTTCGTAATCACAAGAGATAAATGTTCATTCAAAATAGAAATATTAGTACAAAATAAAATAATTTGAAGTTTTAATTTAAATGGATGTACTTGCATATTTAAACGTAATTTTTAATTCTGATCAACTTTTTTTAGTAAAATTTTTCGATATTGTCAAATTTATTCGTGAGTAAATCTCATATTTTTTGACACACCTCGTATACGGCTTAAAAAAATTGATATCTGATTGTTGTATTTTTGGTTTTAGACCATGCACAACTTTTTATAAAGAATAACTTTTTTTCATAAAACTAAGAATAAACAAGTATCCCATATGATGCCGACTTAATTGGACACACTGTAGAACGAGCGTCATAATTTTCGATAAATATGGAAAACGTTATAAAATAAATTATTTTTTTCCCATAAAGTCACTTAATTTTCCACATCATAAAATTTTAACTTTCTTGAATTAAATGATTTACTTAAAAATAATTTTTTTTTGCTTTTTAGTGAATCTGACAATTGAGGAAAATATTTTTAATAATAACATTTGAACCACCCTGTAGATTTTTTTGACATTTGGAGTTTTTATTAATTTTTTGCCAAGCCTGACCTGGATTTCGTTACATTTTAATATAGCCGTACATTCAATAAGATATGCAGGTCATGTGTGCCAAATGTCAAAAAAATCTACAGGATGGTTCAAATGTTTTGAGCAAGGAAAGAAATGGGCAAAATGGATAAAACACCCTGTATCTCGGTTATAAAGAGCGCAATACCCAGTGTATGGGGGTTTTTTAGAATCACCTCAGTAACCTCCATCCACAGTTTAACGTATGTTCGTTTCCCAATGAATCACCCTGTAGATACAAAGTTGGTTAAATGGGAAAAAAGTTGCATATTATCAAGACAAATTTACTAAATTTTGAAAAATTTTAATATCAGGTCCGGTTTTACAGATATTTGCTTAAAACTAAATTTGACGATTTTTGTTTTATTTAATTATCAACTTTATTTTTAAAGATAAAAGAAAACTTTTTTTTTCGTCTTTAAAGATCATTCCTCAATTTTATTTTTTTTAAATGGCGACCTGTTTTTTGTATTATTTTTGAAATCTCCATTTTGTTCTCTATCCAACCATGTATCAAATATAATTTTTTTTAAATTAAATTTCGACAATGAACTGTACTTTAGGAAATTTTGCAAGTACTGTATTATTTATTTACATCAAATAGTCTCTTATACTTATACGGAACTGTGTCGAAGTTTTTCGTAAGATCAAAGAATACGCTTTGTTATGGTCTAGGTTTTTTTATGTTTAGTCACTAAGAATTTTATTACTAGTGAGATATACATACCTATAACCTATTTTTAAGACATTTTTTCAAAGATTTTGGAATAAGTATTTATTAGGAAATGGAGAAGTTTTTTTTACCAATGAAACTAAAAATTTAAGCAAAACTGAACAAAAGTATAAAAATACAATTAAGATATATCAAAAACTAACAAAGTTGTAACATTTTAAAGTTGCGTTGACGTCATCTCTTCTAATTAGTGTACGAAACGGGATATAAACAAGCAACTAACGTAAATGCGACGACTATGATCCCCCCTGCCCCGTTTTTCCGCATAAACATTTTTTTCACATATTATTTTTTTTCTATTTTTCATTATTTTTTCCCTATTTTTCATAATTTTTTTCTTCATTTGAATTTTTTTTTCCTTATTTTTTATTATAATTTTCGCTATTTTTCAATATTTTTTTCCCTGTTTTTCATTTTTTCCTTATTTTTATTATTTTTTACCCCTATTCTTCGTTATGTTTTTCCCTATTGATTTCATTATTTTTTTCCCCATTTTTCATTAGTTTTTTTTCCTATTTTTCATCACAGTTTTCGCTACTTTTCATTATTTTTTTTTTCATTTTAAAATTTTTTTCCTTATTTTTTTCCATGTTTATCATTTTTTTCCTTATTTTTATTATTTTTTACCCCTATTTTTCGTTATGTTTTTCCCTATTGACTTCATTATTTTTTCCCCATTTTTCATTATTGTTTCATTATTTTTGTCCCTATTTCTCATGATTTTTTTTCTATTTTCCATAATTTTTTTCATTTCATAGTATCTTTTCAAGTGCGACAAAAAAGTACTCTTGACATTTTTCGATATTCCCCGTCGTTTCCGAGATTTTCGGAATTTAATTTCGAAAAATTTCTTATTTTTTATTTAATTTTTTTTCTAACTTTCTCAAAAAAATTCGTAAAAATATTTCAAACAATACTTGTTGATCTATTTGAGTCCTATACTCACATATTTTTATTTTTTGAATATATTTTACGGTTTTAAAGATATCGATTTTTTTAAATGATGACATTTTCGGAAAAACAACCCGGGAAAACCTACAAGAAATTTTCCGATTATTTAGATTTTCAATAGGCTTCGTAACAGTACTTCAAGGTATCTTTTCCTAAATTTGAAGCGGTTTGTTCAAAAATTACGACCAGCAGCGTGTTTCCTGTGAAACTAGAAAAAAAGTGAGAAAAACCCGTAAAACCCCATTTATTAATTTTCCGATTCCGCAAATTTTCTTACAAAATGTAATACTCGTAGGTCTTAAAAAATGGTGAAAATTTCACGTCGATACATTAAAGCATTCAAAAGTTATGGCGTTTTTAAGCTTTGCGGACGACAACCAGATATACAGACAGACATACAGACCACAGAAAAAACTTAAATTGCTCAAAATTCGACGGATATCATTTCTCCCGAAGATACCATAGCCCGTTTTCGCTTAGTTATGAAAATATCGATTTCATATGGGTCGTTTATTGGGTCGTCGCTACAATAGTTGTTAAAAAAGAGGAAAAAGGGGGAAATACAGGTTTGAAGAAAAAAAGGAGGAAAAAAACGGGGACAAAAATAATAGTTGTAATAATTAAAGGAAAAAAATAGGACAAAAAATAATAACTGTAAATAAAAAATGGGGTAAAAAAAACACCAATTTCAAAAAATAAGGGAAAAATGGGGCAAAAAAATAATTGTAAAAAATAAGTGAAAAAAAATTAGAGCATCAAACAATAGTTTAAAAAAAAAGGAGAACAATGAGGCTTGTTTGCAAATACAAAAAGGAGAAAAATGATGGAGCATAAAATACAATAGTTGTTAAAAAATGGAAAAAGGGGGAAACACAAAACTGAAGAAAAAAGGAGGAAAATTTATATTTATTATGTTGTGTGACAGTAATAAAGAAAACATTTCATAATAAAAAAATGTTAGACACGCATCAATCGTGTCGTGATATAGAATAAGAGTATGATTATGCGGAGACGTGACGTCACGACAACTTTATTATTATATTTCTCCGTTATTTATTAACCGATTTCAAAATTTTTTTAACCGATTTATTAATTTTTGTTTATATTTTTGTTAAATGTAAAAACAAATTATATTATCACTACCATGGATCTTCTCCATTCGGAACGTCAATTCATGATTTTGTCTGTTTGTTTATAGTTTTTATAAATTAATCTTACTATACAGATATTAGGGATTTCTATGTATTTTATTAATCAGATTTTTCTATGATAAAATAATATGTTATACAATTTATCGTTTCTCCTCTTTCGTCAAGCTAATTCGTATACAGCAATATAACAAAATCTTTTCAAAAAACCGATGGGAATATTTAATGGCATTTTAATAATTTTTTTTTTCGTTAATGTGACAGCACTTTACGTTTTTCTGTAACAGTTTGCAAAGCCTTTCGTTTAGGGATTTCTTGAAGGGAGAATGAAATAAATTGAAAAATAATCTTAATTGATGACTGACTTTTCTTTGTATATTTACAGAAATATATTTCTTTATTTTATTTTATGCAAATATTTCCATATTCTGACATTTTAAACGTTAATATTAAGGAGACATATAAAAACAAATTGAATGTAAAATTTAATATAGAAAACGTTCTTTTTTGTATAAAATGATAAAAATGATTTACAAGTAAAAAAAATTACGAAAACTGATTAATTATGAAGTAAATCGCAACACTAAAACGATAGTTATTGTCCACAGACAGATAGACAGACATACATATAAGTAAATCTCGTTACCTTCAAATCTAACTAATACAATAAAGATTTTTTTGTTTCCTTTTTTTAAAATTTATTAAATAAATATAGACCATTATAATATTCATATAGTATTACCCTATACTTCGACAGGCAAACAATTTTAATTTGAATATTGATTTAGACTGGACTTTACCATTAAATAGTTTCAGGAATTTATTAATTCATAAGTTGGTAATAATTAAAGCTAGAAAATTAATTTTAGGATATTAAATTATATTACGTATTTCTAATTGTATCGATTTATATTTATTATAAAAAATAATTAAAACATTTTTTTGAATAATTTATTCAATTTTGTTTAAAATGAAAAGTTTAAAATGCATTAATAAAGTTTGTTTAAAAAAATTTTAATAAAATTCATACTTAAATTTTTTTAAATTTTTAATTTTTGAACCTTTGGTTCAGCACCCACTTTATCATCAATTCCTGATGATGCTAATTTAATTAGCGAAACGTCCGGATAGTGTTTAAAAAGTGTAGTTTTGGTTAGTGTTCAACTTTTTACATTTTTGGTTATAAATATTATTTTAAAATTATGAAATAATTCATATATACAGTACTTTTTCATCCCTTTTGGACAGTCTATTTATTTTTTACTTTTCCGAATCACCTCCAAGAGGGGAAAGTATTGTAAACGAGCTAAAAAAATTTTTCGAGATAAAGATGGAAATATCCATTTTGAGGTCATCTAAGATGATTAAGACCATTTCCAAATGGAAGTCTGTCCGTCTGTCTGTGTGTATTCTTCCACTATAGGTCGGAAGAACCCATTAGTTTTTGTATGACACCTGTCAAACTGAAGTGTCACTATCAGAAAATGACAGATGCACAGATGCTTATAAAAATTACATTTTTAAATTTTAAGAAACTGAAATCTTAAATTTAATGTCGCTTGTTTAATTCTAATTGTAGATGGAATTTATATCAAAAATTTTATACAAATCATTACTAAATCGAAAATGGAGATCAGCCAGTATATTATCCAACAGAGGAATAAAAATACTTCTTCTGAAATAAGTGTTTACTCGATTTATTTTACTAAGTTGATATTCAATTTTTCATGAACTAGTTCTACCTCCATAAATATTTCATTAAAACAGATTTGGACATTACTCCTTTTTTTATTCAATAAAGAAATTATGTCGTTTACCAAAGTTTGTGATTTGTGTTTGTCGATAGATTTATTTTGTAAAATCTTACCCAAGTTACACGTTAGGCTTAAGAATTAAGACAAACAGTAAAGAGAGTGTGAACTAGTAAAAGCGCCTTTGAAGAACTCTCTTTGTCTTTCCACAGCGAAATCAATTCCAAACCTTCAACGATTTTTTCAAAACATACTTTTAATCTTAGTATGGCATCAATTCTTTTTTATTCACCATTTCCAGAACTTTACCTCTTTTAGGAGTCCTCTTGAAAAAATTTATCGTATCTCCTATTACTCCAACAGAATTTCTGACATCTTGAACATCACTTGTTTTGGAAATCGACAAATTCAAGCAATGATTGTATAGTTTTTCCATTCTCAGTTTGAGGAGGCTAAAATCAATCGAGGTTGTCACATTTATTTTCTAAAATTCTTTCTTAGCCTTAATATAAAAATTTTTTTTTTTTTTTTTTTTTTTTTTTTCATAGGGTAAGTGCCCATTCAGCCAGCCACAATGATGTTTTTTTTTTTTTTCCAATGTTGGGTTTTTTGCATTGGTTTCAACCGAGCTATTCTTTGTTCCTAATTTAAAGCATATGGAAGGATTAGGGTTACACAGTTTTCTCGCCCAGGGGTCGATCAGGGCATTTTTTACACAGGAGGTAGACCACGGTTAGGTAGGTATATAAACAATTAGGAAGGACACCAGGTATATTTCATCATCTAATCCCTAATTCATCAAAGCCTAATTTTTGATTTCCCTACGAATTCTAAAATGCTATCGAATATTTTTTTATTGTTTAAGGACAACAGGTACATGACATTAAAGGGTCTGTAAACCTTCAAATCTGTCAAACTAGAATATAGTGCTGTACGTTGCTCGATATATTTACTACATTCGAATAATATATGTTCCAAAGTCTCAATTTCGTTACAAACATTACAGTTGGGTGATTCCACGACACCGATTTTGTGTAAATGTTGTGCATAGCATGCATGTCCCAATTTCATTCTAGTTATTGTTGTAATGGATTTTCTTGGATAATTAAACTCTTTGTACCATAACTCTTTTGGGATAATTGTTTGTAACATGGTGTACTTTGATATATGTTCTTTCCGATGTTCTTGCCATAATGAATTCCATTTTTCTTTTATACTTTTAGCTCTGGTTTGTAGTAAGTCTTCCAGTGTTGGTCGATAGGATAGGTGGTCGCCATTTTGTATACTGTCCTTAGCTAGTTGGTCAGCTTTTTCATTGTTTTTAATTCCAACATGTGCTTTGACCCAGATAAATTCAATTAAATAATTCTTTTTCATTATTCTGCTGATATTACACCTGATGCTGTTTATGTAAGTATTATGATTTTTTACCGGATTTTCTTTAATAGTTGTAAGTACAGATAGGGAATCAGATAAAATTGTAATTTTGTTATAATCATTTTGCCAACAGTACTCTAGAGCCTTTAATATGCCAATAGCTTCCGCATTAAAGATTGATATTTGATGATGACATTTGTATTGTTTTATTATGTTTTCACGGGGAATGTAGAATGCACATCCTGCACCCTCTGCTGATTTGGAGGCATCTGTATATATTTCTGTCCAGTCCTTTTTGTTTTCCCTTAATTGAGCTATTATATTTTTATTTTCTATTGTATTTATACTATATTTCGGTATTGTTACTTCAGCTATGCCTAGTGACAGGAAATAATCCATGGAATGATTTATAGCCGGTGTTAATTATAATTATATCCAATACAGATAGTTGGTGAACTTTTTTTAAGCCAATATTTTTTTTGTAGATCATTCATATTCAGTTGGTTTATGTTTTTGCAGATTGGTGATTGTAACATTTTCAGCTTTAGATAAAATTTTTCCGCCAAATATTCCCTTCTGAGATTGAGTGGGGTTTCGAGGGCTTCTACTCGCATGGCTTCTGTGGATGTGGACTTCATTGCTCCTAAACAAAGCCGTAGCGCTTGGTTTTGTATTTTATCGAGTTTTGAAAGTGTTGTCTTAGTAGCTGATCCATACAGTATACATGCATAATCTAAAATTGAGCGTATATAGGCTTTATAAAAATTTAACGCTGTTTCAGGGTTTGCCCCCCACCATGTACCACGTATCATTTTAAGAAAATTTAATCCTTTTTGGCACCTTGTGATTATTTTATCCACAAATGGTTTCCAGCCAAGTTTTTTGTCTAAAATAGTTCCTAGATATGTTACTTGCTGTTTGATAGGTATTTCCATGCCTTCCAGTATCAGATGTTGTTGATTAGGTATATTTTTTCTGGTAAAAAAGGTTATAATGGATTTTTCTGGTGAAAGTTCAAACCATAACTCTTTGGATATATTTGTAAAAGGTGTCACAGCTTCGTTTAATTTTTCAATGGATTTTTCATACGTTTTTTCTTCTATATATACAGCAAAGTCATCTGCAAATTGCACTACTGTGGAGTTCTCACTTTTTTTTGTGTGAAACTCTATTGTGTATATGTTGAACAAATCCGGTGCGATTGCTGAACCTTGTGGGATCCCGATTGATATACATCTTGGTCCAATTAATTGCTTTTTAGTTCTAATGGTAACTTGTCTATCCAGATACATTTCACAAATATTGGCGGCAACTTCTTCAGGTATTCCAATTACTTTCATTTTATTTTTTAATACATCTAGATTAATTGAATCGTATGCTCCTTTTACATCTAGGAATGCTGCTGCAATTACCCGATTTTCTGAGTAACCATTTTGGATATCAGTGACTATATGTGCAACTGCATTTATGGTTCCCACTCCATTTCTGAAGCCGTATTGAGTATTTGGTAGATGATCATTTTCTTTAAGCCACCAATTTAGTCTTTTTTTAACTAACCGTTCATATACTTTCATTAGACAGGATAACAGTGATATCCCACGGTATGAGTTTCCATCTTCCGCATTTTTATCTGGCTTTAAGATAGGTACTATTATGATATTTTTCCACTTTTGTATATTTTTGCCTTTTAGCCACACATCGTTGTATATCTCTAATAAGTATTTCTTAGCAATAATCGGTAACTGTGATATCATACAATACTGTATGTCGTCTTGACCGGGTGCGGTGTTTTTTGTTGTCTTTATAGTGCACTCCATTTCTTGCATGGAAAAAGGTCGTTTGAAAATGTCATGGTTATTGACTGATTGGGGCATATGATTTTGCAAATTTGTATAATCATTGGGTGCTGTGGGCGGTGTCAATTTATCGCAAAAAAATTCTACCCATTCTTCATTGGTTGTTCGGGCAGCCACCACTTTTCTATTCATTTTTTTTGCCTGATTCCATAATTCTTTCTCCGAGGTTTGACTGTTTAGTTTTGAGCACCACTCTTGCCAGTTGTTTATTGCTTTAAGTTTTAACATCCTTTTTGATTTAGCCATTTCTTCTTTATATTTTATATAATTATCTAGGGTACTTGATTGTTTATAATTTCTTAATTGCGTTTTTCGGTTTTCTACAATTTGATTGCAGCTGTTATCCCACCATGGTGGTAAATGTTGTCGTTATTTAAGTCAAATTTTAGTTAGTGACGCTGTTAGACAGATAGTGTATTCGGTCGGTCTTTGCGGATAAATACAATGGGTTATAAATCTTTTAAAGAGTAGTTTCTAAGGGTTTGTTGCTATCGTAAAAGCACTTCTTGGAAAAATTGACCATAACTTTTCTACGAACAGTGTAACCCTCAAGTCGGGTATTATAGGGTTAGTGTGTATTAATACTAGTTTATTAAGATTTGTATAATCAGAATGGCGTTTTGGCGACCATTCGACCATTTCGAGATGATGTAATGGTGGAATGTATTGAAATAGCGCCGGAAATTGAATTGGCACCGCCAAATGAATTAGAACTAAATAATATTGATGATGCCGAATTTAAAAACAAAGATTTACATGTCCAGTGTCAACGTGTTGTTTTAAATATGTACAAGTGTTTGAAAAAAGAAAAAGCTGGAATTACGGATAATGAGGTACGACGATATATAATGTAATTAAATTAGGCACTGTTACAACAGATCATTGTTTAAAGCGAAAACGACCAAATCAAAAATTGCGTAGAGTCGATAAAGCTACAGAAAATTTAATTCGACGGATTATTTACGGGTTTTATAAAGATAATATAGTACCAATTTTAGAACTGATTCATGATAAATTACGCGATTTTTCTGAATATAATTTTTAGAGACATTGCGTGCGGTTTTATTAACTTTTTTTAAACATAAAAATGCTGAAAATTAAAAATAATAATTGTTGTAGTCTCTCCCTTCTCTCACTTCCACAATTCTTTTTATAAAATTTTGAAAAAAATTCACGTTTGTAGTAAAGTTTATTTTATTTAGAACTGCATTAAACGCATTTTGATATATGTTACAGTTTTCTTGTTACGAGGGTTGTAAAATATGAAAAGTATAAATTTCAATTGAAACTTTTTTCTATAAGATTAAATTGTTTTTTTTTTTAAATTTTCGAAAAAAAAATGTAATGCGTTTATCAAAATATTACATAGTTTTATTATTTGAGTTAGAAAAAAATTAAATCGAGTAATTCACTGTTAATTAATCAGCTACTGCTTTAAATGTCAAATTGATTTTTCTCACCTGCATAACAAGAAAACTGCATCATATTTTAAACCAACTTTAACGTCATTTAAAAGGTAATAAAAAATGTTATAACTGTGATTTTTTTTAAAATTTTCAAAAATTATTGTACCTATACTTGATTAAAGGGAAAGACTAAAATGGTCAAAACTAAAAACAATAATTTTTATAGTCTCCCTTTTCTCACACCCACAATTTTTTTTCTACAATTTTGAAAAAATTTGTATTTGTAGTAAATTTTATTCCCTTTCATACCACGTTAAGCGTGTTTCGATATATTATAGTTTTCTTGTTACGAGGGTTGTAAGATATGAAAAGTATAAATATAAATAGAAAAATTATTTCTATAAAATTAAATTGATATTTTCTAAATTTTTGATAAAAAAAATTTGAATATATTTATTAAAACATAACATAGTTCTCTTATATCGATTAAAAAAAATTTAATCCCATAATTCACTGTTAATGAATCAACTATTGCTTTAAATTTCAAATTGATTTTTCTTACCTGCATAACAAGAAAACTAAATAATATTTTAAAACAACTTTAAAGTCACTTAGAAGGTAAAAAAAAAATTTATAACTGTGAATTTTTTAACAAATTTCCAAAAATTATTGTATACTTGAGGAAAGGGAGAGACTAAAATGGTCAAAACTAAAACAATAATTTTTATAGTCTCTCCCTTCTATCACTCCCACAAATCTTTTTATAAAATTTTGAAAAAATTCTAGTTTGTACTAAATTTTATTCCCTTTCAAACAACGTTAATCGCGTTTTGATATATATTATATTTTTCTTGTTACGAGGGTTGTAAGATATGAATAGTATAAATTTAAATTGAAATATTATTTCTATAAGATTAAATTGATTTTTTTTTTAAATTTTCGATAACAAACTGGAAAATGTTTATTAAAACAAAATAATCGTATAGGGAGAGACTAAAATGGTGAAACCTAAAAATTATACTTGTTGTGGTCTCTCCCTTCTCTCACCCCCACCAGAGCCAACGCCGTTTTTAGATTTCAATTTGGACTAATAGTAACGGAAACAGATACGTTTTTTATCCAATATATATCTACTGAAAAATAAAACATTTGGTTAACAAGTTCCCCTCTCCATATACTCAATACGCATATTGCGGTTCAATTTATTTTAACCAAATTACTTATCTCTCCTTTATTACTATTATATATTTTATTAGTGGTGATATAATGATTAAATAAAAGTGTATTTATTAAATATTTTTTTTGTTTTTATCAAGCTCATAGTTTTAATATAAAAACATATTTTCATTTTCCTCTCTTTGATTTTCAAGTTTTGGAAACATAAAAATTGTTTTTATGAGAAACCCAAAACACCCATTTAAAACGATACCCTCCTTTGCAACCATCCGGTCAAATTTGGGAAACACAATATAACGCCTAATTATTTTTTTTTTATTTGGATGTCTCAATACTCCTTCTCAAGACCATTTCATCAATAATATATCTTTTTTAAATAATTTTGTGCCTTCAATATTGTTTAAATCACCCCTATGCATTTTTTAAGATAAACAGGCTTATAAGTTTTGCACAGTGATCCCAATCGCCAAAATACTATTTTATTTTGATGTATAGGGACAGTATATTTGTTCTCGAATTGTCACAAGTGTCCAGATGTTTTAGAATTTGTTCCATTGCCTATTTTCTTTGATGTTTTTATAGCATTCTTTTATTCTCGTAAAGCGATGAATTCTATACTAAATATTTATTATATTCGCAGTAATTCGCACACATTACAGACATATGGCAACAAGCTTCTTGGGGCGGGGTAACTACCCCCATTACCCCCCTTATCGACGCCCTTGAGTTTAAATATAAATTAAATGTAAACCTTTGAAGACAAACTATACATCATTATAACTGTATTTAAAAACCAACTTCCGGCTTTCTTGTTTACTGAAAAATAATTCAATTTCAACATTTAAAAATCATTATTTCAGTTACCCGAAAGTAACAACTAGTTATAACTAATCTGATTAGTAGCGTGAAATTAAATTGGAATATATCCAGTAAAGAGGGTTAACGAATTTATTGATTAATTTAGAAATAAACATAAAGTTCGATCGGTTGTCATCGTTAAGCGAAACGGGGTTGTACAAACATTTATATTAAAAAGAGAATTTATAATAATTTTTTTTTTACAGAAATTTTGTAAAACATGCTTGCTCGTAGTACGTCATCACGTAGAAGAAGAGCATCTCGTAGTGCGGCGTCTTCTCCTCAAACACGAGGTATAACGTCGACAACGACACCTGGTGGTAGAAGAGCCAGTATCGCTGTAAGTCCTGCTGATCCTGATCATTTAAGAAATACTTTAGTACCGAATATTAACAGAAGTCCGAGAAATTCACTTATACCAGACATATCAGAAACTCAAGCTTTAAGGGAATTGGGTAAACCTGATAGGAGTTCCAGACCAACAGGACTTACACCAGAATTCGACAGAAGCCCAAGAAACAGGTTAGAACTAATAAATATTATATTATATTACTTCCTTCAATTATAAAAAAATAAACATTACAAAAAAAAAATTAAAAAAATTATAATTTAGGCGCCTTAAAATTCTTCCTTTAGTTCTTCTCTCTTTCTCTCTTATGTCTTCTTTAAATAAATTTCTTTCTTCTTTTTTTCAGTAGCACGTTTATTCCCTTTTATGTCTTCTGTATTTTTTAATCTTCCTCTATTTCTGTCTTTCCGTCTAATCTAATCTGCACTACCTCATTTTCCTATATCTGTTCTTTGTCTTCTTTGATATATTTTTTTATATTCTTGTAATATTTTTTTTATATATATATTTTTTATTTTTCTACAATACAACTTCCATTATCTTTATAAATAATATTCAATAAAACATTTTTTTTAACATCTCATTCTTTTTTTAACATTTCTTCTAAATATATCTCAAAAACCAAAACTGTTTATTATTTTTTTTTGTTTCCCTTTTTATTTTTTACTAGATTTTTTTAAATTTATTGATCACTGATATTTATTACAAATGAACTCGTTATAAAATCAAAAAAAATAATCATCAGAAACACAAAACACATTTAAATAAATTATCACATTTAAACACATTAATACGCGCCTTAAACTTCTTATCTTAACCTTATTTTCACTGTTATATTGACATTTGACAATCACTTTTTAAATTTCAACCACAATACATATAAAAACAGAACTAAAACTACACATATAAAAAAAAATTCTTATAAAACCGTTTTTGTCCATTTCTTTCTCATTTTTCTGGTTTTCTGTTTTTTATTCTATTTTTTTCGGTTTTTTCTAAATTTTTTACATTTTATTTTTCATTGTTTTGTTTGTTTTCTAATTCTTTAATTTTTTTTATGTCTACAGTTGTTTCCGGTTTTTTGGTGGTTATTTGTTTTTTTTTTGCAATTTTTTTGTGAATTTTTTGCATTTTATTTGATTTTTTTGCAATTGCCATTTTTTGTAATTTTTAACCAGTTTTTGAATTTTTTTGCTATTTTCTGCAATGTTTTGCAGTTTTTTTTAAGATCTTTTGCCTTTTTTTAGCAATTGTATCGATTTTTTTCAATTCATACGATTTTTTTCATCTATTGTTCTTATTTTTTCTCGATTTTTTGCATTTTTTGGTTTTTCCGTATGTTACAATTTTATTTTTTATTTTTATCCAAAATTTTTTGATTTTTCTTTCAACTTTTTTCAGTGTTTTCTATTTTTTTTAATTTTTTTCGATTTGTTCTGATTTTTTCAATTCATTAATTTTTTTTTTTTATAAAACGGGTTTGTCCGTCCGTCTGTTAGCCCTATTCTATATATACCTATAAAGAAATTTATTTTCGTAACTTTGAGTTTTCGAAAACTCGAAATTACAGCATTTTTCACTTCTTTCTCATTTTTCAGGTTTTCTGTTTTTTATTCTATTTTTTTTTTCTAATTTTTTCCCATTATATTTTTCATTGTTCTGTTTATTTTCTAATTCTTTCATTTTTTTTTATTTTTTCTTATTTCTGTGATTTTTTTCGATTTTTCGGTTTTTTTGTTTTTTTTATGCCTACAGTGGTTTTTGGTTTTTTGGTTCTTATTCGTTTTTTTTGCAATTTTTTTTACGATTTTTTTGTGATTTTTTTTTGCATTTTTATTCTAATTTTTTTTTGTAATTTTTTGCGATTTTTTTTACATTTTTATTCTGATTTTTTTTGCAATCATTTGCATTAGCTATTTTTTGCCATTTTTTTCAGATTTTTAACTAGCTTTTGAAATTTTATGCCATTTTCTACGTTTTGCGTTTATTTTTTTTAGATTTTTTTGCCTTTTTTAGCAATTGTATCAATTTTTTGCGATTTATTTCAATTCATTCGATTCTTTTCATTGGTTATTCTTATTTTTTTCGGGATTTTTTGCATTTTTTGCGATTCTTTCGTTTAGTTAACGATTTTCAGAGTTTTTATGCTTTTTCCGTATTTTGCAATTTAATTTTTTATTTTTTCCAAAATTTTCTGATTTTTCTTTCAACTTTTTCCAGTGCTGTCTATTTTTTATAATTTTTTTCGATTTGTTTTGATTTTTTCGATTCTTTAAATTTTTTTCGTTTTTAGAGTTTTCGAAGAAAAAAAAAACTTATAAAACGGTTTTGTCCGTCCGTCCGTCTGTCTGTTAGTCTGATTCGACTCGAGAACGGTGAGAGATAGAAACAAACGGACAACGGCAATCGATTCTGCATCGTTAAAAAACTCCAAAAATGATATTAACCTTTGACCCATTTTTACTTTCCCGCTACTTATACCATACGTACTATATCCCTAGATATTTTCGTAACTTTACATTATCGAAAACTAGAAATTACACCACAAATAATGTCGTTTTTCACATACATACTTAAGGAGAGATATTGCACCTTAACACTATAACTTCTATACATACAACCTGGATAAATTAATCGAAGTTACAAGGTAAAAAAAAACCGTTAAAATCCCCACTTGGTCTAATATTCCTTTTCGAGAACTTGATATTAGACATTCGTTAGTTTCTTAGTTCTCTGATCAAACAGTCTATTCTTAAATGAATGCTCTTCTTTAAAATGGCGGCATGACCGCACCTTTATATTATTAAATTATTAATAAAAATATTCTGAGATTTCACAACCTAATGTACTTATTTTATACAGTGAAAATGAGTATTGAATTTCTTGGTATTAGAAAAAACTTTGACAAGCTTTTTTTATTACATATTGTAATGAAATAATTTTTGAATTTTATAAACAGAGTTTATTGTTAAAAAAGTTTGATTTTAAAGAATTTATAATTGGTATATAAGATGTTCTAAATCAGCAATTGTGGAATATGAAGAGTCTTATTTTTATTTTTGGCATATCATTAATATAAAAAAAAACTTTGGGAAATTATATTAAAATTTAAGTAATTAGGTAAAGGGCAAGATTTAATTTTTTTTTTTATTAATCAAGTAAGAATATAATAAACAAAGAGACGTCATTATTTTGATTTGAGATAAAAATATCACTATGTATAATTTGGTAAAAAAAAATGTTTATGGAATGAAATGAATTATATATAGGGAAGGAAATTATATACCAATTAGAATATTTATTGTATAATTTATTAAATATATATATAAAACGAATTTAAATGAATTTTTGTCAGTACCCAAACGGAGCGGGGTAAAACGAGTGAAAAGAGTAATGAAACCGAACTCAGCTGTTATATTAGTTATCTGTCACTTTTCCCAAAAAATTTTGCCCTTCCAACATAAAATAAATGTCGCCGGTCTTCGTTTCTTGGTAATATATGTATTCTTTGGTTTGGCGTATTTTTATATTACACAAAAAAACTATTCAAACCAATACACGTTTTTGGATGTATTAATTTCCATCTATCTCTTCTAGACGAAAATGTCTGAAGGTCAAAGCGGCAACCCCCGATAATCTTTCAGACGCGAGGCGTCGGAATAAATTTCAAGTTATTGTCAATTAGGATAAATTTCAGAATGAAAAATCCATATCGAATATGTTATCTAATATAATTTTTCTACAACTTCAGAATTTAACATCAAAAGTAAGTTTTAAATAAAAAAAAAAATCTAGTGGAGAATATTTTTTTAGTCGAAACTCCTTGTATCTAAAAGTTTGTGTATATCCTTAAATAACAAATGGTCCAACTAAATAATTTCGTACTATTCACGCCCAAACATTAATTTTAAATCCCTCTTTGTAGCGGCGTGTTTGAATAATCCCAGGAGGATTTTCATCTTTCCACAAGAGAAAATTTATTATACCAATCCCGAGAAATCCTGCCTCCTGTCGGATAGTAACACTCTCCAAATAAACTTGCGATCCTTTGCTGTTTACATAAAAACCACTTATAAAACAAAATTCGAACAGAATAAGTATTTGGAAACATGTGAAAAAAATTGGTTGTGTTATCCCAAAACTTTCCCGACGGGTACCCAGAGACGAATATTTTTACAGACATGTTGCTTTTGTCATTTTTTAACAGTGACACTTTCGTTTGACAGATGTACAAAAACTAATGGGTTCTTTCGACGGGTAATCCAAAACCATATACCAAATTTCAACTCAATCGGATTAAACGCTTGGGCTCTATCGTGGAAGAATACACATAAACAGACAGGCAGATCTTAAAATACATATTTCCATCTTTCTCGAAAAACTTTTTTAACTCGTTCACAATACATTTTTTTCCACACTCGAATTTGAAAAAAACATCAATACTGTATTTTTTTCAGAAGAATTTAAAAAAACAACAGAAGCAAAAATGCGTTTTCTTGCACACGAATTTGAAAAAATGGAAATTAAAACAAATTTTTCCACAAAAAAAACTAGAAAAAAATTCAAAAGTATTTTTCCACAGACGAATGTGGAAAAAAGCGAAAATGCATTTTTTCACATATAAATTGATAAAAAAGCAAGAATGCATAAAAAACTAAAAAAAAAAAAAACAGCAAAAATGCGTTTTTTCATACTATTGGGAAAAAAGCAAGAATGGATTTTCTATATAAAAATTAAAAAAACACCATACTTTTTTTTACACAAAATTAAACAAAAAACAAAAGCGAGAATACATTTTTTCTTATTCAAATTTAAAAAATGCAATGTACATTTTATCTCACACAAATTTAAAAAAAAAAACAAGCAACAATGCATTTTTCTACACGAAAAACTATAAAAAAACAGCAGAAATGCATTTTTCACACATGATGGGAAAAAACAAGAATGCATTTTTCCACACAAAAAATTGAAAACAAGGAAACCGCATTTTTTTTCAACACATGAAAAAAAAACAGAAGCACGAATGCACACTCGAATTTAGAAAAAACCGCAAAAATGTGTTTTTTGACAAAAAAAAAATTTAAAATACAGCAACAACCCATTTTTTAACATATAAATAGGTAAAAAAGCAAAAATATATTTTCCCGCATAAAAAACCAAAAAAAATGAGTTTTTTACACATAAAAATTGAGAAAAAAACAATCATGCATTTTCCACACAAAAAATTGAAAACAAAAGAAACCGCATTTTTTTTCAACACATTTGAAAAAAAAAAACAGAAGTACGAATGCCACACTCGAATTTAGAAAAAACCGCAAAAATGTGTTTTTTGACAAAAAAAAATTTTAAAATACAGCAATAACCCATTTTTTAACATATAAATAGGTAAAAAAGCAAAAATATATTTTCCCGCATAAAAAACCAAAAAAAATGAGTTTTTTACACATAAAAATTGAGAAAAAAACAATCATGCATTTTCCACACAAAAAATTGAAAACAAAAGAAACCGCATTTTTTTTCAACACATTTGAAAAAAAAAAACAGAAGTACGAATGCCACACTCGAATTTAGAAAAAACCGCAAAAATGTGTTTTTTGACAAAAAAAAATTTTAAAATACAGCAATAACCCATTTTTTAACATATAAATAGGTAAAAAAGCAAAAATACATTTTCCCGCATAAAAAACCAAAAAAAATGAGTTTTTTACACATAAAAATTGAGAAAAAAACAATCATGCATTTTCCACACAAAAAATTGAAAACAAAAGAAACCGCATTTTTTTTCAACACATTTGAAAAAAAAAAACAGAAGTACGAATGCCACACTCGAATTTAGAAAAAACCGCAAAAATGTGTTTTTTGACAAAAAAAAATTTTAAAATACAGCAATAACCCATTTTTTAACATATAAATAGGTAAAAAAGCAAAAATACATTTTCCCGCATAAAAAACCAAAAAAAATGAGTTTTTTACACATAAAAATTGAGAAAAAAACAATCATGCATTTTCCACACAAAAAATTGAAAACAAAAGAAACCGCATTTTTTTTCAACACATTTGAAAAAAAAAACAGAAGTACGAATGCACACTCGAATTTAGAAAAAACGGCAAAAATGTGTTTTTTGACAAAAAAAATTGGAAAATACAGCAACAACCCATTTTTTAACATATAAATAGGTAATAAAGCAAAAACACAATTTCCCGCATAAAAAACCAAAAAAAATGAGTTTTTTACACATAAAAATTGAGAAAAAAACGATATTGCATTTTCCACACAAAAAATTGAAAACAATAGAAACCGCATTTTTTTTCAACACATTTGAAAAAAAAACAGAAGCACGAATGCACACTCGAATTTAGAAAAAACCGCAAAAATGTGTTTTTTGACAAAAAAAAATTGGAAAATACAGCAACAACCCATTTTTTAACATATAAATAGGTAATAAAGCAAAAACACATTTTCCCGCATAAAAAACCAAAAAAAATGAGTTTTTTACACATAAAAATTGAGAAAAAAGCGATCATGCATTTTTCCACACAGGAAAACTAAAAAAAAAAGTAAAAATGCATATTTTCACACATAAAATAGAAAAAAAGCAAAAAAATTTGATACAACAAGAATGTATGTCTCAAAGGAATTTGAAAAAAAAATCGGTTGTGTTTAAAGACGAATACTTTTTCAGATATTTAGTGTTGAAGTTTCAAACTTTGACATTTTTTATTTTTGACAGGTGACAGTTGGAGAAATAATTTTGACTGTTCTAAATAGAGTTTTTCAAGGAGTTTCAAATGACATATTGCAAGTCAAATTCCGTGACATATTGCGTCTGTCATTTTTTGACAGTGACACTTTTTCGTTCGACAGATATCGTACAAAAACTAATGGGTTCTTCTGACGGGTAACCCAATCCCATATACCAAATTTCAGCTCAATCAGATTTAACGTGTGGCCTCTATCGTGGAAGAATATATACACACAGACAGACAGATAGACAGACAAACTTCCATCTGGAAATCGTCTCAGGGGACTTCAAAATCGATATTTCCATCTTTATCTCGAAAATTACTTTACCTTCTCTGAGGTGGGTCGGGAAATTAAAAATAAGTGAAGTAATAATCTTAATCCTATTTTACATTAATTGGATCTTTAGCTACAACATCTTCTAATCTAATAATTAATAATTTTTAAATAAAAACTGAATATTTATTTAATTTTAAACTCTCAAGGGGTTATTTCAGATCTTAATTTAGTTTTAATTAGGGCAAGAATATTTTAAAAACATTTGGGCACCAGACTATTCTTAAATTATTTTAGTCAATTATTTTCAAAGAATAATAAAACTCGTAGTCATACCACAAAAATGTAATTAAGCTGTTTTAACAACGAGGGGGCAACATGTTTCGGCCATTCGATGGCCATCATTAGGCTTATAATACAAAAATTAACATTTAGAAACGTAATAATATAAAGTTTGGTGATTACTTACAAAATTTTTGTTGAGCAAATGTACAATAATAATAGTATGGAATTTAAGTAAAAAGTAAAAACTTTTAACTAATAATGATGATTCAAATTATGAAATTTAAAATTTTTTATATTAATACGTAATAGAAATTTTTTATCAAAAATTTTTTAATAGCCGCTCTATACTGGAGGGTGTAATAGTTGTAGGAAAAAATGTCGTAGTGCATCCTATTATGCACTTTACAAAATTATTTAAAGAAATTCAAAATTTAAATACGTTAACACTTTTTAATCACCACTAAGTGACAAGTGACAAATGAAAAACCAAATTACATATAAATCTACTTATGACTTGTGTCTAAAATCGTCTTCTTTTATGATTCAGTAAACACTTCAATTTAAATACATAACCCTAAACCGAATAGCCCAGACAGCTGAGGCCTTAAAAGAAAAAGAAGATAAATCCGAACTAACAGACAATCCGAAAAGAAGAAGAAAGAATAAAAGGAAGTAGGTACCAGTCATAATAAAATAAAGAAAGAGATCAGAATTACTAAATTAAAAAAAAGAAGAAATATAACGTATAGGAAAGTTCCAAGAAACAAATTATAAACAGAAAAGTAAATTTAAAAACAAATAATTTTGGGTTGGATGTTCATTAAAACAATTATTTTGATGTTAACAAATAAAGAAACACTAAACAATCGATTACAAAGCGAAATTAAACAATGATGAATTGATTTTAAGTTAAATAATTATTTTTAATAAATAACGAATATCAAATTAAAGTAACAATCCATAAAATGGTCGGAAAGTAGTTGACCTATTTTTTTTTTATTAATTTTTCCATTATAACGAATCGAGAAAAAGGAAAAATAACGAACCAATTATAGAGTAAGCAAATAAAATGAAATGACTTGTTTTATATGCAAAATGGGTACGGATAAAATTTCTACTTTGCGGCAGTTGCCGAAACGAATGGTGCATAAAGAGTGACTATTCTCTCTATACTGTTTTTCCCGCTGAATTATGCGTAAGGGAGAAAATTATTTTTTATTTTTTTTATCTAAAGACTAAAACTTGTTGGATAAATTTCACTGGAATATTAACCAGAAAATACAAAATAATTCATATTTCTTTTAAAATTAATAATATTAATCTTTCAGTTCATACTAATGTCTATTATTGTATATTTTAATATTTTAAAATCTAAAAATAGATTTAAAATCTACACAATATTATTCCGTCTGTCTTTCAGACTTTTTTCTATATACTTTCAATATACAGTAAACAAAAACAAAATACATAAGCGACTGTTGCTATGCAAGCTTATCTTTCTCTTATATTATCCCATCATTATAAGAGACAAAAAAATATAGATATATTTCTTCCCTCTAAGATTCTGAATTCAAGGGTATGTACATACCACGTCACATGTCTCCTACCTATAAAAAACCACCAACCCTACTCTCCACTATAACTCAGAGCACAATCATTCTCTCGCATACCTACTGTGAAAGGATTCAGTCATGCATTCAATAGAGCAAAAAAGTTTCTTCAAATAAGTAAAATGGTGCGTAATTAACCGCACCTAAGTTTTCATAACAAGAAAAATGTAAATAGTTTTTACAGTGAGTGAAGTGATGAGTACTATTTAAATATTTATGTTTCGGTTTCATAATTTAAATTAATGTGCCGCTTTATGATTTTTCTGTTCATGTTCGTACTTGGAAAAAATGGAATAAAAATTACATTCCTATTTCAAATACTGTTTTTATTTTAACATTCATATTGGTTTGAATTCTACCTAAGAAGTTTGGTCCTTCGAGAATTTATTTAATCACGCTCGCAGTCTAGTGTTCTTTCAACAGTTATCAATACTAATATTCATAAATCGTTCACTTGTGCTTTAATTATAAAAAATAATCGTTAACCTTTGATGGAAAGTCGTAAATCTCATCTTGAATAAATTTCATAATAAATACTAAACAGTTGTTACAAGTTTTTGTCGTCGTAAACAATTATTTATTTTCGTTGTGAAACTTTAAAAATAACCTACAGGTTGTAAAATTATTTGTTAAGTAAATTTTCTGACTTTACCTATACACGTTAACCTGTGGATAATTTTAGAAATTACACATTCGCTTAAATAATAAGTTTGAACATATTCAAGCATGAGCTCTAGTAGCCGCGTGACATAGTACCCGCTAGTGGTGCAATGGGCCTGGGGATCGAATCCCACATGGCCTTTTATTGGTTTTTTAACAAAGGCTAGACTTTGATAGTGAGATAATTAAGTTTAATGTTTTAACGTGTGGGTAATTTTTGAAATTATCCACAGGTTAAGGTGTGTGTAGTCTCAGCCTTACCTATAACAAGCCTGAAGAGAAAAACCTAGCCTTGGACGAGTTCCTTTGCTGAACTCTCTGGGGATGTAATTACCACTTTTCAGATGAAAGGGCAGTTCGTGCACTCGCGGTGTTAGAGAGTCTTCACGTTATAGATAGGATTAGAATATGAGTAAGGTTTTTCTTTCATTACATGAATTTAGTTACTTATTCAACAATATTATTTAGCTGGCTTCTGAACCCTTACGTTCCCCCTTTTTGTTCCCCCCTTGTGTGGAAGAATACGCTAATGAAATTTTAAATAGCATAAAAATCTTAATACAATTTGTAAAAGTTGGCAAAAGGGACAAAGGGGTAAAAAATGCAAAAAAAAAACGAAAAAGGTAATAAAAGGAAAAATAAAGAAGGCAAAAAGGCTTAATAAAAGAAAAAATGGGCAAAAAAACGAAAAAGGGGTAAAAAAATCAACAAAAAGTACAAAAAAAAGCCAAGTAAAGGTAAAAAAGCAAAAAAAAACCCCAAAAAAGTAAAACAGACAAAATAAAGGCAAGAAAAGGCAAAAAAAAGTTAAAAATGGCAAAAAAAGTAAAAAAAAACTTTAGAAATTTAAAAAAAGACAAAAATTGTAAAAAAATCAAAAAGTTCCAAAAAAGTAAAACAAAAAAATTTAAAAGTTCTCAAAACAGCGAAATAAAGGAAAAAAGGGCAAAAAAGTTAAAAAAAAGCCAAAAAATTCAATTTTTTTTTTAAATAAAAAAAAGGGCAAAAAAGTGGTAAAAAGACCAAAAAGTGTATAAAAAGCAAATAAAAGACAAAATCGAAGAAAATAAATGTAAAAATGGCCAAAAAAGGCAAAAAAATAAAAAGGATAAAAGAGCTAAAAAATAATTTATTTCAAAAAAAATAAAATATTAAAAGGAAAAAATTGAACAATATAGCAAAAACATGAGATTAAAGAATTTGACTATGACTGACCAAAAAAAAATGATTGACATTCGAATTTTGACAACTACTAAACCATAAAAAAAAATCAGCTGTGTTACCCCAGAACTTTCCCGGCTCGACCGTAGAGAATAGGATTATTTTAATTACAAAATACTAAACATTACAATAATTTAAGGAACACATTAAAAATAGCGAGCCGATGGTGAATACGTCTACCGAATTGATATTTCAATGTTGATAATGACATAAGCTGCGCATGCGCACGTTGTACATAACACACTGCTACAATTATGATCTCCTAAAATCATATGTGAAAACTATTGGGAATTCGGGAAAATTTTTCATACAATAGTTGTATGGAATTTTATGCTTTAAAACTTTGCACTGAAACTTTTTACACCAAAGAGCGTAATTTACCTCCAATTTGAAAAAAATGGAAAATTATAAATGTGTATTTTTCTTCGCGATCTAGCGGCGAAACTTTGAGGAATTCGATTAAAAGTTAAAGAAAATTTGATGCTTTACAACTTTGAACCAGAAAATTTTGCACTATAAGATGTAATTTTTAGACTAGAGTTGTAAGGAATTTTATGCTCTAAAACTACAACATTTTGCACTAAAGTGCATTGTTTGTCCTTAAAATCTAGAAAAACTAGAGAAAACTTACATGCACATTTTTTACGCGCCCTCTAGTGGCGCAACTATTGGAAATTCTGGAAAAAGCTTGAGACAAAAGTTGTAGGGAATTTTATGTTCTAAAACTTTGTACTACAAGATTTTGCACTAAAGTGTATAGTTTGTCCTTAAAATGTAAAAAAAGTAAAAACTTGTTACATGTGCATTTAATCAATGTCGGTCTTTCTAATGGTCGCATTCTACTCATACACAGACCCTCCATACCAAATTTCAGCTTGATTGGTCAAACGGTTCGGCAGTTATCGTGGAAGATTACACACAGACACACAGATAGACCATACGCTGGAAATGGTTTCAATCTTCTTGGATTACCTCAAAATGGATATTTCCGTCGATATCTCGATTTTTTTTTTGCTCGTCCACCTTACTTTCCCTTTGATGGGTCCGGGAAAGCAAAAAATTGAATGAAAAAATTCGAAACAATTGAAAAATAAGTCGTAAAAATCGCATTAAAAAACCCAAAAAAATGAAAAAAAAACAAAAAAACAGAAAAATGAAAAAAAAATCTCTCTATTTCTCTATAAAATAATTATAAATAGTATAAAAAATATATAAACAAGAAAAAATTCATATTGTATGGAATTAGCCAAAAAATGTTCATATTTTTCGAAGGCGGAGAAAAAGTTTGACCCAAAAAGCACTTGTTCACTAGACTATTAGGCCCTGCTATTATGCTAATTTCAGAACTGATTTTAGTACTAAACATATTGGGATTACAAATTAGATGCGCGCGACGATTTAGTACTGAAAATTAGAACATGTTCTAATTTATTGTAGTAAAAACCATGAAATGTCAACTAAAAGTGAGGTTATGCGTATATTCTGTACTTAAACATATAGAGAGTAAAAAGTTTTTATATGAGAAAGGGTCTTCTACTAATAATTCTTCATCAACATATTTAATATTCCTTTGTCTAACCTTCTTCTCTCGATCCATTTTTCTCCATATACGCTTTTTTTTTAAGAAGTGTATGATTTCTTTTCTTAATTGTTAGCATCATTATTACAATTAAAGATACTGCACATAATCTAAAAAAATTCTTGAAAATTGCTTTTAAAAAACGACTTGAAAGATCCTGTAAAATTTTTGATAAAATTTGCAAAACTTCCTTGATAACCTTAAAAATGAAAATCCTTGAAAAAATCTCAAAAAATTCTTGAAAATTGCTTTTAAAAAAACTACTTGAAAGATCCTGTAAAATTTTTGATAAAATTCGCAAAACTTCCTTGATAACCTTAAAAATGAAAATCCTTGAAAAAATCTCTAAATATCTTTGGAAATTGCTTTAAAAATCCATGAAAATTCCTTTTAGAAAAACTACTTGAAAAATTCTAAAATAATTCTTGAAAATTTTTCATAAAATTCACAAAACTTTGATAATTTCAAAAATGAAAATCTTTGAAAAAATCTAAAAAAAATCTTGAAAATTGCTTTAAAAAAAAACGACTTGAAAGATCCTGTAAAATTTTTGATAAAATTCGCTAAACTTCCTTGATAACCTTAAAAATGAAAATCCTTGAAAAAATCTCAAAAAATTCTTGAAAATTGCTTTTAAAAAAACTACTTGAAAAATCCTGGAAATATGATTTATTTTCTTAATTGCTAGAATCATTATTACAATTAAAGCTACTGCACATAATTATAACTTTTTTTTCGATATCAATATTTGTTTTGTTCACTCTAAGTTACATTAGGTTATCACTACAAAATTGTTAGAGAGCATGCGTACATACTAAATAAAATTAAGATAGTTAAACAGAAAGCCATATTTTTCATACTAAATCTACTCACGCAACTAATATTTTTAGTATTAAAATCATGACTGAAATAACATAATGGCAAGCGGACCTTAGATACTAATAGTGTTTTACCCAGTATTAAGTTTGTTTTTATTAGTACATAAATCTTACGTTGCTGTCTATTCCTAAACATTATATTTGCCGTCACATAAAAACTGAAATAAACTTATTATTATGATTAAAAGTATTATTTCAGATTTAAATATAATGTGGCGTAATTAGAAAACTTTTTACATTTTATAAATCGTTTAATTTTTGAGATTCGTTTTGTTGGTAAAATAGTGGCTTAAAAGATCCATCTGGCAATTATGTAAAATAGCCTTGACTGACGATTAAAGGCTTCAAAGTATTTCATTTTCCGTAAGAACGATCTCGATTCCGTTTTTGTGAAAGTAAAAAGGGGGAACCGTTTTAAGTCATTAAGTCTTTAATCTTTCACGGTATTTACCCAAAATCTGAATAAGGAGTGTTTAGAACTTGAATTTACATATTTGCTGATTATAAGAGTGATTGACATGATGTAAAGGGTTCTTTTAGCTTTCAAGATATAATTCTAGAGTTTTATTCTCTTCAGATAAAGACGAGAATGTTAAATTTTTAAATTAAAAAAAAAAAAAAGTTTGTACGGTTGGTTCCTTACGTTAAATTTTCGTTTTTACCTCTCGCCCTTCAGATAAGAGAGGTATAGGAATCATGCTAAAAATTGGGTAGTGAGTTTTCAATGGATAAACACGTTTTAGGGTCCCTAGAATACGATTTTAATATTTTCGCGATGATGTCTGTGTGTGTGTGTGTTAGTGTGTGTGTGTGTGTGTGTGTTAGTGTGTTAGTGTGTGTGTGTGTGTGTGTGTTTGGATGGATGTTGTAGTAACGATAACTCAAAAACTACTGAATAAAAGAAATTGAAATTTTGCATACAGGATTCTGATACCCTAACTTAGATCTGATTAGATTTTGGTGCCAATCGCACAACAGGAAGTGGCAGTTGCTACGGGTGATGACGCCATTATTATTCAAAACGGCAGTAAAGTTTTACACATATATTTTGTATACCCTATAGTTGATTTTCATCTCATTAAAATTTTCGAAACTTTTGCCACTGTTGCCAGATTTACAAAAAAATAATTTTTTTTCATACTTTTTTGTGTCAACCTGTAAATTTTTGATTCAAAAATGGCGAGAGGTCATGTGCTGGCCACATCAGATTTTTTAAATTTTCAAAATGAGCAAAAAAAAAACGAAAAGCCGACAAATCAAAAAAAATTAAAAAACAAAAGAAAGATTTAAAAAAAATAGAATGAGAAAAAATTAGAAAAAAAATTGAAACACCAATAATCAGAAAAATGAGAAAAAAAAACAGAAAAAAAAATAAAATAAAAAATACATTGGAAAAAATTGAATGAAAGATCAGAAAATTTGGAAAAAATGAAAAATAAAATTGTAAAATACGGAGAAATTAAAAAAAAGAAACCGCTAAAAAACGCAAGAAATCGAAAAATATCGTAAACAAAAGCAAATAAATGCAAAAGACCGCAAAAACTTAAAACAATTATATCCATTAAAAAAATTAAGAATGAAAAAATTTGATAGAATTAATATAAATCGCAAAAAAAAACCCGAAGAACTCGCAACAAAATTCCAAAAAAATCGCTAAAAATCAGAGAAATAAGAAAAAAAATGGAAAAAATTAGAAAACAAAAGAACAAAATTAGGAAAAATTAGAAAAAAACAGGAGAAAACTAGAAAAAAACAAAAATATCGAAAAATAAGAAGAATGAAACAAAAACAAGAAAAATTAGGAGAATCAAAAAAATCAGGAAAAATCAAAAAAAAAACAGAAAACATTAGAAAAATTGAATAAAAAATCAGAAAATATTGGAAAAATAATAAAAAATAAAATTGTACAATACGGAAAAAATTAAAACAACCAAAAGAATGCAAAAAATGGTCAAAAATGAAAAAAAAAACCAACAAAAGACAACCAAAAAACCGGAAACAATTAAAACCGTAAAAAAATTTTAAAAAATGAAAAAATTTGATAGAATTGATAGAAATCGCAAAAAATGTAAGGAATAAGAAAAAATTAGAAAACAAAAAAGAGAAAAACCAGAATAATGGGAAAAATGTAGAAAAATAGAAAAATCAGAAAAAATGGAAAAAACAAAAATCGGAAAAATGAAGAAAAACGAGAATTAAAATTTTATATGTTTCGGGGCGGGGAAATTCCTTACGTTATTTTTTTTTAACTCTAATCGTGTTTTAATAGCTTTCTTCCTCTCATTTCCTTTTTTTTACTATTTTCTTTTTTCTGTTTTTCATAATTTTTTCCCATTTTTTTCCAATTTGTACCTATTTTTCCTAATTTTTTTCTATTCTATTTATCCATAATTTTCATTATTTTTACCTTTTTCCCTACTTTTCTTATTATCCCCCATTTTTGCTATATTTCCCTATATTTTCTTGCTCCCCTACTTTTGCCTGTTTTCTCTATTTTTCCTGTTTTTTCTTTATTTTCCCTATTTTCCCCTATTTTTCCGTATTTGTTTCTATTTGTATATATTTTTCCCTATTTTCTGTACGGGTCGCAATTTTTTCCTGTTTTTTCAAATTTTTTCTGATATTTTCCTATTGTTCATTATTCTTTCCTAGTTTTTACAATTTTTCACTATTTGTCTTTATTTTTCTTTATTGTTCTGTACATTTTATTCCTATTTTCCCATGTTTTTTTCTTATTTTCACTATTTTTTCTAATTTTTCGCAATTTTTCCCATTTTTCATTGTTTTTTACCCGTTTTTACCTATTTTTCATTATTTTTCTGTATTTTCTATATTTTTTTATATTTTTCACTGTTATTAATTTTTTCCTGTCTTTCCCAATTTTTTCTGATCTTTGTTTATTTTTCTATATTTTTCACTATTTTCTCCAATTTTTCCATATTTTTTCCTATTTTTTCTTATTTTATTTTCTTCTCTTGTTCCCCATTTTTTTATTATTTTATCCTATTTTTTTTTTCCTTTTTTTTCTATTTTTCTTATTGTTTCCATTATAAAATTCCAGTAATTTCGTCGAACGAATAGTTACATCTCTATTTTTCGTTACGTTCCAATTTCTGATTGTTAAGCCCCGTTAAGAAATTTAGTTACAATAAATAAAAATTTAACAATAAGAATCTAGTTTATTTTATATTGTTTTAGTCTCGTGCCGGATACTCAAAAAAGTCCAAGACACAGCCTCGTTCCTACAGATTATCGCAGTTCAAAGAACAACCTCATCTCAGATTTCGCTCTAAGTCCAAGAAACAGCATCTCCGTATCAGAATACAATCGCAGTTCAAGAAACAGTCTTGTACCTGAACAAAA
Organism: Neocrepidodera transversa; assembly: GCA_963243735.1. Lineage (NCBI taxonomy): Eukaryota > Metazoa > Arthropoda > Insecta > Coleoptera > Chrysomelidae > Neocrepidodera > Neocrepidodera transversa. Next base: position 3,530,035 of record OY725347.1, on the reverse strand, counting down.
CCGCAGTCCCCGTCACAGTCTAACACCAGAAAATTCTGCCTACTGTTCAAAATTGAACGTCAGCTCCGAATTCAATCGCAGTCCAAGAAATAGTTTAGTACCTGAGAGCACCAGATCGTCACGCAGAAGTTTATCTGAAATTACTACTTGGAGACCAGATGAAGGTAAAAAAATAATCAATCAATATACTTTTATTAGCTCAGTCAGTCAGTCAGTCAGTCAATCAGTCAGTCAGTTACTTATTCAGTCAGTTACTCAGTCAGCCAGTCAGTTACTCAGTCAGTCAGTCAGTCAGTTACTCACTTAGTGAGTCAGTCAGTTACTCAGTCAGTTGCTCAGTCAGTCAATCAGTCAATCAGTCAGTCAGTTAGTTATTCAGTCAGTTACTCAGTCAGCCAGTCAGTTACTCAGTCAGTCAGTCAGTCAGTCACTCAGTTAGTCAGTTACTCAGTTAGTCAGTTACTCAGTTAGTGAGTCAGTCAGTTACTCAGTCAGTTGCTCAGTCAGTCAATCAGTCAGTCAGTTAGTTATTCAGTCAGTTACTCAGTCAGTCAGTCAGTCAGTTACTCAGTTAGTCAGTTACTCAGTTAGTGAGTCAGTCAGTTACTCAGTCAGTTGCTCAGTCAGTCAATCAGTCAATCAGTCAATCAGTCAATCAGTCAATCAGTCAATCAGTCAGTCAGTTAGTTATTCAGTCAGTTACTCAGTCAGCCAGTCAGTTACTCAGTCAGTCAGTCAGTTACTCAGTTAGTCAGTTCCTCAGTTAGCGAGTCAGTCAGTTATTCAGTCAGTTGCTCAGTCAGTCAATCAGTCAGTCAGTTAGTTATTCAGTCAGTTACTCAGTCAGCCAGTCAGTTACTCAGTCAGTCAGTTACTCAGTTAGTCAGTTACTCAGTTAGTGAGTTAGTCAGTTACTCAGTCAGTGAGTCAGTCAGTCGGTGACTCAGTCAGTAAATAAACAGTGATGCCAATGTGTGGGGAATTTCCCATTTTCTGGTATTTTTGCACATCACTGTCTAATTATTGTAGGATAAATTTATTATACATTTATGTACCATTCTTTTTACTTTCTCGCTACATATAAACAAGAACAAAAAAATATATTATTGCGTATTTTGTACTTAATGTCTTATTTTCGTTTTATTTAATTTCAGCTCCTCGCGGCCATCGTTATAACTCACCTTCAGACACATTATCGAAGAAAAGTAACTCGCGCGAAGATTACGCCGCCGGACCTGATGACCGGAGTCCAAGAGGTAGTATTGCGCCGGAAATTGAAAATGGAAATGTGAGTCCGCGGGGTAGTATAGCGAGAGCTAATTTGGAAGATGAGAAGAAAAGTCCTCGCGGTAGTCTTACGCTTACTTTTCAAGAACCTCTCGCTGTTGAAAGACGAGCTAGTACAGATAATGCAGGTAAGAATAAAATTTGTAGAAAAAACGATAAATTTGATCATGGATAACCAAAACCATACAACCAGTTAATTTGTGCTCGATTTAGTTACCGCTTTTATTTCCCAGTTAAAAATAAACGTTTCTGCACTGTTAGCCAGAATTTCCGTCATAATCGAAAGCCATTTCAAGGTCAATTAGGTTTGATACATACAGGGAATCACTGAAAATAATGCAAAAACAAAAACGAATTTTGGTTTCATGAAAAAAAAAATCGGCTGTGTCACCACCCCAGAACTTTCCCAGCTGACCGTAGAGAATTAGTTATTTATTATTATTATTATTTTAATTACAAAATACTAAGCATTGCATTAATTTATGGAACAGATTAAAAATAGACAAAACAGAGGCAAAAAACGCAAAAAAATTCAAGACTAAAAAAGTAAAAAAAAAAATTAAAAAGTTCTCAAAACATCGAAATAAAGGAAAAAAGGGCAAAAATGTTAAAAAAAAAGGCCCAAAAAGTCAATTTTTTTTTAAATAAAAAAAAAGGTCAAAAAAGTGGTAAAAAGACCAAAAAGTGTATAAAAAGCAAATAAAAGACAAAATCGAAGCAATTAAATGCAAAAATGGCCAGAAAAGGCAAAAAAATAAAAAGGATAAAAAAGCTAAAAAATAATTTATTTCAAAAAAAATTAAATATTAAAAGGAAAATATTGAACAATATAACAAAAAAATGAGATTGTAGAATTTGACTATGACTGACCAAAAAAAAAAAAAAATGATTGACATTCGAATTTTGACACCTACTAAACTTTAAAAAAAAAATCGGCTTTCAGCTTGATTGGTCAAACGGTTCGGCAGTTATCGTGGAAGATTACACACAGACACACAGACGCACAGACAGACCATACGCTTTTTAACGAAAAAAGTTTGCCCTATCGTCTACTTCGAATTGAGCGAAGCGATATTCGAAAAAATAAAATCAATCAATACAAAAAATACTTCAAATCAAAAATTTTTGGGGTATAGAAATCCTTAGAAAATTAATAATCCGGTAAAAATATCACGAAACTGACATATGAGGAAAATATAGTTGGAGTAAAGTCATAAAAAAATAAATGTACTTGTTACGTTTTTTGTGCCACCTTATATTTTTATTATTCCTTTAATCGGTCTATCTGATTACAGCTCGCTTCATATCCCTTCTCTAGATATCCCTTTCTTTTAGGTATTACTATAAAATGTCTTTCCCATGTTACCAACTCTCTTTCTTTGTCTCTTCAGTCAAAACAATTGACTTATATATCGTTTGTGCATTAAATTGAAAATTTTCATTCTTCCTCTCTTTATATAGGGGTTTTCCCGTTGTACTACATTTTTTCCATTGGACTATATTTTATCTCTTGGACTACATTTTTTCCCTTGGACTACATTTTTTCCTTTGGACTACGTTTTTTTGTACCAAGCTTGTGTTTCTTGGACTACAATTTTTCCTTTGGACTATGTTCTTCCTTTGAAACAGTTTTTCCTTTGTAACAGTTTTTCTTGGACTACATTTTTCCTGGACTACGTATTTCTTGGACTACATTTTTTCCTTTGGACTACGTTCTTTCTTTGGAACAGTTTTTCCTTTGGAACATTTTTTCTTGGACTACATTTTTCCTGGACTACGTATTTCTTGGACTACATTTTTTCCTTTGGCCTACGTTCTTTCTTTGGAACAGTTTTTCCTTTGGAACAGTTTTTCCTGGACTAAGTTTTTCCTGGATTACGTTTTTACTGGACTACGTATTTCTTGGACTACATTTTTTCCTATGGACTAATTTCTTCCTTTGGAACAGTTTTTCCTTTATAACAGTTTTTCCTGGACTACGTATTTATTTTACTACATTTTTTTCTTTAGATTACGTTTTTCCTTTGGAACAGTTTTCTTGGCCTACGTTTTACTAGACTACGCTTTTCTTGGACTACGTTTTTTTTCATCATAAAATAAACAAATATAATGTCTAATTTGAGTGTAATTTCCTTAACCCACAAAAAAAAGAAAGGATGGATTTTGAAATTTATCATAGTTTTTTTGTCAATTGTTTCTAATTGCATCAAAAAAAAATTAATTAGACTGGCGTCCAATTTTTTTTTTATTTAATATTTTATTTCTGATATATTTTAAATTCTACTCGTAAATAAAAGACTTGAGCTTCAATCACATTAATTATTTATTATCAACAAATTAAAGTATCATTTCAATTTTTTTTTTTTTTTTTTTATCCCATGTTGATTGATTGGGGGAGCACTTGTAGAGCCAATATATAAAAAACAACTTCAACTAAATAAATGTAACATGACCTGTAGAAAAAGATAATCATATTCGTTCTATGTGAAGCAACCATTGAGGTATTAACAAGAGCGATTATCCAGTAGGCTGTACTGGACAATTTGTTTAAAAAAATGAGTATAAAACTATTTAGTACTAGCGTACTAGCAGATAAATCATTAACCAGTGAAACCAAATGAAAAAGTATGAATTAAACATATGAGTAGGGTAATAGTGGCGGTTCTAACTATAACAGGAGGTGAGGTGATCCAGGGTCAAGGTCAATTGTCAAGGTTAAGGTCACCTCCAGTCATATTTAAAACCGTCATTATTACCCTACTCCCTTGGTGTTCAAACTTTCGCCACTTAGATAGGCAACCCACATTGAGAGTAACTTTGGCCTATTGGCAACATTGTAAAAAAGTAAAACCACATTCAACGACTTGACTTCAGATTGGTAACATGTCAAACAAAGAATAATTTTAATTAATCCACTCAATCCTTTAACAATAAATATTACAGTCCAGCGAATCAATAACAATAAATTCAGTTCATCAAGACATCTACACTTGGTTATAGCTAAAGCTCCAAGTATGTTAAAATGAATAACTATAAAATAATGAAGTGATTTGACTACAGTAATGACGACCAAGTCATAGAAGCAAAATTTATTATATACTATTTCGCAAAGTAAAAAATGGAAAGGAAGCTCATTTATAATAAAGAAAACACCGAGAAGCATAAGAAAGATCAATTACCATTTGACGAGCGCATCGGTAATGTAAATTTGATACATTTCCCGCCTCGGTATGTTATTTTCTATTACGTCCGATCGTATAATAAAAAAAATGATTACCTAACTATATTACAATTAAAATTTTTGGATCAAAGTAGACACGTTAAACTTGATTAATATCACCCGTGGATGAAAAAAGATATGGACAATGAGTGAAAAAAGCGAATAGCTCTAGTAAATTATACGGGAAATATGGATTCATCCTCTGGGAAATATGAACGTGATTGGATTGAAAAGGGGTTTGTCCAATTTAATTGAAGGCTAATCAATACCTAAATTGGCAAATATCAGGCGAAAGTGTGGCCTGGCGCAATTCCTCTTGTTCTCAAATTTCCTTCCAGTCGTTTATTTCTTGTCGCTGGAGTTATAAAGGGAATCTTTCATACATTGAAAAAACAAATTTCTAAAAACGAAATAAAAAATATTGCTATTTCCATTTTAGATTTTTAATAGATTTTTTTTTCGAACTATCAAAGTTAATTTGGTGTTTATATCATTTTTAAAAAATTCATACTTACACAAAATAAATTTTTATTTGTTTTCATTTGTTTTTATTTGTTTTCATTTGTTTTCGTTTATTTTCATTTGTTTTCGTTTGTTTTTATTAATTTTCGTTTATTTTCATTTGTTTTCGTTTATTTTAATTTGTTTTCGTTTATTTTCATTTGTTTTCGTTTGTTTCCATTTGTTTTCGTTTGTTTTCATTTGTTTTCCTTTGTTTTCATCTGATTTCGTTTGTTGTTATTTGTTTTCGTTTATTTTTTAATAATTAATAGAGGGCAGTGGGACAAAAAAATAATGGTTAAATTTCGTAAAGAAAAAGTGGGGCAACAAACACAAATGGTAAAAAAAAAGTAGAGTGGGAAAAGAAGGAAGAAAAAGTGCGGAACAAAACAAAAGTTGCAAAGAGGAGGGGAAAAATAGGGCAAAAAATACAATTGACAAAAAGAGGGGGGAGTGGTGCAAAAAAACAATAGTTAAATTGGGGCAAAACAAAGACAAAAAAATGTGGGGCAAAAAACAAGTAGGGAAAGTCGAAGCAAAAACAGATTAGAGCAAAAAAAAAATGGAGCAAAGAAAATGGGGCAAAAAATAATATTTGTAAAAAAAATTGGAAAAAACACAAGTGGGAAAACTGGAGTGGGAAAAAAATGCGACAAAAAACACGTAATGAGTAAATTAGGGCAAAAAACAACGAATAAAAAAAGAGAAAAAATGGGTAAACAATACAAATGAGAAAAAGTGGGGCAAAAAAATAATGGTTAAATTTCATAAAGAAAAAGTGGGACAACAAACACAAGTGGTAAAAAAAAAGTAGAGTGGGGAAAGAAGGAAGAAAAAGTGCGGAACAAAACAAAAGTTACAAAAAGGAGGGGAAAAATAGGACAAAAAATACAATTGACAAAAAGAGGGGAGAGTGATGCAAAAAAAACAATAGTTAAATTATGGATAAAAGTGGGGCAAAACAAAGACAAAAAAAGTGGGGCAAAAAACAAGTAGGAAAAGTCGAAGCAAAAACAGATTAGGGCAAAAAATTGGACAAAGAAAATGGGACAAAAAATAATATTTGTAAAAAAACTGGAAAAAACACAAGTGGGAAAAAGTAGGGCAAAAAACTGGAGTGGGAGATAAAATGGGCCAAAAAACAAGTAATGAGAAAAAATAGGGCCAAAAACAACAAATAAAAAAGGAGAAAAAATGGGTAAATAACACAAATGAAAAAGTGGGGAAAAAATGTCGTTAAAGTTGGGCAACACAAAGACAAAAAACATGAGGCGAATAAAACAAAAAAAAAGAGAAAGTCGGGCCAAAAAAAGCGGGGAAAAAAGTATAACAAAAATGGTGGAAAAAATTGGACAATGAAATGGGAAAAAAATAATAGTTACAAAAAAGGAGGCAAAATACACAAGTTGTAAAAAAGTGGAATAACAAACTTGAATGGGAAAAATATAAGAGAAAGTGGGGCAAAAAACAATTTGCAAAGAATGTCCCAAAACATATCAGTAAAAAGAAAAAGTGGAGCAAAACAAAGACAGAAAAAGCGGGGCAAACAAAAATAAAAAAGTGGGAAAAGTGGAGCCAAAAAATGTTGTAAAAAAAAGATTATGACAAAATGAGACAAAAAACACAAATGGGAAAAAAGTGGGGTAAAACAACAAAACAAAATAGTGGGATAAAAAAAAAGTGAGAGATAAATACAATTATGTTGTTTTGAATTACTTAGTTTTACAGAAATACAATATTTTATATTGATTTATTGTATTTTTAGCCAAAATTATTTGAAAGTCGCGGATAAATTATAGTATTATACTCGCATATAATGACTAATATGCACTCGTGAATAAAAGTCATCATTATATGCTCGTTGAATAATATACTATTATTTTTAGGTATTCGCATTAGAAGTACATCACCGTATAGATTTAACTCGAGAAGTACAGTCGCTGGATATTCAGGAAATTATGGATTTAACGAAACCGGATCTAGAAGGGCCAGTAGTTCGGTCAGTCAGGTAAAAAACGAAAACTACTAATATTACTTTAGAAGAGTCTATCTAGAGGGCCAGCGTTTCACTTTAACTTAAAAGTTTGATTATTCATCACTATGATACACTGTGGTCAAATGGTAACGTGTGCGTTGAAAGTTATTTCTTTTTTTTAATACACAGACTAGATTTAGATAGTCAAGACTCTTTTTAAAAAAATAAATTAAAATATACAAGTTAGATTTAGATATTCCAGACTTTTTTTAATAAAATAAATTAAAATACACAGGTTAATTAATTAATTTCAGTTTATAACCTCTGAAAACAAAATGGCTCTTATATATTCAGACAATTTTTGGGAGACAAAATGGACGCTGTCTCTTGTTATTACTTTACTTAATATTTATTCTTTATTATAAGGTTTCTGGTGATGAACAGCGACGGTTGTGTGTGGACCATAATAATGCCGAGACGCATAGTACCAATATTACTTTATCGCTTACTACTTATGGAAGTGTTGCATATCAATTAAAAGATGCTAATTTAGAAGCTAATGGGACCTGTGACTTTGTTTGCAAAGCATTAGATATTGTTAATAAGACTGGTAAGTATATATATTATATTCTCTTAAAAAATCCCATATAGAATAGGCTAGCGCATAGAAAATAAATTACAAATGTTACATTTTAAGAGGCATGGGAAGCGCGTCATCAACTTCGAATTTTCTCCCGCTTCCTACCGCTTCAAATTATACCGAAAACTATATATTTTTCTATAGAGTAAGACACTATACCAGGTGTCCGCCCGAAATAGGGGGAATAATAATAGTATATGATGTTACTACTCCAACGTGATATTCGCCGCCCCCATCCCACTACGCTTAAATTCTGAAGGGCCATTGAAAATTACAATTTTATTGCTATTGGGATATTGTAACCAATTTAATAAATTTACAATTACCTAACCCGAAATTTGTATTTTTAGCTTTACTAGTGTCGCCAAGTGGTCGAAATTCGACCGTAATTGATTAAAATTTAAAGATTACGTCTATACCGATTTTTTTTCTTTTTTCCTGTTTTTTAGTATTCTCCAATTTTTTCTTATTCTATTCAATTTTTTCATGTTTTTTCTATTTTCCCCCATTTTTTCTATTATTGTATATATTTACCAATTTTTCTCTATTTTTTTTTTGTTTTTTTCTATTTATCTTGGTTTTTTCCATTTTTTCCCAATTTTTTATTTTGCATATATTTCTCTAGTTTCCCTAGTGTTTCCTATTTTTTCTTATTTTTTTTTAATTTTTTCTCGTCTATTCTGTCAATAATAATTTCTATCTTTAAGCATTTTGCTTATTTTTCTCTGGTTTTCCTATTTTTTTCTATTTTTTTACATTGTTTTATTTTTGCTTATTTTTACATTTTTTCCTATTTTATATTATTTTTTTACCAATTTTCTATTTTTTTCTATAACTCCCTGTTTCTTTTTTCTTCTTTTTTTTTATTTTGCCGATTTTTCGTTATTTTCTCAATTTGTCTCAATTTTTTTTTTTAGCTATTTTTTCTATTTTTTCCTGTTATTTAATTTTTTTCTCTTTTGCCTATTTTTCTCTATATTTTCTACTTTTTCCAATTATTTTTAATGTTTTTCCTTATTTTCCCAATTTTTTCTCATTTTCATATTGTTTCCTAGTTTTTCCTGTTTTTTTTTATCATTTTCATTGCTTTTCTCTGGATTTTCTTATTTTTCCTATTTCATACTATTTTTTAATTTTTTTTTCTATTTTTTTACATTGTTTTATTTTTGCTTATTTTTACATTTTTTTACTACTTTTCCTATTTTATATTATTTTTCTATTTTTTTACCAATTTTCTATTTTTTTCTATAACTCCCTGTTTCTTTTTTTCTTGTTTTTTTTTTCTATTTTGCCGATTTTTCGTTATTTTCTCTATTTGTCTCAATTTTTTTTTTAGCTATTTTTTCTATTTTTTCCTGTTATTTCATTTTTTTCTCTTTTGCCTATTTTTCTCTATATTTTCTACTTTTTTCAATTATTTTTATTTTTTTTTCCTTATTTCCCTATTTTTTCTCATTTTCATATTGTTTCCTAGTTTTTCCTGTTTTTTTTTAATCATTTTCCCTGCTTTTCTCTGGATTTTCTTATTTTTCCTATTTCATACTATTTTTTAATTTTTTTTCTATTTTTTACATTGTTTTATTTTTGCTTATTTTTACATTTTTTTACTACTTTTCCTATTTTATATTATTTTTCTATTTTTTTACCAATTTTCTATTTTTTTCTATAACTCCCTGTTTCTTTTTTTCTTGTTTTTTTTCTATTTTGCTGATTTTTCGTTATTTTCTTTATTTGTCTCAATTTTTTTTTTTAGCTATTTTTTCTATTTTTTCCTGTTATTTCATTTTTTTCTCTTTTGCCTATTTTTCTCTATATTTTCTACTTTTTCCAATTATTTTTAATTTTTTTCCTTATTTTCGCAATTTTTTCTCATTTTCATATTGTTTCCTAGTTTTGCCTGTTTTTTTTTTTATCATTTTCCCTGCTTTTCTCTGGATTTTCTTATTTTTCCTATTTCATACTATTTTTTAATTTTTTTTTTTCAATTTTTTACCATTTTTTACTATTTTTTCTATATTTCCCTGCATCTTTTTTTCCATTTTTTCTATTTTGCCTATTTTTCAGCATTTTCCCCATTTTCTCCCAATTTTTTTACGTTTTCCTATTTTGTCTATTTGTTTTAACTATTTGCTCTATTTTTTTTATTTTTCCCTCTGATTTCATTTTTTCCTATTTTCTCTACTTTCGCCTATTTTTCTCTATATTTTTTATTTTTTCCAATTATTTTCTATTTATTTATCAGTTTCTCTGGTTTCCTCTGGCTTTCCTTATTTTTCCTATTTTATACAATTTTTTTCAATTTTTTACCAATTTTCTATTTTGCCTATTTTTATCCAGTTTCCCCATTTTCTCTAATGCTCCAATTTTTTTTTACTTTTTCCTATTTTGTCTACTGTAAAATTATAATTTTTTTTGTTGCAGTTGTGGTAACAATTGTTTTGGTTTGTTTGACGCTTGTACCAATATTTATGCTTATTATGGGTAAGTACTATTTTTCTTTCTATAATGATCCTTTTTATGAACCAAAAGTGGATTCGTGACGTCAAGTTCATTAAAATTAGATATGGCATCGTTGTAGAACATCAATTGTGACGTATCACATTTGTCATTTAATATTTAGATAATCTTCAACAGAGCAGAATATTATGAGATCTGTTCTCTCTCTTCAGCTCTTTTTCTAGAAAATATCTCATATGAGATTGGCAGCCATTTGTGAAAATATTTTATTTGGAAATTACTGTTCAGTGTGAATCGAAAATACCGGATATATTCAACTTAAAATACAAGAAAAACCCAAAACGTTAAATATTAATTCTTGAAAACAAATAATTTAGTACTAGGTAAATTGTTCCAATAAAAGAGCGAAAAAAAAAATAAGACAAAGAAAACATTAACCTCAAATATCATAACGGTCATTGTCTTTGAGATTTGCGATGTTGCCAATGATTACTCTTCACCAAAACGAAGATGCGTTCAGAAACTTTGAATAGAGATCAATTATAAATCAACGTGACGTCATGGGTACACTTTTAAATGCAATATTTTTTTGAAACAAAAAATATATGATCAAATTCTAAGTTAAATGGATGTTTCATATGATATACAGGGTGATTCACGACCGACGCCAAGGAATTTTATATTCGTAAACTTCTATTACAGTGGTATTATGTAAGTCAATAAGGACTACATTTTAAAAATATTTGTAAATATACAGGATGCTCTAGGAAAGTGATTCATATGAAGGTCATATATTTTTTTAAATGGAATACCCTATATTTTATTACATTTTTATATTCGTCCGTGGCGTCTGTCGTGATTCACCCTGTATATAAGTTTTGGAATTTATTGTTATGTACATAAAAAGTATTTATACAAACGGGAAAAAAAATTGTTATGTAATGGAAAAATACGTGTACTTTAAAATTTCCTAATTCCGTTAATTTTTTTTTGTGTCACTTTTTACATTTAATGTAAATTTTTAACATCCCTTGGTCAAGTTACATATCTTTAAATTTGCTATTCTGGAAATATATTTCGATTTTAATAACCCAGCTTAAAACTTCCATTGACCTATATCCTTTTATTTTTACCTCGTCCTTACAATTGTTTTGTTAGTATTGTTTATGCTTTCCCAAAATTGTTTTGTTTATTTTTTTTCCATTGTTTATGCTTATAAAATATTCCTCTGATCTCTCCTCTACGTATACTTTTGTTTTCTGTTCATTTATTTTTAATCCATTTTATATAGCAGCTTTTTCTAAAAATTTTTAACGACTTCTCTAATTAGGACGTGCCTTTGTATATCATTTTTTCTGTTAAAACAAAGTTGAATAATATAGTTGATAATGGTTCACTTTTTACTTTAAAGTAAAAATTAAAATGAGTATATATAAAATTGCTATTCCCTTTTGAAGAAAAACTACAATTTTTTTTTAATATTAGGATTTACATTTTGTAACTATCATTAACCAAAACTACACTCGACGTACGTTTCGCTAATTGTTCTAATGGTGCTAACATTGTTAGCGAAACATTCGCCGAGTGTTTTTTTTTTAGTTACAATATTCTTTAACAAATCATTTGTAATAATATACTTAGTTATAAAAAAAAATTCAAATGTATATGAAAGTTATCGAATTTATTAATTTTGATTAGTACAGTTTATAAGATTTATTATTAATTATTAAATTTTGTAAAAAAAATAAATGAACGGTGGAAAAAAATAATATACTCTGTTCCAGAACCTACGCAGCTTATCTACTAATTTTTCAATTTTATATTTTGTTATTGATTAAAATAGTTTATAAGATTTAGAAATCTTCAAAAATAAAATTTTAAAATTGATAATAAATTTAAAAAAAATTATTTATACTGGGTGGTCCGACCAAAAACTGAAGACTTTTTTAAAATCTATTTTCACAGTGAGATTTGTATCAGAAAAGACAACAATTCAAAAATATTTTTAATTATACAGGATGCTCCAGGAAAGTGAAACATATGAAGGTCATATTTTTTTTAAAATGGAACACCCTATATTTTTTTACGCACCCTGTATACATTTTGTTCTTACGCCATCGAGTAGAACTCAAAGAGTCAAGATAGGGACATGTAAGCCGTTTTATCCGATTTTATGTCTTTTGTCCGGAGCAATCACTTAAATTTGAAAAAATGCGATTTTCAATTGTCTATAACTTCAAAACTATTTACTGTAGAATATAAGTGAAATATGTTTTTGAAATCAATTTCTCGGAACGAGTCTAAAAATATAAAAACATATAGGGTGTTCCAATAAAAAAAAATATGACCTTCAGATGTTTCACTTTCCTGGAGCATCCTATATAGAGCTCGATTATTTTGAGATGAGTACATTTCGTCATAATGTGCAGAAACCAATTTGAGTTTGTAGGCGTGGTCAGAGAGCTTTAACTGTGGTCCGAGTCGCCTGTCGCTCATGAAATTTGGATTCAGTAGCGTAGTGTTACTTATTTACCTATACTTGTTGCATTTATTTAGCTATTTTGACTTTTCTTGCGTTTTTCTGCTTCGATTTGTATGTCTATCTATATAAACTTTAATTTAATTCATTATGTGTATTTTGGTAAGTACATTTAAATACAACTAAATAATAATCTAAGACGAAACCGTACATTCTGAAATATTTTAAATCCCTTCTAAGCCTTTAATTTGTATCCTATTTTTATCATATTTTCAAAAATGCTAATCTAATGAAACCTAAATTTTTAGCTTGTTCTTCGAAATGGAACAAAAAAATTATTAGGCAGAAAGGGCCAAGTTCTTCAAAGCCAAGCCAAGGAAATAATTTCACGCCTGTTAAACTTTATGAAAAACGAGGCTAAAGATGGTTCATTAAAAACCATATTCCGTATGATGCTAAAATGACCAAACCAGAACTGTACACATTAATTAAAGCTCACAGACCCCCGCCGAATTTTCTTTTAGATGATCTTCTTGAAGAAAATGGTCACAAAGTATTACGGTTGCCTCCGTATCACCCTGAACTAAATCCCATCGAAAAAATATGGGCCACGGTAAAAAAATTGGGTGGGTCAACATAATACAACATTTAAGTTGGATGATGTTGAAAAATTAGCAAGAAAAAATTTGAAAGCATAACGTCGGAAGAATGGGAAAACGTGGTGGACCATTCCGCAAAATATGAGGATGCATATATTCAAAAAGAACATCTGATGGATGAATATACAGATTCACTCATATTTTGCGTCAATACGGGGTCATCCGATGAGTGGGATTCCGACCTTTCGGACTTCGAAGATAGTGATAGAAACAGTTAAAATTCTAAACATTTTAATAAAATATAAATTATTTATTTAAACTTTTAGTTGTTTTATTACTTTAAAGTTTAACAGCAATTTAACTAACAAATAGTTAAAATTTTAAATGCTAATTTTTATTTTCAATTTAAAATATTTTATTAATGTACACACGCCACTGCTAAAATATCAGATACCCCTACCGCAGCAGATTTGAACTTAGCGCCATAAAATAAGGTCCACAAAGTTTATGACGTGTTGCGCCAACTGGGGCGTGGCCAAAACTAAATGTACTCATCTCAAAATATTCGAGCTCTAATTTAAAATATTTTTAGATTATTATCTTTTCTGTTTTAAATCTCAGCGTGAGAGTACATTTATTTGAATCTTGTTTATGGTTTGTAGTAGAAAAAATATTTGTACTAAATAGCAATTTTTTTCCAGGTTTCCAGTTTTTGCGTGATTGTCCTAGAGAACCAAATATACCGATATACATGGTAGTAGGAGGTAGCGTTGGTTGTCTTAAAATGGGTCTAACTCTTTGGTCCCAATTCCATAATAACCGAACTGGAAATACCGCTATGAACGCCACTTCGATTATATCAAAAGTAGCATCTATAGGACTAACGATTCTTCTAATGGCCTGGTTCGCTTTAGGAAATTACTGGATTTTTAGAATAATATGGCCTGATTATTCGCCTACGCTATTCGAGCCGAATAAATGGTGTCACAAAACCCTTTACGTTTTCGCGCTTGTCCATTTGTGCATCGTTTATACCCTTTTAGGAGCAGTTGTGATGCTTGTTGTTATCCTCGCTACATGTCAATTATTTGGATGCTCTTGGCTTGGACCGGGCAGATACAAATAGCAAAACCCGACCGATTATTTTGAATTATGGGATGTACCAAGAACTTATCATTAATTGCTCAATACATATATAATATATATATATATATTTATACATGGTGCGCCAATTATTTCCACTCGATCTCTAGCACCGAAACTAAAAGAGATATCAACAAGATTTTTTGTAGGGATAGACAGTGTCACTCGGACTACAATTTTAAAATATTTTGATGTATACAGGATTATGTCATCTGATTCTACTTAATATTAGCTTTACGGTAGTTTTTTGTATTTGTAAATCCGACGCGGCGTTGTCAAGTTATTCCTATTTTAAGCAGATTTAATGAAAAAACAGCACTTCAGAAATATTAGCACAAAAACCACATTTTTTAAAAAATTCCTCAAAAAAGCTACCATGATGTAAATGAAACATGCACCTATCACAATAATGACACAACATCTTCACCTGTTGCACAGGGTGTTTGCCGATGGCGTGCCAATAGTCAAAGTTTTCAAATTGGAATAACTTAAATTTTTCAAATGGGACACCCTGTATATTTTTCTTTAGTTAGAAGCTCTCCCAAATACGCATTAAAAAAAATCGGCTGTGTCACCCCAGGACTTTCCCGGCTCGTCTATAGAGAATAGGTTATTTATTATTATTATTTTAATTACAAAATACTAAGAATTAATATTTCAATGTTGGTAATGACATAAGCTGCGCATGCGCACGTTATATATCATAGTGCTACAATTAGGCTCTCCTAAAATCATGTGTGAAAACTATTGGGAATTCGGGAAAAATTTTCATACAATAGTTTTAGGGAATTTTAAATGTGTATTTTTCTCGCCATCTAGCGGCGAAACTATGAGGAATTCGATAAAAGTTAAAGAAAATTTGATGCTTTACAACTTTGCACAAAAAAATTTTGCACTCAAAATCAAGAAAAACTAGAGAAAACATACATGCACATTTTTTAAGCGCCTTCTAGTGGCGCAACTATTGGAGATTTTAGAAAAAAGTTTGAGACAAAAGTTATAGAGAATTTTATGCTCTAAAACTTTGTACTACAAAATTTTGTACTAAAGTACATTGTTTGTCCTCAAAATCAAAAAAAACTAGAGAAAACCTACATGCACATTTTTTACGCGCCCTCTAGTGGCGCAACTATTGGAGATTTTAGAAAAAAGTTTGAGACAAAAGTTATAGAGAATTTTATGCTCTAAAACTTTGTACTACAAAATTTTGCACCAAAGTACATTGTTTGTCCTCAAAATCAAGAAAAACTAGAGAAAACCTACATGCACATTTTTACGCGCCCTCTAGTGGCGAAACTATTGGAAATTCTGGAAAAAGTTTGAAACAAAAGTTATAGAGAATTTTATGCTCTAAAACTTTGTACTACAAAATTTTGTACTAAAGTACATTGTTTGTCCTCAAAATCAAGAAAAACTAGAGAAAACCTACATGCACATTTTTTACGCGCCCTCTAGTGGCGCAACTATTGGAGATTTTAGAAAAAAGTTTGAGACAAAAGTTATAGAGAATTTTATGCTCTAAAACTTTGTACTACAAAATTTTGCACCAAAGTACATTGTTTGTCCTCAAAATCAAGAAAAACTAGAGAAAACCTACATGCACATTTTTACGCGCCCTCTAGTGGCGAAACTATTGGAAATTCTGGAAAAAGTTTGAAACAAAAGTTATAGAGAATTTTATTCTCTAAAACTTTGTACTACAACATTTTGCACTAAAATGTATTGTTTGTCCTCAAAATCAAGAAAAACTATAGAAAACATACATGCACATTTTTTACGCGCCTTCTAGTGGCGCAACTATTGGAAATTTTGGAAAAGACTTAAGAAAAAAAATTGTAGGTAATTTTATGTTCTAAAACTTTGTACTTCAACATTTTGCACTAAAATGTATTGTTTGTCCTTAAAATTTAAATAAAGCAAAAAATTGTTACATGTATATTTAACCAATGTCGGTCTTGAGGACCCTCCACTGTACCAATTTAAACCAAAAACTAATGGTCGCATTCTAGGCACACACCGACCATCCATACCAAATTTCAGCTTGATTGGTCAAACGGTTCGGCAGTTATCGTGGAAGATTACACACAGACACACAGACAGAACATACGCTGGAAATGGTCTCAATCTTCTTGGGGGACCTCAAAATGGATATTTCCATCGATATCTCAATTTTTTTTTTTGCTCGTTCACCTTACTTTCCCTTTGATGATATAAAATATAGGGTTTTGCACATCTAACTTTACCATTTACTTTTAAAAGTGACGTTAAGTGACAAACAACATATTTTACACAATTTTTAATAAGTACAAAATTTGACAAAGTTTAATCGTAAGAAAACTACAATAGTGAAAGTTAAACTTTATAGTAGGTGTTCAAAATGTCTTCCATTTTCATCTATACATTTTCTTGCCCTTTCTTTCATTGATTTACGCACATCTCTTAGCATTGCAGGGGTCACCTGTCTAAATACTGCAGTAATTCTTTGTTTCATATTTTCTTTTGTGGTAACCACTTCTTTGTAAACAATATTTTTAATAAAACCTCACAAGAAAAAATCGCAAACTGTAAGGCAAGGCGATCTAGTAGGCCAATTTATAGGTCCTCCCCTTCCTATCCAACGATCCTAAAATTAACTATTTAACCAATGGCGAACTCTAATTGGTAATGTGGTGCGGCACCATTTAATTAAAACCACATTCCGTTGCGATAATTTTGAGGCACATTTTGCAAAAGATTTCTAAAATCAAGTTCTAAAAAATTAAAAAAAATAGCTCCATTTACAGTCCCAGTGAATAAAACTTTGTTTAAAAAGTTACGCTCTGTATTTATCTTGTTTATTAACTATCTACAGTATTCCACTCTACGCGCGAAATCACGTGGTAACAATTCTTGGTGAAGCTGGATATGATAAGGGTGATATTTATTATTTTTTATTATGCGTCTAATTGTGGTATTGGAAATATCTAACTGATTGCTTAATTGCCTTGTGCTTATATTGGGATCTTCAACTATACTGATCATTACTTTATATTCGTTGTCAATAGTAACAGCTGTAGCCTCACGTGAATGTTTTTCATACTTGACGGTTCCTTTTATATCAAATATATTCTTTAAATTCTCAAAAGTATCCTTTTGTGGATGACGTCTTTCTGGGTATCTTTAACGATAGACCCTACTAGCAAGAAACGCATTTTTTTGACATTCACCCAGTATCCATAGCACATCAATATTTTCTTGAACACTATAATTCTTATTAAAATCCATTTTTTATACACAATACCGATTAAATATAATAGACGTGATACAATAGAAAATTTTATGTTGACAATTAATGCCATAACAAAATATACCTACTGTCATTTTCATAGGTAACTTGATTTCTTATTAAAAATTGTGTAACATATGTTGTTTGTCACTAAACGTCAATTATTAAAGTAAATAGTAAAGTTATATGTGCAAAACCCTATATTTTTTTAATGCCTATTAGGGAGAGCTTCTAACTGAAGAAAAATATACAGGGTGTCCCATTTGAAAAATTTAAATTATTGCCATTTGAAAACTAGACTATTGGCACGCCATCGGCAAAAAACCCTGTGCAACAGGTGAAGATGTTTTATCATTATTGTGATAGGTGCATATTTCATTTACATCATAGTAGCTTTTTGGAGGAATTTTTTAAAAAATGTGGTTTTTGTGCTAATATTTCTGAATATTTTTTCATTAAATCTGCTTAAAATAGGAATAACTTGACAACGCCGCGTCGAATTTACAAATACAAGAAACTACCGTAAAGCTAATATTAAGTAGAATCAGTAGACATAATCATATATAGGGTGTTCAATTAAAAAAAACAAATTAATTTTCATTCCACAAAAATCAGCCACCCTGTATACATCAAAATATTTTAAAATTGTAGTCCGAGTGACACTGTCTATCCCTACAACAAATCTTGTTGATATCTCTTTTAGTTTCGGTGCTAGAGATCGAATGGAAATAATTGGCGCACCCTGTATATAGTGTGACGGCTGCTGGCTACTATTTTTAAGATGTGTTAGAGTGAAAATTATATAATTAAAATTTATATCACTTGTGTTGCTTCCAATTTCGTTAAGTTTATACTTATTATATTGTTTTTATAATCAAAAGATATATTCATATTTTGCATTATTGTAAAAGTATTTGGTAAAAATTTGCACCTGGTATATTTTTCATGAATAAAATGTTTAAAAGTTATTTTTTTTTTATTTATAAAATTACGACTTGCTTACTAAAAATATTCCATTCAAAATAAGGAAAAATGGGGAAAATTAGAAAAAGAATGCGGAAAAATAAAAAATTGGAAAAAAGGAAAAATAGGGGAAAATGGAAAAAAATAGAAAAAAAAACTGGAAAAAAACAAGAGAAAATAGGGTAAAATGGGAAAAATTACTTAAAAAGTAGAAACAAATTTGGAAAAAAAAAAAAAAATCCTATCGGTAAACTTTCATCCTTCCCCACTCTACGATATGGTCAGATCGAAAAAAGTTTCAAACAAATAAATTTTATAATAATTAGGACGTGAAAAAAGTCTTATGACCTGTTTCAATATTTTTAAAAATAGCGGAGATATGAATTTTTGGAAATTTTAACCCCCTCCAATTCCATCCCCTTAGGTCCGATTAAAAAAGTTTCAGACAAATTAATTTTATAATAATAATTAGAATATAAAAAAGTTTTATGAGCTGTTTCGATATTTTTGAAAATGGGAGAGATATAATTTTTTTGAAATTTCAACCCCCTTCAATTCTATTCAGTCAGATGAAAAAAAATAATAATTAGAACATAAAAAAACTCTTGTGACCTGTTTCAATATTTTTGAAAATGGCGGATATAATTTTTTTGAAATTTCAACCCCCTCCAGGTCCACCCTAGTGGGTCGGATGAAAAAATATAGCAAAAAATTATAAAAAATCGCAAAAAATACCAAAATATCGCAGAAAAATCGAAAAATTGGAAAAATAGGAGGAATAAGAAAAAATTTTAAAAAAAATAGGAAAAAAACGAGAACATCAATAAGAAAAAAATGAGGAAAAATTGGTAAAAAATCGAAAAAGCCGCAAGAAATAAGAAAAGCAGAAAAAATAAATAAAAGACAAAAAAACAAAAACGAGAAACAACTAAATAAACTGAAAAAATCGAAAAAAAAAAGAAAAAAACATAAAAACGAGAAAAAACTAGTAAAAACTATAAAATTAAAAAATTAGAGAAAATCATAACAAGTCAGAAAAAAAAAATCGGAAAATATTGGAAAAAAATTGTAAAAAACGCAAAAAAATCCTCAAAAAATGAAAAATAAGTCGTAAAAAACGCAAACCATCAAAAAATATCGCAAAAAATCACAAAAAAATTGCACAAAATTTCAAAAAATCGCAAAAAATCGCAAAAATATTGCAATAAAATTAAAAATCAGAAAACAAGCAAAAAATTTTTTTTGCGATTTTTTCTCATTTTTTAGATTTTCTTGCGTTTTTTTACGATATTTTTCGATTGCTTGTGGTTTTTGTGACTTCTTTTTCGTTTTCTTTGTCTTAGAAATTTTATATCTGGTAACACTGCCTACAACTAAGAAAGAAGGAAAAGAGTGACACTGACATTTATTATTTAATTTTTTTTTTATTAAATAGATATTTCTAATATTTCCAGAAATTTATAAAATTAATGTTTACATTAAGTATTTACCTTTGCATTTCGACTAATTTTTAATATCTTTTTCACGTTCCATTAAAATTATATTATTTAAGTGAAATAACGTATAACGTAATTCACGTGCCTCTAATTTAATATATCGCGGCACGTTAGCGTGCCTGTAGTCACAGCGTATTAAAAAATTTAAAAAAATACCCCTAAAATTGCAGTAAAAAACTCTATGATTGTGATTTTTTTTTAAATTTTAATCCATAAATTGTAGAATTCATATTTTTTTTTTGAAATTTAATACAAGTTTAAAAAAAAAATTGAATAACTTTTAAAATATTAAAAATAGTAAAATGGGATTTATACCATTCGATAGGTAATATAATACTCTAAATTTAGAAAATATTTTAGTCTCTTCGAATTTAACATGGTAATTATTATAACCAACATAAAAAAAAATAATTTTTTTCGTCCTTTTGTTTTATCGAAAATGGTAAAACAAATGAAAAAAATCGGTTGTGTCGCCCCAAAACTTTCCCGGCAAGTCCAATTTCGTGACATTTCGTGACATTGCATCTATCACTTTTTGATAGTGACACTTCCGTTTGACAGATGTCGTACAAAAAATTTCAGCTCAATCGGTTTAAACCTGTGGCCTCTATCGTGTAAGAATACACACAGACATTTGAGGGAAACCAAAATGGATATTTCCATTTTTATCTCGAATTTTTTTTTAGCTCGTTCACAATACTTTGCGTTCTCGGAGGTGGATCGGGAAAGTAAAAACTCAAAAAATCTCAAATGTAAAAAAATCTCAAATCGCAAAAAAATTCAAAAATCTCAAAAATAAAAAAATCTCAAAATAGGTAAAATACCTCAAAACCACAAAAAATTTCAAAAATCAAAAAATCTTCAAAATATTTTCAAAAAAAATGTCAAAAAATTTTTAGACGGTTCAAAAACATGTCAGAAATCTCCAAAAATTCTTTAAAAATCTAAACATTCACAAAGAATCTCAAAAAATTTAAAACGTCAAATTTCAAAATATTTAAAATAGTAAATGTCTCAGAAACTCAAAAATTTGATCAAAAAATCTCTAAGAATTCAAAGAAGCCAAAAAATCTCAAAAGCTCAAAAGCTCTCAAAAACTCTTTAAAAATCTCATAAAATCTCTAAAAAATCTCAAAAATCTCAAAATATTCAAAGAGTCTTAAAAACTCGAATGAATTTCAAAAAAATTTCAAAAAATCTTAAAAAATCTGAAAAAACCAAAAAATCTTAAAACACTTCAAAACATTCTCAAAAAAATCTATAATTTTTAAAAAATCTAAAAAGTCCCAAACAATCTCAAAAAATCTCAAAAAAACTCAAAAAACCTCTAAAAATCTCAAAAATCTCAAAAAACTCAAAAAACTTAAAAAATCTCAAAAACAAATTGAAAAAAAAAATTGACAAAATTCTTGAAAAATCATTGAAAAAATGCTGAAAAATCCTCATCTTTGATTTTTAGGGATTTTTCAAGGATTATTCAAGGATTTTTTATTGGTTTTTCGAGGAATTTTGGACTATTTTTCAAAGATTGTTCAATGATTCTTGTAGTATTTTTCAAGAATCTTTTCATGCATTTTGCAACAATTTTTCAAAGATTATTTAACGGGGTTTCAAGGATTTTTTTAATTCGTTTTTAGTAGGTAGGTATAAGTATTTTTTAAAAGCGTTTTTTAATGATTTTTCATGGATTTTTGAAGGATTTTTAAGGATGTTTCATGGATTTTTCAAGGATTGAAAAAACGTTGAAAAATCATTGAAAAATGCTTGAAAAATTCTCGAAAAATCCTTGAGAAGTACTTGAAAAATCCTGTAAAAATCTTTGAATAATTCTAAAAAATGTCTTAAAAACACTTAAGAAATTGTTAAATAACAATTTTTTAAGGAGTTTTGGAGTGTGTTTCAAACATTTTTGTAGGATTTTTAAGGATTTTTCCAAAATTTTTTAATGATTTTTCAAGGATTGTTTAAGGATTTTTCAAGGATTTTTCAATTTAATGTTGTTTTTTTTTAAGGAATTTGGAGTATTTTTCAAAAATTCTTGTAGGATTTTTCACGTACTTTTCAAGGGCTTTTCCAGAATTTTTAATGATTTTTTAAGGATTGTTCAAAGATTTTTCAACAATTTTTTCATGGATTTTTTAATTTATCGATTTTTTAAACAATTTTGGACTATTTTTCAAAGATTCTTGTAGGATTTTTCAAGTACTTATGAAGGATTTTCCAGGATTTTTTAATGATTTTTCAAGTACTTATGAAGGATTTTCCAGGATTTTTTAATGATTTTTCAATGACTTTTCAAGGATTGTTTAAGGATTTTTCAATTTAATGTTGTTTTTTTTTTATGAAATTTGGAGTATTTTTCAAAAATTCTTGTAGGATTCTTCACGTACTTTTCAAAGGCTTTTCGAGAATTTTTAATGATTTTTTAAGGATTGTTCAAGGATTTTTCAACAATTTTTTCATGGATTTTTTAATTTATCGATTTTTTAAAGAATTTTGGACAATTAAGGGATTATATTACATCTAGAGCTTGGTGCTCAATTGGCTCATACCCGATTTGAATTTTGCATTGAATTATCTTTTCCCTGATGTGCCATATATGGTATTTTCCCTATTTAAATTTTAAAGTTGAGGGGCGAGGAGTGAAGGGGGTTAACGTTAGAGTGATGTTTGTTATCAAAAATTTTGTCCCCCTCAAATCAAAAATCGACGTGTCTCGCCATTTTTGCCAAAAATTATTGGATAAGCCTAAATCGGGGGTGGAAACTTTTTAAAAAAAACACCCTGTATAAAACCAATGGATCTTCCCTTGACGACTGGTTAACAATTAAAATCAGCAAGATCTGTTTAGCCATAAGAGTTATTGTTGTAAATCCATAATAACGTTCAATTGTTGACTATTGTCGCATAGGCCATTAGCAAGTAATCAGAAAATTGCACTTAACGTGTGGGAAAGATGAAACATTCCCAGCGGGATGTTAAGTAAAAAGGGCATATGTTCGGCCACACGACCCTATAACAAGGTTGTCGAAAACAGCAGCACTAGAACGCGTGTCACTACGCCTAATTGGGCGTTTTTTTAATACGATTTTCTATCTCATCATTGGTGGTTAATTTGAAGTGAATGCCTCGCTAATTTTGACTAAATGTGTATGTCAAAAACAAAAACGGTTATTTTGAATCTAACATGTGTGTAACTTTTAAACATACTGCGGATTAACTTAACCGTAACGTAATATATATTTATTTTGAAACTCATTACAAAAGACGATATTAATATTTTATGCATACACATAAAAGTAGCTTTTCATCAGTTAACAATATGTATGTTACATTTATATTTATTTTTAGTATCTGTGCCCTTTGGGCTGCGTTTCGTTTCATTGTTAAAACTTGATATGAAATATTAGCAAACAAGGTCTTATATGATCCTTCGGTATTATTTAAGGGTAGGTAAAATGTTATATAAAGCACAGAGAGGTTAAGAAGAAGAGTAAATATTAAAAGTAATAAGGATATAGTTGATTTTAATTTTTCGCAACATATAAAGGTTTATTAAAAAAAAAAATGGACATGCAATATGTCATTTGAAAGCACTTAAAAAACTCTATTCAGAAAAGTTAAAATTATTTCTCCAACTGTAACTTGTCAAAAATAAAAAATGTCAAAATTTGAAATTTTAGCATTAAATATCTTAAAAAGTATTAATCCGATTGGACAGGAATTTGGTACAGGGTTTTGGGTTACCCGTTGGAAGAAATCATTAGTTTTTGTATAACATGTGTCAAACGGAAGTGTCACTATCAAAAAACGACAGATGCAATATGTCACGGAATTCGACTTGCAATATGTCATTTGAAAGCCCATAAAAAACTCTATACAGGACAGTCAAAATTATTTCTCCAACTGTCACCTGTCAAAAATAAAAAAATGTCAAAATTTGAAACTTTAACATTAAATATCTGAAAAAAAATTCGTGGATTTTTTCCAATTTTGTCAATTTTTTTTTCAATTTGTTTTTGAGATTTTTTAAGTTTTTTTCAAGTTTTTTGATATTTTTGAGTTTTTTGAGATTTTTGAGATTTTTAGAGGTTTTTTTGAGATTTTTTGAGATTGTTTGAGATTCTTTGGGACTTTTTAGATTTTTTAAAAAATTATAGATTTTTTGAGAATGTTTTGAAGTGTTTTAAGATTTTTTGGTTTTTTCAGATTTTTTAATATTTTTTAAGATTTTTTGAAATTTTTTTGAAATCCATTCGAGTTTTTTAAGACTTTTTGAATCTTTTGAGATTTTTTAGAGATTTTATGAGATTTTTAATGAGTTTTTGAGATTTGTTGAATTTGTGTTTTTAGATTTTTTGAAATTTTTTTATTTTTTGATTTTTTGAGGTTTTTTTAAGATTTTTCAGATTTTTTTGTTGAAATTTTTTAAGGCTTTTTGAGCTTTTGAGATTTTTTGACTTCTTTGAATTCTTAGAGATTTTTTGATCAAATTTTTGAGTTTCTGAGACATTTACTATTTTAAAATTTTTGAGATTCTTTGTGAATTTTTAGATTTTTAAAGAATTTTTGGAGATTTTTGAAATGTTTTTGAACCGTCTAAAATTTTTTTTTTAAAAATTTTGAAGATTTTTTGATTTTTGAAATTTTTTGTGGTTTTGAGGTATTTTACCTATTTTGAGATTTTTTTATTTTTGAGATTTTTGAATTTTTTTGCGATTTGAGATTTTTCGACATTTGAGATTTTTTGAGTTTTTACTTTCCCGATCCACCTCCGAGAAGGCAAAGCATTGTGAACGAGCTAAAAAAAAAATTCGAGATAAAGATGGAAATATCCATTTTGGGGTCCCTCAAATGTTTAAGACCATTTCCAGATGAAAGTCTGTCTGTGTGTATTCTTACACGATAGAGGACACAGGTTTAAACCGATTGAGCTGAAATTTGTTGTATGACATCTGTCAAACGGAAGGTCACTATCAAAAAATGATAGATGCAATGTCACGAAATGTCAGGAAATTGGACTCGTCGGGAAAGTTTTGGGGCGACACAACCGATTTTTTATCGAAAGATCAAGATTTGACTCAAGTTAATAAGTAACAAACTTTTTTTGCTCCTTCCAAATATGTTAATAGAATTTTAAAATATTGATATACAGGGTGTTGTTTCGAGTAGAGACCTATTAATTAATTTTTTTAAGGCCGGACCTGGAATAAGATATTCAATTATTATGTTAATCAACACCACTTTGGACAAAAAACGTACGTACTAAATATTAGAAAAATATATAGGGTGGTTCTTAAGTTATGATTAATTAAAAAAAAGGTACAAAATTATTAAATCACTCTGTATCTAGGTTATAAAGAAAGACAGGTCCATTAAATATTTATTTTGAATCACCCTTAGAGTATGCGTATTTCCCAATGAATCACCCTGTATAGTAGAAAATAAATTGGTAATAACCCATTTTTCTTACATCATCTACTAATTATAAAAATAAATGTTAATAATTTAATAAAATTTCATTGGGGGTTAAATCTATATACGATAAAACTTTGAAGAAAATAAAGTTTGTACAGGATTTAAAAAAAAATAAACATCTTTAAAATGTTTGATGCTTTATAAGCGGTAACAATTGTCTAATATATTTACCTAAAAAGATTAACCAGATTTAAAAACCCTTTTGGTTGTTATACAATACCGCAAAAAACGAATTGCCTTCTGGGCATCTAATCTATCTGTGGTAAATGTCGCGTGAGATTGGTAAATAAAACAAGATATTTTTCTATTGCGACCCTACCAAAAATCGATATACGAAATAAAAAATTCTTCAACAAAACCATTCATATTTCTTATAAATCCGGTCATCACAAAATACAATTTAGGTAAAAAAAAAATATATTATAAAGGTATACACGTGTTTCTTTAAAAAAAATTAATGAACCAAAAAATGTCTTGATATATGGATAGAGGTTATACCTTAAAAGTGGCAAATTTAGAAGGTATTTGTCAAACATCTTGACTCCGGGCCATGAATGAGTTCCTCAACAAAGCAAATATACTCTACTCGAGTGGAAAATTTGACAGATTGATAAATTACACAAAACGGCCATTGTGTATCGGATCGGCAACCTACTAACAGATTTGCCTCTCTAAATGTCTAATACCTTTCGTTAGTACCAGGTGGTCAACTTTAACTAGCTCAATAAAATATTATTTTTTTATTCATAATTTTTATATTTTTAAAATATAAATAAAATAAATATAAAACAAATTACGTTAATAAAAGTTGCAAAATAGAAAAGATATGAATAAAAAAAATAAATATTCAAATATAGTTACGAAAGTTTTCTGTTTAGTATGGACCGGTTTATTGGCCTGCACGCTGTCCAGACTTAGCTTGTTGTGTGTGCCCCATTTTTCGAATTTTAATATATTGAAGTTGTTCTAGGTTTGTACCAAATTGTTCCAGAAAATTATCCCTTAAACTTAAATATCAAGGGCGGAAAACTCAAAAAACCATTTTTAGAGCTAACCCCTCATTATTTTTATTTCGATTTTTTTCTATTGCACCAGATTCTTCTAGTTGTTCTGAACATTGTTCCAAATTTTCATGTCTTATAAAAAATTATTTCAAGCCGAAAATCCATAAAAAACCATTTGGCTCCAGCCCCCCTATTATTTTTTTTTCGTTTTTTTTGTTGTACTAGATTGTTCTAGTTGGTCTAATCATTGTTCCAAATTTTCATGTCTTAAAAAAATTATTTCAAGCTCAAAATCAATTAAAACCATTTATAGCTAGCCCCCCATTATTTTTTTTTCGTTTTTTTTATTGTACTAGAATGTTCTAGTTGGTGTTAGCATCGTTCCAAATTTTCATGTCTTAAAAAAAATATTTCAAGCCCAAAATCCATAAAAACCATTTGGCTCCAGCCCCCCATTATTTTTTTTTCGAAGTTTTTTTGTTGTACTAGATTATTCTAGTTATTCTTAACATTATTCCAAATTTTCTAGTCTTAAAAAATTATTTCAAGCTCAAAATCAATTAAAACCATTTATAGCTAGCCCCCCATTATTTTTTTTTTCTTTTTATTTGTTGTACTAGAATGTTCTAGTTGGTCTTAGCATCGTTCTAAATTTTCATGTCTTAAAAAAATTATTTCAAGCCCAAAATCCATAAAAACCATTTGGCTCCAGCGCCCCATTATTTTTTTTTTTAAGTTTTTTTAAAAAATAATGGGGGGCTAGCTATAAATGGTTTTAATTGATTTTGAGCTTGAAATAATTTTTTTAAGACATGAAAATCTGAAACAATGCCAAGACCAACTAGAACAATCTAGTATAACGAAAAAAAATGAAAAAAAAATAATGAAGGGCTAGCTATAAATGGTTTTAATTGATTTTGAGCTTGAAATAATTTTTTTAAGATATGAAAATTTGGAACAATGCCAAGACCAACTAGAACAATCTAGTACAAAAAAAAAACGAAAAAAAAATAATGGGGGGCTAGTTATAAATGGTTTTAATTGGTTTTGAGCTTGAAATATTTTTTTAAGACATGAAAATTTGTAATAATGTAAAGAATAACTAGAACAATGCAGTACAACAAAAAAAAACTTCGAAAAAAAAAATAATGGGGGGCTGGAGCCAAATGGTTTTTATGGATTTTGGGCTTGAAATATTTTTTTAAGACATGAAAATTTGGAACAATGCTAAGACCAACTAGAACAATCTAGTACAATAAAAAAAATCTGATGTGGCCACCACATGACCTCTCGCCATGTTTGAATCAAAAATTTACACGGTGGCACAAAAAAGTATGAAAAAAATTTACTTTTTTGTAAATCTGGCAGCAATGGCAAAAGTTTCTAAAATTTTAATGGGATGAAAATAAACTATATGGTATACAAAATATATGTGTAAAACTTTATTGCCGTTTTGTATAATAATGGCGTCATCACCCATAGCAAGTGCCTCTTCCGGTTGTCCGATTGACACCAAAATCTAATCAGATCTAATCTAGGGTATAAGAATCGTGTATGCAAAATTTCAAATTTTTTCATTCAGTAGTTTTTGAGTTATCGTTACTACAACATCCATCCAAACACACACACAAACACACACACACTAACACACACACACACTAACACACACACACACACAGACATCATCGCGAAAATATTCAAATCGTATTCTAGGGACCCTAAAACGTGTTTATCCATTGAAAACTCACTACCCAATTTTTAGCATGATTCCTATACCTCTCTTATCTGAAGGGCGAGAGGTAAAAACGAAAAAAAAATAATGGGGGGCTAACTATAAATGGTTTTAATTGATTTTGAGCTTGAAATAATTTTTTTTAAAACTAGAAAATTTGGAATAATGTTAAGAATAACTAGAACAATGTAGTACAACAAAAAAAACGAAAAAAAAATAATGGGGGGCTGGAGCCAAATGGTTTTTATTGATTTTGGTCCTGAAATAATTTTTTTTAAGGCATGAAAATTTGGAACAATATTCAGAACTAGAACAATTTGATGCAAATTTACGGGCCCCGAGCCAGTGTTTGGAATTCCGAAATCCTCAGTACGACTAGATGGGCAGCTAAAGAACATCAGACAAGTTGGAATCTCGTGCCGGGTCAGAAAAACAGTAAACTGATGGTCAAAAAGTCATCAAAAGTACTGACCAACGATATTCTGCAGCTAAGCAGAAATCAAATAAGGCATGTCACGGGACTAATACCTGGACACTGCCACCTTATGGAACACCTACACAAAATGGGCATCTACTAAGACGAACCCATCTGTAGACTATGTAATGAGGAGAAGGAAACAGCCTCTCACATTATACTAGAGTGTCAAGCACTTATACGCTGGAGGTACAACCTTCTGGGGATAGAAAATACACAGGAGGCCTTCCCCAGAGAAAATCTTGTGAAGAGGCTGCTAAGCCTGATAAAGGTAACAAACCTTTTCACTTGATAACAACGATACAATTGGCATAGCACAATAAGTCTTAATCCTTAGCCCAAACATCGATTAAATCAATCAATAATAATAATAATAATAATTTCTTTATTTTCCATAAGACAAATTACATTTATATAGGATTCGTCAATAAATAAAAATAAATATAAAGTAACTTAATATAAAAAAATAAAATAAATAAAACACTTAGTCTAAACATATTACAAATTTAAAAATTTAAAAATCTAAAAATTCACCAATGGAGTAAAAACAATTTTCCAGAAGAAACTCTTTTAATTTTTTTTTAAAATTACAAATATTTGCACAATTTTTTTAGCGCATTCGGAAGTTTATTGTACAATTTTGGTCCCATAAAATTTGTTGCATTGTAAGTTATATGCAGCTTTGCGTGAAGCTCATCAACTTGCCTCGTTTGATAACTATGAACATCTTTGTTGGTCATAAAATAGCTTTTGTTTTTAAATATGTACATGCAAATTTCGAATATATACAAAGATGGAAGTGGAAGTATTTCATATTTTTTAAAATATGGCTTACAAGATTGGCGTTGTGAAATATTTGCTATACATCGTAGCACTCGCTTTTGCGCAATAAAAACATTTGCAGAGTTACCCCACAGACGTCGAGAGTCAACTTGAGCAAAATACACGCTAACAAGTTGATGAGACTGCAGCACCTCTCGCAAGTTAATAAAAAGATATTTCAGCGAATTTACTTTTCCAACAAGTTTTTGACAGTGATACTTCCAATTAAGGAATTCATAAATGTGCATTCCAAGAAAACGAACACTTTTGTGTGTATTATCAAGACTGGAATTACCCATATCAACACTAAAATCATCCAAAATATTCTGCCTATTATGGAATCTTATGAGATCTGTCTTATTAGTGTTAAAAAACAATTGTATACTATTAAAATATGTCACAATCTTTTCCATAATAGAAGAGCATTCATCTTTTAACGCAGACGTGTTGTTTGATGAAATTATCACAGAAAAATCGTCAGCGTATGCAACATATTGACTGTTATCTCCTATTATTATAGAGTCTATACTGTTGACATATAAAATAAACAATATAGGCTCCAAGATTGACCCTTGTGGGGCTCCCATATATGTATCTAACAGAGTAGTGTTAATGTTTTCTGTTGTATTGTCTATTTTAAAATTTAAAGATACATATTGTTTTTGGTGTTTCAGAAAGGATGAAATCCATTTCAAAGAATTGCCTCTCATTCCATATATGTCTCCAGTATAGACAGTAACAATTCATGATTGACGCAGTCGAATGCTCTACTTAAATCACAGAAATTCGCCGCAGGGCACTCGGCTGCCTCTATATATTCAATGATTTGATTATAAAATGAAATCATTGCCGTTGCTGTCGACCTTTCTGCGCAAAATCCATGTTGATTCTTCGTGACAATTTGATATCGCTGCAAAAATGACAGAAGGCGATCCAGAAACGCATATTCGAATACCTTAGGTAATCCAGAGGGAACCGTCACAGGCCGGTAATTTCCCACTGACGTCGAATCATTTTTTTTATATAATGGTATTACTTTACCTGTTAGTAATTCGGAGGGAAACGTACCGAATTCGAATGACAAGTTTACTAAATATGTCAGTGGTATTAAGATGTCCTCTAGTGATTTTTTTATAATAAAACTAAGTACATCATCTGCACCCGAAGACTTTTTATTTTTAATTTTTTTATTTAATAATATTAATAATTCAGTTTCTGTAAATGGTATTAAATACATTGAATTTTTATTAGAATATTTTCTAAATGGTTGGTTTATTTTAGTTGATCGATCTATTTTATTAACTAATCAATAGTTTACCGTACAATGGTTAGTAGAGGGAGGGGGACAAATTTTGATTTTTTTATTTTTGACAGGTGACAGTTGAAATAATTTTTCAAGAGCTTTCAAATGACATATTACAAGTCAAATTCCGTGACATATTGCATCTGTTATTTTTGGGGTTCTTCTGAAGGGTAACTCAAACCCATACACTAAATTTCAGCTCAATCGGATTAAACGTGTGGCCTATATCGTAGAAGAATACATACAGACAGACAGACTTCCATCTGGAAATGGTCTTAATCATCTCAGGTGAATTCAAAATGGATATTTCCATCTTTATCTTGAAAATTTTTTTTATGTTGTACATAATACTTTTGGAGGTGGGTCGGGAAAATAAAATTATGCACGTAATTATTTTTTTGAAAAATTTTTAAATTAATATATTAATATTGTCATAAAAGTGTTTGCTCGATGGGCCGAAGTCTCGAAACTTTATTTATCTGTTGAACAAAAATTATACACCCGTTATATTGCAAATAAATGTCATTCTACCCCCATGACACAGCTTATTAAATAACATTGAGGACACTCCTGGACATACGAGTGGATAGTGTATATTAAAAACATTCATTACGTTTTAAATCGTCATTAGATAAGCGTGAAGACGTAAGCAGCTGTACATTTACAATTTCCCGTTGGAAATGAGAGGTTTTATAATATGAACATTTCGTCATGCTAAGATTACTTATAGGGTTTTTTTTTTCGTTGTCCAATATAGCAGGTTACAATGTGTGTTTAAAGAGGGTGCAACTTTTAATAAAACAACCCTTAAAATGAGACAATTGATAGCGCGATGCGAAAACTCCGTCACTAACGCGATCGGAATTCCAATTTATACCTTATCACATACATAGACGTTCTATTTAGTTCGATAATAGATTTTGAACATGCGATTAGGGTTGGGTGACAACAAAACAAATATTAGATCAAGGAATCTTAATTATAATATGGAAAATATAACGAAATATCTGAGGGTTACAAATGAACGAAGTTGCTTGCATTATTTTTACTGTCCCGACCCATCTTCGAGAAGGGAAAGTATTGTGAACGAGCTAAAAAAATTTTTTCGAGATAAAGATGGAAATATCCATTTTTAGGTCACCTGAGATGATTAAGACCATTTCCAGATGGAAGTCTGTCTGTGTGTATTCTTCCACGATAGAGGTCACACGTTTAATCCGATTGAGCTGAAATTTGGTATAGGGGTTTGGGTTACCCCTCAGAAGAACCCATTAGTTTTTGTACATCTGTCAAACGGAAGTATCACTATCAAAAAATGACAGATCAAATATATCACGGAATTGGACATGCAATATGTCATTTGAAAGCACTTAAAAAACTCTATTCAGAACAGTTAAAATTATTTCTCCAACTGTCACTTGTCAAAAATAAAAAAATGTGAAAATTTGAAATTTTAGCATTAAATATCTTAAAACGTATTAATCCGATTGGACTGGAATTTGGTACAGGGTTTTGGGTTACCCGTTGGAAGAAATCATTAGTTTTTGTATAACATGTGTCAAACGGAAGTATCACTATCAAAAAACGACAGCTGCAATATGTTACGGAATTCGACTTGCAAAATGTCATTTGAAAGCCCATAAAAAACTCTATACAGGACAGTCAAAATTATTTCTCCAACTGTCACCTGCCAAAAATAATAAAATGTCAAAATTTGAAACTTTAACATTAAATATCTGAAAAAGAATTCGTGGATTTTTTTCAATTTTTTTACTATCTTTTCCAATTTTGTCAAATTTTTTTTTCTATTTGTTTATGAGATTTTTTAAGTTTTTTTCAAGTTTTTTGATATTTATGAGTTTTTTTGAGATTTTTGAGATTTTTGAGATTTTTAGAGGTTTTTTGAGATTTTTTGAGATTGAGATTTTAGATTTTTTAAAAAATTATAGATTTTTTGGAGAATGTTTTGAAGTGTGTTAAGATTTTTTGTTTTTTTCAGATTTTTTAATATTTTTTAAGATTTTTTGAATTTTTTTTGAAATCCATTCGAGTTTTTTAAGACTCTTTGAATCTTTTGAGATTTTTTAGAGATTTTATGAGGTTTTAAAGAGTTTTTGAGATTTGTTGAATTTGTGTTTTTAGATTTTTTGAAATTTTTTTATATTTTTTGATTTTTTGAGGTTTTTTAAGATTTTTCAGATTTTTTTATTGAAATTTTTTAAGGTTTTTTGAGCTTTTGAGATTTTTTTACTTCTTTGAATTCTTAGAGATTTTTTGATCAAATTTTTGAGTTTCTGAGACATTTACTATTTTAAATTTTTTGAAATTTGACGTTTTAAATTTTTTGAGATTCTTTGTGCATTTTTAGATTTTTAAAGAATTTTTGGAGATTTTTGAGATGTTTT
This sequence comes from Neocrepidodera transversa, assembly GCA_963243735.1. NCBI lineage: Eukaryota > Metazoa > Arthropoda > Insecta > Coleoptera > Chrysomelidae > Neocrepidodera > Neocrepidodera transversa. Next base: position 3,496,791 of record OY725347.1, on the reverse strand, counting down.
TGAACCGTCTAAAAATTTTTTGAGATTTTTTTTAAAAATATTTTGAAGATTTTTTGATTTTTGAAATGTTTTGTGGTTTTGAGGTATTTTACCTATTTTGAGATTTTTGAAATTTTTTGCGATTTGAGATTTTTTGACATTTGAGATTTTTTGAGTTTTTACTTTCCCGATGGAAGATGGAAATATCCATTTTAAGGTCCCCTCAAATGTTTAAGACCATTTCCAGATGAAAGTCTGTCTGTCTGTGTGTATTCTTACACGATAGAGGCCACAGGTTTAAACCGATTGAGCTGAAATTTGGTATATGGGTTTGAGTTACCCGTCGGAAGAACTCATTAATTTTTGTACGACATCTGTCAAATGGAAGTGTCACTATCAAAAAATGATAGATGCAATGTCACGAAATGTCACGAAATTGGAATTGTCGGGAAAGTTTTGAGGCGACACAACCGATTTTTTTCAAATTCCTTTGAGAGAAAATACATTGTTGTTATATCAAATTTTTTTTCTTTTTTCCTATTTTATGTGTGAAAATGTCCATTTTTACTGTTTTTTTTTAGTTTTCCTGTGTGAAAAAATACGTGCTCGCTTTTTTCTCAATTTATGTGTAAAAAACGTATTTTTGCTGTTTTTTTTTGCTTTTTATGTGGAAAAATATATTCTTGCTTTTTTTACCAATTTATACGTAAAAAATGGGTTTTTGCTGAATCTTCCAATTTTTTTTGTGGAAATATATATTTTTACGGTTTTTTCCAAATTCGAGAGTGCATTCGTGCTTCCGTTATTTTTTTAGAATTTGTTGAAAAAGAATGCGTTTTGGTGTTATTTCTAATTTTTTTGTGTTGAAAAATGAATTTTCCTAATTCATGTGTAAAAAATCCATTTCTGCTGTAGAAAAATGTATTGTTGCTTGTTTCTTTTTAAATTTGTGTGAGATAAAATACACTTTGCATTTTTTCAAATTTGAATAAGGAAAAATGTATTCTTGGCTTTTGATTTTTTTTCCAATTTTTATGTAGAAAATCCATTCTTGCTTTTTTCCCAATATACGTGTGAAAAAACGCATTTTTGCTGTTTTTATGCATTCTTTTATATCAATTTATATCTGAAAAAATGCATTTTCGCTTTTTTCCACATTCGTCTGTGAAAAAATACTTTTAAGTTTTTTTCTTGTTTTTTTTGTGGAAAAATGTGTTTTATTTCTATTTTTTCAAATTCGTATGCAATAAAACGCATTCTTGCTTCTTTTGTTTTTTTTTTAATTTTTGTGAAAAAAATGCAGTCTTGATGTTTTTTTTTCAAATTCGGGTGTGGAAAAATGTATTGTGAACGAGCTAAAAAAGGTTTTCGAGAAAAATGGAAATATACATTTTAAGACGATTAAGACCATTTAGTCTGTAGGTCTGTCTGTGTGTATTCTTACACGATAGAGGCAACATGTTTAATCCGATTGAGCTAAAATTTAGTATATGGGTTTGGGTTACCCGTCGGAAGAACCCATTGCAATTTGTCTGTAAAAATATCTCGTCGGGAAAGTTTTGGGGTGACACAACCGATTTTGTTCTATGTTTTATTATAAATATTTTTTGTCAAGTATACCCTGTATAATATTTTTTGTAAACCCTTTCCTAACCAATTATCTGGTCGCAAAAATATTAAGCAACCAAAATTTTTTCGGTTGTGTGCCTTTCGGAACGTAAAAAAAAAGTTGTTAGGGTTGTAGATTTTATTGAAAAGCTCTTTTGATATTTATCAGGAGAATAACTAAAATAAGTTGCCGCAATCTAAAAAAAGCTATCGATAGCTGATAAAAATGAAAAGAAAATAAAAATAAAAACATTATTTCTGCATCAAAGAAATTTCGGGTTGATCAGATCAAACGATGGATAATAGAATGGAAATGTTTTCAAGGTAAAATTGTATTATACAGGGCAGAACATAAAAACAGATCCTTTATAATCAATTGCGTAGATATTGGGGGTAAAGTGGATAATTACCACCCCCAGGACACCAAAAAATAGCACGAAAAGGAAAGCAAAAAAAGTAGATGTTCCAACAATGATCCTTGAGGGACGCCTAAGTTCAATTCGTGTAGGTCAGATTTAGCATCAATGACTTTTACAAACATTTTTCTGTTATTCTATTTCTCTCATTTGTTTTCTAAATTTTCTTATTTCTCTGTTTTTTTGCGATTTTTTGGGATTTTTTGCGATTTAAATCAATTTCATCAAATGTTTTCATTTTTTTATGGTTAGAATTGTTTCCGGTTTTTTGGTTGCCTTTTGTTTTTTTTTGCGATTTTTAGCGGTTTTTGCGTTTTTTCAGATTTTTTGTTTTTTTTTTGTGCTCTTTTCTGATTTTTGTTAATTATTTCTAATCTTATTATTCTTTCTAATGTTTTCAATTTTTTCCCTATATTTTCTTATTCCTCTAATTTTTTTCGATTTTTCGGTTTTTTCGATTTTTTTCCCATTTTAAAATATTACAATTTTATGCAATTAAAATTTTTCCAAAGTGTCCAATTTTTTTCCGATTTTTAAAAAAAAAATTTTTATAATTTTTCTTATTTCTCTTTTTGCGATTTTTTGCGATTTAAATCGATTTCATCAAATTTTTTCATTTTTTATGGTTACAATTGTTTCCAGTTTTTTGGTTGTCTTTTGTTTTTTTTGCGATTTTTAGCGGTTTTTACGTTTTTTTCTGGTTTTTTTACGCTTTTTTGATTTTTGTAGTATCTTACAATTTTATACAATTAAAATTTTTCCAGTGTCCAATATTTTTCCGATTTTTTAAAAAAATAATTTTTTAATTTTTCTTATTTCTCTGTTTTTTGAGATTTTTTGCGATTTAAATCAATTTCATCAAATTTTTTCATTTTTTTTATGGTTACAATTGTTTCCGGTTGCCTTTTGTTTTTTTTTGCGATTTTTAGCGGTTTTTGCGTTTTTTTCGGGTTTTTTTACAATTTTTTTGATTTTTATAGTATCTTACAATTTTATACAATTAAAATTTTTCCAAAATGTCCAATTTTTTTCCGATTTTTTAAAAAAAATTTTTTCTAATTTTTCTTATTTCTCTTTTTGCGATTTTTTGAGATTTTTTGCGATTTAAATCGATTTCATAAAATTTTTTCATTTTTTTATGGTTACAATTGTTTCCGGTTGTCTTTTGTTTTTTTTGCGATTTTTAGCGGTTTTTGCGTTTTTTTTCTGGTTTTTTTACGCTCTTTTGATTTTTGTAGTATCTTTCAATTTTATAAAATTAAAATTTTTCCGAAGTGTCCAATTTTTTTTCCGATTTTTTAAAAAAAAATTTTTCTAATTTTTCTTATTTCTCTGTTTTTTTGCGATTTTTTGAGATTTTTTGCGATTCAAATCAATTTCATCAAATTTTTAATTTTTTTATGATTACAATTGTTTCCGGTTTTTTGGTTGTCTTTTGTTTTTTTTTGCGATTTTTAGCGGTTTTTGCGTTTTTTCGGGTTTTTTTACACTTTTTTGATTTTTGTAGTATCTTTCAATTTTATACAATTAAAATTTTTCCAAAGTGTCCAATTTTTTCCAAAATTTTTTCAATTTTTTTTTGATTCTTCTAATTATTTCTCATTCTTTTCTTTTTTCAGATTTTTTGTTTTTTTTTGTGCTCTTTTCTGATTTTTGTTAATTATCTCTAATCTTATTATTCTTTCTAATGTTTTCAATTTTTTCCCTATATTTTCTTATTCCTCTAATTTTTTTCGATTTTTCGGTTTTTTCGATTTTTTTTCCCATTTTAAAATATTATCGATTGTGTCACCCCAAAACTTTCGCGACAAGTATCCAGAGACGAATATTTTTACAGACATATTGCAAGTCAAATTCCGTGACATATTCCATCTGTAATATTTTGAAAGTGACACCAAAAACTAATGGGTTACCATATACCAAATTTCAGCTCAATCGGATTAAACGTGTGGAAGAATACTCACAGACAGACAGAAAGACAGACTTCCATCTGGAAATGGACTTAATCATCTCAGGTGACCTCAAAATGAATATTTCCATCTTTATCTCGAAATTTTTTTTTAGATCGTTCACAATACTTTCCCTTCTCGGAGGTGGGTGGGGAAAGTAAAATATATAATAAATAGCAAAAAAGTAGTAGGTTTTTTTTACATTTTAAATTTTTTTTGCTAGAATATTGTTAACTGTTATTTTTTAGGGTTTTTTTTTCTAAAAAGTCAACCCGAAATCCAAATAAAAAAATAAATATTGATAACCGAGAAAAGGAAATAATCTGATGTTTAATTAGAAGCAAATAACAGATATTATACGATCCGTCAACATCATCTCCCATGAGAGATAATTTATGTAATTAATGATGTAATAAAGTGGTGCAATATTGAATACATTGAGGGGTAGATTAATCTGTTAAGTAGCAGAGGGTAGTTTTGTAATATAACAGAGGGAAGCATATGTAGCGCGTGTGTGTGCGCTACATGTTTTCGAGACCAACACTCGATTCCATTCAACTGATTTTTGATGATCCAATGAGATATCGTTAAAAAAATCTCTACGTCTATCATTAGTCATTCATTTAACTGCCATGAATATAGAAATGAAACGTTTGTAAAAAAAATAAATAATTACTAACAATTTGGTTCGTCATATATAGAGCACAATCTCTATAGAATAAATTTTGGAACTAAGTTACATAACGCGAAAATAAAGAAAAATGAGATCAAAATAGGGAAAAATAATGAAAAATAAGGAAAAATAGAGTAAATAGGGAAAAATAAAGTAAAACAGGAATCATAAAGTAAAATAGGAAATTAAAGCAAATTAGAGAAAAATAGAAAAATGAAAAATGGGAAAAAATAAAGTAAAATAATGAAAATAAAGCAAAAAAAGGGACAAAAAAGGAGAAAAATTGAAAATAATGAAAAATGGGGAAAATAAAGGAAATGGGGAAAAATAATGAAAAACAGTTAAAATAAAGAAAAAACAGTAAAAAAACAAGGAAAAAACAGGAAAAAACTGGGGAAAAAGAAGGGAAAATAAAGCAAAATAATCGGCTGTGTCACCCCAGAACTTTCCCGGCTCGGCTGTGGAGAATAGGATTAAAAATTCAGGTCCACATAACTGCGGGTAAAATTTTGTATTGGCATTAGTTGAATTTTGAGTCAAAATTTTTAAAAATTAGGAAAAGAAACAAATTTTAAGAAATTTTATAATATCAAAAATATATGAAAAAAGTCTAAAATTAAAAAAAAATTAAAAATAAATAAATAAAATTGTCTAAGAATTCAAAAATTTTGATAATGACGAAAAATTCCAAATATATTAATGTCATACTAAAAAAATCCGAAAATTTTAGAAATTTAAAAATTCCGAGAATTTTATAAATTTTTAAGAACTACAAAAATAATAAATATTTTAAGAACTTCAAAAATGTATGAAACGTTTAATAAAAAAGTGAATTTTAATAAATTTTCGAAAATATATTGAAAAATTTCTAAAAACAATTAAAAAATTATCAGAAATTTTCAAAATTTACAAACATATTCAAAAATCCGAAAATTTTAAAAATTTCTAAAATTTCATGACTAAAACATTTCAAAAATGTCAGGAATTTAAAAAATTTCAAAAAATTGCAAAAATTGCAGAAATTGTAAAAATTTATAAAGAAATAACAACATTCGAGGCACCCAAATTTCAGCTTGATTGGTGAAACGGTTTGGCAGATATTGTGGAAGATTACACACAAACAGACTCACAGACAGACCTCACTCTAGATTTTGAAGTTTCCCGAATTCGAAAAAAAAGTTAAATATTAAAGTTTAAGGAAATTTGGTGCTCTACAACTTTGCACTAAAAAATTTTGCATCAAAGTGCATTGTTTGTCCTCAAATAGCGCATCTATAAACAGACAGACAGACAGACAGACAGACATACATCCAGACGTCCGGACAGGATTTTTTTTGCATTTTCGGACTCAGGGACCTAATAATGTGGCTTTTGGGCCTCAGTAATAGGGAAAAAATAATGAAAAACTGGGAAGAATATGAAAAAGTATGAAAAAATACGAAAAAATAGTGAAAAGTAAAGAAAAAATAGTGAAAAACAAGGAAAAAATAGGAAAAAACGGGGAAAAGTGGGGAATATAGGAAAAAACGGGGGAAAAGACGGGAAAATAAATTAAAATGGAAAAAATAATGAAAATAGAAAAAAATTAGGAAAACAACAAAATAGGAAAAATAGGAAAAATAGGAAAAAATGGGAAAACAAGAAAAACTACTGAAAAATAAGAAAACAGAGAAAAATAAGGAATCAGAAAAATAAAGAAAACTAGTCTAAAATTTGAGGAAAAAATATTAAAAAAAATTGCAAAAATTCAGAAAAAATTGGAAAAATAGAAATAATTGAAAACGGGAAAAAATAGGAAAAAAATCTATAGGTACAGTTTCATTGAGCGGAAAGACCAGTCCGATCCTGCTCAAATTCAGTAGGGTTCTTCCTTGGACAAAACTGGTTGGATAAAGTAAAAATCAGATCTCGATCGGAGCTTTCGTTCAAAATGGAGTTCGGAAACGTCTAAAAAAGTGATAAACAGTGGGGGTAAGATTTGTTTTTCACCATCAAGAAACTAATACTGTTGGGACTCAGTAATAGGGAAAAAATAATGAAAAACAGCGAAAAATAGGAAAAAATATGAAAAAATGTGAAACAATAATGAAAAATAAAGAAAAAATAGTAAAAACAAGGAAAAAATAGGAAAACGGGGAAAAATACGGGAAAATAAATTAAAATAAAACAAAATAATGAAATAGAAAAAAAATCGGCTGTGTCGTCCAATATGTATTTTTTTACGATTTTTTACGTTTTTTTTACGATTTTTTCCATTTTTTCCTATTTTTCTCAATTTTTAACATCAGTAGAAAATCGTAAAAAATCGTAAAAAAATCGAAAAAAAAATCGTAACAAAACGTAAAAAAAAACAAAAAAAAACGTAAAAAACGTAAAAAAACGTAAAAAAACGTAAACAATCATAGAAAATGGTAAAAAACACTTAAAAAATCGTAAAAAACACTTAAAAAATCGTAAAAAATTGTAAAATATCCTAAAAGAATAATAAAAAATCGTAAAAAATCGTAAAAAAAATCGTAAAAAATCATAAAAAAACCGTAAAAAATGGTAAAAAATGGAATAGTCGTAAAATATCGTAAATAATTTAAAAAATTGAGAAAGATAAAAAAAAATGGAAAAAATTGTAGGGAATCCTAAAGAATCCTAAAAAATTGTAAAAATCGTAGAAAATGCTATAAAATGGTAAAAAACGTAAAAAATCGTAAAAAATGGTAAAAATTGTTAAAAAATTGTAAAAAATCGTAAAAAAACGTAAAAAATCAGTAAAAAGTCGTAAAATTTCGTAAATAATACTCATTAATCGTAAAACATCATAAAAAATCGTGAAAAATCGTAAAAAACCCAAAAAGAACCGGGAAAAATCTGGAATAAATGGAAAAAAGGGATAATATCGGGAAAGGTCAAAAAGCGCTAGTAAATTAGGAAAAAACGAAAAAAAGCAAAAAATAATAAAATAAAACCAAAAAAAACATAAAAAAATTGGACAAAATCAAAAAAAGACGGAAAAAATTGGGAAAATGAGAAAAATTAAAAAAAAATTAATTTCAATAAAAATGAATAATAAAATCAATTTTTTTCTTAAAATTTGAATCTCGACTGACAGAAGCGAAACTTTTTGTCATAAACAGATCGTGCAGCCATATAAGTCTGTTTAAATTATTACGGTTACTTACGTTACTTAAAAAAACGTAAAAAAAACGTAAAAAACGTAAAAAATCATAAAAAACACTTAAAAAATCGTAAAAAATTGTAAAATATCCTAAAAGAATAATAAAATATCGTAAAAAATCGTAAAAAATCGTAAAAAATCGTAAAAAAACGTAAAAAATCGTAAAAAATCGTAAAAAAACGTAAAAAATCGTAAAAAATCGTAAAAAAACGTAAAAAATCGTAAAAAATCGTAAAAAATCGTAAAAAATCGTAAAAAATCGTAAAAAATCGTAAAAAATCGTAAAAAATCGTAAAAAATCGTAAAAAATCGTAAAAAATCGTAAAAAATCGTAAAAAATCGTAAAAAATCGTAAAAAATCGTAAAAAATCGTAAAAAAACGTAAAAAATCGTAAAAAATCGTAAAAAAACCGTAAAAATCAGTAAAAAATCATAAAAAATCGTAAAAAATGGTAAAAAATGGAATAGAACCCTAAAAAATTGTAAAAATCGTAGAAAATGCTATAAAATGGTAAAAAACGTAAAAAATGGTAAAAATTGTTAAAAAATTGTAAAAAATTGTAAAAAATCGTCAAAAAACGTAAAAAATTAGTAAAAAGTCGTAAAATTTCGTAAATAATACTAATTAATCGTAAAACATCATAAAAAATCGTGAAAAATCGTAAAAAACCCAAAAAGAACCGGGAAAAATCTGGAATAAATGGAAAAAAGGGATAATATCGGGAAAGGTCAAAAAACGCGAGTAAATTAGAAAAAACGAAAAAAAGCAAAAAATAATAAAACAAAACCAAAATAATCATAGAAAATCGAAAAAAAATTGGAAAAAATCAAAAAAAGACGGAAAAAATAGAGAAAGATGGGAAAAATTAAAAAAATAGGAATAAAGAACCTAAAAAAAATTAACTTCAATAAAAATGGATAATAAAATCAATTTTTTTCTTAAAATTTGAATCTCTACTGACAGAAGCGAAACTTTTTGTCATAAATAGATCCTAACAGCCATATAAGACTGTTTAAATTATTACGGTTACTTATACGTCACTTGAGGAATTCATACACCACAATTAGATGATATGTTATTTTTTTTGCAGATCACTATTGTTATACTTAGCAAAATTTCTTCAGTAGCTAATGAAAAATGTCATTCTGATTAAGTCTGTATTTAAAAGACTAAAATATCTTTATAAATTTCGTGTTGCGTATAGTTCTTGTGTTTATTGTTAAAGTGAATTCGAAGTACTAAAAACATGTTTTTACCCTGTGTAATATATATTATTTTAAAATAATTATTTTTTATTGTAGGTATTTAAAAAAAAACTCTTTATTAAAAGATACTAAACCGGTATTAAAATAGAATAATGCAATTCTACATTTCTCACCACCAACGGCAGTCTGTTAAAATACAAAGTTAAGTTTTATGCAATCCCTTCTTCATCACTCTATAAGTATGTAATTTATTTACAATGCCTATTAGTTGATGTTGAATAGGGTCGTACAAGGCGGAGCCCTTAACAATAACCACCATTCTAACAGGGCGAATAATACCTAAAAGAGGGGGTATATATATAAACCAACCCTCAACCCTAAAAGATTTGTATCAGTAGTGTAGAAAAAGTACCGAAACGATGAACATGTCTCGTTCGTTTTTAGTCGATTCGTTGATCGGTGATCAATCTAAAGATACTCCAACGTTTTCATATCCACCGAATTATATAAGCAGTTATTTATTTTCTATAAGTTTAGCTCGTCAACAACAACAACAATATTTATATCAACACCAACATAGATTACCAGTAAGACCAGTGCCTTCTTTACCAATAATTGATAAAATTATAACTCCAGAACCACCAAATTCACCAATAGTTTCACCGAAACGGGAAAGTCGAGAAAATACACCAACGCCACCATTAAATTCCGGTAAAGACTCCAGTAAACGGATTCGAACAGCTTTTACAAGTAATCAATTATTAGAATTGGAACGAGAATTTTCATCAAATATGTATTTATCGAGATTAAGAAGAATAGAAATAGCTACGTCTTTGCGTTTGTCGGAAAAACAGGTGAAAATTTGGTTTCAAAATAGACGAGTTAAATACAAGAAAGAAGATTTTCCGACGTCTGCGAATCATCAAAGGAAATGTTGTTGTTTTAAAACTTGTTCCGGTATGAAAAATTCTGAATCGAGTTGTGAAGAAACGGATATCGATGTTATGAGTACTGATGAAGTTTTTCATTAAATTAGTTTAATAATTTTTGTGGTGAGTTTTTAGTATAAAAAATGTATTTAGTTTATAATTTAAGTATATACAAATGGTTGTGAATTAAATTTATCATCATATATTAATAAATCAAATAAATGGATCCATATTTCGAATGTGCTCAAAACAACACAAAAACATGTACCACAATAATATTTATTATATAAATTTAAAGGCAACTAGTTTCGGTTAAAAAAACCATCTTCAGGCCTATAATAGATATACAACATGTAGCAAAAAAGAATAACAATCAAATCTTAATAATATGTTAAAATTACTTAAGATTAAAATCTGTTTATTTCTTTGTAAAAAATTTTTCGCTACATGTTGTATATCTATTATAGATCTGAAGATGGTTTTTTTTTTAATCGAAACTAATTGGCTTTAAATTTGTATAATAAATATTATTGTGGTGCATGATTTTGCGTTGTTTTTATTTAATAAGATTCATAATGTATTAATTTGTAAATTTTTTTTTTGATTGAATTCATTTTTTTTACATACTTTTTTTTTATTTTGTTCTACATATTACATAATTAATGTTACTTTAGTATTTTATGTTGAGTAAAGCTGAATATTATTTTATCATCTATATTTAAATTTTTTTTAAATATAGTTTTATTTTAGTAATATTTCAACATAAAACTATTGTAATATTTTAATAATAAACCAATTAAATATGTTATTATATTTTATTTGTAAATATTGTAAATAAAAATGTACAAATATGCAATAAATATATTTCTATAAATGACCAGGTACTTTTTTTATGACAGTTTTAGGTCCTGGGTGTGTTTTTTTTAAATTTTGTAGGTACACATATTTCTCGAGTCATATGCATTATTTTATATAGGGTGGCTTAAAAAATTTTCATTCAACACAATAACTGTGGTTTACTCTATTAATTAAGTTAGTAATTTTCTGTTCACATGACATATCCAATTCATATATTTTTTATTGAAACACCCTATATTTTTTACGTTCTTAAATTCGTCTTGATTTCAAAAACCTAACCCAGGCTAACTTAGCGCAAAGGACCCCTCACTTCTCTTATGGAAAATAGCTTTCGGCCAATTTTTTTAAAATTTTAGTATGTTGTAGATCTTGACGATCTAATTAAATGTCTCCATAGACCCAACTCAATCCTATGACCAGTTTTCGAGATATTGATGGTCAAAGTTCAATAATTGAGTATTTAGGTAATTTTGTTTTAATTTCAATTTCTTCAATTTTTAAGAAAACTGATCAGCTTATCTTGAATTTGTTTATGGGAAAGTTTAGTCAAATGATTGGTCTTTTAAAAAATATAATAATTATATATACACGGTTTACCAAAAAGTCAGTTAACCTCAGTTTTGATAAATTCCTAATAACTTTAAAACAAACGGCCAGATTTCTTTGAAAAAATTATATGCTTTACAGGTCAGTAGTCAAAGAAAAGCTGCACTATGTAAAGTTTAAAAAATTACATACGGACCGAAATGTAGGGCTTTCAAACCTGATTTTTTTCCAAAATCGCCTCAAATATGCTACTTTAGCAATACAGTTGTAACAGATTTGCAGCTAAAATACTAACGCTTTTAGTATTACAATAGCGAGAAACACTGTTTTTTATATGTCTACAGGGTGTTTCAAATATTATGTAACTGCGAGCTATACCGGGTGACACAGAGGTATATGGATCACCCCTTTAAACTTTTTTATTTATTAGCCGATTTTTATAAAAGTTTAACTGAGTATAATAATAGTAATGACTGATTTTATGACGTATATATTCGCCGAAAATGGACAACAATTTTGTTTTTTAAATGGAACACCCTGTATATTTTGATAAATGTTATTTCCTTTAAAAACCAGTTTTTGTCTGATTTATTATAATTTTATTAGAATAGCAACCGTTGCTTTAAGTACACTAATTTTTTTTTTTAAATGTCCTAACCCCTTGGATTTTTTTTATTTATAATGTATTTATTTCAGTAAGATAAATAAATAAAAATACAAAAGTGGTAAATAAACATGATTAAATACAAGACAAAGCCCATTAGAGCCACAACCTGGACTTTTTTGAAGCCCATTTCAATATGAATAAAATGATATATGCTATACACCTACTTATCTGTTATACATTTTAGCAAAATGCACTGAGAAAAAATATTTTTCTCAAAAAATAAAAGTTCTGTCTAAACATCGGTGATGTTAGCACCCGGCCAGCCAGCTCCAAGCTTAAACCGAAGTAATATTCGCTCACGGCCGACGAACTCCAAGCGACACTATTCCACCACGGTCAAATAATTTCACAAATTCATTCTGTCGATTTGGGGTCTTGTTGGGAAAACCAAACATCAAGTTACTATTTACAAAATTTACATTTATTTACATTTATTAACACTATTTTTATATAATTTTCTGTCCATAAACACAACGTCATGCTTCCACCATGACACCACGTTCCACAAGGAAGGGTAGAGGGCTCACTGACGTGTTTGTAGATCAGTGGTACCAACTAAGATAAAAACACTGGGACTGGAATGGCACTATGTTTTGAACAGGTCTACTCATACAAAATTTCTCGTTTTATTAATTTGTTTACATTTTTTGTTGCGTTGATAATAGGCGGCCAAGAACAAAAAGTAGGTGATTACATAGAAAAATGGAAGGACCATTCAGATCAAATTTTTCGTTTACATAGATCTCCCCGAAAGGGCCAACTCCAAGAATCTAAAATTAGATTTTCGTAGCGGTCGAATAAATTTCAAAATTGCTGATTGTTAGTCGTGGCCTATATTCAACACCAGAAAAAAATTCCAAAATATAATCGACCGCTACGAAAATTTTTGTTCGTGGCCGCCTATTCTCAACCCACTAAAAAAATTTTTGAAATTTATTCGACAGCTACGAAAATCTAATTTTAGATTCTTGGATCTGGCCCTTTCGGGGAGATCTATGTAAACGAAAAATTTCGTCTGAATAGAGCTTCCATTCCTCTATGTAATCAGCTAATATTTGTTCGTGGCCGCCTATTCTCAACCCCGGAAAAAAAATATTGAAATTGATTCGACCGCTACGAACATCTAATTTTAGATTCTTGGAGCTGGCCCTTTCGGGGAGATCTATGTAAACGAAAAATTTTGTCTGCATAGTGCCTCCATTCCTCTATGTAATCAAATAATTTTTGTTCGTGGCCGCCTATTCTCAACCCCCTAAAAAAAAATTTGAAATTTATTCGACCGCTACGAACATCTAATTTTAGATTCTTGGAGCTGACCCTTTCGGAGAGATGTATGTAAACAAAAAAATTCGTCAGAATAGTGCTTCCATTCCTCTATGTAATCAGAAAATTTTTGTTCGTGGCCGCCTATTCTAAACCACCGAAAAAAAATATAGAAATTTGTTCGACCGCTACGAAAATCTACTTTTCGATCCTTGGAGCTGACCCTTTCGGGGAGATGTATGTAAATAAAAAAATTTGTCAGAATAGTGCTTCCATTCCTCTATGTAATCAGCTAATTTTTGTTCGTGGCCGCCTATTCTCAACCCCCTAAAAAAATTTTTGAATTTATTCGACCGCTACGAAAATCTAATTTTAGATTCTTGGAGCTGGCCCTTTCGGGAAGATGTATGTAAACGAAAAATTTTGTCTGAATGGTCCTTCCATTTTTCTATGTAATCACCTACTTTTTGTTCTTGGCCGCCTATTATCAACGCAACAAAAAATGTAAACAAATTAATAAAACGAGAAATTTTGTATGCGAGTAGACCCCAAATCGACAGAATGAATTTGTGAAATTATTTGACCGTGGTGGAATAGTGTCGCTTGGAGTTCATCGGCCGTGAGCGAATATTACTTCGGTTTAAGCTTGGAGCTGGCTGGCCGGGTGCTAACATCACCGACGTTCTGTCTAATTGACATTTGGCTAGTGAATTGCATGTTTTTCCGTAGAATCCAAATGTATCAAAATATACAGGGTGTTCCATTTAAAAAAACAAAATTGTTGTGCATTTCCGGCTAAACCGAAAGTCATCCATCTTGAATATATACATCAGAAAATCAGAAGTTACTATTATTATACTCAAGTTAAACTTTCATAAAAATCGGCTAATAATTAAAAAAGTTTAAAGGGGTGATGCATATACCCCTGTGTCACCCGGTATAGCTCGCAGTTACATAATATTTGAAACACCCTGTAGACATATAAAAAACAATGTTTCTCGCTATTGTAATAGTAAATACGTTACTATTTTAGCTGCAAATCTGTTACAACTGTATTGCTAAAGTAGCATATTTGAGGCGATTTTGGAAAAAAATAATATTTGAAAGCCCTACATTCGGGTCCGTATGCAATTTTTCAAACTGTAGATAGTGCAGTTTTTCTTTGACTACTATCCTGTAAAGCATATAATTTTTTCAAGGATATTTGGCCGTTTGTTTTAAAATTATTAGGAATTTATTAAAACTGAGGTTTAACGGTTTTCAATATTATAGTAATTTTAAAAATAAAGTAGCTCCACTGACTTTTTGGTAAACCCTGTATATATAATTATTATATTTTTTAAAAGACCAATCATTTGACTAAACTTTCCCATAAACAAATTCAAGATAAGCTGATCAGTTTTATTAAAAATTGAAAAAATTAAAATTAAAACAAAATTACCTAAACCAATTATTGAACTTTGACCATCAATATCTCGAAAACTGGTCATAGGATTGAGTTCGGCCCATGGAGACATTTAATCAGAACGTCAAGATCTACAACATACTAAAATTTTAAAAAATTGGCCGAAAGCCATTTTCCATACGAGAAGTGAGGGGTCCTTTACCCAACGACCTATGATATATAAGACCCATGACTTATGACCTAACATATGACCTAAACTTTACACATGTATGAAGTGTTCTATACATAATAAAGTTTTTCCACTACTAGTATTAGAAGATGTCATTATTTATGCTGTATTAGAATTGAGAAGTTAAATTTCTCTCCTACAAGTAGATAATTTTTGATTATCTACTACTAGTAGATAATGAAAACAATTGAAGACTAAACGTGATGTCAGAGGTAAGCGATCTTAGGAAATCTTTCAAATTAATTATACGCACTTTTTATTGAATTCCTATCATTTCAAATGGATTTTTGACCTAATCAAATCAAACAGATATAAGTAATTCTATATCAAATATATTTTCGTTTGAAATAGTTTAAGGTTATCTAATAAATATTTTGATATTAATTAGTACTATTTATGCAATAATACCTATTCTAAAAGTAACCTAAAAATCAATTTAATAGTTTTTCGAATCTAAGTGTCAAATATGAAACAAATTCTTCATGTCTTCATCGCTACTTGAGAGACAGTGCAATTAACATATTGAAATGTAAATTTAATTTATTGAATATTCTCATTCAATTGTTTTCACAAACTGCTTCTTTTCCATTAAATTCTTTTCAAATATATACCCAAAATAATCCAAACAAATATCATTGTAAAAATGATTAAATGTTCTAGTAGTGGAAAAAATAGTATATAAACCACGGTAGAGAAGATTTCTCTCAGCCTTGCAACTTATTATTCCTCGATGCTTCGCATCTCGGTATAATAATAATGCTCGGCTGAGAAAAATTACTTCTCTACCTTGGTGTATAATATACTATAATCCCATCAAAATCCGAATATTAATAACAAAGTTAGCCCCTAATGCCTTTTTTGTCTTTGGTTCTGCGCATTATTTTTCTTTTACGTCACATTTGAAACATGCAGGGTATTGTTTTTGTGTCGAAATATTTTATATTTTTTTTAATCCGGACCTGGATTTCTTCTATTGTAAATTTATTGATCGATTGAACACTTTAAACAAAACGTAGTCGCCAAATATCATGAATATATACAGTGTGGTTAGAAAGTTATGAACCATACAAGAAATACTCAAAATAGATAAAACACCCTGTATCTTGGTTATTAAAGTAGTTAGACCCATTAAGTATGGTATTTTTGAGATCGCCTAGGTGTCCCCTATCTGTAGTTAATGTATATGTCACTTTCCCAATGAAACATCCTGTATATGATAACCAAACGACCATTTGTTTATGATAATATAAAGATGTTAGGATAAAAGATGTTATGACTTCTTTTTTTATTAAAGTAACGATAGCCTAATTAAATCTTTAGTATCTTCTTACATTTGGAAGATACAGGGCGATTATTGAAAAACAGATTAAAAAAATTAAAACAATAAACTGACGAAATAACAATAAATCTTGTAATAAGTATAATCTACCTCTAACTAATTTTAGTAGAATTTAAAAATTACATTAAATGTTTTTTTTTGCTGATCTTACATAATTGAGAATGTGCATTGGCTTTAATTTTTACTATCCTTATAATAAAATGTTAAATATCGCTACAGAGTGTTCAATTTTTTAAGGGTCTTTCACCTAATAACATCGATAAATGGTTTATTTGCACTGTAGCTCCAATCACTGAAAATAAATATATAATATGTCCTATCAGGTGAATAAGAATTAACAAACGAAACAAAAAACGTCGAAATATACAGGGTGTCCCATTTAAAAAATATAAGTTTGCATTATATTTCAATATTATATCTATCAAAAGTTTTTATAAAGTTATTTTATATTTTTCTTAACTAAGAAGTTATAGAACCTTGCAGTTTTTGACAGTTTCCAATAATCGCCCTGTATCTTCCAAATGCAGGGAGCTACTAAAGATTTAATAAGGCTATCGTTACTTTAATAAAAAAAGAAGTCATAACATCTTAACTGCTTCTTTTCTATCTCTTCTAGTTTACGATATACCCTGTAAAACACATCAATTTGGGACACCCTCTACAGAGTGTTGTTTGGACCAAATAAAATAGAATAATTTTTGATTTTTTTAATTTATTGATTATATATATGTTGTTTCAACTATCATATGTAAAACATAAGTGTCAAATATGAATAAATTATACAAGGTGGTTTCAGAAACATGGACGAAAGAAATTTTGGCAAAAATTCATTAAACATCCTGTATTTTAGTAAAAAATGACATTGAACCAACCTTCAGTAGGATTTTTAGATCCGCTTTAGTGTAAGTACCTTTTATGTTGGAACACCCTGTATATATTTCTGCTATAATACAATCAACACCAGCTGTTTTGTTATTTTTTTTTATTAAAATACTGCAAATTGAGTATACGTTACCGTCATATTTTTCTCACAATCGCGTTACATCATTGAAAAAATTAATACAACCACAAAAAAAAAAGACACTTAACACCCATTGTAAACGTTTCAATGAATGTTCCGATGTACTAACAAAACCCATAAGCACTCCAAGTGACAATTCCATGGGGTGTTATCTTTTGTTTGAATCAGATTGAATTCGATTTATTTGAGTAATCCTGTTACCAATAGTTTAAAGTGGTTCCAACTTAATACTCGTAAACCTTTGTATAAGATATATAATAAAACTATCCTTTTTTGAATTCCGTATAGTTTCACCGCTAGAGGGCGCACAAGAAATATATTGTTATATAAAATTTTTTTTCACCCTGTACAGGGAATTTTATAAATTAAATTTTTTTTTTGTTGATATTTAATTTATTTAAAGATTATTAATAGTTAAATGTTATGTTTATTAAATGGAATAGAAGAGTTAATATGTAAGTAAAAAAAGGAAACGAAGATATTCTAGGTAGATAAACTGGCAATAAATTTAAAAAATGAGGGGGTTATCCCACCCAACTTTCCGAACACTCCTAGTAAAGTAATTGTTTAATCGATTATTTTAGTTTTTCTGCATCAAAATACATTAATAAAATTAGTTTACAAAAATTAAAAAAAACTGATTTTTTCTAAAAAATTTTTTTAACTTTTTATAATTTTGTATAATTTCTATAAGTATTATTTTAAAATTATGAAATATTTCACACATAATTTACTTTTTGATCCCTTCCGTATATACTATTTACTTTTTTCATTTGTTTTACTATTCTCGATAAAACAAAAGAAAAAAATTAATTTTTTTTTATTTTGTTTAAAAGAATTACAATGTTAAATTCGAAGAGACTGAAATATTTTCTAAATTTAGAGTTTTATGTTACCTATCGAATGGTATAAATCCCATTTTAATAACTTTAATATTTTTAAAGTTATTCAATTTTTTTTTAAATTATATTATATTTCAAAAAAAAAATTATGAATTCTGCAATTTTTTGAATAAAATTCTGAAAAAAATCATAATTATAGAGTTTTTTACTACAAATTTAATGGTATTTTTTTTTAATTTTTAATATTATTATTAACCTTAAAAAAAATAAAACCTATTTTTGAATAATTTTAAAGTCAATAAATAATTAATATCTCATTCAATTATTTTCAAAATGGGAAACAGACCTTTTTTTAAGGTTTTCTGGATCCAAATCCATTAATAAAGTTAGTTTAGAAAACTAAAAAAAAATCAAATTTTTTGTCAAAAATTCATGCCATTGAATTGTTTTAACTTTTTTCATTTTTTGCTGTAACTTTTACAAATACTATGTTAATATTATGAAATAATTTACTCACATAGTACTTTTGGATTATTTTCGGATATGCTATTTACTTTTTTCATTTATTTTATACTTATTGATAAAACAAAATTACAAAAAATTAAAAAAAAATTCTTAATTTTTTCCATAATGATTACAATTCTAAATTTTAAGAAACTAAAATACATTTTAAATTTAGAGTTTTATATTATCTTTCGAATGGTGAAAATCACATTTTAATAACTTTAATATTTTAGAAGTTATTCAATTTAATTTAAAATTGTATTAAAATTTTAAATGTTCCTTGGCCATTTTTTAAAAAATTCCAAAATTTTTGTAATAAAATTTTGAAAAAAATTACAATTATAAAATTAATTATTACAAATTTAAAGATATTTTTTTTAAGTTTTTAATATAAAAATTTAACTGAAAAATAATAATTTAATAAAGATAAAAATTAAAATAAAAACTAGCGGCGAAACTATGCGCAACTTGAAAAAATAGTTAAGACAAAATTTATAGAAAATTTTATGTTCTACAATTTTGATCCCATGTAATTTTTCATAAAAATCCATAATTTTGTCTTAAAATCTAAAAAAGTCACAAAAATGTCTATATAAATTTTTTTCACGCCCTCTAGCGGCGAACCTATGAGGAATTCAAAAAACCGGTAATGACAAAATGTGTAGAAAATTTTATGTTCTACAACTTTCGTATCTTGTAATTTTTCATAAAAATGCATTATTTTGGTTATTTAAGCAAAATATGAAAAAAAAATACTTTTTGATAAATCTGGCAACAATGGCAAAAGTTTTTAAAAATTTTAATCATTCGAAATTAAACTATAACGTATAGAAAATATATTTGTAAAACTTTATTGCCATCTTGTTTAGTAATGACGTCACCACTTATAGCAACTGTCACTTCCGGTTGTCCGATTAACTCCAAAATCTATACAGGTCGTGTCCTTGCTACCCTAAATATGTATATAAAATTTCACTTAAATCGGTTTAGCCGTTTAGACGCTATCGTGTTCACACACACACACACACACAGACACACAGACACACACACAGACACACAGACAGACATCATGCTAAAAATGGTATAAATGGATTCAGGTGACCTCAAAACGTAAAGATCCGTTAAAATCTGGGTATGGTCAAAATATCATGATCGCAATACTTTCCTTCTATACAACTCTGTTGTTCGGAAAGTAAAAAGCGAAAGAATCTTAGAATTTATTAAAATAATGAAAAATTGAAATTTTCGAGTTGTCACATATGAAATTTAAGAAGTCAAAGTCAGGTAGTAAACAATGAATATAGGGTTAGGCAGAATTACGGACTAAACGAAAAATGTTTACTGTTCGTACTTTTAGTGGTTTTTGAAAGTTTTTACAGGTTTATCGGTGGAAAAGGAGCATCTTCTTGTATTAGTTGATTACTAAATAATCAGCAAACTGGGTAATTTTTTGGTCATTTGGTTGGAACTCCGCTAAATCGAAAGCAAAACATTCCCCCACATCCCCATTAGCCTTTAGAAATGGAAGTCCAAATAAATATTTTAACCAGTTTCCACTGGGATTTTCTATGTTTTTGTAAATTAGCACTAATCCAGTTCTTTGGATTTGCCATTTCGTACCGTCCAAAAATTTTACCTGTTTTAGTTTCAATAGGTACCGTGGCTTATAAAATAAATATGAACAGTTGCATTTGGTACCGCATTACCCTTCCTTATACCTGCTAAAGATTTTTTGGAATTTTCATAATATAATCCATATTTTGGATAATCCCATATGATAAAAATACAAAATATAAGTTGGCAAAATAGAGATATATTTTTTTACCAATTTCAATTTTTTTTTCTCAAAAAATACAATATTATAATTACTACTGTTGAAAACTCAAATAAAAAAAATGTTAATGCAAGAATTTTGAAAATGTCAAATTTGATATTCGAATATTCCATTTTTTTTCGGTCGATGGTTCAAACTTTTATGTGTAACGCCTACTTGCTCAGATTTCACAAAAAAAAACTAATAGAATTTTCAGAATCTACAGTATTTTTTCCTATTAGTTTCCAAGTTTCAAAACTGAGTCATAATTGATTATTTTCTTATACAATTTTGAAAATGACTTTCGTTAGATTTTAATGGTATTTTGAACTTAGAAAATTTTCGAAAAACTGTTGCACTTTATGTTTAATGTGAAACCATCAAAAAATTATAATCATTCCATTTAAGAAAAAAAGGTTTAACCGGAAGTGATATTTTTATTCCTGTTAGTCTAAAACTAGCCCGTTATTGTCTATTTGATGTGTGAAGAAAATCTAATTTTTAAATTCAAAAACAACCAAAATATTGGGGGCGTACATTGACTCGTGGCCATCCGGTATATTTATTTAAATAAATTTATTAATTACTCTTAACATTGTTTTAATATATGTACCTAGAGGTATTTGAAATAATAATAATAAGCGGTACGAAATGAAACTAGCCACAGGTATACATTTGGGACGTGGTACGAAGTGGGAAATTTAAAGGTAGCGGTACGACATGACACGGTACGAAATGGGCATAAGCCGAAATGGGACAAATCAGGTAATCATATATTAACTAGTAATTTTATGAAGTTTGACCCATATTTTTGGAGCGCAATTTGGCTACAATTTTTATCTACCTGACGATTTGGTCCGCAACTTTACAAAGCCGAAATAAATAACAACCGTTACTTTAATTACCTGTTAAACAATTTACGGACGAAACGACAATCGCCCATTACCAATAGAAGTGTTGTAAAATATGAATATACAAAAATGTATTTATGTTTATAGCATTTACATTATATAGCAAAAAATAAGTTTTCGTGCAATCGTACGCGAAGTGAGTACTTCGCGTTCTCCACAGCGGCCGCGAAATTCAATTTCGCAGCCGTTGCCCATGGTAACGGCCGAAAAAGCAAAGGTCACTTTCAAATTTCTCATTTCTACAATAGGAAACTAATACTGTTATTATTTTTTATTAAACACAGTATTAATTTTTAAATTAACAAATACATACTTATATTATTTAAGATAAATATTAATTGTAATTATACAGTTTGTATTATTACTTGTATTTACTCTAGAAGTTGAAGCAACAGGATACTGAAATATCACTATCAATGTCAGACATATTTGAGTTTTGTCAAGAACTGTCAAAATATTTTGTATATTCAAACACTGTCATTTCCATAGCAGCTGTGATTTTGTTAATAATTGAACTGCTGTTGATTTTAAAGCAATAATGTATTGATTGGCAAAGATCTAATTTCATCATTTTAACGATTGCACGAAAAATAGTGTGTATACCACGGCCGCGAAATACTTTTTTGGCGGACCGAAAGAAAGATTATCGCCGAGGCCGCTTGCGGCCGAGGCAAGATAATCTTGAGGTCGCCAAAAAGGCATACAAATAACTATAGAAAAACAAATGTAGCAAAGCTAAACAAAAAACACAAATATAAAAAAAATCTTATTTTTATCTAATCTGTTTTATCAATCTTTACTAATCTAATATATCTATTTTTTAAATTTTATCTGATCATACTATTAACTCAACTACAAATTCATAATATGCGGTTTGGATGA
Organism: Neocrepidodera transversa; assembly: GCA_963243735.1. Classification (NCBI taxonomy): domain Eukaryota; kingdom Metazoa; phylum Arthropoda; class Insecta; order Coleoptera; family Chrysomelidae; genus Neocrepidodera; species Neocrepidodera transversa. Next base: position 3,474,582 of record OY725347.1, on the reverse strand, counting down.
TCGTCCCTATTATCATATTTTTTTTTGTATTCCATTCATACCCAATATAACGACACAATCGAATATCAGTTAAAGCAGCCGACAACATTTCAAATGTTATTATAACGAATATCTTTTAAAATAATGAGGAACAACAACCCTTTTGTGAAGAAAAGAAAGAAAGAGATAGAGAGACTCTCTTCTTCATTGGTATAACATCACAATAAACCCTTTCTGGGGAGGGACCAAAATAATGCTACAAAAGAAATAAAAGACTTCTAATTTGTCAATTTAGATTAGGTAAATTTTTTTCAAGCGTAAATGATTTGATAGGGGATTCCCTTGATGTCCAATTATTTCTAAAAATTAAATAATATAAAAACATAGAATAGAAATTAAACCACTAGTCTAAAATTTGCATTTGTCAATTGTTTATAACCCAAAATATCTATTAAGACATTTTTATCAACGTATACAAAATCGTCAAAAAATAGAACTGTTTAACAACAAGAGTTTTTTTACTGAGGCCCAAAAAATTTAGTACTAATTTCGTGATGGCGAAAAAAATTTCTTACCTCAGTTTTTATCACTTTCCGAACTCAGAGTCTGAAAATGAAACAAAAATCCTCTCCAAACTTTTGTATATCTATCTGGATGTAAACAATATATTTCTCGAACGAAAGTATCGATTGAGTTCGAGTTTTCACTGTACTAGTTATTTTTCTACACAAACTAAAGTGTTTTGGACAGGAAAACTTTTAATAAAATGTTTAAATTTAGGGAAGTTTTTATAAATTTGGCAATATTTAAATAAAATTTTTCAGATTTTATGTATTTTTGTATGTCGTAAATAATTTTAAAATAAATATTTTTTTAGTAAATTAGATTAGAGACTTTATTTATTTTTTATAAATCGCTGAAATTTCTAAAAAATTACTTTAAAATTAAAAAAAAAATTAATTTAATAAATTTATATACTTACAAAATATAAATGAATTTCAACAATTTTTAAAGCCATGTTAAAAAATTTATAAAAATATAAATAAATTTAAAGAGTGATTGCCAAATTTCCTATAACTGGAAATTTTTTTTTATTACACAAAAAAATATAACGTTTTAAAAAAAATATTCCTCTTATATTTTTTATAAATCTCTAGATTTTGCAGAATAATTTTAACAAAAAATCTTTAAATTTTAGGTGATTTTAAGAAATTTGGCAACGTTTAGATAAAATTTCTTCGATTTAAGAAAATATTTCTAACATTTTTCAGATTGAGGAAACTTTAAAAAAAAGTTTATGCAGTTTCTGTATTTCTATATGTTGTTTTTCCTATTTTCTGTATGTTTTCCAATTTTCTCCTATTTTTCATTACTTTTTTTATATTCTATTTTATGTCCCCTCTTTTTCTCAATTTTTTGCCTATTTTTCACTGTTTTTTCACATTGTCACATATTTTTTACTATGTTTTCTTGTTTTCCTAATTTTTGCCTATTTTTCATAATTTTTTTCTTTTTTATGTTTATTTTCCCGTCAATTTTCGACTATATTTTCCTATTACTCCATATTTTTTCTTACTCTTCTATTTTTCATTATTTTTTCATATGTTGCTTAATTTTACATTCTTTTTCCTTATCTTTTCTTATTTTTTTTATATTTTCCTATATTTTTCCCGTTTTTTCCTATTTTTCACTATTTCTTCTTTATTTTTCAATATTTTTCCATATTTTTTCCTATTTTTCCTTTTTCTCATTGTTTCTAATTTTTTCCTATTTTTTATTATTTTTTCCTAGTTTGTTCATTATTTAACTGATTTTCTTTATTTTTCACTATTCTTCTTATTTTTCCATGTTTTTTCTATATTTCTTAATTTTACCAATTTTTTCTCCTTTTTCATTATTTTTTTTATATTATATTTCATTTCCCCCGTTTTTTCCTATTTTTCACTATTATTTCTTGTTTTCATAATTTTTGACCATTTTTCATTACCCCTCTTTTTCCTCGTTTTTCCCATTTTTTTCCCCCATTTTTTACTATTTTTTTCGTTATTTTTCCCCATTTTTCTTTATTTTTCTCTATTAGTACCTATATTTTGCTTTATTTTCCCTATCACCATAGTTATATTTTTTTATGGAACACTCTATAATTTTCGTTATTTTTCGATTTTTGGGGTACCGAAAAAATTTAAATTTTATACAAAAAATGAAATGGAATTTTTACAATTTTTTTTCTTTATACGTTGATTTTATTTTAAATTTAACTAATAAAAAACCTAAACCGTCATCATCTTAATTAGAATAATATGTAAAGTGATAATACAATTTATAATGATGACAGTTAAAAAAAAATACACAACAATAGACAATAGAAATAAAAATTGCAAGGATTGAAGGGAAACCAAGTCAGGATGTGAACCTCGTTTTCATTTTGACTAGTCACGTGTCTGTTAATAGAATCCAGTGACCGTCGGAGCTAATAATTCAATATTTTCTATAAGACCTAATTACATATTGGCTGTTTTATTTCATCAATAAATTTTACCCGAAACGTGTCTGCTCGGTTACAGTTTAATTTGAAACGAATTTTTTCATATCCTGTTAAATTTTTACTTTCCCGACCCACCTAGTAGGGAAAGTAAAAAAAAATTCAAGATAAAGATGGAAATATCCATTTTGAGGTCACCTGAGATGATTAAGACCATTTCCAGATGGAAGTCTGTCTGTCTGTCTGTGTGTATTTTTCCACGATAGAGGCCACACGTTTAATCCGATTGAACTGAAATTTGGTATATTTGGTATACCCGTCGGAAGAACCCATTAGTTTTTATATGACATCTGTCAAACTGAAGTGTCACTATTAAAAAATGACAGATGCAATATGTTACGGAAATTGACTTGCAATATGTCATTTGAAAAATCTTGAAAAACTCTATTCAGAATATTTCTCCAACTGTCACCTGTCAAAAATAAAAAATGTCAAAGTTTGAAACTTTAACACTAAATATCTGAAAAAATATTCGTCTCTGTACACAACCGATTTTTTTTCAAATTCCTTTAAAAGAAAATACATTGTTGTATCAAATTTTTTTTTCCTATTTTATGTATGAAAATATGCATTTTTACTGTTTTTTTTTAGTTTTCCTGGAAAATGTATGCTCGCTTTTTTCTCAACGCATTTTTGCTGCTTTTTTTTGCTATATTTTCCAAGTTTTTTATGTGGAAAAATACATTTTTGCGGTTTTTTTCCAAATTCGAGTGTGCATTCGTGCTTCTGTTTTTTTTTTCGAATTTGTTGAAAAAGAAAATGCGTTTTTGCTGTTATTTTCAATTTTTTGTGTGAAAAAATACATTCTTTCTTTTTCCCCAATTCATGTGTGAAAAATGCATTTCTGCTGTTTTTTCTAGTTTTTCGTGTAGAAAAATGCATTGTTGCATTTTTTTCAAATTTGAATAAGGAAAAATGTATTTTGCTTTTGTTTTTTTTTAAATTTGTGTAAAAAAAAGTATGCTGTTTTTTCCAATTTTTATGTAGAAAATCCATTCTTCCTTTTTCCTGTGTGAAAAAAAGAATTTTTTTTTCTAGTTTTTTATGCATTCTTGCTTTTACATCAATTTATATGTGAAAAAATGCATTTTCGCGTTTTTCCACATTCGTCTGTGAAAAAAAAATACTTTTGAATTTTTTTTCTAGTTTTTTTTATGGAAAAATGTGTTTTTTATTTCTATTTTTTGAAATTCGTGTACAAGAAAACGCATTCTTGCTTCTGTTGTTTTTTTCCTAATGTATGTGTGAAAAAAACGAATTTTTGCTGTTTTTTTTTTCTAGTTTTTTATGCATTTTTGCGTTTTTCCAGATTCGTCTGTGAAACAAAATACTTTTGAATTTTTTTTCTAGTTTTTTTTATGGAAAAATGTGTTTTTTATTTCTATTTTTTGAAATTCGTGTGAAAGAAAACGCATTCTTGCTTCTGTTGTTTTTTCCTAATGTATGTGTGAAAAAAACGAATTTTTGCTGTTTTTTTTTTCTAGTTTTTTATGCATTTTCGCGTTTTTCCACATTCGTCTGTGAAAAAAAAATACTTTTGAATTTTTTTTCTAGTTTTTTTATGGAAAAATGTGTTTTTTATTTCTATTTTTTGAAATTCGTGTGCAAGAAAACGCATTCTTGCTTCTATTGTTTTTTTCCTAATGTATGTGTGAAAAAAACGAATTTTTGCTGTTTTTTTTTTCTAGTTTTTTATGCATTTTCGCGTTTTTCCACATTCGTCTGTGAAAAAAAAATACTTTTGAATTTTTTTTCTAGTTTTTTTATGGAAAAATGTGTTTTTTATTTCTATTTTTTGAAATTCGTGTGCAAGAAAACGCATTCTTGCTTCTATTGTTTTTTTCCTAATGTATGTGTGAAAAAAATGAATTTTTGCTGTTTTTTTTCTAGTTTTTTATGCATTTTTCCTTAATAACAATTTATATGTGAAAAAATGCATTTTCGCGTTTTTCCACATTCGTCTATGAAAAAAAAATATTTTTGATTTTTTTTCTAGTTTTTTTATGGAAAAATGTGTTTTTTATTTCTATTTTTTCAAATTCGTGTGCAAGAAAACGCATTCTTGCTTCTGTTGTTTTTTTCCTAATGTATGTGTAAAAAAAACGAATTTTTGCTGTTTTTTTTTCTAGTTTTTTATGCATTCTTGCTTTTATATCAATTTATATGTGAAAAAATGCATTTTCGCGTTTTTCCACATTCGCCTGTGAAAAAAAAAATACTTTTGAATTTTTTTTCTAGTTTTTTTATGGAAAAATGTGTTTTTTATTTCTATTTTTTGAAATTCGTGTGCAAGAAAACGCATTCTTGCTTCTGTTGTTTTTTTCCTAATGTATGTGTGAAAAAAACGAATTTTTGCTGTTTTTTTTTTCTAGTTTTTTATGCATTTTCGCGTTTTTCCACATTCGTCTGTGAAAAAAAAATACTTTTGAATTTTTTTTCTAGTTTTTTTATGGAAAAATGTGTTTTTTATTTCTATTTTTTGAAATTCGTGTGCAAGAAAACGCATTCTTGCTTCTGTTGTTTTTTTCCTAATGTATGTGTGAAAAAAACGAATTTTTGCTGTTTTTTTTTTCTAGTTTTTTATGCATTTTCGCGTTTTTCCACATTCGTCTGTGAAAAAAAAATACTTTTGAATTTTTTTTCTAGTTTTTTTATGGAAAAATGTGTTTTTTATTTCTATTTTTTGAAATTCGTGTGCAAGAAAACGCATTCTTGCTTCTGTTGTTTTTTTCCTAATGTATGTGTGAAAAAAACGAATAATTGCTGTTTTTTTTTCTAGTTTTTTATGCATTTTCGCGTTTTTCCACATTCGTCTGTGAAAAAAAAATACTTTTGAATTTTTTTTCTAGTTTTTTTATGGAAAAATGTGTTTTTTATTTATATTTTTTGAAATTCGTGTTAAAGAAAACGCATTCTTGCTTCTGTTGTTTTTTCCTAATGTATGTGTGAAAAAAACGAATTTTTGCTGTTTTTTTTTCTAGTTTTTTATGTATTCTTGCTTTTATATCAATTTATATGTGAAAAAATGCATTTTCGCGTTTTTCCACATTCGTCTGTGAAAAAAAATACTTTTGAATTTTTTTTCTAGTTTTTTTATGGAAAAATGTGTTTTTTATTTCTATTTTTTGAAATTCGTGTGCAAGAAAACGCATTCTTGCTTCTATTGTTTTTTTCCTAATGTATGTGTGAAAAAAATGAATTTTTGCTGTTTTTTTTCTAGTTTTTTATGCATTTTTCCTTAATAACAATTTATATGTGAAAAAATGCATTTTCGCGTTTTTCCACATTCGTCTATGAAAAAAAAATATTTTTGATTTTTTTTCTAGTTTTTTTATGGAAAAATGTGTTTTTTATTTCTATTTTTTCAAATTCGTGTGCAAGAAAACGCATTCTTGCTTCTGTTGTTTTTTTCCTAATGTATGTGTGATAAAAACGAATTTTTGCTGTTTTTTTTTCTAGTTTTTTATGCATTCTTGCTTTTATATCAATTTATATGTGAAAAAATGCATTTTCGCGTTTTTCCACATTCGTCTGTGAAAAAAAAAATACTTTTGAATTTTTTTCTAGGTTTTTTATGGAAAAATGTGTTTTTTATTTCCATTTTTTCAAATTCGTGTGCAAGAAAACGCATTCTTGCTTCTGTTGTTTTTTTTTTAATTTTTGTGAAAAAAAATGCAGTCTTGATGTTTTTTTCAAATTCGAGTGTGGAAAAAAAGTATTGTGAACTAGATAAAGAAGTTTTTCGAGAAAGATGAAAATATACATTTTAAGATCCCCTGAGACGATTAAGACCATTTAGCCTGTCTGTCTGTGTGTATTCTTCCACGATAGAGCCCACACGTTTAATCCGATTGAGCTGAAATTTTTACACCTGTCAAACGAAAGTGCCACTGTCAAAAAATAACAGAAGCAAAATATGTCACGGAATTTGTCTTGCAATTTGTCTGTAAAAATATTCGTATTTGGATACTCGTCGGGAAAGTTTTGGGGTGACACAACCGATTTTTTTTTTTTTAGATATTCAAGTGACATTTATTATATTAAGTGAAGAGCAAATTTTTTTTCATTGTTGACAAAGGATTAAAGGTCTCTTTAATCGTTAAAATCTTTTTCAAATAGTTGTATAGAGGCCCTTTAAGTAGCTGTCATTCAGCAATTACTTCCATTCGAGATGTCGCGAATAGAAACAAACAAAAATATAAAGACATTGAAAAGGTCTTGGTTACATATCGAACTTATTCATTCATATAATTAGTTGTTTGTTACAAAAGTAGGAATCATCAATTACAATCAATCAATGGTATGTCAACAAGCTTTTGTTATATATATATATATATATATAAGCAGGTATAATATAATCATTGAATCGACAATGACGCTTTAGGGCTGAAAGGCGCGCAACGATTATGAATAATAAATAAATTTCATTTTAGAGCCGCTTTTTTTTATACAATACGTTTTGTACTAAACTGAGGCAAACACTTCAAATTAAAATTAACGAAGCGACAAAAAACTTTTTTTTTTCAGAATTAAAATTATATAATTTAATACAATTAATAAATAGGTACTAATTAAATAAAAATTTGAACATATTTTTTACTTTTTAGTTTTCGACTTGGAAAAATATTTAAAACCTCATATGAAAAATATAAAATATATTAATTACGAAAGTTATAAATAAATAAAAATTCCAAAAAAAGTCTAGATTTTTACAAATATATCAAAAATTAAAAGCATTAGGAAAAATTAAAAAAACATTTTTCTAAAAAGACAATAATTTTTTTTTGTATTCAATATTAATTTAAAATTTTAAGAAAATTACGATATCATCTAAACACTTGAGGAAAAAAAATTGGTATAAAAAATTGACTTAATGAAATTCTAGTATTAGAGTATTTTTAGTTTGTACACCCTGTAATATTAATTTTACAGAAAATTTTTCTCGAAATAAGTTTCTAAATCCAATGAATCTTAGATAATTGGTAAATAAATATCAAAAATATACAGGAGGATATTAAAAATCCATAAATTATTATAATTATATTATGATTCTAAATTTTTAGTTTGTACACCCTGTAATATTAATTTTACAGAAAATTTTTCTCGAAATAAAAGTTTCTAAATCCAATAAATCTTAAATAATTGGTAAATAAATATCAAAAATATACAGGAGGATATTAAAAATCCGTAAATTATTATAATTATATTATGATTGTAAATTTTTAGTTTGTACACCCTGTAATGTTAATTGGACAGAAAATTTTTCTCGTAATAAAATTTTCTAAATTTAATAAATCTTTAAAAATTTGTAAGTAAATATCAAAAATATACAGGAGGATATTAAAAATACGTAAATTATTATAATTATATTATGATTGTAAATTTTTAGTTTGTACACCCTGTAATATTAATTTGAGGAAAAATTTTTCTTGTAATAAAAAATTCTAAATCCAATGAATCTTAGGTAATTGGTAAATAAATATCAAAAATATACTGGAGGATATTAAAAATACGTAAATTATTATAATTATATTATGATTGTAAATTTTTAGTTTGTACACCCTGTAATATTAATTTTACAGAAAATTTTTCTCGAAATAAAAGTTTCTAAATCCAATGAATCTCAGATAATTGGTAAATAAATATAAAAAATATACAGGAGGATATTAAAAATACGTAAATTATTATAATTATGTTATTATTGTAAATTTTTAGTTTGTACACCCTGTAATATTAATTTGACAAAAAATTTTTCTCGTAATAAAAGTTTCTAAATCCAATGAATCTTAGGTAATTGGTAAATAAATATCAAAAATATACAGGAGGATATTAAAAATACGTAAATTATTATAATTATATTATGATTGTAAATTTTTAGTTTGTACACCCTGTAATATTAATTTTACAGAAAATTTTTCTCGAAATAAAAGTTTCTAAATCCAATGAATCTTAGATAATTGGTAAATAAATATAAAAAATATACAGGAGGATATTAAAAATACGTAAATTATTATAATTATATTATGATTGTAAATTTTTAGTTTGTACACTCTGTAATATTAATTTTACAGAAAATTTTTCTCGTAATAAGAGTTTCTAAATCCAATGAATTTTAGGTAATTGGTAAATAAATATCAAAAATATACAGGAGGATATCAAAAATACGTAAATTATTATAATTATATTATGATTGTAAATTTTTAGTTTGTACACCCTGTAATGTTAATTGGACAGAAAATTTTTCTCGTAATAAAATTTTCTAAATTTAATAAATCTTGGAAAATTTTTAAATAAATATCAAAAATATACAGGAGGATATTAAAAATACGTAAATTATTAAAATTATATTATGATTGTAAATTTTTAGTTTGTGCACCCTGTAATGTTAATTTGACAAAAAATTTTTCTCGTAATAAAAGTTTCTAAATTCAATGAATCTTAGAAAATTTGTAAATAAGTATCAAAAATATACAGGAGGATATTAAAAATACGTAAATTATTATAATTATATTATGATTGTAAATTTTTAGTTTGTGCACCCTGTAATATTAATTTTACAGAAAATTTTTTCTCGAAATAAAAGTTTCTAAATCCAATGAATTTTAGGTAATTGGTAAATAAATATCAAAAATATACAGGAGGATATTAAAATACGTAAATTATTGTAATTATATTATGATTATAAATTTTAAGTTTGTACACCCTGTAATATTAATTTGACAGAAAATTTTTCTCGTAATAAAAGTTTCTAAATCCAATGAATCTTAAAAAATTTGTAAATAAATATCAAAAATATACAGGAGGATATTAAAAATACGTAAATTATTGTAATTATATTATGATTATAAATTTTAAGTTTGTACACCCTGTAATATAAATTTGACAGAAAATTTTTCTCGTAATAAAAGTTTCTAAATCCAATGAATCTTAGATAATTGGTAAATAAATATAAAAAATATACAGGAGGATATTAAAAATACGTAAATTATTATAATTATATTATGATTGTAAATTTTTAGTTTGTACACCCTGTAATATTAATTTTACAGAAAATTTCTCTCCCAATAAAAGTTTCTAAATTCAATGAATCTTAGAAAATTTGTAAATAAATATCAAAAATATACAGGAGGATATTAAAAATACGTAAATTATTAAAATTATATTATAATTGTAAATTTTTAGTTTGTGCACCCTGTAATGTTAATTTGACAAAAAATTTTTCTCGTAATAAAAGTTTCTAAATCCAATGAATCTTAAAAAATTTGTAAATAAATATCAAAAATATACAGGAGGATATTAAAAATACGTAAATTATTGTAATTATATTATGATTATAAATTTTAAGTTTGTACACCCTGTAATATAAATTTGACAGAAAATTTTTCTCGTAATAAAAGTTTCTAAATCCAATGAATCTTAGATAATTGGTAAATAAATATAAAAAATATACAGGAGGATATTAAAAATACGTAAATTATTATAATTATATTATGATTGTAAATTTTTAGTTTGTACACCCTGTAATATTAATTTTACAGAAAATTTCTCTCCCAATAAAAGTTTCTAAATTCAATGAATCTTAGAAAATTTGTAAATAAATATCAAAAATATACAGGAGGATATTAAAAATACGTAAATTATTAAAATTATATTATAATTGTAAATTTTTAGTTTGTGCACCCTGTAATGTTAATTTGACAAAAAATTTTTCTCGTAATAAAAGTTTCTAAATCCAATGAATCTTAAAAAATTTGTAAATAAATATCAAAAATATACAGGAGGATATTAAAAATACGTAAATTATTGTAATTATATTATGATTGTAAATTTTTAGTTTGTGCACCCTGTAATGTTAATTTGACAAAAAATTTTTCTCGTAATAAAAGTTTCTAAATCCAATGAATCTTAAAAAATTTGTAAATAAATATCAAAAATATACAGGAGGATATTAAAAATACGTAAATTATTGTAATTATATTATGATTGTAAATTTTTAGTTTTTAGTATTATTAATTTGACAAAAAAAATTCCTTTCAATAAATTCAGTTATTTTCATAAAATTCTAACATAAAAAATCAAAAACATACAGGATGATATCAAAAATACGTAAATTATGATTATAAAATAACTTTTTAGTTTGCACACCCTGTAATAATAAATTGCCGAAAAATTTCACTCTCAAAAAAAGTTTTTTAAATTCAATTAGTTTCATAAAATTGGAAAATAAGATATCAAAAATATACGGGATGATATCAAAAATACGTAAATTTTGATTATAAAATAACATTTTAGTTTGCAAACTCTGTACTATTAATTTAACAAAAAATTTTCCTCTTAGTAAAAGTTTCTAAATTCAATTAGTTTTTTAAAAATGGAAAATAAGATATCAAAAATATACAGGATGATATCAAAAATACGTAAATTATGATTATAAAATAACTTTTTAGTTTGTACACCCTGTAATATTAAATTGATAAAAAATGTCCCTCATAATAATATTTTTCAAATCCAATGAATTTTATAAAATTTGTTAATATATATCAAAAATATACAGGATGATATCAAAAATACGTAAATTATGATTATAAAATAACTTTTTAGTTTGTACACCCTGTAATATTAAATTGATAAAAATTTCCCCCATAATAAAATTTTTCAAATCCAACGAATTTTATAAAATTTGTTAATAGATATCAAAAATATACAGGGTGATATCAAAAATACGTAAATTATGATTATAAAATAACTTTTTAGTATACACACCCTGTAATAATAAATTGACAAAAAATTTCCCTCTAAATAAAAGTTTTCAAATCCAATGAATTGATAAAATTTGTTAATAAAAATTAAAAATATACAGGATGATATTAAAAATACGTAAATTATGATTATAGAATAGCTCTATTTAAATAACCATATTGTTAATTTAAAAATTAAATAATTGTTTACTAACCTTTAACCATACTGAATACTCTTCTTTTCCCCTTCTTTTCTCCATTATTAACCTCATTCTTGATTCTTGGAACGGCTGGACATGAACTGAATCTAAATAAACAAAAAAAAATCATTTAAAATAATTAAGCTTTACAGAAGAGAAGTTAAAATGGCAAATCTGTCATGCATCATTATAATTTTCTCAACATATTTTTTTTTAGAAACTATGATTTATAGCAATAAAAACACTCGTATTACAATCATTTTAATTATAAAAGAGAATTGAATAAATAATAATAACGCTATTGTATAAATCCCAAAAAAGGATATTGTCCCTGCAGGACCAATTCGATACAGGTACTCATTATAAATAGAATTTACATAACAATCTCCAACATAAATTTAATAAATTCAAGCCCTCGAGAGTCGCATTTATAATCGGTTTATTTTCATTGGTTTTTTTTGCAAACATACAGAGTGTTTAAATTTGTCTCTTTTAACACCTGTGCATTTCATTCATAAAATTTTCGACTTTCATTCATGTTTTTGTCCCGAACATCCTGAAAGATGGATCGGAATTTAAAAAATATTAACGATTGTCACTGCATGAATGGATAACAGGTAAGAAAATTCACTCCTAGAATCCTTTTAAAATGGAATTTGTAAATTTTGTGTGAATGTATTTTCGAGTATGGCTTAGAAATCGGCAAAAATGGTACAAGTGGTGGTTTTGTTCGAACTTTGACTAAAATCGTACAAAAGCTATTATTTGTTAAGAGTACGATTATTGTTGCGTACTAACATCGGTATTGGGCAAATTTCAAAAGGACAGGTATTTTTTTTTATAAAGAATACCCACAATTTGTCTATAATTTCTGCAAATTTTAGCCTAATGACGGCCTGAAAAGAAAAATTGAATTGTGGAAAATATACAATCAATTTAAAAGAAAATGCACAGTTTTATGGCAAAGGTCTATATACAGGATTGTTCAAAGCAGAAAAAAAGTAAATATACAATACAATACATCATAAAATGTAAATGAGCAAACCCTAAGGAATTAACCAATAATTCTATAGCTCAGTGACGGAGAACACGAAATTACTTAAATATAAAAAAATAGTAAACTGTCAATAATAAGTACCCACATTTATTTGTATAAAAATAGTATACTAGATATTAAGTTGGGACATTTCCTTTGGTATTTTTAAAAATTTTAGGAAGAAAATCAAAGATTCTTTTTTAAAAATAATGCTAAATATTTTATGTTAGAAATTCTCCGCCACTGATTTATGATGTTATATTGGGGTTTAAATACTGGGTAATAAAAATTGTGCTATCATTCATTTTCAAAAAAACTATAATTTGTAGAAAACTTTAAAATTACTATAGTGGGTTCAGAAAATTAAATGTCATAACAATTATCAAGTGAAGAATATTTAAAATCTGTATATGAATATAATATTAATAATTATGAATAAACGAATGTCTAAAAGTCATTTCGTTCATAATTTTCTTATCATTTAACAATGTTTTTAACGATGTTGAAAAATATCGTTACCAATAACCAAAACTACACTTTTTTTAAAAACACAAGGGAGTAGATAACTTTTTTCCTGGGGACGGGGAACAAACTTTTATACAAATATATGTTTGTCCGTTTCAACATTTCATATATTTTATTTCTTTTTTTCGTGCTATTTTTTGATATCCTAGGTAAGTCCGACGAGAGGGTGCTGACGACGATAAAAAATACCGGGACCGGGGCTTATGGGGGCCCGGGTCCAGCACCTTATTATTTTGTACAACTAAAAATTCGCTCTTTCGGTTAATAAACTTCTATAAAAATCCAACAAATTTCTTTATATGTAACAATTTTCAAAAACTCTAATGATAATTCTCTTATAATCTTCTAATGGACAAACTCGTTTTCCACTTGATTTTTTTAAAATTTCAATTTCTTTAGAATTAAACAAATTATTGGAGCTTAATTTAACATCAGAAGTAAGAATTGAATTAAATAGTTGCTGATAATTTGGAAATGTAAAATGTTTCTCGATGAAATCGTAACCCCAGCAGAACGAACTTTTAGTCATTTTTCTAGAACTAAAAATCCTTTAATGTTTACCACGGTTTAGGAAACGGTTGATTGCTCTTGGTATATTAGTTATCGAGTCTAGATTAGCTAGAACGATTTATGCCCGATTCGCCTGACCAATTAAAATTTCCCGATTCGCCTGACGGCTTAAACTGTGGTAGCGTTTCGCCTGACCATGGACCGTGTGTACCTTCGTTTTTCATAAGGGTCATGCAAAATTTTATCAATAAGGATGCAAATTAATAACTTATCAAAAATTGAATAGTTTATAAAGAATTTGTTTTAATTTACATTAAAAAATATAACTTCACTTGGAGTCTTTTTAATTTTTTATCCATCTTCAAAACCATTGCATAAATATGAATTTTACCTAGAAGAATAAGTAATTAATTAATAAAAAAAAAAACAAATAATAATAGACTCCAAGTCTGATCTTATTAAATTGTATTAACTGTTTTTGAAAAAAAAACCTGCACATATTGACTATATTAAGAAAGTTTTATACCAGTGTGTTAAAAATCATTATTTTTAAATTTTTTAAACCATCTTCATACCTTTTCCATATAAAGACCGATGCGTATAGGGTGCGCCACCCTGTATATAGTTTTTTTTTTGTCTGAAGTAACACTCCTGGCCGCTTATAGGGACATATAGAAAAAAATCTGTAAGTTATTCGCTTTACGCTTCGTCAATTTGAAAAAAACTTATAATACCCCAATCAGGTATCTTTAATCCCAAAAAGTAATACTTTCGATATAATTATCATTCAGAATGAAAGGTAAAAGAAGGAACATAAGTTATTACGTTTAGATTTCTTTACCTTAGCAGGTCAGGCGAATCGCAACTATTTATTTCCATCTAATATGTAGTCTGGCGAAACGCTCCTAAAGCGTACCAATTTTTTTCGTCAGGCGAAACGGGAATATACCAGCTAGAACCTGCGACTTTTCTAAAATTATTAAAATCATGTCATGAACTGCATTGATATTTTCAGGGACGGACACAGAAACTGGCCTTCCTGATCGCTCTTCATCTTTAATGGAAAATTTACCACTTTTGAACTTTGCAATCCAATTTTTCATAGTAGCATACGAGATATTGATCACCAAGTATATCTTCTTAAAATCTGCTTACCTCCTTAAATACAGGTACTTGATGATAGCTCGATACTCCAATTTTTCGATTTTCACAATTTCGGTCGACATGTGTTTCTAGCAGTTCGAAACAAGTTTTGTTGATTTTAATAGTTTTGTTTTGTTATACTGTCTTTTAATAATAACAGAAAACAGATATAAAAAACACTTTTTATTTAACAAGTTTCACTGTAATTATTTTTACACTGTCATCAGCAATTTTTTTCTGCACTATTTAGGACATTCGTGATTTTTTGTGTACACCAGGGTCCGTCTCGGCTCTCGGCGGCCCTGATCGTAAGGGATAATTACTTACCTTTACCCACCATATCTGTGCCCTTGAACTATGTTAGGATAGGAGTTGATATCAATAATCAATTTAGTTAGAAGTTTTACAGAAATTGTAAATATCAAAAATTTGTTAAATGTTCCCAAAAGTATTGCCCATGTCCCAGAATTTGGCGAAGCTAGATGGACAAATCAAATGGCGAAATATACCATTATTATAAAACTGTTGTTCCGCTAAGTTCATATGAACTTAACATGAAAATTTTTGAACTCCGTGAAGTTAACCCCCAAAGTGTCAATTTTTTTCGGAAATTTCCCGTTTGTTAGTGCCTCATTAGTGCTTCTTAGTGCTATAACTATTTTCGTTGGTGCTTTTTCCGTTTTCTGCATATTAAGGATTTTTTAATTTCAAATAGTTTCGAAAGTGCTTCTCTATTTTTTTTGGATATTTTAGATTTTAACTTCAACGTCAACCCCAAAACATTTTCCTATTGACTCAATTTTGGTATCAGATTTTAGTGCTTCGTTAGTGCTTCAAGAAGTTGCAGTCACGATTCTTTCCTAATCGAGATATTTCATTTTTTAATTTTCAAGGTTAGCCCTCAAATCATATAGGATTGACTTAAATCTAGAGTCCTTTCGTTAGTGCTTCAGATAGTTTTCTTCATGCTTTTTCCGTTTCCTAATTATTCCTTTTTTGTTTCCAAATTTGCATCCAAATTCTTTTCAAATGTACTAAAAATATATAGGGAAGCATAAAAGTGCTATACAAAAAACATTTGGAAGTACAAGAAGAATCCAAAAATTGAAAATAAAAAAGGTCAGTGGCCATGGCAAGATGACTAAAAATAATCTATAGCAGGCCATTAACTTTTTGCTCTTTAGTTTCTGATATAAGGTAGTGTCCCTTATAAACCCTATTTAAATAAGATAATAAGAATAACAACAACAAAAACAACAACTTTTCTCCTGTTAATATCTCAAAACAGTTGGTACGGTGTGTTATCAGGAAACGGAAAAAGCATTAAGAAAACTATCTAAAGCACTAACGATCCGTCAAGAAACGACTCTAGATTTAAGTCAAATCTCTTATGATTTGAGGACTGACCTTGAAAATTAAAAAATTAAATATCTTGATTAGGAAAGAATTGTAATTGCAACTTTATGAAGCACTAGGAAGCACTAAAAACTCATACCAAAATTGGTCAATGGGAAAATGTTTTGGAGTTGACGTTGAAGTTAAAATCTAAAATATCTAAAAATATAGACAAGCACTTTCGAAACTATTTGAAGCACTGAGTAGCACTAACGAAGCACTAAATCAAAGCACTAAATTTCGTCCATTTTGATGGATTGTCAGGGCTGATCTTAAAATCCTTGACATGCAGAAAATAGAAAAAGCACTAACGCAAATAGTTAAAGCACTAATGAAGCACTAACAAACGGGAAATTTCCGAAAAAAAATTTGACACTTTGGGAGCTAACTTCACGGAGCTCAATTTTTGATAGAATTCTTAAAACAAATAGAAGATAAGAAAAATTTGCCGCTATTGTTGTTCATAACTATTCTTCTGCTATTGATTGATATGAAAAATTAGCGAGACAACTATTGATAGAATTTCCGAAAGAAAACAAATGAAATCTAATTATTTGTGAAAAAATAAAATTTGTCGCGATTTTTCCACTGAGTTTATAAGATTTACATGAATATTTAAGAGGAACGTTGATTGATAAAAAACAAAACTTTACTAAAAAACAAAAAACTAAAACCCCTAGTAAAAACTAATATTTTATTCCAATGAAATCCCTTTCAACATGTACTTTTAGTTACTTAAAGATAGTCAATGCCTGAAAATTAAATTACATATTTATAGTATTTTTTGTACAGGTAATTAAAATTATTCAGTTAGATTAAGATTAGTTCTGATCCCATTTTTTTTCGTTATCCACACAAAAAACCGAACAAAAACGGAATTAATTTGGTGATACATACACGTGTCTTTTCAATATATAATTTCTAAATAATCATTTTTATTAAAACTCATTGTGACAAAATTTACGGATAAAAAGCTTTCCTTATTCTGCTGTCAATCTATAAACACATCATATAAAAGGGATATTTTCGATCCGGTATTATTATAATGGTATAGATACCGAGATAATGGCCCTTAATCCGATTATAAAACATTGACATGATGGATATTGTCAGGAAATCCCTAAATGTGGAAACTCTGAATATCGCTAATCCGATAACTACCAGTCTTTTTCTCATTGCTTGAGCATTATACAAATATCTAAATAAGGATCAAATTAAATCACAAAAGGCGAACATAAATAATAAATTCATAAATATTAAGTTTGACAAATGAAAAATATATGTTAACACTTTCGTGTTTTACCTCATTTTTACCTAGACCTGGTGTCGCCTTCAGGCATTCACAAACTGTAGAATTCAAATAAGTTACTGTTTAAGTGAAATCTGCCCAGAGTTGTTTCTTTTTCTACCGGCACGATTTTATATGTGATTATGCAGTTTAATAATTTCATATGGGCCCTCTACTACCATCACTAAATGTATAACTAGTTACCAATATTAAGTAACTAATATCTTGCTAAGCACTGAACGTGTTAAAAGATACAGCCAAGTGACAAAGCTTCTAAAACAAAGTAAAGTTTGTTCTAGTTCTCTAAAATTGGAGATTTAAGTACTGAAACTGCATGAAAACCTTGTAAAACATAAACAAAATGTAAGTTATACAGTTATCAGACAAAAAACATTAAGACTAGAAGGATTTTTGTGGTACATAATTTAGAATAACACTAGTTTTTGGTACTTACCAATTCCAAATATTTATCTCTAGTGGGTCGCTATGCACTGACACATACTGTGTAATATATACAAACTTTTCTAAAACACGATAATTTCAAAAATTCACTCGGTAAATTTAACAAAAAAGGCTTCTTCCTTCCACGTCACTTAACGTCAAAAGATGCGCGCTCTGTAGGCAAAAGTTGTAAACTTGTGTTCTGGTAGTGACTACTCGCACGTACATTCTTACCGATACGCAAAAAATAATTAGTGGCTGAATTGAAAATATATTTCCAACAGTTACTTTCAAAAAATATGAATATGAACATTTACTAAATAGGAGCTAACGAGGTGGATTATAAGAGATACCCCACTTTTGTTCAGAGTCTGAAATATCGGGCAATTCGATTAATCGGAAAAAAATAGTTTCCAGGTTTTCCTAGGGAAAAATAATGTACCACGAGATGTCACTGCAAGATGAGAAAATGTCGGATTGAGGTGTGATTCTTTCTCCACTTGTCATTTTGATGTGCATGTTCAAACAGCTTTTTTCTTTTTTTGTCATTAAACTCGTTGTGAAACCCATCTTTATTTTGTAAAAAGTATTTTTCATTTTTGTAATATTTAGTACATTTTTCTTACATTTATATTGATTGGCTTAGTAATATTGAAGAAAGGTAAAATCCTCATCCGGTCGACGCGGCAATTGAGTTATCTTTTAAAAAAAGATAAAAAACGTGTATGTCGATGCCGTAAACTTACGACAGACCAAAAAATACGGCTTCCTCTGAAAAGATCTTTTCAAAAATAGTGCTGTCAAATGTAACCAAAAGTCGAACTTTCAGCTCTGGAGTGGCACTAGAGGATGCACTATTGAAAAATAGACAAAAACTGGCACTATTTCGTATATTTCTTGGTCCAATTTATTCTTCATGAATGTTTGAAATTAAGGGCAATTAAAATCGCGCCATCTGTAGGTGGAACAAAAAATCTGCTATTTTATGACGTCACAAACGACGCAGCAATAAAGATGAAACCATCAAAAATTCCTTCATAACAACAATGTATTCAATAATTATTTTGAGTGTATCAGTACGCAGGTACGTGCGAGTAGTCACTACCAGATTGCAAGTTTACAACTTTTGCCACCAGATCGCACATTTTATTGAAAGTTACAACTTTTTCCACAGTGTGTGTCAGTGCATAAAGACAAATATTTTAAATTGTATGTATTAAAAACTAGTTATTTAATTACGTTCTACTGTCTTTATGGAGTTTCAGTATTTGAATCTTCGGTATTCGGAAATAGAACATGTAAGGGGGTTTGAGGGTTTAATGTGATTATAAAACAAGATGTTTAAATGAACTACTGATAAACTAATAATGTCGTGTCAATTTTAGCCTTGACGGAGATGGACAGGGTCGCACTAAGGGGTTAAAAGCATATCGTTAGAAACAAACTTCACTGAGAATTTATCACCACAAAATTTGTTTCTTACTTTGATACTTACTTAAATGACTTTTATAGTGTTTAGACTCTTGTTAAAATCGTTCAGTGGCGTGATTCATAAATAAATAACAAATCGGTTCCTTCAATATGAAAAAACTGCAGTCAAGTAGTTATTTTCTTAAATATTTAATTTTTTTAAATTATTTTAAATACAATAAATAGATAAAAATATAAAACAATCAAGTCTGTTATCTAACAATAACTTCATTAAATATAATAATTAAAAATGAATTTGTACAGTTCTTCCACGTTAACGTAGAATTTGTACAATATAATTACAAGCCTATCACGTCATTGATCCCTAATTAGAATTGCATTTGGATATAAAGTATATAATAAAAAATGATAAAAATTTCAAATTGATGAATATTTTTTAAATTCATTACGATAATTGAGAACTAGATAACGTAAACGGCGAGATTAGACTGTACAAACTCTAACCATTATTAGTAGTAAACCTAACAAGTATTATGTAAATATTTTTTTTATACATCTGGATTCCATTGTACAGTATATAATCTGTAGTCTTTTAAAGTTCCTTCTTCTAAAGAATCGTTAATCCATTCAAAAGCAATGTGCCTAAGAGTATAAGGACAATTTAAAATTGGCTCCCTGATTATATTATAATAGTGTAAAGCATGGGTTGCCTGCTTGGACTGGTCTTCTGGAAGAATTTTTCCACCACTTTTAATAAATTTGCTAAAAAATAGAAACCTACTTTCAGAAAAGCGTATTTATGTATGCATGTGTCTGTCTCACATTGTTTAAAAACGATTCGCAAAAAAGTACTGAATCGATTTTAATCAAATTTTCACCAAAAGTCGATTTGGTTCTGATTTTAGCAATTACAACGCAATCAAAGTGAAAAAATTGGTAGAGAAAAATTGAATGGATTAAGTGATATTTACATTTGTGTTATTGAATTCAAAACATTATTTTCATACTGTTTGATCTTTTTACTAAATTCTATAACAATTAAATTTAAAAGAAAAATTTTAGAATGAACTAGAAAAATTCTATGAAACTAAAAAACGAGATAATAAAATAGAGAAACCGAAAATAATATGGGATGAACACATTAAAAAAGAATAAAATAGACCAATGTAAGAAGATTAGCACAAGATCAGGGGTGCACTTTGTATGTAGTTTGATCAGAGTCACGACAACATTTTGTTTTTGCGTTCTATATAATCTTACCCCATACAATAATAAAGTTATCGCGTAAATTAGCGTTACGGTTCTGGATTATTTACGAGTGCACCTCTGCACAAGATTGAAAAGAAAAAAAAATAAAGAAAGGACAATTTGAGATATAAATTACAGTGCAACGTCTAATCCTATACAGATGTCTAATTAAATAAATTAATGCAAGTTTAAATAGATATGAAGCCTTCAATCATCAGTAAGTCACTCTAGAGCGCTAAAGCAAATGATATTAGTTTCTGTCCTTTCCCTGCACAAGCCTTTGGCTTCTGGGATTCAATTGTAAGGGAGAGAAATATAGGGAGAGTGCAAAATAAAGAAAAAATAGTGAAAAAATGGAGAGAGGGGAAAATAAAGTAATAGAAAAAATAGGAAAGGGTAGAGAAAAATAGTGAAACAGAGAAAAATAGGAAAACATTATGAAAAATAGAAATAGTAAAAAAAGGAAAAAAGTTTTGAGTTGAAAAAATAGCGTAAGGAACTTCATTCCTGCTGGGGGTCTCCTGACTGCACAAACTTTTTGTCTTATTATTATTATTATTATTATTATTACTTACTTTACAAGGTCCTTGTGGCTATCATTTTTCATTTCATCAGCTAAAATAGCTTTTACTCCATCAAACAAATCATTCTTTATTATTTCCTCTTTAACAGGACTATTTTCTTGACTTTTAATTTTCTTCATCTTTTTTGGTGAAGGCGTACCAGTTTTATCCTGGATTTTCCTTTTCAACGAGACTTCTTCTAAATTTTGGCTACTTGTATTATCCAAACCTTTAATTAACAAACTTATGTCTAGATTTTCTTTTGAATTAGTATATAAGACATTGAGTTCGTCAATATTCGTAGCAGTTTTCCAATCTTTGTCGTCACGTATTTTGGTAACTCTAGGAAAACGGATTGAAATTCCATCGGCAGTGTGTACATCGTGTTGAGTAAACTCAGCACCTGTTATTTCCCAAATTGGTTGTTTTTTGGGATCTTTAGCTACAAAATCTGGGATCATTGTTTTAGTACATTTTAACCACTTTGGTACTTTTGACGGTTCCTGCGCGATTTTAATCATTTCTAACTCGGATTGTAGTTTTTCTAATGTTTTATCATCGTGCCCTGTATGGACTTTAGTTACCGTACAAAATGTATTGTTTTTAGGATTGTGACAACCCATTAGGAAGACGGACATCATTCCACCTTTTTTACCTGTTCCATACCAAGCGCCTAATACAATCAAATCTGCACTATCTGCCATTGCTCCATCAAATAGATAATCTTTTTTAACCTTCAACCAGTGTCTCTTACCGGGTTCATATATACTTTTAATATCTTTCAAAACTAAACCTTCTAATCCCTGTTTTAAAACTCTAGCAATCATTTTAGTTAAGTCTTCTTTTTTATGTATTTCTTGCATTTCGGAAAACAATATATGATTTGGAATTTCAGTCATGTTATCTTGAAGGATTTGTTTCCTTTCACAAAGCGGTTGCTTGATTAGACTTTCTCCATTATAATAAATACAATCAAAGACAAAAAGGCAAACGGTAGCATCTTTAAATTTAGCTTTTTTATGTTTGCCCAAAGTACCGAAAGGTAACGGTTTTCCTGTAGTTGTATCCATCATTAAAATTTCACAGTCTATAATAATATCATTAGCATGAGGAAAAGCTTTAGTAATATATTCTTTAAAATGTTGTATTTTATAAGGTAAAACAGGTTTTAGTGATCTAGAAAAATATTTAAATTCCGATCCGCATTTATGAAGTTGTACTCTCTCACCATCATATTTAATTTCTGAATACATACCATTTGGGCATTTTTTCATAGCTTGTTCTACAGATTTACATGATTCAGCTAACATTGGTAAAACTGGAGTCAGTAAAACAACATGTCCCTTTGCAGGTTTATTACTAAAACATTGGGTAATAACTGCATCTAGATCTCTAGAAGTTTGATAATTTTCATAAGCATTTGCATGTATTCCTTCTAAAATATGTTTAGCACCTGCTCCCATTCTTAAATCGCCTTTAATCAAACGAATAACTGTTTTTAAATCATTAGACGTACATTTGGGCACAAACAATTTAAAATGTTCTAATTGTTCATCTTCTTTTGAAAGTTCTGATAGTTTATTTAAAAACTGGTCTACATCTACCACTGATATTGTACTTTTTTTAGCTGGCTTTATATTAACGCTATCCTCAAAAAATTTTTGAATAGTTTCTCCAATATCTCCTTGTTCTAGATCACTTAACATATCATTATGATCAGTGACAAACAACCTGCTAAATAATTTAATTAACTGTTTACTTTGTAAGTTATACACTCTTTTCACAACTCCAGGTAATAATAATTTACACCAAAGAATTATATCGTCTTTATATAATGAAGGAGTTGGAAACAAATTTGTAAAAGTCATTTTTACACAACTAGTTTTGTCCAAATAACTATCTGTATTGGTAATATCTGCAACTAATTTCCTAAATTCTTTAAACAATCTTTTTTTTATTACAGTTTTACTTGTGTCTGTGTTATTAGTATTATTTTTTTTGCTTTCAACACTTTCTAGTTTCGTTTGCACTGGGCTCTTAGTTTTCTTCTGTTTATTATTTGGAGTTGTCGGTTTAACACCAAAAAAAGCATCACAATCTTTTATCCTATTAAGAATATCATTCTGAACATCTTTATTTAAAGCATCCCATCCTTCAATTTCATCCGGGCTTTCAAGTCTTTTAGTTGTCTTACGTTGTTTTAAAAATACTTCGAACAGACAATTAATATGATGCCAAGCTTTCATTTTTCCTGCACCAAACGGATTGCTCATTAATTTGGCTAATCTCAATTCTCCTTGAAGACATTTTTGTTTGCACTTCTTACATACTGCGCGACCCTGCTTCGCTATTTCAATAGCGAATGGCTTTTCCTCTACTTCTTCCGTGTCAGACATAATTTTTTATGTTCTTATTTGCAAAATAATTGGTATTAAATAATGTTTACTATCACAATCTTATAATATAATGACGTACGATCATAACCTAACTTCTTTGTCTTCTTTGACATTGACATAACGTCAACAAGACAAATAAATGACCCACAGTGGCAGGGTTGCCATATGGGTTAGATTATGAGAAGCGATATGCCCTCTGGTGTTAATATTAAAAATCATCGTAACGGTGCAAACAATTTTTTTATCTCTATGACAATTACAACAAAATTAATGTATGTAAACATTTGTTTGCACTGTTACAAACGTTCAAAATTCACAAGCGCAAGTTTATAATAATAAAAAAGTTTGTGCGATCGGGGGAACGAAGTTTCTTACGTTATTTTTTCAACTCTAAACGTGTTTTAATATCTTTATCTCCCTCTCTTTTCCATTTTTTGCTTTTTTTATTATGTCTTTCTATTCCTATTTTTCATAATTTTTTCTTATTTTTCCCCTACTTTTCCTTACTTTGTCTATTTTCTTATTTTTCCATGTTTTCCTTGTTTTTTCTTCAATTTTTTCTTATTTTCCCTATTTTTTCTTATTTATTCTATTTATTTCTAGTTTTCCAATGTTTCACTGTTTTTTATGTTCTCCCTATTTTTCAATATCTGTATGTATTTTTCCACATTTTCTGTATTTTTTCCCCATTTTTCCTTATTTTCTGTATTTTTCCCGATTTTTTTTCCATTTTGGAAAATTTTTTGAGATTTTTTCTTTTTTTTTTCATCATGTTTTTGCGGTATTTCCAATTTTTAATATTTTTCTTTATTTTCCGTATTTTTCACTATTTTTACCCATTTTCACATATTTTTTATATGTTTACTTTAAAACTAAATTTTTCCCGTTTTTTTCTATTTCCTATTTTTCCCTTATTTTTCCCGTTTATTCCTATTTTTCCATGTTTTTCAAATTTTTTCCTATTGTCTTCATTTCCTTTATTTCTCCCCATTTTTCTTTATTTGTCTCTATTTTTTATATCTGTCTCTATTTAGTTTTATTTTCCCTATTTCACTTTATTTTTCCCTATTTCTCACTCCTTTTCCAACTTTTAGTCATTTTTCCCTGTTTTCTCTATTTTTTCCTATTTTTCACTATTTTTTCTTATTTTTTCATTATAAAATTGCAATAATTTCGTCAATATTCAATATTCGTCCAATTCCAAAAATTACGAAAATAAAAATTCATTTCGTCACACTATTTGACATATAACTGTTAAATTTTACAAACCAAATAGTTTCTTAAAAAGTAATTACAAAAAATTTGAAGGATATAAGTGTATTCCAAAAAATACTAGAAGTTTTGAACAATTTCTCCCATCTGGCAACTCTGTAGTGGTTGGTATTACTGTCACTAGTGTGACATAATAATTTAATACCAACTTGATATAGACCGTTATTAAAAGAAAAAATGAAGAAGAGTTTTACCTTTAGTTAATTGTCACTTGTCAGTATTGTCAGAGGCGAACTTTTGTCAAAAAGCATTGTTTTCGATGATGATGTAATACACGATCGAACAACTTGTGCCAATCGTTATCCGTGTTAACTAGTGTTTGCTGTGCTTCAAGCTTGTGGTGGTTCCCTTACGCGAAAAAACGAAGGGAAAATTATTGTATGCCACTTCTTTAGGCATCTTTAAAAATGTTGTCCCTCATTCCTCGAACACTAATGTAAGTATTACTGACAGTTTTTTAAATGTTCGCTGTTAGAAATGACTAAAAACTATTCTTACCTTTTAAATGTATTGTTAATTAGGAAATGTTAATTGATCTGTATACCTACATCACGCCTAAATTTGGTTAATATTTTTAGTAGGTTAATGGGTATTTAACTTTTTTGTATAAAAATGTGCCAATCTAAAAATAATACTTAGGTGGAAACTTCTTTACCACTATAATTTTTTTGCTGGACACAATTTTTGTTATAATTGTGTTTACAGTAGTTTTATTTGAATTAATTGTACTAATTGACTAAATTTAATACATATTAATAAGTAATTTCTATATATTCATATAATTTTAGATTTTTTTTTAAATAAATGAAAAACATCTATTTGTTATGAATAAAAATATTTATGATAAAATTCTGTTTTGTTAAAAAATAATAAAATGATTAAAAATCGAATACATCCTTTTAGTCCAAGTAAAATTAATTAATTACAATTAGTAATTAAGTAAACGTAATCATTTACAAAATAGTTTAATAATATTTTTTATATAAGAATAAAAAAATGTTACCCATTTAATATTTTTTTTAATTATCAAAATCATTGTTTTGTCATATAAATACTTTCAAATGCGTTTATATAATTCAAGTGCAAATATAATGGTTGGTGGTTTGCCAAATTTAAAAGCTGATATCTTGACACCCAAGTTAATTATAATTTTAAATTTTATTGTCATCTTTTCTTCATTTAATTTTTGCCCTCGTTTTTTTTATCATATTAAATTATATAATATTATCACTTTTAAGTACAAATATAAATAAACACTATTGTATTTAAATTGGAGGTCGTCATTTAAAATAAATATTGTTCAATATGATATAATATTTTATTGAATCATTTATATCCAAAAATTACTGTAAAAATGTTTTCAGAAACTGCAAAAAATCTATTTGTGATATCTACTCCACTTTTTACTTTTTTGTTTAAATTCTAAATTTTACAAAAAATCAATCTGGTCAGTTTTAGGAAATATATGAAATTAGTTTTGATCTATGAAAATTGGAAATGATTTTTTTTTTTAATTAGATCTAGAACAGCATCCACTGGCCAAAAAACACTCCTATTTGAAACTCTAAGAATCCTAAATGCCGAGGATCAACAAACAAGAACCTTCGTTGGAGATGTTGTTTCTCCTGGACAAGTTATGGGAATTGAACATCTCAGAGATCCTCGCTTAAATAAAGTAAAAATTTATATCCTGTTTAAAAAAAAATCTAAACTTAATTTTTCTTAGGGATTAGGATTTACATTAGAAGAACGGCAAGCATTGGGTATTCATGGTATGCAACCTGCTCGTTTTAAAACGCAAGAACAACAATTGGAACTTTGTAGAATTTCTATTGAAAGATATCAAGAAGATTTAAACAAATACATTTACCTAACAGAATTGCAAGATAGAAATGAAAAACTATTTTTCAGATTACTTTCTGAAAACATTGAAGGTTTAATGCCTATTGTTTATACACCAACAGTAGGGTTGGCTTGCCAGAAGTTTGGTTTAATCTACAGAAGACCTAGAGGACTTTTTATTACTATTAATGACATTGGACATGTCTATGATGTTATTAAGAATTGGTAAGCATTTTTTATGATGATTATAGATCATTAGAAAAATATAAACAATGATAAAAAATTATTGTTTATCAATATTGGCTCATAGATGATTATATAAAATTTTCTGATAGATAGTGCCATATCTAAAGTATGCAGCTTATATCTATAAATTTAGCGAAGAATATATTTTTTTAGCTGGTAGTTAACCAAACAATAAGTCATACTGATTTAATATCTAAATAATTGTTATTTAAGATATAAAAGTGTTTGCCTCAAAATTTTCGTAATCTGTAGAATTAAAAGTAGAATTTTTTAAATTATTGGAACTATTCATTCTTTATTAAATTATTAATTTAAAATGTGAATAGTTATCTTGATTATTATGGTTATTTTTGCATGGTCGGTAAAAAATAATGAAAAACAGGAAAAAATGCGAAAAAAGAAAGAAGTAAAACCAGTGGAAAATAGAAAAAATAATGAAAACAGGAAAAAATTGGGAAAAATAATAAAAAAACAGGAAAAATTTAGAAAAAATTGAGAAGCATACATAAAATAGGGAAAAAAATACATTACCAATAGGGACAAACAATGAAAAATACGAAAAAATGAGGAAAGGCAAAAATAGAAAAAAATGGGGAAGTATAGGAAAAATTAAGACAAATAAGCAATAATAGAAAAATAGGGCAAATGGGGAAAAATAGGATAAAATATGAAAATAAGAAACACAGTAAAAAGGGAATAGAGAGGGAGAGAGAGAAAGAGATATTAAAAACACTTTTAGAGTTGAAAAAATAACGTAAGGAACTTCTCCTCTTTGACTGCACAAATTTTATTTATTTTTTCGATCTATTCTAATTTTTCCTCATTGTTGTTTTTTTCTATTTCTTTCTTTTGTCCTCTGATTTTTTGCGTTTGGACAATTTTTTGGAATCTTGTTGCGATTTATACAATTGTATCAATTTTTTTCATTTTAATTTTTTATGGATAAAATTGTATCCGGTTTTTTGGTGGTTCTTTATTTTTTCGCAATTTTTTGCGATTTTAGCGTTTTTGCGTTTTTTTTTCGATTTTTTTTTGATTTTTTCTGAATTTTACAATTTTATTTTTCATTTTTTTTCCCAATATTCTGATTTTTCATTCACTTTTTTCCAATTTTTTTTGGGTTCGATTCTCTTTCTCTTTTTTTTCCTCAATTTTTTTCTATTTTTTAAAATTTTCCCCATTTTTTCCATTGCTCTGTTTTTTTTTTATATTTCTTTCTTTTGTTTTCTAATTTTGTCGCATTTTCTCTTATTTCTCTTATTTTTTTGCCAATTTTTGGAATTTTTGTTGCGATTTTTTGTGATTGTTTTTGATTTGTTGCGTTTTCTGCGACTTTTTTTTTGTTTTTTGGCGTTTTTTTTCGGGTTTTTTTTATTCCTTCGTTTTTTTATTTCTCTCTGTTCTCATTATCCTGGTTTTTGTTTTCTAATTTTTTCTTATTCCTCTAATTTTTGGATTCTTCGGTTTTATGTTTTTTTCTTCTCATTTTTTTGTGTTGTTTTTTGATTTTTTCGATTCTTTTCTCATTTTAAATAGTGAAAAACTAACGTAAGGAACTTAGTTTCTGACGGGGGTCCCCCGACCACACAAACCTTTTATATTTGGTATATTTATATAAAATAACATAAATGAAGCGATATTATTTTTTTTAAGGCCTGAACCGAATGTAAAAGCAATAGTTGTAACAGATGGCGAAAGAATTTTGGGTTTAGGCGATTTAGGCGCATGCGGAATGGGTATTCCCGTAGGAAAACTCGCTTTATATACCGCTTTAGCTGGTATCAAACCACACGAATGTCTACCAATAGTATTAGATGTCGGTACCAACAACCAGGTAATTAAAATTAACTTCAATTAGAAAAAAATCGGAAAATTCTATTTTTTAGAATCTTCTCGAAGATCCTCTTTATGTAGGTCTTCGTCAAAAAAGAACAACTGGGAAATTATATGATGATTTTGTTGATGAATTCATGCAAGCCGTGGTTACACGTTATGGTCAAAACACTCTTATCCAATTTGAGGATTTCGGTAACCACAACGCATTCAGATTCCTCGATAGGTACAGAGAAGAGTACTGTACCTTTAACGACGACATTCAGGGTACCGCTAGCGTAGCCGTTTCCGGTTTACTAGCTTCGAAACGTCTCACCGGAAAGAAGCTGAGCGACAACAAATTCCTCTTTCTCGGTGCCGGAGAAGCCGCAATCGGCATTGCGGATTTAACGGTTAAAGCGTTGGAAAATGAGGGGCTTTCTATTGACGAAGCAAGAAATAAAATATGGATGGTTGATATAGATGGTTTATTAGCTTTAGAACGCCCTGAAGGTGGATTAGATGGACACAAGAAATTTTACGCTAAAAATCATACACCTATTAAAGATTTTTCTGCTATTGTGAATGAGATTAAACCATCAGTATTGATAGGTAAATAATAATTTGAATAAAAGGTTTTTTTTATAAAGTAATGTGTGTTTTTAGGTGCTTCAGCTGCAGCTGGTGCTTTTACACCAGAAGTACTAAAAGCCATGGCAAGTTTTAATGATAGACCCATTATTTTCGCATTAAGTAATCCTACCAGCAAAGCTGAATGTACAGCCGAACAGGCTTATACCAATACCGAGGTTACTATAACTTAAACTATTATTTAATTATTTTTAAATACCTTCCTACTATTTTTTTTACAGGGTCGTGTAATATTTTCTAGTGGATCTCCATTCGGAAAGGTCGTGTACGGTGATAAAACCTTCTACCCCGGTCAAGGCAATAACGCTTACATTTTTCCTGGTGTAGCGTTGGGAGTATTATTAGCAGGAATCCATCATATCAATGAACAAATTTTCTTGATCGCTTCCGAAACCGTATCTCAAAATGTATCAGATGAAGACTTAAACAGAGGAAGCCTTTATCCACCAATATCTTCAATCAGAGAATGTTCCATACAAATAGCAATGAAAATTTTAAATTACGCTTATGAAGAACGTGAGTTTTATTTCACTGGGATTTAGATTATTGTATGATTTTTTATTTTTATTTTTAGGTATTGCATCAGTTTATCCAAAGCCAAAAGACATGAGAAAATACATAGAATCCCATCAGTATAACTACAATTATGAACCGTCTTTACCTCAAGTATGGCCATGGCCTAATCCTCCTTATATTAAAACGAAACCGATGGAACCCGTCAAGCTAAAAGCATAGTTTAACTTCTAGGCAACAATCTTTTTTGTATAAATTTGTTGTTTTATTACTTTGTTATTTATTTATTTATATTGACGAGTGTACATACATACATGTAATTATTTATAGAAAAAAATAATTGTGAAATGAATGCACTTATACTAAATCTACATTATTTGTGATTATTATAAATTGTTAAAAATATTGAGTATTATAGCAAGTATTAAATATACCACGATAATATTAATTTATAAATGATCACTTTTCATTTGGAAGTACTTAACAGATGTTTCAATAAACATTAGTGGACATGTTATTTGTTATTATAGTATTTATTAAACCTTCCGTTTTTAGCGATTGTATAGAGCCAGCCTTATTTTATTAAAGTATGAAACCAAATTCATTATACATAAATATGAAAAAATTGAGGGTCTGAAGATTTTTGAAGGCAATAGTCTTGCGCTTTTTCAAAAAAAAAAAAAAATCTCTGAAACTAATAGAGTTAGAGAACTGTTAATTTTTTTGGAATTTACGGCCTTTAGAATGTACCTCTTCTACAAAGTTTCATTGAAATCTAAACGATGAAAAATTCGTCTGAAACTAAAACAGTAGAGAGGAACTGATCATTTTTTTGGAATAGACGCCTCTAAAATTACCCCTCAACCATATTTTATTAAATTCTGAGCGATGAAAAATTTTAAAGTCTATAGCCTTGCCTTTTTTTTCGGATCAAATTACGCTTTCACCATTTTTAAAAAAACTCAATTTCCTCTGAAACTAAAACAGCTAGAGAGGAACTGATCATTTTTTGGAATAGACGCCTTTAAAATTACCCCTCTACCATATTTTATTAAATTCTGAGCGATGAAAAATTTTGGAAAATTTTTGAAGTCTATAGTCTTGCCTTTTTTCGGAACAAATTGCGCTTTCACCATTTTTAAAAAAACTCAATTTCCTCTGAAACTAAAACAGCTAGAGAGGAACTGATCATTTTTTTGGAATAGACGCCTCTAAAATTACCCTCCACCATATTTTATTAAATTCTGAGCGATGAAAAATTTTGAAGTCTATAGCCTTGCCTTTTTTTTCGGATCAAATTACGCTTTCACCATTTTTAAACAAACTCAATTTCCTCTGAAACTAAAAGCTGGAGAGGAAACTGACCATTTTTTTGGAATCTACTCCCTTTAGAATGTACCTCTACCAATTTTCGCTGAAATCTGAATGACAAATTTTGAAGGCAGTCTTACACTTTTTTTGGACCCCATTTTTTTTCTGAATTGATAGATTCCCAACACTGGTTAGGGGATGTGTTTGGTAATTGTACACATAAATTAGGAACAAATAAAATCGAATATTAATTATCAATGTCTTTATTCTCTATGTACATATTTTACATAATACAAATAAAACTTGTAGGTAAATGCTGTTAACAAAAAATGATACTACGAGTGATTGTCACTTCTCTAAAACAACAGACAAAACGGTATACAACTTAATGTCTAAAGGTAAATTCTGTGCTATGTTGCTAGTACAAAATATACAAAAAAAAAAGTAAAATATTGTAGACTACGTCCTCTTTAAATTATTTATACATTTAAAAAATTGGTTAATATTGCACAACTCTTCAATGATGAAAATTCTACCAAGAATGACATATACTTTCCTTTATACAAAATTGCAGTAATCCAATTTATATATTGCTTTCTGTATAAG
Source organism: Neocrepidodera transversa (assembly GCA_963243735.1). Classification (NCBI taxonomy): domain Eukaryota; kingdom Metazoa; phylum Arthropoda; class Insecta; order Coleoptera; family Chrysomelidae; genus Neocrepidodera; species Neocrepidodera transversa. The sequence goes on along the minus strand of OY725347.1, from coordinate 3,442,894 downwards.
TTACATAAAAAAAAACAAATTAAACTTTTACCAATCGCTTTTAGCATTTAAGAGAGAGAAAGTTGATCTATAAGCTTAATCATATAAAATTATTATCATTCCTGTGTTTTCATAACAAACAACAATAATAGGGAAATTTTCCAACTATCTAAGAAACTTTTTATTCATATTTGGTCCCTAACTGTTGTAATTTTATTACAAATACCAAAATATATTTAGATAAATTAACGACAACACGTCAAATCATTCTTATAACATTTTCTTCATTTAAAACAAATAATGGAATGTTTATAAAATGGCACTATAACCAGTCGTATATCGATTATATACAAAATATTGCAACAAACACCCTAATTCATCCATTTTCGACAATTGGGAGCGCCACACATACAAGATATTTTATTTTGGTCATCTTCAATATCAAATTTGTAGTCGTAAGCCAACTGAAAATAAAATATATATTTACACATTTTTTAGTTAAATATAAAACAAAATAAAATAACTGAATTAGAATTTTACCTCTTCTCCTCGTAATATTCGTCGTTTGGAAAAAATAATAATTCGAACGTCTCTATCGACTTCCACTGTTTCAGCTACACAGTTAGGATTACAAGAGTGATTAATATATCTCGCTAAACCACCACTCAAAGTAGCATCAACTACCCTCTCTTCGTCTAATCTAAACATATATATTCCACGATTCTAAAAATAAAAAATTACATTAAAACATTCGAGCGGAAATATGTAGATTGAACTTACTTTGGCTTCGTACTGTTTCTCTCTACATTCAGCTAGCTCAGATCTTATAATCTCTCCGATGTATTCAATAACCATCGTATGTTTTTCTAAATCTCTCGCCGCATACAGTCCTAGTCCTTGAATTTTCGATCTGCAATATTTATTTTGGTATCAAAAAGAAGAACCTAAGGTAGATATTGTTCAATAATTAAAACTAATTTCCCTTTGTTCTTTCGTTCCCCACTTCTCTGATTTTTAACATAGCGGTCGGCTTAGTTGTTGGACAAAGTTTAATTAATTTATTATTAACATTATTAAACAGTACTCAAATAATAACAATATTGTTATACTCAAAATCAATTTTGCTCACTATAATCTAGTTCAGTTCCGAAATAACTAATTCAGCACCAAATAAAACATAATCAAGTTATGAGCCATTTGGTCATCTACTGACTAAGCGACAGTCACTTTTTGCAGTTAACGGATGTGCTATATAGAGAATTAATTCAATTCTTTTGAAGGTAATAATGATTACAAACTACTTGAAGACATAAAATCAATGTAGTTGTTTATAAAAATGACCAAAGAAGATAATTTGTTTGTATTCTGGTCTTGCACTTCTTAACGAGGGGTCTCAATCTACCATTAACGTGTAGTTCGCCGATATCTTGAAAAGGTTATTTAGATCCATTAATAAGCATTTTATAAGTTTGTATAAAATCAAAAATATCTTAATAATGCAACAGTTTACAGTACGAAAACTGTATTCAAAATGTTTCATGACAAAAGTTGCTTGACCTCCAAAAACTAAATATATCTTTAATTTCATCAGTAATTTTTTTTGGTGTTTTATTAAGTTTTAGAGATGTCTATTTTGGTGTTAAATTAGCCATTCTTGGACCAAATTAAGTTACCTAGTGACTTAAAAATGGAACAATTGTATATAAAAAAAATGTGTGCGGTTCAGGGAACCCCATCAGGAAAAAAGTTCTTTATATTATTTTTTAAACTCTAAACGTATTTTAATATCTCTCTCCCTCTCTCTTTTCCTTTTTATACTATGTCTTTCTATTTTTCCTGTTTATATTTTTTTCCTATTTTTCTCTTTGTTTTTTCTATTATTCCCTATTTGTCTCTTTTCACCATTTTTTCTATTATTCCTTATTTTCCTATATTTAAGAATTTTTTCCTATTTTTCTAGTTTTCCAACTTTCTACTATTTTCCTTTGGTTTTCACTATTTTTTTATATTTTATCATATTTTTCCCCATTTCCCGTTTTTTACTATTTGTTGCTATTTTCCCCTATTTCTCAGTTTTACCATGGTTTTTTCTATTTTTGTATGTTTTCGTTATTTTTCCCTACTTGTATGTAAAATGGGGAAATTTTCTCTATTTCCCAATTTTCCTATTTTTCCCTATTTTCCCGTTTTTTTCAATTTTTTTTGCCATCTTACTTTATTTTCCCCGTTTTTTCCGATTTTCCAATATTCTTTTCAGTTTTCCCATGGATTTTTCTATGTTTGTCTGTATCCGTTATTTTTTCCCTACTTGTATGTATTTTTCCCAATTTTTACTACGGCCGCCCATACTTCCTTTGGTGAAGTAGGGCAAACCGTAGTATTGAAATTGTGCAAAAATCTCAAATAATTTTTTGCTTCAAATGACTTAAAATGTCATGAAACGTGAAAAAAAATTGATGTTCAGCGAAAAAAAAGTCTGTCTGTGTGGATGTCTGTTCGGCTATCGGTTTTTATTCATCAGAAGATGAGCTATTTCTTTCGGGTCAGAGGATCCTGGTCCTGCCTACTAAGTGAAACTTCTATTCGAGATATCTCGATAAGGAAAGCAAAGTCGATACTGATTTCTTTTAAGGTGTTGTTTTTTCCTAGTTAATTTAACATTGAGTTTAATATACTTATACTAATATTCTTATATTATCTGACTAAATAACTTACCTTGCTAAATAAACATTGTTCCTCCATTCCTGTTTCATTTTTTTATATTGCGAACTCTTTGAGTGCACAAACTGCTTACTATAAGGGCACGATAATTCCCCGAGCGTTGTAGTACTAACAGTAGGTCCCGAAAGAGAAGGTCCAAACATCGGTCGAATCGATGATCCGCCGGTGGTACGTTGTGTATGAGCTCTCTTCCAATGCAATTGATTTCTTAATCTTGCTTCAGTTCTAGCAGCTCCTGACGGATTTATCGCTAACGGTAACTCCAGCATGGGATTTCTGCCGTATTTAAATTTGTAATCGGACAGAGTTTCAATTCCAGGCATACTTTCTAAAACTCTAACTATAGCTGGTTCGGTCAGACCGAAAAGATCTTCGCCTGTAGTGAACTTCGGGAACATTTGTAAACAACCGTTTTCTTTACGAAGATAAGCGACTTGATCTAGAATTTTTTGCCAAGCACCTTTCGGAGTCATATCAGTAAATTCAACTTCTTCTTCCATTGGTTCTTGTATAATGACTTTAAATTCCGGTCTTCCACAAAACTCGTGAATGGAACAAATATATTTACATCGTTTATTTAATCTTCTCATACTCCAATAATAACGAATGATCTTGAAACCTATCGGATAAATATAATTGGGAGTATGGAAGTTTTGTAGCTGGTGCGGAAGGAGTTGACCAACGTTTAAAAATATCAAACTACCAACGCGTAATAAATCTGTTGTATCAGAATGATGCATTACAGCAGCCACTTGCTTATTTTCGTCTCTATCAACGTAAACTCTCCTAGACACCGATAACGTAGTAAGTTCATTATCTTTTTCATTCTTCGGTATATGTGCTCTGCAATACACAGTTTTGTTTTTGTAAAATACGCAATTATCTTTAACAGCGCAATTTAGATGGTAAACGCTCGAACATCTCGTTTTGAAACATCTTATCGTAGCACCTAAATTGTTGCAATGTATACAAGCAGCTGGCGCTCCTGATTGCAACGCGTTTTCTAAATTCATTAATGCACCGTTCACCGTTTCGTATACTCCATCAGACCAAAGCCCGCAATTTAAATGTATCCATTTATCGACATCGAAGTTTAGAAGTCTCGCGGGTCCATCTGCAACTCCGTCACCGATTCCTAAAAAAAATTACTCGTTTAGTAAATATAAAGTCTAACAAGTAAAATTTTGTCATTATAGGTAGATATTTTAACTTTAATGATGGAGACTGAATATCTAATAAAATCAGCTATCAGCAATTATTATTTATATTTATAGAGTCGAGATATAAATCCTTTTGGGGAACAACTTCTTAATATTCATTTAACCAAATAAAACGATGACATCACAAAATTGATTTAAACGTTATATAAATACATAGTTGTAAATCCAAATTATAGGCTATACTAAAAATTGATTAGGTCTTCAAAATGAAATATAATAAAAAGTTTGTGCAATCGGGGAACTCCCGTCAGGAATGAAACAATTTTTTTCTATTTTTCCCGTTTTTCTATTAACATTATTCACAATTTTTTCTTTATTTTTCACTATTTTAACGCAAATTTTTCATATTATATATATGAAAAATTTGCTGTTTTTCATTATTTTTTCCCATTTCCTTTGTTTTTTTCTCGTTTTTCTAATTTTTTTTCCATTTTTCCCTATTTGTCCTTATTTTGCTTTATTTTCCCTATTTCACTTTATTTTACCCAGTTTTGCAATAATCTCTATTTTTTCGTTACGTTCTGATTGTTAAAGTTCCAAAAAAATATTTTTTGGTGTCAACTACTCTAAAATTGAACATATTCGACTTATGTATTGAGTTTAATAAATATTGTGATAAGTTTTTTTTATAACATTCGATGGTGCCCTTTATTAGATATTAAAGTAACCCACACATCACTTTATGCAAATTTCTAACTCACTTACCTTGACAGAACAAACATTTTCTCGTATCCTCCGGCATAATTTGCGGCGTGACTGTTATCTGCATTCTATACAATAATTCCATAATTTCCTTATCCGTAGGTATCTTATGTTTTTGATTAGGTTGAAGACAACCGGGAACCCAAAATTTGTATCTGACATTCTTGTACATCCTTACAGGAACCGGTTTATAAGATGCATCAAAGAAACTACTCTGCTTATTTCCAGTACGAGCGAAATAATTATAAATATCATGCGATTCCATAGGTTCATATTCCCTTTTAACTCCGAACGATAATCTTTGAGCTATAATTGATTTGCTATCAAATGGTTCCATTATTGGTAACTTTTGTTTATTTTCTAAATTATCCTTTTGAGATAGATGGTTTATAATTTCGGCAGCCTATAAAAATATTATTTAAATTTATAAAAAACAAATTAATAAAATAAATGTAGGTACCTTATCTTCAGAGATGGAAGGCGATCTGTGCATTAAAGCAAACTGCATGTAACAAGTGGAACTGCAAAAGAACAATTCTTCCCCGTCGCTTATAAGCTCGGAATCCTTGGCGAGGAACGGTAAATCGGAAACTTTCTTTCTAATCATATTACTTAAAATGATTACGTCGCAGTGTTTGCAGAATTTCGTAGCGCCATTGAGGATACTCTGAATATCGATCGGAGCTATAAAAGCAATCATTTATTAACAATTTATATATTATAAATAAATCTTACCTCCTTCTTTACCATCTTTTCCTTTAGTTCTATATAATCCCAGCTTTTGGCTAGGCGGCGTAGTCGTCCTTTCTACAATTTGGTAACTCGTCGGAGCCGGAATATGTAAAATATTGGCTAGATCTCTTAAAACGCCCATTATATCTTCTGCTGCAGCTGATGTCAAAGTTAACGTTACTGTAACGTGTCCAGAATCATTTTGTGGTGGAGACTGCTTGTTTTCGAATTTTGACTTTGTTATTACATTCACCGAATCTTGAATATTTTCTTTGTTCTCCATTACGCTTTCTTTAATATACAAACCACCCACAGATTTTAGTCGAACAGGAACAGGTTTGATCATTGGTACAACAGGAGATATTCTACCCTTAGATAAAACATCTTCATTTCCCGCTTCCTCATCTTCTCCTTCACTATCAGAAATGAGTTTTAGACCCATAAACTTGGAAGGTGGTTCAAATAGTACGCACTCGGGAGACGAACTGCTTAATATGGAATCGGGGGTATCTTCTCTACAGAACATATCAAACTTCTTGTGCTCGTCGGTGTCGAATCTGATTAAAGGAAATTCTTGATCGTAGAAACCTCGCTGAGTTGACGACGGCGGTTTTTCTGGAACTGGATCTAACTCACCATAAGGTTTGGTTGAATAAAAATCCGAATAACCCGGTAGTTCGCTATACCCATAACGACCAATCAATTCCCCAAACTGAGTAGAATAATCTTTAGTACCAATTTTGGTCATATCACTAGATGATCCGAATAGAGGAACTACCCCAAAATTACGATTGAGTATTGGTTCAGAAACGGTTATTGGAGGCAATTGCCTTAATTGAGCAAGAACCCCATCTATGTAAGTATCATAGTCCTCTTCGATTTTAGAATTTTTTCTAGGTCGCTTTTTCGGTTGTGCCGCCGATTCTTTATTTAGAATTTGATTTTGTCTCCTTTTTTGTTGATACATTCGTCGCTTTTGTTTTTTAATTTCTTCTTTATCTAATAAAGCTTTTTCAACTACGTTATCTATAGATTCTAGTTCTTCTTTAATAGGTAATAAGTCAGATCGACTGTGATCCGAAATTTCCGAGTGTTGAGATGATTCATCGATAAATTCCTTCTTAACTTCTAGCGATGATAATAGGGGACTCGGTAAAGGAGGAGGTATTACTAATTCTTTTTTAATTACCGGTGGTGTAAGTAAACTTGTTTCTTGAGATTTAGGCGTATGTGGGGATAGCAATTCATCTCTACTAGAACTTCTGCTAGGTGGTAAACATTTTTTTAAATCTAATTGTTGTGATGGTACAACGGTAGGTGTAGTGGCTTGGGAAATGGGTTGTTCAACATTTGGATTTGAAACGAAAGAGGTCTCTCTAATAGGAATTTTAGGATTACTCGTTACTGTATTAGCAGAACTGGTTGAAGTTGGCGGAGGCGATTGAGTACTGGCACAAGCAGTATTCTGAAGTAATTTCTTTAATAAAACGTTTTGCGAATCTTCAGTTTTATTTATAACCGGCGTAGGTATAGTGGATAATTTACATCCGATGGTAGTAGCTATTACGTTTATTTTGTTGTCATCTGCGGTAGTTACATTTTCATTAAATGCTGGTTTGGAATCGTCAAATTTAAGTATGTCTTTTACATCATCGACTGATTTACTTCTAACAACTTTTGTTAACTGGGTATGTAGAAGGTTTGTAGTAGATGGTGGAACTCTATGTGTCGAACTAGTAATAATATTACTAGAGTTCGATATCATTGAAGTAGCATTAGATGCGACAGAAGCATTGGGCTGAACTTGTAATAAAGCAGATGTAAATCCCGTTTTAGTGATATTAATTGAAGTACCTAATAAACTTGCCGCTGTTATTGTATCTGTAGTTGTTTTTGAAAGAGAAACAGTAGATGTCTGGTTTTGTAAAGTAACAATAGTCGTCGACGTATTTGGAAGTACTACGTTGGGTTGAGCTTGTACTAATGAAGTTGTAAATGCAGTTTTTGGTAAACTTATAGGCGAACCTAAAAGGCTAGCAGCTGTGATGGTATCAGCAGATGATTTGGTCATCATATTTGCGGCAGGTTGGTTTTGTAACATGGCAGTTAAGGTTAATGATGGTTTTTTAGCGTCATTAATCGAAGGGTTATTTTTTTGTTGAGTAGAAGTTATTGAATTAATTTGTTGTATGGTTGTTACAACTGTTACAGGTGGCAATTTTGGATGATCAGGCATTAGCTGTATACCGCCGATTGATCTACTTGGTAAATAATTCAAAGTAGATGTGATTACTTGTTGAGAAGTACCTAAATGGCTGCTTCTAGAAGTATTCGCTGACGACACGGTTATTTTCTGTTTGATATTAGGAACAATAACTGTACTTATGCTTGTAACGATAGGTGATTGTCTACCTGTTTGTTGTATAACTCTTGACGCGACGATAGGTTGACTAGCGGTGGAAGAAGCGCTACTGCAGATTTTATGACCGAAATTTTTAACTACCGATTCTACGTTAGTGGCAGCCGACGTTGAAGTGGTTTGCAATGACGACAGTAAAGTTCTAAGTTGTTGAGAGGCGTTTGCCATGTTTGTAGTTAGATCAGTTGGTTGGGAAAGTGGCGAAAGTTGAGGAACGATTGAAGGTTTGATATTTGACAATAAATTAACTGTGTCCGGTTTAGAAACTGGTAGTTCTTTTAATTCTTTCTCTTTTATTTCGACATTATTGCCGTTTCCGGTGTTTGAATTACTTTCTTCTAAAATCGCTGGTGGTTCGGCGGTTATATTTTCTATCATATCCAGTACATCTTCGATTGAGTCGAATTCCCTTCTGCGATTCTCTAAAGCTTGTAGAGCTATATTATCTAACATTTGTTCTTGCGAAGGGGTCGGCGAGGGAATGGAAATGACAACGGATTTCGTATCATCAACGGATCCATCATAATGTTCTAAAGTATCTGTTGTCGCCGTAATTTTCATACGAGTCTGAGTTTCTTGAATTACTTGAGCAGTCATCTTCAATTCCGGGGTATTGTGTATAATTACGGGAGGAGATGTTTTAGATATTAGCGGACTAGGTATTCTTTGCTTTTGAACGAAATCTTTTGCTGTTAGATTCATTACTTGAAGGTGTTCTACTTTTTTTGGTTTAAATTCAACGTTTCGAGATATGACGGGTAATTTTATTTCTTGTAAAGATGGTTCGGATTTGGTTTTGTCTTCGAACAAATCTTTAGATTTTTCATCATCGCAATTTGAACTATCTGGCGAGACGGAGTCGTCTTCGAATATTTTTTTGGGAAGAACGTTATCTCTTGTAGAAATTGATAATGAAGTAGAAGAAGGCTTGTCTAGAACCTTAACGTTAGAAAGTTGACGGACAGCGCTAGCACTTATAACTGGTACTGTAAATTTCGATGGTAATATTGAAGTCATTTGAGAACTGGCACTTACTATAGTTATTGCTGGTGACACGGTACTAACTATTTTTGGTACATTGAGAATATTTCTTCTAACACCTGCATTATGAGTTAAAATGATGCTGGTGACTTTTGAAGCTTGAGAAGTATTTAAAGTATTGGAATTTTGCGTAATTATTATTTTTTCTGCATTCGTTTTCGTAGGTAAAGCGTGAATGGGTCCTGTAACCAAAGATATTTTTGGAGACATTTTTTTAGTTACGGCTGTAATTTTATTTGAGTGACTAATTCGAGTATTTTGTTGTTCAGTTTTGGAGTAATTGAACATTCCAGCATACTTGTGAAATTCTTGTATGTGCTGTTTTCTCGGTACATCTTGTTTAGATAAATTATTCTTTCGCGAACCTTCATCGATTAATTCTTCAAAATCTTCCTTGGTCGAAATCGATTCTTCAGGTGTACTACTGCTTTGATCGTTAATGATCATTTCAGTTTCTTCGTAGTTAGATACTACTTCAGATGACTCGGGATAATCCTCTGGATCGGGTGATTCAGGGGTATCTACATCATGATGAGCATTGATATTATATTTTTTGCCTTTACTTTGCATGATAAATTCATCATCACTAGTAGTTGGGCTCCGAATTTCAATATGCATGTTTTCTTCACTGTATTCTTCATCGACGTTTTCTTCTTCATCTTCTTTCTCAGAATAATGTTCTCCTCCGGACATATCAACCATATTTCCAGGAAATAATAAGTATTCGTCCGCTATTTGATCGGACTCTAAAGGACTAGCGAATCCTTCAGCTAAATCTTGTGATAAAGTTTCAATCTCTACCATATCATCATCGTTTTGTGCGGCTGAACTTAGAGAAACTTCCGCCGATAAAACGGTATTGGTATCATCATCGTAATCCATCATGTCCATTTGTTTGTTATCAGGACTATGCATCACAATCACCGATTCTTTCTGCTCCATATTTCTTTTAGAAATAGTTTTCGGTACACCACCTCTGCTAGTAGTAGCTAAAGGAGGAGTTACGGGTGGCGTTGATGAGCTATCATCTAAATCATTGTAGTCGGAACTTACCAGCGAACCCATTAGACCAGCAGACGAAGACGATGGTTTTCTTTTGAGAATAGATACTTTGCTTAAATGAGATTCTTTTTTAAGTTTCGGTACGAGGATGTTTTCTTGATTAACGTTTTTCTCTTCGGGTTTAATAGGTACATTAGGAGCAGTAGGTATCCTTTTAGCGCCTCTTCCGAAACCCCACATTGGCGCACCGCCTCTTAGACCGAGTTTAAAGTAACGATACTTTGGAAATTCGGGTGGAAGGGGAATAGGATTACAGGGATTGTTAGGATTTCCTCCGCCGCTTTGCATATTGTCTCTTACGATATTTTCGTTGTAGTGATTAGCGTTATCGGCATAATGTTCCTGCATTAAATGGTCTATCGAATATGACATTCTAGGAGAGGAATTCTCGACGCTGTGAGGCCTATCCGGCATAGCGGGACTAGTATTAGCGCTAGGAGGTCGTCTCATACTATGAGGCGACTGAGTTTGGTTAATCAACGGACTTCTGGGCATAGGCGAACTAGGCGGTTGACTATGAGCGTGCGTCATAGGACTTGTCGGTTGATTCATTCCTTGATGGAAGGCCGGACTTCTAGCCGCCGGAGAATTAGGATTCTGTTGATTCGGATTAAATACCATGGGACTTTTCGGAGGCATCTGCATCGGAGAAAGCGGCATGGAATGCGGCGACATTATCTGTTGATTTATCATCGGACTTTTGGGCGGCATCGGTGAATGCGGAGGATTATTTTGTTGTTGTTGTTGTTGCTGCTGTTGTTGTTGGTGTTGAAGCCTGGCCGCATTCATTTGCGCGATTTGTTGTTGTTGCTGTTGGGCTAATTGTTTTTGCTGTTGCAACATCAATTGATGTTGTTGAGGGGTTAACGTTTGTGGCTGACCTATGACTTGTTGTGTAACTTGTTGCCTGATGAAATTTCTGTGTTGCAAAAGCTGAGTCGTTCTTTGAGAATGTAGTACGTTGGGATCTCCGTGATTAGGATCTAATTGTTGTTGTTGTAATAATGTCTGTTGCTGGAGTTGTTTTTGTAGTTGAAGTTGTTGACTGGCGTTTATTTGTTGCGATGTTGGGCTATTTAGTGGAGATGGCGTTCCTGGTTTTTGCTGAAAGCTTTGTACGGGCGATTGCATACGTACGCGTTGTTGTAAAACTGTATTATTGATAAATCGCATTTGTGACATGCCGACAGGACTCGTTACAACTCTTCTATGTTGAGGAGAAGTCATTCTGGGCATGGGTGGTGGAAGGCATACGTGTGAAGGTGATTGAACGGATCCAGGACTTTCTTCACCTTAAATCAAATAATTAAATATCGACTACCTTACAACCATCAAAAAAACAACAGTTGTTGCTTAAAAATGTAAATAACATAAGAATAACTTACTTTGATACAAAAAGCTACAGATTATTTCTTCACAAAAAATAGGATGAATATTTCCCTAGCAATTAAAACAATTTTTTACTATCTAATAACAGAGAAAATTGAATTTTAAAAATCATCCGAACTTTTATCTTTGGAATAAATGAAGGACAATCCAGAAGATCGATTTTTCACTCCCTTAAAATAGAACCCCAGAAGCCAAAGTTTGTGCGGGGACGGGATGGCTATTTTTATTATTTGGCGTTTATTAACTTTTTACTTACTTTGAGAATGTGGCGTACCAATTCTAGGAGAAGATTGTATCGGAGAAACTTGAAGTGGTGACATGTTGGCAGAGGGAACGCTGTTAGGACTTTGTAAGATATTTTGTACCGAACCGGGTCCCGGTGACGATGAAATAAGAGGTCCGGGACTATTTAGGGGAGAACTATGTTGAGTCAGCGGTGAAACAGACGGCGACAACATGGGCGACATAGAAGTGCTTGGTTGTTGAATGGGTGAAGACGCAGGCGGTCCTAAAGGCGATTGAATTTGTTCCGATCCAGTTCTCTGCTTCAGCGCTGGGTGCTTGTTTCTGTATTCCTTCATATAGACCAATAAGGGTAATACAAGATTACATTAAAAAAATTTTTATAGACATTGCTACTTTTTGTAGGGGTGCTACTACTGTGTTGGTGTGCATTTTAATCTATTTAACTAATTTACTGAATAAATCTGTGCGACCTACATAAAGAGCAGTGCCTATTGCAATGATAGATACCTGGATGAGCATTCCATGTTGTCGACTTTGTTTCCTACTCGATTCCAAGTGTTTTTGTAATATCGCTTGTTCGGCCGATATCCTCTGAAGTTCCGCAGCGTCCGTTTCAGTTAATTGATTCCCGGATTTTCTAAGTTGCCGCTGTTTGCTATTTAACGACTGAAAAATAATACAGGTTAGCCCATTTACGCCCATGAGGCTGTCCTGTCTCTCAATCACCAATTGCTAAACAGTTTTAATATATTTTACACTTATCTTGTAAAAAAACAGTCGCTTTAAGTGGTGAAACATGCTACAAGTCCCACTTTATTTTAATCAAATTATAAGATAACAAACTACATCCATCTAAAGCCATTCTTTTTTCAACTTTTCTCATTTAATTTGGAACTTAACAGTTGAAACCAAGTGCTTTGAGGATTTATTAACGAAACTAAATTTAGATGAGTAAAAAAAATAATTTAAACATTTTAAATTCATTGATTTTCCCGAATTCAGTTAAATGAATATTAACTGATAATTTACTTACCTTTCTGCTCTTTCGAAGTTTTTGTACTTCAGTTTCGTAATAGCGTAGCTGTTGTGATAGAGCATTATTCTGATGATTGAGCCATTGTTCGTATAATATTTGGGTCTGTTTGTCTTGCTCGGTAATTATATTTTCCGGAGGAAGAGGAGGTGCCGGAATTAAATTCGGATTAAACATTTGAACTCTAGTTGTTACTTCCATGGTGGGTTGTGGCGGAGTCGGAGTTGGAACTTGTCGATTTTGTAGCTGTTGTTGCCAGGATTGACCGCTATTTCCTAAATAATCAACGTTTATCAATTATTTATTTAATAATAATACATTGATACAAACCTTGATTTGTACATGGTACGTTGTTTACAGAGACGTTATTAAAAACGTCCGCTTTTAAACGTTCAAAATCTTGATCGCTTAGCAACGCTGAAGATTCGCCTTCATTACCGGTAGAAGATGAAACTTCTTGGTTTGAAGGTTGGTTTTGAAGTTTTTCTTGTTCGCGTTTTTCTTGTTCCAATAAATCTTCCAATAAAAGAGGCTGCTCCTTAATAAACAAAACTTTGTTAACTAATATAACGATTTTTTAACGGTCATGCCAAAAATATACAAAGCAATACAAAAAAGTTATCAAAAGGTTTGAGAATGAGGAATATTATGTGTTATTTAGAATTAAGAGTGCGATTTTAGGGTACAAAGCAGTTTTATAAGTAGCTAGGGAATATTAAGAAATAAAAGTGAAAGCAAATAAGGATATATAAAAAGGGGTGCAAGGAGTCGTGATTAATTTTTTTTTTTGGGGAAAATGTGTACCAGATCTCACCTCCAGGAGAAGAGGTCTCCGCTGCAAGTGTGGATGCGTGGGAAAACCCTGCAGTGTACTGGGATGAAAATGTCCCATTGGGAGAAGACCAGGCCCCATTCTCAATCCCGTCTACCACACACATGCAATTAATTATATTAACAACCATAACCTCGTTAGTAAAAAACACACAAAAAAATCACATTTTTAGAAAATTTAAATTATTGTGTGTTAAGATTTTTAACATATAATCAAATAAATATGTAAAATTATGATACATCAAATCATATTTGTTTATACTTTTGTATTTATTCCATTTTCTATCTTGTTATTAGGACATTTATTTTTCCTTAAAAATCCAAAAACAAATATTTAAGGACCTTATATTAATTATCCTTTCTTTATATAACTGAACTAAGAATAAATGCAAAATAAAACCGCTAATGCTAACTTTTCAATTAACAACATATACAATTAAATAAAAATATATCTCATGCTTGATTAGAATCGTTTTCAAAAATATTACCTGTTGATGTTGAGTCGCGTTTCCTGGATACGGAGGCGGCGGACCGGGATAAGGTGGCGGAGGAGGCGGAGGAGCTGGAACTCCCATTCTCGGTCCGGGATTTAACCCAACCGGAAGTTGATTAGGTGCCACTCTCGAAGTCGTCGCGCCAACTCTCATTTGTACTTTCTGATTTTGTACTGGAAAAAAAAAATACAAAATACAAAATTAAGCTTAGTAAAAAAATGCGGAGAAAAGAAAATAGAATATAATAATAATAAAAAATTATATATAATGAAGACGAGATACTTACGTTGTTGCAAAACGAGCAGTCTCTGTTGGTAATTTTGCGGAATTTGTAACTGCACGGAATTATTTGGCATAACGATCCCTACGAACCCGTCGGGGGTTTGCATTTTTGAACCCGGAGGCATTGGCCTACCTTGAGCAGCTGCCTGTTGTACCTAAAATAATAAATACCGTTTGACCAATTCGTAATAGGATAAAATTTCACTTGACTTACTTGATGCACCATCTGTTGGTGAATTTGTTGAATTTGTATGGGTAATTGTTGTTGTTGTTGCTGCTGTGGATGAGGCTGAGGTTGAGGATGAGGCTGAGGTTGAGGTTGTTGAGACTGAACAGGCGGAGCTGCATGTTGAACGGGTTTTTGCTGAGGAATTGAAGCCGGATGCACAACCGGAGGAGGTAAATTATTTTGAATTTGTTTCGGAGCTTGTTGAACTGGTTTTTCAATTTTATTTTCCACTTTAGATGATTTGGAATTAGAAGCGTTTGCAGCTACTAATTTTTCTTTCTTAACTGTATCTTCCTCTAGTTCCAAATCTAGAATGTTGGTTTTACCGCCGGTAAGTGCTTCTAATTCGGGATCGGCGTACTCTAAGATATTAAAATCGGCACCCATTTCGGCTAAAAGTTCGTCATCGTCATCTAATCCACCCAATATATCACTAACGCCTTGTAATTCAACCATGGTACCGGTTTCTTGTTCTAGCTTTTCCAGCTCAGCTGTTACATTATCTGGAATACCCTCTTCGCTAGAATTACTCTCGTTCGTAGTAGATATCGTGGATGTAGTTGTTGTAGGAGAAGGTTGAGTTATCTGTGGACGTTGAATAACACTGGCCTGATTTAGAGGCATTCGTGGTACTCCTTGAGAATCTTGCGCATGAATCTGACTTTGATTACTAGTTTGCCTTTGCAAAAGCTGCTCATATTGTTCCACTGTAGTAGGTCGGTTTGGTGCAAACCGAATGAATTGTTGTTGAATTCCGGTAGCCAATCTTTGTTGCTGGAAAAAAATAAGTTACTCATTTTATTATTTTAATAGGAATACAAATGAAACGAACCTACAAATAATAATCAATCTTTATTCGAAAAATATTATATCTTAAATTACAAAATCATAAATATATATACAGTGTGTCTCAAAATGTTAATAATATTAACTACAATTATAATAATAAAAAAATCATGTTTTAGATAAATAAATATTACTTTGTCATTGGAAATACAAACTGTTAAAAAGTTTACAATTCGTAACCAATTGAGAAAAAATTGACTAATCAGGAAACTTGATCAAAAAGTATTATTTTGCGATCATAAATAAAATGTAACTTTTGCTTACTATTACGGTGATTAGCTTATTGGATTTAGGCAACAAGTTTCGTTAATTAACATTAATTTTACTGGTAGATATTATAGAAAAAGCATCTGAGAAGAGATAAATTCCTATTTGCAAAAACAGATTGTTACTGTCCGAAATCTATAATTTAGTAAATTTAAATATTTTACCTGATGCTGTAATATCAATCTCATTCTCGGATCGAGCCCTTGCATCTTAGGATCTATTTGGCTTAGCCTGACGGCATTCGGTGCGGTTCTAGCGGCTAAGGAAAGCGCCACTCTGGGTCGTACCACGCTAGGAGGTAACGGTTGACGGAACGTCGCGTCCGCCGATGAAACTACGGTATTAGCAACCGAGACGGAAGTCGGAACTGTTGCTTCTCCTTCCTGTTGCTCCACCGTCGTCCACACTCTTTGCTGTTGTACTTTTCCGGGCAAAAGTTCATCTAATTTCTTGACTTGTTGCCGTTGCAACAGATCTCTCAGTTGACGGTTGATGTTAATCTCCTGTTGCTCGCTTCGAATTGTGCTTCCAAAGTTTTGTAAAGTTTGTCGTGCTAATCCAAACTGCGGTCTCGGCGTGGCCGGTTGTTGAGTAAAAGTATCTGTAGGTAACCTAGGTTGAAAGTTGGGTTTAGGAGTTGTAGGTGAATTGATAAAAGGATCGTTACCATCCGGGGTCGTGGATTGGGAATTGTCGTGAGGGGATTGAGGAGTAGTAGGTTTAACGGCGGACTGAGATACAGGAGAAGGAATGGAAAATGTAGGAGACTTAATACCGAGAAATTGTCTTGGACTTGGAGTCGGCGTAGCGGAAGGGCTGAGGTCTTGAGAAGTATTTACTTGTAGAGGGCTCTGTTGATCCGTCATGAATTGCTGAGTCGGATCTGTGGATATTTGACGTTGAACTCTTGAAATAGCTGCAGAATTATCTATATAAATAGCGCGTAATATTATAAATAAATCCTAATTTACCTTGTACTCGCTGTTCGTGTATGATATTCTGTTGCTGTTGAGTCTGTTGTTGCCTTAAAGCTTGCAGTTGCTTCCACTGTCTCTCTTGTTCTGCTTCTCTGGCGGATTTTTGTTGAAGAGCGATCTTTTCTTGATCCTAAAACGATATCTCTTTAGATGACGTCGATCGACTAGTATTATTACGCAATTTATAGCAAATAACTACAAACAAAGCTTATATTATAAAAAAATAGACAAACACCATGTTACAAGTATATACAACCAAAATAAAACATGCTGAAGGAAACATTGGTAAGTATTAGAATATTTTCATTGCTAAAAAGAGTAACTACTTTAACAGTATTATTAATGTATTATAATTGTTAGGAAAATATTACTTATCAATATCGAAATAAATATCTAAACAATTTCCAAAATCCAAAAAATAAAACTTAAAAAACATTAAAAGGTTAATTTTACGAATACAGAATAGCTCTGGTATCTGATTTTGTAGGTGCTGGATAAAAGGATAAGTAGGAACAAAAAATATTCGGAGATATTCTCGGACAAACTCGTCATTGATTTTAAAATTTTGATTTTGATCAGTTAAAAAAAAAACAAAAAAAAACAATAGAAATCTAAATTGTGCAAATGACGTACAAAATTAATTTTCATACCATTTCAAGCAATACACAGTGGTCTCGTCAACGTAGTTATTAGATAATAAAAATTACTAAAAGTCACATTTGCAGTAACGTTTTATCGGTAAAGGCGCCGAAAAACTGGAAAAATCGTGAAAAATCAAAAAAAATAATCGTCTGAGGATATTTCCGTTTTTGTCTCGAAATTTTTTTTTAGCTCGTTCTCAATACTTTCCCTTCTAGGAGGTGGGTCGGGAAAGTAAAAAACGGGAAAACATAAGACAAAACAGAAAAAACGGGAAAAAAGATCAGAAAATAAAGACAAATAGAAAAAATTGGGAAAATATGGCAAAACAGGAAAAATGGGGAAAAATAAAAGCAGTGAAAAATTTGAAAACTAGGAAAAAACTATGAAAATCAGGAAAAAAATCAGAAAAAATAATGAACATGGAAAACTAGGCAATATGGGAAAATGCGGAAAAATTCTTACAAATAAAGAAAAAATAATGAAAAATAGGAAAAACAAAATGGGAAAAAATAGTGGAAAATAAAGTAAAACAGGGAAAAATAATAAAAAAAAAGTGAAAAAGGGATAATAGAGAAAAATAGTGAGAAACTGAAAAAACTAGAAAAAAATCAGAAAAAAATT
This sequence comes from Neocrepidodera transversa, assembly GCA_963243735.1. Classification (NCBI taxonomy): domain Eukaryota; kingdom Metazoa; phylum Arthropoda; class Insecta; order Coleoptera; family Chrysomelidae; genus Neocrepidodera; species Neocrepidodera transversa. Next base: position 3,425,161 of record OY725347.1, on the reverse strand, counting down.
AGGAAAAATAGGAAAAAATTGGGAAAAATACAGAAAATAGGGATAAATACATACAATTGGGTAAAATAGGAAAAAATAACATAAAGCTGGGAAAAATAGGAGAAAAAGAGAAAATAGACAAAATAGGAAAAGATGGGGAAATATAAGGAAAAATAAGACACAAATAGGAAAATAAAAAAAAGGAAAAGAAAATGAGAAAGAGAGATTTAAAACACGTTTAAGAGTTGAAGAGTCACATAAGGAATTTGGTTTCTGAGGGGATTCCCCGACCTCACAAACTTTTTTATGATTTATTCTTCATTTTCACCATCCGTATTTTGCTTTCCCATTTGTTACATTGTTATTTTCTGTTATTTAAGATCTCGAACCTTAATATCTTTTAGCGCTATTTTTTTATTTGTTGCTTTTTAATGCTAGGATTAAGCCTCAAAATTGTCACACTTTGGGGATAATTGACTCGATTTTGTTTTTTTTTTGTGTCGTCTTGTTGTTTGGGAGTGGCCAAACTTCTGAGATTTAAAGCTCTATGTTAAGCAATCTTTTCTACAATGCATCCCAATTTGTTCTTAGATGGTATGACTTTTACTAGGCAGCGAATATTTTTTAAATGTAGCTATTTTAATCTGTACCTAAATATATATCTCCGTTTTATGATACGTTAAATGCAGGTGTAGCTTAAAGTAAAAAATCGCCAAAAACAGTTTGAACAAGACCACTATGCAATACAAAAAATAAAAAAATTAAATAATCTATAGATCAATGATAAAATATCGGTAGCTGAAACAAATGAACAACCCAACTGCATGTACTACAAAAAAAAATATATATATAAAAAACATGCTCACACAGCCGATATATAATAAAAATTATAATTATGAGCATATAAACACTGAGAACATATTTTTTAGAGTAGGTATAAAAGATAACAATATTTAGAAAAATTTGAACGTTGGAATGTCCTAGAGAATTAAGAGTAATCACGAATAAAAATAACTAAAAGATTTTTAATCGATTATGACAGATCATTTAAATGATGTAATCAATAATATATAATATTACCACTTATATATTTATTCGATTTTATGTCTCAAATATGAGAGAAAACTGTATAAATTTGCTTGTTTCCATCCATTTTTTTTGTAAATTCTAAACTAATGTCAAAATCGGACGGCTTTTTGTATTGTGACAATTCATACCGAATTATTATAAGAATGTTAAAAATAATAACTTCATATTTTACACAAATATTTGAAATTCATTAAAACATTTGCTGATTTTAAAGATTCTGTAAGTAATGACAATGACGTTTATAGTTTAAAGTTAATGAACATTCTATCTACTGACAATTAGATGTATAAAATCAAGCAAAACTTGCATAATAACGGTTACACCTTTAAACTGTTTTTCTGTAAAATTTAGTACACTCTGGTTAACATATTAGTGCCAAAAGTGTGGTCAAGTGGTATAATCAATATTAATATAGTATGATTTTAAAATCGATAGAGGATAATGGACTAATTATTGAAAGTACCAAACCTCAAGATTTGTATTAATTGATTCTTTTATTCAATTATATAGCTCTGATTGTAATGTCATAATGTTCTATTTCACTACTAATATATTTTTTATTTTGGTTATGTATGACATAGAATCTTAGTGGTTGCAAAATGTCATGATTTTTTGCATTAACTCTTGTTTTATGTTGTTTCATTTAGTTTTTAACGAATTAACATATCATTATAGCCACTATGGAATTAATACAGTAAATCAACAATTTCTTATTTTTGTTTTGCACTTATGGATTTAGATTTGAGGAGTTGCTATGGCCACATCTATTTAGGAACCATTTTTTATATTTTCTAACTCTGTCATCCATCAACACTCATATTCAAAGTTACTGTTAGTTGCCTAAAAGCGGGTCCCCACCAAAGCAACACATTGTCGTCAACTTTGTTAATATTTTCATAAACATTATCGAAAAATATCACGTCGTCTCCACCTACGAAATATTGTTCACAGACTTGTTACTATAAAAAAAGTGAAATTCATCTAGTATTTGGCAACATGTGGAATGAGGAGGATCTTGCCAAAGCGGCATTCCTTATTAAATTGTTTTTGGATACGTCCTAGTCTCCGAAAGAGAAATGTGTATAGTGGTAGTGACTTGCTAACTGACCTTAATTCAGACGATTTTAATCCCCTTCCCAATGAATTTTAAAAATTTATTGAGAATGAGTTCAGTTGAGTTTGAAACATTGCTCCAAATAGTTGGCAACACAAATTACTGAGGTGCAATTCCTATTTAAGAGCGACTTAGGTTTTTAGCTTCTTGAGATTCATTTTCTAGCATTGGTTATCTTTTTAAATGTGGAAAACAGACCATTTGGGAATGTACACATTTTCTATATCCATGCTCGAATGTACAGATTCTCTGGTTCTTTCTATTTTCTAAAAAACTGTCTGCTTCGAATCCCAAAGTTCAGGGTGAGACTGACATTTTTCGATGAGTTGTCTTATTATTTCATTATATCACTCAATATTAAATTTAAAACTAATTAACTAAAAGAAAGCACTGCAAAACTCTACGCCTGGCTAAGTATAAATGAATGATAATATACTAAAATACTCGAAAAAAAATCGCTAATCAAGTTGATTCGGTGGAGATGCATTTCGACAAGTTTGTAAACATATATTTCTTTGATGTACTGCTCTTTAAGCGAAAACGAAAACAAAGTCGGCAACTTAAATTTGTGACATAAAAATCGACGACTTTCCCGAATTTTCGGAAATTTTATTACCAACAGTAATCGCCGACAAATGTTGCTCTGGTGCCTTTAAGGTCAAAATTAAAAATCGGCTTATAAAATAGTTATTTGAGTGTTAGTAGATGAATAACAGTTATCGATTTCTTATTCGACAATAAAGTCAAGATATATTCTCAAAATATGATAAATTACTGTTAATTTTGAATTACTGTGTATTTTATGGCTATCAACCTATAACATATTCTGTTTGTTTTTATTTATAATAAATAAATTTTAAGTATCATTAAAATTATAAATTTCATAATTTATTTAAGTTATCTGCCTAACGTAAATTTATGAGTTAAAGAAAGATTCACTCGAGATATAAATTACTGGTCGTAATTATATGTAGAAATAAAAATAAAACTCAACTTTTGGTCATTTGACGAAATATAGCGAGTTTAAATTGTCAACAATTACACCTACTCGTTGAAAGCATGTCAAAAAAAAAATAACCAAATACATGTCACACCGAATACAGGTTCTCACCAATCCCTGAGGCTCATAATTTTCCTGATAGAGGGAAGGAAGTGTACGCATGATTTCTGAGGGAGTCAGTACTCGGATTTGCTGATCTGATGCATTACTCTGAGGAGCTAATCTGGGATGAGGAATGCTTTCGCTATTAGGTTGGTAGAGAGGATTCACCGTAACATTAGGTGCAGGACCGACGTGATCCCCTGGGCCGGCAAAATGACCATGCACGGTAAACTGCTGATGGGTTGTGGGAGAAATAGGTTTGGGAGGTGGGGTGGTGGTCACAGACACAGAGCTAACGGAAGCTGGTGTTAGTGTTGGCCTCGATTGAGTGCACACCTCTGAAACGGGAGCCGTAGAGGCTACAGATACCCCAACGGGCTGCTGGGTTACCGCCTGGAGGGTGGTCACTAGGGCTGGGGCACCATGAAGTGGCTTGGTCACTGTGGGAGGCGTCGTGCTAGAGGTCGATTCCTTGGAGGTCTGTGACTAGAGTACAATATATTCTTTTTAGATGTATATATACAAATTTCAATTAAAAAAAAACAATTGCATCCATTATTGTCAAATATTGTCTGATGTTTATTATTATTTAAAACGTTTTAAGCAAGTCGTACATCTAAAATGAATATTATTTAAAAAAAAAACATCAACAATACAACAAACAGTGATTCAAGCAATATAAGTATCTTAAAATATATTTTTTTTCAATTACTGAAATTAGATTTCAATCAAAACAGTTGTAAACACAAAAAATATATATTAAAATGTTAGTAACAACCCGAAAACCTTTGAAGCTCAAACATGAGCATGCTTTGTTGTGTTATTAACAAAGTAAAACGACAACCATTGATTCAACAAAATTAACAATTTAAATTTATTTCAAAAATGACTCTTAGAAGACGAATATTGAACGCACTTCAAAACAAAATTAAAATATATATTATATTTTACCTGTTGAGCTTTTTTCATTCTCAGCTGACTCCTATTGTCTCTTGCGTGTTGAAGATATGGCGCTTTTTGTTCTTGACTCAAAGTCCTCCACTTTTTAATAATTTGTTTGTACCTTAAATTCCCAAATTTTGACTTACAGACTCATTATAAAATATCTTCTCTACTTACCTCTCCGACCAATTAGGAAACTCCTTCTTCCATTCGGGATGGTTCATGTTGGCGTAAAGTACAGCCGAAATTGTAGCACCATTACCCAAACTTTCGTCGGCTTTCATTTTTTCAGAAGAACGTTGATTATAAGTCGAAGGCACTCCTACATTCGTGCTATCTATTTCGGGTGTTTCGGGTACGCCCACCCATGGACTGGGCGGCTCAGTAAATGCGGGACTAAATTGAGGGCTGCTACAATACAAAAATATAAAATCAAAAAAATTGAGAGAAATCAGAGGAATAATAAGTAAAAAATGAGAAAAATCTGAAAGAATTTGAAAAAATCAAAAAAACAACAGAAAAAATCAGAAAAAAAAAACCAAAAAATAAGAAAAAATTAGAAAACAAAAGAAAGAATGAAAAAATAATGAGAAAAGATTAGAAAAAATTGAAAGAAAAAACAAAAAAAATCAGAAAATTGAGAAAAAAATTATAAGAATAGAAAAAAAATCAGAAAAATAGGAAAAAAATAAGAAAAAAATTGAAAACATTGGAAAAAATTAAATGAAAAATCGAATATTGGGGAAAAAATTAAAAAATAAAATTGTAAAATACGGAAAAAAGAAATGTTGAAAATCGTAAAAAACGCTGAAAATCGAAAAATATCGCAAAAAATGCAAAAAAATGGACAGTAAAAAAATTAAAAGAATAAAAAATTTGACAGAATTGAAATAAATCGCAAACATCCAAAAAAAATTGGAAAAAAATCAGAATAAGAAAAAAACGAGAAAAAAATTGAAAATGAAAGAAATACAAAAAAACACAACAATAGAAAAAATCGAAAACCAGAAGAAAAAAAAACAGAAAAAAACAAAAAATCAGAAAAAGTTTGTGCGGTCGAGGGACCCACGCCACGAACGAAGTTCCATACGTTATTTTTTCACTTTTTAAATGAAAAAAAAAAATCGGAAAAACCGAAGATTCCAAAAGAAATCGAAAAAAATTGAGAGAAATTAGAAAAATAAGTAAAAATGAGAAAACCTGTAAAAATTTGAAAAAATGAAAAAACAAGCAAAAAAACGAAAAAACCTAAAAATCGAAATAACCCGACAAATAAGAAGAAATTGAAAAAAAAAAACAAAAAAAATCTAACATTGAGAAAAAAAATTATAAGAATCGAAAAAATCAGAAAAATAGGAAAAATAAGAAAAAAAATAAAAAACATTGGAAAAAATTTAATGAAAAATCAGATATTGGGGAAAAAAATGAAAAATAAAATTATAAAAAATAAAACAAAAAGGACGGCTATAAAACTGGAAAGTTGTGACAATAAAAAAAAATTAAAAGAATGAAAAAATTTGACAGAATTGAAATCGCAAAAATCCAAAATAAAAAATTGGAAAAAAATGGCAAAAAATCAGAGGAATAAGAAAAAATTAGAGAACAAAAGATAGAAATAGAAAAAAAACAACAATGGAAAAAATCGAAAACCAGAAAAAAAAAACAAGAAATCAGAAAAAAGTTTGTGCGGTTGGGGCAGGGAAATTATTTTTTCAACTCTAATCATGTTTTATTATCTCTCTCCTTTTTTTTTTTTTTCGTTTTTTTACTGGTTTTTTCTTCTGTTTTTCATTATTTTTTCCTAGTTATTCAAATTTTTCACTACTTGTCTTTGTTTTTCTTTATTTTTGTCTATTTTTTACTTTTTATTTTATTTTCCCATATTTTTCCCTGTTGTTTATTAATTTTTCCTATTTTACTTTATTTTCCCCACTTTTCTGTTTTTCTAAGTTTTTCTTTATTTTCTCTATTTTTCACTGTTTTTTTCTATTTTCCCTATTTTTTGTCATTTTTCCCCTATTTTTCATTATTTTCCCCTCTTTTTTACCTGTAGTAAATTTTTTAGTCAACTAGAATAAATCTATCTTGTCCTGTATCTTTTATATTTTCATTTAAGTAAGTAATCATTAATCTGACTTACTTGCTATATTCCGAATGATATGGCGAAGGAGGTGGGAAACTAACGGGAGAATTAACGTGGCTAACGTTTGGCAACGTTTTCGGTCGAACCGGTTGGTTTATAATCGAATGCGGTGGGATATTTTGTTGGCTGTTATTACTCGTAAAAATACTGCTTCCTTGTATCGAAAAGTTGCTGCTTTCTTGTGATTCTTGAGACTCATCAGTTAATACTCCCTAAAACAAAAAAAAAAAAAATTAAATGATGAAATGTAGAAAAAATTTTGTATCAGAAGCAACCTAAAACGAGGCGAGCAGTTCTGAGTTCAGTTTTATAGCAAATCGACACAATAAATATAAATATTTTTGATGGTTTTTTTTTTTATAGATTTGAATTTCTACTAATTGGGATATTTAAAAACATGAGTTAAACAAAATAGAAAAACTATTACCTTAAATATGTCTTCGACATCTTTACTATTAATGTTAGATATTGAGTCAAGGTTAAAATGTGGTCCTAAAATATCACTTAGTTCATCTTTGGTTTCTTTGGAATTCCCAGAACTTCCTAAAGTATCAGTTAATTCGGTATCGTCTTGTAAATTCGAATCTAAACATAAAATATGTAAAAATATAGCGACAGGAATTAAAATATACTTACCTAAACCTTCGAGCGATGCGGTGTTTTTAGTAAGTTCTTCATCATCTTCCATAATACTGTTGACTAAATCTGTATCGAGTAAATCTCCAGGTAAAGCAAGAACATCTTTCAAATCTTCAGTATTATCATCTTCTTCTTCTTTCAAAAAATTAACTTTTACTTCTTTAGTATTGTCTCTGGGTTCTTGTTTTTCGTTTTTACCGGAGACCGCCGCCACTGCTATTAATTCATCCTAAAATTTAATAACAACCCTTTATTTTACTATATTTTAATAAGCAAAAAGAAAATGTCTGATCTCTTTTTAAGATTAATGCGCAAACGGAGGAGTGTGAGATTTTGCATAGTTAAAGTTTATATACAGGAGTAATAAAGAAAGCTAAAATTAGGAATAGGTTCGAATCCTAACCATGTCAACTTCTTTTTATTTTTTTTAGAAACAAGATTTTACTTTTTCTTTAATATAATCTTATTTTTGAAGCGCGTCGGACGATTTTTGGATAGGTAAAAAATAAGAAAAACATTAATAATGGTAAACAGGAAAAATAAGAAAAATAAGAAATGGTAACAATATTAAATGGGAAAAAATATGGATATGGGGAAAAATGGTAAAACGTAAAAAAAATAGAAAGAAATAGATAAAAATTTTAAAAATCTGAAAAAAAGGCAAAATGGGAAAAAATATAAAAAAATTGGAAAACTAAAAAAATAGTAAAAGCAGAAATAGTACGAAAAGTAGGAACAAAATGGAGAAAATAGGAAACAATATGAAAACGGGAAAAAAAACGGAAAAATAGGAAAAAAATAGGAATAAATAAAAAGAAATTAGAGGAAAATAGGGAAAAAATGGGAAAAAAATAGAAAATAATATGGAAAAATATGAAAATTAGGAAAACATTAAAAAAGTGAAAAATGAGGAAAACTAGGCAAAACTACGAAATAAGGAGAAATAAAAAAATGGGAAAAAAGGAATATGAAAAAATAGGGAAAACAGGAAAACACAGAAATATAGGAAAAATAGAGAGAAACAAGAAAAAATTGAGAAAAACAAGAAAAAATTGGAAAAATCTAGACAAAAAATACGAAATATGGAATGAAAAAAATGGGATAAAAGGGAAAAAGGAATATAAGAGGAAAATATGAAACAAAGGAGACAAATAGGAAAAACTATAGAAAAACAAGAAAAAAAAACATGAAAAAATTGTAAAAAATAGAAAAAAAATATAGAAAAACAGGAAAAAGTAACAAAGAAAAAACTGTTTAAAATAGAAAAAAACAGAAAAATAGAAAAAAACTGAAAAAAAAATTGAGAAAACAGGAAAAAATCGACAAAAAAGGAAAATAGGGAAACACTACCGAAAATAGGAAAAACTAGAAAACATGAAAAAATATAAAAAAAAAACAAGAAAAAATTGTAAAAAATAGGAAATCCGAGAAAAAGCAGAAAAAAGAGGAAATAAGGGGAAAAGCAGGAAAAAAATACGAAAATATAGGCTAAAATAAGAAAATGGGGAAAAATTAAAGAACAATAACAAATAGTAAAAAAGAGGAAAACCAGTAAAAAACGAAAAAAAAAAATTAAGAAAATTATGAAAAAATATGTATAGAAAAACAGGAAAAAGAAAAAACATGAAAAAATTGAAAAAAATGGAAACAGATTGTAAAAAAAATAGAGAAAACAGGAAAAAATGGGCAAAAAAAGGAAAACATGGTCGAAAAAATGGGAAAAATAGAAAACATGAAAAAACAGTAAATAGTATAAAAAAAACAAGAAAAAAAATAGAAAATTAGACTAAAAGCAGAAGACAAAAAATAATAAATAAGAGGTCAAGCAGAAAAAAAATTGGAGAAAATATAGGCTAAAATAAGAAATTGGGAAAAAATTATAGAACAATAGCAAAGAGTAAAAAAAAAATGAACAAATATGTACAGAAAAAAACTTTAAATATGAATGAATTACGGTCGAATTTTGACCACTACTGGGCAACCACTAGCAGTAATTAATAACTAACCTGAGATAAATTAATAGATTTGTAATTTTTATCGGGTTTTTCATCATCGCTACTGTAGCTATCAACTTCTTTTTTGCATTCCACTGTGTCTAATAAATCCTTCCCGAAAAACGCTTCCTGAAGATATGACGGAAACGTTTCAGCCAACTTATTTTTCGGTTTCCTCCTAATCGCCTTCCTTCTAGGTTTATCTCCATCTGCTGTTAACGCAGTTAAGTCACTTCCAGTTTGCTGACCGACAGTCGGATCGATTTCGTCATTATCTTGACCAGTTCTTATACCCCTCATTCTAACCAAGAATCCACCGATACCGAGTTTTTGGAGATTACGTTGTCGTTTGCGTCGAAGGACGTTTATACCATTTTCCATAGTAACTACTGTAAAACCTTCAGGTGGTGGACCGTCTTCTTTGGTCCACATCATGCCTTCCTTGTAAAGCTCTTGCGGTTCGTCTTTGATATCTACCAATTCCAGTTTGGCGCTATCATCCAAATTTGTATCTGTAATAAGCATTATTATGATTTTTTAAACCCAATATCAACAATAAGGCATTTATGTAAAAAAAAAACTTACGACAAATAGCTCCCCCTGCTACAACAGATTCAATGGTAGCCATGATGCCGGCTTCTTTATCCTGTACTGTAGGAATTTTCTTTCTTTTTTTCCTAGATCCGTGGTATTCCAATGCCAAAGATTTTATTAGATTATTTCCAAATTCGCTTAAATAGACTCCATCCATGTAAAAACTAGTACTTTTTCCGACTTCAGGACTTTTTGTAGGTGTCGGTGGCTTAGGAGTAACAGGACACGGTATTAAATGCGGTGGTGGAACATCTCTTGGTCGGCATAAAATACAGTTATATCCTTCTTCGGCGCATTTTTCAGCATCCTCTTCAGTTTTTATAGAATCGCATGATCCATGTAGCCATCTTTCGCATTGAACGCATTGTATAATGAGTTCATTTTCGCTGTAGGGCTCATTGCAACTGGGACAATTAATGTGCGAAGCGCAAGGTCCACATTGTAACGAACTATTCATCCAATTACAATTGAAACCCGGATCAGTTGCTCCACAAGATTGACAAATAGCGCACCATTTACATTTCCAATTCCCATGCGGAACGTAATCTAAAGGAGGATCCATACAGTAAATGTGATAAGAGACGTCGCAATCGTCACAAAGTATTAAACGACCTTCGTCGTTGCGTTGACCACAACCTTCACAAACTGTGCAATCCAGACATCGCCAACCTTTTTGTAAAATTACTTTTGTGACCTTAACATTTATACAGTACGGATGATAACATTGTCCGCACTGTACGCATCCAATTAAACATCCTTCTTGATCAGTGCCGAACGCACCGCACATCACACATATATCTTGCGTTAAAGTAAATTTATCTTTTGCAGAGCACAAGACTAATCGGTTTTCCACACCTGGTTCTTCATCATTTTTTCCGTCTGAAATAGGTCGTTGAAGACCAACACCTGGAACTCCAAAGATACCTCTCATTTTAGCCTTTGGTCCTCTTTTTCTGTTAAAATCTGTTAGTCGGGAACGTTTCATGAATCCCATTTTTCCTGGAGGTACTTTTCCAGTGCCTTTCGGTCTACCGACGGTATTAGTCGTGAAACTAAGGCGCTTTTTAGCGATCTTACTAGCGCTATACGGTTTTCCTTTACCTAGACCCATATTACGTGCGAATTCGTCTGGAGATGGAAGATCAAATTCTGATGTGTCGTCATAGAGGGAATCGCGAGAGGCAGATATATCAGAAGGATCATCAATACTAGCTCTTTTTGAACTTATTAGTCTCCCCGTACTGTGTTTACAGTGCAAACAAATGTAATCGTAATCTGGATTCATGTCTTTCTTTTGATTATAAGAAATAACGTCAGCATCGGAGTCACAGGTCCCATGGACAAATTTCTTACAACTAGAACATTGTACCATTTCCCTATGCGCATGAGCGCGGTAAGCTTTATGGCATACCGGACACGAGAATCCCTTGTTTCTTTGTTGGTAGCAAGAATCACAAACTGTATAGTGGGCATGCCACCTCGAGGATAAACCAGCTCCAGGAGTTCGCGCACCACAGTCGCCGCATACTCTACAACACTAATATCAATTTAATTTTTAGTGAGAAAAATTCTAAAAGATGATGGTCCTTACCCGACATTTCCAACCATATTTCGGAATAGAAGTTACAATTGGTCTCTGGCAACCTGCGTGGTAAACTTTATCACATTGTTCGCATGACATCAATTTCGATTCATCTCCCACGATACGGCAAACTTGACAACTACGACATTTTCGACATTGCCAACCAGATCTTACTCCTGAAAAAAATGGCTCGTTAATACAGATTTGTGTAATTTTAGTAATCGCCAAGAAGGCCTTTTCTTGTATGGGAAATTCCATAATTTGGAATGAAATTTTCATATTGCAGAAAGGAACTATTGCTAAAAATGGCGTGGACTGAATAAATCAATCTAAGAGCCAAAAAATCGATTTTTTAGGTTTTGATCATTTTATTAACTTAATTCAGCTCCACAGATCATTCTGTTAGTGTGTCTGTCTGTGAGAGCTCGCTTTAAACTTGATATGTAGATATCTTAGGGTCATATCTAGGTCGAGTTTAAATTTGAGGCTTGTAGTTCAAAATGGACCGGACATATGAAGTTCACAAGGTCACATGGAAAAATTTTTGGAACTAAATTCCATTAGGCAGAAATAGGAAAAAATAGGGAAGCATATAGAAGAAAAAAATTGGTAAAAAATGGAAAAAGTAAGGAAAATAAGAAAAAATGAAGAAAATAGGGAAATAAGCAAAAATGGGAAAAATATTAAAAAAAATTGCAAAATAAGAAAAAATACGGAAAATAGAAAAAAATAGGAATAGCGAAAATTGGGACTAAGCAGGGAAAAATAGGGAAAATGTAGAAAAGTAGGTACAATAGATTAAAATAATGAAAAACGGGAAAAATAGGAAAAAACAGGAAAAGAAGGTAAAAATAGGAAAAATAAGAAAAGTAGGAAAAAAGCCTGGAAAAATAGAAAAATAAAGAAAAGTTGGGACAAATGGAGAAAAATACTGACAAATAGACAAAATAGGAACAAATAGAGAAAAATAGAGAATAGGAAAAAATAGGTAAAAATGGGGAAATATAGGGCAAAATGGGAAAAACAAGATAAAGTATGAAAATATAAAAAAAAAGAAAGAAAAACAGGGAAAAATATGAAAAGTGGGGAAAAATAGGGCAAAGTAGGAAACAATAGAAAAAATGGGGAAAAACGAAAATGTAAGGAACAATACGGAAATGGAAAAAAATTGGGAAAAATAGGAAAAAAATAGGAAAATGATAAGTATGAAAAATAGGGAAAACTAATGAAAAATTGGGAAACACATGAAAAAATAATGAAAAGCGGAAAAACTTGAAACAATTAAAAAAGGAAAAATAGGAACATGGGGGAAAATGGGACCAGGGGAAAAATAGGTAATTAAAAAAGTTAGGAAAAATTGAGAAATAGAAAAAAATTGGGAAAAATAAGAAAAATGAGAATAAGTATGAATTTATCGGGAAAATAGAGAAAAATATGTACAAATGGGAAAAAAGTAAAAAAAAGAATAAAGAATATGAACAAAAAGGGGAAAAATAGGGAAAATTGAAAAAATATGAAAAAGTAGGGAATATGAAATAGGGAAAATAAAGAAAAATCAGGAAATAAGGAAAAATAGGTACAAATAGGGAATAGGAAAAAAATAGGAAAAGTAGGGAAAAATGAGGAAGTATGAAAAAATGTGGAAAAATATGGAAAAATGAGGAAAAAATTGGAAAAGGCAAGTAAAATTAAGAAAAATGGGAGAAATAGAGAAAAATAGGGCAGTAGGGAAAAATAGGGAAAATTAGGCAAAGTGGGGCCAGGGAAAAATAGGTAAAAATTAAAAAAGTAAGGAAAAATATGGAAATAGAAAAAAAGAGGGAAAAATAGGAAAAATGAGAACAAGTATCAATTTATTGGGAAAATAGAGAAAAATATGTACAAATAGGAAAAAAATAAGAAAAATAGAAAAAAATATAAAGATATGAAAAGGTAGAGAAAAAGCATGAAAAATTAGCAATAAAATAAGAAAAAATAATGAAAAACAGGAAAAACCAGGAAAAGTAAGGAAAAATTTGAAAAAACAAAAAAAAGAGTATCGAAAGTGAAAAAACATAATGTAAGGAACTTATTTCCTGACAGGTGTTCCCCGACTATAAATTTTTTTTTAATGGTTGATACATACACTCATCATAATTACTGCATAATGTCTCTAAAAACCAATACCTGCACATTTTTTTTGGCACATTTTTCAGAAAAGAAAAAGGTACAGATAAAGATGCTAAATAAACCCTAATTTTAAGCCCTTAAATCGATTTTTTGATTTTTAGATCAATTTGTAAGGCTGTACAAAAATTCAAGTCTGTATTAAAATATGTATTAAATCCGACACACTGTATATACAATCAATATTATTAAATTATCTATTGAGTCATTTCAAACAAAAAAAAATTATAAAATAAATATACCTGGCAATTGAGCCAATCCTACACAAGTTCCATGATAATGTGCACCACATGTTGAACAAAACATTAAATTTCCAATATCTCCCATCATTCTACAGGTAAAGCAAGGAGTTGCTAAAAATAATTTAATTAAATTTCAAAGAATAATAAAAATAACTCGTAGCCATATTACAATAATTTAATTTAAATTGTTTATCTAAACTGAAATTTTTATATTATGATGGCCATCGAATGGGTGAAACATGTTGCCCCTCATTAGTTAATATTTAAATTACATTATTGTGGTGTGACTATGAGTTATTTTATTATTCTTTTAATAATTTAACCACATTTGAGTATGGATCCTGTTTTTTAATTAAATTTACTAGATAATACATGAAATGAAACTCGAAATCATGTACCACAAAATTTTTGGCTATCTTCAGGCCTAAAAGGTTAACAGTGTTCAAAACATTGATACGAGTACAAAAACAAACTAACTTACTCTCAATTTTTCGAATATTGTTAACCTTTTAGACCTGAAGAAGGCTCTTTAGTCGAACCTAATTGGCACAACCTTTTGTATTTTACTAGATTATATACTTACCATCACCAAGTGTAGCTACTTGGCTAAAATGATCAGTACAAAAGTTTGTTAAAGAAGAAACTTCCTGATAAGTAACAGCAGCGGTTGCACAAGGAAAATGATATATTTTATTACATCCATTCATATTACAGGTTAGACTAGCGCCGTAATGGTTACAAAATGAACACTTTTTGGAAGAACATTGTAGGACAACTGGTCCTACATTTAATAGAGCTGAATTTTCTATAAAAAAAATTACACATAATAGAATCTCAGTAACAATTTTAATGTAATTGTATAACAAACCTGCTCTTGTAACTCCGTAGGACCACAAAGCACAACTTCGGTGAACGTAAAATTGTCCGTTTGGTTCGAATAAACTTGAAACTTCAGGTACTTCATTATATCCTATAATTGTTAATTCATCAATGTACTCATTAGTCATAGAAGGATGTCTGCATTTGTTAAAACTTTTTTGTCGCCTGCAAGTTACATGGCCCTTTGGACTTTTATCACCTGTATCTTTATCTGGAGCTTGCAGTGCTTTTTCCAAAATTTGTTCAGCTGAAACTTTTTGTGGAGAGAACCCCTCTGGACAGTTCAATCTGGATATAATAAAAATATATCCATTTCATTAAAAAAATATATTATAATGTGAAAAAAGTGTGTTACAATGTGTCTCCGATAAATATATGAATATAATAAAATCTACTACAACAAAATTGTTTTTACAACAAAAATGCGTACGACGAAATTATTGCAATTTTATAACGGAAAAATAGAGAAAATAGCGATAAATAAAGAAAAATGATGAAAAGTAAGAGAAATGGGGAAAAATAGAGAATAAAGGAAATGGGTAAAAATAGTGAAAAACAAAGAAAAAGAGGGAAAAAAATTGTAAAAACGAGAAATAAGAGGAGAAAGTAAAGTAAAATATGAAAAAATAAACAGAAAATTGGAAAAAATTCAGAAAATTCGGCAAAATATATACAAATAGAAAAAAATAGCGAAAATAGGAACAAATAATAAAAACAGGGAAAAATATTAGACACACGGGGAAATATAGTGAAAAAGAGGGATTAATATGAAAAAGTAGCGAAAAATATTGACAAATAGGGAATAATAAACGAGATGAGCAAGAATATGCAAGAAAAAAAAGTATTCTCAAATCTACAAAAAATTATGACCCAAAATGTGAAATTGACGATCCTGTAAATCCTGATTTGCCTTTGGTAAAGACCAGTTTTTTTATGAAGAAATTGATGTAGGAATAATTTTAAGCATGAAAAACGAAGAAAAAAATGGGAGTAATTTTTTTGTGAAAGAGGGAAAAGGTACTTAAAAAGTGAAAAAATTCAAGAGAGAAAAGAGCGGTAAGCATTAGAGATATTGATATTAAGCTGATGAGAACGATAATAATTTTTAATGTGTATCAGTTGGTCAGCAAGAGGATTTGCTTATCTTTATAAAGAAAAAAAAGTGAGACAATAAAAGTACTTAAAATTGAAAAGAAAAAAAGGGTAATTTATGAATAAAATTGAAAAAAAGAGTTCATTTATAATGAAAATTAGAAAAAAAGGAGTAATTTATAATGAAAATGAGGAAAAAGGGGGATAATTAAGCTAATTACTGATTGAAAATAGAACAAAAAGAATAGAAAACACATAAAAAGGAATTAATTAATCAAGTTATTCAAAAATAAAATATAAAAACACGTAAAAAGAGGGGGTTAGTTAAATAAGCTACTTAATCCTTGTTGGTTATGTTGTCTCTAAATCTTCAACCATATAATAATGTCGAAGCTCTAAATCAATGAAAATCGATGTATTTTCTTTATTTAAGTGCAGTTAAATTAAAAAATCTCGCTATCGCTAGACTATTTTGAGCATTTTGACATATGATTCGGGTCAAAACTCAAAAATATCATAACCTCCAATTCTCCCAATGTATAAGTGTTTATTTCGTATTTTTAAATAGTTATTTAATGTTTTGTAACCTTTTTTTTAACAAATTTCCTTTTTTCTTTAAATCAAAGAGGACTGTTAATAAAATAATAGTTTGTACATCTTTCTTTGAGGAAATAAAATAATTAATTTGACATTATAGTCTGAAAATATCTATTTAAGAAAGATAAATAAATTCAAAACATTTACCGTAACATTTCACCTTGTCCCAGTTGACTTTTCTCGCCTAAATTACATAAGGCACAGACTTTTCCAGGCCAATGTTCTGGAAAATACGGAGGATCTTCCATAGATGCCATGAATTTATCTCTTTCGGGAAAGATAACAGAACCTGTTTCAGGATCTAGTAGTACACCATCATCAATCGGTGATGGTGTAAAAAGAGATAAATCAAAATCTGATCTATCTATTTGTCTTATACTTCTGCTTCCCAAACCTCGTTTTGTAAAACCCGGTGGTCTAGGTTTTCTCACCCTTGTCACACCTGAAGCACCACCCCTGGATGTTTTCGGAGCAGTAGGTCCTAAAATAGTTGATACAAACTATTGCTATTTGAAAATAAAATAAAGAATTACCTCCTTCTCTCCTTGGTCGTCCTCTTCCTCGTTTAACATTAAGAGGTTTTCCTGTAAAATTAAAAGGTGGAGAAAAATCCTCACTAATTGGAGACGATGCAACAGAATTAGCTGTAGATTCTGGAGCAGATGATAAAATAAATGGGGATGAAATGTGATCCTCGATAAGGTCTTCTTCATCTTCTTCTAAATCAGAACCTTCAGGTTCATCTAGATCCATTAAATCATCGGGATCGAGACCCGATGTTATTTCCTCCATTGTATTAAACTAAAACAAGGTACGCTGTAACTTTAGCAAAAAACACTAAAAACAATTTTTCAAGACGTATTAAGCATTTAAAAATTAAACTTGTATAAATTTGCAATTAAACTTTTTCATTTATCCTCATCATGTATTTTAGTACATATTCTCTAAATAAAAATACTACATCAGCGCCATGTCAACTTTACCAAAGATGCCGAAGGTTAAAATAAAAAAAGTCTATAAAACACCTATGAGGACTTTTGCTATAAATATTGTAAACAAAAAGAAACTTACATTATTCTTTTACATCATAAAACACTTTATAATACCAATAATATAAAAAAATTTACTACTAAAAACGAAACACCACCACCACCAAACTGACACTCGTCACCGACGACTAACCGGACTAACGGTCATCATCGAGAATTACCGAACTACAATCGATTGTTAGTTATCGATAACTTCTACTATCGAAAAATAATCCATATACAAAATAGTAATTCGTTCGAGTGATTAAGGCCATTACTCGAGACACAATATATACGGTATACAAACGGTATTAGACGCGAAGAATTATAACTTTTAACTTATTTTAGCAAAAATAAGAAAATTAAAATTGGGTATTTTACATGGTATTAATATATCTATCACATTAGAATTAGAAAAAACGTGAACTTGGCGCCAAGAGAGAGTCGCTATACTAGGTTGTACTATGCTGTGATACATATTTGACATTTGACAAGACCAAACTGATTGGTGCCAACTTTAGAATTCTACCAATGGCCTACTTTTGCATAACGAAATTTAAAATAAATGATAATATATAGCTATTACTTATTAAATAAATAATACGATACCTTAAATAACTTTCCACAAATTTAGTTTTTGTTTAATAATAGATTTAAAAAAATAATGACCTAATATGAGTGAAATGATTTAATTGGTTATTTATGTAAGATTGGTACACCTTACTATCAGAGCGATTTGATAATGGGACTGGCTATGAAACCACCGGTTCGGTGGTGAAACCAAGTAATTATTTGTTTACGCCTTATTACATCGATAGTGATTTTTTATTTGTGTATGTGTAGCTAATACATTTTGACATTATATACTTAAAAAAATTACAAATTAGCCCATTGCAATATTATTAACAAATCTTATACGGGACATTATACACGTGTGTATGTATAATGAGTTGTCTAACTATTAACATCCCAATTTTTATAAATTCAGTCTCTTATGGGCCTTTCCCGAAGAGATACGTTGGTTGAAGAGAAAAAATAGAATCGCCGTATGTAGATCATTGTGGAACGGAGCAAATTTTTTCATGATCTTATCTCCATATCACGTCTTCCAATTCTTTGCATTTGCAGATGGTATGTTTTATTAATAAAAATTCTGTACCAAATAACGTCCAAATATCACTTTCGGTACATAAATGGCTTAAAATAACATAAAAAGTTCATTTTTAACCCATATAAACAAACGCAATTAGTTTATTGGTCACACCTCGAGTCGTTCAAACGGTCAATGATAGATGTCGCCCACTCCGTGATTTTTCGTATTCATGTTTTTCCGCTTTCTAAACTGATTTATTCTTAAAAAGTTTCCTTATTTAGAAAACAATGTATTACACAATTTATTCCTAAAAATATTATAAAGTCGTGCCCTCTTTTTATTTTAAAATATTTTTTTATTGGGGTTTTAATTAGATTAATAACAAATCGTTCTAATGATACATTTATTGAAAAATTACTATTAACTTATAACTCAACAATACCAGTATAAAATAAAACTGCAACTAATATGTATATCACAAAAGTTTGAAAATAGGTATTTAATTTTATACAATTCTAATTTACAATTCTCCCTTAAGAAGTTTTTTGTCAAACAACCATTCACCAAGGACTCCATGGTCATGCATCATCTTCTCCAATGTAGATACCTTTCCAGCAATATCTCTTTGTCCATGATATTGTTCTTCGAGGAAATCACCAGTCAAATAATCGACAAGCTAAAAATAAAATCATTTAAAAACAAAATAATAATCATCAGATAAGCTGTACTTACATGATAATGATTAAAGCTACTGCCATCTTCACAAACTTTAATAACATCTCTGATCTTTTTAGTGACAGAAGCCTCCAATTTAAGTGCGTCTTTAAGAGCACTCACTCCATTAGCCCAAACTGTAGTTTGTGGTGCCAGATTTCTTTTAATAAGATCACTAACTTTGGTAGTAAGCTCTCCTCTCATTAGCAAGTAAGAAATGAGTTTGATGGCGTGGTCTCTTTCCTCGCTGGCCGATTTGAAAAACATTTCAGCGAAACCGGGTCTATTGACGGTATCTTTGGAAAAATAAGCACCCATTGCCATGTATTGCATAGCCGCTTTAAGTTCTTCAGATACTTGACCTCTCATTTTTTGTACGCACACATCTTGCATGTCGATCCAGTCCTTTGGTATGTCTAACTCTTGAGACGTACCTAGAAAAATTTTTATATTTTATTAAAAAAAATGTTACAGTACTTTATATCAAACCGTTATTTTTTAGTATTACCAAATATTCATAACATAAAAATTACAGTATCTAGTACCTTTTTTTTAAAATAGCCGTTGGGTTACGGGGTAAAACGAGTGAAAAGAGTAACCAAGCCGAAATATAGTTATACTCTGTCCAATATTTATTTTTTCTTAAAATCAGACTTCGTCGACTAGTAATTTTGTGTTAAAATATATATAGTGTGGCTAATCTGTTTGGATGTGTCTACTCGGCCATTACCAAGTTTAAAAAGTAGTGAATTATTTTAACATAATATGCATAACAAATATAATTACAGGGAATATAATTTAGCATATTTTAATCTATTACTAAATATTTATTATTCCGAAAAAAGGCCGGAACACGGTTGAAATTTTAGAATCTCTATATACTTTATTCTAACTTAAAATAGTATCAATAGACACTACCATTTTGGACGGATTATTGACAGAATTTGTGCACATTTAGTAAGTTTTTTTTTCGCTAACTCAGCTGGGGATTGTCAAAAAGTTTAAAGAAATATTGGATGGACTATAGTAGAAAGGAGCATTTATAAAAATACCATCAAATATACGTGAGTAATGTGCCAACAGTCGGCCATTACTAATGCCCACGTATGACTCATAGTTAGAATGTTAAATGTATCTACATTAACATACACTTATGGACGTGCTCAACCCGTATATCGTTGTAATATTTTTTTGCTGAAGAGTGTATAGATTCGGTCTAGCGCTATCTCTAACCTATTAACTATAAGATACTGTTTGGAGAGAGCTAGAGATTGACCGAACCATCGTTTCATCTCTTTCTCTCGAAATAGCACAATTCTCACCGCTGGGCATGTCCATGTATATGGCAATGTATGTCTATATCGGTTTGTTTACATTTGTGTTGTGCGTGCTCGGCCATTTGCAAGGCCCATCACGTCCACCGACCGAAATCGAAATGCTCCTTCCTACTAACTATTTATGGGTTGTCTGGCAACACTGCACGATACCCACTTGACGTAAATGACATTTAGAAATGTCAAATTTTTTTTTATGACGGTTTTCCGAGATTTTTACAAGTTCAAACGTGAATTAAACCGTGAAAATGTATTGTAATTAAAAATTGGATTATAACTAAAGAAAAAAATCGTTTCTGTAGTGTACTAGTGACATAAATAATCGAAATAGTTTTTTTTTCTATCAAGTGATACTTTCAAAACAAGATTTTTACAATTTCAAACGCGAATTAAACAGTGGAAATGTTATTGTGAATTAAAATCGGAATAACTCTCCCTAGCTAAAGACAAAATCGTTTCTCTAATGTACGAATGACTTAAATAATCGAAATAGTGTTAGTTCAATTCAAGATTTTCAAATTGGTGTCAGCATAAATACAAGTAAGTACTTAATATACATAGATAAATAATTAGGTAAATGTTGAGCATTTACGAAACTCTCTGATTTTCATAAAAATTGGTATAAATCATCTACATAGTGTAAATATCACTTTCCAAAATAAATTTTCTGCCGCAACCACTATTAAAGACCCTTTTTTCATTTTTATAAATATATTATTTTTAAGGTTAGTTTTGTTTAGATACATCACAATGGCTTACATGATGTTGCCAAGTTGTGTAAAATATCTTTAATCAGCTTTTTTTTGATTTATATTGACTGGTTTTTATTGGACAATATATTTAATTTTTTTTTTCAAAATATAAAAATGGTGCGATACAAAATATAGCAACTGATTTTCATTATTCAGCGATATTGATATTAAGCTGATAAGAACGCAATAATATTCTTTGATCTGTGTCAGTTGGTCGGGAAGCAGAGGTAATTTTTGAATTAAATTGAGAAAAAAATAGGTTTATTGGGCCAGTTGGTGAAAAAAGAACACAAAAATATGTAATAAAAGTGTTTGATTCGCTGTCTTTAGACAAATCTAGAATACAGTGCTACAAATGCTGTCTTTAGAAAAATTGTTGTATTTACATCCTTAATCCTTGTTGGGCATATTAAAAATTGGATAGGTCTTAGGTAGTTAAATTAGTACAGTAACTGTTCAGCTTTGAGTTATAGTTAAGTCTTTTTTTAAATACATCATTTTCATTATTTATATATGGCAACATCGCTTTCTTGGTTCTGGTATGACAATGATGTGAAGTTAACAACGCATGTGTAAATGACAATTTTATGTTTGAATGGTTAACACAGAATCAATTCGAAACAACAAATGTGTCATAATTTTACTCTTAAATCAATTCGAAGCGTCAAATATGTCATAATTTTAATCCAAACTTCAAAAAAATCGAAATTTAAAATTAAGAAAAAAGGTGTTAAATGTTGGTTGCGGCAATTTATTTTTTTTGGAAAGTGATATTTATATGCTCTAGATGATTTGTGAAAATTTTTGTGAAAATCGGCGTTTTTCGTAAGTGCTCAACTTTTTCCAAATAATTAATATATAATTATTAAAGTACAACATCGGAATATTTTTGATTTGAAAGTCGGAAAATAAGTTTTTTTCTCATTTTTACTTTGTCTACCCATCACAAAATTGAAATTTGGACTGAACGTTTGTTATTAAAATATTTTTGATAAAACATAAATAAATATCAAAAATTAAACTCCAGGACCATTTAGTTAACAATTAAAAACATGTTGAGCTAAAATATGTTACTGTAATATAATATACAGTGTGTCTTCTTGTTGGAACCATATGGGAAATATTTTTATTATTGGTTTTATAAAAAAGTTATTCTTGATAAAATATTGTGCATGGTCTCAAACCTAAAATACAATTATCAGATATCAATTTTTTTTAGTCGTATAAAAGATGTGTCGAAAAATGGGAATTTTTTTCAAGGTATTTAGAATTGAAATAAATGTAATTTACTTGCACATTTCGCATTCATAAATCATATTTTCGTTTGATTCCAACTTAAGCAGACACACTGTATAAATAATGAATTATCGAAATGGATTTACTAAGTTAGGATTAAAAAATTTTCATTTGATTAATTTTCTGATGGTGTCCAAAAATTTTATTGCATATTTTTTGTGGTTAACGTAATTTACCTAACCGAAACAAAAAAAATTCAGACGAGTGACTTAATTTTTAATATAAATGTATTTTTAAAATTCTGATACGCCATTGCCTACAAATAAACGTAAATAACATCTGTAAACACTCGAAACTTTCCGTTCTCAGAAACGAAGGGCTGTGGACCCTATTTAGGGTATATTTTAAACTCAACATGATGCCTCTTACTTACAATTTGCCACAATTTTAAAATAAATAGCAACCTATTAAATAAATTTTTAACTTCTCTTATATGAAAACAACAACATTGAACTTACATTGTAGTTCAGATGACACTAAACCAATAGCGTAAATGAAAAATGCAGCAAAAACAATCGACTTCATTTTGTTTTTGAAAAATTCTTTACTGTTTTTATTTGCGACTTATCACTTTCTTTTAATTGAAAATTAAAAATAACCGTACTATACTTTAGTCTGCCTTTACACTCACTGGTGTAGAAGGTGGACCATAAAAATCGACAATGTTGTTCTATAACAACAAATTAAGCATAAATATAATATTTTGCACACAGCACTAACGTTTATCTACGAATCCCCGACATTTAGACACGAGATGACGAACTGATTAAAGAACGATCACACAATGTTGCCATTCAATAATGTTCACCCAACTAAATGTCAATAACGTATGTAAAATAATCTACTGAAAAAAGCGCAAATCGGCAACTATGCGTCTAAAATGACAGAGATAGACTTTGGAACGTCTCTTCCCCGTACACCACTTCCCAGCCTGACTAGGCACTTTCTTTGTTCATTTTCGTGTTATTCCATGCGCACGGCACTGTTGCGCACGTCTAAACGTTCAAGTTTATTATTGAGTGTTCTGGTTCTGCGTATCAGTGGTATATCAAGCGATTCCCTTGTTTTGTTTTTCATGATTACGCTGACGAGATGCCAGGTTAGTAGACTATTATATCTATTGTTGTAAAGAGTGAAAATCTAATTGTATTTTTTTTAAATTTAGGGATCATGAAGGTATTCGTAATTATTTCCTTAATGTGTGTCGCGGCATTTGCCGATGACTTCTGCTATCAAGATGTGGTTGGTGCCTGTACCAAAACAGCAAATAAACAATGTAAGTATAATATTTACATATTGGAAGTTTTGTACATACATTGTGTCTCAAATTATAATATATAGATACATTGTGTCCCAAATTGATTGTATAGTCCAAATATTTCTTTTTTAACTTTTCGACAATCCCCAGTTGAGTTGGCGAAAAAAATTACTAAATTTGCATAAATTCTGTCAGTAATCTGCCAAAATGTTAGTGTCTATTGATAATAGTTTCAGTTAGAATGAAGGATAGAGATATTCTAAATTTTCAACAGTTTTTCTGCCTTTTTTCAGAATAAATATTTAATAATATGCTAAATTATGTTCCCTGTAATTACATTTTTTATGCATATTATGTTCAAAATTCACTACCTTTAATTAAATTTGGTACTGGCTCAGTAGACACATCCAAACAGTTTAGCCACACTATATATTTTAACACAAAATTACTAGTCAACCTGAAGTAAAAAGAAATATTAGACAGAGTATATGTATATTGCCATTTTTTATTATAAGAGGTAGAAATTGGTTAAATGGGGAACATTTTATAGAATGTTTATGGTACTTTCAGATTTATTATATTTCAATTTTGTAAAAATGGGGCAACGTCGCCCAATAGATAACATACTTACTTAAAATTTTACTTGGGAAATAAAATTTTGTAATATTGGTAATACAAAATTACTAGAAATAAGTCATCGACATTTGAACGTAAATAACCTAAAAAATAATTAAAATTAATGAATGAACGAATACATAATTTAACATTGTCTATTGTTTAAACTAAAGCAAATAAAAATAAGTATAATGAGTGATGGTCAAATAATGAGTTTTTCCTCATTGTATGGATAAGAGTTGTTAATTTCTATTCTATTTAGTTCGTTCACAATTTGTCTAATTGATATACTATGTGTGGAATTAATTATATGTAAGATCATTGTATTTAATAAGTAAAAACTAGTAATAATCAATGTAATGTTCATCATGTATGTTGTGTTACTGTTTGAAGTTTTACTATAAGTATCGACAGTCTTGTGAGCTGTTAGTTCATTAGCTATCTTTAATGTGTGAATTAAGATGTTTTCTCTTAATTGGCCATAGAAATCTTATTACTAATCTACTTCTGTTTTCTATTAATTTCATTACTGATATGAAATGTTTGTTTCGGGGCAAATTTTACCGACAATGGAACTAATACTGAATACATAATTTATGCTATATTAACTGTAGTAAAATGAAACCAATCAGGTTGATATATTTTAATTTTAAATTAATTATAATTGGTTGTTTTGTGTTCTTGTGTTTGTATAATTTTCGTCATTTTTTTCTGAAGAACTTTCAAGTAGTTCTGGCTCAGATTTTTCTAACATTTGTCATGAATCCTCCTTTAAGCTTATAATTAGTTTTTTACTGGATGTTGGTTTTTTCTCTTTGTTCTGGATTATTTTGTAGCCTTTTTAGTTATTTTATCGGGTCTTTTTTTTCGTGCTATGTATATCCAACCAAAAATGTTTTTCCTTGTTCTGGTTTACTTTGTAGTCTCTTCATTTATTTTATCGGGTCCTCTCAGATGTAAGTCTGTTTATTTTTTGCTGTGTATCCACCAAAAGTACTAAAGATTTGCTCTGCCAATTCCTTTCAATTCTCGCCACCATATAAATGAGTTACACGATAAACATTCTTTTATTTAACACCCATCCCTTCAAACACAAATTGCCTGGACCAAATTCCTTGTTTGTCCCCATTTAGTCCTTGTTCTTTGCTGTGTTACAAACAAAGCTATACAGAATTTACATTTAGGTGCTATCGACAACAATGGATAACGGATGATAATTATTATTAGCAATATTCAGGCACTATAAATTTATTCATAAGATGTACATTTGATTAATGGTTTTTATGACATTTTAGAAACTAGTAATAATCACAAGTAGTAAAAAAACAATACTTTTGTTTATAAATGTCCCGATTTTGGGTGCTTAAAATTGCTTTGGGCAAATGCCAATTTATAAATGTACAGACCACATCACCAAGTGTGACACTTTGCTAAAAATCCCTGTTTGTATAGAAAGTCAAATGCGCATAATTTTTTTGTTTATATTCAGTGTATGAACTGGCTGAATTGTTTAATACATTTTTAGATAGTTATTATTAAGTTGGCACTTGTCTGACCTTATTGATCAAAAATGATGGCATATTATTCTTTTATTAGTACAATCCAATGAATTATTAGTTCCATCTGGTTTTTTGCAGTAAAATCTATATTTTAATTTTTCTTATTTAGAATATTTTTAATTTCAACGAACATTAATTTGACGAATCCAAACTGCGCAGCAGATTTTTTAATATAACTTGCGAGATAATTTTTACCAAATTATTAAAATGTAATAATTTAATATCCCAACAAGGTGTTACTACTATAATTAAACTTAATATAAATTTATATTAATTTCAATTAGTAATTACGCTCTTTTATGTGGCTTTTTCTATTTTTTTTATCATTTAGTTTAGTTGCCTCACTTGAAGAGAATCATTGAGAAATGGATTTAATTATTCATTTATGTCTACTGATTAGGGAAACAATTTCAAATTCCTCACGTAATTGAGATGTCCTTATAGTTATATAATGTGACCAACTAAGATATATTTTTTAATATAAATGTCTCAAGTATTTGTTTTATATTTTTTAATAATTTTTAAGTATATCTGATCCAAATCACAGCTTCAAATTCAAATTTTATGATAATTTAAAGATCTTTTATAAAGTTCCTATAAACAGTTAAACGTTATTTGAACTTTTCGAAAATGTGCTACACTGTTTTTTATAAATATAAAATCAATATAATAAATTTGAAAATACCCATAAAATTTTCTATTTTCCCATTTAACTATTTTAAAGCAAAGCAATTTCTGGGATGCCATCAATTTAAGGAATTAAAGACAATTAAATAAAATTGTTTTGTTATTAAAATTATATGTTTATAACTATTTAAAGGAATGAGATCATTAAAAAAAAATAAAACATTGCTATATATAAATCTAATCAGGATTAGTTTGGTGGTGGCCAATGAAAAGTACATACCATTGACATTATGTGTTTACCATAAAATTTTCAATCCTGTTTACCAAAAGTATCATTGAAATGTTATCGACATGTTGATTATTTTTCTAATTATAGTTATTTCTTATTTAAATAGCAAACATCACTTGATATTTTGGCAACTAATTTAAGAACTTTCCACAAGTTTTTAAACAAAATTATAAATTTTATTAGAATGAAAGTATATTAATTTATTCTCATTATAGTGACCACATGTTTTTTTCATCATGGCATAATTAGAAATCAATGAATTTTATCTTGGTTGTATGTATGTCGTCATATAATTTTTTTCATATAAATTCGTGAAAAAACTCGTTTGCAAGATTATTAAAATATCTTCCCACTAGTTTGAGATTTTTTTCTTTTTGTTTAGTTTTGTTTTTAGTTTTTTAAACTTATATAACTTTCAAAATAAAATACAGTATATAAATTACGGGAAACTTTTATGTTGGTTACCGCAACCGCAATTTTGTGAATATTTTTAACAAATTCAAATTTTTATCAAGAATATAAGAATGTAGGCTTTCAAGGCCGTCGTCAATGTAATTGTTTATTTTCTTTGGTTATTACTTCCAAACGTTTCGACTGCAATTGCGGCAACCATCTTCGTATCAACTGAAACAGTTTCAGTCGATACTGGTTTCAGTTCTCTACCCTCAATTGAGTTTTCCAGCAAGAAAGATCAGATTAGTTTAAACATGATTAAATGTGTCGAATAAAGTATAATCGTATTATGACTTTTTTCCCTCGATTTTTCCTCTTTGGTTATTTCCCTTTTTTCTTCTCTGAAGTTTTTATTTAACTATGTCTGAAGTTTAAATTCCTCTCCAAATGGGAATTTCCTCTCATTGTGGAAACACTGTTTTGTCTACGCCACAATTTCAAGAATTTTGACCAAAAATGTCAAATTAATTAATTTTGTCCAATGTCAAAATATTTCCATCCGGTACTTACCCTAGGCCAAATACGTCTTGTTACCATGGCAACGATAAAAAAATATTTTACCTGATTGGTTGAAATAAAGTTGATGTGAAATTTTCAATAATTTTGATCAAGAATTTCAAGAATTTTGATGAAAGTAAGAAACCACAATGGAAAAAACCGAATATGCTTTTGTGTTTTTACCGGAAATTTTCTAACTTATTGGGTTCTTCCACAAACGTTTTATTTTTCCCACTTTAAATGTTAGTTAAATAATAGATATTACATGTCCATTTTGTGCGGACTTTGATATCTATTCTCGTTTAAAATAGGAAAAATTAGGTCAGTTTTTCCATTTGTTTATTCTGACCAATAATCGGCTAATTTTGAATTAAAACAAAAATTTACAAATTTCTATTAGGATTTTTTGGTGACAAAGAGAAAGTATGATTCATTCAAAAATATTTACTTTAGCTAATCAAAACGAATAAATAAATTATTAGTTTTAGATTGTTTCCAGAAAATATATATTTTTTAAGTAGCTTAATTATAATTTATTCTCATAATTATGTAATTTACGATATGACTGATAAATTAATAAATCTGATCACTCACACGTATTAGTGATAAAAAACATAAAAAAACATATTATTTCAAAATTCTAATTATGAAGTGTTTTTAAGATAATTGAGACACCATGTTTGTTTTTAAATATAAGTAGAGTATCTGTAAATAAAGATTAAAATACAATAGTTTCCAAATATATTTATATAATATTGATTGATTGATATTTTTTTCAGATTCAGCGGCATTGAACTGTACAGCAAAATATGGAGCAATTGAGAGTGTTCAACCAGTTCTTCAACAATTCGTAAATCATCATTTCATTCGTTCATTTGAATATCTCCTAATGTCTACCCATTTCTCTAATTATCAAAAAAACAGAATGGGATTCGAAAAATTATTCCGTGGATTATCTGATAATAAATGGCATGAAGCTATTGAGATTATTAAATACATTACTCAACGTGGAGGTGAAATGGACTTTTACAGAATTGCCGAGGATGTTACAAAAGAAGAAGAAAAAGAGCGTAGTTTTGAATTATACGAACTTACCGCTATCGCTAGAGCTTTAGACATCGAAAAGAAAATGGCTAATGAAGCACATTCCATTCATAGCGAGGCTACTAGGAAGAGTAAGAGTTTCCACGATCCTGAGATTTCTGATTACATTGAAAAAGAAATTGTTCATAAACAAAGGGATCTCATTAGGAAATTGGCCGGATACACCACCGATTTGAGTGGGTTACTCAACAAACAAGATAGTTCTTTATCACTGTTCCTATTCGATGATTATTTACAAAAACAATAGACTGTTATTAAAATACTTTCTATAATATTGTCACCTTAAACAGGTTTAATTTTGTTGTGTAGATTTATTGTTTATTTTAAGGCTGTTTGTATATAATTCAATAAAATTACTATATGTATATTTATTAATTTCTATAAAAAATTTATAATGGACCTTTTTATGAACCATATGAGAATACTGTAATTAGAAGGTATAAGTACTAATATCAATTGGAATTTTCTGATGGCTAATTTTTCCATAATCAGGAAAAAAGAGGGTTCGTGACGTCACGTTCACTAAAATTAAATTTGGCATCGTTGTGTAAGGTGTGCACCATATAACCTCAATTTGCCGTTATATCTGAATTGTGACGTATGATATTTTTACAGTGGTTATAAAAACAACTTACAAAAACGTTTAAAAAACGTAAATTTCTGACTTTTTTCAAAACATTCTTTTGAGGACCGAAACAAAACGTTTTCTGGACATTTTTACTGAAAACTACTGAAATTAAACGTTTAAAAAACGTAACTTTTATGATTTTTTCTCAAAACATACTTTTTCAGACCTAAAAACAACGTTTTTTAAAGTGGTTATAAAAACAACTTACAAAAACGTCTAAAAAACGTAACTTACCTTTTTCTCAAAACATGCTTTTGAGGACCTAAACAAAACGTTTTTTGAACGTTTTTACTGGTGGTTTTAAAAACGACTCAAATAAAACGTTTTAAAAGCGTCCCTATTGTGACTTTATAAAAAACCTTTTGACATGGACGTTAAAAAACCATTTAAGTACTAGGTGTTTTTTATCGTAGGTTTTAAAAACGTCTTGAGTAGTGTACCTTAGACAACGTTTTTTTTTATTTATGACTTCGGACGTTTTGACGACATATTTTGGACGTTTCTTTATGTTCATTTTAAAAACGTTCTTGCACAAACGTTTATAAAACGTTTTATTTTGGTCCTCGGACGTTCTGACGTTAAATGGACCATAAAAAAACGTCAATCGGACCTTTTGTGCTATTAGGGTTGTAAGACAAAAATAACAAAAGTTATATAGTTCCGATAAGGGCTTCCACCCCGGGGGTAAACGTTCCCCCTTCTGTACATTTTTACCTCTCGCCCTTCAGATAAGAGGTATAGGAATCATGCTAAAAATTGGGTAGTGAGTTTTCAATGGATAAACACGTTTTGGGGTCCCTAGAATACGATTTTGATATTTTCGCGATGATGTCTGTGTGTGTGTGTGTGTGTGTTAGTGTGTGTGTGTGTTAGTGTGTGTGTGTGTTAGTGTGTGTGTGTGTGTGTGTGTGAGTGTGTTTGGATGGATGTTGTAGTAACGATAATTCAAAAACTACTGAATAAAAAAATTTGAAATTTTGCGTACAGAATTCTTATACCCTAGATTAGATCTGATTAGATTTTGGTGCCAATCGCACAACCGGAAGTGGCAGTTGCTGTGGGTGATGACGCCATTATTATACAAAACGGCAAAAAAGTTTGACACATATATTTTGTATACCCTATAGTTTATTTTCATCTCATTAAAATTTTCGAAACTTTTGCCATTGTTGCCAGATTTTTTAATTTAAAATAACCTCGGAAATCGAAATGTAAGAAAAAGTTTTCTTGATAACCTAATATTTTTCGAGTCATTCGTGATTTAAAAAAACATGTTTTTTAACAGTTTTTCTCTAAATTTTTTTTTCCCGACTTCTGGTCTAAAATTATCGAGTTTTTTTTTGTGTAAACTTGGAAAAACTTCTTATTTAACAAAAGCAAAATTAATAAGGAAATTGGGATAAAAAAATTTGCCGGCGGATTATTGTTTATTCAACTATTCAGCAAGTTCTGTATTTTCATTCCTTAATATGTAATTAGTTAAAAAAAATCCATAAATCACTCGCACTTTGGTGTTAGTTGTCGCTTGTTGTAAAACATTTATTTCGTCATCATTTTTTTGAGTGATTTAAAAAAATAAATAAATCTTCCGGAAGATCCGGCTTTTGACAAAGTGGCCCACAGCTTTTCGGCTTCATTTATCTTACTGTATAATTAATTTCTTTTCCCCTTACCATTAGTGTTTTTCTTGATTCGAAGCTAGTACTGAATTTTCCAAGTCTTTTTCCGAGAGATCTTCTTATAGTATAAATTAGTTTTCTGTTATTGTGGCTAACCACAATTGCAAAACGTTTTGCTTGAAAAGATCTTTTATGACCATATTCTTTTGGATCCAATTCAATAAAATATTGTTGACATAGAAACAGTAATTTATAAATAAAAAATCTGATGTGGCCAGCACATGACCTCTCGCCATTTTTGAATTAAAAATGTACAGGTTAGCACAAGAAAGTATGAAAAAAAATTACTTTTTTGTAAATCTGGCAACAATGGCAAAAGTTTTGAAAATTTTAATGATGTGAAAATAAACTATAGTATATACAAAATAAATGTGTAAAACTTTATTGCTGTTTTGTATAATAATGACGTCATCACCCATAGCAACTGCCACTTTCGGTTGTGCGATTGGCACCAAAATCTAATCAGATATAAGTTAGGGTATCAGAATCCTGTATGCAAAATTTCAATTTTTTTATTCAGTAGTTTTTGAGTTATCGTTACTACAACATCCATCCAAACACACACACACACTAACACACACACACACAGACATCATCGCGAAAATATCAAAATCGTATTCTAGGGACCCTAAAACGTGTTTATTCATTGAAAACTCACTACCCAATTTTTAGCATGATTCCTATACCTCTCTTATCTGAAGGGCGAGAGGTAAAAATTAATTTTTAAAATACCTGACATCAAACAAATATTGACATTTTTTAGATAATAATCACAAATACAAACTGCAAATTCTAGTTCTCTAATATAAGACTATTTTTAAAAGAATTTTACATGTTTTTATACAGTTACTTTTTCAAATAAATGTTTAATTACGTTACAGCAAGTAAATAAAAAAGTCACAAAAAAACGGCAATGTTTACATCAAAAAAAACTTTTTTTTGGAACCAATTTAAAAAATCTGTTATGACCATAACACGTAGTTATATTTTATGAATACATTTATGTCAGAATTTTATTCTTAAGATTAAAAATAAAAAATTGAACGAAACCCTTACTAGCGCACCCTTAAAAAGTGTACTTTTGGTTAGTGGTGATGATATGCTTCAACATTGTTGAAAACCAAAGGTTCCAAATTCCCAATAAAAAAAATGTATTGTTTCTGATAAAATATACACTGTTTCCCTCTTATGAATCCTCACTAGTTATAGCATCAAATTAAATTAAACTTAAATATAAACATAAAGTTAGGAAATAAAAGATTATAAATAATTTAACGATATATAACATTTATATTTATTTAAATATATATTAACGTACATAAATAATTTTTGATAAATAATTAGAGTTTAGGGAATGCATATTCTGTTGGAAACGCAGGTTCATAATCTGTATTATACATTTGAGCTTTTACAAATGCTTCTTTGTCTTCCGGTTCGGGCATAACGGAAGCGTTTCCTTTTTGATAACTATATTCAATAATTTTCGTTGCGATTTTTACTGAACAGTTGACAATACTTTGAAGTGGAGGGTATATACTGCCTTTGTCTAAATCATCTTCCGATACAAGATTTGCTAAAGCCTATAAAATATAAATAATTTGTATAAAAATATCAAAGGTTGATCAAATATTTTGAACTTGACCTTTCTCATCAATGACTTTTATCATTATCATGACCCCTAATTTGCCAAAGTTAAGATAATATTATATAATGTGAATGTTTGATTAAATATGAAAAATCAACAAAAAAAATCTTACCTCTGCTGCAATTAAAAAGTGATCTTCTCCGATATTTTTGATACCTGCAGATACAGCAGCTAATCCTACTCCAGGGAATATATACGCATTATTTCCTTGTCCAGGAGTCAAAGTTTTTCCATTTATTGTAACTGGATCAAATGGACTACCGCTAGCAAAAATCGCGTTTCCCTAAAAATAAAATTATTTAAATTTGATTTACAACTGGTATAATTTATAACGTACATTTGTTGCTCGGTAAGCTTGTTCTGCTGTACATTCTGCTTTATTAGTGGGGTTGCTCAAAGCAAAAATAACAGGTTTTTTATTATTTTTGGCCATTTCTTGTAAAATTTCTTGCGTAAAAGCGCCACCGATGGCAGCAGCACCGATTAAAATCGAAGGTTTAATGGTTTTTACAACTTCAGTCAAAGTTTTGATAGGTGCGTGGATTTGTGCATAATGACTTTTATGACCACTTATTCCACCCTCAGGTCTATCTTTAACAATCAATCCTTTAGAATCCACCATCCAAATCTTTTTTTTAGCGTCTTGTTCGGAAGTTCCTTCGGAAACCATCGCCATGGTGCAGAGTTGAGCGATTCCTAAATTAGCCTCGCCAGCTCCTTGGAATACCATTACGTGATCGGATAGTCTAGTTTTAGTAATCCTTAACGAAGCTAGCAATCCAGCTACGGCAACGCTCGCTGTTCCTTGGATATCGTCATTGAACGTACAATAATTATTCCTATATTTATCTAACAATCTAAAAGCGTTTTCGTTCCCAAAATCTTCGAATTGTACCAACGTATTTTGGCCGAATTTTCTTACTACTCCTTTCATAAATTCCTCAATTAAGTCGTCGTAATCTTTTCCTCGGACTCGCTTTTGTCTCAAACCGATATACAAAGGATCCTTAAGATGAGTTTCATTATTGGTTCCCACATCGATCGTGATCGGGAGACATTGATGAGGTTTGATACCGGCTAGAGCTACGTAAAGGGATAGTTTCCCTACGGGGATTCCCATACCGCATGCTCCTTGATCTCCAAGTCCTAAGATACGTTCTCCGTCTGTTACTACTATGACGCGAACGTCTGTTTCGGGCCAATTTTTGAGAATTTCGTAGACGTGTTCTTTATCGTAAATAGTGATGTACATTCCTCGTGGTCGTCTATAGACTAAACCAAAGTTTTGGCAAGCTAGTCCTACTACAGGAGTGTATACTAATGGCATTATATCTTGGACGTATTTACGGACAAATGAGTAAAATAACTTTTCGTTGCGTTCCTAAAATAAATTAAAAAAATATATAATTTTTATTATTACTTAACATTTTTAATACTCACAAGTAGTCCGATCAGATATAAATATTTATTTAAATCGTCGTCTAATCGATCTAAACATATTTTGCAATGTTCAATTTGTTGTTGTTGTGTTTTAACGACAGGTGGTAGTAGTCCATGGATGCCGAGTCTTTGACGTTCTTCAAAACTAAAAGCCAATCCCTATAACAAAAAAATAAAGTAAATATTAAATCAATTTTATTGGTCTAGTTTTTAAATAAAAATGTAAAATGTGATACCAGAGAAGAAGAACCCAAATATTAGATTAGATTACAAAAGAACTGTCCCTAATAGCACAAAGTAGTTCTACAGATATCCATAGGACGTCTACTTCGGACATTATGTACATTCTTAGGACATCATTTTGTGGTACACTAGACGTTCTATGGACGTCCGAGTTACTCACTAATGTCACATCCACTAGTTATCCCCCTGGGACCATAATTAGATATCACTACGGACATTCACAGAACGTCCTATTTTGGTACAGTGGACCAGTTCAATTGTAATTGTGAAATTTTTATTTCAACACTTGCTCGTGTCGGAAACTTCATCTCTACGTGAATAATGGCCACCGTTTAGGCTCGTGGCGTCTAAAGAAGCACCAGTGCAAGTGTCTCCATCTTTCAGACGGAGCTTTAATTTTGGTCCATATTATGTCGAGTGAGGATCACTGCTAGGTGTCTGTCCCGGACATATTTTTGACATTGCCTGTATTAAGTCGGCGAGGGACTATTTTAAGACTATATGATATATGGATATGTTATATAGTCCGTATTATATCCATCACGGACACCTACTGGATATCCGGTATGGACATTGTACATAAATTGTATAAACAATGGATATATATCGTGGACGTCTTAATACTGTCCAAAAACTAACATCCAAAGGAACGTATATGGACGTTCCGACGGTAAATGGAAATAAATTGTACGTCCCAAGGACGTTGTGTGCTATAAGGGGTGGGTACCAATACCTCTTCTACAGCGACCTTTTTAGATCTATTGTGGTTGTCCTCAGAGAACATCAACTAGACTTATCCTAGTTATTAGACACTGCGGTTTCCTCACAAAACCTGCAAATGGCTTCAGACCTACTACATTGATATATTTGAGCCTACAGTAAGAAGGCCTACTTAATAGTAGTTCTTCTGTTCTGACTTAGTAGGTACTTTGTGAGTTTTTGGCCATGGTTCTAGGATGGATTCTTTACCCTGTCTCTGCACTGTCGAGTTCTTCCACCAATCTTGAAACATATTTAGCTTCCATCGATTGGTGGATGTCCTAACTATTGTCTTTGCCAATCCAATTAGAGATCGTATTGTTCATTTTCGTACTTCTTCATTGCGTCGGTGCCATTCATGTCCTACTGTTAGTTTGTTTCGACTGATCTTTGTTAGGGCCTCATGCAAATTTTGATTTGATTTATATAGAGCATAATGTTTTTGACTTAACTTGTAGCCTTAATATCTCTTTTGTACAATATTGTATAGCCTGGAATACTGTTGCGCGGTTGCCTATGCTTAGTGAGACTTTTTTGTCTTTGTACTAGCTTCTAAATACCGGCTCCAACTCTTTCGTTAATTTTGGAGCTATCTGTATACCAGACTATTTCTGCTTGGATGGGATTTCATAATATTTATAATAAGGCAAATAAGCGATCAATATATGTTTTATAGATCTAGAAAAAGCGTTTGAATCACTTAAATAGAGAAGATATTGTTAGAAATTTGTTATACCATGAATGATAAAATTAATTTATTATAAGTAAGTGTTGGTTGAATTAAAAGAAAATGGAAAGGAGTTGGAAGTAAAATTAACAGTTTTTTTGTTTGTAACATAACAAAGAAAAATTTTTTAGTAGATGGTATTAATTAATTTTGGTAATATGAATTAAGCTTAAGCCATTTGAAGTATTAAATTCCTGTGACAAGTTGAGTGACATTCTTCATCAGATGGAATGATTTGTCATTGAGTTGTTAAAAAAAATAGTAGGGACATTTTTTGGATTTTTTTTAATAAAAAAAGAAGGATGATTATTGATTTGGGGAATTATTGATTATCAGATATAAGAAGGTTTATGTTCTGGGAATTAAAAAAAATGTATTGAGAATAAGCTTTGTTAATGAAAATATAAAAATAAAAATAAATAAACAACACCAAGTGAAGAAAATTTTATTTTACCAATATTAAAAGAATAGAAAGAGGAAATAGAAGGGACCTAGAACCAAAATATAAACTAAAAGCGTCATAAAAAGTAAGACAAAACAGAAAACCTGATAGAGCGAATAGATAAAGAAAAACATGACAGGAGTGTAGAAAAGATGGAACAACTAAAGATATTATCAACAAGACGAGTGTAGCAGAAGTAGACTGAAGATACTTTTGTATAAAATTTGATGTAAATTAAATTTCTGATTTTCTTTTATTTAGGTATATTGTAAACCCAGCCCAAAAGAGTTAAATTCTATATGATCAAAAATAAAAATCACCATATACATGGAGATTTATATTTCAAAATATATCTATCAAGAAAGCAATATAGATTATTAAGGCCATGTCCAAAAATATTAGAATTAGGGGAAATTCAAGACAGCAATGGGAGTTAATTAAACAAGCGAGATTGGTAGCATCAACGTGGGATTTATCAAAAATAAATCCGTTACGACTCATAGCCAGGGATGTATTTGCAAACATAGACGGATTAGGCGCGCCTTAAGCGGCAAAATATGGGGGCGGCAAAATTTAGGAAGCAGAAAACTAAAGCTCTAAACTATTTAAAATAGCTATTTTGATTAAAAAAAATATAACAAACTATTAGATAGTGCCTGTAAAAAGTCAAGATGCAGCTCACATATAGTACTGTATCGAGCGTAAAGAGGGCGGCCGAATTTTATTGCTTGAGAGCGGCATACGTCTAAATCCGTCCCTGCCCATGGCTAGTTTTTTGTCAAATTTTTCTAGTTGTTGGATCAAAACGCATACTTAAAGACAGTTTTTTTTTAAGTATTTTTTTAACTGTTATGGTACTCAGGAACCACATAATATTTATTAGAAGCTTTTTCTTGCTTATTTTAAACCAGCAAGAAGATAAAAAACATATAATTTTACAATAAAACGCCTTTCTTATATAGAAAAACAACAAACGCTTCAACCTTATTAATTATCGACAATTGCCCGACTTGTATATGCAAAGTGACGTCACGCGAAGCTCCATTTCGTTTTATGGTCGAACTTTGGTAATTTATTTAAGGGCTTAAACGTTCGAATAAAAATCTAACAATGTCGAAATTAACTTAAAAACAGTTCTATTTTCGATTTCTAAAATAACAAAAAAAAGCTGAACGGTCCATTAGCTCATTTATACAGGATGTTTCATTACTAATTGGAAAAATTTCAACTATAGAATCCGGAGTTCAAAATATGAAGATTTAACCCAAATCACTTGAGCTACATTGTGTTTTATTTAAAAAAATAATAGTTATGTATGTACCAAGGGTTTAAATAGATCTTTATGCCCTGAGGGCGATGACCTTACGTAAGTCGCCCGAGGGCATAATCATCTGTTTACACCCGCGGTGCATACAAACTTTTATGTCATACTAGTTGAATATTATGTTTTTATCACTTAGTTACCAACTACATAAAGGTGTACTTTATTCCTGTGCGGGCCATAAAGTGTACTTTATAGCCCGCAAAGTGTACTTTATGGCCCGCGATTTTTTTAAATATTCAGATTGTAATACGCAATATTGAACTAGTATGACATAAAAATTATTTGTGTCCGGTACTTTAAAACTATTCGACGTATAAATGTCATATTTGGCGGGAAGTGTAGGTACTACTAAATTATGTCAAATATACGTTTCTGTTTACTACCAGAGGCGTACGGCAGGGGCAAGAGACTAGTTGATCCTCCCCAAATTCTACCCCACTGGCGGTATCACAATTTTTCGATTCTTCAATAAAGTCGTTATTATTCAAGATATTTTAAGTTAAAGATGAAGCTGTACAACTATTTTGATTTTAATGTGCATGAATTATGTCTGTGTTTTTTTGTCATAAGATTGCATTTATTACGCAAATGAAATTTTAGTCTGTAATAATAAAAAAACATAATGTTATTTATCGAAATTTCTTCATACGAACAGATGCATTAATCAATTAAACGACGATAAACGAGGATAAACGGCAATAAACGACAACAAACGGCAATAAACGAATAAAAGACAATAAACGACAGTCAACGACGACAAACGACGATAACTCAGATGGGAGGCACATTTTATGTAGGCGATTTTGTTGAATCTTCCTATTTTGAGCTCAGGATTCTATAGTTGTAATTATTCCAATTAGTAATGAATCACCTTGTATAAAACGATGGAAGAATAGACCAAGAATTAGGAGAACGTACGATAGAAAATACAACAAGAAAGGATAGAATCAGAAATATTACATACAGACAAAACTAACAAAATGAACCAATAAACGATAAAATAGGGAATAGAAAAAAATAAAGCGAAGGTATATAAAAGAAGAAGCCGAAAGAAAAGGCATCAAATTATAATTTTGTTTTCTATTTCAAGCTAGAAAGACAAATTTTCAATTACAGATTAGGTGTGGCTTAAGGGGCACATATAATTTCCAGCATTTATCAACCATAAAAGTAACTATAATCCAAATGATTCAAAGTAATATTTTTATAGAAAAATAATGGGAATAATTTCAGCGATTTTTTAAATTTTTTTTCTCTATATATATTCTTTGTATAGTAAAGATTTTTTTCCCAAATAAAACAAATTATTTTATAATAATTTTATTTAACACAAATTAAAAAACTCATAATTAATAGACAATTGAATGTTTTCAGAGGGAGTGCAAAAAATCTAATTAAAATTAGTTCCATTTTTTATTATGGTTTACCTAATTGCTTAAAAAATACACAGAGAGAAATGAGTTATTTAAATAAATAATACCATATTACTGTAATTTTATTGTATTTACTAAATATTATTTGTATGAAATAAATCTTGTTTGTAAGAATTCATAAGATTATTTGGACTGAAAATAATTAAATTAAATATATTGTTATTTGAATGAACAAAATTTAAACGGTATGTGTCACATGACTGTAAATCTTGCTCACAATTGGTCAAATGGGGAGAACTCAATAAATCGAATAACATGAATCATCAATTTCTTTCATTCAAGAAAACATTTTTTTAATTTAACTAAACATTTTTTTCAACCATGAAGAAGAAAAAAATTTTTCAACCAATACAACATTTTTTTACGTAACAAACTATTTTTTTCACTAAACAAAACATTTTTTTTAATCAAGAAAACTATTCTTTCATTCAATAAACTCATTTATTTGGATAAATAAACAGTTTTGTTAAACCAAATGTTCGACCTATTAAAATAATATATTTATTTGGTTCAAATAAAATTTGGTTAATTCAAATATTCTTTTTTCTCTGTGTAGAATTTCTGGTCCTAATAACCCAAAATTCAAGAGATTACAATTTAATACTTAAATAATCTTATTTCATTTTCCTAGAAGACTTATTTCAACTTTTGCGCTCAGAAAGGTTACACCTTTAGAAGTAATAAAGGATAAATTAAATAAGAGTATGGTAACTAATTGTTTTAACTTTACAAATTGTCTCTAACAAGAATGACCAGTGGTCTTTATATAAAGTGATAAGTGGATAACAGGTGATTTTTTTCCGTTACATTACAGATAAAAAAGATCTATTTTTAGCGAAAGGTCACCTAAGAAATAACTTTTAACATTCACTGTACTCATTAACTAATAATTACTTTTAAATTTATTTGAAAAATAGTACTTTTCCTTTGCGGCTAACCTTAACATTTATTTTTAATGAATACTTGACCTTGTTTTTTGATTTTATGATCTCCCCGTCTTTCAAACGTCCCTGTACAAATATTAAGAAAACAACATTTTAACCATTGCATTGTTTACAAATTTATTTAAATTTTTATAGTTCAAAGGGCTTAAAAAATCGAGGACATTGAAATAATTATAATCAATACAATTAATTATAATCATAAAAATCGGCAATTTTTTTATCAAAATTAAATCTTAATTAACAAGATTTGAAATATTTGATTAAAGAGGGCCAATATGAGGTTACATCATGAATAATTTTATAATGAAATACAGGGAAAGTAAAAACGCATGACCTAGTAATTTTATTTTAATTTGGTATTTTCTTTAATTGCTTCGATTCAAGGTAGGCTAGTAAATTTTTTCGATGATGTCAGTAAGGATAAGAAAACGGAAATTATTATTAATAACAGTAATTTAAAAGAAGATAAAAAATTGTGATACGTAATACCGGATTTTTATATTCGGAGTTTCCAACTTTTAATTACTATAAGAAAGAAAATAATCACAATTAGAATATTTTAATTTTATTTGAAATGAGAATTGATTTTTAATTTATATTTTTATATCATTGGTTTAGAATACTGATTTTTTGATATTTAAACATCCTGTATATTAATTATTTTAGTCCTAATGGGTATATATTACAATAACTCTCAGTACACGTCATTGGATCAACTGGATATTGAATTTAACAAAATTTTATGTCTATAATAAAAAAATAATATTTTTAATACATTCTAGATTGTTTTCCTCGAATCATAGTATCGATTTACTGATGAAAAAAAAAAAAATCAATGACTTACTTTATTTACTCCGGGTTGTCTCATCCTCTCTAGGCCAGAAATGCTTCCTGGAATGACGTTGTCTCCATTTCCCCACATACCGACACGATCTCTTTCCATGTTTTCTGTACTACTTGGTCTTGTCGAGCTACTAAAACGAACTCAAATGTAAAATAAAATTACTACATCATTCGTTTTATTGAAATCGAATGGTGTGCGCAACATGTACGGATCAGCTGACGACGCGCGGCGTCCAACTTCGCGCCGGCGTCCCTATATCATGCCCTAACATTGTACAAGGTGAGTTAAAGTTCATGTGCATTATATACAGCGTGGATCAAAGTTCAATTTTAAGTCTAAATAATTTACATGACTATTTTTTCGTGGTATGAATTATTTATAATAACTATTATTAAAGTTCGTTGTACGTTGAATAAATAAACAAAGCTGATATTATATAAACAACATTTGTTACTGTTTAAATGGTGATTTAAAATTTTTAAAGAGTGTATATTATGATTGTTGTTTAAATATTATTTTACATTGTTAAAATCGTTTATTGTTCCAGTTAATGGTATAATCAATTGGAATGTTTCATTGAAATATAACTATAAAATTTACGACTATATTATGGCTATTTTTTATGTTTTAAACCTATTTATAACAGACTTTTTTACTACTATAAAGTGCACGATAACATAACAGCATTTAAGTATAACATAACAGCAAATCACTTTTTTTTATTACTATGAGAAATAACGATTATTTACTTCATTCCCCTAATGAGAAGTGTGACAAAACAACCCCCGGTATATTATTTATATTTTTTTAGCAAATTCTAATGGTATTTTGTCTCGTCTTATTAAGTATATTTCCAGCAATTTAAATTATAAGAGATAGAATCTTGAAATATTAGAAATAATTCTTTTCACGCCTAAATATTAAGGGTTAGATAACGTTCATGAGAACGAAAAGGAAATATGGACCACACAAGATTATGACGTAAATTGTTTACGTCATAACTCGGCATAAAAAGGGGATTCGCAAATTTCAAACTACCAACATAGTAACCGAAAATCTTGTATTTAGCGTCGAGACGCCGACGCCAATAGTTTCGACAAATAGTTGAGTTTTACTTCTTCAAAATCCAGTCCATTCGTACAAATTAAACTACTAACGCCATTAGCATAAGTTACAATATTCGATTTTCATTCAGCGTCGCTATGCTATTCGTCCCGACGCTAAATATTTCAGCGTCTACTCCTTTTTACTTTCCGAATAACAGAGTTGTATAGAAGGAAATTATTGCGATCATGATATTTTGACCATAACCAGATTTTAACGAATCTTTACGTTTTGAGGTCACCTGAATCCATTTATACCATTTTTAGCATGATGTCTGTCTGTGTGTCTGTGTGTGTGTCTGTGTGTGAACACGATAGCGTCTAAACGGCTGAACCGATTTAGATGAAATTTTATATAGATTTTGGAGTTAATCGGACAATTGGAAGTGACAGTTGCTATAAATGATGACGTCATTACTAAACAAGATGGCAATAAAGTTTTACACATATATTTTTTATACGTTATAGTTTAATTTCGAATGATTAAAATTTTCAAAAACTTTTGCCATTGTTGCCAGATTTATCAAAAAGTAATTTTTTTTCATATTTTTTTAAATTACCAAAATAATGCATTTTTAAGAAAAATTACAGGATATGATAGTTGTAAAACATAAAA
The DNA here is from genome assembly GCA_963243735.1 of Neocrepidodera transversa. NCBI lineage: Eukaryota > Metazoa > Arthropoda > Insecta > Coleoptera > Chrysomelidae > Neocrepidodera > Neocrepidodera transversa. The sequence goes on along the minus strand of OY725347.1, from coordinate 3,382,560 downwards.
TTTTCTACACATTTTATCATTACCGTTTTTTTTTTAATTCTTCATAGTTTCGTCGCTATAGGGCCTGAAAATAATGTATATAAACATATGCGACTTTTTTTTAGATTTTGAGAGAAAATTATGGATTTTTATGAAAATTTACAGTAAATCAAAATTGTAGAACATAAAATTTTCTACAAATTTTGTCATTACTTTTGTTTCGAGTTCCGCATAGTTTCGCCGCTAGTTTTTATTTTAGTTTTTAAGCAATTTTTATCTTTATTAAATTATTATTTTTTAGTTCAATTTTAATATTAAAAATTAAAAAAAAATATCTTTAAATTTGTAATAATTAATTTTATGATTATAATTTTTTTCAAAATTTTATTACAAAAATTATGATTTTTTTTTAAATTATCCAAGAAACATATAAAATTATATTATGATTTTAAACTAAATTGAATAACTTCTACAATGTTAAAATTATTGAACTGGAATTTGCACCATTTCAAAGATAATATAAAACTCTAAATTTAAAATATATTTTAGTTTCTTAGAATTTAGAATTGTAATTATTATAGCCAAAAGAAAGAATTTTTTTTAAATTTTTTGTAATTTCGTTTTATCAATGAGTATAAAATAAATGAAAAAAGTAAATAGCATATCCGAAAAGTATCCAAAAGTACTACATGTGTAAATTATTTCATAATTTTAACATAGTATTTGTAAAAATTATAGCAAAAAATGAAAAAAGTTAAAACAATTCAATTCATTTTTTTCTTTGAAATAAGCTTGAGTATAATTTTCTCAATGGGAAAAGCTCAAGTGTAATTTTTTTGTCTTTGTTTGAAAAAAAATCCAGAGTAGAATAAAATTGAATGAGATATTAATTATTTCTTGATTTTAAAATTATTCAAAAAACGTTTTATTTCTTTTTAAGGTTAATATTAAAAATTTTAAAAAACTACTATTAAATTTGTAGTAAAAAACTCTATAATTGTGATTTTTTTCAAAATTTTATTCAAAAAATTGTAGAATTCATAAATTTTTTTGTTGAAATTTAAAGAAAATTGAAAGATATTAAAATGGGATTTATACCTTTCGATAGGTAATATAACACTAAATTTAGAAAATATTTTAGTCTCTTCGAATTTAACATTGTAATTCTTATAAACAAAATTTAAAAAATTTAAAATTTTTTTTTATCCTTTTGTTTTATCGAAAATGGTAAAACAAATGAAAAAAGTAAATAGTACATCCGGAAGGGATCAAAAAGTACATTATGTGTGTGAAATATTTCATACTTTTAAAATAATACTTGTAGAAATTATACAAAATTATAAAAAGTTAAAAAAATTTTTTAGAAAAAATTAATTTTTGTAAACTAATTTTACTAATGCATTTTAATGCAGAAAAACTAAACTAATCGATTAAACTAATTACTTTATTAGGAGTGTTCGGAAAGTTGGGTGGGATTACCCCCTCATTTTTTATTTTTACTGTTTGATTTTGATTGTTTATATATAAGTCTACACTCTCTTTACCTAATTTTGTAATTTCCCAATCATTAACTCTCTTTACCTAATTTTGTAATTTCCCAATCATTAACATAAAAATAACTATAAAATCTAGAACTTTGTAATATTAGGTTAGTACTAATTTTACGTCTGAAGAAGATATTGTATATCGAAACGTCTGTTATGTAAGTTTGTAAAATATAATGAATGTCGAAAAATACTCGTGTTATTTAATATTTAACATGGATGTTCATCAAGTAAAAGCCAATAAATTTTTTTCCGATTGTAATAGAAATTATAATTTTAAAATTATATGGATATCTGTTTTTTTTTTATGAAATAAGAAAAATGCTTTCATATTTAAGTAAATAAATATTTTAGTAAGACAGCAGATTGGACACATATAATATGTAGTTTGAAAGACATTTATTGATTGATAATTTTTGTTCTTGTGAGACAAAAACTTTTTTATCTCGAAATACCTGGGAATAATTCATAGGTGGTGTTTTTTAACAATGTTTACTGGAATTTTAGATTATTACTAAACATGACTAGTATATTTTAAACACTAATGGAAGTGGTTTTCAAAAATAATTTATTTTTGTTAGTATTTAGGTTTTGTTGTTTTTGTGGCTTTGGTAAATGTGAATCGCGATCTGTTTGTTTATCGAAAATACTTTTTTCGAAAACATTTTGATCAAAAATCTAAATTTAGAATGACATTTTTATCGAAAGATCCTGTAATCGAAAAAAAATTTAATCGAAAACAATTTTATCGAATGATATTTTGATCGAAAACTATTTTATCGAATAACCTTTTAATCGAAAACACAATTATCCAATTACATTTTTGTCGCAAACAATTTTACATCGGTACGGACCGGAAGTATTAAAATTTGAAATTTTTTTTTTGCTTAAAATGACTTTTCTCCATGTTTTCAGCCACAGCACGATTAGGTGAAAAAGAATTTCATGTCCGTCGGTCTTGACCCAATATGGTCCGATTTCAAAAAATTTTTCGCCAATCGTTTTCTCGTATCTACTAGAGGAACCCTATTGTTTTTGGGCATTCTAAGTGTAAGGGGGTGGAAACTGGAGGGGGTTGAAATTTCAAAAAATTCATATCTCCGCCATTTTTAAAAATATCGAAACAGATCACAAGACTTTTTTCATGTCCTAATTATTAGAAAATAATTTGCTTAAAAATTTTTTCGATTTGATCTTCATGGGTGGAACTGGAGGGGATTAAAATTTCAAAAAACTCATATCCGCAATTTTTGAAAATATTGTAACAGGTCTTTACACTTTTTTCATATCCTAATTATTATTAAAAAATTAATTTCTATAAAATATCAAAAAAAAATATATCCGCCATTTTTAAAAATATCGAAAGAGGTCATTAGATTTTTTTTCATGTTCTAATTTTTATAAAATTAATTCTCTAATTTTTACGGTTTTTTACGGATTTTAAAAAATTGAAAAAGATAGCAAAAAATAGAAAAAATCGTGACAAATCGTGAAAAATCGTAAAAAATAGTAAAACACAGTAAAAAATCGTAAAAAAGTCTAAAAAAATGGTAAAAAAAACCGTAACAAAACAGGCAAAAGTGAGAACATTTCGTAAATATTTGAAAAAATGGAAAAAATCAGAAAAAAGAATCTTAAAAATTCTTAAAAAAAAGCGTAAAAGAACGTAAAAATATGGTAAAAAATCGTAAAAAAATCGTAAAAAAACTACGGTAAAATTTTGTAAATAATGTTAAATAATCGTATAACATAAAAAATCGTAATAAATCGTAAACATCGAAAAACACGAGCAAATTAGAAAAAATTGAAAAAAATAAAATAAAATCGAAAAAACCATAAAGAATTGTAAAAAAAACATAAAAAACCATAAAAAAGTAATAAAAGTTTTGAAATTTCGTAAATAATTTAAAAAAGTGAGAAACAGAAAAAAAATGGAAAAAAGGTAAAAAATAGTAAAAAATCATAAAAAAAACGAAAAAAATGGTAAAAAACGTAAAAACTAGTAAAAAGTCGTAAAATTTCATAAATAATGCTAAAAAATCGTGAAAAAAAAACATAAAAATAAAAAAAAAACTGGAAAAGTCTGGAACAAATGAAAAAAAGGGATAATATCGGAAAAGGAAAATAAAACCGAAAAAAAATCATAAAAAATCGAAAAATAGTTATTTGTGTAACTAGTGCAGAAAGTGCATATTTGTTGCATGAAGCATGGTTTGCAGCTCGAGACGAAGTCGAGAGCTGCAATCATGCTGAAACTAAAATACATTTTAAATTTAGTTTTATATTATCTTTCGAATGGTGAAAATCCCATTTCAATAACTTTAATATTTTAGTTTAAAATCGTAATATGATTTTAAATGTTTTTTACCAATTTTTAAAAAATTCCACAATTTTTGTAATAAAATTTTGAAAAAAATTATAATTATAAAATTAATTATTACAAATTTAAAGGTATTTTTTTAAAAATTTCAGTAATAAAATTTAACTAAAAAATAATAATTTAATAAAGATAAAAATTGCTTAAAAATTAAAATAAAAACTAGTGTTGAAACTATGCGGAACACGAAAAAAAAGTTAAGATAAAATTTGTAGAAAATTTTATGTTCTACAACTTTCATATCCTGTAATTTTTCATAAAAATGCATTATTTTGGTTATTTAAGAAAAATATGAAAAAAAATTACTTTGATAAATCTGGCAACAAAGGCAAAAGTTTTTGAAAATTTTAATCATCAAAAATTAAACTATAACGTATAAAAAATATATGTGTAAAACTTTATTGCCATCTTGTTTAGTAATGACGTCATCACTTATAGCAACTGTCACTTCCGGTTGTTCGATTAACTCCAAAATCCATACACGTCGTTTCATTGCTACCCTAAATATGTATATAAAATTTCATTTAAATCGCTTCAGCCGTTTAGACGCTATCGTGTTCACACACACACACCCACACACAGACACACAGACACACACACACACACACACACACACACACACAGACAGACATCATGCTAAAAATGGTATAAATGGATTCAGGTGACCTCAAAACGTAAAGATTCGTTAAAATCTGGTTATGGTCAAAATATCATGATCGCAATACTTTCCTTCTGTTGTTCGGAAAGTAAAAAGAACCCCGTTCATGAAAATAAGTTATCTACGCCCTTCAGAATTGGAATACAAAGACAAGAGACAGGAAAAAGTGGAAGAAAACCATCACCAAGCTATAGACGTAAAAATCCTGCCTGTATATATAATTCCACTAAGATCATTATCCGTTTGTGTATAACTTTGAATTAATTGATTAAAATTTGTACATTAATTCCTTATCAAATATATATTTTATATATGCATAATAAATATCTATTGCACAATAAAAGATTATCTAAAACACGAAAATTCAATTTCTAAAACAAAGAAATATCGACTTACCTCTCAAGTGACTTATTATTATTATTATTAATAAAACTCGAAAAATATTCGTATACTGTAGAACCCATCGACTTTTGGTTCTTCGTTTGTTTATTTATTGCCGGTTCGAATCGTTTTAAAATGAATTTACTTAACATGATATTTATAGCTAAAATTTTGATCATGTACCGATGAGTGTAATTTGATTATAATTATTATCAAATATGCATGAACTAATCAAGAAAAACAAAACAAATAATTTAAGTTTATTTATTTTTATAACATAATAGCGTGTTCAATGTCATAAAGTTTATTTTAATTAAAGGAGGGTATCGTTTTAAATGGGTGTTTTGGGTTTCTCATAAAAACAATTTTTATGTTTCAAAAACTTGAAAATCAAATCGAGGAAAATGAAAATTTGTTTTTATATTAAAACTATGAGCTTAAAATGAATTTCCATTGTGTGAAATTCTAAATTACCTGGATATTTGGCGTGTATACGCGACGGCTAAAATTATTAATAAATTAAACATATTTAATGCAAGAAATCTCTTTGTAATGGAAAAAAATAAATCACTAATATTTTTAAAAATATTACATCTGCCTGAAATGGCTCTAATATTTAACAATTGTAAACTGAAAAATCCAAGAACTATGGAGAAGTTTGACATTTATTATTAAAATCTCAGTTGTTAAGCCAATTTGTAAATATGGCAACAACGCATGTCTTAACACAGAACCACAGTATATGGAACAAGAAGAATAAGCATTCGTAATAAGAAATAAATATTTCTCCAAATATTTTTTTAGGTTATACCTTAAACCTAAACAACGTTTAAATAAGGCAATCCAGAACACGTGACCAAACATCATTTTGTATGTGTTTTATGTTTATTTGATGTATCTTGTGCTTTTAGAAAGTGTTTGAAATAAAAATAATTGCTGTTTCAAATAATAAGCAATAATAAGCTTATAGGTTAGTTCATACAGACGCGAATCGCGATTTGCGAATTCGTAGAAAAATAATTCGCCAGTTCTGGATTATTTCATATAGTTGCGATGTTTTTGGGGATATGACAGAATAAAATATATCGGTCAGTTAAAACTTGTGAAATTTTTAAATTAAGGAAGCAGCAAGGGGCGTATCACAATTTAGTTCAAGAAGTTCGCCACACTCATTACATTCAACTGGGGCCTGAAATAAATCAGAGACAGATTAACATTTTTAGGTTATTTTGATTAAATTATTTACAAACAATGAATAACGCAACATGTCTCGCTGCTTCCCATGTGAGAAACACGCTTCAATGACAAGAATCAGACAGAAGTAAAAGAACAGAACAAGAATGTGCTAAAAGGCGCATGTGCTAACCATAAAACGATCAGTCTCAACAGCAATTCGCGCGAATATATTGAACTCAATCCAATTTTCCCGCCCCCCAAATTTTAAATTTTGCGATTTCGTAAAATATTGAAAATCTTGTCAGGCGGCCATGTTGATTTCTTATGGGCCAATCAGAACATTATTCGCAATTCGCAAATCGCGATTCGCGTCTGTATGAACTAACCTTATAACATACATAATGAGAGTATAAAAAAATACATATACAATACTCCTGGAATTGATGTAAAACTCGAGAAGATGACTTTCCATCATCAGTGACTGCTTTACTGCTTTCCACATAATCTAATATTTGGTCCTCACACATAGTTTTTACAGCAAAGAACAAGTCAAGGTCTACAAGAGTTTGTCAGCATATAAATATTTTTCATGGTTTTTGAGAGATCATTCCGTTCTGGTTTACGTGAAAAATGTAGTTCACTAGGTATTCTATAAAATCTAACAGTTTCACGACCTCTTCGATTCCCACAATTGACTACAGAACAAGTAGTGTGCATGTTTAGTTCTTTCTAACAAACAATATTTTTTCTGTACATTTTCATTTCATTAAATATCAATAATGCATCCCGAGTAGTTAGTTACACAACTATTCTAAATTAAAATGTCCGTTTTAAGCTCCAATCGTTTCATATGTTAAAATAAACTGCTCTTTTCATGTTAACTACGTGAAAGACATGGGTTTGTGTGCCTACCAGTGGCCATCTTGAATTTCATCTGACAGCATCTTGGATTGGTCTATAGATGATAATATATGTCAATTTAATTACACCTTGTACTTAACGGTTTGTGTGCCTACCAGCAGCCATCTTGAATTTCATCTGATAGCATCTTGGATTGGTCTATAGATGATAATATATGTCAATTTAATTACACCTTGTACTTAACGGTTTGTGTGCCTACCAGCAGCCATCTTGAATTTCATCTGATAGCATCTTGGATTGGTCTATAGATGATAATATATGTCAATTTAATTACACCTTGTACTTAACGGTTTGTGTGCCTACCAGCAGCCATCTTGAATTTCATCTGACAGCATCTTGGATTGGTCTATAGATGATAATATATGTCAATTTAATTACACCTTGTACTTAACGGTTTGTGTGCCTACCAGTGGCCATTTTGAATTTCATCTGACAGCATCTTGAATTGGTCTATAGATGATAATATATGTCAATTTTATTACACCTTGTACTTAACGGTTTGTGTGCCTACCAGTGGCCATTTTGAATTTCATCTGACAGCATCTTGAATTGGTCTATAGATGATAATATATGTCAATTTTATTACACCTTGTACTTAACGGTTTGTGTGCCTACCAGCGGCCATCTTGAATTTCATCTGACAGCATCTTGAATTGGTCTATAGATGATAATATATGTCAATTTTATTACACCTTGTACTTAACGGTTTGTGTGCCTACCAGCGGCCATCTTGAATTTCATCTGACAGCATCTTGGATTGGTCTCTAGATGATAATATATGTCAATTTAATTACACCTTGTACTTAACGGTTTGTGTGCCTACCAGCGGCCATCTTGAATTTCATCTGACAGCATCTTGAATTGGTCTATAGATGATAATATATGTCAATTTAATTACACCTTGTACTTAACGGTTTGTGTGCCTACCAGCGGCCATCTTGAATTTCATCTGACAGCATCTTGAATTGGTCTATAGATGATAATATATGTCAATTTTATTACACCTTGTACTTAACGGTTTGTGTGCCTACCAGCGGCCATCTTGAATTTCATCTGACAGCATCTTGGATTGGTCTATATATGATAATATATGTCAATTTAATTACCCCTTGTACTTAACATTTCTATAGTTCACTTTTGAACAATTTTTGCGGGTGGAGCAGCATCGGTAAATGGAAAGTGATCCAGATCGGATAAATTCCGATTATTTTACAAAGAAAACTGCAGCGGGATTCTCAACAGCTATTCGTTACCTACCGTCCCGAGTAGCAGTCGAAACAGCGATTCTCAATCAACTCGATAGCGACTGGATACCGTTTTCAAACGTCAATTTCAGTCGGCAGGTACGAAGGTCCCGAGTTGAATTCGAAGTTGGTGTTTATAACACAAAACATTCATATTCCGTAGTTTTTTATCTTTTGACAGATCATTTAACCTAAGATTTATATATTAGAGAAAACAAATTGAAATTTGGTAAAAAAATTTCGATATTTAATTTTTTACCAAATTTCAGTTTAAATCGAAAATATTGAAAATTCAAGGAAAGACATTTTCAAAGTTCTAAATTTTGAACCTCAAATTTTTCATTTTTCAAAATTGTGTAATATTTATTTTCTTAAAACTTTTTCAATTGTGGAAACCATAACGTGAATTATTTGAGAAAAAAAAATTGAAATTTGTTGTAAAAAAAAAGAAATTGGTTAAAAAAATTGACGATATTTTATTTTTTACCATAAATTTCAGTTTAAATCGAAAATTCAAGGAAAGACATTTTATATAATAATAATAATTGTATAATTTTTATTTTTTTATATACTTTAATTGTGAAACCTTAACGGTGATTAATTTGTGGAAAAAAATTGAAATTTGGTAAAAAAAAATTTCGATATTTTATTTTTTAGCAAATTTCAATTTTTTTCCTCGAACAATTCATCGTTACATAGGTTTTCCATAATTAAAAAAGTTTAAAAAAAAAAATAAAAACTATACCATTTGAAAAATGAAAAATTTGAGATTCAAAAATGACTTAAAATTTTGACGTTTTTCGAATATTTCCTCAGATTGTTTAAAAAATCTAAAATTCTTTCCTGAATCTAGCGTATTTTTTCTTATTATATCCCAAGTGTCAAATGTGTTAGATTCCAGTATATTACCCCAACAAACCGAACGCACAACAAACCGAACTGAGGTGCGCGGGGAGAACGGGGCTGTACCGGTACGAGCCGGCGGATTCATGTTTTTTTGGAAGGATATTATTCGCGTTTCTGATAAAACAGGAATTTAATTTCTAATTTTTGCTTTGTGTTTAAGAGAGGTAACAAGTTTTATAATATAATTGATGTTTTGGGAAATAAAAATATACTGATTTCTAATAAATGTGAGTAATTATTAATTGTCATATTTTCATTGTTGCCAATATAATTTGAGTCGGGAGTGTAAACCGAATATGATCCCGACCGAGACCTACCGGTCGGGATGTTACGATCGTGAATGTTGAGAATCCCGCTGCTGTATCTGAAGTAATCTAGATCAGAAGTGAACTGATCAGACTGCAAATAAAATTCAGCTACTATAGTAGTCTTATACTGTGGCAGAAATAACCTTTTTATTATTGTTCTGACAGGAGTACCTTGTAACGTCAAATAAAATATTACCAACACATTTTTTAAAAGCTTTATTCAAATATTTAACAATCATAATTTTTTAATTTAACGTGAAAAGTATAGTTAGTATTGTTTGAAATATTAAAACTTCGGTATTTTAAATTAGAGGAAATGCTATTCAAATTAATACCTTTTGCTCTTCCATTCATGTGATAAACTTGTCGTATTCTTTTTTATAAGCTTCTTCCGATTTTTACTGTATTAACCGCGATCCAATGTTAGAACTTATTTTTAAGCAATATACAACAAATAACAACTGTGGTGACAACAATACATCTTATGTGACAGATTGCAAATTAATTTTTGTATTTATCATTCGATGACAACTGATGACATCACGAATTCAACCATTTTACATTATTAGTTCTTTATTTCCATTTTTTGTAGTAATAATACCAGTATTTATGGTTTTAAAGTGTAACAATAAAAAAAATAAAATTCGTGGATAACTGGTCTATTTCGAGCATTCCGGTATACTATTATGCTAAATGACAGCCGGTCGCCATGTTGCCAAATCCTCCTTGTGATTTTGTCATAAAATAGTTTTCAAAATTAAAAAAAAGTATGTTCCGGGACGTTTTAAAGAAAAAAAATTTGGGAAATTCATTTTTTTTAAAATATCTTTTAGTGAGAAAAATTTCGTACGGGATCGCAAAAAACGATACCCTACTTTAATATTAATTTTTTACTAACCTGGGTACCAAAACGTTTTTTTCGATGTCGTCCATATTCCCGCAACAAACTTTAGCGACACTTGCGGTTATTCCCATAATATTATGGTTGTTTATTTGAACTATTTTCCACTACACGCACACATAACATGTGAAAATATTACGAACATTAAATGAATCTCTTTTGTTCCGGACAGCTGACTCGTTTTCACCTTTGTTAATAATTTATTATTTTTTATCGATTTCGTAATAAGTAGAGTAATGGAAGGAAATAAAACTAACCTACCATTTAAAATAATTATTTTTTATTAATCTAACTTATAATTTGACTGGTTAGCCTTGAGAGTAGGAAATATAGTGGTGGTACATGAGCCCATTATTGACCTCTACGTAAACCTGACACACCTACATTTTATCTAATTGCTTTTAAATTATATTTTTTAAATATATTTTTATAATAAGATTTGTGTCTATTTTTTTAACTCACTTTCTTGTCTGTTTTAAATGTTTAAACTAATTTCCCGATGAGGTAGAGACCTTAAACTTTACATATAGCTCAGAATGCATTCTCATGGTTATACCAAAAGTCACCGGAAAAAATCTTTCCCGAAAATCAGGGACGTGTCAAGTACTTTTCGGCGTTGTAGTGCGAAATACTGATAGACGCCTTTACCCTATGTGTATTGAGCCAAAATTACCATCCAATCCCTCACGGTATTTTTCCAAATGTACACCACTGGATCAAAAATCGAAATATGTTTTTTTACGTTTTATTATTTTTTCTATTTTTCTTCATTTTTTATTTTTTACTGGTTTTTCTATTTTATACTATTTTTTACTAATTTTCTATTTTTTCTATATTTGCCTGTATTTTTTTGTATTGTTTTTTTTCTATTTTGCCTATTTTTCCCCATTTTCTCTATTTCTCCCAATTTTTATTTTTTTTACGTTTTAATATTTTGCCAATTTTTTTAACTATTTTCTCAATTTTTTTTATTTTTCCCTCTTATTTCATTTTTTTTCCTATTTCTGTCCACTTTTGCCTATTTTTTACCATTTTTCTCTATATTTTCTACTGTTTCCAATTATTTTCAATTTTTTTTACGTTTTCTTATTTTGCCCTTTTTTTTAACCATTTTCTCAATTTCTTTCTATTTTTCCGTCTTATTTCATTTTTTTCCTATTTTTGCCCATTTTTTACCATTTTTCTCTATATTTTCTACTGTTTCCAATTATTTTCAATTTTTTTTAAGTTTTCTAATTTTGCCAATTTTTTTTAACTATTTTCTCACTTTTTTCTATTTTTCCCTTTTATTTCATTTTTTCCTATTTTTGTCTACTTTTGCTATTTTTTTACTATTTTTCTTTATATTTTTCACTTTTTCAAATTTTTTCCTTATGTTCCCTATTTTTTCCCATTTTCATATTATTTAATATTTTTTCCTGTTTTTTATATTTTTCACCGGTTTTATCTGGTTTTTCTTATTTTCCTATTTTATACTATATTTTCCTATTGTTTTCTATTTTTTTACTAATTTTTACTAATTTTCTATATTTCCCTGTTTCTTTTTTTCCTGTTTTTCTCCATTTTTTCCCCATTTTCTCTATATCTCCCAATTTTTTTTACGTTTTCCTATGTTGCCAATTTTTTTTAACTATTTTTTTTCCTATTTTTGTCTACGTTTGCCTATTTTTTACCATTTTTCTTTATATTTTCTAATAAGTCCAAAAAAGAAAAAAGTTTAAAAAAATCAAAAACACAAGTCTCAAAAAGGGTTAATAGACCAAAAAGGGTAAAAAAAAATCAAAATAAAAAAAACACGACAAAGAAAGCAAAAAAAGAAAAAAATGTTTATTAAAGGCAAAAAAAAAATGAACAAAAATGGATGAAAAAGAAAAGAAAAAAGTAAAAAAAGTGCCCAAAAAATTAAAAAAAAGCAAAAAATGGGCAAAAGAGGTAAAAAGTGTCAAAAAAGGGTAAAAAAAAGGCAAAATAGAGGTAAATAAAGACAAATAGATAAAAAAAGGGAAAATTAAAAAAAAAGCAAAAAAAAGTTCAAAAAGGGGTAAACAGATCAAAAAAGGTAAAAAAAATTCAAAATAAAAACAAAAACACGACAAAGAGAGCAAAAAAGGTAAAAGAAGGAAGAAGAAAGACAAAAATAGAAAAGAATGGCTTAATTAAAGCAAAAAAATAACAAAAGGCAAAAAAAATGAACAAAAATCGCTTAAAAAGGAAAAAAGGAGAAAGAAAAATGACCAAAAAATTAAAAAAATGCAAAAAAAAGGGCAAAAACTGTCAAAAAAGGTAAAAAAAAGGTAAAATACAGGCAAATAAAGACAGAAAGATCAAAAAAGAAAGAATTAAAAAAAGGCAAAAAAAGTTCAAATAAGGGTAAATAGATCAAAAAAGGTAAAAAAAAATTCAAAATAAAATCAAAATCACGACAAACAGAGCAAAAAAGGTAAAAGAAGGAACAAGAAAGGCAAAAATAGAAAAAAAGGCTCAATAAAGGGAAAAAATAACGAAAGGCAAAAAAATGATCAAAAATTGCTGAAAAAGGAAAAAAAGAGTAAAAAAAATGCCCCCAAAATTAAAAAAAAGGACAAAAAGGGATAAAAGTGTCAAAAAAGATAAAAAATGCAAAATAAAGACAAAAAGATCAATAAAGAAAAAATTAAAATAAAACAAAAATGGTGTAAAAAGTAAAAAGGAGTAAATAGATCAAAAAAGGTAAAAAAATTCAAAATAAAAACAAAAACACGACAAAGAGATCAAAAAAGGTAAAAGAAGGAACAAGAAAGGCAAAAATAGAAAAAAAAAAGCTTAATAAAGGTAAAACATTAACAAGAAGCAAAAACAATGAACAAAAATGGGTAAAAAATGAAAAAAGGTTAAAAAAAAGCTCAAAAAAATTCAAAAAAGTAAAAAAAAAGTAAAAAAGTGAAAAACGGTAATATTTTTGGTATATACCTTATATACTACAGTATATATGGTATAAGTAGCGGGAAAGTAAAAATAGATCAAAGATTAATGTCATTTTGGGGTTTTTAACGATGCTGAATCGATTGCCGTTATCCGTTTGTTTCTATCTCTCACCGTTCTCGAGTTGAAGCAGGCTAACAGACAGACGGACAAAATCGTCTTATAAGAATTTTTTTTCTTCGAAAACTCTAAATAAATATCTTTTGATCTAATAAATTTTATATACATAGTGATACTTTTTTGTGTATACAGGGTGTTTAACTGTATTTACTTTTCCCAATGAAACACCCTGTATATATTATTGGATTATTTTTGGGTAAATAAGACAGAAAATGACTCTTATGAAATTTGGTAGCAATTGAAAATAAATTTTTTTGAATAATATTTTCATAAATTGGTTTTTTTTTTAACCTAAAAAGAAAAAGAAAAAATCAAAATATTTAGATACATTTTTACACACTGTCATTTTATTTATATCATTAAAATTAAGTACATTGTTGACGAATAAATTCATCAAAACAAAAATATTGACACAAATTGGAAATTTTTCCTGCATAGATTCGAAACGAGTATTTAAAATAGAGTTAAAATTTATTTGCTTTTACACCTTAATTTTTAATTTTAAATTTTTATTACACGAACTAGCCAACTACACAAAATGAGAATTATTGAAATAGTATTTTTTGAGTGTTATAAGAAACGAAATGAGAAAATATGTAGTATTTTTTTTTTTTTAATAATTTAAACATAGTCCTCGCTACGTCGTCTACGTCCTGGTCCTCCTGCGAAGTTCGCAGCTGCCAGACCCATCAAATGTTTGGCTGCTTGAGATCCGGAAAAACCACGACCAAGTCCCAAATCCAGGCCACGTTTCGAACTGAAACAGACGGTATTTTTTTTTTAGTGCAATTTGAAAATTTTAATTTAATTTAAATCGAACTGTTACTGACAAGTAACAGCGGTTCAATTTAATTTAGAATAGTTATTTGCATGTCAATTTATTTGGCGCTTTATTTTCGCACTTAATTGTTTATTGAAAACCATTTAAGTATTTTAAAACAATATAAAATAAGTTTCTAGTACGATAAGAAATATTCCGTTGTAAAAATTTACAGGATTCATTCTTATTTATATTACTTCGGTCCGGACCTGAAAGTATTAAAATCATAAAAAAAAATTGAAAATTTTTTTTAGCTTAAAATGACTTTTCTCAACACGATTAGGTGAAAAAAATTTTCATGTCCCTATTGTTTTTGGACATTCTCACTGTAAGGGGGTGAAAACTGGAGGGGGTTAAAATTTAAAAAAATTCATATCCGCCATTTTTAAAAATATTGTAACAGGTCTTTACACTTTTTTCATATCCTAATTATTATTAAAAAATTAATTTGTATAAAACTTTTTTTTATCCGACCTACGAGGGTGAAACTGGAGGGGGTTGAAATATCAAAAAAAAATATATCTCCGCCATTTTTAAAAATATCGAAAGAGGTCATTAGATTTTTTGTTTTAATTTTTATTAAATTAATTCGCTAATTTTTACATTTTTTACGATTTTTTATGATTTTCTAACCATTTTTTACGATTTTTTTAGGTTTTTTACACTTTATTTACGATTTCTTACCATTTTTTACGGTTTTTTACAAGGTTTTACATTTTTTACGATTTTTTATGATTTTCTTACCATTTTTTACGATTTTTTATGATTTTCTAACCATTTTTTACGATTTTTTTAGGTTTTTTACACTTTTTTTACGATTTCTTACCATTTTTTACGGTTTTTTACAAGGTTTTACATTTTTTACGATTTTTTATGATTTTCTTACCATTTTTTACGATTTTTTATGATTTTCTAACCGTTTTTTACGATTTTTTTAGGTTTTTTACACTTTTTTTACGATTTCTTACCATTTTTTACGGTTTTTTACAAGGTTTTACATTTTTTACGATTTTTTATGATTTTCTTACCATTTTTTACGATTTTTTATGATTTTCTAACCATTTTTTACGATTTTTTTAGGTTTTTTACACTTTTTTTTACGATTTCTTACCATTTTTTACGGTTTTTTACAAGTTTTTACATTTTTTACGATTTTTTATGATTTTCTTACCATTTTTTACGATTTTTTATGATTTTCTAGCCATTTTTTACGATTTTTTAGGTTTTTTACACTATTTTTTACGATTTCTTACCATTTTTTACGGTTTTTTTTACAATTTTTTACAATTTTTTACGGTCTTTTTACAATTTTTTACAATTTTTTACAATTTTTTACAATTTTTTACAATTTTTTACAATTTTTTACAATTTTTTACAATTTTTTACAATTTTTTACAATTTTTTACAATTTTTTACAATGTTTTACAATTTTTTACAATTTTTTACAATTCTTTACGATTTTTACTAGTTTTTTACGATTTTTTACAATTTTTTACGGATCTTAAAAAATTGAGAAAAATAAGAAAAAAATCCTGAAAAATCGTAAAAAATTGTAAAAAAACGTAAGAAAAATCGTAAAAAACAGGCAAAAGTCATAAAATTTCGTAAATAATTTAAAAAATTAAAAAATAGTTAAAAAATTGGAAAAAACCATAAAAACTATAAAAAAAACATAAAAAATCGTAAAAAGTGATAAAAAATTATAAAAATCGTAAAAAAATCTTTATAACTGGTAAAAAGTCGTAACATTTCATAAATAAGTTAAAACATTTGAGAAAGAGAAAAAAATAGAAAAAAATCGTAAAAAATCGTGAAAAATTGTAAAAAAAAAACGTAAAAAAATCGTAAAAAATGGTAAAAAAATTAGAAAAAAAGGTAAAAAAATCGTAAATAACTGTTAAAAAGTCGTAAAATTTCGTAAATAATTTAAAAAATTGAGAAAGAAAAAAATTGGAAAAATCCGTAAAAAACCTTTAAAAAACCGTAAAAAATGATAAAAAATTATAATAAAATCGTAAAAAAAATCGTAAAAACTGTTAAAAAGTCGTAAAATTTCGTAAATAATTTAAAAAATTGAGAAAGAAAAAAATTGGAAAAATCCGTAAAAAACCTTTAAAAAAACGTAAAAAGTCGTAAAAAATGATAAAAAATTATAATAAAATCGTAAAAAAAAATCGTAAATAACTGGTAAAAAGTCGTAAAATTTCGTAAATAATGCTAAATAATCGTAAAACATCATAAAAAGTAGTAAAAACCGAAAAAATCGAAAAGAAACGAAAAAAATCTGGAACAAATGGAAAACAAAGATAATTTCGAAAAAGATTGAAAAACGCGAGTAAATTAGAAAAAATCGAAAAAAATAAAAAATAAAATCGAAGAAAACCATAAAAAATAGTAAAAAAATCATAAATAATTTATAAAAATTGAGAAATAGAAAAAAAATGGAAAAAATCGTAAAAAATCGTGAAAAATCGTAAAAATTTGTAAAAAGATGTAAAAAAACATAAAAAAATTGTAAAAACAGGCAAAAAGTCGTAAACTTTCGTAAATAATTTAAAGTATTGAGAAAGATGGAAAAAAAAACAATGAAAAATCGTAAAAAATGGTAATATATCTTAAAAAAACGTAAAGAATAGAAAAAAAATGGTAAAAAATTGTAAAAAATCTTAAAAAGATCCTAAAAAACAGACAAAATTTCGTGAATAATTTATAAAAATTGAGAAAGAGAAAAAAGTGAAAACTTGTGAAAAATCGTAAAAATTCGTAAAGATTTAAAAAAAACGTAAAAAACATTGTAAAAAACGTTAAAAATTGTAAAAAATCGTAAAAAAATTGGTAAAAATTCATAAATAATTTATAAAAATTGAGAAAGACAAAAAACATAAAAATACTGTGAAAAGAGGCAAAAAGTGGAAAAATTCGTAAATAATTTAAAATATTATGAATGATAGAAAAAAAAATGGAAAATTGTAAAAAATGTATCTTAAAAAAACGTAAAAGTCGTAAATAATGTTAAAAAACTGTAAAAAATCGTAAAAAAGTGGTAAAAGTCGTAAAATTTCGTAAATAATGCTAAATAATCGTAAAACATCATAAGAAATCGGTAAAAATCGGTAAAAATCGGTAAAAATCGGTAAAAATCGGTAAAAATCGGTAAAAATCGGTAAAAAACGGTAAAAATCGGTAAAAATCGGTAAAAATCGGTAAAAATCGTGAAAAAATCGGTAAAAATCGTGAAAAAATCGGTAAAAATAAAGTAAAAAACCGAAAAGAAACTGGAAAAATCTGAAATAAATTTAAAAAAGGGATAATATCGGTGAAGATTGAAAAACGCGAGGAAATTAGCAAAAATTTAAAAAAACATAAAATAAAATTGTAAAAAAATCGGAAAAAATTGGAAAAAACAAAAAAAAATAGACGGAAAAAATGGGGAAAGACGGGAAAAGTTAAAAAAAAATAGGAAGAAAGATCCTAAAAAATTTAATTTCATTAAAAATGTATAATATACAATCAATTTTTTCTTAAAATTTGAATCTCGTCTGGAAATATTTTTTTCAAGATATTTAAAATATTTATCAGAAGAGCGCATCTGTGCTACTTTTTTCGAATTTATCTAGAGAATAAAGTATATAAATCACTTTTAATAAAAATAATTTAAAAGAGGTGCCACAGATGCGCTTTAAAGAATTAACATTAGAATATATTGATGAAAACCTCAGCTTCCTATCTTTAATATTAACGGAGCGCCTCATTTCGGTTACTTATACGGTACTTGAAGGATTCATGCACCACAATTAGATGATATATCCTATGTTTATTTTTTTAATTTTTTTGCAGGTCACTTTTGTTATACTTCACAATAATTACGCCTGTTTAAAAAACTAAAATGTCTTCATAGCGCTATATCCATAAATTTCATGTTGCGTATAGTTCTTGTGTTTATTGTTAAATGAATTTTTTTTGCCGAAGTACTAAAAACATCATAGGATTTTACTCCGTGTAATATTTTTAAGTTAAAAACTAATCAATGTTTTTTTATCATTTAAGTTATATTATTTATACAATTAAAAGATCATGAAACATTTTATTTAATTTATTTCAATTAAACTTCTCTTATGCCTTAACTAAAGATATACTATATAAAGATAAAATAATTTTACTCGTTAATATTAGTTACGGCCACTGATTCTTTCTTATTTGGTACCTACAGTATTTTTTAAAAAATTTTTAACGACCTATTGCATTAAATAAACGAAATTTATTTTCTATCACCCCCGGCCTCGCTCTGTCTGTTCCAAAATCTGCGAATCTTTTTCTTCCGTTATCGTTGTTGGTTCTCTTTGAAATTGCCAAGACTGGATCTCGTTTCGATGCGGATCTGTAACTGGAATAAAACAAAATAATTGTTAACGGCGGTATTTTAATTTTGTACAAGAAAAACACGTACCAGTAGGACTAGAACAATTAGGAAGCCACATCACAAACTAAATTTCGTAGACACAAAACAAATATTGACACAGGACAAGTTTCGCTGACAAAGAAACAATTAGAAGAGAAAGTTTGAATTATTTAAATTGTTTAAGTCATGTCAGGTATTTGGACCTAAAAATACAATATTATATCTAATGTGGTCAAATTTTTCAGTAGAAATAAAACTCCAAGTCATGTATTATATTATTATATTTTTGGGGTGAACCCAAACGTTGTAGACTGCATTTAACGGTATAACCGGTATTCCAGTATCTCTTTCCCTTGAAAATTAAACTTGTCTCTTTCTCATTATACCGGAAAGCCATTTTGACAATAAAAAATTAATTGAACTGTCAAAAGTAATATTACGTGCACATTGATTAAGAAATACGTTAATGACGTCATAATTGCGTTTTATCCATTTCATGATTGAGAAATTAAGTTGAACAATGTATGACGTAAATCTATCACATTAATGTTATAATTTCATTGTCATAAATTCAGCTCAGTTTGAGGTGAAAAAATGTTCCGAATATTGGGTTTTTCACCCATTGTTTTTTCGGTTCATTCTACTGCAGTTTTTATTAACGACGACCCATTACGAGTTGCTAAGTGAAAAATTTTAAAATAAAAAAATAATCTAAAACAATGAAATATTCAATAATTTAGAGACTTAAATTATATTTTAAAAATAAAATTACTCAGATTTAGTGAAATTTACGAAAATTTGGCAACGTCGCCTTGTCCGAATAAAGAATTACTAAGAAACGATAAAATATTCAATTAGGGAAAAAATAGGGAAAAATAGAACAAAAAAGGGCAAAAGAAGGCAAAAGTGGGAAAAATAAAAAACGTGGATAAATAAGAGACAACAGAGAAAATATTCAAAAATTGAGAAATATAATATAAATACTGAAAAATTAGGAAAAATAAGAAAAATATGGAAAAATCGGGACTAATAGACAAAAAACAATGTATGTAATAGGGAAAAACAGAAATAATGGGAAAAATCGAGAATATACAGAAAAATAATGTAACATAGGGAAAAATAAAGCAAAATGGGCAAAAGAAAACAAAACCGGAAAAATAAAAAACATGGATAAATAAGAAACAACAGAGATAAATAGGGACAAATAGAGAAAATAAACAAAAATTGAGAAACATGGTATAAATAGGGAAAAAATGGGAAAAATATGGAAAAATATGAATAAATCGGGACTAATAGGCAAACAATAATGTAAGGAACTTCTCTATTTTTTCCCATTTTCTTTCTATTTTTTCCCTGTTTTCCTGTTTGTCCCTATTTTTTACTAATTTTTCCTTATTTTCCCAAACATTTCACTAATTCTTCCTTATTTTCCCCAACTTTTTACTATTTTCTTTATATTTTCCCATTTTTCCTTAATTTTTACTATTTTTTCCTATTTTTTCTTATTTTTTCTTTGGTATTTCCAATTTTTCATTATTGTTCTTTAATTTTCGATGTTTTTCTTACTTCTTACCTATTTTCTTTATTTTTGTCCTATTTTTTATATTTCCTTCATTTTTCAATGTTTTTATTTATTTTTCTTCATGTGTTTTTCACTATTGTCTGTCTGTCTGTCTGTATGTATGTCTGGTTGTCGTTAGCAAATCTTAAAAATGTCATAACTTTTGAATGTTTCAATGTATCGACGTGAAATTTTCACCATTTTTTAATACCCACGAGTATTACATTTTAGCAGAAAATTAGTGGATTCGGAAAATTAATAAATTGGGTTTTCCGTGTTTTCCTCATTTTTTTTTAAATTTCACAGGAAACACGCTGCAGGTCGTAATTTTTAAGCAAACCTGCATCAAATTTTGAAGTACTATTACGAAGCCTATTAAAGATCGGAAAATTTCGTGTAGTTTGTTTTTCAGAAAATGACGTCATATTAAAAAATCGATATCTCTTAGTAAAAGATATTCAAAAAATAAAAATACGTAAACGTAGGACTGAAATAGCTGAACAAGTATTATTTGAAGTAAAAAAAATAATAGTAGGATGAACCCCATTGGAAAAGGAAGAGAATATAACGAAAATGAAAGGAAAAATAATCTGAGGTAGGGAATTTTAATAAATATCTAAAAATTGTACATAATGATTAAAAAAATATTTCGGATTCGAGTTTTTTTCGTTTCTTTCCATTTTTTGAGAATATTTACCATAGCAATGTAATTTTTTTACACCATCTAAAAGTAGAGACTTCAACGAACAAAAAGTCCACAGAGTTTTTCAAAAAAGCAGATATTTTGACACGAGAATTTTCGATTCAAAAGGGTGCTTTTTCGATATTAAGTCAAAATAAGGTGAAATAATAAATATTTTAAATTAAAAAAATTACAGTGTGTTTGGAACATAAAAAGGTAAATTTTCACGAAATAACTAGTATCATCAGATGCATTATTAGTGAAATAAAAAAAACTAAAAATAGTAGATATTAAACAAGCACAATATAATCGACCTGCGTCGTGAATAAAAAATGTTGATACAGAATTTAAAGACAAAGTCAGTTACAAAATTGGTTCAAGTATAATAAATTGTTGATAGATATGTACCTATACTTTAAGTTTATTGGTTGAATATTTGTAGTTATTTCCTCAATTAAATTATTCGTTATTCTAATTATTTTTACCATTTTTTGCATAAGATAAAATCCAGTGACAATGATGATTATCTGTTATACAGTATGTCTCAGTAAGTTGGAACCATGTGGGAATCTTTTTTATTATTAATTTTAGGAAAAAAACTTATTCTTCATAAAAAGTTCTAAAATCTAAAATACAATTATCAGATATCAATTTTTTACAGTAGTATACGAGGTTTGTCAAAAAATATGAATTTTACTCAAGAGTAAAGTACCTTTAAATTTGACAACATCAAAAAATGTGATTTAAAAAAGTTGATCATAATTAAAAACTAAGTTCAAATATGCAATTACATCCATTTACATTGAAAAAATGTATCCATTTTTAAAATGGGTACAATAACAATCCAAATTTTATTGTGGTTACGTGTTTAAATTGCAAAATTGTTAGAAAACATTAAGAAACGAGAAGATTATTATGACTTTTAGAGATAAATGTTAATTCCAAATAGAAACGATATTGAACAAGCACAATACCTATTTTTTCAATCTAAATATATGTAATTGCATATTTGAACTTAGTTTTTAGTTCTGATCAACTTTTTAAATAACATTTTTCGATGTTATCAAATTAGTATCTGATGATTGTATTTTAGATTTTAGAACTTTTCATGAAGAATATGTTTTTTTCCTAAAATTAATAATAAAAAAGTTTACCATACGGTTGCAATTTACTGAGACATACTGTATACGTAAAACATCATAGAAAATTAATGCATGATAGATCACTGAATTTGTCTTTAAATTCTCTATCTATCTGTTTGTTTAATTTCTATTGTGATACTTTTCTTTGGTTCACTGATAATGCAACTTTTTTTTATCGAAATTGTTAGGTAATTTTATATATGTTTCGATGAAATTAAAACGAATTTACAAAAAAACTACCACACGACCGTAATTCAAAATTATTGTCACTGACGATCTTAGTTATTTCAGATAAAATGTCATTAAAATGACAAGTGTGATATATCACTGAATTTGAATTTTAACGGTTTATCAATTTTTGTAATAAAAGAGACAGGTCCATATTGAAGAAAAATTATTTAATTGTGACCGTTAAGACACTAAACGTCGTATCAAAGATTTATTAGTACAGTTTCATAGCAAATTTGAGATACAATAAAAGTTTCCTTTTCTATTTTTTGATATTTTTTTAAATAAAAATTATAAAAGTAAAAATCAAAAGAGCATTTTTAGTTTTTCCTGTATAACTTGAGAAGGGCGAAAGACCTTGTAGATCTTCAAAATAGTTAACTTTTTTCCCATTTCACCGCCTCTGTATCTCTTACGGTTTTTGATATAGCTATGTTATTCCTACCAATTTTAGACATCCTGTATACTCGTCTGGCAGATTCTTGCAACCACTGGAATATTCTGGCTACTTACATATACTTTTTAAACAATTGAAAGAACATACCCTCAAAATTTTAGCCTTGTGGGAGCAGGTTATGAATTACTATCCCGATGACAACTTTGCTATCGTCTGGCACGTATTTGCAACCCTCAAAATAGGTTGTCAATTTTTTTTTACACTTAAACATATCTAAATTGCAACATATTAAAATTATAGCCTTGTGGGAGTAGATTAAAAAATTTTTTTTTTTACATTTTCAAAAATTTAGGGGATAATGACGCAACTGCAAGATACCTGCCAGAACGGTATTTTATTAATTGACTGATAATAAAATATCAAAAAGTGATAATTTTATATCGATATTTTCTATTTCTATTCTATATCGATTTAAGTGTTGATAATCACTTGTATTTTTAGCAATAAAAAAAAAGAAATCGATTCTATATACTCAAAATATACCATCTGTTAATTTGTACATATCTTGGTTTGATTTACAAATACTTTAAGTAAACAAAGTCATGTACATATAAGAAAATAACAAAAAGTTATATATGAAATTTCCCCCTGAAGTGGGTAATTCCATTTTTGTTTAAAAAAATTCTTTTATCCTAGTCAATTTTCCGAATGAGCGGCAACCTTTTTACGAAATTACCAATTTTTCATCTGGTTTATTCCGTATGAGAACTAAATTTTCGTCCGCATATCGACGAACTCCAGAAAATTTTATAACGGAAAAGAATATCGCGAGCCAACTGACATTTTAGGGATTTACGTGTGATTGAATCCGCATTTTGATCATGAAAAGGTAACAATGAAGACGATCGCTAAATAAGAAAACTGGCTACTATGAAAATATTTGATATTTATCTTTTATTTCATTGATTTTTTTCCTTTTTTTTTGTAAAACGCTATACGTATTTATATAAGTTTAATGAAGCAGAAAGTGAGCAAATATTATTTTTTTTTGTAATTGAAAAATATATAACAGGAAGTCTTAAAATCAACTAATTATTATTATATTTCAGAAGTCTTTTAAAAATGCTATATAGTAGCTTCTTGTACACAATATTTTCGTTTGTTTGTTTATTCACCTAGTACTATTATTAGCTCAAAATACTTTGAAAAAAAAATGGAATTAAATTAAGAGAAAATTATGGTACATGACAAGAAGAATAGAGAAAACAATAGAAATTATCCAAAAAAATAGGAATTTGTAGAGTAAAAGAAAAACTAAACATCATCTTATTAAGATTTTCCGAATTCAACAATTTTATCAGTAGAATAGCAATGGCAGTTCGAGGACATTCTTTATGGAAAATAACATGGGAAATAGCTTTATTAATTTTTGGTACACGTCAAGGTTCCGATCCGATCCTAAGGAATGAATAGTCTGTTCACATAGCATTTCAGCCAAGGTTGCCAACTGTATTGGAAGCTGTTATAGTACGAGCACTTAAATTATTATAGTACATTGGAGAACAATATAGTACAATAAAAAAGAAACAACAAATATATAACGACACCAAAAATAACAAATACTAATTATCTCAATTAGGTATCTGAGTTCAATCAACTCTTTCTGGATTATAAATTATACTTCCTCTGCTCTTGGTAGATAATAAATCCTTAAAAATCCTTAAAAAAATCCTTAAAAAAATCCTTAAAAAATCCTTAAAAATACTTAAAAAGACTTCAAAAGTCCTTAAAAATACTTAAAAAACTTTAAAGTCCCTAAAAATAGTTTAAAATTCTTAAAAATCCCTAAAAACCCTTAAAAATACTTAAAATTACTTAAAAATCCTAAGCAATTCTTAAATATCCTAAAATAACCTTAAAAAACATTAAAATCCCTAAAAATAGTTTAAAATTCTTAAAAAAAAATTTGAAAATCCTTTAAAATTCCAAAAATCCTTCAAAATCATTAAAAATCTTTAAAATTTCCTTAAAATTCGGAAAAGATTTTAAAAATCCTTAAAAATCTTAAGAAAACCTTGGAAAATCTTAAAAATACTTTTTAAGTATTATAATCCTTGAAATATCCTAAAAAATCCTGAAAAATCTTTAAAAATCCCTAAAAAACACTTAAAATACTTAAAAATCTTAAGCAATTCTTAAGATCCTAAAATAATCCTTAAAAAACATTAAAATCTCTAAAAATAGTTTGAAATTCTTAAAAATTCTTAAAAGTTCTTGAAAATCCCAAAAATCCTTAAAAATCATTAATAATCCCTTAAAATTCTGAAAAAAATTAAAAACCTTAAGAAAATCATAGAAATAAAAAACCGTAATAATTTTTAAAATTACTTAAAAATCTTAAGCAATTCTTAAGATCCTAAAATAATCCTTAAAAAACATTAAAATTTTTAAAAATAGTTTAAAATTCTTAAAAAAAATTTTGAAAATCCTTAAAAATTCCAAAAATCATTAAAAATCCTCCAAAATCATTAAAAATCTTTAAAATTTCCTTAAAATTCGAAAATGATTTTAAAAATCCTTAAAAATCTTAAGAAAACCTTAGAAATTCTTAAAAATACTTTTTAAGTATTATAATCCTTAAAATATCCTAAAAAATCCTGAAAAATCTTTAAAAATCCCTAAAAAACCTTAAAAACACTTAAAATTACTTAAAAATCTTAAGCAATTCTTAAAGATCCTAAAATAATCCTTAAAAAACATTAAAATTTTTAAAAATAGTTTAAAATTCTTAAAAAAAATTTTGAAAATCCTTAAAAATTCCAAAAATCATTAAAAATCCTCCAAAATCATTAAAAATCTTTAAAATTTCCTTAAAATTCGGAAAAGATTTTAAAAATCCTTAAAAATCTTAAGAAAACCTTAGATATTCTTAAAAATACTTTTTAAGTATTATAATCCTTAAAATATTCTAAAAAATCCTGAAAAATCTTTAAAAATCCCTAAAAAACCTTAAAAACACTTAAAATTACTTAAAAATCTTAAGCAATTCTTAAAAATCCTTAAAAGTTCTTGAAAGTCCTTGAAAATCCCAAAAATCCTTAAAAATCATTAATAATCCCTTAAAACTCTGAAAAAAATTAAAAACCTTAAGAAAACCATAGAAATAAAAACCCGTAATAATTTTTAAAATTATTTAAAAATCTTAAGCAATTCTTAAAGATCCTAAAATAATCCTTAAAAACTTTAAAATCTATGAAAATAGTTAAAAATTCTTAAATTTCCCTAAAAATCCTTAAACGTCCTTGAAAATCCTTAAATTCCAAAAATGCTTAAAAATCATTAAAAATTATTTAAAATCCCAAAAATCCTTAAAAATCATTAATAATCCCTTAAAATTCTGAAAAAAATTTAAAAATCGTTAAAAATTTTAGGAAAATCATAGAAATTCTTAAAAACACTTTAAAATCCTTAAAATTTCCTTAAAAAATCCTGAAAAATTCTTAAAAATTCCTAAAAACTACTTTAAATTACTTAAAAATCTTGGGCAATTCTTAAATATCCTAAAATAATCCTTAAAAACCATTAAAATCCCTAAAAATACAGGGTGTCCCAAATAAGAGTGATCGATTTTAAATGTAAATGCACAACGTATTAATTGCTCTAAATAAATGGGGTTTTCACTAATTGTTTTCTTTTATCCAAAAGTTTTTTATGAAGTTTTATGAACATTTTATCCCGTCAATACAGGGTGATCTACTAATTTTGGTCAAAATAAATGGGAAAATATGTGTTATTTTAAATGGAACACTCTGTATATTTTGATGGCATTTAAAAGAGCGATTCATCATCTTTTAAAAAATGTATAGTTTAATATCTTTTGCTTTCCGAACAACAAAGATATTCGAAATTTCAAGAAACACTGTATTTTTCCTTATCGAAAAAGGACATTAAATAAAAATTTTACGAAAAATTTATTCAGAAACAAAAAATAACATTAGGGACATGATCGAAAACATTCTGACAGCTATATTAGAAAAATCGTTTGAAAATTTAAAATTAAAAAATCGCACAAAATATCAAAAAATCTCAAAAAACTGCAAAAAAAAACCCAAAAAAATTTCAAAAAATGGCAAATAATGGGAAAAAATCGCAAAAATGGCAGAAAATCGCAAATAATCGGAAAAAATAAAAAAAAAACAGGAAACATTTGAAAATTATTAAAAAATGGCAAAAAATCAGAAAAAATTAGAAAAGAAAAACAAAAAGATAAGAAAAAATTACAAAATATCGCAAAAATGACAAAAAAAACAGCAAATACTGCAAAAAAAACTCAAAAAATGACAAATAATCGGAAAAATAAAAAAACCAGGAAGCATTTGAAAATAATTAAAAAATGGTAAAAAATCTGAACAAATTAGAGAAGAAAAACAAAAAGATAAGAAAAACTGCAAAATATCGCAAAAATGTCAAGAAACCGCAAAAACTCGCGAAAACCGCAAAAAATCTCGAAAACTCACAAAAATTGCAAAAAATCTAAAATAATTAGGAAACAAAAAACAATCTGAATAAATTAAAAAAAAACGCAAAAATAAACCGAAAAAAATGGAAACTATCAGAAAAAAATTGAAAGAAAAAATCATGAAACATTGGGAAAAATCGAAAACACAAAAAATGCCAAAAAAATTGCAAAAAATCAAAAAAAATCTTACAAAATGCAAACAATCGAAAATAATTGTGAAACAAAAAACAATCGGAAAAAATTAAAATATACAGAAACAATGAAAAAACCCAAAAAAACGCAAAAAAACCGAAAAAAATGGAAAGTATCAGAAAAAAAATAGAAAGAAAAAATCATGAAACATTGGGAAAAATTGAAGAATCGAAAACACAAAAAGTGGCAAAAAATATTGCAAAAAATCACAAATAAGTCTTACAAAATGTCAAAAAAACTGCATAAATTGCAAACAATCGCAAAAACTCGAAATAAAGTGGCAAAAATTGCAAAAAAAAATCGCAAAAAATATAAAAAAGAGAGTAGGCTCATACAGCATTTTTGTCACTTTTACATTATTTATTACTATTAATTACAGTTTTATTAAATGTTTGTAATGTTTTGTTGTTGAATAAATTATATATGTCAGATTTGTTAATTTTTATTTACTGTTAGATTTTCCGTACATACAGGTTGTTCCATTTAAAATAATACATATTTTTTCCATTTATTTTGAAAAAAATTAGTAGATCACCCTGTATTGACGGGATAAAATGTAAACAAACTTCATAAAAAACTTTTGGGTAAACGAAAACAATTAGTGAAAACCCGATTTATTAAGAGCAATTAATACATTGTGCATTTACATTTAAAATCGATCACTCTTATTTGGGACACCCTGTAGTTTAAAATTCTTCAAAATCCCTAAAAATCCTTAAAAGTACTTGATAATTATTAAATATCATTGAAAATCCTTAAAAATCGTAGATCCTTCCAGTCGGGTGCATGACTGAAGACTGATGTTTTTGAAATTTGTCAGTGATTGATCATGGTACATTGTTATGATTTGTGAAAATATAAAATTATAGTAGAAAATGCGTACTATATTTACTTTGAAATTTTATAGTACAGTTGGCAACGCTGATTTCAGCTCATAATGTTTAGCAGATTGTGGCTATATTCCGTATCAACTTTAAAAATTGATCCGCTTTATGGTTATCCACTAGACTAATGTATTTGGCAGTTATGAATATTTTCACAGTAATCCCAAACTTGTTTAGAAATTAAATTTAGGTTTTAAAATTTAATACCTTCCATTCTGTTTACATAAGAGATAGCTGTTGTGTTGTCGAAGCGGATTAAAACGTTGCAGCTGTGAAATATTTTAAAACGTTAAAAGCAGTTAATAATTCTAAATAATTTATATGCTTGTTTGTTTCATCTGTAGTTCAGAAGTCGCGGGAAATTTTACGTCTCTAAACTGTCTTCATTGAATATTTCAATATCATAAGTAGGTATCTTAAAGTTATATTGCAACTGTCTGGTAGTTTTTCTAGTCATCAATTTATGTCAATATCTGCATTATTTTATTGTTATTTTTTACTTCAGTTTCTTGAATTTTTTCAAATGTCAAATCTAGTAATTCACATTAACCTTTGTAAAAACGAGTGACATTGAGTGTTATTTATGATATACGATCAGCACCAGTTTGGCCTACGATAAATGCAAAAATTGTTATTTTAAAAATAATATAAAAGAACTGACATTACTTCAAGTCGACCATTCTAATGTTGCTGTTATCGCAACAGAAATATATTTATTATTTTGTTGAACTAATACTACGTATCAATCTTTGACCGACACATAGGCGTACACTTAAAGGGGTACAAACATAGTAGAGCGAACGCGACGAGATTAAAATAGTTTAATACGTTTTATATCGGCATTGCACATAGTAAAAAGATAAGCGATGTGACGACGTGCAACGTATCTAGAGCGACATTTTCGAAAGATTTGCAATTTGTGAAGCTAAAATAATAACATAAAACGGCGAACAAGAATGCAGAAAATGACCCTTCAGATGACCACAAACTTTTTTGCGACAAAAATTGGTAATCCTACAATTTAGGAATAACATATAGAATATGGTTCAGAAATACGCATATGCATTTTCACCAGAAAGCACCTAAACAAAATAGAGTAAATAAATAATTAAATAGAATTTCCTGATATCTAAATGTAGTATACTTCGAATAACAGCAATGAATTTAAATAAAATAGACAGGTCCGTATTTAAAAAATAAAGTTGATGGTGGCCCCAAAGAGACAAAACGTCACGGAATAATCAAGTGTGATATATCGTTGAATTAAGTATTCGAAGCGATTTAATAATATGAAATAAAATAGACAGGTCCGTATTTAAAAAGATAAAGTTGATGGTGGCCCCCAAGAGACAAAACGTCAGATTTAAAATTTAACTATGGCTGATTACAACGATTTTAAAATACAATAAATACTTTTAATAAAGTTATCCCAAATTTTGTATAATAACAGAGCTTTGGCAAAAAAACGATTTTCCACAAATTCGTATTATGTCGTTTAACTCCGGAACCAATAGGAATATTTTAGATTTCAAAAAAACGTTTTGTCTATTTTAATATTTCGCACATTTTTTCCCATTTAACCGTCTTTATAGCGTCTACCGTTTACGAGATATTAAAAAGTAGCCACCCTGTATATCGGATATATATCCGATATATACCAGATATATATCATGTGATATGATATTTATATAAATATCATGATATTTTCGAACCCTGTTTATAATAAAACTATAATTACCAAAAAAGTCTCAATTTTGTCAATTATTTATTTTTGTTTCTTTTATTAAACATTTAATTTAGCAAGTACATTTTATTTAGCGAAAACTCAATTTTTTTTACCATTAAAATGATGTACATAAAAATTGTTTTTTTTTCTCAAATAAAGGAGGAAATAGGTACTGATTCGTTTTCATTTTCAAAATTTTCTAAATTTTTTGATCTTTTGCTTATTTTACTGATTTTTTTTCATTTTTCTAAATTCCTGCTTTTTTATTTTTCTAATTTTATCTGATTTTTTCGGATTATTTTCTTGTTTTTTATTTTTACTGGTTTCTTTCGGATCCTTTTTTTTCTGATTTTTTCTTATTTTTCTAATTTGTTTTTTGTATATTTTTGATTTTTTCTAATTTTTATCTTTCTATTTTTTGTTTTTATTTCTGATTCTCTCTGTTTTTTTCTGGTTTTTCGAATCTTTTCTTAATTTTCCAATTTTTTTCTTTTTTTTACGATTTCTTCTCTAATCTTTTATGATTTTTGTGCTCTATTTTGATTTTTTCTATTTTTTTTTTCTGATTTAATACAGATTTTTTCTGCTTTTTTTTGTGTTTTTTCCAGATTGTCTTCTATTTTTTTTTTGATTTTTCCTGTTTTTTTTCTAATCTTTCCATTTTTTTCAGATTTTTTCCAATTTTCCCGATTTTTTTGTTTCTTTTCCTGATTTCTTTTCTATTTATTTTGGTCTTTTCTGACTTTTCCTGTTGTTTCAGACTTTCTGATTTTTTCCTGTTTTTTTTTTACCATTTACTATTTTTCGGTTTCTATTTCTCTGATTTTTTTAATTTTTTCTCATTTTTATGATTTATTTTCCAGTTTTTCTTAATTACCGATATCATAAAAAAAGGAACCAAGCTGGTTTTCTTTAACAAAAATCCTAAATTGTGTGTTGCCCAAATTTTGACTTAATATATCAAAGGAGCTGAAACGGATTTTTTATTTATTTAACCATCTCATATAACAGCCTCCACGCACGCAAACATTAAAAGGGGAGTCATAATGAAGAGTAGTTAGTGAAATCCGAGATACGTCACACCTTTAATAAATTGTTTAAACGAACACGGACAATATTGTTCGTATTTATTCACATTCATTTTCTATTATAAGTAAGAATGAAATATTTTCATCGGGATTCAAAAAGCGTTTTTTTTTTTGGGATGAATGTCCATGCAGCCAGGAACTATGTTATAGTATATGTAAAGAACCAAGATGTTTACAATTTTGTAAATATATATTTTTTTTTTGCTTTAGTAGTGTAATAAACTATCTGTCTGCATTTATTCAGCTTTACATAAGCACGAATTTATTTTCCAAGTTATCATTTATCTCCCGACACTCCCTAAGTCTAATCCTAGCAGCAAACCACGGTTTATATTTGTGGGTATTTAGATGACTATTGAAAAATGATCAGATCCAAGAGTATCGAGATGAGGGCAGGGCGCAGGCCTATAGTGCAATTCCGTGATCCAAAGTGTACATATTGGAGTGGATACAGAATTTCCCTTCAAACGTACCTGAAGAACGGCATTGCATCTATAAAGAATCAGGCTAAAATAGAGGCGGCGAGCGATCAGTTGCAGGAAGCCGTACTCAGAGCCTACCAAGACAAATGCCCACTTAAGGAGAAGAGAGACCAGAGAGGGTCACCTTGGTGGAGCAGATCCTTGGACAAAAAGAGAACAGAAGTTCGACGTCTCTTCAATCGAGCTAAAGAAACAGGGTGCTGGGACACGTACAGATCGGCTCTAACAGGATACATGAAAGATATTCGTAAAGCCAAGAGGGATTCTTGGAGGAGATTCTGCCAGAGTATAACAGATCTACCTGCTGGAACAAGACTCCACAAAATTCTCTCTAGAGATCCGAATCAAGAGGTAGGGTCGATTAAACGACCGGATGGCTCTTTTACGGACTCCAAAAGGCAAACGTTAGAGATCCTCATGCGGAATCACTTCCCGAGTAGCCTGCTTCTGGAGGATCGCCCGCAACCCCTTCCACTTCAACCTGGCTCGTCTATACGACCAGTTAAAGAAGACTGGAGGTTTGCATCTGAGGTGATCACTCCATACTCAATCCTATGGGCGTTGAAGTCTCTCTCCCCATACAAATCACCAGGAGAAGATGGTATTTTTCCTGCCATGTTGCAAAACGGGACAGAGGAGCTGTTGCCCCTTCTAGTGAAACTATATCGTGCGAGCCTGGTGTGGAGCTACATACCACAGGGCTGATCGATTTCTAGGGTCGTATATATATACGGAAAGCGGGGAAGGTAAATAACTCCCTGCCTAAATCCTTTAGACCGATCAACCTTACCTTGTTCGTACTAAAAACTCTAGAGAGAATTCTAGATAGGCACATTAGAGATGAGAACTGCAGGGAAATTCCCCTCAACCCCAGACAATATGCCTACCAGGTTGACAAATTCACAGATTTGGCTCTAAACAACCTCGTAGTAAAGATAGGCCACTCTTTAAAGCATAAAGAGATTGCGCTGACAGCTTTCCTCGATATTGAAGGGGCGTTCAACAATGCCCTGCCTCAATCCCTGTACGCTGCACTTCTGCGAAGAGGAATAAGCAGACTAATCTGCAACTGGATTAAATGCATGCTTGAAAATCGTTTTGTCACATCAT
The DNA here is from genome assembly GCA_963243735.1 of Neocrepidodera transversa. NCBI lineage: Eukaryota > Metazoa > Arthropoda > Insecta > Coleoptera > Chrysomelidae > Neocrepidodera > Neocrepidodera transversa. Next base: position 3,349,854 of record OY725347.1, on the reverse strand, counting down.
CACTGCAGGAGGAGACTGTTACATTTAGGGCGGTGAAGGGGTGTCCTCAAGGAGGAGTGCTGTCTCCACTTCTTTGGTCACTTTTGGTCGACCTTCTACTAAACAGGCTCTCCCAGCTGGGGGTGGATTTTCAATGCTATGCCGATGACCTTTTAATAATGGTTAGAGGCCCATTTGAAGAGATTATTTCCAATATCCTTCAGGAAGCTCTTAACATCATATACAGATGGTGTGAGGAGGAACAGATGTCTGTGAACCCCTACAAAACGGTAGTAGTTCCTTTTACAAAAAAGAGGAAGCTTGATAAGCTACGTCATCCAATTTTGAAAGGCGTAACCATTCCGTTTGCGGAGGAGGTAAAATATCTGGGGATTATCCTTGATAGAAAACTTACCTGGAACTCCCATTTGGAAAGAACAATCAATAAAGCCCGGGCATCCCTCTGGAATATCAGAAGGGTATGCGGCAAGTCGTGGGGAATGAACGCCAAACAGATTTACTGGATTTATCAAACGGTGATAAAACCAATGGTCACATATGGCGCACTGGCCTGGTGGACGAAGGGGCTCCAGTCTATTGCGGCGGCTAAATTATCTGGACTACAGACATTAGCATGTGTGGCTATTACAGGTGCTATGTTATCTACCCCAACAGCGGCAATGGAAAGATTTCTGGGTCTTACTCCTCTCCATATATTACTGGAGCAGGAGGCCATAATGACCTCCTATAGAGCCATGTCGGTGGCTAGTCAAATTGAGGGGGAGAGGCTATGGGACCACTCTGGACTGCTGCGAGAGATGAGTACTCACCACACTCTCGGAATGGTTTCGGATGTGCTCTCTCCCAGAACTCACATATAGAAGTCCTTCAACGTCCTTCTTCCGAGAAGAGACGAATGGGAAAAGGGGGAGATCCTCTTTCCAGGGACGGCTTATGTACTGTATACAGATGGTTCAAAGACCCCAAGTGGTGTTGGAGCCGGAGTGTACAGCAGAAAACCCAGAGTTGACATCACAGTAAGCCTCGGCAAGTATGCTACCATCTTTCAGGCGGAGGTTTTCGCTATAGAATTGTGTGCAAGAGAGTTGGTAAACCATCATCTTGTCAACAAAAGCATTTACATTTTATCAGACAGCCAGGCAGCTTTAAAAGCACTGAGCTCCAACCGGCTGGACTCGAAGCTGGTGTGGAATTGCATCGAATCCCTGGATCGCATTGCTACCAGTAACAGGGTAACACTACTCTGGGTACCTGGGCATGAAGGGGTGGAGGGCAATGAGAAAGCCGACACCCTTGCGAAAAGAGGTGCAGAATCTGAGTTCATTGGACCGGAACCATTTTTCGGCATCGCCAAAAGCAGTGCCAAAGACACTATCTGGAAATGGGCCGAGAGGAAAACTCTCCAGCACTGGAAAGATATTCCTGGGTTAGCTCACTCTAAGGCGTTTATAGTCAAACCCTTAGGTAGCACCCTATTGCAGATCCTAGAATGGAATAGAAGTGATCTACGCATCCTAATTGGACTGCTTACAGGGCACTGTCGTCTGCGGTACCATCTGAAGAAGCTAGGTCTGAGTCAAACATCGGACTGTCGCTTCTGCAGTGTGGAAGACGAAACGGCGGAGCATATTTTATGCTCCTGCCCTGCCCTGCCCTGGAAATGAATAGGCTTCGTACGTTTGGTTTTGTACAGCTGGAGCCTACCGACTTCAATCAAGCTTCACCTAAATCAACCATAGACTTCGTAAGAAGGTGTGGATTGCATGCCCATAGGGGTGAGCCACAATAGGCCTCTGTTGGCCGCAGTGGAGGGGCGAGCAAACGCTCCACTCACATTGAACCTACCTACCTACCATCGTTCAGAGTCTTCCAACTAATACTGTTAGCCATGCTGGGTGTGCTTAGTGTAATATCCACCGACGAATTTTCTCCGTTGTTCAAAGCACTTAAATCATTAAGTACAAAATAGAAATTCATGGAAAAATTCATTTTTTAAAAATATTTTTATATTCTGAAGTGAAGATTTACAGACAATTTTAAGAAAAAAACACTAACCATCCAAGCAATACAAAGATTTCTTAAAAAGGGCTTTAGGAGATTGTGACAATTTTTTGTAATTTTTCTGAGAGGTTGTTAGAAACAACTTTATTAACTAGCAAGTGAGAATTTTTTCAACCCTGTTTTAGGTTAATAATATTCAAGTTATCATGGTTTAGATGATAATAATAATAATAATAATAATAAATAGTTAGTTCGTTAAAAAGTTAAAATAGTCAAAAATTTATTTTTTATTATAAAGAAGTATAAAAAGTGGATCATAAATAAAACTTACTTTTCTAACTCATCTTCATTAATTAATGCTTGCCTCAATCTTGATATTGTCTGTAACAAATATTTGGGATTTTGACGATCCGAATAGAAGGATGAAAAGTATCCTGGATAACTGGAATAAAAAAAAAATGTATAAATTTTAAATATTAAATCTAAATTAAAAGATAAAAACCGGAATAAACTGGAATTAATATAACTAGTAAAATTGTATCTGATATATTTTATTTCGAAACGTATAACGAGACCAATTTGCTTGCAAATACCTTCAGCTATTTCGAAATTACTTTGTTCTAAAGAGAAAATAGTTCTGTTTCGTTTATTTTTCCAATTTCCTAGGAAGTTTTGTTACCTTTTTACCGGCTATAACGTATGTAAATTCAGTTTTAAAAACGCGTAAAACAACGACCGAAGTAATTTGTTTTTATTTCGTTTTATCCATGACATTTAATAACGGTTTTTTTTTGTGGCCAACATAATATACTCATTCTGTTTATGCGTAATAGAATTTTTTTTTAACAAAATAACATTGTTTTATTATATTATTTATTTTATTTTTTTAATTTTATTTAGTAATTACAACGCATCATTTAATGATAATTAAAATGAATGAAAATATAGTTCTAACGGGTTCAATTAGATATTCCAGAAAAGTATCAATTTCGTGATGGCAAAAAAAATTTTTTACCCCCGCTTTTTATCACTTTTCTCGACGTTTCCGAGTCCAAAAATGCAAAAAAATCCTGTCTGGATGTCTGCCTATCTGGATGTAAACACTGTAATTTTTAAACGAAAGCTCCGATCGAGTTCCGGTTTTCACTTTGGTTAGTTTTGTTCAAGGAAGAACCATATGGATTTTGAGCAGGATCGGAGCGGCCCTTCTGGTACCCATTACACAAATTAAAGTGGTTTACATGGGAAAACTTTTTTCCGATTCAAATTTTTAGAACAAAATGTCAAACGGAATTTACGAAATGGATGGCGGGGATGCTGCAGAAATTATTTTTTTGGCTTTTTCCGAATTTTTTTTCATTGTTTTTAGATTATTCTTTAATTTTTCTCCTGTTTTGTTTTTTTTTTTGTTTTTTTCTAGAGTCCAATCTTTTCTCATTTTTTCTCATTGATCTGTTTTTTTATTTGTTTTGTAATTTTTTATTTTTTTATAGAAAGAGACTTTTTTGGGTTTTTTCTCATTTTTCTGATTGTTTGTTTTTTTCTTTTTTTTTCTGATATTTTCGATATTTTCTAATTTTTCATCTTTTTTGTCATTGTTACGTTTTTTTTTTCTATTTCTTTTTTTTTTCAAATACTTTTTTTTCTATTTATTTTTTGTTTTATACTCAATTTTTCTTATTCTTTTGATTTTTTACGATTTTTTTGCCATTTTTTGTGATATTATTGAGATTTATTTTAATTCTTTCTATGTTTTTCATTTATTTTTTTATGTCTTTCATTTATTCAAAAATACTCCGATTTCTGGTTGTTCCTTACGATTTTTCCGTTTTTTTTTTTTTTTTTTTTTTTTTTTTTTTTTTTTTTTTTTTTTTTTTTTTTTTTTTTTTTTTTTATTCTTTCTTCATTTGTTTAAAATATTTTAGAATAATTTATGTTTATGTTTCTATTATTTTTTTATTTATTCGATACTTCTAATTTTTCCTCGTTTTTCACTAAATTTTTTGATTTTTTTTTCATGTTGTCTGATTTTTTCAATATTTTCTAATTTTTTTGATTTTTTTTCTCATTGTCTTATTTTTTTCTCTTTCTTTTCTTTTCTAATTTTTTCCTATTCTCCGATTTTTTGGTTTTTTCGTATTTTTTTTCTCACTTTTCTGATGTTTTTCTGTTGTTTTTGAATTTTTTCTATGGTTTTTTGATTTTTTCAAATTCTTTCAGTTTTTTTTATTTTTCTGAAATGGAAAAAGTTTTAAAAGAAAACAGTGAAACAAAGAAATTAGTAAAAAAATGTGTGCGAAAAAGTCTAAAAAAGTAGAGGAAAGGGTGGAATAAAAAATCATGGAAAAAAGTATTGGAAAAGTGAAAAAAAATACGGAAAGAAGTGGAAAAAGTTTTGAGGAGAAAAAGTGGAACACAGAAAAAAGTAGGGGAAAGAGGGTGGGGGAATAATGGGAAAAAATTGGAAACATACAAAAATTAGTAAAAAACAGGAGAAAAAATGAGTTAGGAAAAAGAGAAAAAAGTTTGAAACTAAAAATTACTAAAGAATGTAGCGGTAAAAGTGTAAAAAATGTCTTGAAACAAAAAATGGGGGGAAAAAAATTGGAAAAAAAATATGAAATATAAAAAAATGGTAAAAAAGTAGAGGAAAAAAGGATGGTGGAAAAATTGCGGAAAAAAATTGCAATAAAAAAAATAATAGAAAAAATGAGTCGGGAAAAAAGTGGAAAAAGTTTGAAATATAAAAAAATTAGTTAGAAAGTAGGCGAAAAAGTGGAAAAAAGTAGGGGAAAAGTGAAACAAAATTGGGGAAAGAAGTGGAAAAAAGTTTTAAGGGGAAATAGTGGAACAAGAAAGTTTGTAACAAAAAAATTAGGAAAAAATGTAGGAGCAAAAGTGGAAAAAAGTAGTTTAAAGAGTGGAATAAAAAAATAGGGAAAAAAGTGGAAAAAAATAGGGAAAAATGAAAAACAATAGGGAACGAAGTGGAGAAAAATTTTAAGGCTAAAGGGAAAGTTATATTTTCTTTTCTTTTTAACACACAGGTTGGATTTAGATAGTCAAGACTTCTTTTAATAAAATAAATATAAATATATATTTTCTTTTTTTTAACACAGGTTAGATTTAAATAGTCAAAGACTTCTTTTAATAAAATAAATTAAAATACACAGGTTAGATTTAGATAGTTTATTATCTAAATGTTGGTAGAATACGGTTTATTGAAAATTATAACACTGCTCACATTGATAAATATTTTAAAATTTAAGACAATTTTATTGTAAAAGTTTTTCAAGAATCGGTTAATTTACCCACTAAATTTCTTTACATCTTATTTAAAAACAAAATACTCTGTATAGGGTAATTTTTAGAGTGAAAAATATCTTAAATAGTGCTTCTTTTTTTACTTATTTTTATAATCTTATTATCTCGCCCTTAGGGATGCACCAACCTGAACTGAAATTGAGTCGCTTTTATTATAAATGCAAAATGAATTTCAAAACTTTACTTTGTTTAGCTCTAAACAAAATTGCAAATTAGTTAATACATTGAAGCTATTGTATAATAAATTACAATAAAAAAATTAATTTAGTGGGGGGGGGGGAATGAGTGAGCGTTGCAAAACAAGAATGCGTAGTTTAGTAGGTTAATCACGAAAATAATTCTATTACCAACTTCGTCTTTAAACTCATTAAAATTTCGAAGTGAAATATCTCGAATTCCAACCGTAGAATTAATTCAAATGAGGTAAATAAAACTTAGGCACTAACAAGTAAAGTTCGAGTGTGAAATTTGAATGAATACACACACAAAATATCTGTTTTTCTACATGAATTTATTCCTAAAACGTCCAGTTGTTGTCTTTAATCTAACTCTATACTAACTACATTGGAAACAAGTGGTAAACAGAAGTTGATTGAGAGTCAGGACCTTGTCTAATGCTTTATTTATGTCGACTTTCTTGAGTCGATCAAAGTTTGGAGAAATAATCCATCCATTTGATCCAGTTGGATTATAAATTTATTACGTAATTTACCGCAGAGCTCATAATTTCTACCTGACAAAGAAGGAATTCTAATGAAAACGTGATTGATCGTTATTACCTGTCTCAAGTTAATTTCGTGATTTTCTCTGATTTTGGAAACAGCAGATTTAACAAATATTTTTAATCCCTAAAACGTGGTGTACGAGAGATATAACAAAACATTTTATAAAAACCATAAATAACTAATACGAGAAATATTGGGATATTAATTATTAAAATTTATTGTATAAATTAATTTACATTATGTTTGTCAACTCCCACTTCGGGTCATTTTGTGGAGGTTGACGATTATATCAAAAATCGTGTTAGATATATTTTATTTAACGCCAAAGCTGATACCAACATGTTATACAGGGTGGCGAAACCGTAAGAGATACGACGTCGGTTAAATGGAATAAAAGTTTCTCAATTTGAAAACTAATCGACTGGTACTTTGCATCCACAGATGTCAGGGACGGTTTTCATAATAATTGATAAAAACCAAAATTGCACATTTTCTATATAATGGTTTAGTGCTTTTATTTTGAACAACAGAAAAATAAAACTTTTTTGTTTTAAAACATGTTACCCATACTATTGAATTTTGAATCTGACGTTTTAGTCCAGGATGTAGGAAAATTTCATGACGTAAATTTGCTACAGGATGAAAAGTATACCAAGTTGTAGGCATAGATAAAACTAGCATGCTTATATACTTTTACACACGAAAAATACTTGCATAAACAAATTAGGAAGGTCCAAAGTTAGTGAAAACATGTTTTTCGCTTCTACAAGCAACAATACTGATTTTAGCGAAATAAGTATTCAATACTTTTTTTTCGGAATTAACAATACCTTTAATTTGATCCATTCCGCGATTTATTTCGTCAATTAGTTTATTAAAAAATAGCGAAAAACCGTCAAAAATGTCGTTTTTTGCAATGATAATAATTATTAGAAAAAAAGTTTTTTTCATATTATTATTGTTTTAAAAGCAAGGTTTTTTTATTCTGAATCAAACAAGCCATTGCAAGACTGAATTGGTTAATTTGTTGCTGAAATATTTAATATTGTTTGTCCCAACACCGTAAAGGTTTATTGCTCTAACTTTTTTTTCTATGAACATTTTAACTTCTATAAGGGTTCATTCTCTTCATTGAGACTTATATTTTTAAGATTTTTTTGAACCAAAGAAAAAAAGTAACATTTAACCCTTTGTTTATTGCTTTAAAAAGAGGGTACTTTTTTTGTTATAAACAATTAGAGCTGGTGCGCGCCCTGTAGATCGTATCATTTTTTAACTTGCAAATACCAAAAGCTAATTTCAAAACGAAAAATTTGAAAACAAAAAGAATACCCCACGACCAATAGGGACCGAGTTAACAATTTTTTAAAAAAAAATCACAGTTACATTGTTTATAAATATTAAGCAATAAATTTTACGGCATTCGATAGTCAGGTACTTATATTTTTGGAAGTATATATTTAAAATTTAAAAAAAATTGTTTTTAATTACTAAAAACATTGTGTAAATTCGTCGATTTTCTCGGGCGGTAGTCAAAAACTGATCTCGAGAATTTAAATCGGTGAAGTACGGAGAAAATAACTATATCTCGGAACTTTTATATCGGATTTTGGTTTTTTTTAATCTGGGGTAAGACGGAATGGCAATTTTTTTCATTTTACTTTCCCGACCCACCTCCGAGTAGGGAAAAGTGAACGTGCAAAAAAAAATTTCGAGATGAAAATGGAAATATCCATTTTCAGGTCCCCTGAGGCGATTAAGACCATTTCCAGAAGTCTGCCTGTCTGACTGTCTGTGTGTATTCTTCCACGATAGAAGCCACACGCTTAATTTAATTCAGCTAAAATATGGGTTTCCTTTATCCATCGGAAGAACCCATTAGTTTTTGTACGACATCTGTCAAACGGAAGTGTCACTGGCAAAAAATGACAGAAGCAATATGTCACGGAACTTACAATATGTCATTCGAAAGCCTTTGAAAAACTCTATTCAGAACAGATAAAATTTTTTCTTCAACTGTCACCTGTCAAAAATAAAAAAATAGCAAAATTTAAAACTTTAACATTAAATATATGAAAAAGTATTAATCTCTGGATACTCGTCGGGAAAGTTTTGGGGCGACACAACCGATTTTTTTTTGATAAAATAATATATTTTAATTTTATATGCATTTTGAAATTGCAAGTTATCCAATATTCTCCGTTGCGATTTTTTTCACTATCCGATTAGTGCGCTTGCCTAAAATCTTTTTGTGCCCTTTTACCGCTCTTCAAACGAACGTCGAAGATTTATTTTGTTATTGTTCATTAAGTAAAACTGCAGAGAGACAAAAGCTGGCCAAAAAATGAAAAAAAATTTCTCCGATCGATTTGAAAAAATTGAGTTATTTTTGGTCAAGCTGCAAGCGCACTAATTCGACAAGAAATAAAAACGCAACGGACAATATTGGATGACCTGCAATTTCAAAATGCATATAAAATTATAAAATAGCATTTTATAAAAAAAAATGAAAAAAATTTCTTTCGATCGATTTGAAAAAATCAGTTATTTTTCGATAAAAAATAGAACTTTTTGTATTCCTGCGAATTTCCCTTAAAATGCTTATTTACTGAGATAAAAAATTGTAAAATTCGCACTTAATAATTTTTTTATAATTCTTATGACTTTTTTTATCATTTACAAACATAATACCATTGTTCATAACTTTCCGTCTTACCCCAGATTAAAAAAAAAGACCAAAATCCGATATAAAGGTTCCGAGATATAGCTATTTTCTTCGCACTTCGCCGATTTAAATTCTCGAGATCAGTTTTTGACTACCGCCCGAGAAAATCGACGAATTTACACAATGTTTTTAGTAATTAAAAACAATTTTTTTAAATTTTAAATATACACTTCCAAAAATATAAGTACTTGACTATCGAATGCCGTAAAATTTATTTCTTAATATTTATAAACAATGTAACTGTGATTTTTTTAAAAAAAATTGTTAACTCGGTCCCTATTGGTCGTGGGATATTCTTTTTATTTTCAAATTTTTCGTTTTGAAATCAGCTTTTGGTATTTGTAAGTTACAAAATGATACGATGTACAGGGCGCGCACCAGCTCTAATTGTTTATAACAAAAAAAGTACCCTCTTTTTTTAAAGCAATAAACAAAGGGTTAAATGTTACTTTTTTTATTTGGTTCAAAAAAATCTTAAAAATATAAGTCTCAATGAAGAGAATGAGTCCTTATAGAAGTTAAAATGTTCATAGAAAAAAAAGTTAGAGCAATAAACATTTACGGTGTTGGGACAAACAATATTAAATATCTCAGCAACAAATTAACCAATTCAGTCTTGCAATGGCTTTTTGATTCAGAATAAAAAAACCTTGCTTTTAAAGCAATAATAATATGAAAAAAACTTTTTTCTAATAATTATTATCATTGCAAAAAAACGACATTTTTGACGGTTTTTCGCTATTTTTTAATAAACTAATTGACGAAATAAATCGCAGAATGGATCAAATTAAAGGTATTGTTAATGACGAAAAAAAAGTATTGAATACTTATTTCGCTAAAATCAGTATTGTTGCTTGTAGAAGCGAAAAACATGTTTTCACTAACTTTGGACCTTCCTAATTTGTTTATGCAAGTTTTTTTCGTGTGTAAAAGTATATAGGCATGCTAGTTTTATCTCTGCCTACAACTTAGTATACTTTTCATCCTGTAGCAAATTTACGTCGTAAAAGACCCATTTTTCTCCCTACAGACTGGACTATTTAGTTTCCGCCCAGTCACCGTCAACTTTTTTTTCTCAAATACGGACCTGCACTTTTTATCTAATTTTTGTATAGCATTTTATTTCCTGAATTCATACATGTATTACACCATTAAAAAATCAAAAATGAACTTTTGATTTTTTGAATGAATTTTTAACTATTTAGTATAAAAGCTTTTAAATACGGTCCTGTGCATTATCTGCAGTTAATAATTCCAAAGAATGTAAAGGAAACAATAGTATATTATTCAACGAGCTGTAATGTAGGTGAAGTTTACAACACGAGCCGCAGGCAAGTGCTGTAATTCATCAAGTTACTTAGTTATAGTTATACTGATTGTTTAAGTTCGTTTGTATTTTTTAACTTTGGAAGTACCTGTAAAAATGCGTTGATTTGACTGTACGAAAATCTATTGGTACTTACCTTACAGGATTCGGCGCTGCATTCGCTTTCATAGTTTGAAGTAGTACGAAACAAGCCAATAAAAATATAATTACAGGAACGTTGTTTCCAATGGTGCCAGTACTCTTCATATTTCTAGAACAAAAAATTTTCAACAAATTAATTGATTAATTAATTTTATATGTTCATGATTATAATTTTGCAGATATTTTCTATGATCAAATAAAAGCTTATATTAACGGTATATTTGCGTTTAGGATTTATTTCATGGAAACGTAGTTTCCGTTCCGCGATTTCTATACGTATAATGAGTGTAACTTGAGGATTAGTGGATTAGTATTAATGTTTTATACAAACATCAGATTTTTCTTAAAAACTTTGTAATTGTTCCTGCTTTTCCTTACATTACCAGGAATCTTTGAATCATTTAGAATATTTCATTTTATACTCTTTCTTTATAAGTTTAATAGCAAATAATATTTTTATCTATTTATGGTGTCACAAGAATTCACCGAAAAACAAACTCACCGAAAAAAAGTCACCGAAAATCGAAAAAAACAAGCGATCAGTTTGGTGCAATAAGACGTATCTCCATTTTACTATTCAAAATCGTCCAGTAGAATTGGATACAGGAAATCCGCCTGCAGATTTTCCACCTAATGGGAATCCATCTTTAGTCCAGGTAACGGGTTGCTTCGGGCGCCACCTTCCGTTTGTAGTGTGAACGCCACTTGTACCGGGCAGTGTCTATTATCTGCTATGTAAACCGATAGATGGCACAACAACCGCAAGATGTACTCTGAAAAGGTGTATTGTTTACAGATGGCGTTCTTCTGCCGTTTACAGATTTCTATGGATTTTCGATAACCTGATCTACAGATATTTCGTTTCGAAAGGTTAACAATACCAAGTCCTACTATTGACTGAGTTTTATGTCACTCCCTTCACCACTTTACCTATATCTAAAGGTCGCTGAACAGGTACTGTAGCTGGATCTGGTTCTCGGCTCGAGCTCCTCCAACTCTAACTGGGATTGCAACTGGTACTCGATCAGGCCGGTCTATAAGGTACTGTTTGTAAGAAGGACAGGTGCGAGTGTCTGCATCTGTCAGGCAGATGCTTAACTAGTATGAATGATCTTATAATCGAAGGACGGTCGCCTTTATCATAATTTTAAGTTAATTTTAATCCAATAGCGTGCGCGATATAGTTAATATATTTTAATTATCAAATAGTAATGAAAATAATACTGGAAATAAAGTAACTTCGTTACAAATCATTTTATGGTAATTATAGTATATATTCCGAAAAACCCACTATCTGTAATGGCGATACCCTTCCAGACTAATCTATAATCACTAATACTATTCCTGTAAGTTCCATTCAAGAATCCAGGGACATTACGTCAAGAAAAAAAAGATAGCAGCAACACAAACGTCCAATAAACACTCCTAACTAATTGGACAGGAACAAAAGAGTCCTTATAGCAGCAGACCAAAAAAGAAATTCCTTCAAACTAACAACGAAGATCCCACTGTTACGTTTTTTTTCTGTGCCACCCTGTATTTTCATTATTCTTCTGCTCAGTATATCTTAATTGAAGACTCGCTTGATATCCCTTCTTAATTTACTCGCGTCGTGTCTCAAGATCTCCTTCTCTTCTTAGTATTACTATAAAATATATCTTTCCCATGTTAACAATTCCCTATCTTTGTCTCTTCAGTCAAAACAATTGACTTCTGTATCGTCTGTGTCGCTTATTGAAAATTTCTTCTCTTCCCCTCGTTATATAGGGTAAGCTTTATTTATATTATATTATATTTTCACTTGGGTCCCCTGTTATCATTATTAATTATTTCAACGTTTTAACTTTTATTTACTGTTGTTTTTAATTCTTTTTTATGCCAGTATTTTTTTTTACAGAGCGAACCCTACAGTTCAGCAAAAATCTGTAATACAAAAAAAAGCATACACGAAGCAATTTTTATAATACAAAAAAAAATAGATTTTTTTCCTTTCATTATTTGCAAAAACTTAGCAGAATTCGTCTGAATACAATTTTTTATATTTTCTACCTGTTTCTTTCTAACAAATTTCTCCTGTGCCTTTGTTGTTCTATTATTCAGTACTAATTAAGTTACCCACACACAACAAACATTGCAATAAACTCTTGATGAAATAAATAATTTTACGTTGATCAAAAACAACATGAAAACGCATAATCAACAGATTTTTTTTCCTATTCAGTTGATAATCATATTTTCAGGTTCGAGGTAATTTTAAAGCGCAATCGAGAAAACGTCACTTATTTTTTAATAATCTCTTTTTAAAATCACAGAATGTGTCCAATTTCATGCGAGAGATTAAAACATTTCACATCTCCGTGCTGGAAAACTAAAACCAATTTTCATTTTACATGGCATATATGATTTCGTTATGGTTATGTATTTGCACACAAAATTGTTGTTTGTAACTGGCGCAGCGGGAAAATTGAAAGCAAATTATTAAATAGGTTAATTATTTAACGCACCTATGCGATCTGTTAATTATAATTTGTCATAAATGTAGGTTATTTTCCCACGGTCTAAAAGTACCTCATGGAATTACAGCAATTTTTGTTTTAAAAATTGTAATTATTTATTACAACTATGGCAACTATAGTAATATTAACTTTCCAAAGCTTTTAATTATTATTTCTATTTTCTTTATCTTTATCTATGTTTATTGTTATTTTTTCTTTATTCATTGATTTAATTCCTGATGTTGTTGATTTTTTTCTTAATTCTTGTATTATTTTTTATTCTTTTTAATAATAGTTAATACAAAATGTTTTAACGTTACAATTTGTGCGCCACTGACACAGAAAGATAAAAAGATGTTATGTATTTTAAATTTCCAAATGTAGCGGCACTGATTACATTATGAGAAATATCAGAAAATAAGTAGGTAGTAAAAGAAAAAGTTTTAAACGATAAAAAAAATCAAGTATTTTTCACCCCAATTGTTAAATTATATAGAAAACTTATTTAGGGGCAATTAATGATGATGAGATATTTTTTATTGATATTTAAATAGCATTGTTAATCTAATAATTTTATAAGTCGCTAATTACTGTACGTATGAAGTTTACGTTTAGGATTAGAAATGTCTTGTCAAATTAATAATTGCTAAGTTAAATTGTAAAGCTGCTGTTTGTATTTTACATTAATAAATATGGAAGATTTCTAGAATCCATCGTATATAAGACATTTTTATTGAAGTTCCCTCAAGCGTGCATATATTAAATTCAACCCAAAATCAGTATTCTGTATTTGAAATGGTTGAATTAATTTGTGGAAACGACGACAAATTGATTGCTCAGTAGAAATTCTCTTTATTCAACGGTTCACTGATAAATCCTATAAATTGATATCTATATATCTCGATGCTATTTATTAAATAAGTTTAGAAATTTAACTAAAACAATAGTTTAAAATTTATTCAATATTAAGTAAGAAACTTTTTAAACGACTAAATTACTCTTTCAATAAATAATATAAATGATTTCTTTCACTAAGCAAATTTCATAAAATAAGATTTCAAAAACAGAGAACTAATATGATTAAGGTGATTACAGCACCCGTCCTATTTTTCGATCCAAAATATCTCAAAAACTACTGAATAAAAATAAATAAAATTTTGGGACAATAAATAAGAGTAGATTATCTAGGGCATCAAGGAAGGAACAGAACAAAATACCTTACAATTTTTGAGAAAGAAAATGAAGAGGCACTAAATATTAAAATTTTTAAGAACCCATCCTTGAGTCACTAGATAATAAAATTTTAAATATGGTCCTAAAATTTTAATCCTCTGTGGCTACTCGTTGATTTTTAATGATTTTCCAAAATTTTCCAAAATATTGTAACTGATTGATGGCGCCCCCAAACGGATTGCGTTATAAGATATCCTTCGTAACAGTTGCTCCATTCATTAGAGGTGGAAGCAGTGCAGTGTGACCATACGTGGTAGAAATCTACTTTCGTGGTAGATTTTCGTCATTTTCAGGAAAGTTTTGGTAGGAAAGAAATCTGTGGTAGATTTTGGTAGATTCTGACCAGTGGCGGCTCGTGAACTTTTTAATAGAGGAGGCTGGACATAAAACGTTTTTGTAAAAATATACCCCATTCAGCCAATTAATTTAACCTTTGCGCAGCGGCAGTACCAGCTACTTTAGTGACAAAATTAATTGTTGCCCAGCAAGAAACGTGGTTTTGTTGCTGTTTCGTCAACCTGCCACGAAAAAAAAGGAACGTCTAATAATTCATCCTCTATATGATTTCGGAGGACATAAGTGATTGAATCGAGAATTTCGTTTTGTATTGTTTTTGAGGTGCCTCATAAAATCACGAAGCTTACCATCGTATTTAGTAGTATTTACAAAACAAATCTACCAAGAAATCAATGATTTTTTTTTAAATTTCGCGGTTGTCTTTAACTGTATTGTTATGATTTTCTATTTCGCGTGTACGAGCAGAATCATTAACATTAACAATATTTTGTTTACCGGTTAATTTAAACTTAATACTCGATGTAATATGTTCCTGCGATTTTTCATGTCTGTCCAGACCACGAGCTAAATTTTTCAAATCATTATAACCCAAGCGCCCCCAACATGAAGAATTATCAGTTGTAAATAATAAACAATACCAATATATAATTTATTGTGTACCTCAGATCCTGTTAACCATAAATATTTTTTATAATTGTCAGTATTAAATGATCGATTTTGATACTTACCTGACATCACTCTAATCCTGTTAAACCCGGTAAAGGCCGTTTATTTTTAAAAAACACTTTTTTGTCATATGTTAATCCACTAAATGGATTTTTTAAAAAGTCAGAAACTAAATCACTGGCACTCATTTTAAATTTTAATAATTTACCGAACAGCGAACAGACAAATTATTTCGCGTGGTGTCACTTAACAATTATTCCCGCTAATCATAAAACAAAACAAACATCCTCGCAATCCGCATGTGTGGTATTCCCCTGAAAGGAAGAAGACTAGCCTACTAAGACTGTTGCCATTTCATCTATTTTTTACGGTATTTAGCAATTGGACTGGTCGACAAACGGCAACTGTGTTGAGTAACACGTGTTTAAGGTTTGAGAGATGTACAGATTCGATTGAGTCTAGCCTCAGGTCCCCGTTGTCAGATTTAAAAATAATTACTGAGAACAGGGAATTAATTGTGAAATTTTAAAAAATATTAGAGAAACACTAAATAAAATGAATGATCAACAAAATATTTCTGGTGCTGTTTGCTGAATAAATTAATAAATTGGTGAGGAGGCTGAGCCTCCTAAGCCTCCTTCGAGGAGCCGCCACTGATTCTGACATCTTTCGGCGATTTCTATAATAGTCTTTCCTTCTAACTTCTAATGGTACAACCAATGTAAAACGCATGCAGTTTCCTTCCTCTCAATCACGCATGGCGCACTTAGGGCTAGGGGCGCTAGGGGGCAGTGCCGGACTGCCGGCAGTGGATGTCTGTGGGATTCTGGGGGACATCTGGGATTAATTAGTTAGGTTAGGAATTCTTATAGTCGTGCAGTTGTATCGTTTATTAAAAAAATAAATCGAAAATACAGAGCAGCATGGGAAGAAGATCCTGAATTTTCATCTTGGGTTACTAAATCCAAAGATAAAGATGAAGAAAACGCTCAGTGCAAAGCATGTAATTGCAAAATACTTCCTTTAAAGGAACACATGGCTAATACCAAACATAAAAAAAGATGCCTGGATTCTCAGGAACTAGCACAGTTTGTAAAATTCTTTTGTATTTCTTCGAATTATGTTTATACTAATTATTTAGTTATCGAGTGTCGCCCTCTTACGTTTTTTAACTGAGTTATTACATAGAAATCTGTAACTATGATATTTACGCTTAAGTAGATTTGTGGTAGATATCTAAAGTTGAGTTGGTAGTTTTTGGTAGATTTCTACTCAGAGTTGAGTTGGTAGTTTTTGGTAGATTTCTACTCAGTCTCGTGGTAGATTTGTTCCAAAAATTATGGTCACTGCTTAGCAGTGAAACCTATTATAACTTGTGTTACCGAGTGTCCGTGCGCAAATTGAGACGCAGCGTTGAGCGTAGGGCAGAGCAACATGGTTTTTTGTAATCTATTACCTTACCATCTATATGGGTAGGCAGCGCAGGTAAAAAAGAAAGGAATAAAGCGATTTAAATAAAATTTTATATATATAAATAAAACAGAGGGACCTCCTTTATCCCATACAAACTCACTGGTATACGGATACATTTCAATTAACTGTTTTGGGATATTTTTTGGCAAGATAAATTAACGACGAATATATGAATGAACAATAATAATTAATTTTTTTCCACTATTAGTATTAGAAGATGTCATTATTTATACTGTGTTCGAGTCGAAAACTTAAATTTTTTAATTTATTAAATATTCTCATTCAATTGTTTTGAGAAACTGCTTCTTTTACTACAATAAAATTATTTGATTATTATTATTGTTATATTTTTTAACTATTTTTATTTTGTTATTTGTAAATGGGTCATGGGCCACCCCCATAACTTTTAAACGGGTTTATGGATTTATATCAGATTTTGGTCGATTGTAATAGACCTATTTTGTTAACCCTTTAGCTGCGGCTGTCGTATATGAATGATTCGTAAAAACTCATCCCAAAAGAACAATTTTGTATTTTTTGGTATGTCCCTGAAAATTTTACATTTTTTACAAATTTTTCACAAATATAAATTTTTACGAATTTTACAATTTTCGATATATTTTAGAAATTGTTGAATATTTTGACATTTTTACTAATGGAAATTTTTGAAATTTTCGAAAAAAAAATGCATAGTTTCAAATTTGGAAATATTTTAGAAATTTTTGAATATTTTGACATTTTTACCATTTGAAATTTTTGAAATTTTCGATAATAAAATGCATAAATTCAAACTTATTTTAAATTTTTGAAATGTTTAAGAAATTTTTGAATATTTTGAAATTTTCACTATTTAAAATTTTTGAAGTTTTCAAAAAAACAATTACATAATTTCAATTTGTTTTTAAATTTTTATATACTTTGGAAATTTTCGAATATTTTGACATTTTTACCATTTCAAATTTTTGAAATTATCGAAAAAACATTACATAATTTTACTTTTTTTTAATTTTTGATATATTTTAGAAATTTTTGCATTTTTTACAAATTTTTCACAAATATAAATTTTTACGAATTTTACAATTTTCGATATATTTTAGAAATTGTTGAATATTTTGACATTTTTCTAATCGAAATTTTTGAAATTTTCGAAAAAAAAATGCATAGTTTCAAATTTGGAAATATTTTAGAAATTTTTGAATATTTTGACATTTTTACCATTTGAAATTTTTGAAATTTTCGATAATAAAATGCATAAATTCAAACTTATTTTAAATTTTTGAAATGTTTAAGAAATTTTTGAATATTTTGAAATTTTCACTATTTAAAATTTTTGAAGTTTTCAAAAAAAAAATTACATAATTTCAATTTGTTTTTAAATTTTTATATACTTTGGAAATTTTCGAATATTTTGCATTTTTACCATTTCAAATTTTTGAAATTATCGACAAAACATTACATAATTTTACTTTTTTTTTAATTTTTGATATATTTTAGAAATTTTTGCATTTTTTACAAATTTTTCACAAATATAAATTTTTACGAATTTTACAATTTTCGATATATTTTAGAAATTGTTGAATATTTTGACATTTTTACTAATGGAAATTTTTGAAATTTTCGAAAAAAAAATGCATAGTTTCAAATTTGGAAATATTTTAGAAATTTTTGAATATTTTGACATTTTTACCATTTGAAATTTTTGAAATTTTCGATAATAAAATGCATAAATTCAAACTTATTTTAAATTTTTGAAATGTTTAAGAAATTTTTGAATATTTTGAAATTTTCACTATTTAAAATTTTTGAAGTTTTCAAAAAAAAAATTACATAATTTCAATTTGTTTTTAAATTTTTATATACTTTGGAAATTTTCGAATATTTTGACATTTTTACCATTTCAAATTTTTGAAATTATCGAAAAAACATTACATAATTTTACTTTTTTTTTAATTTTTGATATATTTTAGAAATTTTTGCATTTTTTACAAATTTTTCACAAATATAAATTTTTACGAATTTTACAATTTTCGATATATTTTAGAAATTGTTGAATATTTTGACATTTTTACTAATTAAAATTTTTGAAATTTTCGAAAAAAAAATGCATAGTTTCAAATTTGGAAATATTTTAGAAATTTTTGAATATTTTGACATTTTTACCATTTGAAATTTTTGAAATTTTCGATAATAAAATGCATAAATTCAAACTTATTTTAAATTTTTGAAATGTTTAAGAAATTTTTGAATATTTTGAAATTTTTACTATTTAAAATTTTTGAAATTTTCGAAAAAAAAATGCATAGTTTCAAATTTGGAAATATTTTAGAAATTTTCGAATATTTTGACATTTTTACCATTTCAAATTTTTGAAATTATCGAAAAAACATTACATAATTTTACTTTTTTTTTAATTTTTGATATATTTTAGAAATTTTTGCATTTTTACTATTTGAAATTTTTGAAATTTTCGGAAAAAATTGCATAAATTCAATTTTTTTTTAAATTTTTGAATATTTTGACACACAATTTGAAATTTTTGAAATTTTCGAAAAATTTTTGAAATTATCGGAGTTTTTGAATTTTTCGATATTTTTGAAATTTTCGGAAAAAATTGCATAATTTCATTTTTTTTTAAAATTTTTGAATATTTTGGCACACAATTTGAAATTTTTGAAAAAAAATTTGAAATTATCGGAGTTTTTGAATTTTTCGATATTTTTATTTATTTTTTTTTAAATTTTGAAATTTCTTGATATATTTTCGAAATTTTTGAATTTATTAAAACTCAGCTTTGTTTTTAAATTTTTCAAAATTATTACAATCAAAATTAATATTTTTTTTATATTTTTCAACATTTTTGTGTCTAGAGCGTTTAGAGCTCCAAAATTTTGCCCGCAGTTGAAAGGGTTAAATAAAAATCGAATATGGCCGACATCCAGTTTGACCGAAAATGACATGAAAATTGGAAATTCAAATAGAACACCCGGTATATTTCTACATATTTAGATTCTACGACCTCAATCAAACACTTACAGGTCGACTGTCAAATGTCACTTAAGATGCCATTTTTATTTTATTTTTGATTTTTTTTTTTATCCTTCCTAGGTCTAAATTCATGATAATCAAACAAAAATTACCTAAAAGTTCCAAATTTTGTCAATTATTTATTTAAAAAAAATAACATTCCTCCTTTAATTGAGAAAGAGAAACATTTCTAAAAACAGTATTTTCCAAGAGTAGAAATTATTTCAACGTTGTTTTACAGTGGGTAAATAAAATCCTGAATCTGCATAGATTAAAACTACTTAGGTACCAATAAAATAATAATCTCGAATTTCTATTTCTATTCACCCGCACCCATACCCATCACTAGACCACCACCATCCAAACATTTTCGAGTATCGAAAAAGTTGAGACACGACGTTTTAGGCTACGTCAGCACTGCACAGGCCTCGGTCCATCTCTTTTCAAACTATGTGGGTGCTTCCGACGTTGAATTCACGAGTCGATGATGTATTCACCTTAAGAATTAATAAATGTTTGGAAAAATTTACTACGGCAGTCGACGTGTTAACATCGACCAATTATCGAAGGACCAACACAACATTGTTTAATTATTATTAACTATGAATCCATGTTTCAGGCAGTTCCATGAAATTCAATAAAAACAAGCAAATTAAAGTGAACTGTAAGGTTATTTTCTCACCCATAAAAGTGTATATTATTTTGTATAACAAAAAACACTATCAAAGTAATAGTTGTCACTGTATAAACTAATTATGTACAATAATGTGAAATCCCAGAAAATGCTATTTAACTTCGTTTTTAAAGAATAACTTGTTATTATAATGGACTAACCCATCTGAATGGTTAACCTAATGCTGCTGGTATCTATCGCTAGTGGTTAATTTTATTTAGCCGAATTATAAATTCCCCTGACTAACTTCGAGTCTGCTGAGAATTTGAACGAATCTCATTGGTTCAAATTTAGTGGTGCGAATTTGTGTCTGTCCGTTTGATTCGTTTACAAAAATAGAGCATATTTTTAAGATAATATTTTCCGTCTCGCATGAGATAACGCATTACTAATAAATATCGGATAATTCTAAGAATTGGAGTAATGTAGATATGCAAGCTGTGACTTGAATAAAAATATTTACAATTTATAAAAACGTAGTTTGTAAATGATATCGATATTAAATATTAAGTTTTGAATGTAATTTATATAAAAATGATCTTGTAAGAATGCAGGTCTAATTTGCTAGGTCACCAAAAACTTAACGATCAGAGGAATCAAAAAATTTCTAACCAGTAAACAATTAGTTGAACGTGGAACAATAAGAAAATAATAATAAA
Organism: Neocrepidodera transversa; assembly: GCA_963243735.1. Lineage (NCBI taxonomy): Eukaryota > Metazoa > Arthropoda > Insecta > Coleoptera > Chrysomelidae > Neocrepidodera > Neocrepidodera transversa. Next base: position 3,329,091 of record OY725347.1, on the reverse strand, counting down.
CCAATGGAGAATGGGGCAAATTCATTTGTAGTATATGAAAATATAATTAAAATTATTCACAAAAATATACTTGGCTAACTTTGAAACACTACGATTACTAAGAAATAAATTTTCAAAATTTTTAAATGACGTCAGCTACATTAATTAGTTAAAGTAATGTAGATGGCACGACAAGGTATAATTTACAGTTATCTGTCGAGTATTACTAAACTTTGACTATTAAAAAAAAAATAGAAGAAAAAAGCAAAACCCATAGGTGATGTTATACTGAAAAGTGAAAAATAAAACGCTGTGACTGCTTAATAAATTTTGATAATATTTCTGTCACTTTGTTATTTTCGTAATGCGTATATATTATATGGTTTCAGTGTATAAGGGCCGGAGTTTGATTCCCAGTATGGCCAACTTTTTTATGTTTTGATAATTTTTTTTAGCTTCCTAAAAACCACATAAACATGGTCATTGGTAACCGGTTTGATTTGTACAGTTAGTCTATTTATGGGTAACCTAAATATCATTTAATTATAGTAATAAACTTTGTCTCATTTAATTTTTATTTATATTATTTATAATTATTTTATAGAGAGAGAAAGTTTTTTATATTTTCCCGTTTTTTGTCATTTTTCTGATTTTTTTTCGAATTTTTCTAATTTTTCCTCATTTTTTCCTATTGTTCTGTTTTTTTCTTTTGTATTCTTATTTTTCTTCTTCCTCTGACTTTTTGTGATTATTTGCGTTTTTTCTGCTATTTTCTTGGAATTTTGTTAATTCGTTCAGTTTTTTAATTTTTTTTTCATTTTTTTTTTCGTTACAATTTTTTCTGTTTTTTTCGTTGTTCTTTGTGTTTTTTTTTCGTTGATTTGCGTTTTATTACATCATTTTTTTTTGCGATTCTTAGAGCGCCGTTTTTTCCGTATTTTACAATTTTATTTTTCATTTTTTCTAATATATTTATTTAAATTTGTTTTCTGTTTTTCTTATTACTCCGATTTTTTTCTCGTCTTTTTCACATTTTTCTGATTTTTTTCCATTTTTTTTTGATTTTTTCTCATTTTTCCCCTTTAATTTTTGCCATTATTTGCAGAGAGAAAAAGTTTTTTATATTTTTTCGTTTTTTTTTTCTCATTTTTATGATTTTCTGTGTGTTTTTTTTTTGTTTTTTTTTTTCTAATTTTTCCTCATTTTTTGCCATTGTTCTGTTTTTTTTCTATTTCTTTCTTTTGTTTTCTCATTTTTTCTTATTCCTGTTTATTTGCTATTTTTTGCCGTTTTCTTGAATTTTATTGCGATTGTTTTTTAATTCATTCGATTTTTTCATTTTTTTTTTAAATTTTTTTTTTATCGTTACAATGTTTGTGGTTTTTTGGTTGTTCTTTTTTTTTCTTTTGTTTTGCGTTTCTTTACCTCGTTTTTTGCCATTTTTACAATTTTATTTTTCATTTTTGCCAATATTTTTGTTCAAATTTGTTTTCTGTTTTTCTTATTACACCGTTTTTTTCTGATTTTTTGGGTTGTCAAATTTTTTTCTCGTTTTTTCTTATTTTCCTGATTTTTCGTTTTTTTTTGTCGATTATTCTCATTTACCACATTTTTCATCATTGTTGTTTTTTTTTCTATTTTTTTCTTATTGCTTTAATTTTTTTGCGATTATTTGCGTTTTTTTTTCTATTTTTTTGAAATGTTGTTGATGTTTTTTTGCAATTTATTTCAATTCTTTTGAATTTTTAATTTTTTTACTGTTACAATTGTTTCCGGTTTTTTGTTTTTTTTCTTGAAATTTTTTGTGTTTTCTTTTGCGATATGTTTAGATTTCTTACGTTTTTCTGCGTCATTTTTGTTGCGACTTTTAGCGTTTGATTTTATCGTTTTTTTTTCAATTTTTCTCATTTTTATTTAATTTTTTTCCGATGTTTTCTATTTTTTTTCTCCAAAATTAATGTTTATTAGATTTCGCTTTTTTATCTTCTTTAAAACTACATAAAAATAGTGACTGGTAATCAGTCTCATTTATACAGTAAAGTGCCTTTTAACTTAATTTTTTTTTTCAAAGTTCGAGATGTAAAAATTAGATGGTTTATTTTATTTTCCGATCTACGATATAAACAAGTACATCCGATGTACTGTTAGTCACGGCGAAAATAAAAACAATACAATTTTCTTCTTTTCTCATATTTACATCTGGCCTCTATTTAATAAGGAATTCAGTTCGTATATACTGCCATCTCTTAACAGTATTATCAATTAATGTAGATATTTTTAATGTATTTTTTTTTAAATAAAATATAGGTTTGAAAAATTTATAAATATTTTTTCTAGGCATATTTGATAACAGAACTTTTTGTATGTCTGTTTGTTAATAAAAATTATCATTTAGTTTAGTAAAATTAATGACAAAAATTCAATAGAGGAAGGGGTCAAACTAACAAAATTTTAATAATAAATGATGCATCGTTTTTCATTTTTTTCTTAAATAAATGTTCTGGCGTAGATTAAAATTTAATATTAGTACTGTGTATATAGTAATTATATAATGAATTTACACCCAGCGCATTCGCGCCCCCACCCCAAATTTCGGGATACAGAGTTTTCCCAGACATGTGAGATAGCAATTTTTTTCCAAATTTCAAAAAAATCTCTAGAGCCATTCTCGAGATAGCTGAAACGTCAGACATACGTACAAATTGAAATATGAATATGGATAAATGAATAACAAGAAAGAATGCGTTAAAAAAATTAAATTCACATCCATAAATAATACTTATATCGGTTTTAAAAATATTAGAAAAATGAAATGTCTAATGGTAAAATTAGTCACGTTTATTTTAAGGGTTGAATTCAGTCCCAATTATATTTATGGCTTCTTTCAGTATGTCAATTCAGTTCCGGGTGATTTTATATCAATTTTTTAAAATAACGTTTGGTCTTTGAATTATTTTTCTTTTAAATACGGACCTGTACTTTTTATTTAGTCTACTTAATTTCGTTTTAAACTTAATTTCCGAAATTTCTAGGATGTTTAGAATTTCCAGGATTTCTGGGATTTCTAGGATTTTCAGGATTTCTAGGATTTTCAGGATTTCTAGGATTTTCAGGATTTCTAGGATTTTCAGGATTTCTAGGATTTTCAGGATTTCTAGGATTTTCAGGATTTCTAGGATTTTCAGGATTTCTAAGAATTCAAGGATTTTTAGTATTTCTAGGATTTCCCGGATTTCCAGAATTTACAGGATTTCCAAATGTATTAAAGGGACAAATCTCTAGTTAAAATGACTAACCCTAAGTTTTATTCATTCCCGGAAATTAAAAAATTTACATTTAAAATAAGAAAATAATAAGAATTTACTTTTTCATTTTAAGTCTTTGAAATCCTTATTTTTTAAGTATGTAGAATTCGAATTTGGAATCAAAATTTAAAAATTAAAAAAATGCTGCATACATAATAATAATAATAATAATAATAATAATAATAATAATAATAATAATAATAATAATATTTATTGATCCTTTCAGACATTTACAAATGTATAGGACAAGTCACATAAGAGTATAAATAAATAAAATAAAATAAATAAATAAATAAATAAATAAAATATAAGACATATTAAAATTGTTAAAAACATGTATAAATGGAACATTTCAAAAAAATTATAAGTGAACATGTTTATTTAAAAAATATTCGTGGACAGTGTAGTAACATTTGTTCAATAAAAGGTTTTTTATTTTATTTTTAAACATAACAGTATTTAATTTTTTAATATTTTCAGGAAGATGATTATAAAGTTTTAATCCTGCATATGGAATGCCATTTTCGAATTTTGTAGTTTTATGTTTGGGTAGTATCAATAAATTGCTGTATCTAGTTTGGTATTGATGTATGCTAGAATTACTGAGGAATTTTGAAAGATTTTCCTTTATATACAGTAGGTTTCTATATATGTAGATGCAGGGAAAAGGCATAATTTTTTTGTCAATAAAAATAGGCCTGCAAGAATCTCTATAATTTAAATCAAATATGGATTGGATTATTTTTTTTTTTTGAGCTATAAACACTCTGTTATTTTCAGTAGCATTGCCCCATAATACACCATTGTACAACAACTGACTGTGAATTAAAGCATAGTAAATATTAATAAGTGCTTCTAGAGGCATTGATTGTTTAATTTTGGAAAGTGCATAATAGGATTTATTAAGTTTTTTTACTGTCTCGTTAATATGTCCACTCCATCTTAGATTATTGTCAACATATATTCCTAAAAATTTTGTACATTTAGTAGATTTTATTTCAGTGTTATCAATGTTAAGTTGCAGAGATACATCTTCTATACAATTCATAGAATGAAAATACAAACATTCAGTTTTACTCAAGTTGACTATTAACCCATTTTCTCTGCACCAAGTGACAAAGCATTGAACCAGATTCGTGGTTACTGTTTGGAGTTCATCGCGGGTTCCTGCTGATATTGCCATAGATATGTCATCCGCAAAAAGGGATACAACAATTGCTTTAATATTACTCGGTAAATCGTTTATAAATAGAAGAAAAATTAACGGTCCCAGCACAAACCAATGAGGAACCTCAATATTTATATTGTGAAGTTGGGAAGCTTCCTTACCAATTTTTACTTGAATTTGTCTATCAGTTAGGTAATTAATTACCCAGTTTAAAAAATCACCGCGAAATCCCAAATTATACAGTTTGCTCTCAATGAATTTAATATTTAGACAATCAAATGCTCGTGACAAATCAAAGAAAACTCCTGCAACTTGTTTGCCCGCATCTAACTCCTTATAAATATTTTCCATAAGGCTGCAAGCAGCTGACTGCGTTGATCTGCCTGATCTAAACCCATGTTGTGACTCATCTAACAATTGAAATTTGTTTAAAAAATTAAAAATTCTGTTGTATACAACTCTCTCAAATATCTTTGAAATAACGCTCAAAATTGATATGGGCCTATAGTTTCTCATATTTTCAACATCACCTTTTTTAAATATAGGTATGACTGTTGCAATTTTTAAAAAACTTGGAAATTTAGTGCTGGAAATCGATAAGTTTATTAAGTGAGTGATATGAGGAAATATTGTAGTATTTACTGTTTTTAATAATTTTGCAGAAATATTGTCCAATCCGGTAGATTTTTTGTTTCTTAAATTTATTATAACCTTGTTAAATTCGACAGGTTTAAAGAAAAATGTATTTTCAGACATCTTGCAAACAGTACATGAACTTGGCCTAGTATTTCCGTAATATTCATTCAACGTACTTTCAGTTATATTAACAAAATAATTAGCAAACGATTCTGCCACCTTATATGAGTCAGTTAGTACCGAACCATCAATATTAAGTGTTATACTTTTAGTATTATTTATTCTACCCGTTTCACTGTTTGCGATGTTCCAAACTGTCTTCGATTTGTTGCTTGATTTATCAATCAAATTTTTATAATGATTAGCTTTGGATTCTCTTAGCAGTGTTATGTATTGTAATTTTGCTGTCTTGTAAACTATTTGGGAATCATTGTCATTTATAGTTTTACATAACCAGTAGAGATTTTTAAGATCTTTACTGGCATTCTTAACCTCGGAAGTAATCCAGGTTGATTTTTGTTTTTTCGTTCCTGGGTAGTATAATTTTTGGGTACAACATTTGTCTAAAGTATAATTAAAAATATTTAAAAATCTTTCTATGTCGACTGAACTATACATTTCATCGAAATTAGTATTAGATAATGCATGAGAAAATTGGTCGAGGTTTTCTTGTGAAAGATTTCGGTAATACGATGATGGAGTAGTTGTTATTGCATTTTTATTGACTGCTGGGATCCGACAAGTTAAAATAAATATTCTGTGGTCACTTAAACCCGCTTCAAAAACCTGAGTAGTACAAAAACTACTGTTTATATTTGTCAAAATATAGTCAACTTTAGTAGAACTAGTTTGTCCCAATTTATTAGTACAGACTCTTGTAGGTGTAAGAGACGTATCTACTAAATTATAACAGAGTAGGAGCTCCTGCAGTAACATTTTGTGTGTTGTATTTACAAGATAGTCAACATTTAGATCACCACATAGGAAAATACTCAAGTTTAGATTACTAACAAATTCTAAAATGGCATTAAATTGCAATATAAATAACTCAAAACTTCCTGATGGTGGTCTATAAATGCTTAAAACACATACTTTTGTATTTCTACATATAACTTTTATGGCACTACACTCACATTGCATTTCTATTGATATATGACCCACGTTAAGTTCACGAACTTTCAAATCTGTTTTCGCATATACCATGACAGACAGATTTATGGAATTCAATAACAATTTTTTTTTAATTCGTAAATCACACAAGAAACTATTACTAAATATGATGATTAATATATGAAAATCAAGTGTTAAAGAGAAAGAAACTCCGACATTTAGAAAAAATAAACTGAATTTAAAAATCAGGACCGTCAGACATCTATTCATGGCTTTTTACTAGATTAAACACGGAATTTATTTTAACAGAAATAGTTATTTTAACCAAAATCGTAAAGATATATAGAATTGGTATTTTATAAAAAAAAAAACGAAAATGTAATTTTTAAATCTTTTCATTTATAATTAAAGAATAGTTATTGTCCTGTTCCCTTCTAAAAAATCCAATTCTCTATGCGACCTTATAACATGAGAACGACCCAACATTTTTAAGCGCTGAAAACCAAATTAAAGAGAAAAGATCAAAGTAGAGCTCAATTTTCCGTATTTTATCACTGTGATGTTTTTAGCCAAAAAAAAAGAAAGGTTAGCATATTTTTCTCCGATTTGGGACATCTGACATTTAAGATTTAAGTAAAATTAGTTTTGATAGCCTTGAAAACCGTAACCAAAAATATATAAAATAATAATATAAAATAACATAAGTTCGTCATAACAATCACGTTTATCTAAGTTTAAATCGCTTACTCACCAGTGACGTAGCAAAATTCATACAATAAGAGGAAAACTAAATTACTGTCCATTACATATCTATATAAAAGGATTATACGTTTAAATTGCAAATTTAGTATATTTATAACAAATTGGTGCATGTCACTGTCATTCGCTAAGAAAAAGCACTTATATATCACCGACAAACGTCATGGCAACAACGACAACAACGGCGAGACATGAGTGTTTTCTTGACTCACATAATTATCACACTTTAGCATAACAAACGTTAGTCGTACAAATGAATTACGCTTATATGTATTAGAGAGAGACGGATATTAAAAACTATGTTGTGGAAAATGACTATTCAACACTATAATACATCCTCTTTTTTTCCAATACAAATTGTATTGAGTATGGCATTGTATATTCATTCATTCGATCGCGATTGTATTTAAAAAATTCAATTCATCAATTATTTCCGCAAACCCTCGATGTCAAGTTATTTAAAAAGATGATGAAAAATGGACGAAAATCGTTTTGGTTGTTCAAATATTAACTAAATAATTTAAAGGGTGCAAGAAAGTGTGCCGACAGATACGATAAAGTCTGTATCTGAACACGTCCAGTGCTGCTAAAATTTTTGGTTGTTTCAATATTATTTATAATATTTTATAAAATTTATAACAGAATGTTTTATCCAATTATTAAATGAGCGTCTAAAAGCTCTTCAGAATTAAAACAGTTGTATCTTCATAAAAAAATAAGTTTCGCAGTTCTATAAAAATTGCGTGGTCCTTCGCAAGTCTCTTCATGTTCCATTTGAGATTAATTAAATCGTTTCTCTGGGTGTATTTATACTGGAGAAAACTAATATGTTGTTTGTTTTTTGTTGTAAATTAATTGGACTTCTGCATGGCCTTCAAAATTGACCCTTTATATTTTGTAAAATCCGTTCGCTTCGCTCACTTTTTTTGTCAAATAAAATTAATCTTTTCAAAATTGGTTACAAAAATAATTGTTAAAAGTTTTCTCTTCCAAATATTTCACAAACAATTTGTTTTGCTTATTAATAATAATGTTATTTACTTTTACGTTCCCGGTCCCATCAAAGGGAAAGTATAGTGATCGAGCAAAAAAAATTCAAGATATCGATGGAAATATCCATTTTGATTGTCCCAAAAGAAGATTAATACCGTTTCCAGCGTATGGTCTGTCTGTGTGTCTATGTTTCTGTGTGTAATCTTCCACGATAACTGCCGAACTGTTTTACCAATCATACTGAAATTTAGTATGAAGGGTCGGTGACATTGATTGAAGACACATGAAAGATTTTTTGTCTTTTTTTTTAATTTTAAGGAAAAACAAATGAACTTCAGTACAAAATGTTGTAGTGCAAAGTTTTAGAGCATAAAATTTCCTACAATTTTTGTATCAAACTTTTTCCAGAATTTCCAATAATTGCGCCACTAGAGGGCGCGCAAAAAATATGCATCTAGGTTTTCCGAAGTTTTTCCAAATTTTGAAGACAAACAATGCACTTTAGTGGAACATTTTCTAATGCAAAGTTGTAGAGCACCAAATTTTCTTTAACTTTTACATTTAACTTTTTTTCTGATTCCTCATAGTTTTGCCGCTAGATGGCGAAAAATATACATATTTAGGCTTTTTCCATTTTTTTTTAATTTTGAAGGCAAATAATGGGCTTTAGTGCAAAATATTCAAGTGCAAACTTGTACACCTACAATTTTTGTATCGAACTTTTCCAGAATTCCCAATAGTTTTCACCCATGATTTTAGAAAATACTAATTGTAGCAGTATGCTATATAATGTGCGCATGCGCCCGCTTATGTCAAAATTAGTGTAATGCTTAGTATTTTGTAATTAAAATAATCCTATTCTCTATAGCCGAGTCGGGGTGACACAGCCGATTTTTTAATGTGTATTTACTTTTTTATATTGTATTTCATTATATTTAAATGAATAGATATTTATTTTTAATTAATTAATAACACAATGATTTTTTCAAAGTTAATATTTATTTAGTGGTAAAATTTATACTTTTATTTATTGGCAATTAACTTTCATCAATTTTTGATTTGGTTATTTGAAAAATATTTATTAAAATGCTAAAATCCAATTCCCATTGTATTTAATTAAGGATCATAAATTACTAGAAAATAATGGTTTTTAACAAGATTATGTCTATTTTTATTATTCAAAAAAAAATTAATGTTCAATGATATTTTCATATGTTATTGTATTATATTTTATAAAACTACTATTTATAAAACATTATATTTGTAATGCAATTGCAGATTTACTAAAAATTAAATCGTAAACAGGGACTAGATTATTTAGAGTTTATCATTAACTTTTGATAATGCTAACATAGTTAGCAAAACGTACGCCCATTGTTTCTTAAGCAAGTGTAGTTTTATTAGTGGTACATCCTTAAGTTTTTCAATTGTCAAATTAATTTTTAAAAAAATTATTGAATTCAATTAAAATACAAATTTATTAGATGTTAACAAATATGTGAATCTAATTTACTTTTAATCAATCCAATACGGCGGATTATCAAGATGCTGATTTACCATTGTCAGCACAACCTACACTATGCTCTTTAAATGTGCGACGTCGAGGTTAATGTATTTAATAACTATATAAATTTTTTATAATATTATTTTTGTGGAATCTGGTGATTTAAAGACGTAAAAAATGGATTTTTTACCCGATTATAATACTTTCATACCTTACGTTTGCCAAAATATCAAGTGTTGTACATCGTTAGAATTAACCACGCTTCACAAGTCAATAGAAAAATGCATAGAGTGGTGCTATTGGAATAATTGAAGTTAGGGGGTGGTTTCTAAGGGGTAGTTTAACGGAAGTTAAATTTGACAGAACACCCTCAAAGACATATAAGTTTGAATTAATTATAAGTACAATTTTTTTTCATTTTTTTTTTATACAGCTTATCCGAGATATTGGCTGTATGAAAAAATCTGGGACACCTGGTATATGGTATATATAGCGAGAAAATAAGAAATATAAATAAAGGTCATTAGATCACTATCAGTAGTTATCATCCAGTGTCCAATGAACGAGTTAGTTAATCTCAAAATAGACATAAAAAGACTTGAAGGACCACTCAATTTTTAGATAATTGCTACGCTTATTTTAAAACAAAAATACAACTAATTTTAATACTTAATAGCTTTTATATGCTTGTTTATTGGTAACAAAATATTTATTTACACAATTTCAATAACGCAAATTTATATTTTTATAAATTTAAAAAAAAAATTACATATTATTAACGGCGCTTTGTTAGTTAGCGCGCATTTATTGTTTTTCTCATTAGAGCACATTGAGAATTAACAATGAACTGAATTTTTTAGCGGTCTTTTGTTTTAATCACCACTTTTATAAAAACCGTTAAATGTCTGGCTAACAAGTGATATGAAATATTTGTAAGTTAAGATTCGTAATATGCACAATTTTCGATAAAATATTTATTGCAGCGTACAAAAAGGAAAGAGATAATCGTGTTAAAATCGATAAAATATTTTACAATGACATAGTAATATACAAATCAAGATATGATGAGATGTTTTAATTTATATTCTTTTGTTTTTGTCCAATTAATAATGGACTTTTTTTAAAAAATTACTTCATTTGTTAATTGTCAAGGTCAAGGACTATATAGAGAACCCAAAACTAATAAAAAATATTGGGTTAAAATTAATACCGAATCAATAAGAATAACAATTTTTATGTGAGTAAAAGTGATTAAGTTATTCTGAGCCCCTCCAATAGATATACCCGATGTATGTTTGCATAGTAATCAGAAATATATATATATCCTATCAAAACAGATCCTATAAAAATTTATATAATGTCATAAAGGATCAGTTAAGAGGAAAATAGATATTAAATCTTTTTATAGATTTTATTTATAGATTTTGAAATAACTATTTGACAAGTAATCGAAACTTTATTAAAAATTTTGCTACCTATAAGTTGTAAAAGAATCTAATCTTAGGTGATCAACGAGTAAATCTGAAAACAACTCTTGAGTAATACTTAAACAAATCTTGTATAAAAATATGAAGAAACCAGGATTATTTTAACAAGCTATAACTTGAAAAAACATCGTGAGAAAATGGTAATTTTGAAAAACCTCGAGTAATTCTTGAAAAAATTTTGATTGAAACTTAAAAAAATATTCATTATGTTGAATATATAGGATGTAACAAAAATATATCTTGAAACTGACATTTTTATATAAAAGTGTTTGAAAAATTCTTGATAATCCATCAGACAATAGTTGAAAATTTATTAGGAAATCTTTATAAAGTTTTTGAAGCTGGAAAAATCCTTAAAAATTTCTTGAAAAATTCATAAATTATCCTTGCAAAATCTTTGAAAATTCTTTAAATCAAAAAACCCTTAAACAATTTTAAACCATCATTAAAAAAATCTGAAAATTTCGTAAAAATCCTTGAAAATTTTTGAAGAATTCTCATTAAAAATCATGAAAAAAATAATAAAAGACTTGAAAAATCCTTGCAAAAGTTCCTTTAAAAAATCGTTGTAAAATCTTTAAAAATTTCAAACTTCCTTAAAAAAATTTGTTCCTGAATTATTTTTGACAAATTTGTAAAAAATTCTTCAAAATTCTTGAAGCTTATTAAAAATCTTGAAAAAATAATAAAAGACTTGTGAAAAATCCTTGCAAAGTTTCTTTTAAAAATCGTTGAAAAATCCTTAAAAATTTAAACTTTCTTAAAAAATCTATTCCTGAATAATTCTTGATAAATTCGTAAAAACATTTTGAAAATTCCTGAAGCTTATTAAAAATCTTGAAAAAATAATAAAAGACTTGTGAAAAATCCTTGCAAAGTTCCTTTTAAAAATCGTTGAAAAAACTTTAAAAATTTCAAACATTCTTAAAAAATTTGTTCCTGAATTATCCCTGATAAATTTGTAAAAAATTCTTGAAAATTTCTGAAGCTTATTAAAAATCTTGAAAAAATAATAAAAGACTTGTGAAAAATCCTTGCAAAGTTCCTTTTAAAAATCTTGAAAAATCCTTAAAAATTTAAACTTTCTTAAAAAATCTATTCCTGAATAATTCTTGATAAATTCGTAAAAACATTTTGAAAATTCCTGAAGCTTATTAAAAATCTTGAAAAAATAATAAAAGACTTGTGAAAAATCCTTGCAAAGTTCCTTTTAAAAATCGTTGAAAAAACTTTAAAAATTTCAAACATTCTTAAAAAATTTGTTCCTGAATTATCCCTGATAAATTTGTAAAAAATTCTTGAAAATTTCTGAAGCTTATTAAAAATCTTGAAAAAATAATAAAAGACTTGTGAAAAATCCTTGCAAAGTTCCTTTTAAAAATCTTGAAAAATCCTTAAAAATTTAAACTTTCTTAAAAAATCTATTCCTGAATAATTCTTGATAAATTCGTAAAAACATTTTGAAAATTCCTGAAGCTTATTAAAAATCTTGAAAAAATAATAAAAGACTTGTGAAAAATCCTTGCAAAGTTCCTTTTAAAAATCGTTGAAAAAACTTTAAAAATTTCAAACATTCTTAAAAAATTTGTTCCTGAATTATCCCTGATAAATTTGTAAAAAATTCTTGAAAATTTCTGAAGCTTATTAAAAATCTTGAAAAAATAATAAAAGACTTGTGAAAAATCCTTGCAAAGTTCCTTTTAAAAATCTTGAAAAATCCTTAAAAATTTAAACTTTCTTAAAAAATCTATTCCTGAATAATTCTTGATAAATTCGTAAAAACATTTTGAAAATTCCTGAAGCTTATTAAAAATCTTGAAAAAATAATAAAAGACTTGTGAAAAATCCTTGCAAAGTTCCTTTTAAAAATCGTTGAAAAAACTTTAAAAATTTCAAACATTCTTAAAAAATTTGTTCCTGAATTATCCCTGATAAATTTGTAAAAAATTCTTGAAAATTTCTGAAGCTTATTAAAAATCTTGAAAAAATAATAAAAGACTTGTGAAAAATCCTTGCAAAGTTCCTTTTAAAAATCTTGAAAAATCCTTAAAAATTTAAACTTTCTTAAAAAATCTATTCCTGAATAATTCTTAACAAATTCATAAAAAATTCTTGAAAATTCCTGAAGAATTTTTATTAAAAATCTTGAAAGAATAATGAAAGACATGAAAAATTATTGCAAAGTTCCTTTTAAAAATCGTTGAAAAATCCTTAAAACTTCAAACTTTCTTAAAAAATCTATTCCTGAATAATTCTTGATAAATTCTTGATAATTCCCAAAGTTTATTAAAAATCTTAAAAAAATAATAAAAGACTTGAAAAATCCTTGCAAATTGTAAAGTTTCTTTTAAAAATCGTTGGAAAATTCTTAAAAAATGAAACTTTCTTAAAAAATCTATTCCTGAATAATTCTTGACAAATCATAAAAAAACCTTTAAAATTCCTTAAAAATCTTAAATAGTAAAAATAGACTAATAATACTAAACCTTAAAAAATCGTTCTTAAAATTTTTTTGAAAAATCCATAAATTTATTAACAAAAAATTCTTGAAAATTATTTTTAAAAATCGTTGTAAATCCTTAAAAATTAAAACTTTCGTAGAAAATCTATTTCTGAATAATTCTTGACAAATTCGTAAAAAAATTCCTGAAAAATTCTTATTAAAAAAGACTTGAAAAATCCTTGTAAAATTCCTTTTAAAAATCGTTGAAAAATCCTTAAAAATTGAAACTATCTTTAAAAAATCTATTCCTGAATAATTCTGAGAAAAATCCTTGAAAATTCCTGAAGAATTCTTCATGAAAAAATTAATAAAAGACTGAAAAATCCTTGCAAAATTATTTTTTTAACTCGTTGGAAAATCCTTAAAAATTCAAACTTTCTTAAAAAATCTATTCCTGTGCTTGATAAATTCTTGAAAATTCCTGGAGTTTATTAAAAATCTTGAAAAAATAATAAAATCCTTGCAAAATTCCTTTTTAAAATCGTTGAAAAATCCTTAAAAATTAAAACTTTTTAAAAAAATCTATTGAATAATTCTTGACAAATTCGTCAAGAATTCTTAAAAATTCCTGAAAATTGTTTGAAAAAATCTTGAAAAAATAATAAAAAACTCGAAAAATCCTTGCAAAATTCCTTTTTAAAATCGTTGAAAAACCTTAAAAATTTAAACTTTCTTAAAAAATCTATTCCTGAATAATTCTTGATAAATTCGTAAAAACATTTTGAAAATTGAAAAAATCTTGAAAATTGAAACTATCTTAAAAAATTTATAAAACATTCCTGAATAATTCTTGACAAATTCAAGAAAAATCCTTGAAAATTCCTGAAGAATTCTTAATAAAATTCATGAAAAAATTAATAAAAATCATTGCACAGTTTCTTTTAAAAATCGTTGAAAAACCCTTAAAAATTGAAATTTTCTTTAAAAAATCTATTCTTGAATAATTCTTGACAAATTCGTAAATAATTCTTAAAAATTCCTGAAAAATTCTTATTAAAAATCTTGAAAAAATAACAAAAGACTTGAAAAATCCTTGCAAAATTCCTTTTTAAAATCATTGAAAAAATCTTGAAAATTGAAACTATCTTAAAAAATTTATAAAACATTCCTGAATAATTCTTGACAAATTCAAGAAAAATCCTTGAAAATTCTTGAAGAATTATTATTAAAATTCATGAAAAAATTAATAAAAGACTTGAAAAATCATTCCAACGTTCCTTTTAAAAATTAAACTTAAAAAAAAAAATGTATTCCTGAATAATTCTTGACAAATTCGTAAAAAATTCTTGAAAATTCCTGAAAAATTCTTATTATAAATCTTGAAAAAATAATAAAAATAATTTCAAATTTCGTATTAAAAATCGAAGATCTCTAAAAAATGAAACTTTCTTAAAAAACCTATTCTATATTGTTCAAAATACCTGAATTTCGAATAAATTACCCGGAAACTTCAACGCTGATAATTTTTATATATTTTAAAAACTAATAGTTTTTTTTGTTTTTTATTTTTTTATATTTATATATTTTGTTTCGTGTATATTTTACGATAAAAAAATAAAAATACTTGGCAAATAGTTATTTTCCCAACAAGTGCGGAAAGTTATACTTTTCCGCACGCAATTGCAGTTGCTCGAACGACGCAAAGCTGAGTTCGGGCATGCAATTAAGTGGGGAAAAGATACTTTACGCAAGTGTTAGGAACAATATTTTTTCTACAAGCGCCTAGAATAAAAAAAAATTTAGCAAAAATAATTTTTTTTGTCATTAAACAAAAATTTCTATTAGTGCTTCTTAATAAATAAAACATTAGGCTGAAATTCATAGTAACCAAGCAAGAATTAATTTTTTAATCATTTTAGCATTTATAAAATCAGTGCGAAAAGTAACTTTTCCGCATTAGTGCGGAAAAGTACAACTTTCCGCACTCAAATGCGTGCGGAAAAGTATACTTTTCCGCACGCTTGTAGAAAAACTATCTATAAGAAATATCAATAATTCACGTTATCGTAAAGTTTAGCGATATTTTTTAATCGTGTTTAAATAAAATAATAAAGATATTTAGTCTATTTATTTAGGCACTTACGCTTTTTACGAAAGTTCTCAAAATGTCAAAATATTCGATTTTCCGTATTAAAACAACAAAATATTGGAAGATAACGATAAACATTGAACTCCAAATCCTGTGAAAACTGTGAAAAATAAATTAATAAAAATAAGCTAACAATACCTTGAAAATTTGAATTAAAATAATTATTTTTTCATAAATTTAGGAACCACGTTTTGTCTTATTTTTGATCCCCCCTTTCTTTCTGGACAAAAATCTATTTAAGTATTTTTTTTGTTATTGTTTATTAAACTACGACGTTTTATTTTTTATCATTTGTCATAAAATTTAATTGCGTAAGGAAATTGGTTCACCACATGCATATCAAAAATTTATTATATTGTTAACTTAATAATCATATTATCATCGTCTATAATATATCTATAAACCACATTGTTAAAAATATTTATTTTTTTCAATTTTAGTACAGATATAGAAAATAAATTAAAAGCGTCCAGTATATGTAATAATTTTTATAATATTTTATAATATATATAAGTAAAAAAATAATGATGATATAAATAAATAAATTGTATCACTTTCTTGAAATAATTAAAAATATATATAGTAAATATCTGAAAAACCTCGTGAATATTTTCCGTTTGTGCCATCCCTGACGAGGTGCGGATTTTGTTTATTTTACGCAGACATTGTCTTGCAATCTGGTTTTAATTGGGGACTGGTACAAGTTCAAAGCAAACCGAATATTCTAATCTAATTTGTATTCCCAGGTAATCCAAGTTAAACAAAATACTTATTTACATGATTGATTTTGATGTGGTTTATATTAATAAATTTGTCTAACAACTAGATTAATTCGTTTTTAAAAAATGTTATCACTCGAGGATTTATTGTCAGAGTTAAATTGAATGTAACAGAAATAAAAGTATGTAATGAGATTGGCTTTTTTTTTTAGAAGTTTCCTATGTTCGTTTTATTTCAATATATAATCGAAATATCACCCACAGGGCATTACAAGTTAAATTGAAAATAAAATTGTAGGTACTTATATTTTTCCCTGTGGAAAAAGGTCCAAACTCACTCTTAATGTCGATATAACGTTTGATGGAAGTTCGTTGTAGCAGGAAATTCAGTATCAGCATTTTTTCGATCAAATTCGTACAGGATGTTCGTTAATTTTAGAGTGACAATTATTAAAATTGAAACTAGCGATGTGGTGTAAAATTATATGTTATGAAACTACATTAATTACAGGTGTAAGAGATAATTTCATAATAACAAGTTAAACTCTAAACTAGTTTAATTAGGTGAGCGCTTAAGTTGATATAAATTAGTCACTTCTATTCGTTCTAGGGTAGCTTCGAAATAATTTTCAAGTTAAAAAAAATCGACTGTGTCACCCCAGAACTTTCCCGGCTCAACTGTAGGGAATATGTTATTTATTATTATTATTTTAATTACAAAATACTAAGCATTACATTAATTTATGGAACACATTAAAAATAGCGAGCCGATGGTGAATACGTTTACCGAATTGATATTTCAATGTTGATAATGACATAAGCTGCGCATGCGCACGTTTTATATCACACTGCTACAATTAAACTATTGGGAATTCGGGAAAAATTTTCATATAATAGTTGTAGGGAATTTTATGCTTTACAACTTTGCACTGAAACATTTTACACTAAAGAGCATAATTTACGTCCAATTTTAAAAAAATGGAATATCCTAAATATGTATTTTTCTCGCCATCTAGCGGTGAAACTATGAGGAACTCGATCAAAAGTTAAAGATAAAAGTTAAACAAAATTTGATGCTTTACAACTTTGCACCAGAAAATTTTGCACTAAAATGCATTGTTTGTCCTCAAAATCAAGAAAAACTAGAGAAAACCTACATGCACATTTTTTACGCGCAATCTAGTGGCGCAACTATTGGAAATTCTTAAAAAAGTTTGAAACAAAAGTTATAGGGAATTTTATGCTCTAAAACTTTGTACTACAACATTTTGCACTAAAGTGTATTATTTGTCCTTAAAATTTAAAAACATTAAAAAATTGTTACATGTATATTTAATCAATGTCGGTCTTGAGGACATTCTACTGTACCAATTTAAACCAAAATCTAATAGTCGCATTCTAATGATACACCAACCCTCCATACCAAATTTCAGCTTGATTGGTCAAATGGTTCGGCAGTTATCGTGGAAGATTACACACAGACACACAGACAGACCATACGCTGGAAATGGTTTCAATCTTCTTGGGGGACCTCAAAATGGATTTTTTTTGCTCGTTCACCTTACTTTCCCTTTGATGGGTCCGGAAAAGTAAAATTGAGGGAACCCTTTGATTTTTTCGAGTTCTGTATTCGTTTTGAAGAGTTCTAGAGTTCTCCAAGGTTTGCAGATAGAGTTCCGCAATTTTTTTTTATGCGAAATTTTTCAAAAAACTAATTTTTGGGTGCTAACTTCATGCCGCACCCCTTTTGTGGGAAAAAAGAGTTCTAGGTAAATAGATATCTCACCAATAAAGAATTCTAGAGTTCTCGGAAGGTTTTGCAACGAGTTCTGGAAATTTTCGGAAATTACAAAAAAAAAATTTGGGGTGCTAACTTCATGTTGCACCCGAGACCGTACTCCTTTTGCGAGGAAAAATATTATAAAAATGGGAATCAAAATAAAACGAAAAAAATATAAAAGAAATGGAAAAAATCAAAGGTAATAAAAAAAACGAAAAAAATCGACAAAAATCGAAAAAAATTGAAAAAAAATCGACAAATATCGTAAAAAATCATAAGAAATCGAAAAAGATGAAAAGGAATCAAAAGAAATCGAAACAAATTTAAAAGAAATAGAATTAATCAAAAGATATAAGAAAAAACGAAAAAAACCGACAAAACTCGAAAAAATCAAAAAAAAAACGAAAGAAATGGAAAGAAATCGAAAAAAATATAAAAAAAAGGAAAAATCAAAAGACATTGAAAAAAAAACCAAAAAAAATCAACATAAATAGAAAAAAAAACGACAAAAATCGAAAAAATAAAGAGAAATCGAAAGAGATGGAAAGGAATCAAAAGAAATCGAAAAAAAATACGAAGAAATCGAAAAAAAAACCGACAAAACCGACGAAAAAAATAAAGAGAAATCGAAAACGATGGAAAGAAATCGAAAAAAATATTTAAAAAAATCAAAAGAAATCGAAAAAATAACGAAAAAAATCGACAAAAATCGAAAAAAAAAACCCGACAAAAATCGTAAAAAATCATATGAAATCGAAAGAGACGAAAAGGAATCAAAAGAAATCGAAACAAATTTAAAAGAAATAGAAAAAATCAAAAGATATAAGAAAAACCGAAAAAAATCGACAAAAATGGAAAAAAATTGAAAAAAAAACCGACAAAACTCGAAAAAATCAAAAAAAAAAAACGAAAGAAATGGAAAGAAATCAAAAAAAATATAAAAAAAATGGAAAAATCAAAAGACATCGAAAAAAAAACCAAAAAAAAATCAACAAAAATCGAAAAAAAAACGACAAAAATCGAAAAAATAAAGAGAAATCGAAAGAGATGGAAAGGAATCAAAAGAAATCGAAACAAATTTAAAAGAAATAGAATTAATCAAAAGAAATAAGAAAAAACGAAAAAAATCGACAAAAATCGAAAAAAATCGACAAAAATCAAAATAAACCGAAATCAATGGAAAGATCGAAAAAAATATAAAAAAATGGAAACAATCAAAATAAATTGAAAAAAAAAACCGAAAAAAAAATCAACAAAAATCGAAAAAAAAACGACAAAAATCGAAAAAATAAAAAGAAATCGAAAGAGATGGAAAGGAATCAAAAGAAATCGAAAAAAAATACGAAGAAATCGAAAAAAAAACCGACAAAACCGACGAAAAAAATAAAGAGAAATCGAAAACGATGGAAAGAAATCGAAAAAAATATTTAAAAAAATCAAAAGAAATCGAAAAAATAACGAAAAAAATCGACAAAAATCGAAAAAAAAACCCGACAAAAATCGTAAAAAATCATATGAAATCGAAAGAGACGAAAAGGAATCAAAAGAAATCGAAACAAATTTAAAAGAAATAGAAAAAATCAAAAGATATAAGAAAAAACGAAAAAAATCGAAAAAAATTGAAAAAAAATCGACAAAACTCGAAAAAATCAAAAAAAAACGAAAGAAATGGAAAGAAACCGAAAAAAATATAAAAAAATGGAAAAATCAAAAGACATCGAAAAAAAAAACCAAAAAAAAATCAACAAAAATCGAAAAAAAAACGACAAAAATCGAAAAAATAAAGAGAAATCGAAAGAGATGGAAAGGAATCAAAAGAAATCGAAAAAAATACGAAGAAATCGAAAAAAAAACCGACAAAACCGACGAAAAAAATAAAGAGAAATCGAAAGAGATTGAAAGAAATCGAAAAAAATATAAAAAAAAATCAAAATAAAAAGAAAAAAAAACGAAAAAAATCGACAAAATCGAAAAAGATCAACAAAAGTCGAAAGAGATCGAAAAAATGGATAGAAATAAAAAATAATAAAACAAATCGAATGAAATCGACAAAATCGAAAGAGATCGAAAAATACGAATGAGATCGAAAAAAATCGATAGAAAACGACGAAAATCGAAAAAAATCTGAAAAATAAGAAAAAGTTAGAAAAAAACTGAAGGAATTTGAAAAAAATCAAAACGGAATAAAAAAATTTCAAAAACAACAGAAAAATGAGAAAAAAAATACGAAAAAACCGAAAAATGAAAATATATCGGAGGATAGGAAAAAATTAGAAATGGAAAGAGAGGAATAGAAAGAAAATTGAACAATGAGAAAAAAAATCAAAAAAAAAATTAGAAGAATCGGAAATAATCGAAAAAGAAAGAAAAATTATTGGAAAATATTGGAAACAAATGAAGAATAAAATTGTAAAATATGGAAAAAATTACAAAATCAAAAAAAAATTGTAAAAAAATCAAAAAAACTCAAAAATGCAAGAAATCGAAATATATCGCAAAAAACCGGAAAAAGTTGGAAAAAATTACAAAGAACAACCAAAAACCGGAACAATTGTAAACGAAAGAAATAAATGGAAAAATTCAATGAATTGATTAAATCGCAATAAAATCCCAAAAAAATGGTAAAAAAATCGTAAAAAAATCGTTAAAAAATCGTAAAAAAATCGAAAAAAATCAAAGGAAAAAAAACAATTAGAAAACCAAATAGTAATTATAAAAAAAAGAAATGAAAAAAAAACGAAAAAATGACAAAAATGAGGTAAAATTAGAAAATATCAAAAAAACCAGAAAAAAAAACAGAATAAAATAAAAAATCAGAAAAATGAAAAAAATCAGAAAGAGTTTCTATAAAACAATTATAAAATTAGAAAACAAAAGAAAAAACGAAATAAAAAAACAGAACAATGAGAAAAAATGCCAAAAGATTAGAAAAACATAACAAACAGAAAATAGGAAAAAGTAAAAGAAAAATAATAGAAAAGAAAAATGAAAAATATTACGGAAAAAACGAAAATAATTTCCCATCCATTTCGTAAACTCTGTTTGACATTTTGTTCTAAAAATTTTAATTGGAAAAAGTTTTCCCATACAAATCACTTTAATTTGTATAATGGGAAGATCCAATCCTGCTCAAAATCATTAGGGTTATTCCTTGGACAAAACTAATTAGGTAAAGTGAAAACCGGAACTCGATCGGAGCTTTCGTTCAAAAGTTACAGTGTTTAAATTCAGACAGGATTTTTTTTTGCATTTTCGGACTCAGGGAAGTCGGAAACGTCGAGAAAAGTAATAAAAGTGGGGTTAGAAATTTTTTTCGCCATCACGAAACTCATACTTGGGCTTTTGGACCTCAGTAATTTAATCAAAAATTGTTTTGATGGAAATTATAGCGTAATAAAAGTATTAAAAAATTCGTAGAAATAATATAATTTAATTCATAATAAATAATGGACAGTAGATTCTTCTATTACAAATAAATATAAAAATACAAAATGAATCACCCAGTACAATTACACTTTATGATACATTTTGTTTTTTTTTTCATCATTTTTATGGTCTATATCTATATTTTGGACAAGGAAAATTGTTTTTCTATAGTGTCGAATATTTTCCATGGACATTTTAACATATATTCGAAATGGGGTATATTTGTATCCACAAGAGACGATGCTTACTGCCTTACCAGTAAGAATCGACACATCAATTTTTATTGAAAGAAAATGATTACATTTATGCGTAAATGTTGGGAAATATCGAAATTCTTTGTCACATATCAGTGAAATTCGGTTTGAGGATTTTATACGAGACATATCCTTTTACATATTATTTGCATTTTAGTAAGAAAAATTATCTGTAACTTTTCAAAATTCCATAATTTATATATATCAAAAGAAAGTAGGTTATGAAATATGGATTATTTCAATATTAATAATTAATTAAATATATAGGGTAGTCACTTTTTTAATAATTTTTATTAAAGGTTAGAATAAGTGTTGTCTATTTTAAGACTCATTAAGCCGATGTAACCAGAATCCATTAAATTCATTAATGGGGATGACTTGGGAACATTATATTGATTACTTACGTAATGAATTAAGCAGTATAAGCAGTATAAGTTTCATAAGAAATACAGTGCGACTCACAAAGCAGAAGACGTTTCCAAAATATTTTTTTTTTGAGGTGTAATAATCGATTTTTTTTGTAATGTGTAGGTGGTAAAAAGTTGTAACTAAAAAAAATATCGACACGATCCGCCTAAATATATATATGTATCTTTTAACATTACCAATTTCTTTTTAATCAATTTCTCCTGTAAATTCGCTTTCAATTATTTAGTTCTAATTAAGTTGCTCACACACCCCATTTGTGATGAACGCTTGATGAAATAAATAATTAAACTTAGACCTTATTTTCTTCGGTAAGAGAAATTTGTTTTATTCGTTTCTCTTTGTTATACTTCACGTTAGCCAAAAACAAACATGAAAATGCTTAATTCAACAGTTATTTTCAGTTGAAAAAACATATTTTTCGTAAAAACATTTGATTTCGAGACGCAATTAATCACTAAAATGACACTTATATTTTACCAAAGGTTTGTAAAAATAAGAATTTGGAATCGAGGTGATAAATATTATAATAGAATCTTAACGATGTCCAATTTTATTTCTAATAATAGAAAATTGTTTTAATAAACGAACTAGGAAAAAGCTCTTTAAATCAAGTTTCATCATTACCTTACACAGTGATGTGGTCCTTCGAGAATATCTAACTTTATTTCCTCTCATCTCCCATAATTTTTACATAATTAGACACGGTGTTATAGTTACAAAAAATTAATTTGACATTTCCACAAAAAGAGAATAACCGAATTAAAGAATAAAATAAAAATTAAAAAAACTAATGAAATAAACAAAATTAATTCATACCATAACAAAATGGCGCCCAACGTGAAGCTATAAGGAGTTGTTAAATAAAATTAATAACACATTTATTATAGGAATTATTATAAATACAATTAATTTGGTAGACATAATAAAGAGAAAAATACAGTAAAAAATGGTGAAGAAAATCAAGAACAAAATATATATCTACAAAATTATTGACAACAATTAGAAGAAGATAAAGAGCAGAAAAAATAATGGAGAAAATTTAGAGAAAAAAAAAATAAATAAAATCAGAATATAAGGAGGATAAATAATGATGAAGAAAAAGATAAGAGAGCTTTAAGAATGGAATAGGAAGAAATGGTTTAGCAAATGGATAACACAGAATTACCATTTTGTAAAATTTCAGAAAAAAAATGTCTAGAAATTCAAAAATTTTGATAAGTTCAAAAACATATCGAAAATTTCAAAAATTTTAAAAGGAAAAATGTCAAAATATTTAAAAATTTCTAAAATGCATCATATTTTAAAATTTCCAGAATTTTAAATATTTCAAAAATGTCAGAAGTTTCAAAAAACTTTAAAAAATTTGAAATTTTGCATTTTTTTTTCGAAAAAAAAAAAGTCAAAATGACAAAATATTTCAAAAAATTATAAAATATATCGAAAAAATTCAAGAAACGTAGAATTCGTTTATTTAAAAATATTTCAAAAATTTCCAGAATTTTACATATTTCAAAAATGTCAGAAGTTTATAAAACTTTCAAAAATTTCAAAAAAGTTTGAAATTTTGCATTTTTTTCGAAAAATTCAAAAAGTAAAAATGTCAAAATATTCCAATTCCAAAATGTCTAAAATATATCGAAAAATTCAAAAAAACGTTAAAATTATTCGTTTAATTAAAAATATTTCAAAAATTTCCAGAATTTTACATATTTCAAAAATGTCAGAAGTTTAAAAAACTTTCAAAAATTTCAAAATATTTGAAATTTTGCATTTTTTTCGAAAAATTCAAAAATTTCAAAAAGTAAAAATGTCAAAATATTCCAAAATTTCTAAAATATATCGAAAAATTCAAAAAACGTTAAAATTATTCGATTAATTAAAAATATTTCAAAAATTTCCAGAATTTTACATATTTCAAAAATGTCAGAAGTTTAAAAAACTTTCAAAAATTTCAAAATATTTGAAATTTTGCAATTTTTTCGAAAAATTCAAAAATTTCAAAAAGTAAAAATGTCAAAATATTCCAAAATTTCCAGAATTTTAAATATTTCAAAAATGTCTGAAGTTTAAAAAAACATTAAAAAATTATTTAAAAATTTAAAAAGTTCAAAAACATATCGAAAATTTCAAAAATTTTAAAAGGAAAAATGTCAAAGTATTTAAAAATTTCTAAAATGTATCAAATTTTAAAAATTTCCAGAATTTTAAATATTTCAAAAATGTCGGAAGTTTCAAAAATTCAAAAAACTTTTAAAAATTTGAAATTTTGCATTTTTTTTTCGAAAAAAAAAGTAAAAATGACAAAATATTGAAAATTTTCTAAAATATATCGAAAAAATTCAAGAAACGTAAAATTATTCGATTAATTAAAAATATTTCAAAAATTTCCAGAATTTTACATATTTCAAAAATGTCTGAAGTTTAAAAAACTTTCAAAAATTTCAAAATATTTGAAATTTTGCATTTTTTTCGAAAAATTCAAAAAGTAAAAATGTCAAAATATTCCAAAATTTCTAAAATATATCGAAAAATTCAGAAAACCTAAAAATTATTCGATTAAAAATATTTCAAAAATTTCCAGAATTTTAAATATTTCAAAAATGTCTGAAGTTTAAAAAAACATTAAAAAATTATTTAAAAATTTCGATAAGTTCAAAAACATATCGAAAATTTCAAAAATTTTAAAAGGAAAAATGTCAAAATATTTAAAAATTAAAAGAAAATATTGCGAAAAAAATGAAAAATAAAATTGTAAAATTCGGAAGAAACGAAAAAATCAAAATGAATTGTTAAAAAAATGCTAAAAATCGCAAAAAACTTGCAAAATATAAAAAAACAAAGAAGGTTCTGGAGGGGGCATAACGGGTTTTCGTTATGTGGCGCTTTCTGGCAGTTAACTTCGTTTCAAAAACAGTAAATGGACAATAAGAAAAATATTGAGAAAACAAAAGAAAAAAATCCAAAAATCAAATAAAAGGATAGACGAAGCAATTACTTTAATCAAATTTAAAATGCACTTTGTAATTAATTATTTAGTTTAATTCTTAAATCCACCATGATATTAGTTATTGTTTAATTTCGCAAATGCGTTGATCGCGCATTTTTTGTAAATTCAAAATCCCTCAGTTTTCAAATAAGCCCCCCTCCCCCCCGTTTCGATCATGTGATTTCCGGCCTAAAGATGATATTGTTGCACTCTAACTTGAACTTTAAGTCCTTAACTTATTTTTTTTCTAGATTTTTGTAGTCGATAAGATAAGTGCATACGCCCACTTATTGATCTCAACAAGGTATTTGAGTGAGTGTGTTATTAGTAGCCAGATTTAAACCGTGACGTAGAATAAACAAAAATCATGCGTAGAAACAAAGGCTAAAGGGCATTAAGATCAAACTTCGTTATTATTGGTCCAAATTGAACGCTGAAAAAGGCGGTATATTTGAAATATATAAGAAAAGAAAAATTCTGCGCAGAATCAATGCCAAAGGACATTAGTGTTATACTTTGTTTTTCGCGTTCAATTTGAATCAATAATAACGAAGTCAACACACTCACTCAAATGTCTTTTTGAGATCAATAATTTTAAATTACTTTAAAATGGGGACATTCTGTATCTTTTACTTGACAGTGCAGTGTTTTAGTGAACGTTGATAAATAGTTGGCTATTTTTGTTGTGTCTTAATTTCGAGAATATTTTAATATCAATTTGGTAAGACATAATATTGGCATTAATCTAATTAAAGCCCGAAAATTTTAGCTCGAGTATTTTAATCAAATATTACATGGTCTCACACAACATTATTACCCAAAATATTTATTCAGACCCAGTATAAAAACTAGTTATTTAAGTTAATTAAAGTTTCGTTCTTTTAAAAAAAAATATTTAATGTATTAGTTAAGTTTATTTTTCATACCAAAAAACTTTTTTTAAATTTCTACTCTATGGATCCAATTTGTTAATCAGCCTGATGATGGTCGTTGTAGATCGAAACATTGTGATTTTATGTCGTTATTAAATATTTTATAGTGGTAAGACTTCGAGTTGTTTTATTTATTATTCATTATAAAAAGGTGGTTGAAAGCACCATTAAAGGTTAGGCAAATTTTAAATTTTAATCTACCAACATCTTCACTGAAGTTTCAGTATTCAGCGTCGAGACGCCGACGCCCATAATTTTAACAAAATCCAATCTATTTATAAATTAAACTACTAATACCATCAGCAGAAATTTTAATATTCGACGTAGCGACGCTCTTCGTGCCGACGTCCATGATTTCGGCTCATCATAAACAAAATTTCTTCACGTCGCGTCATTTTGCCTTATTTTGTCTTTAAGATAAACACATTTTCCCTTGAAATATTTGTGGCTATTTTCTTAATATGACGATGTAATTATATTAAAAGATTATAAAAGAAACCGGAACAAACACATTCTATTTTTCATTTGCAGTCTTACAAGAATTAAAGTATATTATTTATATGTTTTCTAAATGTTTTGGAGTGTAATTTAGGCGTCTGTCGGTAAAAATCCATTTATATTCTGGAAAAGCTCCATATCGACAATGATAAGTGAGGCATATTTAAAATATCTGTAAAAGTTCATTTCTTTGCCAATTAAGAGTCATCTTCCAATCGAACCCTTACTTAAAATTGTCAGGGGGTGCATCACATTACAGTTAAAAAAATGTTACTTGCAGAGGGTCAGGCCGTGCGCGATTACTAACTTATTTTTTGACTTTTTTGAAGAAAGAACATTTTAGGGCAAAGTTAATGATTTGCAGCAGAGATATATACAGGGTGTTTCATTGGAAAAGTGACATACGTTAACTGCAGATAGAGGACACCTAGGCGATCTCAAAAACTCCGTACGTAATGGGTCTTACTACTTTAATAACCAAGATACAGGGTGTTTTATATATTTTACCAATATTTTGCATGTTTCATAACTTTCTAACCACACTGTATATTTTTATGAAATTTGGCAGGTATATTTTATTTAAAGTGTCCAATCGATCAATAAATTTACAATAAAAGAAATCCGGATTAAAAAAATATAAAATATTCCGACCCAAAAACAACACCCTGTATATCATATTTTTCTAAAATAGTTTCTGGATTTGCAAAGGGCACGAAAAAATGAATTTAGTCATATACTTTGCATTTTTGGCAAAATGTTTTTTCTTGTAAAATTTTGAGTTGGAATTCTGAAATGATGTGAATTGTGAGAGCCCAAAATTGAAACAATTTTTTTTTAATGTAATTTACTTTTAATGAAGACTAAATAAACTAAATTTATAAAATTTTAATATTTTAAGTATTTTTCTATTATTTGTGATAAATAATCCATAAAAAACATTCATCTTTAATTAACGAATAACTTTAGATAATGAAAAACAACAAAAATTATAAAAAACACCTAAAAATTAATGGCAACAAAGTAAAGTCATTAATTTTCAAATACAACTTTTTTATATCCGACCTATGGGGGTGAAACTGGAGGGGGTTAAAATATCAAAAATAACTATTATCTCCGCCATTTATAAAAATATCAAAACAGGTCATATCGTAAAAAATCGTAAAAAAACCGTAAAAAATCGTAAAAATCCGTAAAAAAGGTAAAAAACCATAAAAACTTGTAAAAACAGTAAAAAAAACGTAAAAAACCTTAAATAATCTTGAATCTTAAAAAACTGTAAAAAATCGTAAAATATTGAAAGAAATCGTAAATTATTGAAAAAAATCGTAAAATATTGAAAAAAATCGTAAAATATAGTAAAATATGGAAAAAATCGTAGGAAATGTTAAAAAATCGTAAATATCCGTAAAAATGGTAAAAAAAAGTAAAAAACCGTAAAAAAACATAAAAAATTGTAAAAAATCCTAAAAAATCGTAAAAAATTGGGAAAAAATCCGTAAAAAATAGTAGAAAACCGTAAAAAACCATACAAAATGTAAAAACTCGTAAAAAAACGTAATAATCTTAAAAAATTGTAAAAACCCTAAAAAATCGAAAAAATCGTAAAAAAAGTTGAAAAACCGTAAACACCCGTAAAAAATGGTAAAAAAAAGTAAAAAAACAAAAAAATCGTAAAATGTCTTAAAAAATCGTAAAATGTCGAAAAAACCGTAAAAAATCGCAAAATATCTAAAAAAATCGAAAAAGATCTTAAAAAATCGTAAAAAATTGGGGAAAAATCCGTAAAAAACAGTAGAAAACCGTAAAAAACCATACAAAATGTAAAAACTCGTAAAAAACCGTAAAAAACGTAAAAATCTTAAATAATCTTAAAAAATTGTAAAAAATTGTAAAAAATTGTAAAAAATCGAAAAAATCGTAAAAAAAGTTGAAAAACCGTAAACACCCGTAAAAAATGGTAAAAAAAAGTAAAAAAACAAAAAAATCGTAAAATATCTTAAAAAATCGTAAAATGTCGAAAAAACCGTAAAAAATCGCAAAATATCTAAAAAAATCGTAAAAGATCCTAAAAAATCGTAAAAGATCCTAAAAAATCGTAAAAAATTGGGAAAAAATCCGTAAAAACAGTAGAAAAAATCGTAAAATATTGAAAAAAATCGTAAAATATTGAAAAAAATCGTAAAATATCCTAAAATATGGAAAAAAATCGTAAGAAATGTTAAAAAATCGTAAATATCCGTAAAAAATGGTAAAAAAAGTAAAAAACCGTAAAAAAACATAAAAAATCGTAAAAAATCCTAAAATATCGTAAAAAATTGGGAAAAAATCCGTAAAAAATAGTAGAAAACCGTAAAAAACCATACAAAATGTAAAAACTCGTAAAAAACCGTAAAAAAACCTAATAATCTTAAAAAATTGTAAAAACCCTAAAAAATCGAAAAAATCGTAAAAAAAGTTGAAAACCGTAAACACCCGTAAAAAATGGTAAAAAAAAGTAAAAAAACAAAAAAATCGTAAAATATCTTAAAAAATCGTAAAATGTCGAAAAAACCGTAAAAAATCGCAAAATATCTAAAAAAATCGAAAAAGATCTTAAAAAATCGTAAAAAATTGGGGAAAAATCCGTAAAAAACAGTAGAAAACCGTAAAAAACCATACAAAATGTAAAAACTCGTAAAAAACCGTAAAAAACGTAAAAATCTTAAATAATCTTAAAAAATTGTAAAAAATTGTAAAAAATTGTAAAAAATCGAAAAAATCGTAAAAAAAGTTGAAAAATCGTAAACACCCGTAAAAAATGGTAAAAAAAGTAAAAACTCGTAAAATTATAAAATATCGAAAAAAATCCTAAAAAATCGTAAAAAATTGGAAAATAATTCTAAAAAATCGTAAAAAAATGTAGCCTATAAATTTCGTGTTGCGTATAGTTCTTGTGTTTATCGTTAAAGTGAATTTTTCGGGCCGAAGTACTAAAAACATCATATGTGTAAAATTTTTTAATCGTTTTTTAAAATGTTTGTAATTCTTCATTAATTAACGTTATTTATTTTTGGTGGATTCATTATTATTTATTTGTTAATTAAAGATGAATGTTTTCTGTCGATTATTTATCGCAAATAATGATAAAATACTTAAAATATAAAAATTTTATAAATTTAGGTTATTTAGTCTTTATTAAAACTAAATCACATTAAAAAGAAATAAGTTTCAATTTTAAGCTGTCACAATTCACACCATTTCAAAATTCAAACTCAAAATTTTACAAGAAAAAACATTTTGCCGAAAATGCAACAAAGTATATCACTAAATTAATTTTTTCGTGCTTTTTGCAAATACAGAATCTATTTTAGAAAAATCTGATATACAGGGTGTTGTTTTTGAGTCCGAATATTTGATAATATTTTTTTTAATCCGGACCTGGATTTCTTTTATTGTAAATTTATAGATCGATTGGACACTTTAAACAAAATATACCTGCCAAATATCATGAAAATATACAGTGTGGTTAGAAAATTATGAACCATGCAAGAAATTGGCAAAATAGATAAAACACTCTATATCTTGGTTATTAAAGTATTTAGACCCATTAAGTATGGGTTTTTTGAGATCGCCAAGGTGTCCCCTATCTTCAGTTAACGTATATCACTTTCCCAATGAAATACCCTGTAGAATAAGATTTTCTAATTTTTTTCTTGTAACGACATAATTAACGCCTTAAAATACGTAATATTGTCACTTTTTTATCCCGAATAATAGCAATGTTTAAAAAAAGTTCATCATTTTGTACTTATACATCCCTAGAAATATCTATTTTGCTCGTCCTAGTATTTTCGCGTCGTTTCCAGAGATATCCTAGTCGATGAGTCACCAAGATTCTGTATATATTCCATCAAACAGGTCCGGTCTCGTTACAATAATATACCAATTATTGGGCTTCTATATTTTTAACAACATTAAATATTTCTAATATTAATAATTTTTTAAGGTATTAGAAATATTTCCGGAGCTTATACAATAATATAATTGATTGGGAATTCTGATTAAATTATACATTTTTATACAATAATTTTTGTTGAAACATATTAATTAGTTGAATAGGTAAAAATTAAAAATGTAGCCAGGTCAAAAATTGCAAGGCAAAATGATAATATTTTAATTACTTTTTCTGGGCTACGGATACTTTTAATTAAATTTGATTATCGGTGGATTTGCAATTATATAAAAACCGCATACAATAACTAAATTTAATGGACATTTTATGTTAAACTGGTTTCAATTTAATCTATTTGATATACATAATGTTTTTTTTCTATCTAGATTAACAAAATTTAAATTAATGTTTTTTTTTCATCAATATAAAATTCTAGAGACGCTCAAACGGTGGTGCATCGTTTCAGGACTTCGGCCCATCGAGCGAACACTTTTTATGTTATAAAGTATTTTTTTTCATTTGCCAGTTCTAAAAATTTGAATTGGAAAAAAGTTTTCCGTGCAAGCCACTTTAATTTGTATAAGGGGTACCGAAAGGGCCGGTTCGATCCTACTCAAATTCAATACGGTTCTTCCTTGGACAAAACTAACTGAAAATCTGAAAACTTTCAAAAAAATTCGAAAATATATAAAAGAAATGGAAAGAAATCAAAAGAAATCGAAAAAAAAATTGACAAAAATCGAAATAAATCGAAAAAATCAAATGAAAAAGATATAACAGAAATGGAAAAAAATCAAAAGAAAGGATATAAAAGAAATGGAAACAAATCAAAAGAAAACGAAAAGAAAATCGACAAAAATCGAAAGAAATCGAAAAAAACCGAAAAAAAAACTATAAAAATCGAATGAAATCGTAAAAAAAACGACAAAAATCGAAAAAAATCAAAATAAATCGAAATAGATGGAAAGGAATAAGAAGAAATTGAAAAAAATATAAAAAAATCAAAAAAAAATCGAAAAAAAAAAAAATCGAGAAAAAATCCGACAAAAATCGAAAAAAAAAACAAAATAAATCGAAATAGATGGAAAGGAATAAGAAGAAATCGAAAAAAATATAAAAAAATCAATAAAAAATCGAAAAAAAAAACGAAAAAATCGAGAAAAAATCCGACAAAAATCGAAAAAGATCAAGAAAAGTCGAAACAGATCAATAAAATCAATAAAAATAAAAAATAATGAAAAAAAATCGAACAAAATCAAAAGAAATTGACAAAATCGAAAGAGATCAGAAAAATAAGAAAAAATTAGGAAAAAAAACTGAAGAAATTGAAAAAATCAAAAAACAATAGAAACAATTAAAAAAAAACAGAAAATGAGAAAAAAATATGAAAAAACACGAAAAATCAAAAACTATCGGAGGATAGGAAAAAATTAAAAAAGGAAAGAAAGAAATAGAAAAAAAATAGAAAACAAGTAGAACAAAAATCAAAAAAATTAGAAAATATTGAAAAAATCAGAATAAAACATGAAAAAAAATCAAAAAATTTGTGAAAAACGAGAAAAAATTAGAGGAATCGAAAAAATCGGAAATAAACGAAAAAGAATGGAAAGTGTTGGAAACAAATGAAGAATAAAATTGTAAAATATGAAAAAAATAAAAAATAATCAAAAAAATCGCAAATAACCAGAAAGAGATGGAAAAAATCGTAAAGAACAACCAAAAACCGGAACAATTGTAAACAAAAGAAAAAAAGGAATAAATAAATCAGATAAATCGAAAGAATTGAAATAAATTGCAACAAAATCACAAAAAAAAATGGTAAAAAAATCGGAAAAATCAAAGGCATAAGAAAAAATGAGAAAAAAATTAGAATACAAAAAAAAATAGAAAAAAAAAACGAAACAATGACAAAAAAATCAGAAAAAGTATCTTTCTATAAAATAATTATAAAATTATAAAAAATTAGAAAACGAAAGAAAAAGAAATAAAAAAACAGAACAATGAGAAAAAAATGAGAAAAGCTTAGAAAAAATCGAAAAAAAAAACAGAAAAAAACAAAACAATAATGTGAAAACAGGAAAAAAGTGAAAGAAAAATAATAGAAAAAAAAATGAAAAAAACGAAAATAATCACAAGAATTGGTAAAAAGTCAAAAAAAAAATCGAAAAAAAAAAACGTTAAAATCAAACAACATCCCCATCCATTTCGTAAACTCCGTTTGACATTTTGTTCTAAAAATTTGAATTGGAAAAAAGTTTTCCCATGCAAATCACTTTAATTTGACTGATGGGTACCGAAAGGGCCGGTTCCATCATATTCAAATTCAATAGGGTTCTTCCTTGGACAAAACTAACTAGTTAAAGTGAAAACTTGAACTTAATTGGAGCTTTCGTTCAAAAGTTACAGTGTTTACATCCAGACAGACAGGCAGATATCCAGACGTCCGGACAGGATTTTTTTTGCATTTTCGGACTCCGGGAACTCGGAAACGTCAAGAAAAGTGATAAAAAGTGGGAGTAAGAAATTTTTTTCACCAGCACGAAACTAATATTGAGGCTTTTGGGTCTTGAATATCAGATTACTTTACGGCAAAGCGCTTCTTTTCTTTGTTAATTATTATTCACATTTTTTATATTTTTATAGTAAAGAACTATTATAAAATTAATGGTAGAAATTCGTAGATTTTTTGTAATGTTCAAAAATTTTTTTTTTTTAAACAAGACAAAAGTTTTTAGGCGTTATTTTTTTACTTACCTTTCAATAAATATTTCTATTGATGAGGTTAAATATATTTCACTGATGATTATTAGAAATAAAAAAAAAAAAAAAACTATCTAACCATATGGGATGGATTTGAAATTTGGATTATATTAAAAAATAATCATTTCTAATGATTAGTTAAACTCTTCGTAATTTATTGGATTATTCAATCATAAAATTTAGCTCAATCTGATTGAATCTATAGATAAACTGATCATGTAAATAGTTTATCTGCTTAAATAAACATATAAATGTTCACAAAACGATCGTTTATTATTAATGAAACATTTATTTTAATTAGTATGCGAAAATTGCTTCTTCTGATATTAATTATTTTGATTAAAATAATATACAAGGTTTATGAAAAATAATATTTATGATTTAAATTTTTAACTATTAATTTGCTTTTTTTGGGTTTCCTAGTGTTTTTAGTTCATCTTGGGTCTTATCATTAAGTCAAATGCGTTCCTGAAGTCTTTAAAAATTCTACAGATTTTACAGGGATCTACTCGATGGTGTGTATTATTATTTTTTCAGCGTATGCCTTCAACTTGTGGTTTATAATATTTTGTCTCTGCTCAGTATATCTTAATTTCAGACTCGTTTGATATCCCTTCTCAAGATTTCCTTCTTCTCTTGGTATGACTATAAAATGTCTTTCCCATGTTAACAATTCTCTCTCTTTGCCTCTTCAGTCAGAACAATTGACTTTTGTCTGTGTCTCTTATTTAAAATTTCTTTTCTTCCCCTTGATATTTAGGGTAAGTTTTTATTATATTTTATTATATTTTCACTTATGTCCCCTGTTATCATTATTAATTATTTCGACGCTTTAACTTTTATTTACTGTTATTTTTAATTCTGTTTTTTATGCCGGTATATATTAAATTGGTTTGTTCTCTTCACACATAAAAAAAAATTTTGAAAATAAAGCTCAATCTCAGGGTAAGTTCAATTTAAATCATCAAATTAAAAAAATATATAATCAATATTAATTCTTTAATACAAAAAATAAGCAATATTTAAATTATATTCAAATTCAATTTTGGACTATAATTTTGTTTTAATTAATTTTGAGAAAAATTCCAGATTCGTAATTTTATTTTGTTTACAAAATAATTAAAAAATATATAACTTATCTTATTCCAAAATCTTTTCTGTTTCTTCTTTATAAACTTTGAATTTATAATAATAATAATTTTTTTATTTCGTCTCCCTGTCGTACTCAAACCTCCATAGCCTGCTCCCTTCTCTGACTACTTCCCCTTACTCCTCCATTTAAACCATTCCTCTCCATCTATTCTCATTATATTTTAGATTCCATATTGTCAATTACTTGCTTATTTTATATGATTTTTTTTATAATTTTTACTTTCCCGGACCCATCAAAGGGAAACGAGCAAAAAAAATCACGCCATAATTAGTCAGCTAATCAAATCAGGTCAACTTATCTCCAGATTAAGAATACCTAACCAGCAAAATTAAAACATTATCTCATAAACTCTCTTATAAACTATATGGTAATTCAAATAAGTAATTTTTTTAAGATTCAACCAATTTTAATATAAGTAATAATGAGTTAAAATTATCAGTACGTTGTAAAGTGAAAATTCGTGCGTTTTATAGTGAATAAGCCCAGTACTGGCTTTAAAAGCAAAAATGTGTTCGGTTTATTAAGTAATGTAATTTTAATTGTTCTTGTTATACTAAATGAGCTTGGAAAAAGCTATCTAAAGATAATAATTTCAACTTCATAGTTTCTGACCCGGATTTTTGAACGAAAATAAATTCCCTCTCTTTTCAACAAAAACTGTAACGGTCAATATACTACATTATTATTATTATAACGATCACTTCAAAGTACTTTTAAATGAAAGCAGGACCGTTAATATTGTAAGAAAGGATTTTTTGTTTTTTATAGAAAAAACACATCAAAAGGGAAAATGAAATTGAATCTATAAAATGCCAACATGACTTTTATCTTTGTAAACTGAGCTCTTTTATCAGTAATGTTTTTCTAATTGACAGGAAGTGTCGATTTTAGAGGAGAGAGACATAGATAAAAAATGTTATAAAATTTATTGATTTTATATTTAAAAACCAATATCTCATTTATGTTTTCTCTAACTAATTTTAAACGAATTATGAATATTAGTATTCATAACTATAGAAAGAATACTAGGCTGCGAACGTGTAAAAATACTTCAAAGAGTTCGAAGGACCAAACTTCTTGGGTAGAAGTTAAACCAATATGAATGTTAAAATAAAAATAGTATTTGAAATTGGAATGTAATTTTTTCCATAAACAGCAAAATCATAAAGCGGCACATTAAGTTAAATTATAAAACCGAAACATAAAAATTTAAATTGTACCCAATTACTTCACTCACTGTAAAAACTATTTGTATTTTTTATTATAAAAAATCAGAAAACTTAATTACCCGCCATTTTATTTATATGAAGAAACTTTTTTGCTCTAGTAAATGCATGACTGATTTGATTCCCTGTCTGGATGCGAGAGAGAGTGTGTGCTTTGATTTTTAACGGAGAGGAAGGTTGGTCGTTTTTTATTGGTAGGAGACATGTGACGTGGTATATAAATAGCCTTGAATTAAGCATCCTAGCGGGAACAAATATATCTATATTTTTTGTCTCTTATAATGATGGGATAATATGAGAGAAAGATAAGCTTGCATAGCAACAGTCGCTTATGTATTTTATTTTTGTTAACTGTACTTTACAATTAGACAGAAAAAAGTCTGAGAGAAAGACGGAATAATATTGTGTTGATTTTATATCTATTTTTAGATTATAAAATATTAAAATATACAATAATAGACATGAATATGAACTGAAAGATTAATATTATTAATTTTAAA
The DNA here is from genome assembly GCA_963243735.1 of Neocrepidodera transversa. Lineage (NCBI taxonomy): Eukaryota > Metazoa > Arthropoda > Insecta > Coleoptera > Chrysomelidae > Neocrepidodera > Neocrepidodera transversa. The sequence goes on along the minus strand of OY725347.1, from coordinate 3,292,964 downwards.
AGAAATAATTTAATAATTTAATCAATTATTACAAACAAGCACTTTTCCAATCTAAACTTTTCCAAATACAAATCCCAAAACTATTTGACAATTTAGTCTACGATCAACTTAGTTTTAAGGGTTAAGAAATAATTTAGTCTACAGTTACAAATCTTGTTGTATATGAGGGTATATAATCGATGCTTTTGAGAAGAGGTGTCAAGTGAATTCCATTTACAGAAATTTCTCAAGAGCGTTCGACAGAGTAAACATTTGGTTGTTAAAATTTGATGCCTTGGATTTTGGTGAAACTTTGTTAATTTACATGGTAGGATTTATAATAGGCCAAAAACAAAAGGTTAAAATTGGTGGACATAAATTAAAATCTATTTATTATCGAAAACTTTATGATGTACATTTTTAGTTTCCCATTGCATATATTATAAATACTGAATTAAAAATGAAAAAAAAAAACAAAAAATACACAAACGGAAGAACGAATAAACTAATGGATCAAATTCGGACATGGCTTGAAAATACTCAGGAAGAGATATTGATTATATTATTTTACATTAAAATATCTCGTCAAAAAAAAGTAGGTATATTGACGTGTGGTCATCATGAAATTTTTATTTTTTTTTTACCTGCGTTTATTATGAATTTGTCAGAAAATGTTATTCTTCATAAAAGCTTTTAAATCGCCAGAATTACAGTTTATAATGTTTAAAAAAATTAACAAAAAAATAATCACAAGAGCATCAAAAATAAACGATTATACGTCCAACAGTATAAATATTATTTTCGTATGAAAGTATTACAGATTCGAATTTTTTGATAGTTATACAGGTTGATGGGCTACATTTTTTTAGATAATCAACTAAAATCTGAACTTTAAACTTTAGTTTTGCACTAATAATTTTGCACCAATTACAAATTAAATAATAATTTATATTTTTTCTAGTTTTAGAAACCAAATTTGAGTTAAAATTTCTATTCAACATATTGTTTATCCCCTGTAACAAAGAAAATGTCTACGTAATTAAAAAGTACTAACTATAGTTAGAAAGAGAAAAGAATATACTATATATAGGAATATTTTTAAAATTTTTGATAAAAAATTGTCATTTTTACAATAGGAAGAGACCAGAACTGTAAGGATTTTTTTATTTTTCCTCATTTTGGACTCTTCCTTTTCTCAAGCTCACAATTCTTGGTTGAAAATTTTGAAAATATTCCCACTTTTAGTATTTCTTATTCTCTTTTTAAAGGTATTAAGTTAATATTATAATTTTACGAAAAATTAATTTTAAATAGCTTTACAAATAATATTTGATTTATAATTTTTAGTTTACATATTGTTTACCCCCTCTGTAAAAAAAATGTCGACGTAATTAAAAAGTACTAACTATAGTTAGAAAGAGAAAAGAATATACTATATATAGGAATATTTTTTAAATTTTTGATAAAAAATTGTGATTTATACAATAGGAAGAGACCAGCACTGTAAGCATTTTTTTATTTTTCCTCATTTTGGTCTCTTCCTTTTCTCAAGCTCACAATTCTTGGTTAAAAATTTTGAAAATATTCCCACTTTTAGTATTTCCTATTCTCTTTTTAAAGGTATTAAGTTAATATTATAATTTTACGAAAAATTAATTTTAACTAGCTTTACAAATAATATTTGATTTATAATTTCTAGTTTATATATTGTTTACCCCCTGTAACAAAGAAAATGTCTACGTAATTAAAAAGTGCTAACTATAGTTAGAAAGAGAAAAGAATATACTATATATAGGAATATTTTTAAAATTTTTGATAAAAAATTGTGATTTTTACAATAGGAAGAGACCAGAACTGTAAGGATTTTTTTATTTTTCCTCATTTTGGTCTCTTCCTTTTCTCAAGCTCACAATTCTTGATTGGAAATTTTGAAAATATTCCCACTTTTAGTATTTCCTATTCTCTTTTTAAAGGTATTAAGTTAATATTATAATTTTACGAAAAATTAATTTTAACTAGCTTTACAAATAATATTTGATTTATAATTTCTAGTTTATATATTGTTTACCCCCTGTAACAAAGAAAATGTCTAAGTAATTAAAAAGTGCTAACTATAGTTAGAAAGAGAAAAGAATATACTATATAGAGGAATATTTTTAAAATTTTTGATAAAAAATTGTGATTTTTACAATAGGAAGAGACCAGAACTGTAAGGATTTTTTTATTTTTCCTCATTTTGGTCTCTTCCTTTTCTCAAGCTCACAATTCTTGATTGGAAATTTTGAAAATATTCCCACTTTTAGTATTTCCTATTCTCTTTTTAAAGGTATTAAGTTAATATTATAATTTTACGAAAAATTAATTTTAACTAGCTTTACAAATAATATTTGATTTATAATTTCTAGTTTATATATTGTTTACCCCCTGTAACAAAAAAAATGTCGACATAATTAAAAAGTACTAACTATAGTTAGAAAGAGAAAAGAATATACTATATATAGGAATATTTTTTAAATTTTTGATAAAAAATTGTGATTTTTAGTATAGGGAGAGACCACAACTGTAACGATTTTTTAGATTTCCTTATTCTGGTCTCTTCCTTTTTTCAAGCTCACAATTCTTGGTTGAAAATTTTGAAAAAATTCCCGTTTATAGTGTTTTATTCTCTTTTCAATGGAATTAAGTTAATTTTAATATATTGAAGTTTTCTTATTATGGGATATAAAACGCATGTTATTGTTTACATCATTTTTAAATATTTCTTCGAGTTGGTGTAAAATTTTAATCGAAATGGAAAGTAGTTTAAAATATCCAAATTTTATTTATAAAAAAAATAGTAGATAAACTATGTGGTTTCTATGTAAAATAGAGGCAGTTGCAAAAAATTATTAAACCGGTTTTACTAAGAATAGATTTAAAGATTTTGAAAACTCTGATTCCAATTTTCAACGTTTTCCAACGTTAGGAAAAAATTAAAGCAACTAAATTTAAAAATGAGGTAATAAAAGTCAAAATCAAATAATATATTATATTTAAAGAAATCCCTAGTTAACTAAAAAAGGAGGGAACAGCAACTAATTTCGGCATGACTGCCATCATCAGGCTTATAATACAATACACAAATGATGATGGCAATCATGTCGAAACTAGTTGCCGTTTCCTCCTTTTCTACTTAACTACGGATTTCTTTAAATATAATTTGTGTGGTACTTGAATTTGATTTTTATTCGACCACATTTGAGACAATAGATAACCTTTTGGTTTTTTTTTTTATTTAAAAATAATGTTGGTACTGATTTTTTTTTTTTGGAAAAGGAAGTAAAATATTTTTAAATAAAAAAAAATTGGGGTTAATATAACAATCGAGGCAGATCGATTATTTTTACCATATTTGTATAAATGTCACTAATTAAAGATATTTTTATTAATTTATCTTTGCAAAAATAATTAATAACCAAAATTTTTTAATGAGAAAAAGAAGTAACTAGCTGTATTAACATCATCCTGTATATTTTTGATATTTGTTTTTTAATTTTATAAAGGAACTATTATCAAAAATGAAATTTTCTGTCAAATTAATGATATAGTTTAGTGGATTTAAAATTCAAGCAATTTAAAGTTTTTGGCATTTAATTACAACTCATTGTTCATATTTTTTACCCTACAATATATCAAAAATTCATTTCTATAAATAACTCAGTAGCGTACCAAGTCTCGTATGTAATAGTAAAAAAATGGAAATAGAGTTTTGCCTAAAGGGTGCATAGTTAATATGGTACATTTATCTTTCTCCAGAGATAACTTCAGCATACTTGGCTCAAAATTACTCGATTCAGTCTTTGATACAAAATTCTACACATATTATACGTGACAAACATACTAAATTAATGGACCACTTTTATCACTAATAATGATAATTTAACTTTGGTTCGACGTAGACTGAATAATAATTGTTATTTTATGTAAAGAAAGATGAAATTTGCTTTCCTCATAAACTAAAATATTTATTACTGATAGAGATCAAAATCAAGAAAAAAATTCAGATAATTTTTCATAAAGATACAAAAAATAAGATGAAATTGATATTTTCATTTAAAAATAAATTAAATTGCTCTTTTATAAACATAAGAGAAACGATTAATCGAATTATGTAAATTTAAGTATGCAGAAGGTACGATAAGCGGAAGGAAAATAACAAAATCAATTAAGTTTTGTAATACATTTTATACCAGTTGTAATTTTTTAACAATACCTTTAGTTTTATGTAAAAATAAGGATCTAAACAGTAGATTTTTGTATGAAGTTTTAATAAAAAAAAATGTATTCATCGTACATAAAACCATGATAAAAATTTGATCGTAAAACTGATCTTTTTATAAAATTATTATTTTTTAGACGAATTTTTGTCTTATATGGATCTGAATGATTTTAAAATTATCAATTACTAAGAAAAATTTAAATTATTAAATAAAAAAAAAATTGTTACGATTATATAAATTATTTGAAACAAAAAATAAACAATTTAGTTTGAATAACGAATACCAAAAGGGCTGGTCCGATCCTGCTCAAATTCAATTGGGTTCTTCCTTATTGAAAACTAACTATTAATGTAAAAATCGGAACTCGATCGGAGCTTTCGTTTGCGAGTTATAGTAATTACATCCAGACAGGCAGAATTTTTATTTTTGAATTTTCCTAATATGGGAAACGTCAGAAAAAGTGAGAAATTTTTTTCACCATCACGAAATTAATTTTGAACTTCAGTAATTTTTACATAAAATTTCCTTACTGTTTAAAAATTATCTAACAATTCTATTTTCTGTTCATAAAATTTTCTTAAAATCATAGATTTAATATTAAGCAAAAATTTGGTTTCTTTAAAAAAAAAGTTTTTGATTTTTTTTCATAATTTTACAATAGTACTAAAATTTTGGTTTTAGATTTGAATTTTCTATAATTTGGCTTTTTTAACAATTTGAATTTAATTTTTTTTAAAATTTTCTTAAAATTTGATTTTACAGACTGGGTTTTGTCCGTCTGTCTGTTAGTCTGATTCAACTCGATAACGGTGAGAGATAGAGACAAACGGACAACGGCAATCGATTCGGCATCGTTAAAAAACCCTAAAATGATATTAATCTATGACTCATTTTTACTTTCCCGCTACAAATACCTACTATAGTGTATAAGGTATACAGGGTGGCGAAAATTTTATTGCAATGTATTGTGATCTCGAGAAGTATAAGATACAAAGTCGGTTAAATGGAAATCAGGGACGATTTTCATAATTGAGAAAAACCAAAATTGCTCATTTTTTATTTTTTACCCTAGTGCTGTTATTTTGAACAACAGATAATGTACAGGACCGTATTTAAAAGTCCTTATACCAAATAGTTAATAATTCATTCAAATAATTAAAATTGAATTAAGTGGATGAATTCAGGAGATGAAATACTATAAAAATAATCACATAAAAAGTTCAGATCCGTATTTGAAAAAAATCCTGGGAATCAGACGGCGGGTAACTTGTTCTCATAAAAAAAGTTAAATATAGTTTTTATGAAAGCCGTTGCTGATAGCTTTGAGTACAACAGTCAATTAGCTTTCAAATTGTCAAACTTTTGTTCCATTTGACAGACTTCGTATGGGTCCATACATTTTACCAAAATCGTATTATATCAAACAGTCTGTTTAACAAAATTTAATGTTTCAAACCATCATAACAACAAAATCTTACTTCTTCAGAACTATATTTAATCAGAATTTAATAAAGCAAAATGGAAACTATCAAAATGAAAAAAAAACAAAATGGCAAATCGTCAAACCAACAAAATGACAAATTTATAATTTATCAAATAATAATTCACCAAACAGGTATTATAACAAAACCTTATTAATTCAGAACAGTATAAAGTTAAAACTGTATTAAATCAAACCAATAAAACTTCAAAAGTGTACTCAAACAAAATGATAAAAAAGTAAAATCGTAAACTGACAAAACAGCAAGAAATCATAAAGCAATTCACCAAAATTTAATCTATCAAAAGTCCAAAATATCAAAGGAGTAAAAAATCAAACGCGTAAATTAACAAAACCGTAAAATATCAAACGCTGCTTGCCATGTGTTCTTCGTTTATATTATCGCTGACCGTAAAATGATTTTTGAAGTATCTACCACGAATTGAGAATTATCTTATCTACAAGGACAACGTGTACATTATTTCACAGAGATAGCATGGACCTGTTATTTTTTTGTTTTTGACAAATGGTTTTTAATTGTTGTTAATTGTTAATATGTTACATCTTTATATAGACGGAGAACGAGCAGTGTCTAAAGTTGCCAAAATTGGCAATTTCCGAAAAAACTGGAATGGAATTTTTTTAATTTTGAATTACCACCACACATCTCTCTTAGTTTAAGTCCGATTCAATTGAAATTTTTAGGAGAACCAATTTAGACCTTTGTTATCACGACTTACATGACAGAAATGAAAAAAAAATTACGTGTCACCAGTACATTGTTTTTAAAAAGTTGGTGACAAGAAATTTGGTAAAAATACAGCAACAAATACTCGATCGAGAAAACTTTTTTGTTTTTAAAGATAAATATATATAGTAAGCGACAAAGTTGTAGCCAAAGAACCAAGCAAAGTTTTTTATTTCAGTGTTTTTTTTATAACTTACTTACTTTTCTAGAAAACGGTGCTGCAATATATAAGACCGTAGCGTCGCGTCCCAAGATAAAAAGTTCGGTTGGCGCGCGTATGGGGATAAAATAAATGTCCCTTAAGCTAGCGTATCTCTTACGGTTTCCAATATTACAATACATTACAATGAAATTTTCGCCACCCTGTATATTGTTATGATATTAACAACTTATCTCACTTTTGGGTTGGGTTCTAGTCAAAAAAAAATAAAGGAAAAAATAATAAACCTGCTACTTCATGTCTTCTATCTTCTGTACAAGTTTCACTTCTCTATTTTGACCTTATATTTTTTCTTACTGTCTGCTCTTAACTTGATTTCCTGATCTCTGTTTCTTAATTTATGTAACTCGATATTCTTATTTCTGTGCTCTTGTTTTTTTTTGTGGTCTTCCTATCTGCTTATTACTTTTCTAATTTTCCATTTTTTTTAATAAAATTTTTTATTTTTCCAGTATCATTATATGGTTTTATTAATTTCCTTCAACATCTTTATAACTATTCTTACATAAATACTATCTTACAAATTTCTATCAACATTAACCTCTTTAAAAATTCTATCTCAAAAACCATTAATCAAAATTGACTTGTTTATTTTTTTTTTTATCCAAAAATTTCTGTTACCACTAGTTTTTTTTTTAATATCCCAGCCTTCGTTTAGTTTATTAATCCTATATTCCCTGTTTACTATCTGACTTTGACTACTTAAATTTCATATATTACACCTCCAAAATTTCAATTTTACTATAGCGTTTTTCATTATTTTAATAAAATTTAAGATTCTTTCACTTTTAAATTTATTGCCTTCGTTTCCTTTTCTTTACTTACGTATCAACTATTCTATCCCATTTAATAAACATAACATTTAACTATTTACAATCTTTAAATAAATTAAATATCAGCTCAAACAAAAAAAATTCATTTCTAAAATTCCCTATACAGGGTGAACATTTTCATAACAATATATAGAATTTGTTATCGTGACTTTAAATTTTGAAAATTCGAAAAATTACGGCAAATATATTAGCGTTTTTTACTTGTTTTTTAATAATAATTGTTCATTTTTTCCGTAACTAAAATTGTCATTCAATAAAAAATGGAATAATTACATATTTTTTCAAATTTGTTTTGTTGTAGAATCATCAAAAATTAAGATTATTTCAAAAATTAGATTTTTGTTCAAAATTTCGTTTATATGCTGTTTTACTATACCGTAAGGCTCAATTACGGGATGATTAATTTTACTAAGAACCTCAAATAAATTCCATTATACCAGATGGGACCCAAAGAAGAACGGTTCCACCTCTACAGCTCTGTTCGGGCTGAAACGGCCTCGTATCTGGAGTAGTTCGTTGCCCTGCCATGTAGAGCAGACTTTTACGTTTACAGGAGGAATCACAAGATTTACACATAGAAGTAATTAAGTACCTATTTACTTTTTGATTAGTCTTGTTTATGTTTCCTTTACGATCATCAGGACAAAAAGTCTAAAAAACTAACAGTTGACGTATAACAAATGTTCGGGTCACTCACAATACTTATATGTGTATCGCTATTTTTTCTACCTACTGCCCTCAATTGGGTCAGAGTAGTTCTTCATAAACAATTTCTTATGGGTACGCTCCCCCATCGTAGGTGTTCTTTCCTACCCCTACGTGGGATAACTGAATGGCCCTCGCGCCTTTTAGATCTCGATTATTTTGAGATGAGTACATTTCGTCATAATGTGCAGAAACCAATTTGAGTTTGTAGGCGTGGTCAGAGAGCTTTAACTGTGGTCCGAGTCGCCTGTCGCTCATGAAATTTGGATTCAGTAGCGTAGTGTTACTTATTTGTACTTGTTGCATTTATTTACCTATTTTGAGTTTTCTTGTGTTTTTGTGCTTCGATTCGTGTGTCTATCTATATAAACTTTAATTTAATTCATTTTGTGTGTATTTTGGTAAGTACATTTAAATGCAACTAAATAATAATCCAAGACGAAACCTTACATTCTGAAATATTTTAAATCTCTTAAGCCTTTAATTTGTATCCTATTTTTAGATATTTTCAGAAATGCGAATGAAACCTTGTTGTTCGAAATGGAACAAAAAAATTATTAGGCAGAAAGGGCCAAGTTCTTCAAAGCCAAGCCAAGGAAATAATTTCACGCCTGTTAAACTTTATGAAAAACGAGGCTAAAGATGGTTCATTAAAAACCATATTCCGTATGATGCTAAAATGACCAAACCAGAACTGTACATATTAATTAAAGCTCACAGACCCCCGCCGAATTTTCTTTTAGATGATCTTCTTAAAGAAAATGGTCACAAAGTATTACGGTTACCTCCGTATCACCCTGAACTAAATCCCATCGAAAAAATATGAGCCACAGTAAAAAATTGGGTAGGTCAACATAATACAACATTTAAGTTGGATGATGTTGAAAAGTTAGCAAGGAAAAAATTTGAAAGCATAACGTCGGAAGAATAGGCAAACGTGGTGGACCATTCCGCAAAATATGAGGATGCATATATTCAAAAAGAACATCTGATGGATGAATATACAGATTCCCCTCATATTTTGCGTCAATACGGGGTCATCCGATGAGTGGGATTCCGACCTTTCGGACTTCGAAGATAGTGATGAAAACAGTTAAAATTATAAACATTTTAATAAAATATAAATTATTTATTTAAACTTTTAGTTGTTTTATTACTTTAAACTTTAACAGCAATTTAACTAACAAATAGTTAAAATTTTAAATGCTAATTTTTATTTTCAATTTAAAATATTTTATTAATGTACACACGCCACTGCTAAAATATCAGATACCCCTACCGCAGCAGATTTGAACTTAGCGCCATAAAATAAGGTCCACAAAGTTTATGACGTGTTGCGCCAACTGGGGCGTGGCCAAAACTAAATGTACTCATCTCAAAATAATCGAGCTCTACCACTTAAGGCCTGGTTCGGGTCAGGATTTTCCTGATCCTTTTCCCATGTACTTGGTACATCAGCTTTTAATGAAGAAACACATCTTGTGTCCCCATAATGTGTTCTTTAATTTTTTAATTTCTTAACTTCATAATATAATAATCTTAAGAATCAGTACCATGCAACTAAATTAAATTTTAATATTGCTTAAACCTAAATGTTATTTCACTGTTTGGTCCATGATGTTTATGGCCTGATGATGGCGGAAGCCGAAACTAATTCCACATTTCAACTAATTTCAACAAAAATATTTCTGTGCTACTGGATTTTGTTTGTGTGTTTCTTTACTCATTAGTTGACCACATTCTCATCTAATTAAAATGTAATTTTTGTCCTAATGATGGCATTGTTTTGCTGAAATGTATTTTACTTTCCCGGACCCATCAAAGGGAAAGTAAGGTGAACGAGCAAAAAAAAAATCGAGATATCGATGGAAATAGCCATTTTGAGGTCCCCCAAGAAGATTGAAACCATTTTCAGCGTATGGTCTGTCTGTGTGTCTGTGTGTCTATGTGTAATCTTCCACGATAACTGCCGAACCGTTTGACCAATCAAGCTGAAATTTGGTATGGAGGGTCGGTGTGTGCCTAGAATGCGACCATTAGTTTTTATTTTAAATTGGTACAGTGGAGGGTCCTCAAGACCGACATTGGTTAAATATACATGTAACAATTTTTTGCTTTATTTAAATTTTAAGGACAAACAATACATTTTAGTGCAAAATGTTGTAGTAGAAAGTTTTAGAGCATAAAATTACCTACAATTTTTGACTTAAGCCTTTTCCAAAATTTCCAATAGTTGCGCCACTAGAGGGCCCGTAAAAAATGTGCATGTATGTTTTCTATAGTTTTTCTTGATTTTGAAGACAAACAATACATTTTATTGCAAAATGTTGTAGTACAAAGTTTTAAAGCATAAAATTATCTGTAATTTTTGTTTTAAACTTTTTTCAGAATTTTCAATAGTTGCGCCACTAGAGGGCGTGTAAAAAATGTGCATGTATGTTTTCTATAGTTTTTCTTGATTTTGAAGACAAACAATACATTTTATTGCAAAATGTTGTAGTACAAAGTTTTAAAGCATAAAATTATCTGTAATTTTTGTTTTAAACTTTTTCCAGAATTTTCAATAGTTGCGCCACTAGAGGGCGCGTAAAAAATGTGCATGTAGGTTTTCTCTAATTTTTCTTGATTTTGACGACAAACAATGTATTTAGTGCAAAATTTTCTTGTGCAAAGTTGTAAAGCATCAAATTTTCTTTAACTTTTATGTTTAACTTTTATCGAATTCCTCATAGTTTCGCCGCTAGATGGCGAGAAAAATACACATTTAAAATTCCCTACAACTCTTGTATGAAAAATTTTCCCGAATTCCCAATAGTTTTCACACATGATTTTAGGAGATCCTAATTGTAGCAGTGTGATATACAACGTGCGCATGCTCAGTTTATGTCATTATCAACATTGAAATATTAATTCACCATCAGCTCGCTATTTTTAATGTGTTCCATAATGCTTAGTATTTTGTAATTAAAATAATAATAATAAATAACATATTCTCTACGGTCGAGCCGGGAAAGTTCTGGGGTGACACAGCCGATTTTTTTAATTGACCAAAGAAAAATATATTTATATTTTTCTACTCTTTTATTACACACTTGAAAGTTGTATACTGCTTTTTCTTTCTTTACGAATAAGTATGTACACACTAACACGTAACATTCTGTTTTCTTCAAGAACATCATAAATGGACGGTCGACGGAAAAGAAGATTTATATTAGTGTTTAAAAAACGCATAATAAAATATATCAATATTCAAAATTATTAAACCTGATTATCTTGAAAGAACTGTTTTACTAGTTATCGAGCTATAGCTCGAAACCCTCGATCTGTCAGTTTTTTACTGAAATTGTATATGATAAGGGTGTATTCTATTATCGGAAAGAATGAAAAAGGTGTAACTAATTTTATGTGCGGGTTTTTAGTGAGAGCGAATAAAATACAGCGGTTTTATTCTCTTTTTACTCGTATGAGAGTATCCCAAGGCGGTTAAACCGATCCATTACTTTATCAAAAGTATTTTTTTAAGTTGTCGGCGTTTTGGAAACGGTTCATGATGAATTTTAATTGTAAACAAATAATTTTTTACACTCCCCTAATATTTACCAATTACCCAAGCATATGCTTACAAAATATATTAGTTTCATATTCTATAAAATATCGCAATTCGAAAAATTAGACTAATAATGAACTAATATCTTATAAGCGAATAAAACTTATTTTTTTGTATATAAATTGTCAAATTTCAATTTAAAAATAATAATTTTATACTCTCAAAGTACTAAATTATTTTTGCCTTTAAGACAAATGTATATACAGGGTGATTTAAGTAAGCTGTACATTAGAGATTTTTCAATTTCAGTTGGATTAGATACTTGAAATTTGGTATACTGTCAAAATTAGAAGATCAACCGAACCAAGTGAAAAAAAAATGTATGTTTCTATTTAAAATAAGAAAGTTTGCACATCCTGTATAACCAAAAATAGTAATTTTTTATAATAAAACATAAAAATATGTTCAGAATGCATGAATTTATTAAAATATTACTATTATTAAGAAATACCAGTAATTATAACTAAACGTCTGGCATGAAATATGAAAATATGGTGGTTATTGAATAAGATTATGTTCATGACTAGCTTTTGCCCGCAACTTCGTCCGCGTTGATGTGGGAATAAATAAAAGTTTATTTTCTATACCCGTTTACTTCCCTCCAGTTTTTCAAACTTTTATGCCAATTTTTACACCTCCAAGTGGAGTTACTATATCAAGTGTTATATAAAATGCAAGGTCAATGTTTGCAAATTTCAAAACCATTTTTTTATAATCTTATTGTTTTTTAATAATTTTATGTGACCTACTTTGATTTGAGATAAATAATGTATACTTTCTCTCCTTTTTCTAATTAAATTACTTGGAGACAAATAATAAAAAATATTTGCACTCCCTCAAGGGCGAGAGCCACTCCCCTCTAAATAAATCACCCTGTATGTTTTACTTTCCCGACCCACCTCCGAGAAGGGAAAGTATTGTAAACGAGCTAAAAAAATTTTCGAGATAAAGATGGAAATATCCATTTTGAGGTCACTTCAAATAATTAAGACCATTTCCAGATGAAAGTCTGTCTGTCTGTGTGTGTATTCTTCTACGATAGACGCCACACGTTTAATCCGATTGAGCTGAAATTTGGTATATGGATTTGGGCTACCCGTCGGAAGAATGCATCTGTCAAACGGAAGTGTCACTATCAAAAAATGACAGATGCATTATGTAACGAAATTTGACTTGCAATACGTCATTTGAAGGCCCTTGAAAAACTCTATTCAGAATAATCAAAATTATTTCTCCAACTGTCACCTGTCAAAAAATAAAAAAATGTTCAAATTTGAAACTTTAAACATTAAATATCTGAAAAATTATTCGTGGATACTCATCGGGAAAGTTTTGGGGTGACCCCTTTTTCCTTTTTTTTTAACTTTTTTTGCCCCTTTTTAAATTTTTTTTTTGTCTTTCTTTAAAGTTAATATTTTACTACCAGTCTCTAGAATTATTATTATATTATTCTAATGTTTTATAAATAGACTCTAATCTAATAGATCATATTAATTAATTTAATATTTAATTATGAATCTTTTTATAAATTATATGTTAATTGAGTTAATTTTTATTGACTTATAAAAAAAAGAAACTTTTTCAACCAAGAATTTTTCCCAAATAAGCTCATTTCACTCATAGTATACAAAATTAGCCCTAATTTTGGCAAAAAAGGACCAAAAAAAATCGCTTTGCCATTTTTTGCCTTTTTTGAATTTTTTTGCCATTTGGCTTTTATATTCATATTATTTTGCTTTTTTTTTACCATTTTGACGTTTTTCGCCTTTTGACTTTTTTGGACATTTTTAATTTTGTTTTTACCCTTTTTTCCGTTATTTGACCTTTTTGCTCTTTTTTTGATTAACTTTTTGTCTTTTTGTTGCTTTTTTATCTCTTTGGCTTTTTGCCTTTATTTTCAAACTATTTTGCTTCTTTTTTTTACATTTTTGGCGTATTTTCATTATTTCCCTTTATTTGGTATATTTTTTAGACTTTTTAAAACTTTTTTTTACCTTTATTTTTCCTCTATTCTGCCTTTTTTAACTTTTTTGTATGTTTTTTTTTTCGTTTGTGGCGTATTTTCCTTTTTCCCTTTACTTTGTCTTATTTGGCCTTTTTTTGGACTTCTTGCTGATTTTTTTCCCTTTTCCCTTTTTTTGCCATTTTTGCCTTTATTTTTCCTCTATTTTGCATTGTGTTAACTTTTTGGCCTATTTTGTTTTTAGTTTTTGAGCTTTTTTGACCTTTTTTTTGCCTTTATTTGCTTCTATTTTGCCTTTTTGTTGTTGCTTTTTTACCTTTTTTGTTGCTTTTTTACCTTTTTTGTTGCTTTTTTATCCCTTTTTGCCACTTTTTTGCTTTATTAAAACTTGTCTTGCTTTTTTTTTTTACTTTTTTGGCGTATTTTGCATTTTTTCTCTTTACTTTGTCTTATTTGACTTTTTTTTTGGATTCTTTATTATTTTTCCCCCCTTTTCCTTTTTTATCCAGTTTTTTGCTTTTTTTCATTTTTTAATTATAGTTTTAATTTATGCTGAAATTTAGCAACTCTTTATCATTTTTAACAATTTTTTTGAAAGTATTCATTATCTTGTTGGTATTTATAATAACAAGGTGCCATTTTAAGTAATTTTTGTCGTTTTTCATTTTAATTAATTTTTATGTATTTTTTTGCAATGTTAACCCATTTTTCCAGCAATTTATTTCATTTTTACAACATTTTACTTTTCCATTCAGAAATTTCGTATTTTGTAATTAAAATAATCTCATTCTTCACACCTGAGCCCGGAAAGTTCTGGGATGACACAGCCGATTTTTTAATTGACGCCCTTACTCGAGCGAGTCAATATTTGTTTAATCCCAATTTTGAACCCCTTAAAATGGGAATTTTCAAAATTCGTTTCTTAGTGCTCCCCTACACTATCAAAGGAAACTACCCTTAAAATTTCACGTCTCCATCACCTCTCGTTTAGGCTGTATGCGTTAATTGTCAGGAAAGTTAATAAAATCAATTGCAATTTCTATTGATTTCATTTCCTATGCTAATTATTTTTTTTGTTTTTTTTTTGAATAGCTCCACTATTTTTATTTTCCAGAATGACTCTATTGAGAAATTTTTAGTACTTATGTAGGGCGCTATAAACTGCTCCAAAATTCAGCTTGCGGAGGTTCGACAAAAATGACTTTTGACGGCGTAATTTTTTTTACTAACAAATAAAAATGTATAAATAAGTCACCCCTAGAATTACTTTTTTGAAATAAAGTATTTTTGTGAGATAAAAAATTAGCGTATCTGGTACAATTCTTAATTTTTTTTTGACTTAAATTTTTTCTCAAAAATTCAAAAAAAATACTAGAATTCTAGATCCAATCTTTCTTAAACCAAAAGTGAAAAAATAACTCAATTTTTTTCACCACGATCCGAGTAATCTGATTTTTTCCGTTCCTTGTTTTACTAACAATCACTTTAAGGTTAAACCTCTCTTAAGACAAGAAAGTTTTTTTTAATTTGCGAATTTTTTTTTATTTATATAAAATTAAAAATTCTGATTGCAGATTTATAAAAAAAATTAAAACAAAAATTGTATAAGGCACTAACATTTTAAAATTAAAAAAAAAAAATATGTTATATTTAATAAAATTAATAAACCTTAACTAGAGATCTAAAAATATTTGTAATAAAATATATTTTCAAATCTAAATAAATTATTATAAATATATATTTTTAATTTAAAAAATTTTAATTTAATTAATGTTTAATACGGAGCTTGGCTTTTTAATCTCCCTGTATCACTGTGCCTGTGATGGTGGTGAAGTTTTCCGGGTTTTGCTATAGGTAAATGGCGCCATCAATCCTCAGTAAGTCGCTCGAAGCGCCACGGCAAATAATAATAATAGCCGTCCCTTCGCCCGCACAAGCTTTTGGCTTCTGGTGTTTACTTGGAAAGAGGTGAAATGTAGGGCAACTATTATTATATAGCAAGCAATTACTATGGTGGTTACAATTCATTTTTTTTAGTCGTTTGGTGCATAATGTTTTCTTACTATGACAATTTTTCTGCTTTTTTGTTTAGTTTTTTTGAGTTTTATTTTTTGAAATTTTTTTCAATCCAAATTACATTTCCTCAAATCAAATTAGAACAAAATATATGCATTAACTATTTTTAAAATAAACATAGAATTTGAAGGACACCAAATGCATTATACTCTATTGCATAAATTAAATCGACAACTCACATAATTTACATCCCCAAACCTCTAGGGATAATAATATGCAATCATCTATTATTCTCAAAATACCTATCATACAAATATACAGGGTGGGTAAATTACCTTCCCGCAGTTTGTGGCGTCGAAACTAGTAAAGATATCAAAATGAAAAAAAAATTATTTTATTTGGTTCGAAAATCCCTACAACTAGAAAATATTTTCATTTATACAGAGTGATCCATATACTAAAAGAATTGTAATTTTTTTAAATGACACACCCTATATATTTTTACATTTTTAGATTACTACTTTAGTGGCCTTTATGACAATATTTTACTTTTTTAAATCGGATGCTGCGTTGCAAAGATATTCAAATTTTTATTAAATTTTCTGAAAAATCACTACATTTCAAAATCATTCAAAAATTAATGTATTTTCCGAATTTGAAAATTAAACTTTGGTTAAAGTTAGTTTAGATATGGATGTACCTGGTCCATATTTCATAATTATTTAAATATGTACAGGGTGTTTATAATATAAGATTAAACTTTGAAAATTGTAATTATAAAAATATTTGTTTTTTAAATGAAACACCCTGTATATTATTTAATATTTAGAAAGCCTAGTATGTGGTATATATATAAAACCTGTAGAATAGGCTTTCTAAATATTAAATAATATACAGGGTGTTTCATTTAAAAAAACAAAGATTTTTATATTTACAATTTTCAAAGTAAAGAAAAGTCATAAAAAATCCTTGAAATATCTCTAAAAAACTACTGAAAAAATCCTTGGTAAATGCTTAAAAGATCCTTGGAAAGTTCTTGAAAAAAATTAAATGATCTACAGTTATTCCTTTATAAAAAAATTAAGTCACAATAAATCCTTGAAAGATCCCTGAAAAACTCTTGAAAAAATCCTTAAAAAATCATTGAAAAATCATTGATAAATCCTTAAAAAATCCTTGAAAAGTTCTTGAAAAAATCTAATGAACTACAGTTATAAAATCCTTGGAAAATACTTGAAAAAATTAAATGATCTACAGTTATTCCTTTATAAAAAAATTAAGTCACAATAAATCCTTGAAAGATCCCTGAAAAACTCTTGAAAAAATCCTTAAAAAATCATTGAAAAATCATTGAAAAATCCTTGATAAATCCTTAAAAAATCCTTGAAAAATTCTTGAAAAAATCTAATGAACTACCAGTTATAAAATCCTTGGAAAATACTTGAAAAAACTAAATGATCTACAGTTATTCCTTTATAAAAAAAATAAAGTAATAAAAAATCCTTGAAAAATTCCTGAAAAAATCCTTAAAAGACCCTTGATAAATACTTAAAAAATCCTTGAAAACTACTTAAAAAAATCTAATGATTTAGTTATTTTCTAAAAAAAAAAATGAAGTCATAAAAAATCTTTGAAAGATTCCTGACAAACTTTGAAAAAATCCTTAAAAAATCCTTGATAAATCCTTAAAAAATCCTTGACAAGTACTTGAAAAAATTTAATGAATTAGTTATTTTCTAAAAAAAATGAAGTCATAAAAAACCTTGAAAAAATTTTGAAAATCTCTTGAAATAATCCTTAAAATGTCCCTGAAAAATTATTGATAAATCCTTAAAAAATTCTTGAAAAGTACGTAAAAAAATCTAATGATCTAGTTTTTTTCTAAAAAAAAATGAAGTCATAAAAAAACCTTGAAAGATTCCTGACAAACTTTGAAAAAATCCTTAAAAAATCTTTAAAATCCCTAAAAAAATCCTTGACAAATACTTGAAAAAATCTAATGATCTACAGTTATTCCTTAATAATTTAATTCATAAAAAATCTTTGAAAGATCCCTAAAAAGCTCTTGAAAAAATCCCTAAAACACCCTTGAAAAATATTTAAAAAATCCTTGAAAAGTACTTAAAAAAATCTAATGATTTAGTTATTTTCTAAAAAAAAATGAAGTCATAAAAAATCCTTGAAAGATTCCTGACAAAAATCCTTAAAAAATCTTTAAACATTCCTAAAAAATCTTTAAAAAATTATTGATAAATCCTTAAAAAATCCTTGACAAGTACTTGAAAAAAATCTAATGATCTACAGTTATTCCTTTATGAAAAATTGAATTCGTAAAAAATCCTTGAAAGATCACTAAAAAAACTCTTGAAAAAATCCTTAAAAAACACTTGATAAATTCTTAAAAAATCCTTGAAAAGTAATTAAAAAAATTTAATGACAAACTTTGAAAAAATCCTTAAAAATCTTTAAAAAATCCTTAAAAAATACTTGAAAAATTATTGATAAATCCTTAAAAAATCCTTGACAAGTACTAAAAAAAATCTAATGATATACAGGTATTCCTTTATAAAATAAAATAATTCATAAAAAATCCTTGAAAGGTTCCTAAAAAATCCTTAAAAGGTTCCTAAAAAAATTTGAAAAAAATCCTTAAAATACTCTTGATAAATACTTAAAAAATCCTTGAAAAGTACTTGTCATAAAAAATCCTTGAAAGATTCCTGATAATCTTTGAAATAATCCTTAAAAAATCTTTAAAAAATCCTTGAAAAGTACTTGTCATAAAAAATCCTTGAAAGATTCCTGATAATCTTTGAAAAAATCCTTAAAAAATCCTTGAAAGATTTCTGATAATCTTTGAAAAAATCCTTAAAAAATCTTTAAAAAATCCTTAAAAAATCCTTGAAAAATTATTGATAAATCCTTAAAAAATCCTTGACAACTACTAAAAAAAATCTAATGATATACAGGTATTCCTTTATAAAAAAAAATAATTCATAAAAAATCCTTGAAACGTTCCTAAAAAATCCTTGAAAGGTTCCTAAAAAAATTTGAAAAAAATCCTTAAAATACTCTTGATAAATACTTAAAAAATCCTTGAAAGATTCCTGATAATCTTTGAAAAAATCTTTAAAAAATCTTTAAAAAATGCTTAAAAAATCCTTGAAAAATTATTGATAAATCCTTAAAAAATCCTTGACAAGTACTAAAAAAAATCTAATGATATACAGGTATTCCTTTATAAAAAAAATAATTCATAAAAAATCCTTGAAACGTTCCTAAAAAATCCTTGAAAGGTTCCTAAAAAAATTTGAAAAAAAACCTTAAAATACTCTTGATAAATACTTAAAAAATCCTTGAAAAGTACTTGTCATAAAAAATCCTTGAAAGATTCCTGATAATCTTTGAAATAATCCTTAAAAAATCTTTAAAAAATCCTTGAAAAGTACTTGTCATAAAAAATCCTTGAAAGATTCCTGATAATCTTTGAAAAAATCCTTAAAAAATCCTTGAAAGATTTCTGATAATCTTTGAAAAAATCCTTAAAAAATCTTTAAAAAATCCTTAAAAAATCCTTGAAAAATTATTGATAAATCCTTAAAAAATCCTTGACAACTACTAAAAAAAATCTAATGATATACAGGTATTCCTTTATAAAAAAAAAATAATTCATAAAAAATCCTTGAAACGTTCCTAAAAAATCCTTGAAAGGTTCCTAAAAAAATTTGAAAAAAATCCTTAAAATACTCTTGATAAATACTTAAAAAATCCTTGAAAGATTCCTGATAATCTTTGAAAAAATCCTTAAAAAATCTTTAAAAAATGCTTAAAAAATCCTTGAAAAATTATTGATAAATCCTTAAAAAATCCTTGACAAGTACTAAAAAAAATCTAATGATATACAGGTATTCCTTTATAAAAAAAAATAATTCATAAAAAATCCTTGAAACGTTCCTAAAAAATCCTTGAAAGGTTCCTAAAAAAATTTGAAAAAAAACCTTAAAATACTCTTGATAAATACTTAAAAAATCCTTGAAAGATTCCTGATAATCTTTGAAAAAATCCTTAAAAAATCTTTAAAAAATGCTTAAAAAATCCTTGAAAAATTATTGATAAATCCTTAAAAAATCTTTGACAAGTACTAAAAATAATCTAATGATAAAAAAATAATTCATAAAAAATCCTTGAAAGGTTCCTAAAAAAATTTGAAAAAAATCCTTAAAAGACTCTTGATAAATACTTAAAAAATCCTTGAAAAGTACTTAAAAAAATCTAATGATTTAGTTATTTTCTAAAAAAAAAAATGAAGTCATAAAAAATCTTTGAAAGATTCCTGACAAACTTTGAAAAAATCCTTAAAAAATCCTTGATAAATCCTTAAAAAATCCTTGACAAGTACTTGAAAAAATTTAATGAATTAGTTATTTTCTAAAAAAAATGAAGTCATAAAAAACCTTGAAAAAATTTTGAAAATCTCTTGAAATAATCCTTAAAATGTCCCTGAAAAATTATTGATAAATCCTTAAAAAATTCTTGAAAAGTACGTAAAAAAATCTAATGATCTAGTTTTTTTCTAAAAAAAAATGAAGTCATAAAAAAACCTTGAAAGATTCCTGACAAACTTTGAAAAAATCCTTAAAAAATCTTTAAAATCCCTAAAAAAATCCTTGACAAATACTTGAAAAAATCTAATGATCTACAGTTATTCCTTAATAATTTAATTCATAAAAAATCTTTGAAAGATCCCTAAAAAGCTCTTGAAAAAATCCCTAAAACACCCTTGAAAAATATTTAAAAAATCCTTGAAAAGTACTTAAAAAAATCTAATGATTTAGTTATTTTCTAAAAAAAAATGAAGTCATAAAAAATCCTTGAAAGATTCCTGACAAAAATCCTTAAAAAATCTTTAAACATTCCTAAAAAATCTTTAAAAAATTATTGATAAATCCTTAAAAAATCCTTGACAAGTACTTGAAAAAAATCTAATGATCTACAGTTATTCCTTTATGAAAAATTGAATTCGTAAAAAATCCTTGAAAGATCACTAAAAAAACTCTTGAAAAAATCCTTAAAAAACACTTGATAAATTCTTAAAAAATCCTTGAAAAGTAATTAAAAAAATTTAATGACAAACTTTGAAAAAATCCTTAAAAATCTTTAAAAAATCCTTAAAAAATACTTGAAAAATTATTGATAAATCCTTAAAAAATCCTTGACAAGTACTAAAAAAAATCTAATGATATACAGGTATTCCTTTATAAAATAAAATAATTCATAAAAAATCCTTGAAAGGTTCCTAAAAAATCCTTAAAAGGTTCCTAAAAAAATTTGAAAAAAATCCTTAAAATACTCTTGATAAATACTTAAAAAATCCTTGAAAAGTACTTGTCATAAAAAATCCTTGAAAGATTCCTGATAATCTTTGAAATAATCCTTAAAAAATCTTTAAAAAATCCTTGAAAAGTACTTGTCATAAAAAATCCTTGAAAGATTCCTGATAATCTTTGAAAAAATCCTTAAAAAATCCTTGAAAGATTTCTGATAATCTTTGAAAAAATCCTTAAAAAATCTTTAAAAAATCCTTAAAAAATCCTTGAAAAATTATTGATAAATCCTTAAAAAATCCTTGACAACTACTAAAAAAAATCTAATGATATACAGGTATTCCTTTATAAAAAAAAATAATTCATAAAAAATCCTTGAAACGTTCCTAAAAAATCCTTGAAAGGTTCCTAAAAAAATTTGAAAAAAATCCTTAAAATACTCTTGATAAATACTTAAAAAATCCTTGAAAGATTCCTGATAATCTTTGAAAAAATCTTTAAAAAATGCTTAAAAAATCCTTGAAAAATTATTGATAAATCCTTAAAAAATCCTTGACAAGTACTAAAAAAAATCTAATGATATACAGGTATTCCTTTATAAAAAAAATAATTCATAAAAAATCCTTGAAACGTTCCTAAAAAATCCTTGAAAGGTTCCTAAAAAAATTTGAAAAAAAACCTTAAAATACTCTTGATAAATACTTAAAAAATCCTTGAAAAGTACTTGTCATAAAAAATCCTTGAAAGATTCCTGATAATCTTTGAAATAATCCTTAAAAAATCTTTAAAAAATCCTTGAAAAGTACTTGTCATAAAAAATCCTTGAAAGATTCCTGATAATCTTTGAAAAAATCCTTAAAAAATCCTTGAAAGATTTCTGATAATCTTTGAAAAAATCCTTAAAAAATCTTTAAAAAATCCTTAAAAAATCCTTGAAAAATTATTGATAAATCCTTAAAAAATCCTTGACAACTACTAAAAAAAATCTAATGATATACAGGTATTCCTTTATAAAAAAAAAATAATTCATAAAAAATCCTTGAAACGTTCCTAAAAAATCCTTGAAAGGTTCCTAAAAAAATTTGAAAAAAATCCTTAAAATACTCTTGATAAATACTTAAAAAATCCTTGAAAGATTCCTGATAATCTTTGAAAAAATCCTTAAAAAATCTTTAAAAAATGCTTAAAAAATCCTTGAAAAATTATTGATAAATCCTTAAAAAATCCTTGACAAGTACTAAAAAAAATCTAATGATATACAGGTATTCCTTTATAAAAAAAAATAATTCATAAAAAATCCTTGAAACGTTCCTAAAAAATCCTTGAAAGGTTCCTAAAAAAATTTGAAAAAAAACCTTAAAATACTCTTGATAAATACTTAAAAAATCCTTGAAAGATTCCTGATAATCTTTGAAAAAATCCTTAAAAAATCTTTAAAAAATGCTTAAAAAATCCTTGAAAAATTATTGATAAATCCTTAAAAAATCTTTGACAAGTACTAAAAATAATCTAATGATAAAAAAATAATTCATAAAAAATCCTTGAAAGGTTCCTAAAAAAATTTGAAAAAAATCCTTAAAAGACTCTTGATAAATACTTAAAAAATCCTTGAAAAGTACTTAAAAAAATCTAATGATCTAGATATTTTCTAAAATAAAATGAAGTCATAAAAAATCCTTGAAAGATTCCTGATAATCTTTGAAAAAATCCTTGAAATATCTCTAAAAAACTACTGAAAAAATCCTTGATAAATGCTTAAAAAATCCTTGACAAGTACTTGAAAAAATCTAATGATTTATAAAAAATTGAATTCGTAAAAAATTCTTGAAAGATCCCTAAAAAACTTGAAAAAATTCTTAAAATACCCTTGATAAATTCTTAAAAAATCCTTGAAAAGTACTTAAAAAAATCTAATGTAGTTATTTTCTAAAAAAAAAAAATGAAGTTCCTGACAAACTTTTCAAAAAATCCTCACATAGAAAAAAACGTTAAAAATAAACATGAAAGTTTATTTTTTTGTAATAATACATTTCATTGGAAAAAAATATTTATTTATTTATTTTTTTTTTTTTAGAAATTTTCTTGATCCATGTTATTTATTCTCTATCAACGTGATTATTTAGAATGAATATAAAGCACTTCCCGTCTTATCGAAATGTTAAAAATGTTCCATTACTTCGTATATAAATCTTTCATCCAATTTTCTTCCTATATATAGGCTAATGTAGCACATTAACTGAAAAGCTCTTCAGAAAAGGCGTCTGGAATAATTTCATATTTTCCAGATTTACTGTTACGAAGCAATATTTAAATTACAAGAAAAAGAAAAAATACTTTCTATCTAAATGAAGAAAAAAAAAATGATTTAAATATCAAAATCTCTTTTGTCTTAAATCCACGAAACTTTGTCAGGATGTAAGCCACAAATTATAATTAAATTTATCTTGAAATCGTCTAAAAGTAATCCGATTGAACAAGAAGTCCAATTAAATTTAAATTAGAATAAAAAACATAAAATATCATTACGAACACACCATTAGGGAATTTTTTGTAGAAAAAAATGAAAATTTAAAATTTTTATATAAATAAATTAAAAATTAATTAATCAATACCATTAAATTAACTTTTTTTATAGACAAAAGTGCAAATTTAAACTTTAAATATTTACATCAATCATTATAGAAAAAAATAAAAATAAAAATTTATTTCAATGAATAAAATAAAATATTTGAAAATAAATTTTTTTTTTTAACTTACCCTGGTCTCGTGGTCACCTGTTGTGCCTCGATAATTCGAAACGGTTAAATGTTGCGTGAGATGCGAGATTGTTACCACTAAGGGCAGCAAAATAAGCCTGTAGGTCTTTATAGAAGAGCGTCGCGACGCTAGCACCGCCTCTTCGCCAATCGGCATCGCGCACACCGGTAACTGCGGATATTAATAATACATTTTCGACTATTTAATTTACCTGCCAAAAACAATAATTTTCGTCAAATAGTGATAAAGAGATAAAAAATAAACAATTTTGATATTTACTAGTTTCGACTTATGAGTCATCTTCAGGCCATATATTATTTAACAAAATTTGAATCGATAATCCATAACATATACTTAACCCAGAGACTTGAAATTTTGAGAATATATTCTGTTCATAATATAGACTAAGAAAGGATTTTGCGAAATTTTGATTTTAAGGGGTAGAAAAGGGTGAAAACCGGTGGTTTACATAGAATAAGTATATATCTATATGTTGGCACACTTACTCAAGAGGATAATGGTAGTGGTGAAAAATATCTCTTCGGTATTATCGGATTTCTCTCGTTTAATTTTTTAGCAAAAAAATGGCAGAAAACATGAAAAAAAAATAGGAAACACAAGAAAAATTAAGGAAAATGTTGAAAAATAGGGAATAATACAAAAAAATGGGACAAATAGGACAATATACGGAAAACAGGAACAAATAGGGACAAATAATATAAAATACGGAAAACAGGAACAAATAGGGACAAATAGGAAAATAAAGAAAATAGGAAAAACTAATAAAAAACGAGAAAATATAAAAAGAAATGGAAAAAACAGAAAGATGTAGGAAAAATAGGAAAAAATAGGAGAAATAGTGATAATAGATAGTAGTAAAAAATAGGGGAAAATATGAAAAAATATAGTGAAAAATAGATAAAAAAATAGTGGAAATAGGGAAAAAATAGAGAAAATAGAAAAGTTTTGGAAAAATAGAAAAAAAAACAGAGGAAATTAAAGAAATTTGGGAATAATAAATAAAAACAGTATAAACAGGGCAAACAGGGAAATTTGGTAAAAATATGAAAAAAAAGCAAAAAATTAGAAAACCAGGAAAAAATTATGGAAAAATTGGGTAAATAAAAAAAATCGGTTGTGTCGCCCCATAACTTTCCCGACGAGTATCCACGAATATTTACTGTTCAAGTTTCAACTTTTGACATTTTTTAATTTTTGACAGGTGACAGTTGGAGAAATAATTTTGACTGTTCTGAATAGAGTTTTTCAAGGGCTTTCAAATGACATATTGCATGTCCAATTCCGTAACATATTGCATCTGTCATTTTTTGATAATGATACTTCCGTTTGACAGATCTCCTACAAAAACTAACTGATTCTTCTAACAGATAGCCCAAACCCATATACCAAATTTCAGCTCAATCGGATTAATACTTCTTCAGATATTTAATGCTGAAGTTTCAAATTTTGACTTTTTTTAATTTTTGACAGGTGACAGTTGGAGAAATAATTTTAACTGTTCTGAATAGAGTTTTTCTAGGTCTTTCAAATGACATATAGCATGTCCAATTCCGTGACATATTGCATCTGTCATTTTTTGATAGTGGTACTTCCGTTTGACAGATGTCGTACAAAAACTAATGGGTTCTTCCGACGGGTAACCCAAACCCTTATACCAAATTTCAGCTCAATCGGGTTAAACGTGTGGCCTCTATCGTGGAAGAATACACACACAGAGACCGACAGACAGACTTTCATCTGGAAATGGTCTTAATTGTCTCAAGGGACCCGAAAATGGATATTTCCGTTTTTGTCTCGAAATTTTTTTTTTGCTCGTTCACAATACTTTCCCTTCTAGGAGGTGGGTCGGGAAAGTAAAAAACAGGATAAAATATTGAAAAATAGGAATCAGGAATAAATTGGGAAAATGGGAAAAATAGTTAAAAATAGGGAAACAATAGCGAAAATAGGGAAACATGATAAAAAATGAGGAAAATATAAGACAAAATAGGGAAAAAAAAGACGGAAAAATAAATAAAATACGAAAAATAAAGAAAATAGTGAAAAATAGGGGAAAATATGGAGAAAAAAAATGAGAAAAGTTGGTAAAACTAGAGAAAAATACGGACAAACCGGAAAAAATAAGAAAAAATAAATAAAACAGGAAAACTAATAGAAAACCAGAAAAAATAGAGAGATAAAGGAAAAATAGGAACAATAGTGAAAATAGTGAAAAAGAGGGGAACAAAATTGGAAAAAATATGGAAACCTAGGAACAAATACGGCAAATTTTTGGAAAAAATAAAGCAAAATAGTGAGAAATAGGAAAAAAATATGGAAAATAGAGCAATTAGAGAATAAATAGGGAAACATATGGAAAAAATTGAGAAAAATGGGGAAAGTAGGGAAAAATAGGAAAAAAAACAAGCAAAGCTCGGTAGTCTAAGTATAAAGAGACTCCGTAGCAAAGCACGCGGGTATTGGAATGTAGCGTACGTTATAGTAAATTATGTATTATCGTAAAACAGGTCCGGATTGTTTACAATTTAATGTATATAAGAAATTGGAAAAAAATCAGAAAAAAATCAGAAAAAAAAACAAAGAAATCCAAAAAAAATAGGAGATTCAGAAAAAAATTGCAAATTTAAAAATTGTCCAAAAGAAATTAAGAAAAATTGAAAAAATTGACAAAAAATGAAAAAAACTTAACAAACTGCGAAAAAGTGAGAAAAATCAAAAAAAATTGAAAAAACTAAATTAACATAATAAATTGAAAAAAAAATGAAAAATCATTTTTTACTTGATTTTTTCATCTTATGCACAGTTGATTTTTTTAACTTGCATATTTGATTCATTCAATTAGTGCACACTTGTTTTTTTTATAATTTAAAATTTTATCAGAAAATTGCTCCCCACCCCCGAGAGAACAATTTTTCAGAAATTTATTAAAGGTAAAACTCAACTCACTCTAACCTGATATTTATCATAGTGTTTGTTAAATTCTGAAGTTTGTTAAAAAGTGAAGTATTCAAAATCTCAAAATTTTCCCCAGACCCTCCTTTGACTTGTAGATATGCCATATCCCCAAGCTGAGGCACTCTGATAGAGGCCCAGACATAGGCGTCCATAACATTCTTTACATGTAGCAAATTCGAAGTCGCCCACGTCGACGATCTGAACGGTATATGCAGAATGACGTCACTAGTTGGAGAAAGCTTTTTAATATTGAATTTCTAACGATTGGATGTACTTATGAAGCTGAGATTTTAACAGCTTATCTAGTTGATCGGATTCTATTGAAAAAATAACGAAAAAATAACATGAGTGACAAGCCCATTCTGGAATTATTATAAGTATGTATAGTAAGGTATTCATTTTTGGAAATTCGTCGTTTAATGTTGGCACTGTTTTTATACTTTTGATTTTTTTAATTTTGGGTAATTTTTTGAGTTAAAAAATTTCTTAAAATCTTTAAAATTTAATAAAACATTTATAATGGGTTCTTTTTTAAAATGACAAATTGTAAAAATGATGAATTTTTCCGTTTTTTAATGTTTTTGTTATTTCGTTAAAATAAAATGTTACGAAAAAAACCGTAACAGTTTGAATTGACGAAAAGTGAAGTTATTATTGAATAGAAGTAGGTTTAATTTTCTCCGGCGAGTAAATATGGCAAAAGAGATAAATTACGGTGACTAATTTGATAGTGGGATATTAATGTGCAAGGAGCGAGACCGTAATCGAAATCCTATTCCAATATTGAACGAAAATTGATTTTTGCTTTTGGTTTTTATTTACTTTTTCTATGTTGTCATGTTTGCGTCAATAAAATATGTGCTAATAGAATTTTTTTCCCGATAAAATGGGATTTTAGCATTAAAAATTACAATACATTAAATAGTGAAAAAAGAACAAGATAGTTGCCATTTATTATATAAAAATTTTTGTTCAAAAATATTTTTTTCTACGATCGTGCAAAAAGTTACTGTTTTTTGCACTATCTATTGTACCTACCAAAAGTTAACTTTTTGCACTAGTGCAAAAAGTAGGCAAAAAAATTCAAAAAATCACTGGAAAAAAAAATCATATTTGTGTTGTACTCAGCATGATTGCATCGTGCAACAAATATACACTTTTTGCACTAGTTACACAAATAACTATTTTGTACGGCCTGATTATTTTTTAGATCACAAAAATGTAAGTAAGATTTTTTCGATTATATACAGAATCGGGATCTACAAAATAAAGGGCCCAAATATTAAAAAAAAAATTATTTTATTTAAGGGGTAAAGAAGCCAAAAATTATTAAATTAACAGGCAAAAATATTTTAACATCGACAATAAGGTGTAAAAGGCCAAAAATATATTTACATGTATACATAAAGGGTAAAGAGACTATTAATATATGAGCAGGCCTAAGGGGCAGATGGCTCATATATTTTTAGATGGTCAAGTCAAAAAAACAATTAAAAAAAAACTGATGAAAAATTCATTAAAAATTGTTTAATACTCTTCTTTGATTTGTTTCCTAATTGTGACAATCGGCGCAAAAATTTAATATTCACGTTGGACAAAACTACCATTAAAGTATTCGAAAAAATTGGTATACAATGGCCATGTCTGTCGGTCCGTCTGCCTGTGACAAGATTAAACTCAGAAACAGTAATAGAGAGCAACAAACAAAAATGATATTAATCTTTTATATACCTCTGTGACCTCAATTTAATTTAAAATTTTTGAAACCTGGAAAAATAAGTTAAAAATATTGTCGTTTTTCACTTGTTTAACTTGCACGTAATTCTACCTATTCAAAATATGTTGATTCAAAAAATAAAAATTCTGATCTTAAATATTTCTTTTGTTCCAATCCCTTTAAACGTTGTTCTTCCAATTAAACGTTTGATAATGGCCGAAAGCTCAGTCGAGCCCACGTTATGTATTAAATTACCCATTTCATCGATAAATCAGCAGGTAATAGGGCCCTTTAGGTTAATTTGTTAATTTTAACTGCAATGGCCTAAACCTCTATTATTACAAATTTTTGGGTAAAAATTGTTATACCCAAGCGAATTTCATGGCAGAAAAAAGTATATTTGGGATGTTATTTTTCCAATTATATAGTAAAAAAATTTATAATTTAATTTTTAAATAATTCAATATTAAAAATGAGACATTATTTGAATCAATCTTTATTTTATATCTTCTATAATTAAAAAAAAGCATTGTACACAAAAAAATCTTGGACCAAGATTTATTTTTACTTATTATTACTCCGAGAAATGAAAACATATTTTATTTTTATAATTCAGTTCTATTCTGTATCTTGTAATAAGATTCAAAATCGAAGCTTTATTAAATTTTTTTATTTGTTTGGCGCAGTCAGTAGGATTACAAAACGGAATCGATACAAATCGCAAAATGGTTTGTTTGCAAGAAGAAATTAGTGACTCCAAAAAATGTGGAAACAGTCCACGGAAGAGGGACCACATCGCGCATATTGTGTGAGAAAAACTCTCGGAGACGACGTTTAGGCCCAGGTTCCAGTGCACTAGGTGTTCGGGGGATCGTTTTCGACGTGAAATTTGGATTAAGTGCCCAAAAAACGCCCCCACAATGATTTTCGGGTTGTTTTTGGTGATGTTGTCAGGAAAATTCTCGGGGATGACGTCCACATCCAGGTTCGGGCGCACTAGGTGTCGATGCCAGCTACCCAAGAAACCTCCGGGCGCCGAGTTTCTCTCCTTCCCCGCGTGAATTTCGGGAGAGTCCCACGGAGATGACTTTCATCGGCGTTCCTGAGGTTCAGGTCGGCTGTGGGTCAATTTGAACATCATAATAGTGATCAGCGACCTTGAAAACCCCGAGGAGTCCGATTTGGCCCAATTCTGACTCTTATTTACAAAGTTCTTTAATCTTCCGAAAGCCGTCTAATTTTTTGAATGCATTTTTGGATGCAGCATTGCAATTTCCGGTTCGTATAAGATAAAAAGTAGGGACATTTTTTCCAAAAGACTTTTGGAAGCGAATGCAAAAATCCGCATTCCGATCCTTCTTAGTCCCAAAAATTCACGTCTATCATCTAGCAAGACAACTTCGGAAAATTACAACGGTAGCTTATTAGTAATTTGCCGCTTGATATCAAGTTAGCAAGACAACTGTGTAAATAATGACGATATTAAAAAACTAATGGCTGGAGAATTTGCCGCTTTTTTGCCGTAAATTAGTTGTGGAAAAATAAATTTTGCCGCTCTTTTTTTTACCAAAAATTCAATGTCTTGCTAACTTGATATCAAGAATTTGCCGCTAAAGAGTTGTGGAAACAAAAAAATTGTCACCTGTTTTTTATAAACAATTTAAAGGATTTTTATATACCAACTTCAAATTTAAGAAAACAAAAAAATTTACTTAATGCGGCTTTACAAAAGTTAGCCTTTAAATTTAATTTTTTTAAAAATAAAGAGGAAAATGCGCTAAAAAGCGGCAAATTCTCCAGATTTTAGTTTTTTGATATCGTCATAATTTACACAGTTGTCTTGCTAATTTAATATCAAGTTAGCAAGATGTTTAATTTTTAATACAAAAAAGAGCGGCAATTTTTTTTTCCACTACTAATTAACGGCAAAAAAGCGGCAAATTCACCAGCTTTTGGTTTCATTGTTTTTACGCAGTTGTCTTGCTAACTTGATATCAAGTTAGCAAGCCATTGAATTTTTGGTAAAAAAAAAGGGCGGCAATTTTTTTTTCCACAACCAATTTAAAAAGCGGCAAATTACTGATAAGGTATCGTTGTAATTTTCCGAAGTTGCCTTGCTAAGTTGATGGACGTGAAAAATTCCGAACTTTTGGTCTTTTTAGTGCTTCATTGCCACTATACGCGCTTTTTGTTTTTAATGGGTTAAAACTGCCCCTTATATTAAAAAATTGAAAAACAATAGATTTGCATGTTTTATAGGCTACAATTATGTTTGTCAAATATTTATTTTCTTTTCAATATTATTACCCCAAAAAACTACCGAAATTAACAAAAAAAAATAACAACTTTGAAATCTTTTTATTGTGATATTTATATGGAAGAAATACATTCTATGTATATTATTTGTTCAAATGATTTAACCCTTAAAAACCATCCCTTGATGAATTTATAGGGGAAAAATATTTTCAATGGTTTGAAACGCTTTGATGGTGGCATTAATATAAAACAAATTACTGTTAATGACATAATTTATTATTTATTGCAAATTTTCAACTCTTAAAAATTATTCCTTGCGTCGAAAATGAGAAAAAAAAATTAACAGCGTATAACAGTGTCATTTAGAGTAAATATAATCCATTTACTGTTAATCATAATATTAAAACATTTTCACCCTTAATAAGAAACCCTTGCAAACTACTGCGTTTTATGTATAAATGAACTAAATATTGTTAAACTACGAGGAAAAAAAAACATTATTTGGTTACAGTATTTACGTCTATTCACTAAAACCTTACAACTAAGACTTAAAAAGATTAATCTTTAAATAATCACAAAAAAATTAAATTAAATTATAAATATTTTTTTTTAAAAACTAATAAAATATTTCACTTGTTTAATTTAATATGTACACCATTTTTTTATTAGAAAGTTCTACATTTTTTGAGGATTCACGGAACTAGACGAAGTGACCTTCTTGCTGTGCCTTATTTTTCTGACATATGCCTCGATCAGATTTTTTATTTTTGTTGGGTTTATTTCACCAGATTTGTTGTGGCAAATCTAAAAAAAATATCTACATTTAATAATATTAATTACTAAACACTTTGATCTTTTTTCTAGTATAAATTTCAGTTCTTATTAACTTCTTTATGTGAAATTTTTCTTAATTAAGCTCTTATTACAACAAGATCTTTATTATTACAGCCATTAAATACCACATAAAATCCAAAACATTCTATTAGCGTATAAATTTTTACTCGTTGCATAATTTCTTATCTAGCTAAGTAAATGCGTTTATAAACTATAAATTCAATTCTTGAGCCCTTAATTTGATCTTCTCACCCGGATAACATTAATTTAATTTTCCATGTCGATTTTATAGATTTTTCTGAAAAATAAAGATAAAATGATTTACCTTAGGAACACTTCTTCGTAATATATCTTTGTATTCCTCTTTGTTGATTCTCTTTTTGTTATAATGAGGTTTCAGCACCAGTTTCACTTCTTCGACGACCCTTTCTTGTCGATTTAATTTCTTCAAAAACTAGAAATCAAAATATCACAAATCAAGTTAGTCATAGTACAAAAAAACGGCTAGAATTCGTACAGCTTAACAACAAGCCCTTTAAACGAAAAAATAACAATGAAGATCTGTTATTGGGCATATCCAAATATACAATTCTAATAAATCCAGCAAACTAATAAAGTATCTCAGCAACGGACAGACAGACGGACGAACGGACATGGTAAGTCAATAAGTACCTCCACTATACTTCCCTACTTAATAAAAGATCAATGAGGTAAATATTGATAAAAATGGCTTGAAGTTACAGATTGTAATCAAAATGGTGAAGAATTACATATCAATTATTTGATTGAAAAAAAAAATGAAATATGATAGAAAAATGTATTTTCTCCAATCCAAATTCATAAAAATAAATTTTCGTTACGAAAAATCACTCACTGTATAAAATTAGAAAAATAAAACTGAAACATAAGAAACAACCAAAAAAATTTTATTGTCAAAAACTACATATTAATTCTTTTAATGATAGAAAAAAAATGAAACACACAAATATGGGAAAGACTTGAAAATTTCCTACAAAAAGACAATTTTGACTTAAAAATAAAACAGCTGCTCATTATCAAAATATTATGATCGCAAAAAAAACCCTAAAAAACGCCTTTCTACAGCTTCTATCTCAAAATTCAAAAGAAGAGCTGTAACAAACACAAATATTAAAAAGAATTAACTGAGAATTAAAAACACTATTTTAATAAAAAACCATTTTTTTCACGTTTTGGTGTCTTCAAAATTACAATTTGAACATAAACATAAGATGTTTTTATAAAATGATCACAAACGAAAGAATCATTGGCAAACTTTTGCACTAAAAAACAAAAACCAACTCCCCTTATAATTAATTCAATTTTCTTTTTTTTGAAAAAGAGAAAATGAAGAAAATAATTCCAGAACACTCACCTTATCTTTAACTTGCATTTCCACCGCAGAATTGGGCAAATCATCCAAAATCTTTAAATTATCCTCATCCAATTTAACACCCACAGTTTTAGTTTTCGACGATGACGTATTCTTCTTACCAACTTTTTTACTCTTCGGTTTGACATTGTAATTGGGCGACCCCCCGAACAAAGCGTCAAATGCAGATCCATGTTTCTGTGGCGACTTGGTTTTCCCTTTAATCACAGGTTTAGTAATAATCTCGCTAGGCGGTTCGAATAAATCCTCGTAGTCGCTAGATCCTGGCGAATAAGGAGAATCAAAATCCAGAATCATATCATCACTGTTTCCATTTTGAATCCTCTTCCTTGTCACCTTGTTAATCTTGTTGGGAATCGGTTTGATCGGAGTGGACTTAACAGTTGCCTTAGTAGGAGATATTTTGACGGGACTCGACTTCACTTGGTTCGGTAGTACGATCCTTTGAGGAATAGAAGAAGCAACAAGCGGAGTGATGATTGTAGAATTCAAAATATTTATTCTAGAAATCGGGATATTCGAAGGAACTGGAGTTGAGGTAATAATCGAAGTTGGAACTGTAGAAAACGGAATAGTTTGTGCAACTGGTTTAGACTGTTGGACAGATCCTGTCCTATCTGGTGACTTATCAAGATTTGAATCTGGAGTAACTTGGATACTACTCTGAGAATCTGCTGGTTGGATATCAGCTAGAGGAGGTGTTAGAGATTTAGCAATTTCTGGAACAGGATCACTAGATTTTTCCATAGCTGAATTGTTTTCTTGATTGGATTGCGTCTGTCGATCTGGAGTGGGAGATCTGGATTTAGTTGGTTCGAAAGGATCGTAAGCGTCAGGTGAACTAGGAGGTGAATTTGGCGGTTCTGGAGGTGTATTTGGTCCTATATGGATTCCAGGACTGTTTCTGGAACTTATTTCATCTTCAACTTGGTCATTAGTCTCCATATCTTCGGGATCATGTAGAGGATTATTTATTGCACGTATTTGAGGCGGTTTTGCGGTTAAAGAAAACTTAACTTGAGGTTCCGGCGGTGTTTTAGGTCCTATACCTCTTTCAGGACTTGCTACTTGCTGCGATGAATCGCAGATGTTATCCTGTACATTTCTAAGATTCTCACTATCTTCATTATCACTATCTGTAAGGATAATAACTTGTTTCGGAGAAGGTGTAATTTCTCTGAATGGAGATCGATCCAAATCTATAATAGCTACCGGTTTAATACCCGACAAGTCTCTTTTATTTCTCTTTTTCTTCTCTTTACGCTTCTTATTAACATCATCAGATTTTCTTTTATCCCTCGTAGATATATCTCTAGTTTCGTTCTCGTTATTAAAACTAACGCTTACCAAAATATTATCACCTGAAGCAAATACTTCCTTTGAAGGTGGCGGCGTTCTTTCCCTTTCATGCCTCCTTTTCTTCTGTCTATTTTCAGTATTATCTTTATTCCTTTTATCCCCTTTTCGCTTTTTATCTTTCTTCTTCTTAGAATTATTAACAGTCACTGTTAAATTCTCGTTCCTTAATAACTGAGTATTTTCTATTGCTCTGGGAGGTGTCCATGAGGGTGAAAAACGCGTTGGACTTTGCGACATCGGTGTCCATTCTCGTCTTTCCCAATCTCTCTGCATCCTAACCAAAGGACTCGCCGATCTATGTCGGCTCCTACTTCTCAACCTCTTCTTATTCTTAGATCTATCGCCGGATTTCCTCTTTCTAAATCTACTCGAGGAGCGCTTCCTCTTTTTAATCTTTGAACCGACTCCCTTTTTAACGGGAGATCGTGATCTGGACCTACTTAAGGATCGAAAGTTTTTAGACTTTCGTCTTTTCCTAGATTTATCTTTTGACGGAGACTTGCGCTTTCTCGATAGAGACCTGCGAGATTTTGACGGCGATCTAATCGGTCTAGATGTAGATCTAACCGGTCTAGATGTGGATCTAACTGGTCTAGATGTGGATCTAACTGGTCTAGATGTGGATCTTCGAATTGGCGGGGTATAAGAACGGCTTCGGGATCGACTCGGGGTGGTCCGTATGTCTCTCCCAAATTGGTCTTTTGCTACTAACGGCCGAGGTTTCTCTGCTATAATAGCTCTAACATTATATCTTTCAAGCTCTTTACGCTTTTCTTTTTTCTTCTCCTTTTTATTATAATCTCGTTCTTTAGATCTACTCTGACGTTTTTCCTTATCCCTGTAATTACGTTCTTTAGTACTCTTACTTAATTTTTTAAATGAGGCATCTTTATTAACATTCTCGTTTTCTTTATCCTCCGTTGAAACTTTATCCTTCTTTTTACTTTTCTTTTCCTCGACAGGTTTATCAATAGATTTATCACAAGCTTCTTCTTCTAGTTCAGGTTCCTCATTTTGAATTTCCTTTCCTTTATTCTTATCGATGATTTCTCCTTCTTCATAATCTTCGGGTCTTGTAAAATCTAATTCAGATTCTTTAGCATTTATTTCCAATGCGTCTCCATCCGAAACGGTTTTTAATTCGTGCGATTCATCGAAATCATTCCTTTCTTCATCCGAAATCATTTCGGTGTCTAAACCCTCTAATCCTTGTTTTTGAGATTTTTCATCCAAACATGGAGTATAACTGCGTTCTTCTTCGCTAATATCTTCAGTCATGTCATTAATATCTGATATAGCAAAAGCACTATTATCCTTTTTAACGACACTATCGTCTTCTGAATCGCTGTATAATCCTCCCAAGATTCCTCCTTTTATAATCGGTTTTGATACATCTTTTACTGACTTTTCTGTATCGCTTTCTGAGTTATTCTCCTTCGATTCGTCATTATCATCTTTATTAACAGCTTCAGTCTGTGTTTCTGATTTCGATTCGTCCAAATCATCGCTAAAAGGAACGGCAGGATCGTAACGATCTCCTGTGGTATTATTCGGATCGAAATTATTTGACGTATTATATTTGAAAACTTCTTTTTCAAAATCGCAAGTTTTGTCATTGGAGCTACTTTCTTCTTCTTCGTAAATTTTTTCAGGATCATAACTTTGATCGGCATCGAATTGTTTTTCGGTATCGCCAGTTACATCTGGGTGGAGACATGTTGCTGGATCATAACTGCCATCCGGATTGTACGTGATATCACCTCCTTCAGGACTGTCATAAATTTTTTCTGGATCATAAATTTGTTCAGAATCCGGCTGGGATGGTTCATCGGTTTGTTCAGGTTCATAAATGTCTTCCGGATCATACGTTTGTTGATTTTGTTCTTCAATATTAGGAGAGGAACTGATTTCTCCAGATTGATAATCTGTAGATCTTGCTGGTAGACTTATATCTGTGTGCAGAGCTAAAGTTTTGCTTTCTTTTGAGTAAATACTGAAATTCGGACAGCCGTCATCTGATTCCGCATCGTCGTCATTTGTTGGTTTTACCTCTCTGGAGTAAACGCTCGCGTTGGGACATCCATCTGATGAATCTTCGTTATAATACTGATAACCTTTAATATCATCTAAAGATGAAGACTGGATTGCTTCAGATTGGATTTCCATGGAATCATTCGCAACAACAGGCTCTATAGAAGGTTCTAGAAGACCTACAGTTGAAGTAACAGCAGTATCTTCCTTGTTATCTTCATTTTGAGGATCTTGTTCTTGAACTTTTTCATCATCTATGACCATATCTGGTTCGCTATCATTGTTATCGTCGTCGGTATTAGAGGCGTGCGATATAATTGGTGGAGATGGTGGTTTCAGTTCGTTTTCTTCTGCTTTACTTGTACTTACTGTCTCAATATCACTGTAGATATCTAATTCGTCGCTATTCGCATTGTTAGTCGAACTTTCTCCCTGATCTTCAGTTTCTTCATTTTGAGCAGTGGCACATAAAGTCCTTTGGGAATAATCCTGAGGGATATCGTTATTATCATCGCTAGAACCGGAGTAACTGTAATTCATCGATGATGAAGGTTCTGAATTATAACTATTATTGGAATGATAATTGTAATTGTTGGACTGCCTTTGATTTTGATAACGATTTTGATTGTATCTATAATTTTGGTTGTATCGATTATTGTAGTTCCTGTTAGGAGGATAATAAGGAGATTCTTTTGCATTTGCTTGACTCTTATTAACATCAACTTTTGATTCAACTTTAAATTTCCCACTGGAATCTAAGGAATATGAACAGTTCCGGGAATAAAACTGTTCTTGACTGTTTAATATCGAGTCTAATAGATTCGATGTGCTGGATACTTCAGGTACAGGTACGGCGATATTTTTTCTTCTAATCATCCTGTGCATTGAGGATATATCGCTATGATTCGGCGCTCTACGAGTCAAAAGTTGAGATCCCACAGAGTAATCTTCTTCTTCTCCTGAGAAATAATCCAACTCGTTATTGTGTCCGAAAATGTGCAATGTAGGAATACCAGCACTATGTCTTAATCCAGTAATAGTATTTGATGAGTTATTTGGAATTTTAACGTCAGGTAGAGATTGCGTTGAAGTTCTTGGCGCGCAAATACCCAACTGTTGCGCTAAACGTTTTTTAACGGTTTTAGGTTTGTGAGTTTTACGGAGGGATTTTTTTGTCTTCTTCGCCTTGACACGCTTTTTACGTGCTACGGTCTCTCCTGTTACTTTATCGATTTCGTAAACTGTTCGGTACGTGGGTTTCTTCCTGGGTTTCCTCTTTTTAGTTCGTTTCGGTGTGCTGCTGGTTACCGCGTGGTTGTTTCTAGAATTTAATGCAGCTGATTGTGTAGAATTGAGGGCGGATTGATGACGGTTGTTTTCTATTTGACGTCTTAAACGCTCGTATTGTCTCGTACGTGGTATTAATCTGTTAACAAAATATAGCAATTTGTAAAAACAAATGGATTTAAATGGATATAGACAGGTATGTACAAATTTTGTGATATCTTAAAACGGTTAGAGCTACAAGGTAGATTGATTGAGAAAAAAATTATTATTTTATTAATCATAACCCTGTATTAAAAACTTCATAGTACTTAAAAAAATCCTAGAAAACAACTAAACTTTAAAACTTCTGCATGAATTGATATATTTCTTTCTCCGATTATCAATAAATAAAGTTATTTGGCAATGCAAATGTTCATGGTAAGGATAAAAACTGAAATGAAGGAAACATTTTAAGAATAAAAAAAAGTTGTAAGGACCAAAAATAAATGAAGATACAACAAAATAAGAACTGAAGAAATAATAAAAATTAAAAGAGTAGATAAAGAAAATAGCTTTGAGAGTTCAAATATCTAGAAATGTTGCTAACTAACTCAGAGAGGGAGTAAATTGATAAAATATTAACCAAATGAATCAGAGCAACAGAGTCATTAGTAACAATAATAAAATTTTTCAATAAAAATTGAACTAAAAATATAAAAGTTATCAATGGGTATAAAAGTTGTGATTCTGAAGATGTTTTCCAGTCTCTAACATTTTTTTTTTATATTAAAACATGAAAATATTCAGTTTAAATAATTTCTAAAAATAATTTTATTTCAGAAAACAATTTAATTTAGGAACTAATTAATAAATAACAATAAACGTTAATTATTAATAGTCATGTGAAAACAATTTTTTTTTATTAATTTATAATTTTCAAAAAATTTCAATCCAAAATATTCCTTTAAAAATTACAATCTTAAAATATTTGTGAAAATGTAGTTTTTGATTTTTGTTAATGCTTTTGTAATTGAAATTTTTTTAAAACTGGAGATTCTTTCACAATTTTAAATGTTTAAAATTCAAAATTTTGAATTTAATTTTTTGTAAAAAAAATCCTGACCAATATTTAGAAAAAAATAACTTCTCCATGACTGTTTGAACTCCTTTAAATTCACAGTTATTACAGATTTTCCAGATGATATCAAATCATAAAGGAAGCTGAATTTATGAAAAAAAAAAGACAATTAAGATGCATTTTTTAATGAAAAATAACATAGAAGCACTATGGTATCACAAAGATAATTAGAACTTGCATATTGTAGTAAGGAAGAGGAGGAAACTGCAGGTCACGTACCATGCTACTGTGAAGATCTATTAACACTGAGATTCCTTATATGTAGAAAAGAAAAACCAAGAGTAATTAGATACATAGCATAGCTACTCTATAGTTTATGAAAAGACAATTAAGATGAATTTTTGAATGACTGAGAGAAGAGAATAGACAAAGATAGCCATCAGAACATGATTTATGGAGAAAAGACTAAAGTACTCTAAATAATTAATGATCAAAGGATATCCATAACAGATCTGAACAGGTCAATGTAGAGATAGGCCCTATGGCTCACAGTCCTAATTAAATCTAATAATCTAATAACATATAGCCAGGTGTTTAGAACATATACAGAATGCCTCAGAGAAAACATACAATAAACGGATTATTAGGTGGAAGAGATAAAAAAGTCGGAAAGGCTGTAGACAAAGATAGATTTAAAAAAGCAGGATATCAAATATTGAAAACAGAAAGAATATAAGCAATTGGTTAGGAAGCTTGATTAAATTTTGTCTCCTGAAATATTTTTTTTTAAATGAAACTTATCTACTTTAATCTTGTACATGTGGTGGTCAGCCAACTTCCAGTCAAAAAATAAAAACAAAAAAAATTTTGAAATACTTATAATGATAAATTAACAAAGAATCACAAAATTCAAGAGACAAAAATATATATATCAATAAACAAATTAAATTTCACCTCATAACATTCCTGCGGCGAGGTCTCACATCGTCTTCTTCTTCCAACAAATTAAATTGAATTTCAACCATTTCATTATCGGAATCTTCATCTGGTGAACAAGTATTGCAATACCAAGAACCATGTGGAATATCCTCTAAAGGTGGAGACAAACAATACAAATGGAATCCTAAATCACATCCATCGCAAAGCAACATCCTATCTTCATGTTCATAAGAACCACATATTTCACAAAAAGTTTGATCTTCAAATATTTCTTCATCATTTTGAGGTATAGGTCGTTCAATTGGTATTTGCCTGATAACCCTTCCATTCAAACTGTCTCGTACAAGAATCAAATTATACTCTTGTCTAT
The DNA here is from genome assembly GCA_963243735.1 of Neocrepidodera transversa. Classification (NCBI taxonomy): domain Eukaryota; kingdom Metazoa; phylum Arthropoda; class Insecta; order Coleoptera; family Chrysomelidae; genus Neocrepidodera; species Neocrepidodera transversa. The sequence continues at coordinate 3,252,836 of OY725347.1, read as the reverse complement.
CAACAGGACAAGTATTCATATTTTTCGACCATTCCTGAATACATTCCAAGCAGAAAGTGTGGTCACAAGATTCTGGTGTTCCAATTTCTTGAATTTTAAATGTTGCCAGGCAAATAGGACATTTCTCTGATTGCCCATCACTAAAATCTGAATCTGAATGTACAACGGCTGCTGCACCTGTTCCAGTTGGCACATTTTCTGATTCAGAAAAATCTGATTCCCACTGGCTACTCAAGCTTTCATTGTTTTCGACATCAGAGTCGCTTTCCAGCGGTCTAGGTTTAACAACACGAAATTTTCCTACATCTGAGTCTGAATCTGAATCCGCAGGAGATATCTTCTAAAAAATGAAAAATACTGTGTCAAATAAAGAGCAGATATAAAACAGAAGTTTTGTTGTAAATTAACAAAAAAGATTGATATTTTAAAGTAGTTATTCTAGAAGAAAAAGTCTTTATAACTCAGGAAATACAAGAATGACGGTTACCTAATGAAAATATAAGTTGATTTCTCTATGTATATTATACACCAAGTAAATTTTGTTATTAAATTAAACAAATACGTACCCCAATTTTTCTTTTGTGTTTAAAAAGTATGGGACTGCCACTACAATCACCATCATCACTAGAACTAGAACCACTAGAAACTCTTTGAGTTCGTTTTCTTCTCAATGATGTGGAGACTCTGATAATAGGACTTCCACTAGAAGTACTGGGAGAAGTGCTAGAACTGTCTTCTAATATTCGCTCTTTTCTTTTGCGTTTAGGTCCGGCATCACTATCTTCACTGTTACTAGTCATTTTGATTTATCTCTTATTAACTTTTTACTACAGGCAGTTTTTTTTCAGGAAGAATTTATTGATTGATTAAAATGTATTTTAATCGGTTGCAGTTAAAAATACGTTAAATAATTCTTTTTTTCACTAAATTAATTTCATAGAAGCCACATTTGACATCTCGTTTCGCTAATTATTATCTGGCTACCAATATGGCGTAACAAAATTATTAGACATTCGGTTCACTCCTTTCAATAAAGCTACATCTAGTTGCTAATAGAGAAACTAAATAAAAACAATTTTTAGGCTATGAGACTTCAATCTAATGACGTCATCAAAAGGTAAAGAAAACTTAGAATGAAAGGGTTATATTTTAGGCCGAGACTACACACACGTTAACGTGTGGATAATTTCAGAAATTCCCCACACGTTAAAATATTAAACTTGGTTATCTGACTTAAAAAAAATATTATTTTATTAAAAGAAGTCTTTACTATCTAAATCTAGACTGTATATTTTAAAAATATATATTAAAAGAATTCTTACTATCTAAATCTACCTGTATTTAAAAAAAAATAAAAGGGCCACGCGGGATTCGATCCCCGGACCTACTGCACCACTAGTGAGCACTATGTCTACGCGGCTACGCTGCTCTTGAATACATGTGTTCAAACTTATTATTTAAGCGAATCACATTTCACGTGTGGGTAATTTTTAAAATTATCCATAGGTTAACGTGTGGCTAGTCACAGTGTATATTTTATGTGTTATATTGAATTTTGAATTAAATATGTCTTGCAACTTTTCTTTTAAAACTGTACAATAATTGGATCAAGAAATATATTCAATATCAAAACAAAACGTTATAGAACTAAAGAGTGCTCATTCTTGTCTAATTTTCAATAGTGGGTACTCTAGTGCCACTTTTGGCACAATTACTTTACATAACACTGTGAAGTAGTATTCACAAAATGGCGTCATAAAAATCATATTTCCATTATTTGAACGTATGCCCTTGAGTTTTTGAGGATGCTGGATTCAAATGTGGTGTTGAATACATGGTATAGACAGTTGACAGCTGTCAAATAGCTGTCAAATGCTCTGAAAAGAAATAAATCCTACTTTGAGTAATGAGAACTTATGTTTTTGAGGACGCTGGATTCAAATGTGATGTCAAATGCATAATATTGACAGCTATCAACTGTCAATGTCATCGATTTGATATCACATTTGAATTCAGCGCCCCCAAAACATAAGTTCTCATTGCTCAAAGTAGGATTTATTTCTTTTCAGAGCATTTGACAGCTATTTGACAGCTGTCAACTGTCCATACCATGTATTCAACACCACATTTGAATCGAGCATCCTCAAAAACTCAAGGGCATACGTTCAAATAATGGAAATATGATTTTTAAAGAGGTGATATGCGTCTCACAGGTTTCTATAATATGGTGTAGTCGCGGACATTCGGAGCTCGATAGCGGCCAAACCATGGAATTTGGGGCTTAGTGCCCATTGAGACTTTTGTTCAGAATGCCGAAATCTATAACATACCAAAAATTCAGACAATTTGACCGAGCGGCCATTTCCTATCTTTTTGTGCGGGTTCCTAAAAAGACCAAGATGCCGCTAGAGAGTACTATACTGGTAGAATATATATATACTGTGGTCACCGTGACAGATGATCTTGAAGCCAATGACTGAGAAAGATAGATTCCTATTAAAAGTAAGCAATTATTTTACTACCAACCGTAAGATGGCGCATCAAATCCGTCTGCCATCTAAACTGATGCTGAAAATCCAGATTCCAGATGCTATACACGAATAGAGAATACGAATACGAAGTACGAACACAAAACGACAAGTGATGTAGAGGAAACGATACGACGACAAGCGGACAAACAAAATAAAAACAGTTCGAACTTGGAAGTGAAGACGACAGAAAAGTTTGTACTATCTACAAAGTAAGAGGTCTCGTTAATTTTTTCGTTTCTTTTCGAGAAATATGTAAGTTGTTTATTATGGATTGTTTATTTTGTGACAATGAGGACGAAGTTAGTGATTTTTCTATGTGTGGTATTGTTTGTGTCGAGTGTATACAATGAGGATATACTATTGAATTCTTTATTAGGTGAGTTACAATCCAATCTTTTTTAATTTATTAAAATTATTTATTGCTTTGATACCTTAATCTTATTATTTAAACAAATCAAATTAATGCTAAAGTCACAGATATTTTTATTAAATTCTTGCCTTGAGTGGAAATAATTTATATTGATTTACTACCGATAATCCTGTTTTTTTATTGTAAAATATTTATTGAGATAGTAACAAATTTTGTTATTCGAAATTATTATGCATCATCCTTTCACTTGGTAATTTTGACTTCCTGTAACCAGTTAAAAATGAATCATTTTCTAGTCACATTTTTTCCAAGTACTACCTAGGTATCGTAATTTTTGCCAGATTTATTACGACCTTGTTTTTTGCACGATGTTACCTTTGTTTATTTAAATTTTAATAATGTATACATAAACTAACCTAATTTATTTAAAATTACCGACATAGGATATATTTAATCAAGGATTGTTTTTTAAAAACATACCTCCAGGACGTTATTTTAATGCCTAGATGATAAAATAAACCTGACGAAACGTTATTATATATATTTTTTATGAATCTTGTTTTAATGGCAAGTTGTGCATCAGACCGTTTAAATTCGAAATTGTCGACAGACTAAAATAACTAACAATGCAAGATATAAGAGGAAACACAGCATACACATCTATTTGAGTATCCGGTTCGACTTTGAAAAGACGTCAACCTCTCTCAAATGACATCCATGTTTTTCTATTCTGCGAGAAAATCAGTGTCGGAGATTAAAAAAAATAAATTATTTTTCACTGTTCAAGAGAAATTTGTAACCATTTACACTTGTTTCCAAGAAAAAATAGAAATATTGTTATGGTCCATAAATTATTTCTTAACTTTTTGACAATTCCCAGCTGAGTTGGCGAAAAAAAAACTCACTAAATCTGTACAAATTCTATCAATAATCTGTCAAAAATGGTAGTGTCTATTAATACTAATTAAAATAAAGGATATAGATATTCTAAATTTTCAACAGTTTTCCTACCATTTTTTAGAATAATAAATATGTAATAATATATTAGAACATGCCAAATTATATTTCCTGTAATTATATTTATTACGCATTAATTGTCAAATGATTTACTTTTTAAACTTTGTAATAGACTAGTAGATACATCCAAACAGATTAGCCACATTATATATTTTAACACAAAATTACTAGTCAGCTTGACGTCTGTCATTTTAAGAAAAAAGAAATATTGGACAGAGTACATCGACTGACATAGATATTTTTCTCTTTTTCCAGGCACTGTTATATTTATTTGGCACAAAGATGTCCTTCATTTCACTTTCTACAACTATAAAAATGTTTCGAGAGTTTGCACCTACTTACCTTTTTAGTTTGACTAGTTATTTTTAATGAAAAAACAATGTACGACAAGAATGTTAAATTTCGAACATGCATGCCAAAGACGAACACTGTAGTACGCGTCCTCATTAAACGTTGTGAAAACTTCTAATATGTATTAAAATATAGTTTTTAGTTAAATTTTGGATTTAAAACTCCAAATTTACAATTAACCTGTATTTTACTATTTTATTAGACACGCGATAATATTCGTATTGTAACGAGGCCGGTCCTGTCTGATGGAGTGTACACAGAATCTTGATGAGTCAAGAGTTAGTTGAATTTTGCATGTTGTGTTAGATAACTTAATATACAATTACAAAAATCCGAACTAATTGGGACCACAGGTAGTTCGGATTTTCGAAAACAACCAAAAAAATGCTATTTAGGCCTAGAAATATGCCGTTTAATCAATTAAAGTGGTTATTCAGAGCATACAGTAAGGAAAAATAAAAAATGTTTGTAGTATGACAACTATTATAATGATTATGTAAAGAGAAAAGAACGAAATTTTGCAAAAAAAACTGACTTTAAACAAAAAAAATCGAATTAAGTATGTATATTTCAAGTTTCAGTTTTTTCTGTGACTAGTAAATAAACCACTTAAACGCGATTTGAAGAGATCAACGAAGTGTTGAAAAATTGAAAATCATGCATAATAATCAATAAAATTAAAAAAATTCGTTGATCATAAAAAAAAACCATGTTTTTCTAAAAATTCGCGGACTTTCCGAAGATTACGAGTCCGGGGGAAATCCCCTCGTTGTCCTCCCTGTCGTTGGCCCTGAGGACATGAGGCGGTCAACATTTTCAACGAAAACAGATTCAGTTATAGTTTCAAATTTCTATTTTTTTGTTCTATTTTACTGCTTCAAGACACGCGAAATTATCCTCCCACCCTTAAAACGCAGCTGTGGTCCTATTCAACACTCCCTGATATTTTATGATTCATATACATATACACTCATCGGGCTAGACCTACAGGTAACAAAATTGATTCTAAACCCATTGGCGCGCTATATATTTTTTTATTCTGCAGTTATTAATTTTATAAAAACTAATAAGTGGTGTAAAAGTTCTTTTTATAGAGATCAAGTGGATTGAAGTGGGTTAATTACTTACTCAACTCCGGCTGTAGTCTCTGCTGTCTACCTTAAAGACCATTTGCCCGGCTGTCGGACGTCCAAATTAATTTAATGGACACTTAAAACGTTGCACATGGACATTAAGAAATATTTATTATATAAATGAATCATCGTCTTATTAATTGATTAATAACAGAACGTTAAGTAATCGGAAATGTCGACAGTAGAATTTAATGGATGTAAACATTTTTCTAAAATTTCTGTTTGCTAGTAAATGGAACCGGAGTGAACCCTAAATGAATAGTTACTAATAAATCGGTTCCAAAAATTGAATTTTTTATATCTAGTAAAAAAAACTAAAAAATAAAATTCGTGTTATTTTTTAACAAAAAAACTGTTGGTTAATGTAAGACGTGGTAAAGATAATGAACTTAAAAACCTTGAAATGAGAATTTTAAAAATGGAGGAAGCCCCTGTTTGGTAGAATAAAAAATAAGACAATAAAAGAGTGAATAACTAATTTTGAATGGCCATGTGCTTTTATAGACTCAAGTGTTTCTGCAGACGTGCAGATGGCTTTGAATCGTTTATAAATAAGTCCCGAGACGCGCAATATCATCGGGGGTTGAGGGACTTATGTTTCTAAAAGTGCGTAGATATGGGGAGGCTAAAGGGGGTAATTATCCCCCTAGGATACCAAAAACTAGCACCAAAAGAAGAAACAAAATATATGCAATGTAGAAACGGACAAATATATTTGTCTAAAAGTTTCATTACGCCCGCCCCCAGGAAAAAATTACCCCCCTGCAAAAAAGGGTTTCATCGCGAGGGTTAGGAGGAAATAATCAATCAGATAATCACTCTCTCAAATGAAAGTTAAGATACAATTATAGAATCACTGTTGAAACAAATCCGGAAAAAAGTGAAGAAAAATTCACGGAAAACTCCAGAAAATCAAAGAAATAAACGCCAAAAAGCATTTTACGCAGAAAAACAAGGAAAAATGATATAGAAATGCCCACAATTTCCAATGGGGAAATTCTTTCCTAAAATTCTTAAAATGAATACGAAAGTAAGGAAAAAAACACATATAAAGTGCAAATTTTTACAAAAATAAATTTAGCCTAGAAAAAATCACACATGAATTGGGAAAAAAAACATGAATACATTTTTCCACAGCTTAATTTGAATAAAAAGAAGCAAGAATGCATTTTTCCATTATTAATTTGGAAAAAGGAGCAAGAATACATTTCAATATTGAAGTAAAAGTTATGTACCACATAAATTATTATTAACAAAATTAGGGAACGGCAGCTAGTTTCGGCTTATAAGCCATCTTCAGGCCATAAATTGGTTGAAAACATGTTGAACATTTATAAAAAAATCATATAATGTTATAATTAGGTTAAATTTTGGTGTTAAGTAATAAGGGAGGAGTTACATATGGGAAATAAAAAGAGAGATAGGTTGACTGTGGGACATTTACAGAAAATTAAAAACAAAACAAAGCAATAATGCATTTGTTTACACATGAATTTGAAATTCAAAACGAGGATGCATTTTTCCATACAGGATATTGAAAAACATAGCAACAATGCATTTTTCCACACTTGAATTTGAAAAAAATGAGCAAGAATGCATTTTTCCACTGTTAATTTTGAAAAAAAGAAGCAAGAATGCATTTTTCTATACTCGATTTTGAAAAAAGAAGCAAGAATACATTTTTCGCAGTTAAATTTCACAGATTAAAATTTAGAATTACTAATTTTTCGGTAAATTGTTGCTATAATCTATTTCACAGGAAAACAGCGAAAATGCAGTTTTGAAATATGAATTGAAGAAAAAACAAGGATGCATTGTTCCCTACAAAAAATTGGAAAAAACAGCAAAAATGCATTCATAAAACAAAGCAACAATGCATTTTTCCCCACAGGAAATTTAAAAACAAAACAAAAAATATTTTTTCACATAAAAAATTGAAATTCAAAACAGAAGTGCATTTTTCCACAAAGAAAATCGAAAAACAAAGCAACAATGCATTTATTTATATAAAAATTTGAAACTCAAAGAAAGAATGCATTTTTCCACACAGGAAATTAAAAAAAAACAAGCAATAATGCATTTGTTTACACATGAATTTGAAATTTAAAACGAGGATGCATTTTTCCATACAGGATATTGAAAAACATAGCAACATTGCATCTTTTCATACAAAAAATTAAAAAGAATGCATTTTTCGATACTGGAAATTAAACAAACAAAGCGACGATGCATATTTTTTACACAAGAATTTGAAATATATAACAATGCATTTTTTCATATAAAAAATTGAAAAACGAAGCAACAATGCATTTTTCTACATCTTGGAGAAAAAAAAATCACTTCCCGGAATCTGCTTTCATCTAGCTCGTTTACATGCAGGGGCGTTGATATGGGGGTAAAGGGGGTAATTAATTAACCAACCCAAGATACAAAAAACTAGCACGAAAAGAAGAACTAAATATATGAAATGTAGAAACGGACAAACATATTTGTCTAAAAGTTGCATTACCTCTCCCAAGTAAAAAACGTACCCCAGCCAGGAAAAAAAAGTATCTACGCCCTTGTGTTTCTAAGTCACTTTTATGTCACCGATTATAAAAAAGTCTCTGTTAAAATTATATAGAACAAATCAGATTTTCATGGGAAATCTCGAAAATTCTAGATGTTTTGCTTTCTTCGATTAAAAAAACTGCAAGATATTAAAAACAAATTTTATCCAGTGGATATTAAAATTGGAGCGAAAAAATCAATACTTTAAATATACTGGTTGGTTAATTATAATATTATTGATGATTCAACGGAACTAACTACTAACTAGTAGACAGACAGGTTTTGCGGTTGAGAATCCCAGTTACGAATCAACTTATTCATATATTCAAGTCGGTTACCAAAGCATTTCCGGATTATACGACGTCGCGACGCGACGTTTCGTTGATGAAATTCAAGCACGTCCCTGTCTAAATTTAATTTATTTATTCCGAATGTCCCGACCTAAGTCAGTTTACTACAAAAAAAAAAACAATTAATTAGTTGCTTCCTCAATTTTTTTTTATTGTCGACAGAATTTTAGCGAAGGGATATAAAACTAAATTAATTCTATATTTAGTATTTAAAATGTGAATGTCCTTGAATTAATAAAACTAGGCGTGTTTTTATCTATTAGAATCGATTAAACTAAAAAGGCGTGTTAAGTTGATTTAGAATGATTTTGTAGGGAGGAAGGAAATGTGCAACCTACTAAAAATACACTATAGTTATTTTATATTTATTATAAACTGTCATAAAAGGAAAGTTTTAAGAAAACTTTTGTGCTTTGATATTTTATTTACTTTTAAGTTACAAAATTTTCCAAAACGCCGACATACAGAACGATAGATGGACAGATAAACCACAAATTTAAAATACACTGATTCTATTCTGATTGTTTATATTTATATTTTGCCTCTCGATGGCGTATCGGCCAAACACTTCAACGCCATTGAGTTACGACGCCATTCAAGTGGTCTGGTCCAAAGCTATTGCTACGTCATGATAATTACATTAATTAATTATTAGCACAATAAATAGATAGTTATTAATTAGAAAGGATATTTTTTATTATCGCCAAACTGAAAAAATTAATTAATAATTCTAAAGAATAATTCATTCTTATTTGGTAAAAAATTGAATCTTTTATTTATTATTTACTGGTATATTTTGCTACCAAATGAAATATAGGTATAGAATCGTGACAGTTCGATTAAACATGAAAAATAGCTTCTGCGAATCGTCGCAATAAAAATAATTTTTCTACGAATACACCACTTTCAAGTTAAATTGATTTTTCTATAGAATTCTTTGTATCCTTTTGATTATTATGATTAAAAATAGAAATTGAATTATAGCAAAATTATCTCTTATTAGATGTCAACATAGAATTGCATAATAACCTAGAGATGTGTATTAAATAATATTTTAGCGTTGTAACTAAATAATAGTCACTTGTTGCGACGCCTCCACTTGTTTGATAGTAGGTTATTTACCGCTGATTGTGTTCAAGTACGTTCCATAATTATTTATAGAACCGACGATTTTTTATTTTGTTTTATGTTTGCAAAAATATGTTTTTATTCAAATAAAGATTTTTATAATATATAATAATAATAATAAGTACTAAATCCTAACAGAATCGACTGAGGTAGGAGGTATAAAACATTGCTTAAAAAAAATAATTTAAACTTTATTTTTATTAGCTTTTTTGGCACTCAACATTATATAAGTTTTCTAAAATAATTGTAAATAAAAGCAATAAAATAGTTTCTAAAATTTATCATTAAATATAATTTGGTTTTCCAATTTAAGACAAATATAAATTTTCATAATACATCATTACAATAAATATAGGTAGGTCAAAGTAATGCTAAAATTTGTTTGAAATAAACTAAGACCACCACTAGAGTAATACTATCTTTATCCGGTTACCGAAATGGACATCACTCAAAAATTCAAACTGTTTAGATACTCAAAAGCTAAATAGTAGTATCATCAAACACACAACTGATCTTCTACTTTATCCACTAATGACATTGATTAATTTAATGTTTGAAACTGGAATATTTCCTGATGCTTTTAAGTTTTCTAAGGTCATTCCAATTTTCAAAAAAGGTGACTCTGCATCATTAGACAACTATCGCCCAATCACGATTGTTTCAATTTTTAGTAAAATTATAGAGAAAATACTGAAAGTACGTTTATATACCTATTTCGAAAGAAACCATTTTTTTTCTAGATCCCAATACGGTTTTCGTAAGAATGAATTGTTCTACTTCAGATGCTGTGTTTGATGTAGTTAGTTCGGTTATTGATGGTCTTGAAAAAGGCTGGCACACACATCCATTAAACTCTATGATTTATCTAAGGCGTTTGACTGTGTGTCACATACTATATTATTAGAAAAATTACACTACTATGGTGTCAGAGGGGTAGCTTTATCTCTTTTTGAAACTTACCTTACCAATCGTTCACAAGCTGTTTCATGTAGTAACATTACATCAGATTTTAAGTAGTAGTCCACGGAGTACCCCAAGGATCTATTCTTGGACCCTTACTCTTTATTATATACATAAATGACTTGTGTGACTTTATGTCACCACATAAAACCGTTCTTTTTGCAGATGACTCTACCTTTATCTACTATGACAAAAATATTTCCGAACCATCTGAGGTATCACAGGAAATAAATCAAAAAGCACATATGTGGTTTTCAACTAATAAACTAAAATTAAATTCGGATAAAACCCAAAATCTTAAATTTTCTGCCATGGGTTCTACAAATGAGTGTGTCAAGTTACTTGGTATTACTCTTGATAATACTTTATCCTGGCACAAACATGTAGATCAATTAAAAAGTAAATTATCTAGTATGATCTTCATTCTTCGCCAACTTAAACATCTGGTTAACTCAAATGTTTTAAGAATAACCTACTTTTCGTTATTCCATTCTTTTATTAGTTACGGAGTGATTCTTTGAGGCAATTCTCCCTGTTCAATAAAAATATTTAAATTACAAAAAAAGGCTGTTAGAATATTGGCAAATGTAGGTTTTCGAGATCCATGTCAACCTTTATTTATTTTAATAAAACATTCTGACGTTCACGAGCATAATACTAGGAACGCTGGTAAAATTATAACAAATCGATATCGATTAGTAAAATCTCAAATAAATTCCTTGGACTATAATCTGTACAATTGTTTACCAGTGGCGGCTCGTGAACTTTTTAAGAGAGGAGGCTGGACATAAAACGTTTTTGTAAAAATATACTCCATTCAGCCAATTAATTTAACCTTTGCGCAGCGACCGTACCAGCTATTTCAGTGACAAAATTAATTGTTGCCAGCAAGAACCAACGTGGAGGTATAGAGTTTCTCTTGCCAAAAATTTTTTTTGTATGTTTTTTGTTTTTTATTTTTTTTTAATTTTTTAATGTTTTTTTATTTTTTTGGAATTTTTCATATTTTGTTGTTATTTCGTCAACCTGCCACGAAAACAAAGCAACGTCATCCTCTATATGATTTCGGAGGACATAATTGATTGAATCGAGAATTTCGTTTTGTATTGTTTTTGAGGTGCCTGCAAATACTGACGCGTTACTCATAAAGTCACGAAGCTTACCATCGTATTTAGTAGTATTTACAAAACAAATCTACCAAGAAATCAATGATTTTTTTTTAAATTTCGCGGTTGTCTTTAACTGTATTGTTATGATTTTCTATTTCGCGTGTACGAGCAGAATCAATAACATTAACAATATTTTGTTTACCGGTTAATTTAAACTTAATACTCGATGTAATATGTTCCTGCGATTTTTCATGTCTGTCTAGACCACGAGCTAAATTTTTCAAATCATTATAACCCAAGTGCCCCAACATGAAGAATTATCAGTTGTAAATAATAAACAATACCAGCAATATAATGTATTGTGTACCTCAGATCCCGTTAACCATAAATATTTTTTATAATTGTCAGTATTAAATGATCGATTTTGATACTTACCTAACATCACTAATCCTGTTAAACCCGGTAAAGGCCGTTTATTTTTAAAAACACTTTTTTGTCATATGTTAATCCACTAAATGGATTTTTTAAAAAGTCAGAAACTAAATCACAGGCACTCATTTTAAATTTTAATAATTTACCGAACAGACAAATTAAATTCGCGTGGCGTGACTTAACAATTATTCCCGCTAATCATAAAACAAAACAAACACCCTCACAATCCGCATGTGTGTTATTCCCCTGAAAGGAAGAAGACTAGCCTACTAAGACTGTTGCCATTTCAGCTATTTTGTACGGTATTTAGCAATTGGACTGGTCGAAAAACGGCAACTGTGTTGAGCAACACGTGTTTAGGATTTGAGGTATATGTATCATTTTCCACTGAAGTGAAGTGAAGGCTAGCCTACTAAGACTGTTGCCATTTCAGCTATTTTTTACGGTATTTAGCAATTGGACTGGTCGAAAAACGGCAACTGTGTTGAGCAACACGTGTTTATGGTTTGAGAGATGTACAGATTCGATTGAGTCTAGCCTCAGGTCCCCGTTGTCAGATTTAAAAATAATTACTGAAAACAGGGAATTAATTGTGAAATTTTAAAAAATATTAGAGAAACACTAAATAAAATGAATGATCAACAAAATATTTCTGGTGCTGTTTGCTGAATAAATTAATAAATTGGTGAGGAGGCTGAGCCTCCTAAGCCTCCTTCGAGGAGCCGCCACTGTTGTTTACCAGTTCAATTTAAAACACGAATAACAAAATTTAAATCTGATATAAAAACCTTTTTACTAAAACACTGCTTTTATTCTGTCTCAGATTATTTAAATTTCTTTACAATCAGAAGATAAAATGCACATTTAACATACTCACCTATTTTTACTTTTGTATGTTTATGTTCGTATTTTTTTTTATTGTATTTTTTTATTTATTTATTTATTATATATTTTTATTCTTTATTTTTTTTGTAGGTATACTTACATTATTATACACATTTTTTTTTGTAACTTAATGACCTGCTACAGACATCTATGTAAAGTAGTCAAATAAAATTATTCTATTCTATTCTATTTTTGAGTCTTACAGACCGAATATTAAGTAGATTTCATATTTTATATTTTATCGTTATGCCTTGTCTCTTAAAGTTATTTAAAATTTACTGCTAAAAATAGTGTTTCTATATCTTGATGGAAACGCTCGAAGCATAAACCTGATTCAAATGACTGTTTCTACGAAGCATAAGCTGGAATAAATGAAAAACAATTTTAAACGAAACTTTATTACTATTTAATATTGAAGTGCTCAATTTCTTTAAATTCAATACAAAACCTTTTAAATAGATATATGCGTTCAAAATAAAAATATTATCAGTAAGTACACTAACAACACAAATACATCTCCTGTACATACCAGGGATGTTCTTCATTAGCTTTTGGGACGCCCTTGGGATATCCATCTTCAGACTTGGTACATAATAAGGACGTCCCACCCAAAAAGACACATAAAGGATGTCTTTCTGGTATGTCGCAGGGATGTACCAAGTCCTTGAAGTAGGAAATCCCAGGGACATCACTGGGATATGTGAGGAATTTCTTGAATGTCCTTTTTTTAATTCATTTAATTTGAATTCTAACATGGAAAATATGGAAAAAAATAAATCCAAAGATGTTCAACATAAATCGACTTTAATGCAAAAATTAATACACCGAAACTTCCTATCTTTAATATTAACGGAGCGCCCGTTCAAAAACGATTTCAGAAAAGATAACATATGGTGAACGCGCCTTTTAAGGGTTAAAAATGACGATAAAATGTCGAATTACACTCGAGTTTATTTTAGCTCACCAGATAATAATACATTTTTCCTATAAAATATCGAATTACACTCTAATTCGTTTTTATCTTGCCGATAAAATGTTAAGTTACACTCGAGTTTCATTCTAGATAAAAATGCAATTTTCTGATATAATTTCAAATTATAAAAAAATCAAGTGTGCACCAATTGAATGAATCAAATATGCAAGTTAAAAAAATTAAGTGTGCATCAATTAAAAAAAATGATTTTTCATTTTTTTTTCAATTTATTCTGTTAATTCCAGTTTTTTCGATTTTTTTAATTTTTCATTTTTTCGCGATTTTTTTTGGTTTTTTACTTTCCCGGACCCATCAAAGGGAAAGTAAGGTGAACGAGCAAAAAAAAATCGAGATATCGATGGAAATATCCATTTTGAGGTTCCCCAAGAAGATTGAAACCATTTCCAGCGAATGGTCTATCTGTGTGTCTGTGTGTAATCTTTCACGATAACTGCCGAACCGTTTAACCGATCAAGCTGAAATTTGGTGTGGAGGGTCGGTGTGTGCCTAAAATGCGATGGTTTAAATTGGTACAGTAGAAGGTCCTCAAGACCGACATATATAAAATGCACATGTAACAATTTTCTACTTTTTTTAAATTTTAAGGACAAACTATACACTTTAGTGCAAAATGTTGTAGTACAAAGTTTTATAGCATGAAATTCCTTACAACTTTTGTTTCAAACATTTTCCAGAATTTCCGATAGTTCCGCCACTAGAGGGCGCGTAAAAAATGTGCATGTAGGTTTTCTCTAGTTTTTCTTGATTTTGACGACAAACAAAGCCATTTAGTGCAAAATTTTCTGGTTCAAAGTTGTAAAGCATCAAATTTTCTTTAACTTTAACATTTTTTTTAAAATTGGAGGTAAATTGTACTCTTTAGTGCAAAATGTTTCAGTGCAAAGTTGTAAAGCATAAAATTTTCTTCAACTTTTATGTTTAACTTTTGATCGAATTCCTCATAGTTTCGCCGCTAGATGGCGAGAAAAATACATATTGAGGATATTCCATTTTTTTAAAAATTGATCGGCCATCCTCAGGCAAGTTGGTTATGACGTTAAAATAGTTAAATACAATTTGACGCAGACATTTGGAAAACCAATAAAAAAAAATTATAAATGCTTAAAATACATTAATGAACTTTAACAACAAGTGTTACTTCTCCATATTGAGAAAAATTGACAAAAAATATAAAAAAAATCAAGAAAAATTGAAAATAAAAAAAAATCGAAAAAACAGAAATTAACAGAATAAATTGAAAAAAATAATGAAAAATCATATTTTTTACTTGATTTTTTCATCTTATGCACACTTGATTTTTTTAACTTGTATATTTGATTCATTCAATTAGTGCACCCCTAATTTTTTTATAATTTAAAATTTTGCATTTTTATCTAGAGTGAAACTAGAGTGTAACTTAAAATTTTATCCGCAAAATGCATTTTTACTCCTCGAGCTAACAAAGTCAGAGACTAATTAGATATTTTATTGAGAGAATGCAATTTTACCATGCAAGATAAAACGAATTACAGTGTAATTCGATATTTTATAGGAAAAATGTATTGTTATCTCGTGAGCTAAAATAAATAAATTGTATTTAACTATTTTAATTTCATACCATTTATAATCATCCAGTTTTCATATATACTGTGTATGGAAATAACAAACTTGCCTGAGGATGGCCATCGATTGGCCGAAACAGGGCGTCGCCCCGTGTTAAAAATTTTTTACAACCTTCATTAAATTATTGTGGTATGACCTGGTCTTTCATTATTCGTTGAATTAAATTCACAATTTTTGACAATGGATTTTGTTTATAAAAATGATGATTTCACGGTTCTTTCTTGAATCGCTTATTGAGTTTTTTATTTATATTTTAATGTTATCAGGTAGTCCTTAAAAAATGTGAGTTTTATATTAAATTGTCAAGTGTACTCTTTTCGGTATTTCTACCATTCTCACCGAAGCAATATAGCTCTTAATATTTTTTATGAAAATTTAAAAATCGCCTGAGCTACTGAAGGATGTTTAACAAATACAGGAACTTATTTTTTATTAATATTTTCCATTCGAAATAATAAATAGTATTTTAAATGTGTGCAGTGTGACGTTAGTTAAGGTACCAGATGCGAGTATTATTATGGTTTATTAACCTCTACATTACATTTGCCGGTCGGTGCTACTACTTACTATTAATATCATCATCATAACCTTCATTTTCATAGGGGATACAACAGTAATAATATAAATCAATTTGATTAGATTAACGTATCGGTTATTTCCATGAACTTTTTTTTGATATGAATCAGTTTACAAATTTCATTTGTTATTGATATTTGATTACATATGTTTTGACGATCACCACAGAAAATCACATATCACATCGATAAATAGTGCGAAATAATAGTATATTGATAATTATTGTGAGACTGTTTTTTTGTCTTAATTTAAATGTATATCTAACATTTGTCTAATACATAATACCGATTAAATTTCTGGCATCATCGGTCACCTCTTCCAGAATAGAAAATTGGGTAGTTACAGCTCCTATTATACCGGATGGGCCAGTTTTTACTTAGATACGAAATGTTTAATATTACTAAGAACCTAAAATAAATTAGATGGCTAAGCCTAATGACGTATCCGCTCTGCTGGTCGAAAAGGGTAGTTCGTGCTCCTGCGATGAGGAGGGGACATTTACGTTTACAGGAATATGGAGAGAGAATGAATCACAAGACTGTTCATAAGCAATGTGCTTGGTGCTTTGTTGATCACTCTAATCACTTTTTAAAATCAATGATTGGTGCTTAATAGGTTTATAAAATGGTTTAGTGCTTACTGCTCGCTAAAAGTCTCGCGAGCACTAAATATATATTAGCATAATTTGGATAAAAAAAATTTTACGTTTAATATAATGTACATCTCATGTAATAAAAATGGTTGTATTAGTATAATAAAATACTTATAAGACATAATTTAGTTCACGAGTCCATATTTAGAAAACGAGTCAGTTAGGGCGAGTTTTCTAACCTAGCCGTGTATTTTATACTGTATTTTTTTTATTCACAAATATTCAAAAATAATAAAAATTGTTTTGTTTTTCTATTTAAAAATAAATTTGTTTTCGTCATTATCATTTCAAAACAAATGAATTTTTTTCCTATATTCGAATTCCAGGCACTTTTTGTTGGACTTACTCCATTTTTTAAATAATCCTAAATTTCAACAGATATTTCCAGATTAGAAGTTACAAAAAGTGCTTTGGTCTTGGTGCTTTTAATTTTTAAGCACTTTTTGAGCATTTTTGTTAGTGCTATAATCACTTACACTTACTTTTTGTCCAAAATAATGGAAATTTTAACTATTATTGTAACCACAGAAACTGAAAAATCTCTATATTAACCCAAATGTAAACTACCCCAAAAAACCAGGGAGGGGGCACGTGCATGGAATTAATTCTGCTACAAAAAAAAACTCAGATATATACAGGATGTCTCAATTTGGAAGGGATAAAAGTGCTAATTATATAGAAAGTTTTCTATCAGATTTTACATCTTCTAGTTTCAAATTGTATTAAAAAAATCGAAACAAATGTGGTCCAATTTTTCAAGAAATAAACCACAAAAATGTATTTGAATTAGAAAGGCAACTAGTTTCGGCTCCAGAAAATTTAATCACCAAAGGTGAAACCCATTAAGGGTAGTAGACATTTTTAAATTTAATGGGTTCACCTTTGGTGATTAAATTTTCTCCTCTCACAATACAAATTAAATTTTTGTGGTTCCTGACTTTGTGTTTTATTTCTTGTACTATTAAAAAGTTTATAAGAATTTGTTTTTCGGTTTTTTCAGGGCTACCATTACATATCAATGTTATCTCTTCCAATTTGAGACATCCTGTATATGTTAGTAAATCAAAATTAAACTGTTAAATGGTCTTACCACAGAACGATTTCAGTACTTCATATGATGGGAGCTAGAAATAATTTTACAGATTGATGTCGAAATTGAAGCAGAAAAATCATAATTACGTAATATTTTACTTTCCCGACCCACCTCCGAGAAGGAAAAGTATTGTGAACGAGCTAAAAAAAATTTTTCGGGATAAATATGGAAATATCCATTTTGAGGTCACCTGAGATGATTAAGACCATTTCCAGATGGAAGTCTGTCTGTTTGCCTATGTGTATTCTTCCACAATAGAGGCCACAAGTTTAATCCGATTGAGCTGAAATTTGGTATACGGGTTTGGGTTACCCGTCGGAAGAACCCATTAGTTTTTGTACGACATCTGTCAAACGGAAGTGTCACTATCAAAAAATGACAGATGCAATATGTCACGGAATTTGACTTGCAATATCTCTGTAAAAAATATTCGTCTCTGGATATTCGTCGCAAATATTTTGGGGTGACAGAACCGATTTTTTTGTTTGTTTGTTTGTCTACGCGATCTCAAAGACTAATAGAGAGATTGTTTGAAATTTGGCACATAAATTGACCTTGGTGCCCTGAGAAAATTGAGATATAGCACATGTCTGGGACAACTTTGTACCCCGAGAAATAAAAAATAAAAAAATGGAAATGCGATTTACAAAAATAAAAACTCTTTGCAATTAAAGCAATTTATACACGATAATATAATCTTACTGCAGCGGAACAGACTTATTTAACAAGAAATAACAGTTATATTGATATTAAGCAAACCAATCACGGTTTAACGGGATTTCCCACAATTCAAGAAGATACGTATTAGTTAATTAAAATTTAAATTTATATTTTATAATCACCTTTTAATTAAAAATTGATAATTTGCACAAACAAACAATTTCAAGGTTTTCTTTGTTTTTATCTACTAGCAGCTAATAACAACATAATATCGCTAAATATAAGCCCCCACACATGACGCTCATAAAAATATTATTAATCTTTATTCTACTTTTAATGATAAGAGTAATATTTAAAACTATTTGAGGGTAAACTTGGGCCTGAAAAATGTCCCAATTATTTTCTCGCAACAGCGGTTTTTGTATCATACGCCAAAATGTCCATACCGCCCAGATCTTTTTTTTTGGCAAGTGCAAAATATAAAAATTGAAATAGGCATTGGGCCAATATAATTTAAATAGAAAGAAATTTAAAGTCGGCCACCCACAATAGTACCTACGATAGTATCGTACAACAAAATTGTACAACTTTGTTTATTTTAAATTTCCACCAATATTTTTTCTCACTATTAAAAAAAACATGTTTTTTACTGCACATTAACATACCTTATGTATCAAATAAATTATTATTTATTCTAA
Organism: Neocrepidodera transversa; assembly: GCA_963243735.1. Taxonomy (NCBI): domain Eukaryota; kingdom Metazoa; phylum Arthropoda; class Insecta; order Coleoptera; family Chrysomelidae; genus Neocrepidodera; species Neocrepidodera transversa. The sequence continues at coordinate 3,233,745 of OY725347.1, read as the reverse complement.
GATTGTATATGTATAGTAAATGCTCTTGTATTATTTGTACTGCATTTTGAGACTGATTTGTTATTATCTGAAGATGATGTAAACCAAAACTAGTCGCCAATCTTAAAAAATAAAATATCCTATTAGAGTACTAATCTTTGAGTTTCACTACTTCATAAAAAATAATGTTAATTATAAAATCTATGGACGTTTAAACGATGGTGCACAGTATCGAGATTTCGACCCATCGAGCGAACACTTGTGCGATTGTGGTAAAACATCTCACAAAAATTTGAACTGAAAAAAAGTTTTAATATGCAAAGGGCCAGTTCGATCCTGTGCAGGGATTTTCTCTGGAGAAAACTGACTAGTAAAGTGAAAACCGTAACTCGATCAGAGCTTTTGTTTGAAAATTATAGTGTTTACATTTAAACAGACAGACATCCGGTCAGGTTTTTTTTTAATTTTCAGACTCTGGAAGTTCGGAAACGGTCGGGAAAAATGATAAAAAGTGGAGTAAATTTTTTTTTCGCCATCACCAAATTAATATCAAGGTTTTTGGACGTCAATAATTTCTTTCATTCAGGCCATTAACCTTTAAACAAGAAATTGAAAATAAATTAATTTTCCGTTTCTTGTTTATTTTGAAAAGAAAGTAGATTAAAGCAGCGTGAAAATGGGGTTTCTCTTTTAAGCGTAAAACTGTGTCAACACATTAATGAAAATAAAAATAAAAATAAACTCTGTTTATGGTACTAGTATCTATCATCTGCTTATTGCTATTACACCTGGTTGTATGTATTTATAGTCTGAGAAGAATTAAATAACAATTAGTACTTGTTATTTTTATACAAAAAAAGTAGACAATTTTCTATCATAAATAACAATTTCGATTCTAATGGACATGCTAAATTTTACCTACAATTCCAGATTTAAATATTTTTAAACAATCACGGTTGATTTTGTTCTTATTTTCACATCGCTCTATATATATTTTCTCCTTGGAAGAATAAAAATTTCATCGATTTTTCTTTGTATGTATATATATTTAGGGTAATAAATGTTTATTGACTGCTGGTAATATAATCAAAAATGTAAGTGTGCTTCATGTCAAAATACGACGAAACCTAAACATACATTAATTATGTATACTTTTCCCAATTGCTGATATTATATTACCGGAAATTAGTTAAAAACTGCAAAATTAACTTCAGTTAACGTTAGAAATGATCCATGCTGCAATAACTCGTTTAAAATTAATTACATAAATAAATTTATGGTTATTTTTAACTGCTTTGCGTAAATATTGAGTTTAGTGAAGGTAGTAGGGCAATTTAATAATTTAGAAAATTTTTGTTAATTTTTTGTTTAATATTTCATTGTTCGTGTCGTGGTGTGATATTGGTATGTGTATTTTTCCGGTTTATTAAACTCGAGCACCACTCCTACGTATTGTGATTTGTAACGTCAGTCTTAAACAAGATTAAATAGTACGACCTTTTTTATTAATGTGAATAGTTCTACAGAATTGCGGTATTTTCCATTAATAGCAGTGGATAATTTTCTATAAATAAGCAAAAATTCGTGTCGAAAAAAAAGTAAGTGCCCATTGACACTGATTCTATCTGATAATTTCTTTTCGTCTCCTAATATCGCTCTCAGACATCCAAAACTATCAACATCTATTGATTTACGACGCCCATTCAAGTGGTTTGATCATGTCTGGTCCAAGGCACATGCCCTCGTTATCAAAATTCCTTACAAAAATGAAAATTGATAAAAATATGATTTTCCTGACAAAATCTGTATAATCGTTTCTAAATCTATTAATATACAATTTTTAAAAAATGAAAAATCGGTTACATATTGCTTCTGTCATTATTATTACATACTTTTATCTATTTTTATAAATCGTTTGTATCTTGTGATATAGAAGATAAAAAATCTGGTAAATTATTTGTGTACTTTTTAAAATAATATAAAACAATTCTATTTTTATCAGTTTTTTTTTTTATAAAAATAAATTAGAAACACGACAACACGACAAAAGAATGTCGTTCAAACAGTGGCGTAAAATAAAAAATGAAAAGTATTCTAGGTCAAAATTTGAGGCTTTTGGAAAATAATTGTGAAAGTGATTTATACCTTCCTTAAGTGCCATACGACACTGCACTGCATCATTACATTCAGTGGCGGATCCATTTGGAGCAAGGGGGTCAATTATCCTATACCGAGACGAGGTTACCCGAGAAAAAAAATTAATAGTGCATGCATTGGTTTTTGAATGTTCTATTACGTAAAATTTTTAAATTTTTCGGACCCCCTTTTTCCTTGGCTGCATCCCATACCTCCCAACTATACTATAAGTGTAAACATAATATTACATAATGTAACAGAAATTTTTCATAGTTTACAATTTATTAAAAAAGATTTTTATGAACGTTTATTGACTATATTCAGGAGCTCAAACTCCATACATTTCTACGGTGATTATTATTATTATTTCAACTAATGGAAAACTAGATATTTACACCTATTATTTATTTGTTCCAGATGAACTACATCCTGCATCAGAATTTAGTCATCATACACTTGTAAGGCCTAAGATATACCATGGAAGAGAAAAAAGACAAATTTCGTCTACTAAAGAAAAGGTAAATAAAATCTTTTTATTTCCAAAGAGATTTTTATTCTTAATTTCTTTGTGTGATCTTCAAACGACTAATTTTCGTGACCTTCTTTCTCCGTTACATTTGTCACTTTTGCGTAGCAAATTTGAATTAAATGAAATTAACGAATCGTTATACTTGAGCTGTGATTTTAGCTACAGTAATTCAAAGAGTTTCTCGTTTACAATACAAAGAAAAATAAAAGATTTAACTAACCAGTGTACTAAACACATTTGAAAGAAAATTTTCTCTAACAAGGCATCGCCATTGCTTCTTTCACTCTATCCATAGTACCCAGCGCAAAATTCAATTATGAAGACTAAAACACCAATAAGAAAACGATACAGAATATACATTCTAGTTTCGCATAAACTTTGTCCAACTACTAAACCGAACGCTTGGTAAAAAATTAGAGAAGTGGGGACAATCTATACTTGCTGTATTAGCACCTAGAATTACTAATATGTTTGTTACCTGTGATCTATTACTTCGAGAATTTAGAAGATGTTGTCCATCCATGTTTTGATCACCAATTTTGGAGCTGCTGATACTATTTTAAAGGGTTTACCAAAAACTAACAACAGCATCCAAAGATGACATAATGGATTTCAGATGAGTTATCTTCATCCAGGCATTTCGAAACTTATAAATATTATCGTTGAATCAATTTAAGTAGACAAGAAAAAAGATATCGTGATAATGAAACGAGATAATTACGCACCGTCGTTGGAATGGCAATATAAATTATAGATGATTAATTAAGATCTGTCACACATATTAAATTTTTACAAGAAATATTTGTTGAGTAATGATTTATTATGACAATTTCACATGGCATTTTACTTCATTATAAAAATAATTTTAACATATTTGAGATAAAATATGTTAAAAATATTTTTTACACAAAAAGAAACATTAATCAACATTTTTCTCCATTGTCAAAAATAAAGCTACTTTTTTATTTTTTCTTAACCGTTTCTTTTTTAACTTGCACACTAAATATTTTTTAAAAGTTAAGTATTTTTTTATCAGAAATACAATTTTCTGGAGAAATCGCGTATAAAATGTTTCCCATATGGCGCAAACTTTTTGACCAGTTCGAAAGTAATTAAAAATTAATTTGATTTCGCAACAACCGCTAATATAGATAAAAAAAATACAGTTTGCGGTTGACTTCTTCAAAATAATTACTCATTGGTGATTTTTATTTTTGCTGTTTTTCTTTTGTTGTTATTCATTAAATTGTTATCAATATTATTCTTGGAAAATTTTGCATAAATTGAAGAAATAAAACTAGAAAATATTACAAAAAAAATATCTATTATGTAATAAATAATTGCGCTTATTAAAATTGTAATTGTTTGAAGGTTTCATATAATTTAAATGTAATTATTTATAGACTGGAGCACACACTAATCATCTACAAATCAAGATGGAAGTAGACGGGGATGAGATGATTCTAGATTTAACAATAAATAAAAATTTAATTACCGAAGGATTTTTTCAAAAGCATCAAGTGAATGGGACATATAATATTCATCGACCTAGTCTTCTGGTGAGTTATATCAACCTGTAAAAATATAATTGTTATACTTATATATATATGTATTTTTTAGGAAGCCGATCTCTGTGATTACAACGGAAAAGTCCGCGGTAAACCCAACTCCTGGGTGGCGTTATCAACTTGCGACGGTTTAACGGGCGTCATCTTCGACGGCGAAGAGATGCACTACATCGAAAAAGGACCCTCTTATGGAACCGATCACTATTTATACAAACATTCTCATTTAATGGAACATAACAAAACTTGCGGTTATGCCGGAGACGCCGTCGATCCAGAAAAAAAACATGCTCACAAAGAAAATAGAATTTTAAGGGTAAGTTTTTACTTAAAAATGATTAGAATATCTTAATTTACTACTTAGTGTTTAGTTATGTAATATTAAATGTAACAGTGTTCCAAAGAAATTCCTGAAAGTGCATTTAAGTTATATTTCGGTCAAGTTTGACCCAGAAGTTTAAGTTTTGTTGCAATTATTCGCAATATTTATATATAAACATATTGGTTTGTTGTCACTTCACATAATTGGAACCAGTCACATGAAAGTGGATACACCTGCCAGCGTTTTGACCCCTTAGCCATGTCTTTTTAATTAACTAGAATTATTAGTGATTTTTCTTCTTAGATTTAATCCTTATTTATCTAGCTACTTCTTAACATGTTTAACACCTTCTTAAAAGGGTAATTTTTACAATTTTTGAATCCTCTTAAAACCGTTCCTTTTGTGCCTTCTTAAGAGATTGTTTTATTTTACTTCATTTCACCAGCCATAGTCGTTGTTAATATCTTGTTTTCTTAAAACAGAAATTTTTGATTATCTTATTGTATTTGACTTTTACTAACGACCTTGTGCGTTTAATTAGCTATTAATTTTTCTAAGATAATTTTTTTTGTATGTAACAGTTTCCAAATGGAACCTCATTTGCGTTATTTTAAAGTATTTCACTCTTGTAGTATAAACGAGATACAGACCAACCAATAGTCAGGGGACCCTATAATGCCAACAAAGAATCCAAATATGTAGAATTAGTACTCGTGATAGACAATCAGGAATATAAGGAATTGGGAGAGAGTACAACCAGAGTTGTAAATCATGCCAAAACCATTGCCAACATTATTAATGGGGTAAGCCAACTCTCATCGTTTAAAATTTATAATAACCGAGACTAAATTTCTTTCAATTAACTTATTTGGCTAATATGTTTTTTTTTGTTTTTAGCTCTATTCTCCTTTAAATATTTTTATAGCTTTAGTAGGTGTAGTTATATGGAGTGAAAATGACGAAATAAATTTTTCGGCTAATGGTGATACGACGCTCACTAATTTTTTACATTATCGCAGGGAAAAGTTAATCAAAAGTCATCCGAATGACAACGCTCAATTGTTAACGTAAGTTTTAATTATTTATCATATATTTTTTCTCAACTTGTATAACTCGTAATCAAAGAGGTGAAACTGATGAAAAATGTTACTTTTCCTCCCCTATGCCCACAGAGCTTTATATAATTGCTTCTAATTATCTTAATATTGAACACAGATAGTTGCACTATTTTGATTAGAAAAAGCAGAATATATTCTATAGTTAGAATAATTTTGACATTGCTCAATATAATGGTTTCTATTTTCTCTAAAGACTATTTTCATATTATAGGAAATTTAATTTTGATAACGGGGTAGTCGGTAAGGCGCTTAAAGGACCAATATGCACTTACGAGTTCTCTGGTGGAGTAAACACAGATCATTCAGTCGTTGTCGGACTTGTTGCTACCACTGTTGCTCACGAAATGGGTCATAATTTTGGTAAGTATACGTTTTTATAGTTTCCCATTAAGTTAAGTAGTCTAGACATTAATGTATTCGTTTCTATTGATCCTAGAGACCTGAGGTTTATTACCTTTATGTTGTAAAAAAGCTATCAGTAAAAGGAAAAAAATGATGATGTCAGTGTCAACGTAATAATTAAAATATTTACGTCAATAGATCGTAATTTACAATCATAAATAAAATTAGAATTTAAAATCACACCCTGTATAATATACAGGTATAGTAGGCGTTCCTTTTGTTATGGTAGTATTAGAAAGAATCCAAATTATTTCATTGTATACCTAAAGCGGATTTTTAATCAATTTAATTTCAATAAAATATTAAAGATCAATGTAATTGGTAAACCAGTTTCGCTTTATTTTTCGATGCAGCAATATTTCGGTCCAACAACTTTCGAACGGGCCCAGTAATTTTTCGATGCTACAATATTTCGATGATCCAGCAACGCGTTTCCCAATTTTATAATACTTGAGGTTTTTGTAAACTCATTATCCTGTTCTGACTTCCCTTAAGTCTGTTTTACCGCTTTTCGTTTTATCAAAGTTGAGAGGTACCTTATCCATTTCATAAAATAACTCTGCACCTAACCTCTCATAAATTAGACTCCCGTGAAATTTATCAATAAAAATGATATTCGTATATCATTCAAATTATATTTATTTTTCATTAATAAAATGTGTAATAAATATAGTGTTACCTTTTGCTAACAACTGCACGATTTTTTTTCATAATTAGTTTCACAACACGTAAAAAATAATAAAAATAAACAATACTAAACTTTTAGAATCAAAAAGGCCAGTTAGACCCTGACCGAATTACTATATATTTTCACGGGCTTCAAATAAAAATATTTTTGGAAACTCAATTCGTTTTTGATTTTAGCAAAAAGTTGTAAATAGAAAAAAAATTAGCTACAATCTCTAGTTTTCTAAATTTGATACCTGCAAATTGGTAAAATTTATTACTAATTTTTAAAAAACTAGGATGTAACAAAAAATTTAATGACTAGAGATTGTTGGGATTTTCATTTTGAATATCTCTTCAAAAAATGAAATGATTCCGATGATAAATAACTAAAATATAAGAGAAGAACAAAAATAGTGTACCGCGAAAACAGTTTCTTGATTACTTTGGTTAATGTGTTTGTTTTCTTATATTTATCTCAGTTTCGCTATCTAAACTGTCATAGAAGAATTGATATTTATTTTTGATTTAAATAGTTATTTTCTATATTTTTAAAGAAAATTTTTGTGAATTCCATTTCACTTCTAATCCCAATAAATTAATATTGAACAGGTATGGAACACGATACGAACGAGTGCGAGTGCCCCGAAGATCGATGCATAATGGCTCCCAGCAGTTCTACAGTTGCCCCAAAACATTGGTCTTCCTGCAGTTTGAACTATCTCCTGCAAGCTTTTACTCACGGAATGGATTATTGCCTCAAAAATAAACCCAAATCTCTTTTCGACAGTCCGGTTTGCGGTAACGGATTCGTTGAACCAGGAGAACAATGCGATTGCGGTCTCGAAGAACATTGTGATAATTATTGCTGTAATGCGACGACTTGTATGTTGCACAGTAACGCCAGCTGTGCCACAGGAGAATGCTGTGATCTCACAGTAAGCAACAATTAACTATATTTTTATAATTTATGGAAATTTTTAAAACTTAAATTAACATTAACGTTTTCTGATATTTTTATATTCGTTTATTTAAGATTTGCCTACCAAAGACTGCGGGAAGTATCTGCAGATCGGCAGACTACGAATGTGATTTGCCTGAATATTGTACTGGACAATCGGAGTACTGTCCGGAAGATATCTATAAATTAGATACGGAGGCTTGCGATGGAGGAAAAGCTTATTGTTACCATGGTTTTTGTAGTACAAGGACCGATCAGTGTAAACTTTTGTGGGGTGAAACTGGAAAATCTAGTGACGAACAATGTTATATGATGAACACGAAGGGAACCAGACATGGAAATTGTGGTTACGATAAATTGACCCAAAGTTACTATAAATGCGAAAATGAGTAAGTTAGAAATTTTTTTCTTACTTACTAATTTAAATAAATTTTATTATTTTTAGGAGCGTTTTGTGTGGTATGTTGCATTGTAAACATCTTAATGAAAGATTAGAGTTTGGTATGGAATCAGTGGCGATATTATCCCATACTTTTATCAACAAAAAAGGTTCGATTATACCATGCAGAACCGCTATTGTAGATTTAGGAATAAATCAAGTAGATCCAGGGCTTACACCAGATGGAGCTCTATGTGGAGATGGAAAAGTACGTATAATTTAATTTTATATTAAAAAAAAATACTTTTATTGTTTTTTTTTTTCAGATGTGTGTCAACCAGAAATGTATGTCAGTATCTAGTTTGAGGAAACAAGGACCTTTTTGTCCAGAAGATTGTAATGGCAACGGCTGGTGCAACAATAAAGGACATTGTCACTGTAAAGACGGTTTCGCTCCTCCGAATTGTGATTATCCAGGTCCTGGTGGTTCTTTGGACAGCGGCCCCGCCGCTGATCCAAATGGTAATAAATTTAAACATCTTTCCTTATTAAAACAGGTAATGGGTAATTTTAAGTATCAGTTAAATTCAAGGTGGTACAGTTTGATTTTTTCTATTTAACTAAATTAAATTGTGCGTTTTTTCACTCAGATATTGCCCTATTTATATTGAAAGTCGATAAAGCAATTAACAAAAAAATATATTTTATTATTTTAAAAAATAAGTGTTTTTTTAGGTCGTCAAGGTGTGGTGGCAGCGATGTTCATCGTTTTTTTGGGTATAGTACCGTTCATGGCTATAGTGGCGTTTCTCTCATACTACGCTAGACACAACCTGAGTTTTGGTCGTAAAAAGTCGTCATCATCATCATCATCATCAACGTACGTACCGCAATGGTTACAGCATGCATGTAAAGGTGTTGGTTCTTCTTTAAAAAAACCGCCGGTTCCCATTCCTACGGTTTCAGTAAACGTTTCAAAACGTACTTTGAGTCAATCAGATCGACCTTATATTGAAATGACTAGTTTAGTTTCTACTACTAACGCTGATTGTATCGTAAGATCTAATACTATAAGTAAACCAGAAAAAAGATTGTCTTTAAAAAATATTAAAAATTTGAGGCTAAATACTGGTTTGAAGTATAATAATAATAAGGGGAAAGATGAGGTTGCTGATTCGCCTCGGACTTGCGAGACTGTCATTGATGATACGCCTCAGTTATCGGTTAAAGATTTGGCTAAACGGTTAGATTTTAACAAAAAAGGCGGACAGTAATCTTTATTTAATTATTGTGATATTTAAATTTTTATAACTGAAAAACTTAAGGCCAGTTTCATATTCAAAAAGTTATTTTAACAAATTTTATTAAAATTGCCATCGTCAGGCCTAGAATACAGAGTTCTTAAGGCTGAGGGCGAGAAAACATGATTACAACTCGCCATAAAATTATTTTAAATTATAAGCACATTTTAAGCGAATACGCAAGGCGATGCCATATTTATATAAGGCAAGTCTTTCCTGCTTAGAAAAAAGGACAGATTTCCCTAGGTAAAGCAGAAAAGTTTACAAGCTGTATATATATAGCGTGTTTCAAAAGTCTGGAAGCGGTCCTAGAATTCAAAAACTACTAACTAAAGATAAATTAGGCATGTTTTTTTTCACATTTTCATGCACTTAAAATTCAAAATCGTTCATTTGTTTTTGCTACAGGCGGTCATCTTGAATTTTTTGAATTTGGACAATTTATCTTTGGTATTTTTTGAAATCCACCGTTTCCAGACTTTTGAAAGTATTTTCTAGGAAACACCAAGAATGGAGGTATACTATTTTTAATAGCATTTTCACAGCCACTAGGCAACTAGGATTCCTCTTTCATTTGACGTTACTTGGTCCACTTTTTTTTGTCCCTTTCCTATCTGTTGGATGATGGTAAGAGATATTTTATCGACATATATTTGATCAGCATAAATTATGTTTTTCAATCATTTGCTTGAGATTAAGGAAAAATCTTTCTATTACAAGTTTAGTGAAAAGATGTCGCTTCTGCGCCATTGAACTATAGTCTTCCTTCATTTTTATTCTACGATTTTTGTATCTTTTTTCTTTCTCATTACCAGACAAATCTTCCAAGGAATCAATCAATGCTTCAATATGTCTCATCCGCCCTTGAGCAACAATTTCGTCCTCTTTCAGCGCTCCTATAGCAAGAAAGTTTTTTTTTATAATTTTGTAAACGAACATTCATTTCAACCGGAAAAAACCGTATTCATCTATTTCAAAATACAGATATTACGTTTTCACTCGAAAATCTGATATATTTGTATACGAAAATCAATAGCGCCCCAGATATTCTATTCACCATTATTGGGAAAAAGTTTTACCTGAAACAAAATTGTTAGTAACTTAAGTTAAAGTAAATTAACGAAGTTTTTATGAAACTGGCCAGTAATATAGCTAGTAAATTATCACAAAATATTTATTTAATGCAGAGTTTTATTAAAATTATGAAAAATTCGTTGAATTAAGGTTTTTTGAAATTATTAGTTTTTAATTGTGGCTTAATAATTGTAGAAATGTTTCTAAAACTTTGGGATAAAGCATGTTGGTTCCATGACATTTTCTTTTATATCATTTTTTCTCTTTTTTATAACTATTTTAATTTTTCTTTACTTTTATTGTCACTGTTAGTTGATTAGAAGTAACTAAAGAGTTAAATTTCTAATATTTTAAATCGAAATAAGCCAAAGATATGTTATTTTTTAACAATTAACATGTGACAGTTTCATTTACTTTTTTCTATACAAGGTCTGTCATAAAACTAAATAATTAAAAAATAAACGATATTTTTAACGCTAACAAAGTGCCAATAATTAATTGAAAGGTGTTAAAAAAAGCAAAAACTGTAACTCACTTTGTCTTGTTTTTTTTTGCATACAGGGTTTGTTATAAATTAATATGATATATCTTGTATTTTTGGTGCTGTTAGTTGTTCGAAAGTGATAAATAAATAGTCATGTTTGGGTTAATTTTATTGGCAATTTTCTTTATTTAGATCCAATAATTTTCCAATTATAGTAATTCCTTTTAACAACTAACATGACAGTTTCATTTACTTATTTTTTCTGTTTTTTGATTATATCCTGTATTTGTTCATTAGAACTATTTTGTTACTTCAATCAATTTTTAATGAAAACTTACAAATAATTGATAATTATTTTTCTCCTATATCAACTAACTATTTTATTTACTTACTTTTTCTTCTTTTTTGTATACAGGATCTGTCATAACTATAATTTAAATAAAATTGTTGATATATCCTGTATATTTTTTGCATTTTGATTTGTATGTGCTTTATTTTTCTATCATTTTTTAAGTATATTAGTAATTTATATATCCATATTTTCTAAATAAACGTATCATTTTTTTGTTTTGTATTGTTTCTTTGTTTGCATGGTTTGGGTAGTTTTGTAACGTAGTGCTTCGCTTGGATCTTTAAAAAAGCAAGTATTTCCATTTTTTTTTAATACTAATTTTATCTTTTATCAATCTTAACCTTATTTTTTGAATTCCCCTTGTAATAATTCTATACTACACATGCTTAAAATTATTGATTAATCGAGAAGTAAGGTTATGATCAAGAAAATAAACAGTAATTTTATAATTTCTCGTAAATAATGCATCTTCTTTGTTGGTTTAACAGGACAAAATCACCGAATAGAGGTTCGTCTTTTCCATCTGAAACAGCGAAAAGAACAGAAGACAATCATTCTCTCCTTCGCGAAGAAACGCCACCTCCTGGGCTGATCGGTTTTTCAAATACCTTTTTCGGTAATTTTAAAGGATTTTCGATAAGTCCTATGAAGAATGCTGAACCACAACCGGTGAGAAGTGCTCCTCCACCACCAACCACCAGTGAAACGATTATTCCAGTTAGAAAGGCTCCTTTGGCTCCGAAGCAAGGTTTATTCAGTAACCCGATTCAAAAATACAACTCTTTTCGAAAAAACGCACTTTCTAGCACCGTTTCTACTGTTAATAACGTTTCAGCAGCTCCTGCTTTACCACCTCCGAATCCAGGAAGTCACGCCAGACCGATTATATCTTCTCCCGTGTTAGAAAATTCCACTTGTACGGCTAAAGAACTCGTATCGCCGTTACGGAATGCTCCGAAAGTTCCAATCAGAGCAGTACCAGAAACACCTGCTTACGTCGAATTCTCCAGGCCTTTATCCACTCCAAATAATCTCGTCATAGAAGAACCAAAACGACCTAAAGAAAGCGTCAGCACTACAACTTTAAACAGGATCGCTTCGTTCCTTAAATCATCCGATAAGAAACCAGCAGTAGTACCGAAACCAAATAAAATAATTAAGGAGAGTTTGAGAAATATGGAAATATCGAATCCCATACCGCAGACTCACATCGAAATCGCTGTAACCGCGATTCCCGTTGAAAAAGAATCGAAAAACGTTGTGATGCGAGCGCAAAGTATGCGCGCGACGAAAACTGAACGGCCGCACATACAAACTTTCGGTTCGATGCGCCAACCGGGCGGTTTGAAGCGACCTCTGAGTATCCCGACGGGAGTGCGTCCTAAAAATCCGCCACCACCTCGTCCACCTCTCGAAGTACCCAAAGAGGAAGAAAAGGATAATAAATCTGATGAATATGAAGATTGTATTAATGAGGATGCACCATTAGCCGTTAGCAGCAGTCCCATTTATGCTGTTATTGAAGAAACTCCAAAACAACAACCGATTAACTCTGGATCCAGCGAAAGCATGGGTTTACTAGGAGAGATAGTTACTGAAATACAGAGTCGAAATTTCGATTCTATATATTCCACTTCTACGTTAGCGAGAAAGAAAAAAGAAGCTGAAGAGAAAAATAAAGCTTTATCTTCAGAAAATTACGTTAACACAGCTTCGTTACAAAATTCTGACAATGAATATAGTAACATGAGTGGGAATATAAAATCCAGTGCTAGTTCTACTTCTAGCGGTTATATACTTCCTTCTGCTGTTAATGTTCCTGTTAAAAAGGAAGAAGCACCCGTTAAACCGACTTTAAGTACTTTTAAAGCAGATCCAAAACCAAAACCTCTTTCAACTGGTTTTAAACCTAACTTAAAAAAAGTTGATACATCACCTGATAGGATAAAACCAAAATCGATTACAAGACAAATAACTCCACCGAATTTGCGTACTAGAAAATCATCACCGACAAGACCACTACAAAAATCTAATCGCTCTGTAACTAACAGTCCTGATTTAGTAACAAGCTGTAGTAATACAAATGCTTCTTCAAAACCGCCTGACGTACTTGGAAGTAGTCCAGCATCAAAAAAACCTATAATTACAAGTGCTAAACCTACTGTGCCCTTACCGAAAGGCAATAGTGCTAAATCAGTAAGTTTCAAGTCTCCTCAAGATAAAAAGAGTGACGCGAAACCACTGAATAAAACCAACTCTGTGGGTGTTAGGAACGCAGCTAGATCGAATTCGAATGTAGCTTCGTTACAACAGAAATTCGAAACGAAGACTAAGGCTAGTTAAATACTCAAGAATTTTGTATATATATACGATTAATTTTTTTTTACTACGTTGCTAGAAATTTATGCCACGTGTTATACTATTTGTAAGTGTAATAGTTTTATCCACACTGATAGTGATAGTTCGCCAGAAAATTTAAATGAACATTACAATTTGTCCTTGTCGAAGATGCTATATTTTCATATAAATCACATTTATTTGTCAAGGTGCAAAATTACTTGTTTCTGTAATAAGTAGTTTTTATTATACCTGCAAAATAAGAGTTAAAATTTCCATTTCTAATGAATTAAAATCCTTGGCCTCATTTCTTGTTATCTGTTTTTCAGAACTATTATGTAGGAATTTGTAAGCATCTGTCCTGGCTGACCAACGAGTTATTGATAAAGCATAATTTTAGAAGTTTTACTTTTTGTGGACTGATTGGTTTCTTGTAATTGCTTTTCGTACTTAAAACTTTTTTTATATGGAATAAAAAACGTAGATTTATTCTTTTAAAGTGTGTAATAATGATTAAAATATAATGTCAAGCGCTTTCGGCCAGTTACTACAAAAGTTAAAATAAGTGCGAAAAGGAAAATGAAATTACAATTATAAACCCCAAAAAACCATACTATGGACTTTTTTGTCCTCAAAGTTTCCTTCATATACCATGAATTTGTTTTTCCTCAATGTCATCGTATAGAAAGGTAACTTTGAGGCCATTGCCCGACATAGGAGTTATAAATAAGTTCATAGTATGGTTTTTTGTGGCTTATAATTTTCAAAAATATGTAAAATTTGTAATTTCATTTTCCTTTTCGCACTTTTTATTTTAACTTTTGTACTGAAGATGGCCAGTAACTGGCCAAAAGCGTTTGATATTTTATTTTAATCATTATTACACACTTTAAAAGTACAAATCTACGTTTTGTATTCTACATTATTAAGTGTGTACACACCAACAAGTAACCTTCTGTTACCTTCGATATTTTTTTTATATACTCGCATCTCTCTGTAGATGCCAAAAAAATGTATAAATCTTTTGAACAAAATATTAGGCTGTTATTTCCACCAAGTTTAGTGCAGGACACAAAGGTTGCAAAACTTTTTTTATACATGCTTTGAAGCATCAAATGATTATCCCCTGCAGTCTTAATTTTAAGTTGGTTTTCCTCAAGGGTGTCTAAAATGCATTTTCATGTCGACACTTTTATGACCACAATTTTGAACAAATTTTAAAATCATTTTATTGGAATCCTTGTATCGGAAAAATACTGAATGGAGGTAGAATCTACAATTAACTTTTTTTAGCTCTGATATAATTTCATTTCTGGCCACATCTCACATTAAATTAATAAATTCGTTACAAGTCATCTTAGAAAGATAAGATATTGCTACTACCCGAATTATCATGGTTTTTTATGTGGTATTTCAAAAAATCGTCATACTCTGATATAAGTTCCAGTAAACCCAAAAAAATTTCCATTTTTTAAACATCCGAATTTTTCTTCTGTTCCACGAAAAGCAAGTTCAGGTGTGCTTAAAAATTTTACAATACAGACGACTCGTTTTAGTACATTTTCCCAATAAAGATTTTCTCTAATATACTGACTATGTATATTTTACCCAATAATGATGATCGTGAAATAAATATTCTGGTATTATATCAATGTCCAGGAGATTTTTCATGCTCATCTGTACGTTACAAGTTTTTCCAATCATTAAAACCAGTCCCTAGTCAATTGCATAGTGTATCTATCCGTAAATCCGGCCCTGGATGTCATAAATAAATAAACAGTTTATTATGCACTGGCAATTTAGAGTTTTTCTAAATAGCTAGAATATTTTTTGTATTTTAACTTGGCTCCTGATTTTTTTTATATGCTCCTTTCATTGTAGTTTAGTATTAAATGTCATTCCTAGATAGTATTCTGAATTCCATTTAATTCTAGTTGGAACTTGTATTCAATTTAGTGAAATCCATTGTTGTAATTTCTTCTTTTCTTTTGATTTGTAGCTACTGTTGTTAAAATGGGGACAATACACTACCTTGTGATACTCCACTTTTATTTCCAAATATTCTTTTCTGTCCCAAAATAATGTAAGGTATATAGAATTTTAATAGCCCTGGCAATGTTTTATGCATCTTTTGTCCACATTTGGACGGCGTATAAGAATAATGCATTATACATCTTTTCTTAGGCAAGAGTCAAAAACATAAGTAAAAATATACAAAATTGTGGAAGATAATTAATATATGTTGAAAGAACTTTGAAGCAACTTTTTCTAATTGAAAGAGAAATATGATAGAAAAGGCCTTATAAATTGTATTAAAATAAATAAAAATTAAATTTGATTTTAATTCTCAAATCATGGTGCAGGTATAATAAAAAATGATGTAAGATACATTTGTAAAAGAGCTTACTTATACATATTCACGCTTATATGGTGAAAATTGATTTAACATTTGAACTTTGTTTTTTATGTCTGAACTTGTGTTTTTCAACACCATGACGAATAAATATTGTTGTTATTGATAAATGTATAAATTTTTTCTACGAAAATACTATATTTTTTATAAAAATGGCGTGATATAATCTCATAAACACATTATGCACGCAAATGCACCCGATAAAATAATATATTTTCTCTATACAACAGATTTTCTTACACTACAGTTGTCTTTTGAATTAATTTCAAAATTGATTTTATCTTTATTATTTTTGTATTATTAACATTTGTAAGACTGCCAGTTTACTTTGTCGGATATTTTTGTTTGATTTTTTTTTGCATCATACATATTTACAATTAAAGAAACATTAAACAGGGAATGAGGAGCTCAGTATTATTAATTTTTTAGGTTACAAGGATTTTAAAAATAACAATATTTTTATTCGGTTGGCTCAATGTTTTTTTTTGCTTTCAAATTTCACGGTCTATTTTGTCTCAAACTTTTAGTAAAAATTATAATTTAGTTACTTGACCACAAATGATTGGTTTGGTTTTAATTTTCTTATTTTTTTTATAAATCAGAACTTTTATATACCAAAAAATGCTAGTTTTTATTTTATTTGAAATTTTACGTTCTATTTTATCGTTATCTTGGTGAAAATACAACTTAGTCACTTAATCCAGTGGATAGCGACACTTTTTCTGTTCTATTTGTTTATATTAATGAATATAATAACTTATAAAAATATATCAGCTAATGTTTAATATTTTTTGTTCTTACAAATTTTGTTTCATAGCAAACTTGTTAGTATCTTGAAATCATTAAAGTTATTATTATTAGAGCTTTTGGTCTTTTTACAAACCATTTTCCCAGACATGTGCGATAACACATTTTTCTCAGGGGCCAAATTTGAAAAAAATTGAGATTTTTGAGGATAAATCAGTGTCTGAAGTTTTGTTAATTATTTAAGATTTTCTTTGTATGTATATAAAAAACTAATGACATTGAAACCATCATTCCCTATATCATCTCATATATTTTTAATTATTTGACCTGTAGCCTGAGTAAGTACAGTTTCTATAAATGGAGATTTCTGGGTCACAAAAATATTATGTCACATCTTGAAATTTCAGGCAATAATTAATTTTTAAAAACGAATTATTACTTTAATTTAAAATATAATTAGACACCCCTACTATGATATGCTTAGATAAACCAGCAGTTTTACGGTTTTTGGTCCATTCTTTTTAATTTATATTGTGGCTAGTATCTTTGTGTCCAGAGTTCTTCTAAAATTTAGTATAATAAACATCACATTAAATCAAAATAAATATCTGCAGGCAGATATAAGTATCTAAAAGTTATATTTTAATTTCTGACTTCATATATATTAGCAAGTCTTATTAAAAATTCTTATACTTTTTAAACCATGAAGTGATATAAGTAAATTAAATAGTGTGGATTCAACTATACCAGATTCTTTGATATAATGTGTTCTAAAAAATTAAATTATTAAATTTCCCTCTTAGAATGTATTTGTGAAATATATAAGAATTTGCATTTATTATATTTTTTGTACATATACCAAAGATTGTATTAATAAAAATACAATATTTCTGGAAGTTTTATTTCTGTTTCTGCTCAAATTTGGTTGACGACAAACACGGTAAAGTATAAAGCATACATCTAAAAACAGTTTATATTGTTGATGAGGGATTTTTTTTCTGAGAACATTTTCTTTCCTTACAATTATGCAAATTTCATGTAACAAAATCCTTAAAATGCCACCAAACGTTAAAAAAAGAAGTATTAAGAAACAGACAGTGCGTGGCGTAGATTCCAAAAAAATGATCTATTCTGCTCTAGCTCTATTAGTTTCTGAGAAAATTGAATTTTAAAGGAAAAAAAGGTGTGAGCGCAACTTCTATGTAGTTTCTTAACACAAATGTTAAAAAAATGAATTAGAAGGAAAAAACCAGCAATTCCTTATTCGAATTATCTTTCTCTATATATGATTAAAATTTCAATTAAATCTGAGTGAAAAAATATCTGACCCAAAAAAAGATCAAAAATCTTACACTTTTATAATTAAAAAATGAATGGAATAGGGATAGTTTAAGGGGCGAAGATTCCAAAAAAATGATCAGTTCTTCTCTAACTCTTTTAGTTTCTAAGTAAATTGATATATATAAACTTCAAAAATGTTCAAAATTTTTCATCACTCGGATTTTAAAAATAACTGGTGGAGGGGTAGGTTAAGGGGCGTAGATTCCAAAAAAATGATCACTTCCCCTCCAGCTCTTTTAGTTTCAGAGGAAATTTAGTTTTTTTAAAAATGGCGAGAGCGCAATTTGACCCGAAAAAAAAGGCAAGACTATAGACTTCAAAAATCTTCAAAATTTTTCATCACTCTGATTTTAAAAATAACTGATGGAGGGGTGGTTTAAGGGGCGTAGATTCCAAAAAAATGATCAGTTCCCCTCCAGCTCTTTTAGTTTCAGAGGAAATTGAGTTTTTTTAAAAATGGCGAGAGCGCAATTTGACCCGAAAAAAAAGGCAAGACTATAGACTTCAAAATTTTTCATCACTCGGATTTTAAAAATAACTGGTGGAGGGGTAGTTTAAGGGGCGTAGATTCCAAAAAAATGATCAGTTCCCCTCCAGCCCTTTTAGTTTCAGAGAAAATTGAGTTTTTTTAAAAATGGCGAGAGCGCAATTTGACCCGAAAAAAAAGGCAAGACTATAGACTTCAAAAATCTTCAAAATTTTTCATCACTCGGATTTTAAAAATAACTGGTGGAGGGGTAGTTTAAGGGGCGTGGATTCCAAAAAAATGATCAGTTCCCCTCCAGCTCTTTTAGTTTCAGAGGAAATTGAGTTTTTTTAAAAATGGCCAGAGCGCAATTTGACCCGAAAAAAAAGGCAAGACTATAGACTTCAAAATTTTTCATCACTCGGATTTTAAAAATAACTGGTGGAGGGGTAGTTTAAGGGGCGTAGATTCCAAAAAAATGATCAGTTCCCCTCCAGCTCTTTTAGTTTCAGAGGAAATTGAGTTTTTTTAAAAATGGCGAGAGCGCAATTTGACCCGAAAAAAAAGGCAAGACTATAGACTTCAAAAATCTTCAAAATTTTTCATCACTCGGATTTTAAAAATAACTGGTGGAGGGGTTGTTAAAGGGGCGTAGATTCCAAAAAAATGATCAGTTCCCCTCCAGCTCTTTTAGTTTCAGAGGAAATTGAGTTTTTTTAAAAATGGCGAGAGCGCAATTTGACCCGAAAAAAAAGGCAAGACTATAGACTTCAAAAATCTTCAAAATTTTTCATCACTCGGATTTTAAAAATAACTGGTGGAGGGGTAGTTTAAGGGGCGTAGATTCCAAAAAAATGATCAGTTCCCCTCCAGCTCTTTTAGTTTCAGAGGAAATTGAGTTATTTAAAAAATGGCGAGAGCGCAATTTGACCCGAAAAAAAAGGCAAGACTATAGACTTCAAAAATCTTCAAAATTTTTCATCACTCGGATTTTAAAAATAACTGGTGGAGTTGTAGTTTAAGGGGCGTAGATTCCAAAAAAATGATCAGTTCCCCTCCAGCTCTTTTAGTTTCAGAGGAAATTGAGTTTTTTTAAAAATGGCCAGAGCGCAATTTGACCCGAAAAAAAAAGGCAAGACTATAGACTTCAAAAATCTTCAAAATTTTTCATCACTCGGATTTTAAAAATAACTGGTGGAGTTGTAGTTTAAGGGGCGTAGATTCCAAAAAAATGATCAGTTCCCCTCCAGCTCTTTTAGTTTCAGAGGAAATTGAGTTATTTAAAAAATGGCGAGAGCGCAATTTGACCCAAAAAAAAAGGCAAGACTATAGACTTCAAAAATCTTCAAAATTTTTCATCACTCGGATTTTAAAAATAACTGGTGGAGGGGTAGTTTAAGGGGCGTAGATTCCAAAAAAATGATCAGTTCCCCTCCAGCTCTTTTAGTTTCAGAGGAAATTGAGTTTTTTTAAAAATGGCCAGAGCGCAATTTGACCCGAAAAAAAAGGCAAGACTATAGACTTCAAAAATCTTCAAAATTTTTCATCACTCGGATTTTAAAAATAACTGGTGGAGTTGTAGTTTAAGGGGCGTAGATTCCAAAAAAATGATCAGTTCCCCTCCAGCTCTTTTAGTTTCAGAGGAAATTGAGTTATTTAAAAAATGGCGAGAGCGCAATTTGACCCAAAAAAAAAGGCAAGACTATAGACTTCAAAAATCTTCAAAATTTTTCATCACTCGGATTTTAAAAATAACTGGTGGAGGGGTAGTTTAAGGGGCGTAGATTCCAAAAAAATGATCAGTTCCCCTCCAGCTCTTTTAGTTTCAGAGGAAATTGAGTTTTTTTAAAAATGGCCAGAGCGCAATTTGACCCGAAAAAAAAGGCAAGACTATAGACTTCAAAAATCTTCAAAATTTTTCATCACTCGGATTTTAAAAATAAGTGGTGGAGGGGTAGTTTAAGGGGCGTAGATTCCAAAAAAATGATCAGTTCCCCTCCAGCTCTTTTAGTTTCAGAGGAAATTGAGTTTTTTTAAAAATGGCGAGAGCGCAATTTGACCCGAAAAAAAAGGCAAGACTATAGACTTCAAAAATCTTCAAAATTTTTCATCACTCGGATTTTAAAAATAAGTGGTGGAGGGGTAGTTTAAGGGGCGTAGATTCCAAAAAAATGATCAGTTCCCCTCCAGCTCTTTTAGTTTCAGAGGAAATTGAGTTATTTAAAAAATGGCGAGAGCGCAATTTGACCCGAAAAAAAAGGCAAGACTATAGACTTCAAAAATCTTCAAAATTTTTCGTCACTCGGATTTTAAAAATAACTGGTGGAGGGGTAGTTTAAGGGGCGTAGATTCCAAAAAAATGATCAGTTCCCCTCCAGCTCTTTTAGTTTCAGAGGAAATTGAGTTTTTTTAAAAATGGCCAGAGCGCAATTTGACCCGAAAAAAAAGGCAAGACTATAGACTTCAAAAATCTTCAAAATTTTTCATCACTCGGATTTTAAAAATAAGTGGTGGAGGGGTAGTTTAAGGGGCGTAGATTCCAAAAAAATGATCAGTTCCCCTCCAGCTCTTTTAGTTTCAGAGGAAATTGAGTTATTTAAAAAATGGCGAGAGCGCAATTTGACCCGAAAAAAAGGCAAGACTATAGACTTCAAAAATATTCAAAATTATTCATCACTCGGATTTTAAAAATAAGTGGTGGAGGGGTAGTTTAAGGGGCGTAGATTCCAAAAAAATGATCAGTTCCCCGCCAGCTCTTTTAGTTTCTGAGAAAATTGAGTTTTTTATTTCATACAAAAAAGGTTTGAGCGCATTATATGTAATCCTTTCATTTCTTTACTATAGTCACTGTCAAGTACAGATTTGGTAACATTCAAAATTTCAATCTGCAACGTTATAGATGATTTAAAGAAAATAAATAGGTTGTCATTTACTTTTTATTTCGTTTTTATAAAAAAAATACTGACATTTCATATTTTTACAACAAATACTTAACGACATAAAAACAGGATATATTTACATTGAATAAAAAATAGAAAATAAATAAGCATATTTAGTCTACAACATAAGTCAAATAGCAAAAATTAATACTGGGAAAAATAATTTATACAAATATTTTACATTGAGCTAGCCCAGTTTATACCTGTGTAAAAACTGTCTTTTTAATAGCCTCTAAAAAGCTGAAATATAATCAAAAAATGCATCCATTTTATAATCAAATAAATCATGCATTATTATATACTTACAGAAAAAAAAAGAATCACAGTAGAGAAATATTGCAGGAAGAAGTTAAAAATTAATTAAACTGATTAAACATTTTACTTAAAATATCAATTCTACAAAAAAAATAAATAAATATGGGTGTGCAATATTTCTCTAAATATTCAACTGTTTAATACAGTAAATTTCTTAAATTAAAAAATATTTTGGGCATTTCTTAATCTTATCATATAAAAAATACAAATTCCCACAAAAGTGTAAACTTTTTTATAAATTAAGGCAAGATTATTGCTTTACAAATTTTATCACTTTTTACAGGAATTAATAAGTAAAAGCTTATTGTCAATAGTCGAGATCGAAAAAATAAATAAATAATTTTATATAGTATTGCTACAAATTAAATAAATTACAATATTTAAAATGTTTTAAATAAATATTCAAACTCACGATTACAACAGCACTCGATTTTTTCATCACCTTAAGCGCCACAGATCAAAATATGCAAAAGATAATCAAAAAACAGGTGCTCAAGATAAACAAAAGAAGACATAAAGAGGACTTTTAATTAACCAAAATGAATTTTGAATAAAAAAATCGAAATTATGATAACAAGATTCACATTATTTGACAAGTTAAGCATTAAATAATGGAGAGGACTCTAAGATACTAAATTAAACTCGAAAGAAGATTAAATAAGCATATTTGAGCTACCACAAATGACACCAAATCTAATGTTAAATTGATTTTAGATAAAAATATTCGAATTGACGATCACATTGTTCAACAAGTGAAGCGCTTTGTCAAAATTAGAACATTACCCAATAGATGACTCAAAAGATACGAAAGTGGACATGAGATTCTAAACATGAGAAAAGGCTCCAAATATATAACACCGAAGAATACTCGAGAGCCATAAGAATACTTAATAGGTTACTAGAGAAGACCCATGATATAAAAGATTAACTTGAGACATCAAAAGAGAAGCCACGCGATTAACTTATCAATCAGATTTCCGAGATTATTAATTCTACCTGGCACCAAATGAAAGACAACTAGTAAAGCCTAACATTAGCTCAAGGGATTTTAACAATAAAAAAATTATATAAACGGAGTCAGGTGACTTTAAAACGTAAAGATCCGTTTAAATCTGGGTATGGACAATAAATCATGATTGCAATACTTTACTTATATACAACTTGGGTTCGGAAATAATTTATTAGATTTATCTTTGGCGCCTAACGTGATAATGTATTTTCGATGTTTCAAATGTAAATGCAATATTATCGTCCTACTTATATCTAAATGAAATTATTCGTTGTATTTTTGAATGTTTCTCAGCAACTCGTCTCCAATGGTACGGTCTTGGTCGTTCCGTTGGTGATGCAGCTGTTCGTCAAAGTGTCCCCCATGGAAGGAGGACCCTGAGAACTGGTCGAATGATGATTCGTTGTACCGGCTGTGCCGTTTTGTCTGTGTTTTCTCAGACACCAGAATCGTTTCACAGCGGACAGCACCTAAAGAAAATAAAAAAAAATAGAGTAGATTAAAAAAAATGTTTGCGCAGTAGATAGTCTACGTGAGTAAGTGTTAGAGGTATATAAAATACGTCACAATTTACGACGTTTTTTAACGAAAAAACGTTAGAAACGTCAATATATTAACGTTGTGAATAATTTAAATTTCTCCAAATTATCAATTTTTTTTTCTAAAAAAACTAAATTTAATAATTCATTAAAATATCCCTGACTGAACATATTATACGATGGTAAAAAATATATTGAGGTTCCCTAATAGCACAAAGACGTTTAAAAAACGTTCCGTTAAAGTACCCGAGAACGTTTATAAGACGTTTTTCTCTAGTGAAAATGTCACAACTTCTAACGTCATATAGACGTCGAAAAAATACGTTTTAAAAACCGTTTCAAAACGTACTAAATAAATGGTTTAACAAAAGACGTTTTTTATATATATTTTAGAACGTCCATTATTTTGCGGAAACAAAAACACAACGTCTTTTGAACGTTTTTTACAGTGGTTATAAAAACGACTCTCAGACTTTTTCTGAAAACATACTTTTGGGGACCTAAATGAAACGTTTTTAAAATCAACTCAAATAAAACGTTTAAACTTTTTTTCTCAAAATATACTTTTGTGGACCCAAAAACGCCTTTTGAACGTTCTTTACCATGGCTATAAAAACAACTTAGAAAAACGTTTAAAGAATGTAACTTTTTGACTTTTTTTGAAAACATACTTTTTGAACGTTTTTACTGATGTATTTATAAACGACTCAAATAAAACGTTTAAACTTTCTTTCTCAAAATATACTTTTGTGGACCCAAAAACGCCTTTTGAACCTTTTTTACCGTGGGCATAAAAACCACTTACAAAAACGTTTAACGAATATAACTTTTTGACTTTTAAAAACAAAATATTACCCATACTCAAATATGTTGTTTTATTCATTATTATTATTCAAAAATGTTTAGTAGTCATTTTTTATCGTGTTGTATACAAAACGTTTTGTTTTTAATTTATGACTTCGGACGTTTTGTCGACAAATTTTGGACGTTTCTTTATGTCCACTTTAAAAACGTTCTTGTAGAAACGTTAATAAAACGTTTTATTTTGGTCCTCGGACGTTCTGACGTTAAATGAACCATAAAAAAACGTCAATCGGACCTATTGTGCTATTAGGGTTTGTGTTTAGAAATTACAGAAAGTGTAGGTCAACTTTTAAATTATCATTTTTCCCATACATTCGATCAAAATTTAGATTAGACCAGTGATTATTAGATTTTTCTAGAATTATTATTATTTAAACTAAGCAATTGATTAGTTTAATGTTGTGTTCCTATAATAGAGTGTAATAAATTGTTTTTTTTTATTAAATATAATATTTAAATATTTATTACCTGCGGTTGACATCCGACAACGATGAAAATGAAAACTCCGTGGATGCTGTTAATTAAATCAGTGACGTACCATATTTCTTGAGGTCCTCCAGCGGCGAAAGAAATCAAATCAGCGATCCAAGAAACCCCCATAACCACTACGAGCTTTAAGCAGACTCTACCTAAAGCAGCCCTGAATAAAACAAATTAGTTATTTATTGGATGAAAATGTGCAATGAAGCATCAAGAAAGACATAGTTTAATGGTACAGCATTCCGGGTAGTATTTTTCTGTGATCGCGAAACGCTGGAGCATCAAGGCCGAATCGGCTTAGGAAAAAAAAATTATATAATAGACCTGCAACCGGTCGTTGCTGTACCATCGACTAGTTTTTTATATGCTCTCTCTCTGGTTATTATTCGTAGAAAAATAAATGCGTTTAATTGATTCTAGACATGAAATCTTTGAATTTTTCTCCGGAAAAGTGCTCACTAAAAATATGTACTTGAATTTTATTTCAAATTCTTTTATATTTTTGCAACCAATTAGAAAACGAATACAATAATTTTTTTGAGTAAATATTTAGATACAAGTTAAGGAAGTTCACAAATTTCGTGAAATTCAAAAATCAGCTTTTTTTATAAATATCAAACACGATAATTGCGATTTTTTCAGAAAATTTTCTATAAATTAAAAATGTTTCCTATATTATAAAAAACATGATGTTCCTATCTAATTTTAATACCGCTCTGTATAATCATTTCAACCTCTTTGAATATTAGTCATAGGAACTTTCGATTTTTAGGGCAAAAAATATATTATATAACTAGTGTGGAAAGTGTCGATTTTTACACGAGTCGTAAAGGTCCAATATGTATTGTTATGGAATTTTACAAAGGCCCACGTTAGCCAGCGACATTTGGCGCCCAACGTGGAGCGTTCTAAAAGTCACCACATTAACGTAACAGTATATAATAAACAATATTGGCCCTAAAACGGTATCTTGTTGGATTCCTACTTCAATGAGTTGGAACTGAGAAAATATATATCACCCAATATAAGAATGTTACCTAAAAGCTGGACATATAATTCCTATATATTTTAAATGTTTTTTAATTTATTTTAGTTTGTACATTAATAAAAAGATAATAATATTTATGTTAAAATTTAAATTAAATGTCAACAACAGAGTTTGATCCAAATATGAAATAAAGAATTATTTGAAGGACACGGATGCTCATTAAAAGCGTCAGAGAGTTAAGAAATATAAGAGGTTGGATTGAATTAAATAAAAAATACTTGCCTTTCTGTCGTTGATTTGACAAGTTCTCTTTTCCATAAACCGCATGTCAATTCTCTAGCCGTAAGAGCGAATAACAATAAATTTATGAAGAGTAAAGTGCCAATAGGTCCGAAGAAGTACGTCAGTTTCTCGATATCACCTAAAACAAAATATTTATTGAATTATTATTAGTTTGAAGAGGGAAATGCCACACATCAATCAAATTATAATGGAAATTGAGCATTTCCAATATGCCGACGGCGCCGAGAAAATTTGATTATAGTTCAATTTCACTTTTCATTTCCTCTATATCTTGATTCGTTTTCGGTCAATTTTTTAGTAGCTAATAACCAGTACAAAAACTCGAGTGAGAACATAATGAGGCCAAATAATAAACAATCAAATAATCATACTTTGTAACTAAGTTATAGACTCCTAAAGTTGTAATATAAAAAAACTTATTTTAATTATAATATCTAGAACGGAGTCGATAGTAGCAAATATCCGAATGGACCGAATTCGAGACTGGTCTGAAAAGTTTCCGGCCTCAACATGAAGACGGCAGCACTTGTCAACAAAAACTAGGGGATGTGTTTGCGCTTCTTTTGACAGATACTAACCAGAATTTTAGCCATTTTGGATGCGGTATTGTTGTCTGACAGTGACTTGAGTAAGACGAGGCTTTTGTGAAAATGGAAAAAATCAAATATAAAGCTGGCATTAAATATTTGGTTTTAATATACTCTCGGTATTTTTTTTTAATTTAAACAGCTTTGGAGAAGATGAAACGTTCGGGAGGTCCAAAAACTGCAACCACTGATAATAACATCGCTCAAGTATACCATATGGTGCTAGACAATTGTCGAATTTAATTTAGAAAGATAGCAGAGTCCAAAGAATGTGTTTATCAAATATTAAGTAAAGATAAAGCTGTCCGCGCATTTGCTCACTTTGGACAAAAAACGTAATGAACATTTTAGGCGCAATAAATTATTTGAAATATTTAATTACAGAAAAAAATAGGTACAGTTAAAACATATATGAAGGGAGAATCGGTTCAAAAAATGGAAAAGCTATTTCTTCGGCTGGGAAAGTTTTGTTGTCTGTTTTTTGGAACTTATTTTAATCGATTATCTTCAAAAAGGAAGAACCAAAATCACTAAGACAATGTGTCCTCTCACACCTTAGCGGTTGTCATGGCGAAAATCTACAAATTACTATTTAAACTGCTTGACCATCCTTCTTACTTACCAGATTTAGGTCCATGCGAGTTTTTTGTTTCCTAAGCTAAAATTTGCGGTCGGAAGACAGACATTTAGGTCGAATAAGTAAGCTATTACCTTTGTAAAGAACTATTTTGCAGAAAAAGACGCCAAATACTATTTGGACGTGTTAAAGAGATGGAAGCATCGCTGCGATAAGTATATAAATTTACAAGGTAACTATATCATTACCAGTAATTTTTGGAACTCTCAGTATTTTTTTTTAAGTCCCAATAATTTTTGGAAAGTCTCAATAATTATTTGGAAATCCCAGTAATTTTTTGGTACTCGTAAGTATTTTTTTTTGAAGTCCACGTAATTTTTTAGACGTCCCAGTAATTTTTTGAAAGTCTCAGTAATTATTTGGAAGTCTCAGTAATTTTTTAGACGTCCCAGTAATTTTATGAAAGTCTATACATATTTTTTTAGAAGTTCCATTAATTTTTGGAATGTCTCAATATTTATTTGGAAGTCCCAGTAATTTTTTGGTACTCTCAGTATTTTTTTAAAGTCCCAGTATTTTTTTTAAAGTCCCAGTATTTTTTTTAAAGTCCCAGTAATTTTTTGGAAGTCTCAGTAATTTTTTAGACGTCCCAGTAACTTTTTGAAAGTTTATACATATTTTTTTAAAAGTCCCAGTAATTTTTGGAAAGTCTCAGTAATTATTTGGAAGTACCAGTAATTTTTTGAAACTCTCAGTATTTTTTTTAAAGTCCCAGTAATTTTTTGGAAGCCTCAGTAATTTTTTAGACGTCCCAGTAATTTTTTGAAAGTCTCAGTAATTATTTGGAAGTCCCAGTAATTTTTTGGAACTCACATTATTATTTTTTTAAGTCCCAGTAATTTTTAGGAAGTCTCAGTAATTTTTTAGACGTCCCAGTAATTTTTTGAAAGTCTATACATAATTTTTTAGGTTGGTAGCATTGAAAGTTTAAAAAATTGACAAGTTTGTCTATTTACGTTTTATTTATCTTTTTTTTAATTTTCTAATTACCAATCATAAATTTAATTTTGAATTGACTTTATAATAAATCCAAGTGTTTAAAATAATATTGGTAAAGAAATTAAAAAAAATCATTATAGATTACCATTATTTAATGAAACAGGGATGCCAATTCATGAAAAGTAGATTTCACCAAAAATATCATTCCAATACCGAAACATAGAAAAAATATATAGTTATTAACTTCCGACAGTTTCGCTATAGGTCGGAAGTTAATGAAATTGGCTTCATGTGTGTCTGTCTGTTAAACTTTCGTTCTACTGGTGCAATTTATTTCATATTTGGTCAGTAAAAACCTTAATCTTCCTTGAGATTATTTTAGCTCCGTGGGTCAAAAGGGACCCAATATATGATAGTTACAAGGTCATTTTGAATTGCTAATTTTTTTTTTGGTTGTAAATTAATATTTTCATGGTTTTATAGATTTATCTATATTAACAATTAAATTTTATACTATTACTATCTATAACAAAGAAAATAAAGTAAAATACTCTTCTGAATGTCCTAGTTTGAATATCCATTAAAAATTCTAGAAACATCCAATATTCTTTCGCAATTAATCTATATTTTCTTTTATCTCTGTCTCACTCATATGAGACGAAAAAAATTGTCTTAATAATTTCTTCTACATTCAGTTGACTCACAACGACCGTTACAAAAGATCACGCCACAAATTGTCAGCCAATCAAATCAGGTTTATTAACTTATCGTTCTCCTCGGTTTTATGGGATGAGTAAAAAAACTCTGTCGCAATATTATTGTCTCAAAAACGCTTTGAGTGAACAGTCGCGTTCTTAATCTCGTTATTTTTAAAAATCTAAATAAAATTACTGTAAATAATTAGTTTTTAGAAAGGCATTTGAAGTGATGATTAGTGCGTTGTAAAGTGAACACGTCCAGTGCCGGTATTGATTTCTTAACGATGTCCCGGTTTGTAATACAAGTAAATTGTTCTTGTGCGAGCTAAGAAAAAGCTCTTTAAAAATACTACCATGTGTTTTAATATTTAAACAAGTTATCGTTATCTTACAAAACGATGTGGTCCTTCGAGAATATATAAATTAATAGTTATCAGAAATCACCCTAGACTATAGATTTATTTGGGATTATTAATAAATTTAAAACCAAAAATTACAAAGTATTTAAAAGTCTTTTGGTTTTAAAAATGAATCACATGTTTTATTTTTGTATCTGATGAAACAAAATTTAGTGAGTACATTTAAAGGCCGTTTCTTAGGCGCAAATATTCAGACTTGCTTTTAATAATGAGTCATGCAGCACAAACAAATATTTAGCGTAGGTTATGGTTCATTATTTCTTTTTATTTAAAGAAGAGTGTTGAGTTGACTGGGTGCAACAATCTTTTAATATCAACACGTAGGCGAACAATTCATTCACGTGGGCAAAATTCAAGTTCGTCATTTAAATTCAAAAAAATCGTTTATTGATTAATTGTATATATATATTTTTGTTGTTGAATTCTTCTTTCTACTTTCTTTATGAAATATTTGCTAAGAAAGAACTGGTAAGTAATAAGGAAGTTACCAGTCATAAAAGGTTAACGAATTATGTAAGGAAAGATTAAAATGGTATTTTAATGTAATTCGGTGACAGATATACACGTTGTGTAGGAGAATTAATTGATTCAATAAGACGAGAAGCGTGGGCTTCAATTTAGAGTTAAAGACAGCTTTGGCTTTTTACATTTGTTACGGGGTCAAAATTAAATTACAAAAAATTTGAATATTTTAGGTTATCATCTCATTTTAGAAAATTCTCTATTAAGTGAAAATTTTAAACAATTTAATTATATACTTCCCTGACCCACCTCCGAGAAGGGAAAGTATTGTGAACGAGCTAAAAAAAAATTTCGAGATAAAGATGGCAATATTTAGACCATTTTCAGATGGAAGTGTGTCTGTCTGTCTGTGTGTATTTTTGCACGATTGAGGCCACACGTTTAATCCGATTGAGCTGAAATTTGGTATAGGGGTTTGGGTTACCCGACGGAAGAACCGATTAATTTTTGTACATCTGTCAAACGGAAGTGTCACTAATCAAAAAATGACAAAAGCAATATGTGACGGAATTTGACTTGCAATATGTCATTTAAAAGCTCTTGAAAAATTCTATTGAGAACAGTCAAAATTATTTCTCCAACTGTTAAAAATTATTTCTCCAACTGTTAAAAATAAAAAATGTCAAAATTTGAAACTTTAACATTAAATATCTGGAAAAGTAATCGTGGATTATTTTTGTTTTGGGGCGACACAACCGATTTTTTCCTATTTGTTTTTTTTTCTCTTTCAATTTATTTTCTCGTACTTTTCCCCCGTTTTTTCCTATTTTCCCCACTTTTCCCCGTTTTTTCCTATTTTTTTCACTATTTTTTCTTTATTTTCCACTATTATTTCACATTTTTTCATATTTTTTCCTGTTTTTAATTATTTTTTCTTTATTACTGAAAACCAAAAGTTTCGTGATTGTGAAAAAATATCTTACCCCCATTTTTTATCACTTTTTTCGAGTCCGAAAATGCAAAAAAATCCTGTCCGGACGTCTGTCTATCTGGATGTAAACACTGTAAATTTTTTGAACGAAAGCTCCGATCGAGTTCTGGTTTTTATTTTAACGAGTCAATTTTGTCCAAGGAAGAACGCTATTAAATTTGAGCAGGATCGGACCGGCCTTTCTGCTCGATGAAACAGTGCACCACTGTTTGAGCGCCTCTAGAATTTTTTTCTATTTTCGTTCACTATTATTTCTATTTTTCTAATTTTTTCTGAAGTGCAAAAATTTTTTTAGTGCGAAGTTGTAAACTTTTTTTCGAATTCGGGAGACCTCAAAATGGAGAGGTCTGTCTGTGTGTCTGTTTGTGTGTAATATTCCACGATATCTGCCAAAAAGTTTGACCAATCAAGCTGAAATTTGGGTTGGTGGGTGTGACCATTAGTCCACGACATTATATTCATTTTTAGGAATTTTTAAAATATTAACCCTTTAACTGCGGCAATGATTTGTAAAAACTTTGCTGTGATGTGGGCATCGTAAATAAATAGTTTTTATTATTTTGTTATTTTTTACAAATTTTTATATATTTTACAATTTATCACAAATTCTTACAATTTTGACAGTTTCTGAAATTTTTGGAATTTTTTAATCCTGACATTTTTGAAATGTTTAAGTCATGAAATTTTCTAAATTTTTAAAATTTTCGGATTTTTTGATATTATTGTAATTTTTGAAAATTTCTGATAATTTTTTAAATGTTTTTTGAAATTTTTCAAATATTTTCGAAAATTTATTAAAATTCAGTATTTTTATTAAATTTTTGATTTGTTTTTTAAATGTTTAATAAATTTCTTAAAAACATTTAATATTTTTGTAGTTCTTAAAATTCATAAAATTCTTGGAATTTTTAAATTTCTAAAATTTTCAAAATTATCAAAATTTTTGAATTTCTAGACATTTTTATTTATTTATTTTTAATTGTTTTAAATTTTAGAATTTTTTCATATATTTTTGAAATTATAAATTTCTTAAAATTTGTTATTTTTTTCTAATTTTTAAAAATTATTAGAATCACGTTTATTAATGTTATTCAACTAATGCCAATGCAAAAATTTTACCAGCAGTTAAAGGGTATAAAAATGCGAACCTGAATTTTTAATCCTATTCTCTACAACCGAGCCAGAAAAGTTCTGTTGTGACTAAACCGATTTTTTTTACTATAACCGGAACAAGAATTTCAAAATAATACTATAAATTTTAGCGTACGTACGGACTGCTTTTAAATTTGACTAAAGTGGATCATACACTATACGTTCAAAATTAACATTATATAAGGATTTTTTTTTCACAAACGATATTTAAGATTTTATTGGAACTAGAAATTGTAAAAAAATAATTCAATAGATATTTATTTGCTAGCCGATGATAATAATTGATTTTAAATAATAAGTATTCCAAATGAGAGTTTCCAAATCTGTATTTTATTATAATATTGATTATTGTGTAGTAATTAAAATATACTTAAATAGATAATCTAAAAACTATTTGTGGAATAATTCCAAGAAAAAATAATCCCAGTGCCTTTCTTACCTGCTTTAAAGTTTCTAACCCATGGATCTCCCTGTAATACCCACAAAGAGCGAGAATCGAGCGATGCGCGGTTCGAACATTGTCAGATCGATAGTATAAACGCCGTTTCTGGATTGGTTGTTGGAAATCAATGGCGGGTTGAGGCCACCGATAATATCGATTTTCTTTAGGGCCCTATCTGCACCCGATCCGCAATATATAGAACGATTTTAGATTTAGAAGTGTCGTTGGCGATTGGTGAGTAAGTTACCAACTTTTCGAGAATTTTACGTTAATATAAGGTAAGTTGGAATATTTCTTTTTGATTCATTTTGAACGGAATTTGATCGATATTTGAATTCCACTATCGTGGAAAAGACAAGACTAGCAACGCACGTTTCGTGCGGATTAAAATCTATAGAAATGGATGCCGAGAGAGAGACGTACGTCGATCGGTTTTATTGAAATTAAATTGTCATATCAATATTTATTAGTTTATAATTAAAGTTTATTAGATTTTTTTTTGTTTTGTCTGCTATGAACATTACAGAGGGTATATCGAAAAATTTTAATTAAAAATATGGATTGGTGTAAATATTACAGGGTGAATTGATATGTTTTAGAAAATCGGAAAATTGATTTTTTATGTAGGTATGTATAACGGAATTTAAAATACTTCTAAGCGGTTTGGGATAGAAATATGCGATTTTCACCAAAATGTTTTATTTTGCTACAAGTTTTGTTTAAACAGATTGAATAATTTTTAATGTAACACCCAGTATATTTTTTACATTTTGAAAGAACTGACCTATCTAGCGATGAAAGTTTTTTCCAAACCAATTAGCAAATGATTAAGTAATTTTCCCCTCTTTTACTTTCCCGACCCACCTCCTAGAAGGGAAAGTATTGTGAACGAGCTAAAAAAAAATTTCGAGATAAAAACGGAAATATCCATTTTCGGGTGCCCTGAGACGATTAAGGCCATTTCCAGATGGAAGTCTGTCTGTCGGTCTGTGTGTGTGTGTGTATGTATTCTTCCACGATAGAGGCCACACGTTTAATCCGATTGAGCTGAAATTTGGTATAGGGGTTTTAGTTACCCCTCAGAAGAACCCATTAGTTTTTGTACGACATCTGTCAAACGGAAGTATCACTATCAAAAAATGACAGATCAAATATATCACGGAATTGGACATGCAGTATGTCATTTGAAAGCACTTAAAAAACTCTATTGAGAACTGTTAAAATTATTTCTCCAACTGTCACTTGTCAAAAATAAAAAATGTCAAAATTTGAAATTTTAGCATTAAATATCTTAAAACGTATTAATCCGATTGGACTGGAATTTGGTACAGGGTTTTGAGTTACCCGTTGGAAGAAATCATTAGTTTTTGTATAACATGTGTCAAATGGAAGTATCACTATCAAAAAACGACAGATGCAATATGTCACGGAATTCGACGTTCAATATGTCATTTGAAAGCTCATAAAAACCTCTATACAGGACAGTCAAAATTACTTCTCCAACTGTCACCTGTCAAAAATAAAAAAATGTCAAAATTTGAAACTTCAGCATTAAATATCTGAACAAGTATTAATCCTATTGAGCTGAAATTTGGTACATGGGTTTAAGTTATCCGTCGGAAGAACCCATTAGTTTTTGTACGACATCTGTCAAACGGAAGTATCACTATCATAAAATGACAGATGCAATATGTCATGGAATTTGACTTAAAATATGTCATTTGAAAGCCCATAAAAAACTCTATACAGGACAGTCAAAATTATTTCTCCATCTGTCACCTGTCAATCTTTTCCAATTTTGTCAAATTTTTTTTTCAATTTGTTTTTGAGGTTTTTTAAGTTTTTTTCAAGTTTTTTGAGTTTTTTTTGATATTTTTGAGATTTTTAGAGGTTTTTTGAGATTGTTTGGGATTTTTTGGGACTTTTTTGATTTTTTAAAAAATTATAGATTTTTTTGAAGTGAAGGTTTTTTGAAATTTTTTTGAAATTCATTCGAGTTTTTTAAGACCAAGATTTTTTAGAGATTTTATGAGATTTTTAAAGAGTTTTTGAGATTTGTTGAATATGTGTTTTTAGGTTTTTTGAAATTGTTTTATATTTTTTGGGGTTTTTTAAGATTTTTTTGTTGAAATTTTTTAAGGTTTTTTGAGCTTTTGAATTTTTTTGACTTCTTTGAATTCTTGGAGATTTTTTGATCAAATTTTGAGTTTCTGAGACATTTACTATTTTAAATTTTTTGAAATTTGACGTTTTAAATTTTTTGAGATTCTTTTCATTTTTTTTGTTTATTTTCTTGTTTATTTTCATTTGTTTTCGTTTTTTGCCTCTTGTTTTCGTTTTTTGCCTCTTGTTTTCATTTGTTTTCGTTTATTTTCATTTGTTTTCGTTTATTTTCATTTGTTTTCGTTTATTTTCATTTGTTTTCGTTTATTTTCGTTTGTTTTTGTTTATTTTCATTTGTTTTCGTTTATTTTCATTTGTTTTCGTTTATTTTCATTTGTTTTCGTTTGTTTTTCTTTGTTTTCGTTTATTTTCGTTGGTTTTCGTTTGTTTTCATTAGCTTTATTCGAAATTTTTTACACACTTGTCTAAATATATGCATTTATGAGTAGATACTGTTAAAATATGTTACCCAATTATTCTCACTATAATCCGCAAAATTTCGGTGTCTTAAACTTTTACCATCATCATGTTTATGCTACGACACACACTATGATTCTTTTTTTTTTATTTCAAGTCATGGATCAGCAAGCGGAACTTTGCGAGACGTACCAGCTAAAATGGAATTATTACAATTCTTATATGCACTCGTGCATTTCTACGTCTCTTTACAACGATTCTTACGCGGATGTTGCCCTGGTGACAATGGACGGTCATCAAGTTATGGCCCACCGTTATATTTTGTCCTACAGCAGCCGTTACTTTGCTCAGGTAAAACCAACAAAAAACTAATTAACCTTACGTTTAATTTACACAAAGAAAATTGCAATTTTTGCTAGATACATTCATTTCTAGATTCTTTATTTAGGAAAACATTTTTTATAATGAAAAAATTACTAATTCGAACAGTGGAATGAAATAAAATTCAGTATTATTGGTTCTATAGATTTAAACATTTTGATATCACCATGTATACTAATTTTTAGCTTCCTAATTACTGATTCACGAAAATTGCATTTTTTACAAATTTTTCAGGTGCTAAAATACCAACGAAAAGTCACTACAGCGCTTCCTTTAATGATAGTAATGCCACCCGAAATCGATTACAAAGCCTTGAAAGTTCTTCTGAGATACATGTACAGCGGAGAAGCTAAAGTACCAAAAGAAATCTTAAAAAACGTCCTACAAGGTGGAGATATTTTACAAATTAAAGGACTCTACAGGTAATTTTTATTCCCATATGTAAAAAATAATTTTAATAAATTTCATTTTTTTTTTTTAGAGAAAAAGAAGATAACGAAAAACTCTTGAAAACAAATCCACCACTTCTTTCACCTTTAAATCCCACCCCAACTAGTACCCCCTCAACTACTCCTACTCCAGTTATACCATCACCTCCTCCTCTAGTACCTACTTCTACAAATCCAAAAATCGTAAAAAAAACTCCAGTACCAGCAACTGCTTCCGCATCAAAACCTCCCCAAAAGATTCTTCCAAAATTTTTGGTAGTCCAGAAACCCAAAGAGCAACCAGTGTACACAAATGCCAAGGGTAATGCAAAAGTTTTAAATTTCACGTTGATACCTAATACTCAGGAAGCTATTAAGAAGAAGAAAACAGTGGTAGAAGAAGAAAGCGTCATTAAAACTGAACCTAGTATTAGAGACAGCAATCTACAATATTTAATGATCAAAGGTAATATAATTGTAACTATTTCTTCTTTCGAATCTTATTGTAATAATATTTTTTTAATGTCTTCATCATCAACTTCTTTTTTATCTTCTTCCATGCCTTTGTAAACATGTTTCAAGTCAAACTCTTCTTATTCCACTTGTTTTTTTTAAATCAGTTTGTTTCATTGTTTTTTGTATCTTCATTTTAGTTCATTTTGTCTTCGTCAGTGTGTAGATTTTCATTATTCTGTCTTTATTTATCTTCGTCAATTTTATTTATTATGGTTTTGATTTCTTCAGTTGTTTTATTGTACTTTTTATCTTTCCTTTATTAATTTTTTTACTTTTAGATTTTTTAGGCTCATTTTTTGTCATCAAATTGTAGATAACATGAGCTAGAACTTCTTTTCTATATCTTCTAAGTCAAACTCTTATGATTCCAGTTGTTTTTTAAGTTTTAGTTTGTTTTATTATGGTTTTTCCACTTTTCTTTTAATTCATTTTCTTTAAATCTTTGTCTATATTCTTTGGATCTCTTTTATTATTTTCTATGTATACACCAACTTCCTCTTTATTTTCCAAGTTTCAGTTTGCTTCATTGCGGATTTTATCTTTTCCTTTTTTGACTGTTGTTTTTTTATGCTTTTTGTTTTGTTTTAGATGAGCCTGTTGATTGGAGCGAAGCAGACATGGAAGTGATCGATTCTCAAGATGTTTATGATGACATACAATGCAAATCTGAACACGAAGATGCCAGTTTCGAAGAAGAGGAAAAAATGTTTTCGCCGCTAACATGCGAACTATGTACAGAAACGTTTACGATTCCAAGAGAATGGGTAAGACACGTCCAAACGCATACGGATATGTTACCGGCTAAAAGAAGAAGAAGAGATAGTACTGGAGGAAGTGTAAGTAGTTATGGGAATGTTTTTTTGATTCTAGTAAAATTTCGTTTTTCCAGGATTCTTATGAAAATGACACATTTCCAGAACTAATGTGCGATCTTTGCCAAAAAGCGTTTCAAACTCCAGCCGAGTGGGTAAAACACATTCAAAGCGCACATACCGAGTTCGAGCTCCATCTTTCGAATAAACAGAACACTAACGACACGAGTAAAACGTATAAATTTAGGGAATCTTCGCAAAATAATCAAAATTCTGAACAAGGAAAACTGTGTACCGATTGTAATAAAACTTTTCCATCGAATGCTTCTATGTTAATCCACAAAAGGAGTCATACAGGGGAAAAACCGTTTTCATGCGAATGGTGTTCCAAGACTTTTAATGTTAAGAGTAATCTTTTGAGGCATTTAAGGACTATTCATAATAAAATTATTAATGCGACAGATGTGGATAATAAGGAAGACAATGATGATGGCAATATTTGAA
The DNA here is from genome assembly GCA_963243735.1 of Neocrepidodera transversa. Classification (NCBI taxonomy): domain Eukaryota; kingdom Metazoa; phylum Arthropoda; class Insecta; order Coleoptera; family Chrysomelidae; genus Neocrepidodera; species Neocrepidodera transversa. The sequence goes on along the minus strand of OY725347.1, from coordinate 3,196,188 downwards.
AATGTCACTAATTTTCGTATTATTAAAATTTATTAAAAATTTTGTTTGGTTTTAATGAAAACTTTAAAGTAATTACGCTTTTGTGTATTTTGGGTTGTATGCGATTTAATTATTAGATATTCATTTTTGTTAAAAGTTAGTAATTATGAAAAAATAGAAAAAATTAAAAAAATAATAATCCAAATTAAAAACAAAAATATACTTTCTCAAATATAAAAATATATATGGAAAAATGTAAGTAATATTGACCCCCCCACTTTTACGTTAAATAAGGGAAAAACAGTACATCGAAAAATTTTGAAAAAAATATATGTTAGGCATTGATACTTTATTAAATGGTTCCCAAAAAATATAATATAAGATTTTTGTACTTTCTGAAATATAAAAATATATAAGGAAAAAAGCACCTACGATTGACCATCCACTTTAAAGTTAAATAAGGGAAAAACAGTAAATCGAAAAATTTTGAAAAAATTTTGTTAGGCATTGATACTTGATTCACAAAAAATAAAATATTAAATTTTTTTACTTACTGAAAACCCACAAAATAAATTGACAGACAATAATTGATGCTAACGAAAATATCCAAAAGATAGGAAAAATCCTACTATTAAAAAATAAATCCAAAATTTAAAAAAAAGTTCAAATTTCTTAGTTTCAATTTTGACAGACAGTGTTGCCAGTATTTACTGAAATTTATAAAAAATGGGGAAATATCCTAATAAAAAAATATACCTACTTTTCTATTAAAACGAATTTAATTATTTTTGTTTTTTCGTTTTTTTTTCAAATTTTACCTAAAAATTCGAATAATTTCGTTACTGTCCTAGAATTTTATTCACAGTTAAATAGTTTTGTAAGTGTTAGGAATTTCGGTAATACCGCTTAGTAACGGATAATTATACAAAAATATAGAGACGGGATACAATATCCACAGACAGTTACAAAATAACGGCATCACATTACAAATTAATTAAAAAAAATTAAAATCTTGTATTATCCTGTTATTGCGTTTTCTTCCTCTATCTCCTGTCCAAAACTTTAATTTTCTAGCTTGATTTGTTATTTCTTCTTATTGGTTATTGTTACCTAAATTCTCTAATCTATATTTTTCTATAACTGCTTTTATTTCTTATATTTGATTATTTATTTCGTATTTTTTTTATATAAAATTTAATCCATTGGTATATAATTTTCTTTATTTTTTTCCAATATATATACATAAACCATTTCTTAATAATATTATTATCAAAATTGACAAAATTCTGTTTATTATTCTTCTTTTCATTTTTTTTCCCAAAAAAATTATTTCTTGATTAATTTACGAAAAAATTTTTTTAATAATCTTCTAACCACTAAAATTCAATAATTCATACAAATTATTTTATTACAACTTACGTCTTCTAAAAAAAAGTCGAATCATAGATAGTTTGCTCTATACATTTTTTCATAAAAATTTATACTATGCTAGCTGAGTCTCTCTAGTACTTGGACGACCCAGATTTGTTTGTTTTTCGTATTTCCTCCTATTTTTCCTGTTTTTCATTATTTTTTCCTGGTTTTCCCTATTTGTCCCTAGTATTATCTATTTTGTTCTATTTTCCCTTTTTGTCCTATATTACCCTATTTATTCTCTAATTTCCTTATTTTTCAAATTTGTTCTTATTTTTCCCAAATTTTCCAATTTTGTCCCCTCTGTTTTACACATATTTTTCCCCTATTATTCCCCCATTTTTTCCATTTATCCTATTTTTTCCTGTTTTCCATTATTTTATCCTGTTTTCCTTATTTTTCTAGATGTTCCTATTTATACTTATTTTACCATATTTTTACCTATTTTCTATTTATTCATATTTTTTAATTCCCTAATTGCCTATTTTTTTATATTTTTTTCCTATTTTTCATGACTTTTTCCTGTTTGCCCTATTTGTTCCTATTATTATCTATTTTTTCCTTATTATTCCCTATTTTCCCATATATTTCCCAATTTTTGTATATTTATCTCGAATTTTTCTATTTTATCTATCTTTTTGTAATGTTTTCCTATTAATCCCAATTTGTCGCTGTTTTTTCAGGTTTTCTTCCTATTTTCACTATTATTTGCAAATTTTCTTATTTTCTCCATTTTAATTATTTTTTCTCATTCTTATCCATTTTACCTATCTCTTTGTATTCCTCCCCAATTTTCGCTAGTTTTCCCAATTTTTTCAATTTCTTCATATTTTTCATGTTTTTCATTATTGTTTTTATCCCTATTATTTCCTTTTTTCCATTTTTTCCTTAGATTCCCCAATATTTCCCTATTTTGTCCTAATTTTTCCCTATTTTTCACTATTTTGTCCTATTTGTTCACATTTTTCCATTTCCCCAATTTTTTACTTTTTTTCTTTTTTTCCCCTATTTCCTTATTTTTCCTCATTTTTCAATCAGTCAGGACTTTGCCGCTGATATTATAGATTTCACTACTTTTTTAGAAAGCCATGAAAGAATCAGTAGCGAATCCAGGGGTGCAAGTAGGTAATTACCTCTCCCCAATTCGAAAATTTTTTTGAAGTTTGTTAAGGGTAAAACTCAACTCACTCTAACCTAATGTTTGACATGGTGTTTGTAAAATTCTAAAGTTTGTTAAAAAATTTAAGTATTCAAAATATTCCCCTGACCCCCTTTTTCCTTGGCGGTATTCTATACCCCCAGATCCCCCGGTGGATTACCCCCCCTGAAGTTAGGTCCTGGATCCGCCACTGGAAAGAACATGTTTTAGCGGGTTGTAATGCTAAAATATTTGCCCGATAAAAAGTTTTCCAGTAAATATTAATCAAATTATTAAGTAGATATTAAATATTTAAAAATAAAAAATACCAATAAATAATAATCAATTTAGATGAAAAATAATCAATTTAGATAAAAACCATTAGTTATACAAAATATTCTATTTTCGTTATTAAAACAGTGCAGAACATGTATACACAGACAAGATACTATTTTTAACATTTGTTAAATCGATTATTTTTTGTTAAAATTAAATATCTACTCTATTAAATTGCAATAATATTTTGTATATAAAAAAATAAACAAATAATTTTATAAAAAAGTATTAATAAATTTTATCTGGAATGTTACAACCCACAAAAAAAACGTAATCTCTTAAACCACAATAAAATTTAATTATACAAAAAATTTTTTGACAGGCAACTAGTTTCGGTTAACAAACCATCTTCAAGCCAAAATAATTAAATAATATGATTAAACCTTAAAAATTAGCATGTTGCTAAACTTAAGGGTACCGCTACTAAGAAGGGAAGGGGGAAATTGTAGCGGTACACTTAAGTTTAGCAATATGCTAATTTTTAAGGTTTAATCATATTATTTAGTTATTTTGGCCTGAAGATGGAAAATTTAATTATACAAAAATTTTTTGACAGGCAACTAGTTTCGGTTAACAAACCATCTTCAGGCCAAAATAACTAAACAATGTGATAAAACCTTAAAAATTAGCATATTGCTAAACTTAAGGGTACCGCTACAATTTCCCCCTTCCCTTCTTAGTACCGGTACCCTTAAATTTAGCAATATGCTAATCTTTAAGGGTTATTTAGTTATTTTGGCCTGAAGATGGTTTGTTAACCGAAACTAGTTGCCTGTCAAAAAATTTTGTATAATTAATTGTTATTTTGAGTTGTTTTCATTTATGATTACGAAAATATTGTATAAACTTCCCTGAAAAAAAAGCACAAATGTAAAAATATATATACAGTAAGCGAAAACTAGGAAGAGATAAAACTGCGAATTGTGACGACAAATTTCTGATCTACGCATCCTCATCACCATTGTTGTGGTAAAGCCGCGCATTATGGGAGTAGTACGACAAATTTCAGGATTTGCGCAATCTCCTCGTAGAAGGCGTTTACTGTATTACTCCGCAAAATAACTTTTCAAAAAAAAAATTTTTTTTACCTGAAAACCAACAATTGTGCTCGGCGAATCTTGGTCTTAGAATATCGTACGTGGGATTCGAGCTGAGATCTAGTGAAGCTGCTATCACAGTTATAAGAAGCGGTATGCCCCAAGCGTATACTTCGTACAATCGAAGCCTGAGCCGTTCCTGACTTTTCTCTGTACTTTGTGGCCTCAAATCTCTAAAAACAAAAAATACAAAAACATCTTTAGAAAATTTAACACCTTATTTAACAATTTTACAGTTAGGTACTTCATAATATAATAGAATAATGGTTTAGGTAGGTCGTAAAATGTTCCCTTCAATACACAAAAGCACTCTATAAATAAGTACAGATGCTGTCGATTCTGGCTAATCCCAAGGTTAAAAAGTACAGAGCCGAATTAGACTTAATCATTTTCTAAATAAATTATTACATTATTAGTAATAAAATGTTTATTACTCATATTATAAGATACAGGGTGTTTCATAATTGAATTTTTATCCTAAAGAATGATTTTAAATTCCTAATATGAACATAAGTCCGCAACCGCTTTATTTCTGAGATACAGGATGTTGAAATTTAACAGAAATAAGTAGGAAGAATAAAAAAATACGGAAAAATAGCGAAATACAGGGGAAAAAAGAGAAAAATAGAGAAAGTAGGGAACATATGGGAAATAGCGAAAAGTGGGGAAAAATGAGGAAATATGGAAAATATGGTATTTATTGCTGTTTTTGCCATTTTTTGCTATTTTTGTCTGTTTTTTGCTGTTTTTCGCTAGTTTTTGCTGTTTTTTGCCATTTTTTCAGTTTTTTACTGTTTTTTGCTGTTTTTTTGGTGTTTTTTGCTATTTTTTACTGTTTTTTGCTATTTCTTGCTTTTTTTTGGTATTTTTTGCTATTATTTGCTATTTTTTACCATTTCTTGATATTTTCTGCTATTTTTGCCATTTCTTGCTATTTTTTGTATTTTTCCTATTATTCCCCATTGTTTCCCATTTCCCCCATTTGTCCTTGTTTTTTCCCCATTATTTCCTTTTTGTTTCTTTTTCATATTTCCACCTTTTTCCCCACTTTTCCCATATGTTCCTTATTTTTTTATTTTTTCCCCCTTTTCCCCCTGTATAATACCCCTATTTAAAAAAAAAATCCTTAAAAAATCTTCATGAATAATTCTTGCAAGATCCCTAAAAAAACCTTAAAAGCTGATTAAAATATTTTGAAAAATCCTTGAAAACTTAGTTACTAAAAAAATGAAAATGCAAAAAGATTATATTTTTTGCTATTTCCTGCCATTTTTTGCTATTTTTTGGAATTTTTTTGATATTTTTTACCATTTTTTTGCTACTTTTGCTATTTTTTGCTGTTTTTGATATTCTTTGAAATTTTTTTGCTATTTCTTGCCATTTTCTGCTATTTTTTGCTGTTTGTTTCCTATTTTTTGCCATTTCTTGCAATGTTTTGTTATTTTTCTAATTTTGTGCTATTTTGTGCCATTTTTTGCTATTTTTTTGATATTTTTTGCCATTTTTTGCAATTTTTTGTGCTCTCTAAAACCGCTTTGTTTTTTTTTTCAATTTTGGTACATGCAAATGACGCATAAAAATACAGTTTCTAGGATAAACGTCTTTTTTTTTAAATTTTCATCAGAAGCGTCCCTGTTAATATACCTTGAAATATTTTAAAACAAAATAATGATAGGACAATGGATTTTTTTTAAATATATATTATATTTTTAATTATCTCATAAAAATTGTATCTTAAGTTTTTTTTTCATCTGCGGCGAACGGTTTTCGATTTAAAAAAGTAAATTCAGCCGGACATTTTGTAATTTAATTTTGGTATTTTTTGTTAAAAATAGTTTTTAAAAATCTATTTTTATGCACACATAATTTGCATGTACTAAACGTGTAAAATAAAAAACAAAAGTGTTTTAGAAATATTATAGAAAAACCGATTTTTTTATTAAATTTCAACACCCTGTATATTAGAAATTCGATAAAGAATTTTTCTTAAAATCATTCAAGAATTTTGGATCAGTATTCAATTATGAATCACCTTGTATAGCTGAAAAACAATGGAAATGTATTAGAAAGTAAAAATGTGATGGTGAGTCAGAAATATCCTAATCCGAGTCTGTCCTAGCCAGTAGAGTGAGTACATGTCCCAAATATAAAAAATATATACAAGGTTGTTTAAAAGTTATGAAAGTAGATAGTTTAGGCCACTACTGGCACCACTATAGGGAATTCAATGTCTTAGAGAGAGAGAGAGAGAGGTATTGTAAATTCAGCGTATCAGAAAGAGAGAGCGCGACGATGTTTAACTTTATAGCGTTTTCAACGCTTTTTTTCGAATCAAAACATAGAACGTGAAAAAACGTTTGAAACGTCACATTTTACGACGTCTTCGCCATTTTTTAACTTTTAGAGTTTTTATTAGAAAAAATACGTCAAACAATCCCATATTTCATCAAATACATGTGTTTGATGCAATAAAGTGAAAGTTTTTTCTCAACAAAAAGTAAACATTAAAAAACGTTTAAAACGTCGTTATATGTGACGTTTCCTACGATTTTTTTCGAATCAAAAACTGAACGTGAAAAAACGTTCGAAAAGTCATATTTTCAACCGGTGGGTGTGACGTCATAGCACACTCTCTTTCTGACACGCTGAATTTACAATACCTCTCTCTCTAACACATTGAATTCCCTATAGTGGTGCCAATAGTGGCCTAGACTATCTACTAATGAAGTAAGAATGATATGGGCAAAATCAATAAAACACCCTGTATCTCGGTTATAAAGAGCGACAAACCCAACATATGGGGATTTTTAGAATCAACTTGGTGTCCCCTATGCACAGTTAAAATTTTGACGTTTCCCAGTGAAATATAAAAAATAATTTAATAATATTCTGCATTTTTTTTTAAAACAGTTTGTACGAAAAAAAAGCTGTTACATTTATTTTTAAAATTAGAATTACTCGCACGCGAAAATAAAACTATATTTTAAATACTATTTACATACAACATTTCCGATCAACAAATAGCCCGTCACATTGATTCTATTTTATTTTTAAAATCTATTTTACATTGAGAATAAACATGAAAAAAAAATACCTGTGACGCAGTTTTCGGTAAACACATTTTTATTTCGAAATTAGATCAATAAATCTCACTTACCTCTCCTTTAATATATATATATACAGGGTGTGGCAAATAAACCGTCGGTTAGAAAGATTTCGATAAGTAAAGGTTAAAAAGAACTATTTAATGAAAATATATTATAATGATTTGCTTTTTTTCATTATAAAAATTTGATTACTATCAATGGGAGGTGGGTTCTGTTCTAAGGAAAAATCATAAATTTTAACAAAAAAAACTATAAAAAATAAATTTTATGTGTCCTGTCTTCTTTTCTAAACTTTGTTGGAATGACTTATGCCTCTTCTAATTCCTCTTTTTTATTTGGAATAAAAGTTTTTACTAAACTTATAATCGTTTTAACATATGTTTATTATTTTCATTTTATATATAAAGTATATAAATTCAGCCATTATTTTTCTCACATTTTAAAGATCCATCTATTTAATAAAAAAAAATTATGACTTTTTTTTAATCATCACCCTTTTTTTAACCAAAAACAAATCATGACTTGATTCTTAAATATTGTCCAGAATTTTTTTTTATATACTGAATAATTTTTATAATTTTCATAATTAAATTTTTAATTATTACTTTTCCAAATATAATAAAAAATTTATATCTATTAAATTTCATAAGATCTTCTATCAAAAATTGTTGATTATACCAGAATTTTTACTTATGTACCAAATAATACGAAATTTATTTATAATAATAATACTAATAATAATAAATTAACTTCTATAACTCATTCAAAATGATTTTTTTATAATATACATCCTATTGCTACTTCTGGTTATACCGGAAATTGGTGCCAACTCCGTTTTTTTTAATGGGATACCCTGTATATTTTCCTTTAGGAATATGTACGTTATTCTGAACAACTTTTGTAAATACTTCCCTATACCTATCTTTAACTGTATTTGAGTTATAATTTTTTTTTTATTTAAACTACATTCCCATTAAGAAAAAATTAAATTGCTTCCAAAGAATAAACGACATACCTGTTGTTTGCCTTATGAAATTCTTATTTATTTTTTTTAATGAAATACCCTGTATAAGATTAATTTATTTAGAAGAATATATCTGTATTATAACTATATTACATAGATTTCCAGATATTCGATTTTATAGTTTTTTTTCGCAACAAATTAATTTTTGCGCGTATTTTTATATTTATAAGTTACAATAATGAAACCAGAAAAAAAATTACAGACACGAAAATATTTAGAATTAAATAAAAAATAAAACGACACATGGTAATTTTTATTGTAATGTTTAAAAAAATATAGCACAAAAATTAAATGGTTGTGAAAAAAATCTATAAAATCGAATATCTGGAAATATAATGTATCTTCTGAAAAAATTAATCTTATACAGGGTGTTTCATTTAAAAACACTTGAAATATGCTAATTTTTTGCGTTAAGATTTTATTCTATCTAACCGACGGTTTATTTGCTGCACTCTGTATATAGAGTAATTCAAAATATTTAAGGACTTCAAGAGATGGAACCTTTTTCAAAGTAAAAAAAAAAGAACGCACGACATATGTATAAAATATTTTTTGCTATATTTTACTGTTCTAATTTTTTTACTTTCCCGGTCCCATCAAAGGGAAAGTAAGGTGAACGAGCAAAAAAAATTCGAGATATCGACGGAAATATTGATTTTGAGGTCCCCCAAGAAGATTGAAACCATTTCCAGAGCATGGTCTGTCTGTGTGTCTGTGTGTAAGCTTCCACGATAACTGCCGAACCGTTTAACCAATCCAGCTGAAATTTGTTATGAAGGGTCGGTGTGTGCCTCGAATGCGACCATTAGTTTTTGGTTAGTAGAAGGTCCTCAAGACCGACATTGATTGAATAAAAATGAAAGATTTTTTGCCTTTTTTTAAATTTTAAGGACATACAATACACATTAGTGCAAAATAATCCAGTGCAAATTTTTAGAGAATAAATTTTTCTACAATTTCTGTATTAAACTTTTTCCAGAATTTCCAATAGTTGCGCCGCTAGAGGGCGCGCAAAAATATGCATGTAGGTTTTTCGAAGTTTTTCCAATTTTTGAGGACAAAAAATACACTTTGGTGCAAAATGATCCAGTGCAAATTTTTAGAGAATAAATTTTTTACAACTTTTGTATTAAACTTTTTCCAGAATTTCCAATAGTTGCGCCGCTAGAGGGCGCGCAAAAAAATGCATGTAGGTTTTTCGCAGTTTTTCCAAATTTTGAGGATAAAAAATACACTTTAGTGCAAAATATTCCAGTGCAAATTTTTAGACCATAAAATTTTTTACAATTTTTGTATCAAACGTTTTCCAGAATTTCCCATAGTTGCGCCACTAGAGGGCGCGCAATAAAATGCATGTAGGTTTTTCGCAGTTTTTCCAAATTTTGAGGATAAAAAATACACTTTAGTGCAAAATATTCCAGTGCAAATTTTTAGAGCATAAAATTTTCTATAATTTTTATAATAAACTTTTTCCAGAATTTCCAACAGTTGCGCCACTAGAGCCGATTTTTCAAAAGTGATCAACTTTTCAAAAAAATTGATTTTTAGTTTTTTTTTTGTATATTAGTGAAATGAAACACAAAATCATGTATCACAATATAAATCATCAAAATCGGCAACCACTTTCGTCTAGTAACAGTAAGCCATCTTCAGGCCGTATATAAAAATTTTAACAATAGTAAAAAAGTCATTTCGGAAAAAAATAGATAAATTACAAAGGTAAAAAATTAGTAATAAAAATACACATGAAACATAGAAAAGTGTAATGGAGTAATTACTCTAAGGGTATTTCTTTTTGTAAAAAAAAAATAAATAAATGTAAAAATAATTTTTTCTTAAAAAGTTACGGGATTTTTTAATTGTAAAAATATAATCATTATTTTAATATATTAACACTTTTATTTTAACATAAAAAAACCTATTAATAACTTTGTTTGATTAATGTATATAAATCGAGGCTAGTTTGAAAAAAAATAACACGTCCGTTAAAACATTTTTTATCTGACATTTGAACATAAATTTTTACACTTTTAGTTTATCTATTATAGTTGTCTATGAAATATACCAGCTTGTTGAGCGATTTTTTTAATTTAATTATACTAACCAAAATAACCCAAAACTTTTATTTCCTTCCAAGAAAGCAACTTTTTTTTATCGCTTGCCACTTCATGTTTTTGATTTAATTAAAAAGATTAATACTTGGACATATTCAAAGAGGATTATTTATCCATTCAAATGGATTTACCTTATTATACGATTCGATGTATGCATTAATTTTGTTTCTTAATTGTCACACATTTAAAAAATTATTTTATTTGATGAGATAATCACCTCAGTTGGCGTTCTGAAATCGTTTCAAGGATTATGTATGTGTAATAACAGTTTATAAATAAGGAATTAACTAAAGGAGTGGTTGAAACAAATAAAGAAAAAAGTAGATAATTTGTCTATATACGTAAATAAAATCTCTAGAGACTTGAACTACTTTACAAAATAGTAACAAAATAAACTAATAAAAACTTCAGCAGTTCAGGATATTTTCTAAGTAAAATCGATTTAAATCAGCCACGTGTATTATGAAATCAAAAATGAAACGTAGAAAACAGATATTATTGACGGGATGTATGTACACTAACGTTTCTTAATTACAATAAAAATAATATAATAACAACTTTAGTTGCAATATATAAAGGAAATCAAATGTTACGAGGAGCGTTCATATTTAAAAAAAATCGGCTGTGTCACCCCAGAACTTTCCCGGCTCGACCGTAGAGAATATGTTATTTATTATTATTATTTTAATTACAAAATACTAATCATTACATTGATTTATGGAACACATTAAAAATAGCGAGCTGATGGTGAATTAATATTTCAATGTTGGTAATGACATAAGCTGCGCATGCGCACGTTATATGAGGGAATTTTAAATGTGTATTTTTCTCGCCATCTAGCGGCGAAACTATGAGGAATTCGATAAAAGTTAAACATAAAATTTAAAGAAAATTTGATGCTTTACAGCTTTGCACAAGAAAATTTTGCACTAAATACATTGTTTGTCCTCAAAATCAAGAAAAACTAGAGAAAACATACATGCACATTTTTTACGCGCCCTCTAGTGGCGCAACTATTAGAGATTTTAGAAAAAGTTTGAGACAAAAGTTATAGAGAATTTTATGCTCTAAAACTTTGTACTACAAAATTTTGCACTAAAGTATATTGTTTGTCCTCAAAATCAAGAAAAACTAGGGAAAACCTACATGCACATTTTTTACGCGCCCTCTAGTGGCGAAACTTTTGGAAATTCTGGAAAAAGTTTGAAACAAAAGTTATAGAGAATTTCATTCTCTAAAACTTTGTACTACAACATTTTGCACTAAAATGTATTGTTTGTCCTTAAAATTTAAATAAAGCAAAAAATTGTTACATGTATATTTAACCAATGTCGGTCTTGAGGACCGTCCACTGTACCAATTTAAACCATCGCATTCTAGGCACACACCGACCCTCCATACCAAATTTCAGCTTGATTGATCAAACGGTTCGGCAGTTATCGTGGAAGATTACACACAGACAGACCATGTGCTGGAAATGGTTTCAATCTTCTTGGGGAACCTCAAAATGGATATTTCCATCGATATCTCGATTTTTGGTGAAATGCTTTAGCTATTTTTGAACACGGTACGAGATTTATGTCGAATGGCCGCTTGGCAACGTTGAAATGTCAGTAATACCAATAGAATAATGTATCATTATATGGGCAGAACTTGTGTAGTATGCACTGCATTACAAGCCTGTTTCAGAGAAAGGAGAAGATTTTGAACGTAAACAGGAACATTACAATTTATATACTTTTATAAGCTATCTCACACGTTTCAAATTATTGAAATGAATATCAGTGAAAAAGATAAACTGAAAAAGGTGTACATATCGACAGATCAGAGGGCAGCTTACTTGCCTTTATAGAAAAGAGACAGTTAAGATCGGGTAAATTTACAAACTCATTTACCTATAAAACGGCCCAAAAATTATGGGAGACTATAACTGCAGAGTTAATTAAATTCAATGCCCGGAGCGATATACATCCCTCTAAAGTGTTCCTCTGTTAGAACTTCAAAAGGATCGTTGTATTTATAAATTCTTTGTTCCCGATTTGCCTCAATTTCTATCTTTTCTAAAGCACCAATACCAGCTAAATATATTTGTTCTTCAATTTTCCTTTTTAATTTCAAATCACACAATCTTAATTACTTTTATTAACTCCCTTCTAGGTTAGGAAAACCATTCGTCACGATCATCTCGACTACCCTAGGGCACCTCGACAATCGGCATGTCTCTTATATTTTCTCGAATGCGGGACGATGTCACGTGTTCAAAAATAGGTTTTGAGTAAAAGTGGTCGAAAATACTCGATTTCTCCCACGCGACATCCTTTCGATCGGTTCAAAAAGTGTCGTATGCGACGCATAACGCATGACTGTCAACGTATACGGTGGCTATTTCGTATTCTCGAACTCGAACGCCATTCGTTACAGAAATTTCTTGTCGCATGACTTAACGAAGAGTCTGTGATTATTGCAGGACATCAACCAATGAGAAGGGAGAACGTCATCGAAAATATACTTTATCGACGGATCTTATGTCAAATTTTTCAAATTCCAAATTTAAAAATTTATTATACAGCTTCCGGCTTTCATTTTTTACGTTATAAACTGTTATAATCACTTCCGTCATTCATTTTTTATACCTGGAAGAAATAGAGAACCCCAATTCTTTTTATTCTGTGATATAAAAATCAAAAATGGAAGAAAAGCGTTGTTGTAAAATAAGCGAATTGCAACGTAGTGAATTGGTAAGGACCTAACAAAAAAATTAAGATGTTAATAAGAACTATATGTTGAAACTGCAGTGTAGTAACCTTTAATGTAGGGCCCAAAGCAGAAGACCTTTCAGGATGTGCCATATGTGGTGAAACTAAATCAATTAGAAATTCTGTAGCACGCTTGCTTAATCGAAAACTTTTGATAAATTGCCAATCTGCCAACTGCGGAATGGATCATCCCTAGCATGGTAATTTCGAGGTGGCAGCTCCATTTCTAATTCGACCTCCATTATATTATTAATGTCTTGTAAAACACCTATTTCTTCGTCCATATTGATTAGCTTTAAATTTTAAAATCAGTCAAATACAGTAACTGAAAACAAGGTTATAAATCGTTAAATACCAAAAAGTCAAATGTCAAAAGTACCTTAACGTATACGTTATCGTGTTATCGCATGGTCTAGATCGCTCTTTTCAATTCGTTCGTTTTGTGACGCATGCGAAAGCGAAACGTACGGTTGGCGATGTTGAAGAATACACTTTGACAAGTCGCATGCGGTAACGCATGCGACAAGGTAACGCAGACGGTCAGGAATTGGACCCCTGGGCTGCTATTTTCTAACTCGTACGAGCGACTTTCGCATACGGAATTTTGGCATTTTCGTATAAATTGCAATAAACCGTATTTTGAAGGAATCGAAAAATATCCGTAGGCGAATTTGTTTTGTGGAAATACATCGCATGGTCAAAGGGATGCGTAATAATGAATCCGCATACTAAATTCAACTGTTGATGAGTAATCAAAACTTCCATGTCATATGAAATATAGAATAAAAACAAGTGATTATTATTAAACATGTTCAATAATATAATTAATTTGGCGGGTTTAGCAGCGTTGGAAGAAACCTAAATATTGGCAAATAGACCAAGGAGAAGACGATTTTTATCTAAAAAATTAATTAATTCTGTTTGTTGACTAGATGTCATATTCCCTGTTCTTTTTTTGTCACTCATTTTCGCATCAAAAATTAAAGTTTTAATTAAAAATCTGTGGCCCTCTCAAAATTAGGCATAGAGGGAAAGTAATGAAAGTATAAATAAAATTAGGTTAAAAAATAAAGGGGAATGTAGATACATTTTCTAGGGTTCAAAGTTTGGACAGATAACCAATGAGTTGCATCAGTAATTGTCACTAGTGCCAATAATATATAAAATGTTTGATATTAAAAGCATTCCTTAGGATTTGTAATTTGCCATATCTTTATTTGTATGGTATAAATTGATTTAGACAGTGTTGCCGGCTCTAGTCATTCGTATTAAAGCTATACGAGACGAATTGTTTTTCGCATGTCATCCAAAATACCAAAAACTTTTGTCATCCGAAAAAAATTCGTATACGAGTACTCGTATACTAAAATTTTCGCAAGAGTTAGAAAATAGCAGCCCTGGCCAGTAGCTTGAGCATAACTGCAACCTAGCAACAGTAGAAAAACGACACTTACGCCCTCTGTCGGCGTGCACATGAATCAAACTTTTTCTAGAACAATGGGAGCCCCATTTCACAAATTTTGGTGAAAAACTCAAAAAATAATAATTTTGGACTTGTGACGTTTTTCTTCCTGACTAAACAGATCTTTGTTCTAGTCAATTATATTTGCTACCCATAAAAATAGTCACATTTACACAATATATTTTACTGAGTGATATCCACTCTGTTATATTAAAAACCACGTTCTTTAGTGTATCAGATCTAATATTTGTCAAAATAAATAACCACTAATGGCAAATTTGCTTTAACCAACCATTACAAAAGCAAGTTGTACTCTGATTTTAAATGTTGATTATTTTTTTAACGCGTACTAAAATATATTGATGTGGCTTCGTATTTGATGTTGAATTGTATAAATTGCAGCAACAACTACATTAAATCTTTAATTAATATAAACATTAGCAGGCAGGTATTGCTAAATCGTATAAACAAAGGCGAATTATTATTATGTAATAAACAAAGATGTATTTTAAAATTAGTCCACGATCTAAATAGTGTATTTTCAATAAATTTAATCTCGATTTATCATTTTCTATTTTTGATAAATTATTCTACTGAAAACTAAAAATAATCCGACGGCCGATTAGATGATATTCTAAGAAAAAAAAAATCGTTGGCCTTCGAAATTTTCCTAATTGCCGTGAAAAAATAAATAATAATGTGAAAATTTACAACTCAATAAAATATACTTTCCAATTTTATAGCTCACTAAAAAATATTAATAAAAACTTCAAACAAATTTAACATGTATTAAAATATTTGAATATAGATTTGAGTTTAAATAAATCTCTTGCTCTTAATACCAGCCCTAGAGCGATCTAACCCTCACCCTACACGAAAAATAGAAAAATGCACACAGTGGGAGACAAACAATCGTTTCCATTTCATCAGTCTTGTAACTAGACCCTTCTTGGGAAAAACAATTCCATCATCCCTCGTTGCCTTAATTTACATCTAAGGGTGAATAAAAAGGGAACCAAGATTTGATTCATTGTCATCTTTTATTTGCTGACGGTTAGATCGCCAAAAGTGACGCGTGTCTTAGAGCCAAATGGATAGATGATAACAGGAATTACATTATGGGTACTTGGAATTGATTAAATTAAATTTTACGCTTCCCTCCCATCGAACTGAAAGTATAGTGAACAAGCAAACAAGTTATCGATGGAAATGTTTATTTCCTTTTATGTATCTTATTACCATTGCAATAATGCCCTTAAAAAATTACTAATTTCATAGTGTCCCCCATTCTGTTCCTTTTTCTCCCCCCCCACCCCATTTCCGTCTAAATTTACAGTTCCTGTTTCTCCTGGAACCCTTTGTTTATATTTTCACATTTGTTTTCTAACCTTTCTTCTTCTTCCCGCTTGCCACCTGTCACTTGTCAACATCTTCTTTTCAGTTTCGTAGTCTTCTTCTTTCTTACCTTGCCTGTACCGAATCGTGTTTACGTTTAAATCTTACTTGTTAGCGACGACGCCATAGGGAGTTACTTACTACGACCCACATGAAATCGCTATTTTCGTAACTAAGCGAAAACGGGCTATAGTATCTTCGGGAGAAATGATCCCCATCGAATTCTGAACAATTTAATTTTTTTCTGTGGTCTGTATGTCTGTCTGTATGTCTGGTTGTCGTCCGCAAAGCTTAAGAATGCCATAACTTTTGAACGCTTTAATGTATCGACGTGAAATTTTCACCATTTTTTAAGACCCACGAGTATTACATTTTAGTAGAAAATGAGCAGAATCGGAAAATGAATAAACAGAATTTTCCGGGTTTTTCTCACTTATTTTCTAGTTTCGCAGAAAATACGCTGCAGGTCGTAATTTTTGAGCAAACCACTTCAAATTTGGAAAAAAAATACCTTGAAGTACTGTTACGAGACCTATTGAAAATTGAAATAATCGGAAAATTTCTTGGAGGTTTTTCCGGGTTGTTTTTCCGAAAATGTCATTATTTTAAAAAATCGATATCTCTGAAACCGTAAAAGATATTCAAAAAATAAAAATACCTAAATGTAGGACTGAAATGGCTTAACAAGTATTATTTGAAGTATTTTTTCGAAATTTGTTGAGAAAGTTGGGAAAAAAAATAAAATTAAAAAAAAGGAAATTTTTCGAAATTAAATTACGAAAATCTCGAAAACGACGGGGAATACCGAAAAATGTCAGGAACACTTTTTTGCTGTACTTGAAAAGTACTTTTAAATGAAACAAAATATGAAAAATAGTAAAGAAAATATGGGAAAATTGGAAAAAAAATTAAAATGAGAACAAAAATATTAAAAAATAGGAAAAAATAGGAAAAAAGAATAAAAAAATGGAGAAAAAATAAAAAAATTGTTAAAAAAATAATGAAAAAATAATGAAAAATAGAAAAAAATATTGGAAAATAGGAAAAAATATTGGAAAATAGGGAAAAAATTATGAAAAATAGGCAAAACAATAATGAAAAATAGGGAAAAAATATTGGAAAATGCGTAAAAAAAATAAAATATTGGGAAACAAATACTGAAAAATATGGAAAAAAATTATGAAAAATGGTGAAAAAAAAATAATGAAAAAATTGGGGAAAAAACAATAAAAAAAAATATTGAAAAAACAGGGAAAAAAAATTATGAAAAATAGGGAAACAAATAATGAAAAATAAGGAATAAAATAACGAAACATAATGAAAAAATAATGAAAGAATAGGGGAAAAATAATAAAGAAATATGGAAAAATATTTAAAAATAGAGGAAAAATAGTGAAAAAAAATAATGAAAAATCGGAAAAAAATAATAAAAATTAGGGAAAAAAATATTGGAAAATAGGAAAAAAATGATGAAAAATAAGGAAACAAGTAATGAAAAATATGGAAAAAAATAACGAAAAATAATGAAAAAATAATGAAAGAATAGGGGAAAAATAATAAAGAACTATGGAAAAATATTTAAAAATAGAGAAAAAATAATGAAAAATAGGGAAACAAATAATGAAAAATACGGAATAAAATAATGAAAAATAGTAAAAAATAAAATAATGAAAAAACAGAGAAACAATTAATGAAAAATAGGGAAGAAAATAACAAAAATAATGAAGAAAATAACAAAAATAGGGAAGAAAATAACGAAAAATACAGAAAAAATATTTGAAAATAGGGAAAAAATAATCATAAATACGGAAAAAATATTGGAAAATAGAAAACAACATTGGAAAATAGGGAAAAAATTATAAAAATAGGGAAAAGAATAATAAAAATTAGGGAAAAAATATTGGAAAATAGGAAAAAAAATAATGAAAAATAGGGAAACAAATATTGAAAAATACAGAATTAAATAATGAAAAGTAATAACAAAAATAATAAAAAATAGACAAACAAATAATGAAAAATAGGGAAAAATAATAATGAGAAAAAAGGAACAAATATTAGAAAATTGGGAAAAAAATAATCAAAAATTGGAAAAAAAATAATGAAAAAGGGAAAAAATAATAAAAAATAGAAAAAAAAATGAAAAGAAAAATAATGAAAAACATAATGAATAATAGAGAAAGAGAGAGAAAGAGGGAGAGAGATATTAAATCACGTAAGGAATTTAGTTCTCCCGATCTCACAAACTATTTTTTACGAGTCTTAAGGAGACGAGTATAGGTGGGGATAAAAAATAGCAAAAATATTAGCATAGTATTTTCCCTACTCAACGAAATTTCAACATGTGTGCAGAATATGTCTATGCGGAAAAAACGGGGCAGGGGGGGGGGGTTCGTAGTCGTCGCATTTAGAGCTCGATTATTTTGAGATGAGTACATTTCGTCATAATGTGCAGAAACCAATTTGAGTTTGTAGGCGTGGTCAGAGAGCTTTAACTGTGGTCCGAGTCGCCTGTCGCTCATGAAATTTGGATTCAGTAGCGTAGTGTTACTTATTTATGCAGATTTGAACTTAGCGCCATAAAATAAGGTCCACAAAGTTTATGACGTGCTGCGCCAACTGGGGCGTGGCCAAAACTAAATGTACTCATCTCAAAATAATCGAGCTCTACTACACCCTACACTAATTTGTAATTTTCAATTTATTGTTACTCTCTCACTTCAGAGCGTGTAGGGTGGTACTTTCTCTGTCATCTGTCACTTATCATGTCACTTTTACTGACTGCCGGTGAAAATTGTTGGTGATTTTCGTAGTTTGGGGCCTTTCAATTTTTTAAAATTAAAATTCTAATGACCAACTTTTTCGTTTCATCCCCTAGGCTTATTTCATATAATTTTTTTTTCCGGGACGCTGATTTCCCCAATAGGCCAGTTGATGGTCAGTAATCGAAACTAGTTGCCTCTTTTTGTTTTTAAGTCTTGTAGTACCTGACTTTGTACTTTATTTTCTACAAACTTGGACCACATTTGAAATATGGATAACATTTTTTTCAAATAAAAGAAATTTAAATTCACATCCTTTTTATAATTATCGTCATGATAGAAATTCGATCTCACGTAAATGTATTTAATTACCTGTTATTTAATCTAGGTAGGTGAAGATAAAATTGCTACGTTCTCATTTCGCTTTTGCCCGCAAATAATTTTCCAAGAGGTTTTGAATTGCCCATAGTTTGTACTTTTGTTCTGCCAATTTGCAGACGTAATTGCGGAATTGCACTTTGTCGTGACTACTTCGAGAAAAACAAGCCAAAACGAGAAAAAGAAATATTATATATTTCCGTATTATATGGAATTAATTCCAGGTTATAAAATCTTATATGAGCGTTTGTCGGTTTCTTTAATTACATTTTTTTTACCTAATTATGCTTGACTCTAGTCATTAATTTTTTACAGTTAGTTTTACCGAATGATTTTTGTCTTGTATCGTTTTAATCATAATAATTATATATTATAAATTAAATTTAGTTATTTAATTGCGACTCTCGTTGTATAATTTAAAAATAAATTTAAGTGTTTTCAGACTAACGACACCTTCCAAGGAAAACAGAGTGATTTATTAAAATCCTACTATAAATCATTCTAAAAAATTTCTCAAATGTGCGTACCACGTAAGACAAAATAATCATTTTTCTAAAAGATTTTTGCTATTTAAAAAAAATGTTTTTGCTATTTTTCACTAGCCAAAATTAATGCTAATTTTCTTGCCCTCTATTTAAAAAAAATTGAATATCATTGAGTCGTTGAGTTTCTAAATATTTATTATATTCAAAAATATACGGGGTGTTCCATTTAGAACAAAGAAACTGACGTCAAATTCCTGCATAACCGAAAGTCACTGGAAGTCAGGCATATTTTCAAATATTTATTCTGACTAGATTTACCATTGAGAAAAATCACCCTGTATAAATGGTAATTGTAAACAGTATGGGGTGGGGTGTAATTGGTTCAAAAACCTACAAAAGGTTGTCAAAACATAAAAAAGTTAATATTTCTACAAAATTTTACCATTGATGGTTTTTTAATCGAATTTTACCAAAATAAAATGGCGGACATGTTTTTGAAAAAAAATTATAATCTATGAGTTTTTTCGGCCGCTAATTATAAATCTGAATCCAATATTGTTGACATATTTATGAAAAAATGATATTTGAAAAAATCCTCATAATCTACGAGTTTTTGGGTTGTTGATTATAAATCTAAAATCTAAATTTTTTAAACCCTCGCAGATTAAAAGACAATTTCGAAAACTTGACAACGTCGCAAGTCGATACGTTTAGCTAAATATTTTGGTATCTAAGAGACTCAGATTTAAGGAAAATATCGAAAACTTGACAACGTCGCAAAAACCAGTGATAATTTGTAAAATGGCAAAACATTTTTTGGAATTTGTTATAATTTTTTTAATTTGGTAACTTTACAAAAATGACACTTAAAAGGTACAATTTTGAAAAATTGACAACACGTTTAGTTTCCTGCATATCTAAACACCATAATGAATAAACTTTTCAAGTTTTCAACTTTTTTCAACATCAATACAAAGTGCTACAACCGTAACAAATAAACAAACAACCATACAAAAAATCGAACTCAACGAAAATATAAAATAAGAATTTAAGCCAATTTCTCAACAATGACATTTTTTTGGAAATATTATACCGCAAAAATTCTTAGATTTAGGGATAATTTTGAAAAATTGACAACGTCGCAAGTCGATACGTTTAGGTAAATATTTTGGCATCTCAATAATTACTCAGATTTAAGAAAAATATCGAAAACTTAACAACGCAAGAACTAGTGATAATTTGACAACGTCGCAAAAATGATACTTTTGTGACAATTTTGAAAAATTGACAACACATTAAAAACTTCCAAAATTAACTTAAATTTAGACACAATTTCGCAACAATGATATTTTTTTTTGGAAATATTACACACTAGATTTAGAGACAGTTTCGAAAAATTGACAACTTTGCAAGTTACAATTTCAAGTACATATTTTAACTTTCCAAAAACTACTTGGATTTAAGAAAATTTTCGAAAACACAGAATTAGGGACATGTTTTAACGTTCCAAAAATGGCCAATAAAAATTTTGTAAAACAGCCAACATTTCTCAGAATTTAATACATTTGTAAAACTTGGCAAAGTAGCTAAAATGACACTTTTGTAAAAATGTATAAAGTAGCAATTTGTAAGAAATCTAGATATATTTTCTATGTGACAACATCGCAAAAATTACGTTTTTATAAATTCGTATAGAAAAATCATGTGCAGAACTAACAACATAAGTGCATTAGCGTCTATCTTCGTTATTAGTGGTCAGATTTAAACGGGACAAACAGATTTATATTACAAATATGACGTTAAATACATACTTAAACAAAAATCATACACAGAACCAAAGACAAAAGGGCATCAGGGTCTAACTTCGTTATTATTAGTCTAAATTGAACGCAAAAGACGGCATTGTTTTATAAGTGAGACTTGAAATATATACGTAAAGAAAAATCATGCGCAAAACCAAAGACAAAAGGGCATCAGGGTCTAACTTCGTTATTATTGGTCTAAATTAAACGCGTAAGATGGCATTGTTTTATAAGTGAGACTTGAAATATATACGTAAAGAAAAATCATGCGCAAAACCAAAAACAAAAGGGCATGAGGGTCTAACTTCGTTACTATTGGTCTAAATTGAACGCGAAAGACGGCATTGTTTTATAAGTGAGACTTGAAATATATACGTAAAGAAAAATCATGCGCAAAACCAAAGACAAAAGAGCATCAGGGTCTAACTTCGTTATTATTGGTCTAAATTGAACGCGTAAGACGGCATTGTTTTATAAGTGAGACTTGAAATATATACGTAAAGAAAAATCATGCGCAAAACCAAAGATAAAAGGGCATCAGGGTCTAACTTCGTTATTATTGGTCTAAATTGAACGCGAAAGACGGCATTGTTTTATAAGTGAGACTTGAAATATATACGTAAAGAAAAATCATACACAGAACCAAAGATAAAAGGGCATCAGGGTCTAACTTCGTTATTATTGGTCTAAATTGAACGCGAAAGACGGCATTGTTTTATAAGTGAGACTTGAAATATATACGTAAAGAAAAATCATGCGCAAAACCAAAGACAAAAGGGCATCAGGGTCTAACTTCGTTATTATTGGTCTAAATTGAACGCGTAAGACGGCATTGTTTTATAAGTGAGACTTGAAATATATATGTAAAGAAAAATCATGCGCAAAACCAAAGATAAAAGGGCATCAGGGTCTAACTTCGTTATTATTGGTCTAAATTGAACGCGAAAGACGGCATTGTTTTATAAGTGAGACTTGAAATATATACGTAAAGAAAAATCATGCGCAAAACCAAAAACAAAAGGGCATGAGGGTCTAACTTCGTTACTATTGGTCTAAATTGAACGCGAAAGACGGCATTGTTTTATAAGTGAGACTTGAAATATATACGTAAAGAAAAATCATGCGCAAAACCAAAGACAAAAGAGCATCAGGGTCTAACTTCGTTATTATTGGTCTAAATTGAACGCGTAAGACGGCATTGTTTTATAAGTGAGACTTGAAATATATACGTAAAGAAAAATCATGCGCAAAACCAAAGATAAAAGGGCATCAGGGTCTAACTTCGTTATTATTGGTCTAAATTGAACGCGAAAGACGGCATTGTTTTATAAGTGAGACTTGAAATATATACGTAAAGAAAAATCATGCGCAAAACCAAGGATAAAAAACACAAATGTACAGAGGGTTGTAAATATAAATCTAATGTGGTATTTACTTCTTCGTACGGACCTGCAACATTATTTTCTGTGATCTAAAAATACATGCCATAAAACGCCCTGTGCGATGGCTAATCCAAACCCATATACTAAATTTTAGCTCAATCGGATTAAACGTGTGGCCTCTATCGTGGAAGAATATACACAGACAGACTTCCATGTGGAAATGGTCTTAATCATCTCAGGTGACCTCAAAATGGATATTTCCATCTTTATCTCGAATTTTTTTTTAGCTCGTTCACAATACTTTCCCTTCTCGGAGGTAGGTCGGGAAAGTAAAAATGTGAGTGACAAATTGTAAGAAAAATATAAGACGTACGATTTTCGCAGAACAATAATTTTATGAATGGCAATTCTGCTTCCTACTTAAAAATAATTAAATAATACTGATACAAACCCAGACATTTATAGTCAGATTAATTAAGTCTGAAATAATGGGGCTTATTCAAGAGCCCTGTGTTATTCTTAACAACCAGACGTTTGTCAAGGGTCATGAATTAAAAGATGAAACTAATTAAAAGTTTTTTATCAGTATTGTAAAATTTTAAAAATAATGAATTTTTAATAGATCTAAGAAAATCATTCATGAATCTACAAATAGTAAATTTATTATTACTACATTAATAATTTATTTTTATCGCTAAATTTGCGGTTATAATTATGATTTATATGAATATAAATAAAATTCTAGTCGTGAATCAGACGTCCAAAAAAAATTAGATCACTAGACCACTATAAAATTAATTCTTTTTCGATTTTTTTAAAATTAGACGTTACTAAAAAAATTCTTATCAAATCCAGATTGCTCTTTAATTAACAGATGATATCCATTAACAGGAATCGTTAAATCATTTACCGCCACCGAGTTATTTAGTTTTAAGATTCTGGGAATTATTCAATGGCGTATCAAGCGAATATAAAAGTGTATAAATTGAACAAAATAATGATTTCAAAGTCTAAAATTAAGAAACGTTACACCATAAAGAAAATATTTCTAAGCTTACAAATTTATAAAATTTCTGGAAACAAAATAAAAATTTTTTTGGAAATAAAAAAAGTAAACATGTTTGGAAAGGAAGTAAAATTTCTGGAAATATACTAAATTCTGAAAGTAAAGTAAAAAAATTATAATTACTGCAAGGGAAGGAAAATCTCAGGAATAAATTTCAAATTTTTGAAACAAAATAAACAAATGTTTAATTTTACAAGTAAAATTATAATATTAAAATTACTGAAAAAGTAAAATATACATATTAAATTATTCATTTCCAAGACAAAATAAAATTTCTGGAAAAGCAGTAAAATTTCTAAAATAAAAGACAAAATTCTGGATACCAAGTTAAAATTTCTGGACATATAATTAAAAAGTTAAAATGTAGGAAAAGAAATTAACATTTTTGAAAAAAGCAAAATTCTAGATTCAAAATTAAAAAATTTAAATGACTGGAAAAGTAATTTAATTTCCGAAAAAAATTATGAACTAAAACAAAATAAAAATTTCTGGAAATATAATAACATTGAAGTTAAAATGTTTGGATAGGAAGTGAAATTTTTCAAAAAAAAATGTAAAAATTATGCATATAAGAAAATCTTGATGATTGGATAAGGAATAAAATTTCCGAAAAAATAAAAATTTTTGAAAACATTAAAAAGTTAAAATATCCGGAAAGAAAGAAAAAATTCAAAATTCTGGATCCCATTTTTTAAAAAATTGAAATAATTCGAAACAGGGTAAAATTTCCAAAAAAAATACAAATTCTTAAAACAATATAAAAATGTCTGGAAACATAATTACGAAATTACAATATTTAGAAAAGATGTAAAATTTCTGTAAGTACAAAAATGCAAAATTATGAACACAAATTTTAAAAATTAAAATGATTCGAAAATATATAAAATTTCCGAAAAAAATTATATATTTTTAAAACAAAATAAAAAATTATGGAAACATAATTAAAACTTTAAAATATTTGGAAAGAAAGAAAAATTTCTGAGAAAAAAATTCGAAATGCTGGATACAAATTTAAAAAATTAAAATGTCTCGAAAAGGAGGAACATTTCCGGAAAAAAAATACAAATTCCTAAAACAATATAAAAATTTCTGGAAATATAATTAGAAAGTTCTGCACACAAATTGAAAAAATTAAAATGAGTCGAAAAGGGGAAACATTTTCGGAAAAAATTATAAATACAACAAAATAAAAATTTTTGGAAACATAATTAAAAATTTAAAAATAGGGAAAGAAAGAAAAATTTCTGAGAAAAAAATCAAAATTCTGGACAAAAATTAAAAAGACTCGAAAAGAGTAAAATTTCCGGAAAAAAATACAAATTCCTAAAACAATATAAAAATGTATGTCTGGAAATACAATTACGAAGAAAAATATTTGGAAAATTAGTAAAACATAATGCAAAATCCACAATTAAATAAATTGAAATGATTCGAAAACGTATAAAATTTCCGGAAAAAAATAAAAATTTCTAAAACAAAACAAAATATTTTTGATAACAAAAAAATTGAAATTCCTAAAGGAAATAAAAATTTCTGGAAATATAATTAAAACAACTGGAAAGTAAGTAAAATTTCTGAACAAAAATGCAAAATTCTGGATACAAATTAAAAAAATTAAAATGAATAAAATTTCCGGAAAAAAAATTCTAAAACAAATTAAAAATTTTTGGAAACAAAAAAATTGAAATTCCTAAAACGAATTAAAATTTTTTGGAAATATAATTAAAATAACTGGAAAATAAGTAAAATTTCTGAATAAAAATGCAAAATTCTGGACACAAATTAAAAAAATTAAAATGAATAAAATTTCCGGAAAAAAATAAATTTTCTAAAACAAAATAAAAGGAAATAAAAATTTCTGGAAATATAATTAAAATAACTGGAAAATAAGTAAAATTTCTGATCAAAAATGCAAAATTCTGGACACAAATTAAAAAAATTAAAATGAATAAAATTTCCGGAAAGAAATAAAATTTCTAAAACAAAATAAAAATTTTTGGAAACAAAAAAATAGAAATTCCTAAAATGAATTAAAATTTTCTGGAAATATAATTAAAATAACTGGAAAAAAGTAAAATTTCTGAACAAAAATGCAAAATTTTGGACACAAATTAAAAAAATTAAAACGAATAAAATTTCCAGAAAAAATTATAAAGTTCTAAAACAAAATAAAAGTTTCTGGAAACATAATTTAAAATGTCGCGAAAGGAAATAAAATTTCTGAAAAAATTAAAATTCTTTATACAAAATAAAGTGACTAAAAATGGTCTCAAATTATAATAACAAAATAAAAATTTCTGGAAACATTTCAAAGTTAAAATTTCTGTAAAATAAATAAAATTTCTGAACAAAAATACAAAATTCTGGACATGAAATTGAAAAATTTATGATCAAAATTCATGAAATTGATCAAAATTCAAGAAATTGATCAAAAAATTAAAATTAATAAAATTTCCAGAAAAAATTACAAATTTCTATAAAACAAAATAAATGTTTCTGGAAACATAATTCAAAAATTTAAAATGCTGCAAAAGTAAATAAAATTTCAGAAAAAACTGTAAATTCTGGATACAAAAAAAAAATAACTAAAAAATGTCTAAAATTTTCGGAAAAAAATTAAAATAATAATAACAATAAAAAAAAAATTTCTGGAAACTTAATTAAATTTTTATGCGACGATTAAGCAGTGTTGTAGTATTAAGAAAATTAGAGGGGTTATTTCATAATTTTGAGATGCGTTTTAGACAAAAATGGAAGTTTTTATTTTTTATTATGTTAAATAAATGCTTAAACAAGTACATGCATTGGCTGATGGGGATAAAATTCCTAGAAACAATTTTAGTAAATGGCCTTTAAGATCACCTGATTTTAGTCCCGTAAATTTAATTATCTGATTAATTTTCATTCAGTAACTCTAATTTTTCTTACTTTTATAAAAACGATTATGCAATTTTAACTTTAAAAATTATAAATGTGAAATATCACATATTGAAATCCAGTAGTTTCGGCTTCAAAATCCATCTTCAAGTTTACAAAATTAAATTATAAAAATTACAATTAGGTAGTTCAAAAAATTATATTTTTTTCAAATTAAAAATTTCTTGTTTGACCCCTATCCCCCTGTCACTGGTTTGCGTGTTTGATATCTTGCGAATTTGTGTTATTCAGCACTCTCTGTCTCATGTTACTTTTTTCTTAGCCATGCATTATCGCATTAGGCATGTGATGCACTTCAAGACTATCGACGTGGCTGAAAGCGAATTCGAGATGGTCCAATATAGCTGGCGCCACAATTTGCAGAATTAAAGCGCAAAAAAATTTAACTGGCATAAAAACGCCGACAATTCAGTTTATAGGGTGATTATTTTTGCCGCTTTTATCAAATTTATTATTAAGCACATATTGAGAGTGTCATTTTATATCAAACTAGCTTTTGCCCGCGACTTCGTCCGCGTTGATGTTGGAATAATGAATAAATAAAAGTTTCCTTCTTATATCTGTTTTCTTCCCGTACTTTTTAAACTCTGTGATGAATATTGTATTCAATATTGAATATCCCATATACCAAATTTCAGATCAATCGGATTTAACGTGTGGCCTATATCGTGGAAGAATACACACAGACAGACAGACAGACTTTCATTTGTAAATGGTCTTAATCATCTCAGGTGACCTCAAAATGGATATTTCCATGTTTATCTCGAAATTTTTTTTTCCTTCTCGGGAAAGTAAAAAAAGTTAAAAATGCTGAAAAAAAGTAAAATAATGCTAAAAACGCTAAATATGCAAAAAAAATTCCCAAAAAATGTAAAAAAAAATGCAAAAAAAATACAAACATATACAATGAAATGCACAATAATATATGAAAAGCAAAAAATGAGCTAAAAAATGATTAAAAAATTCTAAAAAAAAGCAAAAAAAAAATGAAAAGTGTTACAAGAAATTGTAAACAATGTTTTAAAATTAGCAAAAAAATCTAAAAAAGAAGTAAAAGAAATAAGAAATGCTGAAAAAAGTAAAATAATGCTAAAAATGCAAAAAAAATCCCAAAAAATTAAAAAAAAAATGCAAAAAAACGAACAAAAAAATGGAAAAAATGCAAAAAAAATATAAACATATACAAAGAAATGCACAATAATACATGAAAAGCAAAAAATGAGCTAAAAAATGTTAAAACTGAAAAGTTAAAAAGAGTGATAAAGAAAATTGTAAAGATTGTTAAAAAATGCAAAAAAAAAATCTAAAAAAACGCTGAAAAAAAGTATAATAAAGGTAAAAATGCTAAAAATGAAAAAAAAAATGCAAAAAAATACCAAAAAATCTAAAAAAAGTAAATTAATGTTAAAAAATGCCAAAAGTGCAAAAAATTCCAAAAAAAAATAAAAAAATGCAAAAAGATGCCAAAAAATCTAAATAAAAATCAAAAAATACTGAAAAAATTAAAATAATGCTAAAAATCGTTAAAAATGCAAAAAAATCCCAAAAAGTAAAAATAATACAAAAAAAATGCAAAAAAAAATCGAAAAAATCCCAAAAAAAAAAAATAATTAAAAAAAAAAAGCAAAAAAAAATTAAAAAATGCAAAAAAAATAATACAAACATATGCAACGAAATGCACAAAATTCATGAAAAACAAAATCAGGTAAAAAATGATAAAAATTCTTAAAAAAAGCAAAAAAAAATTTAAAGAAATTGTGAAAAATGGTAAAAATATCTGAAAAAGTATTCGTGGATACTCGGCGGGAAAGTTTTGGGGCGACACAACCGATTTTTTTGCACAATAATACATGAAAAGCAAAAAATGAGCTAAAAAATGTTAAAAGTTCTAAAAAAACTGAAAAGTTAAAAAAAGTGATAAAGAAAATTGTAAAGAATGTTAAAAAATGGCAAAAAAAATCTAAAAAAAAACGATGAAAAAAAGTATAATAATGCTAAAAATGAAAAAAAAAATGCAAAAAAATACCAAAAAATCTAAAAAAAGTAAATTAATGTTAAAAAATGCCAAAAGTGCAAAAAATTCCAAAAAATAAAAAAAAAATGCAAAAAATCTAAATAAAAATCAAAAAATGCTGAAAAAATTAAAATAATGCTAAAAATCGTTAAAAATGCAAAAAAATCCCCAAAAGTAAAAAAAAAATCGAAAAAACCCCAAAAAGAAAAAAAAAATCAAAAAATGCAAAAAAAAAATTTTAAAAATGCAAAAAAAAAAATACAAACATATGCAACGAAATGCACAAAATTCATGAAAAACAAAATCAGGTAAAAAATGATAAAAATTCTTTAAAAAAGCAAAAAAAATTTAAAGAAATTGTAAAAAATGGTAAAAATATCTGAAAAAGTATTCGTGGATACTCGGCGGGAAAGTTTTGGGGCGACACAATCGATTTTTTTGTTTTTGACAGGTGACAGTTAGAGAAATAATTTTAACTGTTCTGAATAGAGTTTTTTAAGGGCTTTCAAATGATATATTGCATGACAAATTTCGTGACATATTGCATGTCATTTTTTGACAGATGTACAAAAATTAATGGGTTCTTCCGACCGGTAACCCAAACACATATACCAACTTTTAGCTCAATGGGATTAAACGTGTAGCCTCTATCGTGGAAGAATACACACGGACAGACAGACAGACTTCCATCTATAAATGGTCTTAATCATCTCAGGTTACTTCAAAATGGATATTTCCATCTTTATCTCGAAATTTTTTTTTAGCTCGTTCACAATACTTTCCCTTCTCGGAGGTGGGTCAGGAAAAATATTTGTATTCCTTCAGGGGGGAGAGCCACTTCCCTCTAAACGAATCACCCTGTATGTTTTTGGTTGACGCACTTACTCGAGCGGGTCAATATTTTTTTAACCCCAATTTTGAACCAGTTAAAGTGCGAATTTTCAAAATTCCTTTCTTAGTGCTTAAAATATAAACAGATAAAATATTTCATCTGTTACCATATTTTAGATTTCGTAAATTTATCGTAACCTATGCAGACCTTTTTTTTATTATTAAAAAATTAAATGGTTATACTGCTTTTTAGTTTATTTTTCTCGGAAATTCAGAAAAAAAGTCTGAAGAAATATGAACGAGACCAGAAACGATACTCTCGGGTCTCTCTGTAAGTAGTCTCGGTCTCGCCTAAATAATTTTCAAAAAGGTCTCGTCTCGGTTTTACGAGACGAGACGATACGAGAAAAGTATCGTTCTCGTGTGAAGCCCTAGATTCGAAAAAAACTTCTAGGTCGGTAAATATATAAGTTCGATCCTGTTATTGTATATTTCATTTATAATGAGGAATTCACTTTCTTTGGTGATGATTTTATTACTACAGTTAGTAAGAAGTAAAATATTATGGAATAAGATATTAGATAAATTAAATATTAAATTATTATTAGATGTTTAGAAATGATAATTATTTACTCATTAAGACAAGTTACGCCATCAACACATATTTTACTATTTTCATCTGGCTTGGGGTCAAAAATCACTGAGGTATTTTTTTTTTGCAAAAATACTTTAAGACAAATAAACATGTCAGTAATGATTTTTTTTATGTTTTGAAAAATTTAATAACTACAGGATGTTATTGCTTATTATTAGTATAAACAAAGATTGAAGTATTTGAATATGCATGCAATACAGGCTTTATTTTCTTTTGCATTGTTTCTAATATTACCTCATTTTGAACATTTGCCAGATAAACGCGGAAGCGCGCGTGGAACAAATCGTCAGTTCTCGCAACGATATCATTAAACTTCTTTTCGTCTATTATTATTTATTTTTTAAATTATTTACAGGATGTTGCATTTCAAAAAATATATTATTAAGGATTACCGTATTCTAAATACTGTTGTATTTAGAAAAAAATATCTACGCCCTTGTATAAATTTTCTACAAGATTTAAAATAAGTTATAAATTATTTCTTCTGGAGTATAAAAAGATGATAAAATGATTTACCGCACGCAAGTGACGTTCGCAAAACGAGTCGTTAGGGAAATTTTACAATAACAAACTAATTACTATTTTAAAGATCGTTGAAAATTTATTATTTCATCAGATTAAAACCGACAATTTTGTTATAAAAAATAAGTATTGATTAAAAATATTTATTAATTTAAAAAGTGTTTTGTACCAAAACGTATTTAGTCAATAAATGGAAATTTAGGAACATGGCAGAGGGGAGAATCTTCAATGATTATATATATTTTTTAATTTTTATTGCAGTTTCTCCATTTTCCCAAATCCACAATAATTTTTTTAGATTAAAAAAAAATCACAGATATAGTATTTTTTTATTCTAAAATTGTTTATTCCGTGGTCTTCTTTGGTTATTACATCCAAAACGTTTCGACTGCAACTGCGGCAGCCATCTCCAGTAGTTTGAGCGAAATACTCTTCGCGACGCATCAACTAAAACTGAATCCTCCTTCGCTTCGAGTGTGCCATTTATATGCATGTCAACAGGATTGAAAAAATATTACTAAAGGAGATAATCCACCAAACATGAAAGGAATTAGAAATAAATGATGAACAACTGTTCAAACTATATTTAAAACTGAGTCATTTATAAAATGGGAAGATTTGAAAAAAATTTATATAGACATTTGCGACTTTTTTAGATTTTGAGACAAAATTATGGATTTTTATGAAAAATTACATGTAATCAAAATTGTAGAACATAAAATTTTATACAAATTTTATCTAAACTTTTTTTTCGTGTTCCGCATAGTTTCACCCCTAGTTTTTATTTTAATTTTTAAGCAATTTTTATCTTTATTAAATTATTATTTTTTAGTTAAATTTTAATATTAAAAATTTTAAAAAATATATTTAAATTTGTAATAATTAATTTTATAATTATAATTTTTTTCAAAATTTTATTACAAAAATTGTGGAATTTTTTAAAAATTGGCAAGAAACTTTTAAAATCATATTACGATTTTAAACTAAATTGAAATGGGATTTTCACCTTTCGAAAGATAATATAAAACTAAATTTAAAATGTATTTTAGTTTCTTAGAATTTAGAATTGTAATTATAAAATAAATTTTTTGTAATTTTGTTTTATGAATAAGTATAGAATAAATGAAAAAAGTAAATAGCATATCCGAAAAGGATCCAAAATTACTATGTGTGTAAATTATTTCATAATTTTAACATAGTATTTGTAAAAGTTATAACGATTTTTTTTTGGTTTTTCCTTATTTTCTCGTTTTTTTCTCATTTTTTTGTTTTTTTTCCATTTCTTTTCTGATTTTCTCATTGTTTTCTTATTTCTCGGATTTTTTCAAATTTTTTGTAATTGTTTCTATTTTTTTTTGTTTTTTTTTTACCGTTTTTTTTTCTTGTTTTTTCCGATTCTTTCTCCTTGTTGCGTTTTTTTTCTATTTTTTTTTGTTTTCAGATTTTTTCTCATTTTTTCCTTATTCCTCTGATTCTTTTCGATTTATTTCAATTCTTTTGAATTTTGTAATGTTTTTACAATTTTTTTGGTTGTTTTGTGTTTTTTCTTCCAAATTTTTGCCATTTTTAAATTTTTATGATTTTTCCGTATTTAAGAAGTTTATTTTTCTTTTTTCCCAATATTTTCTGATTTTTCCAATTTTTCGATTATTCTAATTTATTCTCGGTTTTTTCCCACTTTTTTTTTTTTTTTTTTTTTTTTTTTTTTTTTTTTTTTTTTTTTTTTCAGGTTTTTCTCATTTTTTTCTTATTCCTCTGTTGTTTTTTCGATTAATTTCAATTCTTTCGGTTTTTTTTTTAATGTTTTGTACGATTTGTTTCCAAATTTTTGCCGTTTTTTAATTTTTTGTGATTTTTTCGTTTTTTGTGATTTTTAGTGTTTTTTTGCCATTTTTTCCGTGTTTTTTGTTGGTTTTTAAAAATTTTTGATTTTTCCGTTTTATTCGTACTTTACAATTATTTTTCATTTTTTTTGTCAACATTTTTCTAATTTTTTCTCATTTTTCTGTTTATTTTTTAAGTTTTTTTTCTGATTTGTTTTGATAAAAAATTTGATTTTTTTTTTCCTTTTTAAAACAAATTTTATTAATATGTTTTGATGCAGAAAAACTAAAATAATCGATTAAACAATTACTTTACTAGGAGTGTTCGGAAAATTGGGTGGGATTACCCCCTCATTTTTTTGTATTACTTAAGTTAATATTTAAGTCTCGATACAAATACAGGGTGTCCCAAATAAGAATGATGCACAGATTATTAATTGCTCCAAAAGAATTTGGGTTTTTGACTAATTATTTTCGTTTACTAGAAGTTTGTTTACAGTTTTTCTCAATTAATACAGGGTGTTTTACTGCTTTTGGTAAAAATAAGTATCATTTGTAATATGCTCACAAAACTTGATAAGATACGTTTCTTATTTCTTGTTGTAATAATAAGTAAATTTATAAATTATATACATTCAAGTACAATATTTAAATTTAATTATAAAATCCCGCGCATCGAAAGCAATTTATTTTGCCGGCGTTCGGAATAAGAGCCACACAAAGGTAATTGTTATGGACGAACGTAATTTTCAAGCTAGAATCGAGCGCAGTTGCACAAGAGTGGAATTCTCTCTGTATTATAAAACTGGTATTGTGAATAAAATTGCTTTTACGTGTGTACTGAACACGCATCCTCATCTTAGAGAAAGTTTAAGTTTACCCGAAGAGAAATAAAATACGAAATACTCGTTCAAGGTTGCCAAGTTAATTTAGAGATGGGAATATTTGAATTTTCTTATGTATTTAAAAAAAAATGTAAGAAATTGAAAAATATCACAAAAAATCGCAAAACAATCGCAAAAAAAACCCGCAACGAAAACACAAAAAAATCGCAAATTATCACAAAAAAAATTAATGAAAACAAAAAAAAGATTGGAAAATGAGAAACAATTAGAAAACAAAAACAAAGATTTGAAAAACAGAACAATGAGAAAAAAATTAGTAAAAATTGGACAAAAACAGAAACAGAAACATAAAAGTCATAAAAATGAAATAAAAACGAGATAAAAATAAAAGAATCGAAAAAATTACAAAAAATCGGAAAAAAATTAAAAAACAAAAAATATTGAAAAAAAGAAAAAAAAATAGAAAACATTGGGAAAAAATGAAAAATAAAATTGTAAAATACGGAAAAAACGCAATCGAAAAATATCACAAAACAATCGCAAACAAACCGCAACAAAATCACAAAAAAAAAATCGAAAATTATCATAAAAAATCAAAGGAATAAGAAAAAATGATAAAAAATTAGAAAACGAAAAAAAAATAGAAAAAAAAACAGAACAATGTGAAAAATGAGGAAAAAATAGGAAAAATCGAAAAAAACAGAAAAAAAATCAGAAACATGAGAGCGAGAAAAATCGAAAAACATCGCAAAAACCAAAGAATAAAAACCGGAAACAACTGTAACTAAAAAAAAATAGAAATAAATTGTAAAAAATCGCAAGGAAATCCCAAAATAGTCGCAAATAATTGCAAAAAATCAAAAGAACTAGAAGAAATGAGAAAAAACCTACAAAACAAAAGAAAAAAAAACAAAGAGAAAACAAGAACAAAGATAAAAACTTGGAAAAAAAATTAAAAAAAAGTAGAAATAGTTGAAAAAACATCAAAAATAAAAAAACAAAAAATTCAAAAATGAGAAAAAACTAGAAAAAAAATCTAATGATATATAAAAAAAATTGATACTGAAAAAAATCATAATATAAATCAATTATTTACTATACAATTTAGGTTAGGTTAGAAAAAAATATTGAAAAAAAAATATTAAAAGATACCTAACATTCACAGGCGAGTTTAAAAATCTTCTATTTAGGTACCCTGTCACTAAAATCCAAAATTCACTTAAAATTAAAACCCGGCGGTCTTAACATCTGGCAACTAAGCAAATATTATTGGAGGATAATAAACATTTAAATTTTTACGTAGAAAGTACATCTAATCGCCATCTATCGAAATGACCAAATTCTTATTTTTTTGGCCACTTTGATTATGATTCCAACAAAAAATAATTAAAACTAGAGAAGTGTAAATGAAGGAAGTTTGAAGCAAATCGGTCTAGTGGAACGACCGTGAGAGCTTTCACAGACAGACACACATACTAACGCACAAAAATACTAACAGGATGATCTCAAGAGTTCAGTGAAACGACCGTGAGAGCTCTCACAGACAGACACACATACTAACGCACAGATGCACTAACAGGATGATCTTAAGGGTCCACTGGAACAGCCGTGAGAGCTTTCACAGACAAACACACATACTAACGCACAAATATACTAACAGGATGATCTCAAGAGTTCAGTGAAACGACCGTGAGAGCTCTCACAGACAGACACACATACTAACGCACAGATGCACTAACAGGATGATCTTAAGGGTCCACTGGAACAGCCGTGAGAGCTTTCACAGACAAACACACATACTAACGCACAAATATACTGACAGGATGATCTCAACAGTCCAGTGAAACGACCGTGAGAGCTCTCACAGACAGTCACACATACTAACGCACAGATGCACTAACAGGATGATCTTAAGGGTCCACTGGAACAGCCGTGAGAGCTTTCACAGACAGACACACATACTAACGCACAGATGCACTAACAGGATGATCCCAACGGTAAAGTAGAACGGCCGTGAGAGCTTTCACAGACAAACACACATACTAACGCACAAATATACTAACAGGATGATCTCAACAGTCCAGTGAAACGACCGTGAGAGCTCTCACAGACAGTCACACATACTAACGCACAGATGCACTAACAGGATGATCTTAAGGGTCCACTGGAACAGCCGTGAGAGCTTTCACAGACAAACACACATACTAAGGCACAAATATACTAACAGGATGATCTCAACAGTCCAGTGAAACGACCGTGAGAGCTCTCACAGACAGTCACACATACTAACGCACAGATGCACTAACAGGATGATCTTAAGGGTCCACTGGAACAGCCGTGAGAGCTTTCACAGACAAACACACATACTAACGCACAAATATACTGACAGGATGATCTCAACAGTCCAGTGAAACGACCGTGAGAGCTCTCACAGACAGTCACACATACTAACGCACAGATGCACTAACAGGATGATCTTAAGGGTCCACTGGAACAGCCGTGAGAGCTTTCACAGACAGACACACATACTAACGCACAGATGCACTAACAGGATGATCCCAACGGTAAAGTAGAACGGCCGTGAGAGCTTTCACAGACAAACACACATACTAACGCACAAATATACTAACAGGATGATCTCAACGGTCCAGTGGAACGGCCGTGAGAGCTCTAACAGACAGACACATCCTAACGCACAGATACACTAACAGAATGATCTCAATAAATTACTTCTCTGTTGATCTAAAGCAAGTTAATAAATATAGCTTTGATTCGATGCTCTACAAGAATGTGATGCCAGAATGTCAAAAATCTCTACAGAAAACAAAATCTACAGATATACAGACTGATTTTGTGAATTTCCTATCATTTTTGTCAATCAAAGTATAAAACTGATACTTCTAGTAATAAGACTAAAGAATAATAATTTTACTGTGTGGAAGAGAAAATTATTGAAACAAAATTATTCTTACCAGCAAAAAAATATTTGTTTTCATTTGTTTTCGTTTATTTTCGCTTGTTTTTATTTATTTTCGTTTGTTTTTATTTGTTTTCGTTTATTTTTGTTTGTTTTCATTTGTTTTCGTTTGTTTTCAGTTGTTTTCGTTTGTTTTCGTCCATTTTCGTTTGTTTTCGTTTATTTTCATTTGTTTTCGTTTGTTTTCGTTTATTTTCGTCTGCTTTCATTTGTTTTCGTTTATTTTCATTTGTTTTCGTTTTTTTTTTAAATTGTTTTCGTTTGGTTTTATTTGTTTTCGTTTGTTTTCGTTTGTCGTTACGCGATTGGTCAAAAGGTCCCAGGCCATTTTCAGGGCGTTCTTGGGACAACTGATTTTGGACTTCCCCTGGGATATCTTTCTTGTACGACTCCAGGACGTCAGATTTAGCATTAAATTAATAATTAAAACTGCGTAAATTAATGCAGTTGATAGATTGATAGAAAAAATATTTTAAGTGAAATGTCTTAAAGTTGAACTAACCCATGAATATGCCCTTTGAACGTAATTTAACTAATGAGGCACAAACTGAATTATCAATAAAGTCCTGGTTCAAACTGAGTACCTACAGAACGAGAAAAAACGGTTGCGTGGGCTTTGCGAACTGTGGGATTTGCGAACCAGGCATAACATCGGTCACTTTATGGAGACCGTGGGTCTTGCGAACACTGCAGGTAATTTTTTTATTAAGTTAAATTTGTATCGATTTTATTTTTGTAAATCAATAAAACAGCAAAATTTTTAAGATTTATTAGTGTTATATTTCAGTTAATTTATTATACAGAACTTTTGTATAATTACTGAGATGTTCGCAAGTCCCATGGAGCCGAAAAAGCAATCAACAAATAATGTTAATACTGTTTTTTTTTTAATAATATCGTTTATAATACTGGATTAATATTTATTTGACCATAATGGTCTCAGAATAATCCCATACAGGTCTAAAGACGCTTTTCAGTGGTCCCAGAAACGTTTTAAAGGATCCTAAATCGGTTCCAGGAACGTCCTATATCTGTCCTAGACAAAAAATTTTATTCTAACTTATGGAACGTCCTGGGGACTTCTTTATTATTATCAAAGTCTGTCCCGAGGACGTCAAAAGTCCTGAATTGGACGTATACGAATATACGGAAACGGACGTCCCGAAGGAATTTGTAGTGTTTGGGTATCATCAATATTAGAAAAATGAAATTTTTAAGTTCAAGTTTCACCAATTCAAAAATTAAAGAATTCAAGATTTTTTTAAAAAAATGTATTCAAAGATCTAAATAACAAAAAATACATAAAGGAGTACGAATTTCTGTATTAATTAATTACCAAAATTAGAAATAAAAAAATATACTTATTTACTTATAATTTAGATCCGGGTTAGAAATTCTTGAATTAATTCTCGTAAAAGGCGAATGAACTGTCAGGTATATACGTACATAACGTAAGTGAAAGTTGTGTCTCTAACCATCAAAGAGGATCTCGACATTTAATTATAACTAATAACATAGTTTAACGGTATTTTAAGTTAAAATAAATCGTGAGCCGTCACTCTAAAATGTTAATTGTCTGGTGCATCGGTGAGAAATCTGATAATCTCAAAGACATCGAGATTAGTCACTTCTTGTAAAGGTGGAGGATATCGGTTAAACTGTTCCAAGATAATTATTATTATTATAAAAATGTGTCGTTACTGAATACTATAACCAATAGAAATTAAAACAAGTTCAGAAATAAACAAATAAAATGGGACACAAGGATGATCAGGAAAGAGAAAATATTTAGAAAATTACTTAACAGAAAAGAAGAGGAAATAACGTAATGATACGAAAGCAAATTGGGGTAATATAAAAAATTACATACAAGTGTGATGCCTTTACAACCGGCGGTTAACCGGTCGTTGCCCATAGGTCAGGAACTGTTTACGAAAGCAAAATGGGGTAATATAAAAAATTACATACAAGTGTGATGCCTTTACAACCGGAGATCAACCGGTCGTTGCCCATAGGTCAGGAACTGTTTACGAAAGCAAAATGGGGTAATATAAAAAATTACATACAAGTGTGATGCCTTTACAACCGGAGATCAACCGGTCGTTGCCCATAGGTCAGGAACTGTTTACGAAAGCAAAATGGGGTAATATAAAAAATTACATACAAGTGTGATGCCTTTACAACCTGCGTTCAACCGGTCGTAGCCCCTAGGTCAGGAACTGTTTATTGTTGAGTTTGCAATGCCAAAAATAATGATAATAACAATTGTGGGGCCAGTGAAGGAATATAGAAGAACGAATTAATAAATATTAGAAGAACTGAATGTAGAAGATATAATAAAGAAAATTAAAGATCATATGGGACATATATGGAGACAAGGACCAGAAGTAGGAACAAAGGGTATATACAGGGTGTTTCACAGTTAAACCGACATACGTTAACTGCAAATAGAGGACACTTGGGTGATTCCAAAAAACTAATATTTGGTGGGTCTAACCCACCTTATAAGTGAGTTACAGGGTGTTTTGTCAAATTTGCTTATTTTTTCTAACCCTCTTTTCTTCGGAACCACACTGTATATTTATTTCATATTTAACAAGATTCTTTGAGTCTATTAGTACATTAGCTTGACATGGTAAGCAAAATAAAAATATGGTGCGAACTTTACTTACTGTATGTAAAATGGACAATTTTTCAGTTTGAGTTAAAAGTTTAAAATGAGAGGTGCAGTCTCAAAAAACACGAATTCCTACTTAACTTTTTCCTCTCTTTTCGAATAAGCTATCCAATTTTTAAAATTCTGATATACAGAGTGTTGTTCATCGTGAAAATAATTTTGGTATTTTTTTTTGAAGCCGGACCTGGATTTTTATTTTGTTTACTATGTCAGTGTAATGTACTAATAGACTCACTCAAACAAGCTTGCTAAATATGAAATAAATATACAGGGTGGTTCTGAAGAACCGAGGGTTAGAAGAAATAAGCAAATTTGACAAAACACCCTGTAACTCACTTATAAGGTGGGTTAGACCCATCAAATATTAGTTTTACTTTCTCGACCCACCTCCTAGAAGGGAAAGTATTGTGAACGAGCTAAAAAAAAATTTCGACATAAAAACGGAAATATCCATTTTCGGGTCTCCTGAGACGATTAAGACCATTTCCAGATGGAAGTCTGTCTGTCGGTCTGTGTGTGTGTGTGTGTGTATTTTCCAAGATAGAGGCCACACCTTTAATCCGATTGAGCTGAAATTTGGTATAGGGGTTTGGGTTACCCGTCGGAAGAACCCATTAGTTTTTGTACGACATCCGTCAAACGAAAGTACCACTATCAAAAAATGACAGATGCAATATGTAAAGGAATTGGACATGCGATATGTCACTTGAAAGCCCTAGAAAAACTCTATTCAGAACAGTCAAAATTATTTCTCCAACTGTCACCTGTCAAAAATAAAAAAAATGTCAAAATTTGAAAATTCAGCATTAAATATCTGAAGAAGTATTAATGCGATTGAGCTGAAATTTGGTATATGGATTTGGGTTAGCTGTCGGAAGAACCCATTTGTTTTTGTACATGATATGTCAAACGGAAGTATCACTATCAAAAAATGACAGATGCAATATGTCACGGAATTGGACATGCAATATGTCGTTTGAAAGCCCTTGAAAAACTCTATTCAGAATAGTCAAAATTATTTCTCCAACTGTCACCTGCCAAAAATAAAAAAATGTCAAAAGTTGAAACTTTAACATTAAATATCTGAAAAAGTATTCGTGGATACTCGTCGGGAAAGTTTTGGGGCGACACAACCGATTTTTTGGAATCACCTAAGTGCCCTCTATTTGCAGTTAACGTATGTCGGTTTACCTATGAAACACCCTGTATACTAAAATGGCAGCCAGGAGAAAAATGAAGATATGGAAAACCCAGATTAAAATTGTTGGTAAAGGTAGAAGAGGATTTAAGCAGGACAGGAGTTTAAAAAAGATGGAAGGAGAAAACAAGAGACCGGAAGAAATGGCGATAAATCAGCGAACAAGTACAATGATGAATCGAATATGGACCCAGCTAACCAGATGTCGAGTGATGACATCAAAACTACGTCATTTTTGGGTCATTATTCGTCATATTTGTCTTTTGTCAAAATATGACGTCGAAAATCCGTCATTTTTGTGACGTCATATTTTTACGTCAGATTAACTTCTTTTGTCAGGTATATATGTAAGAATAAAAGAATGTAGGTTCTACAGTTAATGTCTATAAATTTTTCAATTCTCTATTTTTTTTAGCAAAACAATAATCCATTTAAGATCTTGATAAATATAACACCGTTTTTTGTTTATCTCATGATTATTATTTTTGGCTAGTGACCAGTTTCTTTATAGGTACAATAACTCCTGATGATGCTAACATAGTTAGCGAAACGTACGTGGAGTGTTTAAAAAGTGTAGTTTTTTTCAGTGGTGATGAAACACATTGTTGAAAACCAAAGGCTCCGATTCCAAATTTTGGTCTGATGATGTTATTATATAACGAAACTAGTCACCAGTCAAAGATAATAATCATTTGAAAAGCACACTGAAAATTTTGAAATTTGACAACAGAAGGCCCTAAATTATTACAAATATACGTCAGTGTGACGTTAATGAATAACATATAATAAACGTCAGCTGCTGACGTCACGGGACTGTGATTTTTTCATGTAATTGAGATGTTATGAATACGTCAGATGCTGACGTCAGCCTGGGGATTTGATATCGTATAAACGATGTATTTGTGACGTCATCTGGTTAGCTAGGGAGGCTGATTACTGTATTTAAAAAGTGAGGTTAAGCCATATGAAGATGTAAAAAAAAACTTTTTATTGAAACTTGATCCATCCAATATTTTTTTATAATTTTTTTTTAAACTGTAAAAATGTAATTATTTTTTACGAATTATCTAACATTGGTAAGAAAATGTTGTGAAAAATATTTCAATAATGCGATATAAAAGTAAACAATGACAGCTGTGTATATAGTTTATAATTTTATCAATTTTAGTTTGAAAATCGCCGCCAAGTTCAAAAGGATATCAACAATGAATGGCGAAAACAAATTGCAAATATACCGCATTATTGCACGCCGCGAAAACAACTGATTAAATTTTTACTCACCTAAAGGTCCACCAGATGTTAAAACACATGGTGTTCAGCCAGAAGAACGCTGCCAAAAACAGGAAAAGCATTGAAATTGCTGAAACAAAAAATTATTATTAGATAAAAAAAATATGCTATACCTATGTACATAAAGTAAAGACATTATCTTTTAAATCATAAATTAGAAAAAACCGAAAAAAAAAATAAGAAAAAAATGTCTTGTCCAGGATCAACAGGATAAAAAAAGAAGTCTTTCGTTATTTTTTTTTAAATTTTAAAAAGAAAAAAAAAACGGAAAAATCGAAAAAATCCAAAATAAAAAATGAAAGTAATCCAAGGAAATCGAAAAAATCTACAAAAATCAGAAAAATAAAAAATGGGAAAAAACCTGAAAACAATTAAAAAAAAACCGAAAAATCGATATGAACTAAAAAAAAACAGAGTAAAAAGAAAAAATTATAAAACAAAAGAAAGAATTAGAAAAATAAACTGAAAAATGGGAAAAAATGACGAAAGATTAGAAAAAATCGAAAAAAATTGAAAAGAAATAAGAAAAAGAAACAAAAAATCAGAAAAATAAAAAAAAACCAAACAAAAATTGAATAAAAAAATTAGAAAAAAATCGAAAAAAAATACAGAACATTCGAGAAAA
Organism: Neocrepidodera transversa; assembly: GCA_963243735.1. Classification (NCBI taxonomy): domain Eukaryota; kingdom Metazoa; phylum Arthropoda; class Insecta; order Coleoptera; family Chrysomelidae; genus Neocrepidodera; species Neocrepidodera transversa. The sequence goes on along the minus strand of OY725347.1, from coordinate 3,154,101 downwards.
TTGAAAAAAATCAGAAAAAATGAAAAATAAAATTAATAAATACGGAAATTACGAAAGAATAAAAAAAAATGTTAAAAGAGCGAAAAAAAAAACAGCAAAAGCACTAAAAATCGCAAAAAAAACGAGAAATCACAAAAAATCGGAAAGAAATAACAAAAGATGGCAAAAAAAACAAAAAACAACAAATAGAAACTCGAAACAGTTGTAACCATAAAAAATAATTCAAAAAATCTAAAGAATTTTAAAAAAAAAAACAAAAAATATCGAAAAAACTAAAAAATAAGAGGAATAAGAAAAAATGAAAAAAATCAGAAAACAAAAGAAATAGAAGAGAAAATGGAACAATGAGGAAAAATTATAAAATATCGAAAAAAATCAGAAAAAAAAAACAAATAAAATAGAAAAATGAGAAAAAACAAATCCAAAAAAAATTGAAAGAAATCGAAAAAAATCGACTAATATCAGAAGAATAAGAAAAAATGGGAAATAGTCGAAAGAATTTAAAAAAATCAAAAAGCCAGAAAAAAATTAAAAAAAACCGAAAAATTGATAAAAATTGAAAAGAAAAAAACAGAGGAATAAGAAAAAATTAGAAAACAAAAGAATTAGAAAAAGAAAGAAAAATTGAAAAAAATGAGGAAAAATTAGTAGAATAAAAAAAATAAGAAAAAATCGAAATAACAAAATACAGAACATTGGAGAAAATTGAAAAATTTTGAAAAAACTGTAAAATACAATTATTAAATACGGAAAAAACGATAAAATATAGAAAAACTATAAAATACGAGAAATTACAAAAAATTGAAATAAAAAAAAATCAGAGGAATAAGAAAAAAATTAGAAAGACAAAAAAGAAATTGAAAAAAAAAACTTCTGTTTGGGAAAAATGAGGAAAAATTAGAAAAAATAAAAAAGATTTTGAAAAAAAAAAACCAAAAAAAAAATGAGAAAAATGCGAAAAAATCGAAAAAATGAGAGGAATAAGAAAAAAATGAGAAAAAATCAGGAAACAAAAAAAATGGAAAAATGAGAAAAAACGAAAAAATCAGAAAATACCAAAACAAATTGAAAAAATTCAATCTACCTCCCTTCATTTATTAAAAATTAAATATAAAATAGCGAATTATAAATTATATAAAATCTAAATAAGAACAAATTATTTTTATATCTTATTATTATATAATATTATATTGTAAAAAGAGACAAGAGAGGAAAGGAGGCCTGGAGGAGGGGGCATAACGCTTTTTCGTTACATTTCAAAAATCCTTAATTATTACAGGTTATACATATAATGTACATTTGTAATCTAATTAAAAAAAATGAAAAAATCTAAATAAAAAAGTTAATTTTTAATTTTGAGAGTAAAATTTTCGAAAAAAACTCGCTTTTGTAGGAATGTAAACTAAAAAGTACAAAACTGAGAAAAAAATATTCCACGCGGTCCGTGCGAGGCAATACTGAACGGACATGAATAAGTACGAAATTTTGGTTTGTATACCTTCCGCTCGTGCACGATTACTCAGTTATCTTTTAAAAAAATACAATTTTGTTTTTTTTCGATTAAAGATAAAGGTTAACTTTAGGATTGTATGCATGTAAAATGTTATTATAATTTTTCAGAACTCGTAAAAGTTAAAACTAAATTGTAGTATTTTTATAGTTTTTAAATTGTCCTAGTTTTTTCGTTTTTATTTTTTTTTAAATTTGACTTGCATACAATCCTAGCTTTATGTTTTGTAATGCCAAGAATATTTAGAAATAAAGTATAAAATTAAATATGTTGCTATAATCCAGTACGAGCTGGACCCCTAAATTTGTCCAACAAATCAGTGGACGGTAAAGGCTTCATAAAAAATCATAATAATTAAAATTAATATCGAAATAAATCTTTAATAAACCGGGTCACGACTTCCCATAAAAGCAAATATATCAATTAATAATAAAATAAATCCATAATAGCCATTTTTATTAAAGCGAATTATATTTCCAGACATCAGAATGATTATGATTTTTTTATTGAATCACACACGTCGACATTTTGTCCATAATTTTTACAATTTAATGTCGTGAAATACTCCATCAACAATATATTAGCGTGTTAACACTTTTATAAACACCATTATCGTGAACATGGTTATTGAATATATATATCACGTATGAAAATATTTTTAAACATGATTTCTCATACTTTGCATTGTTCTTAGTAAAGGGATTGCTCATGCGATACTTGATTATTATATTATTAAATGATTGTATTTAATTGACGTCATTTAATTTTTATATAATATACATATATAATTTCAATTTTAATTTTTGTCAATGTTTTACCATACAATTGTACCAAGTGTAATTACAAATAAAAATAATTTTTTTCCGCCAGGTTTCGTTTTTTTTTATCTATGCCACCCTGTATTTTTATTATTCCTCTGCTCAGTATATTTTAATTTCAGACTCGCTTACTATCCCTTCTCAATATCGCCCTCTTTTTTAGTTATTACCATTTCCCATGTTAACAATTCTCTTTTTTTGCCTATTCAGTCAAAACAATTGACTTCTATATCGTCTGTGTCGCTTATTGAAAATTTATTTTTTCCCCTCGTTATATAGGGTAAGTTTTTATTATATTATATCATATTTTCACTTGGGTCTGTTATCATTATTAATTATTTCGACGCTTTAACTTTTATTTACTGTTATTTTTAATTCTTTTTTTATGCCGGTATATTTTTTTTCATATCTTATCTTTTATAATAATATAAATTATCTGATGTTTGTGGTGCTCTTTCAGTCTCAATTACAAAAAGAGAATCTTTTTTTAATTTGTTTTTAAAATTTACTACTTTTCCAGGTTTTCAAGTTTTCCAGATTCACCAGATTTTAAAAGTTATTCCAGATTAAGGAAATTTCGTTGGATTTTAAAAGTTTTCCAGATTTTCAAGTTTTCAATTTAATTCACATTTTGATCTAATAATTCATGTATTTCATATTATCATATTATTCTTATTTTATATTCTTGAAAAAAAAAAAAAAAAAAAAAAAAAAAAAAAAAAAAAAAAAAAAAAAAAAAAAAAAAAAAACCGCACGAAATCTGGTAATTTATAAGATTTTTTTCTTATATTTACTTTATGTGAACTTTTAGTGTTTTTCTGGATGGAGTCCAAGTTTTTGGTACCAAGTTTGAAAAATCAAAAAAGAGTGCAAAAAAATGATAAAAAGGTCAAAAAAAAGAGGAAAGAAAAGCAAAAAAAGTAAAATAGAGACAAATAAAGGAAAAAAGGGCATAAATCTTAATACAATTTGTAAAAATTGAAAAAAGAGGTAAAGATGAAGAAAAAATCAAAGAAAATAAAAAAAGATAACTAACAAAAGGAAATAAGTAAAATCCAGCAAAAAAGGAAAAGAGGTTTAATAAAGGCAAAAAGAGGAAAAAAGGGTAAAACAAAATTCAACAAAAAAGCCAAATGAAACAAAGTAAAGGGGAAAAGATAAGACGCCAAAATATGTAAAAAAAAGGTCAGAAAAGGACAAGAAAGTCAAAAAAAATTAAAAACTATTAAAATAAGTTTGAAAAACCAAAAAAAAAATGTAAAAAAGTGATAGAAAGGCCAAAAAAAAAACAAAAAAATAGAGATAAATGAAGGAAAAAAGGGCAAGAATTTTAATACAACTTGTAAAAATTGAAAAAAGAGGCATAGATGCAGAAAAATAAAAAAAAAGCAAAAAAGGTACCTAAACAAAAGGAAAAAAAGGAAAATAAAGCAAAAAAGGAAAAGAGACTTAATAGAGGCAAAAATACAAAAAAAGGGTAAAACAAAAAAATCAAATCAGAAAAAGTAAAGGGGAAAAGCAAAAATCGCCAAAAAAAAAATGCAAAAAAAAAGGTCAGAAAAGAACAAAAAGTCCAAAAAAATTAAAAACTATTAAAAAAGCAAAAAAAAATACAAAAAAGTGATAAAAAGGCCAAAAAAAGGGAAAGAAAAGCAAAAAAGGTAAAATAGAGACAAATAAAGGAAATCTTAATACAATTTGTAAAAATTGGAAAAAGAGGAAAAATATAGAGGAAAAAAAAGAGGAAAAAAGTAAAATACAGCGAAAAAGGATAAAGGGTAAAAAGAGGAAAAAAGGGTAAAACAAAAATCAACAAAAAGTCCAAAAAGAAAGTAAAGAGAAAATCAAAAAATGTAAAAAAAAAGTCAGAAATGGACAAAGTCAGAAATAGACAAAGAAGTCCCAAAAAATTAAAAACTATTAAAAAAAGTTAAAAAAAAAGCAAAAAAGTGATAAAAAGTCCAAAAAAAGGAAAGAAACGCAAAAAAGGGAAAATAGAGATAAATTAAGGAAAAAAGGGCAAGAATCTTAAAACAATTTGTGTAAAAAGAGGCAAATTTGCAGAAAAAGTCAAAAACAAAGTACCTAACAAAAGGAAAAAAGTAAAATACAGCAAAAAAGGAAAAAAACTTAATAAAGGAAAAAAGAATAAAACAAAAATCATCAAAAATTAAAAAAAAAAACGCCAAGTAAGACAAAGTAAAGGGAAAAGCAAAAAACGCCAAAAAATGCAAAAAAAATCAAAAAAGGACAAAAATGTCTCAAAAATTAAAAACTATTAAAAAAAGTTTAAAAAAGCAAAAAAAAAATGCAAAAAAGTGATGAAAATTCAAAAAAAAAAAGAAAAAAAAAGCAAAAAAGGCAAAATAGAGCAATAGGCAACGGAGAAATGGCAAGAAATTCGAAAAAGTCCAAAAAAGACCAAAAAACTAAAAAACCAAGAAAAAGGGCAAAAAGGAGTAACAAGGCCAAAAAAAAGAAAAAATGGTAAAAAAGGCAAAATAAAGGCAAAAATAAACAAAAATCTTACAACAAATTATACCGGGTGTAAATGGGTCTTGGGGCACCCCTATAACTTTTAAACGGGTAAACACAAACTTTTGGTCGACTATAATAGAGCTATTTTTGGATTTTTTTTACATAAAAATCCAATATGGCCGACATCCGGTTTGAACGGAAATGACATGAAAATTGCAAATTCAAATGGAGCACTCGGTATATTTCTACATATCTGGATTCTACGACTTCATACACGTACAGGTCGACTGTCAAATGTCACTTAAGATGCCATTTTTATCTAAAGTTCTAAATTTTGTCAATTATTTATTTTTCCTTCATTTTTTTTAACAGGGATGTCTTCAGGTGAATTTTGTATCAAAATTAAAAAACATTTCTCCTTTATTTGAGAAAAAAAAGAATTGTTAATGGTAATTCAATGAGCAATTTTTAATACCGGGTGACCCATCTACGTTTCATTTAAAAAAATGAATTTTAGTTAAAAAACTGGTTTTGTTGAATTAAATGTTTAATAAAAGTAACAAAAATAAATAATTGACAAAATTGAGACTTTTAAGGTAATTCTAGTTTAATTATAATTAATTTAGACCAAATTAGGATGGATAAAAAAAATTCAAAAATAAAATAAAAATGGCGTCTTAAGTGACATTTGACAGTCGATGTGTACCTATTTAAAAGATTCCAAATATGTAGAAATGTACCGGGTGTTTCATTTGAATTTCCAATTTTTAAGTAATTTCCGGTCAAACCGGATATCGGCCATATTGGATTTTTATGTACAAAAATCGCAAAATTATAATCGATCCAAATTTGATATAAATCTATGTACCCGTTTAAAAGTGGTGACCCATTTACACCCGGTATATGTCATTTCGCCATAACGCTGCGTGACGTCGGTCGTGAATCACCCTGTATACTTTTTATAATTCTGTAATTCTACATTTAATAATTTTTAGATGGTGATAAACCGCAAGTGTCCATTTTTTTTTAGATAAAGACAACAAATACTTAATTATGCAATTTTAATAGTTGCATCTGTAAATTGTCAGTCCAAAAAGAAAACGACTCAAGATCGCATCGTGATAAATAAAAAGCAAAGAAATCGTAATTAATATTGATCGATTTCGTGTTTTACAAAGTCAACTTGGATAATTACATCTCGGCTTATCTTAGAAACGCAGCAATATAAATTTAACCATCTTATTTTCTTTGCTTCTTGGCATTGATTAATGGAGAAGAATCTGGTATTTCTAAGAAATTATTTCGTACAATAAAATAAATTTCTACTTATCCCGGTTATAGCGCATTAATTAAATAATTTTATTAATCACGGATGGAATATTTTTTTCTCGTTTTAAATCGTTCTAACGAAGGCTTTAATGTCTTCAGTAGGAAGAACATAAATAGTTGCTTTTTTCTAGTTTTATAATCTGACATATCCAAGATGCAATTTATATTTATCTTATTCATCTTGATTAATACTCGAAGAAGTAATTGGTTTGCAAGTATATAACCACGCCTCAATGGTAGCTAATGCTTGGGTGCAAAAAATGATGGCTAGACTGCAGAAAGTGGATTTTACTAAAGTAACGTTCAACTTAAAAATAATATTACGAACTATAACAGTAGTATAACCAGAGCCGGTTTGCTTAAAAAAAACACTTATATCATTTATACTGATAATAGGCAGGTTCGACATTTTTCCTATTTTTACTTTCCGAACAACAGTTGTATAGAAGGAAAGTATTGCGATCATGATATTTTGACCATACCCAGATTTTAACGGATCTTTACGTTTTGAGGCCACCTGAATCCATTTATACCATTTTGTGTGTGTGTGTGTGAACACGATAGCGTCTAAACGGCTAAACCGATTTAGATGAAATTTTATATACATATTTAGGGTAGCAAGGAGACGACCTGTATAGATTTTGGAGTTAATCGGACAACCGGAAGTGACAGTTGCTATAAGTGATGAACGTCATTACTAAACAAGATGGCAATAAAGTTTTACACATATATTTTCTATACGTTATAGTTTAATTTCGAATGATTAAAATTTTTAAAAACTTTTGCCATTGTTGCCAGATTTATCAAAAAGCTTTTTTTTTCATATTTTTCTTAAATAACCAAAATAATGCATTTTTATGAAAAATTACAGGATATGAAAGTTGTAGAACATAAAATTTTCTACACATTTTGTTTGAATTCCTCATAGTTTCGCCGCTAGAGGGCGCGAAAAAAATTTATATAGACATTTTTGTGACTTTTTTAGATTTTAAGACGAAATTATGGATTTTTATGAAAAATTACATGGGATCAAAATTATAGAACATAAAATTTTCTATAAATTTTGTCTTGACTATTTTTTCAAGTTGCGCATAGTTTCGCCGCTAGTTTTTATTTTAATTTTTATCTTTATTAAATTATTATTTTTCAGTTAAATTTTTATATTAAAAACTTAAAAAAAATATCTTTAAATTTGTAATAATTAATTTTATAATTATAATTTTTTTCAAAATTTTATTACAAATTATTTTGGAATTTTTAAAAAATTGGCAAGAAATTTAAGATTATATTACGATTTTAAACTAAATTGAGTAACTTCTAAAATATTAAAGTTATTGAAATGTGATTTTCACCATTCGAAATATAATATAAAACTCTAAATTTTAAATGTATTTTAGTTTCTTAAAATTTAGAATTGTAATTATTATAGCCAAAATTAAGAATTTTTTTAATTTTTTTTGTAATTTCGTTTTATCAATAAGTATAAAATAAATGAAAAAAGTAAATAGCATATCCGAAAAGGATCCAAAAGTACTATGTGTGTAAATTATTTCATAATTTTAACATAGTATTTGTAAAAGTTATAGCAAAAAATGAAAAATGATCAAACAATTCAATGAATTTTTGAAAAAAAATTTGATTTTTTTTAATTTTTTTAAACTAATTTTATTAATGCATTTTGATCCAAAAACCTAAAAAAAAGGTCTGTTTCCCATTTTGAATAAAATTGAGTGAGATATTAATTATTTATTGATTTTAAAATTATTCAAAAATAGGTTTTATTTGTTTTAAGGTTAAAATTAATATTAAAAATTTAAAAAAAATTACCCTTAAATTTGTAGTAAAAAACTCTATAATTGTGATTTTTTTCAAAATTTCATTCAAAAAATTGTAGAATTCCTAATTTTTTTTTTTAAATTTAATATAAGTTTAAAAGAAATTGAATAACTTTAAAAATATTAAAGATATTAAAATGGGATTTATACCATTCGATAGGCAATATAATTAATGTATTTTAATGCAGAAAAACTAAAATAATCGATCAAACAATGACTTTACTAGGAGTGTTCGGAAAGTTGGGTAGGATTACCCCCTCATTTTTTTTATTTTAAGTTAATTCGAGAGGTTTTGTTATTTAAAAACGATCAAAAAAAATTTGAGGGCGAAATATTAATATTTACGTCCACTGTAAAATTCAGTAGATTTTTCAGTTTTGAATTTAAAACTATATTGCAGAAAAAATATTTTGTATCATCCAAACGTGACAGGTGATTCGCTTAAATAATAAGTTTGAACAAATGTAAGTATGAGCTCTAGTAGCAGCGTGGAATAGTGCTTGTTAGTGGTGCGATAAGTCCGGGTATCGAATCCCGCACACAGCATATCTTTTTTTTTTGTTTTTTTTTATCGTTATATTTTACTGTAAAATCTCGCCGATCGTTGATTTTAAAATGCTTATAGGGGACGTAAATATTAATATTTTACGTTCAATTTTTTTTGATCGTTTTTAAATAACAAAATCTCTCGATTTCAGTTAAAAAACAAAAATGTCGAACCTACCTATTGGATTATTTATACAGTGCGGTGGAATAAGTGTTACCCCCCCCTATTAACTACTCTATTTTTATATCTTAAGAAAAAAGCTCAAACAGGTCAATTTTTATATTAAACGTAGTATGTTATGACATAAAAGTTTCGAACCTGACATAATCCCTCTTCATGGGGGTGTCACCCCTTCGATTTTTTTAAATGAGAAAAGCATCATGCGATACCTCATTTGAAACCTATTGAAACACTGATTTCAAAAATGTTTTTGCCTTTTTTTGTTGCTTTTTTACACCTTTTTTTGTTGCTTTTTTAAAACTTTTTTTGCCTTTTTTGCCATTTTTGCTTTTTTTGCCTCTCTTTAGTATGGCTTTATTTTAGCTTTATTTTGTTTTTTGGTTTTTTGCCTCTTTTCCTTTTTTTTTGCCTTTTTATGCCTTTTCGCCCGGTTTTAAATTTTTTTTTACTTTTTTGTCCTTTTTGTCTTTTTTGTTGCTTTTCTACCTTTTTTGTCGCTTTTTTACCCCTTTTTTGCCAATTTTTGAATTTTTTTACCATTTGGCTTTTATTTTTTTATTATTTTGGTTTTTTTTTACTATTTTGATGTTTTTTGCCCTTTTACCCCTATTTTGACTTTTTTGGACACTTAATTTTGTTTTTACCCTTTTTTCCGTTCTTTGACCTTTTTGTCCTTTTTAAAATTTTTTTAGATTAACTTTTTGTTGCTTTTTTACCCATTTTTTGCCTTTTTTTGTCTTTTTTGCGTCTTTTTTTAATTTTTTTGGCGTATTTTAGTTATTTCCCTTTATTTCATATATTTGTTAGGACTTTCTTTAAACTTTTTTTTTGCCTTTATTTTTCGTCTATTCTGCTTTTTTTTTAACTTTTTTGTATGTTATTTTTTCTTTTTTTGGCGTATTTTCCTTTTTCCCTTTACTTTGTCTTATTTGGCCTTTTTTTTGACTTTTTGCTGATTTTTATCCCTTTCCCTTGTTTTTGGCAATTTTTGCCTTTATTTTTCCTCTATTTTGCCTTTTTTTATTTTTTTTTTTAACTTTTTTGCCGTATTTTGTTTTTAGTTTTTGACCCTTTTTTGCTTTTATTGCTTCTATTTTGCCTTTTTGTTATTGCTTTTTTATCTTTTTTGTTGTTTTTTTATCCATTTTTGCCACTTTTTTGCTTTTTTAAAACTTGCTTTTTTTTTGGCGTATTTTGCATTTTTTCTCTTTACTTTGTCTTATTTGACATTTTGTTTTTGACTTTTTGTTATTTTTCCCCCCTTTTTCTTTTTTGTTTGTCCAGTTTTTTTTGCATTTTTTGCTTTTTTTTCTTTTTTTTTATTATAGTTTTAATATATGCTGAAATTTAGCAATTCTTTATCATTTATAAAAATTTTTTTGCCATTTTTTGAAATAATTCATTAGCTTGTTGGTATTTATAATTTAAATTTGAAGATGTAATCATGAAATTTTCGATGTTACGCCCCTGGATTCTGTATATCTTTATCTCATTAATCTTGAATCTAATCATAGGTATCAAACGGAAATAGAGCGACAATAAATTATAGAATTTTTAAAATTAAGATTATACTTAATAACTTTTGCTTGTTAACATTATTTTAACGATGATAAGTATTAGATTCAATCGCTGGGAGGTCTATATAGGTATTTACATTTCATGATTTATACGACTGGCTTTCAAGAGTTTCTAAATGACTAAGCAAATGCATACAAATGTTTACTTATTATTATTTGTACTGTAAGAAATCTCGTATATAAGTATAAAATAATAACCAAATTATTATATACCGGTCCTGTTCTTAATACTTACTGAAAGTCAGCAATATTCGATTACAGTTCTCTAGCCAAGCATAAAATTAAAACCTATTGTCATGAGAAAATACGTACTTGTATTTTTTCTGCTCCACTTCTTTACTAAACCATCGAAATTCTTTTCACCATCTTAGAAAATGTCTGATTCTACTTAGTGGGAAGGTTTTTACATTCTTCACATTTTTAATGTGGGAAGCGCATTAAATTTATTAGTTTTTTATCCAGTATGACTTTGTTTAAACTAATTCACCTCCAGGAAATAAATATGGATCTTTAAATATTTATTTTCGAACCGGCGGGTGTAAACTAAGATCAAAGACAAAGAAGTCAAAAATAAATTAAAAAATTTTCAAAACCTAGTGGTTATGTATCAAACAAAAAAAATAACCAGAATAAATTTTATAAAATGTTTCTGTTACACTACCAAACAATTTTTGTAATAAGTATTAATATGTAAATTTTTGTATAAATGTTTTGTAATATAATAATTGTAATTTTTAAAAATGTAATAAATAAAAACATTTTGAAATATTTCATGTTTTCTTTTAGTTTTTAAATATAGTTTTCGGCAAATAATAATAACAATAAATATAATAGGAGTAATAAAAATTATAAGAATAATAAAAATAATAAGAATAAAAATAATAATAATAATAATCATACTAATAATAATAGTATAATTTAACGTGTGATTAAAAAAAAATAAATTTGCAAATCTAAATTTCAGTTTTTTTAATCACACCTTCAAATGCAAAAGATAAAAGATTCTTAATATTTTAATATAGTTTTTAATTAAACAAAATAACTTAGATAATTTTAGATTTTAATAAATAATTTTTTGTTTAACCCCTGTAACAAGAAAACTATCGATACTATTAAAACGTGTTAAATGTTGATAGAAAGAGAAAAAAATATTCTATATAAGTGAATTTTTTTTAAATTTTAGATAAAAAATTGTGGTTGTGAAAATAGGGAGAGACCATAATTATATTTTTCCTCATTTTGGTCTCTCCCTTTTCTCAAGGTCACAATTTTTGCTTAAAAATTTTGAAAAAATTCCCATTTATAGAATTTTTTATTCTTTTTTTAATGGTATTAAATGGATTTTAATATATTTTTTAATTAAAAAAATAACTTAAGATAATTGTAGATTTTAATAAATAATTTTTTGTTTAACCCCTGTAACAAGAAAACTATCGATACTATTAAAACGTGTTAAATGTTGATAGAAAGAGAAAAAAATATTCTATATTAGTGAATTTTTTCAAAATTTTAGATAAAAAATTGTGGTTGTGAAAATAGGGAGAGACCATAACTATATTTTTCCTCTATTTGGTCTCTCCCTTTTCTCAAGGTCACAATTTTTGCTTAAAAATTTTGAAAAAATTCCCATTGATAGAATTTTTTATTCTTTTTTTAATGGTATTAAATAGATTTTAATATAGTTTTTAATTAAACAAAATAACTTAGATAATTGTAGATTTTAATAAATAATTTTTTGTTTAACCCCTGTAACAAGAAAACTATCGATACTATTAAAACGTGTTAAATTTTGATAGAAAGAGAAAAAAAATATTCTATATAAGTGAATTTTTTCAAAATTTTAGATTAAAAATTGTGGTTGTGAAAATAGGGAGAGACCATAACTATATTTTTTTCTCATTTTGGTCTCTCCCTTTTCTTAAGGTCACAATTTTTGCTTAAAAATTTTGAAAAAATTCCCATTTATAGAATTTTTTATTCTTTTTTAAATGGTATTAAATAGATTTTAATATAATTTTTAATTAAACAAAATAACTTAGATAATTGTAGAATTGAATAAATAATTTTTTGTTTAATAACAAGGAAAATAGTAAAAACTAGGGTAAAATAGTAAAAACAGTGAAATTTGTAAAAAAATGTGAAAAAAATACAGAGAAACATTGGAAAAAATGGGGAAATTTGGGAAAAATTGGAAATAAGTGGGAAAATAAGAAAAAATTGGAAAAAAGTATGGAAAAATGGGAAAATTAGAGAATAAATATAGAAAAATTGGAAAATAGTCAAAAATAGGGAAATTATTGAAAAATAAGAAAAAAGGAGGGCAATAGGACAAAATACGGAAAAGTAAGGACAAATAGGGAAAAACAACAAAAATAAAGAATACAGGAAAATTAATGGCACAAGGTAAAAAATAGAACTATAGTGGAAAAAAAGGAAAAATAGAGAAAACTTAAGAACAAATAATGAACATTTTAAAAAAATAGTGAAAAAATTGAGCAAAATAGGGAAAAATAAGGCAAAATAAGGAAAAATAGGGAAAAATGAAAATGGGAAAAAACATGGAAAAATAGGGAAATTAAACAATAAATAGGGAAACAAATGGGAAAGCATTGAAAAATAAGGAAAATTGGTGAAAAATAGGGATAGTATGAAAAATGAGAACAAATTGGATAAAATAATCGAAAACAGGAAAAAATAGAAACTGAAAAAGTGGGGAAAAAAGCGAAAAATAGAGAAAATCGGGGAAAAATATTAACATTTGCGAAAAATATGGAAAATTAGAAAAACATGGAAAAAATGTAAAAATAAGAAAAAAAATTGAAAAAGATAGATAAAACAGGGAAATTAGAGGTAGATATAGAAAAATCAGGAAAAATAGGGAAATTTTTGACAAAATTGTAAAAATAGGAAAAAGATGGATAATAATAGGGACAAATATGGAAAAACAGGAAAAAATAATGAAGAACAGGAAGAAATACGACAAAACAAGTAAAGCTCGGTCGGCTACGTACTAAAGAAACTCCGTACCGTACCAAAGCACGGGTATTCAGCTAGTTTGTACATAAATCTTTTATGCGCGAATTAGCAACGCACTATATCGATTTTTGTTACTTTATATACACTTTTTTTTAATCATTATTTACGTTTTAAAATACGCCAGAAAGTTTTAATTTTAATACTATCAAAATATTTCGTATAAATCACTTAAGTATGTTCTTGTAGATTTTTTGTTCACTTTTAATGTCTAACTTACACTCGAATTTAGACGATAATTTCACTACCGTCTGATGGATTTTTCACAAAAGCAGTCGCGTACGCGCACTTTACGACGAATTATCCAACATAATTCGCGTTTTCTAAGTTTTCTAAGTCTTCTAAGTCGAATTATACCGGTATAATTAATAATTAATAGTGGTTAAAGCGTCTAAATTATTCTTTGAAAATAAGAATGGCATTTATAAAATATGAAGCAGTTTTTCGTGACCGACTTGGTTCAGTCTGGTTATCTAAAGGAAGGGTATAATAATAGTGCGAATCCGCTATTTGCGAGACCCACTACGTTCCACCAAGAGAAAGCTACTAACTGTTTATTTTGATTAAGACGTCATAAAAAAATATCATACAGTGCCGAAGATAAAAATAATATAATTGAGTGGACATTCAAAACAAAAAAAGCTCGGGATATTGCGATATCTCAAAAACAAACTCTGTTAAGACCAGGAATAGAATAGAAATATACATCCATATACTGAAGTAAGGTTAAGGTTAAGAAAAAAAAACGGGGATAAATTGACAGATGTCAAATACATTGTTAAATGAAGCGGAACAATCCAACGTTGCCATTTTGTCATATAATATAGTCAGGTGTTGCAAAAAATAGAACCATATAAATATAAAATACAGCATAGTTAAATATAAATAATTTGTACAAAAAAAAAACACACACACATACATAAAATATAGACATTTTCCACAAATTATTAACTATTTATTAATTTTAAAATACAAGACCATTAAATTGTACAACGATTATTAAATAAGATAATAAAGTAGAAATCATCACTGGTAATAATCTTCTGTTTAATTTAAAAAAACCAGCGACGCTAATGCAGGGTCGCAATTCTTTAATGAAATCAGTTAGTAAAACTAATTGCTCTGACATTAACGGATCGTCAATTTGGCGCTTTAAAGTATAACATAGTCGAAGTAAATTTTCACCGTCTTTTTCGATTTTATCACCAGATAAACTCAAAACGATGGAAAATATCTAAAAACAAAAGTTATCAATGTCAATAAATTCTACGAAATATACATTGATTTAAAATTTTTTAGCTGTAATCATAAAGAGAATATTATATTTATTATTAATATTAAACATTAACAAAATATAATATTAATAATAAATAACTGCTGTTTGGCTTTTATTAAAAAATTAAAATGATGTACGCCACTGGCAAAAGTAAGCAAATTTATTTTTCTATAGGCAAAAATTAGGTTTCAATTTTAAATGCAACACCCTGTATCTAATTAGTAAATTATATTCTATATATATTTTTTTTTACTATTTTACTATTCGTCTAAAACATTTTTCTGAATTATCTGAAAAATATGATGTTGCCAAACCTAATGATGGTGATAATAATAATAATAATTTCAAAAAATTCAAAGTTACTGAAAAATTAAAAATACACATTTTATTACAAGAATTTTGTCCAATAATTTCCTAATGATTATTCTCCAGATTTTTAAAAGGAACTTTTCAAAGATTTTTAAAAAGAACTTTTCAAGGATTTTTTAAGAATTTTTTAATGAATTTTTAAGACTTTTTGAAAAATTTTATTTAAGATTTTTTTTAAAGATTTTTTCAAGGATGTTTTAATAAATGAGTTTTTAAGAATTTTTCAAAGATTTTTTAAAAACAATTTCAAGGATTTTTCATTTTAAGGATTTTTTAAAGGTTTTTTCAAGATGTTTTTCAAGGATTCTTCATTCCTAAGTTTTTCAAGTTTATCGATATTGAAAGGATTTTAAAAAGATTTTTTAGCAAATAAATTTTTAAGGTTTTTTTAGATTTTTTTAAGGATTTTT
Organism: Neocrepidodera transversa; assembly: GCA_963243735.1. NCBI lineage: Eukaryota > Metazoa > Arthropoda > Insecta > Coleoptera > Chrysomelidae > Neocrepidodera > Neocrepidodera transversa. Next base: position 3,138,739 of record OY725347.1, on the reverse strand, counting down.
CAATAAATGATTTTTTAAGGATTTTTCAAAGCTTGTTTTAAGATTTTTTCAAGGATTTTTCAAAAAATGAATTTTTAAGGACTTTTTAAAGATTTTTTCAAGATGTTTTTCAAGGATTTTTCATTCCTGAGTTTTTCAAGAAAGTTTATGGATTTTGTAAGGATTTTACAAAGAATTTTTAGCAAATGAATTTTTAAAGTTTATTTTAAGACTTTTTTGAAGAATTTTTTAATAAATTATTTTTTTTACGATTTTTCAAAGATTTTTCAATACATGATTTTTTCAAGGATTTTTCAAAAAATTAAATTTTAAGGACTCTTCAAAGATTTTTTTTAAATAAATTGGAAGGATTTTTCATTTTAAGGATATTTTTAAAGATTTTTTTCAAGATTTTTTTTCAAGGATTTTTCATTCCTGAGTCTTTCAAGAAAGTTTATCGATATTGAAAGGATTTTAAAAAGATTTTTTAGCAAATGAATATTTTTTTTTAAAGATTTTTTCAAAAATTTTATAATAAATGATTTTTTAAGGATTTTTCAAAGCTTTTTTTAAAATTTTTTCAAGTTTTTTCAAAAAATGAATTTTTAAGGACATTACAAAGATTTTTTTTTTAAATTTCAAGGATTTTTCATTTTAAGGATTGTTAAAAGACTTTTTCAAGAAATAATTCTTTCTTGAGTTTTTCAAGAAAGTTTGTTAATTTTGCAAGGATTTTACAATGATTTTTCAACAAATGAATTTTTAACGATTTTTCAAAGAATTTTCAAAGCTTTTTTAAGATTTTTTCAAGGATTTTTCAGTCTTGAGTTTTTTAAGAAAATTTTGTGGATTTTGCAAGATTTTTCAATAAATCTTAACTCTTAGAGGATTTTTTTTATGGTTTAAATAGACTTTTATAATGATTTTTAAAGTGTAGTTAAAGAATTTTTTAAGGGTTTTCAAGCAATTTTCAAGGACTTTATAAGATTTTTTTAAGGCTTCGTATTATTGTCTTTTTTACTATTTAATAATTTAATAATAATAATTCTTTAAGAATTTTTTAAGATTTTTTTTTTTTTATTAATTATTTAATGATAGTTTAAGATTCTTTTAAAGTTTTTTAAACAACTTTCTAATGATTTTGCAAGGATTATTGAAGGACATCTTATAGATTTTTCAATTTTTAAGGATTTTTCAATGATATTTAAGAAAAAAAAAAAATTTCAAAAATTTCCCATAAAATTTTCAAGAATTTTTTAGGGATCATTTAAGGATATTGTATTACAGATTTTTTTCAAGAAATTTTCAATTTTTAAGGATTTTTAACAATTTTTGCAAAGATTTTCCAAGAAATTTTCAGAGATTATTTAATGATTTTTAAGGGCCTTTAGCTCCAAGACTTTTTAAAAGATTTCCCATAAGATTTTCAATAATTTTTTAGGAATTATTTATTACACATTTTTTAAAGAAAATTTCAAGGATTTTTCAATGGTCTTTTAGCTTAAAAATGTTTTCAAAGACTTTCCAATAATTTTTTAGGGATTATTTTAGGATTTTTAAGGATCTTTAGCTTCAAGGATTTTTAAAAGATTTTCCATAAGATTTTCAAGAATTTTTTAGGGATTATTTAAGGATATTTTATTACACATTTTTTACCGATATTTTCAATTTTTAAGAATCTTTAAGCTTGAAGAATTTTTCAGGAATTATTTAAGGATAAATTAAAGATTTTTCAGGAAATTTTCAATTTTTAAGGATTTTTAACAATGTTTTCAAAGATTTTCCAATAGATTTTCAGGGACTATTTTAGGATGTTTAAGGACCTTTACTTAAGAATTTTTACAAGATTTCCCATAAGATTTTCAAGAATTTTTTAGGGATTATTTAAGGATATTTTATTACACATTTTTTACAGATATTTTCAATTTTTAAGGATTTTTCAAGAATCTTTAAGCTTCAAATTTTTTTCCCAGGAATCCTAAGAGATTTTCAAGAATTTTTCAGCGATTATTTAAGGATAAATTAAAGATTTTTCAGGAAATTTTCAATTTTTAAGGATTTTTAACAATGTTTTCAAAGATTTTCCAATAGATTTTCAGGGACTATTTTAGGATGTTTAAGGACCTTTACTTAAGAATTTTTACAAGATTTCCCATAAGATTTTCAAGAATTTTTTAGGGATTATTTAAGGATATTTTATTACACATTTTTTACAGATATTTTCAATTTTTAAGGATTTTTCAAGAATCTTTAAGCTTCAAATTTTTTTCCCAGGAATCCTAAGAGATTTTCAAGAATTTTTCAGCGATTATTTAAGGATAAATTAAAGATTTTTCAGGAAATTTTCAATTTTTAAGGATTTTAACAATTTTTGCAAAGATTTTCCAATAGATTTTCAGTGACTATTTTAGGATGTTTAAGGACCTTTACTTCAAGAATTTTTACAAGATTTCCCATAAGATTTTCAAGAATTTATTAGGGATTATTTAAGGATATTTTATTACACATTTTTGAAAGAAATTTTCAAATTTTAAGAATCTTTAAGCTTCAAGAATTTTTCAGGAATTATTTAAGGATAATTTATAGATTTTTCAAGAAATTTTCAATTTTTAAGTATTTTTCAAAGCTTCAAAGTTTTTTCAAATAATTTCCTAACATATTTTCAAAAATTTTTAATTTCCCAACAGATTTTGAAGAACTTTTTTTTAGGGATTTTTCAAGGATCAAAGCTTCAAAATTTTTTCAAATATTTCCCAAACGGTTTTCAAGAATTTTTCAAAGATTTCCTTAAAAGATTTTCAAGAATTTTTTATGAAGCTTTCGTAGGTATTTTTTAATAAATTTTCAATATTTAATGATTTTCCAAGGATCTCACGATTCCAAAGATTTCCTAAAAGCTGTTCAAGAATTTTTCAAAAATATCTTAAGAAATTTAATGATATTTTATCGATTTTTCAAGAAATTTAAATTTTTTAAGTTTTTTTTAAGGATCTAAGCTTCAAAATTTTTTTAAATATTTCCAAAACGGTTTTCAAGAATTTATCAAAGATTTCCTAAGATATTTTCAAGAATTTTTTATGAAGATTTCATAGGTTTTTTAATGAATTTTCAATATTTAATGATTTTTTAAGGATCTACGATTCAAAAAAATTTCAAAGATTTAGTAAAAGATTATCAAGAATTTTTCAAAGATATCTTAAGAGATTTAAGGATGTTTTATTGATTTTTCAAGAAATTTTCATTTTTTAAGCATTTTTCAAAACTTAAAAATTTTTTCAAATAATTTCCCAAGATACTTTCAATTTCCCAACAGATTTTCAAGAATGTTTTTAAGGACTTTTCAAGGATCTAAGCTTCACAAAAGTTTCAAAGATTTCCTGAACGGTTTTCAAGAATTTTTTATGAAGATTTCATAGGTTTTTTAATAAATTTTCAATTTTTAATGATTTTTCAAGGATCTCAGCTTCAAAAAATTTTCAATGATTTTCTATAAGATTTTTTCAATGATATCTTAAGAGGTTTAAGGATATTTTATTGATTTTCAAGAAATTTTCATTTTTTAAGGATCTTTAAGCTTCAAAAAAAATTCAAAAATTTCGCAAGAGATTTTCAAGATTTCTTCAGGGATTATTTAAAGATATTTTATAGGTTTTTAAAGAAAATTTCCATTTTTCAGAATTTTTCAAAAAAAAATATATTTTTTGGTATGAAAACCAAATTTTTACCATAAAACACAAAATTTAAAAAAATCTATTGTAAAAGTAAGTAAGATTCAAGTCTTAGTTAGCATTTCATATGTGACTGACTATAAATGATTCATTGATGATTTTTTTAATTTTTTTTTTGATTTTATATTAAATTATATTATCAAAATAAATGAAAAAAATAATTTTAAAGATTTCGATACGAAGAAAAAGATTCAACTTGACACCGAGGACGAAATTTTTAGTTGCCAATAAAATTTTGGTCTGCAACCAGATATTAAAACAGATTTAGAACTAAAAAACTTTAGACATCTCAAAAAAAAGTATTTCGGACTATGGGACCGTTGGTGGAAGTATAAATAAAATATTACTTACACAAATAGGTACAATAAGCATTAAAACCATTTTTACGCATTCTGCTATCACATTTACTTCAACAGGAGTATATTTTACAAAATTTATTATAGAATTAAAAATATGTAAAGTATTAATAAAATTAATAAAATAAGTTATTAATACTAAAGTACCGCAAATTTGTTCCAATTCCCGTAAAATCAAGAATATATGTTTGTATAGAAATTTGCTTTCGTTAAGTTTATTTAAAAATATTTTTCTTGTTAAGTTTTTATTTAAAAACGCATCTTCTAATAATTTGTGGATATATTTTATCCTTTTAGAAATGATATAGTTGGTTTCTTTTAAAAAAATTAGAATAATGAACATTTGTAGAAAAAACAGCTCCCATTTAAGAATAGTTAATAGAACAATTAAATCAAAATAAGGATTCTGAATAAACATTCCATATACAATTCCAATATTAATGAGCAAAATTGACATAAATTGGCGCATTGCAACCAAATAACTAAAATTTATCTTTGGAGGATTTTGTTCCAAAATTAGAATATATTTAAAAAAGTTTTTAAAATTTTCTTTATGATTCAACATTTCATAAAAAGAAATAAAACTGTAGGACATATTAGTAAAGTGAGCTAAACAACTAAAAATATTTAAAGACGATGTTACATCTTTTACAATTAAAAAGATTTCTATAATATAAAATATTAAAAAACCGATGTTATATATAAAGTTTCTTTCACTTGAAAATACACCCAAAATTACACCAATTTGATAGAAAATTTTTAATAATAAAGTATCTGGTTTTATCTTATAACCGGACAACATGGTTTTAATTTTAAATTAAAATGAATGCAATGAAATTATTTTAGTATCTAAGGTAAAAGAATGTATACATACATTCAGTATTTATTGATTTAGGTAACTAACAAATTAAATAAAAAATACTTACACAAATGGGTAGAATAACATAACACCCTGTATCTAATTAGTAAATTACAATCGACTTTATATTATTAGATAAAAAAAAATTTTACTATTTAATTAATCATCAGAAAATTAACGAATATGTTTTTGAAGACGAAATTTCAAAAAAAATTGCAAAATTTCAAATTTTCAAAATTTCAAATTTTCAAAATTTCAAAATTTTCAAAATTTTCAAAATTTCAAAATTAATTGAAACGAAGATGAAAAATGCTTTCAGGCCAAGAGAAAATCTATTTCAAGATTTTTTTTAAGAATAATTTTCTCAGGATTTCCAATGATTTTTAAAAGAAAGGATTTTTTAAGAATTTTTTAAGGATTTTTCATCCTTGAGTTTTTTAAGAAAGTTGGTTTATTTTGCAAGGATTTTTTTAAACATTTTTTCAAGGATTTTTTAAGAAATGAATTTTTAAGGATTTTACAGATTTTTTTAAGTTTTTTTCAAGGATTTTTCATTCTTATGTATTTAAGAAAGTTTGTGGATTTTGAAAGAATTTTACAAAGATTTTTCAACAAATGAGTTTTCAAGGATTTTTCAAAAATGATTTTTTGAGAATTTTTCAAAGATTTTAAAGATTTTTTCAAGAAATGAATTTTTAAGGATTTTACAAAGATTTTTTGACGATTTTTTTCAAGGATTTTTCATTCCTGAGTTTTTCAGGAAAGTTGATTGATATTGAAATAATTTTATAAAGATTTTTTTAACAAATGAATTTTTAAGGTTTTTTTAAGATTTTTTCAAGGATTTTTCAATAAATGATTTTTTACGGATTTTTCAAAGCTTTTTATAAGATTTTTTCAAGGATTTTTCAGAAAATATATTTTTAAGGACTTTTCAAAGATTTTTTAATAATAATTTCAAGGATTTTTAATTTTAAGGATGTTTTCAAGATTTTTTCAAGAATTTTTTCAAGGATTTTTCATTCCTGAGTTTTTCAGGAAAGTTGATCGATATTGAAATAATTTTACAAAGATTTTTTTAACAAATGAATTTTTAAGGTTTTTTAAAGATTTTTTCAAGGATTTTTCAATAAATGATTTTTTACGGATTTTTCAAAGCTTTTTATAAGATTTTTTCGAGGATTTTTCAAAATTTTTTTCATTCATTCTTGAGTTTTTCAAGAATGTTGGTGAATTTTGCAAGGATTTTATAACGATTTTAAAGATTTTTCAAAAAATGAATTTTTAAGGATTTTACAAATATTTTTTGACGATTTTTTTAAGGATTTTTCATTCTTGAGTTTTTTTAAGAAAGATTGTGGATTTTGCAAGGATTTTACAAAGATTTTTCAACAACTAAATTTTTTAAGGATTTTTCAAATATTTTTTTAAAATTTTTTCAATAATTTTTCAAAAAATAAATTTTTAAGTATTTTTCAAAGATTTTTTTTTAGATTTTTCAAGAATTTTTCAATAAATTAATTTTCAAGGATTTTACAAGATTTTTTAAAGATTTTTCCAACGATTTTTCATTCTTGAGATTTTCAAGAAAGTTGGATTTTGCCAGTATTCAACAAAGATTTTTCAAAAAATAAATTTTTAAGGATTTTTCAACTTAATTTTTAAGAATTTTTCAAAAAATGAATTTTTAAGGATTTTTCAAAGATTTTTTTAAATAATTTCAAGAATTTTTCATTCAAGAAAGTTTGTGGATTTTGCAAGGATTTAACAAGGATTTTTCAAAAAATGAATTTTTAAGGATTTTTCAAAGATTTTTTTAAAGATTTTTCAAGGATTTAAAAAAAATGATTTTTTAAGGATTTTTTAAAATAATTTCAAGGATTTTTTATTCAAGAAAGTTTGTGGATTTTGCAAGGATTTAACAAGGATTTAAAAAAAATGAATTTTTAAGGATTTTTCAAATATTTTTTAAAAAAAGTTCAAGAATTTTTCATTCAAGAAAGTTTGTGGATTTTGCAAGGATTTAACAAGGATTTTAAAAAAATGAATTTTTAAGGATTTTTCAAAGATTTTTTCAAGGATTTTTAAAAAAATGATTTTTTAAGGATTTTTCAAATATTTTTTAAAAAAAGTTCAAGAATTTTTCATTCAAGAAAGTTTGTGGATTTTACAAGGATTTTCAAGGATTTTTCAAAGATATGAATTTTAAGGATTTTTCAAAGGTTTTTTCAGATTTTTTCAAGGATTTTTAACAAATAAATTTTTAAGGATTTTACAATAATTTTTCATTCATGACTTTTTCAAGAATTTTTCATTAAATGCATTTTTAAGGATTTTACAAAGATTTTACAAGGATTTTTCATTCAAGAAAGTTTGTGGATTTTGCAAGGATTTTTCAACAAAAGAATTTTTAAAGATTTTTCCAAGATTATTTTTCAGTTTTTTAAGGATTTTTCAAAAAATGAATTTTTTAGGATTTTTCAGTTTTTTAAAGATTTTTTTAAGAATTTTTAAGGATTTTACAAAAAAAATTTTAAGATTCTTTCAAGGATTTTTCATTCTTGAGTTTACAAGAATTTTTAAAGGGTTTAAGGTTTTTTAAGGTTTCTTTTAAAGATTTTTTAATATTTTTTAAAAGTCTTTTTAAGGCTTTTGAAGGGTTTTTAAAGGTTTTTAAAGATTTTTAAAGGTTTTTTAAAGGTTTTTTTTAATGTTTTTAAGGGCTTTTTAATTTTTAGATTTTTGTTTTTTGTTTAGGTTTTTTAAGTTTTTTTTAAGGTTTTAAGGTTTTTTTAACTTTTATTTTAAGTTTTTTTAGGTTTCTTTTTTGGTATTTTATGGTTTTTTAAGGGGGTTTTGAGGTTTTTTTTAGATTTTTTAAGGTTCATTATAAACTTTTTTTAAGATTTTTTAGGATTTTTAAAAAGGTTTTTTAAGATTTTTTAAACATAATGTTTAAGGATTTTTCAGAGTTTTTTAAAGATTTTTTAAGAATTTTTCAACACGTGAATTTTTAAGGATTTTACAAAAAAAAATTTAAGATTCTTTAAAGGATTTTTCATTCTTGAGTTTACAAGAATTTTTAAAGGGTTTTAAGGGTTTTTAAGGTTTCTCTTAAATGCTTTTTAAAAGTCATTTTTAAGGCTCTCGAAGGGTTTTTTAAAGGTTTTAAAGGTTTTTAAAGATTTTTAAAGGGTTTTTTAATGTTTTTAAGGGCTTTTTAAAGATTTTTAGATTTTTGTTTTTTATTTAAGTTTTTTTTAAGGTTTTAAGGTTTTTTAACTTTTATTTTAAAGTTTTTTGAGGTTTCTTTTTTAGGTATTTTATGGTTTTTTAACGGGTTTTTGAGGTTTTTTTTAGATTTTTTAAGATTCATTATAAACTTTTTTAAGATTTTTAAAAAGATTTTTTAAGGTTTTTTAAACATTTTTCAACAAAATAAAGGATTTTTAAACAAATTAAGGATTTTTCAACAAATTAATTTTTAAAAATTTTTCAAATTAATTTTTAAGGATTTTTTAAGTTTTTCCAAGGATTTTTCAACAAATGAATTTTTAAGGATTTTTTAAGATTTTTTCCGGGATTTTTCAACAAATTAATTTTTAAGGATTTTTCAACAAATTAATTTTTAAGGATTTTTAAAGATTTTTTCATTCTTGACTTTTTCAAGAAATTTTTGTGCATTTTGCAAGGATTTTACAAACATTTTTCAAAAAATGAATTTTTAAGGATTTTTCAAAGTGTTTTCAATCTTGCAATGAAATTATTTTAGTATCTAAGGTGACGGAAAATATACAGTACGTACTTTGGATAAAACAAATTAAATAAAAATACTTACACAAATGGGTACAATAAGCATAATAACACTTTCTGCTGACTTAACTTGATTTTCCTCAGTACTAGGATTTTTTATAACGCCTATAAACCAATTTGATATATGTAACGTATTTATAAAAGTTATCAAAAATGTAACCCATATCAAATTTCCGCAAATCTGTTCGAATTCTTTCAAAATCAAAAATATATTTTTATATAAAAATTTAATTTTGTTGATTTTGTTTAAAAAATACCTTTTAGTTATTTTTGTTTTGAAACATGTTTCCTGTAGAAGTTCATAAATAAATTTTAATCGCTCAGAAAGAAAATTGTTAGTTTCTAGAATAAAAAGTAGAATAATAAACATTTGTAGGAAACACACTTCCCATTGCACTGAATTAAGAGCAAATATTATATTATATATATCAAAATTGTGAAATATACCATATGCAATAATAATATTCACATTTACAACAACCATCAATTTACGTATTGTTATTAAAATATTATTTTTAAATTTGGGACATTTTTCTTCTAAAATATGAATATATTTAAAATACTTATTTAAATTATTTTTATTTTTAAACTTTTCGTAAAAAGAAACCCAATTGTATAATAAATAAATAAATGCAGCGATACATCTTAAAATATCTCGTTCATTTTCTTCACCTGTAAGAAACGATTTTATATATATTAAAACCGCAATCGTTAAAATTACATAAACAATTATAATAATAATATTATATAATACTTCTATCCATTTATTTTTACTTGAAAAAACACCCAATGCTACACCAACATTTATATAGAATTTTAATAAAGCCATTTTTGTTTGTTCTATTGGAAGAAAATGAGTTAGAATCTAGGATAAATTGATGAAATTAATTTAAGTAATGTAAAGTGACCGATAATTATATTAATTGGTAATCAAATGATGGAATTACATACAAAACACTCATAATTAATTAATTGACTTATAGTTGATTCAATTTATAATTTGTCTATAAAAATACATGGTGTTTCATAGGTAAACCGACATACGTTATGATTTAAATATTATGGAACCGTTTTCGAAAAATTAAAATTTGGCAATTACCGTTAATTTCATTAATTTTTGACTTAATAAGGATCAGTCAGATGTGTCGTGCAGTCTTTATGTCTGTAGGCGATCGATCCATAGCGACATTCGACGCCAAAAAGTTATTATTTACAAAAACCTACGAACACTGAAGGACGATCGATCCTTTTATATTTCGGTATAAAAAATATTTCTTGGTGATTCTTTTAGTGCCTAACGGCTTATTATTGTATCGTTATTTATCGGTTATTAAATGGTCCATAACATTTTAATTGTTATGCTGTATAAAAAGATGGTCGTAGACCCTGCTATATATCCTATTGAGGTAATATCAAAAAAATAAGGACTAAAGTCAAATATGACGTGTGACATACTTCACAATAAAACATTAGAAAATAGAAAAAACAGGTAAAAATAGGAAACAATAGGAAAATGGGAAAAAAATAAGGAAGAAGTAGAAAAATTAGTAAAAAATTGTGAAAAATAGGGAAAAAACAGGAAAACATAGTATAAAATAGGAAAAATAAGAAAAATTAGAGAAAACCAGGGAAATGGTAAAAAACAGGAAATAATATGAAAATGGAAAAAATAGAGAAAATCTGGAAAAAAGGAATATAATTAGAAAAAGTAGAAAATATAAAGAAAAATAAGAAAAAGTAGTCAAAAGTTGAAAAAAAATATGGAAAAAAATGAAATAAGAGGGTAAATGGAAAAAAATAGAGAAATAAAAAAAATAGTAAAAAACTAAAATAAATCGTATCTAAGAATCCTAAAGTTGAAATTTTTATTTAAAAACCCAACATTGATAACTGGATAAATTTCACTGGAATATTATCCAGAAGATACAAAATAATTCATATTAATTAATAATATTAATCTTCCAGTTCATATTAATGTCTAATATTGCATATTTTAATATTTTATAATATAAAAATAGATTTATAATCAACCCAATATTATTCCGTCTCAGACTTTTTTCTGTCTACTTACATATTACAGTTAACAAAAACAAAATGTATAAGCGACTGTCGCTATGCAAACTTATCTTTCTCTTATATTATTCCATCATTATAAGAGACAAAAAAATATAGATATATTTCTTCCCGCCAAGACTCTGAATTCAAGGCTATGTACATACCACGTCACATGTCTCCTACCAATAAAAAACCACCAACCCTACTCTCCGTTAGAACTCAGAGCACAATCATTCTCTCGCATACCGACTGTGAAAGGATTCAGTCATGCATTCAATAGAGCAAAAAAGTTTCTTCAAATAAGTAAAGTTAACCGCACCCAAAAAGTTTTCTGAGTTTTCATAACAAGAAAAATGTAAATAGTTTTTACAGTGAGTGAAGTGATGAGTACTATTTTAATATTTATGTTTCGGTTTCATAATTTAAATTAATGTGCCACTTTATGATTTTTCTGTTCAAGTTCGTACTTGGAAAAAATGGAATAAAAATTACATTCCTAGTTCAAATACTGTTTTTATTTTAACATTCATATTGGTTTAACTTGTACCCAAGAAGTTTGGTCCTTCGAGAAAATCCAAGAATTTATTTAATCACGCTCGCAGTCTAGTGTTCTTTCAACAGTTATGAATACTAATATTCATAAATCGTTCAATAACATTCATGTTTAATGTTTACCAGAATACAGAATATACAAGATGTTCTAGAAATTACAATTTGAATATAATAGATTCACAAGTTCCATCGTTTGTAATACTAAAATGAGTACTTTGCCTCCCTAGGGGGGGAGTATGAGTTTCCTCCCTAGGAGGGGAGATATGTTTCCTCCCTAGGGGGAGGTATGAGTTTCCTCCCTAGGGGTGGGGGTGTGTACTTTCTATAGGGCTAGGAGGAAATATATCTTTTTATAAAAAGTTATTTTGAATACTACTTATCATAACAAATGGTTAGGAAGAGGAGGACATCATTCATTGCATCAATTTAACAATTTTTGGTTCCTCATATTTCAATACTCATTATTAGATATCTAATGAATTGTATAAAGATAATATTAGACAAGTCCGACTCTGTATTTTAAAATTCTAATCAAGCAATTTATGATCTATTATTAGTTTTGAACGTCATTAAACCGTTTAAATAATACAGGGTCATTTAATTTTAAACAAAAACTATAAATAAACATGTATCTTATTAATGGGGAGTTCAACTTGAAAAATTAGTCCATCATTTTTTGCATTATTTGAGAAAAAAATGAATTTCTTTTTATCAATCGTTTTTTCTGCTTTTTTTTCTTTAATTTAACATGAAAAAATTGATATTTAAAAATTACTGCATCTATGCAACTTGTAATGCACCTACGTCACTTATGTGCAATAGATGCAGCATAATATTAACGTGGGCCAGTTTCTCTAAATAAAATTGACGCTTTCAAACCAGTACAAACTACAACAGTGACAGTGAACTATGCAGTACGCAGACGCAGACGGGACCTTTCACTTAATCAGGAACGCTTGTGCCCAGAACTTATGTACCAAACAACAAATTATTACCTGATCTCGTTAAAATAGTCGTTTTTTTGATCTAACAGCGGAATCTAATATCTATTTATCTCTCTCGATTTTGAATGCGAATTCACAGTGGATAGGTCCAAGTTTTCATCTTTATCCAATTATCATATAATGGTTTTCTCCATCTTTGTCTGTATAAATGAGATTTAACATCTGTTGTTCATTCGTATTCTCTTCTTTACACATTTTCAGTTGACGATAACTTCATTGCACATAAGTGACGTCACGATCGTAATGGCGGCATATTCAAATAATTAGAAATTTGATTTTCTAAATTGATTTATTCAAAAATCTAGCTCAAATTACGGTAGATAATTAAACTCAATGGTTTTTATTTGATTAATTCTAACTGTTAATAAAAAGGTGAGGTTATATTTTTGTTGAACTCCCTATTGTGGTAGGATTATGAAGCACCCTGTATAAATTTCGAGAACTAAAAGAAAAATTGACCGTGGTAAATCATTTAATAATACAAAATTTAATATAAATTATAGTTATTAATAAACAATATAATTGTTGGTTATTCTTTCGATGTTGCTAATAATAACAATGAATCGAATTTCAAGGGCAAATAGACGTCGCTCAATAAACTTATATATATATTTGTCTAATCAAGAAAATTTACGGCATAAAAATTTTATTTACAATATCCCATTGTTTCAGATTGAATATGGTAAGGTCATGTAGCAATAAACTTTGTTTTATTACATGTTAAGTTGATAGTTATTAAAAAAAAAATAGAAACAATGTTTCATAATTACAAAATTAGTTTTTTGATGCTTAATTTTTCGATTAGTAAAAATTACACATTTTTTAATGGTTTATAATTTTAACATTTACTATATGATTTATCAAGTGTTTTTTTTTAATTTGATAACATTTATTTCCTATTACCCACTAGTTAATAGAGATTGTTTTTCTCTTTTGTTTTTAATAGAAATTTCAAACTTTCCCAAAAAAATTTCCACTCTCCGGAAAATCGCGAAAAACAATTTGTGCGGCTGACAGAAATTCCAAGAGCCCGAATGATGAAAAAAAATTCTTACAGAAGAATTTCGAGCTTTTTTCGAGATAATTTCTTGCGAAAACCGTTTTTCTAAAAAATAAAAAAATTACGGGACCCGAAAAACTCACAATACAGGTAGCGAAATTTCTCTGATCATAAACTAAAGTGTCTGGAATTTTTCGGTACATAAATTCTCGTCACGAATTTCCAACTGATTTCGAGCTTTTCCGAGCTGTTTTCCGGAAAACTCAAAAAAATTCTGGAAAATTAATTTTCTCAACTACGATTTGAGTGAATGGATAGAATCCACTACTGCCAGACATTTTACCTTTTTAGCCAATTACTTAACCTGGCGACCTCCCGGAGTGGGCCGTTTTCTTCCCTAGCTTCTTGTGGTTTAGGTTAGGTACAAGAGAACAAAAAAAAAACCTTAAAAAACATTAAAATCCCTAAAGTGTAAAATTCTTAAAAATGTTTTTGAAAATCCTTAAAAATTACAAAAATCCTTAAAAATTACAAAAATCCTTAAAAATTACAAAAATCCTTAAAAAACATAAAAATCCTTCAAAATCATTAAAAATTCCGAAAGAATTTTAAAAATCCTTAAAAATCTGAAGAAAATCTTAGAAATTCTAAAAAATACTTTAAATTACTTAAAAATCCTAAGCAATTCATAAAGATCCTAAAATAATCCTTAAAAAACATTAAAATCCCTAAAAATCGTTTAAAATGCCTAAAAAAGTTTTTGAAAATTCTTAAAAATCCCAAAAATCCTTAAAAATCATTAAAAATTCTTAAAATCTTTAAAAATTCCTTAAAATTTAAAATCCTTAAAAATCTTAAAAAAATCTTACGATTCTTAAAAATACTTTTTAAGGATTTTAATCTTAAAATATTCTAAAAAAAATCCTGAAAAATCCTTAAAAATCAGTAAAAACCCTTAAAAATACTTAAAATTACTTTAAAATCCTAAGAAATTCTTAAATATCCTAAAATAATCCTTAAAAAAACATTAAAACCCCTAAAAATAGTTTAAAATTCTTAAAAAAATTTTTGAAAATCTTTAAAATCCCAAAAATCATAAAAAATCCTTCAAAATCCTTAAAATCCGTTAATATTCTGAAAAAAATATAAAAACCTTAAAAATCTTAAGAAAACCTTATAAATCCTTAAAAATCTCTAAAAAACATTTAAAAATCTTAAGCAATTCATAAAGATCCTAAAATAATCCTTAAAAAACATTAAAATCCCTAAAAATAGTTTAAAATTCTTAAAAATCCTTAAAAGTACTTGAAAGTCCTTGAAAATCCCTTAAAATTCTGAAAAAAATTAAAAATCGTTAATAAGCTTAAGAAAATCATAGAAATTCTTAAAAATACTTTAAAATGCTTAAAAAATCCTGAAAACATTCTTAAAAATTACTAAAAACCGTTAAAAATACTTAAAAATCTTAAGCAATTCTTAAAGATATTAAATTAATCCTTAAAAATCATTAAAATCCATCAAAATAGTTTAAAATTCTTAAAAATCCTTAAAAGTACTTGAAAGTCCTTGAAAATCCTTAAACATCCCAAAAATCCTTAAAAATCATTAAAAATCTTTAAAAATCCCTTAAAATACTGAAAAAAATTAAAAAACGTTAAAAAGCTTAAGAAAATCATAGAAATTCTTAAAAATTCTTTAAAATCCTTAAAATTTCCTTAAAAAATCCTTAAAAAATCCTGAAAAAATTCTTAAAAATCACTAAAAACCGTTTAAAATTACTTAAAAATTTTAAGCAATTCTTAAAGATCCTAAAATAATCCTTAAAAAACATTAAAATCCATCAAAATGGTTTAAAATTCTTAAAAATCCTTAAAGTACTTGAAAGTCCTTGCAAATCCTTAAATTCCCAAAAATCCTTAAAAATCATTAAAAATCTTTAAAAATCCCTTAAAATTCTGAAAAAAATTAAAAATCGTTAATAAGCTTAAGAAAATCATAGAAATTCTTAATAATACTTTAAAATCCTTAAAATTTCCTTAAAAAATCCTGAAATTTTTTTTAAAAATCACTAAAATCCGTTAAAAATACTTACTGTCAGTAGATAGAACGTCCTTTAACTTTAACGGTTCTGTAACTAATGACAATGACGTTTAGATTGTGACAATTGTACAAGAAATCAACTCGTTAAATTTTATTCTAAACGTCATCGCCTTTAGTTATTGAATCTTTAAAGTTAAAGGACGTTCTATCTACTGACAGTTAAAAATGTTAAGCAATTCTTAAAGATCCTAAATTAATCCTTAAAAAACATTAAAATCCATCAAAATGGTTTAAAATTCTTAAAAATCCTTAAAGTACTTGAAAGTCCTTGCAAATCCTTAAAAATCCTTAAAAATCCCAAAAACCCTTAAAATTCTGAAAAAAAATTAAAATCGTTAAAAATATTAAAAAAAACCAGTTAAAAATCCTTAAACGTCCTTGAAAATCCTTAAAAATCGTAGATCCTTCCAGTCGGGCGCATGACTGAAGACTGATGTTTTTGAAATTTTTCAGTGAAAATATAAAATTATAGTACAAAGTGCGTACTATATTTACTTGTTATTATAGTACATGAAGTTGTAATAATCGTACAAATACTATAATTATAGTACGGTTGGCAACGCTGATTAGGGGATACGGTGATAAACAATGAATGAGAAGAAGAAAATGACTGGGAAACGGAGACAAATGATGAAGGAGAAGGAGAAGAAGAGGTCTGGGAAAATCAGACGACTAGGGCCATCTAACGCATATTTCTTTAACTGATCTACCTTAAGTCGTCATAGATTTTAATTTTTTTGAATTCTAGTGCGAATATATAAAAAAATACGGGTTGAATATTTATTCGTCAGGTCTCTAATGACCCATTTACAAAAAAAAAACGGACCAGCACCTCATTTCTATAAAGAAGTATTTTTTATCTTATTTTATATGATTACGTATTAAATTAAATGGAATTAAAAATGCCCAAAGTAATATTTTTATTGTTAAAAACGCAGGCCGACATGGTTTTTATTGTTTAAAATTTTGTTGTTTTTTTTAGGAAAAAATAAGATATAACTTATTTAACGATAAATGCATAAAATAAATAACACAAATGGTGTTCGATGACGTTTGTGACCCAGCAATTTTCTACTTAACCGTTTGTAACACTTTTATATAACGACTCTACTTTCATCCGTTATTGTGAATCATGCAAAAGATGAGAACTTTAAATATTATACCTACTTGTTAGGCAAGTTTAAAAATACAATCATCAATCGACTAAAATGTACCATATAAATCTAGTCCAATCATTTTAGATTTTATCGAAGAACCAACCAGGTTTGTATGAATATTTAACTGATAATATTTTTCCATTTTTTGATACCGAACTTTCAACTTCGTTGCGGTTGTTCTTTTAAATGAAAACTTTCTAAACATAAAAACTCTCTATGTAACTATTTAAGTTTGGAGAATTTTCTCAGCATTTTCAAATTCTTTCTGAGCTGGATTTGAATCAACCCAGTTAAATATTTCTTTTAAAGAAAACATATTATATTAGAATAGCTGTGTTTTTTTTATGAAACTCTTATGCCCTTGGGTTGGGTTCCTTAAAAAAAATAATAAACATTACACAGAAATTTTAAAAAAAAATTATAAATTTTGGGCGCCTCGACAATTCTTCTGGTTGGGTTCTTCTCTCTCCTGTGTCTTCCTTTATCAGTTCTTTCTTCTCTTTTCTGTACCACCTCCGAAAATTTTAAAAGCAAACTTAGATTTATTAATTTTCGTGGAATTCGTACATAGTTTGTGTTATTCATTAGGAATTGTTTTTTAGTGATAACGCTCAGTTTTCAATATAATTCTTTTATGGTATCAAAGTAGGTTTTTACTTAATAAAATATTGTTTAAATAATACAAGTGCAAAATAATCTTTATTTTCTGATGACAAATATAGGACAAATTTATGATTCACAAAAGCAATCCGTAAGACAGTAGTCTAAATTTTCAAGAAAAAAAAAACAAAAAATATTTAAGTTTGAAGAAATTTATTAATATCAAGTTTCTGACTAAAATATGTCCTATTGAAATTGGTTTTTAATCCAAGGGAAGCTTTTTTTAGACAGAAAGTGGTAAAATCTTAATTTTGCATAAAACGAAAACAGTAAAGCGTTATTTTTAACTGAAATTGAAAATGAATAAAAGAAAATACCCAAACAATTAATGGGGTCATGTAATTAATAAAATTTATTATTCAATTAAAAAATACCTAAAGAAGCTGTTCAAAATGTGAACCATTTTCTTGAATGCATAGTCTTGCTCTTCAAATAATATTTAGAACTGATTTTCTAATCATGGCTGGCAAAACTCTAATTATTATAACATTTGTAGTCCAAGAATAGCTCTTTTCAACCAGCCCAAGTTGGTTAAAATCGGCTCAGCCGTTTTGAAGATCCATCCCCACCAGTTTATGTTTACCAAACAAAAAAGATTCAGATTATCCTCGACTTTAAAGTTCAAGTATTTTTTTGTTAGGTTAATATAGCGGATTTCACAGAAACATAACTTTTTTAGATTCAAGATTGCAGTTACGCCCCCTAGCGGCCATTTCAGAAACTTGAAAATATTTTCCAGGTTTTTCTCTTGGCCGCTTTAGTCATAACTTTATTTGCCGCAACCCTCTACGATGGCTAGATTCCCAGATACAGTACCTCGCATTCTTAGTTGGCCACCCTGTACTATGAAAAATGCGGTGTAATGTTATTTTAAAAATTGTTTGTTTTAACTTTTTACCAAACATTTTCTGACAGCCAATATTAGGATTCTTCTTTTAATTTTAATTTGTAATGCGTTTCAAAAACTATTCAAATTCTTTTAGATTTCACTAATTAACTCACCAATAAAAGGTTAGTCTAAGTCTATTTTGGAATCAAAAAACAAATACAGTAAGTTTTTGAAACTGTGCAGTCTGCCCATTACCATACATGTTTCATCCTTTCGGAATCTTCAGTGGCACTTTGTCGGAATGCATAATTTCAAAAACTCACTCTGTCTGAATACCCCAAGTATTTCTATGTATTCTAAAAATAACGCCATCTGCTGGCAACCAAGTTGTACTTGGATAGACCCGTTTACACAATTGTATTCTGATAAACGGCCTGCCCGGTTGGTACCCATCAACCATACGATAGATGGTCTATTTTGGAACTTCATTTTTTATTTTGAAGATTGCTTATTCTATTGAGAATCGCCAATTTTTTAATATTTAGTCAACGTTTTATTAAGCAAAAACCTAAAAAGCAATTTTCTTTGATATCATAAAAGAATTTTGTTGAAAACTCTGAGCATTATCACAAAAAAAAATCCTAATGAAACACAACGACTATGCACGAATTCCACGAAAATTAATAAATCTTAAGTTTGCTTTTAAATTTTTTATAGTAGAATGAAATGTGCAGTCTCAAAAAATATTTATTCCCACTCAACATTTTCCGCTCTTTTCGAATATGCAACCCAAATTTTAAAATTTCGATATACAGGGTGTTGTTCTAGAGAAAAATTATTTTGAAAACTTTTTTTGAAGCCGGACCTGGATTTTAAATTTGGTCACTATGTCTGTTGATTGTCCTAATAGAGTAGAACAATCTTGCAAAATATCAGAAAAATATACGGGATGGTTCCAAATATACGGCGGGTGAAAGAAATAAGTAATATTGACAAAACACCCTGTAACTTAGTAATGAAGCGAGCTAGACCTATCATATACAGGTTTTTTGGATTCCTCTAAGTGTCCTTTATCTACAATTAGCGTATGTACCTTTACCTATGAAACACCCTGTATACAGGGTGGGCCAATTACCTTCCCGCGGTTTGTGGCGTCGAAACTAGTAAAGATATCAAAATTAAAAAAAAACTGTTTTATTTGGTTCGAAAATCCCTACAACTGGAAAATATTTTTATTTATACAGAGTGATCCATATACGGGCGCCTAAAAAAATTGTAATTTTTTTAAATGAGACACCCTATATATTTTTACATTTTTAGATTACTACTTTAGTGGCCTTTATGACAATATTTTATTTTTTTAAATCGGATGCTACGTTGCCAAGATATTCAAATTTTTATTAAATTTTCTGAAAAATCGCTACATTTCAAAAATTAATGTATTTTCCGAATTTGAAAATGAAACTTTGGTTAAAGTTAATTTAGATATAGATGTACCTCGTCCATATTTCATAATTATTTAAATATGTACAGGGTGTTTATAACATAAGATTAAAATTTCAAAATTGTAATTATAAAAATATTTGTTTTTTTAAATGAAACACCCTGTATATTATTTAATATTTAGAAAGCCTAGTATATGGTATGTATAGAAAGCCTGTAGAATAGGCTTTCTAAATATTAAATAATATACAGGATGTTTCATTTAAAAAAAAAACAAAGATTTTTATAATTACAATTTTTAAATTTTAATCTTATATTATAAACACCCTGTACATATTAAAATAATTATGAAATATGGACGAGGTATATCCATATCTGAACTAACTTTAACCAAAGTTTCATTTTCAAATTCGGAAAATACATTAATTTTTGAATGATTTTGAAATGTTGAAAAAAATAAAATATTGTCATAAAGGCCACTAAAGTAGTAATCTAAAAATGTAAAAATATATAGGGTGTGTCATTTAAAAAATTTACAATTTTTTTAGCCGCCCGTATATGGATCACTCTGTGTAAATAAAAATATTTTCTAGTTGTAGGGATTTTCGAACCAAATAAAACAGTTTTTTTTTATTTTGATATCTTTACCAGTTTCGACGCCACAAACCGCGGGAAGGTAATTGGCCCACCCTGTATATAAAATTGTCGTGTCGCTGACTGACTGACAATCAACGCACGGCCTAAACCAGAGAAATTTTCAGAGTAGTTTCCTTTGGTAGTGTAGGGGGGCACTAAGAAAGGAATTTAGAAAATTCGCACTTTTAGGGGTTCAAAATTGGGGTTAAATATTGACCCGCTCGAGTAAGTGCGTCAACCAAAAACATACAGGGTGATTCTTTTAGAGGGGAGTGGCTCTCCCCCTGAGGGAGTGCAAATATTTTACTTTCCCGACCCACCTCCGAGAAGGGAAATTATTGTGAACGAGCTAAAAAAAAAAATCGAGATAAAGATGGAAATAGCTTTTTTTCTCGTTGTCTTTACTAATAATTTATGAAGATATCTTCGTTAAATGCTGCCATAAAAGTAAAATTAAGCTTACACATAACAGATTTCCGTCAATACTCTTACTATCTTGTAATTTTTATCTAATAAAAGCAAACAAAAAGCGTCTGTAAAGACATTCCAACGGCGCCAGAAGTGTCTGTCTCACTTTTTAGAAAAGACAAACAATAAATAGGATTTCTAAGAAATAATTAGGTAAAAATATTAATAATATACAGGATGATCTTAAAAAAAATATAAATAAAACTGTTGTTGTTATATTTAATCACAAAGAGCTAATTAGGAATCGTCTGATGAGTTAAAATTTTATTAAACTACATTTTTAAAACATTAACGAGTTATTACAGCAATTAGTGCGTTTGAGAAACTTGCCCTCGTACCAATCATAAAGATTCCTTTAGAACTTGTTTTCACATATAATTTATACTATACTAAAATGGAAGCGATTAAAAAAAAAAACTAATTAAAAAATCACTGAAATTTTTTGTGTGTTAACGTTTTAATTTTTGAAATTATAAAAAAAATATGGCAGACCTATTTTGGGTAAAATATGTATTTTTATTGTATATAGCAAATATCAATAATAATATCTTATTATTGATCTTTTTTTAATTGAATAATGTATGACCCTATAAATAAAAGGTAATTAGTTTTTATTATTTGTTGATTTTTTTCTTATTCCTCTGGTTTTTTTTTGATTTTTGTGATTTTTTGCGCCTTTTTTTCATTTTTTTTTTTTGGTTTTTTTCGATTTTTTAATTTTTTTCTTATTTTACAATTTGATTTTTCATTTTTTTCCAATATTCTTATTTTTCTTTCAATTTTTTATTTTCTTCAATTTTTTCCCATTTTTCTAATTTTTTGTTTTTTTCCAATTTTGCTCATTATTCTATTTTTTCTATTTCTTTCTTTTGTTTTCTGATTTTTTACTATTCGTCTGATTTTTTACTATTCGTCTGATTTTTTTCAATTTTTCGGTTTTTCGATGTTTTCTTTTTCTTTCATTTTTTTGTTTTTTTGTTGTTTTTTGCTTTTTTCGAATTCTTTCACTTTTCCCCCATTTTCCTTGTTTTTACCTATTTTTCTCCGTGTTTCACTATTTTTTTCCCCCTATTTTTTCATATTTTTTCTTGTTTTTTACTCCTTTTTTGCGTTGTAACCTATTTTTCCAATTTTACATATTTTCTCCATTTCTCCCAAGTTTTTCTGTTTTTCCTGTTTTTCTTATTTTTCCCATTTCTCCCTATTTTTTTCTATTTTCCCCCATTTTCACTATTTTTCTTTTTTTAAATATTTTCCCCATTTCTCCCTATTTTTTCTATTTTCTCAATGTTTCACTATTTTTTCCTTTTTTTTCCTCACTTTTCTGATTTTTTTTGTTGTTTTTTGATATTATCTGCATCCAAAAATAAGACAAATAAATGCTACAATACAAAATTTTTTACCCGAAAAATCACAAAGGTGTATACAAAAATTTTTAAAATTGGTGTAGGAGTAAGAAAATATACTTTTGGCATATTTTAAGGAACTTAGCAATAAATATAAAGCATCGTCTCTGTAAACTTTCTACTCCATCCTAAATAACACACTCAACACTCAAAATAAATAAATAAAGATTAAAAAAAATATATGTATTCACAGTTATTAATAAAATGTTTATAATTTCAATTTCTTAATTGTCTTTATCAATTATTATTTAGGCCACTCTTTACAATTGTAATTGATTAATAAATAATATTTAATCTTTCAAATTGTTTATTTTATTTCCGCCTCTTTAAAAATTACTCACTTTATCGACATATTCAGAAATTTGGTGTTAAAAGTTATTTTTGTTAAATTAACGCATTAAATTTTAAATAATAATGCAATTTGATAATGAAAGACAGGACACTTTAACTTAATAAAAAATTTACCTGCAGTGTTCGCAAACCCCACGGTCCCCATAAACTGACCGAGGGTATACTAGGTATATGTTCACAAATCCCACGGTTCGCAAAACCCATGTTCGCACAACCCACCATTTAGCAATATATTAAGGGTACAAACATTGATTCGTGGTTTTAACCCCCAAGAGGTTATTTCTTTTTACAGACAAAAGTTCTGTGTGAAAAAAATAACTGAAATATAACATTTACTGAATTATTTCTATAATTTTAATACTAATAAATCTTCAATATTTTGCTGTTTTATTAATATTCAATATTTTTCAGTTTTATGAAAGTAAAAAAATAAAACCGACACAAACTTAAGTTGATAAAAAAATTAGCTGCAGTGTTCGCAAACCCCACGCCACCGAAATCTAGCCATAGGATAATAATGCGTCCCTGGAAATTTTTTATCGGATCACGAAGTAAATACTATTACATATAAAAAAAAATAAAATAAAAAAAAATTTGACGGTGTTCCCGTTTGCATAATAAAAGTGCGGGGTCCTTTGTTAGTATACGGTGAGCTATAATATGTTCAATTTATAAAGTAAACATAAAAGTACCGTAAATAATACTGACCTTAATTCTCACATGACATGACTAATTTTACGTTTATTTCTTGAAGAATACATTTGTTTAAATGGTAAACAATAAAAACGGAAATTCCTAATTTTATTTAAAATACTCGTGGGTATCTTTTTCGGACATATAACCTTCAGATACATCTTGTATATAACAAGAATTTCATAATTTAAATATATAATCGTAGAAGTGAAAAAATGCATTAATAAGTATGCACCGAAGGCAGGTTTGATCACGTGATTAGTAAAGCTTAAATAACAGAATAAGTAACCTTAGAAGGTTGTTTGTATAACGGTAAAGTCAAACATAGATGAATATTGATCAATTTGACTAAATATTCACTGAGTCTTCTTCATACATTATTCATGATGTTAACCAGTCACTGAACTATAATTAAAATTATATAAAAATGAGGAAATTTACATTTCTGTCTAATAATTATAACCGCCCGGAAGTTCACCCCAATTGCCGGAACCCTTTGATTTTTTCACAGTTCTGGACTCGTCTCGAAGAGTTCTAGAGTTTTCGAGGGGGTACAGATAGAGTTCTGCAATTTTTTTGCGGAATTTTTAAAAAACAAATTATGGGGTGCTAACTTCATGCCGCACCCATTTTGTGAGAAAAAAGAGTTCTGGGTGAATAGATATCTCAGAAATAAAGAGTTCTAGAGTTCTCGGTAGGTTTTGCACAGAGTTCTGTTAATGTTAATTTTCGGAAATTACAAAAAAAAAATTGGGGTGCTAACTTCATGGCGCACCCTTTTTTATTTACTGGGTAGTTTTAGTCACTTAGAGCGGATTTTAAATACAGCACCCCTGAGTTCTGACATGAAAAAAGTGACCAAAACTGCCCAGTAAATAAAAAATTGAATATTCTGGAGAAAAATTAGCGACAGAAAACGGAACTTTGTAGCACATCTTGAAAATATCCATTTTTTCGAGTCAGAACTCAGGGGTGCTGTATTTAAAATCCGCCCTAAGTGACCAAAACTACCCAGTAAATAAAAAAGCAGCACTAAGTGACTAAAATTACCCAGTAAATAAAAAATGAGGGGGTAATCCCACCCAACTTTCCGAACACTCCTAGTAAAGTAATTGTTTAATCAATTATTTTAGTTTCTCTGCATTAAAATACATTAATTATATTACCTATCGAATGGTATAAATCCCATTTTAATATCTTTAATATTTTTAAAGTTATTCAATTTTTTTTTAAACTTATATTAAATTTCAAAAAAAAAAAATTAGGAATTCTACAATTTTTTGAATAAAATTTTGAAAAAAATCACAATTATAGAGTTTTTTCCTACAAATTTAAGGGTAATTTTTTTAAAATTTTTAATATTAATCTTAACATTAAAAAAAAATAAAACCTATTTTTGAATAATTTTAAAATCAATAAATAATTAATATCTCATTCAATATTATTCAAAATGGGAAACAGATATTTTTTTAGGTTTTCTGGATCAAAATGCATTAATAAAGTTAGTTTAAAAAACTAAAAAAAAAATTTTTTTGTCAAAAATTCATTGAATTGTTTTAACTTTTTTCATTTTTTGCTATAACTTTTACAAATACTATGTTAAAATTATGAAATAATTTACACACATAGTACTTTTGGATCCTTTTCGGATATGCTATTTAATTTTTTCACTTATTTTATACTTATTGATAAAACGAAATTACAAAAAATTTATAAAAAATTCTTTATTTTGGTTATAAAAATTACAATTCTAAATTCTAAGAAACTAAAATACATTTTAAATTTAGAGTTTTATTTTATCTTTAGAATGGCGCAAATCCCAGTTCAATAACTTTAATATTGTAGAAGTTATTCAATTTGGTTTAAAATCGTAATATAATTTTAAATGTTTCTTAGCCAATTTTTAAAAAATTCCACAATTTTTATGATAAAATTTTGAAAAAAATTATAATTATAAAATTAATTATTACAAAGTTAAAGATATTTTTTTAAATTCTTAATATTATAATTTAATTAAAAAATAATAATTTAATAAAGATAAAAATTGCTTAAAAATTAAAATAAAAACTAGGGGCGAAACTATGCGGAACTCGAAAAAAAAGTAAAGACAAAATTTGTAGAAAATTTTATGTTCTTCAATTTTGTTTTTTTGTAAATTTTCATAAAAAACCATAATTTTGTGTCAAAATCTAAAAAAAAGTCGCAAATGTCTATATAAATTTTTTTCACGCCCTCTAGCGGCGAAACTATAAGGAATTAAAAAAAACGGTAATAATAAAATGTGTACAAAATTTTATGTTCTACAACTTTCATATCCTGTAATTTTTCATGAAAATGCATTATTTTGGTTATTTAAGAAAAATATGAAAAATAAATACTTTTTGATAAATCTGGCAACAATGGCAAAAGTTTTTAAAAATTTTAATCATTCGAAATTAAACTATAACGTATAAAAAATATATGTGTAAAACTTTATTGCCATCTTGTTGAGTAATGGCGTCATCACTTATAGCAACTGTCACTTCCGGTTGTCCGATTAACTCCAAAATATATACAGGTCGTCTCCTTGCTACCCTAAATATGTATATAAAATTTCATCTAAATCGGTTCAGCCGTTTGGACGGTATCGTGTTCACACACAGACACACAGACAGACATCATGCTAAAAAAGGTAGAAATGGATTCAGGTGACCTCAATACGTAAAGATTCGCTAAAATCTGGGTATGGTCAAAATATCATGATCGCAATACTTTGTTGGGTTCGGAAAGTAAAAAGGGTGCGGCATGAAGTTAGCACCCCAAAAATTTTTTTTTTTTTGTAATTTCCGAAAATTAACAGAACTCTTTGCAAAACCTACCGAGAACTCTGGAACTTTTTATTTCTGAGATATCTATTCACCCAGAACTCTTTTTTCTTACAAAAGGGGTGCGGCATGAAGTTGGCACCCCAACATTTGTTTTTTAAAAATTCCTCAAAAAAAAATGCAGAACTCTATCTGCACCCCCTAGAGAACTCTAGAACTCTTCGAGACGAGTTCAGAACTCCGAAAAAATCAAAGGGTTCCGGCAATTGGGGTGCCAACTTCCGGGCGGTTATTTATCTGATTTAGAATTCTTAAGAAAAAAAAATCATTACCGGTATTTTTGGTTACACACACTGTGTTTTTTTGTTATTTAATAAAAGTAATAAAAAAAACGATAAAATTGGACTATTGGCAAGAGAAAATAGCACTTATTGTGCTGATAGGTTACGTAAGAAATATTTTCAAGGAGATTAAACAGTTAATAAAATGATCTTGATTTTTCTCGGAATGACTCATAACCACATACCAACGTTTTCTAGCTGAAGATGTGCGTATACACGGTGTCCCAATATTTGTATACAAAACCAAATTAAAAATCGATTAATAAAATTCGAATTTTTATTGGAACAATATTTTTCAAAAATTACGTCTAGTAACACTAATTTAAATTTTTTTTATTTCCAAATTCGGTCAATTCGAGATGGCATTCTGAACAGAACAAAACAAATGAAAATAAATGAAAACAAATGAAAACAAATGAAAACAAATGAAAACAAATGAAAACAAATGAAAACAAATGAAAACAAATGAAAACAAATGAAAACAAATGAAAACAAATGAAAACAACTTTCATATTTTGCCCTGTTTTTTTCCTGTTTTTGACTTTTTCCGTATTTTTTTCATATTTTGTCCTGTTTTTTTCCAATTTTCCCCTTTTCCGAATTTTTTTCTATTTTCACATTTTTCCATGGAAACATTTTTCCTATTTTTCCATGTTTGTCTCTATTTTAACATTTTTCCCTATTTTTTCCTATTTTCACATTTTTTCATGGAAAACACTTTTCCTATTTTTCCATGTTTGTCTCTATAATATTTTTTCCTTATTTTTCTCTGTTTTTTCCTTTTTCCCCAATTTTTTTTTATATTCGTATTTTTGAAGGAAAAATATTTTTTCACATTTTTCCATGGAAAACATTTGTCCTATTTTTCCATGTTTGTCTCTATTTTAATATTTTTTCCCTATTTTTTTCTATTAGGTAAAATATTCCAATAAAACAGGGATAGGAAATTTATTATCTATTTCATAATTACATTTTTTATTTTTAAATATCAATTAAAATATCATTGGCTTTTATGTTTCATTATTATCAGTTTTCAAAATAGACATTTCAAAACATTAAAGTGATTAGATTATTCTACAGGGTATTAAAATGTCTAAAGACAAAAACCAAATTAATAATAAAATAATAAAAAAATAAACACGGGCTAAAATTATTTTTGTTAAATGTCAAAAAATTCATAATTACAATATATACAGAGTGAGTCAGAATTGGGGCAACGATTAATTAATCAAAAACCAAAACTGTACAAATATTTTTTTATCCTATTAAATATTAATTTACAGATTTCAAAAAATTATGGTATTATCTAGACACAATAATTTTTTTTTACTGATTTTGTATAAAATGAGCCAATTGTTAATTAAATAATTTTTGTTTATATCAAATTATTTAAACTGTATCACCTTGTATCTTTTTTAATACCAATAAATAAACTAAGATAGTAAGAAAATAACTATGTAGAATTACTTATGGGACAACCTGTAGTTGAAAAATTGTTTACTAGTAGAAAATGTAGCCACTGAACGTGTTAATTGAATCTGATTCGTTCCGGGAACGATTTTACCTTTTTTTATCACTTCTTGAAGTCACGTAAAACAAGTTTTAACTGATTCCAATGCCTCATTTTATTTCTAATTAGATTTATACTATGAGTTTGAAATAAATGTAAGGAATTATGATGACGAGTCAAGTGCATTGGACCAGACCACTTTAATGGCGTCATAAATCAATAGATGTTGATTGTTTAGGAATCTGAGACGCCATTGAGAAGCAAATATATATTTTTTTATATTTATAGTACCTCATTTTATTTTTAATTAGATTTATACTATGAGTTTGAAATAAATGTAAGGAATTATGATGACGAGTCAAGTGCATTGGACCAGACCACTTTATTGGCGTCATAAATCAATAGATGTTGATTGTTTAGGAATCTGAGACGCCATTGAGAAGCAAATATATATATTTTTTATATCTATAGTAACATATTTTTTGTAACTCACCTATAGAAAAACAAGCGGCGAACGGCATAGGCCCAGATAAATGGGTGATACACAGAAGAACGTCTCCGACGAGAAGACAAGCCACGTGGTTCGTTTGACATCGCCAGTGGAGTACGTGATGGCTGGCAGGAAGGAGCGAACCAGCTGCTAGAGTAGCTGCTAAAAATATAGCGCTAATCGCTAAACCGATTGGATAAAGGGTAAATCTTAAATCGGTTTCGTTTTGTGGACTGGGATGACTTCGGACTTGCGGAATAAATTCCGGGCAAGTTATTATGCTCGCTGAACGACCTGAAACAAAAAAAAAAAGAGAATTAATGAAAAATAAAGAATTCTGAAAAATTTATATAAATTAAAAAACTAATAATGGTAAAATTATAAATTCACACCATTATATTTATTTTAGAAATTTTTCTCATTTTTCTGTTTTTTTCAATTTTTTATCATTTTTTTCTCGTTGTTCTGTTTTTCTATTATTTTTATTGTTTTCTAATTTTTCTCATTTTTTTTATTTCATTGATTTTTTGTAATAATTAACAATTTTTTTATCATTTTTTTTGTGATTTTGTTGCGGTTTCTTTTGCGATTTTTTGTGATATTTTTCAATTTCTTGCGTTTTTTTGAGACTTTTTTTGCGATTTTTAGCGGTTTTTTCAGTTTTTTGATTTCTTCATTTTTCCGTATTTTACAATTTTATTTTTCATTTTTTCCCAATATTTTCTAATTTCTCTGTCAATTTTTTTTGTTTTATTGTTAATTTTTTTCCGAATTTTTTTCATATTTTGCCATGTTTTTTTCCCTATTTTCCCCTTTTCCGTACTTTATTCTATTTTCACATTTTTCCATGGAAAACATGTTTCCTATAGTAATATTTTCTTCTACAAAATTATACTAATATATCTTTCACACGACGGCCACCATGAAGTATTTTTTTTAATACGGACCTGTATTTTTTATTACAAAAATTGATAAACTGTTAAAATTCAAATTCACTTTAACGACGTTTTATCTCAAATAATTAACTTCGTTAGTGACAATAATTTTTAATTACGGTCCTGTCGTAGTTCTTTGGTAAATTTGTAAATTCGTTTTAATTACCTAAAAATAGGGAAAATGGGGAAAAATTGGAAAAAATGAGGAAAGTACATGGGAAAAAACATGCAAAAATAGGAAAATTGGAAATGGGAGAAATAATGGAAAACAGAAAATAGAAAAATTAGCGGAAAATGGAGAAAATAGGTAAAATAGAGAAAACTAGTGAAAAATATTGAAAATTAAGGCAAAATAGTGAAAAATGGCAAAATTTGGAAAAAATAGTGAGAAATAATACAAAAAATTGGGAAAAAATGGAGAAAATCCAGGAAATTGTGAAAAATGGAAAATTTAGGGAAACTGGTGAAAAATAGGGAAAAAATAGAGAAAATAAGGGTAAATAGAGAAAATTTGGGAAACATATTTGGAAAAAAATAGGGCAAAACAGGGAAAAATAGGAAAATTTGGTAAAAATTGTGAAAATTGGAAAAAATTAGAAATTTGGAAATAAATGGGAAAAATTCAGAACGATATTGAAAAACAGGTTAAAATATGGAAAAACTAGAGAAAATGGAGTAACATAGCAGAAAATGGGATACTTTGGGAAAATAGTGAAACATAGGGAAAAATTGGAAAAATAGAGAACAAATAGAGATAAATACTAAAATTATAGAAAAATAGCGAAACATGGAAATATGGGGTAAATAGAAAAAAAATGGAAAATAGGAAAAACTAGAAAATAATAGAGATAACGTTTGAAAAACAGGAAAAAATAATGAAAACCAGGAAAAATATAAACAAATGGGGAAAATAGGGAGAAATAAGGAAGTTAGAGAAAAATAGGGAATTGTATGGAAAAAAGTGGGAAATAGGGAAAAATAGCGGAAAATAATTTAAAAAGGGAAAATGGAAATAAATAGGGAGAAGCACGAAAAAATAATGAAAAAGAGGAAAAATATGAAAAATTGGAACAAAATAGGAAAAAATGGGGAAAAAACGGCAAAAATATGAAAAAAATCAGAAAAATATGAAAATTAGAGATAAATTGAGAAAAATCTGGAAACATATATGAAAATCGTGAAAATAGTGAAAATAAACAACAGTCGAAAAAATGGGCAGAAATCGATAAAATGAAGACAAATACGGTCAATTACGGAAAAAAAGGAAAAAATAATGAAAAACTGTAAAATAGGAAATAGGAAAAATTGAGAAATTAGAGAAAAATAG
Source organism: Neocrepidodera transversa (assembly GCA_963243735.1). Taxonomy (NCBI): domain Eukaryota; kingdom Metazoa; phylum Arthropoda; class Insecta; order Coleoptera; family Chrysomelidae; genus Neocrepidodera; species Neocrepidodera transversa. The sequence goes on along the minus strand of OY725347.1, from coordinate 3,108,243 downwards.
GAAAAATGTAAAAAATATGGAGACAGAAAAAAATAGGGAAAAATATGGAAAAATAGGGGAAAGTAGGGACAAATTGCTAAAAATAGGGAAAAATAAGGAGAAATGGTGAAAAATAAGGAAAAGTGAAAAATAAAGGAAAAAAATAAGAAAAAATAGTAATTAATAAAAATAATTTTTTAAAAGGCGATATTAGCCGAACTATAAATTATCGGCATCTGTCTATCAGTGTGTCCATTATTAATCTAATGGTTCTAGAAATAAATAAGAAATTATTATTTTATTATAGATAACGTTCTATTAAAAGTTATTTATTGTTTCTAATCACATTTTCAATAAAATTTTAAGAGTTGTAGTAAACATTTAAGCTTAATTTACATATAAATGAGTTAATAGAAAAACAGATAATGGCAATACAGGAAGAAACCCATTAGGATAGAATAAATAAATAGAAAATAGATTAAAGTTTTATTTATTTATTGAGAGATTATTAAGGGTTTTTCAATTGCTTATTTGTTTTACCAATAACAGGAAAAGCAGAAATTATATACTATAATAAGACGGTTTTGTCCGTCCGTCTGTCCGTTAGCCTGATTCAACTCGAGAACGGTGATTTTTTACTTTCTTGCATAAATAGGTTCCTATAGAAATTTATTTTCATTTTCACTTGTTTTAACCATTGTTTCTCTTTTTTAGGTTGTACTTTGTTTTTTTTTGCAATTTTTTTGCGATTTTTTTGGATTATTTTGAGATTTTGTTTCGATTTTTTGCGGTTTTTGAAATTTTTGCGATTTATTTTAATTCATTCCAATTATTTTAATGGCAATCATTGCTTCCGGTTTTTCGGTTGTTCCTTGTTTTTTTTACAATTTTTTTGCGATTTTTTGGGATTTTGTTTCGAGTTTTGATATTTTTTGTGATTCATTCGAATTTTTTCAGTTTTTTAAAAAAAATTTATGATAACTATTTCCGACTTTTTGTTCTTTGGTTTTTTCGCGACATTTTTCGAATTTCTGTGTTCTTTACTTGTTTTTTTTTGCGATTTTTTAGGGGATTTTGTTTCGATTTTCTTCAGATTTTTTGGAATTTTTTTAGGATTTTGTTTCGATTTATTTCAATTCATTCGAATTTTTTCAGTTTTCCTTAAAAAATCTCTGAAAAATACTTAAAAAGTACATTAAAATTTTAAAACATCCTTAAAAAATACTAGAAAAATCCTTGAAAAATTCTTGAAAACCTTTTCAAAGTCCTTAAAAAATCTCTGAAAAATACTTAAAAACTAATTAAAAAATTTAAAACATCCTCAAAAAATACATGAAAAATTCTTAAGTCTTTTAAAATCCTTAAAAAATTCCTGAAAAATCCTTAAAAAGTACTTAAATTTTTTTAAACCTCCTTAAAAAATACATAAAAAATCCTTGAAAAATTCTTGAAAGCTTTTTCAAAATTCTTTAAAAACTTCATGAAAAATCCTTAAAAGTACATGGAAAATTCTTGAAAGTTTTTTCAAAATTCTTGAGCCTTTTCAAAATCCTTAGAACGTACACGAAAATTTTAAAATATCCTCAAAAAATACATGAGAAATCCTTGAAAAATTATTCAAAAATTCTTGAAAGTCTTTTCAAAATCCTTAAGAAATTACTGAAAAATCCCTAAAAAGTACTTAAATATTTTAAAACATCCTTAAAAAAATACATGAAAAATCTTTGAAAAATTCTTGAAAGGTTTTTACATAATCCTTAAAAAATTACTAAAAAAGTACTTAAAAATATTAAAACATCCTTAAAAAGTACATAAAAAATCCTTGAAATTTTTTTCAAAATCGTAAAAAAAATCCTGAAAAATCCTTAAAAAGTACTTAAAAAATTTAAAACATCCTTAAAAAGTACATGAAACATCATTGAAAAATTATTGAAAGCTTTTTCAAAATCCTTAAAAAGTACTTGAAAAATTTAAAACATGCAATTTTTTTGGAATATTTTGGGATTTTGTTTCGATTTTTTGCGGTTTTTGAAATTTTTGCGATTTATTTTAATTCACTACAATTTTTTAAAGGCAATCATTGCTTCCGGTTTTTCGGATGTTCCTTGTTTTTTTTTTCAATTTTTTACGATTTTTTTGATATTTTTGGGATTTTGTTTCGATTTTTGACATTTTTTGTGAATCATTCGAATTTTTTCGGTTTTTTATAAAAAAAAAATTTATGGCAACTATTTCCGATTTTTTGTTCTGTTATTTCTCTGTTATTTGCGATTTTTTTCAATTTTAACAAATTCTTTCATATTTTAGAGTTTTCGAAAACGGTTTTGTCTGTCCGTAAGTCTGTTAGCCTGATTAATTTTTTGTTCATTTTTTTATTTTTGATAATTTTTTATATTTTTGCCGTTTTTTAATTTTTAATAACTTTTGCAATTTTTTGCCATTTTTTTACAAACTTCTGCTTATTTTTGTCAATTTTAGCTTATTTTTTGCTCATTTTTTTTTTTAATTTTTGATAACTTTTGCAATTTTTTTGCCATTTTTTGTACAAAGTCCTGATAATTTTTATAAATTTTTTGCTTATTTTTATTCTAATTTTTGGTCATGTTTTTGCTCATTTTTTTATTTTTTGATAACTTTTGCTATTTTTTGTCATTTTTTTACAAACTTCTGCTAATTTTTATAAATTTTTTGATTATTTTTTGCTCATTTTTTTTAAATTTTTGATCATTTTTGGTAAATTTTTTTTAAATTTTGACAACTTTTGCTATTTTTTGAACAAACTTCTGATAATTTTTATAAATTTTTTGCTATTTCTTGCTGATTTTTTTACAAACTTCTGCTAATTTTTGTCAATTTAGGATATTTTTTGCTAATTTTTTGCTTATTTTTTTTAATTTATGATAATTTTTTATATTTTTGCCATTTTTTACAAACTTCTGCTAATTTTTATAAATTTTTTGATTATTTTTTGCTCATTTTTTTAAAATTTTTGATCATTTTTGGTAATTTTTTTGCTCATTTTTTTTAAATTTTGACAACTTTTGCTATTTTTTGAACAAACTTCTGATAATTTTTATAAATTTTTTGCTATTTCTTGCTGATTTTTTTACAAACTTCTGCTAATTTTTGTCAATTTTAGCATATTTTTTGCTAATTTTTTTTAAATTTTTATAATGTTTGTTAATTTTTTGCTTATTTTTTTAATTTATGATAATTTTTTATATTTTTGCCACTTTTTACAAACTTCTGCTAATTTTATAAATTTTTTGCTCATTTTTTTTTTAAATTTTTGATCATTTTTGGTAGCTTTTTTTTAAGTTTTGATAACTTTTGCTATTTTTTGCCATTTTTTGTACAAACTTCTGCTAATTTTTATAATTTTTTTGCTCATTTTTTTTTCTAATTTTTTATCATTTCTTTATCTTTTGATAACTTTTGCTATTTTTTGTCAATTTTTTTATAAACTTCTGCTAATTCTTGTCAATTTTAGCTTATTTTTTGCTCATTTTTTTTAAAATTTTTGATCATTTTTGGTAATTGTTTTGCTCATTTTCTTTTTTAAATTTTGATAACTTTTGCTATTTTTTGCTAATTTTTTTTTAATTTTTATCATTTTTGGTAATTATTTTGCTCATTTTTTTTAAATCTTTGATAATTTTTGCAATTTTTTGTCATTTTTTTTACAAACTTCTGCTAATTTTTATAAATTTGTTGCTTATTTTTTTTTCTAATTTTTGGTTAGCTCTTATAAGATGTTTTGTCCATCCGTCCGTCCGTCCGTCTGTTAGCCTGATTCAACTCGAGAACGGTGAGAGATAGAGACAAACGAACGACGGCAATCGATTCAGCATCGTTAAAAATACCAAAAATGATATTAATCTTTGACCTATTTTTACTTTCCCGCTACTTATACTATATATACTGTAATATATAAGGAATATCCCTATATAGAATTTTCGAAAACTCGAAATTACGGCAAAAATATTGTCGTTTTTCACTCGTTTTATGAGCATTTTAACCAAATTAAAACCACCAAAATATCGTGTGAATTTACAAAATTTGATACATCATGCATATGTGCAAACGCATTTAATCATTGCATGTGCCAAAACAGTGGGTTTATTTACAACGTATAAAAAACCAAAAAAAAAAACAGCAAATATACAAAATGAGACATAAAAATTCTATGTAGGAGACGCCTGTCTGGAACTTCGGTTTTATTTTTAACCAAAACAACCATGACTTCCGCTTAATGTATCTAGGTTAGTTTAAAACGTACTATACTAATATATAAATTATGATGTCAAAAAAAACTGTAACATTTTATCGATTTTGCTGAAAGATTAATTATTTTTAGGAGGACGTCGCTAATTCTACCTCGCTTAAGATCAGTTCTATTTTAAAAGTTTCACAATTTTTTGAGTTATTTTTAGTCATACGAGTTTTTAGTTATACGAGGACCATTCTCTATATAGAGTCCCTGAAATAGTGGGCAAAAATTCAGGAATGTATAAATTAGGTCAAATTCTACTTTTACACGTAAATCTTCTGTTTTCTTAACAATTAGAGATATTATTTTAAGTACATAATTTTAATAAATTTTTCTGTTGCAATTCACAAAAGTTCATATTTGCTTATTTTATAACTATTTTGAAAATAAAAAAATTGTAACTTTATTTTTAGTACACCCCTCGTAATAATTCTTATAAATGTCGTTGTCCTTGCTTCCTGAACTGTGTTTTATCACTTCGTATAGCGTTATTTGTTGACATAACAATTCAACATTACCGTAGGTAGGTACAAACATAATTCTTTAAGACTAAAGGCTATCTTGATTGTCGAATTCTTTGGAAGCCATTTCGAAAATAAACGACCTGTTGCAGGTAGGAAAAGCGTTCGTTGAAAATATAAAAAACCCGTTTGTCGGAATTCACAAAAAAAATTGTTAGGTATACAGTTGTTAGGCCCTAAGTAGTATTGTTATCTGAAAATATCTTTTTCTTTTATACCTGAGCATCTGTTGTCAAATGGATTTTTTATTTTGATGAAGTAGGAACTTTTTTAAAATGACATGAGTCGATATTATATAGGGTGATCCTAAATTCTTAAGAAGCAAAAAGTTTACTACGATTACATTTTTAAACATAAATAAAAAATGAACCAGTTAAGTTGGCACTGCCATTTTTGAATTTTAATAAAAAATAAATATTCCGAAAAACCATTAATTGTGTTTAATGTAATTCGGATGAGTTTTTATTTTTTATAAATAGAAATTAATATGCTATTCTTTAAAAATTCTTGAAAGCCTCGTCAAAACCTTTAAAAAATCTCTGAAAAATACATGAAATTTTTAAAACATCCTCAAAAAATACATGAAATATTTTTAAGTCTTTTCAAAATCCTTAAAAAATTCCTGAAAAATCCTTAAAAATTTTAAAACATCCTCAAAAAATACATGAAATTTTAAAAAATCCATGAAAATTTTTAAGTCTTTTCAAAATCCGTAAAAAATTCCTGAAAAATCCTTAAAAATTTTAAAACATCCTCAAAAAATCCATGAAAAATTTTTAAGCCTTTTCAAAATCCTTAAAAAATTCCTGAAAATCCTTAAAAATTTTAAAACATCCTCAAAAAATCCATGAAAATTTTTTAAGTCTTTTCAAAATCCTTAAAAAATTCCTGAAAAATCCTTAAAAATTTTAAAACATCCTCAAAAAATACATGAAATTTTAAAAAATCCATGAAAATTTTTAAGTCTTTTCAAAATCCGTAAAAAATTGCTGAAAAATCCTTGGAGTACTTAAAAATTTTAAAACATCCTTAAAAACTACATGAAAAATTCTTGAAAGCCTTTTCAAAATCCTTAAAAAAATCTCTAAAAAAAATACTTAAAAACTACTTGAAAATTTTAAAGCATCCTCAAAAAATACATGAAAAATTTTTAAGTCTTTTCAAAATCCTTAAAAAATTCCTGAAAAATCCTTAAAAATTTTAAAACATCCTCAAAAAATACATGAAAAATTTTTAAGTCTTTTCAAAATCCTTAAAAGATTCAAATTCCTGAAAAATCCTTAAAAATTTTAAAACATCCTCAAAAAATACATGAAAAATTTTTAAGTCTTTTCAAAATCCTTGAAAAATTCCTGAAAAATCCTTAAAAATTTTAAAACATCCTCAAAAAATACATGAAAAATTTTTAAGTCTTTTCAAAATCCTTAAAAAATTCCTGAAAAATCCTTAAAAATTTTAAAACATCCTCAAAAAATACATGAAAAATTTTTAAGTCTTTTCAAAATCCTTAAAAAATTCCTGAAAAATCCTTAAAAATTTTAAAACATCCTCAAAAAATACATGAAAAATTTTTAAGTCTTTTCAAAATCCTTAAAAAAATCAAATTCCTGAAAAATCCTTAAAAATTTTAAAACATCCTCAAAAAATACATGAAAAATTTTTAAGTCTTTTCAAAATCCTTAAAAAATTCCTGAAAAATCCTTAAAAATTTTAAAACATCCTCAAAAAATACATGAAAAATTTTTAAGTCTTTTCAAAATCCTTAAAAAATTCAAATTCCTGAAAAATCCTTAAAAATTTTAAAACATCCTCAAAAAATACATGAAAATTTTTTAAGTCTTTTCAAAATCCTTAAAAAATTCCTGAAAAATCCTTAAAAATTTTAAAACATCCTCAAAAAATACATGAAAAATTTTTAAGTCTTTTCAAAATCCTTAAAAAATTCCTGAAAAATCCTTAAAAATTTTAAAACATCCTCAAAAAATACATGAAAAATTTTTAAGTCTTTTCAAAATCCTTAAAAAATTCCTGAAAAATCCTTAAAAATTTTAAAACATCCTCAAAAAATACATGAAAAATTTTTAAGTCTTTTCAAAATCCTTAAAAAATTCAAATTCCTGAAAAATCCTTAAAAATTTTAAAACATCCTCAAAAAATACATGAAAAATTTTTAAGTCTTTTCAAAATCCTTAAAAAATTCCTGAAAAATCCTTAAAAATTTTAAAACATCCTCAAAAAATACATGAAAATTTTTTAAGTCTTTTCAAAATCCTTAAAAAATTCAAATTCCTGAAAAATCCTTAAAAATTTTAAAACATCCTCAAAAAATACATGAAAATTTTTTAAGTCTTTTCAAAATCCTTAAAAAATTCCTGAAAAATCCTTAAAAATTTTAAAACATCCTCAAAAAATACATGAAAAATTTTTAAGTCTTTTCAAAATCCTTAAAAAATTCCTGAAAAATCCTTAAAAATTTTAAAACATCCTCAAAAAATACATGAAAAATTTTTAAGTCTTTTCAAAATCCTTAAAAAATTCCTGAAAAATCCTTAAAAATTTTAAAACATCCTCAAAAAATACATGAAAAATTTTTAAGTCTTTTCAAAATCCTTAAAAAATTCCTGAAAAATCCTTAAAAAATTCCTAAAAAATCCTTAAAAATTTTAAAACATCCTCAAAAAATCCATGAAAAATTTTTAAGCCTTTTCAAAATCCTTAAAAAATTCCTGAAAAATCCTTAAAAATTTTAAAACATCCTCAAAAAATCCATGAAAAATTTTTAAGTCTTTTCAAAATCCTTAAAAAATTCCTGAAAAATCCTTAAAAATTTTAAAACATCCTCAAAAAATCCATGAAAAATTTTTAAGTCTTTTCAAAATCCATAAAAAATTCCTGAAAAATCCTTAAAAATTTTAAAACATCTTCATAAAATACACGAAAAATTTTTAAGCCTTTTCAAAATCCTTAAAAAATTCCTGAAAAATCCTTAAAAATTTTAAAACATCCTCAAAAAATCCATGAAATTTTTTTAAGTCTTTTCAAAATCCTTAAAAAATTCCTGAAAAATCCTTAGAGTACTTAAAAATTTTAAAACATCCTTAAAAACCACATGAAAAATACTTGACAGCCTTTTCAAAATCCTTAAAAAAATCTCTAAAAAAAATACTTAAAAACTACTTGAAAATTTTAAAGCATCCTCAAAAAATACATGAAAAATTTTGAAGTCTTTTCATAATCCTTAAAAAATTGCTAAAAAATCCTTAAAGAGTACTTAAAAATTTTAAAACATCCTTAAAAACTACATGAAAAATTCTTGACAGCCTTTTCAAAATCCTTAAAAAAATCTCTAAAAAAAATACTTAAAAACTACTTGAAAATTTTAAAGCATCCTCAAAAAATACATGAAAAATTTTGAAGTCTTTTCATAATCCTTAAAAAATTGCTAAAAAATCCTTAAAGAGTACTTAAAAATTTTAAAACATCCTTAAAAACTACATGAAAAATTCTTGACAGCCTTTTCAAAATCCTTAAAAAAATCTCTAAAAAAAATACTTAAAAACTACTTGAAAATTTTAAAGCATCCTCAAAAAATACATGAAAAATTTTGAAGTCTTTTCATAATCCTTAAAAAATTGCTAAAAAATCCTTAAAGAGTACTTAAAAATTTTAAAACATCCTTAAAAAATACATGAAAAATTCTTAAATCTCTTCAAAATCCTTAAAAAATTCCTGAAAAATCCTTAAAAAGTAGTAAAAAAATTGAAAAAATACTCAAAAATTATATGAAAAATTCTTAATTCTTTTCAAAATCCTTAAATAATTCCTGAAAATCCTTAAAAAACTTAAAACATCCTTAAAAGTACATGAAAAATCCTTGAAAAGTTCTTGAAAGTTTTTTCAAAATTCTTGAGTCTCTTCAAAATCCTTAAAACGTAAATGAAAATTTTAAAATATCCTCAAAAAATACATGAAAAATCCTTGAAAAATTCTTTAAAGTATTTTCAAAATCCTTAAAAAATTCCTGAAAAATCCTTAAAAATTTTAAAACATCCGTAAAAAGTACATGAAAATATTAAAATATACTCAAAAAATAGATGAAATATCCTTGAAAAATTCCTTAGTCTTTTTAAAATACTTAAAAAAAATTCCTGAAAAATCCTTAAAAAGTAAAAAAAAATTTTAAAACATCCTTAAAAAGCACATGAAAAATTCTTGAAAAATTCGTGAAAATTTTATCAAAATCCTTAAAAAATCCTGAAAAATTCTTAAAAAGTACTTTAAAATTTTTGAAACATCCTTAAAAAATACATGAAAAATCCTTGAAAAATTCTTGAAAGCTTTTTCAAAATTGTTGAGTCTTTTACAAAATCCTTAAAAAAATCCTTAAAACGTACATGCAAAAATTTAAAAATATCCTCAAAAAACACATGAAAAATCCTTGAAAAATTCTTAAAACTTTCTTTTAAAATTCTTAACAAATCTTTGAAAAATCACCAAGAATTCCTTAAATACATTTTACAAAATCCTCAAGCAATCTTAATAAATCGTTGAAAAATCCATGAAATATCCTTAACAAATTCTGAAGGAAAGAAACTTAAAAGAAATAGCTAAAAATTCGTTAAAAAATCATTAAAACTGTCTTGAAAAATCAGTGAAAAAAAATTCTTTCAAATAACTTGAAAAAAATCTCCGTTTTTGAACAATTTTTAAAAAATCCTTGAACAATTCTTTCGAGTTTTTAAAAAAACTGACAATATCGTTGAAATGTATTAAAAAAATTCATAAAAATTCTTTGCAAATGCTTAAAAATCTTTTAAAACTTAAAAAATTTAAACAGTCCTTGTAAGATCCTTTTAAAAATTTTAAAACATCCTTGAAAAATCTTTTAGAAATTCTTGAGTACTCATTGATAAATATGTAAACAGTCCTTGAACACTTGTAAAACAATCCTTGAAAATCCCTAAAGAGTCCTTAAAAAATACTATAAAAAATCTTTAAAAAATCGTTTAAAATCTTATAAGAATGATTTAAAACTTTAAAAAAATACCAAGAAATTCTTAAATAAAATCCTCAAACAATCTTGAACAATTCCGGACAAATCCTTAAATACATTAGAGAGTTTGAAAAATACAAAAAAAATCCTTGAAAACTCCTCAAAAAATCCTTTATATATTTTTTTTAACAACCCTAAACAAAAATTAAAATCCTTAAAAATCCTTGTAAAAATCTTTAAAACATCCTTTTAAATTTTTTTGTAATTCTTTAAGAAAACACTAAGAAATCTTTTACACAAAAATTAATGAAATATTCTTCATAAAATTCTGGAAAAAAACTTCCCTAAAATCCCTAAAAAATCATTGAAAATCCATTAAAAAATCCTTCAAAATGAAGACAACAAAAATTCCTAAACGTCTTTTTGAACAATTTTTGAAAAATCTTTGAAATATTCGTTGAAATTCCTTGTATTTATGTTTTATATTTTTTAAAATTATATTTTCAATTTTCTGGTTAAAAATAAAAAAAAACGGCACGATATAGTAACTTAAAAAATACAGATAGATACAGTGTGTCCACTTAAGTTCGAAGCATGAGCAAGACTTTTTCATTATCAATTTTATGGAAAAAATGTAAAAAAGTTTAAAACCTAAAATGCAACTATCAGATATTAATTTTTTTTAGTCGTATACGAGGTGTGTCAAAAAATGTAATTTATAAATGTAAGTTGTTCAAATTGTTATAAGGAAAAGTTGACCACAATTCAGATATGCAATTTTTTACTCTTTTGAAAATTTTTGTCTACATTAACATAAATAGATTTTAGTTTTAATATAGAGCGAGGCTAAATTTTTAAAATCCAGTTTTCGATTCTAAAAACTTATTTTCATAATAGTTTATGATACTTATTGTGAAAACAAATTTTTGACACATCTTGTATACGACTGAGAAAAAAAATATCTAATGGTTCTAATAACTTTTTTCAATAAAATTGATAGCAAAAAAGTATTCCATAAGTATGCCATGAACTTAGGTGGACACACACTGTATATACAATCCTGTATAAAATGTCTAACTTATTTTCGAAAATCAGTAACGAAACGAACACACACTAGAATAAAGAAACTAGATATATTATGCACTAAGTACTTATAATAACAACACGTTCATGCAGGTACTTTCAAGGCCAAATATAAATATTTATTAGCAAGAAGCTATTGACCACGATTAAAGCATTCTTCGAGTAATATTTTAACAGGTGTGGTAAAGTCAGTTTTTTTTTTATGAAAAAATATATACATGTCTGATATGTATAATTTTTAGCATTTTATATGGAATTTAAATATAATTTTCAAATACCAAAACACATTTTTTTGATCTCATATTATAAATAAAATTATCGATTTTTGGACCACTCGGTTTATAAAAAAAAATATTCTGTTTCCCTTACAGACTAAAATTTCAGAATCGAGAAATAAAGTACTACCAAACACTTTTTCAAGGAATAGGTAAAAGACAATATTTCAAACCAAAAATTCTTATACAATTATTTAAAAAAAAAATCAAAAATTATTTTTATCGAAATTAAGGTTTAATATCTACGTTTTGCGATATAAATGTCCAACAAAAAAAGTTTTACATACTCATAATATTTGGGACAAATTGACGAATTAAACTTTGTGGATTTGGCTATCGACGTTCTGGATATCGTTCACCATAAAATCTTACATACTGTTACCGCGAGTTTTACTATAAACTATCAATATATCCATGGTAATTATATCAAACAAAAATTTTTTTTTCTAAAGTTATCTGTTGTTATGAAAAAAAAATCGGCAATGGAGAATTATTTTATTTATAAAATATAAAATTTCTGAAAAAAATTGATAAACATTGCAAAAAATACGCAAAAATTAATTAAAATAAAAAACGACAAAAGTTACTACAAATGGCAACAAGTTATTATAAATAGCAATAAGGTAACGAATTATTTCAAAAAAGGTAAAATAATATTAAAAATGATAAAGAATTGCTAAATATCAGCAAAAATTAAAACTATAATAAAAAAAACAAAATAATGACAAAAAGGAAAAAAGGTAACAAAAGGAAAATAAAGCATAAAAAAGAAGAAAATACATAATAAAAGTAACTAAAGACAAAAAAAAAGGAAAAAGGATAATAAAAAAAACAACAAAAAGTCCAAAAAAAGCCAAATAAGACAAAGTAAAGAGAAAAGAAGCAAAAAACCCCAAAAAAGTAAAAAAAAAGTGAAACATCGCAAAATAATGGCAAAAAAGGAAAAGGTAACAAAAGGAAAATAAACAAAAAAGGAGAAAATACTTATTAAAAGCAAAAAAGGCAAAAAAAAAGGAAAAAGGATAATAAAAAATCAAGAAAAAGTGTAAAAAAGCCAATTAAGGCAAACTAAAGAGAAAAGAAGCAAAAAACCCAAAAAAGTAAAACATCGCAAAAAAGAAAAATAATGGCAAAAAGGAAAAGAGGTAACAAAAGGAAAAAAGATAATAAAAAAATCAACAAAAGGTCTAAAAAAAGCCAAATAAGGCAAACTAAAGAGAAAAGAAGCAAAAACCCAAAAAAAGTAAAACATTGCAAAAAAGCAAAATAATGGCAAAAAAGGAAAAAGGTAAAAAGGTAACAAAAGGAAAATAAAGCATTAAAAATACTTCATAAAAGCAAAATAAGGCGAAAAAAAAAGGAAAAGGATAATAAAAAAAAACAACAAAAAGTCCAAAAAAAGCTAAATAAGACAAAGTGAAGAGAAAAGAAGCAAAAAACCCCAAAAAAGTAAAACATCGCAAAAAAGAAAAATAATGGTAAAAAGGAAAAAAGGTAACAAAAGGAAAAAAGGTAACAAAAGGAAAAAAGATAATAAAAAAATCAACAAAAAGTCTAAAAAAAAGCCAAATAAGGCAAACTAAAGAGAAAAGAAGCAAAACCCCAAAAAAGTAAACATTGCAAAAAAAGCAAAATAATGGCAAAAAAGGAAAAAGGTAGCAAAAGGAAAATAAAGCATTAAAAATACCGATTGAAACTGTAAAAATCCAATTTTTTTTAATATTTTAATTAAAATACATATTTTCTCCAATTTATTGCATTTTTAGTAAAAAAACCTATTTTAATTTTTTGCTATTAGGATTCAATTTTAAAGTTTTTATACCGGATCAGGTCCACAGTTTATTAATTCCCGAGTATTTCATTTATTTTTTTTTATTCTTCTATGACCAACAAAATCGGAAATATTTAAAAAAATATATTGTAGCGAAACACTCGAAAAGCATCAAAACGCACTATTATGCATTTTCCACTTGTTTATAATATACAGCGTGTTTCAAAAGTCTGGAAACAATCCTAGAATTCAAAAATTTATCTATAGTAGTTTTTGCATTCTAGGACCGTTTCCACACTTTTGAAACACACTGTATAAAACGAAAAAAAAAATATCCCAATTTCGCTTTTACGTCACCATTCCATGACAATTTTTTTCTATTAGGTATACAGCAAATACACAGTGTGTTTCAAAAAAATTTCACTTAATGGAAAACAATTTAAAAAATACGGGGGAGGATCAAAAATATAAATTCAGTCCATAATTAAGTAGTCTCATTTTTGTAAAATAGTATTTAAAAAAAAAGGGTCAAGAATCTATAGTGTGTCACAAAAAAAAAATCTAGTTTAAGGTGACAATTTTGACAAATGTGGATCGAGGAACACGAAAATGTAAAAAAAAATTTATAAAATTACCTTAAAAAAAATGGTTTTTTCTTACTTTGCATCTAAATTTATTTCAAGAAAATTATAACTTTTTATACAGGGTGAGCCTGTTTTCACAGTGATATTTATATCAGAAAATACAATAATCTAAAAATAATGGTATACCTATATGAGAGTTATGTTTTTTTTTAACGGAACAACCTGTATTTTTAAAACTTTAAGTGATTGATTGGTTCGGCCAAACGACATAAAATCGGACAAAACGGCGTACATGTCCCTATCTTAACTTTTTAACTTCTACTTTGTAGCATATGAGAAAAATATATACAAGGTTACCAGAACTATATACGCAAACTTTAATCACCATGTATACATTTCTTAAGGTTATTCTTTTCTTAACAAATAAATAATACAATGAAACCAACATTGACACATTTTTGATTTAAACTTTCATTATTAATACGACAAGTCCATAAAACGTTTTTATTATGTCCGTAAAAGGTCCCTAAGTCAGAGAAATCAAAAACTGACGTTTTTAAAATATACCAAAATGGACGTTTTATAAACGTTATTTGAGGTATATTTATAATACGTTTTATAAACGTTTTCGGTAGCACGTTATTAAAATATACCAAAAACGACGTTTATTAATAAAAATACCAAAAAGAACGTTTTATAAACGTTATTAGTAGCACGTTTTTAAATTATACCAAAAAAGAGGTTTTATAAACATTGTTTGTGGCATGTTTTAAAATATATATCAATAAGGACGTTGTATAAACGTTATTTGAGGTATATTTTTAATGAAAATACAAAAAATAACGTTTTATAAACGTTATTAGTAGCACGTTTTTAAAACATACCAAAAAAATAGGTTTTATAAACATTGTGGCATGTTTTAAAATATATATCAATAAGGACATTGTACAAACGTTATTTTAGGTATATTTTTAATGAAAATACAAAAAATAACATTTTATAAACGTTATTAGTAGCACGTTTTTAAAATATACCGAAAAAGAGGTTTTATAAACATTATTTGTGGCATATTTTAAAATATATATCAATAAGGACGTTTTATAAACGTTATTTGAGGTATATTTTTAATAAAAATACCAAAAAGAAGGTTTTATAAACGTTATTAGTAGCACGTTTTTAAAATATACCAAAAAAGAGGTTTTATAAACATTGTTTGTGGCATGTTTTAAAATATATATCAATAAGGACGTTTTATAAACGTTATTTGAGGTATATTTTTAATAAAAATACCAAAAATAACGTTTTATAAACGTTATTAGTAGCACGTTTTTAAAATATACCAAAAACGACGTTTTATAAAAGTTATTTGAGGTATATTTTTAATAAATATACCAAAAAAGAGGTTTTACAAACAAGTTTTAAAATATATATCAATAAGGACGTTTTATAAACGTTATTTGAGGTATATTTTTAATGGAAATACCAAAAAGAACGTTTTATAAACGTTATTAGTAGCACGTTTTTAAAATATACCAAAAAATAGGTTTTATAAATATTATTTGTGGCACGTTTTTAAAATATACAAAAAGGATGTTTTATAAACGTTATTTGAGGTACATTTTTAAAATATACCAAAAAGGACGTTTTATAAATGTTATTCGAGATATATTTTTAATAAATATACTAAAAAAGAGGTTTTATAAACGTTATTTCAGGCACGTTTTAAAATTATACCAATATGGACGTTTTATAAAGTTGGAAAAACGTTAGTTAAACGTGTCTAGGACGTTTTGATGAAGTACTTTTTAAAACGTCCAGTAAGTCCGTTAAAAACGTTTTTTTAATGCCTTTGTGCTATTAGGAATATATTTGATTTTTTTTGACCAACCTGTTTGCTCCAAAACATACTCCAAACAAAAATTTCCAGTAGCCAATATAAATTTATTATCGACCATCAAACTCCCGTTGTTCAAAATCGTGGATTTGTGAAGTTCACCTACGACGTGCATTTTATTATCGGCGCAAACGGGGAAACCCGCACCTAAAGTCTTATTTTCACCGACGTCGATTTTATAACTGTCATCTCTAAAATGTTTGCAAGTGCCGTTCGTTTGCGAGAAAATAGCGTGTTCTCCGCAACATTTTTTAATCGCCGTTAAATTTTCCGGTTCGTTCAAACACACTAAAATCGCGTGGTGGTCAAAACAGAATTGATTTGGGTGAAATAATCTGTCGAATTCGGCACTAAAAACTGATCCATTCATGAAAGGGATGTTATTTTTTCCTTTGAATAATAAAAGTTGAGGTTTAATGCAATTCGGCATGATACTTTCTCGTACTTTCCAATTTGTAGGTAGTTCATTGTGCAATTCGAATTTTCCTTTTCTTGCATTGTATAACTCGATTTCCCATAATTTACTAGTAGTTGGAACGCAACTTTTGTTACCAATAGATAATTCTTCCTCGAATTTGCAACATTTCGTAACGTTCACTGGTTTCGCCTTTAAACCAAACGCTGAATAGCACAGTAAAATATGTAAAAACACCGTCAACATCTTGTCAAAATTTAAAAATACTAAAAATGTACATTTTCGCGTTAATCGTGAAACGCGCGCGATGTTTTCGAACGCGTGGTTTGCGGTATTTAATTCGGTCTAACACATCTGTTACTTCTTCGAGATTCGGTCGTCGACTGCTTTTTGCTTTCCTTCAGCGGATCGCTGTTAACAGTTGTAGACCGGTCTTTGTGGGTCGGATGTTGATGTTCCCCTCCTTATGCCACGGCTGTCTTATACCTTATACTTTCAGCACATATTTTTGATGGATTGAATTTACTAAATCCAACCAAATTAATCGACAGACAACCTGTATGTTTTTAATTAATTGTAAGCAAAATTATTTTTTCTACTACTCTATAAAAAATGACGAATTAACTAAATTTTTTTTATAGTATAGTGTATTAAAATGGTAAATTATTAATTATTTTTATTTTAGCACTCATGATGTAAATTCCAGGGTTGCATCTAGGAATGTGAATAAAAAATTAAATGTTTTCAAAATTTGAAATTCCATTTTTTGTAGGTGGCCACGAATCAATGCATGCCCCCAATATTTTGGTTGATTTTGAATTTAAAAATTATGTTTTTTGCACACATTAATTAGACAATAATGGGCTACTTTTAGATTAACAGGAATGAAAATATCACTTCCTGTTGAACCGGAAGTGGTACCAATTTCTTCTTGAATGGAATGATTATATTTTTTTGATGGTTTCTCATTAAGCGTAAATTTTGAGATTTAAAAAAATTCAAAAAAATAAGTAAGATCCGAACAATTTTTTAATTTATTCAAAATTGCCACGTCAGATGAATGCGATGAAAGAAAATTACTAAGTAGGCTATGGAAATTATTAGTAAGGTTGTAAATTTGTCTGTAGAGAAGAAAATAGTTTTTTGAATCACTGATAGGTACTAGTATTTTTAGGTTTTTTTCAAAAAACGGAACTAATTTTCATTTTCATTTCCGTGGGGGTTCAATCGATTTTTACTTTCCCGGACTCATCATAGGGAGAGTAAGGTGAACGAGCAAAAAAACATCGAGATATCGATGGAAATATCCATTTTGAGGTCCCTCAAGAAGATTTAAACCATTTCCAGCGTATGGTCTGTCTATGTGTCTGTGTGTAATCTTCCACGATAACTGCCGAACCGTTTGACCAATCAAGCTGAAATTTGGTATGAAGGGTCCATGTGTGCCTAGAATGCGACCATTAGTTTTTGGTTTAAATTGGTACAGTAGAAGGTCCTCAAGACCGACATTGATTAAATACACATGTAAAAATTTTTTACTTTTTTTAAATTTTAAGGACAAACAATACACTTTAGTGCAAAATGTTGTAGTACAAAGTTTTAGAGCATAAAATTCCCTATAACTTTTGTTTGAATCTTTTTCCAGAATTTCCAATAGTTGCGCCACTAGAGGACGCGCAAAAATGTGCATGTAGGTTTTCTCTAGTTTTTCTTGATTTTGAGGACAAACAATGTATTTAGTGCAAAATTTTCTTATGCAAAGTTGTAAAGCATCAAATTTTCTTTAACTTTTATATTTAACTTTTTATCGAATTCATCAAAGTTTCGCCGCTAGATGGCGAGAAAAATACACATTTAGGATTTTCCATTATTTTAAAAATGGAGGTAAATTATGCTCTTTAGTGTAAAATCTTTCAGTACAAAGTTGTAAAGCATAAAATTTCCTACAACTATTGTATGAAAATTGTTCCCAAATTCCCAATAGCCACACATGATTTTAGGAGATCCTAATTGTAGCAGTGTGATATACAACGTGCGCATGCGCAGATTATGTCATTGTCAACATTGAAATATCAATTCGGTAGACGTATTTACCATCGGCTTGCTATTTTTAATGTGTTCCATAAATTAATGTAATGCTTAGTATTTCGTAATTAAAATAATAATAATAATAAATAACATATTCTCTACGGTCGAACCGGGAAAGTTCTGGGGTGACACAGCCGATTTTTTTTAATGGAACTGTGCTATTTTTTTATTAATCAAAAATAATGATTCTTAAACTACGTAATTATTAAAAAAAGTTGCTGTCATTTCCGGTTAAACCGAAAGTGAGATTTACATTCCTGTTAGTCTAAAAGTAGCCCATTATTGTCTAATTGATGTGTGCCAAAAAGCCATTTTTTAAATTCAAAAACAACCAAAATATTGGGAGTGTACATTGACTCGTTAATTATTATATTTATAAACTAAAAAAATATTTTTCGTTGCATGAAAGAGCACTTCCCTTTTACCCCCGCCTCGAAAGTGAAGTATTTTTCGTCACGACCATAGGCAGTATTAGGTCCAAATTTGTGGAAAATTACTATATAAAACGCTCTTTCATGCAGCAAAAAAAGATTTTGGTTAATTTATAACCCAATTAGGGGTCTATTCAGTAAAAATTTGGTTAAAATTAACCCTAGGTTATAAAAGTATTTTCCATTTTATATTCTGTATGGCATCTTTGGTTGAAATTGACATTTGGGTTAAAATTTTAACCGTTATAAATAACTTTTAACCTAGTGGTTAAAATTAACTAAAACATTACAGAATAGACCCCTTAAGAATGTGTAGTTACAAAAATGGCCAAATTTTAAATCCTTTTGCAGCCCATTTTTTATCCCTTTCTTAAAGCGTGTAGCGAATCGCATTTTTGGCCACCCTTGATAAATGGCACTAAATTTTACCCTTCCACGAGTCGAGCACTATGTTGTGGGACAAATTTTCAAAAAATTAACTTCTATCAATCATAGAAAATGATTTCATTATAATATCTATATATTTTTGCTTGTTCTGAAGACGGCCTAAAAAGCCGAAACGTCAATATACTCTAACCAATAATTCGAGATCCCAGGAATATAAACAATCATTATATTAACACGGAACAGTCCCGTAAATGAATATAATAATAAATTTTGAGCTTGGCACGCTCTTGATTTTTTGATATAAAACGGTTTCACTCGATAAAATAATGGAGTTCTTTGTATAAATTTTATTTTCTTTTTTCTTCAATAAACTTTGTCTATACCTCGAACTAAACCCAGAATCGTCTAAGCCGCTTGATACGGTCCTGGCGTGCTCAACCTTCCGTTTTCTAACGTGTCCACCTGACGTTGGCGTCAACCTTGAGCGCCATAAGGCCCACACACTGTATTATTTCACTATAGGCAACATATTACAGTATCTGATACTGTAATGTTCCATTTACCGACCGTATATGAGTACAGAGTAAGTAGATTAACTTAACAGGATGAGATAGAGGTTACTTAAGGTTTATATTTTGGTTAATAATACAACAACTTTTTAGTTGGACAAACAATTATTGGACATGAAAGTATCCTGATTAATAACAATTACTATTTAACAGAGCAAATATATCAAATTCGATATAAGAAAGAAGAAAATCAATTATGGGAAATGTCCGTCATCTTGGATTTTGTGTCTTTGTCAATTTGAACGCGTATTTTAAATTTCTCGATAAAATAAGGTGAATTAACAAATTTATAGACAATTTTTTTCTCTACAACGTTTATATAGTCAATGTTATTAAAAAAAAAATATTTATTGCTAATAATAAGCAAAAAGTGTGAAAATTTGGACAGTAGCGCGGTTTTTTCAACTTTTAAACTATTTTTATTAAAAATAAGAAGTACATTTACATGACAAAGTTGTAGAATCTTCAATTTCCAAAAAAATTTTATAAACAAGTTTTTAGTAAATTGTAGATCACAGCCGGGGAACGCGCTCATTTCCACACCACCGCTTTTGACAATTTTCAAATTTTTTTAACGCGCATGTCTATCAAATACTGCGATTTCTGATCATTCTGATTGGAACAACGAACAATTGATAACTTACATTCTGTATATTGTACAGGTAAAATCGGTAATCAGCCAATAGCGCTGGCCAGGCGAGATTTGATTAAAAATAAGAGTTAAACAAGCTTTTTTAAATATTCAAAATTCGCACTTTGCTAGTCAATTATTATTATCAGAAAGTAAAACAGAAAAATAAAATAAATAATACGCATGCGTCAGATAAATGACTGGAACAAAATCGTCAAAGCGTTCTGATAGTTTTAAAACAGTTTTGAATCTTGGCTGGAACAAAAAACTGATTGTTTACTAATCGTGGACAAAGCTGGGAATAACGAAACTAAATCGTTACTTTTCAGTAACGGGTTACTAAATATAACGCGTTACTAGTAATTTCGTTACTTTTTAACGTGGGCGAAAAGTAACGGTAATTGCGTTACTTTATAAAAGTTACGTGAAATCGTTACTTCGTTACAATAACTGCAAAAGTAACGCGTTATTTTAAAACCAAGATTTTTCTCTTTTATTTCTGCTGTTTGATGTGAAATAATGTATTTATTATTTTTTTGTACCCCGTTCTATTTCGCGTGCCACTGTGTTCTGGATAGTTTAATCATACAACTTATATTTGAAAATTTAGTTTGTATGTCCAAAAATAACGGCGATAAATGGTGAGATGGGCAATAAAAGAACGAGAAGACATGGAACAAGAAGAATATATAGAAAAGTAACGCGTTATTACTTTAAAAGTAGCGCGCTACTTTTGGAAAGTAACGAATAAATCGTTACTTTTTAAAAAAAGTAACGGTAACGTTTATCTAACGCGTTACTTTTTAGCAAAAGTAACGGTAAAGTAACGCGTTACTTTTTTTTTAATAACGCCCCAGCTCTGATCGTGAATTAGTGTGGTTGGAAGTTATTGCGCAAAATCATTAGTGTAAGAAACTGTTTCTGTGATGGTTGGAACGAATCTATTATTAAAATTGAATATGATAATTATTACTTCAACTTCAAAAGAAGAAAGTGTGTTTTTCCAATTGCGCTTCTTTAAAAAACAATGTTTATTGCGCAGCCGCACCAATTTTCTACGCCATATTCAATTTGTCAATTGTCAAGAAATTGCAGAAAGTTCTTGCAAGGTCAAAGTATTGCCGATGTTGAATCTTGCATGTTGTTTGACAGTATGCAAGTCTCTTGCAATTGCAACATGGCTGCCAACCACACCCCCAAAAAAAAGAGGTTGCTATAAAAATGAAAATATCAAAACTAAGCAAAATAAATTAGAAGAAAATAACCACTGCATCACTGTCCATAATTAGAGTTGATGCTGCCTTGCTTCTAGAGCCTGAGGGACAGGCAAGAGCACCGAGACAAGTGAAGTGACATTTGGTTAGTTGGTAAACCAAAAGTAACTAGATTTCTCCCTAGAATTGCAACTTTCAGGCAATAGAAATCGCACCAAACCGATAAAGTTGCAATTGCAAGCTCTTGCAAAAGTCGATCAGCTGGGCTTTAACTGCGCATGCCTTTGATCAAGACAAATTGCGTCTTGCATGGCGTTGCAGGTTGCAGCAAGTTCTTGCAAGGTCAAAGTATTACCGATGTTGAATCTTGCATGTTGTTTGACAGTATGCAAGTCTCTTGCCATTGCATCATGGCTGCCAACCCCCCCCCCCCCCAAAAGCGGTTGCTATTGAACCGCTACCGCCACCGGCTTCATAAATTATTTTAAAGGACCGATACAGCGGTTCCCTAGCAATTTTATAACCTCAAAAAATATTTTTTATTTGTCTTGAATATTTTGTCGATCTGTTTAAAAATGAAAATATCAAAACTAAGGAAATTAAATAAGAAGAAAGTAATCAGTGCATCACTGTCCATAATTATAGTTGCTGCTGCCTTGCTTCTAGAGCCTGAGGGACAGGAAAGAGCACCGAGACAAGTGAAGTGACATTTTGGTTAGTTGGCAACTAGATTTCTCCCTAGAATTGCAACTTTCAGGCAATACAAATCGTACCAACCCGATAAAGTTGCAATTGCAAGCTCTTGCAAAAGTCGATCAGCTGGGCTTTAACTGCGCATGCCTTTGATCAAGACAAATTGCGTCTTGCGGTTGCATTTCTCCATGTCATGCGAGCTTTAGCAATCTCCGTACATTTATGGCTTAGGACTATTAAAATTATAAAGCAAAGTGCCATCTAACCATTTGTATATTAGATTCTCACGTTTAATAAGTAGATTTTTATAATTAGTTTATCTAACAATTTATAGATGACTCTCGATTACTTCACAATACTTATACAACTAACTTTACTCTATTATTGTAAAACTGGTTGCATACCTCTAAACTTACATTATGTATACGCAACTTTATTTCTACAATATGTGTAATACTGGTTGCCTACCATTTACTCATTTCTACCGAATTTCTCTATAACAAAGAGTTCCTTTGTTCTTTAAAACACGATATAAATATTAATATATTGTATTAAAAATTTGTTCATGAAAAAAAATATTGTTTAAATTCAATCAATGTACATGTTACCCAGCCCGAAACATTGTTTAACTGGAATAATAAGTAGTAGGTACAAACAATAAAACGCATACGATTCGTTTAATAAATATTTTATTAAGAAATTATAAATAAATTTTGTGGAAACATATTAATAAATTAATTAAAACAAAATATATAAAAAATATTTACAAAAAAATCGAATATATTTTTGTAGGTAACTCACAATATACAGTAAGCCTTATATTTTTAGAAATTATTTTTTTTTGCTTTCGCATTCATGGTCAACACCGAGACCAGAATCAGAATGTTCGTGATAATTCCTGCTAACATTAAGATTTAAAAAATTATCTTTCATAGAATGATAACTTGAATAATAACTAGACGGTTTTAGTGGTTCAGGAAGACCAATAACCGAATTACTATTATTATCTTTATCAGGATAAGTAAAATGTGTTAAAGCTTCATTCATAAAATGATTATAGTGATAAGGATACCCACTAGAATGACCTTTTTCGTCGTTTTTCGACGGTTTTAACTTAACATTTTTCGAATAATTAGTTTGGACTACAGTATAAGGAATCTCTTTTAATTGAACATCACTCATTCCTGATGTATCCACTAAATCGTACTCTAAATGTTTTTTAAACTCACTTGATAACCACTTCGGATCCGACGGTGATCTAGACCTAGATCTATGCTTTCTATGCCTACTCCTTTTTCCAGTTCCAGTACTAGAACTTCTTTTGCTGCTAACAACATTCGCTTTTTGAATACCATCATTCATCTTCTGTACTTCCTGCCATTGCAAACCAGAATCTACCAATTCATAATAATTCGTTCTAGATTTGGAATATTCGGAATCTGAATCTTTTCTACTTCTAGATTTTCTTCTGCGATGTCGCCGTCTCGATCTAGAAGATCTATTAGAATGCTCGCTTTCATTATCAGATGTTCTACTCCTGTGTTTCCTCTTCTTGCAATTCCTGGAATCATTAGAACTCTGACTATCCACCGAAGAAGATCTGTATCTAGAAGCAGATCTAACCGAACGCGGACTCGCAGGTGCTGAATTATTATACAGACCTTTTGAATGAGGTTGAGACCAAGGAGCGCTCCTAGTGCTTCTAGGTGAATCGTATTTTTTCAAATTAGGATTTTCTACTGGTAGAGGTAACGATATATGCTTGATTTCTTGATGTCTGGTTGGTTCCGGATTGGCAATTTGGTTCCTTCGCGAATATCTCCTCGAAGGTCTTCGAGAAAAGGAAGGCGGTTGCCGGAGTTTCATTTGCACGTCTCGAACGGCTTGTTTTTCCGTTCTACCGCTATAACGAAATCTAGAACCTAAAGCGAATATATCCGGTG
Source organism: Neocrepidodera transversa (assembly GCA_963243735.1). Classification (NCBI taxonomy): domain Eukaryota; kingdom Metazoa; phylum Arthropoda; class Insecta; order Coleoptera; family Chrysomelidae; genus Neocrepidodera; species Neocrepidodera transversa. The sequence goes on along the minus strand of OY725347.1, from coordinate 3,084,502 downwards.
ATGTAGGCGGCACTTGCACTAATCTAAAAAAAGCGTGATGTTCCACGCAACATTTCCACAAGTGCTTACAAGCCGATTTCGAAGGAGTTTCGAATCCGTAAGTGCACTCATCGTCATTTTTATCTGTAACGCGCAACATGAAGTAACGTCCTTTGAAATAGATTTTGGTTATACGCGGCCAGTAATAATTTCCTACTGTATTTTTATTTCTTAGCACTATTATCCCGCTGGGGGTTAATCCAAGGAAGTACTCGACGTGATCTTCGCCTAATACCGGATGTAAATCAACACCGTAATTTTCTAACCACTTCACTTTATCCAAATAGTTTATTTCCGCTTGCGACGGAATTTGACCGATTAGAGTTTGATGTAGTTCCGCGATCCGCATTTCTAGTTCGACGCTTTGATTAGGTAGAAAACGGAATTCCGAAACGTATCCAGGATTGTGTCTTCTTGAATCATAGTCTCCTAGTTCTGATTGTAGAATAAAAGCGCCTAATTCAGCTGCTAGTTCAAACGGTACTAGCAATCTACCTTGAAGTATATCTTGTTTGATTTGTAAGAAAAATTGGTACCTGGTGATTTCTTCTAGGAGTTTGCATGGATCTGCTGCGTAAAATTTCACACCGAAATACATTGTGTATTGGTCGAGTCCTTTGATTTGGATGTTGAGTTTTTTACTAGGATCTAACCAGTGGGTTTGTCCATTGGAGTCTAAATAACGGAGTCCAAAATATGCAGTTTCTAGTAGATTTAGGTGACGAAAAACGACATCTAATAGAGATTGTCCTTTGCTATTGTTCTGAATTTCGTGTACTAAATCAGTTTCGTCCAAAAATACGATTTTGCAATGAACAGAGTGTACTTTCGAACAAAAACAATCCATTTTTACTAAAAATAAAATTAAACAAAGCATTAGATGTGAGTAGGTTTGATGTATGAGTAATACTTACATTTAAGAGCAAGTTCATATTTCCAATTAAATTTAGCCTTGTATATTGGAAGACTAGACGAAGGGGCAATGATCTCTTGTTAAGTTCACTAGTGGTTCAGTGCACACTGCATACTGATATTGTTGAGAAGAGAAGCTATTTTGAATGGCCAATGATAGCTTGCATTGTCTTTAGTTCCCTTTCCACATCGACTGTCTTAACTCATGCTACAATTTAACAGGTGATGTTCACTCCGGCGCGGTACTACTTCGTCTGCAATAGTCCGGGCAGGGCCGTAAGAATCTTATGCCAATTATTTTCTCATAAGACAAAATATAGTTCATGGTACATAACTAATTTCTCGACATGATATATTATGTTGTTACTACAGTAATTTCCGTGTTACTAATTAAAAGTTCTACGTTATTGCTTCATATTTCAGACTGTTATGAATTTTTAATTGGTGATACTAGATCTAATTTCAACTAAAGTGACATAAAAATACAACATGGTTGGAAAATAAAATGCGAAGAAATATAACACAAAAAAAGGCGAGGAAATATAGCACTCGAATTGAAATTTTTTCTACAGTAAGACGGATTGAGATGCAAAAATGTTTGAGACCACTTTTGGTAAAGTCCTTTTTACTTTCCGAACAACAGAGTTGTATAGAAGGAAAGTATTGCGATCATGATATTTTGACCATACCCAGATTTTAACGGATCTTTACGTTTTGAGGTCACCTGAATCCATTTATACCATTTTTAGCATGATGTCTGTCTGTGTGTGTGTGTGTGTCTGTGTGTGTGTGTGTCTGTGTGTGTGTGTGTGTGAACACGATAGCGTCTAAACGGCTGAACCGATTTAGATGAAATTTTATATACATATTTAGGGTAACAAGGAGACGACCTGTATAGATTTTGGAGTTAATCGGACAACCGGAAGTGACAGTTGCTATAAGTGATGACGTCATTACCTAACAAGATGACAATAAAGTTTTACACATATATTTTTTATACGTTATAGTTTAATTTCGACTGATTAAAATTTTCAAAAACTTTTGCCATTGTTGCCAGATTTATCAAAAAGTAATTTTTTTTCATATTTTTCTTAAAAAACCAAAATAATGCATTTTTATGAAAAATTACAGGATATCAAAGTTGTAGAGCATAAAATTTTCTACACATTTTGTTTTTACCGTTTTTTGATTTCCTCATAGTTTCGTCGCTAGAGGGCGTGAAAAATAATGTATATAGACATTTGCGACTTTTTTTAGATTTTGAGACAAAATTATGGATTTTTATGAAAATTTACAAAAAATCAAAATTGTAGAATATAAAATTTTCTACAAATTTTGTCTTTAATTTTTTTTCGAGTTCCGCATAGTTTCGCCGCTAGTTTTCATTTTAATTTTTAAACAATTTTTATCCTTATTAAATTATTATTTTTTACTTAAATTTCAATATTAAAAATTTTAAAAAAATATCTTTAAATTTGTAATAATTAATTTTATTATTATAATTTTTTTCAAAATTTTATTACAAAAATTGTGATTTTTTTTAAAAATTGGCTAAGAAACATTTAAAATTATATTATGATTTTAAACTAAATTGAATAACTTCTACAATATTAAAGTTATTGAACTGGGATTTGCACTAATCTAAAGATAAAATAAAACTCTAAATTTAAAATGTATTTTAGTTTCTTAAAATTTAGAATTGTAATTATTATAGACAAAATTAAGAATTTTTTTAAAATTTTTTGTAATTTCGTTTTATCAAAAAGTATAAAATAAATGAAAAAAGTAAATAGCATATTCGAAAAGGATCCAAAAGTACTATGTGTGTAAATTATTTCATAATTTTAATATAGTATTTGTAAAAGTTATAGCAAAAAATAAAAAAAATTAAAACAATTCAATGGATTTACCCATGAATTTTTGAAAAAAAATTTGATTTTTTTAAACTAACTTTATTAATCCAGAAACCTAAAAAAAAGGTCTGTTTCCCATTTTGAATAAAATTGAATGAGATATTAATTATTTATTGATTTTAAAATTATTCAAAAATAGGTTTGATTTGTTTTAAGGTTAAAATTAATATTAAAAATTTTGAAAAAATTACCCTTAAATTTGTAGTAAAAAACTCTATAATTGTGATTTTTTTCAAAATTTTATTCAAAAAATTGTAGAATTCCTCATTTTTTTTTGAAATTTAATATAAGTTTAAAAAAAAATTGAATAACTTTAAAAATATTAAAGATATTAAAATGGGATTTATACCATTCGATAGGTAATATAATTAATGTATTTTAATGCAGAAAAACTAAAATAATCGATTAAACAATTACTTTACTAGGAGTGTTCGGAAAGTTGGGTGGGATTACCCCCTCATTTTTTGAAATTGCTATTATCCTCCCGTGTACCTGGAGGTCAGGACAACACCAAGAACGCCATCAACAGGAGTTCATAAGAAATCATTAAACCGGGTTTTTTCGAGTGGCTTGTCCTAAATCCAACATCTAGTCCAAAAGCAGTGTTTCCACTTTAATGGTTTCAGTTCCCCGCCACGCTTCAATTCACTTTCCCTTTTTTTCCCCTCAAATAATGAAAAACGAATTTGTAATACCTTAAAATTTGTGCTAATGAAGCGATAAAGATGCTTAAATGTGTCAAAGTATAATTGCATTAAGATTTTTCCCCTAGATTTTCCCTCTCTAGGTCTTTTCGTTCCCCTCTGAAGTCTAAATTCCCCTCCAAAGGGGAACTTCCCCTCATTGTGGAAACACTGTCCAAAAACCAAAACAATAAAGTAGGTTTATAATGCAATTTTTTACATAAGAGATTTCATTGTTGGAACATGATCAGGGGTGTCCCCTGAAAGTTGGCGGGACGGGAGGGGAAAGGGGGGAGCGTGAACCATATATCTTACGAGAAAAATTTTAGAGATCGTTTTTGTAGAACATTCTTTTTTTAAATACTACATCACAAATGACCATGTTGCGTTTTTTAAACAAACGAAAGAATGTACAGAATGTTAAGAATTTTTTTATATTCATCCTGAGAAGTTGAAAATCGCATTTTTTCAACTCCGGCCAACAAGATAAAATCGAGAAAAATCGAGAACAATCGAGAAAGATCGAAAAAAATCGAAAGAAATCGAAAGATATCGAAAGAAACTAAAAGATATCCAAAGAAACCGAAAGAAATCGACAAAAATTGAAAAAACCCGAATAATAAGAATAAGAAAAAATGAAAAAACAGAAAAAACAGAAAAAAACCAAAAACAGAAAAAAACCAGAAAAATGAGAAAAAACGAAAAAATAAAACAAAAAAGTTGCAAAAAAGCCGAAAAAATCGAAAAAAAACCAAAAAGTCGCAAAAAAAAATCGCAAGAAATCGTAAAATATCACAAAAATCGCAAAAACCGTAACAAAACCACAAAAAAAATCGCAAACAGAAAAATCAGAGGAATAAGAAAAAATTAGGATACGAAAGAAATTGAAAACAAAACAATGAGAAAAAATTAGAAAAATCGAAAAAAAAAACAAAAAATCAGAAGAAATTAAAAAACATCAAAACAAAAAACAACTGTAACCATAAAAAAATTGCAAAGAAAACAGCAACAAAATCACAAAAATTAGAATAAGAAAAAATTAGAAAACGAAAGAAATAGAAAACAAAATAATGAGAAAAAAATGAGGAAAAATTAGAAAAATCGAAAAAAATCAGAAAAAAAAACAAAAAACCAGAAAAACGTGAAAAAAAGCGAAAAAGCGAAAAAAAAAACAAAAACAACTGTAACCATAAAAAACGAAAAATTCAAAAAAATTTAAATGAATCCTAAAAAATCACAAAAAGAGATCGCAAAAAAGGAGGTGACAGCCGCTGTCAGAGCAAAATGTCAAATCATTTTTTGATAAAATCGACAAAAATCGAAAAAACCCAAATAATAAGAAGAATGAGAAGAAATGAAAAAACTAAAATAATTTGAAATAATCAAAAAACAACAGAACAAAACCAAAAAAACAGAAAAACCAGAAAAATGAGAAAAAAAAAACGAAAAACAACAAAATTGCAAAAAAGCCGAAAAAACGCTAAAAACCGCAAAAAAAACGAAAAAAAGTCGCAAAATATCACAAAAATCGCAAAAAAATGAAAACAAAACCGCAACAAAATCACAAAAAAAAGGAATATTATTACCAATACTCAAATGTGGTAAAGTATTCAATAAAGAATAAAATAACTCGAAGTCATACCACAATAAATTATTTAATAAATAATGTCACAATGGCGACATGTTTCGGTCTACAACGACCATCATCAGGCCTATAAGAAAATGGACATTGTGAAAACATCAATAGTAATAACAGAGTTAAATAACTGACTGATTACCAAAATTTATCCAAAGAGTAGTAGAGTATGAAAATGGTCTGAAGATGGTTATAAAATTTTATAATATGCTGTGGTACATTGTTTCGAGTTTAATTTCGCTATAAAAAAAGTACTTTTCCTTTCCCCCCTTTTCTAGGGGTAAAATTTTATAGTCGGGTTTATTTAATTCTGAACGGACTATACCGCTTGAGTGGTACCGTGCTTTTAACAAAGATACTGAAAGATAGAAAGAGAGATGTGATATAAAACCCGTAATCGTAAAAGGAGGCCAAGTGGGGTGTCATAAAAATAATTCAAATATTCTTTTATCAGAAAGCGTGAATTATATATTAAAAACGGAATAAATTATTATTTATTTAAGGAAAAAATGTGTAAAGTTTTGTGATTTTGTGTTACGGGGGAATTAAAATATCTTATACTTCTCATATTGTTACGAGGGAAACAAAATTGTTCATATTATTTGTGTCTGAATTTGGACTTTTTTAACCAATTTTTTATTGACAAAATTTTTGGCACAAATGATAAAAAAATATTGAAAAAGGTTTTCGTAAAATCTAAATCATGATTTATAAAAAAAAATCCAAATTTTTGAATATGTCAAAATTTTAAAAAAAAATATTCGGATAAAATCGAAAAATTTTATAGAAAAAAATTGGTTACCGGTTTCTGGTATTATTTTACCAAATAAAAAAAAGATTTTTTTTTAATAATTTAATTACTAACAAAGTGTTTGAAAAAATTTCACGTGATTCAGTAAAGAATCACGAAATATTAGAACAATGATGTATGAAATATTAATGAAGTATTAAATTATTTAATCATTATTATTATTTACACTGCATAGTTGCATTCTGATCAGAAGGGAATTTGAAATTAATTAAAAATACCCAGATCCGTATTAAAAAAAAAGATTAATTGTTGACTTAATAAAAAAAAAATCGAAACTAAAATTAAAATATTTCTTAACTGCAATTAAAAAAAAGTACATTGGTAAAAAAAGAATAGCCAAAAAATCTATATTATTATTCTTGTAGTAATTTTTTTTCTACGCCCACATGGATATTGTCAAAATATGGAAATCCACCATTCAGAGTTGACATTTAGTAACCCACCACCTATTTTTTTTATTTTAAATAACCTGTCAAAACAACTGTTAGAATTTTTACTTCACCAGATATTCATTTAGTCGCAAAGATGTAATAATATTAATATTATTACCCGAAAAATCAAAAACTAAATATGAATATAACCTGCATATTACAGTTTTATATGATTTATAATAAGTCCGTGATAGCTCTTGATAACGCAGTGCTAACGCTCTTTCTTTGGGATACGAAGGTCCTCAGTTACCCTCTGACTGTAATCTTTTTTTTTTAATTTTTTTCCATAGTTTGATTTTATTTTCCATAATTTTTTGTTTTTACCTCACTTTTCTGGTACTGTATATATTTTCATCCTGAATCTGCCTTTATCTAATTGTTTTTTGACCATAAATTTCAAACATTACCCCCCAGACGGCAAGGGCATAAAATGTGAGTCTTGCACACTTGAAATTTCGCTTTAGGCCGGCCCTGTATCTCGGGGTACAGAATTTTCTTTTCCTCATTTTTCTTTGGATCCCGAGGGGAGTTTATGAACCAAATTTCAAAAAAATCCCTTGAACCTTTATTGAGATCGCGTAAACAAAAAAAAACGAACATAAATGTATTAATATTTGGGATGTTATGAACACCAAGATAAATATTTTAGAAAATACTATTGTTTTTTGTATAAATAAATAAGAATTTAATTTATTTAACGTTGAAAATTAACGTATTTACACAAGGAATTATATAAGTTTACAAATAATGCAAAAAATATATTATTAAAATTCCTGATTATCAATATAAAAAAAACAACGTCCGGTTCATACCAACACAGTAATACCTTTTTTGGTTGAACTATAATAGTTACCAGACGAAAAAAATGTAAAAGAGACATCATTAAATCTTAATTAAATATTCTATCTTCCAAGTATGTAAGAAATAATGAACTAATAATGACTTTAACTAGAGCTCTTTTATTAAGTATGTGGTGTGACAGTGATGCTAATCACACATCACGCAACTTTTCTAAATATAAAAAACCACAGTACCGTCTTCACATTTTTTTAACCAGTGCGATTTTTAAGCTAGATCTGTTTTTTTAAGAAATCTTGGAGTTACAAATAATCACATTTTCAATGACTATAAAGTAGTTAATTTTTTTTTTTTTAATATGTTTAAAAACCGAGATTCGAACAAAGCTGAGACTAATTCCAGCGAATCTGTAATAAAATTCCCAAGCGTTAATTTTTTTTACTTTTGTCTTATTTTTTTTTCTAACTTATTAAATTTAACACAAAATTAATTGTGAATGTCAATATTTATCGATTTTCCATATTTCCAATATTTTAAATAAAAATCTTAATTATATTATTTTTATTGTCGTTTGAATTTCGTAATATCTTTTATAGTTTTCTTATTATAAGAGTTAAAAGAAACTTATTTTTGACATTCTGAAAATACCTCTAGTACAGAGCTAGGATTAACAAAACTAAAACGTTACTTTTCTGTAACGCGTTACTATTGGTCGACTTTAATAAACTACCTATCCTTAACAATATTTAACAATGGTTTATGAGTACGGCCATAAATTCAACCTCATTTCAAAGCTTAGACAGCTCTCTGGTCGGTATTACAAATTTTGTTTTTAAAATAATAGGTAGTAAATATGTAACTGTAGTAATATTGAGTTATATAGTACATTTATTTTAATTGCTGTATTTGTATCTATCTTTGTTTTATTTTAATAAAAATTAACACAAATTAATGAAACAACTTTAAATTATACTGAAGGACGGTCCATATTTAAATTTTAAAAGAGGTACCATTTCTTTAAAAGATTTATAACAGTTACCTATAAAGCAGTAAAACCCTCATAAATCCTCGTAAAAGATGCACACGTCAATCTCAAATAGCTCTTCCACCTACTATAACTTCGTAACTTTTTAAAGTAACGCGAAAATGTTACTTCGTTACAGTAACGTGTTGCCGCAAAAATAACGCGTTGCTAAAAAGTAAAGCGTTACTTTAAAGACAATCTTTTTATTTTTTGTTTTTTCTGTTAGTATACTGTTTAATGTCAAATAATTTGTCGTTATTATTTTTTTGTACCACTGTGTTTCGTATAACATTTAAAAATAATCAAACTTGGTTTACTGTTTATTTTTAAAGTTGTTTTAATGTTTTGTTTTGGAAAAAATTAGATTAGAAAAAAATTAGCAAAATTAGCCAAAATTAACAAAAAATGACAAAATTTGTAGTGAGTAAAATGAGCAAATTTAACAAAATTATCAAAATTAGGAAAATTATCAAAATTAGAAAAATTAGAAAAATTAGAAAAATTAGAAAAATTAGAAAAATTAGAAAAATTAGAAAAATTAGAAAAAAAATTAGAAAAATTAGAAAAATTAGAAAAATTAGAAAAATTAGAAAAATTTGAAAAATTAGAAAAATTAGAAAAATTAGAAAAATTAGAAAAATTAGAAAAATTAGAAAAATTAGAAAAATTAGAAAAATTAGAAAAATTAGAAAAATTAGAAAAATTAGAAAAATTAGAAAAATTAGAAAAATTAGAAAAATTAGAAAAATTAGAAAAATTAGAAAAATTAGAAAAATTAGAAAAATTAGAAAAATTAGCAAAATTAGCAGAATTATCAAAATTAGCTAAATTATCAAAATAATCAAAATTAGAAAAATTATCCAAATTAATAAAATTAGGAAAATTAGCAGAAAAATTTGCAAAATTAGTCAAAATTAGCCAAAACTAGCAAAAAATGGCAAAATTTGCAGTCGACAGAATTAGAAAAAGATCAAAATTAGCAAAATGAGCAAAATTAATGAAATTATCAAAATTAGCAAAATTATCAAAATTATCGAAATTAGCGAGATTATCAAAATTATTAAAATTATGGAAATTAGCAGAATTATCAAAATTAGCAAAATTAGCCAAAATTAGCTGAATTATCAAATTTATTAAAATTAGATAAATTAGCAAAATTATCAAAATTAGCAAAATTATTCAAATGAACAAAAATTATCAAAATTAGCAAAATTATCTAAATTAGAAAAATTAGCAAAATTAGTTTTATTATTAAATATAGAAAATTAGCAAAATTAGTTAAAATTAGCAAAATTAGCCAAAACTAGCAAAAAATGGCAAAATTTGCAGTCGACAGAATTAGCAAAATGATCAAAATTAACAAAATGAGCAAAATTAATGAAATTATCAAAATTAGCAAAATTATCAAAATTATTGAAATTAGCAAAATTATCAAAATTATGGAAATTAGCAGAATTATCAAAATTAGCAAAATTATCTAAATTAGGAAAATTAGCAAAATTAGTTTTATTATTAAATATAGAAAAATTAGCAAAATTAGTCAAAATTAGCAAAATTAGCCAAAACTAGCAAAAAATGGCAAAATTTGCAGTCGACAGAATTAGCAAAATGGACAAAATTAGCAAAATGAGTAAAATGAGCAAAATTAATGAAATTATCAAAATTAGCAAAATTATTCAAATTAACAAAAGAAAAATTATCAAAATTAGCAGAATTATCTAAATTAGGAAAATTATCAAAATTATCCATATTAAAAAAAATTATCAAAATTATCCAAATTAATAAAAATAGGAAAATTAGAAAATCAGTCTAATTTCAAATTTAGAAAAATTAGCAAAATTAGTCAAAATTAGCCAAAATTTGCAAAAACTGTAAAAAATTGCAGAAATAACCGTTATTCTTCCTGTTTTCTTCTTTTAAATCTAAAGCGTAAAAACGTACTGTAAGTTTTTATTTATTACGTTGAGAAACGCGTTATTTTTGTAATAATGCGTTACTTTTTCAGTAACGCGTTACTTTTGAATTAGCGAAGAAAAAGTAACGATAAACGTGTTACTTTTTTTTTGCAGTAACGTCCCAGCTGTGCTCTACATAGTACTCATAGAAAAGTGATTTTCAAAGACAAATTTTTAAACTAATAAAACGAAACACGTACATGTTATTAACCATTTGAATAAAATTTCAAAACAATTCTGCTTTTCTTAAAATTCAAAATAACTTTAATGACGTATTGTTCAATTTTAACAATATTTTTCATTTTTTTATACGATTCTAAAATGTGTTTTTAAATCATATCAATCTATTTTTTTATTTCTTAAAAAATAAATTCTTTATTCATGACTAATCTATTATTTGTTCATTATACATGAATTTACTAAATAATAATAATAATAATATCCCTAATAATCTCTAAAAATCACTAAAAACCCTTAAAAGGCTTAAAATTACTTAAAAATCTTAAGCAATTCTTAAAGATCCTAATATAATCCTTAAAAAATATTAAAATCCTTAGAAATAGTTTACAATTCTTAAAAATTCCTAAAAATCTAAAAAAAATCCTTAAAAAGTCATTGAAAATCGTTAAAAATCCTTAAAAATCCCAAAAATCCTTAAAAATCTTTAAAAATCACTTAAAATTCTTAAAAAATTTAAGAATCTTAAGAAATCCTTAAAATTCACTAAAAATCCTTAAAATTTTTTAAAAATTCTTAAAAATTCTTAAAAATTCTTAAAAATTCTTAAAAATTCTTAAAAATTCTTAAAAATTCTTAAAAATTCTTAAAAATTCTTAAAAATTCTTAAAAATTCTTAAAAATTCTTAAAAATTCTTAAAAATTCTTAAAAATTCTTAAAAATTCTTAAAAATTCTTAAAAATTCTTAAAAATTCTTAAAAATTCTTAAAAATTCTTAAAAATTCTTAAAAATTCTTAAAAATTCTTAAAAATTCTTAAAAATTCTTAAAAATTCTTAAAAATTCTTAAAAATTCTTAAAAATTCTTAAAAATTCTTAAAAATTCTTAAAAATTCTTAAAAATTCTTAAAAATTCTTAAAAATTCTTAAAAATTCTTAAAAATTCTTAAAAATTCTTAAAAATTCTTAAAAATTCTTAAAAATTCTTAAAAATTCTTAAAAATTCTTAAAAATTCTTAAAAATTCTTAAAAATTCTTAAAAATTCATAAAAATTCTTAAAAATTCTTAAAAATTCTTAAAAATTCTTAAAAATTCTTAAAAATTCTTAAAAATTCTTAAAAATTCTTAAAAATTCTTAAAAATTCTTAAAAATTCTTAAAAATTCTTAAACATTCTTAAAAATTCTTAAAAAATCTTAAAAATTCTTAAAAATTCTTAAAAATTCTTAAAAATTCTTAAAAATTCTTAAAAATTCATAAAAATTCTTAAAAATTCTTAAAAATTCTTAAAAATTCTTAAAAATTCTTAAAAATTCTTAAAAATTCTTAAAAATTCTTAAAAATTCTTAAAAATTCTTAAAAATTCTTAAAAATTCTTAAAAATTCTTAAAAATTCTTAAAAATTCTTAAACATTCTTAAAAATTCTTAAAAAATCTTAAAAATTCTTAAAAATTCTTAAAAATTCTTAAAAATTCTTAAAAATTCTTAAAAATTCTTAAAAATTCTTAAAAATTCTTAAAAATTCTTAAAAATTCTTAAAAATTCTTAAAAATTCTTAAAAATTCTTAAAAATTCTTAAAAATTCTTAAAAATTCTTAAAAATTCTTAAAAATTCTTAAAAATTCTTAAAAATTCTTAAAAATTCTTAAAAATTCTTAAAAATTCTTAAAAATTCTTAAAAATTCTTAAAAATTCTTAAAAATTCTTAAAAATTCTTAAAAATTCTTAAAAATTCTTAAAAATTCTTAAAAATTCTTAAAAATTCTTAAAAATTCTTAAAAATTCTTAAACATTCTTAAAAATTCTTAAAAAATCTTAAAAATTCTTAAAAATTCTTAAAAATTCTTAAAAATTCTTAAAAATTCTTAAAAATTCTTAAAAATTCTTAAAAATTCTTAAAAATTCTTAAAAATTCTTAAAAATTCTTAAAAATTCTTAAAAATTCTTAAAAATTCTTAAAAATTCTTAAAAATTCTTAAAAATTCTTAAAAATTCTTAAAAATTCTTAAAAATTCTTAAAAATTCTTAAAAATTCTTAAAAATTCTTAAAAATTCTTAAAAATTCTTAAAAATTCTTAAAAATTCTTAAAAATTCTTAAAAATTCTTAAAAATTCTTAAAAATTCTTAAAAATTCTTAAAAATTCTTAAAAATTCTTAAAAATTCTTAAAAATTCTTAAAAATTCTTAAAAATTCTTAAAAATTCTTAAAAATTCTTAAAAATTCTTAAAAATTCTTAAAAATTCTTAAAAATTCTTAAAAATTCTTAAAAATTCTTAAAAATTCTTAAAAATTCTTAAAAATTCTTAAAAATTCTTAAAAATTCTTAAAAATTCTTAAAAATTCTTAAACATTCTTAAAAATTCTTAAAAAATCTTAAAAATTCTTAAAAATTCTTAAAAATTCTTAAAAATTCTTAAAAATTCTTAAAAATTCTTAAAAATTCTTAAAAATTCTTAAAAATTCTTAAAAATTCTTAAAAATTCTTAAAAATTCTTAAAAATTCTTAAAAATTCTTAAAAATTCTTAAAAATTCTTAAAAATTCTTAAAAATTCTTAAAAATTCTTAAAAATTCTTAAAAATTCTTAAAAATTCTTAAAAATTCTTAAAAATTCTTAAAAATTCTTAAAAATTCTTAAAAATTCTTAAAAATTCTTAAAAATTCTTAAAAATTCTTAAAAATAAGTAAGTAAAAAATAAGACTCTTAATTTGTTATTGATCAGAATATTAATTTTTGTAATAAAAAATAGAAATTTGTGACACTTGACAATTCGCAAGTATTATTTTATTTCGTTACTTTCTAAAAGAATGTCAGTGTGCAATACTTATTTTGGTAATTAATTTTCTCGATTTATTTTATTATATAAGTCAGGTATTATAGAAAATACTATTGTGTTTTAAACGTTGTTGTGATGTGTAATTATTCTTAACGATTAAAAGTAGTTTCGAATTCATCTCTCGACTAGCTGACATTCTTCAGTATTCCGTGTATAGGAAGACAGTCAACAGTCAACAGTAAAATGACCATTCGAGAATGATCCGGCTCCGAGTAAAATCCGCACGGAATACATAATTACATATTACATTTTAAAATGAATAATAATTTGCTGGAAACCCGTCTCCTTGCCAATTTTTATTCTGATTTGCAATACAAATTCGTAATTTTCTAGCCTAGAGCCTCTTAAAATTTTTTTCTCTTCTTTTCTCGTCTTGCATACAAGAATTTTTTAAACGGAATCCGTTTCAAAGAAGAATTCTTTTTTTATATAATTTAATGTCGATTTTGTTTTATGGTGATAATTGAAACAATATGGATATTTAAGAACTAAATAGTATATTATTCAACGAGTATATAATGACTGTCAAATGTCATTGTTTTTTCAAATGTCATTGTTTTTTCAACTGTCAAATATCATTGTTTTTACTGTCAAATGTCATTGTTTTCACTGTCAAATGTCATTGTTTTTACTGTCAAATGTCATTGTTTTTACTGTCAGATGTCATTATTTTTACTGTCAAATGTCATAATTTTTTCAACTGTCATTGTTTTTTCAAATGTCATTGTTTTTACTCTCAAATATTGTTTTTACTGTCAAATGTCATTGTTTTGACTGTCAAATGTCATTGTTTTCACTGTCAAATGTCATTGTTTTTTCAACTGTCAAATGTCATTGTTTTCACTGTCAAATGTCATTGTTTTTTAAAATGTCATTATTTTTTCAACTGTCAAATGTCATTGTTTTCACTGTCAAATGTCATTGGTTTTACTGTCAAATGTCATTGTTTTTACTGTCAGATGTCATTATTTTTACTGTCAAATGTCATAATTTTTTCAACTGTCATTGTTTTTCCAAATGTCATTGTTTTTACTCTCAAATATTGTTTTTACTGTCAAATGTCATTGTTTTGACTGTCAAATGTCATTGTTTTGACTGTCAAATGTTATTGTTTTTACTGTCAAAGGTCATTGTTTTCACTGTCAAATGTCATGGTTTTCACTGTCAAATGTCATTGTTTTGACTGTCAAATGTCATTGTTTTGACTGTCAAATGTTATTGTTTTTACTGTCAAAGGTCATTGTTTTCACTGTCAAATGTCATGGTTTTCACTGTCAAATGTCATTGTTTTTACTGTCAAATGTCATTGTTTTTACTGTCAGATGTCATTATTTTTACTGTCAAATGTCATTATTTTTTCAAGTGTCATTGTTTTTTCAAATGTCATTGTTTTTACTGTCAAATATTGTTTTTACTGTCAAATGTCATTGTTTTGACTGTCAAATGTCATTGTTTTTACTGTCAAATGTCATTGTTTTCACTGTCAAATGTCATGGTTTTCACTGTCAAATGTCATTGTCTTTACTGTCAAATGTCATTGTTTTCACTGTCAAATGTCATTGTTTTTTCAACTGTCATTGCTTTTTCAACTGTCATTGTTTTTTCAAATATCATTGTTTTTACTGTCAAATAGCATTGTTTTTACTGTCAAATATCTTTGTTTTTACTGTCAAATGTCATTGTTTTTACTGTCAAATGTCATTGTTTTTTCCAATGCCATTGTTTTTTCAACTGTCAAATGTCATTGTTTTCACTGTCAAATTTCATTGTTTTTTCAACTGTCATTGTTTTTTCAACTGCCATTGTTTTTACTGTCAAATATCATCGTTTTTACTGTCAAATATCCTTGTTTTTACTGTCAAATGTTATTATTTTTACTGTCAAATGTCATTTTTTTTCAGTTATTGTTTTTTCAAATGCCATTGTTTTTTCAACTGTCAAATGTCATTGTTTTCAGTGTCAAATGTTATTGTTTTTACTGTCAAATGTCATTGTTTTTTCCAATGCCATTGTTTTTTCAACTGTCAAATGTCATTATTTTCACTGTCAAATTTCATTGTTTTTTCAACTGTCATTGTTTTTTCAACTGCCATTGTTTTTACTGTCAAATATCATTGTTTTTACTGTCAAATATCCTTGTTTTTACTGTCAAATGTCATTGTTTTTACTGTCAAATGTCATTTTTTTTTCAGTTATTGTTTTTTCAAATGCCATTGTTTTTTCAACTGTCAAATGTCATTGTTTTCACTGTCAAATGTCATTGTTTTTTCAACTGTCATTGTTTTTACTGTCAAATGTCATTGTTTATCAACTGTCATTGTTTTTACAAATGTCATTATTGACGCAAACCACCCGTATGAATAAAAGCCTTTATCCACAACTAATCTATTATTTATTCATTATACATGAGTTTACTACATAATAGTAATATCCATTATTTACTAGTGAATAATGATTTCATTATTCACTGGTTTATTTTGTTAATACTTCTAATGGTGGAAATATTATTGTCTCAGAAACCAGTAAAAACCTTCAGAACTACGACAAATTTATCATTTTTTTTTAAGGAAATGAACCAAAAAAACACGGTTAGATCCAATATTAGAATCGATTGTAGTCATTATTATTATTATTATTTATATAAACCGTTCAACACTATAGATTCGATTATGCAATGATTATCGATTTACTTCGTAAGAATATTGCAAATCAATAAATTGAATTTTAACGCTATATAACCAAGATTAATCGATTCGATTAGAATTAATGTGGAATTAATTATCATTTTTCATTTAACGACCCCCCGAAAAGTATTGTGAACGAGCTAAAAAAATTATTCGAGATAAAGATGGAAATATCCATTTTGAGGTCACCTGAGATGATTAAAACCATTTCCAGATGGAAGTCTGTCTGTCTGTCTGTCTGTCTTCCACGATAGAGGAAACAAGTTTAATCCGATTGAGCTGAAATTTGGTGTATGTGTTTGGGTTTCTCGTCGGAAGAAAAGTGCATTCTCGCTTTATTTTTCAATTTTTTGTATGAAAAAATGCATTGTTGCTTTGTTTTCAATTTCCGGTATGGAAAAATGCATTGTTGCTTTGAATTTCAAATTATTATGTAAAAAAATGCATTCTTACTTTGTTTTTTTTTAATTTCTTGTGTGGAAAAATGCATTCTTCTTTGAATTCCAAATTTTTTTATAAATAAATGCATTGTTGCTTTGTTCTTCAATTTTCTTTGTGGAAAAATGTACTTTTGATTTGAATTTCAAATTTTTATGTAAAAAATGTTTTTTGTTTTGTTTTCCAGTTTCCTGTGGGAAAAAATGCATTTATACATTTCTGTGGGAAAAAATGCATTGTGGCTTCCGTTTCTTTTTTCAAATTTGTGTGTGAAAAATGCCTTTTTGCTGTTTTTCAATTTTTCGTAAGAAAAAAATGCATTTTTTCTGTTTTTTTCAATTTTTTGTAGGGAAAAATGCTCTTATTTTTTCTCCAATTCATATTCGTAAACTGCATTTTTGCGTTTTTCTGTGAAATGGACTCAACTCAACAATTTTAATTTGTGAAATTTAACTGAAAAATGTATTCTTGCTTCATTTTTTCAAATTTAACTATGGAAAAATGTATTCTTGCATCTTTTTTTGAAATTCGAGTGTGGAAAAAGGCGTTCTTTCTCCTTTTTTTTTCAAATTAACAGTGGAAAACGCATTCTTGCTTCTTTTTTAAAATTTTGTGGAGAACTACATTGATGCTTTTTTTTCAAATTCGAGTGTGGGAAAAATCCATTCTTGCTCATTTTTTTATCAAATATAACTGTGGAAAAATGCATTCCTGCTTCTTTTTTTCAAATTCGAGCGTAGAAAAATGTATTAATGATTTTTTTCCAATTCATGTGTGATTTTTTCTAGGCCTTTTTAGAGATTTCTCCCAACTTTCGTGAAAAAAATTATCTATTTTTGTAAAGATTTGCACTTTATATGTGTTTTTCCGTACTTTCGTTACTATTGGAAGAATTTTAGGAAAAAATTTCCCCATTTGTAACTGTGAGCATTTCTATATCATTTTTCTTTGATTTTCTGCAGAAAAAATACATTTCGGCATTTATTTTTTTGATTTTCTGGAATTTTCCTTCACTTTTTTCCGGATCTATTCCAACAGTGATTCAATAATTGTATCTAAACTTTTGCGAGAGTGATTATGTGAATGATTATTTTCTCCTAACCCTCGCGATGAAACAATTTTGTGAAACAGGTTGTAAACAAGGGCGTAGATATAACTTTTTTCCTAAGGGCGGTGGTAATTTTTTCCTGGGGTGAAGGTAATCAAACTTTTAAACAAATATATGTTTGTCCGTTTCTACACTTCATATATTTATTTCCTGTTTTCCTGCTATTTTTTGGTATCCTGGCGGGGGATAATTAATCCCATTTATCCTCCCCATATCTACGCCCTTGTAGGTGAGACAAATTTAAATTTGTCTAAAGTGTATTTATTTGTTTAAATGAACGAGTATAGCGCATCCGCGTCTCCTCTCGGGGTACAGAATTTTTATTAATATTAATAAACAGAAAAATAGTCCGTTATTTAGCCAAAAAATAGTTCTTTAGAATTAAAAAAAACAGAGCTGTGGGAAAAAAATAAAAATCAATATTAATATCAATTTCATAGAATCGAATGTCTGGTTTTGCGTTTTGTGTGTATCAAAAATCTTAATTTACAGGATGATATAGAGCGTGAAACAAAACCAAAGCAATTTTTCTCAAGTTATGCATCAATAACTAGCGGGTATACGTATAATCCTTTTCTCATCCAAGGGCAGAACAATTTTAAAGAGATTAGAGGAGAATGCTGGGGCAAAGCCCGAAATGGCTTCCGGCCATATTCAGGTATATACATCCATCCGAATCTACAGTGTGTCCGGAATCTAGTTGAACACAAAATACCATTTAAAGAAAAAATATCCACACAATAAATATTATAACAAAAAGGAAATAAAAAAAAAGATAAATTTAATTGAAAATGACAAATTTAAAATCAACCGAGGCATGTCCCTAAGGTATCTACATATCAAGTTTCAAGCAAATCGGTCCAGTGAAACGGCTGTAAGAGCTCTCACAGACAGACACACTAACATGATAATCTCAATAACTTACTTAGCTCTGTAAGTACCGTAACAACTTGATGTTCAAAAAATATTAAAACACAAATCAAAATAAAAACTACAACTAATACAAAAAAAAGCATTAGGTTAAAAAAAAAACTAGAAAGAAAAATAAAAATTATTTTGAAAAATTCTAAATCTAGCATACATTAACTGATAATAATAAATAAACACTAAAAGAGAAATAAAACAGTAATAGAGACCAATACCGGAATGGTTAAAATGAATATTTTCAGGGATTATTAAGACCAAGGGCGTAGATATGGGAAGGGAAAAGGAGGTATAAAAAAAAATAGCACGAAAAAAATATATGAAATGTAGAAGAAAGTTTGAATACCCTCCCACCCAGTAAAAAATTACCACCCCTAAAAAAAATTTCTACGCTACAACCTGTTTCACAAGAGGGTTAGGAGAAAATAATCAGTGAGATAATCACTCTAGCAAATGAAAGTTTAGATATAATTATAGAATCACTGTTGGAATAGATCCGGAAAAAAGTAAAGGAGAATTCACGGAAAATTCCAGAAAATCAAAGAAATAAAAGCGAGTCCGCAGAAAATCAGAGAAAAATGATATCGAAATGCCCACAGTTTCCAACGGAGAAATTTTTTCCTAAAATTCTTCCAATGAAAATGAAAGTATGGAAAAAACACATATAAAGTGCAAATTTTTACAAAAATAAATAATTTTTTTACGAAAGTTAGAAAAAAAGGCCTGGAAAAAATCACACATGAATTGGGAAAAAATCATGAATACATTATTCTACACTCGAATTTGAAAAAAAGAAGAAGGTATGCATTTTTTCACAGTTAAATTTGAATAAAAAGAAGTATTTTTCCACTGTTAAATTGGAAAAAAAGGAGCAAGAACACATTTTTCTATACTCAAATTTGAAAAAAAAAGCAAGAATGCATTTTCCATAGTTAAATTAGAAATAAAAGAGTAAGAATGCATTTTTCCACACTCAAATTTGAAAAAAGGAAACAGGAATGCATTTTTCCACTGTTATTTTGGATAAAAGGAAGCTAGAATACATTTTTCCATAGTTAAATTAGAAAAAAAAAGAGCAAGAATGCATTTTTCCACTGCTAATTTTGAGAAAAAGAAGCAAGAATGCATTTATCTACATGAAGATTTGAAAAAAGAAGCAAGAATATATAAGTGCATTTTCCCACAAAGAAAATTTAAAAACAAAGCAACAATGCATTTATTTACTTGAAAATTTGAAATTAAAAGCAACAATGCATTTTTTACACATAAATATGAAATTCAAAGTAAGAATACATTTTTCCATACAAGAATTTGAAAAACAAAGCAACAATGCATTTTTTATACAAGAATTTGAAATTCAAAGCAAGAATCCTTTTTTCCATATAAGAATTTGAAAAACAAAGCAACAATGCATTTTTTCATACAAAAAATTTTAAAACAATGCAACAATGCATTTTTGATACAAAAATTTGAAATTCAAAGCAAGAATGCATTTTTCCATACAAGAAATTGAAAAACAAAGCAACAATGCATTTTTTATACAAGAATTTGAAATTCAAAGCAAGAATCCTTTTTTCCATACAAGAATTTGAAAAACAAAGCAACAATGCATTTTTTCATACAAAAAATTTTAAAACAATGCAACAATGCATTTTTTATACAAGAATTTGAAATTCAAAGCTAGAATTCATTTTTCCATACAAGAAATTGAAAAACAAAGCAACAATGCATTTTTTCATACAAAAAATTGAAAAACAATGCAACAATGCATTTTTTATACAAGAATTTGAAATTCAAAGCTAGAATTCATTTTTCCATACAAGAATTTGAAAAACAAAGCAACAATGAATTTTTTCATACAAAAAATTGAAAAACAATGCAACAACGCATTTTTTATACAAGAATTTGAAATTCAAAGCAAGAATGCATTTTTCCATACAGGGAATTGAAAACAAAGTCACAATGCATGTTTCCACACAGGAAGTTAAAAAACATTTTTTTACACAAGAATTTGAAATTCAAAGCAATTGAAAAAAAAGGAAAAAAGTACCCCTCTCCACAGGAAAAAAGTTATATACGCTCTTGACAAAGACAAACAGAAAAAAGCTGGACAAAAGATACTTGAAGAAGAATTGGACAAAACAATTATGAAAAAACTGATAAAATTTTTAAATGAAATAAAACTCGAAATTCGATACCACATAAATATAATTAATTTTTTTTTAGGAAACGGCAACTAGTTTCGGATTACAAGCCATCTTCAGGTCTAAAAGTTATAAAAAATTTCACGTTGTTTTTTCGTAATTTTTGGTCCGGGACGTCATTTTGCCAATAAATGATGTGATTTATGACGTTGACTTTTGGATGTATAGTATAGACGTCATCGAGATTACGTCATTTTAACGAGATTTTTCGTCGTTTTAAAAAATTAAATATATATTGTTTTAATTAAAAAATTTTTCGTTACTTCTGACTTAGAAAAATTTTAATGTTTCGCCGTCTGTAAAATCCGTTTTTAACAAGTTTATATTTTTCCTATTGAAGTTATTGATTTTTTAAGTCTACCTATAATTTACCTAAATATTTTAGCCAACGTAACGTTTAGGAGATTTTTTCGACATAATATTTAACTTAGAAGATTTTTCAGTAAAATTCGTTTTTTGTCAAAAAACCAGTTTTCCTATTAGAGATATATTGATTTTAAAAATCGACTTATACTTGTCCATACTTTTATTGCATTTTTTAGCCAACGTCATTTTTACGACATTTTTAACGTGGAAGATTTTTTAAAGTTTCTTCAGATACCTTTTTTTGTTAAAAAATTATTTTTTTTATTAAACATATTATTGTAATATAATTTGTTATACAGGGTGTCGCAGTTGAAACTGACACATTTTAAGCGTAATTATTGACTAAACGAAATAAGACAGAAATGTGCGGTTTTCACCAATGAGTTTCAAATTTCAAAAAGTTTTTTCCCAATCATATTAAAAAAATTTCCCAGTTATAGAGGGCGAGTTAAAAAAATTGCCCATTTTCAACTAAACATTACTTGACTTATTTAAATGGAACACCCTGTATATTTTTACACCATTCGAAAGCTGAGTTCTTTAGTTTTTTAAAAATGTTAACATGTGTAATTTAATTCTCACAAATAAATATGTAATATACGCGAGTTTTGGTGAGTGCGTGCATTCTCTTTATTTTCAATATCACCACCACAAGAAATTTTAAACTGAAAGGAGATTAAATAAGTGTGCTGTGAAAATCACGTGTTTATGAAGTTATCTGTCAAATGAGTTTGTTTGACAATAAAAATTAAATAATCTACTTGTAAACTGGTATTTTGCAATAATGATTTACACAAATCAAGAAAAAGCAGGTGCAGTATTATAACTGGGAAATTTTTTTAATATGATTGGGAAAAATTTTTTTTAAATTTTTGACTCATTGGTGAAAACCGCACATTTCCATCTTATTTCCTTTAGTCAATAATTACGTTTAAAATGTGTCAGTTTCAACTGGGACACCCTGTATAGTAAGTGGGGGTTGATTGAATTAAAACAAAATGATTAGGATTTTTATAAGTAAAATTAACAGTTTTTCCTTGTTTGTAACATAAAAAAGAAAAATGTGAATTAAAAAAAAATTAGTAAAAGGTATTAAAAATATAAAATAATAATTACGCTTAAAATGTGTCAGTTTCAACTGGGACACCCTGTATAGTAAGTGGGGGTTGGTTGAATTAAAAGAAAATGATTAGGATTTTTATAAGTAAAATTAACAGTTTTTCCTTGTTTGTAACATAAAAAAGAAAAATGTGAATTAAAAAAAAATTTAGTAAAAGGTATTAAAAATATAAAATAATAATTACGCTTAAAATGTGTCAGTTTCAACTGGGGCACCCTGTATAGTAAGTGGGGGTTGATTGAATTAAAACAAAATGATTAGAATTTTTATAAGTAAAATTAACAGTTTTTCCTTGTTTGTAACATAAAAAAGAAAAATGTGAATTCAAAAAAAAATTAATAAAAGGTATTAAAAATATAAAATAATAATTACGCTTAAAATGTGTCAGTTTCAACTGGGACACCCTGTATAGTAAGTGGGGATTGATTGAATTAAAAGAAAATGATTAGGATTTTTATAAGTAAAATTAACAGTTTTTCCTTGTTTGTAACATAAAAAAGAAAAATGTGAATTAAAAAAAAAATTTAGTAAAAGGTATTAAAAATATAAAATAATAATTACGCTTAAAATGTGTTAGTTTCAACTGGGACACCCTGTATAGTAAGTGGGGATTGATTGAATTAAAAGAAAATGATTAGGATTTTATAAGTAAAATTAACAGTTTTTCCTTGTTTGTAACATAAGAAAAATGTGAATTAAAAAAAAAATTTAGTAAAAGGTATTAAAAATATAAAATAATAATTACGCTTAAAATGTGTCAGTTTCAACTGGGACACCCTGTATAGTAAGTGGGGATTGATTGAATTAAAAGAAAATGATTAGGATTTTTATAAGTAAAATTAACAGTTTTTGCTTGTTTGTAAAATAAAAAAGAAAAATGTGAATTAAAAAAAAATTTAGTAAAAGGTATTAAAAATATAAAATAATAATTACGCTTAAAATGTGTCAGTTTCAACTGGGACACCCTGTATAGTAAGTGGGGGTTGGTTGAATTAAAAGAAAATGATTAGGATTTTTATAAGTAAAATTAACAGTTTTTCCTTGTTTGTAACATAAAAACGAAAAATGTGAATTAAAAAAAAAAAATAGTAAAAGGTATTAAAAATATAAAATAATAATTACGCTATAAAATGTGTCAGTTTCAACTGGGACACCCTGTATAGTAAGTGGGGGTTGGTTGAATTAAAAGAAAATGATTAGGATTTTTATAAGTAAAATTAACAGTTTTTCCTTGTTTGTAACATAAAAACGAAAAATGTGAATTAAAAAAAAATTAGTAAAAGGTATTAAAAATATAAAATAATAATTACGCTTAAAATGTGTCAGTTTCAACTGGGACACCCTGTATAGTAAGTGGGGGTTGATTGAATTAAAAGAAAATGATTAGGATTTTTATAAGTAAAATTAACAGTTTTTTCTTGTTTGTAACATAAAAAAGAAAAATGTGAATTAAAAAAAAAATTAGTAAAAGGTATTAAAAATATAAAATAATTTTGGCTTAAAATTTGAGGATTTTTAATAAAACCCAACAAGAAACAATATTAATTTTTTTTAAAATTTCATGTTCCACATTTTATTTAATTTCATGACATACTCCTCTTTTTCCTATAGTCTTCCCCTAGTACAAAAAAACCTCCCTTAGCATTATTTTACTACTCTGATCTACAGTGATTGTCAAATGTTAATTTTCAATTAATCCTATTATGGTAAGTACACCTTGAGACTATTTATATCGTTTTTTTTTTAGAACTTTTAGGCCTGAAGATGGCTTGTATAAGCCGAAACTAGTGGCCGTTTCCAAAAAAAAAATTTAATTATATTTATGTGGTACATGACTTTTAGTTTTATTTCATTTATTGATAATATTACGCCTGACGTGATCGACAATTATGAAAGAGTTAAACAATGGTAAAAAGAAACAATACGCCTAGTCCTGGGACGTCCTGTATGAAGAAGAACCTTCAAGTTTGTTTGGCGCCCGTCCACCACAGAGGAACACGCAATCTTTCATAAGTTCTCGTTCTTTTGGTAATTATTACTCTCCGACAGAAATGTTTAGCCATATTTAAAACCATAACCACTCCCTTTACGGCCAGGTAATTTTACAGTTTTTTTCTCAATGTACGGGGTGTGAGAACCTTCAACGGTAAAAAATGATTGTTCTTACTATATATACAATAAATGTTTATGTTGTATTTGAAAATTTTTAAGTAGAAAGTGATAAAAATGAGACTAATTGCAACAGTTGATGATGTAAAATATATTTAATAGCTACTTAAATACAGTTATGGCCTCGACACTTCAATAGATTGACAGGATGTACCATCAATTTATTTTAATACACTGTTAAAGTAATTTTTAAGGAGGGCATTATACTATAATTCTTCTATTTTATATAAATATTCGATGTCCGCTTTATTATCTCTATTTATTATTTTTTCACGTATCGTATTTAATTACAAATTTAATGTATGCAAATTACATGTTTATAATTTTAACTTGTTCTGGTTTTAATTTACTTCGTTTTGAACTTCCACTATAGCGGATGTCTTTTTATTACCTGACTAAATCACTTTTTATACATTAAATATCTTCCGGTTTTCTTTTTCAATGGATACATTTACAAGTTGGAATTTTTACACTAAGGCCATAGAAAAATATTTAATAAATATATTATATAACAATGCTTTAGTTCCCTCACAATTGCCAACATAGGAAAAGATCTACCTACGGAGGATTATTTTTGGTCAAAATCTACTTTCGCAACTACTGAGTATTAGTTTCGTGATGGCGAAAAAAAATTCTTACCTCCACTTTTTATCACTTTTTTTCGACGTTTCCGAGTTCGAAAATTCAAAAAAAATCCTGTCCGGACGTCTATCTGGATGTAAACATTGTAACTTTTGAACGAAAGCTCCGATCGAGTTCCGGTTTTCACTTTACCTAGGAAGAACCCTATTGATTTTGAGCAGAATCCGGTACTTTTTTCCAATTCAAATTTTTAGAACAAAATGTGGCAGAAATTATTGACACTTTGTTTGATTTTAACGATTTTTTTTTTGGTTTTTTACAATTTTTTTTTGATTATTTTCGTTTTATCAGTATTATTTTGTTTCACTTTTTTCCTATTTTCTCATTAATCTAATGTTTTGTTTTTTTTTTCTGATTTTTTCGGTTTTTTATTTTTTTGATTTTTTCTAATCTTTTCTCACTGTTCTGATTTTTTCTTTTTTTTTCGTTTTCTAATTTTTTTATAGAAAGAGACTTTTTCTGATTTTTCTGATTTTTTGTTTTTTTTTCAAGTCTTATTCTGGGTTTTTCGATTCTTTCTAGTTTTTCCTCTTTTATGTCATTGTTTCATATTTTTTTTATATTTCTTTTTTTTATTTACTTTTTTTTCTATTTATTTTTTGTTTTCTAATTTTTTTCTTATTTGTTCTTATTCCTTTGACTTTTCCGATTTTTTTAGGACGTTTTTTGCCATTTTTTGGGATTTTGTTTCACTTTATTTCAATTCTTTCCATGTTTTTCATTTATTTTTTTATTTCATTTTTTTGTTCACAATTGTTCCGGTTTTTGATTGTTTTTTACGATTTTTTCCAACTTTTTCTGTTTTTGCAATTTTTTTGATTTTTTTTTCCATATTATACAATTTTATTCTTCATTTGTTTCCAATATTTTCCAATAATTTGTGTTTCTTTCATATTATTTCCGATTATTCTGATTTTTTTTCGATTCTTCTAATTTTTTTCTCGTATTTCACTAATTTTCTTGTTTTTTTTTCATGTTTTATTCTGCTTTTTTTAATATCTATTAATTATTTTAATTTTTTTCTCATTGTTTTATTTTTTTGTCTATTTCTTTCTTTTATTTTTTAATTTTTTCCGATATTTTTTTGATTTTTCGGTTTTTTCGTATTTTTTTCTCATTTTTCTGATGTTTTTCTGTTGTTTTTGATTTTTTTCCATTGTTTTTGATTTTTTTCAAATTCCTTCAGTCTTTTTCTTATTTTTCTGATTTGTTTCTTTTGTTTTTCGTCGATTTCGTTCGATTTTTTATATTTTTTATTTCTATTGATTTTTTTGATTTCTTTCGACTTTTGTTGTTCTTTTTCGAATTTGTCGTTTTTTTTTCGATTTCTTTCGATTTTTGACGATTTGTTTGGTTTTTTTTCGATTCCTTTTGATTTTTTTATATTTTTTTTCGATTTCTCTTGATTCCCTTCCATACATTCAGAAAAGATCAGAAAAAGTTTGTAGATACATTTTATCATTACGAAAATAATGAAGTAGATTTTGACCAAAAATAACCCTTCCCCATTGGTAGACCTTTTTCTATGTTGGTAATTTGGAGGAAACTCCCACCCAACTTTCCAAACACTCTAAATAAAGGAATTGTTTAATCAATTATTTTTCTGATAAAAGAACTTTTTTAATCCACCGTATTTTTTTTTCATTATTTTTATTCAAAAAAAATTTTTAATAGTAAATATTAACATTTAACATTTAACCGTTAAATTGCAACAAGTGACAATTTTCTCTTCTCTTGTATTTTTAATAATGACCTGATGATGGTTTTGTAACCGAAACTAGTGGCCTAAAAATTTTTCTATATATACCGAAGTATCACTTTGTTTTATTTCTATTGTTGAAAATTTGGACCACATTTAAGATATGATAACTTTAAGATAACTTATTGGATTATATAAATAAATATTAACTTTTTGACTAAAATTAATAACAAAATTTTGACATGTATAAATAAATTTTAATAAAATATTTTATAGTTTCGAACCACACCCCGTATACGAAATGTATTTATTTCTTCTATTAAAGTTCGTTTATATAAGATTTTAAAATAAAAATGCAAGTAAGATTTAGTCATTCTTAATTCGTTGAAGGAACTATATTTTTAAAAAGGAAAAAGTGAAAATGTTTATTTGTAGTATCCTTTAGGAATAATTTTGGAACTCCAAAACCGAAAAATAATCATAAATACCAAAACAGCCTCAAACTTTTCCTCTATTGATGACTGAAGTGAATTTCTCATTTAGTACTAAAAAAATTCCAAAAATTTTGACTTTTTCCGAGTAACTGACTCGTTAAAAACCCGAATAACGTACCGAACGTACTTAAAGCTCAAGGGACAGATATGATAGCTGTCAATTAACAATTTTCTGATAAATTTGACATGTACATTGAACGAAAATTTATTTATTCTTTTAAAACCATTTTAAATGGAAATTAAAAACCAAAAAGAATAAAACAGAAAAGAAATGGAGGATATAACATAAGAATATTCTGATATAAATTTGATAGAAGTTAAATCTGAGCCTTTAACACTTTCTGTTGTAAAAATTCAGAAAATTAAAGAATATCCTTTGATTCTTTTAGAAAGCAATTGTCAAACGCAAGAATTTAATTTTAATGAATGTAATTTAAAAAATTAAGTTTTCTCAAATAAGAATTAAAAACTTGAAGAATCTTATCAGTTGATTGTTGAAGACAAAGAATTATTAAAAACGGGAATGTGAAATTAAAAATTAACATTATGTCAAAAAAATAAAAATATAATTTTCTGGAAAACATTCAAATGAGATTTTTAAGAAAAATAAAATGAAGTATATGAATGTCCAGTTTGCCAAAAATGTAAGTTTTTTCTATAATATAAAGAATGGTTATCAAAAAATGTTATATTTCTAGATTTCTCTACTTCAAAATCAAGAGCGAAACATTTCGATGGGCACTTCAATAAATGCTCCATATGTGCTTTTTGTGGAAAAGCCTCTAATGGAAAATTTCAATTTTGGTATCATCATTGTAAAAAATAAATGTAAAAATTTATACTATAATATAGGAATATTTGGGGCACCAATTTACAGCAGTAGAAAACCATTTGAATGTAAAATTTGTTCAAAACAATTTAACGTTCATTCTAGCATTTAATTGACAACAGAAGAAATGTTCTTACTAATAAAAACTTTACAATTGCGAAATTTGATTTAAGCAATTTACTGAGAAATGGAATTTGAAAAGACATTTAAAAATTCACACTGGAGAAAAATCTTTTAAATGCGAAATTTGCCACAAACAATTCACCAAGAAAAGCGGTGACATTTAAATATTCACACTGGAGAAAAACTTTCTGAATGTGAAATTTGAAATTTGCTTCAAACAATATTTAATGATAAATATCTTTTTGAACACAGTTAAAAATTCACACTGGAAATAGATCTTTATTTAAATGTGAAATTTGCCTCAAACAATTTACTAAGAAATGTAGTTTGAAGAGACATTTAAATATTCACACTGGAAATAAATCTTTTCAATGTGAAATTTGCCTTAACCAAGACATGAAAATTCATACTGAATAACCCAAGTGAATGTCATACTTAAAATGAAGTCTCGCTTAAGATAAAATTTACGTTACTTTTAAAGTTACATTTCTTATTGGACATTTAAGTATGTTATGTTGTGTTTTATAAATAAAAAGTAGATTACTTTTATTCTCAAAATGGTTTTTTATTGCTCAACTGCTGGTAAACATCTGGTCCTCATATTACCAGTAATGTTGTCGATGATATTAAAGACTATGCGATATCCCCTAAAGCTAACATATATAACTACAGAGCTACAAACGAATGATTTTTTTTTAAATCACTTTTAAATATATAGTTTAAAATGTATTTACACTGATTAAAATGTTTTTAAATCTTAACGCCTTTGGGATTACTAACTCATCCAATTATTTGCAGCTTTATAGTTTTAAAGCGACCTAATGGACCACAACTTATATTTGGTTATTTAAACTTAGATAATTAAGATATTGATTTATTAGGATTAAATAGATTTAGTTAATAGTTAAAAGCGAAGAATTGTCCTATTCATAAATGCTATATGGTATATGTAACTTACCTCATTTTTATATTCTGCCACTTTATAGTCAATATTTTCTTGATGTATCACAAAATAATCTACACTAGGACATTATTGGATGTAACTTTTACAAAATCCATTTTTCTGAATACACAAATAAAAAATCACAAACAACGCCTGTCATTTTGACAACCCGTTCTATTTGAAAATGGAAATGGCGGATATAGTAAAGTGTACCAACCTTATATACAGGGTTGCCAACTAGCCTTTATGCCGATATAAGACGGATTCTCACTACACTAGGCGGAAAATCTGCAGAACAGAAATTTTGATATTATTATAAATGAACATAATGTATTAAAGGTTATGAATCTAGTGGAATCCGCAAAAAGTTGTACCAAAGTCAACTTATTTGCGTATCCGCAACAAAATTGAATTGGATACAGAAAATCCGCCTGCAGATTTCCGCCTATAGTGGGAATCCGTTCAAAACTTTTCTGGATTATTCACAAATTACTCACAACTTCAAAATATTAATATCAAGGCAGTTTTTTTGGAAATCGTATCGTTGATTATTTTTATTAGTATACTACAATTTCTTTGATGGATTTTATTTTTAATCTGTGCAATGTTGCCAAGCATCAAAGGTTGGTGAAGATGCTTGGCTTGGTTAAGTGTCGCCATAGGGAAAAACAGAAATTCCCCAAGCCCAAAACTGGTATATCGTTTTCTCTGCGCCTTCGCCATCTTAAAAAAAACAGTCGTTACAAGTTACAAAATATTATATACAAAACCAGTTTAACAACAAAACATAGATAAAATAATAGATTATAAAAGGTTTTAATAATTTATATGAGAGTATATAGATCACAATTTTTTCTAACTACCATTAGGTACCAAAAATATACGCTAACCTTCCAATTACTCACAATTGCCCTTCATTCACAAAATTACTCACAGACTAGTGAAATTACTCACAAATTGGCAACCCTGCATATATAAATATATATTATAAGTGTCAGTTAAATTACTGCCATTGTTTTTTAATCTGTTATTTCTTAAACAAGTAAAGTTAACTACCTATTTAAATTATTATTTATCTTAGAATTTGATTTTATTTATTTAAAATGGCCTATTTTGTAATTTCGCATAACACGAAAATTGGTAATACTGTATTGGAAAAAGACCAAGATTAAATTTACTCAGTCCTACCAGCCGAACGCGGGAATCCTCTTGAGTTTAGGAAGTGTCTTCGTTGTCAGCAACGGTAAAATAAATTTCTACAAAATTTAAGATTTTATTTTAAAATTTGATTAACATATTATATGTAGATTTGATTATAAAAAATCATGTTTTTAATTCTAAAACTCGATATTTTAAGACTTTTTTAAATTAAATTATAATTTTGAAATTAGAAATTCATTTTTTATAAGATAATCGGTTATCGTAAAAGTGTATTGGTATGTAACTATCTCGAATGAATTTAAAAACTATTCATAACTTTAGATTTAAATCAATGATATTTTGTTTATTATATTAATTCTCACTTGAGACTTACATCGTTTTCTTATAATTTATTAAAAATCAATAATACATTTTTTTGTACTGCAGACTAAAACATGCGTTTGAGACTTTTACTCCCTTGGAAATCAAATTATTGATTAATCTATATATAAGGACCAAAATAATACTTTCACTCCCTTGGGACTAATATATTTAA
Source organism: Neocrepidodera transversa (assembly GCA_963243735.1). Taxonomy (NCBI): domain Eukaryota; kingdom Metazoa; phylum Arthropoda; class Insecta; order Coleoptera; family Chrysomelidae; genus Neocrepidodera; species Neocrepidodera transversa. Next base: position 3,053,845 of record OY725347.1, on the reverse strand, counting down.
TACTCTATATATATGCGTCCGCCTTGTAAGTAAAACGACCTAGATTCACTATAGTAAATTTTATATGGATTACGTGTTTTTTTTTCACATAATTATCGTATGAATTCTAAGTTTTAGTTCCTACCGTGTATGTACCAAGAGACTAAAGTGCGTTTTATTCCCTCGAGTGAATAAAAAGACTCAAAAGTTGCGCTTTAGTCCCTTTGGTACATAATATACTATTATGCCAAATCGAAAACTTTACAAGCTGTATACATGGAAGAGAAGAAAAGTCCTTAGTACTGATCGTAATTTAATAGCTGGTTATTACAAACTATTTCAAGGGTATTAATTAAGTTCTTGCTAAATTAAATCCTCGGTTGGCTCCAAAAATTGACATCACTTATTAAAGAAAAATTTATTGTTTAAATAAACAATCGAATTAATTGTTTAACAAACAAGTACATACAAAAGTAAAATAATTTATTACACCCTAGTAATTTGCTAGTTGAGGAGGATCTTTGATTAAAGCTGTCAACGATACGTATTTTCCAACCCATATTCGCTTGAGTGAAGGAATTATAGTAGACAATGTCAGGCCAAGAGGAATTCGGCGTGAATTCTAAAATTCCTGGATCCCCTTTCTCGCAGTGATACAACAGAGACCGATTGAATTTTTTAAACATTTCAAAATCATCATCCAATCGTCTATCTTGGGTTGGTTTGTGTTCAGATAGACAGAGAGGACCAGAAGTTGTTGGTCGAGGTCTGCCTCTTCTGGAGTATTCGACTCCTATTAAAACTCTTATTTTAGACTGGGCTTCGTCGGTTAATCGATCAAAACCACCATGAGGTTCGTCGGTTATGATTAGAGGATGGTAATGTTCGGCGCTATGAGGATTGTTACCTCCATAAACCTTGAAAGCGTAGGATAAACCTCTTCTGAGCCATATTTCTGGACATAACATTCCATTTATGTACCAAGCTAAAGCAGTAGAAGGATGACCTAAAATAAAAATATGTATTTATAATAATATTAATAATAATTTCCCTATATTTTACTTACCTGTAATAGCTTGGTATCCCTTTTTACCTCCGGAAGGTCCAATGTAAGAATTAAAAATTCTAATTGTCTTATCAAATATTTGACCTTTTTTCCACGGTTCTCTAGGTTCTGGTTTGGATCTTGTAAACGAAAAACAGTTGTTTTGAGGTTCCTTTGGATTCAGTTCAATTTTAATATCAGTCTTTGAGTATAAATCGTGAAAAGCGGGTTCTTTCATTTCATCCAACTTCCCTATTCCCCATACTGCGTATATAGACCCTTCTAACGGGAATTCCTTATCACCAGGATCAGCTTTAAAAACAATAAAAGCATAGTTAAAAAATTATTCATTTTTTAAGATATATATTCTTACGTGAAATAAGCATTCTTCTATAAGTTATGATATTTATTCCGTTTTCTCTAACGGCTGTATTCATTTGATTACTATCTTGACCACCAACAACCTCATCTTTGCATACACCTTTGTATTGGCCCAAAACTTTAACGCACTAAAAATAAATGAATTAAAAATACAGACCAAACTTTCCAAATACTCCTCGTAAAGTAATTATTTAATTTCACACCCACACACACAGATAGACATCATGCTGAAAATGGTAGAAATGAATTCAGGTGACCCCAAAATGTAAAGATCAGTTAAAATCTGATCGTTATACTTAGACAACTTTATTGGATACGTAAAGTAAAAAATAGAAGGATAAAAATGTGCATAATTTACCGGAGTAAGAGCTGTAATATTATAATCCGTTGCGAACCCTCTGAAACCGTCGATGTAGGATACTGCGACATCGGCTCCAATCATTTGACTTTTATCACTGTCACCGGATATTCCAAAAGACATATATTCGTTTTCCCCTACTTGCCCAGCTAATTGAATGGTAATGGCCGGACCGAAAATTTCCCAAGAGACTTGATAATCTTTATGAAGCTGGAGACAATTTGGCAAATCGTTTTTATGAGGCTGAAATATAATAAATAGAAAATTAACTGATCATATATCACCTGGAGCTGTACTTACAATGATTTTTATTAGAGAAGGTGGTACATTCAATGCCTCTGGGATAATAATTGATGCTAAATTTTGATTAGTTTCATGATCAAATATACTAAACCAATCTATATTAAATATAGTTTTATCTCCTGGTATTTCTAGAGTAATTGTCAAGTTTTTATAAGCTCTTAATGGATCCAAACTGAAAAATAAAGTTATAATAACCACAAAAATTTAGTAATTTATACTTACTATCCATATTCATCAGGTACTATGAATCCTTTGGAAACAGGCTGAGCTCCGACTCCCACCCAAAAGAAGGCTTTTTTTGCTTTCCCATCGTATGAAAATTGATTCAGTCTTATACGTTTGGCATCTAGAATATCCACGGATTCTGAAGTTATACCGTTGACTTTTCCTATTAAGGATGATATTTTTTGAATGGTCGGTGGTTCGAATCCTTCAGGAATGTAAATATCTCCGAAAGTATTTTGACTCCATATATCATAGATGGCAAACCATTTAATCTCGGTGATCTTTTTTTTATCGGATAAAACTAGAGTAAAATCTTTATTGAAATAACGTTCCAGCACATTAGTCCTAAATGGAATGAAAAAAATTATTCACAGGAAATAAAAAGGGGGCTTTTTCTTACTTTCCATTCGAGTCTGGAACGATAAATCCTTGAGGTCCTGGTCTATTGGAAGCTCCAGCCCAAAAGAATGTATCAGCTCCATTTCCATCATAACTAAAGGAAGTAATAAGTAACGTCCAATCATTTACAGCATAAACATCACCAGCTACTTGGTGATGGTAAGAGTTAAGTTTTCCTAAGAATTTTCCACGGTATGGTCCATCATCATCTTGGCAGTAAACTGAAACTAACAAAAAATTCAGTCAGATATTTCTACTTTATAGTAAATATATACGTTATACTGAAATTTTTTTAGGCGTCTGGGTTCGGAAAAAACCATTATCAGTCCATTATTAAAAATACAAGGGGAGATAATAAGATTATTACAAAGCGAAATCCATTGGGATGATTTCCTTTCCCTTTATATTTTTTAATAATTTCCTGATGATGTTTTTTTAACCGCAACTAGTCGTCTAATTTTTTTTCCATATAAACTGTTTTATTTATATTGTTCAAAAAATTGGACCACATTTGATAACTTATTGGATTCTATACTTATTGATTTTTAAAGTTTGTCGAAAAAATAAATTTTTGAATTTTATTTGGATCCCCATTGTAAATATACAAAGTTGTGACCGGTACCGGTTACGGAGACAGAACCTAATTATGCGCACTGTCATCGATTCCAGCAACGTTGCCACTTGTAACATAATTATCGAACATTTTTTTAATTCTAGATATCTACACGATTAAATGATTTTTATAGTAATATAAATATCTCTTTTGGTTACTAGTAAATATTGCGCACTCAGTCAAAATATCTCTATATATAATATATACACAATTTTTCCATCTACATTTATTTTAAAAACTGACAAATTATTTTTTTTGTGTTTAATATCGTTTATTCTGAAATTCTTCAATGTTTATTTGGTTTTTGTAGAATTTTAGTTCTTTTAAAGAATACATAAAGTTTTTATTTTATTTTGAAAAAGAAATTGTAACATAATTTTCAGGAAAAATCGATAGTTATGGCACAGTAAAATGATTATATATAATCATTTTACTGTGGTTATGGCAACTCTGTACGCTAATTTCATCATTACCTTGTTGTGGTATCACTGGATTCCAGTAACCGCCAAAACTATACCAAACAGGTCTGTGTTATTTAACCACAAAAAATCACGAATTGTGTAATAACAAGTTTCTAAAAGTGTACAAAGATTTGTTGTTAGTAGTGAGTATAAAAAATATCAATCCCTAAGCACTAATACCACAGGAGCATTTAAACATTTACGTTTAATTAACAGATCATTTCCGTGTTTTTTCTCTACAAAAATGTCTAAGAGCCCTATAAAAATAAATACTTCATTTTTATTCAAACGAAAAAAGTCTATACCTTCAGAAAAACAAAAAAATAATTTAATTGTAAGTTCTACCAAAAATGAATCTACATTCAATAATTATTTGTCAACAAACACTCCACAATCATTTAAAAACGATAAAATCAAAAAGAAAATATTAAGTGACAAAATTGATTATTCAATAAATAAAAGTTCGTATGATAAGTCAGAAAGTGAAGCATTAAAACAAAGAGAGAGTAACATAAAAGAAAGAGATGCTTTTCTGGCATCATTTATGAAAGATCCAGATTTCGCTAAAGCCATTCAAGAAGTCGGTCTTTTCCAAAAATTGGGCAATGCTGCTTCATCAAAACGTAAAAAAGTAAGACGAAAAAGAAATACCGAAGAAAATTTTCGTAGTAATTGTCAAATTCCTCTTGAACATAGAAAATCTTTAAGACTCCAGGAAAAGGATCCTCAATTTAGTTATCAGGATCTTCCAGATGAGTCCACGGTTGTGTCGTCTTTGAGGAAAAAGAATTTAAATTCTGATGACGACATAGATAATTTGGAGGAGGTGATTTACGAACCGAAAGTTAAAAGAGTAAGAGTAAATAGAGAGAATGAACAAACTCGTTTTTTATACGTGGAAGATGTGACTGAAATGATGCTTAAAAATATTTCTAAAAAGGTATCGGAGAAAGTGTACTGTTCAAATAGTGGTACAAGTTGTCACCAATGCCGTCAGAAGACTAAAGACACAAAAACGTTTTGTAGATCACTAGATTGTGTAGGAGTAAGGGGTCAATTTTGTGGAGTATGTCTTTTAAATCGGTAATAATTAGTATTGTTTTTATTCTTTATTCTAATACATTTTATTGCAGTTATGGGGAGGATGCAGCAGAAGCATTAAAAAATCCAAATTGGCATTGTCCCCCTTGCCGAAACATTTGTAATTGCTCATTTTGTAGGGCCCGAGAGGGAAAACGTCCTACAGGGATTTTAACACCTTTAGCATTTAAAGCAGGCCATAAATCAGTTAAAGAATTTTTGGACAGTTTAAAAGGAAAAGGTAACTAATTTTATTTAATTTCATTTCATGTAGCTGTATTTATTCTTTTTAGGAGACTATGATAATGGTGATCATAAGATTTTATTAGGTTTTACTAAGGATCTTGAATATGCAGAAATGGGAAACGGGCAAAAAGACTATATAGGATCTTCAGTTAATTTAGTAAAAGTGAAAGGAATATTGAAAACATTTGAACAAAGTCTACTGAAAAATAGTGAGTATTTTTCATGTTTTTTAGGATTTTTTTAATGAGCATCTTTAACTGACAAGTATTGATGTTTCGTAAATCAAATAAATAAAGTGGTGAATAATGCCTTTTCCACAAAATATTTCTAAAATAGCAACAGAACTAAACATATATTATAAACGTATGACTTGATATTATACTCCAGCATTAAAAATACTGAGTATTTAATTTTTATACCAAGTATCATAAAACCCGGATGTGTTTCTAATAAGCACCATAATTTCTTTTTAACTTACAGGAGTCACTCAATCAATAATAATTCCAACAGGTTATCCAATATCTCAAATGTGGTTGAATGATGAGGTAATAAAATTCAACATCAAATACCACACAATTATATTAAAAACCAACATAGTTAAGAAGGCATAAAGGGGGAAACAGTAAATAGTTTCGGCATAACTGCCATCATCAGGCCAAAATTACAAATACTTAATAAAAAGATTGCATATACGTGCTCTGATACGAAAAGGTAAATTACTTAACTTAAGGGACTAGGAAAAAACAGTGGTGCATAGCAAAATGGTAAAAGGATGTGATTAAAGGGATTTAATTAGTTACCTGTGTATAAATCTCTTTAATTATCTCCTTTTACAATTTTTCTAAGTACCACTATGTTTTGTTCTCCTTAAGTTAAATAATTTACCTTTATTTTTAACAATTTTGGCCTGATGATGGCAGTTATGCCGAAACTAGTTGCAGTTACTCCCTTTATGTCTTCTTAACTACGTTGGATTTTAATAAAATTGTGTGATATTTGATTTTGAATTTTATTACCTTCATCAATAATAGTTCATTCGCCATAACAGATCTTATTGTTTAAAGACTTTTTCAAAGTCCAAATAATGTGGAATCAAACATTGTGATTGAAGTTTTACCTGGGACAAGTAGTAGCAATATTAAATTCCAAAATAAAATTGCTACGCATGAGATAATGAATTTTAGGAAGAATTATTGTTAAAGAGTAGGAACTGATTTTTCATAAGTAAATTTACAAACGTTAAGAAAGCAAAAAGAGATAGTCCATTTCGTTAAGACACATATAATTAAGGCGAAAAATTGTTTTATCGTTGCACCAAAGTTATACGCTGTTTATTTTTGAAGCAAGTTCAGATGGTGTTTTTTTTTATTTTAACGACTCTGACCATGCATGTCAAGACTAATGCTATTTTAAATAGTTTAAATAAGATATAAAGTAACTGAACAATTATTTATCAGATCGTCATCTTGTTAATTACGGATCCCAACTATCAGTTTAGGTGAATTGGACAATAATAGTATATTGTTTACCGAGTAGGAAAAGTCTAACATTTCTGGACGACTGTGAAGATTGCTAAGTCAAGGCGTAAGCCGAGACTTGGCAACACAGAATCCAGGAATGTGGCTTTTCCTACGAGGTAAACATACTATTTTTCCGCAAATCATTTAAAATAAATGGTGCTTTGAAACGTATTAATGTTGAAGTGTCAAACTTGACGCATATAAATTTAATTGCTGGTATTTTCTAAAGCAAAACAGTGTAAAATGATATGTGATGATGAATTTTCCATTTCTGGTACTCCTCCAGAGCTGGTTGAGGCAGTGAATACTGCTTCATTAAAATTGTTACCAAAGAAATACGAATATGTTTTCAATCATTTATGTAAAACACTAACAACTGTAAGGAAATATGATTTCCTTACAGTAAGGAAATGAATATTTCCTAACAGTTAGGAAATCTTGACTTTGTAAGTGTCTTTTGTTGCGCTTATAAATTTTGAAATTCAAATCTTTTTTATTATTTAAAAAGACATAAAACAGTTAATTTTTACTCTTAGAGGCACAATGGTTGATGCTTAATTAGTATTATTTTTTTGGCATTTGATTAAATAATACCACTTTATTTTGGACTGAAATTTCCCTTCTACCTTTCGGTGTACGGATGAAAGTTTATTAGTTTTCTACAAACATTTTCCACTCCTTTCTATCTTGTGCCAACTGTTTTGCTGGTGTTCTTGTTTGACCCTTTCTCAATAACATTTTAGCTATTTTGTTGTCCCTAGTTTCTTTTGGCCTACCTCAGTCTCTTTTGGCCTCCCATCCTCTTTTTTCCATTCTGTTATCCTTCATTCGATGTAGGTGACCCCACCAGTCTTTCTTCAATGTAATCTAAGATTGACTTTATTTTCAGTTCTTCTGTGTTCTTTATTCTGTCTTTTCTAGTAACTCCTTTGACTGCCCTTAGATACTTCATTTCTGTAGCCTGTATTTGACTCTTCATTTTTCTTTTAAGTACCCATGTTTCTCTTCTATATGTGAGTATTGTTCTGAAAACTTTGGAATGCTATCATTTTAGTTTTTCTCGAAATTTCCTTCTTGTTAATATATCCGGTTTTTAGTAAATGATACGTCTTTATGTTCTTTCCGTGATATCTCGTTCTTGATTTCCATCTATCTATTATTACCCCACAATATTTGAAATATGTCACTTGTTCGATATTGTTAACTTCTATTTATGTTTGCTCCTATCAGCATTTTGTATTTATTTTCATTCCATTTCTTTCCAGGGTTCTGTGCCAAGTATCTATTATTTTCTGTAATCCTCTTTCGATACTGGCCATACCAAATCATGGGCAAAAGCACATTCTCTTATTGTAACTCTTGTGTGTCTGGTTTACTTTCCTTAATTAGGTGATCTATAAATATGTTGAAAATGGTAGGACTTAGGGCTTCTCCTTGTCTTTAGTTTCGAATTCTTGCGACGTTCTATTATTTATGATTACATAATTTATGTTCTTTCTGTGTATACTTTTTATACCTTGAATAAGTTTCTTATTGATTTCTCTTTCGTCCAAAATAGTCCAAATTTTCTTTCAGTTACCTCAATTGAATGCTATTTCCAAGTCTAGATGAGTGGTATGCGTTTTCCTTACTGAGTTGTGTTTTATCTATTATTTGTTTGATTGTAAAAATTAGATCGTATACACTTCTATCTGCACGGAATTTACTTTGTCTTTCTTCTGGTGTTTTGATATTTTTAGCTTTTTTTCCTAACATTTTCTGATATACCTTCAAGGCTGTGCTTAACAATGTTATGCCTCTATAATTATTACATTCTCTTATATCTCTTGATTTGTGTATGAGTAATATTATTCATTTTGACAATCTTCTAGTATTTTGTTTTCTTTCTAGACTCTAATGTATACTTTCAGTAATAATTTTGTTGCCTTTTGTCCCATGTTTTTCATCATTTCTGACGTAATTTTTGAAGGGCTTCACCAATTTTTGCGATGCGATTTTATTGCTTGTAATAAATCGTTTATTGTAAAAGTTTCTTCAGGGTCTTGGTTCTCATCTAGATATTCTATTTTTTCCATATTTTCTTTATTTAAATTTTGAAAATATTCTTTCCATCTTTGCATTACTTCGCTATCATCTGTTAGTATTTCTTCTCTTTCGTTTTCGCACTCTTTTAAGATTTTTGATTGTTTTGTAAAATAGTTTTTTAGTGAAATATTCAATAATTTTATCTCGTTTTAGGGAACTACACTGAATTTTCTCAGGATGAAAAATTGTTGCTCGGTTTTACTGAAGATCTTCACTATGCTCAGATGGGCAAATAGAATATTTAGGGTCTTCAGTTAGTCAAATAAGAATTATTAAAGAGTTATTTGAAAGAAAATTATATTGACCAATCGTTTTATTGAGTTACAGTATTTTATTTAATAAAATACATATTTTTTTAATTTTTTATTTTATTTTAAATAACCTTTTCCATGCCTAAATCCTTTTTGTATAACTAAATAGGTTCCATTAAGTGAAAGCATGTCAAAACAAAAATTAGATTGCCTAGAGCACTGAGAAAACTTGTTTAAACAATATTGAAATACAGAAAGTTTTTCTTAAATTTTCCATGTATAAAATTAAAATTTTTGTGTACAAAAATAAAATTTAAGTCTCGCAAAATATACCAGAATATTTTTTATAAATATATGAAAGTAATTTTAGAAAATATTTTTAATTTTGCACATATTGGTTGCAGTTTTAAACAAATATTTGTAAGAAATGAATCATTCTCAAACCGGAAATTCAAATTCAAATTAATTGTACTTACCTTTAAAATTAATTAGAAATGTAAAGAGAAACAAAAACAACACAAATTTCATCTTAAAACTGATATTTTCATTTTCGCCATTTGTTTTTAATCACAGTTAAATGATTGCAATGTGGATCAACATTTGTTACACGTTCGCAAGACAACAACTTTCTAAATTAAGTCTTTGTGATTTCTACTCGCGCGCCAAGGTTGAATAACTCTTTGGACATAGTACGGACGATTGCGGTACTCCTTCGACGTACCAATCGTTCACTTAGGGTACTAATAGTAAACCATAGGTAGGTACCTAAAGGTGTAAAAATTAGTGGAAATATAAAGGAGGGTATCCCACGCTTTTTGCCAGGTAATTTAATTTTGATATCAAATTTAATTAGCTTATAGATTAGAATAGAAAAAAATTGGGAAAAACAATAAAGTGAGAAAGATAACGAAAAAAAAAATTGGAAAAATAATAGAGAGAAATATAGTGGGGAGGAGTAAGAAAAGTTCGCTTGGTTTTTTTTTTAAATTTAATTATTTGGGGTAGAACAGAAAAATGGTAGAAAAAATGAAAAACAAAGGAGGTGAAAATTTGAAGAAAAATTAAAGGGGAAAAAATTAATAAAAAGAAAAAAAATAGATAATGGGAAAAGGTAGGAAATGTGAAAAAAGGCAAAAAATAATAGTTGAAAAAAAGGGAAAAATGAAGCAAAAAAAAGTTATTAAAAAAAGGGGGATGAAAAGTGTGACAAAAAACAATATTTTAAAAAAGGGGACAAAAATATGAAGCATAAAAACAATTGTAAAAAATTTGGGAAAAATGGGTAAAAAACAAGTTTGAACAAAAAGAAGCAAAAATTGAGCAAAAAATCAGTTGTAAAATAAAACCGAGGGGAAAAATTGGGTCATAAAACAATTAGTTGTAAAAAAAGGGAGAAAAAAGAATACAAGCACCTATATTAAGACGGGTTCGCACTAGGCGGATTTTCTGTATCCATTTCTATTGGGTGATGTGATTTCGAATCAATTTGGCGCCAATTTTGTTGCGGATACAGAAATAAGTTGACTTGGGGATTCCACTAGATTCATAACCTATAATATATTAATTGTGTTCATTTATGAAAATATCAAAATTTCTTTTATGTCCCACAAGTGAAATAACTGTTATAATGTACCTGGAGAACTATAACAATAATCACTTTGATTACCTTATTAAAAAAAATCGATCATCTTGAATTTATTTGGTCTACATAGGAGAAGAAAAAGACACCGCAAATATTGGCTTTCTAATTTGTATTCATACACAATTTCAATGTAACCAGGGAAATATGTAAAGCTAAATTATTTTACTCATCTTTTCGTAATTTATTTCATTTGAGGTTATAAAAGTACTACCAACATCACTTACTAAATCCTTAGAATTCCCCAGAAATGGCAAGGTTTCCACTGCTAAAGACGGATTCCCACCAGGCGGAAAATCTGGAGACGGATTTTCTATATCCAATTCTATTGGTCGATTTCAAACATTAATTCGAAATCGACCAATAGAATTGGATACAGAAAATCCTTCTCCAGATTTTCCGCTTATTGGGAATCCGTCTTTAGCAGTGGAAACCTTAGCAGATTTAAAAATTAGCTGCAGATTTTCCGCTTAGTGGGAACCGGTCTTTACAAAGTAACATGTCGGCCATCTTTAATACGCATTCTAGTTAATATTTTCGTCTTTTCTTAATGAAAATTCACAGAATGGGCGACATCTATCTTTGACCGTTTGAACGACTCGAGGTGTGAATTGCGTTTGTGTATATGGGTGGAAAGTGGACTATTTATGTTATTTTAAGCCTTTTATGCATTGGAAACTGATATAATAAAAGATATTTTGTGAAGAATTGTTAATAAATCATCCCATCTGAAAATGCATATGGAAGAAGTGATATGAATTTGCTCCGTTCCACAATGCTCAACATTCGGCAATTCTGTTATTTCTCTACATAGTGACTTTAACAATACAGAGATAGCTTTTGAAAAACCGATCTTTTAGTGTCTAATAAAAAAGATAGAAGTGACCGAAACTGGTAAGGATGAACTAAAAAATATCTAATCATTACATAATATTTCATTTATTTCAGCGAAAATCAATGGAACGTGCAGAACAAAATAAACAAGTGGGGTTTCAATATTTGTTGTTCACACCTCAATCAGACATTTTGCCATTTTGTAGTGCCGTATCGTGCCACGTAATTTTTCGCTGTACAATCTGACCATCGACATATACTCATGAACCTGCTTTACCCATGTATTGTAATCATTTTTTTGCTCGATCAGAGTGAAGAAGATAGCGTATAGTTTCGGACTAGCTCTATCTCTTATGTTTAACTACGATACTAGTTTGAAAGAGATAGGGATGGTCCAAAACGTTTTATCTCTTTTTCTCCAAGTACAACTGCGCTAGATATGAGGAGCAGCTATTTGGAGACAAATATTCCATATTGAGAGATAAATAATATGCCATAAAAATAATTTTGTTTTACGAAATAAATGTAATTTTTTTATTCATAATTAACCCCGGTTTAATTTGAACAGTAGGTTTAATGTTTTTTTTATTTTATTCCAAAAAATCAGACAAAATAACTAATGTAAAAATTGCGTTGCATGCCCATAATATGGAATATTTGTCTCCCGATAACTTGAAATTGGGCATGTCCATTTACTACTAATGGCAATGAATCTGACCACGTGTCGTTTGTCATTGTCATAAAAAATATTTGTTTTGTCTATTATTTGTCTGTCAAAAATTATTTTTATTGATGTATATTTTATAAAAAATGAGTTGATTTATACATAACATTTTGTTTTTAGTTATTATTTAAGCCGTCCCTTTTGTTATAATTAATTTTAGTTATTGGAAAATGTATTAAATAATAGTGAAAATGGATATAATTGAAGAAAAACTTATTCCTAGTTTTCCTAAAGTTTGTCGTATTTGTTTGATTGACAATAATTTAATCCAAATAAACGAAGACAATAATTTATTTAATCTGTTTATTCAAATTACCAAAATTAAAGTAAGTATATTCTTCAATACTACTTTTGTGATCTTAATCATTGCTTTTTTTAAGGATATACATGAAAAAGTTCCTATAAATATTTGCTTAGACTGTCTACAAGAATTAAAATCAGTGTATGAATTTATTGATGTTGTCAAATGGAAGTCGAATAATCAAAAAAATGATTTAAGTTGTATAGTGTGTTCCACAAGTGAAGACTTGACCCTATTAACTTTAACACAAAATTCTATTACTGTCTTCCAAGATTTCATAAATTTTAAGGTACGTACTTTAGACTCATTTTAATATTTATGTTAACATTAATAAATTTTAGGTGGATTATAACAAAAATAATTCAGTATGTAATAAGTGTCTTAACAAGCTTCATAAAATAACAAACTTTATAACAATGTCGAAACGAAACAATAAATCATTTATAACAAAAAATGAGTCCTTAGAAGTTTTTATAAAAGAAGAACCATCAGATGACGAATTTGTTGAAACACCAACAAAAATAGAAATAAAAAATGAACCTATTATATTTTCCTACGAAAATTTAGAAACAAATAACAATCATATTATCAAAAAAGAAGCAATAGATGAAATCGAATGTAAATATGAAGACCAAAAACAGATATTAAAAGTAGAAATTGATGAAGAAGGAATACAGTATAATTGCAATGAAAAAATTAAAATAAATTGTCCATTTTGCAATAAACCTTTTGATAGTGCTATAGAATTACTGAAGCATATGAAACAGAGAAGCCGTTGCCGGGTTCAAAAACGAGGGGTGATGAAAAATGTTTTAAAGAAAGTTTCAAAGCCGTTTAAATGCCAAGTGTGCCTTACATGTAAGTATTAGTTTCCATAATTTTATACTATTTATATTGAGTAATTTTCTTTTCAGATTTTTCTACTGTTCAAAAAAAGAAGCAACATATCAAAAACCATTTCAAAAGCACTGTAATATGCCAATATTGCGGGAAAATATTTCTAAAACAGATAGAATATTTTAATCATTTTACAATTCATGTAACAAAACAGTTACCACTAAAATGTAAATTTTGTTCTAAAAAATTCAAGTCGAAATTCCTGTACAACAAACATTTACTAAAGCACAAAAAACGAACGTTTAAATGCAAAATATGTTTCTGTACATTTTCAAAATGGAAACTAAAGATCCATAATGAAAAAGATAAAAAATCTTGTACGTATTGTAATAAGAAGTTTTGTATGAAAACCCAATTGACGATTCACTTACGTTCACATACAGGGCAAAGACCTTTTCAATGCGCTCTTTGTTCTCGTCGCTTTACTATCAAAGGAAATTTGATAAAACATTGCAGAACTCACAATGGTTATAAGCCGTATTCATGTAAAATATGCTTAAAGAATTTTGCTCGAACTGATTATTTGAACAAACATTTAATGACTACTCACAAAACAATTTTTGATCGGATATATAAGAAATATAAGACTGGTAGACCAAGAATATTAAATTCTATAAAAAAAGATGAGGAAGAAGTCGAGTGCAAGATTTGTTTTAAAAAATGTGCTTCCAAAACATCACTGTCTGCACACTTGCGAGTGCACAATAAAGAGAAGAAATTCAAGTGTCAAATTTGTTCCAAGACGTTTTTGTATAAAGGTAAGTATTATTTTATCTTTTTTAAACCAGCAAATTTGATTTATTACTGATTTTTTAACCAGGTCTTTTAAATGGCCACATGAAAACCCACCAAGACAACAAACCTTTCGCCTGTTCTTTATGCCCAAAAAGGTTCATCAAACGTAACGATCTCACCCGACACACTTATACCCACACCAAAGAAAAAAATTACAAATGTGAAATTTGCTACGATAAATTTTCTCGTAAAGACGTACTTCGTTTACATGTCAGAAGCCACGTAGGTCTCAGGCCCTACAAATGCGATAATTGTTTAAAAACTTTCGTCCAGAAAAGCAATTTGACAATTCATAAAAAAAGATGCCTTTTGAAGTGTTTAAGCAACTAATACATCACATTAATCCTGCCTTTATATACACAGAATATAAGATTATCCTTTACATAGCAAATTATAATTTATGTTATGTTATAATACAATATATTATTGTTATATCATTTATTACATAGAATTCATGTTGGGAGTATTACTAATAGAAATTTATGTCTATGGTCCTCATATCATTAATATAAAAAATATTGTGATTAACATTTCGAAAGAAAAAAAATAAATGGCGATTTCTAGAAGGCCACTTCTTAAAATATGTGCCTTTTTAAATTTTTTATTTAAGAGATAAGTATACAATATAAATAATTTAGATAATTATTTTTACAAATGTTAGATTTTTTACGTAGCATAAGTTTTATATAAAATATATTATATTTAAATAGTTTATCAATCAAAAATATTAACAATTAGTTTTAAATTTCTTTAAATTACATGGTGGTGGTATAAAATGTTATTAGAAAACAAAAAAAAATTCTACATTATAGGAAATTAAATATTTACGTTATTTTTTAAGTTTTCAGGACTTTGTTAACAAAACTATTATCCTTTTATTAAATATTTAAAATTAATCTTGTTTATTTTTTTTCGTTTTCAATATAGAAAATTTTAAAAGTGCTTATTAAAATTGCAGGGCCGTATGTTACGCCGGCGTCGCGACGTGAATTCTACTTTTTTTTATAAATAAATTTCTTCTCATTTTTGGCCTCAGCTGCCAGGGCTATTCGGCCTCCATAAATAAATTTAAAATATATAAAAGACAAATGATACAAAAAGAGAAGATTCACAGTACATATATTCTATCAGTATGGCCACTCTTAATTGACACATTTGATCTTTTTAGACACCGAAATTTAACCTTGACGCCATTTTACGAATAGTACTTCACAGTGTTGTCAAATGGAGCATAATTGTGCCTAAAGTGGCTCAAGAACACGCACTATTGAAAGTAGACAAAAACGAGTACTATTTAGTTCTATAAAGTTTGGTTTTGTTTTTGTTGTTGAATATATTTCTTGATCAGAGTATGGCCAAAAAATAATTTTTTAAGCGCGATTGTAGTCGCACGATTTGTGGGTGGAATATAAAATGCAAGTTACTACAGTAAAATGTAATATGCTATTTTTCTCTTGTTCTTTCTCTCACAATAGCTAACTGTCAAAAATATCTGACTGCCCGGTCACACTATTGGAGACGATGTTTAGGCGAACCTCCGTCAAGCCATTTTTAATAATAATTAACCCTGGATTAATTTGAATAGCAGTTTTTTTTTTCATTTTTATTCTAAATAATCAGAAAAAACCAAATCTGACATTAACGACGCATGCGCGTAATATCGAATATTTGTCTCCCGATAACTCTACCTCCAAGAGAGAGTCGCTGTACTAGATTGTCTTCTACTTGTTATTATTTTTATTTTGACATTTGGCAGTTCCAATTTTGACTTTGACACTTGTGAAATGTCATCCGTTTCTAAAAGATTTATCAAATTAAAAATCTCAATATTCTCATAATGGAAAAAGAATCGGATATAGAATCAAAATATCAAAGGCTAGCCACAGAATATTCCAAAGTAAGTTTTTAAAATATATATAAAAATCTTTACCTAACCTATAAATTTCAGGTCAGATCTCAAGCTACTGTCCTCAAAAAGGCGGTATTAGATGAGCAAGCTAAAAGTGTAGGGCTTCAAGAACTGGTTAGAAATCACGAACAAACAGTTAGAAAACGTGATCAAGAAATCGAAAGCCTTACGTTCAGAAATGATCAGTTGACGAAAAGAATTGTGGTGCTTCAGCAAGAATTGCAAGCAAATCATAGTGGAAAAAAGAGCAAAACTAAAGTACCAGCGTCAGCTCCCAATGTGGATATCACTGTTTTAAATGATGAGCTTCAAAAGAAAATATTGGAAAATGCACAGTTATTTAACTTGGTGTGTTATTTATTTTAAATTTTTTATTCAGTTTTAATTTTTCTACGTTTTTTTTTAGTTAGCAGAAAAGGATTCTGAAACTTTAGAATGTAAAGAAAAGATTAAAAATTTAGATGACTTAATTACTAATTTTCAAAGAGAGTTAGCTAAAAGTGAAAAGTCAAGAAATGAAGAAAAACTTAGATATAAGAATAACATTCAAGAATTAGAAAATAATCTTAAAGAATTAAAATTGAATAATACAGTTAATAAAAGTTGTTCAGATTCCTCTGAAGATAATGTAAGTATTTATAGCTAAAAGGTCATTGACTGAGGTGCTTCAATCTTATATGACAAATATATTTTATTCCATTTTAGGCTAAATATTGGCAAACGGAAGCAGAACGATGGAAAACAGAATGCGAGTTTTTAAAATCAAAGCCAGCTTCAAGTGACAAACTGACAACTTACTATGAATCTCAACTTAGTCAAATATTAGAATCTAATGTTTTGGTAAAAACCGAAATGAAAACTGTATGGGCAGAAAATATCTCATTAAATGTCCGGTTGGAAAATGTCACTCTAGAACATAGTAAGCTTAAAAGTAGTTTAGAAAGTAGTTACGAGGAATTAATGACTACTAATGATAATTATAAAGGGCAGTTAGATGCGATGACTGAACATCTAGCAGCTCAAAATGAAAAAATTACTAAACAGTGTGACGAAATACAGTTTTTGAAACATAAATTGGGCTTAAAAAAGTAATACACAAGTTTTTTTCCAATAAGGGCTGTGATCAAAAAAACAAAGATAAGATGTATTTAGCCCAATGATAGCAGTTTGTTTTGTGTAGAAGTACTGTGATATCTCAAACCTAAGTTTTTAAGAGCCATATCTCATGTTTTTATACAGTATTCAAGTAGAGATTATAAAATTTAATCTAAGGATACATCAAAATAATTATAAGATTTAAAAAAAATGTTATGAGCTTAATAGAGGCGTTTTTCACAATGCAGCAATTCTAATTTTGATGTTCAAGAGTCGTTTTTCTTTTTGATTATCAAAGTTGGAATTTTAACTTTATATTTTAAATATTGCTTGATTTTTTTCTATTTTAAGATATTTCAGTACTTGCTATATTTTTTAATATCATCAAGCAATATTAACGTTTATAACCAATATGAAAATTTATTAAACATTCCACTTTGTATTATTATATCTTTATATATTGTATTTATATAATGTAATGCTTATATACATAAATTTTATTTAATAAAAACAATTTAATTTGTACTTTTAAGCACGTAATAGAAATATATATAATTAATTCTTTATTTTATTCGTTAATTGACTTAATGAGTATAAACTGAGACTGAACTTAAATTTTTTATAAAATTCGGTTTTCCAAGAAAAGCCTTGACATGGGATATTTTTAGTTTCTTATTATATTTTTGTGTATGTACTTTTTTATAATTTCCCAAGGTGTTGAGTCATTTCAAACGTTTTTCGTTGTCCAATTCCAAAGTCAACTTCAGTCACTTGTGAGTGGAGAAACGAATGTGCTTTTCTACGAACAAGGACATCAAATCCTGCCTTTGACTGATTTTTATTTTTGATTCCATTTTTCTGTTCAAAAACTTGTCAAATTTAAGAAATGGTTAAAAAGTAATTTTCCTTGTATAAATAAAGTAACAAATAACAAAACCACAGTTTATTAAAGAACTATTTTTTTACATATAAACATCTAAAATTTTATGAAAAAAACAAATAGAAAAATATACGTTAACAAAGATCACAAAGAAATGGAAATGCAATAAAAAATTGTCAAAATAAGAGGAAATTCAAAAACAAAATTAAGTATACTGAAAAAATAACAGAAAATCTACCTTTCAATTTATTATAATTATAAGCAATAAACGTAAAATAAAATTATGTTTTAGGTTATATAAATCAGTTATTAAATGAAAACATTAACCGCTTAGTGAATCTAATAATTAACCTGAGGCTTATTGCTTATAATTTATTTTTCATTGATTTAATCCACCTTTGTAAATAAGGCCGTCAAATAATTGATTATGTTCTTTTGAGCTTTTATATAATATCAACAAAACCCTGAATTTTTATTAAAATTAAAAATAACTACATACTGTCTTTAGGATTTGGAAATATTTGTTTAGGTCACACAGTGACTAAAAATATATAAAGAAAAGTTTATATTTTCCATATACCTTCCTGTGATATTCCTTTACCTTATTTATGAATTTGTTCTTACTGAAAACTTATTTAATATTTATAAATTTAGATAAAAGGCAGCACCTGAAGTTTTTATTTTTTAATCACTAATAGTATTAGTGTAGTCATTCCAATTCTTTTATACAACATTATTTTTAATAAAAATATGGTTCAAATAGATGTAAAAAATTGAAAGTGATTTTCTGTACTGCCAAAAAATTAAAAACATTCAAAAAAACAATAGGAAGACGTTTGTTCATGGAACTATTACTTTAGATTTGTCAAAATCCAAGAAAATCAAACATATCGACCTGGTTACACAGAAAGTTAATCTCCAAAGATTCTCTTAAATCCAGTCTAATAAAATTTTTTGTTACTTGTATCCTTGCTATCCCTGAAAATAACAATGCTTCTTAGTTATTATTTCTCATTTTTACAATTATTAAACTTACCTATACAAATTATAGGCTAATATAATAGCTAATTGTATAGCTGCAATTACTAAAACAGTCGTTACGGACACACAACTGACTGTGGGGCATCCGCCTCCTGTTGGAGCTGCTACTTTTTGTGCTAGTTGCAGCATATGTGTCTTTACATGGTTCATACCATCTCTCATTTCCACAATCAGAGCCTGAGTGTCATATCCAACAGATTGTACTTGAGCCGTTGGCTGTTTTAGCTGATTGTTAAGGATCGTATCAGAACGTTGTTTTAGATCCAAAACGAATTGTCTGTAAGAATAAAATTTCTACCTACATTGCTTAAATCAAATATTTTTACTTACTTCAATTCTTTCATATAGCTAATTATAAGATTCTGATTATTAAATACTGCATCAACTTCGTGTCTTCTGATTGTTTCTCCTGTTTGTATAGGCTGGCCTGGTGGTGGTGGAGGAGCACCAGCACCTCCTTGAATTCCTGTTGCTTGTTGGGAAATGAGACTCATGGTTCGTTCTTGCCTTCCTACGACTTCGTCAAGTTTTTTATTCAGTTCTCTGAGAACCTCGTACATTTGATTTTGGCCTTGGAATATTTGACGGAGTTCTCTTTGAGAGTCGGATTCAAACCAGTCGTCCATTTCTGGATCTTTCTAAAAATTAAACAATAGTACTTATAGTTTTATTTAGGTGTATATAAAATTACCTCATCTGGGTGATCTTTTCGATATTCAGCTTTTTGTAGTTCTAATTTTTGTTGATAATCTTGGTATTCTTGTTGCAGTTTCTGCTCTTCTCCTCCTTGAACTAAAAGCATCTATTATATCATGTTAATTTTTATAAAATAATTATTTTCTTACATTGGCTAGCTTGAGCTTGATCCTGTGAGTGCAGGCTGTTTGTGAGAAAATGAACAACGTCGTGGTCATCTGCTAAACCTCCAGTTGCTGCTGAAATACCGAAATAACCGCCTTTGGGTAATATCACATTTTCTGCTCTCAGACACATTTCGTAATCCTGTTCATTATTCGTCATACCGTTATGGAACAATACTGTTAAAGTATTTTGATAATACTCTATTCTTGCTCTTGTAGGGAACGGTTTATTTCGGAAATCTCTCAAACATCCAGCCAGTTGCTGAGTAGTGCCATCACTAAAAACATATATTGATTTTAAATTTATGAATATCTTAAGGTATATAACTTACTTTTGGTGATCAAAGAGTTTGGTACCATCGTTTAAGACTGCCATAATATATGGGTTATTGTGCTTGTTATCATTATCAAATGAATCAAAGAATAGACCCAGACCATTCCATTGATCAGAGGACCCAAATACTTCACCATTATATGCTCCTTTATTTTGAGTATACCAAAAAGCCTGTATAGTAGAAATAAAATAAATATCACTAATCCTATGGAAAAATTCTTACTTACTAATCCATCAGCACCAATTCTACCTCTTCCAGTTACTCTAAAAGAAATATCGACGTCCCACCAATCAAAATTAATAGGTTGCTTTGTCCATATTGCACCTTTTTGACTTCTTAACGAAGGGGCTATTCTAACATTTTCAGAGCTCGCAATGGCGTCTAAATAAAACAAAAATATTCAAAATGTATTTAATTCTACAACAAAGACAAAACTATAGCAAATCTTGTTGCTAGCAAAACAATTTTAAAATAATTAAGTTTTATATTTTATTTTCAAACATCTGGGATTTTTTGGTTATATACGTGTACAATTTGACATTTCCAGACATACTTCCCGACTCCAACACGTTCTTTGTTAAGTGTTAAAAAGAGATAGATTATGGTAATTATGTCAAAAATATAATACGTGTAACTAAAAATTTTGAAGTACTTACTGCCACCGTATTCCCAAAAAGGTACCGAACCGTCTTTTTGAGCTAAATACGGAGGTTTGAACGAATATTTATATTCAAATCTCCTATGTACTAATGTAGCAACACTATAATTCACTATAAATAGAAAAAATAAAAGTAAGTTCGTAAAAAAGTCCATGTTTACTACCGCACCGACACTTTCAAACAAATACCTAACTTAACAGTTTAGAAGGTGACATATGAAGGAAGTTCCTCTTCTTAACTTCTTGGACTTCTTCATATCAACATTTTTTCAGCACAGATTTTCTTCTTTTCACTATGGTCGTATACTTGGCTCTCAATTGGCGGCATGTTATTATGGATACAATTCTTTGTAAATAAAAAGTAATTGAAACAAAAATATAGTTAGTTCGGTTGCTGTCAGCAAATTATCAGATAAATTAATGAAAATCAATCTTTTTACCATTTACTATTTAGCTGTAAAACATCATAGAGGTACAAATTAAAGATAAAGAAGAATTTGATTTTGGCATTTGTATTGTCAATTGTCATTGTCATTATTGTGATATTTTGATTTCAGAAATTATTTTTGGTTTCTAATAAATTTATTTATCAAATCAACGAAAATGGGTATTGGGGATTGTTTTGAAAATATTAGCGTTCCTCCTTGTATCTGGTTTGAAGGAGGCGATAAGAGGAATGCTTATGCATCGATGTTAGCGGGATTATTGGTAAGAAAATAATAAATATGAATCATACAAATGGAGAACTATATATTTTTTTATTCCAGTTTTTCGCTGGATGGTGGACAGTTATCGACGCTTCTGGTGTACATGGAAACATTTTAGCTGGTTATCATATGTGTGGAGTTGTAGGTACAATCTCTCTACTAATGGTAAATTCAGTTTCAAATGCGCAGGTATGTATATTGTTTTTCTAAAAACCATAGAAGTATGTGTGTTTAAACATTTTTAGATGAGAGGTGATGCATATGAGGGTGGTTGTATGGGTTCTCGTGGTACACGGATTTGGTTATTTTTAGGTTTTGTAATGGGATTTGCTGCAGTTATTGCGTCGTGTTGGATTTTGTTTGCTGATTTTATGGAACCAGGTAAGATTTAGATGTTAAGGATTATCGAATTTTAAGACAAATAAAACACATTTAATAGCTGCTATGATTCAATTTATTAAATTTTCACCAATTTTCACAGTTTCAATTAGACTATTTTCCCCATTATAATAAAAAAAAACTATTAAAAAAAGACATAATTCCATACATATTCATATAAAAGACAAGTCATTGACATTAAAATCAAAATAAATAATATCAAAGTGCATACTCGACAGATGGATTAATATATTTGAAATAGATTAAAAATCAATTTACTATTTCTTATCTTAAAATCAATGAGTAAACAGATGTTGTCTATTAACGCATTTATCATAATTTTAACTACCATAAAAATGAAAAGACGACTTGATCTTCGAATCATTCAACAGGAACTACACTACTACTAAATGTTATTTTTATAAATGTTCTACATTGGCAGATTTTATAATAATCTTAATAAGTACGATTATCATATAAGTAATGGGGGCAAATTGATTTAAAATATTTCAGCCCCTCTTGTTTTGAGTGTGGTTAATTTATTTTGATTTTAATATCACCGTCTTGTCTGTTCTATGAATATTTTTATAATTCTGTCTGTTTTTATTTAGTTATAAGATACATTTTATATCATAACATAGTAACAGGGACAAAAAATTAAAACTTTGGTCTTTCAGGTATTAATTATTTTATTTGACCTGAAATTCTCGCTTGAAAATAAGAAAATCAGTACATTAGTTAAATAAAATTATCTCAAGTACTTTTAGGGATAATTTTTAAATGCCAAATTTATTTTTAGGTAAAAGATGGTCAGGAGTAGCTTTATTTCTGCAAAATGCATTAATATTTATTTCATCTCTTATTTATAAGTTTGGAAGATCTGAGGATTTGTGGGGTTGATAATATTTGTTGTGATAGGAAGTAAGATTTTTCTACATGGGAGATTATAGTTAAAAATTATGAAAAACCGTATATGTTATAAAGAAAATTTAGGAATCTTATTTGATAATATAATATAAAACATTTGAGTTTTGACTGAAAGTTTTTATAAGTAGATTCAAGTAGATTTTTTACTTTTCGCCTATTGCTACTAATTTTTAAGAAACAAATGTATTATTACTCTTGGTTAAAAGTGTATTTATAATTAACATGTGTAATATAACTAATTGTATTAAGTATGTTTAATTTATTATAATTTGGATTTTTCAATTTCTGACAACAGAAAAGCCGATTTACCTTTATTTTTGTTTTAAAATACATGGGATTATTTATTTTTAAGCCTTAACTGCATGGATTAAAATATTTGATGCATCTATTGACTTGTGTAAGAATTTTATTTAGTTGTGCGGCTGAGACAACATGCAGAATATAATAAGAAATTTTAATATCATTTATTTCTATAACAAGATGTTTAGAGCCCATTTTATGGTACTCATATTCAAAAATTGGAATCAATACTTAAAACTTCTGTCATTTAGAATAGACCATTTTTATCCGTCAATTTCCATCAGCAACATTGAACTTCTTTTCCGACAAAGTATATAGATTAAAGAGACTGCTATTCAGTAATATTTTTACACAAAATTGTTAATAACAAACTTAATGATTGAAATTTTCTTCAAAAACTCGATTTTATTGTTTAAAAATAATATCCAGTACTACATAAAATGTGCTCAAAGTTCAATACGGTGAATTACCAGGTTGATATCTTTAATTGGCTACTTTTGTGATTTTTTTAAAAATTATTTTTAAGGTCAAAATGTATTATCTACATTGATTAATAATTTTAAATCTTAACGCTTTTGGGCCCCACTGACTTCAATTTTCAAATCTCGCGGGCTATAACGTACTACCTGTAACACCTCCCCTTTTGCAGCTTTAGTTTGAAAGTGTCTACTCGACCACATTATATTTGGTCGTAAAACTAAAATAATTGGTATATCGATGGCTTTCTTTAATAATCAATAACAAATAACATCCAAAAGCAGAAGAATTTGGTTTAATGTGATTGTTCGTTAGCAACATACTTAAACTGTAGGCTTACCTAAATTTAAATTTCATCGATTTTTATAATCTTGTATTATAAAATAATCCACATTAGGTAGATTATTTGATGTAGATTTTATATATTCATTATCTATTTTTCAGAAAACTCCCACAATCACAAATAAAAAATCACAATCGATATAATATTAAGTTTAAGACGTAAACAAATTTTGGTTTCATAGACAGTCCCGTTTTCAAAGTGACGTTAACAGTAAGGTGTACCAATATTATAAAAATATACAAAGAACCAATCAAATCAAATCTCAGGTAGTACGTCATTGTTTATTTTAATCTGCTATTGGGCTACTTTTATGATTTTTTTAAAAATTACTTTTAAATATAAATGGTCAAAATGTATTATCTAAATTGATTAATAATTTTAAATCTTAACGGTTTTGGGCCCTATTGACCACTATTTTCAAATCTCGCGCTCTATGATGTACTACTTATAACTCCTTTTGCAGATTTAGTTTGAAAGTGTCTACTCGACCACATATTATATTTGGTCGTAAAACTAAAATACTCGGTATATCAATTTTGAGTGGTTTTCTTTAATAGTTAATAAGAAATAACATCCAAAAGCGGAAGACTTTGGTTTAATGTGATTATTCGTTAGAAACATACTTGAAGTAGGCTTATTTAAATTTCATCTATTTTTATAATCTTGGATCATAAAATAATCCACATTAGGTAGATTATGTGATGTAGCTTGTATATATGCATTCTCCATTTGTCAGAACACTCCCACAACAACAAATAAAAAATCACAATCGATATAACATAAAAATTAAGACGTAAACAAATTTTGGTTTCATAGACAGTCCTGTTTTCAAAGTGAAGTAACAGCAAGGTGTACCAATCTTATAAAAATATATATAAAGAGCGAATTAAATCAAATCTCAGGTAGTACGTCATTGTTTATTTTGATTTGGTATTTCTTAAAGAAAAAGTAAAATTGTGCAAAGTTATTTAAGGTATCATATGCCGACTAAATAAAGTTAATAATCTTTTTAACTAGTAAGTTATCACAGAACGCGCCTTTAAAGATGTAATGGACGTTAAAAATGTGCTATACCGAAAATATCCCATATTTTTTTCCATAACTAATCTACGCCACTGGATAAAACGCATACAGAATTAATTACCAGACGGTTGCTTGTAATATACCACAAAATACTATGTATTTTAGTCATCAACGGAAAACAAACCCCGTTATCAACACCATATCATAAACTAAAACAATATTTATTTAAAAAACCCCGTGAATAATTTTTAAATCGAGAGAGACGTACATAATCAGAACCTGTTTAACAACCTTCGGCTAACCAACCAGTAAGTGTTTGGTTTGGTGACCACCGTTCAGTTCTGTTCGAGCCTCCAAGACGAATAAAACAGAATTTGGGTTACGGCGATCGTACTGCTCGTAAAAATAAACATTGTAACTATATCCAAAGGCGTTTCTCTTTGTGCGACCTCGGTGAGAGTGAGAGCAAACGACGAATATAACTTCTTATAATCTTTTATTTTTTAAAAGGAATTGACATTTAAAATGGGATGTGCTACGGGGATTGTTAAGTATTTAGTGTTTTTAGCGAATCTTCTATTTGCAGTAAGTATTTATTTACCTCCTTATTGTAGTTTAAAAGCAACAAGTGTAACACGTAAAATTACGTGGTGTGAAAGGAAGGGATTATGTTAATATGCCTATAGGTATATGAAGATTTTTAACCTTTTTAAATGATTGTATGAATACTTTCCTTTTTTTTATTTAATATTTCAACACAATTGTTTATTTTTATTGTTGAAATTACTTTGATTTGACCTTCGTTTTTAACTGAACTGAACCTAGAATAGAATTGAGAATGTTTGTTTCCGTCCGATGGCCATTGCCGTGTTGCCAATAGGGCCCTTAAAATCGCCAAATTTAACGATTTTTTTCAAGAAAAAAAAAACTGAACATGATAATAATTTTCGCCAACTAAAATTAGATATATTTTTTGAATCAAAATATATTTGATATACCGAAACACAAAAGTTTCCATTTAAATCGATTTTTCTGTTAACTGTTAACTTTTAATTATTGAGAAGAATTTTTATTTAGTTTTAAGGAATTTGAAGTAGTTTATACAAGGATTCGCGAGATTTTTTTAAGGAATCTTAAGAGTTTTAAAGCGTTTTTAAGCCATCGTCAGGATTAAAAAAAAATTGTTTTTATTAATTTAACCAATCGTGAGGGTTTCAAAGGATTTAAAAAACATTTAAAGGTTTTATCAGACTTTAAAATGGTTCTTTGAGATTCACGAAGATGTTCAACGATTTTATATTTTTTGATAATTATTGCATATACAGGATCTATATAAATTCTTTTCAGAATTATTGAGATGAATTTTAAGGACTTTTGAAATGAATTTTAAGGATTCTATATATAGCGATTTTTAATTTTTTCACTTTTAGGGAAAAATATTGAAAATCCGACAACACGGCATAACGTGGTCAGTAAGAATGGATACAGCGTGTTTTTATAAATTTTTCAGTGAATAAAATAGTAAAATTGGAAGCCAGGGAAATTTTAATTCCCGATACGATGACTCATATTTATAATGGGATTTAACCTAGTAAAATTATTCTGATGAAACAGGTTTTTTATATAAAAATGAATATACATTACCGCTTATTTATCTACTCCAAGAATAATAGCGCAGTGGTGTAGATTGATTTAAATATGTTCAGAATTTTTAAATAGTTAACAACCAATAATGAATAGGTTTATTTATATTAACATGGAAATAATTAAATTTTAAGTTATGAAGCTAAAGAAAATCGTCTCTATGATTTGACATTTCCTTGTCTTCATTTTTTCTCCTATTAAGACGGATTTCCACTAGGCGGAAAATCTGCATTCGGATTTTCTGTATCCAATTCTATTGGTCGATTTCGAATTAATTTTCAAAATCGACCAATAGAATTGGATACAGAATATCCGCCTGCAGATTTTCCGCCTAGTGGGAATTCGCTTTTTTTAGACAATGGATAATTATAGGTAGAGTTATCGGGAGACAAATATTCCATATTACGCGCATGCGATGTTAATGTCAGATTAGGTTTTTATGAGTATTTAGAATAAAAATGAAAATAAAACGACTACTCATATCAAACCAAGGTTAATTAATTAATAAAAAAATTATTTTTGCATTTATTTCGTAAAACAGAATTATTTTTATGAAATATTTGTCTCTCGAAATGGAATATTGTCTCATTATAGCCGCTCCTAACGACAGGTTCCCACTAGGCGGAAAATCTGCAGCTGCATTTTTTACAGACATTTTGATATTATAAATTAATACATTTAATATATTATATGTTATGAATCTAGTGGAATCCGCAAAAAGTTGAACCAAAATTGGCGGCAAATTAATTCGAAATCATCCAATAGAAATGGATACAGAAAACTCGCCTGCAGATTTTCGGCATTCAATAGAATAGACGAGGAAAGTGTGTCGTCACAAATGTCATTCTTGTCAAAAATTGATATCAAACAAAGACTTTGTTGATGCTTTGCTTAACCTTAACGGAATAAAAAGCTGATCAGCTGATTTAAATTTGACAACGATTTGTTTGGAATTACTTTTTAACAATAATGACTTTCCTCGTTTATTGGATACAGTAAATCCGCCTAGTGGGAACCTACCTTAATACTAGTGAAATTTATTGACATTGACATTTCCTTATGTCATTTAATTCTCTCTTCTACTAGTATAAAAAATTAGCTACTCAGGAGAAATTTATCTTCTTGACTCGATTACAGCATAAATAATGATATCTTCTAATACTAGTAGTGGAAAAAAGTTTAAATCTACTAATTTTAACATTGAATGCATAGAATAGGCAACACACAATTTACAAACGTGTCTAATTGGTGGTATAATATTAGGGTTGTTAAATAATTTATTTTGATTTCCTTAATTTATAATAATTTCTCTTTGCTCGTTAATCATGAGCAATGGCAGTGTTTTAAGTGATGACATCATATATATATTATTTGCTGTCACTAATAGGTGGAACAAGGTCAACTGTATATCTACATTTGTATTTTTACTCATTGTTATTCTCAGTAAACACTTGTTGCCATCAGAATAACAAAATAAAAATATATCAATGGTGTTATTAACTGGAGTATGTACTTTTTTTGAGTTCACCTCAACTTTTAACCTTAAATGAAGACTTATCTTAAATACAAATTAGTCAAATGTCTTTTAGAGATTTCTCTTTTCTTAAATTACCATATTTATTATACCCATCTACCTACTTATATTTTATATTTGTAAATTTCGTGGATGGATTTTTAATTACTTGTTTGTTATGATTACCTATGAATGATATCATAACTACTTCTAGTAATGCAAAAATAATTACTACTTATAGGGATCGTCGTGCTAATCTAAACCAGCGTTAAATGATTTTAAATAAACCATGCTTAACCGATTTCCTACGCACATATTTATTTTTTCTTGATGATGTCATAATCATAAAACATATCTTTGTTACGTCATTTTCCAGTGTTGCCTTTTGTATGGATTTAGTAAAACATCCATACAAAAAAGTATCTGCAGGTGCTTTTAAAATTAAAATAATTCAGTTTGAGAAAATTGATTTTTTCGTTAAAAATCGTTAACTATGTAAATTTTCTCGAATAGATCTTATTTTTAAAATGTTCGTTTTTATTTGTCTTCAATTCTAATTAGGCACTCCTCAAAATGTTCTTCCTACATGATACTTCATTTATTTCCGGCTTTAAGGTACGCCAGTTATTTTAAACTCATTCTAACTTTCTTTGTTGTGCAAAAGAATAAATTACGAATTATTTTCAATATGTTTACATTTCAAAACTCTCTATTATCAAAACATTTCAAAATTCAATAATATTACTGATTTCTTGGACCTGATGTTATTGTGGAATTTATCAATTATATGCAGATAATAAATTAAATAAATAACTGACAAACAAGTAGTGCACAAAAAAATTAAAAAACATCAACAAATTATTCTTGGTACTAAAGCTTTATTTACACTGCTAAAATGAGATGTTTACTTTTCTGTGATTAAATATATGTTATTTTTGCCTGAAATGGTTTTTGGACGGAGGCTCCCTTAATATTAAAGATGGGAAGCTGCGGCTTTTATCAATCGATTCCGTATTTAATCTTTGAGAGTGCATCTATGGCATTTTTTAAAATTTTTTTAGTAAAAGTGATACGACTATCAACTTTTTTCTCTAGATAAATTTGAAAAAGTAACAGTTTTCGATTACAAGAGTTGTCCCACTTATTGTAGTTACCTTTGCCTGAAACAAAATATATAAAGAAAAACAAAAGAATATGATCTGGGTTAGCTCCTGTTGCCATCTACTAGATATTTGGTGATTACCAAGAAAAACGTTTATTCGAATTTATTGTCGACCTTGTACGTGCAATAATTCTAAACGTATAGTATAGGGAAAAAATTAGTTTGTACATGTTTATCTTTTTTATTGTATCATAAACCGTTAATGATATATTTAACAAAAACTAAATTTAACGCGCTATAACTAGAAAATTATCAGTTATATACATAATTTAACTTTTTATAAAAATCACGTTACATATTTTTGTTATGGGATTATTTACTCTATGACGAGATATGTAGTCAATGTTTAATCGCTCCAATATTTTGACAAATTATTGTTTCTTAAATTTTATGTGGTTCTGTAAGTACACTAATATATTATAGTGAGATTATTTAAAAAATAATTGAGCAATTTCAAAGAAAATCATGTAATGGAACCCCTTAGTGCGACCCTGTTCCTCAAGGTAAAATGGACATTTGACATTAGTATTAGTTGTTCGTTAATCCTTTCATTTACATTGTTGTACCTCTCATAAAACCCAGTTAAACATCTTGTTTTTAATCACACTAGAAGCACTACAATAAAAAGAAAATAAAAAAAATTTCTTAGTGTAAAAAAATAAAGTATTGGGAATATATAAAATACCTAAGTTGGTAGTAGTGTTTTGATGTCATTATAATGACAGTTGTATAAAAAAGGAGCGGCTATTGGGAGATAAATATTCCATATCGAGAGACAAATATTCCATTAAAACAATTTTGTTTTACGAAATAAACGCATTTTTTATTAATAATTAATCCCGGTTTGATTTGAATAGTAGTTTTTTTTCGTTTGTATTGTAAATAATCAGAAAAAACCTAATTTGATATTAACGGCGCGTGCGCGTTATATGGAATATTTGTCTTCCGATAACTCCACCTAAAAAGCTATTACTCAAAAAAAAATTTTAATAAGCATAGATAATAACTTTTTATTCTTAATTAGATTCAGAACTGTGTAATTATTTTCCATTAAAATATTTCGCTTTTCTTCTTTTTTTCCGTTCTTCTTTTCTCACCATATTTTTTTAGGTATTCTATCTTCCGTCGTCCTTTCCAAATGGGCTTTCTTTTTCTAGAACCGTTCGAGGGATTTTTTTAGCACTGTTCAGAACTGTTTAAGAATTTTTCTAGAACTGTTCAAGGATTTTTCTAGAACCAATACTGTTCGAAGATTTTTTTTAGAACTGTTCAAAACCGTTTTGAGGATTTTTCTAAAACTGTTCAGAACAGTTTGAAGATTTTTTAGAACTGTTCCGAACCGTTTGAGGATTTTTCTAGAACTGTTCGAGGATTTTTTAGAACTGTTCAGAACTGTTTGAGGATTTTCTAGAACTGTTCAGAAAACAAAAAAAATCCAAAATAAAGAAGTATGTACGAGATCCAAGGTATAAAAAGTTTATAACACACTAAATCTGTATGGTTCAAAAAAACTAGAAGAAAATTAGTTTGAATAATAAAAAAGGTAGTTTAATTAAACAAATAACGACCAATATAAAAATAAACTGATATATTTACAATTTACAATACAATTATTTATGTGAATGTATAATCCCATATTATTTTTTTAATTTATCATATCATTTATTTATTTTAACTGAGTAGCGAAATACGGATTACGTGACGTCAGAATAAGCAGATTTTTAGCGTTGTGCAATTTACATTTTAGTAATGTCGAAAAGTTCATTTGGTTCATGAGTCCTAATAATTTCACTATTTTTTTAACGGAATCTTATTATTAATCAATTTGTTTTTGGATACAGTATTTTGCTTTGTTTTTTATTTTGTTATATGTATGATTGGTTTGTGTAAATTTTTGGTACTAAGTTCGATTATTGCTCATAAGAAGAAACTTCATGTTTCTATTACATGGAAATCATTTAAATACATGTATATGGACTGAGGGTATTCGGTCAACCTATGTAAACTAGATGAAAAACTTTCATTTTATATATGTATATAAGTACAACCTCGATAATATGAACAATGAGAATAATTGTTAATTAAATTCGTTTACAGTATCGCAATTTACAAAAATTTAAATAGATATCACTACTAAATAAAAGTGCAAGGAAAAATATAATAAATAATAATCTTAAATAATTACGCGGAATCATTACATTTAAATTTAACCTAGAAAAAAATTTTATAGTTACATTTTTTGTGTTTATTATGTTTCCTTGATATTGTGATTATTTTCTGTATACTTGAAACCACACTTAGTATGCAGTATTGTTTTTAAGGAACCCATCAATTATTACCAACTGATGTATACATAGTTTTACTAAAATTAAGTTGGCGCCACTGCCGCTTTCCTTATTAAAATTAGTATAGTCTGATTAATGATAGTTTTGTATGTATTTAATGATTTTTGAACTACTAATAAATCATCTGAATATCTCGCATAATTATTATTTGTTCACTTGTTGCTGTTTACAGTTTTTTGTTGGTATCTATTTATTTTTAATTTTATTTTTTCAGTTAGCTGGCTTAGCGTTAATAATAATTGGTATATTAATAAAGTTCAATGTCAGTGAAGCGACCAGCATTCTTCCGTCCGATTTTGGCCTGGCTCCCATTCTGTCAATCATTATTGGCGCCATAGTTTTTGTGACAGCTTTTCTAGGATGTTGCGGCGCAGTCAAAGAGAGCACTTGCATGTTAACGACAGTAAGTGTGTTTTTTAAATAAATTTTTTTATATTCTAGGTACGTCACTGGTAAATTTTAATTCTCTACAAAAATAAATTTGCAATTAATTCCAGGTTTTCTCTTAATCAATTACTAATTTTAAATTATTTATTAATCATTTGCTGACCGTAAAAGGTAAGCGTTTTTTTTATAAAAAGAAAAACGTCATTTGATATAACCGGAGTTATTGTTACTTATCATGAGTCATTTTGATAAGGATTTGATATCCTGCAAAAAAAAATAATCCAAAAGTAGTTTTATCAGAACTTTCTCTAGAAATAATCTGTGTAAAACACAAATAATCTACACTACAGGATGTTTTGTTAATTTAGAGGATAAACTTTATATATTTTTTAAATAAATATTCGACATAGGTACTTCACAGTAAGTATCACTCCCAATTAATTCTTTTTAATTTTAACTTTACATATACTATAACATAGTTCCTGGCTGCATGGACATTCCTTCCAATACAAAAAAAGAGAACATATAGATCATTTAATTTTATAGATTTTCATATTCACAATTTGTGAATATATTGTTTTCAGTTTTGTACAAACACCACACTTACATTTTCCGAGAAAATTACTCATATTATTTACCCAATACATGCTGATTTTCAAAGTTTGCCTCAGTAATTATTTATCATTTGCAAAAAACATCATGCAAATCGCTTGTTTCTAAAAAAAAGCTTGTAATGTATATAATAAATAAAAAGATTAATAATTCTGAAAAAATGACATATTATTTTAAGTGCGTTTTGTATACGCATTTGTAGTCATGTAATATCCTGTAAAATAAATCAATATGTCCCATTTATTATTCATTACGGTTATTGATATTTCACAAAATCAATAAAACTTGACTTATACAACAATCACATTTTTTGTTATTTTTTTAGTATGCAATTGTTCTTCTCACCATTTTCATTCTGCAAGTCGCCATTGGAGTCTACGTATTTTTACAAATAAGAGACAAGCCTACGTTCAATAAAGCCATTCAGGAAAATGTTCAAAAAACATTCGAAAATATGCGCTTAAGCCAAGAGGCCAACGAAACAATGCAAATCACTCAAAGATGGGTAAGTACAGGTTTTTTTTTTAATTAATATACTCTCTCTTTCTCAATACCATCTATACTATTAAAATGAACCACATTGTTTTTATCATAAAAATCAACAAACTCTAAAAATAGGATTAAATAAACATTATATTGCCAAGTTTTTCATGAGTATGAGATATTTTAATAGTGGAGTATATTCATATATTAAAATTTTCAAATAGGAGAAATTTTCAAGAAGGATGGAAAAAGAACAAATTATAGTAATTTCCTATCAAATATTGACCATTTCTAAAACTAAAAATTATAGGTAAATTATTGGAAAAAATTATGAATCAATCGCTAAATATTAAAGTTATCTCTAAAACATGTGATGTGTGAGAATTTGAATCTTAAACATTTAAGGTCCGGTGCTCAGTTGTACTGGTTTCTTACTTAATCGGTGAAATCTTTTGCCCTGAAATAAGCGATACAGTGGTCACATAATTATTATATAGATGGCGTTAGTTTTCTATATATCAATTTATTTCCAAACAAAAATTTTCAACAATTCTACATTTAATTGTTTTAACCTCCAATGTACAATTTTTGATCCCTTCAATAGTGTTTAGCACGGGGCTGAAATACTTTGATCAATGGTCTTTTGGGAGTAAATAAACTAATCATATTTGTTTTATTACAATTTATCTTTGCATCAGGATAATCTATATAACCCAACAACCTTTTTTCAAAAAAACAGTTATTTAATTTCATTGATTCTTATACACAACGAAAAGTTAAAAATTATTGGACTAGAATTATATTTGGTCACCGGAAACTTGATAGCACAATTTGTGACCATGTTAAGTCATTCCCTTAAATAAAAAAATCATCAAAGGGAAAAAAACAAATATTGCTTAAAAAACCTAACCAATATTTACTTTCTTTTCATTAGGCGTTTGATAACTGACTTTGGTTATATACAGGGTGTTTTATTGGGAAACTGTGTATAGGGGACACCAAGGTGATTCTAAAAAACCTCCATATGTTTTTGTCAATCTTCATAACCGAGATACAGGGCGTTTTATTCATTTTGCCCATTTCTTTCTTGCTTCATAATTTTTAATCTACCCTGTATATATTTTTTATATTTGGTACATGTACTTGATTGCTGTATTAACGATAAAGAAATTCCAGGACCGGCTCTACTAGAAATCAACATTCTGTATATTTCAATTTTATAGTGGTTACCACAAAAATTCTAAAAGATAGAAATTAAGGACAAGTAAAATCATCTGCGTAAAAATTAAAAGTACATCGTTGGATTTGCTTTTTAACTACAGCGAAAAATTGTAAAAATTCAAATATACAGGATGTTGTTTTCTAGCCGACCCAATTTATAAATTTTTAGTAGAACCAGCCCTGGAATAGATCAATCGATTTGTCAGGATAAAGATGATACATATACCAAAGATAAAAATTATACAGGGTGGTTCAAAAGTTATTAAGTAAGAAATAAATAGACAAAATGAATAAAACGCCCTGTATCTCGGTTATAAATAGCGACAAACCGGACATATGGGGGTTTTTAGAATCAACCTTACGCACAGTTAAAATTTTGACGTTTCCCAATGAAACACTATTAAGTTACTTTAAGAACTTTGTTTCCCTGCCTCATGTGTTGAATTTCAATTCCCTTACATATTATTATTATTATTTATTTTAGTTGCACTGCTGCGGTGTAAATGGACCATATGACTACGAAGAACGCAGCGATAAATATCCATTAAGTTGTTGTCAAAATATTAAAGTACAATGTCCGAGTACAAACAACGAAGTACATAGTGATGGATGCGCTTTAAAACTCCAACAGGAATTAGAAAAGAGTTCGAAGATCATCGGTGGAGTTGCTATCGGTATTGCTGCTATTGAGGTGAGTTTTTTTTTAGAAAATGTATATTTTTGTTCCCAATTCATAATTTTTGCAATTTTTATTTTATTCTCCCATATTTTGTATTTTTCTTGCTTTAAGTTTAAAATCTAAAGTCTATCCTATATATTTTTTTCAAATTTCATCTGTATTTCCTTAATTTATTTTCTTGTGTTGTTTGTATACATTTGCTGGTGTTCATAAAATATACAAATGTATTGAGAGATACCGTTATAAATATCAGTGTATTGGCATATCGGCAAATTTTAGCGATTATCGGTATCCTCAAAATCGTCATATTTAAGATGCACCATTTTATTGTTTTTTTTTGACTTATCACTATTTTCGCTCAATTATATTTTACATGAATCGAAAAAAATGAAAGTACTGCCCTCTCTACACTATTCTGAGCACTTAGGGTAATCACTCGGGCGACCGGGGAATTACCGAAATGTGTTTACATTACGTAATCGTCGATATTTGACTTATGGATGCTTACAGCGTTGCCACTACTGACAATTTTTACTTATATCAACGTATATTGCTTAGTTACAGATCTTTTAAAAATGTGGTGCCTATACCGATATATTATCGGTATTGGCAAAAAATCCATTTCAGACGATTACTAGAGAGAAAAATATGACAACTGCGCCTATCTTTTCCACTGTGTCGCGATAACAAGTAAACAAGTAACGCCCAAATAGTAATTTTACCCATTGAATAACAAATGTTTGCTTTTCTCTATATGGTTTTAGTCCAGAAAATACTTTTCTATAGTTTTGAAAAGTCTTATACTTTTCCAAATATTGTTGGAAATCGTTTGTCCAAACTTTCTGGTGCATTTTATGAATTTGTAAAAATAAAACAAAGTTAACGCTCATTTATTTCGTTGTTACTCGCAGAATGAGTAGACGGTACCCTAACAAGACCTCGAGTCGGCGAGCAGAAATTTTATTGTTAATGGTTCTCCAGAGTTCCACCGCTCGCAGAGTCCCAGTCCAAATATAATGATTGACAGGTTAGTTGAGTAAAGGTTTTTTGCTTTCATTTGTTGTTTTATTTGATTGTTGTTTAACAAATGAAAACAATCTTTACTAGTGCTTAACTAACCTATGAAACATTGTAATTCAGTATTAAATAATTTTTATTAATTACAACAATGTCTATTATGAATTCAACACTAAGTAATTTTAATTGGACTTAATTATTAACGCTTCTTCCTTTTAAACAACCTTGTACCAAGTTTTTGAAAAAATCCTATATTTACAATTGTTACACATCCTGATATTCTTTGTTAACTTTAAAAGTCATACAAAATATCATTTGACATCAATACAATTAAATAGTAAATCTAAGAGGTTATCCATATCTCAAATGTGTTGAAATAATTGCAATGAATCTCCAAAGCGACTAGTTTCGTTTAATAAGCCATCTTCAAACAATATTTACAAAATTGGAGATATAGATTAAAAAAGGCATAACGCTAGAGATGGGGAATAGAGATATTATGAGTACATAAGAAATTTTTTTTGAAAATTACGCAGGTACAAAAATTAAAATTGTTAAAAAAATTGGTTGAGTGTAATGAAGTAAAATACAAAAAGGTGATTGGCGAATCAACCAACAACCCCACCCACAAGATATGTGGGGGGGGGGGGGGGGGGCAAATTTCAACGCAGAAGCCGTGGAACTTGTGAGGATTGTTAATAAAACAATTTCTAAAACTTTGCAACAAACAGTAGGAATAAATATGGCGTGATTGTCGAATTTTTCTTTTATTTCATTTCTTTAAACGCGACAACGTTTTGACCCTAAATAAGGGTTTTATGATGAATCCATGACAATCTTTCTCCGGATAATCCTTCCTGGATATTTTTCCCAGCGGCAATTCTTTCCAGCGATAATTTTCCCAGCGACAATTTCTTCCCAGCGACAATTTCTTCCCAGCGACAATTTCTTCCCAGCGACAGTTCTTCCAAGCAACAATCTTCCCAGCGACAGTTCTTCCTTACGACAATCCTTCCCCACGACAAATCTTTCCCGTGAGCAATGCAAAGAAAACCTATTGTCGCGGGGACGGATTATCGTGAGAAAAGATTGTTTGGGGATGAATTTTCCGGAAAAGATTGTCGTGCCACGTTTTGTGTCCACTAAATGTATGAAAACATTGTTTTTTTAAAGAGATTTACACCTTTTTTCTTTTTTAGATAATTGGAGCGATCTTCGGTTTGTGTCTTGCCAGCTCGATTAGAAACAACTACCGAAGACACATATACGCTTGATGATTTTTAATTTTTTTTTTTTATTTATTTGTTGTAATTTTTTAAATCAGTTTTGAAGTTTTGTTAATTGAAAGATTTTGTACCTATAAATAAGTACTGTATTTAAAAATAACAAATGTATAATTTGTTGGATCTGAAGAGTTTCTATAAACATATTTTGTATATTTAACATTAATAAATGAAAAGACAAAAAAACTTGTAGATTTTTGATTTTTTTAAAGAAAACTTCCTTTTTTAACACTTTTTTGTCGAATTATTTAGAAGTTGCACATATCGCCATTTTTTGAAGTCTTGCTTTTTTCGGGTCAAATTGCGCTTTCACCATTTTTAAAAAAACTTAATTTCCTCTGAAACTAAAAGAGCTAGAGAGGAACTGATCATTTTTTTGGAATCTACGCCCCTTGATCTACCCCTCTACCAGTTATTTTTAAAATCCGAGCGATGAAAAATTTTGAAGATTTTTGAAGGCTATAGTCTTGCCTTTTTTTTCGGTTCGAATTGCGCTTTCACCATTTTTAAAAAAACTTAATTTCCTCTGAAACTAAAAGAGCTAGAGAGGAACTGATCATTTTTTTGGAATCTACGCCCCTTATTCTACCCCTCTACCATTTATTTTTTAAAATTAGAGCGATGAAAAATTTTGAAGATTTGTGAAGTGTATAGTCTTGCCTTTTTTTCAGGTCAAATTGCGCTTTCACCATTTTTTTAAAAACTTAATTTCCTCTGAAATTAAAAGAGCTAGAGAAGAACTGATCATTTTTTTGGAATCTACGACCCTTAAACTACCCTTCTTCTATTTATTTTTAAAATCCGAGCGATGAAAAATTTTGAAGATTTTTGAAGACTATATATAGTCTTGCCTTTTTTTTCGGGTCAAATTGCGCACTCGCCATTTTTTAAAAAACTCAATTTACTCTGAAACTGAAAAAGCTAGAAAGGAACTGATCATTTTTTTGGAATCTACGCCCTTTAAACTACCCCTCTGCCACTTATTATTAAAATCGGAGTGATGAAAAATTTTGAAAATTTTTGAAGGCTATAGTCTTGCCTTTTTTTCGGTTCGAATTGCGCTTTCACCATTTTTTAAAAAACTTAATTTCCTCTGAAACTGAAAGAGCTAGAGAAGAACTGATCATTTTTTTGGAATCCACGCCCCCTAAACTATCCCTATACTATTTATTTTTAAAATCCGAGCGATGAATAATTTTGAAGAATTTTGAAGGCTATAGTCTTGCCTTTTTTTCGGGTGAAATTGCGCTTTCGCCATTTTTTTAAAAACTTAATTTCCTCTGAAATTAAAAGAGCTAGAGAAGAACTGATCATTTTTTTGGAATCTACGCCCCTTGATCTACCCCTCTACCAGTTATTTTTAAAATCCGAGCGATGAAAAATTTTGAAGATTTTTGAAGGCTATAGTCTTGCCTTTTTTTTCGGTTCGAATTGCGCTTTCACCATTTTTAAAAAAACTTAATTTCCTCTGAAACTGAAAGAGCTAGAGAAGAACTGATCATTTTTTTGGAATCTACGCCCCTTAAACTACCCCTATACTATTTATTTTTAAAATCCGAGCGATGAATAATTTTGAAGAATTTTGAAGGCTATAGTCTTGCCTTTTTTTTCGGGTGAAATTGCGCTTTCACCATTTTTTTAAAAACTTAATTTTCTCTGAAATTAAAAGAGCTATAGAAGAACTGATCATTTTTTTGGAATCTACGACCCTTAAACTACCCCTCTTCTATTTATTTTTAAAATCCGAGCGATGAAAAATTTTGAAGATATTTGAAGGCTATAGTCTTGCCTTTTTTTTCGGTTCGAATTGCGCTTTCACCATTTTTTAAAAAACTTAATTTCCTCTGAAACTGAAAGAGCTAGAGAAGAACTGATCATTTTTTTGGAATCTACGCCCCTTAAACTACCCCTATACTATTTATTTTTAAAATCCCAGCGATGAATAATTTTGAAGAATTTTGAAGGCTATAGTCTTGCCTTTTTTTTCGGGTGAAATTGCGCTTTCACCATTTTTTTTAAAACTTAATTTTCTCTGAAATTAAAAGAGCTAGAGAAGAACTGATCATTTTTTTTGGAATCTACGCCCCTTAAACTACCCCTATACTATTTATTTTTAAAATCCGAGCGATGAAAAATTTTGAAGATTTTTGAAGGCTATAGTCTTGCCTTTTTTTCGGTTCGAATTGCGCTTTCACCATTTTTTTAAAAACTTAATTTCCTCTGAAATTAAAAGAGCTAGAGAAGAACTGATCATTTTTTTGGAATCTACGCCCCTTAAACTACCCCTATACTATTTATTTTTAAAATCCCAGCGATGAATAATTTTGAAGAATTTTGAAGGCTATAGTCTTGCCTTTTTTTTCGGGTGAAATTGCGCTTTCACCATTTTTTTTAAAACTTAATTTTCTCTGAAATTAAAAGAGCTAGAGAAGAACTGATCATTTTTTTTGGAATCTACGCCCCTTAAACTACCCCTATACTATTTATTTTTAAAATCCGAGCGATGAAAAATTTTGAAGATTTTTGAAGGCTATAGTCTTGCCTTTTTTTCGGTTCGAATTGCGCTTTCACCATTTTTTTAAAAACTTAATTTCCTCTGAAATTAAAAGAGCTAGAGAAGAACTGATCATTTTTTTTGGAATCTACGCCCCTTAAACTACCCCTATACTATTTATTTTTAAAATCCGAGCGATGAAAAATTTTGAAGATTTTTGAAGGCTATAGTCTTGCCTTTTTTTCGGTTCGAATTGCGCTTTCACCATTTTTTTTAAAACTTAATTTTCTCTGAAATTAAAAGAGCTAGAGAAGAACTGATCATTTTTTTTGGAATCTACGCCCCTTAAACTACCCCTATACTATTTATTTTTAAAATCCGAGCGATGAAAAATTTTGAAGATTTTTGAAGGCTATAGTCTTGCCTTTTTTTCGGTTCGAATTGCGCTTTCACCATTTTTTTAAAAACTTAATTTCCTCTGAAATTAAAAGAGCTAGAGAAGAACTGATCATTTTTTTGGAATCTACGCCCCTTAAACTACCCCTATACTATTTATTTTTAAAATCCCAGCGATGAATAATTTTGAAGAATTTTGAAGGCTATAGTCTTGCCTTTTTTTTCGGGTGAAATTGCGCTTTCACCATTTTTTTTAAAACTTAATTTTCTCTGAAATTAAAAGAGCTAGAGAAGAACTGATCATTTTTTTTGGAATCTACGCCCCTTAAACTACCCCTATACTATTTATTTTTAAAATCCGAGCGATGAAAAATTTTGAAGATTTTTGAAGGCTATAGTCTTGCCTTTTTTTCGGTTCGAATTGCGCTTTCACCATTTTTTTAAAAACTTAATTTCCTCTGAAATTAAAAGAGCTAGAGAAGAACTGATCATTTTTTTGGAATCTACGCCCCTTAAACTACCCCTATACTATTTATTTTTAAAATCCCAGCGATGAATAATTTTGAAGAATTTTGAAGGCTATAGTCTTGCCTTTTTTTTCGGGTGAAATTGCGCTTTCACCATTTTTTTTAAAACTTAATTTTCTCTGAAATTAAAAGAGCTAGAGAAGAACTGATCATTTTTTTGGAATCTACGACCCTTAAACTACCCTTCTTCTATTTATTTTTAAAATCCGAGCGATGAAAAATTTTGAAGATTTTTGAAGGCTATAGTCTTGCCTTTTTTTTCGGGTGAAATTGCGCTTTAACCATTTTTTTAAAAACTTAATTTTCTCTGAAATTAAAAGAGCTAGAGAAGAACTGATCATTTTTTTGGAATCTACGCCCCTTAAACTACCCCTATACTATTTATTTTTAAAATCCGAGCGATGAAAAATTTTGAAGATTTTTGAAGGCTATAGTCTTGCCTTTTTTTTCGGTTCGAATTGCGCTTTCACCATTTTTTAAAAAACTTAATTTCCTCTGAAACTGAAAGAGCTAGAGAAGAACTGATCATTTTTTTGGAATCTTCGCCCCTTAAACTACCCCTATACTATTTATTTTTAAAATCCGAGCGATGAATAATTTTGAAGAATTTTGAAGGCTATAGTCTTGCCTTTTTTTTCGGGTGAAATTGCGCTTTCACCATTTTTAAAAAAACTTAATTTGCTCTGAAACAGAAAGAGCCGGAGAGGAACTGATCTTTTTTTGGAGTCAGCGCCCCTTAAACTACCCCTCTAACCTTAATCTGAGCGATGAAAAATTTTGAAGATTTTTGAAGTCCATGCATAGCCTTACATTTTTTTTTCGGATCAAATTTTTTCTCTTCCAGTAACAATTCGTAAATGATTGTTTGGGGAAGAATTTCCAGGATATTTTTCCCAACGTCAATTCTTTCCAGCGACAATCTTCTCAGCGACAATTCTTCCCAGTGGTCAGTTCTTCCTCACGACAAATCTTTCCCGTGAGCAATGCAAACCTATTGTCTGGATATTGTCTGGAGAAGAATTTTCCTTGTCACATTGAACAAAATTTTTTTTAAAGAGATTTACACCTTTTTCCTTTTTTAAAAATAACAAATGTATAATTTGTTGGATCTGAAGAGTTTCTATAAATATATTTTGTATATTTAACATTAATAAATGAAAAGACAAAAAAACTTGTTGATTTTTGTATTTTTTTTAAAGAAAACTGTATGTATTATCCATAATTTACATTAGAAGTTGTTAATATATTTCGTTATATCCATAATTTTAAAAGTGCAACTTTAGATTCATATTTAGTAATTTGTGCTTTATATATCTGTTTGAAAGAATTTAAAAAAACTTATGACTAATTCAACACAAATTAAGTAAAAATATTTTGGTTTAGTCATAACATTTTATATATATATTTTTTTTCACTAATTATTTAATTCTTAATATTAATGAAAACATTGTTAAGGCTCTGATGGTTCTGAAGCCATTCGTATTCTTGCTGATTCTCTGGATCTATTGTGAACTTCAGCAGTTCTCAACGTTATTCCAAATATATCTTCGTGATA
The DNA here is from genome assembly GCA_963243735.1 of Neocrepidodera transversa. Taxonomy (NCBI): domain Eukaryota; kingdom Metazoa; phylum Arthropoda; class Insecta; order Coleoptera; family Chrysomelidae; genus Neocrepidodera; species Neocrepidodera transversa. The sequence continues at coordinate 3,011,458 of OY725347.1, read as the reverse complement.
TCTGTTTTCATCCTAAAAAATACACAAAACAATGGATTAACATTAACCGAACCTGTTTAATTAGACAAAATAATACTGATTTATAAATTTCAAATATCTGTAAAACAATCAGCCGCCCGATATATGCCGACCGATTTAGTTATTCTCTGTTCAGGAAGGAATCTGGATTCAACTTCTAGATTAGTCCAGGACGCAGTAACTCACTTCAATACTTATGTCTTAATCTCCACACGTTATTCATTTCAGTAGTAGACCCCAAAATTAACGATCTCTAGATTGTGAATTACTATCTACAGTTGATAATACGAAAATTCTGGGACTGACTTTCGATAATAAACTAAGAAGTTTTACTAAAAGTATATAGAGCACTTATTCGATCAAAATTGGACTATGGTAGCATTATTTATATGTCTTCTACGATCTCTTAATACAGTACATATAAATCTGCCTTGGCGCTTATAGATCTAGTCTGGCCGAAAGTTTGTATCGTGAAGCAAGTGAACCGCAAGTTTGGCTACGACGTCAGCAACTCCCGAGATATTTAGCTACCGTTTCAGCGAAACCGTTGAACCCTGTTTACGCCATAATTGTAAATTGGGACGAGAACTCAAACTACATCTCTAAGCATCCACTCAAAATAAGATGTTCCCGCTTCACTCCATGTAATCCATGAAATTAACATTTTTTGACGGACCAAAATTTCAACAACAATACGGAAAGCTCGCCGAAGTCTAGCAGAAACATGTTGTGTCGTGGGCTGCCAGAATAATAGTTTAAACAGTCCCAATACAAAATTTTAAAGTCCATACAAATGTGAACACAGAAAAAGCGAACCGTAGGTATGTGAAAGTTGTCGTTACTTGGATTTAAAACTTTGTCGGCGACATTAAACTCCTTCCAGTGATTCTATGACAACGAAAATTTAACTGCAGTTAGCTGACCACATAAACCGGGTTATAACGAAGCCAAAATTTTAAAATTTGAATTAGTTTAACCGCTAAAAATTATTAATATCTAGGTACGGTTTAAGACACAGATTTGAAAACAAAGGGTCGTCGGTTGTTAATTTTTTTTTTCAACAAATAACTTTTCATTTTTTTTATTATAATTTTTGATATATTTTATATCAGAATCACTCGAAGCAGTTTAATTTCGCGGACAAAGTTTTTAATCCGAGTCATAACTAACAAAGTTTTTACCTACGGTTTGCTTTGATTAATATTTTTTTTAGGTTTTCTGAATAAAAATTATCCTAAATTATAATAAAAAATAGAAAAGTTACTTTGCTTTCAAATCCGTGTCTTAAACCGCATAACCATCGAACCAACGCAAAAAAATAGTCATTAATTTAATTAATTAATTTTCGGAACAACATTTTCAAACGGAGTCAGGACAAAAGAAAACTTATGGATCATTTTAATAAACATATTACATATTGTGAATGTTAAATAAAGAACAAACATATAAAAATATGTATTTCAAAGCGCAATATATTTACGTCTAGTGAAACTTTATAAACTTCTTTTATTTTCTGTTGAATTTTCTACTCCACGTATGACGAAAGCCAGTTTTGCAATGTTCTTTAGGGCATTTTGTTTGAATTTTATATCATGCGTTATTTCCTCAAAACCAGTTCTTAATATTATATTTATCATTTAAATATCAAAATGCCTGCATTTGATTTTGATTGTACGGGACAAAGTTTTACATTTCAGCCTACAGGTGTCGCCACATGGCAAGTTGCTCACAGGGAATACACAGATGTTTCTATACGAGTGATAATGGCGTAAACTTGTGCAGTTACCACATTAAATCAAAAAATTAATTTAACAACTATCCTTCTTGTTAGTATTCCCACTGGATAACTGTTTGCCATGATACAGGCTATAAATTCATTAACATCGGAAGATACGCAATCTGCAATCCATTAGATCTGGATTCTATCTCATATTGGCATACCTGGTAACGAGGCAGATGACCACCCTAGTTTAACTCGCAGAAATATTTAAATCAGTGAAGATATCAAAGCTCTCTTCAAAAAAAAATCTGCCTTTCTTGGAAAACTTACTGGAGCAGAATGTCTACCAAATTAAACGAAATTTAACCCATCATTAATCTAGTGATATTTCCGACAATTTCCAGGAAAAACAAAACAATTTTAAGAGAATTGGACATTCACTACTTGATGGCTTATTCAGGCACAGTATTCTACCAACATTTCAATAATAAACTACCAAAATCTACTAAACCTGAAACTAAATTCTACTAAAAATCTACCGTTACCTACATCTAGGGGAAATTTGATAAAATGCTTAATTTGAATCTATTATAAGTTACTGTCGCTACCGCTAGAGGGAGAATTATTATTTTTTAGCAATGAAGTTGAAACGAACAAATAACAAATAAAATGAAAAAAAAATCTTGCGTAGCATGCGAGAAACAGGTTTAAAATTGGTGTTTCCCAATTCTGATATTTCCTGTTTGACATGCAAAAGGGATGATGCATTTGTTGTTTGCAATTATAATTTCTCAAGTCAGTTTTTACAAGATTAACATAGGAAAATACGCGTCCGCAAGAAGCACTCGATAATGGTAAATTAAAGCGTACTTAACTTCATCGTTAACATTTTTTAATTTATGTTCATCAGTTCATCTCCCCAAAATTTTTCTACGGTTATGGTACCGACACTTGTGGATGAGGAAATAACACCGTTACTTATTTACTGTGATTTACAAATACAAAAATTGTAGTACGACATCTATTGTAAAAACGTCGAACTTACTTTAATAAATGCAGCAATTATTTGTGTGAGTTCAATACTGTTCCAATAGGTGTCGCACAGACTAATAGCTTAAATATACCATTGATAGCGAAAAAATATAGTCTTATATTCAAATCCAAAAAATCTACTGAGATCTACTAAAATTATCAATTCTACTAAAATTCTACTAAACATCCTTATTTTTCTTAAAAATTTAGTAGGAAATCTACTGAAAACGGTAACCGTGAACCATGGTTTAGTAAGAAATCACTAGACTGTATTCCATTTATAAAAGTTTGTAATTGTGCTTGGCAATATTTTTATTTTACCATCGTATTTTTATAGACACATTAAACTTAAATAAAAAAAAAATAAAACTAGATTTTATTCAAAATATTGGAAATAAATTATAATTTCGATAGATTATTACTCACCCTTAAAGACAACATATATGATTCCACTTCGAATTGTGTCATGCCGCCGTGTTTTTGAATAATGTCTTTTAATGTTTGATAAACGTGTTCTGCCATTGTGCAATCGCCACAAACATAAAAGTGACCTTTTTCGATGACTAGTAGTCGATATATTTGGGATCCTTCCTGTAAGGCTAAATCTTGTACGTATGTCTAAAAATAATAAACGGTAATATATTCAACATGTTTGAATAACTGTTATAATTACTTTTGGAATATTTCGTTCCCTGGACAAAGCTAGAAATACTCGTTCTAGTATTCCTTTATTTTTCATATCTTCCTTTTCGTTGCTATATAAATCTAAATCTTTGGTTCTACAACCGAAGAATAGCCACATTTTTCCGAATGCCTGTTTTTGTTTGATGGACTGTGTGTAGCGGTGTTGCCAGAATGCTCTGAATGGTGCAATGCCTGTGCCTGGACCTACTAGGATTATTGGAATGGTGGGATCGTTCGGAAGATAAAATCCAGGTGCACTAAAAAGAAATTTGAAAAATAGTTTCGTTTTCAACAAGCAAAACTAAAACATGATTTAAAAAAAAAATAACAGACTATTTTTGTTCTTCACTTGTCTTTGTAGTGTCCCAAAAAATGTTTGACGATTATGATTTCATAATTAGCAGTGTTTTTTTTAATCAATCAAATCCAAGACAGAGAAAAACAGAGATATTGTGTCAATTTACAATTAAAAAGAAGAGTTACAGTTCTATCAAATTGTAGATCTCCTCTTTTGAGAAATCCCTTTTGTTGAAACTCATATAAAAAAATAAAAAACACAATCAATAAAAGTTGTACACGTCTTGGACGATTCTTCCCAGCGACAATCCTTCCTCACGACAATCCTTTCCCACGACAAATCTTCCCCTTAATGCAAATCTAGAGTCGTGGGGAAAGGTATGCCTGGGAAATAATTTTCCGGGAATGATTGTCGTGTAACGTCTTGTTTCCACTAAATACTAAGTTTAAATAAAAATTTCTAAAACAATATTCTTTAAATGCGACAATGTTTTGACCCTTGATAAGTGTTTTGTAACGAATCCATGACAGTCTTTCCAGCGACAATCCTTCCCAGCGACAGTTCTTCTCATATTACGTTTTTTTGTGCCACCCTGTATTTTTATTATTCCTCTACTAAATATATTTTAGTTTCATACTCGCTTGATTTCCCCTTCTTATCTCTTCGCGTCGTCATGTCCCTATCTTCTCTTGGTATTCGTATAAAATGTTTTTCCCATGATAATAATACTCTTCTCTTTGCCTATTCAGTTAAAATAACTTTATATCGTCCGTGTCGCTTAATGAAGATTTCTTTTTTTTCCCTCATCTTATTAATTATTTCGACGCTTTTAACTTTTATTTACTGTTATTTCTAAATCCATTAATGCCGGTATATTTTTTTATTTACTTAAAAGTTCATATCTTATCATTTATAATATTATAAATTATCTGATGTGAATTTTTATTGTTTTTCCTCTGGACAGTTTTATTCTTGTCAAGAAGTTTTTTTCTTGGGCCAAGAAGTTTTTTTCCTGGGACAAGAAGTTTTTTTTCCTGGGCCAAGAAGTTTTTTTTCCCTCTGGACTTCGTTTTTCCTTTGGACCAATTTTTTTTCTCTGGACTACAGTTTCTTCAGTTTCTCCTTTGGACCAAGTTTTTTAGACTTTATTTTCTCTTGGAGAAGGAAGACAAGAGAAAAACCTCAAGAAAAGCCAATTTTTTTTTAAAGAAAAAGTAAAAAAAATCTCTGGAACCTTATTTTTTATGAAATAAATAAATATAACGTTTAAATTGAGTTTAATTTCCTTATCCCGAAAAAAAAAGACAGGACGGATTTTGAAATATATCGTAGTTTTTTTGTCAATTGTTTCTAATTACATAAAAAAATTAATTTGACTGGCGTCCAAAACCTTTTTTTTATATAATATTCTACTTCTGATATATTTCAAAATCTATTCGTGGAACGAACCCATAATATAAAGATTTGAGCTTAATCACATTAATTATTTATTATCAACAAAAAAAGTATCGTTTAACTCAGCGGTGAAAATCAGACAATACAAACAAAAAAATATAAAAATGTAAATTTGAGGCCTAATCAAAGTGATTTTAGTACCAAGAAGTTTGCAGTTCGAGACATCGAGACTTATAAACGGGCAAATTTGTTTTATATTTTGTTTTTCTTCAATCTTTTTATACACTTTATAAATGTTTTACTTGTCTGTCTTTAAATTTACTAACGGATTTTTTCATCAACTTCTCGATTAGATAGATAACTCACTTTTATCATCAACTATTGATCATACCTAACTAGTGAAACGTACATAGATTATTAAAAAGTGTAGTTTTGGTAGGAGTATATATCCTTCAAAATTATTTCTAATTCTAGAAATAAACTAATTGACTGGCACCTGAAAATTTAACAAAATTTTATTATCTTACTTTTTGGTATATTTCGAAATCTATTCGTGGTAACGAATCCATAAACATTTGAGCTAAACTAGAGAATAAAACAAAAAAAAATCCTTTAAGTGAGTCGTCTATATAAGACGCTTTTGAAACGTATACATCCTGTGATGTATTATACCAGTGTGGCAACACTGTTCACGTCATGCGTCATATGTCATGGTTACGACAACCTAGAATTACTGTCACTACTGCAACGTGCACCAACCTGGTAATAAAACATTCTTAATAATTGTTTCCAATGTATTAACTAATATATTACATGGTGGTAGCGGTAAAAATAAAGCAAATTAATTAATTCTCGTGGTGGATGTATTGTATCCTCTGAGTGTTCCAAAGAAGTTGTTAGAAAAATCCAAGCTAACTTGCCTAAGTCCTTTGAGTTCAGTAGTGGTAACATTAGTGAGAAATGGCGAATGTGGAAGCAAAAATTTAAAATTTATTTGTTAGCTTCTGGAAAGCACAACAAACCAGACGATATTAAAATTGCAACCCTCTTGAATTTACTAGGAGATGAGGCAATCCAAATCTACAATACATTTGAGTATGAGGCGGGTGAGAATCAAAATAAACTTGATGTCATATTAGCTAAGTTTGAAAAATACTGCAACCCTTTAAAAAATCTAATATTTGAGCATTACAAATTTTTTAAAAGAGGTCAGCTTCCGGATGAGAGTATTGATCAGTTTATTGTGGCTCTTAGACAACTTGCCTCCACATGTGAATTTAAAGAAAATGATGTTTTAAACATCGATAGATTGGTTTTAGGCGTTTGTGAATTCAGAATCCAAGAAAAATTGCTGCAATGTTCTAATTTAAAATTGCAAGTAGCTATAGATATATGCAGATCGATGGAAGCCAGTGCAGCGACTCAAAAACGGTCAAGGAAACTGTTAGCGTAAGTGCATTTAAACAAATAAATAATTACAAAATCAATAAAAATGGAGAATCAGACAGAATAGCGCAACACTCAAGATGTGGATGTTCCGAAGCTAAGAACACACTGGGTAGCACAAGTAATCCAGGTATCTCAACTTTTTATTGTAACAAAAATGGTTTAAATCATGCAAGGAACAAATTTCCAGCATATAATCGTGTTTGTTTGTGATGTATTGTACCAGTGTGGCAACACTGTTAACATCATATGTCATGTTGACGACAACCTCCAATTACTGTCACTACTGCAACGTACACCAACTTGGTAATAAAGAGATTCATAACTGTAAGCATTCTTATTAATTGTTTCCACTGTATTAACCAATACATTACACATCCGACTCACAAAGAATAATGGAGTTACTAGAGGTTGAGAGCTCTCAGAAAGGATTGTTCCAGTAATATAACCCAGGGTAACTTGGACATTTTTACTTAAAATTCAGATTAAAAATTAACTGTACAAATATATAATTATACCTTATTTCTAAATATAGTTTCATTAAACCGAGCAAAAAATTTTATATCTACTAACCTTCTTACAAACATATGAACTTCCGAATTAATAGACACATCTTGTAAGTAATTGGAACAAACTCCATAATGAATTTCTCCTTCACCATCTAAAATATTATTAATTATTTGTTAACTTTTTTATAATTTTAAAATATTAACCTTTTGTCTTATAAGTAACCACGGCAACAGTCAAATGTACTGCTTTCGGATAAAGTATTGGGCTGGAGGAAATAGAATAAAACCTAGGTTGAAGAATGCTAAGTTGGGCAGCTAGAAGAGGCGCAGACGGTTCCACCGATGGAAATTCTAGCAAAACATCCAGCAAATGTGGAAACCGCCAATGTCGCCAGTCTTCATAAGCAGCTGGATCCTAATGATAAACAAAAGTTTAGCAACTTTATTTATAGATGTAAAGTTAACTTACGCTAGCAAGTAAGTTTAATTGTTTTTTCTCTTCTTCATCTGTGGCAATTGATGCAAAATGTTGCAGCAAATTAGGACTAGGTGGCGTTGTTATATCCAAATAATAACTAAATAAGTGTCGTAAAGAACAAGGTGGTAGTCGTTCATGCGGTTTCCAAGATTTCATTATACCATTTGATGTGTGAGTTTCTTGTAAAAATTGCAATTCCAATGGCACATCATCGTTCGATACTCCTTTTAGTCTTTTAACGACGCCGTTTACAAGTTCTGGCCTATTGCAAGCGAACACTCCAAGATGATCTCCTGGTTTATAAGGCAAATTGCATTTGAATTCCAAAAGTAACGTAGCTTTCGATGATTGATCACCGTGTAGATTAGTTCTTCGACAAAGTGCTGAAGATGATACCTATTAAAAAAGAAAATGTTATCTCCCTTAATGTCAAAAGTTAATAAACTTACTTTTTTGTTATGACATTTTGATAGTCCACTAACCAAAGAAATTGGCTGCGATTCAATAAATCTAACATTATTAACGGTTAGAGATTCACTTTGTAATGTCATTGCAGCTTCTTCAAACGTGCCGTCATCATCAAGACAAAAAGTATCGCAAGCATCCTACAAGAATTAATAAACACAATTTTGTTAATCGGAACATGGAGATAATTTTGATATTTACCTTGAAAACTTGCGGAGCCCATTTCTTAAAAGCTTGTTCCTGTCCACACATTTCGTCCCCCGTGGATAATTTTAAAAGGCGTTCCCCACCTAGTTCCCCTAGTAAATTATCGACATATTTTCCAAAGGCGCAAAAATTTGGATAGGCACTTGATCCCAAAGCAAAAACAGCAAACCTAAATCACAAAATTATTATTTACACAATTGGTAAAAAATTGGTTTTATAATAATTTATCATTTGTATTCTCCAGCAGCTATTTGGAATTATTTTTTCGTGTACTGGACTTTAAATGCAACGCAGCTTTCTGCTTGAATTAAACAAAAAATTTTTTCTACGATCATTAACAAAATATATCATTATCAAAAGTAGATAAGCTATGACAGTTCTGGCGCACTTCTTATGGAAATTAACATGGGAAATCGCCAAGGTCCATTCTGGCAATTTTTTGGCTCATTCAAGGTCACTCGTGACGCCATCAGACGAGACCTGTTCAAAAGCTGTTCGAGAGCTGTTTAAAGCTGTTTGAGACCTATGTTAATATTATAAATAAATAATTTAAAGTTTTCTTCTTTCTCATTTCTATCAATATAAAAATGCTTCTACCGTATTCTAAGACCGCTTCAAACTACAAGTTAAGCGCTGTAAGCGCTTTTGAGTATGACGTCATTAATTCGACGCTAAAATGCTGTACTTTGAACCACTACCCAGCTAATTAAAAGCGCTGCGACAAGAAAAAACGCTCTTATTATTTGTCTTTGAATTTGACGAACATGTCAAATATTGCGACTGTGGAGAGGTACGTGTTCCACAGGGATCAATTATTGGACCATTGCTGTACTTTCTCTACACAAATGAAAATTCCTGCATCAGTGAAGAATAGTCGCTGTTGTACGCTGATGATACTACACTGATTTTCAGCAAGAAAATTTATTGCTTGGTATAGTTTTTCTCGAATGATAGTGTCATATGCCTGCTTAAAATGTATAAATAGCAAGTGTAACCCTAAATTCTTGTCAAAGCTGTGAATTGTATTTTGTTTGATATAAATCATTATATTGCTGAACTATCTAAAGTGGAAAAGTTTTAGTTCAGACTTCCAAGCGTAAAAATCTACTTTGTATACTGTAGAAAAAATATTTTGATAAATAAACAATACAAGCATGCTAGTTATTTTGTTAATGGATATTAAAAACATGCAGACAGATTCACAGTACATAGAACATGCCTACATTTAAATTGATTTGGATGACAAAACTAAATGAAATAGAAAAATGCAGTTTTCACCAATTGAAAAATTTTCCATATAATTTAAGCTCCTATTTTGTAAATTTAAAATCTCTTCACTCTCAAATAAGCCATGATGCTCCGGCCGATTCGATCATATGAATTCCACCCTCTAGTGAAAATATTTTTTTCAACGGATCTTTCCTTCGACAAATTTGAACCGACCTCGTATTTCTGAATGTTTATTTAATATTCAGGGTTTAACAAACTTAATAAGCGTCACCTTAAATTCATTTCATAGAATTGACACCTTTGATTTAATCCAACGAATCACCTCCAAGAATCTGCTTAATATATAACCTAAATCGTTAAGAAAGAAATTACTGGGGCCCAAAAGCCTCAGTATTAGTTTCGTGATGGCGAAAAAAAAATTCTTACCCCCATTTTTATCATTTTTCTCGAGTCCGAAAATGCAAAAAAAATCCTGTCCGGACGTTTGGATTTCTGTCTGGATGTAAACACCGTAACTTTTGAACGAAAGCTCCGATCTACTTCCGGTTTTCATTTTTCCGAGTTAGTTTTGTTCAAGGAAGAACCCTATTAAATTTGAGCAGGATCGGACCGGTCCTTTTTTCCAATTCAAATTTTTAGAACAAAATGTCAAAGTTTACGAAATGGATGAGGATGTTGCAGAAATTATTGACACATTGTTTGATTTCGGTTTTTTTGGCTTTTTTATAATTTTTTGATTATTTTCGGGTTTTCCGTATTATTTTTCATTTTTTTTCTTTTACTTTTTTATGTCATCTCATTATTCTGATGATTTGTTTTTTTCGATTTTTTAAATCTTTTCTCATTTTTTCTTATTGTTCTGCTTTTTTATTTCTTTTTCTAATTTTTTATAATTTTATAATTATTTTATAGAAAGAGACTTTTTCTCATATTTCTGATTTTTTGTTTTTTCTGGTTTTTCCTCTTCTTTTCCAATTACTTTTTTTCTTTTTCTTAATTGTTTTTTAATTATTTTTCTCATTTTTTCTTATTCCTTTGATTTTTTCCGATTTTTTACGATTTTTTTTGCCGTTTTTTTTTGATTTTGTAACGATTTATTTCAATTCTTTAAATGGTATACATTAATTTTTTTATTTCTTTCTTTTGTTCACAATTGTTCCGGATTTTGGTTGTTCTTTACGATTTTTTCCAACTTTTTCCGATTTTTTATGATTATTTTTTTATTTTTTGAATTTTGTTTCTTTTTCGATTACTACCGATTTTTTCTTATTTTTCCGATACTTCTAATTTTTTCACGTTTTTCACTAAATTTTTTGATTTTTTTTTCATGTCTTATTCCGATTTTTTCTTTATTTTCTAATTTTATTGTTTTTTTTCATTGTTCAATTTTTTTCTTTTCTTTTCAATTTTTTCCCTATCATCCGATATTTTTTTGATTCTTCGGTTTCTTCGTATTTTTTCTCTGTTGTATTTGAATTTTTCCATTGTCCTCGCTTCAGTTTTTTTCTAACTTTTTCTTATTTTTCTGATTTTTTTGATTTTTGTCGATTTCTTTCGATTTTTTTCGATTTCTTTCGATCTCGTTCGACTTTTTTAATCTCTTTCGATTTTGCCGATTTCCTTGAATTTTTTTTTTAATTATTTTTTATTTCTATTGATTTTTTTCGATCTCTTTCGACTTTTGTTCATCTTTTTCGGTTTTTTTCGGTTTTTTGGATTTCTTTCGATTCTTATTTATTTTTTCGATTTCTTTCGATCTCGTTCGACTTTTTTCAATCGCTTTCGATTTTATCGATTTCGTTCGATTTTTTTTAATTATTTTTTATTTCTATTGATTTCTTTCGGTCTCTTTCGGCTTTTGTTGATCTTTTTCGATTTTTTTCGGTTTCTTTGGATTTCTTTCGATTCTTATCGATTTTTTTTTTATTTATTTTGATTTTATTTCGATTTATTTTAATTTCTTTCCACTTTATCGATTTCTTTCGATTTTTTCGATTTCTTTGGATTTTTTCGATTTCTTTCGATCTCGTTCGACTTTTTTCAATTTCTTTCGATTTTGTCGATTTCGTTGGATTGTTTTAAAATTATTTTTTATTTCTATTGATTTTTTTCGATCTCTTTCGACTTTTGTTGATCTTTTTTTTTTGATTTTTTTCGTTTTTTTTTTGGATTTCTTTCGATTCTTATCGATTTTTATTGTTTTTTTTTCGATTTCATATGATTTTTTTATATTTTTATCGATTTCTTTTAATCCCTTTCCATTTCTTTCGATTTCTTTTGATATTTTCGATTTTTGTCGTTTTTTTTTCGATAAACCCAGGTATCAGTACAAACTCTTATAAAGGTCATAAATTTAAAGTGATTCTCAAAAAAAATACTTTTGTTTTTGACCACAATAAACAAGTTTTTACCTTAAAATTAAAAGTTTATAATAAGGAACTAAATTTATTCATAGTTAATTATTTTTTGGATTAAGTAATTAAATCTAAAATACATATACATAAACGAAATTTTGTATCTCAAATAGTTACTGATACCAAATATACGATGAACATATATATTTAATACAGCATGCATTATTTTTAACATCGACATTTTCTGTTCATGCTCTTCTTACCTAACATTACTTAAAGGTCCAAAACTATCATCTAAAAGTGGTTCGTTAAGTAGTGATCCTTTTAACGAATTAAATCGATCTAATTTTTTGTTCTTTGTCGGTAAATCACTTTGACTGTTCACTTTTATGAAGGATTTCGATGTTGCTAGACTGTATCAAAATATTATATATATATATAATTTTTTTTTAATTAAGATTAAATATAATTTTTTATAAATAGTTCTTACTTTATGGATGAAGGATCTCCGCTGGAAATTCCGCTTTCCGCCATTTTCATTGTGAATAGGTTTTTCGCAAAATCCTGCAAGTAATTAAAATATTATTTACTGTTTAATAAATATATGCACTAGGTTAATTATATCTCATAACTCATGTGTGTATTATAATTAAAGCCCGGAAAGCGACTAAAATATCTCCGAGATGTACTTTAAATATAATAAAAGCGAGATTTTTCTATATTAATGGGAAAATTAAAAACTGGTCATTTGAGGAAAAATAACAACAAAATACATTTAAATGCTGTAAATTATACACAAGTTAATTTTCTGTAGTGGTAAATCCAACTGTGTAATGAGGTCTCGTCATTTGTTTTTTATCTATATATACTGACTGAATAAATTTAATGAAAAACAATTTACTCAGAAATTATTCAATAATGTAACACTTTTACTAATTTAATATTTTTTATATCTAAAAGTTTTGCTATTTAATATACTATAGTCGTTTATCCTTAGCTAAAACTACTATATACCTTTATTTAAACTAGTGAATAATTATTATTCACTAGTGAATAATGGATATCTAGAGATCAGTAAAACCAGTGAATAATGAAATGAATATTCTCTAAAACTATGAAGCAATAAAGATCGTTGGACTATGAAACAACCGTAGCGGTAGTTTTACCGGCTTATTAATTATATACTAATTATAATTATAATTTAACCCAAACGATTTTATAAGGTTTTTATAGAACTCAAAGATTTGTAATAGATTTTTAGAGTGTCCGTGAAGTAATTTTGGTAAAAAACGAGCATAAACACATTTTTCTATACTTGATTTTGACAAAAAAAAGTAAGAATGCATTTTTTTAAAAGAACAAGGCCGTATTTTTCCTAACCCAAATTTAAAAAAAAAACGAGCAAAAACGCATTTTTCTATACTTGATTTTGACAAAAAAAGTAAGAATGCATTTTTTTAAAAGAACAAGGCCGTATTTTTCCTAACCCAAATTTTAAAAAAAAACGAGCAAAAACGCATTTTTCTATACTTGATTTTGACAAAAAAAAAGTAAGAATGCATTTTTTTAAAAGAACAAGGCCGTATTTTTCCTAACCCAAATTTAAAAAAAAAACGAGCAAAAACGCATTTTTCTATACTTGATTTTGACAAAAAAAAAGTAAGAATGCATTTTTTTAAAAGAACAAGGCCGTATTTTTCCTAACCCAAATTTAAAAAAAAAACGAGCAAAAACGCATTTTTCTATACTTGATTTTGACAAAAAAAGTAAGAATGCATTTTTTTAAAAGAACAAGGCCGTATTTTTCCTAACCCAAATTTTAAAAAAAAACGAGCAAAAACGCATTTTTCTATACTTGATTTTGACAAAAAAAAAGTAAGAATGCATTTTTTTAAAAGAACAAGGCCGTATTTTTCCTAACCCAAATTTGATAAAAAAACGAGCAAAAACGCATTTTTCTATACTTGATTTTGACAAAAAAAGTAAGAATGCATTTTTTTAAAAGATCAAGGCCGTATTTTTCCTAACCCAAATTTTAAAAAAAACGAGCAAAAATGCTTTTTCTATACTTAATTTTGACAAAAAAAGTAAAAATGCATTTTTTTTTAAAAGAACAAAGCCGTATTTTTCCTAACCCAAATTTGGAAAAATATGAGCAAAAACGCATTTTTCTATACTTGGCTTTGATAAAAAAACTAAGAATGCATTTTTTCACACTCGAATTAAAAGAAAAGTTGCAAGAGTGCTTTTTTACACACAAATTTGTAAAAAAAACAAATGAAAAATGAATTTTTCAATATTCGATAGGTATAGGGAATTCAACGTGTTAGAGAGAGAGGTGTAGGAAATTAAGCGTGTCAGAAAGAGAGCGCGACGATTTTTAACGTTCAGTATTTTGAAGCGTTAAAAACGTTCGAAACATCATAAGTTACAACGTATTCAACGCTTTTTTTCGGATAAAAATTCCAAACGTTAAAAAACGATGAAAACGTCGTAAAATGTTACGTTTCAAACGTTTTTTCACATTCTATTTTTTGATTCGAAAAAAAGCGTTAAAAACGTTGTAAAGTACGATTTTTCGAACGTTTTTTAACGCTTCAAAATACTGAACGTTAAAAATCGTCGCGATCTCTCTTTCGACACGCTGAAATTCCTATACCTCTCACTCTAACACGTTGAATACCCTATACCTAGCCTATCTACTCACATTTTTCCTCACTCGAATTTAAAATAAAGTTAAAATTGTTAAATGTCAAAAATCAATAAAAAAAATGAAAAATCTTTAAAATTGTTAAAAAATTGTTTGAAACTGTCAAAATTTACTAAAAAAAATGTGAAAAATTTCTTTAAACGATTATAAATGGCTAAAAAAATGAACGAATTTCTTTGAGACATTCAATTAAATAATTTGCACGAAATAAAAATATTTTATTGTTGCTATTTTTCGTTAATAGAGTTAAAATTGTTTTTAAAAGATACCAAAAAGGAGGTTTTATAAACGATATTTGAGACATTTTTAATAAATATACCAAAAAGTGCATTTTATAAACGTTGTCTGTGGCACGTTTTTAAAAGATACCAACAAAAAAAACGTTATTTGAGGCACGTTTTTTAAAAATATATCAAAAAGGGTGTTTTATAAAGAATTCATTGAAAAACATAACTTGTGATGATTTTTCATTGTTTTGTATCCCTCTTCAGTAGATATACTAGGTTCATTCTGGCGCAGGCATGCGCAGAAGGAACGTTGACTCTATCTCCGTTATTATTGGTCGGATTTAAACGCGAAAAACGGCGCCATATTTGAAATGTGACATAGAACAATTGCATATAAAAAAAATCCTCGCAGAAGAATCGCCAAAATGGCCTTAACGTATATCTTCGTTACTATTAGAGAGATTTTAAGCCCTTTAAAAAATCTCCTTTATTTTGGTGCTGTTAGGGTTATTTTTGCTAACCATAACAATAAGCACGGCAGTGAAATTAAGACATTTTAAACCCCAACTTTAAACTTCACAAAGTGACAGGTGATAGCATGTGCCTGAGATTGGGATAGTGAAAATCCCAGAATTTGATCTTAATGCTATAGAGGATAAGTTTGTGAAATCAAATTTCAGGTTCGAAAGGCCGGAAATATTTAGATTAGCAAGGGTTCTTCGAATTCCTAATAATATCAGGACTATTAACATACCTAAAAAGTATCCACAAAGTATACACAATTAAAATATGTTGTCGCAGGCCAACGTCAAATCTGACAGAACTCTAACAGTAGTTAGGTTATGTTTTTCTCAAGAATCTAATATCACTTTTGCGCGTTGTCACATACTCAATTTAAATTTTACAATCACGACATTGCAAAAAAAATTAAACATGATATTTGAACATTGAACAATATTATTACGATATAAAGAAAAAATATAACAAATAAGTACTCCGTAGGTTAAAGGAACAGATATTTTTTTACAATAGCTTAATGCTAAATATTTTAATCAGCACATGCATCTCCTTTTTCAAAATTATCTAATATGCTCGAAAATCTGAAACGTGTGGCAACGGTGCTTTGTTACGCATAACGATAGACATAACCACTCCCTATCTTTAATTTTCCGTAAGTAACGGAATCGGTTATCGTTATTACATTTAAAGGAACAGCAAACTTCCGTTGCGCATGCTCACAATAACGATAACGGAAGAAAAGCTAATAATTAAAGGGCTTAAAATCTCTCTATTGGTCGGATTTGAACGCGAAATACTATTAGATAAAAGAGATAAAACATGATCTTCTTATCCATGAAATTAAATTGTACTATAAACGGCCTTTTTTAAACCTATATTTTGTATCATAAAACGGTTTATTGCTAATCCTGGAATAACGTTTATCAAACGTCTATCTAGGACGTTTTGAGGAAGTCTAAATTTGTGACACTTGTACCATTCTTGTACGTCCATTGTACTATAGCGGATATTTTTTAAACGTCCAATAAGTCAGGATGAGTCGTTTTTTGAACGTTTTTTTAATGAAGTTGTGTACCTCAGTATATCTATTACAAGTGCTTTTAAAATATTTTAATATTTTTTTTTTACATAAAGAGGTACCTCTTTGTTTCACAAAAGAAAATACTCATGATTTAATTGGACTATCGTTATTTGTACAAAAAAATGAGTCTTAATAAATTTTTTTATCTTGTTTTTTTTTGGCGCAATTATCATAATTTTAATTCATTTAATTTTTAACTATAATGTGCTTATCTTGATTTTTACTATTTCGTGTCTTTTTGGATGAATACGCGCAGTATATTTTTTTAATCTAATTTTATATCGGGAAACTCGCTGTTCGACTACGGTAGAAAAATCACGTATTGTGAATCTTTTAATTCAAGAATTCTTAAGCAATCAAGATTTTGGTGCGATTCAAGAGAAGAGGGAAAACTAGAGAGTGAGATGGGGTTCGTTGGCTTTTCATTAATAAAATATTTATATACAATCCATTATCTCTCCAACTTTAGCTATTAAATAACAAGGGAAACTTAGATTCCTAGTAATTTTGAACTTCCTGCTGTACATATATATATATAAAAAAAATAGTTTATGAAACTTTTGTACATTAGCAAATTTCCCATTCGCGATAATAAATAAATAATTATTACTTACTTCTCCATTTTCCGGTGGATCTCCGTTACCGAACGTCGATGTAACAACGAGTAGAAGCGCTTCGTGTTCTATGCTGGAAATGTCGTAATCCTGCATACAGTAGACCTGAGCGTTAAAAGCATGTCCGAATAGTTCGCACAACTTTTTGGCATAGGTTTCGGATTTTCCAGTTTCCGTGGCATAGAGAACGGTTGCCTTGATACGTCGAGATAACGCTTTCCCAAATAGTTTCGATGTAAACTTAACCGCGCTGCAAAAAAAAAACGAAAGTGATGGGCTTTAAGCTTTTCACTTTTCACTTTGTGACACGTGTGGTCGCTCTTGGTATTTCTACTTTCTCGCTAAATATTTAGTTAAATTTTGATGTTGGAAAATTTGAATAAAACAAATTTAGGGTAATTACATAATTTTTCTTAGAAACTTTTTTCCGGCAATAATTGGATTGTGTTATATAATTGGCATATTTTATTTTGGATGCTTACCGTGCAATTTGATTGAAATGAAATTTTCTTTGTAGTTTTCTGCTTTTCACTTCCCTTCCTTTTTGCCAAAGATGAGTTTTCCAAGCAGGATCCTAAAATCAAAATACAATCATCTGAAATAACTATTCCACTTGTTTAAGTATACGTAACGAAGTTACTAAATATCAGTTAAAGTAGAAAAACATTCACAAACTTTATTCTTTTTGAAAAAATCTCCTCTTAATATTCTTTACACATTAGTTTAATCCAATTAATGTACTCCCATCAAATAATGTATATTATTCATTTGCGTGAGTTATAATAACACACTAGGGATTAAAATCGGTGGGTGTCACCCCAAAACTTTCTCGACAAGTATCCAGAGAAATTACAGACATATTTCAAGTCAAATTCCATGACATTTTTTGACAGTGACACTTTCGTTTGACAGATGTCGTACAAAAACTAATGGGTACTTCCGACGGGTAATCAAAACACATATACCAAATTTCAGCTCAATCGGATTAAACGTGTGGCCTCTATACACACAGACAAATACACAGACAGACGGACACACAGACAGACAGACTAAATGGACTTAATGAGATCTTAAAATATATATTTATACCTTTCTCGAAAAACTTTTTTAGCTCGTTAACAATATATTTTTTCCGTACTCGAATTTGAAAAAAAAAAGGAAGACTGCATATTTTTCACAATAATTTAAAAAAACAACTGAAACAAGAATGCGTTTTCTTGTACACGAATTTGAAAAAATAGAAATAAAGAACACATTTTTTCACAACAAAATTAGAAAAAATTCAAAAGTATTTTTAAACAAATGAATGTGGAAAAAAACGAAAAAATTGCGAAAAAGCATTTTTTTACATAAAAATTGGTATAAAAGCAAGTGTGAATAAAAAACTAGAAAAAAAACACACATAGATTGGGAAAAAGCAAGAATGAATTTTCTACATAAAAAAATTGAAAAAAACAGCATACTTTTTTTTACACAAATTTGAAAAAAAAAACAAAAGCAAGAATACATTTTTCAACATAAAAAACAAAAAAAAAACAGTAAAATTGCGTTTTTAACACAAAAATCGAGAAAAAAGCGATCATGCACTTTTTCACACAGGAAAACTAAAAAAAACAGTAAAATGCCTTTTTTTCACACATAACATAGAAAAAAAGCAAAAAAAACATTGATATAACAATGTATTTTCTCTCAAAGAAATTTGAAAAAAAAAATCGGTTATGTTAGTGTTAAATTTTCAAACTTTGACATTTTTTTATTTTTGACAGGTGACAGTTGGAGAAATAATTTTGACTGTTCTGAATAGAGTTTTTCAAGAGCTTTCAAATAACATATTGCAAGTCAAATTCCGTGACATATTGCATCTGTCATTTTTTGATAGTGACATTTCCGTTTGACAGATGTCGTACAAAAACTAATATATCAAATTTAAGCTCAATCGGATTAAAGGTGTGGCCTCTATCGTGGAATAATACACACAGACAGATAGACAGACAGACAGACAGACAGACAGACAGACTTCCATCTGGAAATGGTCTTAATCATCCCAAGTGACCTTAAAATGGATATTTCCATCTTTACCTCGAAAAAATTTTTTTTAGCTCGTTCACAATTCTTTCCCTTCTCCGGAGGTGGGTCGGGAAAGTAAAAAAAGGAGAAATGGAAGAATTTGAAATAGACAAAGGTGTAAGACAAGGAGACTCACTGTCAGCCACGTTGTTCATTTTGATGGCTTTAGAATTCGTTTTAAGAAAGATATAAAAGGGAAATCTGACAACAACAGGAAGTCAATTAGTGACATAAAGGGAAATCATGGATAAAATATTAAAGATTGAAGAAGAAGGGACGAAGTTGATGGGACTTTACATTAATGTAAAGAAAACTAAAATAATGAAATAATAAAAAAATCGATAAAGTAAATTTGGATGTAATGAAAGGAGAAGGAAGAACGGAGATCGAAGAAAAAAAAATGACAACAAGCAAATAAAAAATCTGTTAAAAAGCAAAATATTGACCAAACAAGTAAAGATAAAAATATACAAAACAATAATAAGGCTTATAACAATGTATGCAGCAGAAACGATCACTATGACGAAAATAGATGATAAGTTAAGAATAAACGAACGAAAGATAATAAGAACAATTCTGGGGCATGTGAAGAAGAGAGAGCAGGAATATAAGGAGAACGAATAAAGAAATATAATAAAGAAAATTAAAGCTCAAAGAATCAAGGACCAGAAGTAGTAACAAAGGAAGCCAGGAGGAAAAAAGAAGACGTGGAGACCCAGATCGAAATTGTTGGCAAAGGTAAAAGAAGAATTAAGCAGGGCAGGAGTGACAAGATGGAAGGAGAAAACAAAAGACCATATGAAATGGCGGAAAATCAACAAACAAGTACAATAATGAATCGAATATGAGAACTGATATAGGGATTAATGAAATACTTAATCTTCTTCGTTTTTTAATAGCTTATCAAATTGACACAACACAAAATTTGTATTTTGATAAAATATCATGCACACCGCCAGAATTAAGAGAATAATAGTTCAAATAACAAACCCAATCTAATGAATTTGTCGATACTTTAACGATCCCTTGACTAATTTATTTCTTCACTGTCGCTGCCAGGAGCAAGTTGTTCTCACACAGTATAAATCGAAGTTAGCGCCCGAGACTAAAATGCCCCGTAACGATTAAAGAACGTTACAAATAATTTTCATAGCAAAGACCATAGAAAAAAAACATTTTATCACGAATATATATTTTCCAACCATTTTGACATGGATAATTATCCAAATTTGTTATTTTTTAAACACTTAATTTAATATTATAAAACATAGTGATTTTTTTTACAGTACAAAATGTGATTTAAAATTTTTATTAATCCTTGCTGTTCCACCAGGACGATTTCTCTTTTGAAGCGAAGCTGCACATTCAAAATCAAATTTCTTACATGATTGCTCTTGAATTTCAAACTTTTTTACAGTCCCACGGATTTATTCAGGACTTCGATGCCATATTAGAAAGAAGATCTAATTATAAAAAGCCATCCAATACGCCGAAATTCATGGTCCGAAAAAGTGAAACGACCTTTACTCGAATTTACTTTCGTTTTTAATCAGAAGTTACGAGACATTTCATTAATATTAACTAACAAGAGAAATATCGATAAAATCGTCTTGATTTATGTTAATTTTTGTATTTAACTTGTAAGTAGATATAATGTAAAAAAAGTAAAGCAAAATTTAATCAATAGGGTATTTTTCACGATGTAAGAAAAAATCTAAAAATAGGTATTTATGATAGATTTTGTAAAAAGGAACCGAGAAATGTTGATTTCTATTCATAAAAATGCAATATAAATTTTATAATTCAATTTTAAAAATCATTTTCTAAAGCTATTTTTGAAATGTCAAAAACGCTATCCGCCATATTGTGACGTCATCTTCATAGTAAACACAATAGATTTTTGTTGTGCTGTGTGTGTTAATTTAAATTTATCTTATATTGTGTATAAATTTGGCATATCGTAACATAACCTATAAATATATTACAAAATTTGATTTTACGATATCATCATGAAGTTTTCTTTTCTTCATAAAATAGTTATTACATAGTAAATACACTTGTTTAAACTCCCACTTACCTCAAAGTGATCTTCACAGAAATAAAACTTAGTATTTGCGGACAATAACTTCGAATTTCTTTTTACCAGTTTTAACCAAGTAATTTACTCATGTTTATATCAGTTGGCACTTGAATCCACAATTTTCCCGCCGTTTTTACGCTAGTTTTCTTGCATTCGGACACAAAACACCAAAGATTATAACTCATTATTAACCCGAACATATTTTTATTCTTTTGCTTTGCACTATAAACATGTGCTATTTACTATGAGGATGACGTCACGAAACTAGTCAGCAATGACGCCTGGAGTTTTCGTACGTAAATGTAAAATGATAAATTCAAAGTCATTTTTATGGCATTATTCGGTTTTAAAAAATTAATATAAAAATTACAGTGGTTCATTATCACTATAATATTCATTTAAGGCATTTTTCAAAAAAGGGAATAATAGCCTATTATTAAAATGAAATTGTCTAATTTATCAATTTTTGCACTGAAGTATATTTATATTCAAAAGTTTTAGAATTAATTAATAATTAATATTTAAATTTTCTACTTTTTAATAAATTTAGTGGTACATGTTTTTAATACTGTTAAAAGCTTTGTTTGCGAGTGCAATTCCGAACCAGTTCAAGGACTATTCGCATGCGCATTCTAACAATCAGCGTTCGCGGTTAAAACATTCTGAACTGGTTCATTACTGATTCAGAATCGGTCCTAGCGGCCCTTGAATTTTTATGAGTACTGAAACTTCGGTTCGACTGCTCATGCGCAATATCGACCTTAATTGTCAGCTGTTTTTATTTATTAATTTTTGTTTTAATAATCTAATAAATTATATTAATACATATTTAATAATGTTTTTTTGATTAATACCACTTCTTTCTAGTAATTTTCAGTGAACCGACCTGCTCCTGGTATTTTTTATACAACTCTAGAAAAATTAAAGTATTCTGATGAGTCCACTTATAACCTTCCTTCTCTAAGTTGGGTGAAAAGACCAACAATTCGGATACTTCTTTTGCTGTTTTTAGATAAATGCCAATTTTCTTTTTCTTTAAGATTTTCCTACTCCGGTCAGTGACACCTTCTAGAGAGACAGTACGTTGGTATTGCTCTTCACTAGGATTGATTACCTTCTTCCTTGGGAGGGCCCAAGGGCTTCTTTACTGTACCCGTTTACTTGTAGCACTACTGTCAGTTGCTTAATTTCAGCGTTGACATATCTTGGTTCACATAACCCTCACAATCTGTTTACTAAAGTGTTGATAACAGTCCATTTTTGTTTTGGATGATGGCTGGATCCATGTTGTAGGACTGTTATCTGTTTTATTCTATTTCTATGGTGAACTGGACTTTAGGATGAAAACTGTTCAGATGGTTTAGGAAGTTCTGCGGGTGTTCTGTTCCATGACTTCAGACTACAAATGTCTCATCAACATACCTCAGATAATATTTTTTTTGTTTTTCACAATTTTCCATGTAAAAATTGGCCACAACTGGACTGAGTAGGCTTCCCATAACGACTCTGTCAATTTGGCTATAAAATATTTGGTTCCACTGAAAATATGTTGTTGTGAGCGATTGTCGGAAAAGGTTAATGTGCTCTGGAAAAATCTCTCCTATGTAGCTGACTACTTCTTCGAGTGGCACATTTGTAAATAATGAGATGACGTCGAGGCTCACTAGGATGTCGTTAGAACCTTTAAGTGTTCGATGAAGTCCGTAGAATCTCGGATGTACGATGTTGTTTTGCCCACGCGTCTTATGGTACTTGATATTGTTCTTAAAGTTACATTATCTTTGTAAATTTTTGGTAGTCTATATAGTCTAGGTGGTAACGCTTTAGTACTGCCGGTCTAGGACGTTTGTCCATTTCAATTTAAATCTTTTATTAAAAGTACAAAAAAATTATAATATCTATAATTCAATTATATATAGATTCATTACATAATTATGTGATAGTAATCAAGGATGTTTCTGTTGGCAAAATTAGAAACGAACGTTTTAATGCGTTTGTCTGCATCTGGAGGTTCGTGTCCTGCTACAAGTTGTTCATAGAATATGTCTCTCCCCTTTTGTACTTTTTTGAGACCATCAATAAATTTCCACAATATTGGGTGATCCGTTCCTAATTTAGAGTACAAACGACGGTGTGCAGCTTCGGCGTGATTATTTGTCCTATCCTGATCGTTTAACACGTTTAAATTCCAAATTTGCGGTGAAAACATAGCAGGCCGTAACGGTTCATTGTAAAATTGGTTGTAGTTCAATTGGTAACTCCTCAGCTAAACTATCAATTGCCTCATCTAAGTGTTCAATTGGTACAAATGCAAGTGACGTGATCATCCTTGCTTGCAATGCAAAGTCTGGATGATTATTGTAGAGCGCAAGAACTCGTTGTTCACCCAAATGCTTGTTCATGTTTTTTGTAAGATGGAATAGGTATCCATTGGTTACTGCTGTTGGAATTCTATTTTTAAATGACTACGAAGCAATCTTAAAATCACAATAAATATGCTGGGGATTTAAATTCGGTTCAAAATCCTTCAGCAAACCAATCATTTTGTCATATGTGACCTGTTGTTTATTTTGCAAAGCTGTTTAAAGTAAACAGAGCGTTGAACTCATTACGATTTTCATGAACAACTGGTCAAAATTTTTGAAACGACGTCAAACAGGATTCAATTTTAAAATAAAATACACTGTACCATTTAAAAAATGTACTTTGTCATTTTTAGATATGTTAAAATTTTGTTTTTATACCTTTAATGACTTAGATTTAGAGATTATTTTGCGCCGAAACGGGCTCGCGCCGAAACGGGACTGCGCCGAATCGGTTACGCCGAAACGTCCCATTTAGTTAGTACTGCATATTTTCTTCTTTGTCTGCATTATTATTTTATCAGTTTATTAGTTGTATCTTAAGATCTTCTCTGTTGAATCTTTCGGTAATTTTCTGTAAGGGCCTTGATTGACCAAGTTTACTCTTATAGTCTTATCTTTCTGTTGTAAAACTAGTATAATTAAAAAACGGTTGAAATACTTGTTTGGTGTAAAAAAATAAATAAGAAATAAGTAAATTAACAGTTGCAAGGAGATTATGATTTTGTTAAAAGAAAAGAAAATATCAAAATAACTTACTTGATACTCGTATGAAGGTTTCAAAAAATACATCGCCATCTCTTGATGAAAAACTGGTGTAATAGATCCGGAAAGCGGTGGTACTATCCAAACCCAATCTGCTGGACAGCCATTTCGTAAACGATTTTCATTTTCTAAATGTTTCATAAATGATTCGGAGGCCGTATGGTGGTCTACTATTGTCACTTCTTTTTGTTGAAAGCTGTAAATTATAGCTAAATTCGCTTCGATTAGTGCTTTGTCTTTCCATAAGGTCACAGGTGTTCTTGTGTCTAGGCCCATGTGGGTGGCGATCGTCTAAAAAAAAAGAAAACGATAAAAATAAATATCCTGGTAAGATTTTTTTTAATTTTTTTAAAATTAATGTCTATGTTAAGATTATTGTGTAAAAATTTGAAGTCGGTTGGGGTAAACCTAACGGAGATATTGAGTAATAAGTCTACGCCTCTCTGGTCCGGTTTCCCGCTGCGGCGGGCAGCTATCAGTTTTGTTTCAAATTTTCCGTTTTAGCGAGCAGTTGTACACATGCAATGAATTTTTTTTTTTTTAGTTTTTACTGTAATTTATTGTGTAAGTATATAAGAAAAACATACGTTTTGTCATATAAAAATATTTTAAATGCTTTTTTTCTCACACTTGACGTTTTCAGAGTCGATGCCCTCTGTAGCTCAAAATCTACTACCTCGAAATTTTCCACACTCTTTCTTTACATACATGACGAGGTAACGCTGTCGAGTATTTTTTATATTTTAACCTATTATAAAATAACAAAATTACTGTGGCCCAAAAGCCTCAGTATTAGTGCTGTGAGGGCGAAAAATAAATTGTTACCCCCACTTTTATCACTTTTCTCGACGTTTCCCAGTTCCCTTGAGTCTGAAAATGTAAAAAAATCCTGTCCGGACGTCTAGATGTCTGTCTATCTGTCTGTCTAGATGTAAACACTGTAACTTTTGAACGAAAGCTCCAATCGAGTTCCGGTTTTAACTTAATTTTGTCCAAAGAAGAACCCTATTGAATTTGAGTAGGATCGGACCGGCCCTTCTAGTACCCATTATACAAATTAAAGTGGTTCGTATGGGAAAACTTTTTTCCAATTCAAATTTTTAGAACAAAATGACACATTGTTTGATTTTAGCGATTTTTTTTGGCTTTTTTACAATTTTTTTGATTATTTTCGTTTTTTCCGTATTATTTTTCATCTTTTTTTTCTTTTATTTTTCTTTCATTTTTTTTCCTGCTTTCTCATTATTCTGATGTTTCGTTTTTTTTTCTGTTGTTTTTTTTTCGATTTGTTCTAATCTTTTCTCATTGTTCTGTTTTTTATTTTTTTTTCTTTCGTTTTCTAATTTTTCTATACTTTTAAAATTATTTTATAGAAAGATACTTTTCTGATTTTTTGTTTTTTCTGGTTATTTTTCTCCGATTTTTTCGATGTTTTCTAATCTTTCCTCTTTTTTGTCATTGTTTTGTCTTTTTTTCTATTTCTTTTTTTTCCAATTACTTTTTTTACTGCATATTTTTATGTTTTCTAATTTTTTTCTCATTTTTTATTATGCCTTTGATTTTTTCTGATTTTTTTACGATTTTTTTGCCATTTTCTTTTGATTTTGTTACGATTTATTTTAATTCTTTCGATGATTTTCATTTATTTTTTTCATTTCTTTCTTTTGTTCACAATTGTTCTCGTTTTTGGTTGTTCTTTAAGATTTTTTTCAACTTCTTCCGTTGCGATTATTTTTGATTTTTTTAAAATTTTAATTTTGAGGTTAAGTGCAAAATAACATTCAAATAATATATTACAAAACCATTGATCTATAATTACATTGGATGAACATTACCAATTACTGACATTACTACAAATTATGCCAAATTGAACTTTCTCATATCACAAATGCGCATGTGCATATAACCCATTTTGACGTTGTCATAAGTCATGGCGTCACGTTTTATTTCAATTAAATGGGAGTAGGTGAAGAAAATAAGCTTATTATTTATTAATATTATGTAATAGAAACATTTTTTACTTTTATTCGTCCTTTTTATTAGTTTTTGTTGTGTTAAAAAATATAGAATCTCAATAATTCGTAAACAATTAGGAAAAATGATATTATTTCAACATCAATGAAGCATCCAATACAAATATTAAAAAGTACGAATTTATTATTTTATTTAAATGTAAATTATAATTTTTCTATATTTTATCTTTGATGTTAACTTGTATTATGTTTTTATTATTATATACTTGTTTCCTGAAACTTTTTGATACGCCCATGTTTTGTTCAATCTTCATATCTTAATAATGCGCATGCCTAGATGACGCATTCTGTCAAAATTAAAATTTTAATTTGGCACAATATGTGATTGCTTATCCATTTTAATTATAGATCAGTGGACAAAATAGCAGAATACGTCACCGATTATGACGTAATGGCAGAGGATGATTAAAAAAACTCTATATACTTACACCTATAAAAGTTTGGGATAAACTGGGAGATTTTTTCTTACTTGATTTTGACTTATTTTAAGAGATTATACAAAATACGCAATATAATTCTGAACAGAGTCATCTTACGGAATTTTGGTAAGTTTTATTGAACTCAATAGATACTCACATAAATAAAATCGAATCAGTGTATAAACCAAGATTTTTAGATACCTTAATAATGTCACATTTTTGAATATTTTAAAATAAAATTTAGATTGGTTTTCATAAAATTATAAACCTGTCTGAAACAATCTACTAAAATAATAAATAACACATCTCTCTTTCACTGTCAGAATATTTACCGAAACGAAATCAGAAATTCAGAAAGTTATCAAAGCGACTTATTGAAAAATTTCAAATATTTCAGTGAGTCCTAAAACTTTCAAATATCAAATATGTTTCATTCAGTTTGTTATCCTCTTGAGTCTTTCAAAATTCTATTTTATAGTCGTAAACGGAAAGAAAGTCAACATTCGTATTTACTGTGAATTTTCGACCAAATCTTGTTTGTATCAATATTTTCGTTTTCAAACGAGATTCATCACGAATATAAAATCAAACAAAAACGTTCACATATGTGAGAAATCAATAAAAAAAAATATACGTAAACATAAATACAAAAATTACTGGGTGTCTCAAAACTTAGTTTGTGTGTTTCCAAAAATGTAGTGTGTGTAATAAAGAAAGTGAGGAAAAGGAAGTGTAATTGTAATTAAAAAATTAAAATGCTCTACGCCACTGGTAAAATTAAGCAAATTAATTTTTCTATAGTTCTATGGCTTCTTTATCAATAAAATTGCATTTAAGTTGATCTATTAACCAGTATTAAATTTATAGGTAAAAATTATGTTCCAGTTTTAAATGCAACACCCTGTAACTAATTAGTGAATTATATTCGACAATATTTTTTTTTACTATTTTACTATTCGCCTACTAAATGTTTTATTTTTCTGAATTATCTGAAAAAATGATTTTGTTGCCAAAACCTAATGATAATAATAATAATAACAATAATAATAATAATTTAAATAAATTCAAAGTTATTGAAAAGTTAAAAATAAACATTTAATTATAAGAATTTTGTCCAATAATTTCTTCAGGATTGTTCTCCAGGATTTTTAAAAGGAACTTTTCAAGGATTTTTTTAAGAATATTTGAATTAATTTTTAAGGATTTTTCAATAAATTACTTTTTAAGGATTTTACAGAGCTTTTTTTAAGATTTTTTTCAAAAAATGAATTTTTAAGGACTTTTCAAAGATTTTTTTAAAATAATTTCAAGGATTTTTCATTTTAAGGATTTTTTAAAGATTTTTTCAAGGATTTTTCATTCTTGAGTTTTTCAATAAAGTTTATGAATTTTGCAAGGACTTTTTAGCAAATTAAGTTTTTTTTTAAGATTTTTTCAAGGATTTTTCAAAGATTTTTTTAAAAAAATTTTAAGGATTTTTCATTTTAAGGATTTTTGAAAGATTTTTTCAAGGATATTTCATTCTTGAGTTTTTCAAGAAAGTTTGTGAATTTTGCAAGGATTTTTTAGCAAATGAATTTTTAAGGTTTTTTTAAAGATTTTTTCAATAAATGAATTTTTAAGGATTGTTCAAAGGTTTTTTTTTAAGATTTTTTCAAGAAATGAATTTTTAAGAACTTTTCAAAGATTTTTTTAAAATAATTTTAAGGATTTTTCATTTTAAGGATTTTTTAAAGATTTTTCAGGATTTTAATTTTAACGATTTTTTAAAGATTTTTTCCACGATTTTTCATTCTTGAGTTTTTCAAGAAAGTTTGTGAATTTTGCAAGGATTTTTTAGCAAATGAATTTTTAAGGTTTTTTTAAGATTTTTTCAATAAATGATTTTTTAAGGATTGTTCAAAGCTTTTTTTAAGATTTTTTCAAGAAATGAATTTTTAAGAACTTTTCAAAGATTTTTTTTAAATAATTTTAAGGATTTTTCATTTTAAGGGTTTTTTAAAGATTTTTCAAGGATTTTAATTTTAAGGATTTTTTCAAAGATTTTTTCAAGGATTTTTCATTCTTGAGTTTTTTTTTACAACGATTTATCAACAAATGAATTTTTAAGGATTTTTCAAAGAATTTTCAAACCTTTCAAGATTTTTGAATACATTTTAACTCTAAGGATTTTTTTATGATTTAAAAAGGTTTTTATAAGGATTTTTAAAGTATTTTTTTAACGATTTTCAAGCAATTTTCAAGGACTTTATAAGATTTTTTTTAAGGCTTCGTATTATTGTCTTTTTTACTATTTAATAATTTAATAATAATAATTCTTTAAGGGTTTTTTAAGATTTTTTTTATAAATTATTTAATGATGGTTTAAGATTCTTTTAAGGGGTTTTAAAAACCTTTTTAATGAATTTGTAAGGATTATTTAAGGACATCTTATAGATTTTTCAATTTTTAAGGATTTAACAATGATCTTTAAGCTTGAAAATTTTTTCAACCAATTTCCAAGAGAGTTTCAAGACTTTTTCAGGTTTTCAGGGATTATTTAAGAATTTTTAAGGACCCTTATGCTTCACGAATTTTTCAAATATTTCCCATAGGATTTTCAAGATTTTTTTATGGACCATTTAAGAATATTTTATTACAGATTTCTTAAAGATATTTTCAATTTTTAAGGATTTTCAAGAATTTTTCAAAGTTATCCTAAGGAATTTCCAAGATTTTTTCAGTGATTATTATAAAGAAATTTTCAATTTTTAAGGATTTTTCAATGATCTTTAAGCTTAAAAAAATTTTCAAAGATTTCCCAAGAGATTTTCAAGAATTTTTCAGGAGTTATTTAAGGATTTTTAAGGATCTTTATGCTTCATGAATTTTCAAAGATATCCTATAAGATTTTCAATAATTTTTTAATGATCATTTAAGGATATTTTATTACAGATTTTTTAAAGAAATTTTCACTTTTTAAGGATTTTTCAAGAATCCTTAAGCTTCAAAATTTTTTCCAAGCAATTATTTAAGGATAATTTATAGATTTTTGAAATAAATTTTCATTTTTTAAGGATTTTTCAATGATCTTTAAGTTTAAAAAAATTTTCAAAAATTTCCCAAGAGATTTTCATGAATTTTTCAGGAGTTATTTAAGGATTTTTAAGGATCTTTATGCATCAAGAGATTTTCCATAAGATTTTCAAGAAGGTGACAGTTGGAGAAATAATTTTGATTGTTATGAATATAGTTTTTCAAGGGCTTTCAAATGACATATTGCAAGTTAAATTCCGTGATATATTTCATCTGTCATTTTTTGAATAGTGACATTTCCGTTTGACAGATGTCGTACAAAAACTAATGGGTTCTTCCGACGTGCAATCCAAACCCATATACCAATTTTAGTTCAATCGGATTAAACGTGTGACCTCTATCGTGGCAGACTTCACACAGACAGACAGACAGAAAGACAGAAAGACAGAAAGACAGAAAGACAGAAAGACAGAAAGACAGAAAGACAGAAAGACAGAAAGACAGAAAGACAGAAAGACAGAAAGACAGAAAGACAGAAAGACAGAAAGACAGAAAGACAGAAAGACAGAAAGACAGAAAGACAGAAAGACAGACAGACAGACTTCCATCTGGAAATGGTCCTAATCATCTCAGGTGACTTCAAAATGGATATTTCCATCTTTATCTCGAAAATTTTTTTAGCTCGTTCATAATACTTTCCCTTCTCGGAGGTGGGTCAAGAAAGTAAAAGTGAGGAAAAGAAAGTGTTATTGTCCCTTTTTCATTTCTCTCATCTCTGAGCAACAATTAAAAAAATAATATGTAACGATAATAACGTATTTTGACATACCTCCAGCATGTTATACCTATGGGTATCACACAAATTTCTGCATCCGATTTCAGTGCTAAGGTACCACCCATTGAACGGAGCTGCCGTAAATTGAAGACCACCACAATCGAACATCATACCAGAAACGGCTGGGACGGCGAACCATTTCAAGCCGAGGTCTTCAAACCATTCGAACCTAAACAAAAAAACGCATTGTTCAAAAAAAAAGTACCAAGTCAGTAGATAATCCTAAGTATAAGGAATTCAATGTATTAGAAAGAGAACGAAACTATTTCCGTTACTATTGGTCCAAATTGAAATCTGAAAACGGCGTCGGCTATGGTCCTTAGGTACGTCAGTTACGTCAGCTCTAATCTTCAGGTACTTTAGCTCTGTCTGGTTCAATAGCTGACGTACCTGACAGAGCTGAAGACTAGATCAGGTTTTAGGGCCGAATGGCCACATCTTTAATATTTAAAAAGTTATGCATAAAAAAAGAATCGTAAGGACCATCTACTGCACAAATAACCAAAAAACTAATGGTCCCGATCGAGGTACACACTAACGCTTTATATCAAACTTCAGATTAATTGGTCTAATAGTTTGGAAATAGTTAAATTTCAATCTAGAAACGGTCTCAATTTTCTCGGAGGACCTCAAAATGGATAATTTCCCTTCGATGAGACCGGGAAAGTAAAAAAAAAGTTTATACCTGTATAGAAAAAAATAATATTACTTACTCTGGATGGATAAGAGGCACTTCTAACACATACTCTTTCGGTATGTCAAAATAATCTGGATCGTGTCCATTGGCGGATAGTACAAGTGGTAAAATATCAAATCTACCTCCATTACCCTTCCATCCTAATTTTAAACAAACGTCTGTAAAATCTACATAATTAGGGTCTCCAATAATAGAACCATCGGGTTGTCTATATCCTGCATAACATATCAATTGGGGATTCCAAATTTTATAGTCATGTTTGCCGTCGGTTCTTTGGGGGAAAATCGTAATAGCTGATCTGTAACAAAAATCATTTACAGGTTGGAATTTTTAGTGTGTTGTCAATGAATTATTTACGAACTGATTCAATTTATATATTAGAATATTTGGAAGCGACGACTTTTATGAATCGCAACAAGCGTTCCAATAATTGCAAAAATATTACATTTTTTGAGGGTGCTCTTTTAATATTTTTCATGAGAGAAGTTTGAAGCGTTCAGAAATCACAAAATCATTTATTTTTATAAAACCTTCAGCACTTTTTTGTGTTAAAGGAGACAACCATGTTATAGTGTTTATATTTTCACATTTCTGTTTAATAGGCCAGGAAATAGAGCACTCAACTTCCAAATCTGGTATCAGTGACCATCCCCGGGTACCTGGTGCACGGGAACCTGGACATTCCCCTGTGAAATTCCCGCAAACGAACCAGAAATCCTTGAGCAGCTCTTTCCACTAGCGTCTAGATCACAATTGCAACTCGAGTGCACACCGCAGTTGCCAGGCTTAAGTATTTTATTGACTTAAAAAAAATTTAGTTTATTAAATCTAACCTGTGTATTAAAAAAATAAATAAAAAAAAATTTCCTCGGGATTCGAACCAGGAAGTTTTATGTGTAAAGCATACACTCTAGCACTAGACCACTTTGCATCACAATAATATATTATCAAACTTTCAAGGTAACGTACAAACCGATGGCAACAGCGGTGGGCACTCGAGTTGCAATTGGGATCTAGACGTTTCTGTTTTACTCGAGTCTCGCATTGAGTTAAATTGAAGTTAAGAGTTAACTCATTTATTCGTACAAATCATTCTCTGTATTTTTACCTTGCATACTTTAAATACGATCACGAATATATTGAAAATTCAGTTTTTATTGATATTCCTCGATGTCCAGGTTCCTATGCACAAGGTGCCTGGGAGGTGGTCGCCAATACCAGGTTCGAGAATAGTGGCCCAAAAAATCTCCTTGATAAGATTTTCAGTTCGTTTACGCGAAGGTTACTGGAAAATTCCTGGTAATTACATCGGTTTACGGTACCCGAAGATGGTCGCCGATACCAGATTTGGAACCAGCGACCCAAAAAAACCTCGGGTGGGAAGTCTCGTTTCATTTAAGAGTCAATTTCAGGAGAAGCGTTGAAGATGACGTTTTCCAGGTGTTTCGTTTTTTTCTGTGCCACCCTGTATATTCTTTTGATCAGTATATCTTAATTTCAAACTCGCTTGATATACCTTTTTAATTTCCTCGCTTCGTGTCTCTTTTCTTGGTATTATTATAAAATGTCTTTCCCATGTTAACAATTCTCTCTTTGCCTCTTCAGTCAAAACAATTGACTTCTATATCGTCGGTGTCGCAAATTGAAAATTTCTGCTCTTCTCCTCGTTATATACAGTAAATTTTATTTATATTATATTATATTTTCACTTATGTCCCCTGTTATCATAATTAATTATTTCGACGCTTTAACTTTTATTTTTAATTCTTTTTTATGCTGGCATATTTTTTTTGTTATATTTACTTAAAAGTTCATATCTTACTTTTTATAACAATATAAATTATCTGATGTTTGCGGTGCTCTTTTAGTCTCGATTACAAAAAGAGAATCTATTTTTTATTTATTTTTACAGATTGTCTTAAAATTTAATTTACTTTGATTATTTTTATATTTAATATTTTGATCTAAAAATTTATATTAATATTATTCTTGTTTTATATTCTTTTTAAAAAAACTGAGACCACGAAATTTGGTAATTTATAAGATTTTTATCTTATATGTACTTTATGTGAACTTTTAGTTCTTTTTGACTACAATTTTTTTTGGAATAAGTTTTTTTTTTGGACCAAACGGTTTATTTTTTGATACAAGTTTTTTTGGAACAAAACGATTTTTTTCGAACAAGTTTTTTGAACCAAACGTTTTTTTTTGGAACAAGTTTTTTTGGGCCAAACGTTTTTTTTCGAACAAGTTTTTTGAACCAAACGGTTTTTTTTTGGAACAAGTTTTTTTGGGCCAAACGTTTTTTTTGGAACAAGTTTTTTTTGGACCAACCGTTTTATTTTTTGGAACAAGTTTTTTTGGCCAAACGTTTTTCTTGGAAGTTTTTTTCGGATCAAACGTTTTATTTTTTGGAACAAGTTTTTTTGGGCCAAACGTTTTATGTTTTGGAACAATTTTCTTTTTGGTCCAAACGTTTTTTTGTGGAAAAAATTTTTTGGAAAGAACATTTTCTTTTTGGGATTACAAGTTTTTGGACTGAACAAGTTTTTTTTTGGAACGAGTAAGTTTTTTTTCCTCCTTTGGGATCAACGTCTCTACTGCCAGATCCAGGAAATTTTTAGAAGAAACAAGAAAAGCCAAAAATCAAGCTAAATCATATTTCCAGAAAAGTCTCAATCCAATTTTAAGGTCAAATTTCGAAAATTTTGTGCTTTATTTCCTCACTTGATCTGAATTTTTTTTATCAACAAAAAATTGCTAAATTGCTAGAAATCATAATTTCCATTTTTTACGAGATTCTCCCTCTTCAATCTCCCACTAATTGCGTCTATGTAAATAATAAAAATATAACGAATGTATTTCTTAAACACGCCAATACCGAAAAAAATATATTATTTTAAGAGAATAAATAATGGCAGTGATTCCGGACACCCTTCCTCCTTTCCTGAAATTTAGAAGGGTCCTTGTTAGACCATTATTTATTTTTACACGCCGTTAGAAACATCAGATTTATCGGATTTTACTCTCAGCCGGATCGTGTGTTTTTCTATTTCTTTTTCTTAAAAAAAAAGTTATTTTTATTAAAGAGTTATAATTTCACTAGACTTCTTATATAGAAATGTTCACTACTTTAAAATATGTTTATATGAAATTCTACTGCTACTTAAAAATAAAAAAACATGTAAAAATATATACGTTTTTTTTGTGAATTAAAAAATTAAATCAGCAGATTAGTAGGACAAATCAGAAGACGATGTGTGAAATAAGTAAATCTATTTTTAATTGGAGAACGTTATCCATAATCTCAAATGTGGTCCATCAATGAAGAAATAAAACACCAAAGTCTAGTACCACAGAATAATTTAATAGTAGATTTAGGAGAAACTGGCAACTAGTTTCGGCACACATGTGCCATCATCAGGCCAACTAAAGTTATTGTATTAACTTCCATTTATGTAATTTTAGTTGGTCTCAGGATGGCACATGTGTGCCGAAACTAGTTACCAGTTTCTCCTAAATCTACTATTAAATTATTCTGTGGTATTAGAATTTGGTGTTTTATTTCTTCAAATCTATTTTTGTTTGAATAAGTAACTATTTGCCGACATATAAATATAACAAATACAGCGGTTAACCTGCATTTAATCACCGATTATCTTTTACTGACAGACATTTAACACGAGAAAATCCCAGCAAAGCGCGAAAAGAAAATTTATTGACGATATCTGTTTTAGTATCACTTAGAAAGTATTTTCTACAAAAAGAAACTTTCACATCTTGATAAATTCTTGTCTTTTAGCTCTGTTTTTAAATTTTTTATCCACGATCAGACATTATGTCATATTATTACGATATTTACACTATTTTATGCCTACTTAGAATTACTAAAAATTAGTTGATATAAATAAAAAAAAATGTATTTTATTAACTTTGTTTAAATAAAATAAAAGATTGTTCTTACCTGATATTGCCTTTATTAGTACTATATTTAATATGATTACAAACGGCTTCGAACATTCCACTTGTTGTAGTGACAGAACGACAGTCGAATACCTGAAAATAAAAAAAAAATGTAGATTTTCTCAGTGGTCATGATGTTCCAAATTTCCCATATATTAATTTCCCATATATTAATTTTTCAGAATTCTCGTAAACGTAACTATTATTATAATTTATTTTTAAAATGAGATTATGACCTTCCACATGAAGTGTTAGATGACCCCCTATGTTATTTAAAAAATTGAGAGGTGGCTGTCACCTGAAGGGGGTTCACCTAATACCGAAACTTTCGTATCATCAGATAGCCGGATAAGTGCAAAAATCGACGTTTTTGTTACTCTTTAAAATAAACGTGTTGACATGTTGGAAGGGGTAAGACTTAATCCTCTCACTGTATAAATAAAAATGGTAAAAAGATGCCGAAGAGGCCAAAAAAATAATTAAAATTTTGCAATTACTAAAAGGGATTTTGGATAGATTTGAAAACAAAACCCCGTTACAAATACTACTCGTTTTATTAAAAAAAAAAAAACCATCATTATACATTAAATAAAATCCAAGCTTTGTGCAACCCCAATCTAGCGACATATCAGAAAATGCGAAAAGAAAGAAAACTTTATATTAATGTATACTCGAAAGAGGATTTTTAGGTGCATGTCTAACATCCTAATCCTGAATAATCCTTACAAAGTTTGAGTGCGTGCTAGAATACAAGGATTTGCGTCCTGTCAAAGGAAATAGTGATAAGGATGCTAAAATGTATTTTTTGCAATATGTTTTCTGTTTAGGGTTTAATATACAGGGCACAACAAATCCTAGTCTTTTTTTCAAATATGTTTATTTAAAGTTTTTTTGACAGACAAGAATTAACCGGAGGCAGACTTTATAAAAATAAGGATTTATTAAATTTTTGGTAGTCGCATTTTTTTGAAAAACTGTAACGTATTTTTGTAGAAAATTTCCTAATGAATCGATTAGTGCATTATATAGAGCTCTGCGACAGTTTACGATATCCTCGTTCGATAGAAAAAATCGGAAAATCGATAGAGAAAATCGGAAAATTACTCTGTCGGTATCTGACGTCGCGATATGACTTTTTTCTACCTAATTTTGACTAAAAAAAACCGAATTTTCCATTTAGAATATCATAAAGTGATGATCGGACCGACCACCATCAATTTTACGGTCCTCGGACCAGTATTTTCATTGTACCGGACGAAAAAAAAGTTTTTCGTCAATTCTGACTGGACCAAATTACTGTATGAAATTTTTTTCCTTCTTCGATTATTTTACCATCCCGAATAACTAATTTTAGACTTTTGACTTCTCTGTGGAACTCAATAATGGCCGAAACGGATTTTCCCTGATAAATATTGTAGTAAATTTCCTCACAATTCGATTGGTGCGTTGTATAGAGCTCTACCAGAGATCGTTTAGTCCCTAGAAATCATTAAACGAATCGATGCATCTTATTTGTCCAATCCTCCTTCGATAGAGAAAATCGGACCGATCGCCATCAATTCTACGGTCTTCGGATCGGTATTTTCATCGTATCGGACAAAAAAAAACGTTTATTGTCAATTTTGACTGCCGCTACGGCTCGTCCTGGAAGTTTGGAGAGACGTGAAAAATATTAACTTTCTGATTCCATATCTTCACAGGGAACTCACGAAACAAAATTGACATTGTAATGCACTTCGGTCATTACGTGTCACTTTGCCGCATTCGCCTAGGTTTCAGATTGCCTCGGTCGCCATCTTCCTTTTAGAGTGTGAAGGCCACTTGCTCGGGCAGCTTCAGTGAAGAAAGAAATACTCCAGGGGTCGTCATGGTCTCGACCAATCCCGTGTCGGCCGGTAGGGCCGAGTATGAATAAAAAACCCCGCTACATGAATCCTTGTAATTAAAAGTGTCTCAGGAAGTAAATCGAGAAAACTCGCTGCCCCCCGGTACAACATAAACAATAAATTAAAAATCAACGAATTGTCATTTGATAATTAATCATCGTAACCAAATCATATTCACACAGCGATTGGAAAAATGAAAAAACTGGGACCGAACAAAAGTTTTGCCGGTCCTGACGTTTATTTTCCGGTCTTGATCGACAAAACGTTATTTTCTGGACGAAAAATTATCCAGAAAGTATATATTTTCTAATCGGTCTTAAAAAAAAGATTTTTCGTCAATTTTGATTACGTCAATCGTTTTTTTTTTCAGCCCAAATTACTATCCGAAACCGAATTTCACATTTTTCTGAGTTTTTTCTTATTCGATTAGTTTACCATCTCGATTAACCAATTTTAGCCTTTAGTGGACTTTATTAGTGGCCGAAATTGATTTTTCCTTATAAACATCGTAGGAAATTTTCTCAGAAATCGATTGGTGCAAACTGTTTAGTCGCTATACATGCCCTTAATTTAATATAAATTATTTTATTCGTTTTATCTTGTATGATTTTCATGAATATTTTGATGGCGTTATATTTGAAAATAAATTCCAAATGTATAATAGTTAACTTTTTTGCTTGTAATAGCTAAACATCGATAAAATATTATTATAAATCATTTTTGTAGCTGAAAACGTTGCTATACATCATTTTGTAGCTATACTGCTTATCCTTTCCATTATTTATTTTTCCTTATTAACTATTTGGTATATCTTTCAGACTAGCGTGCTAAGTTTTTTTTTTAATCTCTTAGAAGAAAACGATTTTCATACACGCGTTTTAGTGGAAAAAGAGCTTCCTTTTGAAATTGTTTGATGCAGAAAAAAATCGTTTTAAACGAAGGATTCCGTTGCTGGAAAATCGAGACACAAAAGCTATTTCATTATTTTAAAGAGGTATTTCATTATTTCGGCCACAATCAATTTAAAAATGCGATTATATTTTACGCTTCAATAACGAGATTTTTTAAGTATTTACGCCTTCTTTTTTTTCTATTGTTTAGTCACCCGGCTTCAATTTTCCTGAAAGTTTATAATTTTAACAGAGGAGCATTCCTTTCGCTATGAATAGTTTATGATACTAGTTAGAAGTTTCTCTAAATTTCAAAGGAGTGGAATTGGAGTTTCTAAATATTAGAAAATTTTAATTTTCCACTTTGGCTCAAAGCCATTTTTCGAGGAAATTATAAGGGAATAACATTCAAGATTTATAAGACCTCTGTATTACAATTTTAAATACAAAATATAAAACTTGCTAAACAGTGACAAAAGTGATTGTTTTAAAAATGCCATGGATATCCGACAAATTGGAATGAATTTTATAGTTATTTATGTACCAAGGGTATAAATAGATCTTTATGCCCTGATGGTAGTGTTGGGCAAAATTAAATTGTTCATACAATTAAAGATTAACAATTAATTAATTGTTAATTTTGAGTAATATAATTAACAATTGCAGTAGTTGCAATTAACAATTAATTAATTTTTACAAGCTTGACATGTTTGTTAGAGAAAACAATAAAATGGCGGCTCCAAGATGGCTGACGAAATTGGTGACTATGGTCCGATGTGGAATCTGAGATTATTTATTTTCTGTCAAAATGAATAAATTCAAGATGGCTGACGAAGATTTGTGATTGCTAGATCTATGTTCATCTTTACCAATGTACAGGGACTTCAGATATAAAAATTACAGATCAGAATGCTCAACATACTATACTGTAACTTTGACACTAAAATAACCTCAAAACTAATTTA
The DNA here is from genome assembly GCA_963243735.1 of Neocrepidodera transversa. Taxonomy (NCBI): domain Eukaryota; kingdom Metazoa; phylum Arthropoda; class Insecta; order Coleoptera; family Chrysomelidae; genus Neocrepidodera; species Neocrepidodera transversa. The sequence goes on along the minus strand of OY725347.1, from coordinate 2,972,493 downwards.
AAATAAGAATAAGGAAGGCCTATGTGCTAGATGCAAAGGCACCACAAGCTTGTTTTTAAAAAATGTTTTTTTACTTAAATTTATTTTTTGCCTTTAGTATTCTATCAGTTCTACCATGAATCTTAAATTTATTAATTTTGACAAAAAATCCGACCCCCAAAAACATCCACATACCAAATCTTGTCCGCCATCTTAAATTGATTAATTTTGGTAAAAAATTTAATCTTGGACCCCAATAACCCCCACATACCAATTACATTTCTCGTCTGCCATCTTGGAGCCCCCATTTTGTTTTTCTCTAACAAAAATTAGTTATGACCAAAAAACAATTTTGAGTGATTTTTGTATACAATTGTAACTTACATAGCGTTTAGAAATCTTGATAAAGAAATTTATGGCTCATAAAACTTACCACGGACAGGTTAATTGTTAGTTTTAATTGTTTTAGATAATGATTAAAAAAATTAATTGTTATTAATTTAATTGTGATTGATTTAATTGAAAGTCGCAATTAATGTATCTTAGTCTAAATAAATTAATTGCAATGTGCAATTAACAATTAATTGTGATTATTTTTAATTGGAATTTAATTAATTGCAATTAATTTTTTAATCAATTGATTGAATTTTTAATTGATTGCCTGAGGACGATGATCTTACAAAGTCGAAGGCCTCTGGTCCGAGGATTTGTAAGTCGCCCGAGGGCATAATCATCTGTTTATACCCGCAGTGCATACAAACTTTTATGTCATACAAGTTCGTTATTGCATCCACAATATAAATATTAAAAAAACTATTTTTTATCTTTATGCCCGCGCGGGCCATAAAGTTCACTTTATGCATGCAAAATAAACCTTTATTTAGTTGGTAACTAAGCAATAAAATACAATAATGAACTAGTATGACATACAGATAAAAATGGTCGGTCAATGAAAAAAAAATATTCAATTTTGGATTCAGTCGTTTGGAACAAGTTAAATTTTTTGAGAAAACACTTTATCTATTTCGGTCTTCTGACTATTCAATTTACCTAATTAATAATATTAATGTCAAAAACATATCTATTTTCAGATAAAATATATTTTTTCCTATTTAATACCAGTAAGTCCATAAAATTTTGTAACACTGGGGGAATTAAAATAACAACAGCACGGGAACCTCTTCCTCCATTAACAACCATTTTATTTTGTTTTGTTAAAACTCTTTCACTTTCAGATAAAGTAGCTTCGAAATCCTGAAAATCAGATTTTATTTCAGACTTATAATCTTCTACTTTCAGGTATTGAACATCTCCAATTCTTCGTCTATTAAATACAATTACTAGAGCAAGAGTACATTGTACTAAAAGTTTATACATTTGCTCAGTATTATTTTTTTTAAGAAAATGTTTCTGGCACTCTATAGCATAATTAAATAACCCTTCCTTAAACTTTTTCATGTCACTAATTAAGGGTACCAAAAGAGGTTTCTTCCAACGTTTCTCATTAATATCTTTATTTGCTATAGATGAAATTTCTTTATTCCACCCAGCTTTAACTAACTTTTCAAATGTTTTACATTTTTTGCCATTTTTTGAGCCATTTCTTTAGATTCAGACTGAAATCCTTTACTTCCCCTTAATATTAAATGAATTAATTCTTCAGAAATGAGTTTTAAAGTTGTTTCCAGGTGCATAGCTAAGCTTGGTGTTTTGTAGGTTTATTATTTGGATTATTAAAGATACTTCCCTAATAACAGAAATCTTGACATACATCCCCAGACTGTTCTGATGTTGTAGGTATTTCGTAATGAGGAATGGATGATTCTGAGAGAGTGTTGTCGACTTGGGTTTGAGGTTGCAAATGTAAAATGCTACATACACATCTATCTATAGTACTACCTACATTTATATTTCTATATACACTACTATCCACACTTCTCCCTGATTTTAAGCTAGACGTCGGTTTGAAATTGTAACTGCTCTGCTGGTTTGAAGACGAACCAGTGAAGAAGTTGAAGAAGTTCAACCTTATCTAGTACTTCGTCGGACCAGATGTTTTACCAATATTGGACCAGGTTTAAACCATGATCTCACTAAATTGACCATTTGCAGATTTTCATGAAGGGTCTCATTTATTGCACTACATAATAGTGACCTGATGGAATGTAAAGCCTGCATTAATACCAGTTCCCAGTATTTCAAGTCTCAGTTATTGGTTCCTAAGGCTAATTTCACATACTTGAATATGATACCATAGTATCTTTCCGTTTTCTCAATACCTTTTGGGTTATAGGGTGTCGTAAAGCTTGTAGCCACTCCTAGCTCCATTAGGAATTGCTAAACTTCGCTCGATATGAAAAAGGCTCCTCGGTCTGAGTAGACATATCTAGATAAACCAAAAACGGCAAAAGATCAACCAAATATTTGATTACTGTTTTTGGGCTTAAACCTGGGCAAAAGGGAACCTTGAGAATTCATCTACTATAGTCAATAGCAGTTTTTGTGTCTGTTGGTATCTTTCGAATGGTGATGTCGCTTTTATAATGAAATAAGGGTTCAGGTCCGGTTCGGCTTCTACGTAATTTGAAAAATTTCGGTTCAGGTTCTGTAAAAATGATTTCGGTCCAAAAGATTTTTCGATAAAACAATTTTTTTATTCACTTGCAGTTTCAACGTCGCAAATTCGTAGCACATTCCATTGCAGATTATTCAAATATTCATTGAATCAAAAAAATGCTTAGCCATAAGCACGGATTTAAGGGTAGCGGTGGGGCGATCGCTCCAACCAAATAGATAGTTCACGAAAATAAAAAACTTTTTACAACTATATTGTACTTTTTATAGACAACACTGTTACGCACGTGCATTACAATTTTCCTGGGGGTATCCACTTTTTCAATAAAAATGACCTAAAATCGAACCCCCTCAATTAAGCCCCTGGATCCGTGACTGAGTTACATGAAAAAAAAAATAAATTTAAAATAGATAATAAAACCATACCGCCCGGAAGTTGGTACCCCAATTGCCGGAACCATTTGATTTTTTCGGAGATCTCGACTCGTCTCGAAGAGTTTTCGAGGGGGTGCAGGTAGAGTTCTGCAATTTTTTTGCGGAATTTTTAAAGAACAAAATTTGGGGTGCTAACTGCATGCCGCACCCCTTTTGTGAGAAAAAAGAGTTCTGGGTGAATAGATATCTCAGAAATAAAGAGTTCTAGAGCTCTCGGTAGGTTTTACAAAGAGTTCTAGGAATTTTCGGAAATTACAAAAAAAAAATAAATTTAGGGGCGCTAACTTCATGCCGCAAACTTTTTTATTTACTGGGTAGTTTTAGTCACTTTGGGCTGGTTTTAAATACAGCACCCCTGAGTTCTGATTCGACAAAATACTGAAAATTAGCGACAAAAATCGGAACTTTGTAGCACCCCTTGAAAATATTTATTTTCATAATTTTCAGTATTTTTTCGTGTCAGAACTCAGGGGTGCTGTATTTAAAACCAGCCCTAAGTGACCAAAACTGCCCAGTAAATAAAAAATTGAATATTCTAGCGAAAAATTAGCGACAAAAAAAAGGAACTTTGTAGCACCCCTTGAAAATATCCATTTTCATAATTTTCAGTATTTTTTCGTGTCAGAACTCAGGGGTGCTGTATTTAAAACCAGCCCTAAGTGACCAAAACTGCCCAGTAAATAAAAAATTGAATATTCTAGCGAAAAATTAGCGACAAAAAAACGGAACTTTGTAGCACCCCTTGAAAATATCCATTTTCATAATTTTCAGTATTTTTTCGTGTCAGAACTCAGGGGTGCTGTATTTAAAACCAGCCCTATGTGACTGAAACTACCCAGTAAATAAAAAAGGTGCGGCATGAAGTTAGCACCCCAAAAATTTTTTTTTTGTAATTTCCGAAAGTTCCTAGAACTCTTTGCAATACCGAGAACTGAGATATCTATTCACCCAGAACTCTTTTTTCTCACAAAAGGGGTGCAACATGAAGTTAGTAAACCAAAATTTGTTTTTTAAAAATTCCGTAAAAAAAATTGCAGAACTCTATCTGCACCCCCTCGAAAACTCTAACTATTCGAGACGTGTCCAGAACTCCGAAAAAATCAAAGGGTTCCGGCAACTGGGGTGCCAACTTCCGGGCGGTTAAAACTATAACTTTAAATTTTAAATTTTAAGACAAGGAACTTAAAAAAACCGGTATTTTTTAAAGGGTTCATGTTCGGTACCTAAAATAACTTTGGACGAAAATATGGGTTTGGTTACGGTTAAAGGTCCAGAAAAAAATTTCGGTTTCGGTTCGGTTTTCGGTTCTAAAAGGTCCGGTCCAGGTCCTTGTCTAGAAGTAGTAGCAAATTTTCGAAAGTCTTACAGTGTATCTATTGAAACGCAGATATCTTTCTTCTTTTAATATTAATTGAATAAATTGTAGTAAAATTAAGATTTAACCCGTACATATTAGGCTTTATTTAATTAAAAATTATGACAATATATCACATAAACTATTTACATTAAACATAAATAATAACTATAAGAATACAAAATTTTTCTAATCGTTTTTCAGGAAAGTGACGGAAAATAAAAATGTAACCAATATCGCACAAAATAAGGGAATAGTAGTCACATAATGTTGCTGTACGCACCTGGCAAACGTTAGTCAACGAATTATGTTAAAAATAAAAAAAAAACATGTACCAATTTCAAAGTTATAAGAAATCAACAGTTTTAAATAAAACATCCTGTATATAATCGATCTATTTTAAACCCAAGAATATGTGATTTTAACTAAGACATACCATTTTATTACTGTATAACTCAATGATTAAATAAACAAAAAACTACTTTTAATTTTTCATAATTATTTAATAAAAATATAATTTTTAACTTTCCACTAACATTGATGATAAAGCAACGTGAAAAACCGGAGTTGAAACAATCTTCTTTATGTAGGATTATATTTTCTATTCGAGAAAGTTGACTATAGACTCCATAGAGTTGGATGAATATGATGTGATGAGAAATCATTATGATAAGGAAAACACCATCTAGACGAATTTTCATTTTACACTATGAGGTTTATTTAACGATGTGTGCAACGGGTTCATTTCTAAAAAGTTTATCGGTGTATGCAAATATTTTCCTGGTTTCTCTTTCCACTGTTTATTCACATATGTCGGTTTTATTTTGTTTTTTTTTGTTTTAGTTTCATCACTGGTAGTCGAATATAGGAACGTTTTTAAATGCGAGGAAAATGGTTTTATTGCTATATACAAGGGTGGATTGGTTATTATGTAGTTGAATGGAATTTGATTTTCTGATACTGGTGAAAACAGCTGTTTTGTTAGTGATTTTTCTTTTATCGTAATCTTATTCTTTATGTATTTATTAATGACATCAAAGTGAAATTGCAGAAGTACTTAATAATGGCTTGATGATGGTCAATAACCGAAACTAGTTGCCTTCTGTTACTTTTACATTAAATTCTTGTGGTATCTGACTTTGCGCTTTATTTTCTTAAGTATAGAAATGCCTACAGAAAAGAATCGATATTCGATTTCAATTATTTTCTCCGATTCTTAGATCGATCTCAACTTAAAAAAATCGATCCAAAAATTCGAATATCGAGTCACAAAAGATACCTGACTTTATCCTTTATTTTCTTAAGTATGGAAATACCTATAGAAAAGAATCGATCTTCGATTTCAATTATTTTTTTCGATTCTTAGATCGATCTCAACTTAAAAAAATCGAATATCGAGTCGCAAAAGATACCTGACTTTGTCCTTTATTTTCTTAAGTATGGAAATTCCTACAGAAAAGAATGGATTTTCGATTTCAATTATTTTCTCCGATTCCTAGATCGATCTCAACTTAAAAAAATCGATCCAAAAATTCGAATATCGAGTCGCAAAAGATACCTGACTTTATCCTTTATTTTCTTAAGTATGGAAATATCTACAGAAAAGAATCGATCTTCTATTTCAATTATTTTCTCCGATTCTTAGATCGATCTCAACTTAAAAAAATCGATCCAAACATTCGAATATCGAGTCACAAAAGATACCTGACTTTATCCTTTATTTTCTTAAGTATGTAAATACCTACAGAAAAGAATCGATCTTCTATTTCAATTATTTTCTCCGATTCTTAGATCGATCTCAACTTAAAAAAATCGATCCAAAAATACGAATATCGAGTCGTAAAAGATACCTGACTTTGTCCTTTATTTTCTTAAGTATGGAAATACCTACAGAAAAGAATCGATATTCGATTTCAATTATTTTCTCCGATTTTTAGATCGATCTCAATTTAAAAAAAATCGATGCAAAAATTCGAATATCGAGTCGCAAAAGATACCTGACTTTATCCTTTATTTTCTTAAGTATGGAAATACCTATAGAAAAGAATCGATCTTCGATTTCAATTATTTTTTCCTATTCTTAGATCGATCTCAACTTAAAAAAAATCGAATATCGAGTCACAAAAGATCAAAACGAGATCAGAAACCTTAGTCCTGGTATATTTTATATTTTTACTAATGATATTTACTGAATCCTAGTATTTTTTTTATATTAATCGAAAATTAAAGTCAGAAATACCTATTATATCCGATTGTAATAGTGATAAAAGTGACACACATTTAGACTTTGCTAATGATGTAGAAACATTATACGAAACAAAAGCTTTGATACTGAATAAGCAGACCAAACAAAGGTTTTGTTATTGGAAAATCCATTTGACTGGTTTTAGAAAATTGGAAAGTATATATTAATATACATTTAACTGTTTTTGTTAATCACTTAAAATAAAAATGTTTTCTTTATGTCTCCTACAGTAATGACTTATTAAGATTTTTTTTTAATGTTTATAGATATTTATAGATACGTAATTTATTTATTCCTAAAAATCGATATTTAGCCATAAATATAATTGTCCTACAACCGCATATTAAAATGATATTTTGCATACTTATTTGAACTTAAGAAAATAGCTTATATCACACATGTACTGAAATATTATATCACACGTGTATTGAAAATTAACCCAACAAACATATATTGAAAAGTAAAAAAATATCGTATGAAAAATATACCACATACGTGTTGATATACTTTTCACACATGTGTGATATACTTTTCAGTACAAATTTCACTTCCTTACTCTCATAATTTTGTCACTCTCTCTATTAAATTTCCCTTCTTTTGTTTCTTAATTTTGCAACTTTTCTCTATCAAATTTCCACTCTTTTGTGGCGAATTTTTCTCCTGTTTCATATCGAAAATTTCCCCACCTCTCTGTCAAAAATTTCCATAAAAATTTTTAATGAAAAATTCTCTTTTCTATTTTAATTTTTTCACTTGCTCTATCAAATTTCCCCTCTTTTCTGTCGAAATTTTCGTCTGTTTTCTATTGAAAATTCCCCATCTTCTCTGCCAAAAATTTCCCCTCTTTTTAATCGAAAATTTTTCCTCTTTTCTGTCGAAAATTTCCCTTCTTTTCTTTTTTAATTTTTTCATTTTTTTCTATCAAATTCCCATCTTTTCTCTCGAAAATTTTGTCACTTTTATCTCTTTAATTTCCGCCCACTTTTCTCTTTTAATTTTGTTAATTGTTTTTAATCAAATTTCCACTCTTTTCTCGTATAATTTTGTCACTTTTCTATATCAAACTTCCCCTTTTAATTTTGCCACTTTTCTCTTACAAATTTCCATTCTTTCCTCATAAAATTCCCCCATTTTATGCCGAACATTTCCCTTGTTTTCGTCTTTAATTTTGTTAATTGTTTCTATCAAAATTTCACCTCCTTTCTCACATAATTTTGTCACCTTCCTCTAGTACATTTCCCCTCTTTTGTTTCCTAATTTTGCCACTTTTCTCTATCAAATTTCCACTCTTTTCTGTCGAAAATTTCTCCCCTTGTATGTCGAAAATGTCCCCACCTCTCTGTCAAAAATTTCCCCAATTATTTAATTTAAAATTTACTCTTTCCTCTTGAAAAATTTTATTCTTTTCTATTTTAATTTTTTCACTTTCTGTTTCAAATTTCCCATCTTTTCTGTCGAAACTTTCCTCAGTTTTCTATTGAAAATTCTCCCTCTTCTCTGTCAAAAATTTCCCCTCTTTTTAATCGAAAACTTCCCCTCTTTTCTGTCGAAAATTTCACTTCTTTTTTTTAATTTCGTCATTTTTCTTCTATCGAATTAAGCTCTCTTTTCTCTCTTCATTTTATCAATTGTTTCTATCAAATTTATTCTCTTTTCGCTCTTAATTTGGCCACTTTTCTCTAACAAACTTTCACTCTTTTCTGTTGAAAATAGCCCCACTTCTCTGTCAAAAATTTCCCCTCTTTTTTATAAAAAATTTCCCCTCTTTTTTATCAAAAATTTACCCTCTTTTCTTTCGAAAAATTCGCTTCTTTTCTTTTTTAATTTTTTATTTGTTTCTATCAAGTTTCCCCTCTTTTCTTAATTTTCATTTTCTCTATCCAATTTCCCTTCTTTTCTCTCGAACATTTTGCCACTTCGATACCTTTTTATTTTCTGCCTACTTTTCTTTTTTAATTTTGTCACTTGTTTCTTACTAATTTGTCTTCTTTCCCCTCTTAATTTTGTTACTGTTCTATATCAAATTTTCATCTTTTCTCTAAAAAATTTACCCTCCCTTTTTCACAATTTTGTGATATTTTTCATTAAATTTCAGTTTTTCTTTTACTAAATTTCTCTTATTTTTCTTTAATAAATACCTTTTTATAGTCTCCGAATTAAGTTTATTTATTTACAATAAATTACCCCTCTTATTTATCATTTTTCACCATATTCGCCATTTATCTTCCCACCATCTTCTCCTCTTTCCTCCTTTCCACTATCTATGCCTCTTTTTTCCACCTTGTCAGCTTTTTCTCGCTTTTCTGTTTTACCTTTTTTTTCATCCCACCACTCTTCAACAAATCAGAAAGAAGAAGATAAATACAGTAAATAATTAAAAGTAAAGTAAACTAAATCAAATGTAAAACATATTCCTTAAATAAATCAATAATTAGTAATAAATAATTTGTATTACATACTGAACATCCCCTGTAGTAAAAAAAAAATTCAAATAATAAGTACATACACATTTAACATTAAAAAGTAATAAGAGAGAAAGATAGAGATAAAATTAATTAAAAATTTAATAATAAATATAGTATCCAATAATTATTTTGGTAGAAAAAAATTCTTGAAAATTTATTATTCGTAAAACTAAGGTGAGCGTCCAGCTTTTAATTACTGAAAAAAAAGTTCCAAAATTCAAAACCGTTCTCGAGTTATTACTGAAACGGACGGACAGACAGACATTGTAAAGTCAATAAGTACCTTCGCTTTGTAAGAATAAAAAATAAAAATCTAGATACTTAGTTACTTAGTTTCAGGCCCTAATATAGTTCTTGATTTACTTAGTGGCTATGAAAGATATATCAGAAATAAGAGTTAAAATTGGGCGCCAGTTTATTTTTGAGTTCCGAAGAATAAACAAATAGAGATTAGCGATTAATAAATTTTAAATTTATGCCTAAATCAGATAAATAAAAAAAATTATCAAGCATTTAATATTAATTTTAAGCAATAATTTCAGCTACAGCATGGGAAAATTAGCAAAAGCCAAATTTTAGGTGATTTTTAAATATTAATTTAAAAACATTTGAATAAATTAGTAAAATCCCGATAATGATTTCAACAAATCGAATTTGAGCTGAAAGAGACCTACCGCAAAAGCAGATAATCAGAAGCCCAAATAACTTTGACACCCTTCAAAAGGGTTTTTAATCAATTGACCAGATTGCAATTTAAATTTACATCGATTTGTATAATAGAAGCCCTTTTTGCGATTTAATTTGGTTATACTGGAATTTATAAATTTAAAAACGACGCACGTCTTTAAACTTCATTTCAATTAATTTTATCGAATCAACGATGGGTAAAGCAGAAAACAAGCGATGCAAAGGGTTAACATCGTTTTTTCGGGAAAAACCTTTTTGCTCCCTTTTCGGAATAAGACGTTTCGTGAGGGAAGTATCAAGTAGGCGGTCGTTGACATAAAAAAGGGCTCAACGTCGAGAACCGTCAAAAATGCTGATGCGGATTAATCAGGTTCAGTATGAGTTCGACATTCAAATCAGGGAAACTTGTTTACCTCTAGTTTTAGAGAAGAAAAGTAAACGAAAGAAATGTCTGTGGTTGAAATGTCAACCCAAAGGTTTAATTGAGAAAATCATTTAATGGATCCATTATGATTGTAAAGTGAACAGATCTGGATTCAGGAGCTACAACTGCATTAAATATTTTTTTTACAGGATGTCTTAAATTGGAAGGGATAACATTGCTATATCAGAAACCGTAAGTGATACAGAGGCGATTAAATGGGAAAAAGGTAACTATTTTGGAGAATCTTATATTCGTCAAAAAACGACTTTCTTCTCGAGTTATAGAGGAAAAACTAAAAATGGTACTTTTGGTTTTTTAGGCAGAATTTTTATTTGAAAAAATATCAAAAAAATTCCTGTCGGTAGGGTCGACAGGGGAGGTAGATTTCTATTGTCTAAATTTGAGCACTCCACGAAATGGTCAGATCGAAAAAAGTTTCAAACAATTAAATTTTATAATAATTAGGACATGAAAAAAGTCTAATGATCTGTTTCAATATTTTTAAAAATAGGGGAGATATGAATTTTTTGAAATTTCAAGCCCCTCCAGTTCCATCCCCTTGGGTTCGATTAAAAAAAGTTTCAGACAAATTAATTTTATAATAATAATTAGAACATAAAAAAAGTTTTATAAACTATTTCAATATTTTTGAAAATAGCGAAGATATAATTTTTTTAAAATTTCAACCCCCTTCAGTTCCATCCCCGTGGATCGGATGAAAAAAAGTTTCAGACAAATTAGTTTTATAATAATTAGAACACAAAAAAAGTCTGGTGATCTGTTACAATATTTTTGAAAATGGCGCAGATATAAATTTTTTGAAATTTCAACCCCCTCCAGGTCCATCCCCGTGGGTCAGATGAAAAAAGTTTCAGATAAATTAATTTTATATTAATCAGAGCATAAAAAAAGTCTAACGGTCTTTTTTAATATTTTCAAAAATGGCGGAGATCTGATTTTTTTGAGATTTCAACCCCCTGCAATTCTCACCCCCTTAGAGGTAGAATGCCCATTTGCAATACGCAACGAATTATTGCAACAAAGAATTTTTGTACCAAATTTGGTGTCGATTGGACAAAAATTGCGACCTCTATCGTGCCGGAACGGAATGTCTACACATACATATATATAGGTATATACCGATAAATTTTTTTTTTTACTGATTCTTATTCAGAACGTCACAAACGGCGTAGCGCCCCTATTCCCGGTTCTGGGTCCCGTCATTGAATAGATTACAATAGGTAGATTCCATATATGGAAATCCATATATGGAAATCCATATATGGAAATCTACCTAAAATGGTAATACTTCGTCCTTAGGGATCATGCGATTTAAAAAAAAAAGTTGATCTTACATATTTTTTCCTAACTATTATCAAAACACTACAAATATTTGTATTTACTTGTTTTTAGCACTTTGTAGCGGAAAAGCTACTATTTTTAAAAAAATTCACTATAATTTGAATTTTTGACAGATCACTAAAGTTGGGTTAATCAGCTGACAATTATGTCTGTTATTTTTTATTTATACAATGTTGGCAAAAGTGACTACGTGATTGTTCGTTTGACTCCTGTCGGTTCTTGCTGGATTTTTGATTTCCATTATCAAATGAAATACCTAACATTCTCTTGGTAACTTTTCTAATTGTATTTCTGAACTAAATAATAAAAAAATTAATCTCACAATAAAATTAAGGACGGCAAATTTTTATTCTTTTTTTTTTTAACGAAAAACTATTTGTAGATGATACTTTGTGGATAATGCAAGATATAGTTGGATACTTTGAGTACTGACCTGAATATATGTAAGGTTAAAATTTGGCTTAGGGGAAATCAGTTATGGGAAACTGTTGTTTTGCGAAAATGCGCTGTTGCCAAGTTATACACGATAGTTATTGTTGAGAGATTTATTGAAATTTTACTAAGAACATATTAATATAAATCTGCATTTTCATTAACTGGTATGGTTTTCAATACATGAAAATGCGCTGTTGCCAAGTTGATCACTTCGGATTACTGGAAATCTGATATAAGTATGGTTCAAAGTCGATTCTGTACTATTCAATGCGAGTCTCGTTATAATATTGAAACTTTGTGGAAATGCGCTGTTGTCAAATTTGGGCGCTGGAAAACATAGGAAATCGCCGAGAAATGAAAGAATTTCGATTTGAGCACTTAATTTAAACCTTTTTTTCTATAAAATAAAACATACTTAAATTTCTGTCTACAAATGAAACGCTGTGAAATTGTCTAAGCCATTTTTGAAACTTTGGAGACCCGTATTTCAAAAAGTGTTAACTTTAATTGGCATTTTTAGAATCTAAATATACATTAAAATTTGGGTTCCAATTAAAAAAACAATGGATAACTCTAGATACGCCAGTTTTTCTCCACTTACTGAAATGAATTCATCGTTTCCATGAATTAATTATGATTTGATCATATGATTGATTTATTGCTAAAGACTAATCTGAAATATTTGTCGACAGCACAAGATACGCGACATTTGGCAAACCCGCGCGCTCTTTACGTCGTTAAGCGGTATTTTGGCGTCGTAGTTCAGGTTTTGGATTGCCTCGGACGCCGCCTTCCGTTTTTAGTGCGAAGGCCACTTGCACGGGCAGCTTCAGTGGAGAAAATAAATACTCCAGGAGTCGTATAGCATCGATAAGATTCTTAGCGACCAGAAGGGCGGTCTTTACTTGCCCTGCTGGGTTACAAAAGAACGACCACAGGACGGTAATTAAAAATAATTGGCACTGATTATGTCAGTTATTTTAGATAAAAGGTCGTTAAAATAACAAGTGTAATACATCACTGAATTTGAATTTTAACGGTTTTTTAATTTTTGTAAAAAAATAACTTGATGGTGACTGTTAAGACACGAAACGTCGTAACGAAGATTTATTAGTACATTTTTGTATCTATTACGGTTTCTGATATAGCAATGTTATCCCTTCCAATTCCAGATACCCTGTATAATGGCTCGGTACAATTAGTATTTTCTTATATTAAACAACAAATTTATTTAGCATAAAGCATTAAGAACTAAGCTATCAATTCTGTTCTAGAATAATCTTCTGTGACATGCTTTACAGTTTGGTTTTCGCCACACTCGCAAGCTCCCTTTTGGCATATTTATTGTGAAAATGGAAACAGGACACTTCGGTTTTGCTGGACTCTCCATTTTCAAAAATATTACAAATACTACCCCAATTTTTCCAAGTCTAGTGATAGGACTAACTCTGACTCTTCAAATGTCTTACATCTCACTGCAATCATAGACGTAGCCATGCTTCTTAGAATTCATATTTGATACATCTACTACGTAAAGATTGACCCTTGTGGCAGATCATTCTTGAGTTTCTTAGGTGAGCTAAATTCGGATCCCAGGCTGACTTGAAATGTTCTATTGTTCAACATGTTGTTTAGTAGACGAGCTGTTTGGTTGCATGTGATTGCTCAAAGGAACTTATAAAGCAACTCTTCTGTTCATACTGTGTTATAAGCTGGTGATAGGTCAATAAAGACAGCAGATGTTTTAAGATTCCGTTGGAAATCCGCTCCTCTAGGCGTATTGAGCTACAGGATTTAGTATAAAACCTGCCTGTTCGATCGGTATTATGTCAAATATCCTTGGGCTAATTCTATTGTAGATAATCCGTTCCAGCAGTTTGTATGTGATACATGCAATAAACCTGTAGCTCTTGGGTAAGTTTGCTGGTTTTCCTGGTTTTATAATGGTTATTACTTTACATTGCTTAAACTCTTTTTGGAGGTTACCAATCTGCATTTTGCAGTAAATATATTAGTCAGCCAAAATTTCCGAAGTGTATTAGGAATTCAGGGTTGAAGCTATCGAATCCTGGTGATTTTCCTGGTGAGACATCTTTGATTTCTGCAAGTGTTTTTCTTGTCCGTTCTTTAGGTTTCTGAGTTCTAGTTTTATCTCGGTCATATGAGCTTTATATTTTGGGGCTCTGGAAATTACTACTATGTGGGCTGCTACAACTTTTGGAGAAACACTTGGTTTTTGTCTTTGAATGAATGCACAGTTCTCTAGTTTTTTGTGCTTGAAGTCTGAAAGTTTTTACTGTTTTTGACCACTTTTGTTATCTATCAGTGTCAGCATGTAAGAGTTTATCTGCTATTTCTTGATCGCTAGTTTCAAGGAATTATTGCTAGAGGTCTTCGCTGTTTTGTAACCATATTCTTAACGAAATCCTCTAGGTATGCACTTTTAGCAGTACTTGTTATTACTCCAACAAATCTGTTATAGTTTGATAGTATCCAGCTTAAGCATTTATCTAAATCTTTTCCGGTTATCCATGGTCATGGGTGGGATTTAGCTTCCCGTCTTTATCATAACTGGATGGTGCTGGCTGTAAGGAAAGTAGCATAGAAACTTTCGCATGACTGGCATTGGTTGACTTTTGTTACAGTTGAGGTGGAGCATAGATCTGGATTATATTCTTAACTGCATGCTGCTGATTTAAATGTAAATCGGTCTTTGGTATCAAAAACTAGATTGAGGTTTTCGTCTTCAATCCATTTTACCAAAGCGTCGCCGTCTTTGTATTTAGATTATTCGTAGAGGTTATTAAAATCATCCACGTAGATTACAAGGTTAGGTTGTATTTGGATTACTGATGGTAGCCTTGAGATATCTAGTATTGAATAAACATGATTTTACCCCTTTTTTTGTAGATGTTTTTTTGTGTTGCAATGTACTGGCTTTTGGAGTACGACAAAAATGGAAAAATTCACAGTAAAATTATTATACAGCACGACAAAATAGATACATAACTAGAAGATGTAAAATATGTAAGCAGATTTTTTGATAAAAATAACAGTTGAAAAAAAAATTTTGCCGTTTTAAAATATCTCTAGTCGGGAGTGACCTCTGCTGCTGCAAATCAATCCCATAGATTGACTTGACCTAAGGTACCAAATATGTAGTCAATCGAATGTATAGAACGAAATATATTGTATCAACACACACACAGACAGACGCGCTTTCAATTTCATGGTAAATATCCATGTTCTTTAAATATAATAATTTCATAATATTTATTTTTTATATTATATTAACTTACTTGTAATTTTGACCATTGTATTCGTCCAATACACCTACTAGCGTTTCTCCAAGCTAATTTCGCTCCATAAATTAATTCGGTTTCACTAAGCTGATAAGTCCCAGTAGTAGCTACTTCTTTTTGGACTTGTTCCCATCTCGACAGATGAGCCGGACTGTTCGACCTGAAACCAAAAGATAAATCGCTTAAAAAAATTAGTTCTATTCCGATTGCATAATAATAGTTTTCGTTTGCACGTACTAACATAAGTTTTTGAATATCGATTGATGCTTCCTTCCTCAGACAAAGAAAATTTTATCATCACAATGCGATTCACATGGACCGGAAACTTTGTGGAAGTTATGTATGGAAAACTCTATTCCTTGTCGGGAAGTAGGAATATCAATTTGCTTTACTAACTGATTGATTTTAAAAGAAGTTAACAAGACTTTGATTCTTTTGAATTTATTATCTTTATACGTAGTTTGTTGCAATGTGAACTAGAAAAATATACTTTTAAATAAACTTTCTTTAAAAATTTATTAGTTTTTGAACTCTTTATATTTGTTAATATCAACCAAATTTGAAAATTGGAGTAGAATTATGAGGTAATAGATAATATAATATAATGATTGTTTTTCCGAAAATATATTATTTCTGAGCAAAAAGTTATTTGTATATTTAGATGAGGGTTCAGCCTTTAAGGAGTAAATTTTATTTAATAAAAAACTCGGTTGTGTCACCCCAAAACTTATACTGTACTGCTGCATTGTTACGTAATGAACCAATTGTCAGCTGATATCTTGCATTTTAGTTCAAATATTCCATTTATATAAATATTAAACAGCGTCGGTCCTAGTATTGATCCCTGAGGAACCCAACTCTTTTACAGTCTACTACATCATCCACCCTTACAGGCTTTATTGATTAACATTTTTGAAATGTTTCATCAAAATTTTTGAATTCAACACTCGAAAATTAATCTCAAGGTCATTTAAAAGAAAAGGCTTCGATGAGACTTGCTGCAGGTGTATGCTAAGAGAAAGAATAATGTACTGTTCTCTAGTGGGAAAAACATTGGCAGCCAAGGTTAACTGTGGCTGTCAGCATGGAGGTGTATTATCTTCATTACTTTGGAATCTGATAGTGGAGAACCTCCAAATCACATTAGAAACAAATGAATAAAAAATAAAAAAAAAGCAAATGGTGAGTAAATGAATAGATGCAGAGGATTTAAATATTAATTCCTCCAAATCAACTATAGTACCTTGTACCTGAAGAAGGAAGTAAGAGGGACTAGGCTCACCAACGCTCCAAGGGACTCAGATCTTACTGTCGGGGGGACATCAAATGTCTCGGGATAATTTTAGACTCGAAACTTACCTAGAACCAATAACTGATAAAGGTAAAGAAGAAAGAAGAGGCAACATGTAAAACCAAGTCCTAAATTGATGTATTGAACATACAACGTTAAGGTGAAACCCATGACGCATCTTTAGTATAATGGACAAAAATAATCTAAAAAACAGCCACGACTGAGTTGAGCAAGGTTTAAAGACTTGCGATCGAAGCTCTTCCTCCAATTGATATAACAATCATGGGGCGTCAAGAATGGGACTTTCAATTTTACAACATACGAGCAATAGATCGGATCACAACAAGATAAAGGAAATTACTAGGAGGTAAGATTCTTGAAATGAAACCAACGGACATATAACTCTGATATACTTTTTCAACTCCAACTTCGATGTGAAGATGCAAGATCGAAGTAAATGAACAGATGATAACAAACCTGGAGAGAGGATCTGGTATATAGGCCAAAGACCAAATATTGGAATATACAGCGAGGGGAGAAACTTCCAACTGATTATACCACTGGGAATAAATACTTTCGTATTTCAAGCGGAATTGTACGCAATTTTGAAATACGCGATAGAAAGTAATACAAGTGAATTGCGCAATGCACGAATCAAAATATGTATAGATAGCCAATCTCTTATGAACCGAAAAGTGACTTCAAGACTGGCAAGGGAAGGCCGAGAAGAAGTCAGTGTCTCAAAATACAATAAAATAACTTTGCTCACTGATTTCACCACTGGTCCGACACCTCAGACGCTGAGCCCAGATATGAAAACATTCCAGGGACTCAGCTCGGATACTAGTTTCCAATGGTTTCCACGAATGGGTCAGACACCTCAAGCGACATACCAAGTTCAATCAACCAGGACGCACGATCGTGTATCCCATAACTCCCAGTATGCTTTGCATACCGTCACACAAACGGCCAATCGCCTGGTATTTTGACGACGTCTAAGGAGTAGGGACCTGCTTTTCTCGGGCCACTATAACTTACATGAATGGACTTTACCGGCCCATGATCGGACCAGTCGACCAACAGAAGCTCTATATGGCCTCTTGATATTGGAAGACTGGCTGGATTAGGTTTCCTCTTATCCGACTTGACCACAGAATGGGATAAATCCGGAGGTAGGAGTACTTCCGACACCTGTCAAGGCTTTCGTGTACGCAGAGCAGATTACAGAGAAAACCCCCAGGGCTCATGACTTCCCTGGGCCCTGGGATCGTCCATCTCCTAGAGTCGGTTTTGGATCCCGGGCGATTGTCCAGCTAGGAATTATATGCCACTACGAGTCCGTCCTAAAAAGGGGGTATGCGTCGCTACCTTGCTTAGGGCTCTCCCCTGCCCGCAGTACCAGAACTATTAGGCCGAAGCCAACTGTGACTGGTCGCGGTTCGTGTGCACTTGGTGCACTATGGGTTTGCCGAATACCAACGCGCCTTCCATTCTACCAGCGCGAGGCTAACTGGAATTGGATCGCTTTCCGATAGTACTGCCCAACATACCACCCTTAGATCCGCATGAAGGTGTACTGGTATGGCTTCTTACACCTTTCTTCCAAAACCAGCATGGGCGTCACTCGCTCAGATACGCTAAACCCGACACCTCAGACAACTGCTCCCGCTAGTCTCGGCTATTAGGTCAGGGCCCGATACCTCAGACGCCTGTTCCAGAAGCGCACCCTTACGAATGTCTAACTACCCGTTTGTGCCAATCGCTGGTGGGTACCAAAAAAGCTGATGAACTAGCCAGAAAACGTTCATCATATGTGAGCACAAAAACCGCACTGGGAATAACAAAATCTGCCATCCTAGAATGCATACGGGACTGGATCAAACGAAAACAGCTAAAGCGATGGGATTAAGCCCCTTTCATGCAATACGGAAAGACATTCATTAAAGAACCGTCGAAATAGAAAACTGAAGAACTCAAAATGAGTAGGAACCAAGTTAGACGGGTCTTTTCACTGGTCACAGTCCTGCATAAAATAGAGCTGTACAACGGAGAATTTTCCTGCAGACATTGCGGAAAAGCGACAGAAACGGCCAAGCATGTATTGTCAGAATTCTAGGCTTTAGAGTGCAAAAAACAAGCTGTATTTGGATAGCCTAGGATACAACAACAACCGGTCAAGAACCTGTGCAGGGGATTAGAGTTACTGAGTGGGTACTTTAGAACAAAATCGGAATGTACAAAAAGCCCAAGAGACTGAGGTGGTGCTGCTGGTAAAAGGATCAGCATTCGGAAAAAATATCTGGTTCAAAATATCTCCTCGAACCAAACTTATTTGATCAGTTTTAAGTTTGCTACTAAAGTTTGTTTAACCATCCTCTGCCGTTACGTCATACATTGTCCAACTTGATTTCTCAATCGTGAAATGGATGAGAAGAACCTATGACGTCATTAACGTATTTCTTAAGTCGATCTAAATGTTATTTATTACTTTTGACAGTTCAATTAATTTTTCATTGTCAAAATGCCTTGCCGGTATAATCAGAAAAAGTTTAATTTTGAAGTTGTTTAATAACTTTTCAAGAGATATTGATGCTTGAATACCGATTTACCATTAAATGCAGTCTACAATGTTTGGGTTCACCCCAAAAATATAATCGAATAATACATTTTTTGTCATTTAATCACGATTCGATCATCCGTAATTTTTTTAAATTAGTCAAAAATCATGTTTAGGGATGTTAAACATCCCCAAGTTATAAATTTGAAAGATACGCTAATTTTTGGCGTTACCAATTTATTCATACTAATACATCTTAACATGCGTCATTGAAAACAATCCTTAACATATATCATTGATTATATTTTAATTTTGAGGTTCATGTGTGCAAATAATATATGACAAACGTAAAACAGCAGAACACGTCACCGATTATGACGTAACGGCAAACTTAAAATTGTTATAAGTTATAAATTAAAGCGATATTTTATTCTAATAAAATATTTTATTTCAGATCATAATAATTTTTATCCTATATTCAAATTGTATAAGAAAACATATAAAATTTGTTACTTTCTGTTACCATAATTGGTAAGTAAGTTCTTAAGTACCAAAATAATTGTTATAACCATTACCTACTTCCTGTTTCTAATTAAAAGAAAAAATAAAAAGTTTAGTTTAAATATATCAGAGATTTGGGATTTTTAGGGATAATATTTTGGCTGTCCTATTTTTCGATTTATTTCTTTTCCCTAATTTAAATGGAAGAGGGTAAATGTATTTGTCAAGCTTCCGTCTACATCTGAGGCCCTTTTACATTCGCTTTTTTTTACTATTTTTGTTTGTTAAAATATCTACTTTGTAATGGTTGTTTTAAAATAAAATCATCTATTATTTATCACTAAAGCCTAATTAAAAAAAGGTTCTCTATTGTATAAAATTTTAAATTTCATCCTTTATTTTTTTACATTATATATTTTAAATATTTATAATAATAAAATATTTACTAAAAAAAAAAACAAATATGCTTATAAGCATTTTTTTATGCTTCTAATATTTTGAAAATTATTAGATCAACATAAAAATTTCTTTTGAAAAACATCAAATAGTTAGATTGGTGTAAAATAATTTCGATATAATTTGTTATCTTGTTTGTCGAAAGATTTTATTTTAATTTAATATTTATATTCTGGTTTAAAATTGTCTGACTAAATAAATAATTATTTTTTGAAATGTAGGGCGAAACGTTACAAAATATTTAAAAAAATAATCGGATTTTAAAATAAAATAAAATAAAATTAATATTAATTATTATATACTTTTTATTTTTGATTATGCTGTTGTTTTTATAATTGCTAAAAATAAATAAAATTTATTATGTTCTTTTATAAATCAAAAATTAATTATTTTTTAAAATATTATAAATTTTGTTGCATTTTGTATTTTTTTGATGCATAAAATTATAATTAAATAATTAAAGTATAAAATAACTATATTAACCTTAAAATCTGTCAATGAACTCAACTTGACTCAAATATAAAAATTAATAAGAATCTTAAAAACCCATTTTCACCTTCCATAAAAGTGAAGTTTTTATTAAAAAACTTTAAGTGAATAAAACAAGAAAACTCTCTCTCTCTCTCTCTTTACCTACTACTAGAAAACATTTCTCAAACGACTTTAAACGCTTTATAAAAAAACGACATCAAAAGATATTACACAAGGGTTTGCCCTTCAGAAACCTGATCCTCATTTTTGAGCGTCAGATTTTTTTCGTACGCGAGCATCAAAAAAAATTGCACGTTGACATGGTGATGACTAAGATATTTAAAGTTTATAGGCCACTTGTGACTGTTAAGAATCGGTCCAGTGGGTATGCCAAGTGTCCCAGATTTTTTTTTGACATATTTCATATAATATAAAATGAAAAAAAAAACAGGGAATATATCAGACTAAAATATTTTTTTAGATGATAAACAAAAATAAACCCACTAACAGACCAAATTATATACTTGTTTTTGTTTTTTTTTTTAATTTTATTTCTGGTTTATGTTAATTAGACAAACAATGTACCTAGTCTAAAAAAAATTTCAGATATTTAATGTTAAAAGTTTCAAATTTTGACATTTTTTTATTTTTGACAGGTAACAGTTGGAGACATAATTTTGAATGTTCTGGATACAGATTTTCAAGGGCTTTCAAATGACATATTGCAAGTCAAATTCCGTTACATATTGCATCTGTCATTTTTTAATAATGACACTTCCGTTTGACATATATCGTACAAAAACTAATGGGTTCTTCTGACGGGTAACACAAACCCATATACCAAATTTCAACTGAATCGGATTAAACGTGTGGCCTCTATCGTGGAAAAATACACACAGACAGACAGACATACAGACAGACAGACTTCCATCTGGAAATGGTCTTAATAATCTCAGGTGACCTCAAAATGGATACTTTCATCTTTATCTCGAATTTTTTTTTAGCTTGTTCACAATACTTTCCCTTCTCGGAGGTGGATTGGGAAAGTAAAATTTGAAAAAAATTGAGAAAAATTAAGAGAAATTATGGAAAATTCAGAAAAATTTAGAAAAATTGAGAATAATTTTAAAAAAATTAAGAAAAACTGAAAACATTGAAAGAAATTGAGCACCATTAAGAACAATTGAAGAAACAGAAAAAATTAAAAAAATTTAGAAAAATTTAGAAAAATTTAGAAAAATTTAGACATTTAGAAAAATTTAGACATTTAGAAAAATTTAGAAAAATTTAGAAAAATTTAGAAAAATTTAGAAAAATTTAGAAAAATTTAGAAAAATTTAGAAAAATTTAGAAAAATTTAGAAAAATTTAGAAAAATTTAGAAAAATTTAGAAAAATTTAGAAAAATTTAGAAAAATTTAGAAAAATTTAGAAAAATTTAGAAAAATTTAGAAAAATTTAGAAAAATTTAGAAAAATTTAGAAAAATTTAGAAAAATTTAGAAAAATTTAGAAAAATTTAGAAAAATTTAGAAAAATTTAGAAAAATTTAGAAAAATTTAGAAAAATTTAGAAAAATTTAGAAAAATTTAGAAACATTTAGAAAAATTTAGAACCATTTAGAAAAATTGAGCAAAATTGAGAAAAATTGAAAAAATTGAGGAAATTTGAGATAAATTTATCTAAAATGAAAAAAAACAAAAGTTGAGATAAACTGAGAAAACATTTAAAAAAAAAATTGAGAAAAAATGAGCAAAATTGAGACAAATTAAAAAAAAATTGACAAAATTTAAGAAAAATTAGAAAAGAAATTGTGAAAATTTGCCAAAACTTTGAGAAAAATTCAGAAAAATTGAAAAAAATTTAGAAAAATTGAGGATAATTAAGAGAAATTGAGGAAAACTGAGAAAAATTTAAAAAAATTGAGAAAAAGTGAGAAACATTAAGAACAATTGAAGAAACAGAAAAAATTAGAACAAATTAAAAAAGTTTAGAAAAATTTAGAAACATTTAGAAAAATTGGGCAAAATTGAGAAAAACTGAAAAAATTGAGAAAATTTGAGATAAATTTATCTAAAATGAAAAAAAAGACAAAAGTTGGGATAAACTGAGAAAAAATTAAAAAAAATTCAGAAAAAATGAGCAAAATTGAGACAAATTTAAAAAAAATTGACAAAATTTAACAAAAATTACGAAAAAAATTGTGAAAATTTGATAAAAATAGATAAATAATTGATAGAAATTAAGATAAACAGAGAAATTTAAAAATACTGAAAAACATGTGAAAAATTTATACAAATTGATAAAAAAAATTAAGAAAATTTGAGAAAAATTAATGAAAATCCAGAAAAAATTAAAAAAACTAAAAAACGAAAGGAAAAATTGAGCTAAACTGAGAAACATTAAAAAAAATGAGAAAATTTGAGACAAATTCATAAACATTGAGAAAATTTGAAAAAAATTTAAAAAAATTGAGGATAATTAACAGAAATTGAGGAAAACTGAGAAAAATTTTTAAAAATTGAGAAAAAGTGAGAAACATTAAGAACAACTGAAAAAACCGAAAAATTTAGAAAAATTGATCGAAACTGAGAAACATTTAAAAAAAAATGAGAAAATTTGAGAAAAATTGAGACAAATTAAAAAAAAATTGACACAAGATGAATTAGAAAAAAATTGTGAAAATTTGCCAAAACATTGAGAAAAATTCAGAAAAATCGATAAATAATTGATAGAAATTAAGATAAACAGAGAAATTTAAAAATATTGAAAAAAATGTGAAAAATTGATAAAAATTTGAGAAAATTTGATAAAAATTAAGGAAAATCCAGAAAAATTAAAAAAAAACTAAAGAAAATAGAGAAATTAGGAAAAATGAGAAACATTTTTATAAAAATGAGAATCTTTGAGACAAATTCATAAATATTAAGAAAATTTGAAAAAAAAAAAATTAGAAAAATTGATAATAATTAAGAGAAATTGAGGAAAAAGAGAAAAATTTAAAAAAAATGATAAAAAGTGAGAAACATTAAGAACAATTGAAAAAACAGAAAAATTTAGAAAAATTGAGCAAAACTGAATAAATTGTGCCGCCCAAACTTTTCCGACGAGTATCCACGAATATTTTTTCAGATATTTAATGCTAAATTTTGACATTTTTTATTTTTGAAAAGTGACAGTTGGAGAAATAATTTTGACTGTTCCGAATAGATTTTTCAAATGACATATTGCAAGTCAAATTCCGTGACATATGGCATCTGTCATTTTTTGATAATGACACTTCCGTTTGACACATGTCATACAAAAACTAATGTGTTCTTTCGACGGTTAACCCAAACCCATATACCAAATTTCAGCTCAATCGGATTAATATTTTTTCAGATATTTAATATTAAAGTTTCAAATTTGGACATTTTTTTATTTTTGACAGGTGACAGTTGGAGAAATAATTTTGACTGTTTTAAGTAGAGTTTGTTAAGGGCTATCAAATGAAATATCGCATGTCCAATTCCGTGACATATTGCATCTGTCATTTTTTGATAGTGGTACTTCCGTTTGACAGATGTCGTACAAAAACTATTATGGGTTCTTTCGACGGCAACCCAAACCCCTATACCAAATTTCAGCTCAATCGGAATAAACGTGTGGATTCTATCGTGGAAGACTACACACAAACAGACAGACAGACAGACAGACAGACTTCCATCTGGAAATGGTCTTAATCGTCTCAGGTGGCTCGGGAAAGTAAAATTACCTGCGCTTGAATAAATATTCCATTTAGACTCCTTCAGCGTATTAGTTTATTAAGAAAAAAAATTACTACTAAATGCAAATCGACATTGTACATAACTGGAATTTGTTGTTTCAAACTTAAAGCAATAATTTAATGAAAAAAACAAAACAAAAAATACAACGCAAACCGACACTTTATTTAACTAAAAGCTGTTCCGCCACTGGAGTTTGTGTCAGTAAGACAATTAATATTTTATTTTATTATTTCTTTTATCGGTTTAATCGGTTTATTACCGCTGGTCAGAGGAACCATAAAATTATTATTCAGGGCTAGATAAAATTTTTTAATCCACTTTTTATCACTTTTCTCTACGTTTTCGAACTCCTGGAGTTTAAAATCGCAAAAAAATCCTGTCCAGACGTCAGTTTCTCTATCTGGCTATAAACACTGTATCTCTCGAACGAAAGCTCAGATTGAATTCCTAAAGAATTCTATTGAATTTAAGCTGGATCGGACGTCATGTATGAGATTACCCTAGAATGGGAAGTTTGTACCCGATGGGCCGAAGTCGCTAGAATTTAAAAATTGAAAGAATAATTAAAATTTTTTAAATTTAAATATTTTCATAATTGTCTAATTAGTCATTGTTTAATTTCGCTTGTATTTTGTAAATTTAAAATTCTTCTTCTCTCAAATAAGCTATTAAACTTCTTCGTAAAAAATTCAATTAACAAAAAAATAAAATGAAACAAATTGCACCCCTAAATTTTAATTGTATTTCTCTTAACCATAATTTTCATTCAAATCAAGGAAAAAAAATTAAAAAAAATTGAAATATAACCTTTTAATTTTTTCAAAAATTGGTTTTTTCTTAGATTTTATCAAAAATTAATAAAAACTACTTTTTAAATGAATAATAAATTAACTAATGCAAAATGTGTAGGATGCAGAATAATGTCCGATAAGAAAAGATTATGTTATATTTGTAGTAAACTTAACAGTATTTATTTCTTTATCAGAGTAAACAAAAAACGCTTTGTTATTTATTTTATATTACATAAAAAAAGAAATTATTACACACATTAAATTATATAGGTAACAAAAAAAATATAAGATTAAAACCTAATAGTAACTTTTAGACATTTACAAATGACACTGATATTAATGGTTGTTATAAAATAATAATCACAGAAATCAAATGTATTTTGACTACCTATAATAATAGCCTTAAAATGTCACAGGTATATAACAAATGAAAAACAGCAATATTTTTGACGCAATTTCGAGTTTTCGAAAATTTAAAGTTACGAAAATAAATTTCTTACTAGCTGAATACCTGTGCTTTGATTTTTCGCTTTTTTTTCGTTTTTATTTTTTGTTTTTTTTTTCTAATTTTTTTTGTTGGTTTTTCGACTTTTTGTCATTTTTCAACGGTTTTATTCAATTTTTGTCGATTTGTTTTGATTTTGGATTTTTTCGATTTTTTTAATTTATTTTCATTTTTTCTAATTTCTTTCGGTTTGTTTCGTTTTCTCCTTTTTTTTACTATTTTTTTTTTGGTACTCCGATTTTTTTTTAATTTTTCGCTTTTTTTTCGTTTTTATTTTATGTTTTTTTTTTTCTACTTTTTTTCGACTTTTTGTCATTTTTTAACGATTTTATTTAATTTTTGTCGATTTGTTTTGATTTTGGATTTTTTAGATTTTTTTAATTTATTTTCATTTTTTCTAATTTTTTTTCGGTTTGTTTCGATTTCTTCTTTTTCTTTACTATTTTTTTTTTGGTATTCCGATTTTTTTTTAATTTTTCGCTTTTTTTTCGTTTTTATTTTGTTTTTTTTTTCTAATTTTTTTCGACTTTTTGTCATTTTTTAACGATTTTATTCAATTTTTGTTGATTTGTTTTGATTTTGGATTTTTTCGATTTTTTTAATTTATTTTCATTTTTTCTAATTTCTTTCGGTTTGTTTCGTTTTCTCTTTTTTTTTACTATTTTTTTTTTGGTACTCCGATTTTTTTTTAATTTTTCGCTTTTTTTTCGTTTTTATTTTGTTTTTTTTTTCTAATTTTTTTCGACTTTTTGTCATTTTTTAACGATTTTATTCAATTTTTGTTGATTTGTTTTGATTTTGGATTTTTTCGATTTTTTTAATTTATTTTCATTTTTTCTAATTTTTTTTCGGTTTGTTTCGATTTCTTCTTTTTCTTTACTATTTTTTTTTTGGTATTCCGATTTTTTTTTAATTTTTCGCTTTTTTTTCGTTTTTATTTTGTTTTTTTTTTCTAATTTTTTTCGACTTTTTGTCATTTTTTAACGATTTTATTCAATTTTTGTCGATTTGTTTTGATTTTGGATTTTTTCGATTTTTTTAATTTATTTTCATTTTTTCTAATTTCTTTCGGTTTGTTTCGTTTTCTCTTTTTTTTTACTATTTTTTTTTTGGTACTCGATTTTTTTTTAATTTTTCGCTTTTTTTTCGTTTTTATTTTATGTTTTTTTTTTCTACTTTTTTTCGACTTTTTGTCATTTTTTAACGATTTTATTTAATTTTTGTCGATTTGTTTTGATTTTGGATTTTTTAGATTTTTTTAATTTATTTTCATTTTTTCTAATTTTTTTTCGGTTTGTTTCGATTTCTTCTTTTTCTTTACTATTTTTTTTTGGTATTCCGATTTTTTTTTAATTTTTCGCTTTTTTTTCTTTTTTATTTTGTTTTTTTTTTCTAATTTTTTTCGACTTTTTGTCATTTTTTAACGATTTTATTCAATTTTTGTTGATTTGTTTTGATTTTGGATTTTTTCGATTTTTTTAATTTATTTTCATTTTTTCTAATTTCTTTCGGTTTGTTTCGTTTTCTCTTTTTTTTTTACTATTTTTTTTTTGGTACTCCGATTTTTTTTTAATTTTTGGCTTTTTTTTTGTTTTTATTTTATGTTTTTTTTTTTCTAGTTTTTTTCGACTTTTTGTCATTTTTTAACGATTTTATTCAATTTTTGTCGATTTGTTTTGATTTTGGATTTTTTCGATTTTTTTAATTTATTTTCATTTTTTCTAATTTTTTTTCGGTTTGTTTCGATTTCTTCTTTTTCTTTACTAGTTTTTTTTTGGTATTCCGATTTTTTTTTGATTTTTCGCTTTTTTTTCGGTTTTATTTTTTGTTTTGTTTTCTAATTTTTTTTGTATTTTTTTTTTGACTTTCTGTCATTTTTTAACGATTTTATTCAATTTTTTCTTCAGTTTCATCCAATTTTTTCATTTCTTCCTTGGATTTTTTACAATTTTTTCTTTATCGATTTCCTGTTATTTTTTTTGGTGTTTTTATCTTTTTGGGATATTTAGAATATAATTTTTGAAAAAACATAAAATAATCACTATATAATTTACATTTGGTTTACCCTATAGAAAATTTCAGTATCACCAATTTTACTAATTTTCTTTATTTTTTTACCTTTTTTTCTCCCGTTTTCCTGTTTATTCTATTTTTTCCTGTTTTCCATTCTTTTATCCAATTTGTACGTATTTATCCCTATTTTACTCATTTTTCTATATTTTTGACTTTTTTCCATACGTTTCTATATTTATTCTCTAATTTCCCTATTTATCCATATTTTTTTCCTATTTTTGTTATTTTACCCATTTTCTCTATTTTTCACTTTTTCTCATATGTTTCCCTATTTATTATCTAATTTCCATATTTTTTCCTTTTTTTTATTTCTCCCAATTTCCTATTTCTTCTTTTCCTATTTTTATCACTATTTTCCAAGATTTCCATTCTTTTCATCATTTTGCCGTATTTTTCCCTATTTTGTTCACTATTTTTTCCAAAATTTTTACTATTTGTACTTATTTTTCTCTATTTATTTTCATATTTTCCCCTATTTTTCACCGTTTTCTCTATTTTCCTATTTTTTCATATTTTCCTATATCTTTCTTTTTTTTACTGTTTTCCGTTAGTTTGCCTATTTTCTTTATTTTTCCCTATTTTTCAGTATTTTCTTTATTTGTACTTATTTTTCCCTATTTTGTTCAAAAATTTTTTTACTGTTTTTTTATATTTTTCCCAAATTTCGCTAATTGCCTTGTTTTTTACTTATTTTTTATTTTTCACAAATTTTCCCAAATTTAACCATTTTTCCCTATTTTTTCTTATTTTACCTACTCTTTCCCTATTTTTGTAACTATTTTTTTTATTTTTTTCTATTTATTCTTTAATTTTCCTATTTTTTCAATTTCTTTTTTTATTTTTTCTCATTTACCCAATTTTTCCATAATTTTTTTCCTACTTTTTGCAAAATTTCGCTATTTTTCCAATTTTTTACTGTTTGTTTCAATATTTTTCCCGAATTCCATATTTGCCCTGTTTTTTCTTTGTTTTTCAACATTTTTCCTAAAATTTCCCCATTTTCCCTGTTTTTTCCTATTTTTGCCAAATTTCCGTATTTTCTCTATTTTTTTGCTCTGTTCCCTATTTTTACTATTTTTCCCAAATTTTTCTATTTTTCGCCATATATTTTGCCTCATTTGTTCCTACATTGCATATTTTTCGATGATTTTCCCTATTTTTCACTTTTTTATCTTTTTTCTGTTTTTCTCTATTTTTTCCATATTTTCCCCTATTTTTCAATACTGTCGCTATTTCTTCTATTTTTTCCTATATCTTTCTATTGTTTCCTGTTTTACATTAGTTATTCAGTTTTTTCACTATTTTTTGTATTGTTCCAATTTTTTCTATTTTATTTTATATTTTCTTGTTGTTCAATAGTTTTTCCCATTTTCTTTATTATTTCCTATTTGTCCTTATTTGTTCCTATTTTTCCCAATTTTGACCTTTTTCAGTTTTTTCTCAATTATTCCCTATTCATCCCTATTTTCCTTAATTTTCCTCTTTTTTTTGTATCATTTTCCAAGATTTTCCGTTTTCTCCGTTCTCGAATTGAATCAGGCTAATAGACGGACGAGGGGGGGGGGGACAAAACCCTTTTGTAAGGATTTTTTTTTCGAAAAATCCAAGAAATTATTAAGATTTACAACAAACGCTTGGAGTTTATTTAATAATAAATTTATTTTTCGAAAAAAAATAATATTTTTGTTAAAAAATAACGAGGTAGTAGAAAAAAATTAAATTACTACAAATATTTGCTATAAATTCGTAACGTTACTGTCATTCAGCCATTATGTCTTCGTTGTTTGATTCAATTCAATATACAGACGTATTATATTCACATAATTGAATTTTATACTATTCTCTCTAACTTTATCCATTATGATATGAA
Source organism: Neocrepidodera transversa (assembly GCA_963243735.1). Lineage (NCBI taxonomy): Eukaryota > Metazoa > Arthropoda > Insecta > Coleoptera > Chrysomelidae > Neocrepidodera > Neocrepidodera transversa. The sequence continues at coordinate 2,942,951 of OY725347.1, read as the reverse complement.
CTTTCACTCACTAATGAAATCTCATTTCCATTAAACAGATTTTATTCCTGACTCCGTTTCAATAATTTTGAAACATCGAACAAAAGGATTTATAAGAAAAATCGCTATTCAATTAAATATTATTAAGGGTCAATAATTCAATAATTTTATTTTACTGTATCTAAATTTCCAAATGCTGATTTTTTTTTTAAATAAGAACGAGAAACTTAAAAAAATAATATTTATCAAAAAAATAAAGTCAATTCAAAGCAAGCGTCAATGTTTAAATTATTATTTCGTCTAATAGCCATACTGTCAGTAGAGGGATCTGGACAAATTGCCGATTGGACAAAACGCCGAATGCACAAATCGCCGAATGGACAAATTGCCGAAAGGTTGGTCAAAACGCCGAAAGTAGTCTTTGGACAAATCGCCGAACGTGGACAAATTGCCGAATCCTGTAAAACGACGCTGCATAGATCGGATTTGTGGCGTCGAAGCCGAAGTCACAATTTTAATTAAGATACTCTGATCAAAATATTAAACTTGATCAAAACGCTGAAATTGCTAAATTGCCGTATGGACAAACCGCCGAACGGACAAATTGCCGAATGGACAAACCGCCGAACGGACAAATTGCCGAATGGATAAATCGCCGAACGGACAAATCGCCGAACGGACAAATCGCCGAACGGACAAATCGCCGAATGGACAAATTGCCGATGGACAAATTGCCGAATGGACAAATTGCCGAATATACAAATGGCCGAAAGGCTGGTCAAAACGCCGAAAATAAGTCTTTTGTAGAAATTCTTTTACATAGTATTTTATGAAATGTAGGTGACAAATGAACTATTTAAAGATTAAAGATATGCTTTAGAATCTAGTAACTGAGAGGTTAGTAGTTCTATATATTGCATATTATATTAAAAATATATTTATCCACTTCAGTTGCTTATTATTGTGAGTCAAAGAGGTCGCTGTCTAAATTGTCTTGTATAAAAAAATAAACATAATTTGCCAGATTTATCAAAAAGTTAATTTTTTTCATATTATTTTAAATTGCCAAAATTATGCATTTTTATGAAGAATTATGAATTTTTAAAGATAAAAGAAATATATTTATATAGACTTTTGCTCCTTACTTTTAGATTTATAGCCAAAATTATGGAATTTTCTGAAAAATTACAAGAAATCAAAACAGTATAACATAAAATTTTCTAAAGATTTTGTCGTTACTATTTTTTCAAATTACGCACAGTTTGGCAGCTAGACTTTTGCATTTTTTTAGGTTGTGAGCCAAAATTATGGATTTTTCTGAAAAATTGCAAGAAATCAAAATTGTAAATTTGCTACAAATTCTGTTTTTACTTTTTTTTTGAATTCCTCATAGTTTTGCCACCAGTCTTTATTTTAATTTGGAAATAATTTTTGGAGTAAAAATTTAATATTAAAAATTTAAAAGAAATACCGTTAAATTTTTTATAAAAAACTGTATAATTATGATTTTTTTCAAAATTTTATTATAAAAATAGAGAAACTTAAAAAAAAATAGTTCAAAGAAATTTGAAATTTGATTAAGATTTAAAAAAAAATTGAATAACTTTAAAAATATTGAAGATATTAAAACGGGATTTTTACCACTCGAAAGGTATCATAAAACTTTAAATTTACAATGTGTTTTAGTTTCTTCGAATTTCAGATTGTAATTGTTATAACCAAAATAATTTTTTTTTCATTTTTTTGTAATTATATTTAATCCAATTTTATAAAACAATTGAAAAAAGTAAATAAAGTGTCTGAAAGGAATTAAAAAGTACAAAATGTGTGAATTATTTCATAATTTGAAAATAATATTTGTAGAAGTTATAGCCAATAATGTAAAAAGTTAAAAAAAATCCAAAAAATGCATATGAATTTTTGACAAAAACAGTATATTTTACAAGACATGGAAATACTGGTTTTTTCGTTATTGAAAATTTGTTCACGAGCGAAACGAGTGGGGCTATTTCACGAACAAAAAAAACATATTTTATGTAAGAAATATCTAAATATTTTAGATAGATTGGGCATTCCTGAAAACCCCATATCTAAAATTTTCAGATTTTAATTCCGCCTACTTCTGCTGAAGCCTCTAATTAGCCCTCTAAAAGAATCACCCTGTACAACAAATAGCTACTAACAACTCTCAGTTACTGGATTCTAAAGCATATCTTCAATCTCTAAATATCTCATTTATGTCATCCACATTTCATAAAATACTAAGTAAAAGTATTCCTACAAAAGACTTATTTTCGGCTTTTTGACCAGCCTTTCGGCGGTTTGTCCATTCGGCGATTTGCCCACTCGGCGATTTGTTCATTCGGCAAATTGTCCATTCGGCGATTTGTCCATTCGGCGATTTGTCCACTCGGCGATTTGTCCATTCGGCGATTTGTCCATTCGGCGATTTGTCCATTCGGCGATTTGTCCATTCGGCGATTTGTTCATTCGGCAAATTGTCCATTCGGCAAATTGTCCATTCAGCAAATTGTCCATTCGGCGATTTGTCCATTCGGCGGTTTGTCCACTCGGCGATTTGTTCATTCGGCAAATTGTCCATTCGGCGATTTGTTCATTCGGCGATTTGTCCACTCGGCGATTTGTCCATTCGGCAATTTGTCCACTCGGTGATTGGTCCATTCGGCAAATTGTCCATTCGGCGATTTGTCCATTCGGCGATTTGTCATAGACTCGTCAGTAGATAGAACATCCATTAACTTTAAAGATTCAGTAAGTAAAGGCGATGACGTTTAGAATAAGAAAGTCGATTTCTTGTTCAATTGTCACAATCTAAACGTCATTGTCATTAGTTACAGAACCGTTAAAGTTAATGAACGTTAATGAACTAAACTAAAATTAATTTAAGATTTTAAAGAATTTTAAACTTATAATGTGCTGGTGTTCATGCAGTAATAATTAAACGAAATTAAGAAACTAGAGACATGCGCATTACGTTCGATTTTATGTCAAAACTGTCAATCTGTGATTAGAAAACAAAACAAAACGCACGTGCCTAAACCCTAACCTAAAATTGTTCTTGTTAAATTTATGAAAGAAATAATGAAAACTATTACCAGGAGGAAAAAGCGTGGTTTATAGTGCTGAAGCTGCTAAGTGCATTAGTGATGGGAGTCTCTTGTGTATACAAATATCGGAGAAATAGAAGATATGGCGTTAAACCTATTCTGAGATTGCGAAGTAAATACGGACAATTTGAAAAACTTTTTCAGTATATGAAATCTAATGATGAAGAGGAATGAATTCTTTGCATATACTAGGATGACGCCCAAGATATTCCAGTTTCTTCTGAACATGGTGTCCATTCTTCTTTTTGAAATTGATGAAGAAAAACGGGAAATATATAAATTACATAAAAGAGTAAAAAAATATACAAAACGTAACCCCTAACCTATAAAAAGAAATCAGCTGTCATCTTTTGGATCTTATGATTCTTTTAGGCGGCAAGCAGATATTTGACAGTTTCAAGCATGCGCTGTTTTGAGTTATGGAAGAAATTAATTTCTTAGTTGAATGTTGGCCATCTTTCTTAGTTTTAATTTTAATTTTAATTGCTTAGTTTTTTGCATGAATACCCCCATTACATCACATGGTTTTATAGTCATAATTTTAGTTTTAAATTAATTTAAGTTTTAATTTATGCTTGCATGAATCCACCTTAAGTCTTCTCTTTTAATCTGAAAACAGCTTGGAAAATTTTAAACAAGTTTTCCTTGGGTAGAAATTAATGAAAATCATGGCGCAATAATTACAGAAAATTGACCGCAGTGGAACTAGATTTTAGATGAGGAAAAGAAATGTGAATTTATTGAAAATTAACTAATTGTTTTTTTAATAAACACAACACTATCGCCATTACGATCGTGACGTCACTTATGTGCAATGAAGTTACCGTCAAGCCATTAACTGCAAATGTGTAAAGAAGAGAATACGAATGAATAACAACTGTTCAATCTTAATTATACAGAGAAAGATGGAGAAAACCATTATAAGGTAATTGGATAAAGATGAAAACTTGAACCTATCCGCTGTGAATTCGCATTCAAAATCGAGATAAATAGATATTAGATTCCGCTGTTAGATAAAGAAAACAACTATTTTAACGAGATCAGGTAATAATTTGCTGTTTGGTACATAAGTGCTGGGCACAAGCGTTCCTGATTAAGTGAAAGGTCGCGTCAGCGTCTGCTTACTGCATAATTCACTGTTGTAGTTTGTACTCTGTAAAGCTGGTTGATGTTGATAATTTTCCGTGATTATTTGTATTTGTAAAGATACATAAACAAAAGTAAAATTAACCACAAATAAAAACATATTGACCAAACGACACTTTATAAGCAAACGTCATCTATATTTGAAAGTGTCAATTTTATTTAGAGAAATTAGCCCACGTTAATATTATGCTGCAGCTATTGCACATAAGTGACGTAGGTGCACTACAAGTTGCATAGATGCAGTAACTTTTAAATAACAATTTTTTCATGTTAAATTAAAGAAAAAAAAAACAGAAAAAACGATTTTTTCATAAAAAGAAATTCATTTTTTTCTCAAATAATGCAAAAAAAGATGGACTAATATTTCAAGTTGAACTCTCCATTAGCATAAAAAATAAAATAAAAATCGTAGAACTAAAAGTTCGTGTCTATCATGATAAAAAAAGTTTAATAATATTTTAAAAAGATAAATTTGAGTGTTAAGAAAAAATACAAATTCCTCTATCATGATAATTTTATTGTCAAAATTATAATTTTTAAAAATTGTCTCTTAGCAAACTGAAACATCGTTAAAATTCTTTTTCAAAACGATTATTTTTCGCAAAACAAATCAATGCCAATTTAGGGATATGAAAGGTAATTATTCATTTACAGCACAATTTCCTTCTTCAGTTTATAATTTCTAATAGGTTTATTGATTTATCGTAACTCTGACTCTTACTAATTTGAAGTTTCGACGCTCTTGTTATAGGGTTAAGATATTGTTGATTTATGGAATTTTAAAAAATCCCATAAATTTTGTATTTTCCTTTCTACAATTTTGTTGTATATTTTTTTAATTAAAACATTTACTATTAATTTAGAGCTATAAACACTAACAAAGCAATTAATGTATTTAAATCGTCTTTAAAACTAACTCATAAAAGTTTGTGTTTCTAAGACGAATTTACATAAAATTATACTACTTAGGTAAAATTAAATCGCCTCATTTACGAATAATGGGCACAATGAAAACCAAGACGTTCATTAAAATTCTCATCACACCTGGTTCTGTTCGCTTTCAACAAAATTAGGTTATTTTTATTAATCAATCTTCTGGTTTTTTTTTAATACATTTTTGTGTGATATTATTTATAAAAAATTTATACATATACAACATAAACTAAGAATAAGAAACACTTATATAATAATAAATAATTAAGAATCCATCAAAGGATTAAAAAAGTTTTAAATGGGATGAAATTTTTCATTTAATAATAAGGTCGGATTATTTTATTTTATTAACGATTCCAGATGTACTGAAAATTTGGTGTGTATAATTTACTTGTTTCATTATTAAATAAAAAATATTAATAGAATTACATAGTAAAATTAATATGGGGATGAATTATATTAATAAATTGAAGAAAATTTTTTTCGTCATCAACAAATCTGTACCATTTTATCCCCACCGCTGTTACGTTTTTTTTCTCTGTGCCACCCTGTATTTTCATTATTCCTCTGCTCAGTATATTTTAATTTCAGACTCGCTTAATTTCCCTTCTCAAGATCTCCTCTCTTCTTGTTATTACTATAAAATGACTTTCACATGTTAACAATTATCTTTCTTTGTTTTTTCAGTCAAAACAATTGACTTCTATATCGTCTGTGTCACTTATTGAAAAATTCTTCTTTTACCCTCGTTTTATAGGGTAAGTTTTTATTATATTAAATTATATTTTCACTTAAGTCCCCTGTTATTATTATTATTAATTATTTCGACGCTTTAACATTTATTTATTTTAATTCTTTTTTTATGCCGGTATATATTTTTTTGTTATATTTACTTAAAAGTTCATATTAATATTATTCTTGTTTTATATTCTTTTTTAAAAAAACAGATACCACGAAATCTGGTAATTTATAAGATTTTTGTCTTATATATACTTTATGTGAATTTTTAAGGTTTTCTAGAAGGAGTCCTTTTATTTGTGGACTAAACGTTTTATTTTTTGGTACAAATTCTATTCGTGGAACGTACCCATATTAAAAAAAATCTGATGTGGCCAGCACATGACCTCTCGCCATTTTTGAATCAAAAATTTACAGGTTAACACTAAAAAGTATGAAAAAAAATTACTTTTTTGTAAATCTGGCAACAATGGCCAAAGTACTGAAAATTTTCTAGATACGAAAATAAACTATGATATATACAAAATATGTGTGTGAAACTTTATTGCCATTTTGTTTAGTTATGACGTCATCACTCATAGCAACTGCCACTTCCGGTTGTCCGATTGGCACCAAAATATAATCAGATCTAATCTAGCGTATCAGAATCCTGTATGCAAAATTTTTTCATTCATTAGTTCTTGAGTTATCGTTACTACAACATCCATCCTAACCTACACACACAAACTAACACACACAGACAAAAATCATCGGGAAAATATCAAAATCGTATTCTAGGAACCCCAAAACGTGTTTATCCATTGAAAACTGACTACCCAATTTTTAGCATGATTACTATACCGCTCTTATCTGAAGGGCGAGAGGTAAAAATTGAGCTTAAATCACATTTATTACTGATTATCAACAAATTAAAATAACGTTTCAACCCGTTTTAAACTTGAAATTTTTAGAAGTAGTTATAGCAACCAAATATATTCTCTGTATAATAATAGTACTTCCAAGTCAATTAAGAATTGCTCGATACAGAATTTCAGGACACGTTTAAAACATCTTTTTAATAAGAAATAAACTAGAATGAATATCTGTTAAGGCTAACTTCCAATTACATTTGTTTATCTTCCAGAATGTTGGATAAACTTCACTGGAATATTATCCAGAATTTACAAAACAAATTTATAATTCTTTTAAATTTAATAAGATTCATCTTTCGGTTTATAATTTTGGCCAGAACAGTATTTTTTAATATTCCATAATCTAAAAATAGATTTAAACTTAAATTCACATTATTCCTTGTCGTTCAGATTTGTTTCAGAGACGTGTGCAAAATATCTCTTTCAAAATATTTTACGCAATGAAATAGCTTCAGACCACATCATTATCTTATCATCTTTTACAGAGTTCAGAAATAAAAGTCTCAGCATTATAAAAACCAGTTAACCGCATCCTGAAATTATAACAGTACATTTTCTGTGATTTTAAATGTATTAAACTTGTGAATATTATTTTTACAGTGATGACGATTTTGTTTAAATAATAAATAGCCCTTACAGTTCACTTAAATGATTTATTTGTGTTAAGATAATAAATCCTGAGACACTGTATTCAGGTTGGTTCTTCGATCTAATGATGGTTGATGTCAAAACATCGACCGCCTAGTAATTATTCCAGACTTAATCGATTCTTAATCATATATGTTCAAATCTATATAAAGAATAGATTTAAGGTATTTTTTTAGGTTAAGTGGAAAAACAGTTTTATGGTGTGTGACACCATTAAAACTGAACTTCGCCTTTTATTTTTTTGTTCTATATTTTACTTTACAGACAAATATTATAAAATACAAGAGAATAATATAGGAATGATTACGAGTTAAAAAGAATAAAATGAGAATTAAAATAATTAAATTTTATTAAAAACGAATATAAACAGGTGTTGTCAGAATTTTAATGAACGTCTTGGTTTTCATTGTACCTATTATTCGTAAATGGCGTAATTTAATTTTACCTTTAGAGAAAATCGTCTTCGAAATATAAACTTTTATGACTTAGTTTAAAGCATCACTCAAAGACAATACCACTATTTTTAAATTGATAAAATTATTACTTGATAATTTAAAAAATATTATATTAAGAAGATTTCAAATAGAAAACTATTTTAGTAATTTAATCACAACCACGTCACATAATTATTACAGACGAATATCGAAATTACTGAAGAATATCTATAACTACAAATGGAGAGCTTAACCTGATAAAAGAATGGTGCTAATTAATGGAACTAAACAACAACCCCACAAAAATCAATCTTTTAGTGTTCACGAGGAAAATAAACTTCAATTTCAAAACCATCCAATTGAGTGGAAAATATCTGGGATTCACCTTAGACAACAAATTACTCTGGAATAAGTACAAAAAAGAAGTAACGACTTAAGCCACGTGGATAATTTTCATTGGAATATTATCCAGAATTCACAAAACAACCTTTACATTTAATAAGATTCATTTTTAATTTATACTTTTGGCCAGTACCATTCCATAATCTAAAAATAGATTTAATTATTCCTCTCATGCGTCATTGACGTTAGAACCATGTGCAAAAATATAGTTTGTAAAAAATAATTCACCCCATCTCCATCTCCCTGTAAGTGCTATAATATTAATAAGAGCGACAAGCGCCGATGTACCTCTGATCATCGGACTAGTCGATTTTCATACTAGAAAGACAAAAACCGTTGCAACTCCCACTTATAAATCTTTTGGCACTATAAATAGTAAAATAGCTTCATAACAATTCATTATCTCATCATATCTATCAGAGTTCAGTTGACTAACCATGTCTCGGCATAATAAAAACCGGTTGACCGCACCCTAAAATTATAACACTATTTTCTGAGGTTTTTAAAATGTACATAAATTGTAAATTTGTTTTAATAAGTTAGAGCACTTGCTTTATAAAATTAATAATAAATTGTATAAAAATGTAAGATTAATAATTTTGGTTTGCTAGTAAATGGGTGAGTAAATAGCCCCTACAGTTCACTTGTTTTAATATAATAAATCCTGATATTCTATATTAAGGTTGGTCCTTCGACAATTAGGCAACGTTCAACACGTTGTCTTCCGTAGTAAATTGTTCCAAACTTACATCGATTCCTAATCATATTTGTTCACCACTTAAGGAAGGTAGGGGAAGGTAGGAACTTTACGGGGAAAAACTGAGGATGCAATTAAAAAATCCTACAGACGATATACACAGTTCATCATCACTTACGAAGCTTTTACTTGGAGTAGAAGAACTAACCTTGTAACCTCGAGAAGCAATCTTTCAACGCATAATAGGAGCAATGAGAACGTGTCCGGCTGCAATGGAGGCGAATGTGGCAAAAAGGAGAACATGCAGAATGGTTCGTATCAGAGACAGACCCATCTGGGACATTCCTCAGGACGAGATACCAAAAGAGTATGACTTTGTGAAATAAATCAGCATAAAGGTGGCTCGCAAAAGTGAATGGGAACAGGCCTCAACAGAAATGCCATTAAATGGTACACTGATGAGTCCAGAACAGCAGAGGGCACTGGAATAGTAGTATGTAGGTCTGGTACCAGATGATTCGAAAGCGTGGCAATTAAAGAGCTGAGCTTCCAAGTAATTAGTTCTAGGATGATTAAATAATAAACTAAGCAAGAATAATAAAGTTAGTCTCCTGTGGGTTTCGGGAAAAATCGGGTTGAAGGGAAACAAAGTAGCAGATAAATTCACCAAAAAAAGGCTTAAGTTAAAACACTATTTCTGAGGCCTTTTGTGGGATCAGTACAACAGCATGATACTGGAAGAATTTAAAAGAGAAATGGAAATAACAAGATCTAACTACTGGAGTAATCTACAAGAATTGAAACAAACCAACGTTCTCTCTCTTTTGTAATCAGAAGAGTTCCACAGAATATATCAAAATGTACCAATACAAAAATGGAGGGATCATTTGGAGTAAACATTTCCAAATCGTGTTCAAACTGAATAAGATTTTTTACATATTCTTGGAATGATTCGTTTCTAAATCCGCATAAAAGTGACTAACACTAGACATTAATTATGTCTCATAAAATTAATTTTACATGTATTGTTAAAAATTAATTAAAGTAAAATGAATTAACTATCAGGAAATAATATACTACATATAAATAGCGGGAAAGTGTTATATTGGTCACAAACTCTTCACGATCTAGGCAATTCTTTAAACAACTCTTATTAAAAATTATTGTCCAGAAACCACTGAGATTCATTCACCACGAACATTAAAAAATAAAAAAAGTTATTGAAGTGAATCTAATAAATAAATAAGAATTTTAAGTTATATTGATAGACCACGAGTAATGGTGAAGTTATATCATGATGAGAGCTCTCAGACAGGAAATAGCCCCAGTCGGTTAGTATTGATAATCTCCAGTAGTTGTTTTATTTAATTTTAATTCAAAGAAAAAATAACTATAGATCTTATCTCTCCTTACAAGCTATCAGAAGGATCCTTTATGGTGATTTTACCACTCTTGAGTTAGAATCATTTTTAGCAAATTGATTTTAGGAATTTAAATAAATTTAAAAAGTGTGTAGGAAATTCTATTTTCACTAAATTCGATTTAAAATCCTTTAAATACTCATTTAATCCTGCTGGCGAATAGTTTAAAACTTTTTTTTCCAAACCGTCAAACAAGGTTTTAATTGCCGTTGTGGCTTGTGTCCATTTATCCGTTTTGTATAATTCTTGTTTTAGAAAAAACCATTCATTTTTTAAACTTTTATTCCTTGCAAAAATATTAATTTTCCCGGTGAAAATTAAAAAGATAGACCAAAATATTATTAAATTTCAAATAGTAAATCCCGACGATAAAAATATTTCAAAATCGAATAAAAATTTGCATAATAAAGGAAATCTGAAGACGTGATGGTTTACTAAGGAAAAGCGATAAAAGTCTTTGGTGCGGCTGTGAAATATACCTATGCGTTTAAATATGATTTGCAGAGAAATCTATTTCTGAATGAATTTCAATAAGATCCTTCCATGAATGGATTCTAGAACTATTTTAATATAGAAATAATCTTGACCGATTTTCACCAATCAGTAGCGGCTAGTGCACTTTTCACCTGAATGGACACCACATAATTTTCTTAACAAGGATTTATCCTAAAGCGTGACCGGGTATCAGGGTTGGCAATATCTTCCCAATGAAAATCTACAGCATAAAAATAATAATACTCGTGCTACATTTCACACCATAACGAGTGAACCCAGAAGCCTATGGCTTGAGCGAGGAAGGGACGGCTATTATTATTATTTGCTCCGGGGTAACTTACTGAGAATTGGTGGCGTCATAGATGTAGGAAAATCCGGAAAACCTCACCACCGTCATTGACACAGTGATAATACTTTAGCTCAGTCAACTTTCTCTCGATCAATATACAAAGAGCGGATAGGTAATAAACAAAATTCTGAAGGTACCACTACAAACACATCTACTAGACTCCAGTAGAACTAAATAAAACATTCAATTAAAAACTCAATAAATTCTAAAGTTTGGAAACTGTCGTAACCCAAAGCAAAATTATCTGAGGTATAGACTCTTTTCGGACATACAAAACATCTGAACCGGAATGTATATTCCCAGCTTTATCAGTTGATTTGTAAATTAGAGGCTTCCAGTTAGCTGAAAGTTGGTCATTATTCCAAAACCTGGTAAAGACAAAATTATTGAGATCGATTGCACTATCGTATTTTATGATAAAGCAAATAGAAAAATTGGCTGAGATACATGTCTAAGAAAAATCACAAAAACCGGTATACGTATTAAACTGGAATTATATAAAGCATGAAAAGCCTTAAGGACCAAGTACATAAGCCTCGCTCGGCATTGCAAACTCCTCAGTCACGCTGAAATACGGTAAGCGGTGTGTGTGTGTGTGTGCGATTGATTCTCCGGACTAAAGCGGGACGCGATGGCGGATCTACGGTTCGAAAACAGATGAAATTACTAGCGATACTACGGGTAGGGTGGTCTAAACGATAAAGAAATGCTTATAGGTGAGTAGCAAAGCGTACACGAAAATTATATGTCAACGGGCAAAGTTATTTTTCACAAGCCGGTATTACCCTCATCGACTTTCCTAACCCTGATGTCGACAAACGGCAGCCCTGTGAATTACTTCAGCTCAGTCCACTGTCCGTCGATTATATGAAATATGGTCTATTATATCATTGACAGATGCCAGCACTGTGAAATTACTCAGCTCAGGCCGCTTTTTCTCGATTTACAGTAACTTGTAAAAAATTGAACCGAATAAATCGTATTAATCGAAGGTGATAGATATAATAAAATTGATTTCATCTCTATGGAAAAAATTTGACCTGGAAAATTTTACAAAGAATTTGGATTAAGCCTTGCATCTTTTTTTTTAGTTGTTTAAATGAGTTATTTGAAACTTTTGTAACAGTTTTATCAATCGGTAGAAAAAAAGTCATGAAGTCACTTCGTTGACAGGAAAAAGTAAATTATTATTGCATTCTTACAACATTAGATAGTTATAATTTAGTTGCATGTACTATGTTTTATTGTGTCAGTATTTTTTGTTATATCTCGATTATGTTGGTAAGAACCAATTAGCCAGACTACTTTTTTCCAGGAATTGAGGTAATAGAAGTTTGGAATGTGGGAAGAGAAAAAGCAAGGATTGATATGGCGAAGCAGACTTTTAGGGCAAAGCTATAGTCGTTTTATTTGTGTCATTATGTCTGTGACCTAAGGGTAGTATGGGTATTAGAATTTGTTTAACCATCCTCTGCCGTTACGTCATACTTGGTCCAACTTGATCTCTCAATCATGAAATGGATGAGATGGAATTACGACGTCATTAACGTATTTCTTAACTAATGTCGACGTAAATTTTGTTTATGACTTTTGACAGTTCAATTAATGTTCTCTAAATGCCTTCCCGGTATAATAAGAAAGTGAAAAGTTTAATTTTTAAATTGATTAATTACTTTTCAAAATAAAAAGATGCTGGAATACCGCTTTTACAGTTAAATGTAGTCCACAATGTTTGGGTTCACCCCAAAATATAACCGTATAATACATTTTTTTCGGCATTTAATCACAATTCGATCATCCGTAATTTTTTAATTTAGTCAAAAATCGTGCTCAAGGATGCTAAACATCTCCAAGCTAGAAATTTGAAACAAATCAGTTAAAAAATGGAGGTTTCAAGTAAAAAAAATACTAAATTAAACAACGCATTAAGAAAAATACAATTTTTGGCTGTGATTTCATATTTGTTTGTACATATAGTTTCTAAACCAGTTTTCTAAATAACATTTTTTAAAATAAGGGTACTTATCTGATGGTTGCATTTTATGTTGTAGACCATGCACAACTTTTTATGAAGAATAACTTTTTTCCTAAAACCCATAATAAAAAAGTTTCCTATATGAGTCCAACTTAAGTAGACACACTGTATATAAAACGGACAAATATCGTTTGGCACAAATGAAAATATCTGGTTTTGTTGTGTTGTTTCTTTGTTTTGCATAAGATTGTTGTTCCTCTTATACAATATGATTATTCGTTATTATTTTTAACAAGGCCTGCAGGAGACAAAATTTTCACGTTTGAATCAAATAATACCTTGGGGGGTGGTTTTTGCGGATGAGGAAGTAAAAATTTTCATTGTGGTCGGAATTGAAATTATTTCATTTGAATAAAATTATTAATGTACACAAAATTATTTCAGTAATTGAAAAATAATTATGCACTTTATAACAACCTAGAAGAAAATTGCTTGTTGAGTTGTATGAAAAACACCCTGTAAAAATTATTTAATTTAGAAATTTAAATAAATATTGTAATGAAATACTTTGTATTAGTTTTTTTTTATATATAAGTTTTAATTATTAAAATGTTTGATAGCATAAATGATTTTATGTTGTTTGAATTTTATAAACATATTTTATTGTTAAAAAAAGTTCGATTTTAAAGAATTTATTGAAAATAATTGGTACTTGTTTTTAAGTTTTTGCATATCATTATTGTGAAAAAAAAATTTTGGAAATGATTTTTAATGAAAATTTAATAGTAATGGGCAAGATTTGAAAAATTTTTGGTATTAATCAAGTAACAAAAGTTTCTATTAAAAAAAAAAGATGAAAATAAATAATAAACAATAAAAAAATTGTTATATAATGTTTTTTTGTAATGTTTAGTATTTTTTTAATTTTTTTGTAGAGCCCACCCCAGAAATATATTTTTTTTAAAATTAGTTAATCATAACAATATATTAGCGGGAAAATATCATATTGGCCACAATTTAATATTAATATTATAGAGTTTGTTATTAGAGCAATGGAAAAACTTTTTTTTCCTGATAGTCAATATTAACACGATACAAGTAAGAGCGTGAGGTTGAATTTTAGAAGTTAATTAAACCAGTTTGGACCTCTCGTAAATTAACGTAAAGAATTTATCGCCTTTTACAAAAGTTTATCGTCAGCGAGTTAGATACCTAAATAAAATAAATATGTTTTATATTTTAAAAATTATAAACCCTATACACCCACAAATGTATCGTTACATAAATCGTTTTCGTAACATTATTTGGAAAATATCAAACTTCAAAAGGAAGTTGAACATGTAAAATCTTTTGTTCACATAATGCTAAAAAATGTTAATATGTATGCCATAGCTATAGTAAGCGGAAGAGATATTTGGAACTCTTATAAATAGCCGATTATTATATATCTGAGATATCGTCTTTTATTATTGTTGTTTGGATATCAGTAATATCATATTTTGTATGGACAATCCTACTAGATTGCGACCGGATCAATACCAGCGATGCAATCCTTGGACCATAATTTAGAAAAAGATAATGCGATTGACACAGTACGCCTCTGCGTAACACTGACAATATATTTAAAAAAAATATGATAAAAGTTATTTAGGATCGTACTATTAGCTGATAAATGACACCCTCCCTCGCTAAACTATAAAAGATGGAAATCTTATAAGCTGGTTCAGTCGATACGTATTTAATTTTTGGCTCAGAGACTAGTTGGCGAATTAGAATATGCAAATACTTATTTTGATTTATTTTTACAAAGACAAAATAGATCTAAACGAAGTGATGAAATTGTCGTTTACGATGAGGGTAGACGCCGAAATATTTAGCGTCGGGACGAATAGGGTAGCGACGCTGAATATACGTCAAATATTGTAACTTCTGCTAACGGCGTTCGTAGTTTAGTTTGTGCGAATGGACTCGGTTTTGAAGAAGTAAAACCCAACTGTTTGTCGAAACTATTGACGTCGGCGTCTCGGCGCTAGATACAAGATTTTCGCTGAAATTTGATTTTATGTCTGATCTCTTCTCCTACTTTCACTCATGGTTTTATTCCGAATTTGACCAAGCATTCATCGTCATAGTGTTCTGTGGTACCGTGTAATATTTGTTTTTCTGTAAACACAGACATCTAAAGTATCTTGGGAAAAATGCAAATGAAGTGGCTTGAGAAATCAACAAAATCTAAGTGGAAACAAAATACATTAAGTACACTCAAATTATATTGTATTATATTGATTTCCAACAAATAATATGAACGAGCCAGCAAGCAAAGTGTTTCTCCTAGACGAAAACAAAGGACGATTTAAAACTTATGATAATTTCAAAAATAGTAGATATAACCACTGACAAATTTTTAACCCGTTCCGCATTTTTCAACGCTTTTTCGGAGTGCAGAGATGATTTTTCCGGCGATAACTTAACAGCAGAAACAACTGGACAAGTGTGTGCTTTTATTC
This sequence comes from Neocrepidodera transversa, assembly GCA_963243735.1. Lineage (NCBI taxonomy): Eukaryota > Metazoa > Arthropoda > Insecta > Coleoptera > Chrysomelidae > Neocrepidodera > Neocrepidodera transversa. The sequence continues at coordinate 2,927,188 of OY725347.1, read as the reverse complement.
ATAAAAATATTTAAATATAAGCTAATTATCATGTATGATACAACGAGTGGTATAATGACTATCGATAATCGCATAAGTTATTTTACGAAACGTGTTGTCAAATAAAATATTAATTGCACGAGTCCGCAGGACGAGTGAAATTATAATTTGTGCATTAACTTATGGGATTATCGAGAGACCAGATACCACTAGTTGTATTCAATAAATTATATCACGAATTAAATACATGAAAGTAATTGAAAATAAATAGAAATACTTGTAAATAAATGAAAATAAATGAAAACAAATGAAAATACATGTAAGTACATGAAAGTAAATGAAAATAAAAGAAAATAGATGAAAATAAATGAAGATAAATGAAAATAACTAATAATACATGAAAATTAATGAAAATAAATGAAAACAAATGAAAATACATATAAATACAATAAAGTAAATGACAATAGATGAAAATAAATGAAGATAAATGAAAATAAATGATAATACATGAAAATAAATGATAATACATGAAGAGAAATTAAAATAAATGAAAACAAATGAAAATACATGTAGATACATGAAAGTAAATAAAAATAAATGAAAATAGATGAAAATAAATGAAGATAAATGAAAATAACTAATAATACATGAAAATTAATGAAAATATATGAAAACAAATGAAAACAAATGAAAATACATATAAATACATTAAAGTAAATGAAAATAGATGAAAATAAATGAAGATAAATGAAAATAAATGATAATACATGAAAATAAATGATAATACATGAAGAGAAATTAAAATAAATGAAAACAAATGAAAATACATGTAAATACATGAAAGTAAATAAAAATAAATGAAAATAGATGAAAATAAATGAAGGTAAATGAAAATAACTAATAATACATGAAAATTAATGAAAACAAATGAAAATACATGTAAATACATGAAAGTAAATGAAAATAACTAAAAATGCATGTAAATAAATGAAAATAAATGAAAATGTATTTTAAAAATTTGTACAGCTCAATAATATACATTTACAGTACAAAAGCAATGACAAAGATGACTGTGATTATCAGTTATTAGTCAATTACATAGCGAATGATTATTGATTATTATTATGTTATTGTTTAACAGTTTGCTTATATATGTTTATATTTTAAGTCAATCGTTGGAATTATAACAATATCTTATTAATGTACGTGCTCCAGGTAATGTATATGTTTATAAACTAATATTACATTGTGCTTGTATCGACGTCGAAGTAAATTCTCTATCGTGTTTAATTAATCGTGAGAAGTTGCAATATTGTTATTCATAGAAACACTCGAAACACCTCGCTAGAACTTTATAACAAATAGAATATTACCTGGATTTAAATAGAACTAAGTCAACTTGAATTAGTATGATTTTGATATTAAGACAAAGTTAACTTTAAACTATTGTCTAATTATAATAAAAAAATTCTGGAGAATTTATTTCCTTTAAGTGTCTAGATTATACCATTTGTTTTTAAATTAATATGTACTAAGAAAAAAAGTTGTACTTGACACGGGCAATTTTACGGCAAATAATTGTTCTAAGAGTTAAGAAAGTTGCTCAAATTTTTTTATAGGTTGTGCTAAACAGATTCGGTAACAAATTATATCAAATAATTAAAAAAAAAAAATTTAACCGCACCAAAATAATCTGTTGATCTTATTTATTATAAATATCAATCTAAATTATCGTATAATATTTTATAAGTAGTAGAACAATGTCGGTTCTAGATCACTTCTATCGATTTATCTCAACTGGTAAAAGAAGTAGCACCCCTTAAATGAAAAGAAGCATCCCTAACTAAATAAGTACCCTTACCTAGGTTAATAACCAAAGACTAGCTTAGACTTCATTAATCACCCCAAAATGAGTAGAATCTACCCCTAATCAACTTCCTCTTTGATAGAACAGCGAAAAGTGTGCTGATCGATGCAAATGACCAGAAGCCGTATTAGAAGAGTCCATCCTGTATGAAATATTCAAAACTTATGATTTGATTATCTCCGAACCCGGACCCAAATGAAAAAAGGGTTCCGGGCCGATTCCGGTTCAACATAATTTGAAAAAGGTTGGTTCCAGTCAAGTTCACATTATTTCGGTCCGGTTCAGTTTTTTCGATTAAAAGGATTTTTTAACAAAACAATTTGTCAGATTTAAGGAGGGGCAGTGGTGGAGATCGACCTCCCCAAAAATGGTAAATATTTTTAAAAAAATTGACGAGAATAAAAAAATTAAAACATTAAACTGCGCCCTTTAATACTTTTTGTAGTCAACACTGTTACAATTTCCCTGGAGGGATATCCCATTTTTCCTGGATCTGTGCACACGTTAAAAAAAATGCCCTTAAAATATATAGCAATTCCATAACTTTTTATTTTATAAATTAAATTCGTCAACATAAGGAATTTAGAAAGAACCGGTATTGTTTAAAAGATTCGGGTTCGGTACCTAAAATAATTTTGGCCCAAAATATGGGCTTGGTTACGGTTTGGGTCCAGAAAAAAATTTTGGTTCCGGTCCGGTTTTCGGTTCTAAAGAGTCCGGTCTGGGTTCCTGGTCAAGGGATATAAATAATTTATTTTGAATAACACATCAAAATGGTAATTTTAAAATACTTGGAAGTTGTGAGAATTTGATTTGATTAATAATTTTGTTTGATTATCTTGTAAAGATCAGAGGTTAACCATGATAACAATTGTTATTTTCACTGATCCAATTTTGATTAGGTCTTGATTCAATTTGAACTGTTCTACTACAGCTTCTTGTCATTGTCGGTCAACACACATTTTCTCGGTATTCAGCTAAAAATAAACTATCTAGGGGTGAATTAATTAGTAGTGATTAAGGGAGGGTCAGCTAGTCTATGGTCATTAGGCTAGGTAAGGATACTTTTTCACCTAGGGATGCTTCTTTTCATCTAGGGGTGTTAGATGAGACAACTACATAAAAGTGGTCCAGAACCGACATAGCTATACTACTCTTATATTTAATTTGAAATTAATATACTACAGAATATTGTAAATAACGTATTGATTTTTAAATCCAACCCTGGACAAAGGGCACTAGTCCACAATTTATGGTTTAGCCATAACGGAGAAATACATAAAAGTGGTCCAGAACCGACATAGCTATACTACTCTTATATTTAATTTGAAATTAATATACTACAGACTATTGTAAATAATTATTGATTTTTAAATCCAACCCTGGACAAAGGGCACTAGTCCACAATTTATGGTTTAGCCATAACGGAGAAATACATGAAAGTGGTCCAGAACCCATATAGCTATACTACTCTTATATTTAATTTGAAATTAATATACTACAGAATATTGTAAATAAAGTATTGATTTTTAAATCCAACCCTAAACAAAGGGCACTAGTTCACAATTTATGGTTTAGCAATAAACTATTGTATTCCAATTTCCCGAAATAATTTGTTACAAGTTATACACTGTACTAATTATAATTAAATATATTAAAAATATTGAAAATGAGTTGATTGTGAATCCTTCTTCTGGAAATAAAATGAACAAAGACATTTAATTATATTTTAAAAAGGGGAATAATTTATATAATTTTGATTCAAAGAGAAGTAATGGAAGTTTCATTAGTAAATTAAAAGGAAGTTAATAAACTAAGCACAATTTGAAAGGTAATAGATTAGAGATTAATAATTCAACAAACGAACTACTGAAGTCACCTAAAGTTAAGTGCAAATCAGACTGAAAATAATTTAATAATTTATTTAAAATAAAAATAAAGGCGACCAGTAAAAATCAATAATTTATTATTTTCTTATGAAAAAAAAGGTACACACCATCCATGGTCAGGCGAAACGCTACCACAATATAAACCGTCAGGTGAATCGGGACATTTTAATTGGTCAGGCGAAACGGGATCAGGCGAATCGGGCATAAAATTTGAATAAATAATAATTTGTTTTTATACCTTACCTTCTTATAGATCCAAAATATTGATCCAGGAAATCCTTAGCATGACTAAGTATATCTTGTTCTGTTCTAATTTCATTTCGAGTTGGTATTGTCATCACGCTGCCTAAACATATTTGTCCTAAACATGGTGTTTTCTGAAAAAGAAAACAAAATAAGAAATTTTTTCGACAACGGTTTGATATTAAGAAAAAAAATTTTTACAGCATAATTATTATGACATTATCTAGGTCAGGTCATATTTATTTGTCAAAATTCCAATTTTATGAGGTCGCCTATTTTTTTCCTCTTTGACAAAAAGTACTTCTAAGAAAAAAAAAATCGCAAGCCCTCGATAACTTCCTAAAATATATACATTTAAAATTTCAGACCATTTTACAAAAAGATTTTCGATTTATCAATGTTTAAAATTTAACAGATGCTATTATACCCTTAATACAAAATAAGCCGGATTATCAAGGGTAATACCAGAAGAGGTAAAAATGTTGTTGCTTCCTTGCAAATTATTCGTCTAAATTTCAAAAAACAAAATACCATAAGACGTGTGTTCATAATTTTTTTTCCTTATTGGATAAAATGTAAAATTCCGAGTTCAGATTTGAATTCAGCAAAAAATATTTTGTACCTAGTATGTTAAAAAAAGATATAGGTCAAAAATTTTAAAATTCGCGATTTTTTTTTACTTTAAAGAAATCAAACAAAAATACGTAAAAAACATGACTAAATTCAAAAATTGAACCAAAATTAACAATTTACCAATATCCTACAACATAGAAATAAAGAAGTCCCATATTTCTGTTGTACGCTCCTGATAAAGTGAGTCAATATTTTTTTTTTACAAAAATCCGCTGACGCATTTGATTATTCGAGGAAACATCTTCTTTTAAAAAAACATAATTACTTACTGAAAATAAATATTTCACAAAATTTGTGATTAGTTGTTGAATTATATAAAAATGTTTTTTTTTACATTTGGTTGGTAATTTTGAATACTGAAATATTAAGCCTACTTTAATAAAGATTTGAAATACTTCTTGACAAGCATTTTTCATTTTAATGAGAAACCAAGCTTTGATAAATGAACATTATGTCACACGAGAAGTGGAAAAATGTTATGATATATCTCTTTTATAAAGTTTAATAAAAAGACAATAATTATTTTTCATTATTAGATTTTCTTTTTACGTTTATGAATTTTTAAAATCCTCACAATTTTCTTCTAAGTCAACTATTTTTTTTATCTTTATATATTACATGTTATTAAAAAAAACTACTATAAAAATGATAAATAGTCACGACATCTATCGTAGGTTAATGGGTACTATACAAAGTACCACTGATGATTCCAATAAGGATAAAACATGTATAGTATCAAAAACTTACTCTCTTTTTGAAAAAAAATATGTTAAAAGAAAGTTTTAACCTTCTTCTACTACGTACTATTGTAAATAAAAATTTTAAATTTATTGTTAAAATTGTGCTAGCCATAACATACCTTAAGTGAGATCACTGTGGAAATAAAAATTTCAATAATGATATAATTATTGATTTATACAAAATTATATGTGATTAAAAGAAAAAAATAAAACTCCTCCCTCTCTGTATCTCTCATACAAGACGAAAAATATATCACAAGAAAATTGAATATTTTATTCTAAATTTGCGAGTTGACTTATAAGGACCGTTATAAAAGATCACTCAACAAATTGTCAGCCAATCAAATTAGGAACTTATCTCCAAACTCATCGTTCACTTCGGTTTTATGGGATGAGTAATACAACTATCCCTCTAAATCATTGTCTCCAGAACTCTTTGAGTGAATAGTCACTTCTGCAACTTATTTGTACTATTTGTACATAAGTAAGTAGTTTTTTTTTGTTAAATACCGTTCAACGTGAACAATATTTTCTGACGAATCTATGCTATTTTTATATAAATAAATTTTCTAAAAAGATTACTTTACATAATAATTAGTGAAATAATTTGTGTTTTTTACAAAGGCATTAAAAGTGATTATTAGTTCGTTGTAAAGTGCGTCCAGTACCGGCATTAATATGTTTATAATATAATATAAATAAATTGTTCTTGTGCTTAATAAAAATAAACCAGCTAGGAAAAAGCTCTTTAGAAATACTACCATGTGGTTTTTAATATAAAATCAAGTGTCATCGTTATCACAAAACGATGTGGTCCTTCGAGAATATTTAAGATAATAGTAAAATTTCCTCATCAGAAATTACAAGATTTTGTTATTTTAATACTTGGAAAAACTTGTTTTTAGTTGTTTTTTTTTTAAATAGAAGCGATGTTGACATAATTAAATAATAACAAAATTAAATATAATATATGCCAGTATTTTGTTTAATAACCATAAAATTTATATTCAGATTCTTTTTTGGTTAATAAAATTTCCACTGCATGGTAATCTAGTTTTTGACTTTATACGCAAATCAAAAATAACAAAAATTTATCCATAATAATATCCAATATATGCAGCTCATGCTTTCTTCCATCAACAAATTTAAAAGTCGTATATGTTCGTATTTGCCGAACATAAGGTCAAGGTCAAGGTAAAAGTTAGGGATCAAGGTCAAGGTAAATTTACACTAATAAAGGAGTAGAAAAAGTATTTTATTAAAATAACTTAAAAAAATAGAAAGAGATAAAGCAACTAAGATGGCTTATACACGTCTAGATACAGGGTGGCGAAAATTGTATTGTTATTTCGTAAAACCTTAAAGACAAGTGCCTTTTGGGTCAAAATTTTTTCTCCACCTCGGAAAAATATAATGAATAAATATTATTTAAACTTATTAAATATGAAAATTAAAAATTGAAAAAATTCAGGCATCTACTGCATATATTTATGAACAATAATCTGAGGTCAAAAAATTTTTATCGCGATTTTTCTATTAATTATGTATTAGTTAATTAAAAATATTTTAGTTATTTAGTCCTAAGTGGATTTATATAGAAAGTGTCAGAATTCTGTTTTTGACTATGATCCATTTTTCCGATTTTTGAATTTTTTTAACCAAATTTTCAAAATACTAAAAAATGGTTAATCTTCCATTCCTGATCATATTTTACTGACCAAACACACGTTAATATGAATATTACTATTGATCCGTTTTTTATGATCAGAAATCACATAAAAACGATTTTTAAAAATATTATATTTTCTATTGTTTACAAAATTGTTATAAACAAATTTTTTTTCTACAAGCGTGCGGAAAAGTATACTTTTCCGCACGCTTGTGGAACAAATACTTTTGCCTAAATTTTTTTTTAATTCTAGGCGCTTGTAGAAAAAATACTTTTTGCTAAATTTTTTTTTAATTCTAGGCGCTTGTAGAAAAAAGTTTTAGAGGATAAAATTTCCTAAAATTTTTATATTACACTTTTTCCGGAATTTCCAATAGTTGCGCCACTAGAGGGCGCGCAAAAAATGTTTATGTACGTTTTCCGTAGTTTTTCAAATTTTGAGGACAAACAATGGTCTTTAGTGCAAAATTTTCTAATCCAAAGTTGTAGAAAACCAAATTTCTTTTAACTTTTGTTTTTATTTTTTTGGATTTATGATTTTTGCTTTTTTTTATTTTGAAGATAAACAATGGGCTTTAGTGCAAAATGTTCTAGTAACAAAGTTTTTCCTGAATTCCCAATTAATAGTTTTCAACCATGATTTTAGGAGATCCTAATTGTAGCAGTGCGCATGCGCCTGCTTATGTCATTATCAACATTGAAATATCAATTCGGTAGACGTATTCACCATTGGCTTGCTATTTAAAATTTGTTCCATAAATTAATGTAATACTTAGTACTTTGTAATTAAAATAATCCTATTCTCTACAGCCGAGCCAGGAAAGTTCTGGGGTGACACAGCCGATTTTATTTTAATCCCTTCGCTTATCAAGATCTATTCGCGTTTTACTATTTATTAGGTATATGCTTCGTTTCTTTAAAAAAAAATTTCATAACCTGGGACCGATATTAAGAAAATATTCATTTTTTTATTTCTCTGCTTTTTTGCAATTCTTTTGGAACTTTTTTTTTATAATAATAATAATTCAATCAAATCATTTTTTATGATTACAATTGTGTCCAGTTTTTTGTTTTTAGCGATTTTTTGCATTTTTTTGCTATTTGTTGCGTTTTTTTTTGTTTTTTTTATTATTTGTTTTTTTCCAATATTTTCTGATTTTTCCTTAATTTTTTCTGTTTTTTCTGATTTTTTCAGATTTTGCTGATTTTTTGATTGTTCTATTTTTTTCTCTTTGTTTTCTCATTTTTCTGACTTTTCTGTTTCTTCTAGTTTCTTTATATTTTTTACGATTTTTTTTTCATTTTTCTTCATTTTTTCCCATTGTTCTGTTTTTTTTTCTATGTATTGCTTTTGTTTTTTAATTTTTTGTCATGTTTTTTATTTCTCTGTTTTTTAGCGATTTTTTGCAATTTGTTGCCATTTGTTGCTTTTTTTCGTTTTCTGTAACATTTTTTTGATTCTTTTTCTGATTTTTCTGATTTTTTCGATTATTCCATTTTTTTTCGTTGTTTTCCCATTTTTTTGACGTTTTTGTTTTTTCTGTATTTTCTACCGACCCACCTCCGAGAGTGGATATTGTGAACGAACTAAAAAAAATTTCGAGATAAAGATGGAAATATCCATTGTGAGGTCACCTGAGATGATTAAGACCATTTCCAGATGGAAGTCTGTCTGTCTATCTGTCTGTCTGTCTGTCTGTCTGTGTGTATGCTTCCACGATAGAGCCCACACGTTTAATCCGATTGAGCTGCAATTTGGTATATGGGTTTGGGTTATCCTTCGGAAGAACCCATTAGTTTTTGTACGACATATTCGTCTTTGGATACTCGTCGGGAAAGCTTTGGGGCGACACAACCGATTTTTTAAAGTTTGAGGTAAAAATGAAGAAAAATAACAAACCACGTTTTCAAAAAAAAATCTTAATAAAATATAAGCACATGGCATATAGTTATTATCTGATTCCCTAAAGTAACATAAAAATTTTAAGTGACATTCACGACCGCTAATTTACCAAACATCTGGTAAAATGATCAAGTCGTTTCCGAAAGTTTCACTTTTAAACTTGTCCCGAACTTTTCCGGAGGCGATTGGAGTAAGAGGCAATGATGATAATGGGCCTGGAATTTCTTGGACTAGAAGAAATTCTAATTTAAACCAACAAGTTCCGTGTCGGGCCATAATTTAATCGAATTTTCTACAAGGTTTAAATTCAAATTAACGTTTGAGTAATATATGTCGATTAATTTCAATAAGAAATTATTTTTTTTTCAACTACCTTTTCCAACTTGCTAAATTTATTACTAGAATTAATAGTATATTATTCAAAGTGTATACCTCTAATTAAATACTATAATTTATCTACGACTATAACAAATTAATCCTTTATTTATATTTTTACTGGTCACTTCGTTGCAGGGAAAAAATGATATTTTCAAATACACAGGGTGCTTCAAAATATTTAAACTGCGGATATGTATTAATTCTTGCGATATTATGAAAAAATAAAAAAATCTATATTCTCCCTTAATGGATTGCGTCAAAAGCATTTAAAATTAATCACGTGGATCTTTTCTTCTTTGATCACACAATTTATTTAATTCTTGTTTATGCTTTTAGCAAATTTGCATAACCTCATGAAATAACAGGTAAAAGTGCCATACATATAAATAATGGTTTTAATTAAATATTCCACGTGTTTTGATGTACTGGAAAAATTAATAAAAGGTGTGAGTGAATAATATTTTATTCTCCACGAAATCTAGTTTATTTTGCAAAAAATAGGAAAAAATGGGGAAAATAAAAAAAAATCGGAAAATTGGGAAATATAGGCAAAAATAGGAAAAATGGGGAAAAATTAAAGAAATAGTAAAAATAGGAAAAAATTGGGAAAAATAAAGAAAAATAAAAAAATATGAAAAATTAGGTTAGTAATTAACTAAATGAACTAACCCCTTCTTTATATATTTCTTTTAATTATTTTTTGTTTTTTTTTTCAGTAACTAGCTTAATAAATCGCTTTTTACGTGTTTTTCCACTACTTATCAATTCCAATTATAAGTGCTCTCTCACTTCTTTTTCCTACAAAATTTCTCCTGTTTTCTTTATTTCAAAAATTAACTTTTTTAGAAACTTTTTATTTCTCTCCAAAATTACCCCTCTATTCTCTTTGAAATTTCTCAACTTTTTAGTATCTTTTCCCCTATTTTCTCTCAAAAAGACAATGTTTTACCCTTTTTTTCTCTCAAAAATTTCCCCTCTTTTCTCTATTTCAAAAAGTTATTTTTTTAGTCCTTTTTATTTCTTTCCAAACTACCCCTCTTTTCTCTTTGAAATTTCTCAACTTTTTAGTATTTTTTCCCCTTTTTTCTCTCAAAAAAGACAATATTTTACTTTTTTTTCTCTCAAAAATTTCCCCTCTTTTCTCTATTTCAAAAAGTTACTTTTTTCTCTCCAAAATTTCTCCTCTTTTCTCCATTTCAAAAAGGTAACTTTTTTAGAACTTTTTATTTCTCTCCAAAATTACCCCTCTTTCTCTTTTAAATTTTTCAACTTTTTAGTATCTTTTCCCCTTTTTTCTCTCAAAAAAGACAATTTTTTACTTTTTTTTTCTGAAAAATTTCCCCTCTTTTCTCTATTTCAAAAAGTAATTTTTTGGAACTTTTTATTTCTTTCCAAAATTACACCTTTTTTCTATTTGAAATTTTTCAACTTTTCAGTCCCTCTTCCCCTCTTTCCTCTTAAAAAAGACATTTTTTTACCTTTTTTTTCCCTCCAAAATTTTCCCTCTTTTCTCTATTTCAAAAATAACTTTTTTAGAACTTTTTATTTCTCTCTAAAATTACACCTTTTTTCTATTTGAAATTTTTCAACTTTTTAGTCTCTCTTCCCCTCTTTTCTCTCAAAAAAAGACAATTTTTTACCCTTTTTTCTCTCCAAAATTTCGCCTCTTTTCTCTATTTCAAAAACTTTTTTAGAATTTCTTGTTTCTCTCCAAAATTATTCCTCTTATCTCTCCTAAAAAGATACTTCTTTAGTACTTTTTGCCCACCTTTTTTTTTAAAAAAGGCACTTTCTTGTGTCAAATATTTTTCACAAAAAAAACCCTTTTCTCTTTTTGAAATTTTTCCACATTTTAGTGCTTTTTATCCCTTTTTACCTCTCGCCCTTCAGATAAGAGAGGTATAGGAATCATGCTAAAAATTGGGTAGTGAGTTTTCAATTGATAAACACGTTTTGGGGTCCCTAGAATACGATTTTAATATTTTCGCGATGATGTCTGTGTGTGTGTGTGTTAGTGTGTGTGTGTGTGTGTGTGTGTGTTAGTGTGTTAGTGTGTGTGTGTGTGTGTGTGTTTGGATGGATGTTGTAGTAACGATAACTCAAAAACTACTGAATAAAAAAATTTGAAATTTTGCATACAGGATTCTAATACCCTAGATTAGATCTGATTAGATTTTGGTGCCAATCGCACAACCGGAAGTGGCAGTTGCTATGGGTGATGACGCCATTATTATACAAAACGGCAATAAAGTTTTACACATATATTTTGTATACCCTATAGTTTATTTTCATCTCATTAAAATTTTCTAAACTTTTGCCATTGTTGCCAGATTTACAAAAAAATAATTTTTTTTCATACTTTTTTGTGTCAACCTGTAAATTTTTGATTCAAAAATGGCGAGAGGTCATGTGCTGGCCACATCAGATTTTTTTTTTGGAAAAGGCATTTTTCCCCAAATTGTGTCACTTTTTCGTTTCAAATTGTCCTTCTTTTCTCTCAAATGTTGTAATTTTTTTACAGGAATTATTCCTAGTTTTCTAATGTTTTCAAGTATTTCTCAAATTTTCCATCTTTCTCTAAAATTTCCGCTTTATTCTCTCAAACTTTGTCACTTTTTTACCTGAAATTTTGTCACTTTTTTGTCTCAAATTTTGTCACTTTTTGTCTCAAATTTTGTTACTTCTGTCTCAAGTGAAGTTTTTTATTAATAAATTATCTTAAGGTATGTTTGTCTTAAAACGAATTTTTTTTGAAAAATACTATAAAATGTATACAGTGTGTTCCAAAAATAAAATTGTATAAAACTAAAAATTCTTGCAAGATGTATACAGTGTTGGTAAATTTGAGTTTTAAAGAATACATTTTCTAAATGGTATATATTGTTTGCCATAAACCCAGATTTTCTGAAAAATGTTTTAAAGTGTACAGTATGTCCCAAAAATGAAAATTCTTATATGTTTTATAAGCCGCCATCTTGAAAAACACGTTTTGTAAAATTGCTGTAGTAAAATCGAAGAGGAACCGAAAATAAAAATCATACCTGAAATGCCATGACAGTTAGCGTAGAAAATTTTGGAAATATTTTTTAAAAAATTGGGAGGCGAACCGAACTAAAAATGAAGCAAATTATTCATATTAACTTTGATCAGAAATTTTTTAGTATTTTGAAAATTTGTTTAAAAAAATTTAAAAATCGGAAAAAATTGATCACAGTTATAAAAAAAATTCTGGCACTTTCTATATAAATCCATTTAGAACTAAATAACTAAAATATTATGAATATAATTTTTTAATTTAATACTAATTTATATTTTAATGATACGAAAAATTATAATCAGATTTAATAAAACAATTTATAGAATCCGTTCTGTATGAAACAATTTTTTTTCTTATATTATGGAAAAATTGTATCAAACCAATCAGATTAACGTCATTTTTTTAGTAGCAACATTGTTTCGGCTCGTAAATCTGTATAAAAGGCGAGATGAAAAATGGCAACAATTTTGATATATAGCAGATTTGGCTTTTTCATTTATCTGCTCGATGTTATACATACGCGAAACAAAAAAAAAATAAAATCACAATGACGAAACTCAAATGAACAAAAACCTAATCAACTCAATTCGCTCAAAACAGGATATGGAAATGACAGGCACATACATGATAATTAATAAACCACTCTGTATAAATAAATAAAAAATAACGATTTTTTATTTTTATAGTTTTTGTCAATAAACGGTGTTTTTTTTTATTATAAACCGTAAAAAATAGAGTGAGTTGCTTATTTAAAGGAACTAATCAATCGAAAAAAATAAATCTTCAATACCTTTTAATATTTTTTTTTAGTGGTAATATACTAAAATGTAATAGATTGATTTTTCAATATTTCGTATTGAATTATTTTCCTTTACATTATTTATTTTTTTCCCGTGCGCCGCTGCACCTGTCAATTAAGTCACATTAAAAGTGCTTTTTTGTATGACTTTTTTTCTTTCAAAATTTTCCCTCTTTTCTCTATTTCAAAGTAACTTTTTTAGCATTTTTTTGGATAAATTACCCCTCTTTTTACCTCTCGTTTCTTTTTAAAATACACTTTTTTAGTATATTTTTCTTCCTCTTTTTTCTCTTAAAAAGGCAATCAAATATTTTGTTTTCAAAATTACTCTTCTTTTCTCTTTATGGGCGATTTTTAGGTAAAAAATAGGAAAAATGGTGAAAATAGGAAAAAATAGGGATAAATAGTAAAAACAGAAAAGAAAAAAATATAGGAAAAAACGGGAAAATATGGAACCAATAGGAAATGGGTAAAAATAGGCAAAAGTAGAAAAAAATAGAAAAACAATAGGAAATAATAGGGAAAAATAGAGAAAAATAGAAAAAATTGGAAAAAGAATTAAAAAATAGGAAAACCTAAAAAAAATTGGGAGAAATAGAGAAAAATAGGAAAAAAACAGGAAATGTAGTGAAAATCTTTGGAATTTTCGTTTTTTGGAATTTTTGAAATCTGTTTTTGGAATTCTTGGAATCTTAGGTTTTGGGATTTATTGATTCATAAATTGTATAAACTTTTAAATTTTGAAAAAATGAGAGATTTTTAATTTTTGAAAATTTTGAAGATTTTGAAATTTTTTTAAATTTTTTGAATCCTTTTAAATTCAGTATTGAAGTTTTTAGAATCTTCGATTTTTAGAATCTTGAATTTTTGGAATGTTTAAAATATAAATTTTTGCAATTTTTGGATTTTTTGGGATTGTTTGAATTATTTATATTTCATAAGTTGTAATCATTTAAATTACGAATAAAAAAAGGTAAAACAGGTTTTTAAGATTTTCGAAATTTCGAATCGTTTTTAATTTTTGAAAATTGGAAAAATAGTAAAAACAAAAAAGTCAGAAAAATGGGAAAAAACAAGAAAAATAAGAAATGGGTATAAATTGGTAAAAGTAGAAAAAATAGGAAAAAATACAAAATAAGAGGAAGAAATTGAGACAAATAGAAAAATAGGAAATAGGAAAAAAATTAAAAAAATAGGAAAACCTAAAAAAGGGGAAATAGAGATAAATAGAAAAAAGAACAGGAAAAAATAGATAAATATAGAAAAAACAGACAAAATGGAAAAAAATATAAGAAACAGAACAAATTAGGGAAGAATAGAAAAAAATTGAGAAAAACAGAGAAAATGGGAAAGAATATGAAAATATCGGATAAACAGAAAAAAAATAGTAAAAAAAGAAAATAGGAAAAAAAAACAGGAAAAAATGGTAAAAACCAGAAAAAATAAGAAACAATAGGAAATTGAGAAAAAAATGGGGAAAAATAGGAAAATTTGGGAAAAATAGGCAAACGCAGAGAAAAAATAGGAAAATTTGGGAAATGTTAAAAAAAATCGGAAAAACGGAGAAAATGGGAAAGAATATGAAAATATCGGATAAACAGAAAAAAATAGTAAAAACAGAAAATAGGAAAAAAAAACAGGAAAAAATGGTAAAAACCAGAAAAAATAAGAAACAATAGGAAATTGGGAAAAAAATGGGGAAAAATAGGAAAAATTGGGAAAAATAGGCAAACGCAGAGAAAAAATAGGAAAATTGGGGAAATGTTAAAAAAATTCGGAAAAACGGAGAAAATGGGAAAGAATATGAAAATATCGGATAAACAGAAAAAAATAGTAAAAACAGAAAATAGGAAAAAAATACAGGAAAAAATGGTAAAAACCAGAAAAAATAAGAAACAATAGGAAATTGGGAAAAAAATGGGGAAAAATAGGAAATTTTCTGAAAAATAGGCAAACGCAGAGAAAAAATAGGAAAATTGGGGAAATGTTAAAAAAATTGGGAAAAACAGAAACATTTGGAAAGAATAGGAATTAGGCAAAAATATAAAATATGGAGAAAAATAGAAAAAAATGGTATATATGGTATATAGAAAATTATTTTCGTAACTTTTAAGTTTTCGAAAACTTGAAATTACGTCAAAAATATTGCCGTTTTTCACTTGTTAATACAGTATTTTTAAGGTACTGTTTTATTATTTTTAACAATTTGATCAAGCTTTATAGTTTATTTCTGTCGAAACAATTGGTTTTTTCTAAAAAAAAAATTTTACGAAATAATAGTTTAATCCTTTTTTTTATACAAAAAAAACTAGTGAAATTTATTCAGTATTGTGTTCTTTGTGACTAAAACCAAATGCGTGGAATTCGAATATTTCGACCGTATTTTTTATTAAATTTTGATTCGTTCAATTCTTTTTTATATGATTTTTTTTTTTAAATTTTGACAACCTTTACTGATTCTCAAAAACTTATCAGTTTTGATGAAAATTTATTTAAAATCGTTTCAGTAATTTTTAGCAAATTGTTGACGAAAAATTAGCACGCATGTATAAATTTTTTGGAAAATGATTTATTTTTAGGACTCACAGGTTCCTATATATTTTACACTAAAGTCATTTCCTACAAACTTAGAGGACTGTGTAATCTTTGAGGGTGTTTGCGGATTAAACTTAATTAGAAATATAACTTAGAGGCATAAGATTATTAAGGAAGCGTGCTCATTTAACAGATTCTAAGGTATATGTAATTTAAAAATTTAATTTATTAATTATTTTCTGTGCTATCTTTATATATAGAAAATACGATAACAATGTTCTGCCACTCTTTCATATTCATATCATTTTCAGAAAATCTCTTTGCTTCGCACATTTTGCTGAAACGACTTATTCTTATCAAATTATCTTATGCATTCCGAAGCAATCGATAAATTTCATGAACGTACCTAAAAATTTTCGACCTTACTGAGTTTTTTTTATCTTTCTTATTAGGATAAAATAGTTCATTTTTTGAAATCTAATATAAGAATCATTATTAATGAATTCACATATAAATGCATTATTTTATTTGAAATTGATTTTTTTTTACAAAAACTATAGTAATACGTAAAAAAATATATTTTTTTAAATATTTATTGTCATGAGACGAAAGTTATATTAATATAAACACATCTGCTGTTTCAATTTTTATTTATAATAACACATTGGTAGAGAAGTGTGGGAACTGGTAAACTAATATTTCTTTAATTTTATCAACATTATTTTACTAAATAAAAAGTTAAGAAAATCTTAAGTACTAGACAAAGAATAATAAAAAAACTCGTAGTCATATCACAATAATGGAATTTAACTCGGTGCACACGAATTGCAAAAATACTAATACTTTAATCCTATTGTGGTAAAAGTAAATTTTAATCCTATACTCGAACTGCACAAAGTCGTTATATCGATATTTTCTAAGAATATATGATTTATTTATTTTTGTTATGGGATTTAAAATGCATTTTTGTCTTTAAACTTTTAGTTTTCATATCGTTTAACCCCTGTAACATAAAAACTATCAACGTTATTAAAACTTGCTAAAGAAAGAGAAAACAATATTCTATATTTCCGAAATTTTTCAAAATTTTAGATCAAAAATTGTGGCCGTGAAAATTGGGCGAGACCATAACTCCAAGGATTTTTTTAATTTTCCCTCCTTTGGTCTCTCCCTTTTCTCAAGGTCATATTTCTTGCTGAAAAATTTTGAAAAAATTCTTATTTATATTATTTTTTATTCCCTTTTCATTGGTATAAATTTCATTTTAATATATTCTTTATTTATTTTTGTTATAAGATATAAAATGCATTTTTTTTCTTTAAATTTTTAGGTTTCAAATCGTTTAACACTTGTGACATAAAAACCATTAATGTTATTAACGCTTGCCGACTACTGATAGAAAGAGAAAACCATATTCTATATTTAGGAATTTTTTCAAAATTTTGGATTTAAAATTGTGGTTGTAAGAATAGGAAGAGACCACAACTATAGCGATTTTTTAGTTTCCCCTCTTTTGCTTTCTCCCTTTTCTCAAGGTCACAATTTTTGCTGAAAAATTTTGAAAAAATTCTCATTTATAATATTTTTTATACCCTTTTCAGTGGTATTAACTTTAATTTAATATGTTAGTTTATTTACTTTTGTTATGGGATAAAATATGCATTTTTGTTTATAAATTTATAGTTATTTCCTTTAACCTCTGTAATATAAAAACTATCGTCGTTATTAAAATGTGCTGACTTTTGATAGAAATAGAAAACAATATTCTATATTTAAGAATTTTTTCAAAATTTTAGATCAAAAATTGAGGCCGTGAAAATAGGACGAGGCCATAACTCCAAGGATTTTTTAATTTTCCCTCCTTTGGTCTCTCCCTTTTCTCAAGGTCATAATTCTTGCTGAAAAATTTTGAAAAAATTCTTATTTATATTATTTTTTATTCCCTTTTCACTGGTATAAATTTCATTTTAATATATTCCTTATTTATTTTTGTTATAAGATATAAAATGCATTTTTTTCTTTAAATTTTTAGTTTTCAAATCGTTTAATACTTGTGACATAAAAACTATTAACGTTATTAAAACTTGCCGACTACTGATAAAAAGAGAAAACCATATTCTATATTTAGGAATTTTTTCAAAATTTTGGATAAAAAATTGTGGTTGTAAGAATAAGGAGAGACCACAATTATAACGATTTTTTAGTTTCCCATCTTTTGGTTTCTCCCTTTCCTAGGGGGTCACAATTTTTGCTGAAAAATTTTGAAAAAATTCTTGTTTATAGTATTTTTTATACCCTTTTCAGTGGTATTAATTTCAATTTAATATGTTAGTTTATTTACTTTTATTATGGGATAAAAAATGCATTTTTGTTTATAAATTTATAGTTATATCGTTTAACCCCTGTAACATAAAAACTATAGTCGTTATTAAAATGTGCTGACTTTTGATAGAAATAGAAAACAATATTCTGTATTTAAGAATTTTTTCAAAATTTTATATCAAAATTGTGGCCGTGAAAATAGGGCGAGATCATAACTACAAGGATTTTTTAATTTTCCCTCCTTTGGTTTCTCCCTTTTCTCAAGGTCATAATTCTTGCTGAAAAATTTTGAAAAATTTTTTATTTATATTATTTTTTATTCCCATTTCACTGGTATAAATCTCATTTTAATATATTCCTTATTTATTTTTGTTATAAGATATAAAATGCATTTTTTTCTTTAAATTTTTAGTTTTCAAATCTTTTAAACCTTGTGACATAAGAACTATTAATGTTATTAAAACTTACCGGCTGCTGATAGAAAGAGAAAACCATATTCTATATTTAGGAATTTTTTCAAAATTTTGGATAAAAAATTGTGGTTGTAAGAATAAGGAGAGACCACAACTATAACGATTTTTTAGTTTCCCCTCTTTTGGATTCTCCCTTTTCTCAAGGTTACAATTTTTGCTGAAAAATTTTGAAAAAATTCTCATTTATAGTATTTTTTATACCCTTTTCAGTGGTATTAATTTTAATTTAATATGTTAGTTTATTTACTTTTGATATGGGATAAAAAATGCATTTTTGTTTATAAATTTATAGTTATATCGTTTAACCTCTGTAACATAAAAACTATAGTCGTTATTAAAACTTGCTGACTTTTGATAGAAATAGAAAACAATATTCTATATTTAAGAATTTTTTCAATATTTTATATCAAAAATTGTGGCCGTGAAAATAGGGCGAGACCATAACTCCAAGGATTTTTTTAATTTTCCCTCCTTTGGTCTCTCCCTTTTCTCAAGGTCATAATTCTTGCTGAAAAATTTTGAAAAAATTCTTATTTATATTATTTTTTATTCCCTTTTCACTGGTATAAATTTCATTTTAATATATTATTTATTTATTTTTGTTATAAGATATAAAATGCATTTCTTTCTTTAAATTTTTAGTTTTCAAATCGTTTAACCCTTGTGACATAAAAACCATTAATGTTATTAACAATTGCCGGCTGCTGATAGAAAGAGAAAACCGTATTCTATATTTAGGAATTTTTTCAAAATTTTAGATAAAAAATTGTGGTTGTGAGAATAGGGAGAGACCACAACTATAACGATTTTTTAGTTTCCCCTCTTTTGCTTTCTCCCTTTTCTCAAGGTCACAATTTTTGCTGAAAAATTTTGAAAAAATTCTAATTTATAGTATTTTTTATACCCTTTTCAGTGGTATTAATTTCAATTTAATATGTTAGTTTATTTACTTTTGTTATGGGATAAAAAATGCATTTATGTTTATAAATTTATAGTTATATCGCTTAACCCCTGTAACATAAAAACTATCGTCTTTATTAAAATGTGCTGACTGTTGATAGAAAGAGAAAGCAATATTCTATATTTAATATTTTTTTTAAAATTTTAGATAAAAAATTGTGGCCATGGGAATAGGGAGAGTTTCTTATTATTTGGTACAAAATTTTATCGAAGATGACTCGTTTTTCCACCAAAAATCTAGGCCTCCGATTCCGTATGTACTCTAAAAACAACAAATACGTGTTAATCCTTTCACAGCAAGTTTAAATCATATTCTATATCCCCTTATACAAATATTCACGTTGTTTTAAATACTTTAATCAGATTCATATATAAAAATTAATAGCGCGATTTCTGAACTACAATTTCAAACTCCCCGTAAGCATATTCGAGATATATCTTCAAAATAAATTGAAACAGTATAAAAATAAACTTTAAATTATAAATTTTTTTTTTAAAAACTTATTTTAATGCATAAAAATTTTTTAGAAAATTGAATTTTAATTTTGAGTAATATTTTTATAGCCTTTCCATATTGGAGGATTAAAAAATTACGGAAATTCCATTTCCTCGACTTCGCTGTCCTTCCAATCCTGAAAATGTCCTGCGCTTTTTTTTCATATTATTGTCGATCCTTTTCGTTGAGGGTTGAGCTCAGCACTCCAGTATGGAGTAAAAAGTTTACTTAAAATTCAATTTTCTATGTATTAAAATAAGTTTTCAATTAATTCTTACTTGTGTAACAAATTTTTTGCCTGATGATGGCCATCGAATGGCCCGAAACATGTTAACCCTCACTTGTTAAATATTTAAATTACATTATTGTGGTATGAATACGAGTTTTTTATTATTCTTTGAATAATTTTACCACATTAGATAATCACTGGTTTTTAAGTACTAGACGACTAGCAGGAGAAATCTTTTACCAGGAGACAAATTACTTCCTTAACCGTAATAAAAAAATTAAGGTAACATTTCAAGATGTGGATTAAGAATGCTAAAAATAAATTTTTTTTTACTCTCGTCTTTTGATTTATTAGGATGTATTAGCATTAATCTTATCTAATAGTTTTGCGCTATTGTTTGTTCAAAGAATCTATAGGATAAAATAGGTTTCGATTAGAGCACTAAGCGTATATACACATACACTATGGCGCTGCTGTAATCAGAAAAGATTACACACATTAATTCCAACAAGATTTATGCATAGACATGCTGGTTTTCGGTTAGAATTTAAACGGTAATTTATTTTGAAAGGATTTTTGATAAATTAATAGGTATTTATGTGCATTAGGTAAAGGAGTATTGCACCTTGAGATATTCCAAATATCTTTTTTGTTGATATTTATCATCAGAAGAAAAATACTTTTGTCGAATTCGACGTATTATGTAATTTATAGAGACACGAATATGGCTAAGCACGGTCCTGTCATGGGACTTAAGGGCGATTGGCCTCGGGTTCACCTCCGGTTTTCCTGACGAAAATTCTTTTCACAAGTGTTTTATTGTCAGATATTTGTACGTCTTCTCTTTTGCTAAAAAAATTGGCTCTGGTATTGACGATACGCTGTAAGTTATTTTATACATGATTTTCTTCAAATTCGTTTTCCCAAAACTCTTCATCAACTTTTTGGTAATAGTTTTAAAGAAGTACTCAACTTATTGACTTAATTTTACTTTCCCGATCCTCTTTCGAGAAGGGAAAGTATTGTGAACGAACTAAAAAAAATTTCGAGATAAAGATGAAAATATCCATTTTGAGGTCACCTGAGATGATTAAGACCATTTCCAGATGGAAGTATGTCTGTCTGTCTGTCTGTCTGAGTGTATTCTTCCACGATAAAAGCCACACGTTTAATCCGATTGAGCTGAAATTTGGTACAGATATTTGGGATACCCGTCGAAAGAACTCGTTAGTTTTTGTACGTCATCTGTCAAACGGAAGTGTCACTATCAAAAAATGACAGAAGCAATATGTAAGGGAATTTGACTTGCAATATGTCATTTGAACCACTTGAAAAAGTCCATTCAGAACAGACAAAATTATGTCTCAAACTGTCACCTGTCAAAAATAAAAAAATTGTCAAAATTTGAAATTTTAACATTAAATATCCGAAAAAGTATTCGTGGATACTCGTCGGGAAAGTTTTTGGGCGACATAACTGATTTTGTCATTTTTTGATATTTTTCAGATTTTTGCGACTTTTTTCATTTTTTGTAATCTTTAGCGATTTTTGCGTTTTTTTTTGAGGTTTTTTCTTTCTTTTTACAATTTTTTAGATTTTTTATTTTTTTCCAGAATTTTAATTTTCATATTTTTTTCCAAAATGTATCGGTATTTTCAATTTTTTTAAATATTTTCTGTTTTTTTTCTTATCCTTTCCGATTTTTCTGATTGTTTCGATTCTTCTCATTTTTTCCCGACGAGTATCCACGAATCCTTTTTCAGATATTTAATGTTAAAGTTTCAAATTTTGGCATTTTTTATTTTTGGCAGATGACAGTTGGAGAAATAATTTTGACTGTTCTGAATGACATATTACAAGTCCAATTCGGTGACATATTGCATCTGTCGTTTTTTGAAAATGACACTCACGTAAAACACATGTCATACAAAAAATAATGAGTTTTTCCGACGGCTAACCCAAACCCATATACCAAATTTCAGCTCAATCGGATTAATACCTTTTTAGAAATTTAATGTTAAAGTTTTAAAATTTGCCATTTTTTTATTTTTGACAGGTGACAGTTGGAGAAATAATTTTGACTGTTCTGAATAGAGTTTTTCAAGTGATTTAAAACCAAATATTGCATTTCCAATTCCGTGACATATTGCATCTGTCGTTTTTTGATAGTGACACTTTCGTTTGACAGATGTCGTACAAAATCTAACAAGTTCTTCCGACAGATAACCCAAACCCATATACCAAATTTCAGCTTAATCGGATTAAACGTGTGGCCTCTATCGTGGAATAATACGCACACACACATACACACAGACAGACAGACAGACTTCCATCTGAAAATGGTCTTAATCGTCTCAGGGGATCCGAAAATGGATATTTCTGTTTTTATCTCGATTTTTTTTTAGCTCGTTCACAATACTTTCCCTTCTAGGAGAGGTGAGTCGAGAAAGTAAAATTGGGTATTTTTTGTGTCAGATGGACATTTTCTTGCCACACTCGGCTCTTACTTGATCCAAAAGTCATGTCTGTGGAAAATGTTTTAATTTTAAACTGTGGTTAAATTTGATTCAATTTAACCAGAAATAATCTTCATATTTCATATTTTAATATACTTCAATTTTATTTCTAAATCTTAGTTTCATATTTTAACTAAAAATATTTTAATTCATGTGACATCATCGCATATTTCGTCTCATGTTAAAAATATTGTCTCTTTCGGTCTCATAGTTACTTAAAAATATTATATCCCAAATTTATTTTTCGAATGAATTTTACTAAAGCTAACACCTCACTATGATTTAACCAGTCAAATGCATCATCATCAATCATCCAATTCGTGAGCCCGAGCCAAGGGGATATTGTACCTAATCAGCACTTGATCCCCAAGTCCCCTGCCACCTCCCCTAGGGTTTTCCTCCGAAATGACCGCCATTGTTTACATATCGAGGATTTGTTTTTTTTGACCGACGTCCCCTGGGCATCACGCTCCTCGTTTTGCTATGGTATAGCCATATTTCGCCCCAATGGGTATTGGCAGATTCCTGGCTGATCTTCATTTTGTTTTTACGGGACGACCAGAGCCTCTATCCTAATTGTCTATTTGTTTTATAGTATCGCTCCCACGTAGTTGAGTGTCTATCGTATCGCTCCCACGTAGTTGAGTGTCGTACTTCACCGATACGACGGGCGCCACCCAGTGTTGTCCTATGTAGTACTTTGGAGTGGTACTAGAGCACGCACTATTGAAAAATAGACAAAAACTGGCACTATTTCGTTCTATGATATTTTTCGCCTGCAATGAGTTTGTTACTAAATATATTTCTTGATTCAAAGATGATGAGAAATGAATTTATTCTTCAGGAAATTGACGTGAGTCGAACGAAAAATGCACGTCACTACTTGAGTCAAATGAGATCTGCTATCTTATGACGTCATAAACGAGCCGAGAAGCACCATTGGGCACTAGTTTGTAACAAAATTCAGCACAGTCAATAACAACACTGGCCGCACCCATCAGTTTATCATGATTTATCTATAATAGATGTAATCCATGTAAAGAAAAATACCGCAGAAGATGTTTAATGCACCAAATATTATAAATTTTCTAAAGTTTGAAAAAGTTGTACAATTCCTTGAACTTGTATTTTTCAGTAATTAAACAAATGTAGTCAATAAATAACTCAAAATTAAGTTTCTTCATTTATTCATGCGTTCTCAGTTCTGTAAAATCAACTGAGTGGTCCTTCGACAAAAATTATCTCCCAAGTCTATTTTGTTAGTAACAAGCTATAATTCTTAGCTGTTAACCCACTAAGAATTACAAACTGGATTCTCAAAATTTAATGAAATACAAATTGAACAAAAAATTTTTTTATCTGAATATCTTTTTTCCAATTATTTTCAATCAAGAAAACATTTTTTTTAATAAAAAAAAACATTCGACAAATTCCGAATAATATATTTATTCAGTTGATATAAAATTCACAAGTAATCTTTTTTCTCTGTGTTTAAATTTTCTAAATTTTGTTCAACAAAATCCTAAATTGTTCTTATCTCCGCCACTTTGTAACAATATTTTTCCGCTTAGTCAGCAATCTTATTTTCCCTAATTCATTTATCAACCATCTGATGCTCACAAATATATTCAGTGTAGGAAAGTATTTCCCTAGAGAATGAGAGACACACTAAAGAAAAATCTCCCTTGTGAATTAAAATTCAAGTATAGAAAATGCCTTGTAATCGGAAATTTTCAGACTGAAAATACAAAACTCTCTACTTTATAAAATATTACAATATTATATTTAATATTTAGTACTATAGTTGACGAGCCGCTACTGGAATATTAGTCTAAAAACCACGTTTTGATAATAAAAGAAATTTTTTAAATAAAAATCCTCTTAAATAGTTATTTCCCATTACGTTTCTAAATGCAAGTTATTTTTTGATATTTTAGTTGAACTTAATGTGTTTGCTGTTAGGAAAGTGGCTTATGAATTTTTATAAGCTGAATTTTAATACCTATTAGTACCTATAAAAGCTTAATAGGTTTACACAAATATTTAAAAATAGATTACAATGTATTTTCTTCTTGGTTACTGACATTAAATTACGCTTGAGCTGATAAAAATAAAAAAATGTCTAAAAAATTCTATAAATAAAAAAAAATATATATATGTGACAGATACTTCTTCGGGAATTTTTTTATATAAAGGATCTTGTCCAATGTAATCATTCTCCTTTCATTTTATTAAAAGTTACTGCCTCTAATATTATACTCAAAGTCATTATTAATGTTATCAAAGAAATTTACAGGGTGTACCAAAATATTAGTATTAACGTGAATTACCAGGTATAAACAGAACTTCTAAAAATTTTATCTTTGAAATATGCTAAATGTTGTTTTATTAATAATTGTTTAAAATTTTACAAAAATTCGTTTTCCAATTATTTTAATATTTATTAATGTTTAGCGACTATATAGTAAAAAAAATCAAATTTTCTACTTTTTTTTAATTCGAGTTTTCATTATTTTTTATGTAATTTTTAAAGATTTTAGTGCATGGACAGCTATATTTCTGTAACTATTATAAAAAGAACTATTTATATCTTGTTAATTTAACAAGTATTATTTTTTATTGGTAATTGTTTAAATTTTTTCAAATTTTATAAAAATTCGTTTTCCAATTATTTTAATATTTATTAATGTTTAGCGACCATACAGTAAAAAAAACAATTTTTCTACTTTTTTTTTAAATGCGAGTTTTCATTATTTTTTATGCAATTTTTAAAGATTTAGTTCATGGGCAGCTATATTTCTGTAACTATTATAAAAAAAATATTTATAACTTGTTAATTCAACAAGTATTATTTTTTATTGGTAATTGTTTAAAGTTTTTTAAGTTTTATAAAAATTCGTTTTTCAATTATTTTAATATTTATTTGTTTAGCGACCATACAGTAAAAGAAAAACAATTTTTCTACTTTTTTCTTAATTCGAGTTCTCATTATTTTATATACAATTTTTAAAGATTTAGTTCATGGACAGCTATATTTCTGTAACTATTATAAAAAAAATATTTATAACTCGTTAATTTAATAAATATTATTTTTATTGGTAATTGTTTAATTTTTTTTAAGTTTTATAAAAATTCGTTTTCCAATTATTTTAATATTTATTTGTTTAGCGACCATACAGTAAAAAAAATCAAATTTTCTACTTTTTTTTTTAATTCCAGTTTTCATTAATTTTTATACTTACAATTTTTAAAGATTTAGTTCATGGACCGCTATATTTCTGTAACTATTATAAAAAAATATTTATAACTTGTTAATTTAACAAGTATTATTTTTTATTGGTAATTGTTTAAAGTTTTTTAAGTTTTATAAAAATTCGTTTTCCAATTATTTTAATTTTTATTTGTTTAGCGACCATACAGTAAAAAAAATCAAATTTTCTACTTTTTTTTTAATTCGAGTTTTCATTATTTTTTATGTAATTTTTAAAGATTTAGTGCATGGGCAGCTATATTTCTGTAACTATTATAAAAAAATATTTATAACTTGTTAATTTAACAAGTATTATTTTTTATTGGTAATTGTTTAAATTTTTTTATAAAAATTCGTTTTCCAATTATTTTAATATTTATTAATGTTTAGCGACCATACAGTAAAAAAAATCAATTTTTCTATTTTTTTTTAATTCGAGTTTTTTTATTTTTCATGTAATTTTTAAAGATTTTAGTGCATGGACAGCTATATTTCTGTAACTGTTATAAAAAAATTATTTATAACTTATTAATTTAACAAGTATTATTTTTTATTGGTAATTGTTTAAATTTGTTTAAGTTTTATAAAAAATCGTTTTTCAATTATTTTAATATTTATTTGTTTAGCGACCATACAGTAAAAAAAATCAATTTTTCTACTTTTTTTTTATTCGAGTTTTCATTATTTTTTATGCAATTTTTAAAGATTTAGTTCATGGACAGCTATATTTCTGTAACTATTATAAAAAAATATTTTTAACTTGTTAATTCAACAAGTATTATTTTTTATTGGTAATTGTTTAAATTTTTTTAAGTTTTATAAAAATTCGTTTTCCAATTATTTTAATATTTATTTGTTTAGCGACCATACAGTAAAAAAAATCAATTTTTCTACTTTTTTTTTAAATGCGAGTTTTCATTATTTTTTATGCAATTTTTAAAGATTCAGTGCATGGACAGCTATATTTCTGTAACTATTATAAAAAAAATATTTATAACTGGTTAATTTAACAAGTATTATTTTTTATTGGTAATTGTTTAAATTTTTTCAAATTTTATAAAAATTCGTTTTCCAATTATTTTAATATTTATCTGTTTAGCGACCATACAGTAAAAAAAATCATTTTTTCTACTTTTTTTTTCAAATTCGAGTTTTCATTATTTTTTATGCCATTTTTAAAGATTTAGTTCATGGGCAGCTATATTTCTGTAACTATTATAAAAAAAATATTTATAACTTGTTAATTCAACAAGTATTATTTTTTATTGGTAATTGTTTAAAGTTTTTTAAGTTTTATAAAAATTCGTTTTTCAATTATTTTAATATTTATTTGTTTAGCGACCATACAGTAAAAAAAATCATTTTTTCTACTTTTTTTTTCAAATTCGAGTTTTCATTATTTTTTATGCAATTTTTAAAGATTTAGTTCATGGGCAGCTATATTTCTGTAACTATTATAAAAAAATATTTATAACTTGTTAATTTAACAAGTATTATTTTTTATTGGTAATTGTTTAAATTTGTTTAAGTTTTATAAAAATTCGTTTTCCAATTATTTTAATATTTATTTGTTTAGCGATCTTACAGTAAAAAAAATCAATTTTTCTACTTTTTTTTTGAAATTCGAGTTTTCATTATTTTTTATGCAATTTTTAAAGATTTAGTGCATGGGCAGCTATATTTCCGTAACTATTATAAAAAAATATTTATAACTTGTTAATTTAACAAGTATTATTTTTTATTGGTAATTGTTTAAATTTTTTTAAGTTTTATAAAAATTCGTTTTTCAATTATTTTAATATTTATTAATGTTCAGCGACCATAAAGTTTTATTACAAATTTAACACTAGTTTTTTTTTTAATTTTTAATATTAAAATGTATCTAAAAAAAAATGTATTTAAGAAGATAAAAATTATTTAAAAATTAAAATAGAAACTAGCGGAATTCGAAAACCAGATTAAAATAAAATTTGTAGGAAATTTTAAGTTTTTTAAATTTTTATTTCTTTTAATATTTCATAAAAATCTATAATTTTGGCTCAAAATGAATGGCAACAATGTATTTTTTCACTCGAATTTGAAAAAAGCGATAATGTCGTTTTTCTTTACTCGAATTTGGAAAAAAGCAGCAACGCATTTTCTATTGGATTTGAAAAACCAACAATGTATTTTTTCCAGAAAAATATAAATTATTCTACATTAATTATCCAGGGTCATACCATATGAATTTAAATCAATGCTATAAATTACTAAAGGTTTTATTATAGCAAATAAAACTTTACTTTTATTATCCCCATCAACCATCAACACTTATAAGTCACGACACGACAGAAATGCACTCAGCACTGAATTAGACGAGGTGAACTCTATTTCAGTTTCCGACTATTCCCTTTCTACATATTTGCCCCTGGGTCATTATAATTTTCAAATGCAAATTATGTTACATTGGAACCTTAATTCAATCCTTGTTACTTTCAAAATTACTGCATATATATTAGAAACAGTATCAACGAGATGTTTTCGACCATTTTTATTATTTTCCCATATCAATATAAAAATGGTGTAAAAATGCATTTAATTCAAATCTCACCTTGAAACACAATAGTGCAATATTGAGTAAAAAGGATGTAAAACGATGAGCACATTGCCACCTTAAATTTCTTACAACTTATAAGTATTTAACACTTTGGAGATGTGCCTTCTTTCGGTTCCAGTTAGTACTGGCGCATTTTACATATGTAGAATCTTTTCCCCAAGTACTAAGTGACAAAGTGTCCCATTGGTAGATGGCGTTAGCTATATATCATCCTTTTACATCCTTTTTTATTCGATATTGCACTATTGTGTTTTGAGGTAAGATTTGAATTCTATGCATCTGGGCACCCTTAAAGGATGAAATAGATGTCCAGTATACATCCTGGATAATTAGGAATTAAATTCTTACAACTTACAAGTATTTATAACAATGTCAAAATGTATATAATTTAGAATAAATAAAATGCTTATTGTTTTTTTTTATTGGTATATAAACATAAAAAAGTATAAATAAATAATTATGTATGATTTTTGAAAACTGTGCATCCGGCCATTTAGCAGACAGCTGTTTCGTCCCTTAAATTTTCATTTCTACTAGTCGTTATAGTCACTTTGAGACCATTGGGCCATCATGCGGTTGCTTTTTAGTACCGACTGCTTACTTCAATGGGGGATAGTATAGATGGCGTTTTTTTTAATTTGCTGTCTATTCCCTTTCATTATAAAACAAGTGAAAAACGGCAATATTTTTGCCGTAATTTCGAGTTTTCGAAAATTCAAATTTACGAAAATAAATTTCTATGTAGGTATATACCTAAAATACTACAGTATATATGGTATAAATAGCGAGAAAGTAAAAAATAAGTCAAAGATTAATATAATTTTTGAGGTATAAACAAAAACATGACAAAGAAAGCAAAAATGGTAAAATAAGGAACAAGAAAGGCAAAAAAAGAAAAATAGGCTTATAAAGGCAAAAAAATGAACAAAAATGGCTAAAAAAAGGGTAAAGAAAACTCAAAAAACTAAAAAAAGGGCAAAAAGTGTCAAAAAAGGTAAAAAAAAAGGCAAAATAGAGGCAAATAAAGGCAAAAAAAGGCTAAAAAAAAGTCCAAAAAAGAAAAAAAGTTTAAAAACGTAAAAAAACAAGTCCAAAAGGGCTAAATAGACTAAAAACGGTAAAGAAACCCAAAATAAAAACAAAAACACGACAAAAAACCAAAAACAAAAAAAAAATGTTTATTAAAGGCAAAAAAAACGAAAAAAAAGTTTATCAAAAGTAAAAAAAACGAACAAAAATGGCTGAAAAGGGAAAAAAAAGAGTAAAAAATGCCCAAAAAAATTAAAAAAACAAAAAAAGGACAAAAAGTTGTAAAAGTGTCAAAAATGGTGAAAAAAACGCAAAATAGTGGCAAATAAAGTCGAAAAGATCAAAAAAGTCTAAAAAAGAAAAGAGTTTAAAAAAAGCAAAAAAAAGTCTAAAATTTGGTAAATAGATCAACAAAGGTAAAAAAAATCCAAAATAAAAACAAAACCACGACAAAGAGAGCAAAATAGGTAAAAGATGGAACAAAAATGCAAAAAAAATGCTTAACAAAGGCAAAAAAAATAACAAAACGGAAAAACAATGAACAAAAATGACTAAAAAATGAAAAAAGGGTAAAAAAAGACCAAAAAATAAAAAAAAGGCAATATTTTTGCCATAATTTCGAGTTTTCTGTATATATTATATATTATAGTATATATTGTATAAGTAGCGGGAAAGTAAAAATAGATCAAAGATTTATGTCATTTTTGGGGTTTTTAACAATGCGGAATGGATTGCCGTTGTCCGTTTATCTCTATCTCTTATCGTTCCCGAGCTGAATCAGGCTAACAGACGGACGGACGGAAAAAACCGTCTTATGAGAGTTTTTTTTTTCTTCGAAAACTCTAAAAGTATAAGTCGCTGTATTCAAAATATAAACCGGCGATTCATTTTCGATGAGAAAAAGGGGTGAAATTTTATAAAAAATAGTATTAATAATGGAAATATACAGTGCGACTCAAAAAGTCTGCACCATATGGGAAAAATTTTTATTATTCATTTGACAGAAAATTTGATTCTTGATAAAAGTTGGTACATTGTGTAAAACTGCTATTTCAGGCATCAAATTTTTAAATGGTATACAGGGGCGGGCCAAAAATAGGAATTTTGGTCAAGAGAAAAGTACCCTTATTTTTGACAATATCAAAAAAATTTATTTAAGAAAATTGTTAAGAATTAAAAATTACACTCAGATTTAAAATCACAGCCTTCTAAATCCATTTTTTTATGTTTTTAGCCTAGCTCAAAATAATATCATCTCGGATGCACTTTAGGGGCCCTCCTTCAATCACTTTAATACATTTTGGTTAAAAAAATTTAGTTTTTTTCGTTATTTTCACACCATTCTCGGCCTTTTTTTTTAAATTTCCATGATTTTTTGTTTTTTCTTGGTGCAAAGTTGAAATTTCACCCTATATACGTGTACATGAAAACTAACATTATGATTTAATCGACGAAAATGGGTAAAAAAATGATACCCAAACTTTTTTAGTACCAAAATGTAATTAATTAACTAAACAAAATGAAGCTTTTAAAATAAAATAAAAATACAAAATAATGGTTATTAATTTTAAAGGTGTAAAATCAAACCTAAACTAAACAAGATTCAGCTTTTTAAAATTAAAATAAAAACAAAGAATATAATAATTACAAAAATAAAGGTACTTTACGCTTGGTCGAAATTCCTATTTTTTGAACGCCCCTGTATATCATGTAGAAATTTGAAAGTTTGATGCTTGAAATAGCAAATTTTCTGTCAAATGAATAATAAAAATTTTTCCCATATGGTGCAGACTTTTTGAGTTAACAACTTATGGTTAACATAAAAATTGATAAATTCAACCATCTCTGACTAAAAAATCTTATTCCAATCACTTATCAGTTCCTTGAAATTTTAATAAAAGCTTTTTATTTTTAGATTTTGATTAAATTGATATTACAGATATATTATATAATATGTAATCATTAATTCAAAGCGTAGATTTTAATCTTTTTGTATCACCCTGCCAATAATGTTGGCGCGAATTCTTCTCATCTTTTCTTTATATACGTTTTTTCCCTCAGAGTAACTTTTTGATAAAAATATTGTTTGAAAGAAATTTTTGTTGGTTTAAAATAAATTTTCGTGTTCGTAACTGTTTACATTTACTTTCCATGCCACTTAGTAGTAGAATAATCTTTTAATAACAAGTTTTGTTTAATGATATACTTTATTTTTTCAGTGTCAAAAATTCTTCAACGTACTTGAAAATTTTCACGTAATTTAATTTTTTTTGATAAAACATATTATTTGAGGGACTGATGGCTGTAATCCGACTCGGCAATAAAAAAACCCTGCTCATCGTTCATAGAAAGAACAGTTATATATGAGATAAATTTTTCACATGTATGCTTGCTTCATTTATTTTACAACACAACTCATTAAACTTAAAAAAATTTTCATTGCTGAAATATTGTCGTTTAAAAATAATTTTTTTTATTGAGCTAAAGCACGTATTTATGAATATGGATAAGAGGACCAAAACCGCGTAGCCACTTCTGCTTTTCGAAATAAAATCATTTTAATAAAAAATTTCAACGTCAAATTAACTAGGAAAATATAATCGCATCGCAGATTTATATCTTTCGAACGGTAGAAAGTATCAACGGTAAAATTAATTTTAAAAACAGATAGAATAAATTTTAACTTTGACCTGATTGTAGCGATTTATGTTTTCATTCATAAAGATGCAATATTATTACAACATATCAAGTAGTACTCAAAAAACAAAAGCAAATCGTTTTTATATTAAATTAATAACAAGGCAAAATGTTATCTAAAAAGTGTTATTCTAGTTATATAAGCCGTACTGGGATTTCTGTTGTAGAAAATGTTGAAAAACATTCTAGAAATTTGCAAATAATAAGAGAAATAATCCATATATTAATACGCAAAAGGAGGAGTGTGAGTTTTTGCATTGTTAAAGTTTATATATAGGAGCAGTGCAATAAGTTAAAATTAATATATAATATGTGTTACAAATAAATTAAATAAAATATATAACATTCATTATTTATATTAAAAATTAGATTATTTTTGTGTCTCGGTAATTTAGCCGAGCGTGGGTTCGAATCCTAATGTTATCATTTTTTTTTGTAATTTTTTAGAATCATACGTTTTCAGTTTTTTATTGGAATTTTTTTTTCTAAAAAGGTATAAATTTTTTTTCGTGTAAAAATGCGAAAATAGGAAAAAAGGTAGGGAAAAATAGGAAAAATATTTTCACTGTAAAAATGGGAAAATAAGAACGAAGAGAAAAATATTAAATTGCGAAAATAGGGAGAAATATGAAAAAGCTAGAGAAAAATAAAAAATAAATAGGATAAACGTTTTTCATGAAAAAATAATAATAAATAAGTAAAAATAGAGAAGGATAGTAAAAAATATTTTCCCTGGAAAATGGGAAATATTAAAAAAGAAGGGAAAATAGGAAAAATGTTTTCTTTCAAAAAATGCGAAAATAAAAAAAAATGAGAAAATATAGGAAAATAATAGAAAGCAAATATGAAAAACAAAATAATAAGAGAAAATAAAGAAAATGCTGAAAGTTAGGAAGAAATAGAGGAAAATGACAAAAAGTACGAAAAATAAGATAAAATAATAAAAAAAAATTAAAACAAAATAATGAACAATAGAGAAAAATAATAAAGAAAGGGAAAAAATAGGAAAAAAATAGGAAAAAAAATAGGAAAAAATAAGAAAAAAATTGGAAAAAAATAGGAAAAAATAGAAAAAGAAATAAGAAAAATGTTTTCCCTCTAAAAATGCTAAAATAGGAACGAACAAAAAAAAGGAAATCTCGAAAATAGGGAGAAATATGAAAAGCTAGAGAAAAATAAGAAATAAATATGATAAACGGTTTCCATGAAAAAATGAGAAAATAATAATAAATAAGAAAAATAGAAAAAAAATTTTTCCCTGGAAAATGGTGGGAAATAGGAAAAAATAAGGCAAAATAGGGAAAATGTTTTTCCTCGGAAAATACGAAAATAGGAAAAAGTAGGAAAATATAGAAAAAAATATGAAAAAAATATGAAAAAAATATGAAGAACAGAAAATAATAGGAGATAAAAATAGGGGAAAATGAAAAAAAATACGAAAAATAAGAAAAAATAAAAAAAATAAAACAAAATAAAGCAGAAAAAAAACAATAAAAAAAGAGCAAAAATAAGTAAGGAAAAATAGGAAAAAATAGTAAATAATAGGAAAAAATAGAAAAAACCAGGAAAAATATTTTCCCTGTAAAAATTTTAAAATAGGAACCAACAGAGGAAAATAGAAAATCGCACCAAATATGAAAAAACTAGAGAAAAATAAGAAATAAATATAATAAAGGTTTTCCATGAAAAAATGAGAAAATAATAATAAATAAAGAAAAATAGAGAAGAATAATAAAAAATATTATCCCTGGAAAATGAGAAATAGGCAAAATAGGGAAAATGTTTTTCCTCGGAAAATGCGAAAATACGAAAAAATAGGAAAATATAGAAAAAAATATGAAAAAAATATGAAGAACAGAAAATAATAGGAGATAAAAAAATAATAAAGAAAATGATATTTATAAAAAAATAGGAGAAAATGAAAAAATTAAGAAAAAACAATAAAAAAACAAATCAAAATAAAGAAAAATAGAGAAAAACAATAAAAAAACAGGAAAAATAGAAAAAAATATCTAAAAGTAGAAAAAAATTAGAAAAAATAAAAAAATTTAGAAAAAATACAGAAAAATAGGAAAATAACAGAAAAAAGAGGAAAGAATACGATAAATAGAAAATAGGAAAACAAAAAGAAAAAAAATGAAGGAAAATGAGGAAAGTTAGAAAAAATATGAAAAAAATAAAAAAATAATGAAAAATAGGGACAAAATAAGAAAAAAATAGAGAAATTGCGAAAAATAGGAAAAAATGTGAAAATATAGGGAAAAATTGGGAAAATTATAAAAATGGGGCGGGGGAGAGACTTTTTTCGCTCCAGTGCTTTTATTTGGAACAGAACCTTATATTTAAAACCCTTTGATTCAAAAAATTAAAAATGAATTAAGTGCAGGTCCGCATTTGAAAAAATATTGGAATTGGCCAGATTTAAAATATAATACTATCAGACGGCAGGGAACCTGTTTTCAAACAAAAAAATTAAATACAGTTTTTTTTTTGTAGTTCGACATAAAAGCAATAAAGCAAAAAAGAAAGAAATGTGTAATTTTTTTCTCAATTAATATGAAAGCCGTTCCTGATATCTTTTGAGAATAAAGCACCAGTCGATTAGATTTCAAATTGATAAACATTTTTTTCCTTTTGATCTAATTTTATTCACCCTGTATAGGGTATTATTTTGTATTGTTACGTAACTGGGGAAAACTAACAAGTAAAGTCAAAACCGGAAATTAATCGGAGCTTTCGTTCGAGAATTATAGTGTTTATATACAGGTAGATAGACACTCATTCAGTGGTATCCGGATATGATTTTTTCTTGCGTTTAACCGATATTTTTTTGCTTAATCTACATTGGAAAATTTATTTTGCAGAAAATTTCTAAAACATTGACTAGTGGTCGAAATGAGAAAACTTAATTAAAATAAAAAAACGAAACGTGGGAAATTTCCGCAAACACGGGACTTTGCGGTTAGTCTAAAATATATATCATCACGTCAGTTTGGGCGAAGTAGCCGTTGAAGTGGGTTACTTACCTTTTCCCGGGTAGATACAATTTATTATTGCTGGCGCCTTTCTTGAAATATATAAAAACCCTTTGCCCTAATTAACCATTTAAACGACCCTGTAAAAACCAAATTAATTTTCCTTTTGTTTGCGTAAATATCGCATGAAATATGAATTGGAATTTATCGTCCGGATTTTTTGATTTTTTTTTTTTTAATATTTATTGGTCATCTGTTTTTTCTGTTACTTCATATTTTACATATATTTCGAGTATATCATTAACTCAAATTGAACTGTTATAGAGACAAAAATATTGAAAAAGTCACTAAAACATTTATTTGAATTTTGTGTCAATTTAAAAAAAAAACATCAATAAACTTGATTGTAAAAATTCAAAAAAAAAAAATCTGTTGTGTCGCCCCAAAACAATCTAGAGACACAAATACTTTTTCAGATATTTAATGTTAAAGTTTAAAATTTTAACATTTTTTTATTTTTGACAGGTGACATTTGGAAAAATAATTTTGAGTGTTCTGAAAAAAATAAGAAAAATCCTGAAAAAATTAGAAAAAAAATAGGAAAATGAGAAAAATCAAAATTAAACGGATAAAATGAAATAAAATCTCGAACAAACTGAAAAAATGAGAAAGAAAACTGTAAAGATTTGAAACAATTAGAAACAATTGAATATTTTCAGTTTTTGTTCAATTTGAAATAAAAAAAAATGAATAAAAAAATGTGAATTTTTGAAAAAATCATTGAAAATTAGAAAAATAAAAAATAAAACAAAATCCAAATCAACAAAAAATAACACAAGTTAAAAAAATTGAAAAAATAAGAAAATAAAAATAAGAAAATTAGAAGAATCAGAAAAAAAATTAAACAAAATCTTGAACAAATGGGAAAAAATCTGTAAAAAATTGAAACAATCAGAAACAATTGAATCTTTTCAGATTTTGTTCAATTTGAAAATTAAAAAAAAAAATATAAGAATCAAAAAGTGCAAAATTATTAAAAAATCAGTGAAAAGACGAAAAATGAAAAATAAAATAAAATCCGAATCGACAAAAATAACAAAATTTAAAAAATCTGAAAAAATTGAAAAAATAAGAAAATTAGAAGAATCGAAAAAAAATTAAACAAAACCTTGAAAAATGGAAAAAAGATCTGTAAAAATTTGAAACAATCGGAAACAATTAAATCTTTTCAGTTTTTGTTCAATTTGAAAATTAACAAAATAAAATAATCAAAAAGTGAGAAATTTTTTAAAAAAATTGATTGTGTCGCACCAAAACTATCCCGACGAGTATCCACGAATACTTTTTCAGATATTTAATGTTAGTATAAAATTTTGACATTTTTTTATTTTTGACGGGTGATAGTTGGAGAAACAATTTTGATTAGTCTGAATAGAATTTTTCAAGGGCTTTCAAATGACACATTGCAAGTCAAATTCCGTGACATCTGTCATTTTTTGATAGTGACACTTCCGTTTGACAGATGTCGTACAAAAACTAATGGGTTCTTCCGATAAGTAATCTAAACCCATATACCAAATTTCAGCTCAATCGGATTAAACGTGTGGAAGAATACACACAGACAGACAGACTTCCATCTGGAAATGGTCTTAATCATCTCAAGTGACCTCAAAATGAATATTTCCATCTTTATCTCGAAAAATTTTTTTATCTCGTTCACAATACTTTCCCTACTCGGAGGTTAGTCGGGAAAGTGGAGACTAAATTTTAAGAAATTCGAAAAATTTAAATATTTAAAAAATAAATAACAATGTCTAGAAATACAAACATTTCGATAATTTCAAAAATATATCAGAAATTTTGAAAATTTTAAAAATTACGAAAATTCCGAAAATTTAAAAATTTCAACTTGAACAATTTTAAAACGTTTAAGCACTTCAACAATATATCAAATATTTAAAAAAAAATTAAAAAAATTTGAAAATTTCAAAAAAAATACTATTAAAAATACCAAAAATATATTAAAAATTTCAAAAAAATAATCAAAAAGTTATTAACCAAAAATTTAAAAAAATTGTAAAATATATATTATTTAATCACCTCTGTATCTCTTACGATTTTTGATATAGCAATGTAATCCCTTTATATTTTAAACATACTGTATAATAACATTTTTTCATTTAACTATTTTATTATTATTATTAAAACACACTTAATTTTTAATTTTCATTTATTCCAGGTATTACTATGTCTATTATTTCAAAAACAGGGACCAACATTTTTTGTTTATCTTTATTTTATACCCACACAAAAGGTCCTTCAGTTGACATAGATCCTGCGAAAATATCTTCAAGAGAGTATTTTTTTTTTGTATTCTCACCACAAACAATATAACGGAAAAATATTTCCAACTATGCGGGCTTTTAAACTCGTTTGTGGTCGTCTTTTATCTTTTAATTATGAACGCCTTTGTCTGAGTTTTACTTGACTTTTCGAATACTGAATTCTCAGTATTTTAATATATGTACCCCTGGGTACCGTCATGGGACCCTTTCTTGATTATGAAGTTTTTGAGAGAAATAATAAATAAAGTTTTATAATTATTTTTGACACTCTTGAACCATATCAAATTAGTTTCGGTATATTAATTTACTTTTATATGTGTAATAGAAATATTATTTTAAGGAAAATTGGATAAGGGTAGATTCAATTTTTTGCTATATTTAACTCTAAGAAATTGAAAATATATCTATTACTTTAGGTCGCATTCAATTCGATAAATTAAATTTAATTCTAACAATAGGACAATCTGAACAATAAGAAATAGGATATATTGTTCGATATATAGAACATTTTCGGAAAAATATACCATTATTCTCTTAAATTATACTTTAAGGAAGTGCAAAAAAAACTATTTTTGAAAAATTATAACCATACCAAAATTTTTAAAAAATTTTGATAAAAATTCATCAAATATCGAACCATTGTAACTAAAATCATATTTAAAAATTTCATAGATAGAAAATCAGGAAAAAAGAAACTAGATACAAATATATTTTTTTAGCATAAGACAACCAACCACCCGGTATAAATTATTTTCATACCATCAGTATACAGAAAAAAATAGTTTGCATGCAACTCTATAATCTAGGCAAAGGAAAAATAACTATGGTATAAACACATTTTTGCAACCATAAATGTGTCGAAATTAATAACAATATAGTGATCCATAATCAACAAAGGTTCGAAAAAACACGGCGCATCCTTTTTTTTGACACGAGGAAAATTCTTCAGTCGGTAATTCGACCAACAGTCAAGAACCAAAAAAAAAGGAAGATTCTGCCTATCGTAACGGCGCGTGGCAGTTTTTTTGTGAAAAAAAAACAAAAAGTTTCGGTTAGATTCTGTTGGAAGAAGAATTTATTTAAATTTCAAAAAATAAATAAAAAAAAATGTCTAAAAATGCAAAAATTTGAAATTTTGCAATTGTTTTGAAAAATTCAAAGAGTAAAATTGTCAAAATATTCAAAAATTTCTAAAATATATACAAAATTTCAAAAAACATACAATTATTCATATACATTAAAATTTTTTTTAAAAATTTCAAGTATTTTAAACATTTCAAACATGTCAAAAGTTTCAAAAAAATATTTAAAAATTTTTCAAAAATGTATCAAAAAGTTCCAAATATTTGATATGAAATTTTTTTCCGAAAATTTCAAAATGTAAAAATGTCAAAATAAATCAAAAATTTTAATTGCATTTTTTTTCCAAAAATTTTAAAAGTAAAAATGTTAAAATATTCAATCATTTTTAAATATATCCAAAAATTTCAAGAAACATAAAATTTTTCGTCCATTTAGAAATATTAAAAAAAATTCAAGAATTTTAATCCTTTCAAAAATGTCGAACGTTTCAAAAAACATTAAAAAATTATTCGAAAATTTAAAAAATATATAAAAATTTGAAATTTTGAATTTTTTCGAAAATTTCAAAAAATTCAAACAGTAAAAAACTGTTAAATCGCTCAAAAAATTCTGAAATATGTCGACAATATCAAAAAATATAAAATTATTCGTCTATTTAAAAATATTTCAAGTATTTCAAACACTTCGGAAATGTCAAAAGTTTCAAGAAACATTAAAAAGTTATTCAAAAATATATAAAAGATTTCGAATAATTTGAAATTTTGCATTTTTTTTTGAAATTTCAAATATTTCAAAAAGTAAAAAATTTTTAAGAATTTTACACATTTCAAAAATGTCAAAAGATTCAAAAATCATTAAAAAATTATTCGACAATTTCAAAACTATGTCAAAAATTTGAAATGCAATTAAAAAAAAAGTTATTGTCAAAATATTCAACAATTTCTAAAATATATCGAAAATTTCAAGAAACATAAAATTATTCGTCTAGATAAATATATTTATAAACATTTCAAAAGTTTCAAATAACGTTAAAAAATTATTGGAAATTTTCAAAAAAGGAAAAAATTTCGAAAAACTTAAAATTTTGCAATTTTTTTCGAAAATTTCAAAAAGTAAAAATTTTTCAAAATTGTTAATTTTTTTGTCTGAAATTTTTCCTCTTTTCACTTTGTTACTTTTTTCTGAAAATACCACCTTTTTTATAAAATTAGCCAATTTTTTTTCAAAGTTACCCCTTATTCTCTCATTTTTATTATATTTTCCTCTTCCTTCAAAATTTCCCCTCTTTTTTCTTAAATTGTGCCACTTTTTGTCTCAAATTTCCCCTCTTTTCTCTCAATTTTTGTCACTTTTTAATGAAATTACCCCGTTTTTTCTAAAATTACCTTATTTTTTTCAAAATTTAAATTCATTTTTGTTATTTTTTCTCAAATTTCCCCTCTTCCTCCAAAATTTCCCCCCTTTTCTTTCAAAATTTTCTAACTTTTTAGTCTTAAATTTCCCCTCTTTTCTTTCAAATTTTGGCACTTTTTTCTTGAAATTACCCCGTTTGCCCCTTATTTTTATAAAACTACCCATTTTTTCTCATTTTTGTCAAATTTCCACTTTTTTTACGAAAAAATAACTTTTTTGGCTAATTATTTTTTTCTTTTCCCCTATCTTTCTCCCTTTACCACTCCATTGGTAATGATAGAAAGGAAGAGTGAGAAAATTGGAAATAAAAAGTTGGAACAAAGATTAACATATAAAAAATTGGGGAAAAAGTTTGAAACTAAAAAATTAGTGAAAAAGTGGAAAGAAATTTTTGACATAAAGAAATAGGAAATTAGTAAAAAAATGTAGGAGAAAAAGTAAAAAAAGTAAGGGATAGGGTGGAATTAAAAATTAGGGAAAAGTGGAAAAAGTCGGAGAAAAATGATAAAAGTAGGGAAAGAAGTGGAAAAAAATTTAAAGGAGAAAAGTGGAACAAAAAAAATAAGTAAAAAATGTATGAGAAAAAGTGGAAAAAACTAGTGGAAAAGATAGAATAAAAAAGTAGAGGAAAGGATAGGAAAAACAAGTGGAGAAAAGTGAAAAATATAGGGGAAGAAAGTGAAACAAAGAAATTAGTAAAAAATGTGTGAGAAAAAGTCTAAAAAAGTAGAGGAAAGGGTGGAATAAAAAATCATGGAAAAAAGTATTGGAAAAATGAAAAAAATAGGGAAAGAAGTGGAAAAAGTTTTGAGGAGAAAATGTGGAACACAAAGAAATTATTAAAAAAGTAGGGGAAAGAGGGTGGGGGAATAATGGGAAACAAATTAGAAACATACAAAAACTAGTGAAAAAACAGGAGAAAAAATGAGTTAGGGAAAAGAAGAAAAATAGTTTGAAACTAAAAATTACTAAATGTAGGGGTAAAAGTGTAAAAAAATATCTAAAACAAAAAAATGGGGGAAAAAAATTGGAAAAAAATGGTACAAAAGTAGAAGAAAAAGGATGGCGGAAAAATTGCAGAAAAAAATTGAAATAAAAAAAAATAGAAAAAAAAATCAGTCATGGATAAAGTGGAAAAAAAAATTGAAATATAAAAAAATTAGTGAAAAAGTGGAAAAAAGTAGGGGAAAAGTGAAAAAAAAAATTTAGAAAGAAGTGTAAAAAAAGTTTTAAGGGGAAAAAGTGGAACAAAAAAAGTTTGTCACAAAGAATGTAGGAGAAAAAGTGGGAAAAAAGTAGTTTAAAGAGTGGAATAAAAAATAGGGGAGGAAACAACTAGGAGAAAGTGAAAAACATTAGGGAACGAAGTGGAGAAAAATTTTAATTGGAAAGGGAAAGTTATATTTTCTTTTTATTCAAATTCACAGGTTATATTTAGATAGTAAGACTTCTTTTAATAAAATAAATATAAATAGTGTTATATTTTCATTTTTTTAAAACAAAGGTTACATTTTGATAGTTAGTAGATTTTGGTAGTTTATTATCGAAATGTTGGTAGAATACGGTTTATTGAAAACGGTAACACTGTCAGTATCCTTGTTTTTATATAGTTAGTAGGTGTCAAAATTTATTTTTTTTTTTATTTTTGATCAGTCATAGTCAAATTCTTTATTCTCATATCTTGTTAGATTATTCAATCC
This sequence comes from Neocrepidodera transversa, assembly GCA_963243735.1. Taxonomy (NCBI): domain Eukaryota; kingdom Metazoa; phylum Arthropoda; class Insecta; order Coleoptera; family Chrysomelidae; genus Neocrepidodera; species Neocrepidodera transversa. The sequence continues at coordinate 2,885,432 of OY725347.1, read as the reverse complement.
CCCCACCCTTCCCTTTAGCTCACCTCCTATACCCAAGGACACATTGAATAATTTCTAAAGGAATCGCTTAGATCCCTGTTAATATACTCTACACCTCCTTTATTATACTTTTTATATCTTAGTTTAGATAACTATGCACTTTTCAGTGTAAGTGAAGATACTTTTATTGATCTAATACACCAAATTATTAGACCATTGATATATGACACCAAAAAGCGCTTACCATAGTATCTATTTTCATTTAAATTTCAACTAAACATCGGTTTTCTAATATCTCTTCATAATAAAATTGAGTAGGTAGCGAGTGTAATTTCAAAATAATTTCCCTGCAGGTTACTTATTATTAATATACACTGTTAAAAATTTCAACCAAACAATTCTGCTCGTCATTATATAATTTATATTAAATAAATAATAAAAAAAATACGAGTTTGTTGTTAATATTATTTTTTTGCGTAAATAAGAGCGAAAATTGAATATTTTTATCATAAAAAAGTATAATTTATATAGTGACATTTTTCCCATTTAACCCTTTATTTGTATGAGAATCGATGAAAACTTTAGATTAGATCTAAATGACACTGCAAATTCCAAAGTGTACTAGATTTGTTATAACTGGTTTTCGAGATGAATCTAAAAAAAAATGGAGGTGGTTTCATTTAAACTAGATAAGTTGTCAACAATTTAACGGGAATTATTTTTAATAGATTATTTTTAACCGATTGGTATTCCAGCAACAAAATCTTATTTTATTTCAAATATGATTAAGAATCGATAAATATTTGGAAAAGTTACTATACCAGTCGGCGTGTTAACTAATAATCGAAGGACCAAACAGCGTTGAAGCTGTCAAATTAATATAAACAAAAATACGTATTGAAGTGAACTGTAAGGGCTATTTTTATACTCATTTATTATATTATAAAAAGTACATTATTTTTAAAACTCCAACAATGATCAAATTCGTAATAATTGTTAAAATTATAAGACTATGATCATGGAAATAAATTAATTGTTCTATTAATGGCGAAGCTTTATCTTGTTAGGTTAAATTTTTTCAGGTTGACATTTCTAAAAGGTTGATAATGACATAAGCTGCGCATGCGCACATTGTATATCACACTGCCACAATTAGGATCTCCTAAAATCATGTGTGGAAACTATTGGGAATTCGGGAAAAATTTTCATACAATAGTTGTAGGAAATTTTATGCTTTACAACTTTGCATTGAAACATTTTTCACTAAAGAGAATAATTTACCTACAATTTAAAAAAAATGGAAAATTGTAAATATGTATTTTTCTCGCCATCTAGCGGCGAAACTATGAGGAATTCGATAAAAAGTTAAATATAAAAGTTAAAGAAAATTTGATGCTTTACAACTTTGTTTCAGAAAATTTTGCACTAATATGCATTGTTTGTCCTCAAAATCAAGAAAAACTAGAGAAAACCTACATGCATATTTTTTACGCGCCCTCTAGTGGCGCAACTGTTCAAAATTCTAGAAAAAGCTTGAGACACAAGTTATAGGGAATTTTATGCTTTAACACTTTGTACTACAATATTTTGCACTAAAGTATATTATTTGTCCTCAAAATCAAGAAAAACTAGAGAAAACATACATGCACATTTTTACGCGCTCTCTAGCGGCGAAACTATTGGAAATTAGAAAAAATGTTATAAATAAAAATGAAAGGAAATTTGGTTCTCTACAACTTTTTATGAGAAAATTTGCCACTAAAGAGCATTGTTTGACCTCAAAATTTGAAAAACTACGGAAAACTTACATAAACATTTTTTGCGCGCCCTCTAGTGGCACAACTATAGAAAATTCCGGAAAAAGTGTAACATAAAAATTGTAGGAAAATTTATCGTCTAAAACTTTGCACTACAACATTTTGCACTAAAGTATATTGTTTGTCCTCAAAATCAAGAAAAACTATAGAAAACCTACATGCACATTTTTTACGCGCCCTCTAGTGACTCAAATATTGGAAATTCTGGAAAAAGTTTAAAACAAAAGTTATAGGCAATTTTATGCTCTAAAACGCTGTACTACAACATTTTGCACTAAAGTGTATTGTTTGTTCTTAAAATTTAAAAAAATAAAAAATTGTTACATGTATATTTATTCAATGTCGGTCTTGAGGACCTTCTACCATACCAATTTAAACCAAAAACTAATGGTCGCATTTTAAGCACACACTGACCCTCCATACCAACTTTCAGCTTAATAGGTCAAACGGTTCGGCAGTTATCGTGGAAGATTACACACAGACACATAAACAGACCATATGCTGGAAATGGTTTCAATCTTCTTGGGAGACCTCAAAATGGATATTTCCATCGATATCTCGATTTATTTTTGCTCGTTCACCTTACTTTCCCTTTGATGGGTCCGGGGAATTAAAAAGGGTAAGCTTTATGTTTGTAATTCAGAATATCTATGTTCAGCTATAAATGTATAACTCATTGAAATGTTTATAACGAACTGGTTCCAAAAAATCCGTATTAAACTAATATGGCTACAGCAAGAAAAGGTTTTTTTAACGTTGCAACTGCTCTCTCTGAGAGTTAATAAAACAGTGATAATTTGGCAGGTTATCAATGTGATTGGCTGAAAATTTGTGATATGCTTTTGTGTAACGGTCGTTTTGCAAATATAGAATAAAATATTAAGACAATATTTTTCGTCTCGAATGACAAAGACCGAGAGGGACGAATACAATAAAGACAGATTATTGCAAAAAATGTTGGATGTTTCTAGAAAATTGAATGACGTAGATATGACATGCAGAAAAGTATTAGCCGTTTAGAGAACGTTGTTGCAAAATAAATAGTTTAGATATGGTTTTAAATATTTATTATTATAATGTGATTATAATTTTTTGGTAAAAGTTTCAACATAATTAAAGCGTCTTATATAGTTGAAATATTTCTTCTGAAAGCACCATACCGTATATAACATGATTCTCAAGTTTGTGCTATCACGGCATAACGAATAAAGTAAGGAAGATAACACAGATCCGTGCGAAACTTTAACTCACGTCGCGTCGGAGCTCAGAGTAATTTTCGTATTTTATACGGAGGAAAGTCCTGACTTTTTATAGGCTCTATTTTTCTAAAATATATGTTCTCAGCAATGTCAATAATATTGTATCATTCAGGATATTTTTTGACTTTTTATTACGAACTTGAAATTTCAAATAGGAAATAATTAATCAATTTACCTGCAAAAATTTTATCTATAAATTATTTACGAAAAGTTTGTTTCAGTAGGTAAGAAAATTTCAGACCAAACTTTTAAATATCATTCTTTAAATTTTCGTCTTTTTTTACAGATACAGCACACGTACAATGGGAAAATCCTTTAAGCCGCTCCAAGATAGACCATTTCATGCATATTATAGTACTTCTTTTTACGGTTGGTAATATAATTCTCTAAATGACACAACAGTATTGAGAAATAAAATAATGAAAACTACGAAATATTTTAAAATATTTTAAAAAAAAATACTATAAATAACTCGTTTCATAGGCCGTTTATTGTATTCGTTCTTTATAATTTAAAACTCATACAATAAACACTATGTAACAAAATGCGTTCTTTAATATTATATTAAGTACACTTACAACTCGAATTACGTACTGTATTTTTTCTACTCCGTTAAATAAAACTTGGAGCCAAGTATCTACTTACATTTTATTATTCCTGTAAAAAGTATTGTCTACATTTAGGAACAACATAGTTTATTCAAATTAAATGTCGTAAAAAGTATTGCCTACATTTAGGGGCAACATGCTTTCAATTCAAGCTTTTTTTTGAATAAAAATACATTGTTTTCTTTATTGAATTACAATTATTTAAATAGACTAGAAAACATAGCACATAATAATAATTGGACTGCAATTTGAATAAAGCATGAAATTTAGGTTGTCCTATCAAAACGCACGTGTGCTGTTACGTTTTTTTTTCCTGTGCCACCGTGTATTTTCAGTATTCCTCTGCTCAGTATATTTTAGTTTTATATCCCTACTTAATTTCTCTCTCTCTTCTAGGTATTAATATAAAATGGCTTTCCCTTGTTAACAATTCTTTCTCTTTGTCCTGTTCAGTCAAAACAATTAACATCTATATCGTCTGTGTCGCTTATTGAAAATTTATTCTCTTCCCCTCGTTATATAGGGTAAGTTTTATTTATATTATATTAAATTTTCACTTAGGTCCCCTGTTATCATTATTAATTATCCCGACGCTTTAACTTTTATTTACTGTTATTTTTAATTAATTTTTTATGCCGTTATATTTTTTTTATAATTACTTAAAAGTTCATATCTTATCTTTTATAATAATATAAATTATCTGATGTTTGTGGTGCTCTCAATTACAAAAAGAGAATCTATTTTTAATTTATTTTTACAGATTGTCTTAAAATTTAATTCACTTTGATTATTTTATTAATATTATTCTTGTTTTATATTCTTTTTTTAAAAAAAACACACCATTAAATCTGGTAATTTATAAGATTTTTGTCTTATATTTACTTTATATGAACTTTTACGGTTTTCTGGAAGGACTCCTTTTTTGGTACAAGTTTTTTGGGACCAAACAATTTTTTTTTTTAGAATAAGTTTTTTTTGGGACTACAACTTTTTGGACTGAACAAGTTTTCTTTTTTTCCTCTTTTGGGACTTTACGGCTCTACTGCCGTATCCAAGAAATTTTTAGAACTCGAAGACAAGCCAAAAACCAAGTTAAGTCACATTTCCAGGAAAAAAAAAGAAAAAGTCTTTGAAAGATTTAATTTTTTCGTATAAAATAAAACAAATATAACGTTTAATTTGTGTTGAATTTCCTTAAACCCACAAACAGAAAGAAAGGACGGATTTTGAAATATATCAGAGTTTGTCAATTGTTTCTAAATACATCAAAAAATCAATTAGACTGGCGTCCAAATTTTTTTTGTTTAATATCTGACTTTTTGATATATTTCAAATTCTATTCGTGGAACAAACCCATAATAAAAATAATTGAGCTTAAATCACATTTATTATTATTTATCAACAAATTAAAATAACGTTTCAGAGCGTTATGAGATCTCATAACGTGCAGGTTATTGTTAAATGTCACTTATAAGGAATGTGAACAGTGCGATTTTTGACATTTACTAACATAGGCGTAGAAAAAATGTTTCTTTACACGAAACTCATTCTTTAATATAATTATTTTAAAAAAATCACTAAAATTGTAAAAAGAAGACAATCCTGATTAATCCTGATGTAACTCTCAATTATATATCTTTAAAACTAAAGGTTACTTTTACTTTTAAACATATTATTTTCCAACTATTTAAATTAAAAAATGTTTTTAAAAACCTTTTATAAACAAATATTCATTAATTTTACTAGTAATAAAATTGAAATTAGTACTGAATAAATTCGTCTTCAAAATTTGCCCAGGAACTATTTAAGAGCTATCTATCTACGATATAAAAGGTAATTTAAAATGTATCTTTGCTTCCAATTTTTAAATTTGCTTTACTAATATGACGAACCAAGCCCCGGTATATTATTTTTATTTTTTAGCAAATTCTAATGGGATTTTGTCTTGCCTTAGTAAGTTTGTTTCTACAACCGATAAGATACACTTGAACCATTTGAAATATCCCAATTTAAATTACAATAGTTAGAATGTTGAAATATTAGAAAATAAATCTTTTTACGCTTTAGATAACGTTCATGAGACCGAAAAGAAAATATGGACCACACAAGATAATGACGTAAAATATTTACGTTATAACTCTGCATAAAAAGGGGGTTCGCAGTTCAGAGAAAGATCAGTCAAAAATCAAATTTCAAACTACCAGATCCTGTATCCATCCAGCGTTTTACTTCTTTAAAACCCATTCCATTCTCATAAAGTAAACTATGAACATCATCAGCAGAAGTTATAATATTTGACGTTCATTCAGCGTCGCTACGCTATTCGTCCCGACGCTAAATATTTCGGCGTCTACTCATTATTACATTTCTCATCGTAAACGACAATTTCTTCACTTCGTTTGAATTTATTTGGTCTTCGTAAAAATAAATCAGAATAAGTATTTTCATATTTTATTTCGACAACTTCTTATAGTCCCTGGTTTAAAGGTTAAGGCTGTTCTACCGTTTTTTGGTTATATCAAAGTTGAGAGGTACCTCATCCATTTCATAAAATAACTCTGCACGTTATCTCTCCTTGTTGCCTGTAACGACGATTGTACGTGATAGTAATTCCCTCTTCTTTTTTCGCAAAGTGCAAATCTTTCTCTCTCGGTATTTATGTACCCTTAAGATACCTTTTGCTTGAGACATAATGCGATTTTCTCTTATACGATAATTTTCCTTTTCCCATTTAGGGAGGGGCGTGACATTTAGGGAGGGACAAGCATTTCAAGAAAACAATTAGGGTGGTTTATTATTAATTAAATTATTGAAAGGATTTTTCAAATTATGGTAGAATGAAAAACAACAATTTTATTGGGTTAATAAGGATATAATCCGGGTTGAAGTGATCATCGTTCCAAGAAGGATATAAATTAAAATTAACATTATCCGTTTTGAGGAATATTTTGAAAATTGTCCATAGTCTTCGACTCGAGTAATTAGCAAAATATTTATGAGCTCAGACATAAATTAGACTCTCATGAAATTTATATATTATATATAATAAAAATGATATTCGTATAGGTATCATTCAAATTATATTTATTTTTCATTAAAAAAATGTCTAATAAAAATAGTCCTTTTGCTAACAACTACACGATTTTTCTTTAATAAATAATTCCACAACACGTAAAAGATAATAGAAATAAACAATAGTAAACTTTTAGAATCCAAAGGGCGAGTTAGACCCTGACCGAATCACTATATATTTGCCCATCCAAGTAGCTCGTGGCTGTAGGTAGAAGAGAAAGAGCGAGCGATTTTCACGAGTTTCAAATAAAAATATTTTTGGAAAACGCTTGCCCACAAAACTCCATTCATTTTTGATTTTAGCAAAAACTTGTAAATAAAAAAAAAATTAGCTACAATCCAAAATTTTATATCTACAAATTGATAAAATTTATTATTAATTTTTAATTTTTATTTAAAAAACTAAAATGTAAAAAAAAATTTAAAAACTAGAGATTGTTAGGGTTTTTATTTTGAATTACTCAGCAAAAAATGAAATGTTACCGATGATAAATAACTAAGATATAAGAGAAGAGGTAAAATAGTGTACCGCGAAAACAGCCTTAAATACGTATCTAGCTAATTGTACCATCCTAAATAACAACTTTTATCATATATTTTTCCAAAATATATTTTCAGTATGACGCAGAGGCGTCCTGTGTCAATCGCATTATATTTTTCTAATTTATGGTCCAACTAGTAGTCAGTCTGAACTAAGGATTGCATCGCTGATATTGATCCGGTCGCAATCTAGTAGGATTGTCCATACAAAAGATGATATCCCTGATATTCAAACAGCAATAATAAATGATGATATAAAAAAGCAATATTGCCAATAATACAGTTCATATAATCTTATGACATTTACTGTATTTACTTAAAGTTATTAAGGACTTTTTGTAAATATTCGTTGGTAAATGTCCCGGGGTTGGGTATTCGTTAGATGGAGTTTTTATAAGCTCCTATAATTAATACATTCATTACGATGGTGGTTAAGGTTTTTCGGTTGTCCGGTTTTCCCTATACCTTTTATACCAAATGGCGCCATCATTCTTCAGTAATTTTTCTTAATGACTAAATATTTTCTTGAGATTTTTTGTGTTTTGATTTATGTTCACTTGTTACCGAACTGAGGTTATTACAATTATTAATAACAATGCTATTATTATTACTTAACAATACTAGACGATCAGGTATATTTTGTGATAAATTTGAGTACAGAAATTTCTTACCGAATTGGCCATCTGGTTTGTTACTTTGTACCTTTTTCATGAAATGGGGGTGAGAGGTTACACTAATTAAATATATTGAGTGATTTCTAAGTGGAAAAGTTGCAATATTATTTGACATTTTGCTTTTCAAAACCATCTTGAATTTTATATGTTGTATTGTATTGTAAAAAGTGCATTAAGTGTCTCTACATAATTTTCAATAAAGCTTCTTTTTGGATAACCGAAACTAATGTCCAGGCCGATTACAATTCAAGCATAGCTTGATACTGTCTTTAGGATCAAAAGGAAATTTACATCTCGTTTCAGCTGATTGATCCTTACGGATTCCAAACATTTTGTAGTTACTTAACAAAGTTAACAGATTCTAATTTGCTGTTAAATGCCGCAGTTTCAACGTTAATGTCAACAATGACCACAACAACAATCGATTTTCAGAAAAATTGAAATCTTATGATTTTATAAGAAACACACAATACTCACAATATAAGTCAGATTTATTACTTTTATAATATTAAATTGTTGCCACCTTTTTTGTGTTGTTTTTATATTATATGCCTAGGGACGCCACAAGTACTCTTCGGCGCTGTCGTGCGAAATACTGATAGGCGACTTTACCCTATATGTATTGAGCCAAAATTACCACCCAATCTCCCACAGTATTCTTCCAAATGCACACCACTGGATTAGGAATGGAATAGTATATTACATAACGAGTGAGGAAAATGACATTTTTCGCGCGAGTGCGGAACGTAACGAGTGCATGAAATCCACTTTCCCACGAGTTTTGTACACTATTTTTCCTACGACCAACAATATTTTAAGAATAGTCTATTTGGTTTTTCGCTATCACTATCAACTTCCGTTTTTTATGTAAGAAATCCAAATTTAAATTTTTTGTTTATTTGCTATAAAGTAGAATAATTTAAACTTTAAAAATATCTATTATAAAAGTACCTAATTATTCTGTTCAGAATTCACAAAACATAGAAACAGTAATTTCTTTAAAATTTTGACATAAGCCTACTTTATTATATTTCACTTTTATAAAAAAATAACCTTAGCACCAAGCCAATTAAAAAAAACATTTTAAATAATTTTATCTTAATAACTTGTAAAATTTGCAATTTTAAACCTAAAATGAATTTTGAATTACAAACTATTAATAAATTTAAGAATCGGGTAACAAGATGTATGCAACACACAATACCCAAACGTCTTATGTGTTGCGTTTACACTGAAGTTGTTTCATAATTAATATGGACAGTTATAACCTTAAAATAATATTTCAAAACATTTTAGTTATTAGGTGGTCGCAGGAAAATAATAAGCAACTATTAGATCAGTTTTAAAATGGTGAGTAAAATTTATTATGTATGTACATAAGTAGCATATTTCATCCTGTTTTTAATAATTCATTCAAGTGTGCGTTATAATAACACACGGCTGGTATGCGTGTATGTTGATATGAGACACTTTCCAAATATCAAAACAGTGTGCTATTTGTAGTTTTCATAGGTGGTCGTAGGAAACATATTTTTTCATTAAAATATGTCCTTTAACATTTAAAAAAATTGTAAAATATAATATAATAAATTATAAAATGAGGACTTACGAATGCATATATTCAATACGCTCATAAGGCTCACGACATGAAAAAAAAAATTCCAAAAACTTAAATCCGAAAGCAAGTAAAAATTAAACTTTACTAATGTAGAAACTCTTTATTTTAAAATAAAAATACATAAAACGATACATTTATTATCTGACCACATGTCGCCATTCTCTTAACCTTAAAAAACTCAACTCCTCTTCTTCTTTTCCGACTCACAAATGTCAAATGTCAGAATACTACCAACTTAAATTGTGGCGGTAAATTCGAAATTTCTACAATAAAAAATAAATCATGACCATAATCAATAAAATAGTTTCTCTTCTTTCTTCCACGCCCATTTGCTTTCCAAATTTATTAAAAGTTTTTATATCATAAAATTTCACCGCCGGTATTGGTAGATAATTTTGCTTTTGTTTTATGTAAATGCGCCTTTAAGGCATTGGCGCCGTCCGCTATTATATGAAGATCAATCAAATATTTCACCTAAATTCACTATAGTATTTATAAGGATGTTTGTGCCACCTTGTTCCTTTAATGATTCTACTTATTTTTTTGCAATTCTATCTTTGTGGTTCTTCTATTGTTCTATCACACTTTTGATGTTATTTTTTTAAATATTTCATTAACTTGATACACATGTTATAAATAATCTTCTCTGATTCTATTTGTTCAGTAACGATTTTTTTTTTAAAGTTTGTCGAAAAATTAACGAAAAAGCTTATATGAATGTATTAAGATTTTATTATTAAAATATTTTTAAGAGTGTACTATAAAAGTAAATACTGTCATTAGATCAACCAAAATGAGCTTTGAATGGTCGCAATCGAGAGTCTGATTATAATTACGTTGAAAATCAAATCCGAGTCCCACTTTTCGTCATTTCTATTCAAAATTTCAATAATTGTTTAAAAAAAAATAATCTAGAAAGTATATAAAAACATTTCAAATAATATCTTTTAAAAGAAAAACGGCGCAGAAGTGACCTTCGTTATACTCGTGTTGAAATTTATAAATGAATTCGATTTTTTCAATTGCTACTTATATATCTTGTTTATATTTTCTTTCTTTTTCGTGTAGTATAGCAAATTCGTCCTATTCTTACCTCCCTTTTTATTTCTTCTATTCTATTATCAGTGTATACTCTCAACTCTTCAATTTTAATATACTTTTTTGTAAAATTTCCCATTTCTTCAATTTTCTTACAATTTTCATCCAATTTTTTATTATTTTCTTCCAATTTGTTATCCATTTTCTTACTGATTTGTTTTTCCATTTCTTGCATTTCTTTCTCGAAATTTTTACTATTTAATTCTTCTTTCTAATTTTCCGACTTTCTTACCATCTCTTAGATCTATTTTGTTTTAATTTACATTAACACTTCACTTGTATCAATAATAATTAACTTTTCTTTGAATAGTATTTGTCCACTCCGTATATTTTTAGTTATGTCACAAATGTCACTATTTATGAAATTTATTATGTCGTCTCTTTGTATTTGTTAAATTATATTATAAAAATTTATTATTTAAAAAAATCTTAACAATAGTTATTCTTGATGTCGTTATTTCCAGCCAAAAAAAACGACTTAGTTAATTATAACATCAAAAAACTTGCGAAGGACCACGCAATTTTATTTAAAAATGAAGATACAACTGATTGTAATTGTAAAGAGCTTTTATGTGCTCATTTATTGGTAATTAAACATTTATTAAGTTTACTAGACGTGTTTAATTTAGAGATCACTGCACCCTTTTATTCGTATTAGAAAAAATATATAACACTAATCCAGCATTTACTCCATACACATCATTTAGACAAGAATTTTGTATTGTAAAATAGGAAAATAGACGCATTCTAAGATTCTTGATGTTTTTAAACAAATTCCTAATGGTTTAATTGATTGGCCTTATTTACTTACATATATGTTCCATTAGAAGTGTTTCGCCCTCGCCAGGCCCTATTTCAAGTTTATAACAATGTTAAACCTACAGAAAATTTCAAAAATGGTAAATTTGGCTAGCCCATAATGCATTTTAAATCAATTTGTACGGAGATGGTTAAAAATATTTAAATACAGAATGGTATAGAAGATATTTTCTAATTAATGTTCTAAATACGTTTCAAATATTAAATAATTATTTTTTAAAAATGGAACTAGGTATAAATAAACAGCGCTCGTAGTGGTCAAAATTTCGTGAAGTCATGCTATTGTCATCAATAAACATGTCAAAATTAAATATAAAAATGGTTCATCAAAGTTGTTGTGTTGTTAATTGCAAAAATACAGGAAGAAATAGCAAGTGCAAATTTTACACATTTTCAAGAGCTAATTGGAAATTAGAGAAAAGAAAGAACTGGGTAAATGCAGTTAGGAGAAAAAGTAAGTAATGTATAACCTACTTCTGTAGTATGATTACTCAGACGAATGTGTGTTTTATTCTACAATTATTCGATGTGATTAAATAACTTTTGCCACTATGTCTCAATTCTGTCACATCTCTAACGTGACCAGCCGCGACAAGTTGCTTCCCTTTGTCCATCGTTTGGGGTTGAAATTATATTTGATGAGTAATTGACTGAAATTCGATTTGATTGAATAATTAAATTCATCGTCTATTAAAAAAAAGTACGATAAATTATTGTGACTGAATTTTTATTATTCTAGCTGTCATGTATTATTTGTTAGGATGTCACTGATTAACCTAACCTAAGAATCATATTTTTTAATATTTATTTACATGTTTTATACTTAATTTGTTCATCACAACACGTTTTACTGAATTTTTTCTTTCAAGAATATAATCACATTTTTTATTTATATGCTTATAAATTCTAATGAGATTTTTTTATAACGAATTTTATTTTTTCATACAAAACTTACACAATTGTCGAGCATGATTTTATGCAACCACCGGATGGCGTTTTCGTCGCGCTCCCTGCCAATAGTATCATCTTCTTTGTTTTTATATAATTTTATTCAAGTTGTAAAGTACCTTTTTTTTTCTTTAAACAGGAACATGTAAAAGACTAAAAGCCTGTTTGTTTCTTACAATAAATAAATTAAAAAAAAATAAATAATTTTAACACAAATTATTAAAAGGAATAACTTTTGCACAATTTATTTTTTATAAACCTTATATCAATACTGGCGCATTTATTTATTTTTTCATTAGAGTATTAGAACTTTTTTAACGGTCTTTCGTTCTAGAAAAACCGTTGAATGTCTCACAATATGATAACTTAATTTGATTGAATAACCAAAAGTGATACTACATATTCGCGATTCGTAATATGCACAGTTTTCGATATAATATTTGTTGCACCATAAAAAATTGAGAGAAAGAAAAGGGAAATGTGTGAATAAGGATTACAATCTATGTCACTGTTGATAAATATTTTTGAGATTATCTCAAAGGAAAATTTTACAGCAATGATTGAAGAGCTAGAGGTCAATATCAGAATGTGATGAAAAATGCTTTGTGAAATCGAAAATGGCAAAAATAAATTTTACAACTATATTCTGTTTAATAACAAGGAGGAGCGATTTGAATTTAAGTTGACAATTATGTAGACTCCTGATTAGTCAATTTTCACACAGCAAATTTTAGCATTGACATCAGCTGATAATTGACATTAATAGTCCTGTAACATGGTATCCTCTTTGGTAATGTGAAATTTACTGCCTTTGTCTAGGACCAATAAAAAATCGACTTAATTAATGTTCGTAACATGTTGTCTTCTTTGGTAATGTGAGTAGTTAGAGCTAAGTATGTTCTGGACCGGAAGTATGTCCCCCATGATTAAGGCCCCATCTGTCAATCTGTGACATATCACAATGTCAAATATAGCACCGTTTTCCGCTTTTAAATCGGACCAATAATAACGGAGATATTAACTAATGCCCTTTTGGTAACTTATTTTACGCTCGGACTAGGGATTTCGTTATCATCGTAACGCATCTCTGCATCAACGTGATGATAGGTGTGACGTCATAGCGCATCAACACGTATAAGATAGGGAGGTGGGGTATTACGTCATTTGGTGGCGTTCAATGAACTATGAAGTTGACCACGAGTTACACCACACGTGGAGAGAAAAATTTTTTTTTTTCAGGTTATGTCAAAGATTGACAGATGGGGAGGGAGCCTTAATCATAGATGAAAGGATCTGAAGTTGGTCACGGATTACACCACGTGGAAAGAAGAATTTTTTAGGTTATGTCAAAGATTGATAGATGGGGGGCGGGGCTTATGTCAAAGATTGACAGAGGGGGGCCTTAATCATGGGTGGGGCGCTTTAATACGGAGCACCTTGTTGCGCAGCAATATTTGAATTTCCCGCCATTTTAAACACTTTCACAGCTCACTTCCGGTCCGGAACATAGTTAGCCCTTACTACTCAAGACTATTCCGGATTTCGGAACACGCCCTTTATAATATAAAATCTAGTAACTTTTAGTGGTGTGAGTAAGGCGTATTGAATTACTCCTCCTGGTTATTAAATAGAGTATAGTGTAAATTAAATTTAAAGTTATATATTTTATTTCTTAAAAAGAAACTATTAAATTTATTTTTAAATAAACAGGTTATGAATTATTTAAGCCAATACCTGGACTAATGCGCTATCCAGTATCAGAAGGTAAAATTTTTCCATTTTAGAAAATTAAATTAAAATGTCTGCTAAATAAAAATATATTATTAAGAGAGTTTAATATTTATCAAAGCAAGATTAGCTAAAGAAAATATGATTCGTTAGCTTATAATGTTATTAAAAAGGGAAAACGTTTTCTACTTTCTGTAAAGGGGTTAATTATTTTAATTTTTTACTTTCCCGCTACATACAACGTACATGTACTGTAATATAGAATTTTGCACCATTTGGAAAACTTTTTTATTATCGATTTTTAAGAAAAAAAAAACATTCTTGATAAAACTTTGTACATTATTAAAACATTTAATCAATCCTCGTATAAATTGGTAAAATAAATAAATAAATAAATAAAACTTGGTCGTATGTGGAAATACTAACTAGATGTTTTTATTACCCTTAATTTTATTAACCAATTACGGAGTGCTAAATTAATTTAGGCCAGGATAATTAGATTTGGAGCAAAAATGTGTTCAGAATTTTTATATCGTACTTTCCCCTAATTAAAGTTGCTCAAATGAATTTGCTAAGATGATTGTATAAATCTTTATGAGATTTTTAACTTGATTAGGATTAATTTGGTTTGTTCATTTACGAAAAATTTTGTTTATTTTCTGGCCCTTGTACTATATATACAAGAATGTAAAAATTTGGTGTTTAAAATGGAAGTCCATTATTATAAGGGAAAACGCGCATCCAAATCGATACCCTACGCAATTTCGCAAAAGGAAAATAAATATGTTTCTCGTAAAACAAATTCGCTTTTATCTTTTGATATTGTGGTTTTGATAAACTTCAAAGAAACCCCGAAGGGTTACTTGAAAATTCTCTGATACATAAAATCTTAATGTTAAAAGAATTCTTTGCTAAAATTTCTGAAAAAATTTGCTCCTATTTCCCCTAAAAAACTAATTTTTGGTATAGCCTAAACAAAGATAATATTATCTTACCGGTAGGGTAGCTATTCATTACGAAAACTTAGTCCTCTGTAAATAATAGCTCAAGTTTATCTTTGAATTTACTAAATTTATGGGAATTCCATACTTTTGCACGACTCTATATAAACACGTATGTTTTCTCCGGATGATTATAAGAGCACAATCAGCATGTCCCATGTTTTACGCTTTATCACATCTACTCATTGTGACACAATAATAGAAATATGTCAAGATATCAACAGTGACAAATTATCCTTTCGTTGTCTTGATAAAGATATTTGCTAAAGTTTAGTTTATCGCATAAATTACATTTATAAATATCTATACTATACGTAGTCTAAACTAAAGTAAAATGTGTACTGTAATATACAGGAACATCATAATTTAGAATATATCAAGTACATCATTTTCGTAGTAACAACTTCAAATCGTTAAGCCAATTTTTTTAACAATAGCTTAGCCAGATATAGAGATTATTTGCATTATTGTATAATTATGTGTAATAGCACAAATGTCTCCTTTCTCTCTATGTCGCTATCTCTCTTTGTCGCTATCTATCTATCTATCTCGCTATCTCTACTCTATCTCTCTATCTCGCTATCTTTCTAGCTCTCTGTCTCTCTAAGGTATGAAATGTTTCTTATTTCCATTATTGTATAATGTCTCTCGTTCTCTCTATATCTCTATCTTTCTATCATGTCTCTCTCTATAATTATCCTACTCGCTATCTCTATATACTCGCTATCTGTATATGTCGCTCTCGCTATCTCGCTATCTCGCAATCTCTCTATGTCGCTATCTCTTTATATCGTTATCTCTTTATGTCGCTATCTATCTATCTCGCTATTTCTCTATCTCCTCTCTATCTCTCTATCTCGCTATCTCTCTATGTCACTATCTCTCTATCTCGCTATCTCTCTATCTCCTGTCTATTTCGCTATCTCTCATCTCGCTATTTTTCTAGCCCTCTGTCTCTTTTAGCTACGAAACGTTTCTTTTCAGAATTCCATAAAACTTGGATAGAAAGGCATAAATGATGTCGAGCTGATCTTAAACTTACTATGACACATGACCCGGAGTACCCGGAGTCTCTTTAGTACCTGACGACCGAGCTTTGCTTGTTTTTTTCTTTTTTCCTGTTTTTCATTATTTTTTCTTATTTTTCCCTATTTGTCCGTGTTTATGTGTTTTGTTCAAGTTTTGCCCATTTTTCCATATTTTTGCTATTATTTCACTATTTTTCCCAAATTTCTCTATTTTTCCCGGTTTTCACTATTTTTCCCATATTTTCACTATTTTTCCCCTATTTTTTCTATTTTCCCCATTTTTTTGTCTTTTTTCCTATTTCCCTATTTTAACTATTGGTTCCTGTTTTCTTTATTTTTCCTTATTTTTTTCTATATGTGCCTATTTGGACAAATTTTCCCTATTTTTCCTATTTATTCATATTTTTCCTAATTTTCCCATTTATTCCCATTATTTTTTATTATTTCCTATTTTTGCAAACTTTTTCCTATTTTTTATATTTTTCGTTATTTTCTTTATTTTTTCTGATTTTCCACCATTTCTTCTTATTTTTCCTATTTTTTTCAATTTGTCGTTATTAATCGCTGTTTTACCTTATTTTTTGCTTTCTTTCCCTGATTTTTCAAATTTTATCCTGTTTTTACATATTTTTATATATTTTTTCCCATTTTACTCTAACTTCCTTGTTTTTCCTATTTCCCCCAATTCTTGCCGATTTTTATTATTTTTTACTGTTCTTTCACTATTTTTACTATTTTTCTTATTATCCCTAATTTTTCACTATTTTCTCATGTTTCCTTATTTTTATCGATTTTTCTGTATTTATATCTAATTTCCATATTTTATCCTATTTGTACTTTTTTTTCTCCATTTTCCCTTTTTTCCATATTTTTACCCAATTTTTGCAATTTTTTGGTATTTTTCCTATTTCTTTATATTCTGTTTTTCATTATTGTTTCCTGTTTTTCTATATGTATCTATTATTTTCTATTATTTAATTAATCCTATTTTTCAATATTATTCCCAAATTTCAGTATTTTGCTCAATTTTTGACAATTTTGCCTTATTTGTTCCAATTTTTTCCTGTTTTCCCAATATTTCACTATTTTGAATTATTTTTATTTTTCCCATATTTTCTTTATTTTTTACTATTTTCTCTATTTTTAATACATCTTTCTATTTCTTCCTGTTTACCATTAGTTTTTCTTATTTTATTTATTTTTGCTGATTTTTCCCTACTTGTCCTTATTTGTAGTTTTTTCCCTAGCTTGTCATATTTTTCTCATTTATTTCCCAATTTTCCCTACTGTTTCCGTATTTTGAACTATTTTCACCATTTTTCCCAAACCCGATTTTTCCCTACTTTTTAATATTTCTCACAAATTTTCCTATTTTGCTTAATTTTTCTTAATTTCCCAATTTTGCCCTATTTTTCTCTATATTTTCCCTATTTTTCACTCTGTTTCCCAATTTTCTCTATTTTTCACTATTTGTCCCCATTTGTTCCCAATTTTCCCTTTTGTTTTCTGCTTTTCTGTTTTTTTCATGTTTTCACATTTTTTTTCTATCTTTCCAATTTATCCTTAATTTTTCCCGTTTTTCCGATTTTCTCCCATGTTCACCAGTTTTTTTCCATTTTTTTAAATAAAAAATCAAATGAGAACTAATCTGATAACAGTCTCTATACCTTTATACCGACATGAATAAATGCGACATTTTGGTTGTATACCTTCCGCTCGTGCACGATTACTCGGTTATCTTTCAAAAAAATACAATTTTGTTTTTTTTAGATTAAAGATAAATGTTAACTGTATGCATGTAAAATGTTATTATAATTTTTCAGAACCCGTAAAAGTTAC
The DNA here is from genome assembly GCA_963243735.1 of Neocrepidodera transversa. Taxonomy (NCBI): domain Eukaryota; kingdom Metazoa; phylum Arthropoda; class Insecta; order Coleoptera; family Chrysomelidae; genus Neocrepidodera; species Neocrepidodera transversa. The sequence goes on along the minus strand of OY725347.1, from coordinate 2,867,404 downwards.
CAGGAAATTGTAGTATTTTTATAGTTTTTAAATTGTCGTAGTTTTTTAGTTTTTATTTTTTTTTAAATTTGACTTGCATAGAATCCTAGCTTTATGTTTTGTAATTCCAAGAAAATTTAGAAATACAGTAGAAAATTAAATATGTTGCTATAATCCAGTACGAGCTGGACCCCTAAATCAGTCCAACAAATCAGCGGACGGTAGAGCCTTAAAATCAAAATTTTGCAAAATTCTTTCGTACGTTGATAGGTCGGCACGAAGTAAATAGAAATAGAAAATATTGTGATATTTTTTACATTCAGCAACGGATTTGAACTGTATTATAACTACATTTTAAATGTCTCCTTTGTATGTCCGTAAATTCATCTTCATATTTTAAAAATTTTATTTTATACCGATTTATTTGGATCTTCATTTAATTGTGCATTATTACTATTATAATAAAGATGGTGTCATTTCCCTTCTCCCTTCAGGTAAAATGATAATAAAATCATCTCGGTTTAGAGATTTTATTGCGTTAGACTCCTCTCATATTACATTTTATAGATAAAGGTTTTCTAATTTAATTTTCCAACGTATCCTTATATTTTTTCCATTCGTGATTTAATATTTCCAACGAATGACATTTTTTTCATTTTACGTGAAATTTAGAAAATCTTTTTTGAGTTCCTAAAAAAATTATGCCTGTTGATAAGATTAATTCTTTAATTTCAATTTTCAAATAATAATTTTTTTGACCCGTATACGAGGTGCGTCAAAAAATATAAATTTTGCTCAAGAGTAAAGTACGTTTATTTAAAAAAATATAGAAAAATATTACTGCTAAATAAATTAAAAAAATAAAAAGTTTAAATTGTTTATCTGGGCTGTTATGCCATGCGTTATCTTCTGTGGCTTTACTTCCAAACGTTTCGATTGCAGCTGCGGCAACCATCTTCAGCTGAGACTGAAACACCCTTCGCTGTTGATAAGTCGCGAATAGTACTTCGTCCACGCCACTGAAGATGGATGCCGCAGTTATAGTCGAAACGTTTGGAAGTGATATCCAAAGAAGTCCACGGCCGGAAATAACCAAAGCCTACATTCTTACAAAATAAAAAGTTGTTTGCATAAAGGACTATACATATAGTAAGAATGTAGGCTTTGTTTATTTCCGGGCTGTGGTCTTCTTTGGATATCACAACCAAACGTTTCGACCATAACTGCGACATCCATCTTCAATGGCATGAACGAAGTACTATTCGGGCCTAATAACAGCGAAGGAGGTTTCAGTCTCAGTTGAAGATGGTTGCCACAGCTGCAGTCGAAACGTTTTTAAGTAAAGCCACAGAAGACCGCGCATGGCATAACAGCCCAGATAAACAATTTCAACTTTTTAATTTTAAATTTATTTAGCAGTAATATTTTTCTATATTTTTTTAAATAAGCGTATTTTACTCTTGAGCAAAATTTATATTTTTTGACGCAACTCGTATACGGGTAAAAAAATTTATTATTTGATGGTTGTATTTTAGGTTTTGGATAATGCAGAACTTTTTATGAAGAATAACATTTTTTGGTAAAATTAATAATAAAAAAGTTTCTCACATGGTGCGAACTTAAGTAGACACACTGTATATTGTAATGAAATAGTTTATATGAGTTTTTAAATAAGTTAATTATTGATATGTAAGTAGAGAAAAGGAATGGAAGGTTTTATAAATAAATTCGTAATAAATTTGAAAAAGTGAAAGTATCTTAAAATTTGTTAAGATAATAAAATATGTTACTGGCTACGGCTCTGGCATGATTTTTATTATTATTGACTTTTTTTGTTATAATTAATGTCATTTTTTAAATTTTTTAAGATCTTTTCCAACAAGGGGCAACATGTTTCGGCTATTCGATGGCCATCATCAAGCCTATAATACAAAATTGATTATGCTGTGCTTGCTTAACTGCAATTCTGTAAGTAACCTTTTAAACTTTGTCTTACTGTGTTTCTACGTTTTAATTTTGTATTATGGGCCTGATGATGGCCATCGAATAGCCGAAACATGTTGCCCCTTGTTGAAAAAAGATCTTAAATTACATTATTATGGTATGACTCTGAGTTTCATTATTCTTTGAAGTATGGTACAATAAAACTGAAATTTTGGATATAATACATTAAATTTAAGTAATCTAAGTCAGATAGTTAAATAGGGAATATAGTGTTAATTAAAATAAATTCAGGATTGCGATATCAATGAAATCTAGTGGGAAAAGGTTAAAAGTTGGAATTAAAAAAAAATTGAAGGTAGAAAAATAATACATCAAGAGCAACAACAAAAAATATTTTTAAGAAGGTAAAATTTGTTAGGAGAAGAAAAACAGAAATAAAAAAATATCAAGAAGAATGGAATTGGACTGTAAAAATTAAAATTTGGAGTTTTCTGAAAAAGGAAGTTAAAATCAGAAATTCAAATATTTAGAAAATCCTTCCCGAACGATCCTTCCTGGAAAATCCTTCCCGGACAATCCTTCCTGAAAAATCCTTCCTGAAAAATCCTTCACGGACAATTCTTTCAAGAAAATCCATTCTAAATAGTTCTTCCCGTATAATTCTTCCTGAAAAATCCTTCCTCAAAAGTTTTCCACGGACAATTTTTTCTAGAAAATCCCTTCCAGATAATTCATCCTAGAAAATCGTTCCCGGACAATCTTTTCGGACAATTCTTTCAAGAAAATCCTTCCCGGATAATTATTTCAGGAAAATTCTTCTCGGAGAATTATTTTAAGAAAATCCTTCCTAAAAAGTTCTTCGCGGAGAATCTTTCATGAAAAATCCTATCCCGGAAATTCATTCACGAAAATCCTTGCTAAAAAGTTTTTCTCCGACAATCCTTTCTAAATTCCTTCCCGTACAATTTATCCTTAAAAATCCTTCCCGGGCAATACTTCCTGGAAAAGCCTTTCCGGGCAGTTCATCCTGGAAAGACAGACAAAGACAGTTAAGCAGCAGGAAGAGAACAGTATGAAGTATGAAGAAACAGAGTTACCAGAAGATCATAAAAAAAATTTTATTTAATGATTTAATATTTGTAAAATTAATTTGTTATTAGGGTTATTTTTTCTGTCCAAAATTATTAAAATCTTTTTTCAGCTTATTTATTCCTCATATTAATCACTATAGAATTCTTTACATTTATACAAATATTCCAGTTATTAAACCAATTTCCAAAATACCATACCAGGACAACAAATAGAAACAGACTTTATAATAAGAAAATTCTGTTTATTTTCCTTAAGCTACTTAAAATTAATCCGTCCGGACTAGCATTGTTATAATATCTCATTTTAAGGTCTGTTTAATTTCCATTGCATACGAGAATTTTGCGGAACATACCACAAAAGAGAATTAAGGATTCGTATTGCGTAAAATTCGCCTGAGAATGCATATGTCAAATACAATTTTTCCATTTGAAGAACTGTTTAAACACAACGAAATTTGAGATCTACTGCTTCTGAATGATAAGTGGTTTTTTTTACATACATTAAAGTTGAGAAATTTCCAATATTGATTTAATCCGTACTACTTGAAGATCTACAAGACATGAATAAGTAGCTAATTGCAATATCTTGGAACAACGTCACAAATTTATATTTTTTTCATAAACAAAGTGATAAAATCACATATTTTTTTTTTATTAAAATTTAACAAAAATACCGAACTTTAACCTATTTTACGTAAAAAGATAAATTTGAAATTTTTTATGATGTTCTTTCGAGATGCTGGTATAAATTACAATAAAATATAATTTAAATTTGGCGCCAATAATAAGTTTAAATTTCCCGCCATTTAATGACAAGTGACAAGTTATTACTTTCTCTGCGTATAGAGGGCTCAAATTTACACCCCTCTGAGGTATGGCTCTACGGTATCTACGTATCAAGTTTTAAGAGCCCTCTATTGTTGTAAACTAAATTCTAGTTGCATCGCCCCTCTACTTTCTAATTGAAGCAATTTAGGCTTAAAATGCAATAATGATAAAAACGTAATGATTTAGGTCCATCTAACAGGTGGCAGCACTTACCAAACAATTAAATGCATTTATATTAAATCACACTTAAAACTTGACTACTATTAGATTTTCTTTTTTATTTTACCAAATATCTTAAAATATTATAGGGAATTGTGGAAAGGTAAATAATTATTCAAAAAAAAAATTAAAGAGCTAGAAAAAACAATAAGTTAATTAAAAAAAAATGTAGTTCGTAGCCACAATAATTGATTTTTTTCCCCATATTTAAGTGAAAACTACAATAAAATTTGTAACTCGGTAAAAAAGATATTAGGAATTTAGAATTTGTAGAACGCAAATCGTTTCAGTGGAACGAACGGCCGTGAGAGCTCTCACAGACAGACACACTAATAGGATGATTGATTTCAATAACTTACTTCTCTGTTGCTCTGGAGTAAGTTAATATATTTATTTGAGAACTTGATTTTTATGGATCGTTGTGGGGCCGGTTCCCAAATGGCTTGTGTGATACTGGCCAAACTTTTTACATACATGTAGAGAAATATTATACATGATGAGTAGTGGAAAAAGTTCTAAAAATTTGAATTGAAAAAAAGTTTTCCCATGCAAACCACCTTAATTTGTATAGCGGATACCGGAAGGGCCGGTCCGATCCTGCTCAAATTCAATACGGTTCTTCTAGGTAAAGTTAAAACCGGAACTCGATCGAAGTTTTCGTTCAAAAATTATAGTGTTTACATACAAACAGACAGATAGGCAGACAAACAGACAGACATCCAGGCGTCCGGACAGGATTTTTTTGCATTTTCGGACTCAGGCAGCTCGGAAAAGTGAGGGTAAGAAATTTTTTTCGTAATCACGAAACTAATATAAAGCCTTTTTTGGGCCTTAGTACTTCGTTACAAATCGGAAAAAATTACAATTATTTGTTAAAAATAAAAAAAAATTATGAAAATGGGGAACAACAAAAACTATTAAAAAAACAATTAAAAACCGTCTAAAAAATAACTTAAATTAAAAATACCGTAAAAATATTAAAAATTGTAGGTTCGGGGGATCCCCGTTATTAAATAAGTTTCTTAAGTTATTTTTTCACTTTTTAAAATTTTAAAATAAGAAACAAAATCTGAAAACTTTCAAAAGAAATCGAAAAAAAACTGACAAAAATCTAAAAAAATTAAAAGAAATCGAAAGAGATGGAAAGGAATTAAAATTATCGAAAATTATATCAAAGAAATGAATAAAAAAAAAAACAAAAGAAATCGGAAAAAAAATCAACAAAAATCGAAAAAAATAAAAAAAAAATCGACAGGGAAAAAAATCAAAAATATCGACAAATATATAAAAGAAATTAAAAAAAATCAAAAGAAACCGAAAAAGAACGAAAAAATTCAACAAAAATCGAAAAAAATAAAAAAAAACCGAAAGAGATGGAACGGAATTAAAATAAATCGAAAAAAACAAAAATCGAAAGAAATCGAAAAAAAAAACGACAAAATTCGAAAAAAATCAAATGAAATCAAAAGAGAAAGAAAGAAATCAAGAGAAATCGAAAAGGATATGAAAAAATCGACAAAACTCGAAAGAAATCGAAAAAAAATCACAAAAACCGAAAAAAAAACAAAAGTCGTAAAAAAAATAATCGACAAATATCAAAAGAAATCGACAAAATCGGAAGAGATCAAAAGAAATTGAAAAAAAATCGAAAAAAATCGAAAAAAATCAGAAAATAAGAAAAGATTAGAAAAACATATAAGGAATTTGAAAAAATCAAAAGCAATGGAAAAAATTCAAAAGCAAGAGAAAAACATCAGAAAAATCAGGAAAAAATATGAAAAAACCGAAAAATCAAAAAAATATCGGAGGATAGGAAAAAATTAGAAACGAAAGAAATAGAAAAAAAATTGAACAATGAGAAAAAACAATAAAAATAATTAGAAGATTTTGAACAAATCAGAATAAAACACGAAAACAATCAAAAAAATTAGTGAAATACCAGAAAAAATTAGAAGAATCGAAAAAATTAGAAAAAATCATAAAGAACACCGGAACAATTGTGAACAAAAGAAATAAATGAAAAACATAGAAAGAATTGAACAACAAAATCTTAAAAAAAAATCGTAAAAAATCGGAACAAATTAAAGGAATAAGAAAATGTGAGAAAAAAAATAGAAAACAAAAAATAAATAGATAATTAAAAAAAAATATAGAAAAAAAATGAAACACGGAAAAAAAAAGAAGAAAAATTAAAAAGCATAGAAACAAACAGAAAAAAAAACAGAAAAAAACAAAAAATCAGAAAATCAGAAAAATCAGAAAGATTCACTTCCTATAAAATAATTATTAAATTTACAAAATTGGAAAATGAAAGAAAAATAAATAAAAAAAACAGAACAATGAGAAAAAATGAGAATTAGAGAAAATCAAAAAAATACAGAAAAAAACCAGAAAAAAAACAAAACAGAATAATGAGAAAATAGAAAAAAGTGAAAGAAAAATAATAGAAAAATAATGCGGAAAAAACGAAAATAATCAAAAAAAATTGTAAAAAAGCCAAAAAAAAACGAAAAAAAAAATCGTTAAAATCAATCAGTGTTAATAATTTCTAAATTTCCAAAAATTTGAATTGGAAAAATGTTTTCCCATATAAACAGCTTTAATTTGTAATTTGTATGATGGGTTCGGGAAGGGCCGCTCCGATCCTGCTCAAAATCAATATGGAATTCGATCGTAGCTTTCGTTCAAAAGTTACAATGATTACATCCAGACGTCCGTATAGGATTTTTTTGCATTTTCTGAATCGGAAACGTCGAGAAAAGTGATAAAAAGTGGGGGTAAGAAAATTTTTCCTCCATCACGAAATTGATACTGAGGCTTTTGTACTTTAGAACTCTTATTTTTCTCATTGAATCTACCGCTTTGATGGTCATAGTTTATTTGTTTATACAAATCGCTCTCCAACTTTATGTTTTTAAATTTGGTTATATATTTCTTTATTGTACAATTTTCTTTGTATGCTTTAAATAAAAACAATAAATTTTTGAAAGTGTAGAAAATATTGAATTACAACTTACGTTTCCCCAAACACATAAAGGCGCAAATATAGATCTACCAGAGGCGGCTGTCATAAATAAACGTAGATTTAGCAAAGTATATTGCGAATTGAAATTGGCCCTGATAAATGTAAAATCGGGAAAGCATGTCAATCTATTGGAAAAGTACGGTTTTCGGATAGATTGCCTACATTATTTTTCAATAAAATGAATATTCTGTGGAAGCCGCATTTCTGCAAATGAAATTTAATGACGTTTGGTAACAGAGTTTTGATTATTATTGGCTTGATAGCAAATTCAGTGTAGGCAATTAGGTTAGCATAAATGGATGATTATTTACCTAATAGACAAAAAAATAGTAAATTGAACATTGATAATTTGTTTATTACATAAATGAACTCATTGATAATTTCAAAATAAATAGTAAGAAAAAAAACATAAAAAGAACTAGTAATAAGATCCAGTATCAGTAATAAGAATCTATGACTTTCTTTATTTATTAGTAATAGATTTTTAAAAATTGTTACACTCGTCCAGTGTAGAGGAGTTAAGAATTTTTGCTAATGGTTAGATCAAGTTTGGGGTTTGTCGGAGAGTGGGATGTGGAATTGACGAGTGGTTTCATTCAAAATAAATTATATAAAGAAATAGTTACAAAAGCGAGTTTCTCCCTGATATTACTACCTGGTGCTTAGTGGTGCTCAGTGGTAAATTAGATATTTACATAAGATTTAATACAAATATGAATAACCGAATTCTGACCGTTACCAGGTGCCAGTCTTACTAGAATCTTGGTATGGAGATCACAAAAAAAAGGAAAGATCTTACTTGATAGAACCAATTTTAGAATCTAGATGGAAGTTCCAATGGGTAGACCAGTGGTGGAGATACAATCTATCAGTATTGAGGGTGAAAGTAATGCGGTGAACTGATCTTAGATGGATACTTGTAATGATAATATGTATGTCACGCAGACATATTTAAAATATAAAAAAACCCTTTTAATGAACCACAGGTTGGGCGCCATTTGTAATGATATTTTACTTTCAATTAAAAAAAAAATAGTGGATATATAATTTAATGTATCCAATTTGGATACATTAAGGTCAAGAACCCATTGGTAGAGAGTGGTAGGAATATAGAGTGGAATCTGACATCAGAATGCATGTACCTGAGTAACGCGGAGGTGAGGTGGAATTACAATTGAATTTTTTTGGCCCTTCCATGGAAAGAGTCAGTACGGCGATCACCAGGAGGTGGGTGAGGATGCCTTAAAGATCCTATATACGCATTTGCTGCTTCGTAGTTGGCGCACAACTGAAAGTGGTATAACCCGTTAGGAAAGAAGATGCTGTAAGTTGTGGAAGTGGGTCTCTAGGAATCCAGGATCACAAAAATGTCATTTGCTTTATCGCACTTGAACAAAAAAATGAAAAAAATAAGATATGGTAGGAGATTCATACAAAAGTAAATGTGAGCAAAATCGAAGTTACCGAAGGTGGAATGGCCTTTGGACACAAGTAGGAAAATTCACACAAAGTGACTTCAAACGAATTGAAATATTATACTTGTATTAAAGTAGTAAATATTTTCTTTAAAAATGAACGGAAAATCCAGAAAAATCAAGATAGATATTTAACCATGTGTTAAATTTAGCAACCATTTTTAAGAAGAAAAAAAAGTGATAAGATATCCAAAAGTTCAAATTATTGCCTTTACCTTTATAACAATATAGATTCTGAAGATTTAGATATAAGTTGAAATAGAAGAGATTTGAAGATTGTTGACATTTAAAAGGTAAACAATTAAACATACTCCGTTTAATATTATTATTATTATTATTTTTAACTTTTTATAATTTTGTATCATTTCTACAAGTATTATTTTAAAATTATGAAATTTTTCACACATAATGTACTTTTTGATCCCTTTCGGATGTAGAATTTACTTTTTTCATTTGTTTATTTTCGCTAAAACAGAAGGGCAAAAAAATTTAATTTTTGTTTTATTTTTGTTATAATAATTACAATGTTAAATTCGAAGAGACTAAATTATTTTCTAAATTTAGAGTTTTATATTACCTATCGAATGGTGTAAATCCCATTTTAATATCTTTAATATTTTTAAAGTTATTCAATTTTTTTTAAACTTATATGAAATTTCAAAAAAAAATTATGAATTCTACAATTTTTTGAATAAAATTTTGAAAAAAATCACAATTATAGAGTTTTTTTACTACAAATTTAATGGTATTTTTTTAATATTAATATTAACCTTAAAAAAAATAAAACCTATTTTTGAATAATTTTAAAATCAATAAATAATTAATATCTCATTCAATTTTATTCAAAATGGGAAACAGACCTTTTTTTTAGGTTTATGGTTCAAAATGCTTTAATAAAGTTAGTTTAAAAAACTAAAAAAAAATCAAATTTTTTGTCAAAAATTCATGATTGAATTATTTTAACTTTTTTCATTTCTTGTTATAACTTTTACAAATATTATATTAAAATTATGAAATAATTTACACACTTAGTACTTGTTTGTCCTTTTCGGATGTGCTATTTACTTTTTTCATTTATGTTATACTTATTGATAAAACGAAATACAAAAATTAAAGAAAAATTTTTTATTTTGGCTATAATAATTACAATTCTAAATTACAAGAAACTAAAATACATTTTAAATTTAGAGTATTATATTATCTTTCGAATGGTGCAAATCCCAGTTCAATAACTTTAATATTGTAGAAGTTATTCAATTTAGTTTAAAATCATAATATAATTTTAAATGTTTCTTAGCCAATTTTTAAAAAAATTCACAATTTTTGTAATAAAATTTTGAAAAAATTATAATAATAAAATTAATTATTACAAATTTAAAGATATTTTTTTTAAATTTCTAATATTAAAATTTAACTAAAAAATAATAATTTAATAAGGATAAAAATTGCTTAAAAATTAAACTAAAAACCCGCGGCGAAACTATGCGGAACTCGAAAAAAAAGTGAAGACAAAATTTGTAGAAAATTTTATGTTCAATAATTTTGACCTTCTGCAAATTTTCATAAAAATCCATAATTTTGTCTCCAAATCTAAAAAAAAGTCGCAAATGTCTATATACATTATTTTCACGCCCTCTAGCGACGAAACTAAGAGGAATTCAAAAAAACGGTAATGACAAAATGTGTAGAAAATTTTATGTTCTACAACTTTCATATCCTGTAATTTTTTATAAAAATGCATGATTTTGGTAATTTAAAAAAAATATGAAAAAAAATTAATTTTTGATAAATCTGTCAACAATGGCAAACGTTTTTGAAAATTTTAGTCATTTGAAATTAAACTATAACGTATAAAACATATATGTGTAAAACTTTATTGCCATCTTGTTTAGTAATGATGTCATCACTTATAGCAAATGTCACTTCCGGTTGTCAGATTAACTCCAAAATCTATACAGCTCGTCTCCTTGCTACCCTAAATATGTATATAAAATTTCATCTAAATCGGTTTAGCCGTTTAGACGCTATCGTGTTCACACACACACAAACACAGACACACACACAGACAGATATTCTAAAAATGGTATAAATGGATTCAGGTGACCTCAAAACGTAAAGATTCGTTAAAATCTGGGTATGGTCAAAATATCATGATCGCAATACTTTCCTTCTAAAGCACTAAATATTGATTTAAAAATTTGAAAAAATTATGATATAATTTCAACACTTGAACAAAGAAAGTTCCGTTAGAAAAAAATTTAAAATGAATTTTTCAAAAAGCTAGCCTAATGTTAATTAACTATTTTCTTTCATACCTCGGTCTTGGATAATTGTTTAAATAATCACCCTAGAAAAGTTTCTCCCCTTGGAGTATTTTCTATGAGTGTACTCAATAAGATGCCGCCATAAAATTATTTAAAATTTGTTTATAACAAGTTAACAAAAAATAAAAAATTGTAAAATTGTTGTTAAAATTTTTTTTCTCATATAAAAAATTTTTCTGTATTTTTTTTTAAATCCAATAAAAAATACAGAAAATATTTTTTCGCAACTTTATTGCATACAGTTGTTTTTGTAATTTTTAGTAGTATTAGAAAAAAAATATTGTGACACTCAAATATTGTTTATAATAAATTTTGAAGTAAATAAAGAATGAAATTATTAATGAAAAAAAAAATTTTTTTTAAACTGTATTATTATCCATCAATTATAATTTATAAAGACAAAATTATTTCTTAACTAATTATGTAGATAATGAGATAAATGATTTAAAAGCGATCATCAGTAAGTATAACTATTATACTTTTAAAAAATATTAGCTAACTTTTATTTTTATTTTAGGTATAACTTTTTTAATATTTTATATATTAACTATTTGTAAACCCGTTACAAAATGCTTGCACTTAAATTCTACGTGGAACAATAAGGTACGTTTGAGCGTTTACGTTGTTTCGCGGCTGCTCAAAAACAGATTAATTAATTTACTTTGTGGTATATATTGAGTTTGCTCAGCTTATTAAAAACCAATTAGCTTCTGAACTAAATTAAGAAAATTCAAAACCGCTTCGATTAAAATTTATTCAACTTTTAAGGTTACAAAATAATATATTCATCGATGATCTTATAATGGTGTGCGTTTTGTATTAAATGACCTTGTATAACAGCTTTTTAGATAGAAAACAGTATATCATAAAAGGTATCCAATTTTCCTTAATCTGCTATTCCATAGGGCGGTATAGGTGCTTTATTAAAGTTATATAAGTCATAAAATCACTGCTACACAGCTTTACCTTTACCTTTATAGATACCTATTTTAGTTTTAGGACTTTAGATACTTATTACTTAAAAGCAAACGACAAAAAAATTATTACTTGTGTTATTTAACTATTAGAGAAAAATTCGTATTGATTCTTATTCAAAAATAAATCAAAGCTTAGATAGTTTTTATTAAAATCATAATAATATTTTTAAATTTAAATTCAAATCATATTTTCAATAAATATAATTTCTAGAAAGATCGTGAAAATGATTGCGCAATATTTTCTATTTCAATGTTAAGCACTTTTCTCTTTCCCTCTTGTGCGCTGCAATAAATATTATATCGACATTTGTTCATATTACGAAACGTAACCCACATTTTTTTTGTCAGCCAATCAAATTAATGAATAATAAAAAAAACTAAAAAAACTCTGAGTCATACCACAATAATTATAATTAAGTTACCATGTTTCAGCCATTCAATGATAATCAGGCAAAAAATTTGATAAGTAAGTGTAACGTATCTAATTGTACAATGACAATGGTATGAAAAAAGAAAATGTTAAATACACATTGAAAACTTTAACTCAAATACAAACATACCTATTTAAAAAAAATTATGTTACGTTTTTTTTGTCGCATCCTGTATTTTCATTATTTACCAGCTTTTAATTTAAGCCTTGCTTGATATCCCTTCTTAATTTCATCACTTCGCACAGTGACACGAAGCGCCACTGTACCACCCAAATTGACGTACGCCCCTTATGGTTGGGCCGTTTGAGGTAATTTTTTTTTTAAATTTTCGTCATTAAATTCCCTATCGATCCCTCTTTTTTGATTTTAGCTTTGAGTCTTCATTTTCTCGGAATTTGACTCCAAAAATGGATTTGCATGGAAAAAACTAGATTTTTCATACAAAAATGACCCTACGGGATACGAGATTGGGATTTTGGGGAAATGCTCGTCGGGGAAAACCCTACAAGTCTATCTACTTAGAATTCGGGGAAAAATTTTCCGTTGTCCTTAAAATGGCCACAATCATCCAAACATTTCAGTAGAACGATTTCAGATAAGTGAAAATTTTTGGATGATTGTCTTCATTTTAAAGGTATCGGAAAATTTCTCCCCGAATTCTAAGTAAATAGTCTTGTAGGGTTTTTCAAGGCGAGCATTTCCCCATAAAACAGTCCGACAAAATCTAAATCTCGTGTTCCGTAGGGTCATTTTTGTGCGAGAAATATAGTTTGTTCCATGAAAACCTATTTTTGGAGTCAAATTCTGCAAAAATGAAGAACCGAAGAAAAAAACTAGAATGAGGGATCGATAGGGAATTTTATGACGAATATTTAAAAAAAAAATTAATCTAAACGGCCCAACCCTAAGGGGCGTACATCAATTTGTGCGTCGTGTCTCAAGATCTCCCTTTCTTCTTGGTATTACTATAAAATATCTTTCCCATGTTAGCAATTCTCTCTCTTTGCCTCTTCAGTCAAAACAATTGACTTCTATATCATCTGTGTCTCCTGTTATCATTATTAATTATTTCGACACTTTAACTTTTATTTACTGTTATTTTTAATTCCTTTTCAATATTTTTTTGTTATATTTACTTAAAAGTTCATTTCTTATCTTTTATAACAATTTAAATTATCTGATGTTTGTGATGCTCCTTCAATCTCGATTACAAAAAGAGAATCTATTTTTATTTTGTTTTACAGATTGTCTAAAAATTTAATTAACTTTGATTATTTTTATATTTCATATTTTGATCTAAAAATTTATGTATTTCATATTAATATTATTCTTGTTTTATTTTTCTTAAACCAGAAACCACGAAATCTGGTAATTTATAAAATTTTTGTCTTATATTTAATTTATATGAACTTTAAGGGTTTTTTGGATCAAATTTTTTTGGACCAAACGTTTTTTTTTTGGGAACAAGTTTTTTGGACAGAACGTTTTCGTTTTGGAACGAGCAAATTTTTTTTCCTCATTTGAGACCTAACGTCTCTAGTGCCGGATCCAAGAAATTTTTAGAAGAAACTCGAATATAAGCTAAAAACCTTGTTAAGTCACATTTCCAGGAAAAAAAGAAAAACTTTCTGAAAGATTTAATTTTTTCGTATAAAATAAAACAAATATAACGTTTAATTTGAGTTTAATTTTCTTAAACCCACAAAAGAAATATATCATAGTTTTTTGTCAATTGTTTCTAAATACATCAAAAAATCAATTAGACTGGCGTCCAAAATTTTTTTTGTTTAATATTTTATTTAGAATTGAACTTAAATCACATTTATTACGAATTATTAACAAATTAAAATAACGTTACAATTAATTTAAATTTAAAGCCTCTCCATACTCTTATTATCGTATACATAAACATCGTCATTAAAATACTATTTGGCCAAACTAAGTTGAACCGCAATATACGCAGTGACTTTACGGAGATGGCAGCTTATAAACTCAATGTTTGGAATTTATATTGACAACACCGCACTAAATTCTTACGAAGCCAACAGTTTGAATAATCTGGTTAAATGAGCTCCGTGATAGGGTGAATGCGCACCCATGATGCTTCCCCAAAATATTGAAATTACAGCATGTTATAACCTATTTTATTTTATTTATATCATAAGTAACTACTAAAAAAAATTATAAGAGAAAATTATACACCAAAAGAAGATGCCACTTAATAAAACAGAAGTTTTTTAATAACTTTAAATTGAGACAACGTAAAAAATGATTTACAATCTAAAACGTACCAATATGAAAAATTGATGATTATAGAAGAATTCTGAAATTAAAAAAATACTGTACCTTACACTTTGTATTTGTAACTTACCCTATATATAATAATTGTATTTCCATAAATATATAAAGTTTCTATTTCACTTTCGTAACCAAGAACTTCTTGTAATTATGTAAAGTTGCCGACTGAATCCTTTTTATTGTGTGGTTTATTTCAGAGACACGATCATTAGCGAGAAGCATGAATTTATTATCGATCTCATTAGATCCCGCCAAAGTCTATTTAAAAGTTATCCTTATTAGTTAGAAAACTTCTAAAGCTATATATTTTTTTAATCAGCTTGGTACTTAAAATCTCGAACAAATCCTGTTTTTATATAATTTTTATTTTTTTGTGTCACTGTTGATTTTTAATTAGTTAAAAAAAACGTTTTAGTTTCTTTATCAGATCATAATTTTTTCTTCTGATTACCAATATTATAATTAAATTTTTTTTTTTGTAAAAGATCCTTATGTCAAAAAAGTAAATATTAAACTGCCTCCAAAATAGTCAGAAAATTAATTCTACTGTCAATTTTTTTATCTATATCCCCGTAAAAAATTAAATAGGTACCTCAGTTACAACTTTATTAATAATGAAATTTTATGGCAGTAATGTTATATAAGATTATTATAGGTTTTATTTCCCAACTGTTAGTAGAATCCCCATTAACAATAATAAACAATTAAAATTACTTTATAACTATAGTAATGTGGATCTTGAAAACACATTAATTATTCTTAACCAAAAGTTTCTAATCATTTTATTACAGGCTGTAAATTTTCTTGTAGGTCTTCAGAAGTTCTTAATATGGATATTTATAATAATGAATATAATCATATAATAAATGTTTATTCAATAAATAAATATTAAATTGGTCAAATTTTAGAAAGCTCCACGTTGTGAAGCTATTTAAATTGGTCTATTCTGTTGTATTTTAAATGGACCAATTTAAAAAAAAATTATTGTTTTCTCAGGGTAAGTTTAATTAAAAGTTGTATTCAAATAATAATAAAATTAAATGTATTTCTTACTAATTTAATAATAAATTAAACCAATCACAAATTCATTATATAATTTTGATAATAAAAATGTCAAATCTATAATTTTAATTGTTAATAAATTAATAAAAATAATAAGCAAACAGAAAAAGAAGAAATTAATAAGAAGGTAAAAGAAATGGAAGAAAAAGTAAAAAATCTACAAGCAGAATATGTAAAAGAATTAAAAAAAATTCAAGAAAAATAATTTTGAGGGACATCCTAATGTATTTATCAAGATAATTTAAAATAAGGTAAAATATGTGAAAATTAATGAGGATTTGAAGAATTTTTTCCATAACTTTATTGTTCCATAAAAATAATTTTTTTTATTAGGTGAAAGTCTCAAAAGAAAGTGGATTTAAGATTTATATTTGCGATTGGTCTGTTTTTTTTTGTAATGTTTATTATTTTTTTTCGACGGAACTCAACCCAAAATTTGAGAGTGTGTAAATAACATAACAAATATCGCTGACCAATGTGGGGCGCAAAATCATCTGGGCATAAATTCTTCTGAGAGTGAATCTTCCAAATTTGAATTCATATAAAAAAAATATCTTGTTATAATTTCATATTCCAAAATTCTGATCTATATTATAATTTTATTTTATTCCATAAATTATTCTTCTTTATTATATTTTTCTTTTATTTCTTCTAGTCCACTTATAACATTCAATATTTCCTTCAACCTGCTTAATAATTTACCTTCATCCCTTCCATCTTTATATGTCCATTTTCACCAAACACAAAAATTCTTTAAATTTTTATTTCTCTTTATTAATTTCTAACATTTTCTCTTTTAATACACGTTTTAAATATTCTCGTTAAAAAAATCCTTTTGTTTCATTTTTTTTTGTGTTGCCCTGTATTTTCATTATTCTTCTGCTCAGTATATTTTAATTTCAAACTCGCTTGATATCAATTCTCAAGATCTCCGTCTCTTCTTGGTATTACTATAAAATGTCTTTCCCATGTTAACAATTCTCTGTCTTTGCTTCTTCAGTCAAAACAATTGACTTCTATATCGTTTGTGTCGCTTATTAAAATTTCTTTTCTTCTCCTCGTTATATAGAGTAAGTTTTATTTATATTATATTATATTATATTTTCAATTATGTCCCCTGTTATCATTATTAATTATTTCGATGTTTTAACTTTTATTTACTGTTGTTTTTAATTTTTTTCCAATATTCTCTGATTTTTCAATTTTTTCCAATGTTAATTTGAATTTTTTTTCTCTAATTTTTTTTCTAATTTTTTCTCATTGCTTTGTTTTTTCTTGTTTTATTTTTTTTTCATTTCTTATCTTTTATAACAATATAAATTATCTAATGTTGTGGCGTTCTTTCAGTTTCGATTACAAAAAGAGAATCTATTTTTAATTTGTTTTTACAGATTGTCTTAAAATTTAATTCACTTTGATTATTTTTATATTTCATATTTTGATATAAAAATTCATGTATTTCATATTAATATTATTCTTGTTTTATATTTTTTTTTTTTTAAACAAAGACGACGAAATCTGGTAATTTATAAGATTTTTGTCTTATAATTACTTTTAGGGTTTTTGATACAAGTTTTTTTGGACAGAACATTTTATTTTTGGGACTATGAGTTTTTGGACTAAACAAGTTTTTTTTTTGGAACGAGCAAGTTTTTTTTCTCCTTTGGGACCTAAGATCTCTACTGCATACAGATTTTCTTTTTATAACTTTATTTTCATTCCGCAATACTTACAGATGACAGTCACTTATTGTGTTATTAGATAAAATTTATTTGTGTTCATAAACCATTTC
Source organism: Neocrepidodera transversa (assembly GCA_963243735.1). Lineage (NCBI taxonomy): Eukaryota > Metazoa > Arthropoda > Insecta > Coleoptera > Chrysomelidae > Neocrepidodera > Neocrepidodera transversa. The sequence goes on along the minus strand of OY725347.1, from coordinate 2,849,959 downwards.
TTAATTCGCTTTTTATATAAATTATAGCTTTTTGAGTTTTTCGTATCATTAGATTCTTGGTGCTAAACATAGTTAGTATTTCTTTTCCCGATAGTTTTTTCACATCTTCGAAACACAAACCCGAAATATGATTTTCCGGCCCCAATGGACCATTTTCCCGGACCCAAACTGGGAATTTCAGCTGACCAAACACTTTTCACACCCAGTCTCAGCTAAAGAATTGGAAAGTCCATGAAAATACCACAGTCGCGACCGGGACGTCCAAAACAGGATTTTCCTGCCCCAAGGGGTCATTTTTCCGGACCCAAACCCGGAATTTCAGTTGGCCATAAACTTTTCGAGCACAAATCCGGCCTTTAGCTCCAAAATTCAGCGTCGACTTCGCCTTATCCCGGAAACCGCATTTCAGGTCATTTTCAGCCCCTGGGCCAATTCCAGACGTGTAGGCCCAATTCTGAGCTCGGGATCGGATTCAACGTTGAAAAATACATTTGAATACATATGGGTATGACCTATTTTTTTTTGTGGGACTGTGTAATTAAACTCCCTTAACCTAAAATATGTGAAAAATTGGCCGACCTCCTTCATAATGACTACGAGTTGAAGATGTTCGTCAGAAAAAGGTAGGTGAAAAATATATATTAGATATAGAAGTTCTGTGCTCGCGACGCGAATTATTTCTGTCTCGCGGTCTCATCTTACAGAATTCACTTATGCCTCGCTCGGCCTATAGTCAATTAGCGGTGTTTTACCAAATCAAAAATATATATTACATATAGAAATTCTGTGCTCGCGACGCGAATTATTTCTGTATCGCGGTCTCATCTTACAGATTTCACGTATGCCTCGCTCGGCCTACAGTCAATTAACGGTGTTCTACCAAATCAAAAATATATATTAGATATATAAATTCTGTGCTCGCGACGCGAATTATTTCTGTATCGCTATCTCATCTTACAGAACTCACGTATGCCTCGCTCGGCCTACAGTCAATTAACGGTGTTCTACCAAATCAAAAATATATATTAGATATATAAATTCTGTGCTCGCGACGCGAATTATTTCTGTATCGCGGTCTCATCTTACAGAATTCACGTATGCCTCGCTCGGCCTACAGTCAATTAGCGGTGTTCTACGAAATCGCTTTAAAATCTCAATAAACTCTACATAACAAATATAGAATAAAATAAAAAAGAACTCGCGAGATGTAACAGTTCATTAACTTCAATAATTTCTGTTAAATATCTAAATTTTGGCAAATGGCCTCTTATTTGTTTTACTATTTCATTACATTTAAGATCCCAATTCATATGACGATTAATTGTAATGACAAGGTATTTTACTTTTTCTGGCCCCAGATTAGGTAGCCCACTTATGTTTGATAAAAAAAGGTAAGTAGTTTGTTTTGCTAGAGTTAAGGGTCAATTTATTAAATAGCAACCAATTAGTAATAACAGAAAAATCATTTTCTATTTTATTTTTCGCTGTTGCCAGGTGGAGGAACGATAGATTAGTACAATATTGTCTGCATTGTTTTATTTATGAAACTTCCACCATAGAATTATTGCTTATTTAATTTTCATTTTTATTAAAATTTTATTTAATTAATTATAGTTGGTTAATTTCAAAGTGGACATGAAGAAACTTGCGAAGGACCACGTAATTTCTATAGAACTGCGACGCTTTCTTTGTAAATAAAGATACAACTGTTTTAATTCTGAAGAACTTTGCTTTAGGCATCAAACTTTGTCTTAAAAACTTTACAAAAGATTATAGATATTAATAACATTGAAACGAACAAAAAATGAGATTGAGATATGTTAACGAAATCACTTATTTGACGTATTAAATTTAGAAATAACTTTAAATTATTTTTAACACAATTTCATTATTGAATATTGGTACAATTTAATTACATTTTGTTCTTAGAAAATTTATATGTTATGCTAATGGTATCAATTTTATTACTTTGCAGTATTTTTATGAAATGGAGCATTTGACAAAAAACTTTGTTACTGATCTCTTCAAGTTTATTGAGAGGAATCGTTTTAGGTCTGATGATGGCGAAATTTCGCCGAAACTAATCGCCTTCTTTAAATTTAAGTTAAATCAATAAATCAATTGTGACACATTGACCACATTAGAGAAAATGGATAAATATTTGGAATGAAAATTTTTGTTAAATATAATTTCTTTAGTAATCAATTTTTGATCAAAATTATTAAAATAATTTTTCTTTGATGTAATTTGTTAAATTTTGATTAATACAAACTTCATATGACTACTTTGTGTTTTTATGATATAATTTCAAAAAAAATAATAATTTCAATTCCGTCGATTATAAAATAAAAAGGTATTTCAAATTTCCTTTTATCAACTGGAATTAGTTTTTTCTTAAAGAAATATGGCGTAAATCATTCACCGGAAAAAAATTGTAAATAAAAAATATGTTTAAATGTTTATATTTAATATACTATAAAAAATAATTTCCTTTACTAAAAATAAATGTAATTTCCATTAATTAACTTCTAATTATCATACAAATACTATACTTTATTAAGTATATGATTGGCAACACTGCGAATCTTGAAATAATAGGAATGGCTGGTCCAGTATTATTTTTTTTAAGGAAAAATAAATAGAGGTGAAATTAGAAAAATAAATAAAAAAAACTTACCTCGTTGCTCTTGAGATGCAGCGAATCGAATGCTTCAGCTCGCGTTGCAATGTTTCTTAAACGAATGGGTTTTTTGTGCGGAATTTCCGACGAATTTATAACCGGACAAAACTTTTCGGTCTCTGTTAGCGTAGCTTGTACATGATTGCTGTTGATCACGGACATTTTTCTCTGAAAAAAAAAAACAATATAGTTTTTCTGTTATCAATTGCAAAACACAGTTGTGTGAGGAGTAATCAATACTTAATATTCGATAAATATCAAAGAAAGCGTCTGTCCATGTTGTTGAATCAATTAAAACGGCGAATCATAAGGTTAAACGCGTTGTATTGACTCAGGAGCGTATCGAGGCTAAGAGAATATAAATCATCTTTTTCATATTTGAAAATCATCGAGCAAGTGGTTTGCAAATATCAGTGGAGTAGCGTTAGGTCCGTTGCTTTTGGTGTAGGTGTGTTGAGTTTAAGAGATTTTAATAAATAAATAAAAATAGGCTCCATTAAGTTACCCCCTCCACTCCAAAAATTATAAACAAAATATATTCAAAACAATGCGCTCTTATGCTCTACTATTTATTTTTAATGCGCTTGTTTGTAAGTGCCTCAATTATTTAAATAACGCTGGGAGGGCCAAGGTAATGCCAGACCCCTCCAATGAATTTTTTTTAAAAATTTTTTTTGAAAATCAATGCGCTCATTGTGCGCTCTTATGCGCTAGTATTTATAAAAATAGGGAGTGGATAAAGGTCCTCGAGAGGCGAACCTTTAACATATTTTATAAAGATCCGCGAGTTGCGGACCTTTATATAAAAAAAATATTTATTTTATTAAAAGAAATCTTCACTATCTAAATCTAGCCTGTATATTTAAAATAAAATATTCATTTGATTAAAAGAAGTCTTGACTGTCTAAATCTAGCCTGTGTTTAAAAAAAAATAAAAGGCAATGCACCACTAGCGGGCACTATGTCACGCTCATGCTAAAATATGTTACAACTTATTATTTAAACGAATCATGTTTCACGCAACTCGCGGATCTTTATAAAATATGCTAAAGGTGCCATCTATCGGTTTATAGCAGGTAATAGAAGCAAACTATATTTCAAACGGAAACTGTAAATTGCAGTTATGCTAGTTATTTTTGGTCTATATAAGTTTACAGCATCGGCATACATGTCTTCTGTCTTTTTTTAAAAATCACTCAATAGTCTCGTCGAGTGGACGAGGACCTTATCTTTTTTCCATATTATTAAGCCAAGAAGATGGGCTTCACAGCGGGTTTAATGACAAGCAAAAAAAAGAAGTTTGTTCGAGGCTTTTGAGTAACTTTTAAAAAACGTGACGTGTATGCCGATGCCGTAAACTTAGACCGACCAAAAATAACTCGCAAAACTACAGTTTACAGTTTCCTTTTGAAATACAGTTTGCTAGATGGCACAACACGTGTTGAAACTTCAATATGGCTTACTCTGAAAAGGTTTATTGGGACGGACACAGTAACTGACTCGTAGGGTTTCCGGATCCCGATTCGATCTTATCGAGAATCGATCTTTTGTGACTCGATTTTTGATTGAGATCGACTTAAGAATCGGAGAAAATAGTTGAGATCCGAGATCGATTTTTTTGTAAAATATTATATTATATTTGTATTATTAAAATAAGATCAAGTAAAATATTGTCCTTACAAAACTATCAAAACAAAAATTAAACAGAACTTGCTTGTTTCGATAAAAAATAAATTCAAATTTCACATTTTTTGGCTAATTCCATACAATATGAATTTTTTCTTAATTATAATTTTTTTTTATAGCATTTATAATTATTTTATAGAGAAAGAGAGATATTTTTTTCTCATTTTTCTGATTTTTTTTCTGTTTTTTTTTTCAAGTTATTTTTTTGTTTTTTTCTTCATAATCTTCCCATTGTTTTTTTTTTCTATTCTTTCTTTTGATTTCTAATTTTTTCTTATTCATCTGAGTTTTTGCGTTTATTTGGATTTTTTGTTATTTTGTTGGGTTTCTTATTTTTTAATTTTTTTCTTATGGTTACAATTTTTTGTATCAGATTATAAATTTAATCGATTTTTAACGATTCGAATCAATTTAAAAAATCGATCTTTTTTGATAAAGATCGGACACCCTACTGTCTCAATCGTCTACTGTTGTGATATACCATGAGGTTGGCTGGGTATGCAAACAAGTACGCGAGTGACTCCATCTTTCGGCAAGGGTCTACACTAACCATATATTCGAAGAAACGTTGCTTTTTCCATAATTTCAAGTTAATTCTACTTCAGTGCCGTGTGCGACTTAATTTATATATTTTAATTATTACGGAAAAAGTAACTTCGGTACACGGTGGACTAATGAAAATAAAGAAATTAAAATCTACAGTGAGAATAAAGAGTATGTGTACAATCCCTTATAATTCAACCTGTAACGTGGTAATTAAAATATTTAAATTAAATCGCGCACGGCACTGGATTTAGAACTACTTTAAAATTATGTGAGAGGCCAGCCGTAGCAATTGTAACCCCGCCGAAAAATGGAGTCACTTTTGGTATAAGGCAGCCGGAGTCGATCAGTCAGCTGCAGTGGCAACCCGAAGTCTGAGTTGCTGTGGCAGTTCCTCGACCTTTACAGACAGGTCAAGCTAAAGGGAGCGAAACCAAAATCTATTGTACCTGTACCGTACCGGAATCGTCAATCCGACCATGCCAGCCTATGTTACGTTTTTTTTCCTATACCACCCTGTATTTTCTTTATAGGTAATAATAATAATAATACTCGTCCTTCATTTCACCCCCTTACGAGTGAACCCCAGAAGCCAATGGCTTGTGCGGGGAAGGGACGGCTATTATTATCATTGGCCGTGGCGCTCCGGGGCGACTTACTGAGGATTGATGGCGCCATTTGGCTATAGGGGTAGGAAAACCCGGAAAACCTCACCTCCATCATCGGCACAGTGACACAGGAGGATTGAAAATCTAGGCTCCGCATTAATTAAATTAATATTCAATGCGGTTTACCTATTCGAGCCAAGTATCTAACACTGACATTATTCCTCTGCTTAGTATATTTTAATTTCAGACTCGCTTGATATCCCTTCTTAATTTCTCCCTCTTCCCTTGGTATGGCTATAAAATGTCATTCCTATGTCAACAATCCTTCTCTTTACCTCATCAGTTAGAACAATCAACTAATAATAGTTTATATCTTTTATTGAAAATTTCTTTTCTTCCTTCACTTATTTCCCCTGTTATCATTTTTAATTATTTCGATGCTTTAATTTTTATTTACTGTTGTTTTAATTATTTTTTATGCTAGTATGTATTTTTTACTTAAAAGTTCATATTTTATAACAAAATAAATTATCTGATGTTTGTGGTGCTCTTTCCGTCTTAATTACAAAAAGAGAATCTATTTTTTATTTGTTTTTACAGATTGTCGTCAAATTTAATTCACTTTGATTATTTTTATATTTCATATTTTGATCTAAAAATTCATGTATTTCATATTAATATTATTCTTGTTTTATATATTTTTTTATAAAAACAGAAACCATGAAATCTGGTAATTCATAAGATTTTTGTCTTATATTAAATTGTGAACTTTTAGGGGTTTTTGGACTAAACTTTTTTTTCTTTAAGGAGTCCTTTTTTTCGGACAGAACATTTTTTTTGGACTGAATGTTTTTTTTTTGGAACGAATCCTTTTTGAAACAAGTTTTTTCCTTGGAACGAGTTTTCTTTTGAGCTATTAAATTTTTGCATGAAATTAGAAGACAAGAACAAAACCAAAAGTTAAATTTTGCAAAGAAATTAAAAAAAATCTCTGAAGGATTGTTAAATTTTTCTTATACATATAAAGAAACAAATATAACGTTCAATTTAAGTTTAATGTCCTTAAACCCACAAAATAAAAGAAAGCACGGATTTTGAAATATATCATAATTTTTTGTCAGTCAATTGTTTCTAAATACATAAAAAAATCAATTAGACTGGTGTCGGAAATTTTATTTAATTAATATTTTACTTTTTGATATATTTCAAATTCTATTCGTGGAACGAACCCATAATAAAAAAAATTGAGCTTAAATCACATTTATTACTAAATCACTTTTATCAACAAATTAAATTAACATTTCACCTAGAGACATGCCTGTACCGTCCGACCCATCACCGAAATTGAACCGTGTTGCACACCCGTTTCTACTCACGGGATTTGGTTTATTATCATAATATCCAGATACTCAATCCAGTAGGGAAAGTTAAGCCCTCCCTTCTGTTAATACCACATAAGGACCCCTGGAGTTATTTTTCTTCTCAACTGACGCTGCCCGTGCAAGTGGCCTTCATACTATAAACGGAAAGTGACGCCCGAGGCAATCTGAAACCTAGACTAAGGCGCCAAAAGTTTACGTGACGACGCAAAGAACGTTACAAACCAAATAATGATTCTAGTTCAGACTGTCATGATTATTTATATACGTTTTTTTTTTATTTGTTTTTGTTTTATTTTTAAAAATAATAAATTAATAAAATGAGGGATCTCCGCCTATGGAAGATCAAACACAATTGTCGGGAATGGTCCCGAACGAGTTTTTATCTTTTGCAATGATGAGTTCAACTTGAAATATTAGTCCATCTTTTTTTGCATTATTTAAGAAAAAAATGAATTTCTTTTAATGAAAAAATCGTTTTTTTTGTTTTTTCTTTAATTTAACATGAAAAAAATTTATGCAACTTGTAGTGCACCTACGTCACTAATGTGCAATAGCTGCAGCATAATATTAACGTGGGCCAATTTCTCTAAATAAAATTGACACTTTCAAATATAAATGACGTTTGCTTATAAAGTGTCATTTGGTCAATATGTTTTTAATTGTGTTTACTTTTACCTTTGTTTATGTATCTTTATAAACACAAATAAACACGGAAAATTATCAACATCAACCAGCTCTACAGAGTACAAACTACAACAGTGACAGTGAACTATGCAGTAATCAGACGCGGACGCGACCTTTCACTTAATCAGGAACGCTTGTGCCCCGCACTTATGTACCAAACAGCAAATTATTACCTGATCTCGTTAAAATAGTCGTTTTCTTTATCTAACAGCGGAATCTAATATCTATTTATCTCTCTCGATTTTGAATGTGAATGCACAGTGGATAGGTCCAAGTTTTCATCTTTATCCAATTATCATATAATGGTTTTCTCCATCTTTGTCTGTATAAATGAGATTTAACAGTTGTTAATCATTCGTATTCTCTTCTTTATACATTTTTAGTTAATGGCTTGACGGTAACTTCATTGCACATAAGTGACGACACGATCGTAATGGCGGCATATTTAAATAATTGGAAATTTGAATTTTTAAATTAATTTATTCAAAAATCTAGCTCAAATTACTGTAGATAATTAAACTCAATGGGTTTTATTTGATTAATTCTAACTGTTAATAAAGAAAAAAATGTGAGGTTATATTTTTGTTGATAATTTATAAACTTTATACTGCAATGAATATTTTTCTTAATTAATATTAAGAATACCCTCGTATCTATTGATATATCTGAAATACTCCTGTAATGCACATTGGAATTTCTAAAAAGCTATTCGATCGCAAGTCATGGCACGTCCACAAAAAAAAATTCAATTACTTCTAAAGCTTAACGACCTTATGTAAGCTTCCCGAAACATATTTTGTCATTTTTCGGTCCACTCGTAGCGACGAGATCATATTCGCTGAATCTGCTGGTATATGAAAAAGGTTATAGACGAACAAATCCTAGAAAAATAAAGTTACCAATATTCAAACTGATATAAAATCAAGACGCCATAGCGCTGGAAAAAGGATAATACAATCTTTTTTGTTATATAAAAATATGATATTCTAGATGAAAAAAAAAATACATTTACTATTTTCATTTAAAACTTGTTATATTTTGGTATGATATAAATAAACTGTTTGTATAAAACAGCTTTAAAATTAATCCCCACCCCAACTATAAAAGTGTAAAACACGTTGTACAATAAGAATCGATAATAAATAGTATATTATATAACTAGAGCGGAAAGAAACATTGGTTAAAAAAATCGATCAAAAAATTGATTATAAAATTTTGAATTTAAACCCCCAAAATTCGATTTATTTTAATCTACCTATTGTAATCGATTCAATGGCGAGACTCAGACCCGGGAATAGGGGCGCTCCACCATTTGTGAACTGGAGAATAATAATCAGCAAAAAAAATTTACAGTGTTTTTCAAAAGTTTGGGAACGGTCTTACTATCATATTTACTTTTAAAATAATTCAAAATGGATTTCTGTAGCAAAAACAAATGAATGTTTTTGAATTTTAAGCGCATAAAAATATGAAAAAAGACTTGAAATGACAAAGATTGACTGACTGACTGATATAGAAACTACGAGGTAGAAAAGGGTGAAAAACGGTGGTTTACATAGAATAAGTACATCTAATGGAAGTAGGGAAAAATAGATAATAGAAAAAAACAGGGCAAAATAAGGAAAATAGGAAAAAACAGAATATAATAGGGATAAATGGTGAAAAACAGAAAAAAAATTATGAAACATTTTAAGAAATCGGAAAAATAAGAAAAATGGGGAAAAATGGGATAAAAGGAAAAATAAAAAAAATAAGAAAATTGTGCGAAATATGAAGAAGCAAGTACAAATAAGATACTATAAGTAAAACTAATTAAAATAGGAGAAATAATAGAAAATTGGAAAGAAAAAGGAAAAATTAAAAAAAGGAAAAATAGAAAAAATATGAGAAAATGTAGAAAATAGGGAAAATAGAGAAAACTAGGGAAAAGTAGTGAAAAAATTGGAGATATAAGGCAAAACAGTGAACAATAGGAAAACTTAGGAAAAATAGTGGGAAACACTAAAATATAGGAAAAATAGGGAAAAAATAGAGAAATAGTGAAAAATATTAAAATTTGAGAAGAACGGCAAAAAATAGGGGAAAATGGGGAAAAAAAATAGGGAAAAACGGGGTAAATATACAAAATTTGGGAAAAATAGGAAAATTAGGAAAAACTAGAGCAAAACAGGGGAAAATAAGAAAATTTGGTAAAAATGATGAAAAATAGGGAAAAAAGGAAAAAATAAAAAAATTTAGGAAAAAAAAGAAAAGAATCTGAAAAAAAGTGACAAATAAAAAACTTTTGATAAAATATTGAAAAATGGGGGAAATTATGGAAAAACTAAAGAATAACGGTAAAAATACTAGAAAACAGGAAACTGGGAAAAATAGGAGAAAATAGGAAAAAAAATTGGGAATATAGTGAAAAAATAAGGAAAAAGTGGAATAAATAGAAAAAAAAAATAGGGAAAATAGGTAAAAATAGAAAATAATATTGACAAATAGTTAAAAACAGAAGAAAATGATGATAAACAGGAAAAATATAAAGAAATACTGATGAATAGGAAAGAACAGGAAAATTATAGAAAAATAGCGAAATATTGAAAAATAAAGGAAAATAGCAAAAAAAGGAAAATGGGAAAAAACAGAATATAATAGGGATAAATGGTGATAAGTAGGAAAAATCTATAAAGACAAGGAAAAATAAGTAAACATAGAAAAAAAGTTAAAAAGTAGGAGAAATAGTAAAAAATAAAAAAAAATATTGGAAAATATTGCAACAAAGGGAAAATAAGTACAAATACAGACAAATAGGAAAAAATAAGGAAAAATAGGGAAAATCTAGAGAAAATGAAATTAGAGATAATTAGAGAAAAATCTGAAAACAGGAAAACATATGGCAAAACAGGGGAAAATAGGCAAATTTGGTAAAAATGTAAAAATTGTAGAAAATACGGAAAATAAGAAAATTTATAAAAAAATATTGAAAAACAGCTGAGAATAGAAAAAAAAGAGAAAAATCTGGAAAATAATGACAAACACTAAATTTTTGGTAAAATATTGAAAAATCGGTAACTGAGAAAAATAGGAGAAAATAGGCAAAAAAATGGGAAATATAGTGAAAATTTTGAAAAAATGGAAAAGTTAGGAAAAAACAGTGCAAGACAGGGAAAAATGGGGAAAATTGCTAAAAATAGTGAAACATGAAAAAACAAGGAAAGATAGAAATAAATATAAAAAAATAGAAAAAAAAATAGGGAAAAATAGCCGAACATAATGGAAAAACGTAAAATATGAAAAAAGAAATTAATAAAAAATAGAAAAAAATAGGGAAAAATAAGGAAATTAGAGCAAAATAGGGAAGTGTATGGGAAAATAGTGGAAGATAGGGAAAATAGCTGAATATAATGGAAAAATGGAAAATATGAAAAAAGAAAATAATAGAAATAAAGAGGGAAAGACTGGAAAAAATAATGAAAAACAGAAATAATATGAAAAATTGGGTAAAATATTGCAAAATAGGGAAAAAACGACAAAATATGAAAAAAATCCGAAAAATATAGTGAAAATAGGAAAATTAGAGATAATTAGAGTAAAGTCTGGAAATATAGGTAAACATATGGGAAAATAGGGAAATATGGGAAAATAAGGAAAAAATAAAAATACGCAAAAATAGATAAAAAAAGGGACAAATAGGGAAAAACAGGAAAAATAATGAAAAATAGGATGAAATAGGAAAAATAGAGAAATTAGAGAAAAATAAGGAACAATATACAAAAGTATTTAAAGATATAGGGAAAAACATGGAAAATAGAGAAAAAAGGGAAAAATAGGAGAAAATAGGTATAAATTGGGAAAAATAGGAAGAAATGGTAAAAAATGAAGAAAAACAGAGGAAAATAAAAAAAAACATGGAAAAATAGAAAAAAGAGGAAAAATAGGTCGTCCAGGTACTACTTTAGACTCCGTAATAAAGCACGGGTATTCAGCTAGTATTTCATGTTCCTCAATCTTCATTACTTTATTTTTTTTTGTATTGATACTAAATAAAAATAAACATCCATACACATTGTTAAAAGTTTTAGAAAAAAAAAAACTTATAGCATCGTCTAACCTGTGGCGTAGAAACATATTTTTTCAGGGATTAATTTCCTTTTCCATTATCTCACTTCCATTATATTCTCTAACGTGTTCTAGCAAATCCCCAGTCGGAAGTTCGATCAATCAATTATTTGTTTCTTGGCAGTTGAACAGTAAGAAAAATTCAATGTATCAGAGATTTTAAAAAGGTAAGGATCTTTATATATAAACGCCGATGACATCGGAATAATTTAACCGTCTATCATTTTTGAAGTTGAATGAGAACTATTCCATAAAGATTTATAGTGAAAATCCTCGCGTTCGGTTGGAGCCTTTCAAAAGAAAATGGTTTAATTTTCAGACAAATCATTCATTGGTATTCTAAATTTGCTTTTAAAGTCTTTTCCAAGTACAATTAGCCTGTTTCCTCTTACGATTAAAAAAAAAATCCACAAGAGGCAGCACTAGTGGGGGGTTGGGGTTCCCTATTGACAGTAATGTTAAACGTACTTTAAAAAAATCGGTTGTGTCGCCCCAAAACTTTCCCGACAAGTCCAATTTCGTGACATTTCGTGACATTGCATCTATCATTTTTTGATAGTGACACTTCCGTTTTACAGATGACGTACAAAAATTAATGAGTTCTTCCGACGGGTAACTCAAACCCATATACTAAATTTCAGCTCAATCGGTTTAAGCCTATGGCCTCTATCGTGTAAAAATACACACAGACAGACAGACAGACAGACTTTCATCTGGAAATGGTCTTAAACATTTGAGGTTACCCCAAAATGGATATTTCCATCTTTATCTCGAATTTTTTTTTAGCTCGTTCACAATACTTTCCCTTCACGGAGGTGGATCGGGAAAGTAAAAACTAAAAAAATCTCAAATGTCAAAAAATCTCAAATCGCAAAAAATTTCAAAAATCTCAAAAATAAAAAAATCTCAAAATAGGTAAAATACCTCAAAACCACAAAAAATTTCAAAAATCAAAAAATCTTCAAAATATTTTCAAAAAAAATCTCAAAAAAATTTTAGACGGTTCAAAAACATCTCAAAAATCTCTAAAAATTCTTTAAAAATCTAAAAATTCACAAAGAATCTCAAAAAATTTAAAACGTCAAATTTCAAAAAATTTAAAATAGTAAATGTCTCAGAAACTCAAAAATTTGATCAAAAAATCTCTAAGAATTCAAAGAAGTCAAAAAATCTCAAAAGCTCAAAAAACCTTAAAAAATTTCAACAAAAAAATCTGAAAAATCTTAAAAAACCTCAAAAAATCAAAAAATATAAAAAAATTTCAAAAAATCTGAAAACACAAATTCAACAAATCTCAAAAACTCTTTAAAAATCTCATAAAATCTATAAAAAATCTCAAAAGATTCAAGGAGTCTTAAAAAACTCGAATGAATTTCAAAAAATCTTAAAGAATATTAAAAAATCTGAAAAAACCAAAAAATCTTAAAACACTTCAAAACATTCTCAAAAAAATCTATAATTTTTTAAAAAATCTAAAAAGTCATAAAGAATCTCAAACAATCTCAAAAAATCTCAAAAAACCTCTAAAAATCTCAAAAATCTCAAAAAAACTCAAAAATATCAAAAAAAAATTTGACAAAAATTTAATGTTAAAGTTTCAAATTTTGACATTTTTTTACTTTTGACAGGTGACAGTTGGAGAAATAATTTTGCCTGTCCTGTATAGAGTTCGAATTCCGTGACATATTGCATCTGTCATTTTTTGATAGTGACACTTCCGTTGGACACATCTTATACAAAAACTAATGATTTCTTCCAACGGGTAACCCAAAACCCTGTACCAAATTCCAGTCCAATCGGATTAATACTTTTTAAGATATTTAATGCTAAAATTTCAAATTATGACATTTTTTTATTTTTGACAAGTGACAGTTGGAGAAATAATTTTAACTGTTCTGAATAGATTTTTTTAAGTGCTTTCAAATGACATATTGCATGTCCAATTCCGTGATATATTCGTGGAAGAATACACACACATACACACAGACAGACAGACAGACTTCCATCTGGAAATGGTCTTAATCGTCTCAGGGCACCCGAAAATGGATATTTCCGTTTTTATCTCGACATTTTTTTTTAGCTCGTTCACAATACTTTCCCTTCTAGGGGGTGGGTCGGGAAAGTAAAATGGAATTAACGGAAGGCAAAATAGTTAAAAATAGGAAAACTTGGGAAAAATAGTGAGAAACATTGAAACATAGGAAAAAGAAGAATGGGGTAAATAGAGAAAATATTGTTGAAAATAGGAAAATTAGGAACAAATAGAACAAATAGAACAAAAAAGAGAAAATTAGGCTTTGGTAAAAATTGTGAAAAATAGGGAAAATTGAGAAATATAAGAAAATTTAGGAAAAAATATTGAAACTAAGGGGAAATAGGGAAAAAATGAAAAGTCTAGAAAATAGTGACAAATGGGAAACTTTTGGTAAAATATTGAAAAATGGGAGAAGAAATATGGAAAAACTAAAGAATAATACTAGAAAATAGGTAACTGAAAAAAATAGGAGAAAATAGGAAAAAAATGGGTAATATAGTGAAAATTTCTAAAAAACAGTGCAAAACAGGGAAAAATAGTGGATACTATGAAAAAATAAGGAAAAACTGGAATAAATAGAAAAATAGGAAGAAAATAAGGAGTAATAGGGAAAATAGGTAAAAATAGAAAATAATAGGGACAAATAAGAAAAACAGAGAACAAAATAATGATAAACACAAAAAATATACAGAATATTCATAAACTTTTCCAAGTACATAATTAGTCTGTTTCTTCTTAACATTTAAAAAAAAATCCATCAGAAGCACCACTGGTGGGGATACAAATCTTTTGATTTCCCTATTGACAGTAATGTTAAACATACTTTAAAAAAAATGGAATCAATTGATGTACCTGATTTGAAATTTGCCAAAGTTCAAAACCATCTTATCCGTCAATAAGGTAATCAAAATATTTGTACCCCACCTAGTGCTGCCTCTGGTGATTTTTTTTTAAATCTTCAAAGGAAACAGGATAATTTAAAAGCTATTTTGAAAACTAATTTTTTTGTGGTAATAGGCATGACGACTAATCCGCGATGATTTTTCGCGTAAAGGGGAAAATAAGGAAAAAGAGTAAAAATAGGCAAAAATAGATAAAAAGAGGGACAAATAGGGAAAAATAGGGAAATAGGAAAAAATAGGAGAAAATAAGGATCAATTATGAAAAATTGGGAGAAATTGTAAAAAAATGAAGAAAATTCCTTGTTTTTTTTGTTTTTATTATTTTTTCATTTTTCTATGTTTTTCTTTATTTTTCTGTATTTTTCTTAATTTTTTACCATTTCTCCCCATTTCTCCCAATTTATCCTATTTTTCCCCATTTTCTATATTTTTCCCTATACTTTCCTATCTTTCCATATTTTTTTATATTGTTCCTTATTTTTCTCTAATTTCTCAATTTTTCCTATTTTAACCTATTTTTCCTGTTTAAATTTTTTACCTAAACGCTAGAATAGTAATGACGTCTGTCTATGACGTCACTAATTTTTAAAAATGAAAAAAATAATGGAATTAAATATTCCACATTTCAGATGTCTTTATTTAATATACCAAAAAATACAGCCAAAAAAAGAACGTAATTATGGACCTATCACAGTTGGAATTAAAGGATTTCAAAACAATTTTCGCCAAATCTCCCGCAAAAAATCTAATTTCAAATAATTACGAATGATAAAATATTTTCATTTTATCAAGAGCTTTATAACAGAAGTTTTAGACAAGCCGGTTTGATGATATTATTATGATATTTGAATCAGTTATAATGTTTTCTAGGTGACATTAGATCAAATTCGATATCAGAAAAAAAAATTACAAGTCAATTTTTTATAACGATTTATATAGTTTGTAAAATTAAAAAAAACCGGTTTTAAATGATTTGTAGCAAATTTTATAAAATTTTGGATCAATATTTAACTGTTTTCAATTAAACAATTATTTTCAATTTTAATTTTATAACGATTTGAATAGTTTGTAAAATTAAAAAACCGGTTTTAAATGATTTGTAGCAAATTTTATAAAATTTGTAGCAATATTTAACTGTTTTCAATTAAACAATTATTTTCAATTTTAATTTTATGAAAATTCGAATAGTTTGTAAAATTAAAAAACCGGTTTTTAAATGATTTGTAGCAAATTTTTTAAAATTTGTAGCAATATTTAACTGTTTTCAATTAAACAATTATTTTCAATTTTAATTTTATGAAAATTCGAATTGTTTTTTAAAATTAAAAAACCGGTTTTTAAATGATTTGTAGCAAATTTTATAAAATTTGTAGCAATATTTAACTGTTTTCAATTAAACAATTATTTTCAATTTTAATTTTATGAAAATTCGAATTGTTTTTTAAAATTAAAAAACCGGTTTTTAAATGATTTGTAGCAAATTTTATAAAATTTGTAGCAATATTTAACTGTTTTCAATTAAACAATTATTTTCAATTTTAATTTTATAACGATTTGAATAGTTTGTAAAATTAAAAAACCGGTTTTAAATGATTTGTAGCAAATTTTATAAAATTTGTAGCAATATTTAACTGTTTTCAATTAAACAATTATTTTCAATTTTAATTTTATAACGATTTGAATAGTTTGTAAAATTAAAAAACCGGTTTTAAATGATTTGTAGCAAATTTTATAAAATTTGTAGCAATATTTAACTGTTTTCAATTAAACAATTATTTTCAATTTTAATTTTATAACGATTTGAATAGTTTGTAAAATTAAAAAACCGGTTTTTAAATGATTTGTAGCAAATTGTTTTAAATTTGTAGCAATATTTAACTGTTTTTAATTAAACAATTATTTTCAATTTTAATTTTATAACGATTTGAATAGATTGTAAAATTAAAAAACCGGTTTTAAATGATTTGTAGCAAATTTTATAAAATTTGTAGCAATATTTAACTGTTTTCAATTAAACAATTATTTTCAATTTTAATTTTATAACGATTTGAATAGTTTGTAAAATTAAAAAACCGGTTTTAAATGATTTGTAGCAAATTTTATAAAATTTGTAGCAATATTTAACTGTTTTCAATTAAACAATTATTTTCAATTTTAATTTTATAACGATTTGAATAGTTTGTAAAATTAAAAAACCGGTTTTTAAATGATTTGTAGCAAATTTTATAAAATTTTGGATCAATATTTAACTGTTTTCAATTAAACAATTATTTTCAATTTTAATTTTATAACGATTTGAATAGTTTGTAAAATTAAAAAACCGGTTTTAAATGATTTGTAGCAAATTTTATAAAATTTGTAGCACTATTTAACTGTTTTCAATTAAACAATTATTTTCAATTTTAATTTTATGAAAATTCGAATAGTTTGTAAAATTAAAAAACCGGTTTTTAAATGATTTGTAGCAAATTTTATAAAATTTGTAGCAATATTTAACTGTTTTCAATTAAACAATTATTTTCAATTTTAATTTTATAACGATTTGAATAGTTTGTAAAATTAAAAAACCGGTTTTAAATGATTTGTAGCAAATTTTATAAAATTTGTAGCAATATTTAACTGTTTTCAATTAAACAATTATTTTCAATTTTAATTTTATAACGATTTGAATAGTTTGTAAAATTAAAAAACCGGTTTTTAAATGATTTGTAGCAAATTGTTTTAAATTTGTAGCAATATTTAACTGTTTTTAATTAAACAATTATTTTCAATTTTAATTTTATAACGATTTGAATAGATTGTAAAATTAAAAAACCGGTTTTAAATGATTTGTAGCAAATTTTATAAAATTTGTAGCAATATTTAACTGTTTTCAATTAAACAATAATGTTCAATTTTAATTTTATAAAAATTCGAATAGTTTGTAAAATTAAAAAACCGGTTTCAAATGATTTGTAGCAAGTTTTTCTAATTTGTATCAATATTTAACTGTTTTCAATTATACAATTATTTTCAGTTTTAATTTCATACTGATAAAAAAAAAAAAAAAAAAAAAAAAAAAAAAAAAAAAAAAAAAAAAAAAAAAAAAAAAAAAAAACGTTTAATTTCCTTAACCCCTCACAAAAAGACGGATTTTGAAGATATCATAGTAAGTTTTTCAAAAATTTCAAGAAATTTAAACATTTCAAAAATGTCAAAAATATCAAATACTTTAAAAATGTCAAAAATATCAAATACTTTAAAAATGTCAAACTTCATAAATTCGAAAATTTCAAAATATTTAAAAATTTCTAAAACATCGAAAATTTCAAAAAACATAAAATTATTCGATTAATTAAAAATATTTCAAAAATTTCAAGATTTTTTTCAATATTTCAAAAAGCATTAAAAAATTATCTGAAAATTGTAAAATTTATATAAAATTTGTAAAATATGTAAAAATTTCTAAAAAATTTGCAGGGAAATTATAAAATATACAAATTACAATGCCCACAGCAAAGTTTTTACGAATCATTTATGAAAAACTGAGTTTTAAGAAATTTAAAAATTTCGAAACGTTATCAAAAAATTTTAAAATAAAAAAAAATAAATAGAATGTCTAGAAATTTAAAAACTTGATAATTTCAAAAATATATGGAAAATTTTGAAAACATGAAAAATTTCACAAAATTCTAAATTTTTCAATTCCTTTCGAAACTTTCAAAAAGCAAAAATATCAAAATATTCAAACATTTCTAAGATATATCGAAAATTTCTAAAATCAAAATTATTCGTGTAATAAAATATTTTCAAAAAATTTAAACATTTCAAAAATATCAAAACTTCAAAAAACATTGAAAATGTATTCGAAAATTTCAAAAATGTATCAAAAATTTGAAATTTTGCATTTTTTTTCTAAAAGTAAAAAATTTCAAAATATTAAAAAATTTCTAAAATATATCGAAAATTTCAAAAAAACAAAATTATTCGATTAATTGAAAATGTTTAAAAAAATTTGAAACATTTCAAAAGTTTCCAAAAACATTAAAAATTTATTCGAAAATTTCAAATATTTCGAAAATGTAAAATTTGTAGAAAATTTGCAAAATTTGTAAAAAAAGTGTAAAAATTTGCAGGGAAATTATAAAATATACAAAATTAGGATGCCCATATCACAAAGTTTTTACATCATTTATATACGACAGTTAAAGGGTTAAATCACATTTATTACTAATTATCAACAAATTAAAATTAACGTTTCAGGAACTGTAGCGCGACAATTTTTACTATTGGAAACTGACTAGAACAACATGGCTATTTATTGTATCCAACCAAATCCGTTTGTTTACATTGAATAAACGTCATTACTTTAATTCATTTATGTTTTCTAAAAAAAAAAAGTGTGACTAGAGAAACCACGTAAAAAAGGCGTCGAAAGTTCTACCTCTGCGGTGGTGTGGAAATGAGTTCATCCACCGCGCCTATTTGTTGAACGTGTTCCCAGTCGTGATCTATACATCTTACAAAAAACTTATTTATACAAAAGCAATGGGGAATTGAGCCCTATACAACTTTGTTATTTAGATGTGCTTCTAATTTTTAATAAAAAGGGTCCAAAACTTGTAAAAAAAATTATTTTCTTTTATCAATATTAGGGCTTCCCATGATATGTAAGGCGAGAACTTTAAAAATCTCGTCTCGGGCCGTTAGTTGAGAAAAAAATAAGTCTCGTTTCAGTCTCGGTCTCGTCTCGTCAAATCTAGTTATTGCTTCTTAATTCTTCTTCGTAGGCGCCTTTTCTGTTAATTATGTTACTTATTCTAGATTTTTTACACACCAAACAAATTGCTTTTTTTCTCATCTTTAATTATTTCAAGTTTAATTTTTTTCTTCAAATTTTGATGCCACGGAAGTATTTTTTATTAAACACAGTTTATTAACTGTGAAACACAAATGGTTTCCAGATTTTAGATATCGTAAATGTATCGCAACCTATGCAGACCTTTTTTTTATTATAAAAAAATTTAAATGCTTATACTGCTTGTTAGTTTATTTTTATCAGGAATTCAGACAAAAATTGTGAAGAAATATGAACGAGATTAGAAACGAAACTCTCGAATGAGATTCTCGGGTCTCGCCGTATGTAGTCCCGATTTTTCGAGACGAGACGAAACGAGACTGTATAAAGATTGTAGAAAATTAAATTGTCTACAAATTAGTCGATAAATCCAAAATACGTGTGGAAAACACAAGACTACAAAATCTTAGATGGCGGACAGTTTCCGTAATTAATTTATGTGTAGAAATGTGAGTTCTTCATCTATTTTTCAGGAGACACTTAACTAATTGATTAATATTGCTGCCATTTTGGTATTAAGATAATGTCCTATATTTAATAATTATAGCTTTTTTTGCGATTTTAAATATAATTTATTACCTTAAAAATTATACAATGTTAAGCTTAAATAAACATCTAATAGCGTTGCAAATCTTTTAATGTCGTATTTTTTTCAAGAATTTAGCTCAGTCGGTCACGAAAATTGTTGTTTCAGACAATATTTATTTGATTTTTATAATAAGTATGACGATTTAAATATAAAAGATAAAAATTCAAAAGTTAAATATATCATTATTTTAATTTCCATATAACACGCAAATAAACTGGAATAAATTTTTATATTTATGTCACAATAACATGTATATTAATGCTATTAAATAACCCTTTATAGTCACTTGTAAGTTGACATCCCTAAAAGGGTTTCTAATTCGCATTCTTGTGTAACTTAAGCTTCTTTGGAGTGAAATTTCTTCCAGTAAATTTGAAATTAATTGCTTCAACTATAACAATACACCAACATAAACGCATTGCGTTATATTGCGCTAGTGTAAAGTAAATTAAACGAGCTCAAAATTAAGTTTTATAAAAAAAGCAAAAATTGACAATCATGCATTATTATTATTTTTAACAAAAGAACTCTAATATTAGCTCCAAAATTAGAAGCTTAAATTACTTTCCCGACCCACCTCATAGAAGGGAAAGTATTGTGAACGAGCTAAAAAAAAATTTCGAGATAAAAACGGAAATACCCATTTTCGGGTGCCCTGAGACGATTAAGACCATTTCCAGATGGAAGTCTGTCTGTCTGTCTGTGTGTATTTTTCCACGATAGAGGCCACACGTTTAATCCGATTGAGCTGAAATTTGGTATAGGGGTTTGGATTACCCCTCAGAAGAACCCATTAGTTTGTACGACATCTGTCAAACGGAAGTATCACTATCAAAAAATGACAGATCAAATATGGACATGCAATATGTCATTTGAAAGCACTTAAAAAACTCTATTCAGAACAGTTAAAATTATTTCTCCAACTGTCACTTGTCAAAAATAAAAAAATGTCAAAATTTGAAATTTTAGCATTAAATATCTTAAAAAGTATTAATCCGATTGGACTGGAATTTGGTACAGGGTTTTGGGTTACCCGTTGGAAGAAATCATTAGTTTTTGTATAACATGTGTCAAACGGAAGTGTCACTATCAAAAAACGACAGATGCAATATGTCACGGAATTCGACTTGCAATATGTCATTTGAAAGCCCATAAAAAACTCTATACAGGACAGTCAAAATTATTTCTCCAACTGTCACCTGTCAAAAATAAAAAAATGTCAAAATTTGAAACTTTAACATTAAATATCTGAAAAAGAATTCGTGGGTTTTTTTCAATTTTTTTACAATTTTTTCCAATTTTGTCAAAAAAATTTTTCCAATTTGTTTTTGAGATTTTTAAGTTTTTTTCAAGTTTTGATATTTTTGGGTTTTTTTTGAGATTTTTAGAGGTTTTTTGAGATTTTTTGAGATTGTTTGAGATTCTTTGGGACTTTTAGATTTTTTAAAAAATTATAGATTTTTTTGAAAATGTTTTGAAGTGTTTTAAGATTTTTTGAGATTTTTTGGTTTTTTCAGATTTTTTAATATTTTTTAATATTTTTTAAGATTTTTTGAAATTTTTTTGAAATTCATTCGAGTTTTTTAAGACTCTTTGAATCTTTTGAGATTTTTCAGAGATTTTATGAGATTTTTAGAGTTTTTGAGATTTGTTGAATTTATGTTTTTAGATTTTTTGAAATTTTTTATATTTTTTGATTTTTTGAGGTTTTTTCAGATTTTTTTGTTGAAATTTTTTAAGGTTTTTTGAGCTTTTGAGATTTTTTGACTTCTTTGAATTCTTAGAGATTTTTTGATCAAATTTTTGAGTTTCTGAGACATTTATTATTTTAAATTTTTTGAAATTTAACGTTTTAAATTGTTTGAGATTCTTTGTGAATTTTTTGGATTTTTGAGATGTTTTTGAACCGTCTAAAAAATTTTTGAGATTTTTTTTGAAAATATTTTGAAGATTTTTTGATTTTTGAAATTTTTTGTGATTTTGAGGTATTTTACCTATTTTGAGATTTTTTTATTTTTGAGATTTTTGAAATTTTTTGCGATTTGAGATTTTTTGACATTTGAGATTTTTTACTTTCCCGATCCACCTCCGAGAAGGCAAAGTATTGTGAACGAGCTAAAAAAAAATTCGAGATAAAGATGGAAATATCCATTTTGGGGTTCCCTCAAATGTTTAAAACCATTTCCAAATGAAAGTCTGTCTGTCTGTCTGTCTGTGTGTATTCTTACACGATAGAGGCCACAGGTTTAAACCGATTGAGCTGAAATTTGGTATATGGGTTTGAGTTACCCGTCGGAAGAACTCATTAATTTTTGTACGACATCTGTCAAACGGAAGTGTCACTATCAAAAAATGATAGATGCAATGTCACGAAATGTCACGAAATTGGACTTGTCGGGAAAGTTTTGGGGCGATACAACCGATTTTTATTTATTGTCAATAAAAATAAAATGAATTCGGTAGTAAAGTTTAGCTTGTGACAAATTTTAAAATAGATGAACGTGAAAAGTTTTATTCTAAATCTTATTGCTACTGTAACGAACCAACCCCCGGTATATTATTTTTAATTTTTTTTTAGCAATTTCTAATGGTATTTTGTCTCGTCTTATTAAGTTTTTTTCCAGGAATTTTAGAGAGATAATCAAAACATATTATATTTAATGTATTCTGTTTATCTAGTTAAAGTCAAGCTGTTTTTCAAAAAAAAAAAAAATATTCATCTGTTAGTATCTGTTTCTACAACTGATAAGATACACTTGAACCATTTGAAATATCACAATTTAAATTACAAGACTATATATAGGCTGTTGTTTTTGACCAGTCCCAATTTACCCAGTTAGTTTTTATCCAACTTTGTCTGTATAAATTAGATTTAACAGCTGTTTTTCATTCGTATATTCTTCTTTACACGTTTGCGGTAATAGTGACATAATCAAATAATTATAAATTTTAATTTTTAAATTAATTTATTCAAAAATATAGTTCAAATTACGGTAGATAATTAAACTAGATTAACTATTTTTTGGTTTTAATAAAATAATGTAAATAAATAAAACAAAACCAACAGGAAAATTAATTTGTTTAAAATCTAAACTTTTTTTAATTCAATAAATTTTTAATTAATCTGTTTTAAATTTTTCATTTTAAATTATTAATTACATTATGCAAAATTCTAAATCCGTCTGTTTTAATTCATATTTGGTTTTTTTTTATAATGTAAAAATAACATGGGAAAAAACCACTAACAAAGTTACAATTTAAATTACATAAATAAACAATTTTATCAATGTTATTACAGCGTATTAAGGCACTACTTTTTCAATTCATAAAATAACAAAACAATATGTATACCACATGTTTGATAATATTTTAAAATATGTAAATGTTTATTTTATTGCTTTTTATATAAAGCGTTAAAAATTTTATTTACTAAAACATCTACAGGGTGATACCTAAAATTTATAATAAATAAACCATGCACAATAATTTTTGTTAAAAATATACACATTTTTCAGAAAATATTTTTTTACGATTACAATATTTTCCTTTCATTATACCCAATAAACTATATATTTTTTGTAGTGAAAATAAAAGCAAAGTAATTTTCCACTCTACAAATTTTCTTTTCGATAAGGAGCCCTTAAAAATTCGAAAATCGATTAGGGCGGTATTAATTTTACAATCCTATTTTGTATGAAGATTCTCGTTCACAGAAGAATTCGTTGTCTGTATTCAACAGTTAATTATTGGAAAGTTCGTATCAGTTACTTACTTTAGTAATTAGTCTACACGTACTTCTCAATTGGGCTCAACTTCAAAGAAATTGTAGGCAACTTTCTGTACGATCAATTCTGCAAAAGGAAAGCAACTTTCCAAATTGGATAAGACGTTTAAATAAAATACTAGAAATATCCTTCAAGTGTTCTAAGTTAAATCAACATACTATAAAATTTATTAGTTTTTTTTTTGAACTTGGTAATTAGATCTTAATTAATTATCATTTTATATTATTAATACAGTGTAAAATTTTACATCTAGCTAGAGTTTGTTTAACCATCCTCTGCTGGTACGTCATAATCGGTGACGTATTCTGCTGTTTTACGTTTGTCATATATTATTTTTGAATGTTATTTTATACCTGTTTTCAATGACGCATATTAAGGTGTGTTTGTATTTTTTATTATGCGTTGCATATCTTTTTAATTAATTTAGTAATTTTTTTTAACTTGAAACTTCTGTTTTTTTAACTGATTAGTTTCAAATTTTTAGCTTGGGGATATTTAACATTCCTGAGCTTGATTAAATGGCGAATTATATACTATATATATTAAAAATGTATTATACGATTATATTTTTGGGGTGAACCCAAACGTTGTACACTATATTTAACGGTAAAAGCGGTATTCCTGCATCTCTTTCTATTGAAAATTAAACTTTGGTCTTTCTCATTATACCGGGAAGACATTTTGACAATGAAAATTTAATTGAACTGTCAAAAGTAATAAATAACATTTATGTCGATATTAGTTAAGAAATACGTTACAAAATAAAATTGCATTTTTGTAAAAATCGGTTTAGAATGCATTTTTACCAAATACAATATAGGTAGGAGAAACAAATAGAATATAAAGAAAAAATACATTTTTGTCAAATAAAATATCCTGAAAAAATGCATAAATAGAAAAAATGCATTTTTGTCACAAAGAAAAAATGCATTTTTGTGAAATAAATTATCATGAAAAAATGCATTTTTACAACATAAAATGTCTCGAAAAATTGAATTTTTGTAAAAATTGATTTAAAATGCATTTTTTCAAATAAAATATCCGAAAGAAATGCATTTTTTTCCAAATAAATTATCACGAAAAAATGCATTTTTGCCAAATTAAATATCCCGAATAAAAACATGTCAAATAAAAAATATGCATTTTTGTCAAATAGAATATCATGAAAAAATGGAATCTTACAAAATAAAATTGCATTTTCGCAAATAGCGGTTTGGAATGCATTTTTACTAAATATAATATAGGTAACGAAAAAATGCAATTTTGCCAAATAGAATATCAAGAATAATACGAAAAAATGCATTTTTACAAAATAAAAAGTGCCGAAAAATTGAATTTTTGCAAAAATTAATTTAAAATGCATTTTCCTAAATAAAATATCCGGAAGAAATGTACTTTTTTCAAATAAATTATCACGAAAAACTGCATTTTTGTCAAACAAATTATCACGAATAGATATAGTTTTGTCAAATAAAACATCCCGAAAAAATGCATGTCAGATAGAAAAAATGCATTTTTGCCAAATAAATTATCATGAAAAAATGCATTTTTACAACATAAAATGTCCCAAAAAATTGAATTTTTGTAAAAATTGATTTAAAATGCATTTTTCCAAATGAAATATCCCTAAGAAATGCACTTTTTTCACATAAATTATATTGAAAAAATGCATTTTTGCCAAACAAATTATCACGAATAGATACATTTTTGTCAAATAAAATATCCCGAATAAATGCATGTCAAATAGAAAAAATGCATTTTTGTCAAATAGAAAAAATGCATTTATTGTTAAATAAATTATCATAAAAAAATGCATTTTTAGAACAAAAAATTTCCCGAAAAATTGAATGTTTGCAAAAATTGATTTAAAACGCATTTTTTCAAATGAAATATTCCGAAGAAATGCACTTTTTTCCAATAAATTGTAACGAAAAAATGCACTTTTGCCAAACAAATTATCACGAATAGATACATTTTTTGTCAAATAAAATATCCCCAAAAAATGCATGTCAAATAGAAAAAAAGCATTTTTGTGGAATAGAAAAACTGCATTTTTGTCAAATAAATTATCATGAAAATATGCTTTTTTACAACATAAAATGCCGCGAAAAATTAAATTTTTGTAAAAATTGATTTAAAATGCATTTTTCCAAATAAAATATCCCGAAGAAATGCACTTTTTTCAAATAAATTATTACGAAAAAATGTATTTTTGCCAAACAAATTACCACGAATAGATACATTTTTGTCAAATAGAATATCATGAAAAAATGAAATCTCACAAATTTAAATTGCATTTTTGCAAAAATCGGATTAGAATGCATTTTTACCAAATGCAGTATAGATAACGAAAAAATTCAATTTTGTCAAATAAAATATCAAGAAAAAATGCATTTTTGCAAAAATCGGTTTAGAATGAGTGTTTACCAAATAAAATATTCCTAAGAAATGCATTTTTTTTTCAAATAAATTATCACGAAAAAATGCATTTCTTCCAAATAAATTATCACGAAAAAATGCATTTTTGCCAAACAAATTATCACGAATAGATACATTTTTGTCAAATAGAGCATCATGAAAAAATACATTTTTGTCAAATAGAATAACACGAAAAAATGCATTTTTACAAAATAAAATTGCATTTTTGCAAAAATCGGTTTAGAATGAGTGTTTACCAAATAAAAAATGCATTTTGTCAAATAAAAAATCCCGAATAAATGCATGTCAAATAGAAAAAAATTCATTTTTGTCAAACAGAAAAAACGAATTTTTGTCAAATAAATTATCATGAAAAAATACATTTTTACAGAATAAAATGCATATTTGCCATACAAAATATAACGAAAAAATGAATTTTTGTAAAATAAAATATCACAAAAAAATTGAAAGAATAGAAAGAAATTGAGACATGTCCGTTGATTTAAAATGACGAAAATACTCTGCTAAAGTTTATAAAAATTAATATGCTCGTACAGAAAAATGTTTTACGTACATCACTGTTTAATGCACTTATTTTTATAAATTAAAATTATAGATAATTAACTTCTGAGAAAATTTCTCTTGACTAAGAATGTTATTATAATATCGTAAAAAGTGAATGTGAAAAATCATTAATGCCGAAATATAATCCACACAAAAAAAATAGTACATTATTTATTTGTTTAAAGATAAATAAATTTTTATTATTTACTTTATAATAACTATTACTAGGGATATACGTTCAAATTACTCCTAACTGATATAACAGATCAGATTTATTTATTATTTCTTTTTAATTTTTGAAACCGATCTAAAACTTATTAAATCTTTTAAAATATGCAGGATCAGGACTTTTAGCCAGCCCCTTTGGAAATTCCTTTACCCAAGCGCTTAACTTTCTTTGCTCTCCATTGAAATTTTTCCGCACAGAGAGAGAGAGAGAGAGAGAGAGAGAGATCTGCTTCCAACTTCTGTCTATAAAACTTTCGCATAACTTTTTGAAGCCATGTCGTATGCCCCTATTTGGTACCAAAATTAGAATATAATATACATTTTAATAATTACTAAGAGTATTTTATTAAAAAAAATTAGTTAATATAACATGCCCCAAATCTAAAAACTATTTTTATGTACAAGGTAAATATAACAAATTCAATGTAATTTTAATTAAAAAACACGTTTATTAATATTTAAATTGAACGTTTACGGACAGGAGTTTTACTCCAATTTTACATAAAAGTATTAAATAATGAACGTATTAAATAACAGTTATACTCTCACTGCCAATAAAACATAATCCAAGCTAATGTTTTTTTGATTTTAAAATGTTTTAAGAACCCGCGCGAACTAAAATATTCAATAAACGAATTAAATAAAAAAATCGGTTGTGTCGCCCCAAAACTTTCCCCAAGAGTATCCACGAATACTTTTTCTGATATTTAATGTTAAAATTTCAAATTTTGACATTTTTTTATTTTTGACAGGTGACAATTGGAGAAATAATTTTGACTGTTCTGAATAGTTTTTCAAGGACTTTAAAAATTCTAAAAATTCACAAAGAATATCAAAAAATTTAAAACGTCAAATTTCAAAAAATTTAAAATAGTAAATGTCTCAGAAACTCAAAAATTTGATCAAAAAATCTCAAAGAATTCAAAGAAGTCAAAAAATCTCAAAAGCTCAAAAAACCTTAAAAAATTTCAAAAAAATCTTAAAAAACCTCAAAAAATCAAAAAATATAAAAAAATTTCAAAAAATCTAAAAATACAAATTCAACAAATCTCAAAAACTCTTTAAAAATCTCATAAAATCTCTAAAAAATCTCATAAGATTCAAAGAGTCTTAAAAACTCGAATGGATTTCAAAAAAATCTTAAAAAACATTAAAAAATCTGAAAAAACCAAAAAATCTCAAAAAATCTTAAAACACTTCAAAACATTCTCAAAAAAATCTAAATTTTTTTTAAAAAATCTTAAAAGTCCCAAAGAATCTCAAACAATCTCAAAAAATCTCAAAAAACCTCTAAATTTTTAAAAATCTCAAAAAACTCAAAAATATCAAAAAACTTGAAAAAAACTTAAAAAATCTCAAAAACAAATTGAAAAAAAAATTTGACAAAATTGGAAAAGATTGTAAAAAAATTGAAAAAAATCCACGAATTCTTTTTCAGATATTTAATGCTAAAATTTCAAATTTTGACATTTTTTTATTTTTGACAAGTGACAGTTGGAGAAATAATTTTAACTCTCCTGTATAGAGTTTTTTATGGGCTTTCAAATGACATATTGCATGTCCAATTCCGTGATATATTTGATCTGTCATTTTTTGATAGTGATACTTCCGTTTGACAGATGTCGTACAAAAACTAATGGGTTCTTCTGAGGGGTAACCCAAACCCCTATACCAAATTTCAGCTCAATCGGATTAAACGTGTGGCCTCTATCGTGGAAGAATACACACACACACAGAGACCGACAGACAGACTTCCATCTGGAAATGGTCTTAATGGTCTCAGGGCACCCGAAAATGGATATATTTTTTTTTAGCTCGTTCACAATACTTTCCCTTCTAGGAGGTGGGTCGGGAAAGTAAAATTGAATATAGTTTGTTCAGTGACCGCTGACCCCTACGTCAAAAAATAACCTAATTTAAAAAAATTGGGCTACAGTCTGTTTGACATGGAATTTTTGTGCAAAACAAACCAAAAAGATCAAAGCTTTTTTATCTATTAATCTGGGTCCAGATTACTAAATTTTTTATTAAATGTTGTATTTTGAATTCTACGAAAATATTTACAGCGCAAATTTACTTTCTTCACATTTTTTTTAACATACATATATACGCCGCTCTATGTAATTGTTATGATTGATTTTTTTTTAATTGGTGTGCATTTTGTATAGATTTCTGAACAGTAATTTTGAAGAAAAATTTTAAATTTTCCCCCACATTTTGATTTTTAAATGAAACACCATGTATACTTTGTTAAATTTGGATTCTACGGATCAAAATATATGTAATCCACTATTAAAATGTCTATTTGACAGAACATTCGCCTCTCGGGCCGCTAGACATTGACTTTGACATTGACATTGACGTTGACGTTGACGTTGACATTGACGTTGACTTTGACATTGACTAGTGATAGATGACGAATTTCTTCTTCTTCTTTTCTTTTTCTTCCTCTATGTGCACCTTCCCAAGTTACTGAGTTTGAGATTTGGTTCTCCTTGTCCTGTACCCAGTCTCACAATCCTTAATTAAGATAAGAATTTTGTATTTCCTCTTACTACATAAATTTGGATTACTGTTAAAATAATATTTACCCTTCAGGTTTTTCTTTGTTTTCGGAGGTTGGCAACCCCCATTCACATCATGGTTTCTAAATATTTATACTTTAAATTTATGTTGGCTGTCTGTTGTCATACGTCAGTCGTCTGCACCATTTTGTAGACTTTACGGCTGATTAATGGTACTGTCACTAATTTTCATATTATATTTTCTAACTATTGCCCTTCAATGGGCCTTAGTTAAGAATCCCACTGTGCATCGTTCTCGAGCTGCCAATAGGGGTACGCTCCCCATCGTAGGAGTTCTTTCCTACCCCTACGTGGGATTCTGTATTGGCCCCCGTGCTTGTATCACTTCTTATGCCGAGGTTGGCTGTTTTGGGTCAGGTTCTTCCTAATTCCCTTATATCACATTCGTCACGAATGCCTTTTAATTCCTAGACACCCTGTGTGTCCTCACAAGGAATGTATTCGTTTAATTTTTTTTTTTATTTTTAACTTAATTGTTTGTCTGTAATTTTATCAGTACCATTATGTGTAAATTTTAACTTTAACTTGAACTTAATTACTTATTACCCCATGATGTTGATGGTAAGCCACTTCTTATTATTAATTTTGTACCTGTTGTATTAACGAGCGCTATTGTAGGCCTGATGATGGCGGAAAACGAAACTAGTTGCCAATTTCACTAAAACAACTTTGGAAAAAATATATATTGTGGTACTGGACTTTGTGTGTTTCATTACTCATTGGTTGACCACATTTGAGACATGGATAACCTGTTACATATAGAATAATAAAAATTTATGAATATTTGCTAGATTTTCAGTCACAATAATTTATTGAACTTTTTTTTAAAATAATTTTTAATGTAATGAATGTAATTATTCAATCAAACCAGATTTGAGTTTATTTAATCAAACCGGATTTGAGTCAATTACTCATCAAATATCATTGTCGCGGCTAAAGATATGAAAGAATTGAGACATAGTGGCATAAGTTATTTAATCCCATCGAATAATTGTAGAATAAAACACAAATTCGTCCAAGTATGCTACAGAAGTAGGTTATACATTACTTACTTTTTTCTTCTAACTGTATTTATCCAGTTCTTTCTTTTCTCTCATACACTCTGCACCCAGCCAATAGGATTAATATACCGTGTATTAGTTCTTTTAATTATACCAACCAATTTTTTATTTTTGATTTAGGTATATTTCAAGAAAAAGAGAAAAAAATTGATTAATAACTATGGAAACTTTTACAATTTTTTCTTTAAACTCTATCAACACAATCAAATGGGTTTGTAAGAAGTTCAGAAAAATTTATATAGAGCATTTTCGTTTTATTGCTTTAGAACAATGTTAAAAATGTCTTATATAAATTTCAGAAGTAACTTTTCCGGAAATGTATTCATAAAAAAACACTGAAATTTTTTTGATCTCTAATTAATTATTTTTGGACCGAGTTTTCGTCGGATGCGTGGTTTGTATATTCAAATTTACATATTTTCATATCAAAATATAATTAATTTTGTTGTAAAAGTTCGAGTTAATTGTTTTCACAGTGATGTATTAAATTTTAGCTAATACGAGTCTTAGTGCGGCCATACTTCTTGAAGTGAAGGATGACGAGGATAAGTGGGATATATTGAAAATGTATACAGATAAAAATTTTTCAAAAAGATTTTTAATATACAATTTAAAAAACATTTATCATTAAAACAACTCGTCACTGCTTATTCAAACATAAAAATAAGCCAATACAGATTTTACAATGGCAGAGAATATATTTGTAAAAAGTCAAATAATTTTTCTAATACTTAAGAATATAGTTTTAATTCATTCACTGAATTTACAGTGTGATGCCTTTTGGGCCACACAGAATAATGGTAACGACGACAGGTTGAATACCGGTCGTTGCCCATAGGCCAGGAACTGTTTATTGATGAGTTTGCATATAAAGTTTGTAATTTTTTTAAGAGGGTTCAGTCCAAACAGCCGTTCTATTTGATAAACAGAAGCTCTATAACGACCCTGAAAGGAAAAATTCCGGCTGCACTTTAGTTTGGAAACAAGTCCAACGTCATAAAATTGAAGATTTTTTTATTCATCGCCTACCTAAAAATTCCCAAAACAAATTCGACTCAAGATTAATCAACTGTTTCTTTGTAGGATATTTTACAACTCCGGAATATTCGACAAAGAAAGAAAAAACGCCAAAACGAAGGAAACAGAAATTTCAAAAGAACCCAACCTACTTCGATAATTTACGGAAAATAAAAAATTGTCAAATTATCTCGAACAATTTTTCGTAGAAAATGTACCAAAAATTTGATTCGTAAAAACTTTGCTGTGATATGGTGCATCGCTTGTATATTTTGTTATTTCTATGCAAATTTTTACAATTTTTTACAAATTTTTACATATTTTACAAATTTTACAAAATTTCTGCAACTTTTAAAAATTTTGCAATTTTTGAATTATTTAAAATTTTTGAATAATTTTTTAACGTTTTTTGAAACTTTTGAAATTTTTGAAATATTTTTATTTAATCGAATAATTTTATTTTTTGAAATTTTTGATAAATTTTAGAAATTTTTGAATATATTTTGACATTTTCACTATTTTAAATTTTCGAAAAGAATTGCAAAATTTCAAATTTTTCGATGTTTTTGAAATTTTCAATATACTTTTAGAATTATCGATGTTTTTGAATTTCTAGACATTTTTTTTATATACAGTGCGACTCAAAAAGTCTGCACCATATGGGAAACATTTTTATTATTCATTTGACAGAAAATTTTATTCCTGAGAAAAGTTGGTGCATTGCGTAAAACTGCTATTACGAACGTCAAATTTCTAAATGATATACAGGGGCGGGCAAAAAATAGGAATTTTGACCAAGAGTAAGTACCCTTATTTTTGACAATATCAAAAAAAATTATTTAGGAAAATTGTTAAGAATTAAAAATTACACTCAGATTTAAAATCACTATAATACATTTTGGTTAAAAAAATTTGGTTTTATTCGTTATTTTTATTTTCTTTCTTTTTATTTTAATTTTGAAAGCTTCATTTTTTTTAATTAATTTCAGCTAGATTTTGTTTAACACCGTTAAATTTGAAAACTATTTTTTTGACGTAAATAAGTGAATGTTATTTACATTTTGGTACTAAAAACTTTTGGGTATCATTTCTCTTACCCATTTTCTTTAATTAAATCATAATGGTCGTTTTTATGTACATGTATACAGGGTGAAATTTCAACTTTGCACCAAGAAAAAACCAAAAATCATAAAAATTTAAAAAAAAAGGCCGAGAATGTTGTAAAAATTACGAAGAAAACCAAATTTTTTTAACCAAAATGTCTTAAAGTGATTGAAGGAAGGCCCCTAAAGTGCATCCGAAATGATATTTGGAGCTAGGCCAAAAACATAAAAAATGGATTTTTTGCGTTGGAGGCTGTGATTTTAAATCTGAGTGTAATTTTTAATTCTAAACAACTATCCTAAATAATATTTTTTGATATTGTTAAAAATAAGGGTACTTTACTCTTGGTCAAAATTCCTATTTTGTGCCCGCCCCTATATGCCATTTAGAAAATTGAAAATTTGACGCTTGCAATAGCAGTTTTACGCAATGTACCAACTTTTATTAAGAATAAAATTTTCTGTCAAATGAATAATAAAAACTTTTCCCATATGGTGCAGACTTTTTGAGTTGCACTGTATATATATTTTCGAATTTTTTTAATTTCTTAACACTCAGTTGTGTTTTTAAATTTTTGAAAATTATTACAATCAAGTTTGACGAGGTTTAATTTAAATTGACCTAAAATTCAACTAATGCCAAAATGGTTTGATGTATTTTTCAATATTTTCATCCCTAGAGCGTTCAGCACTGCAAAATGTTGCCCGCAGTTAAAGATAAATAGCAATAAAATTTTTTCTATATTTTTTCACAATATTTTGTACTTTGAACAATTTTTTAACGTATGAACAAGGTTAAAATAAACTGTTTGTTTCCTGATCCCATAATTCAATACTTTCTCCAATCTCTATATTTTATCAAATTGTAAAAATACCTAAAAATACAAATTTTAACGTTTTTTAAATAAAAAAAAAAACAAGGGGATCAAAGTATTAGTTGGTTACATTTTTTTGATAAGTAAAATAAAATCATGGCAACCTTGATATTATTTATTTTAATTATTTTAAAGTTAACATTGAATCACGTCGTCTCACTACATAATAAATATAATTTATTGTATTTTTAACGTTTATGTGTATATTTCCTAATACTAACCGTTCTCTTTACAAATATTTTTAAACCTAATATAAGAAATTTTTTTATAAAATAAATATAAAAAATTTATCTAATAGAAAGAAAAAAAAAACATACAACTTTCTCACTATTTGATCTATTATTTTATCCCTTTACACATCAGTACTGTATCAGTGCCAATCAGTATCAATCAGTGTTACCAATTTACGCACATCCGTAGTAGGTCCTGTGGATTCAATGAAATTCGGCAAGAAGAGTTGGAGGAAGAAAATCTAATAAACAAACGAAAATTGGTACATAAAGCTTGGATGAAACGACAAAGTAAAGAAGAATTTATTAAAGGAGATAAAAACTCAAAGTCGATACCAGATGAAATCTAATATAAAATCAACAACAAGAAAAATTAATTAATTGGTTAAAAATTTTTTAAAAAGTTTGTTAAAAAATAAACTGAAAAAAGGCCACTCATGGTGAACATAAGGGCATCTATTCAATTATTTCGATAAAACAATTGAAGTGCATCGTAAAGATGCAAAATTCAAATTAAAAAAAAATATCACAAATATTTAATTTCAATGTGTTTTTACTTTCACACCCCCATCAAAAGGAAAGTATGGTGAACGAGCAAAAAAATCGAGATATCGATGAAAATATCCATTTTGAGGTTCCCAAGAAGATTGAAACCATTTTCAGAGTAAGGTCTGTCTGTGTGTCTGTGTGTAATCTTCCACTTGACCAATCAAGCTGAAATTTGATATGATGGGTTGTTGTGTGCCTTAAATGCGACCAATAATTTTTGGTTCAAATTGGTACAGTAGAAGGTCCTCAAGACCAACATTGATTGAATGAACATTAAATTTTTGGCCTTTTTACTTTCCGAACAACAGAGTTGTATAGAAGGAAAGTATTGCGATCATGATATTTTGACCATACCCAGATTTTAACGAATCTTTACGTTTTGAGGTCACCTGAATCCATTTATATCATTTTTAGCATGATGTCTGTCTGTGTGTGTGTGTCTGTGTGTGTGTCTGTGTGTGTGTCTGTGTGTCTGTGTGTGTGTGAACACGATAGCGTCTAAACGGCTGAACCGATTTAGATGAAATTTTATATACATATTTAGGGTAACAAGGAGACGACCTGTATAGATTTTGGAGTTAATCGGACAACCGGAAGTGACAGTTGCTATAAGTGATGACGTCATTACCTAACAAGATGACAATAAAGTTTTACACATATATTTTTTATACGTTATAGTTTAATTTCGAATGATTAAAATTTTTAAAAACTTTTACCATTGTTGCCAGATTTATCAAAAAGTATTTTTTTTTCATATTTTTCTTAAAAAACCAAAATAATGCATTTTTATGAAAAATTACAGGATATGAAAGTTGTAGAACATAAAATTTTCTACACATTTTGTTTTTACCGTTTTTTGATTTCCTCATAGTTTCGTCGCTAGAGGGCGTGAAAAATAATGTATATAGACATTTGCGACTTTTTTTAGATTTTGAGACAAAATTATGGATTTTTATGAAAATTTACAAAAAATCAAAATTGTAGAATATAAAATTTTCTACAAATTTTGTCTTTAATTTTTTTTCGAGTTCCGCATAGTTTCGCCGCTAGTTTTTATTTTAATTTTTAAGCAATTTTTATCCTTATTAAATTATTATTTTTTACTTAAATTTTAATATTAAAAATTTTAAAAAAATATCTTTAAATTTGTAATAATTAATTTTATTATTATAATTTTTTTCAAAATTTTATTACAAAAATTGTGATTTTTTTTAAAAATTGGCTAAGAAACATTTAAAATTATATTATGATTTTAAACTAAATTGAATAACTTCTACAATATTAAAGTTATTGAACTGGGATTTGCACTAATCTAAAGATAAAATAAAACTCTAAATTTAAAATGTATTTTAGTTTCTTAAAATTTAGAATTGTAATTATTATACACAAAATTAAGAAATTTTTTAAAATTTTTTGTAATTTCGTTTTATCAATAAGTATAAAATAAATGAAAAAATTAAATAGCATATCCGAAAAGGATCCAAAAGTACTATGTGTGTAAATTATTTCATAATTTTAACATAGTATTTGTAAAAGTTATAGAAAAAAATGAAAAAAGTTAAAACAATTCAATGGGTTTACCCATGAATTTTTAACAAAAAAAAATTTTTTTTTTAGTTTTTTAAACTTTCTTTATTAATACATTTTGATCCAAAAAACCTAAAAAAAAGGTTTGTTTCCCCTTTTGAATAAAATTGAATGAGATATTAATTATTTAATGATTTTAAAATTATTCAAAAATAGGTTTGATTTGTTTTAAGGTTAAAATTAATATTAAAAATTTAAAAAAAATTACCCTTAAATTTGTAGTAAAAAACTCTATAATTGTGATTTTTTTCAAAATTTTATTCAAAAAATTGTAGAATTCCTCATTTTTTTTTGAAATTTAATATAAGTTTAAAAAAAAATTGAATAACTTTAAAAATATTAAAGGTATTAAAATGGGATTTATACCATTCGATAGGTAATATAAAACTCTAAATTTAAAAAATAATTTAGTCTCTTCGAATTTAACATTGTAATTATTATAACCAAAATAAAACAAAAATTAAATTTTGTTGTCCTTTTGTTTTATCGAAAATGGTAAAACAAATGCAAAAAGTAACTAGTACACCCGAAAGGGATCAAAAAGTACATTGTGTGTGAAATATTTCATAATTTTAAAATAATACTTGTAGAAATTATACAAAATTATAAAAAGTTAAAAAAAATTTTTAGAAAAAATTAATTTTTTTTTTAATTTTTGTAAACTTATTTTATTAATGTATTTTGATGCAGAAAAACTAAAATAATCGATTAAACAATTACTTTACTAGGAGTGTTCGGAAAGTTGGGTGGGATTACCCCCTCATTTTTTTAAATTTTAAGGACAAAACACTTTAGTGGAAAATGTCGTAATTCAAAGTTTTAAAGCATAAAATTTTCTACAATTTTGTATAAAACTTTTTCCAGAATTTCCAATACTTGTGCCAATAGAGGGCGCGGAAAAAATGTGTATTTAGTTTTTCCAAATTTTGATAACAAACAATGCAGTTTAGTGTAAAACTTTCTAGTTCACCAAATTTCTTTTAACATTT
This sequence comes from Neocrepidodera transversa, assembly GCA_963243735.1. Lineage (NCBI taxonomy): Eukaryota > Metazoa > Arthropoda > Insecta > Coleoptera > Chrysomelidae > Neocrepidodera > Neocrepidodera transversa. Next base: position 2,812,918 of record OY725347.1, on the reverse strand, counting down.
TTATTTAATTTTTTTTCGAATTCTCCATAATTTCGCCGCTAATATACATTTTTGCTTTTCATCTTTTTTTTTTGTTTTAAAGACAAATTATGCACTTTAGTGCAAAATGTTAAAATTCCCTACAACTTTTGTATCAAACTTTTTTCCGAACCCCAAAAAGTTTTCACCCATAATTTTAGGATATCCTAATTGTAACTATATAATGTGCTCCATCTTGTAAAATTTTTGTTTTATTGCCATGTTTTTGCCTTTGTTTGGCTTTTTTTTACCTTTTTTTTTCTTTTTTGGCCTTTTTATCCCTTTTTTCCCTTTTTATTTCCTTTTTATTTGTTTTTTTAACTTTTTGCTCTTTTTGTACTTTTTTGAGCTTTGCGCCTTTATTTGTCTCTTTTTTGTCATTTTTTTGCCGTTTTTGCCTTTTTCGCATTTTTAACTTTTTTTTTCAAGTTTTTAATTTTTTTGGACTTTTTTGTCCTTTTCTGACCTTTTTTACCTTTTTTGGCATTTTTTGCTATTTTCTCTTTATTTTGAGCATTTTGCCTTTTTTGCCTTTATTTGTCTCTATTTTGCCTTTTTTGACGTTCTTTCCATTTTTAGCATATTTACCACTTTTTTGCCTTTTTTGCTTTTTTAATTTTTTTTAGTAGTGTAATTTTTTTGGACTTTTTTGTCCTTTTCAGACCTTTTTCACCTTTTTTGGCATTTTTTGCTTTTTCTCTTTACTTTGATCTTTTTGCCTTTTTGCCTTTATTTGTCTCTATTTGGCCTTTTTTGCTTTTTTTCATTTTTTTGGCATTTTTGTTTTTTTGTCTTTTTTTTTGCTTTTTTGCCTTTTTTGCTTTTCTTTCATTTTTTGATGTTTTTACAATTTTTTTGTCTTATTTTTACTTTTTTAATTTTTTTTTAATAGCTTTAAATTTTTTTCAACTTTTTTGTCCTTTTCTGACCATTTTTGCCTTTTTTGGCATTTTTTGCTATTTTTTCTTTACTTTGAGCTTTTTGCTTTTATTTGTCTATATTTTGCCTTTTTGGCATTTTTACTATTTTTTGTTAATAGTTTTTAATTTTTTTTCGACTTTTTTGGATTTTTTTTCTCTTTACTTTAAGCTTTTTGCCTTTTTTGCCTTCATTTTTCTCTATATTGCCTTTTTTCCTTTTATTTCCATTTTTGCTTTTATTTCCATTTTTTGGCATTTTCACTATTTTTTGCCTTTTTTTTGCTTTTTTAATTTTTTTTAATAGTTTTTAACTTTTTTGTCCTTTTCTGACCTTTTTTGCCTTTTTTGGCATTTTTTGCTATTTTCTCTTTACTTTGAGCTTTTTGCCTTTTTTGCCTTCATTTTTCCTATTTTGCCTTTTTTGCTTTTATTTCCATTTTTTGGCATTTTCACTATTTTTTGCCTTTTTTTTTGCTTTTTTAATTTTTTTTAATAGTTTTTAACTTTTTTGTCCTTTTCTGACCTTTTTTGCCTTTTTTGGCATTTTTTGCTATTTTCTCTTTACTTTGAGCTTTTTGCCTTTTTTGCCTTCATTTTTCCTATTTTGCCTTTTTTGCTTTTATATCCATTTTTGGCATTTTCACTATTTTTTGCCTTTTTTTTTGCTTTTTTAATTTTTTTTAGTAGTTTTTAACTTTTTTTGTACTTTTCTGACCTTTTTTGCCTATTTTGGAATTTTTTGCTATTTTCTCTTTACTTTGAGCTTGTTGCCTTTTTTGCCTTCATTTTTCTCTATTTTGTCTTTTTTGCTTTTATTTCCATTTTTTGGCATTTTCACTATTTTTTGCCCTTTTTTTTGCTTTTTTAATTTTTTTTAGTAGTTTTTAACTTTTTTTGTCCTTTTCTGACCTTTTTTGCCTATTTTGGAATTTTTTGCTATTTTCTCTTTACTTTGAGGTTTTGTCTTTCTTTCCTTTTTTTGGCGTTTTTTGGTATTTTTTGGCATTTTTTGCTATTTTCTCTTCACTTTGAGGTTTTTGTCTTTCTTTCCTTTTTTTGGCGTTTTTTGGTATTTTATGGCATTTTTTGTTTTTTTTGCCTTTTTTTTGCTTTTTTTGCCCCTTGTCTTTTTCTGCATCTTTGCCTTTTTTCCAATTGTTTCAAGATGTATTTTTTAATTAAAATAATCCAAAAATAATCAATCACGGTACTCAATGAAAAAAGTTTCAAAGCTCAATACGAGCTTATTTGAAGTGTAGAGATGGAAGACAACAAAATAGGTGCTAATCTGGAAAATATACCATAATAAATTAGAATATCGCTTTAAGCAAAAATTGATAACTTTTTTTAAAAACGTATTACACCTTGTAGCTTAATTACCTTTGACATGGATTTTTATATAAAATGTTTTAATAAATTTTGATACATTTTAATTTCCATTTTTTAAAAATTTCATGTTAATTAAATGACATTTTATAGTAAATAATTTTCAATAAATTTTATTAAAATTTAATTGAACAATTAACGATGCGTATGTGTTATAATAGTATTAAAGTGCATTAATATTTTATTAAAATATCACTTTTTTTAAATCTAACTTTTAAATATGAGAAAACTACTTATACGAATCGATTTTTTTTGGTTAGCCACCTCTAAAAAGATTTATGCGTTTAATCTCTTCTCAAGCAGAGCATAACTCTCGTCCGCAGTTGTTTGGTTTACACAATTCCTTATTTTATTATAAACTCTCAGATCCATCATCACTTTAAACAAAAATTGAGAATATCTCAAGAATTTTATACAGGCCCTTTTCCTTTTGCTGTGTAAATTTACAAAAGAAATTAAACGATGATAATAAAATTGATTTTTTAAACAAACTTTCAAATTTATTAAAGAGTCACTTTATTAAAAAGGTTACGAGCCTTGATCCTTTCGTTTACCCTCTGATTAATATGTACTTTGAAGAACATAAACAAAATAATCAAGAGAATCATTAAATTATTTTATTATGAAAAAAATTAATACCTTCACAAGACGTAATTATTGAAATTAGTGTTAACTAAAATGATAGGTTAGGCCCAATACGGAATCAGAAAGGGCAAATCAATGATAACAGGCAGTATAAAGAAAATTAACAAAATATAATGTTTCAATTTATCATAACAACAAAATCTTAGTTCTTTAGAATTATATTTAATCAGAATTTAATAAAGCTGAATGGACACTATCAAAATGAAAAAAAAACAAAACGTCAAATCGTCAGACCAACATAATATCTAATTTATCAAATACAAATTTACCAACACTTATTATAACGAAAGCTTAATAATTCAGACCAATAATTACCGTTGATAGTAATAGAAATAAAACTCCAAGTCATGTACCACATATATTCAAAAACAAATATTTAGGGGGGCAACTAGTTTCGGCTAACGAGCCATCTTCAGGCCTGGAAACAAATTACCCAGTTCGATACAAGCTTATATAAATTACATTGAATTAACTTACCATATAAAATTTAATACTAATGATTAGATCAAAAAACAAACAAATCCATAAATATAAAATATGTGGGAAAGTTGGGGTAGGGATATATGAAAACTCAACTTAAAATTTAAAAATTAGGGAACGAAAGGAAGTGTTTGAAACAATGTTAAAAATTTTGAATAAGTGAGAGTATCTTCTTTAGGAAGATCCTCATATTTGCCGAGTGCACCTTTTTTGGTTGAATATTCGGTTTATCAAATGTGGAAAAACCGGAAAAGTTGAAAAGGAAATTGTAGGTGGGGACGTCCTGGTTAGGCGAACTTGCCTGTACCAGGGGGTCCGACACCTCAAAGTAAACACCCCGGGCTAACCCGAACGGGTTGAAAAGAAACAGCAGCTGGTGGAGCAATGTGCCTCAGACAGTAACCGGGTAGTAAGCCCGAAACTTAAATGTATGAAAAAGGATCATCGGAGAACGTTGTGACCTCAAGTAGCACAAACAGATACTTTGTGAGTTCGTTTTAGCCATCGCAGAGCGGATGAGATCAGGGCTGCTATTTTCTAACTCTTGCGAAAATTTTAGTATACGAGTACTCGTATACGAATTTTTTTCGGATGACAAAAGTTTTTGGTATTTTGGATGACATGCGAAAAACAATTCGTCTCGTATAGCTTTAATACGAATGACTGGAGCCGGCAACACTGTCTAAATCGATTTATACCATACAAATAAAGATATGGCAAATTACAAATCGTAAGGAACGCTTTTAATATCAAACATTTTATATATTATTGACACTAGTGACAATTACTGATGCAACTCATTGGTTATCTGTCCAAACTTTGAACCCTAGAAAATGTATCTACATTCCCCTTTATTTTTTAACCTAATTTTATTTATACTTTCATTACTTTCCCTCTATGCCTAATTTTGAGAGGGCCACAGATTTTTAATTAAAACTTTAATTTTTGATGCGAAAATGAGTGACAAAAAAAGAACATCTAGTCAAAAAACAGAATTAATTAATTTTTTAGATAAAAATCGTCTTCTCCTTGGTCTATTTGCCAATATTTCGGTTTCTTCCAACGCTGCTAAACCCGCCAAATTAATTATATTATTGAACATGTTTAATAATAATCACTTGTTTTTATTCTATATCTCATATGACATGGAAGTTTTGATTACTCATCAACAGTTGAATTTAGTATGCGGATTCATTAATACGCATCCCTTTGACCATGCGATGTATTTCCGCAAAACAAATTCGACTACGGATATTTTTCAATGCCTTCAAAATACGGTTTATTGCAATTTATACGAAAATGCCAAAAATCCGTATGCGAAAGTCGCTGGTACGAGTTAGAAAATAGCAGCCCAGACAGATGTTTTGATCACGTGACCTTCGAGTCATCTGGTTGCTCGATAATTTCCGAACGGTTTATAGGTTGAGGTTATCTGTTTTAAACAAGAAACAAATTCGTTATTAGTTTCATACAAAATGGAGGTTGCTGAATTTCTGTGGACAATCTCCACTAACTGTCGACTTTCTGTATATTCCATTTAAGAACTTACTATCTAACCTTTCCCTCCAATAAACAAAGTTTGTGGTTATGTTAATGTTATACTTATGACTTTTTGCAACTGTCATACTGTCATCTGAACGCTCGATCAAAAAGGTCCGACGAAAACGATGATGCTCTAAAACATCCGGATGACTGAAACGAACGCAAAATATATTTTCCTCAGACTCATCAAAAACAATAAACGAACGCAGTAGAGGCATCAGAGGCGTCCGACGACTAAAACGAACTCACTAATGGTACCAAGATGGTTGTGCGACATATGACAGGTGACTGAAAGGGTGAAGGCTATGACGGAAGGCGGGAATTTCAAAGTTATTGTAAATATGACCTAAAAATTACATGTGATCGAAAACTAGTAGCCATAGATAAGTCAATGTTATAAAATGTAAGATTTGAATTAAAATTGTATAAACTTAAAAGTTATATTATAGTTCGAATTTGTAAAGCGATTTTAACTGTAGAGTGAGATAGCATAAGAAGAGAAGAAAAAGCAAAGTGACAGTTACACGTAATAAATATAGAAAAAATTTTGAGGTTATAACTTGCAAAACAAACCAAGGAAAAATTGATTAGTAGAGATTTAGAAAGGAATTAAATGAAACGTTCAATAAAGCTAGAAATGAAAGGAGATAATAAGGAAAAAAAAGGGGGGGTCATAAGAGCTGTTTAAATTTATCAGAGAGGAAAATATGGTTTTCTTTCGATCTGATTTGGTCGTTGAGGCATGTGGAATTAATATTATTTAAACAAGAATGGATTTCAAATGTTTCGAGTAGGTTAAGTCTATATCCTTTGTGGCAATTGTGTAATTGTATAATTAAAATAATAAAATTTCATATTTCAGTTAGTAAAAATTAAAAATGACGAATTATAAGAATTAATATATTCTTATGTATTATATGAATAGTAATTTTTTTTAATATAAATATGTAAGTATACGAATTTTTTATATTAACTTCGTAATAATCAAATATTAAAATTTATGTTATTAATAGCAATTTATCAAAAAAAAAAAACTAAAAAAACTTATTATACTAAATTACGTAATTATTTTAAAACAGACACTTTATTATTACTATTAATCAAATATCATTATTATTTAAATTATTTTCACATAAATATTATTGAACAATAACGTGTGATCAATTTTAATTAATTGAAAAAAAATTCTAATGCTGACTTTACATTATTCAATGTTCTTGTGAAAAGTTTTTGTCATATTTATTCGTGAATTTCTTCACGCTGTGTGTTCGCTTTACATTTGTCAATATATGTATCAAAATAGTTATTTTCCTAACAAGTGCGGAAAGTTATACTTTTCCGCACGCAATTGCAGTTGCCCGAACGACGCGAAGCGGAGTTCGGGCATGCAATTAAGTGGGGAAAATATACTTTACGCAAGTGTTAGGAACAATATTTTTTCTACAAGCCCCTAGAATTAAAAAAAAATTTTAGCAAAAATATTTTTTTGTCATTCAACAAAAATTTTCTTAGTGTTTCTAAATAAATAAAACATTAGACTGAAAGTAATCATAGTAACCAAGCAAGAATTAATTTTTAATCATTTTAGAATTTATAAAATCAGTGCGGAAAAGTACAACTTTCCAAACTAGTGCGGAAAAGTACAACTTTCCGCACGCTTGTAGAAAAAAACAGTTTTACCAAATTATAATTTTAATGTCCAAGCAAATTTCAGCATCAGCATAAACATAACCTAACTTTTTGCATAATGCTTAAGTTGGCACTACTGAACTTCACGATAAAATTTGACGAAACATGTTCTAATTCGTGAAGAACTTTACACAATTGTTTGACGTTTTAGGTTGTCAAATTTGTTCATGAAGCGACTTCACGAATTTATTTACAAAAAAACTGGATAATGTAAAACCAACATTAGATCATCTTCAACTTTTATAAATTTAAATATTAAATTTTATATGTCAAATGTCAGTTTTTATGTCAATTTAAGTTGTCATTAACCATTTTGAAGTGTCTTTTATCAACTTTACGTACGCCACGCTGTGCGGCTTAGCTGTTATTATTAAAATTTTAAGTCTTATCAGACCTAACTCGATATAAGTTTGGAATAATTTACTTTAGAAGTCGATGTGTTAACTTCGACTATTTATTGAAGGACCAGATCAGTTAGCAAACTAATTAATTATTATCTAAAAAAAGGGTAAAAACAAAATTCTCAAAATTTTTTTTTGCTCCAAATGACTTAAAATGTCATGAAACGTGGAAAAAATTGATTTTCCGCGAAAAAAAAGTCTGTCTGTGCGGATGTGTGGATGTGTGGATGTCTGTGCGCACGATAACTTGAGAACGGTACGGCCGATTCGGAAAATTCTTTCGGCTATCGGTTTTTATTTAAAAAAGAAAGGCTCTATCGGAAGATCAGCTATTTCGAGTCAGAGGATCCTGGTCTCGCCTACTAAGTGAAACTTCTATTCGAGATATCTCGATAAGGAAAGCAAATTTGTCGATACTAATTTCTTTTAAGGTGTTGTGCAAGTCAAGACGCGTCGGTTAATATCCATATCGCATCGGGATCGTTGAAAAAAAAAATGAAAAATTTGAATTATTGAAAAATTCCGATTTGTCTTGAAAAATCGCGCAGAGATTATTCCTTTTGCTTGTTTTGACTATTGGTTTCCATTTTTTCCATTTGTCATTATTATTTTTTATTTTTTCCTATTTTTTACCATTTCTTCTTATTTTTTCCTATTTGTTGCTATTATGTCCTATTTTCCCTTATTTTTCCTTGCTTTTCCATGTTCTTTTCTGTTTTTTAGTATTTTTTTGTATTTTTCACTATTTTTTGCAATTTTTCTCAAATTTCCCTATTTTAATTATTTCTTCCTATTTGGCTGTTTTTCTTTATTATCTATTTTTTTCTGTTTTTACTTTTTTTCCTTAATTTCCTCTACTTCATTATTTTTTGTGATTTTTCTCTACTTATCTCACATTTCCCTATTTTATCTATCTTTTTCTAATTTTTTTCTATTTTTCACAATTTTTCCCATTTTTCCATATTTTTTCGTATTTTTAACTATTTTTCCCTAGTTTCCTGTTTTCTCCTATTTCTCCATTTTTTTCCCTGTTTTTCCTAATTTTTCCATTTTTCCATGTTGTCCCTATTTTTTCCTAGTTTTTGATATTTTCCAAATGTTTCCCTATTTTCCCTATTTTTTCTAATATCCCTATTTTTCTAAATTTTAACCCATTTTGCCCTATTTTTCACTATTTTCTCCTATTTTTTACTATTTTCCCATGTTTCCCTATTTTGCTCTATTTTGTTCTGTAATATTCCTATTTCTCCCTATTTTGTTGTATTTTCCTATATTTCCCCCTTTTTTCATTATTTTTCCGTTTTTCTATATATTATCTTTATTTCGCTATTTTCTCTATTTTTCCTATTTTTTTTGTATTTCTTTCTATTTATCCCTCTTTCTCATTGTTTTTTTTTTGTTTTCCTTATTTTTTCCCATTTCCCCCTTTTTCACTATTTGTTCCTATTTTTCCGTTTTTGTCTATTTTTCCGTTTTTTGCTATAATTCCCTAATTTTATAATTTTTCCATATTTTCCCCTCTTTTTTGTTGTTTTGATTTATCCTCCATAATTTCCCCATTTTTCACTATTTTTCCCCGTATTTCCATAGAGTTCGCTATAGTTCCCTATAGTTTTTATAATTTCTATCTATTCTTTCCTGTTTTCCAATATTTTTTCCTATTTTTTCCCATTTGTCCCTTATAGTCCATATTTTTGGGTATTTTTTTCCCATTTTCTTCATTTTTTCGTATTTCCCCCATTTTCCCCATTTTTTACTATTTTCCTATATGTTTCCCTATTTCTTACCCCCACTTCTTATCATTTTTATCGACGATTTCGAGTTCTCTGAGTTTGAGAAGATGCAAAAAAAAATCCTGTCCGGACGTCTGGATGTCTGTCTGTCTGTCTTGATGTAAACACTGTAACTTTTGAACGAAAGCTCCGATCGAGTTCCTCTTTTTACTTTACCTAAGTTAGTTTTGTCCAAGGAAGAACCATATTGAATTTGAGCAGGATCGGACCGGCTCTTCTGATATCCACCATACATATTAAAGTAGCTTGTTCTACATGTATTTAGCGCCTATGCTTCACAGCATAAAAAATGTTCGCTCGATGGTCCGAAGTCCTGAAACGGTGCACCACCACCGTTTGAGCGTCTCTAGAATTGTTTTCCATTTTTCCTATTTCTTTCTATTTTTTCTTGTTTTTTATTATTTTTTATTTTTACTTATTTGTCCCTTATAATCCCTATTTTTGCTCATTTTTCTCCGATTTTTCCCGTTATTCTCCATTTTTCCTCATTTTTTCCTATTCTTACCTATTTTTCATCAACATATATACTTATTTGTTTAATATATTGTGGTACTATACATTGATTTTGAGTTCTTAACTATTAATAAGTTACGTAACCATTTTAATTTGTCAATTTTTCGAGAGGTATCGATTAGTAAATTTGGAGGAAAATAATAATGATAAATTAAAAAAAAACCGCGTTATTGACACTTATAAAAACAACATAAGCAAATAAATTAGATTTCTGATAAAATCACAAGAAGGGATATAGGATATCAAATCAAATAATCGAACAACTGATCGTAACAGTTGATTGGGACATCTATCTTCATTGAATGAACGAGAAAAAAAAATTGGCAAGAAAATCTGTGAAGCTAAAACACAAGGACAAAAAATAAAATAGAGAGACCAAGAATACGACAGGTATTCGAAAATAAAAATGCAACGGGCCGAAGAAGATTAACTCAAATCGAAAACGACAGTTTGTGACGAGTTTAAATTTACTCACATTTTTCTCCAAACCAAACGTGCATCGAAATATAAAATAAATTAAGTCAACTTACATTTTCTTGTCACGAAAATTTAGCCTAATTTGTTGACATCGTTTGCGAATTTTCTGTCATTTGCCGAATTTATATAAAAAAAAAATCCTTTAATTAATTTTTTTAAAGCTACCTAATATCTTTCTTTATCTTTCAAATCGGATTAAGTAATTACCCAACTTTTAAATGAATAATTTAAAAATTTTGAAAGTTATTCGAGATGCATAATTTTATCTGAATTTCGATTAACTCAATCCGCTCATAGTTTTAATTGAATTAAACTTTATTTATACAGTGTGTGTTAGTTTTATAAAAATTTATTAGTTTTTTGATGTTATATTTTACCGGGTCTAATAAAATAGTGGGCCATGACTGTAACTTTTGCATTTAGTATCTAAGTTTTATTTAAAATTTCTTTTGACAAATTTCACTAAGAGGTAGAAACATTTAATTAATGTTGTTCACATACCAATAAAATTTAATTGTTATACCCCATAAAAAAAGATATAAATAGTAAAAAGTAAAAAAATAACGTAAGGAACTTCGCTTCTTACGGTGGTTCCCCGACCGCACGATTTTTTTATTTTCTCTTGTGGTTTGTATTAGTTTTTATAAAATATTAACAAACTCAACAAAATTATATTAAATTAAAGGGTGATTCGCAAAAAAAATCAATTTTCGTAATTTTCTACCTTAAATATCTTTTGAATCACCCTGTATTTAATTTATAAATTATAACTGCAATTGCGTGCGGAAAAGTATAACTTTCCGCACTTTCCGAAAGTTATACTTTTCCGCACTTGTTAGGAAAATAACTATTTGTACAGTTATTTTACTGGATGGAAAATAAATATTTCCTAACAAGTGCGGAAAGTTATACTTTTCCGCACGCAATTGCAGTTGCCCGAACGACGCGAAGCATTTATAAAATCAATGCGGAAAAGTACAACTTTCCGCACGCTTGTATAATTAAATTTTCGAAAACTCGAAATTAAGGCAAAATTATTATCATTTTTCGCTTTTTTTATTGCTTATATAGAAAAAAATTAAAACTTCAAAATAACTGTTGTGGTTCCTTTTAAGTCCATTTTGGTCCCTTTCGTCCATCGGGACTCCCCAAACCATTTAATTTTTTTACAGAACCGTTTTACTTGTTAAAATATTTTGAGTTTTTACTTTTTCTTGTATTTTTTTGTTCATTTTTAAAAATAAATCTTTCAAATTTTTATCGAAGATTTAGTATACATTTATTATTCACTCTTTCTCATTCTTTTTGGCGCGATTTTCTTCTTTTTTGTCTATTTTGTTTTTTTTCGTACGTGTTTGAAATTATGAAAAAATGGAAGATTTTTTTTTGTTAACCAAATAAAATTTTAATAAGACGTTTCGTATTTTGAGAGCCACCTTCAACTTGAATTTTTCAAATACGGATCGGGATTATTGAATTAAAAAGACTAAAAAATGTCCAGCACAGTTGCCAGATTCATTAAAAAGTAGAAAAAGAAGAAACTTTCAGAGTGTCTTATCTACATATTTTGTACAGTTATTTTACTAGATGGAATTACCCCCTTTCTATTTATATTTTTGAATTTTATATTTTTATTAAAAAAGTATTCTCTAAAATAATTCCAAAAATCACTTTTTTCCTTATTTTTGTTTCGAAAAATGGATTGTAGCTTTGATTTCTAAATTCCGAAGTAAAAAAAAAGGTATCATTGCTTTTCTCCCATTTCAAGTGTAAAAATATGTATTCTTACTTTTTCCCTAATTTAACTGAAGAAAAATGCATTGTTGTTATTTTCTAAATTTAGTTGTAGACAATCACCAATAATTTTTTTCTATTAAAGTCTGAAAAAGTCGAGTGTGGAAAATGTATTGTTGGTTTGTTACCTAAATTAGAATATGAAAAAATGCATTATTGGTTTTTCCTTAATTCGTATTTCAAATTTTCCTAATATATTTTTTTTAAATAATCAAAAGCCGCCTTTGTGTTGTATGAAACGTGAGCGTTGTGGTTGGTGGGTTGTGCACGTTTAAGCTAATCGCGTGAAACTTTGACGCAAATATTGAAAACATTTACTTCGAGAATTAATTAAATTATAATTTTAACACAAGGCGTAGTAAAGCGTGAAAAGTGAAAATTTATAAAACCAGGTATTCAAATTTCACGAAAATCTGCCACCATTGTCTTGATGAAATGTATGAATAGGAAGCAGAAGTAGCTAATAGAATTTAATAAGGATAATGGAGAGGAGAAATTTTGAATAAATAAATAATATAATTCTACTATTCATTTATTTATTCTGAGATAAGACAAAAACTGGAAGATTATCTCAAGATAAGCTGAACATTCAAGGGGAATACATCTTCAACATTTCAAAAATTCAATTTTTTTTTTGCCGAATTCGACGTATTATATAATTTATAGAGACCCGAAAACGGTCCTTTCATGGGGCTCATATGTGTATTTATTCTCTTTGGCTTAAATTTTTTTAAAAATTTCTGAATGGTTCAGTTCTTAGACATACTCCATCAACTTTATGGTAAGAGTTTAAAAGAACTATTTCAAGTTATCGACTTAATTTTTTATTGGTCTGCCATTTGCAGAAAATTCGACATTTTAAAAAACCCACCGGTCAGGCTATAGCTAACGTGATAACAATTAAAAATTTTGTGTATTTTTTTGTGTCAGATGAAGTGAATGTACAATTTCCTGTCACAAATTCGGCTCTTACTTTACTCGTATACTCAGTCAAGGTAACGCCTCTGGAAAGCGTTTTAAAAAATTTGCATCTACTTTATTCGGATACTCAGTCAAGAGCACCCTAAGGTGACGCTTGTGGAAAGCGTTTCAATTTTCAACTTTAAAATACAAATTAAACAATAAAAACTTTATCTGAATATCCTTATTGGTTCCTTCGGAATTAATTCTTCAAGATAGAATTATGCCTGAAGGTGTAATACCTTCTTAACTGGTCAAAACTGACACTGACTAATTTTCACAATCATTATAGATCATTAGATGTCTCAATAACTGATCAAATTTGATTATTTTAAAAAACTCTGAATACCAAAAAACGAATCTTTAAAATCAAGGAACCAAAAACTTCGAATAGCAAAGATCAAGGAAACCTAGTCAAAAAATTATCAGAACCCAAAATAAAAAATCTTTGAATGATAATAAAAACTTGTCTAAGGATTCTTAATACAAAAAACTTTGAATATCAGAGGAAAAATCCATAAAATCCAGGAACCAAAATTCCGGATAGCAGAGATCAAGGAATCCTGAACAAAAAAATCATCAGAACCCAGAATAAAAAAACCTTAAACCATAATAAAAACCTAACTAAGTATTCTTAAAACCAAAAACTTTCAATATCAGAGAAAAATCCTTAAGATCCAGGAACCAAAAATTTCGTATAACAGAGATCAAGGATTCCGAGGCAAAAAATTATCAGAACCCAAAATAAATAAAAATTGAACTATAAGGGAAACCTAATTAAGGATTCTTAATAAAAAAACAGAGAAAACGTTTTAGATCCAGTAATCAAAAATCCTGGATAACAGATATCAAGGATTTCTGGGCAAAAAATCTTCAGAACCCAAAATAAAAAAATGGAACCATAATGGAAACCTAATTAAGGATTCTTAATAAAAAAACATTGAATATTAGAAAAAACATTTTAGATCTAAGACTCAAAAATTCTGGATAACTACTATCAAGGATTTCTGGACAAAAAAACCTCAGAACCCAAAATTAAAAAAAATCCTTGAACCATAATCTAACTAAGAATTCTTAATATAAGAAACTTTGAATCTCTGAGAAAATCCTTAATATCCAGGAACTTAAAACTCCAGATAGTAGATATCAAGAATTCCTGGGCAAAAATCATCAGAACCCAAAATAAAAAAATTCTAAACTATAATAAAAACCTAAATAAGGATACATAAAAAAAACTTTGAATATTAGAGAACAAATTCCTAAGACCCAGGAACCAAAAAAATGCAGATAACAGAGATCAAACAAATCTGTACCATAATGGAACCCTAACAAAGGATTCCTAACACAAAAAACATTGAATATCAGAGAAAATCTTTGACTAAAAATTCCAGATAGTAGAGATCAAGAATTCCTTTTCAAAAAATTATTAGAACCCAAAATAAAAAATCCTTGAGTGATAATAAAAACTGAACTAAGGATTTTTAATAAAAAAAACTGTGAATATTAGAAGAAATCCTTAAGATTTAGGAACAAAAAAACTCCACATAACAGAGATCAAGGATTCCTTGACAAAAAATCATCAGAACCCAAAATAAAAAAATTCGGACCATAATGGAACCGTAACTAAGGATTCCTAACACAAAAAATTGAATATCAGAGAAAATCATTAAATAAAAATTTCAGATAGTAGACATCAAGAATTCCTGGTCAAAAAATTATTAGAACCCAAAATAAAAAATCCTTGAATGATAATAAAAACTGAACTAAGGATTTTTAATAAAAAAAAATGTGAAAATCAGAAGAAATCCTTAAGATTCAGGAACCAAAAAACTCTAGATAACAGAGATCAAGGATTCCTTAACACAAAATAATCAGAACCTAAAATATAACAAATCTGGACCATAATGGAACTCTAACTAAGGATTTCTAACACAAAAAACTTTGAATATCAGATAAAATCCTTAAGATTCAGGAACTGAAAATTCCAGATTGTAGAGATCAAGAATTCCTGGGCAAAAATCATTAGAACCCAAAAAAAAATTTTTGAACTAGAATAAAACCTAACTAAGGATACCTAATACCAAAAACTTTGAATATCAAATAAAATCCTTTAAATCCAAAAACCAAAACTGCAGATAATAGAAATCAAGGATTCCTTGACAAAAAATCATTAGATCTCAAAACAGAGGACAAGGATTCCTGGGCAAAAAATCATCGGAACCCAAAATAAAAAATCCTTGAATTATAATGAAAACCTAACTAAGTATTCCTAATACAAAAAACTTTAAATGACGAAAATGCTTACGTTCCAGGAATCAAAAATTCTGGTTAGCAAAGATTAAGGATCTAACAATTCCAGACCCAAAAATCACCAGAACCCAAAATTTTTGAATTGTGATAAAAAAATAGTGCGGGTTCTAGACACAAAAAAATTTAATACAATAACAGAGAATTCTTAAAATCCTGAAACTAAAAACTTTGGATAGCAAAAATTAAGAATTTCAGGACACAAAATCAACAGAGTTCAGAGCAAAAAATATTTTAATCATAATGAAAACTGAAAACTGCGGATTAGTAAATAGCGAAGCAAAACGAAGATACTTATTGGCATTACAATGTCTGTCTCTCTCTCTCTCTCACATAGCTCACCTACATACTATTTGTAGTGATATAAGTCAACTATAACCGTCTGTCTGTCCGTTTGTTCGTCGGTTCCAGCATAACTCGAAAACGGTTTCGAATTTTGGACCTCTGGGTCAAACCACAATAATTTAATAGAGAAAACAAATTTTAACATGTTTCGGCCAATCATTAGCCATCCTCAGGCCTATAATACAAATTGACACTAGTTAGAAATACAATAAAAATCACTCACAAATATGATTAATTACAAATTGGTTATATCACAACAAATAATTATGAAACTAGATAAAAATAATACGTAACATATTGAGGAACCAATAAATATTTAGGTTACAATTTTTCTCTTCTATTTTGTTTTGTTTATTTCTTCTTCTTCTCCCCCTTTTCAGTTACTTGTTCGATGCCCCCTTCCTTGTAGTTCTTCGGTTCAATGTGTCAAATATTCAATCTGTCATATGTCAACATTAAATTGCCAGTCATTTTCCGCATGTCAGAATTACGCAGTTAATTTTTTTTTTTTATTTAACCGAACACTAGTGATTTTCTCCAATTTAATTTAATTTAACGTAATTAATGTCCGGTTTCTCCAGTGGAACTTAATATAAATATTATGAAATATCGACTTAAAAGTACTATGAGCTTAAATCAAAATTCTGTTGCACCACGTTAAAAATTGGAAATATTAGCCAAGATCAAAATTAAGTTCGATAAACTTGGCAACGCTGGCACCATTCAATCGTAAGCTCCAAATTTCTTTTTGTAACATTTTCCACCCTGACTAGTTTTCGGTGGTAATTTGAATGAATGTATTTGATTGGATGCTAAAAGATAGTGGGATGATGTGTGTGTGTGTATTACCACTTTACATTTGTCATCCTTGTTTGCAATTTGCACATTACTCATTGTCAATCAACACAGCAAATAAAATGATATTTAATATGGAAGGTGATAAAAAAAGAGTAAATTATAAATTACACCAAACCTGGCAAAAAACCTTTTCTCACATAAAGTCTCAAAATAATTGTTGCGATTATAAATGTGACGAGGAATTTGTATCGCATTATCATCCACTACATTTACAATGTCTACAGCATCTACATCTTCAATTTCAAACATGTTGATATAAAAAAACGGTAAAAATGTAGCTGTGATTATTTATAGACACGAATTTTATATGAAAGATGACACACAAACGTCAAATTTTCGTCTTAAGTCGAAAAAATCGGTGACTGGAATTTAAAGTCGGCGTTAAGCCATTTTCGACTTAAAATACAGTGGTGCAACATTATTTTATTCTAATATCGACTTAAGTTCAATATTGATATTAAGTTTCACTGGAGAAACCGGACATAAGTATTTGTTTTATAAAAAATTTTTATTGGTTCCTCAATATGTTACGTATTATTTTTATACATTCAGCTTTATACCATTTATGAATTCATTCAGTTTCATAATTATTTGTTATGATATAACCAATTTGTAAGTAATCATATTTGAGAGTGATTTTTATTGAATTTCTAACTAATGTCAATTTGTATTATAGGCCTGAGGATGGCCAATGATTGGCCAAAACGTATTAAATTTTTTTTTTCCATTAAATTATTGTGTTATGACGTAGTTTTTCATTATCCGTTGAATAATTTTTACCACATTTGAGTATGGATAATCTTCTGTTTTTAATAAATTTCTGGTCACCTTAGCTCACCCACCTATTTTTAGTCAACTACAAACGCCTATCTGTCCGTCTGTCCGTAGCTGAACTACTTGGTTTATTTAAACAAAAAACTATGACTACTACAATTCTAAAAGATACCACTAAAATTGTATAGAATTCTAGGTTAACAGTATCGAATGCTTTCGACAGATCCAAAAATGTGCACAAGTAGGGATTTACATTATTTAGCGACGAATAAATTTAAGGTAAAATTGTTAATATCATATTTTAATAATTAAGATGTTAAAAGAGACACATAAATTTTCTTTTTTATATAGAGGAATAACAATATATATTTTTTTAAATCTGTAGGCCATACTTTTACATATTATATTAAATCGGAGATTTTTTTACCTGTTTCCACGGTGGTTTTTTTTTTATCAGTCTAAAACATGATTTTAAAAAAACTGTGAATAATTTCATTATCCTTAAAAAAACACGTGCATAATTAATAGTTTAGAAAATAGACGCGGACAATAACAACAATTATATTATAAAATGATAATTACTACTTTTTGATTTTATTCAAAATTTTTTCTATTATTAAATTACATTTTTTTTCCATATATTAAAAATTAAAAAAAAATGCATACAAATTATTGTATTTTGGACCATATTTGCACAAGAAAATATTTTTTATTTTTTTTTAATGCATACTTAAAATGTTTAGAAATTTATGTTTTATTAACAATTTTGTAAACTAATATTTTTTGACTAAACTATTATTTTTCATCTACGCTGATTAATAATTTTTTATCAAACTTTTAATATTTCTATATTAAATTTTACACGAGTCACTTTTTCAGAAACAAATTTACAAAAAAAAACTATTTCTTTTAAATAATCGGATCCATTAATTATCTTAAAATGTTGAAGTACCAACAAAAAAATTATTTCTAATTTTTGTATTTAGATAAAAATTTATTTTTTCGCACAAAAAATTGAAGGAATTTTTAAAATACTCATTAAAAAAAAATAATCTCGAAATCTACCAAAAAAAAAAAATCTTAATAAGACTTACAGATATCTTTATCTCGTTCAGATCCACTGTTAATTTTTTTTCAGTACCCGTCAATTATCGGAAAAAATGAAATTTTGAAAATTGCGCGATCTAGTAACCGCGAATATGTCTTTCAGACTGCACCGGCATTTTCAGGTTTTCAGTAAACGCGCTCCAGTCCAACCGGAGTCTGTTCGTTTGGCGCGTTTTGATAGAAGTTTCAGATTGTTTCCCCCTCCCTAGGCTGCTGATCTTCGGTTCGCGTTTATGCGGAAAGCGCGACACCTGTTGGAATATGAGATGGTTTGATTTTGGTTTCTTACGTTTAAAATATGTTGATAAGCTTAAGCGGAAACTTGAGGATATTAATCCTGATTAAAATATTCTTAATCAATCAAAATGTAAATTTAATAAAAAAATTGACCAATAGAAATATTTTGTAATGAGAAAAGTGACTACTAAAAAATAAAAAAAATGTTTTTTGCTTTTATCGGAATAAAAATTTATCTGACTTGTTAATGGTATAATAGCATAAAGACCCATGACTTCAAATTTTCCAATCTTTCTCCATGAAGGAAGAACTAGTAAACTTTTTTAAGTTAAGGGCTATTTCGTACATTTTTAGAGTTTCCAATTTTATATTTTTCTTCTCTTCACTGTTTTTATATATAAGAGCAAAGTTCGAAGGACCAGTTGTCGAAAAAATAAATATTATTGTATTAAATAGTTACATTTGAATAAAACTACACATATCTATATGTAGCACTATTTTATTGATCAAAAAAATGTTTATTAAAAAATCTCTCCCGCTCACAGTCGAACAAAAAATTACACAACAGATATAGATAATTGCAGTTCCGCAAAAAAAATATTGATTAAGATTTATCGGATAAAATATTTAATTGATTAATTATTGAACTGGCGGTCACTAAGGACGACTTCTTTGTGGAAATTTTAATAAAATTTTCTACACTTCACTTGTTTCTATCCATGGCAGTTTCTTTCCAATTATAAATAATCACATTCTTTATATGCCTCTATCCACTTTTTCTCCTTCGCCCCTATCTTGGATCTTTTGATCCATTTCTGATCTGACATTCTCCTCACATGTTCTAATAGGCGTAACCATTTTACTTTAACTATTTGACTAATCTCTACTTGACCTTTTGAGTTCCGCAGAACAGGGAGAAAATAGAAATTTTAATTGTAGACATTTTAAAAATCAGCTTTGTTATCATTATCTTATATTTTTCTTTTTGGTGGATCCTTATAGATCCCAGGGCCCCCAGACATTACTTATTTTCTCAGAAACTAAATGTATGGAATTCAGTAGTACTTTGAATGTATGAGTACCTACCCAATTAAGAGGTATCCAGTGCTAAAGTAAAGTGCAAGTAGTATTCACATTTCTATAAGTTTCAGTGCTTTTAAAAACTTTTACCAGGCGCTCTAAAAGCTTCCAAAAAATAATGCAACTTTACTTATAATCTCAATCTTGATTTTTATACATGATATTCCTAGAACTATTTCAATTCATTTTGTGAGCCGTCAGGCCAATCGGATGGACCAAACATTCTCCAATCGGTTTCTACGAGAAAAAACTTATTGTTTTTGGTCATTCTACCTGTAGAAACTGGAGAGGGTTGAAATTTCAAAAAACTCCGCCATTTTTAAAAATATCGAAATAGGTCGCAAGACTTTTTTCATGTCCTAATTATTATAAAATTTAATTGTTTGAAACTTTTTTCGATCTGACCTCCATGGGTGGAACTGGAGGGGGTTGAAATTTCAAAAAACTAATATATCCGCCATTTTTAAAAATATCGAAATAGGTCGCAAGACTTTTTTCATGTCCTAATTATTATAAAATTAATTCGCTTAAAACTTTTTTCGATTTGACATCCATGGGTGGAACTGGAGGGGTTTGAAATTTCAAAAAACTAATATATCCGCCATTTTTAAAAATATCGAAATAGGTCGCAAGACTTTTTTCATGTCCTAATTATTATAAAATTAATTCGCTTAAAACTTTTTTCGATTTGACCTCCATGGGTGGAACTGGAGGGGGTTGAAATTTCAAAAAATTCATATCCGCCATTTTTGAAAATATTGTAACAGAGCTTCACACTTTAATAATATCCTAATTATTATACAATTAATTTGTATTATTTTTTTTTTAAACTGAAGGAAGTTGAAATATCAAAAAAAAAATATTCCCGCCATTTTAAAAAATATCGAAACACGTCATAAGACTTTTTTTATGTTCTAATTATTATAAAATTAATTCGCTAATATTTACGATTTTTAACGGATTTTTAAAACATTAAGAAAGTTAGAAAAAAATGGAAAAAAACGTGAAAAATAGTAAAAAATCGTAAAAGAATCGTACGAAATCGTAAAAAATCATGAAAAATGAAAAATTGTGAAAAATCGTAAAAAATAGTATAAAATCGTAAAAATTATATAAAACAATGAAATAATTTTTAATTATAATTAGAGATATAAAAACTCACAAGAACATATTTCTAAATTATTGAATTTTTTTTAATATTTGGAAATATTTCAAATTTTTAAATCTTTAATTTTTTGAATATTTTGTACTTTTTGGTTTTAAAATTTTTTTGAAATTTTTTGGAATTTTTTTAACTTTTGTCCCTTAAACCTGCCCATGTGAAAATATTTGTTTATTTTACCACTTCAGCTTTATTTAATCTTTGATTTTTTTTAATTTTTTAAAATTTAAATGTTTGATTTTTTTAGAATACTCGTTTTTTTTTTAATTTTTTTAATTTTTAAAATGTTTCGCCTTTAACCTGTCCATGTAAAAATATTTATCTTTTACCACTCAAGCCTGTCAATGAAAGAATATTTGTCTTTTTTATTATCCCTCTCAATTCAATTAAATTTGCGCCTCCCTGTATATAACATTTTAGGGGTTTATCGCCGTTTTTCCAATTTTCCGGTAAAATATGTATTTCCGAGAAAAAGGTAACATAGGGAGTTTTTAGATAATTAAACTCTCTACAATTTTTGCTTTATGTTCTAATTATTATAAAATTAATTCGCTAATTTTTACGGTTTTTTACGATTTTTTACGATTTTTTACGATTTTTTACGGTTTTTTACGATTTTTTACGGTTTTTTACGATTTTTTACGATTTTTTACGATTTTTTAAGGTTTTTTACGATTTTTTACGATTTTTAAGAATAATGCAGGATGTTTTTGATAGTAAATTTTTGCATTTTTACCCACCCTGTACCAATTTGAAGCAACATATTATACATTTTTGGAATCAGCTCAGCAAGGGAAATCCGGAAATTGAAAAAAAGGGGGGGTTCTTCCATTTAAAAAAAATGGTGATGACGTCATTACACGAAGGTGGCTCACCCTGTATATTAGATTATGATCTTAAAAAATAGTAAATTGAAATCAAAAATCGACCTATTCCGGGAATTTCTAATTTAATCGTTCATTTAGCTAATAATGAATTTATGCGTTACTTTATGGACGCACTGTAGATGTCATGAACTTAAGCTTGAAAATTAAAGGATTATCTTTATTGGTAGTTGGTCACATATTTGATAATTATAAACTATTACTTTTTTACTTCGATATTTAATAGTTAATATTATTTTCAGAGCTGTATAAAGACGATGTTATTATCTTCATTAACGTTTTTATTATCCAGCAAAGTAATTTTCATGGGTAACAAAAGATTAGGTATATCGAGATGGTAGATTAGTTACAGTTACTGAAAGCTATTTAATGTAGTCCATTTTCACATTAATGGATCCATAACACGTATTTATTATGTTTCTTTTTATTATTAAATATTTGGTATTCATTGCTAATGTATTTAGAAATAGAGCAATTTGGATAAATTTGTCGAAAAATGACCAGGCATACTCCTTATTGAAAATGGAATCCGGTCGATTTTTTTGAATCTTTCAAAACTTATTATACATGAATGTCTGATAAAATAGTTATTTTCCTAACAAGTGCGGAAAGTTATACGCAATTGCAGTTGCCCGAACGACGCAAGTGTTAGGAACAATATTTTTTCTACAAGCGCCTAGAATTAAAAAAAAAATTAGCAAAAATAATAGTTATTTCTTAAATATTATTAGTTAACTTTTTGTTTTTTTGTAAATTGTTTCATAATTTTTACAATAAATTAAATATTTCATGAACAATATTTTTATTTAGTTACCAAATATTTTTTTAATCATTTTAGCATTTATAAAATCAGTGCGGAAAAGTACAACTTGTAGAAAAAGTTGTGGAAAAATAAATTTTGCCGCTCTTTTTTTTTATTAAAAATTAAACATCTTGCTAACTTGATATCAAGTTAGCAAGACAACTGCGTAAATAATGACGATATCAAAAAACTAAAATCTGGAGAATTTGCCGCTTTTTTGCCGTTAATTAATTGTGGAAAAATAAATTTTGCCGCTCTTTTTTTTATTAAAAATTAAACATCGTACTAACTTGATATAATGACGATGTCAAAAAACCAAAAGCTTAAGAATTTGCCACCTTTTGCCGTTAATTAGTTGTGGGGAAAAAAGTTGCCGCCTTTTTAATATTAAAAATTAAACATCTTGCTAACTTGATATTCAGTTAGCAAGACAACTGCGTAAATAATGACGATATTAAAAAAATTGAAACCAGGAGTATTTGCCGCTTTTTTTGTCGCTAATGAGTTGTAAAAAAAATTGCTGGGTTTTTAAATTTTTTATCTTCCAATTTCGTGTCTTTGCAGATATAAAAAGAAAAAACTGTACTTTATTTATGAATATTTTTAAAATTTTAGATAAAAAATTGTGACTGTGGGAATAAGGATAGACCACAACAGGAATGATTTTTTTAGAGTTCTCATTCTGGTCTCTCACTTTTCTCAAGCTAACAATTCTTGTTTAAATTTTTTGAAAAAAATACCACTTATAGTATGTTTTATACTCTTTTTAATGGTATTAAGTTAATATTATAATTTTACGGATAATTTGTATTTTCTGGCCTTAGAAACAAAATTTGAATTAAAATTTCTAGTTACATTTTGTTTAGCTCCGGAAAAAAAACTGTCTACGTTATTAAAAAGTGCTAACTGCAAATAGAAAAAGAAAAAATATACTATATATGCGAAAATTTTCAAAAATGTACATAAAAAATTGTGATTGTTAGAATAGGGCGAGACCACAACTGTAAGGATATTTTTAGATACCTAATTTTTGGTCTCTCCCTTTTCTCACGCTTACAATTTTTGCTTAAAAATTTTAAAAAAATTCCCACTTATAGTACGATTCATTCTTTTTTGATGGTATTATTAAATCTTAAGTTGAACTAATATTTAATAAAATTTTACTGATTTTCTGGTTATTTGACAACTTTTCTATTTATAATATTTGGTAATTTTCCGGATTTTTCACAATTTTCTTGGTTTAGATTTTTTTGATTTCTTGCAATTTTTCTGATTTTTAATTTTTTCAAAATGTTTCTACTTATTTAAGATTTTACTACTACTTGATATAATTTTACTGATTATTGACAATTTTTTTAATTTTGACAATCTTTCTTATTTTTGAAAATTTTCCTGGTTTTTGGAACATTGTTTGCAAATTTTTATGATTAAGTTAAGAATATTTATATATTTAAGCCCCAAGATAAACAGAAGCATAATTAACCTCACCAAAATGTATCATCTGCAAGTTGAAAATATTCAAATTACAACTGCAATCTAAATTTGTGATTGGATCCAGTCTGCAACTCTAGATAATTTCCATACCAGCTTGTGGAATAGGATTGGTATATTATTAAAGGGATATCAAAAATATATGTCAACAGCCGGTAGGCCGAGTAGTTTTAGACAATTATCAATAACAACCCTACTAAAGGGTCAGAGAGAGTATCTTTCGATGGCATAAATTTGACAAAAGATCAACTAAATGAACAACAAGAGCTTGTCGCCATCAGGCAAAACCCAGATGGGGCAATTTCATTTAAAAAAAGTAACATGACCTAATCAGAAACATTATACTCGAATAGATTATTCAAAAAAGATCACATGGTGTTATAGTCCAATGTAATAGTAAATAAAAAATAAGACACATGCTTATTCCTACTTATGTTTGGACAGGATGATAGAAACGATAATTTCTGATCTTTAACACTCTAATTAGTAGATTAGCTCTTAAGGATCTTCTTTATAAAACAGATATGGGAATTTACACGTTAAAAACTTCATTCCAGATTCTAGTTTTCTTCGTCATTTTTGTACTAAAGTTCCATAAATATCAAATGTCGTTTTCTAGACAATGTTGCTACTTAAGACTAAATTCTGATAAGACTT
This sequence comes from Neocrepidodera transversa, assembly GCA_963243735.1. Classification (NCBI taxonomy): domain Eukaryota; kingdom Metazoa; phylum Arthropoda; class Insecta; order Coleoptera; family Chrysomelidae; genus Neocrepidodera; species Neocrepidodera transversa. The sequence goes on along the minus strand of OY725347.1, from coordinate 2,788,596 downwards.
GAAATTCCAATTTGCTGATGAAAAAAAAAATAAAAAAAGATACACAAAAGATGTCTATTGATCAGTATACCTGTGAGACTGAATCCAATGAGACGGATGCTAACACAAATGGTACAAAATAATGTTCCGAAAAAAATTTGTTAGTCAGAAAATTGGAATTTCAAGTAACTCCCAATTCTTCTCAGATTGAGATGTTATGTTAGGAAATCTTTTAGAATTGGACGGATCGGAATGCGGTTTTTTGCATACCTAATTGGTACCTACTAAGAACCGGAAGTTGCATTGCTGCAGCCAAAAATGCATTCAAAAAATGCATTATTTGATAACCTTTTGGAAAATTTAATAACTTTGTAAATAAGAGTCAGAATTGGCCCAAGTCGGGTACCCAGAGATTTTTGAGGTCGCTGATCACGATTATGATATTCAAATTGACGCCCCGAATACCTGGAGCTCAGAAACTCCGACGAACGTCATCTCCATGGGACTCTCCCGAAATTCATGCGAGGAAGGAGAGAAACTCGGCGCCCGGGTTTTTTCTCAGAATTTCATACATTCATTCATGTGTAATTCTCCCCTGGATCCCTCGAAAAAGGTGATCCAGTCCTGTAAAAGACGAGAATAATCTCCGGCTGGATCTCCGAACTTTGCCGAGCGGCCTTTCATTTTTCTCCCAACGCTCAAAACGCTTTTGTGTAAGTATACACAGATACTTTCTCCATAACTCCAGGCCCCGCCCAACAATGCGTAGAACGAGCAGCTGGCAGCAGTAGAAATATATTACCAAAATGGTATTAGTCAGAAGAAACACGTGTTTATTTTCTTGATATTTTTGGAGCATTAATGTTGCCACGAAGATATATTTATTACAAATAGTTCTGTGAGTGATATTTTTTGTGCGTATAAGTCAATAAGGAGTAAAGGTCAATAAACCCGAAGAAGTATACTCTTCACTTAGCTTGTCTCATATGCCAGTGCAACGACACTTCGGTCGTTGCGGGTCACTTTGGCGCCTTAGTCCAGGTTTCGGATTGCCTCGGGCGCCACCTTCCGTTTAGTGTGTGAAGGCCACTGCACGGGCAGCGTCAGTGGAGAAAGAAATACTCCAGGGGTCGTTATGGTATCGACCAAAATCATTGGCGGCCAGAGGTTCAGTCTTTACTTGCCCTGCTGGGTCTGAGTACCTGGGTATTGGCTGCTTGGATGTTAAAACTCAAAACAATTAATAAATAAATAAAACTTTTATTATTACCAATAAAATCCGGCGGAGAAAAGGTGTGTAACGGACGATTGGCTTGGCGGCGTGGTGTAGTCGGACTGACGGTTCTAGACTCCGGTACAACTTGATCTTGGCTTCAGCTTGACCTATCTCTAAAGGTCGACGGACTGCACTGCTGTTCCAATTGGGATGGCCACAGCAAGTCTGGCTTGTTGCTACCTCTGCAGCTGCTGACAACGGTTTGAATTGCCCTACTCGATACGAACTTAAGCGTCTAAGAAGCAGAGACGAGAGTGTCTCCATCTGCCTGGCGAAGGTTCAACTGGTACGACTGGTATTTTATTCACAATTTTAATTTAATTTTACTCCAGTGCCGTGCGCGATTTAATTTATATATTTTAAATAATACGGAAAAAGTAACTTTGTTACACCAGTAGTTGCGAATAATATTTTGTTGCTCCATGCAATAACGGGGTGCGATACCGTTTCAGCAACGTATTACCAGGGAAAAACAAAATTTTTCAAGACCTTCCAGAAATTCCCAGACCTTGAACCTCGTGCTGCGAAGTTTAGGAAAGCTGGTTTGTCAAGCGAAGAAATTTTTGAGAATGGGGCGCCGCTAATTCTGGCAATGTACGATGTTCAAACGTCATTCAGGAAGCCGAATGTTCTTGATGAACACAAGCTAAAATGGGACCAGTTACTAGAGAAATACATGTTCCAAATGTATACAAAACCCGCTGTGAAGGGGACAGTCAATTTAGGGAAAATTCTCCCCACACTAGACGCCATTCAACAACATCTGAAAAGGGTCTATTTTCAAGTTCAAGATTGGCTGCACGGAGACCAGGTGACCATGAGCCTAACAGAATGGGGGTGGAGAACTGAAGGCGACTCTTGCCTGTAAAAATTGTAAAGGATCAACTTTCACCAATACTGAAAGATATTCAGTTGAAAGCGTAATTTCGTCAGAGAGAGAGAGAGAGAGACAGAGGCCTTAGACGAGGAAGATGTTCTACTGATGAATACGTCAGTGGATGACGAAGAAAATGAACAGACTAACGATGTGTCACTTGATGGAGAATTTGATAATTAGTTACGTATTTGAAAATCGAAGTCTGGAAACCCCTCGAGGATGACGTTCAGGGCCAGGTTAGGGCGCACCAGGTGTCCGTGGGGTGTTCACCGATGCCATATTTAAATTCAGCGACCCAAAAACCCCCCCATAACGATTTTCGGTTCGTCTTTTTCCATTGTGTCTGGAAAACCCTCGGGGATGACGTTCAGGGTCAGGTTAGGGCGTCCCAGTTGTCCGTGGGGTGTTCGCCGATGGCATATTTGAATTCAGCTACCCAAAAAAATCCCGGGCGCCGAGTTTTTCTCCTTCCTCGCATGAATTTCGGGAGAGTCCCATGGAGATGAGGTTCGTCGGAGTTTCTGAGCTCCAGATGTTCGGGGGGTCAATTTGAACATCATAATCGTGATCAGCGACCTCATAAACCCCTGGGTACCCGATTTGGGCCAATTCTGACTCTTATTTACAAAGTTATTAAATTTACCAAAAGGTCTCTCAAATAATGCATTTTTTAAATGCATTTTTGGCTGCAGCAATGCAACTTCCAGTTCTTAGTAGGTACACCAATTAGGTACTAATCGTATAAATAATTTTTGGAAGCGAATGCAAAAAACCGCATTCCGATCCGATCTTTGGCCATTTTAGTGCTTCATTGCCTCGACCAAATATGTCAACGCGCTCAGGAAGATTAAAGTAAGGTCCATTTTTTGTGTGCCATTCAGCATACAGTTTAATTAACAACTCAGTACTTATTTCCAATAATTTTTAATTATGAGGTTTATTATGTTTTTGTCACATATATTAAGGTCAGTTTGTTGCAGTCTGCCGGCCATTTATCTTTCACGAAATCATCTGTCAATAATTTTCCCCCTTTTTTTTTATTAAATTTATCATTTTTTATCGTCCGCACCTGCTTTAATCTACCTGAGCGTGTTTTCCACTTAATGTTTGGGAGAGATAATGCAAGCTCTCTAGCTATAAACATTGTACCTTACATCTGGTACTTTTTTGTAGCTATTATAATAATAATAATATAATAATAATGTTTATATATCATAAAAATATGCAAGTATATAAAATTTATAAAAACATAAAAACACAAAAGGTAAATAAACATAAATAATCATAAAAGTAGTATAAAACTACCTGTACGTGATATTTGAATTTTAACAGATAATATTATCACAATTAAGTTATTTAAAAAATGATTTTATATTCTTTTTACGTTTTTTTTTATCAGCCGTAATACTAACTTTCCACAAAAGAAAACCTGTCGATTAATAATTTTTTTTGCGAGATCTGTCCTAAGGGGATTTTTTTTTTTAATAAAGTAACTTTGTATCATTGCATGTATATTTGATCGAGAGTGTTGTTGTATCCATTGTTTTATTTTTGTTTGTATAGTGGTTTTAAATTAACGGTTTTTATTTCTGCAGATAGCCTATTATATAATTTTGGACCTATGTACCAGAAACTTCGTTGCGTGAAATTTTTTTTCACTTAATCATGTTGTGGGTGGTTTAAAATATCGAGAAAAATCATTTGTAGAAAAAAAAATTGTTTTATTATTTTAATACTTTCCATTTAAATATTAACAATCTATTCATAAGAATCAAAAAATTTTAAAATTTTAAACATTCAACCAACTTGTGTGTGACTAAAGAATGTTACGGTTTGTTGTGCCACCCTGTATTTTCATTATTCCTCTACGCCGTATGTTTTATAGTTTCATATTCGCTTGATGTTCCCCTTCTTATTTCTTCGCGTCATGTCCCTCTCTTCTCTTGGCATTCTTATAAAATGCCTTACACATGCTAATAACCTTCTTTTTCTTTATCTATTGAGTACAATTAATAAACTTTGTATATCTTTATATCGCCAGTGTTATCTACTGAAGATTTCTTTCTTGTCTCTCCTTTATTTTATAGGGTAAGGTTTTATTATATTATATTATATTTTCACTAAAATTCTTTGAAATCATTATTAATTAATTCAACGCTAGTTATTTTATTTTTAACTGTATAAATGCCGGTATATTTTTTTTTATTTATTTACTTAAAAGTTCATACTTTATCATATACTATAAATTATTGATTTCTGTGTGTCTATATAAGAAAAAAAGAGTCTAATTCGTTATTTGTTTATACAGATTGTCAAAAAAAAAATTGAAATATATCGTAGTTTTTTGTCAATTGTTTCTAATCGCATCAAAAAGTGTCGTTTCAAGAATCTGATCTAAAGTAAAAAAAAAAAATATTCTGATATTAAAATTATTTAGAAATATGTTTTGTTTTTTCTCATCGCTAACTGAATCTGTTTGACAAATTTAATGAATTTTTAATTCAAACGTGATTTTTTGACCAAACGCTAGGGAGAATTTAAATTGATGATTAATTTAATGAAAAGAAAATCGATTTCGAAAACCGACACATTCTCGGTATATGTGTTATGGAGATTTTTAACAATTAATTGAGTCAATATCAGAAGCAATTATTATGGGATATACCGAACACTTCTTTTTTAACCTATATTTCAGTATATTCTCTCAGTTACAGACTGTCTCTCTGGACCTAGTTATTATAGAATGTCCTGCATCAAGATAATTATGAAAACTTTGTGGGAGTATCATAATGGGAACGGGAAAGGACTTTGAATAATGGAACTCCGTGAATGAATGTAACTTTCACGCTTAATATATCGCATCGTTTTTATTTGGGTTCAAGATAAGATTCAGTCCTAGGGATAGGGTGCGATTACAGTGATGTAATTGCTGTAAGCTTTTACCTCGTTCGCAGTATTAGTTTCTGAGTTGGGATTTATTAGATTGTTTACAGGGTGTTCCAACAAAAGTTAAAGACCTTATAATATTTTTGTATAGTAAAATTCATCGCTTTACGAGAATAAAAAAATGCTATAAAAACATCAATAGAACAAATTCTAATACATCTGGACACATGTGGTTTTCGAGAACAAATGCACTTTTCCTATACATCAAAATAAAATAGTATTTTGGCGATTGGGAGCACTGTGCAAAACTTTTAAGTCTGTTTTCATAAAAAATTAATAGGTAAGCAATATTGAAGTATTAGCCACAAAATTACTTAAAAAAAAAACATTATTGATGAAATGGTCTCGAAAAGGGGTCACGAGGTATGGCGACTTCCACCCTATTTTTGTGCGTTTAACCCAATTGAGTTAATTTGGGGACAAATTAAAAAAATACTTTGGCATTATAATGTGTAAGGTTGCAAATTTTATAACAGAAGAAACTGGCAAAATTTCAGCTGATGATTAGCAGAAAAAATCAAACAGGTAATTAAAGAAGAGAATTCTTATATATCATAAATAAAATAATAATAATACTCAACCCTACATTTCACCCCCTTACGAGTGAACCACTGAAGCCAAAGGGGAAGGGACGATTATTATTATTATTTGCCGTGGCGCTCCGGGGCGACTTACTGAGAATTGATAGCGCCATTTGGGCTATAGGTGTAGGAAAACCCGGAAAACCTCACCACCATCAACAATTTCGACAAAATTTATTATAAATGTTGATGACAATAAATCCGATGATGAGGACTGAAATAGGGTATGTTTAATTAGTTTTTATTGTTTATCACTTTATTCACCATGTTTTAATTATAAAAAAAGAAGTAGTGGATCAGTTGACATATAAGGAAATTATGTCCCATTTTTCCCTATTATTTTCTATTCTCGTAAAGCGATAAATTCTACTATACTTTTCGGTTCGCTCGAATTTAAACATTCCGTCATATTATTACTAATTTATTGAAGTAATAAAATTTCTAATTTATATCAAACACGACTAACAAAATATATTTTCTAACACAACATACAAAATTCAATCAACTCTTACCGAACCTTTCTATTATTTTCTTCGCGAATATTCGAGAGATATCTTGTTGCGTATATTTGTTGTCTCTCGCGCTAATCGGCGATGAGTCATCAAGATTCTAAGTGCACTCCATCAGTCCGGCATCGTTATAATATATTCATTTAATAATAATAAAAAAAGACAATCAATTGCATTGTTAACAAGTTTAAATCATGTAGCTCCTTTAGTGATAATGTTGGATTTTTTATGTAAAATTTAAAAATATTAAAGGTGGATTCGTGTAAGCAAAAATTAAAATTAAAATTATGATTATAAAACCATGTGATGTAATGGGGGTGTACATGAATAAAACTAAGCAATTAAAATTGAAATTTAGAAAGGTGGCTAACATTCAACTAAGAAATTAATTTCAGAAATCAAAAGATTCAAAAGATTTCTTTTTATAAGAGATGGGTTACGTTTTGTTTTATATTTTTAATCTTTTATATAATCTTTATATATTTCCCGATTTCTTCACTTAATTTCAAAAAGTAAAATTGATACTTAAGACATATGATCGAACGTGCCTCTAGTTTCTTAATTTTAGTTTAAAATTCATTTTAGTTTAGTTGATGTTCCAGAATAAAATAACATGTTCTTACATCTTAGTATCAGATATTACTATTTTCTGCTAATTTTAAATTTATTCAAAAAAAAAAAATTATAATTCTAATTCTAATTTCGGGAATTTGGCCCACCGACACAAAAAATTATACACGTGATGCTAAAATCATTCATTTGTTTTTTGTTTAATTTTCCTTCATCTGAAAAATACTTTAAATCGGAGAAAATTAATTTAAATACTGCGTATTTTCTGTTAAAAATCCCAAACGTGAACACCGCCAAATTGTCTTAAAGGACATTATCGCTTTCTGGGTCTTTGATGTTTTTTTGCAAAAAAAATTGCCATACATAAATTTTACTTAAAATAAAGTTAATATCAGTTCATATTTATGTCAAATTGCTAATTTTTAAATCACAATTAAGTTTTTAATTAAATGAAAATATATATGCTTTAGTTTTTGGTCATTTTGACCGAGTTGTCCAAACAAACCCTTCTCAATATTTGGTATGGAGGTACTTGAACTTAAGGTCCATAACCAGATGCTAGTTAAAAATTGTTCTCGGATCCCTTAAGGTGTAATTTTTTTTTAAATATACTCTTTACCTATATGTACTAGGTTAATGGGAGTTTAGTTTTTGGTCATTTTGACTGAGTTGTCCAAATAAACTTTTACCAGTGTTTGATAATTTTTTTGAAAAAAAAACTTTAAAGGCCCAAACGCCCATTTAAACCCGATGATATATTTTAATAAGTTTATCAGGTTATCCATATCTCAAATGTGGTCAACCAATGAATTGATTGTTTTGGATTAGGTTTTTCGTGATCCCATTCCTATATTCCTGTTTAATCAGGTATTATCAATTAGACACATGTTGTGTCCCCTTAATGTTTATGTTAATTTATAACAAGTTTATTTTGTCAGTACCATGTTAACAATTTTAAATTTTAATGAAGCTTAATTTATCCCTAAACCAATATTTATCTCACTGATTGCTCCATGATGTTAATTTTTTTTATTAACAAGTTTTATTGTAGATCTGATGATGGCGGAAACCGAAACTAGTTGCCCATTTCAAAACTAAACTTTGTTACAACAAATATATTTCTGTGATACTGGACTTTGTGTTTTTCATTATCCCCCTAAATTATAGACCTTGATATTCTGATTAAAATTTCCCTGGGCTCAATCCTATCCTATGGCTAAATTTCGAGATACAGACCGTTGAAATTACAAATTTAAAATTTATTTGAATTTAGATAATTTGACGGTACTCCCGTTTGTATAATAAAAGTGCTTTACTGATTAGAGAAAGAATTTTTTTTCATCTACTAGAGATTAATAAAAATACAAGAGGAATATTTTTATTTGTCAGTTTAAAAGTAATTTTAACATATTGTGTATATTTTTTTGTGTCATCCCCAGATTTAGGAAGATTTTTGGAAATTTGGCAATGACGTTTTAAAATCCAACGGATTTAAAAACCTTTTTATATTTTTTTTTAATATCGCTTTAAAAATATCAGAATTGTTAAAATTCGTTATAAATTAATAAATTAATATCTTTTTATCTATATTGAAAAACAACTTATAATTTCGTTAATATTGTTCGTTTTTAATAAGGCTTGTCAAAAAGTATGTAAAAAATTTTGGCCCAAGGGAGTTAAAGTGGCACTTTAGTCCCACAAATGAGGAACTAAAGTACTAGTTTCACTCTCCGCGGTGTAAAACACATTTTTTTAGTACTTCGGCCTGAGAAATCTACTTTAACATTAAACACAAGAACTATACGCACCACAAACGTAATCATAATGAGATTGTTCATGGTTGTCGTAGGCGACTTGATACCTTTTTCCAAACCAGGATGTGGTGAAACTGTACAAAACAGTTTTGCTTTTTTTAATATTCGAAGAATGGGACTAGCAGAAATAATGTACAGACTTCAAAAACAATGATTTTTCTCTTACAAATACGAGAAAACGATTGCCCTTTTTTGCATTTATTTTACCTTTTTTCCTTGTTTTTGCTTTATTTTACCTTTTTTTCCTTTTGTAACTTTTTTACTTTTTTTGCCTTTTTTACCACTTTTTACAAATTGTATTAAGATTCTTATCCAATTTTTGTTTTTGTCTATTTTTACTGTTTTTTATTATAGTTTTAATTTTTACCGAAATTTAGTAATTCTTTATCATTTTAAATATTTTTTTGCTTTTTTTAAAATAACTCGTTACCTTGTTGCAATTTATAATACCCTATTATCTTTGTTTCCCATTTTCTTCATTTTTTCTATTTTTCTTTATTTTCCAATTTTTTTGCCTTTAATATGCCTTTTTTAGACTCCTTTTACCATGTTTTTGCCTTTATTTTGACTCGATTTGTCCTTTATTTTGCTCTTTTTTTGGCTTTTTTTTTCCTTTTTCGGTCTTTTTTTTTGGTTTTTTTTAAAAAAAAATTTTGGCATTTTTTGCGTTTATTTTGCGTTTTTTCTGTTTTTTTTTTACATTTTTGGCGTTTTTGGCTTTTTTCACCTTTACTTTGTCGTATTTGGCTTTTTTTTGGACTTTTTGTTGATTTTTTTTACCTTTTTTAGAAAAGTCTTTTTTCATAAGGTTTTAGAATAAGCAAAAATTTTTATCCAAAAATATTTAAAATTCTGTCTTGTTTAATACCATCCCTGGACACACTGTACTAATACATTAATAATATTTTTAATGCCTAATCAGTAAAACCAATAACTATATGATAGTTAAATATTAACCAAAATAACATATATAACGTCGACATGAGAAAATATATTACCTATAATAAAGTTAAATTAAAATAGAGCATATAATTGTAAAATTATATTGGATTTATTTACGAATAATCAAACTAAAACTAATTAGATTAACTTTATGGAGTATTTCGGAAAATGGTTAATTTTAATGTAAATATATTTATTTAACAATAAAGGTAAAATAGTACACATAATAAGTTGTCTTGTTCATGAAATTTCAGCAAATCCCTTTTGGCACCCTTTCATATTTTTATAGAATTACTTAAAATTATGAATAAGAAACCTCCGAAGAAATTCTTGTTTTATTCAGTGTTAAACAGCCATTAGTTAATCTCAAAGTAGACATGAAAAGACTTGCGAAGGACCACGCAATTTTTAGATAACTACGAGAATGATGATTTAACTGATTTTAATTTTAAAGGGCTTTTAGATGCTCATTTATTCATAAAACAATATTTTTTCTGCTAAAATGAAATACTAGTGCGTAAAGTAAGTATTTTACGCATTAATGAGTAAAGTATTAAACTTTAATTGTGTTATTTAATATGTTTTGTAACCTTTAATTTTAAAATTCATATTATTTTAGATTTCTTACTACTACAATACGATATGGATGTCGATTTACAAGATTTGTCAGATTTTTTTTTTATTTATTATTTTATTTATTGTTTAGTACTTGCAATTATTATTAAATAAAATTTATATTTACTTATTATAGTTATTCCCCTTAAAATTATTAAATTAAATTAAAGACAAAAGTGTTATTTTATTTACGTAACAAGTGTGACTTGTAACATTAGTTAAGGAAAATGTAACATCAATTTTGCTATTTGATTATTTTACTTTACGCACTAGTGCGTAATATAAAGTATTTTACTAACTAGTGCTTAATTTTTTACTTAATACCTACATATTTTTTGATAGTAGAAAAAATATTGTATGCAACTAATGTGTAAAGTGCCTTTTTTCATTCATTTGATTCACATTCGTGAAAAAAGTATCACTTTACACATTTGTTGCATAAATAACTATTTTATAATCGATTTTTTAGTTAATCTTGAGATTTTTTTATTTTTAATGCAAATAAGCATTGAAACTAATAAAAAAGATTAATTGAATTAATTTTATTCAATTACTCATCTAGTAATATATAAATATTTTAATAGCTTTCAAATTGTCACAAACACCAATTTAATTAGAGTTAACTAAAAGTCAAAACTTCGCAATCATGGTTAAACCTGAACCGATAAAACGTCGATCAATCCTACAAATCACAATTTCCCTATTTTCTTTCCGGTTATCCCGGAATCCTCGTCGGTTTCAGATAGTTTAAAGGAATTTAAATAATTCAAATTTCTTTCTATATTACATGCAATGAAAACAAAAGGAATTTAATATGTTTTCTGATTAAAGTGGCTAAAATATATAAATATCGGTTTCGTGTAGGTATTCAAACACAAAACCGAATTCCCTTATTATTAAAAAACAAATAAAAACGAAAGTAAAATTAGGAGTTTAAAATTCCTGATTTTACGAAACTCTCTAGAGCCGTTAAAAAGTTTACATATTAACTACACTAATCAAGTGACATCTTCTGATTTGTTACAAGGGAAACTATATTATCTTGCATGATTTATTCTAGTACAAAACTATATATAGTTTTCTCTTTATCTATATTGGTAATTTTTTTGAAAAATGGCGGGAGCGCTATCTTGGATATTTTAAAAATCGGTATAACTTCTAAGTAGTTTAGATTTAAAAAACTAAACTGTATCGTTAAAGTGGAAATTACGTCATAAATAAATTTAATGGGGATTAGTAAAGATGGACAAACTTTTTGTATAGACCTTAAAATAACGGACAACATTTTACAAAAATGGTGGGAGCGCCTAATTAAATTTATTAAAATAGATAAAGGTTTTAAAATGAATAAATAATTAATTACAGAATATTCCACTTTGGTAACAAATTTTACTTCGGTCCGGACCGGAAGTATTAAAATCCTGTGAAGGAGTGGAAACTGGAAGGGGTTGAAATTTAAAAAAATTAATATCTCCGCCATTTTTAAAAATATTGAAACATGCCATAAGACTTTTATGATGTCCTAATTATTATTAAATTAATATGCTTCAAACTTTTTTCGATTTGACCTTCATGGGTGGAAGTAGTGGAGGGGTTGAAATTTCAAAAAATTCATAACCGCTATTTTTGAAAATATTGTAACAGGTATTTACACTTGTTTCATATCCTAATTATTATAAAATTCATTTGTACATTTTTTTTATCCGACCTACGGGGGTGAAACTGGAGTGGGTTGAAATATCAAAAAAAATATATCTCCGCCGTTTTTAAAAATATCGAAACAGGTCATAAGACTTTTTTATGTTCAAATTATTACAAAATTAATTCGCTAATATTTACGATTTTTAACGATTTTTTACGATTTTGTATGGATTTTTAAAAGATTAAGAAAGATAGGAAAAAAGTAGAAAAAATCGTAAAAAATGAAAAATCGTAAAAAAACGTAAAAAAAACTTTTAAAAATCGTAAAAATCGAAAGAAAAAACGTGAAAAATTGTAAAAAATCGTAAAAAATTCTAGAGTTTTGATCTTTAAGATTTTTGAGTCTTTTCAATTTCTTGAATGTTTTGAACTTTTTGAATTTTTTTCAAAAATTTGAATTTTTTAAACTTTTGTTCTGCCCATGTGAAAATATTTGTTCATTTTATCATTTCAGCATCATTTAATCTAATTTTTTTTAATTTTTGAAATTTTTCGCCTTTAACCTGTCAATAAAAAAATTTTTGACCTTTGTATTATCCCTTTCAATTCAATTAAATTTGAGCCTCCCTGTATATAACATTTTGCGGTTCATCGCCGTTTTTCCAATTTTTCCGGTAAAATTATGTATTTCCGAGAAAAGGGTAACATAGAGAAATTTTAGATAATTAAACTCTCTACAACTTTTGTTTTACATTTTTTCACGATTTTTCAAGTTTTTTTACGATTTTTTCCACTTTTTTCCTCTTTCTTAATTTCTCAAAAATCCGTAAAAAATCGTAAAAAATCATAAACAATAGTAAAAAATCGTAAGAAATCGTAAAAAATCGTAAGAAATCGTAAAAAATTGTATGAAATCATAAAAAAACGTAAAAAAGCGTAAAAAATCCGAAAATAACGTAAAAAATCGTAAACAATCGTAACAAATCGTAAAAATCATAAAAAATCGTAAAAAATTGTAAAAAGGCGTAAAAAATCGTAAAAAAAATCGTAAAAAATCGTAAAAAAACCGTAAAAAACAGTAAAAAACCGTAAAAAACCGTAAAAATCGTAATAAATCGTAAAAAACCGTAAAAAAACGTAAAAAAACTGGTAAACAGTTGTAAAATTTTGTAAATAATGCTAAATAATCGTAAAACACCTTAAAATAATAAAACATCATAAAAAATCGTGAAAAATCGTAAAAAACCGAAAACACTGGAACAAATGGCAAAAAGGGGTAATATCGGAATAGATTGAAAAACGCGAGTAAATTAGAAAAAATCAAGAAAATCAAAATAAAATCAAAAAAAAGCATAAAAAACCGGAAAAAATTAGAAAAAACAAAAAAAGAGACGGGAAAAATGGGGAAAGATGGGAAAAAAAATTGGAAAGAAAAACCCTAAAAAATTTAATTTCCATAAAAATTAAAAAAAAATTTATAACCAAAATAAAAAAAAAAATTTTAATTTTTTTGTCCTTTTGTTTTATCGAAAATGGTAAAACAAATGAAAACAGTAAATAGCACATCCAAAAGGGATCAAAAAGTACAGTATATGTGAAATATTTCATAATTTTAAAATAATACTAGAAATTATACAAAATTACAAAAAGTTAAAAAAAAATTTACAAAAAATTAACTTTTTCAAACTAATTTTATTAATGTATTTTGATGCAGAAAAACTAAAATAATCGATTAAACAATTACTTCACTAGGAGCGTTCGGAAAGTTGGGTGGGATTACGTCCTCATTTTTTTTTAGTTGAATTATGGCGATTTTATATTTCCAAAACTAATAATTGTAAAAAAGTCAAATTTTCAAATGGCAACTTCATTTAGACACATTTCCAAGATTCTTATTTTTCTGGTTTCTGGTCTCAAAACTATGCGGTCAGTAAAAATATACAATGTGTTCGATTTCAAATTACCAAGTTGGGATCGTTTTTAGTGAAACTGGAAGTGATGGGAGTGTAACCGGTCTTTTGGCGCCACTTACACTGGGCAGCGCCAGTGGAGAAAAAATACCTATTTTTTAAATTTTTTTTTCTTTTTCAATATTTTTTCTACGTTTTCTCTTTTTCCCATTTTTCAATTTTCCCTATTAATTCCTAATTTTATTTCTACTTTGTCCTATATTTTATTATTTCATTCATATTTTCCGCTATTTTTTCTTTTTTCCCATTTTTCTATTGTTTTCTATTTTTTTCTGGTTTTACCACTTTTTTATACTTTTCGTAATTTTTCAATTATTACTATTTTTATTTTTTTTTCTGTCCTTTCCTGTTTTTCCGATTTTTTATTATTTTTTACATTTTCCACAGTTTCTCTATTTATTCTTGTTTTTTCTTATTTTTTCCTATTTCAAAGCACATTATATACTAATTTTAGATATCTGCACTCCTTCTATATATAAACTTTAACTATGCAAAACTCACACTTTTCCTTCAGCTCAATTTAAAAAGTTTTCTCGTTACATATTAATATATAGATATCCAACAGACAAAACATTTAATAATTAAATGTGAACTGATTACCAGCTGCTGATTAATTATTCATAAATTAAAAATAATAATATTTAATTATCAATTATTAGATTTCTATATTCTATTCATTTTTAGCTTAATTTCTGGATTAACCTTCGTTAAATCAAAATCCTACAATAACTCGTAACTCCATTAATAATTTCTCGCTAATAAAAGATTCTTTAAACTACAATAGCGCTTGGAAAGTACATTCTTCTGGATCAAGATAATTACGTTAATTCTAAACGTTTGTCTGCGAGTTCTTTATTATGAATTTTACTTTTCACTATAGGAGGGCATAATTTTAATTTTCAACCATTTTTATCTTATGCAGAATGCAGAATGCCAAAAGGCACAACAAGACTTTTAATACTTAAAATAAACAAACTCCTTCAGTATACAGGGTTATTCATTATAAATGCCCCAGGCCTTACCATAGTTATTATTGCATAAACAAAAAAATTTTTGAAATAAAAGTTGTGTGGTTATAATCTAATTTTATTATAACGTTAACAAAACTACAGTGGCGTGCGTAGTTTAGGAGACGCAAGAAAAATATTCGTTTTTTTTTAAATGAGATACCCTGTATATTATTGAATTTCTGAAAAGATGTTTTTCTTCTGATTTCAAAAATATACGATATCATAAGAAGAACGGTGTCATGATATGGTATATTTTTGAAATCAGAAGAAAAACATCTTTTCAAAAATTCAATAATATATCTCATTTAAAAAAACGAATAATTTTCTTGTGTCCCCTAAACTACGCACGCCACTGTAGTTTTGTTAACGTTATAATAAAATTAGTTATTTCAAAAATTGTTTTGTTTATGCAATAATAACTATGGTAAGGGATTGGGACATTTATAATGAATAACCCTGTACTATACAGGGTAATATCTAAATAAACAAATTTTTGGTCGAGATAATTTGGAAAAATATATCTCCTGATATATAAGGACCGGTTGTTCAATGGAAGTTTAATTCGCTGATTAAGTGAACCGAGATCAATATTTAACTATGGATTAGATCATCATGTATTTTTTAATTGAACATTAATCAAGGATCATTTAATATAAACGGCAACTAGTTTCGGCTAATTAGCCATCATCAGGCCTGAAAATGTAACAATACGACAATAAAAATTTCTATTATCTAATTTACAAACAAACTGACTTACCTTGTAAGTAACAAGAAGTAATTGAATTAAAAATTGCACAATTGCATAAAGATGATGCGCATCAGAAAAGGTGGTGGAGTTTGTAGGGATAAAATATGGAAAGGAACAAATTTTTGGGGTACATGAAATAACATGAAAGGTTCAAAAAAAGAGGAATTATAATTATATATTTTCATTTATTTAATTAATTGTTTTCATTTGATTCTATTTTTCCTTATTTTTTATATTTTCCCTATTTTTTTACCATTTCTCCTTATTTTTCTCAATATTTCCCTATTTATACCTATTTTTCTTATTTCTTCCTATTTTTCCTGTTATTCATTTTTTCCTTTTTTCCCTATTTTTCCGTATATTTGTCCTTATTATTATATATTTTTGCTTATTTTTATAATTTTTTCTTATTTTCCTTTATTTTTCTCCATTTATCTCTAATTTCCCTATTTTCTCTATCTTTTTTTATTTGTTCCAATTTTTCCTCATTTTTCCCTATTTCTCCAGTTTTTCCCTATTTTGCCCTATTTTACCCTATTACTTTCCCGACCCACTTCCGAGAAGCTAAATGAGCTAAAAAAAATTTTGGAGATAGAGAAGAAAATATCCAGTTTGAGGTCACCTGAGATGATTAAGACCATTTACTGTCTGTCTGTCTGTCTGTATTCTTTCACGATAGAGGCCACACGTTTAATCCGATTAAGCTGAAATTTGGTATATGGGTTTGGGTTATCTGTCGGAATAACTTGTTAGATTTTGTACGACATCTGTCAAACGAAAGTGTCACTATCAAAAAATGACAGAAGCAATATATCACGAAATTTGACTTGCAATATGTCATTTGAAATCCCTTGAAAAACTCTATTCCGAACAGTCAAAATTATTTCTCCAACTGTCACCTGTCAAAAATAATAAAATGCCAAAATCTGAAACTTTAACACTAAATATCTGAAAAAGTATTCATCTCTGGACACAACAGATTTTTTTTTCAAAATCCTTTGAAAGAAAATATATTCTTGTTGTATCAAATTTTTTTGTTTTTTTCTTATTTTATGTATGAAAATATGCATTTTTACTATTTTTTTTTAATTTTCCTTTGTGGAAAAATGCATTTTCGCTTTTTTCTAAATTTATGTGTAAAAAACGCATTTATGCTGTGTTTTTGTCTGGTTTTTTATGTGGAAAAATTTATTCTTACTTTTTCACCAATTTATATGTGAAAAAATGGGTTTTTGCTGTATTTTCAATTTTTATTGTGAAAAAATACGTTTTTGCGTTTTTCCAAATTTGTGTGTGCATACATGCTTCTGGTTTATTTTTTTGGAATTTTTTAAAAAAAATGCGTTTTTGCTGTTATTTTCAAAAATGCATTTCTGCTGTTTTTTCTAGTTTTTCGTGTAGAAAGATTAAATTTGAGTTAGATAAAATGCACTTTATATTTTTTCAAATTTGAATAAGGAAAAATGTATTCTTGCTTTTGCTTTTTTTTTCAAAGTGAAAAATAAGTATGCTGTTTTTCCCAATTTTTATGTAATAATTGAATTCTTGTTTTTTTCCCAATGTATGTGTGAAAAAACGCATATTTGCTTTTTTTTTAGTTTTTTATGCATTCTTGCTTTTAAACCAATTTATATGTGAAAAAAATGCATTTTCTTTTTTTCCACATTCGTCTGTGAAAAAATACTTTTGAATTTTTTTCTAGTTGTTTTTTATTTCTATTTTTTCAAATTCGTGTGCAAGAAAACGCATTCTTGCTTCTGTTGTTTTTTTAAATTTTTGTGAAAAAAATGTAGTCTTGATGTTTTTTCAAATTCGAGTGTCGATAAAATGTATTATGAACGAGCTAAAAAAGTTTTTCGAGAAAAATGGAAATATAGATTTTAAGATACCCTGAGACGATTAAGACGATTTAGTCTGTCTGTCTATGTGTTTGTCTGTGTGTATGCTTCCACGATAGAGGCCACACGTTTAATCCGATTGAGCTGAAATTTGGTATATGGATTTGGTTTATCCATTAGTTTTTATACGACATCTGTCAAACGAAAGTGTCACTGTCAAAAAATGACCCAAGCAATATGTCACGGAATTTGACTTGCAATATTTCTGTAAAAATATTCGTCTCTGGATACTCGTCGGGAAAGTTTTGGGGTGACACAAACGATTTTTTTCCTGTTTTTCCTAATTTTTCACTATTTTCAGTTTTCTCAATTTTTTCCCTATTTTCCCCTATTCACAATTTGCATTAAATGCTTATATAAATACAGCAATGAAAATTTATATAAATAGATATTTTGCGAGACGGTTCCTGTATATTTGGCAATATTAAGAGGCGCCAATACCATATGTTATCTTGCCTGAAGTCGTTTTTGGACGAGCACTCCGTTAATATTAAAGATAGGAAGCTGCGGTTTTCACCAATCGATTATGTAGTTAATTCTTTAGAGCGCGTCTGTGCCACTTTTTTTAAAATAATTTTAGTAAAAGTGATACGACTATCAACTTTTTTCTATAGACAAATTTGAAAAATGTAGCACAGACGCCCTCTTCTCATAAATATTTTAAATATCATGAAAAAATCGCATATTGTTAGTTACTATATTAGGCGAGTTCTCGTCCAAATACGAATAATTATGTTTTATGGCGCTCTACCCTAACATTAACCAGAAAATACTAAAAAAAAATTTTTACACCCAATTTATTAAAATAGAAGCACATTTTCCTTGGGTAATTCTCTAACCGGCAAACACAAAAGTCACGTGGTGAGGTTATAATAGCACCTCAGTTAAATTTGAAATCGAAAATCCTTTTGTAAAATGGCTGAAATTTTAAATGTATATATTGGAGGAAGTTATCGATTACTTCAGATTTTTTTTTCTTAAAAGTACTTTTTGTTAAAGAGAAAAAAATTCGATTTCCTCATAAAATTGGAATTTTGACAAATAAATATGACCTGACCTAGATAATGTCACAAAATTTTTACAGCATATTTATTGTTTCTTAATATAAAACCGTTGTCCTTCTCCCGAGAGTACAGAGTGAAGTTGTTGCTAGGATATAATCCATATAAATAGGATATTTTAAAAAATGTTATTTCGACAACGGTTTGATATTAAGAAATAAAAATTTTTACAGCATATTTATTGTGACATTACCTAAGTCAGGTCATATTTATTTGTCAAAATTCCAATTTTATGAGGTCGGCGAATTTTATTCTCTTTAACAAAAAGGTGCTATTATACCCTTAAGGTAGCTAAATACGCCTCACTTCAACAAACTGACTTGACTGTTCAAAGCTTTTAGTCTATCGTATTTCTGAACAGATGGATTGGTAAATTGCATTCTTCAATGACGCTTTTCCCGAAAACTTCAACAACGATTTCTCTTGCGAAACAATATTTTTCACCCATTGGTTAAAAGAATCAGTATTGCATTCCAGCAAAATAAGAGCTCGAATACAAAATAGGTTGATTTGTTTTTCAGTTATTAATGCTCATAAAATGTATATATTAAATTTCCGATAGAAAATATATAAATAATAGTTCTAAATTTTTATCTGATATTAGAAAGCGGATATTAAATCGGATTTTTATGTGTGCTTTGTTTTTTGTGGACCATGTAATGTTTATTAAAACAACCATAAAAGTAATATTAGTATTTTTATGTTACCTGTTAAGAAATACAATATTTTGTGCATTTTGCAAAACAAATAAGGCGATATCTTATAAAATCGCATGAGGTAAATAAAAATGCATAATGCGAGGTTTCTGTGGTCGATGATGGTAAAAATAAGCAGAAAAGTTTTATCAACTATTTTTTCTGATTGTAGTTATTTAAGAAAATTTAATTCAATAGAAATTAAGCTCAATTTTTAATTAATTTTAATCAAAAAAATATTAATATTTTAGTGAAAATGGAACAGGACCGTACTTAGTAAAATTCCTAAAGTACAGTTTATTGTCAAAACCTAATAAAATATTAGGTTAATCAAAAACGATTATTTATCATTGTTATAATTTTTAAATGTTCTACATGGTTGGATAGAGAAAGAAATCGGTCAAGTGCGTGTCGGACTTCACACATTTAGGGTTCCGTACCAAATGTAGAATATAAGCCAGCTGTACAGAGGCAGTATTTTCAAAGGACTTTAAAATTTTAATCGAATTAATAAGTCAAAAATACTTGGTTAAAAGATTTAAACAAGTGAAAAGAAAAATAGCCTGGCGCATTTGTGTTCGATGAAGAAAAAAAAATTATGAATCCGCATATATACTATAATGAAATCATTTTTGAATGAGTTATAGTAGTTAATTTATTATTATTAGTATTATTATTATAAATAAGTTCTGTATTATTCGGTACATAAGTAAAAATTCAAATTCTGGTATAATCAACAAATTTTTGATATGAAAAGGTCTTATGAAATTTAATAGATATAATAAAATTTTTATTATATTTGGAAAAGTAGTAATGATTTTTGTTGGGGGTTTTAAAAAAAGAATAGAAAGTTAAGATTAATTATAGAGACGGGAAAATAATAAAAAAGCCATAATTTTTTTATATTAAAATTTATCTATTTCCAAGTAATAAAAACAAAAAAAGATATAATCTATAAAAAATAAAATATGGTTTTTTGATTTTTTATTTAAAATCACAATTACCGAAACAAGTATGTATGCACTTATCGGCATTATTTATTTATATATGTTTATTTTCTTCTTTCTTTATGTACTGTATTGGTATTTAAATAAAGCATTATTATTATTATTAAAAAAAAAATAAAAGAAAAATCACAATTAAAAAAAAAATTGGTAGAAGAAAAATGGGTATTGGAAAAATCTAAATGGTATATTCCATGGAGTTGTAATCAAAAAGAAGAGCAGCATCAAGTAAGAATATAAAAAAAAAATTAAGCAGTTAAAAGAAGTAGATTTCAAAATTATCATAGACGAAAAAAAAGGAGAAGAGAAACTTGGCAGGCAACTTAAATTTCAAATTTTTTATTTATTATCAGTTTCTTTTTGTACAAATTTATGATTTTTCTGTTATGTAGAACCCACTCCCAATAGAGATAGAGTATCACGTGACTTTTGTGTTTTCCGGTTAGAGAATTACCCAAGGAAAATGTTCTTGTATTCTAGTAAATTGGGTGTAATTTTTTTTTTTGGGATTTTCCGGTTAATGTTAAATAATTAGAGCGCCATAAAACATAATTATTCGTATTTGGACGAGAACTCGCCTAATATAGTAACTAAGAATATGCGGTTTTTTCATGATATTTAAAATATTTATGAGAAGAGCGCGTCTGCGCTACATTTTTCAAATTTGTCTAGAGAAAAAAGTTGATAGTCGTATCACTTTTATTAAAATTATTTTAAAAAAAGTGCCACAGACGCGCTCTAAAGAATTAACTACAGAATCGATTGGTTAAAACCGCAGCTTCCTATCTCTAATATTAACGGAGCGATCGTCCAAAAACGACTTCAGGCAAGATAACATATGGTATTAGCACCTCTTAATCAATATTAAGAAATTTTGACATTCAACGAACAAATTTATAAGATGAAAAATGTATTTTTTAACGGTACGAAACCCTAAAAATGAGGGAATCGTAATGAAAAAACCATATTTATTAATATATTGGTATTTGTTGGTAAAATATACGTAACAATAAACATTATCAACAAATTTCAAGTTCATAGGTCAATGGAAAGTTAAAAAATACTTCGGAACAAAATTTTGTAAAAAATGTTGACTTTGGCGGCTTCTCATACCTACGTTTTTCAATATTTCTTAAAATAAAAATGGCTTTAATCTACTCAAAGAGCTCTATTCAACGATACCTCACTTGATGTGGTAAGCCAAATTTTTTTTCAGCTGTATGGGAACCCCCCTTAAAAACAATTAAAAATATTTTTTACAAGACGCATTACTGTGAAAATTTGAAGACTCTAGCTTCAACGGTTTAGCTGCTAGACCCTTGTGACAGACGGACGGACGGACAGACACGCGAGTGAGAGCAATAGGGTTCCGTTTCGACTCTTTGGGGTACGGAACCCTAGAAATGGAGATTTCAAAAATAAATAAAAACGCACAGGTCCGTATTAAAAAAAAATAATTGAGGGTGGTACTTAAAAGACATTAAAAAAATTAAATACGCTGTATTAAGCGATATTTGGCCTTTAAAAATTAAGACGTTAATTAAATAAACCGAAAATCGTCAATTTAGATTTTTCCCAAATATCTCGGAACCTGGACCTGATATCTTAATAAATAAAACCCAATAAATTCGTTTTGAAAATGCACATTTTTTTCCCCATTGAATCGACGTTGTATCAATTAAATTTGCGCCACCCTATATTACAACAATTAAAAAACTTAATAGCCAATTAACGTAAAGAACTAAAATTCGGTAAGCAAATAGTATATTTCTAACGAGCCATTAATTAAATTGAATTCCATGAGATTTTAGCAGGAGTTTTCGTTCGAATTGACTTAATTAATAAGCTTAAATCTATTTAAATTTATTATAAACTGCAGCGCTTTAAATTGAATTTATTTTATATACACGAGGGATTAAAGCAGTATATTTATTCACGATTTTTAAATTAAAAAAAAAACATTCTGAATTTATTAGAGCATTTTCTTAATTATTGTTTATTTTTAATTATTTATAACGAGTTCATAAAAACCTTACCTAAATTGGCGATTATTTTCGATAAGTGTAAGCCTGGCTTAATAAGTACTTATCATTATTATGTTTTGAGTAGTTTTATTAAAAACCAAGTCTTTAAAATTCTTTTTTACTAACAAAACTGGTCTCAAATATAGATTAATATTTATTCTTAAATTGGAAAGTGATATGAGTAGTGTTTAATTTGACTGTGACTGAGACAAAAATTTAAGTGTAATGAAGGTGCCTTATCATCCAGGTAAATTAAAATAATCATTAATTTACTATTTATATCAAGGTAAATTTGAATTTAACAATCGATTATTTATTTTTAAAAATACAAATTAAATGGGTCAAAGTTGATATATTTTTTTAAGAAAGAACTTGAATCGACATGGTAGACAAAAAAATGTTAATTTTGAAAAAAATTATAATATAACAAAAATAAATTAAACTTAAAATTATATTTAGCGATTTGTTATATTTTAAATTTAATATAAACTAATAAAACAATAAATTCAATCCTCGAGACTCTTTAAGAATTATTTTGAGGTTAACTTAACGTGGACATATGTGAAAATAAAAGAATGGAAAACGAGCACCATTTTCAAAAACGAGATTTTTTTTGTATTAATAGAAAATTTAAAAATAGATAATTTTTACGGATTTAATGCCCTACATATAATCAATTTTTTTTACAGTAATTTAAAAACATAATAAATAGAAAAAAATCCCCCCTTCAATAGAATAATTGAAAATGTATACAAATTCTTGCATATTAGATACAAATTCTTACATATTTTTATAAATTTTACAATTTTCGAATAATTTTTTATGTTTTTTGAAATTTGACATTTTTGAAATATTCAAAATGCTTGAAATTTTTTAAATATTTTTAATTAGATGAATAACATTTTTACTTGTTGAAATTTTCGAAAAAACTGCAAAATTTAAATTTTTTCGAAATTTTTTACATATTTTTGATATATACTTTTGATATTTTATTTTTGAAATTTTGGAATTTTTTACATCAAAAAATATGAATTTTTTTCTTTCAAATATTGTATTCGTCATTTAAGATGAGATTTACGAGGGTACTGCCCCCCTCTTGCCCCCACCCATGAAGAGAACGATTGGTCAGACAAACTGGTAATACAGTGACGTGGAGTAGTACTACATAAAAACGATTATTAAAAATAAACAATTTTGTATATTTTGTTATTTTTCTGCAAAATACAAATTTTTACATATTTTACAAATTTTTTACAAATTTACAAATTTTTTACTATTTTTTTACAATTTTTTTACATTTTTTTTACAAATATTTTACAAATTTCACTTTTTATAAATTTTACAATTTTCGAATAATTTTATGTTTTTTGAAACTGGACAATTTTTGAAATATTTTTAAATAGAATAATTTTGTTTTTTGAAATTTTCGACATATTTTAACATTTTTATTTTTTGAAATATTCGAAAAAAAATGCAAAATTTTAAATTTTTCGAAGTTATTGATATATTTTTGAAATATTTGATATATTTTTGAAATTTTTGATATATTTTTAAAATTTTTGATTCGAAACTTTTGAATTTCTACTCATTTTTATTTTTTAAATTTTGGAATTTTTTACATAAAAAAATATGAATTTTCTAATACTTTTTTAATGTTTTTTGAAACTTGACATTTTTGAAATGTTCAAAATTCTTGAAATATTTTTAATTGATTTTAATTGATGAATAATTTTGTTTTGAAATTTTCAATACATTTTGACAATTTTACTTTTTGAAATTTTCGTAAAAAAATGCGAAATTTTTGATATGTTATTGAAATTTTTGATACATACTTTTTGAAATTATCGAAATTTCTATACATTTTTATTTTTGAAATTTTGGAATATTTTTGCATAATGCCCCCCCCCCCCCGCCCCCACTTCAATAGAACGATTGGTCAGACAAATTGGTAATAGAGTGACGTATTACTACATAAAAACGATTAAAAATAAACAATCTTGTAAATATGTTATTTTCTGAAAATTTATATAAATTTTCACATATTTTACAAATTTTTATAAATTTTACAATTTTTGAAACTTGACATTTTTGAAATGTTCAAAATTCTTGAAATTTTTAAAATATTTTTTATTAAATAAATATTTTTGTTTTTTATATTAAAAAATATGAATTTTTTTCTTTCAGATATTGTATTTTACAATTTTCTAATAATTTCTTAATGTTTTTTGAAATTGTACATTTTTTAAATGTTCAAAATGCTTGAAATTTTTTATAGATTTTTAATTAGATGAATAATTTTACGTTTTTAAAATTGTCGGTATATTTGACATTTTACTTTTTAAAATTTTCGAAAATAACTGCAAAATTTAAAAATTTTCGAAATTTTCGATACGAAATTTTTGACTTTCTACTCAATTTTATTTTTGAAATTTTGGAATTTTTTTCTTTCAAATAAACAATTTTTTATATTTCGTTATTTCCCTGCAAAATTTATACAAATTTTTACGTATTTTTATAAATTTTACAATTTTCGAATAATTTTTTAATGTTTTTTGAAACTTGACATTTTTGAAATGTTCAAAATTATTGAAATTTTTGAAATACTTTTTATTAGATGAATAATTTTATGTTTTTTAAAATTATCGATTTATTTTGACATTTTTTACTTGTTGAAATTTTCGAAAAAAACTACAAAATTTAAAATTTTTCGAAATTTTTGATACATTTTTGAAATTTTTGATATATTTTTAAAATTTTTGATATACACTTTTGAAATTATCGAAATTTTTAAATTTCTACATATTTTTATTTTTGAAATTTTGGAATATTTTACATTAAAAAATATGATTTTTTTTCTTTCAAATATTGTATTCACCACTTAGGATGAGATAATTTTACGCATTTTACAATTTTCGAATAATTTTTAAACTTGACATTTTTGAAAAGTTCAAAATTCTTGAAATATTTTTAATTAATTGAATAATTTTGTGTTGAAATTTTTGATAAATTTTGACATTTTTACTTTTTGAAATATTCGAAAAAAACTGCAAAATTTAAATTTTTTCGAAATTTTTTACACATTTTTGAAATTTTTGATATATACTTTTGAGATTATCGAAATTTTTGAATTTCTACACATTTTTATTTTTGAAATATTCCAATTTCTTAAAACTCAATTTTGTTGAAAATTATTGCAATCAAATTTATTGGGGCCAAGGGCCAATACTACGATTTTTCGACCCCCATCCCAACGGAGACCGAGGTTGAGGAGGGGGGCAATGTTTACCATGCATATATACTTTTTGTCGGAAACTATTGGGCCCATTGATACTAAATTTGGTACACAGAAATCTTTTGTCAAGTACAACTGCTATTATTTTATAAAAGATTAATAATAGTTTTGATATGATTAAATTTATATAATTAATACCTCTTGGGAATAATTTTAGTTCGGATTAAAATTGAGTTGGTGAAAATTGTTATAAAACCTAAATTCTAGTCAATATTTATTATAAATTCTAAAAAGTTGTAATTTATGTTTAATTAAGGAAATGGTCCATCAACGTTTGAAGATGCGATTAGAAAAACTGGATTTGGAAAATTTAACGTCACTCTTCTTCTGTTTTCCATTTTTGGCATATTTTCTCCGTTATTTGAGACCACTACGATGTCTTATATTTTCGCTCCAGCGCAATGCGATTTAAAATTGAGTTTGCAGGACAAAGGATATTTAAATTCGATATGTTATGGCGGTAAGAAAATTTTTTATA
Source organism: Neocrepidodera transversa (assembly GCA_963243735.1). NCBI lineage: Eukaryota > Metazoa > Arthropoda > Insecta > Coleoptera > Chrysomelidae > Neocrepidodera > Neocrepidodera transversa. The sequence continues at coordinate 2,762,666 of OY725347.1, read as the reverse complement.
CTAATTAATAATATAAGATATGTTATGGACTAATTAATGCTCGCACAAAGTTAGCGTCAACTTTGTATAAAAAACTTTAAGTCAAATTATTTTTCAATTAAAATTTTTATTTATTTATTAGTGACCTAGTAACACATAAAATTTTGTATGCACCTCGTGCATCACATGTTTAAACCCTTGAGCGACTTATAAACCCTCGGGCCAAGAATTTTCGATTATATAATTCAACTTTAGTTTTCCGAGTATTTTTTTAAATTGTTTGAAAATTCTTAAAAATTCTTGGAATAGCTCAATACTTTTTTTTTTAATTTTTTGTAAAATTATTGAAATATTTCAAATTCTGTTCTAGGAATGATCGTGAGCTCCTTTATATGGGGTTTTCTTCTCGACCGTCTTGGCAGGAGGAAACTTATGATTTTAGGATATTTTCTAGATGCGACTTTTGTTTTTCTTAGCGGATTTTCTCAAAATTTTATAATGTTGCTGATGTGCAAATTTTTTGGTGGCCTCATGTAAGTATCAAAATCGATAGTTCCCTAATTGACTGATATTGATAATATTTGTTTATTTTCTAGTATTAACGGTCCATTTTCGGCAATGCCAGCATATCTTTGTGAATTCCACTCTTCAAATTACAGATCTCGAGTACAAGTAGCCAATGGAACAATGACGAACATTGCACAAATTTTATTACCACTTTTAGCTTGGGGAATACTTCCTCTTCCTATTAAGTGGTCTTTATTTGACGGATATTTAGGTGAGAAATTTTTTTCTATTAAACCATATTAGATAGATAGTTAGAATGTCTTTGTCGGAACAAAGCGAATTTTATTATCAAAAATTGATGACGCTTCTATAATTTCCGCTGCATTGTCCTTAAGAGATGCTTGTATATAAATAATAAAATTTGTCGATATTAGTGGATGTCAATTTTTTATGTACTTATGAGTTAAAAATATCGTGAAAACGTTGCGATTTGGTGTAAAAAAATGCGAGTTCTGGAAGCTTCAAAGCAGGAAGCTATGCAGCCACAGAAGGTGATATTTAATCTGACATTTGCTGTTTTGGATTTTTCTTTTTTCATTTTAAGGTTTTTTAAAATTTGTTAAGATTTTCTCAGATTTTCTCACATTTTCAAAGATTTTCTGAAGATTTTCAAAGATTTTCTGAAGATTTTCTGAAGATTTTCTGAAGATTTTCAAAGATTTTCTGAAGATTATAAAAGATTTTCTGAAGATTTTCAAAGATTTTAGATTTTCAAAGATTTTCAAAGATTTTTAAAGATTTTCAAAGATTTTAGATTTTCAAAGATTTTTAAAGATTTTCAAAGATTTTAGATTTTCAAAGATTTTCTGAAGATTTTCAAAGATTTTCAAAGATTTTCAAAGATTTTCAAAGATTTTCAAAGATTTTCAAAGATTTTCAAAGATTTTCAAAGATTTTCAAAGATTTTCAAAGATTTTCAAAGATTTTCAAAGATTTTCAAAGATTTTCAAAGATTTTCAAAGATTTTCAAAGATTTTCAAAGATTTTCAAAGATTTTCAAAGATTTTCAAAGATTTTCAAAGATTTTCAAAGATTTTCAAAGATTTTCAAAGATTTTCAAAGATTTTCAAAGATTTTCAAAGATTTTCAAAGATTTTCAAAGATTTTCAAAGATTTTCAAAGATTTTCAAAGATTTTCAAAGATTTTCAAAGATTTTCAAAGATTTTCAAAGATTTTCAAAGATTTTCAAAGATTTTCAAAGATTTTCAAAGATTTTCAAAGATTTTCAAAGATTTTCAAAGATTTTCAAAGATTTTCAAAGATTTTCAAAGATTTTCAAAGATTTTCAAAGATTTTCAAAGATTTTCAAAGATTTTCAAAGATTTTCAAAGATTTTCAAAGATTTTCAAAGATTTTCAAAGATTTTCAAAGATTTTCAAAGATTTTCAAAGATTTTCAAAGATTTTCAAAGATTTTCAAAGATTTTCAAAGATTTTCAAAGATTTTCAAAGATTTTCAAAGATTTTCAAAGATTTTCAAAGATTTTCAAAGATTTTCAAAGATTTTCAAAGATTTTCAAAGATTTTCAAAGATTTTCAAAGATTTTCAAAGATTTTCAAAGATTTTCAAAGATTTTCAAAGATTTTCAAAGATTTTCAAAGATTTTCAAAGATTTTCAAAGATTTTCAAAGATTTTCAAAGATTTTCAAAGATTTTCAAAGATTTTCAAAGATTTTCAAAGATTTTCAAAGATTTTCAAAGATTTTCAAAGATTTTCAAAGATTTTCAAAGATTTTCAAAGATTTTCAAAGATTTTCAAAGATTTTCAAAGATTTTCAAAGATTTTCAAAGATTTTCAAAGATTTTCAAAGATTTTCAAAGATTTTCAAAGATTTTCAAAGATTTTCAAAGATTTTCAAAGATTTTCAAAGATTTTCAAAGATTTTCAAAGATTTTCAAAGATTTTCAAAGATTTTCAAAGATTTTCAAAGATTTTCAAAGATTTTCAAAGATTTTCAAAGATTTTCAAAGATTTATAAAGATTTTCAAAGATTTTCAAAGATTTTCAAAGATTTTCAAAGATTTTCAAAGATTTTCAAAGATTTTCAAAGATTTTCAAAGATTTTCAAAGATTTTTTAAGATTTTTTAGGTTTTTTAACCACCATTATTTTCACTAGTAATCGCCCTAGAGCTTGAATTATTACCGGAAATTTTTTTCGAGTAGACGATTTTCTTAAAAATACGTGTACGAGGAAAAGTTTCCGGTTATTAATTAAAGATCGTGGGGGATTCGGTAAGAAAATTTCACACGTAAAAAATTTAAAAGTAATTAATTATTTATTTGACATTAAGATTAGAAGGAAAGACTAGTTTTGGTCTAGTTAGTCATGAGTGTTTGTTGGTATGTTAAAAGTTAAGTAGTAATTGTTTAATTTTGATTTGCACAAAAAGTAAACAAAAAGTCTTATATGAATCAAGCCCATTACAAGTGTCATTATTTTGACATACAAATTTCCACTTATTAATTTCGTCCAGGGTACCCTGGAGAATGAAAATTTCCGGAAATTTTTTGGGTTACCATGGTGAAATTTTCACAATAATCTACACAATTTTTTTGTATTTTCAGAACTACATTCATGGAACTTATTTCTACTAATAACAGGTTTGTGTCCATTAATAAGTGGAACAATATTCATTTTTCTTCATGAGAGTCCTAAATTTCTAATGACCTCCGGAGAAAACGAAAAAGCATTGAAAATTCTCCAAAAAGTATATTCCAGTAACACAAGAAATCCAATAGACACCTATCCGGTAAGTAATAATAAAAGGACCCCGCACTTTTTAAATTCAAATCCGGTCCTGTCAAAATGAAAGAAATTTTGATAAAACAACAAGTAAATAAAGTTGTTACATGAAATATTGGAATACAAAAGTTGTAAATAAGCAGATAAAACGCATGTTTCATTAATACTATTATTATTATTATATAGAGTGATCCAAAAATAAATGACAAACTAAATATTTATTTATGTATATGTTTTATGTATCTATCTTTAGGTTTATCAGAATTGGCCCATATCGGATTTCCGGGGATTTTAGAGGTCGCTGATCACGATTATGATGTTCAAATTGACCCACAGCCGACCTGGAGATCAGGATCTCCGTGGGACTTCCAGAAATTCAAGCGGGGAAGGAGAGAAACTTGGTGCCCAGGAGTTTTTTGGATCGCTGAATTCAAATAAGGCATCGGCGAACACTCCCGGACACCTGGTGTGATTGAACCTGGACGTAAACGTCATCCCCGAGAATTTTCCTGACAAGATCGTCAAAAACAAGCCGAAAATCATTGTGGGGCTGTTTTTTGGGCCGTTGAATCCGAATTTCGCGTCGAAAACGACCCTTTCAACACCTGGTGTACAAGAACCTTGGCCTGAACGTCGGCTCCGAAGCTTTTCCTCACACAATCGAAGAAGACGAACCCAGAATCGGTATGAGGGATTTTTTCAAGCGCTGAATCAGAATTTCCCATCGAAAACAACCCTCCCAACACCTGGTGCACCGAAACCTTTATCTTGACATCGATGTCAATCGCATGAATGTCAACTAAACCTGATGTTTTAAAGACGGACGTTAATACCGATTCTAGTTAAATTATCTGAGGAAAAAAATCGAATGAATAGAAAGTGAATATTTATGTAATTAGCGTTTAAAAATTTTATTGAACTCAATTCAAATACAATCTAACTGTAACTTTACCTGACCTCATTAATTAATAATTTTAATTTTTAGATACCTAACTAAATATCAAATTCTTTATCAAATGACACATCGCTGGTCTGTTCATTTTCTTCGTATTCGTAAGTAAAACATCTTTCTCGTTTTTGAAAATTCGGATTCAACGAACCAAAAAACCCTCGGAGACGGAGTTCAGGTCCACGTTCCGGTGCACTAGGTGCTCGGGGGATCGTTTTTGACGTGAAATTTTGATTAAACGCCCAAAAAAACCCGACAACGATTTTCTGGTTGTTTTTGGGGATCTAGTCAGGAAAATTCTCGGGGATGACGTCCACATCCAAGTTCCGGCATACCAGGTGTCCGGGGAGTGTTCGACGATACCACATTTGAATTCAACGACCCAAAAAACCTCTGTTCGCCTAGTTTATTTCCTTCCTCGCGTTCATCGGCGTTCCTGAGGTTCAGGTCGGCTGTGGGTCAATTTGAACATCATAATCGTGATCAGCGACCTCGAAAACATCTCAAAAAATGCATTTTTTTAACGCATTTTTGGCTGCAGCTATGCAATTTCCGGTTTTTATAAGATAAAAAGTAGGGAGATTTTTTTTAAAAAAAAATTGGAAGCGAATGCAAAAAACCTCATTCCGATCCGTCTTAGTCTGAAAAATTCCGAACTTTTGCCTTTTTAGTGCTTCATTTCCTCAACTAATATAGGCTCTCCAGCACTACTCGCACCTACCAACAATTATCTTAAAGAAATTGAATAGATATCTTCTGTGATTTTTCCTATTGAATAATTGAGTATATTATGGAAATTAATGTACCTCGTGCCAATAATCATTGTGATTGAGACACGTTAATTCTAATAAAAAAAATATGATTTATACTTTAAGAGGTCAAAATTGAATTTATTTTCTGTTTTCAGTAGTTCTGCCTATGGGAACTTTTGTTCGCTATCACAATATGTAATGTCCGTTAAGTTGCACCCGCCATTTTCGAATTATAAAAAAAAATTAATTGTGCTGTATTTATTGTGCTATGGTTGTGACGTAAATAAAAAAAATGCATTTTTTTCTTTTTTTTTATTTTAAATTTTTCATCGTTAAGGTGCCCCCCCCCCCCATTTTTCTACGATTTAAAAAAAAGAGCCGTGCTGAGTTTTTCCATATTGTGCCAATTTTTTTTTAATTAGCCTAGAAAATTAAAAATTAATTTTCAAAAATATTTCAAAAACATTTTTTGCCAAAACTATTAGTTGTGCTCAATTGTGCTATACTCATATTGTATTTTTGTTCTTGACTTTTTCTCCTAAAAAATTTGATTGGCTGGTACAATTGAAAATATATTTTCAGAAACATAAAAAAAAAAAATTTCGGCAATTCCATTTGTTGGATTAAATTTTGCTAGACTCAAATTGTATTTTTGTTCTAAATTTTACTAAAATAGATAAAAATGTGCTATTTTTTGAGGCTACACTCTTGTAGTTTTTTTCATCCAGACATTAAATTAGCTGAGATTTGAAATTTGTTTTCAAAAGAAAAAAAAAAGAAAAAAAAATTACTAGCACTGTGATATATCACCAAACAAATCTCACATTACCAAGATGGTTGAAAAACTATGATTCACGCATTGGAAGGGCACATTTTGTTTTCTTTTTTTTTAATCATAACGATTTAATTTAATGTTTTAGGAGAAAAATTCAAAAGTACAAAAACACAATTCAGCACAACTGCCGAATATTTTTTTTTAAATATTTTTAAAAATTAATTTTCAATTTTCTCGGATAATTAAAGTTTTTACTAGTACAATATGAGTATAGCACAACTAATAGTTTTGAAGAAAAAAATTTTTTTTTATATTTTTGAAAATTAATTTTCAATTTTCTCGGCTAATTTAATTAAAAAAAAATCGCAATCACAATATAGCACAACTCAGCACGGCTCATTTTTTTTAATCGGCCAAAACGGCGGGGCCAAATTAACGGTAAAAAATTAAAAAATTAAAAAAAATAAAAAAAAAATATATAATTTTTTTTATTTAAGCCACAACCCAGCAGAAACATAGCACAGTTTTTTTTTTAATTAGAAAATGGCGGAGTCAACTTGACTAATATCAAGATACCAAAATTTCAAACATTTTGACCAGGACCGGATTTGCACTTTATTACATATCACCTAACCAATAACATTTATATATTTTTAGGTCAAAATACTGGTAAAAGAAAAACTAGATAGAACTAACTCCAAAACGAATATGACTGCTTTCAGTAATATAAAACCTTTATTTAAATCACCGTTTTTATTAAAATTTCTTCTGTTAGCTACAATACAAATTACTTGCATGTCAAGTTTAAATATGTTACGTTTATGGGTGCCGCAAATGTTTCAAGCATTAGAAGATTATAAAGTTAGTCATAACGGTACAACTTCAGATTTATGTTCAATGTTAGAAATTCTGAAACCAAAATCTATGAATACCACGTGTGTAACAGTAAGTAAATTAAAGTTATCTCATAGGATTTTTTTTTCATATTTATATTCTAGAATGTGTCTCAACCAGGAGTTTATATTAATTCTATTATAGTAGCAGCAGTTGGAATATCTCTATTCGTTTTAACAGGAACAATTATTAACCATTTTGGAAAAAAAGTAGTATTAAGTAAGTCAAGTTATTATATTTGTTACTAAAATAAATAAATAATTAATTTTTTTTAGCAACTTACTTGGGGGTAGGATCATTAACATGTATTTCATTATATTTTTCAAAAGGAACTATTTTAACAACAGGATTCGCTTCAATTTTTATAGCTACTGGTAATGTCTGTTCTTACCTCACTATGGCAGTGGTTGTTGATATGTTTCCAACTTCATTAAGGTATTTTTGAATTTAATATTTTTTTAACTTATTTATAAAAAAATTTTAGAGCATTTACATTATCTCTAGTAATGGCGATTGCAAGAATTGGAGTATTGGTTGGAAATGTTATTTTCCCTATGCTATTAGAATTAGGTTGTGCTCCACCATTTTTTGTTGTTGGTTCTATCATGGCAGGTACGTAAATTATATATTTAACTATTTTCTAAAAATCTCTAAAATGTTTGCTAAGGTGGGACAATCCTTTTATAAGTAGTAGAATAAATTGACAATTGACAATAATTTAATTATAAATACAGGGTGTTTCTGTATTTTTTTAAATAGTAATTTATTTTGTTTTTCAATTTTTTTATTATTTTGTAAGTGTTTATTTGTCAAAGGTAAATGCATAATAAAGTTCATGTAAATATCATCAAAAAAAGAAATATTAATTTATATTTGTATAAAATTGTCAATTTTTAAAAAATATAGAACTACCCTGTAGCTATAATTAAATTTTATTAGAAAATAGTATTATAAATTTTCAATTTATTCTACGACTATTAAAAAATACAGAAGCATCCTGTATATACACATTTTATTAAGAAATAAACTAGAAATATTCTTATCAATTTTCAATTTATTATAGTAATTTTAAAATACAGGAACACCCTGTATAGATAATTAAATTATATTAGAAAATGTCTTATAAATTTTCAATTTATTCTACCACGTTTAAAAAATACAGGAGCACCCTATATATACAAATTCTATTAAAAAATAAACTAAAAATAGTCTTGTCAATTTTCAATTTTTCTACTACTTTTAAAATACAGGGACAGCCTGTATTTAAATTAAATTATATTAGAAAATAGTCTCGTAAATTTTCAATTTATTCTACCACGTTTAAAAAATACAGGAGCGCCCTGTGTATATAAAGTGTATAAAAAATAACTAAAAATAGTCTTTTCAATTTCCAATTTTTCTACTGCTTTTAAAAAATACAGGAGCACCGTGTATATATAATTAAATTATATTAGAAAATAGTCTTGTCGATTTTCAATTTATTCTACTACTTTTAAAAAATACAGGAACACCCTGTATATATAATTAAATTATATTTGAAAATAGTCTTGTCGATTTTCAATTTATTCTACCACTTTTAAAAAATACAGGAGCACCCTGTATATATAAATTATATTAAAAAATAAACTAAAAGTAGTCTTGTCAATTTTCAATTGTTCTACTACTTTTAAAATACAGGGACACCCTGTATATATAATTAAATTATATTAAAAAATGGCCTAGTCGTTTTCAAATTTATTCTACCACTTTTAAAGAATACAGGAGCACCCTGTATATATAAATTGTATTAAAAAATAAACTAAAAATAGTCTTTTCAATTTTCAATTTTTCTACTACTTTTAAAATACAGGGACACCCTGTATATATAATTAAATTATATTAAAAAATAGTCTTGTCGATTTTCAATTTAATCTACCAATTTTAAAAAATACAGGAGCACCCTGTATATACAAATTCAATTAAAAAATAAACTAAAAATAGTTTTGTCAATTTTCAATTTTTCTACTACTTTTAAAATACAGGGACACCCTGTATTTAAATTAAATTATATTAGAAAATAGTCTTGTCAATTTTCAATTTATTCTACCACGTTTAAAAAAATACAGGAGCGCCCTGTGTATATAAAGTGTATAAAAAATAACTAAAAATAGTCTTTTCAATTTCCAATTTTTCTACTGCTTTTAAAAAATACAGGAACACCCTGTATATATAATTAAATTATATTAGAAAATAGTCTTGTCGATTTTCAATTTATTCTACCACTTTTAAAAAATACAGGAGCACCCTGTATATATAATTAAATTATATTAGAAAATAGTCTTGTCGATTTTCAATTTATTCTACTACTTTTAAAAAATACAGGAGCACCCTGTATATATAATTAAATTTTATTAGAAAATAGTCTTGTCGATTTTCAATTTATTCTACCACTTTTAAAAAATACAGGAGCACCCTGTATATATAATTAAATTATATTAGAAAATAGTCTTGTCGATTTTCAATTTATTCTACCACTTTTAAAAAATACAGGAGCACCCTGTATATATAATTAAATTATATTAGAAAATAGTCTTGTCAATTTTCAATTTATTCTACCACTTTTAAAAAATACAGGAGCACCCTGTATATATAATTAAATTATATTAGAAAATAGTCTTGTCGATTTTCAATTTATTCTACCACTTTTAAAAAATACAGGAGCACCCTGTATATATAATTAAATTATATTAGAAAATAGTCTTGTCGATTTTCAATTTATTCTACCACTTTTAAAAAATACAGGAGCACCCTGTATATATAATTAAATTATATTAGAAAATGGTCTTGTCGATTTTCAATTTATTCTACCACTTTTAAAAAATACAGGAGCACCCTGTATATATAATTAAATTATATTAGAAAATAGTCTTGTCGATTTTCAATTTATTCTACCACTTTTAAAAAATACAGGAGCACCCTGTATATATGATTAAATTATATTAGAAAATAGTCTTGTCGATTTTCAATTTATTCTACTACTTTTAAAAAATACAGGAGCACCCTGTATATATAATTAAATTATATTGAAAAATTGTCTTGTCAATTATCAATTTATTCTACTTCGTTTAAAAACACAGGAGCACCCTGTATATATAAATTGTATTAAAATCTAAACTAAAAATAGTCTTGGCAATTTTCAATTTATTCTACCACTTTTAAAAAATACAGGAGCACCCTGTATATATAATTAAATTATATTAGAAAATAGTCTTGTCGATTTTCAATTTATTCTACCACTTTTAAAAAATACAGGAGCACCCTGTATATATAATTAAATTATATTAGAAAATAGTCTTGTCGATTTTCAATTTATTCTACCACTTTTAAAAAATACAGGAGCACCCTGTATATATAATTAAATTATATTAGAAAATAGTCTTGTCGATTTTCAATTTATTCTACCACTTTTAAAAAATACAGGAGCACCCTGTATATATAATTAAATTATATTAGAAAATAGTCTTGTCGATTTTCAATTTATTCTACCACTTTTAAAAAATACAGGAGCACCCTGTATATATAATTAAATTATATTAGAAAATAGTCTTGTCGATTTTCAATTTATTCTACCACTTTTAAAAAATACAGGAGCACCCTGTATATATAATTAAATTATATTAGAAAATAGTCTTGTCGATTTTCAATTTATTCTACCACTTTTAAAAAATACAGGAGCACCCTGTATATATGATTAACTTATATTAGAAAATAGTCTTGTCAATTTTCAATTTATTCTACCACTTTTAAAAAATACAGGAGCACCCTGTATATATAAATTTTATTAAAAAATAAACTTAAAATAGTATTGTCAATTTTCAATTATTCTACTGCTTTTAAAATACAGGGACACCCTGTATATATAATTAAATTATATTGAAAAATTGTCTTGTCAATTATCAATTTATTCTACTTCGTTTAAAAATACAGGAACACCCTGTATATATGAATTGTATTAAAATCTAAACTAAAAATAGTCTAGGCAATTTTCAATTATTCTACACTTTTAAAAAATACAGGAGCACCCCGTATATATGAATTGTATTAAAAAATAAACTAAAAATAGTCCTGTCAATTTTAAATTTTTCTAGTACTTTTAACCCTGTAAATATAATTAAATTTTATTAGAAAATAAACTGGAAGTTAAACATTATGGAATAAAGTTTTTGGTCTGTAGTTTATTAATTTTTTTTTGTTTGTTTTAGTTGGTTGTTTCCTTTGTTTTTTGTTGCCTAATACAGAGAATAAAGCCTTGTTGTGATATTTTTAGGTGCTTTAATATATGTTAAAATAAACTTATTGACTGTTATTATGTGATTTTTTTTTATATATAAAAATATGTCACAACTGTTTTATAAATTGACTTTTTTTAAAAATAAACATATATTTTACAGAAAGCGTATTTTATTACTGAAAGTTGTATGAAAACATTTATTATCAATCAATATTGATTTGTTTAAAGGCTTGAAACATGTTGCCTTGACTAAATATCTCTATATTAAATATTTATGGTAAGGCTTTGAGTTTTATTATTCTTTATTTAATAATAAATGTTTTATTATGAATAAATAAGTATGTAAAAGCTCTTTAGAATTAAAATTAGTTGTAACTTCATTTAAAACAAGTTTCTCACTTCTATAAAAATTGCGTGGTCCTTCGCAAGTCTTTTCATTTTCACTTTTAGATTAATGAACTCGTTTTTTTGGCTGGAGAAAATTAACTTAAAAAAGCGAATTGCTAAAATAAATGTAAAAGATATTTTATTAGTAAAGCTCGCATGACATGGAGCAATGCAACCTGCAACGCCATGCAAGACGCAATTTGTCTTGCGCAGTTAAAGCCCAGCTGATCGACTTTTGCAAGATCTTGCAATTGCAACTTTTACGGTTTGGTGCGATTTCTATATTTCCTGAAAGTTGCAATTCTAGGGAGAAATCTAGTTACTTTTGATTTACCAACTCACCAAATGTCACTTCACTTGTCATTCAGGATTGTCATTTTTATTTTAATTATTTTTTTCATATTTATTGAGGTTAGAAAATTGCTATTGAACCGCCGTATCGGTCCTTTAAAATAAATTATGAAGCAGACGTAGCAGTTCAATAACAACCGCTTTTTGGGGGGGGGCAGGGTTGGCAGCTATGTTGGCAAGAGACTTGCATAATGTCAAACAACATGCAAGATTCAACATCGGCAATACTTTGACCTTGCAAGAACTTGCTACAATTTCTTGCAGGTTGGATTGTTCCATGTCATGCGAGCTTAATATAAAATTTTACATTATGGTGTAATTTTCTAATCTGAATTAAAAATTTGGTAATTGTGATGTAATTTTACTTTCCCGGACCCATCAAAGGGAAAGTAAGGTGAACGAGCAAAAAAAAAATCGAGATATCGATGGAAATATCCATTTTGAGGTCCCCCAAGAAGATTGAAACCATTTCCCGCGCATGGTCTGTCTGTGTGTCTATGTGTCTGTGTGTAATCTTCCACGATAACTGCCGAACCGTTTGACCAATCAAGCTGAAATTTGGTATGGAGGGTCGGTGTGTGTACATGGTACAATTTTTTATTTTTTTTAAATTTTAAGGACAAACAATACACTTTAGTGCAAAATTGTGTAGTACAAAGTTTTAGAGCATAAAATTCCCTACAACTTTTGTCTTAAGATTTTTCCAGAATTTCCAATAGTTGTGCCACTAGAGGGCGCGTAAAAAATGTGCATGTATGTTTTCTCTAGTTTTTCTTGATTTTGAGGACAAACAATGTATTTAGTGCAAAATTTTCTTGTGCAAAGTTGTAAAGCATCAAATTTTCTTTAACTTTTATGTTTAACTTTTATCGAATTCCTCATAGTTTCGCCGCTAGATGGCGAGAAAAATACACATTTAAAATTCCCTACAACTATTGTATGAAAATTTTTCCCGAATTCCCAATGGTTGTCACACATGATTTTGGGAGATCCTAATTGTAGCAGTATGATATATAACGTGCGCATGTGCAGCTTATGTCATTACCAACATTGAAATATTAAATCACCATCAGCTCGCTATTTTTAATGTGTTCCATAAATCAATGTAATGCTTAGTATTTTGTAATTAAAATAATAATAATAAATAACATATTCTCTACGGTCGAGCCGGGAAAGTTCTGGGGTGACACAGCCGATTTTTTTTATAGGCTATAAAATATTCTTACTTGAAACGTACAAATATGTTTGAATATATCTACGACTGGCAATAGAGAGGAAATAATTTCACGTCTCTATATTGTCCATAATCTTGTTGCAAAACGGTAATATAAACGACGTACGGGTTCATTAGGCAAATTTTGTCATGTCGTGCGCACTAACGCGGCTGTTGCCAATCTAATACACTGTGCCATCAAGTAATATTTGAAAGTAATTACACTCTCTAATAGATTTGCATTATTGGTGCGTTAAACAATTGTTCTTTGAATGGATGTTTGTCGATCAAATATGTCATCACTACTTATTATTACTAAAACTTAGCAAGACAATGGGGAGTTCAACTTGAAATATTAGTCCGTCTTTTTTTGCATTATTTGAGAAAAAAATGAATTTCTTTTTATGAAAAAATCGTTTTTTCTTTTTTTTTTTGAATTTAATATGAAAAAAGTGATTTTCAAAAATTACTGCATCTATGCAACTTGTAGTGCACCTACGTCACTTATGTACAATAGCTGCAGCATAATATTAACGTGGGTAAGTTTCTCTAAATAAAATTAACGCTTTCAAATATAGATGACGTTTGCTTATAAAGTGTCGTTTGGTCAATATGTTTTTAATTGTGTTTACTTTTACCTTTGTTTACGTATTTTTACAAATACAAATAAATACGGAAAATTATCAACATCAACCAGCTCTACAGAGTACAAACTACAACAGTGACAGTGAAATATGCAGTAAGCAGACGCGAACGCGACCTTTCACTTAATCAGGAACGCTTGTGCTCAGCTCTTATGTACCAAACAGCAAATTATTACCTGATCTCGTTAAAATAGTTTTCATTTTCATCTTTATCAAATTATCATATAATGATTTTCTCCATCTTTGTCTGTATAAGTGAGATTTAAGAGCTGGTATTCATTCGTATTCTCTTCTTTACACATTTTCAGGTAATAGCTTGACATAAGTGACGTCACCATCGTAATGGCGGCATATTCAAACAATTAGAAATTTGAATATTTAAATTAATTTATTCAAAAATCTAGCTCAAATTACGATTGATAATTAAACTCAATGGGTTTTATTTGATTAATTCTAATTGTTAATAAAGAAAAATTACAACTGTATCTTATTAGTAATTTGCCGCTAATTAGTTGTTGAAAAAGAAATTTTGCCGCTCTTTTTTTTATTAAAAATTAAACATCTTGCTAACTTGATGAGCAGAACAACTGCGTAAGTATCGAAAAACTAAAAGCTGGAGAATTTGTCGATTTTTGGCCGTTAATTAGTTGTGGAAGCAAAAAATTTGCTGCTTCAAATTTTACAAAAAAAAATTTACTTAAGTGAGTATTTGTTTTTAATCCGAATCTATGTTTGAATAAATAAATATATCATTCAAGCTATATGAAAATAATTTTTTATACAAGTCTTGTCTCATGGAAATGTAGTTTATCTCCAATTTTTATAGATTTTTTTACAGTGCGGTTTTTATTATATAATTCTATGTATTATAAAAACATCACTAATGAAATATATACAAAAATAACTGACAAAATATGATTGGATCCAATAAAAAACAATAAAAACAGTATTGGATCCAATCATATTTTGTAAGTGATGTTTTTTAACATCATTGATTTGTTTATATCCCTGATGATGGTCTTTTTGTAGACCGAAACATGTTGCCTTGACTATGTCTCTATATTAAATATTTCATGATTCTTTATTGATTATTTTGCCACATTTGAGTATGGATAAATATTTTGCTTTTATTTATTATTAAGTTTACAATCAACTGAATTTTTAGCGGTCTTTTGTCTTCTAAAAAAACCGTTGAATGTCTGGCAATATGTTAACTTAATTTGATTGGTTAAAAAAAATGATGTGACGTATTTCAGAACACGTTTGTAGGTTAAGATGCGTACTATGCACAATTTTCGATATAATATTTGTTGCAGCGTACAAGAGGGAAAGAGATAATTGCGGCTCGATCTTTCTAGAAATTGTGGGAATCGGATTTTTACTAGGATTACAAAAATATAATAATATACAGGGTATTGCGTTAAAAAAATGTCAACGATGTAATTACTTCCATGTTGATCACCCTGTATAAAAAAAATTTTCTTAGATAGAAAATTCAAAATAAAAATCGACCTGTTTCAGGTTTTTCCGAAAAATACATAATAATGCTAAAAATGAATTTATTCCATACATGTGGACCACACTGTAAATTTAGAAACACTTTGATCGCCAAATAAGTGAAATTTAAAAAAAAATGTAGATGTGTCAAAAATTTCAAATTTATTGAATGTGGCATTTTCAAGTTTTCTTTTCTTTTAATGAAATTTTATATTTAAGACTTTTTTTTAAATAATTTCAAATGTTTCTTTTAGAATGGATTTAATTTTTTAAATTAAATTTTAATTCAATTTTTTTTCAAAAACCTCAAAATATTCCCAATTATTATTCAAAATTTATAATTTTTCTAAATTCCAATGTTTAAATTTACCAAAATTTGAATATTTTTTCCAAAGAATTGTGATTTTTGTATTCGATTTTTAAATTTCCGATTTTTTCAAAAATCTAAATTTGGATTTTTTTAAATCAAAATATTTTAAAAATTTGATTTTTTAAACTGGATTTTCCAAAATTTATTCTCCATTATATTTTTCACCAATTTAAGATTTTTTGAAAATTTTTAATCGATTTTTTCGTGATTAGAAATTTTATAATTTTACTATTGAAGTTTTCTTAAATATTTTGGATAGATTTAAATTTTCCATATACTTTTCGATAATCTAAATTTGGATATTTTTTTTTAAATGTCAAAATATTTTTAAAACTTCATTTTTTTAAATTAAATTTTTAATTATTGTTTGATTTTTCCGTGACTGTATATTTTAAAGTTTTTGAAATTCTGGAATTTCACAATTGAAGTTTTCGTAAATATTTTCGATGCATTTAAATTGTCCATAAAATTATTTTTTTTGAAAATTTCAATTTAATTTTTTTTTTAAAATGCCAAAATATTTTTAAACTGGGTTTTTCAAAATTTATTCTCTATTTCATTTTTTTTCAAAATTATTAATCGATTTTTCGTGATTATAAATTGATAAATTTATGAATTTTTTTGTAATTTTACTATTAAAGTTTTCTTAAATATTTTGGATAAATTTGAATTTTCCATAAATTTAGATTTTTCGAAAATCTAAATTTGGATTCTTTAAAATTCGATTTTTTAAACTGGGATTTTCAAAATTCATTCTCTATTATATTTAACAACGATTTAATTTTTTTTCAAAATTAGTAATCGATTTTTTCGTAATTATAAATTTTTAAATTTTTGAAATTTTTTTGTAATTTTACTATTGCAGTTTTCTTAAATATTTTGGATAAATTTGAATTTTCGAAAATCTAAATTTGGATTCTTTAAAAAAAAGGTCAAAATATTTTTAAAATTCGATTTTTTAAACTGGGTTTTTCAAAACGATTTCAATTTTTTTCAAAATTATTAATCGATTTTTCGTGATTATAGATTTTTGAAATTTTTTTGTAATTTTACTATTAAAGTTTTCTTAAATATTGTGGATAAATTTGAATTTTCCATAAATTTAGATTTTTCAAAAATCTAAATTTGGATTCTTTAAAAAAAGGTCAAAATATTTTTAAAATTCGATTTTTTAAACTGGGATTTTCAAAATTTATTGTTTCTTATAAATTTTTATTCTTTTAAAAAAAGGTCAAAATATTTTTAAAATTTGTTTTTTTTTAACTGGGTTTTTCAAAATTTCTTCTCTATTATATTTACCAACGATTTCAATTTTTTTCAAAATTATTAATCGATTTTTCGTGATTATAAATTTTTAAATTTTTGAAATTTTTTTGTAATTTTACTATTTAAAGTTTTCATAAATATTTTGGATAAATTTAAATTTTCATTCACTTTTTCCCTGATTTTTTATAATTTTTCATCTACTAAAGGCGTTCAATAAAAAAATGGAATAATTGAATTTCAAAATTTTTCAAATTTGTGTTAATTAAATTTATTTAAAATTGTTTAAAAAATTTGATTTGTGTAAAAATTTCACTTTAATATTTTTTAATATTTTGAGTTTTACTCAAAAATTAATTTTCTAAAAATATCATTATTGTGTAAAAACTTTTTTTATCCAAATTTCTTTTTCACCAAAATTAATAAAACTGACTTTCTTCTTACGGTATTTAACTTCACCCATCTAATAAATATAATAAATTTTAACTAATAAAAACAGGGTGTTCCGACATAAAATGTACATACGTTACAATCAGATAGGGGCAGCAAAGCGAATTTAAAAACCCTCCTGAAAGTTGGTCCAATGTCATTTTTTACTGAGATACAGGGTGTTTAATGAATTTTTACAAAAAATTTTTATGTTTCTCAAACTACCTTGTATATTTTATTCATATTTGTCACTTATGTTTTACAAATGTTACTTGAAACAACAAACATAATTAATAAATTAATTCCAGGTCCGTACTCAAAAAAATCATTCTATTTTATTTGGGTCGAACAACACCATGTATATCAAAATTTTTTAAAACGATTAAAATAATCAAAAAGCTTATGAAAAACTGAGTTCACCGTGTTCTTACAGCATAATTTGGATTTTTACAATTCATAATTTTTGAATACGGACCTGGAATTGATCTATTCAATGTAAATGATTGATTAAAAGCGATAGTTTTGACATATCATTTTAAGAACAATATTAAAATTTTACAGATCATTATTTTTGATTAATTTTGAAAAAAAATATTATAATTCAATGAATGAAAAGATTCAGTTTTTCATGAGATTTTCAATTTTTTTAATAGTTTTTAAAAATTTTGATATACAGTGTGTTGTTTGACCCAAATAAAATAGAATGATTTTTTTTGAGTACAGACCTGGAATTAATTTATTGATTATATGTTTGTTGTTTCAAGTAATATTTATAAAACATAAGTGCCAAAAATGAATAAAATATACAAGGTGGTTTCAGAAACATGGATGAAAGAAGTTTTGGTAAAAATTCATAAAACACCCTGTATCTCAGTAAAAAATGATATTGGACCAACCTTAAAGCGATTTTTAGATTCACTTTTATGCCCCCTATGTACCTGTAAGGTATGTACATTTTATGTTGGAACACCCTGTATAATAAAATTAACGATTATAACGTTTTTTTTGCTATTAGTAAAAAATAGGGATTTAGCTAATGATCAGGCAAGTAAACAAGATACGAGTACTTTAAAAAATGGCGAATCGTCAAAAATTGTCATTATTAAAAAATTCTATTTTTTAGGAAACTTTGTATATAAAATTTTAAGGTTATAACTAATAAAGAAAAAGTCTATTTTTAAAAGTAACCTAAATATAGCAAAGATATCATGCAGCAAAAATTTACCTGTAGGTACTTTCTTTAGTAAGTCTCGAAGCATCAAGTTTATTCGATATAACGCCATTTTGTTTATCACAAATAATACAAAAGTTTACACTAAATGTTTTGTTGCTAACCCGTACGCGAATTTATCTTAGTTCATTTGATAAATCAATAATCACAATAACATATATAGACGCATCGAAATAATCACAATTATTATTAACGAAAATCACAAATATCTATGGACATTAAAATTATTAAAAAAAAACATGTCCGTACAAACACATCTTCAAAAATGACTTAAGGAAGTGAATCCCTTCTCTTTGATTATTAACATTACCGGCTTTTACTCTGATTGGCTCACAGATATAAGTTGATTCAAAACAATGCTTTACTCGTATTCTAATTGGTTAGTAAAATTATTACGCAATAGTCAGGGGTAAACGGAAATAAAGTTAAAAAAGGAAGATAGGGGGACCAAGGTGTAAAATAAAATAGGTTAGCTAATATAGTTGGATAATAGTAGACGAGGAAAGGTGACGTCACAATATTGATATGTTGCTTATTAGTTTTTATTTGGTTATTTGATTTTAAAATATATCTCTAATAAGAATTAGTATTATATAATAATTCTGTATAATAAAATCAATATTCTATATAGATAAAATTTTTCCAACCATGCAACAATTTAATTAAATAACCATAATAAAGTCACAATGATCCATTTTTAATGGTAAATACCAGTGAAAAATTTTATCGCTGAAGGATTTATGATTTTTCAGGATATTGGCACGAAGCGAAGACATACTCTATATATGAATCTTATTTTTATTGATACTTCTCTTGGATTCTGTTATAAAACTTCCATTAAACTAGATTCCTTTTTCGTGTACACTGAAAAATTATATATCCTAAACAAAATTGACATTAAATCTTCTTAAAAAAAACAAATCCGTATATTTACAATATTAACGAAAAATTATAATTACGGAAATGGAAATAAAAAATCTATAATTTATTTTTTTTCAAAATATTTCCAAAATAAAGCCGCTTTTTATGATTATCAGAAACAAATTAAATTAAAATTTAAGGAATATTTTAGACAAATTGACAGCGTTGCCAGATTGAATTATAATTCTGAGAATTAAAAAAAAAATAGTGTAAAATAGTAAACCAAATTAAAATCAAAAATGGTAATTTAAGAAAATAAATGGTAATTTTAAAAGAAGGGGGTAATTTAAAAAAAATAGGGTAATTTCATAAAAAAAGTGATAAAATTTGAGAGAAAAAAGAGGAATTTTGGAGAACTAGGGGAAATTTAAAAAAAAATATAAAAATGAAAATAAGTGGTAATTTTAGAAAAATAAGTTGTAATATCAAGAAAAAAATGACAATTTGAGAGAAAGGTAGAAATTTTTGGGAAAAAATAGGGAAATTTTGAAACAAAGAAATGACAAAAATTAAGTGAAAGGAGGGGAAGGAAATTCTAAAAAAATATGCATTTACCAGAAAAAAATGGAGGGGAAAGTACTAAAAATTAGAGAAAGTTCAAAGTTGAAAGAAAATATTTGACTCAAAAAGACACTTTTTTAAAAATAAAAGAGGGGAAAAAGTACTCAAAAAGTGTTTTTTTTTAAGAGAAAAGAAGGGAAAATTTTGGAGGAAGTAAAAGTGAGACAATAAAGAGGTAATTTTAGAAAAAAAATGGGTAATTTCAAGATAAAAGTGACAAAATTTGTGAAAAAAGAGAGGAAATTTAAGAAAAAAGTGATAAAAATGAGAAAAAAGGGTAATTTTAAAGAAAAAAGGGATAATATCAGGAAAAGAGACCAAATTATGAAAAAAAAGGAAAAATTTTAGAGGGGAAATTGAGAAATTTGACATATAAAAGTGACAAAAATTGGGAGAAAATAGAGGAAATTTTTGAGAGAAAAGAGGGGAAAATTAGACACAAATTTGAGAAAAAATGGATATAATTTTAGAAAAAAATGGGGTAATTTCAGGAAAAAATAGACAAAATAAGAAAGAACAAAAGGGTTTAAGATAAAAGTGACAAAAAAGAGAGAAAAAAAAGATAATTATAGAGAGAGAAAAAGGGCAATATCAGGAAATAGAGACAAAATTTGAGAAAAAGTGAAAATTTTAGAGAGGAAATAGGAGAAATTTGACACATAAAAGTGACAAAAATTTGGATAAAATGGGGGAAATTTTTGAGAGAAAAGAGGGAAAAATTTGACACAAATTTGAGAAAAAGTAGGTATAATTTTACAAAAAAATGGGCGTAATTTCAGGAAAAACGTGACAAAATTAGAAAGAAAACGAGGGGAAATTTAAGAAAAAAGTGACAAAAATGAGAGAAAGAAGGTTAATTTTAAAGAAAAAAAAGGGTAATATCAGGAAAAAAGGGCAAAATTTGAGAAAAAAGGGAAAATTTTAGAGAGAAAATAGGAGAAATTTGAGACATAAAAGTAAAAAAAAATGGGTGCAAATAGGGGAAATTTTTGAGAGAAAAAGGGGAAAATTTGACACAAATTTGAGAAAAAATGGGTATAATTTTAGAAAAAAATGGGGGTAGTCAGAAAAAAGTGACAAAATTAGAAAGAAAAAAGGGTAATTTAGCAAAAAAAATATAATTTTGGAGAAAAAATGGGTAATATCAAGAAAACTGGAAATTTAACAAGAATTGTGGAAAAAGGGGTAATTTGGAAAAAAAGGTAATTTCAAGATAAAAAGTGACAAAATTTAAGAAAAAAAAAGAAATTTAAGAAAAAAGTGAAAAAATGAGAGAGAAAAGGCTAATTTTAGAAAAAAGTGACAAAATTTGAGAGAAAAAGGAAAATTTTTTGAGAGAATATAGGAGAAATTTGAGACATAAAAGTGACAAAAATTGAAAGAGAAGAGGGGACGTTTTTGAGAGAAGAGGGGAAGAGAGGGTAAATTTGAGACAAATTTGGAAAAAAAAAGAAAATTACTTAGAAATGAGACAAAAATTGAAAGAAAAGCAGAGAAAAAAGTTTAATTTTAGGAAAAAGTTACAAAATTTGAGAGAAAAGGGAAAAATTTTGAGAGAAAAAAGGAGACATTTGAGACATAAAAGAGACAAAAATTGGGAGAAAAGAGGGGAAATTTTTGAGAGAACAGAGGGGAAATTTGAGACAAATATCAGAAAAAGATGGGTATAATTTTAGAAAAAAAATGGGGGTAATTTCAGAAAAAAGGTGACAAAAGTATAGAGAGAAAAAGAGGGGAAGGTTAAGAAAAAAGTAATAAAAATGAGAGAAACAAGATAATTTTATAAAAAAAGTGGTTAATATCTGGAAAACATTGAATAAAAAATAGAAATTTAACACGAAAAACTGCCACAATTGTGGAAAAAAACGGGTAATATAAAAAAAAGGATAATTTCAAGATAAAAACTGACAATATTTATAAAAAAAAGGAAATTTAAGAAAAAAGTGACAAAAATTAGAGACGAAAGGGTACTTTTAGAAAACAGTGACAAAATGTGAGAAAAAGAAAAATTTTTTGAGGGAAAATAGGAAAAATTTGAAACATAAAAGTGAGAGAAAAGAGGGGAAATTTTTGAGAGAAGGGATGAGAAATCAAAAAAAAAGAAAATTACTTAAAAATGTGACGAAATTGAAAGAAAAGAGGGGAAAAAGTGTAATTTTGGTAAAAAGTGAGAGAAAAGGGAAAATTTTTGAGAGAAAATTACAGAAAATTGAGACATAAAAGTGACAAAAATAAATTTTTGAGAGAAGGGAGGGGAAATTTGAGACAAATTTAAGAAAAAAAAGAAAATTACTTAAAAATGTGACAAAAATTAAAATAAAAGAGGGGAAATCGTGCTAGAAACTGTGCATTTAACTTAAAAAAAAGTACTAAAAATAGAAAAATTTCAAAGTGGAAAGAGGGATAATTTTGTACATAAAATATTTGACTCAAAAAAGGTACATTTTTGAAAAAAAAATGATACAATTTTTACGATATTTTTTCAGATCACTCAGTAGATGAGCGAGATCATAAATTTTAATTTGGGTATTGAATTTGACGTTCCGGCAAAAGTTAGCTTCTAACTTTTCACTTTTTGTTAATTAATGGAAAGTGTAGTCGATATTTTGTTCCTAATTTATGATTACCATCTAAAGCAAGATTTTACAAATTGCGACTTTTAATTTTGATAAATTAGTAAAATATGTAATTTAAATTATGGTACATGTTCTAATAATGAGTAAGTTGTTATTGTCATATATCATATTATTGATTGATTTATTATAGAATTGTAATTAAACTGTTAGAAATAATAAAAATAATAGATTGTTATTTATTATTTAATTTGTAACTTAATATCTAGAAGTTAATTCAACAAAAATTAGACTAAAAAAAAATCTGAAACCCAACTTATATTCCCGCTATTTTTTTGCAAAGGTAAAACACGTTATTAAAAAAAATTACTTTATTATTAAATATTTCTATAAAAAAAGTTTATTTATGTGCTTTAATTACCTTAAAAATTAATTTGATGTGGGCTTATATACTATAAAAATTTTAACTATGAGTTTTCCTAGTTATGGATTTAAAAGTGGTTTTTTTTATTTTTTTATGTTTAATGAAACTCTAGAATTTCAGTATTTTCATAAAATTATTCTCTAGATATTTGTACCATTAAAATAAAATGGTTACTGAGAAATAGGAACGATGCCAGTTTGCTAATTACAAGTAGATATTACTGCAATTTCTTGCCTTATAGGAAACAAAAGCGAACTCTATTATAATTAAATTAAATTTATAGTTATTACTATGGGAAATCGCTCCTCGTATAGATGTCCATTTTGAAATATTTCATAACACTAAAACAAAATCCTTGAATTATGATGATTTTCTGAAGAATGGGAACTAAAAAGGTCCGGAAAATTCAGGAAATTTAAAATTTAAATCAGACAAAACTACCGATTTTCACGGTGATACAATATTATATATGTCTGTTGGAACGAGATATTATTGGGAATTCGTCGAAACTGGAAGATTTGGGAATAAAAATTTACCGTTATCAAAAAAAGGACGTACATTTATTTGACCCATCTAAGATGTGTCACCGAATACGAGGGGATTCTAAGAATTACACAATAATAAACACAGCAAGTATCCAAGTAGCTCAGCTACTTTGTTCAATATCATGTTTGAAAACAGAGTTCCAAAATTCGAGTTATCGCTGTGACAGACAAACAGACGGACGGACGGACATTATAAAGTGAATCGATTGCTAAAAACAGATTTCCAAATTCTAAAACGTTCTCGAATTATTGCTGTGATAGATTGTCCAACTACTAAACCGACTGCATCATCAAAAATTAGAGAAGATCCGAATATCTTTGAAATGGGATGAGCATGCGCAAACATAAAATACCTAGCGAACTGGCAGTTACCAGTGTCGTACCTTAAATTGTTATTGCTTATTATCAAAATGGGTAAAAAGTATTCTGCTCAGACAAAATAAATAATTTCCAACGTTTATGAAAAATGGTATCCAAATTCGTTTATAACATCACAAAATAATAGTATTAGGGGTAACGGCAATTAAAAAGGCCATTTTTCAAAACATTGTTAAAAAGACAAAAAAAATTGAAACATTAACATGTTTCTAATATCCATTTCTGGCGAAGAATGTTCTGACCTCCCCGTGATCTTCGCTGGGCAATGATAATTTGTTTACGAAAATTAACATGGGTTATCATGAGAGAATAAACCGTAAATTATAATTATCCTCTATTTAAAGTAACTCCTATCTTTAAACGTATTCATCTGTTTATATCAAATTCTTTGTTTAAAGTTAGATATTCATCATTTTTAAATGTTCAGATATTTTAAATTTGCCGCCAAAACAAACAATAAAGAAAGCAGTTCAAAGTTGACGTCGCCACTGTTGACTGATCGGCGAAAACCAACTGTCGCAACCCTGAAGGGAGAAATTTTGGTGGGGACGCTGTAGATATCGATTTAGTAGTTGGACAATCTCTACTTTGGGATAAACAAATTATAATTCTTGGCTGTTAATACACGAATAAGTACACTTGTTTTATTAATGTTTTTCTTATATGTAATTTTTTTCCATAATAATAATTATGCTGTAATTAGGGCATCGTAAATAAACAATTTTGTATATTGTATTATTTATCTGCAAATTTTTACATTTTTGAAATTTTTTAAATATTTTTAATTAATCGAATTATATTATGTTTTTTGAAATCTTCTATATATTTTATATTTTAGAAATTTTTGAATATTTTGACTTTTTTACTTCTTGAAATTTTTGAATTCTTCAATTTTTTTTTTTTGATTTTTGGATATGTTTTGAAATTTTTGAATATTTTGACATTGTTGATACAAAATTTTACATTTTTGAAAATTTAAAATTCTTGAAATTTTTGAAATATTTAAAATTCTTGAAATTTTTGAAATATTTTTAATCAATCGAATAATATTAGGTATTTTCACATTTTCTATATATTTTATGTTTTAGAAATTTTTTAATATTTTTACTTCTTTACTTCTTAAAATTTTTGAATTCTTCCATTTCTTTTAATTTTTGGATATATTTTACAAATTTTTGAATATTTTTGATATGTTGTTGAAAGATATAATTTTGAAATTTGTTTTTAAATTTTTATATATATTTTCGGAATTTGTGAATTTCTTTAAGCACAGTTTAATTTTGAAATTTTTGAAAATTACTACAAACAAGTTTATTAATATTTGATTTAAATTGTCTCAAAATTCAACAAGTGCCAAAATGTTTTAATTTTTTTTTCAACATTTTTGCCCGCAGTTAAAGGGTTAATTGTAACTTAATATGGGGCTAATTTATTTTTAACATTGTAACTTTATTTCATATTAAAAAATCACCAAAATTTAATATTTTAAACAAATTTGGTAATTTGACAGAAATTAATACAACGCATCACAATGAAAAATTAATTGAACTGTCAAAAGTAATAAATAACATAAGTTAAGAAGTACAATAATGACATCATAATTCCGTCTCATCCATTTCATGATTGAGAGATCAAGTTGGACAATGTATGACGTAACGGAGGAGGATGGTTACACAAATTCTACAATACTTGTTTTAGTTATAAAAAAACAATGATTTAACAAAGATAATAAAAATTAAAAAATATGCAATTAGCAAAAGTACTTGTTACCTAGTTATAACGAAAACTAAAGAAAATTATAAAGTTTCTTATAAAATAATAAAGGAATAAAAATTTATCGTATCGAATGTGTCCAAAAATTGTTTTTTTTTTGTATGTTTATATTATTTTAAGGTTGAAGTGTTGATTGAAATGATGTTAAGAATTTAGGTCCTATGGACATGTATCTATAGTTCTATAGCTTTTTGGATAAGAGGTATTAAATGCACCTGTTTCTGTCAGGTATGATACTCATGTAAATCATAGAATTGACAATTTTTACTTCATTCTTGAACCAAATTATTATTTTATGATCTTCTTCATACACAGTAATTTTTTTGAAAAAGTTTTAAGTAAAGAACCAAATTTTATTAAGACTAACTCTAGTTAATGTTTCATAGTATAACGATAGTATATTGATTCTTTGCTTCAAAATATTACAATCTGTTTTAATACAATATTACATAAAAAATAAAAAAGTTGAAGAGTATCAAAGTTGAAACGATTTTTTTCGGTCTTTTGATAATAATTTCATTTGTTTTGTTTAGTTTTAAAGCACATTCACACTAATTTCATCATTATGTAACAAATTATAAGCAAGTCGTGAAATTATTACCAAAAAAGCAAAAAAAAAATTTAACTTTCACACAATGTATTTTTTTATTTTCACTATTTAATTAAATCAGATTGAATCAGATCGTAATATTTCGAACCTAAGATCATGGACCATTACTTACTGTTAAACCCGGATTTATAATAAAATAATGGGGTCATACTGGCAAACAAACTCTAACAAAATCGTAGCGCGCTGCGGTAATACCTCAAAAGGTAGTGTGGAAATGTACCAACAATTACTGATCTGACTTTAAATAATTAAAATCATAAAAAAATTAAATCCACTGCATATATGAATAGACTATGATGTATGTACAAAAAGTTTTAGTCAGCGTTTGGTTTTTATTCCTCCAATATTATAAATAAAAGTATATCAAAGTTTACAGACACGGATCCAGGTGATTAATTTGAGCGGGTCGCTTTTAGGTCATTTTTAATGAAAAAAAGGGATACTCCTCTAGGTAAATTGTAATGTACATGTGTAACAATGTTAACTACAAAAAGTGTTGTAAAAAGAGCGCAGTTTAATGAATTTAATTTTTTTATTTTCGTGAAGTTCTTTTTCAAACCAGTGTTTAAAAGTTTATCTAGGATTATTTTTTATATTATATTTACCAGTCAAATAAGAACTAATATTTTAAACATCTTGTATAAAAATGTTTACATTGACTTTTTAACTTTTTTAATTTATATTAACCCTGTTGGAAATTTATATTAAAAATTATCCTTAATTAAAGTTGAAAGTTTCGCTCAGGACAAAACTATATGAAATTAAAACGCCCTTCTCACATTACACTCTCTCTATAAATTTTAAAGTGCATTATGGTTGACGTAATTCATTATTTATTCAAAACCCTCTTGGTTTACAAGAAAGTCGCTTTAAAATGTCAAGATTATCTCGCTCGGCCTTTTGTAGGACAATTTCCAAGCGTATTTAAACGAAGTCATTCTTCAAGAATGAAAAGAGATTTTCCTGAATAGAACGGCCCCAAGTTCTCAAACTATTTTAGTGTAAATAAAAATTTTACCAAAGTGTATGTTACGTGCAAAATGTTTAATTTGTAAAAAAAAAAAGTAGAATAAATTCCGTTAATACCGATCCGAAGTTCCTAAAAACTGTAATTTTATCGAGAAAGTTATTTTCAAGCGGAACTCAAATTGAAATTTATTCTTATAATGGGATTGCATTTATATTTTAAATTAACTCGATCTTGAAGGGAACCCTTCAGACACTTGAGTAAAATTTGAGACTTCACTTATGGGTAAATTCAACCGTGTTATAAATTCAACTCCATTTAGAAATTTAATTTAACACCTGCTTGGCAAAAGAAACCCCTAAAAAAATTGAACGTTTAAAGTTGAGAGTTAAAGTAATTTAGTACTTTTTGATTGATGAATAGTAGTTATTTTTATTTTATACCAATATATTTTTTTCTTGTCAAAATGATTCCAGAAAGGTGAGTTTTAAAATTACATAAATAATACAATGTAATAAATTACATAATTATTAATAATATAATGAGAAGTTCAACTTGAAATATTAGTCCGTCTTTTTTTGCATTATTTGAGAAAAAAATGAATTTCTTTTTATGAAAAAATCGTTTTTCTGTTTTTTTCTTTAATTTAACATGAAAAAAATGATATTTAAAAATGACTGCATCTATGCAACTTGTAGTGCATCTGCGTCACTTATGTGCAATATATTAACGTGAGCCAGTTTCTCTAAATAAAATTGACTCTTCAAATATAGATCGACGTTTGCTTATAAAGTGTCGTTTGGTCAATATGTTTTTAATTGTGTTTACATTTAACTTTGTTTACGTATTTTTACAAATACAAATAAACACGGAAAATTATCAACATCAACCATCTTTACAGAGTACATACTACAACAGTGACAGTGAACTATGCAGTAAGCAGACGCGGACGCGACCTTTCACTTAATCAGGAACGCTTGTGCCCAGAACTTATGTACCAAACAGCAAATTATTACCTGATCTCGTTAAAATAGTCGTTTTTTTTATCTAACATCGGAATCTAATATCGATTTATCTCTCTCGATTCTGAATATGAATTCACAGTAGATAGGTCCAAGTTTTCATCTTTATCCAATTATCATTTAATGGTTTTCTACATCTTTGTCTGTATAAGTGAGATTTAACAGCTGTTATTCATTCGTATTCTCTTCTTTACACATTTTCAGTTAATGGCTTGACGGTAACTTCATTGCACATAAGTGACGTCACGATCGTAATGGCGGGCATATTCAAATAATTAGAAATTTGAATTTTTAAATTAATTTATTAAAAAATCTAGCTCAAATTACGATAGATAATTAAACTCAATGGGTTTTATTTGATTAATTGTAACTGTTAATAAACAAAAAACGTGAGGTTATATTTAGATATATAGAAATGTTGTCATAAGCCCTTATAACAATTGACAATTAACAGTGAAACGACTTGATGACCAACGCTACTTCACCCAAAACCGATGACATAAATAGCTAAAGCAACCTACCGATAGTCTTTACATGCCCGACATCCCTCACCCTCCCTCTCCTAACCAAGACCTCCAGCTTTACGCTGACGACACCCAAATCTCTACTACCGTACCTTCCACGAGAGGCCTGAACACCAAAACCCAGCAACTCCTTAACCATTTCTCCCAATGGTGTAGCAACTGGAGGATTACACTCAACCCCCAAAAATCTTAACTTATTATCTTCAAGCATCCTAGTTACTTCCAAAAAGCTTACCAATCCCTCAATGAAGTTAACCTCAGGCTTTGGAGAGAGAGACTCGTTCCCTTGGAAAAGATCACCTACATGGGAGTGTGCTTCAAGCGCAAAGAACTCTGAACAGAGTAAGGAAACGAACCGCGCTCATCAGAGCACTGGGTGATCGAATTGGCAGATATAATCCTCAAACGTTGCTACACACATACAAGACCTACATCCATCCCATAATAGACTACAGAGCCCTCAACTTCTCCACCCTTTCTTCTCCTCTTTTACACGCCGTAACGGCAATCGAGAGGGGAATCCTCTGGAAATGTTCCTACTTCCTCTGGCGATTCCCCTCAGACCAAATAGACGATCACACTAATAAAACAACAATTGTTTCCAGGCTAAAAACACTCCAGAGGAACCACGTCAGGAGAAGACTGTACAGCTCCAACATCCACGTCCAGGACACACTGTGGACGAAGTGGACAGATGAATGGAACAGAAGAACCTTCTCCAAAAGACCAAATAAGAAATTCCCCCAGCCGAATCTTAGGATTCTAAACGAAGCGAAGGATCTTCCGTACAAGCTCCAAGATCTCCTCGAGGATGCACCTCTAGGCATCAGACGAGCTGACTTCTACGGATTCCACTGCTCGCGCTGAGCCTCCCACCCGGCCTCCAGCACAACACCCTACCAAGTATCTCTGAAAAGGAGTAATCATTCCTACAGCAGGGTACACGAAACAGGACAACACCAAGACAAATAACCGAGGAGGGTTTAGCAGGTATGCCCCTGACTTTGCTTGCAGAGCGATCAGGGGAGAGTCCGGCACTACCTCACGCATAGAACCAAGCGTGAGATGTCTTTAAACGATTCCTGCCTCCAAAACTCAGGAGCATAGTTGGTAATACAAAAAAAAATATCGATAGTGTTCACATTATTTCCAGTCTTCAAACAGCAGCCACTTCACTATAGTAATTTACTTGTAAAATACCTATTGAACGATATAATTGTTATTTTTCAATAAACCATTTTTTATAATGATCAGTTCAATAAACTTTTGTCAACAGTAAATAAAATCACAGCACGCTCGAGAATTCCATCGATTATTCTTAAAACAAAGTGAACGTTCCAGATCAAGCAAAATGAATATAAATTATTCGAAAGGATCGACAAGAGTCAGTTGAATTTTGTATGTTATATAAATTAATATATTTTGTTTCATATAAATTATAATTCTACAGAGTGTTTAAATTCGGATAAAAGTACAAAAATATTACAGGAGAGGTATAAAAATATTACAATACAAAAAATTGGCATATTTGGCACGCCTATGGTAACTTTTGGTTCTTTTTAGTATAACTGTTCCATTCCTTTTGTAAAATTGGCCCAAAGTTCCAAATTTCATCGTTTTATTCTTTTATTAAGAGTAATTGAAATAATAAAATAAAATCTATATCAAGGGAGCCATATTAAGAGACATTTTCAAACCCTTTTGTTAATATGAATTTTTATTGGTATTTTTAACTCGAAATAACCTGAAATATAAAATGTAAGAAATATTTTTGTTAAATTAATATTACTTTTGTATCAAACTTTTTTACGAATTCTCAATAATTTCGCCACCAGAGGACGCGTGAAAATGAGCATATGTAGGTTTTCTCGACTTTTTCCAGATTGTGAAGACAAATAATGCACTTAGTGAAAAATCTTTTAGTGCAAATTTGTAATGCATAAACTTTTCCACAACTTTTGTATTAAATTTATTTCCCAATCCTCAGTAGATTCGCCGCTAGAGGTCGCGAAAAAATATGCATGTAGGTTTTGTCGACCTTACCAGATTTCGAGGACAAATAATGCACTTTAGTGCAAAATATTATATTACAAACTTGTAGAGCATAAAATTCTCTACAACTTTTGTATTAAATTTTTTTCCGAATTCTTAATAGTTTTGCCGTTAGAGGGCGCGAAAAAATGTACATGTAGGTTTTCTCGACATTTTTCAGATTGTGAAGACAAATCATGCACTTTAGTGTAAAATGTTCTAGTACAAATCTGTAGAAGATAAAATTCTCTACAACTTTTGTATTAAATTTTTTTCCGAATTCTTAATAGTTTTGCCGTTAGAGGGCGCGAAAAAATGTGCATGTAGGTTTTCTCGACATTTTTCAGATTGTGAAGACAAATCATGCACTTTAGTGTAAAATGTTCTAGTACAAATCTGTAGAAGATAAAATTCTCTACAACTTTTGTATTAAATTTTTTTCCGAATTCTTAATAGTTTTGCCGTTAGAGGGCGCGAAAAAATGTGCATGTAGGTTTTCTCGACATTTTTCAGATTGTGAAGACAAATCATGCACTTTAGTGTAAAATATTCTAGTACAAATCTGTAGAAGATAAAATTCTCTACAACTTTTGTATTAAATTTTTTTCAGAATTCTCAATAGTTTCGCCGTTAGAGGGCGCGAAAAAATGTGCATGTAGGTTTTCTCGACATTTTTCAGATTGTGAAGACAAATCATGCACTTTAGTGTAAAATGTTCTAGTACAAATCTGTAGAAGATAAAATTCTCTACAACTTTTGTAATAAATTTTTTTCCGAATTCTTAATAGTTTTGCCGTTAGAGGGCGCGAAAAAATGTGCATGTAGGTTTTCTCGACATTTTTCAGATTGTGAAGACAAATCATGCACTTTAGTGTAAAATGTTCTAGTACAAATCTGTAGAAGATAAAATTCTCTACAACTTTTGTAATAAATTTTTTTCCGAATTCTTAATAGTTTTGCCGTTAGAGGGCGCGAAAAAATGTGCATGTAGGTTTTCTCGACATTTTTCAGATTGTGAAGACAAATCATGCACTTTAGTGTAAAATGTTCTAGTACAAATCTGTAGAAGATAAAATTCTCTACAACTTTTGTATTAAATTTTTTTCAGAATTCTCAATAGTTTCGCCGTTAGAGGGCGCGAAAAAATGTGCATGTAGGTTTTCTCGACATTTTTCAGATTGTGAAGACAAATCATGCACTTTAGTGTAAAATGTTCTAGTACAAATCTGTAGAAGATAAAATTCTCTACAACTTTTGTAATAAATTTTTTTCCGAATTCTTAATAGTTTTGCCGTTAGAGGGCGCGAAAAAATGTGCATGTAGGTTTTCTCGACATTTTTCAGATTGTGAAGACAAATCATGCACTTTAGTGTAAAATGTTCTAGTACAAATCTGTAGAAGATAAAATTCTCTACAACTTTTGTATTAAATTTTTTTCAGAATTCTCAATAGTTTCGCCGTTAGAGGGCGCGAAAAAATGTGCCTGTAGGTTTTCTCGAATTTTTCCAGATTGTTAAGACAAATAATGCACTTTAGTGCAAAATGTTATATTGAACAATTGTATAGTATAAAATTCCCTACAACTTTTGTATCAAACTTTTTCCAAAATTCCCTAGAGGGCGCGAAAAAATGTGCATTTAAGTTTTCTCGACTTTTCCAGATTTTGAAGACAAATAATGCACTTTAGTGCAGAAATATTATTAAATCAACATCGATTCCTTTTTCATTTCATTATTTAATTAATATTTTTAATATATAACAAAGACTGATTTAAGTATTCTAAAATTACATTGTAGTTATTTACAGAATGTGTAACTTAAACAATAATTACAAAGTTAATCCATTTAGAAAGCTACGTTATTCCTTTGAACGACCCTATATGGCATTTGTAACCGTCCATAAATTTGTAAATCTTAAACCCAATTCTGCGGTTGTCTCAGAATCTAAACATATGAACTGATTCGGTCCAAACTACTTCAAGCAGAAGTTGCGAGTTGCCTTATTAACTAAACTCTATTAAATAATTGGATAAGTTGTTAAACGGAGAGTGTGGAAATTTATAGGAGCAGCTGAATTGGATTATTTGTCTTTCAACGGTTTTCGCGCTATTTTGTTCTGTCAATGAGAAAACTGAATAGAGAAGACAGATACTTGTAAGTGTCTTTGGATCTCCTACTGAAACAATGGAAACGCAACTGACTAAATTCAATTTTGTTCATATTAAACTAAATTAGTATATTCAACTATTGTCATATAATTATAATAATAATAATAATACTAACGACAGAACTCAACCATTTTGAAATTCGAATAAGAGATAAATGAATAAAATATTAAAATCAAATACATAGAAATTTCCATGCGGTTGTTTTTCATATCAATTTTTAAAAATTATGACAATTTCGGAAAAGTAATCTGGAAAAACCTACAAGAAATTTTCCGAATATTCCAATTTTCAATAGGCTTCGTAACAATACTTCAATTGACTTTCCATTGTTTCTTTTTTCTTATACAATAAACATGACATCTGTAAAAACGTAATTCTCTTGTTTTGTTCAACGGTTTTCAATTTTTAAAAGAATTTTTACTCTGATCTAACTTCTGGTTTTTCATAAATGACGATTGCAATAAAAAGTCCAATTACTAGTGATACTAGATGTAAAAGATTTTTGCATTTCATTATTTATCCTGTTTTATCTAACTCTTCCCTACTATTTTATTTATTTTTCGCAAATTTTTCCTATTTTTCCCCTATCTTTCAATATTTTTAGCTATTTTTCCCATTTTGTTTCTATTTTTTTATCCTATTTGTACTTATTTTTCCCCATTTTCCCAATTTTGGCCTATTTTTCCCCAATTTTCCTTATTTTCTTCTATATTTCTCTACTTTTCACTATTTTCCCATACGTTTCTATATTTATTCTCCATTTGCCCTGTTTTTCTATTTTTTTGTATTTTTCATTATTTTTTTACTTATTTTACTTTCACGACCCACCTCCGAGAAGGGAAAGTATTGTGTACGAGCTAAAAAAAATTTTCGAGAAAAAGATGGAAATATCCATTTTGAGGTCACCTGAGATGATTAAGACCCAGATGGAAGTCTGTCTGTCTGTGTGTATTCTTCCACGATAGAGGCCACACGTGTAATCCGATTGAGCTGAAATTTGGTATATGGGTTTGGGTTACCCGTTGGAAGAATTAATTAGTTTTTGTACGACATCTGTCAAACGGAAGTGTCACTATCAAAAAATTACAGATGCAATTTGTCCTGGAATTTGATTTGCAATATGTCATTTGAAAGTCCTGGAAAAACTCTATTCAGAACAGTCAAAATTATTTCTCTAACTGTCCCCTGTTAAAAATAAAAAATGTGAAAATTTGAAACTTTAAAATATCTGAAAAAATATTCATGGATACTCGTCGGGAAAGGGTTTGGTTTTATTTTCAAATATTTTTTAAAATTGTTCCTATATATAACCCTATTTTTCCTGATTTTTCTATTTTTGCCTCTAATTTCCCAATTTTACGTATCTTTTTCATTTATTTTCCTATTTTTTGAATTTTTTCCTATTTTGTATTTTTTCATGTTTTTTTTTATATTTTACTTTTTTTCGCCAATTTTACTATTATCCCCATATTTTCTCTATTTTTCTAATTTAAATCTATTATTTGCACTTATTTTTCCCATTTTTGCCCAATTTTGCGTATTTTTCCCCAATTTTGCGTATTTTTCCCCAATTTTCCTCATTTTCCACTATATTGTTCTACATTTCACTATTTTCCCATTCGTTTCTCTATTTATTCTTTAACTTCCCTATTTTTCCTTGTTTTTTTTTCTATTTTTTCTTATTTTTCCTTATTTTTCACTAATTTTCTCAAATTTCTTTATTTTTCCCTATTTTGATTTATTTGTCCCTATTTTTTTATTTTTCTCTATTTTCATTGTTCCAAAATTTTCCTATTTTCCATACTTTTATTTCCCTATTTTTTCTTATTTTCCCTACTTTTCTATATCTCTACTATTTTTCGTGTGTTTCCTTATTTTGTACTATTTTTCTCTAATTTCCGTATTTTCTCTATTTTGCCCTGTTTTTTCTTATTTTTTTCCAACTCTTCACTATTCTTTACTATTTTCCTATATTTTTCTTTATTATTTTCTAATTTTTACCATTTTTTGTATTGTTCAATTTTTTTCCCATTTATTTTTATTTCTTCTTTTTTTTTTTCATTAATTTTTCCTTTATTTTTCCCTATTTGTTCCTATTTTTCAATATTTTGGCATTTTCCCCATTTTTCCATAATTTGGATTATTTGTTCCTGTTTATATTATAGATTTGTCGTTTTCGTTTCAGATTTTTTTATCTTATTCATCATCATAATTTGTTTACTGTATAAAAAATGGATTAAAATTTTAAAATAAGACCTCTGTATCTGTTATTTTCACCAAAGAGAAATTTAGGAGTAAGTATACGAATCAGAAACAGATTGGGATAAGACAAGAATCCTGATTAATTGATCAATTTACGTCTATCACATTTAAAAGGCCTAACTTAAGGTAACGGTAGGTATTAGTTTAGATCGAAAGATTTATATCGACAATAAACGTTTTTCACGTGAAAATTTTCACTTCTCCACACAATCGAGAAACTAATTTTAAATCACTTTGTATATAACTAACCAAATAGAAGCGTCAATTTGACATTTTACTTTATTTTTCAAAGTTATTTTTATATAATTTATAGTCTAGAAATTTTATTTAAAACTTATTTTATTGGAAAAATAGATTAATTAGCTATGAATTTTTGTAAAACACCTATTCAACCGTTTGTGGTAAGTATAAATTATTAATTTATTATAGTAGATTACTAGTACCAAGTTATTACAATTTTTAAGTATGTATATTACAGGGAAATGACAATTTTGCTAAATTAATAAATATATAAGAAACCATATTTAGATTGGAATAGATTTTATAAAGTAAAATGGATATCGCTCTAGATAAATTTCACTAGAATATTATCCAGAATTCACAAAACAATCTTATATTTCCTTTAAATTTAATAAGATTCATTTTTAATTTATAATTTAGATTACATTATTCCTTTCATGCGTCATTGGCGTTTAGAGCCGTGTGCAAAAAGGTACAGATTGTAAAAAATAATGCACCCCAACTCGCTGTTGCTACGGACATCCGTCTCCCTCTAAGTGCTATAATATTAATAAGAGCGATAAAGATATACCTCTGATCACCGGACTAGTCGATTTTTATACTAGAAAGAAGAAAATCGTTAGTTACAACTTCCACTTACAAATCTTTTGGCACTATAAATAGGGAAAATAATTTTATTTGCTAATAAATGGCTGAGTAAATAGCCCTAATAGTTCAATTACATGATTTATTTGTGTTAATATAAATCTATATTAAGGCTGGTCCTTCGAACTAATAAATATAGATTTCAACAAGTCTAACACCTAGTAATTATTCCAAACTTATATCGATTCCTAATCATATACATAATACTGGTTAATCAGGGCTGCCGCTTAAGTACAATTGTACTAAATTTAGTACATTTTTTACGGCAAAGTACAAAAGTACATTTCAAGTCAAATCAAGGACAATTTAATACTATATTGGCTGTTATTTCCCTTAAAAAGGAAGTGATTTTACATAGATTTCCATATATAAGAAAAATTTAATTGAAAATGAACTATTCAACTATTATTATTTATAACTGCGCAGCTCAGTATATTTATAACAAGTTAGGAACTTGCTTCGGAAACAAGCCTAAACAGTGCCCATCCATTATACAATTGACCATAGACAGTTGTGGGTTGACAAATGACAATCTTGACATTGACATAACAACTGACAACATATATGACAGTTTTGACAATTGACAGTCAACCAAAAAATCTAGTACAATTTAGTACATTTTCCTCGAATTTTCTAGTACATTTATAAATATCTCTGCGGCAGCTCTGTGAGGAATGCACTTGGTGTGGTAAGATGTATAGTGAAAATATATACCAAAAAGGACAGAGAAATGTATCCTTGCCTTGTAGACCTAAAGACAGTATTCGATTGTGTTTTAAAGAAGAAACTGTTAGATATATTAAAATAACAAGTGAAAAACGACAATATTTTTGTCGTAATTACGAGTTTTCGAAAATTTAAAGTTACAAAAATAAAGGACAACTACTACCGGTAACATGGTAAAAGTGGTCCCGGTTAAAGTTGATGATTTTTTTTGTATATCATGTTTTTAGGTACTATGAATAAATTCTGAACGTTTTTGTATGTCTACGACCAGAAATACGGTGTCCCAAAAAAAATGTACACCATATATTTTAGGTATTACGAAAATAATTGATCTAATTGATAATTTTCTTTTGATTTTTGGTATGAAAGTTATGTATTATAATACACGGGCACCAAAATTTTAAACAATATACTAGTAATTATTTTATTATACAAGGCGTCGCAAAAATTATATTAAATCTTAATAAAAATACAAGATAATGTCAAAACATTGAAAATAAAATAAAAAATGGAATTGTAAAATACGGAAAAAACGAAAAAACAAAAAAAAAATTAAAAAATCAAAATAATCAAAAAATCGCTAAAGAACTAAGAGCAACCAAAAACCTGAAACAATTGTAACCATTAAAAATTTTAAAATAAAAAAAATTCGAAATTGAAATAAATCGCAAAAAATCCCAAAAAATAGTTAAAAAAAATCTCCAAAAATCTCAAATAATCGCAAAATATCAGAAGATTAAGAAACAATTAAAAAACAAAAGAAAGACATAGGGAGAAAACAGAACAATGAGAAAAAATTAGCAAAATCGAAAAATCAGAGTAAATCTGAAAACAAAAAAAAAAACAGAAAAGATTAAAAGAAAAATCAGAAAATATTAAAGAAAAAAAATGAAATCGCAAAATACGGAAAAACCACAAAAATAAAAAAAATTGAAAAGAAACCGAAAAAAAACGAAAAAAAAAGTAGCAAAAAATCGAAAAAAAAAAACCTCAAAAATGGTAAAAAAAATCATAAAATATTTCAAAAAATCACCAAAGCAGAGCGCAACCAAAAACCGGAAACAATTGTAACCATAAAAAAAAATTTTTTTTTTCATGAAAAAAATCGAAATTGAAATAAATCGCAACAAAATTGCAAAAAAACGCAAAAGTCCCAAAAAAACGCAACAAAATGACAAAAAATCGCAACAAAATCCCAAAAAAATGGCATAAATTCGCAAATAGTCTTATAAAATCAGAAGAATAAGAAAATATTAGATAACAAAAAAAAGAAATAGGAAAAAAAATAGAACAATGCGAAAGAAATAAAGAACACGTGGACACTATCCATGAGGGAAATTGGGAAAATAGAAATGTGGATTTGGATAAGGGTATTTATAACATCAAGGTGAGAAAAAAGGTGAATTTGAACATGTACTGAGATTGTTAAGAGATTTTGTGCAAAAGTCGGTAGAAGGAGAAGAAGAAATAAGAACGTGATAGACAGTATTAAGACAGTTTATAAAAGTTATGAAAATATGAAAAACGTGAATATTGAAGGTCTTAATATTCTTATGACTAAATCCTTCTGTCATACCCTTTTTTCTTCTTTTTTCTTAGTTTACTCCACCACTTTATATTAATATGTTACCATTGAAATCCAAGATTTAGATTTAAAATATTTTTGCCATTATTTTTACCATTATTAGTACTGCGTTTGTTTTCTATTTGTTATGTGATTAATTTGTTCCCTCGTTAGTACTTAATATTGGTAAATTTAGTTTAATATTTTAATTTATATTTTATGACTAATTGAGAACATTTATATCTTTAGGCCTAATGATGGTCAGTGACCGAAACTAGTTGCCTGCTAGTACCTTTTTGTACAATTAAATTTTATGGTACCTGACTTTATTAC
Source organism: Neocrepidodera transversa (assembly GCA_963243735.1). NCBI lineage: Eukaryota > Metazoa > Arthropoda > Insecta > Coleoptera > Chrysomelidae > Neocrepidodera > Neocrepidodera transversa. The sequence goes on along the minus strand of OY725347.1, from coordinate 2,724,083 downwards.
CTTAAACTTTGGACCATATTTGAGATATGGATAACCTTTGGGATTTAATATTTTTTATTATTCTTATAGTTGAGTACTTATGAAGAACATCACCCAATGGATTTTCGGAGAAAAATCACGCTTCATTGGAAACATCAGCGTTACGTAACTCCTTGTATTAAAACGTCATACTGGCAATGTTATCCACTATCACGACCTATAGATCATGATCCTTTTTGTCCAGAAAAATATAATTTACAAACTTCTCACTATGATCGCCTAGGCATAGAAAAAATTGACGATTGGACCACGGCTAGCAGAGAAATGTCGAAACATGTTTTTGATAAAAAGAGAAGAGATTTGGATATTAATCCGAATAAAGCATTGGTTAATATGTATACGCCCATAGAGTAAGTTTTTAAAAATAAGTAAATCTTTCTTAAAAGAAAAAAAAATCTTTGTGGTAGGGAATATTTAATTGAATAAATATGGATTTAGATTTTGTTTAACAACAATTTTATTCAAATAATAATATTTTTCCTATTAAAATAACATTTAAAATTTATAAAGACTATATACCCAACTGGCAAATATATTTTATAATTTTGAACTGTTCGTGCTATTTTATTTTATAACTGCTTTATTACTGCTTTATAAGGAAGTCGTCTTATAATAAAAATACAAAACAGTTTTACGACAAATTTTAATACTGTTTTATAAACGTTTACACAACAATTTTATACGGCATTTCAGCTTATCGAACAAATTTGTTTCATAATAGATTTATACTGGTGTTATCTGATACTAGATCTTGCGAACATCTATTAAATTTGTTTTATTAGCGCAATGTGAAACATTTATAAAATTAATTTATTAGTATTTTCTTTCTGATATTACATCTGAAATAATAAAACAACTTGTATAAAACTGTTTTATTCTAGCTCGATAAATTTTATATAACTGTCATAATAATAAAATATTTTTCACTATAAATGTTTTCTATAAAACTGTTTTATAATTATTGCAAACTGTGTTTTATAATAATTTTATAAATGTTTATGGGTAAAAACTGTGGAAGCGATAATAAAATAAATTAAAGAACAAAATTGCTGTACTGGAGTGCGCGCTTTTTGGGTTTATAAGCGTTGTATAAACATTGTTATCTTATAAAAATATTTCTGTAAACGTTGATAGGTCATTTATAAAAGATAAATTGTTAGTTGGGTACATATGGATTAAACTTTTTTTATTTTAAATCTTCTTAACCGTCCTGACCACAACCTATATTTTTGTTTTATTAAAGGTTTTTAACCATATTTGGTAATATCATACTTTGGGTTTTAGACCAGAAGAACCCAAACAAGAATGTCATCCTGACGATTACTGTGAATATATAACAACAACGCAAAGTGATTATCCATCGCCATATGGACATGCTATAAAAGAGGTAAGAGTTGATCCTTTTAGCAGATCCCGATTAATTAAATAATTAATGGTTAACAATAATATTCTTGGACGATCACATCTCAAATTTTCCTTAAATCTATTCTCTTTTATCACTTATAGCAACAAAATGGTTACAGCTACAGGTTATAAATCTTTGTACTGTGCATAATAATATGACAACAGGGCTTTGCTTTTTGCGGTAGTCGACGATCGAGTAATCCCCTCCAATAATCACATTTAGATACCAGTGAATACGCAAGGCTGAAAATCTTTTGACCTAGTAACATTTCGTACGGACAATGTTCGAACGAGCGACGTTTGGTCTAACAATATTTTGATCCGACAACTTTTGAACGGACGATTTTCGTTCCAACAAATTTTGAATAAACGATTTTCGATCCAACAACTTTGAAACGGACAATTTTCGATCCAACAACTTTGGAACGGACAATTTTCAATCCAACAACTTTGGAACGGACGATTTTCGATCCAATAACTTTGGAACGGACGATTTTCGATCCAACAACTTTTGAATAAACGATTTTCGATCCAACAACTTTGAAACGGACAATTTTCGATCCAACAACTTTGGAACGGACGATTTTCGATCCAAAAACTTTGAAACGGACAATTTTCGATCCAACAACTTTGAAACGGACAATTTTCAATCCAACAACTTTGGAACGGACGATTTTCGATCCAACAACTTTTGAATAAACTATTTTCGTTCCAACAAATTTTGAATAAACGATTTTCGATCCAACAACTTTGAAACGGACAATTTTCGATCCAACAACTTTGGAACGGACAATTTTCAATCCAACAACTTTGGAACGGACGATTTTCGATCCAATAACTTTGGAACGGACGATTTTCGATCCAACAACTTTTGAACAAACGATTTTCGATCCAACAACTTTGAAACGGACAATTTTCAATCCAACAACTTTGGAACGGACGATTTTCGATCCAACAACTTTTGAATAAACTATTTTCGTTCCAACAAATTTTGAATAAACGATTTTCGATCCAACAACTTTGAAACGGACAATTTTCAATCCAACAACTTTGGAACGGACGATTTTCGATCCAACAACTTTTGAATAAACTATTTTCGTTCCAACAAATTTTGAATAAACGATTTTCGATCCAACAACTTTGAAACGGACAATTTTCGATCCAACAACTTTGAAACGGACAATTTTCGATCCAACAACTTTGGAACGGACAATTTTCAATCCAACAACTTTGGAACGGACGATTTTCGATCCAATAACTTTGGAACGGACGATTTTCGATCCAACAACTTTTGAACAAACGATTTTCGATCCAACAACTTTGAAACGGACAATTTTCAATCCAACAACTTTGGAACGGACGATTTTCGATCCAACAACTTTTGAATAAACTATTTTCGTTCCAACAAATTTTGAATAAACGATTTTCGATCCAACAACTTTGAAACGGACAATTTTCGATCCAACAACTTTGGAACGGACAATTTTCAATCCAACAACTTTGGAACGGACGATTTTCGATCCAATAACTTTGGAACGGACGATTTTCGATCCAACAACTTTTGAACAAACGATTTTCGATCCAACAACTTTGAAACGGACAATTTTCGATCCAACAACTTTGAAACGGACAATTTTCAATCCAACAACTTTGGAACGGACGATTTTCGATCCAATAACTTTGGAACGGACGATTTTCGATCCAACAACTTTTGAATAAACGATTTTCTTCTTTTTTCAAATTTATCTCAAATTTCCCCTCTTTTTTCTCAAACATTTCTCCTCTTTTTTCCCAATTTTTGTCACTTTAATGTCTCAAATTTCTTTCCTATTTTCTCTCAAAAATTTTCCGTTTTCTCTCAAATTTTGTTAATTTTTACTGATATTATCCCTTTTTTCCCTAAAATTATCCTTTTTCTCTCATTTTTGACAGTTTTTTCTCAAATTTCCTTTTTTCACAAATTTTGTCACTTTTTATCTTGAATTTACTCTTGTTTTCTAAAATTACTCGTTTTTCCTCAATTTTGATACTTTTTCGTCATAAATTTCACATTTTTATTCAAAATTTTAATGATATTACTCCTTTTTTTAAATTTTTCCCTCATTTTTGTCACTTTTTTCTTAAATTTCTCTTCTTTTTTTCTCAAATTCTGTCACATTTTTCTTTAAATCACCCTCATTTTTTCGTAAATTATCCCTTTTTTACCAAGATAATCTGTTTTTGAATTTTTTCCTATTTTTTTATTTTTTCATTTTTTTTCTTTTTTTTACTATTTTTTGCCAATTTTACTATATTTCCCACATTTTCTCTATTTTTCTTATTTCATTTTATTATTTCTAGTTGCACTTATTTTTCCCTATTTTCCGAATTCTTGTCTATTTTCTCCAATGTTCCTTATTTTCCACTATATTTCTCTACATGTTACTATTTTATGACAACAGGGCTTTGCTTTTTGCGGTAGTCGACGATCGAGTAATCCCCTCCGATAATCACATTTAGATACCAGTAAATACGCAAGGCTGAAAATATTTTGACCTAGTAACATTTCGTACGGACAATGTTCGAACGAGCGACGTTTGGTCTAACAATATTTCGATCCAACAAATTTTGAATAAACGATTTTCGATCCAACAACTTTGAAACGGACGATTTTCGATCCAACAACTTTGGAACGGACTATTGTCAATCCAACAACTTTGAAACGGACGATTTTTGATCCAACAACTTTGGAACGGACTATTGTCAATCCAACAACTTTGAAACGGACGATTTTTGATCCAACAACTTTGGAACGGACGATTTTCAATCCAACAACTCTGAAACGGACGATTTTTGATCCAACAACTTTGGAACGGACTATTGTCAATCCAACAACTTTGAAACGGACGATTTTTGATCCAACAACTTTGGAACGGACGATTTTCGATCCAACAACTTTGGAACGGACGATCTTCAATCCAACAACTTTGAAACGGACGATTTTTGATCCAACAACTTTGGAACGGACTATTGTCAATCCAACAACTTTGAAACGGACGATTTTTGATCCAACAACTTTGGAACGGACTATTGTCAATCCAACAACTTTGAAACGGACGATTTTCGATCCAACAACTTTGAAACGGACAATTTTCGATCCAACAACTTTGGAACGGACGATTTTCGATCCAACAACTTTTGAATAAACGATTTTCGATCCAACAACATTTGAACAAACGATTTTCGATCCAACAACTTTCGAGTGGACGCTTTTCGATCCAACAACTTTTAAACAAACGATTTTCGATCCAACAACTTGGGAACGGACGATTTTCGATTCAACAACTTTATAACGGACAATTTTCGATCCAACAACTTTTCAGCCCAATAACTTTTCGATGCTATACAATATTTTGATAATACAAAATTCGATCCAGTAACGCGTTCCTCTGACTCACTATCCTGGCCAATAGACATGGAAATTTCGAACCAGCGCAGTTATTAAGATAGGATAGTCTTGAAATTCACATGAACTCCATACTGTCCTGGTTCACTGGGCTGGCGTGTGTCCAATAGGCTTCGAAAGTAGAATTTTGGAAATTTGCTCAAGCTACTAGTAAAAATATATTAGGGCAATACAGTGAATGGAAATTTGGAGACAACAAGGTCTCCTAAAGGACACTAGAATAAACCACTGTTATTTGTATACATGCATTATCCTTCTATAAGTCCATTTATTCTTCTACTACACCTCATGTATTTGTTTTACCATTATAGTACCCCTAATAATTTTATTTTTCAGTTTGTGATAAAAGATCCCCCCTTTCTTACAAACAGACGATTAAGTTACCCCCCAGGAAAGTTTATTGATGATAAATACTTGGATTATATTAAACAGATGCAGTGTTATAAGCTACAAAAACACGTGTCCTATAGTCCTATGACTGGGAATTATTCTGATGGTAAACCTGGTTATGTCGACAGAAATAAATGCTTTGATTTTCGTAAAATTATGGAAAAATACGATTATAATATCAATGATTAGATTTATATTTTTATATTTAAATAAATCATTTTAAAAATAGTTATTGTTTTATTCATGTTGAAAGAATTTATATTATTAATTTATCATACATTTTATTATTTTTAAAAACTATTTGTAATTAATGAATATGATTTGGTTTGATTTTAGGACTATGCAATTGTTTTTGTTAAAGGAATGTAAATGTCATCGACTGGAATTTCTACGGATGCATAAAACTGTTCATTGTCTGGAAAACTAACTTCGGTAGACATTTTTTCCGACCATCTGACTGGTACTAATTTATCCTAAAATAAAATACAATATTTATTTTTATTATTTCTAAATCTATAAAATCTTACTTTAAAAAACACTTTATCCTCATAATGTCTTTTCGTCGAATTTATGTAAAACATTACACTTTCTTGGTACCAATAAGGAATCGTTTTTGGTTCTATATAACATGTTGTAGTATATCTATAAAAATAAAAAAAACTAATTATAATTTAAACATTAAAAAAATGGTGATTCATATCTACCAAAACAAATCGATAACTAACGCTAATAATACCAATAAAATTTTTTAAATATAAAGTTTTATTCTAAATAGCGTTGCCATTAGCTTAAGTGATCGTTATCTACTTGTCTATTACAGAATTAATTTTTTTAAAAATTATTTGGTATTAAATTTTAATTAAAATGAAGTTGTACATGTTAGTTTTCCTATACTGACATAATTACAGGAATATACTTAGAGGACGTTACAAATGTGGTATTTAGCCTCAGGTTTATAAGTCGCCCGAGGTACATACAAACTTTTATGTCATACTAGTTCGTTATTGCATCCACAATATAAATATTTAAGGCAAGGTCAATCAGGAACAGAATTTGCAGTTGACAGGTAAGAAATATGCTTGATACAAGGAATTTGAGCTCAGTATTCAGTATGGCAAGTTTCACAAACAAGAATGTGTCAGGATAAAAACAAAGTGAAGGAAGCAGAAACAAAAATATCTGCGTATCTTATTCAACACAATGAGCCATATGCATAAAGTTGAGTGTTTAATACTATTGAGAGTCGCCTTAAGTCCAGTGGAGTCACTCACATTTTCGTATGCATAAATAAGATTGTCCCTTCTGACCATTAAGTACCTACTCTTAAAAATGCGAGTTTAGTTAGTAGTAGACTTAACTGCATGAAAGGCCGAAATGTGTATGGGATGACTGAATTTAAGCTTGTTTATCAAGACGACCTACGAAGTAGAATATTGATCGTTAGATTGATTTGATAATGTGAACGTTGAGTGGATCATCGATCAATTTCTTGACGATATTGAAGAAACCAGGGGTGGAGCATTGAGTAGGTAATGAACAAAAAATTAAGAGCTTTTTTAAGTTATGTTAATTAGAGAAAGAATCAAATCGGACATGTAAAAATATAGTAAAATCTAGCAGCAGATACTCAGATACGCATCTCAGTAGGCCCCCCTGGAGTTTTTTATATCTGGACTGATACTGGCTAATTTTCAAAATTTATAACTGAATAGTTATCTAAATATTTTTCTTTAGTATAAAATACTATATTATGTACCAATGGACTAAAGTGCTACTTTAGTCACGTGGTACATACGCTATTTTTTGCACCTCATGGACTAAAACTTTGAAATTTATATGATAATTATATTAATATTAAATTGAAAAAACAAAAAGATTACTAGGAATAATCTTAGCGCGATTTTTCAAGACTATGACCCGTTTCCATCAGAGGAAAAATGTTCCGATTCCAAAAAGCGGAAATTTTCCAATAATTTTTTTTTCAACAATCCCCATCGACACGTCTTGACTTGCACAACACCTTAAAAGAAATCAGTATCGACATATTTGCCTTCTTTATCGAGATATCTCGAATAGAAGTTTCACTTAGTAGGCGGGACCAGGATCCTCTGACTCGAAATAGCTGATCTTCTGATATAGCCTTCCTTTTTTGAATAAAAACCGATGGCCGAAAGAATTTTCCGGATAGATCGTACCGTTCTCGAGTTATCGTGCGCACAGACATCCACACAGACAGACTTTTTTTGCGGAAAATCAATTTTCTCCAGTTTCATAACATTTTAAGTCATTTGGAGCAAAAAAATTTTTCGAGATTTACACGATTTGTATACTACGGTTTGTCCTACTTCACCTAAGGTGAAGTGTGGGCAGGCCGTATTAAAAAGCTAAACGAGGTCTTGTTAGCGACCACCCAATAGGGAGTTACTTACCCATCGCCATCTCCGTTAACTAAGCGAAAATGGGCTATAGTATCTTCGGGAGAAATGATCCCCATCGAATTCTAAACAACTTCATTTTTGTCTGTGGTTTGTATGTCTATCTGTCTGTCTGTATGTCTGGTTGTCATCCGCAAAGCTTAAAAATGCCATAACTTTTGAACGCTTTAATGTATCGATATGAAATTTTTACCATTTTTTAAGACACACGAGTATTACAGGTTAGTAGAAAATGAGCTGAATCGGAAAATTAATAACCGGTGTTTTCCTGGGTTTTCTCACTTTTTTTCTAGTTTCACAGAAAATACGCTGCAGGTCGTAATTTTTGAGAAAACCACTTCAAATTTGGGAAAAAGATACCTTGAAGTATTGTTACGAAGCCTACTGAAAATCGGAATAATCGGAAAATTCCTTATGGGTTTTATCGGATCATTTTTCCGAAAATTTCATCATTTTGAAAAATCGATATTTCTGAAACCGTTAGAGATATTTGAAAAACAAAAATATGTAAATGTAGCTCAAGTATTATTTGAACTATTTTCCCGTTTTTTTTTTTAAAGTTGGGAAACAAATTAAATAAAAAAAAAGAAATTAAATTCCGAAAATCTTGGAAACCACGGAGAATATAAAAAAATGTTCAGAGTACTTTTTTGCTGTACTTGAAAAGATCCTATGAAATTATGAAAAATAGAGAAAAAAATAATGAAACATAGGGAAAAAATAATGAAAAATAGGGAAAAAATATTGAAAAATAGGAAATATAATGGGAAATAGGGAAAAAATAATGAAAAATTGTGAAGAAAATAATGAAACTACGAAACCGTAAAAGCTATTCAAAAAACAAATATACCTAAATGCAGAAATTAAATAGATCAAAAAGTCTTATTTGAACTATTTTTCATAAATTTAGAAATGTCACTATTAAACAGTTCGACAAGAAAAAAATTATGTTATTCGAGGGACTAAAAATATTTTAATCCCAAGGGAGTAAAAATAGCACTTTAGTTCCTAAAATAAGAAAGTAAAATGCATGTTTTATGAGGTGCAAAAAAATATGTTATGGAAAAATTCTATTAAATTATATTTTTTATAAAAAATGCTGTATACCTTTTTGGTGATAGTCCAGAGAAATCTATTTTGTTGGTTGTTATGCTAATTTCTGATGTTTCCAACTGCCTAAAAAAAAATTTTTCCGTTAAAATGTGTATTTACTAAATACGTAGCTATGTGGTTAATTTGGACTTTTTTTAGCAAATATAGTTGAGTTTTAAATATGTTAGATAATTTATAAAGTAATTTTTATAATCCCATCTTACTATAGAGTACCCTATAAATCTTACTATAAGCAGATAAAAACTGTTTGGATATAAATTTAGGGTTTGATTTTTAGAGACTATCATTAGAAACAAAATCATAAATATTTAGGGATTAATTTAGTATTTTTTTTAAACGAAAAAGTGATAGTGATTTTAAGTCAGCTTCAAAATACTAAAGATGTGTGTAATTAATTATTTTGTTGCACCTTTTCATGAGTTCATTACATCACTTGTGCAGAAACTGACATTTTGTGATATATACTATTTTTCCTACGACCATACGATAATTTTACCAAATAATGTACATTTTGAGGTTTTTTTGCAGTTACTATATTTGTTTTTAGTTTATATCAATAAACATTTTCGTATTAAAATAAACAAATATTGGTAATTAACGTTTGTTTAAAAAATTAACAACAATTAGGAACTAAAACTGAAAAAAATTGAATTATTTTAAATTAGTATAAAAATTAAAAATAAATTGATTATTGCTGCAATTTGTAAAATTTACTGATAAAAAAGATCATTTTTGTGTTAATAAAATAATTAAAAAAAATATCGATGTGGTAAATCTAAATAAGAATTATGTATTTGACAAATAGGTAAATCTAGTTAGATAGGTATTTCTAAAGATAAATGATACATCTGACAGTTTTGACAGTATTTCCGCACACGTGCGGAAAGTATATACTTTCCACCCGTGTGTGAATAAAAATCACTTTCCGTTGTATTCCACAGTAAGATAAATATTACTTAATTTCTTTGTGGGGCGTAGGAAAAAGTTTATTATGAATATGTATTTTGTATCAAATTGTAGTAATATTTAATGACAAAAATGGTTATCAACAGTTTTTAATAATTTCCAAGTACGCTCCTGGTAATATCCTTTTCAGTGAAAAGTAGAATCTGTATTTAAATTATTGTTTCATTTTGTATTTTTAAACTATTAAACTGTTGAATAAATAATCTAACATATTTTGAACTTAACTATAATAGTGTAATAAATTATACGTTTACGAATTGGAATTGGAAGAAATTGTAGGGTACAATTTTGAAAGGGTAATTACCCATATTACACCCTCTTATAAACGATTTTAGTACTTGCCTTTGATTTAGTAGCTCATTGTTTCCAGTTTCTACAATTATTGGTTCCTTTGTATCGTATTGATCTAAAAATAAATAAATTTTGTAAATGACGAATTAAATTATTATAACTGTTTTAAAAATTTAACACAAATATTTTGTTTAGCAAAAATATCTAGGACAAAAATATCATATTTATTGTCATTGGAATAACGCAATAAAATTTACAGTAAATAAAATATTAACTGATAACAAATGCATGTTTATCTAAATAAATAAGAAAATAGACAGTCTTACCATCTCCATAATTAATTCCTTTATGACCCACTTCTTTCACTAAACCATTTTTCTCATTTTCAAGAAAATCACTCGTCAAATTTTTTATATTCTCGATCATTTTGAACTAACAAACTTGGTAAAAATTCTATAGAAAGGTACGTATAAGTGTGGTTCTAGTTGGTTTATCTTGGTACCTGCTCGGATTTGAATTGAATCACCGTTTCCGATGAAAAGATTGTCGTATTAAATTTTAACCAAACGGTGACGTAAACTTCATTTAAATAATTTAGTCATAGCTATAGCACTAAAACGATATTACAAAGTTTGATAAACTCAACTCAACCGTTCGTTCACTAGGACGTGGGGACGCGACTCAGCGATATGTCAATGATAGCATTATCGTTGTCTCTGTTATTTATTTTTATTTTTTTATTACAATGCAAACATTTAAATTTTTATTGGATGTATATAGATTGTCCCAAAAAACAAGGTATTAAGGTCGATTCTCATTTAAGGTGGCAACGTTGTATTGGGAATTGTTATAGTACAGGCACTTAAATTATTAAAGTACTTTGGATAAAAATATAGTACAATAAAGAAGAAACAAGTAATATGTAACGACACCAAAAATAACAGATAACTGCACTCTTTCTAGATTATAAATTATACTTCCTCTGCTCTTGGTAAATAACAAATCCTTAAAAATCATTAGAAATCCTTAAAAATCCTTAAAAATCCTTAAAAATCCTTAAAAATCCTGAAAAATCTTTAAAAATCTTTAAAAATCTTTACAAATCCTTAAAAATGCATAAAAAACCTTAAAAATCTTTTAAAAATACCTTAAAATTCTTAAAAATCCTTAAAAATCCTTAAAAATCCTTAAAAATCTTTAAAAATCTTTACAAATCCTTAAAAATGCATAAAAACCCTTAAAAATCTTTTAAAAATACCTTAAAATTCTTAAAAATCCTTAAAAATCCTTAAAAATCCTTAAAAATCCTTAAAAAAGCCTTATAATATCCTTAAATAATCCTCAAAAATCTCTAAAAATCCCTAAACCCTTAAAAATAATAAAAAAGATTAAAAATCTTAAGCAATTATTAAAGTTCCTAATATAATCCTTAAAAAACATTAAAATCCCTAAAAATTTTTAAAAATCCTTAATAATACATAAAAATCCTTAAAAATACTTAAAAATCCTTAAAAAAATCTTTTAAAAATCCCTTCATATTCATAAAAAAAATTTAACAATTCTTAAAAATCTTAAGACAAACTTAAAAATTCTTAAAAATACTTTAAAATCTTTAAAAAATCCTTGAAAAATCCTTAAAAATCAATCAAAACCCTTATGACATACTTAAACAATCCTTAAATATCTCTGAAAATCCCTAAAACCCTTAAAAATAATGAAAAAGATTAAAAATCTTAATCAATTATTAAAGGTCCTAATATAATCCTTAAAAAAACATTAAAATCCCTAAACATGGTTTAAAATTCTTAAAAATTCCTATTTTTTTTTTAAATCCTTGAAAATGCATAAAAATCCTTAAAACTACTTAAAAATCTTTAAAAAATCTTAAAAATCCCTTAATATTCTTAAGAAATTTTAAAAATTCTTAAAAATCTTAAGACAAACTTAAAAATTCTTAAAAATACTTTAAAATCTTTAAAAAATCCTTGAAAAATCCTTAAAAAATCCTTAAAAAATCCTTAAATAATCCTTGAAAATTTCTAAAAATCCCTAAAACCCTCAAAAATAATTAAAAAGATTAAAAATCTTAAGCAATTATTAAATATCCTCATATAATCCTTAAAAAATATTAAAATCCCTAAACATGGTTTAAAATTCTTTAAAATCGCTAAAAAAATTTAAAAATCCTTAAAAATACTTAAAACTACTTAAAAATCTTTAAAAAATCTTAAAAATCTTAAGACAAACTTAAAAATTCTTAAAAATACTTTAAAATCTTTAAAAAATCCTTAAAAAATCCTTAAAAAATCCTTAAAAAATCCTTAAAAAATCCTTAAAAAATCCTTAAAAAATCCTTAAAAAATCCTTAAAAAATCCTTAAAAATCAATAAAAACGCTTATAACATACTGAAACAATCATTGAAAATTTCTAAAAATCCCTAAAACCCTCAAAAATAATTAAAAAGATTAAAAATCTTAAGCAATTATTAAATATCCTCATATATAATCCTTAAAAAATATTAAAATTCCTAAACATGGTTTAAAATTCTTTAAAATCCCTAAAAAATTTTAAAAATCCTTAAAAATACTTAAAAATTCTTAAAAAATTTTATAATATTTAAAAATTTTTAAAAATACTTTAAAATCCTTAGAAAATCCTTGAAAAATCCCTAAAAAACCTTTAAAAATTAATAAAAATCAATAGAACCCCTTATAACATCCTTAAATAATCCTTAAAAATCCCTAAAACCTCTAAAAATAATTTAAAAGATTAAGAATGTTAAGCAATTATTAAAGATCCTAATATAATCCTTAAAAAATATTAAAATCCCTAAACATGGTTTAAAATTCTTTAAAATCCCTAAAAAAATTTAAGAATCCTTAAAAATCCTTAAAAATCCTTAAAAATCCTTAAAAATCCTAAAAAATCCCTAAAAATCCCTAAAATTCCTTTAAAATCTTTAAAAATCCTTTAAAATTCTTTTAAAAATCCCTTAATAAACTTAAAAAATCTTAAAAATACTTTAAAATCCTTAAAAAATCTTTGAAAAAATCCTTAAAAAATCCTTAAAAATCAATAAAAACTCTTAAAGATAATTAAAAAGACTAAAAATCTTAAGAAATTCTTAAAAATCCCAATATAATCCTTAAAAAACAATAAAATCCTTAAAAATCCCCAAGAATTTTTAAAAATCCTTAAAAATCCTTAAAAATCCTTAAAAATTCTTAAAAATTCTTAAAAATCTTTAAAAAGCATTAAAAATTATTACAAATCCTTAAAAATCATAAAAAATCCTTAAAACTCCTTAAAAATCCTTTTATTTTTAATTTATGAGTTCGGGACGTTTTATCGACATATTTTGGCAGTTTCTATATGTCAATTTTAAAAACGTTCTTGCGGAAACGTTTATAAAATGTTTTATTTTGGTTTTTGGATGTTCTGACGTTAAATAAACCATAAAAAACGGTAATCGGACCTTTCGTACTATTAGGGATGTGTGTATCCATCGGATGTTCATTTTGTGTCCATCAGGGACCGGGATTTTCATGGATATCCATTGAACATCCATTTGAATTTTTTGAAAATTTCCGGAAATTTTATTTGTTGCTATGGTAACGATACAAAATATAGGCTTTTAATTGGTCGAAAATGTTAGGGTGTGAAAATTTCATTCCCATCAAAACTTCTAAAATATACAAGGTGATTCAAAAAAAATATATTCTACTCTGCTAGTTTAACCAATTGAAAAAACATCAGTTTAATTATTATATCAAATATTTGTTTTGACTTCAGTTTTGTATTCCAATATCCTGTTGGTTTTTGTATTGATTAAACATTTTAAAAAGGGAGTTTTGTTTTTATGTAGATAAGAAAACGAAAATACAGTTAATAAGCAGACAGACAGACACGCACAACAAGGGTGGCACAAAATATGTTTATTTTTCAAAATTAAAACAAATAGGAAGACAATCAGTTATTTACTTAATAATAATAATTATCATTTATTTGAACTTTCCTTGGAATACTAAAATTGTAAAAAAACATTATTTGAATATAGTTTTATAGCCTCCTTTCCTTTCCAATATCATTCCCATTAAAACTTTTAAAATATACACGGTGTTTCAAAAATCGTTATTTATGTTAATATATTCTAGTCTGCTAGTTTAATCATTGTTAATAAAATATACAAATTAAAGTTTTATTTCTATATAGATAAAACAAAAAACGATCACGCATAAAACGTTTATTTTTTCTTAAAATTTAATAAACCAAATGAGAGGGAAAATATAATCAGTTATTTTTTACTTTATTTATAATAAATATTTTTATTTCTTTTAGCTTTAAGACGATTTTGAAACACCTTGTACATATTTTGTATTATCAATAACTTCCAGAAAAATCAATATCAAATAAAATATTTCTGAATAAAATTTTCTATAAGCAAAAAAAAATAAAAGTAAAATAAATAAGTCTGGAATTTTATTAATTTTGAAGCTTATCGACAACACTGTGTAGCAGCATTGTCGCATCTATTAGATTTCTACTTTTTTGGTAGATTTTCACCATTTTTTCAGAAAATTTTAGTGGACAGATTTTCTTTGATAATTTGATATCTTTAATTTTTAGTGATTAGAATGATTAGATCAGATTGCTTTGACTGCTTTTTTGTCGGTGATTCCCGCTTCGCTTATGCCTTATGGGATTCACCCTTGTATTTCCCCGACAACAGACCATTGAATTTATTCTATAAAAATCAAAAATATAAAGCTGAGGAAAATTAAGAAAACGTTATTTTTTTTAATTATTATTTTAAGAAAAAAAACTTTTTTCTTTGTTAAAAAATTAGAAATAGAGTCAATTCCGTTTTCTTTTTGATGTGCTAATTTTAAGATTTAGTTTGGGTAATAAATAAATACATAAATAAACAATTTATTCACTTCTAATTTTCAACTTTTTATGGTAAATTACGATTTCCACTATTTTTTTTAAATTTGTTTAGTAGATTTTAGTAATTTCAGACAAAAATAGTAGATTCGCCAAAATAAATGTGGCAACGCTGCTATGTAGCAACCTGTTCTTAGAAATAGAAAATCAATTCCTATCAAAAGAGAACGAGAGATGAACAACGAAGATATCTGAATGAATGAATAAATCCAGTTTAATATATTTATCTCAAAACCTCTATTTGAATTTTTTCCAATTAGGGCCAAAAATAGGAGAAAAAACTATGATTTAAATATTCCGAACTGTCGAACTCCTCAGTCAGGGAACAATGAAAAAAGAAGAAGAAATTAGGTTATGTTTTTAAAATGTTTACTACGAAGGTTATTGATTTGTTTTTATACAGTTTTATAGTTGTTTTTCAATAAATAAAGTAAGTTTATTATATATATTTTTAACCATCAGTATATTTAGCATAAGCAGTATTGTAATTTTTTAACTAATTTCATTACTTTGAGGTAGGTGACAAATTTCTATTGAAGTGAACACTCCAATTCAATAAAAGTAATTTTATAACTTTATAGCTAGATCGAAAAAATAAGATATTAAGTAGCAATTTTGAATGTTGTGGAAATTGCTACAAAATAAAAATTTTAATAGCGATTACCGTCTTGTTTATCATTGACTAGAAGTATGTTACTAACTAGAGAATATTTTGGACTATAACATAATGTTAACTCAATTACGATCAAAATTGAACTGTATCTGCCTATAAAATATCTCAATTATGTAACAATAATTTTAAAATTGACCTACTTAATCATATTGTAAATATACAAGAGTATTTCTCTCACAAATAGCTTAATTTAAACTTTAATTAAATGAGCTGACTAATAAAGACTGAATTCATAGTTATAAATAGCTGGGAATTTACTATTTTTTTCCCTTGAATATGAATGAATGGATATAAAATATAAAAACATTAATTCGAATTTTATTTTTCATGTTTCGCTGTCTTACCAGACACCATTTTCAAAAATCACAATTTTGTGACACTTTACACTAATTTTGTAAAAGTCAGTGATTAATACAAACTAAAATTAAAATTTTTAAACGGCATATATCTAAGCTATGACTTTGCTTATCATGGAACTTGACAATGAAACACTCGTAACCCCACAATGTTTAGACTGTCATAAAATGAATAAACCCATTGGCAATCACCAGATAAAATCTAAGAAAAAACAGTATTATCCCTGACGAATTAGATATTTTTTGAGAAGTTTCTTCCTTTATTAAAGGTAACCAAGTTCGGCTACATTCGACTGAACATTGAGCCACGCATTTTTGTTGATTTTGTTTTATTTGGTTCTTGTATATCAATAACATTTGAATTAAATTGAATTTTGTGTCCTAAATCCAACGCATGTTCACAAATTTTTGATTTTTCAAATTGTTTAAATATAAAATTTATATTCATTTACCCTAATATATAAAGGCCTCTTTTATATAGAATTTATCGTTTTTACAGTGAATTTTATATATACAATTTTTCTTTATTTTCTGAGTTTATTTTAGTCAAAATGCTTCGTAATGTATTTTAAAGTTTTAAATGTTTTACTAATGTTAAATTTCTTTCTTATGACTTAATTTTTCTGAAAATATTTGGAATGGCCATGGGTTGTTCTCTACCTTATTAAAATTTTCTAAGTTTTTGTTATTTCTCTCACTTTTAACTTAAAATAGTTAAACTGAATAATAAAAATATGTATATATGTGCCTAAAATATGAA
This sequence comes from Neocrepidodera transversa, assembly GCA_963243735.1. Classification (NCBI taxonomy): domain Eukaryota; kingdom Metazoa; phylum Arthropoda; class Insecta; order Coleoptera; family Chrysomelidae; genus Neocrepidodera; species Neocrepidodera transversa. The sequence continues at coordinate 2,707,266 of OY725347.1, read as the reverse complement.
TTACCTTAACCAATAAAGGTAAAGTAAGAAACTTAATTTGTTGAACGAATATTCAATATTACAACAACATACTTTTTGCTTAGGGATTTATAAAATGAAGTCATACTCAAACGCAATTATTAAAAAATAATAAACATAAATTACAAATATAAAACCAAGAAAACGATAAAAAAAACCCAATTAGGAAAAATAATGATTAAAATATTCATTGTAACTAAACAAAGCAAATCCTAAATTATGGTGACTTTTTAATATTAAATGTTAAGTTTTTGGTATTCCTTCCATTTTAAGGTAAATTATTTTAATTTGATTTCATAATTTCATAGTTAGACAAAAATATTATAAAAAAACTATAACCATCACAAATTACATAAAACTAGATTATTGGAACTAAAGTTCAATGTACAATGTAAAAAATTGTGTATCTTAATTTTTAAAAATAGGCCAAACTATAAAATTTTAAATTAAATTAACTCAGCTAATATTTTTTGATGTAATAATCTTCAATTCAAACTTTGAAAGTCACTGCTAATTTTAAAACATTTTTAAGAGATAAAATAATTGAAACGGCTTTGTGTTGAAATCCACATGTGTTTACATTAAAAAAAATAGATTGTGGATATCAAAAAAATGCGAAACTAACAAAGATTAAAATTATTTTTTGTGATTTAGTCCATATTTATATTGATATATGATAAGGAGTCTTTTATCTCAATTTGCTTCTTAGATATCACTTACCATGTTTGTGAATTTTCTTCCAAAAGACTTTAACCTTCCATATTTGATTATCAGGGTGACCTATTATTGTTGGAATATATTAAGATATGGGTATTTTAGTTTGCTATTTATTATTATATATAGTGGGAAATATAAAAAATACTTAAAGAAAATAAAAAATAGACACTATATTTTCCGGTATTTCAAGAGCTTAAATAACTTTTTCTTGAAATACTTCACAATGATACAAATTTTGGTTAGACTCGTAAAAGTTTTTTCTCACTTCCGGTTAAACACTAAACAAAAATGGCGTTTTTTTAAATTTTGTTTTGTTTGTTTTTTAAAATGTAACACCCTGTATATTTTATGATGAGACGAAAGCCACTTCTTTGAATGTCACAATTCTTGTATCTGAGTTTTTTTGCTAGATTTTTTGCATAAAAATGGTTTTTTTCGATAAAGAACAGGAAAAATGTCCTGTATTTCGCTGTAACTAAATATGTTGTTCAAACCAGATTAAAAAAAAACTCCATTTTGTTTTTTGTGTAACCGGAAATGAAAAAAAAACTTTTATCTGTCTTTAAACGTTTAAAAGTTATAAGGTCTTGAAATACCGGAAAATATAATGGGACACCCGGTATATAAATCCAATAAATTATCCATATTTCAAATGTTGTCAAAATTTTCAGAAAATAAAGCACAAAGTCGAATTAGTAGGCGACTAGTTTCGGTTAAAAACCCATCATCAGGCCTGAAAGTACAAAAAGGTGCGCTGCGATATTTTTTAATATAAAATTCACAATTTTTAAAAGGGGTCTTTGATTTTTTTTATACTAAAAGTGTGTTTTAAGTATTACCTGACAACATTAAAATATGGACAAATAACATTAACATGGTCCAGAAAAAAAAATATTTGTTGTTAAAAATGATGGTTTCGCGATTCTTTCGCTGGTCACTTATTGTTCAATGAATTTAAAATTTTCTTTTTTTATTTTTTAAATAATAGATACTTCTTCAATTTGTATTACAAACATTTAGCAAAAATTAAAGTAAATTTGTTTAAAATTAGGGTTCTCCTATTTTTCTAATTTTTTTTTTAAACTTATTAAAAAAATTTAATTGTTTTCAATAAAAATTCATGTGATACCAATTATCTACAAACGGCTTGAATATTCAAATTCATTTTTTTTTCTGGATCATAGTGATTTTTACCTCTCGCCCTTCAGATAAGAGAGGTATAGGAATCATGCTAAAAATTGGGTAGTGAGTTTTCTATGAATAAACACGTTTTAGGGTCCCTAGAATACGATTTTAATATTTTCGCGATGATGTCTGTGTGTGTGTGTGTTAGTGTGTGTGTGTGTGTGTTAGTGTGTGTGTGTGTTAGTGTGTGTGTGTGTGTGTTTGGATGGATGTTGTAGTAACGATAACTCAAAAACTACTGAATGAAAAAATTTGAAATTTTGCATACAGGTTTCTGAGACCCTAGATTAGATCTGATTAGATTTTGGTGCCAATCGCACAACCGGAAGTGGCAGTTGTTATGGGTGATGACGCCATTATTATACAAAACGGCAATAAAGTTTTACACATATATTTTGTATACCCTACAGTTTATTTTCATCACATTAAAATTTTCGAAACTTTTGCCATTGTTGCCAGATTTACAAAAAAATAATTTTTTTTCATACTTTTTTGTGTCAACCTGTAAATTTTTGATTCAAAAAAGGCGAGAGGTCATGTGTTGGCCACATCAAATTTTTTTGTTTATATTTTAATGTTGTCAGGTAATCCTTAAAACACACTTTTGGTATAAAAAAATTCAAAATCATGTTTTAAAAATTGTAAATTTTATAATAAAAAATACGTTTTTCGGTATTTCTAGCCGACTCACTGGGGCAATAGCTGTTAACCATTAAATAAGAACGAGAAGTAAAAAAATATTTAAACACAAAATCAATGAATTTTACAATTTTGTGACAATTTAAGTAATTTTCTGCTCCTTGTTCTTTATTTCTTTCTTGTAAAATTTATTTTTGTACTTTTAGGTCTGGTGATGGTTTTTTAACCGAAACTAGTCGTCTTACTTTTACAATTATTATAATTTGTGGTACACGACTTTATGTTTTATTTCTTGTTTATGTTTACCTTTTTATGTTTATTTTATTAACTAGATTTCATTCTTTCATTCAATTAATCAGAATTGATAAAATCTACACTAAGTAATTCAAATTATCAATTATTAATATATTTTTTTGTTTATTCTGAAGAAAATACATTTGTTTAGATTTTTAAATTACACCACATACTAAAACTAGTCTTTTGACGCGGCTATGTTCTATTATTATTTTTAAAAGAAACAACTGTTAAGTTTTAATTTGTAATTAAATTATAACCAATCTTAAATTTCCCTGTATAATGTCTAAACCGCATGATAATAGTGTGCATTTGTGATGTTCTAATTTAATTAATCTGTACTCTAGCTTTCCAAAATACCAATATTAAATCAGGATAAACAACATTTTATCTATTTATATAAATTCGTATATTGTTTATTTATTCACAGTTTATACATATTTTTTAAAGTAACATCTAAAGACAACAGTTCATTTTTTATAAGAACAAAAAATAATTCATTATTTAGTTACTTTTATTTTTTATAAATATTATGGAATAATCCTAATTTTTAAACAAACTTCAATGCATTGATATTTTATATTAAATTCATTTATCAATAATGGAATAAATGAATAAGAAACAAGTTAAAATTATTTTTTTTTAATAAAAAATTAATTATATATTAAGATAGCGAGTTGAAAGTTGTATAAATGTATGAGGAATAGGTGTTACCCCACTTAGTCTGTCTAGACATTTGTTACCGCTTTATCTCGGTAAACATCAACAACTCAAATATTATTTAACACTCTATAGTGTTATATTTTAATCATTTAATGTTTTTAACACAATTTTATCTTGACTTTTTGTCATAATGCTAAAACTCTTTTTTGCCAGTTCTGAGTTTTTATAAATAATTGTCCCGTATTTTTGCCGACTAGATGGTACATTGCTCCACTGTTTACAATACATTATCTCGGCGGAATCTTAAATTTCCAATATAAACATTTAAGTTTGTCAACATAACCTCTCGATCACAGCATTCGGGTTTTTGACTTTCGTTATCACATCACTAGTTTTAACAGTGTCTGACAAAAAGGCAACTTCTGATTCTGATTTTTCTCTTTCGTGGCTAATTCCATTAAATTTGTATTCATTTTTCTCTGTGGACATTCATATATTTTATGACCCCTCTTACCACAAATATCACAAAATAGTAGACAGTGACCAGATACAGTGTTTCCACTTTCATTGTTTCAGTTCCCCACCACCCCTTTTTTCCCTCGAAAATAAATCGTAACACAATTAATGAAAAACGAATTTGAAATACCTTATTTAAACTTTGTGCAAGATAGTACCACAGCCAGTAAAGCAAGAACGATAAGATTAAACATGATTAAATGTGTCTAATAAAGTATAATCGTATTATATTTTTTTTCCCTCAATTTTTCCTCTCTAGCTTTTTCCCCTTTTTCTTCCCCTCTGAAGTCTAAATTTCCCTTATTGTGGAAACACTGAACAGTTTCAAAATTCTAAACCGTTCTCGAGTTATCGCTGGGACAGACAAACGGACATTGTAAAGTGAATAAGTAGCTTCGTTTTTCTACTTAATAATAGTAACTTTGTCTCTGATCTCCGTTTTTCGTACTTGCATCATAATTTACTCTTTGTAGTCAAATTTTTCTATTGTATCTGTTCTTCGGATTCATCTTTATTTTTCTTCTGTCGTTCTTTCATTAATAATTTATTCTTAACAAAATATTATTTTGGTTAAATTTGTCCTGACAAAACGAAACAAAGTAATTGAGTTATAACTTCCTTATTATCTTTCTCAGCATCAATGTTGTCTCAGTTTCTTCTGCGTTTATATCAATGTTTTCTGGTATGTCTTTCTCAAGCTGTTAATAATTTGCTTAGCCGTTGTCTTTTCTCCTATCATCTTTATCATCTAGCCACTGAACTGTTATATTTCGAGCTCTTAAGAAACTTCTTGAAAATTTCTAATTCTGCAACATTTTTCTGCTACGTAACAAATTTGACACGATACTCCCATTTTTTTTCCAGATTTCATCGCTTATCTACGGGTATAATGTTTTATCTTACAACAAAAAACAACTTCTAATTAAATTTAAACCTCACCAATTGTTTTATGATCTTGACCCATAACCTGTAGAATCTTTCCAGACAGTTCAATAGTTTATTCAAAAAAAAAATTTTCAATTTCACTCTTTAAATTTTTATATTCATTTAAAATAATTAATTTTTGAATTTTCCTGTACAAACTGTGATCTAAATGAAAACGACATCCAGCGATTTGAGTGTTTGTTAAAATTTTGCTTAATGCAATTCAAAGTCCGCGTAAACAGATTAAAACATAAATTTAAATTTACATATATCAACTAAATATGTTTATGCTTTTGCGTATGGATTGTTGTCTGGCAATAAAAAAAATACACACGTTGTGGAAGTCGTGTAGGATTAAAAGTTGACAAAAGTGTTTTGGAGCACTATAAAATGTACCATTAACAATGACCAAGGATACCTGATAAGAGGCTTCAAATTATCCACTATTTTTTTGTTGGGCTTATTTACATACAATAAACTTTCATACATCCTTATCTTAATGTCTATCGTAGCCAATAGACTTTAAAAATCTTCTGCAGACTTGTGTAATTTTGGGTGAGAAGTTTAATATGTTTTACCTAAGGCAATAAAAATAAATTCAACCCACTATTTTTAATTGTTATGAGATAAAGTGTAAGTTAGAATCAAATATAACATCCCCTTAGACTTCTAATCATTATTTACTTTTTAAAATACGCTAGAAATGTCTAATACTATCAAATTATTTCCTTTAAATCACTTACCTCTGTTCTTGTAGATTTTTTGTTCACTTTTAATGTCCAACTACCGTTTGATATTTTTTTTTCACAAGCATTCGCGTACGCGCACTTTAAACCGATATTTCCATCGCATTTTGCTTTTTCAAGCAACATAATTCGCGTTTTCAAAGTTTTCCAAGTCTAACTATACCGGTATAAGTAATAATTAATAATAATTAAAGCGTCTAAATTGTTCTTTGAAAATAATAATGACATTTGACGTTTGACATTTCTAGAATGTGAAGCAGTTTTTCGTGACCGACTTGGTTCAGTCTGGTTATCTAAAGGAAGTGTATAATAATAGTGCAAATCCGCCATTTGCGTTCCACCAAGCGAAAGCGAAATTCTCCTTCCTACTAACTATATATTTTGATTAAGATGATATAAAAAAATATCATACAGTGCCGAAGATAATTTTAATAAGTTTAAAATAATATAATTGAGTGGGATATTGCGATATTTTAAAAACAAACTGGGGGAAGACCAGGAATAGGATAGAAATATACATCCATTCTATAGAACACTGATTTATCCGAAAAATTGTTCAATCCGAAAATTATCCAATGGTAGACGAAATTATCCAAAAATCAGATAATTATCCAGACATTGGCAGCACTGATCCTGAATTTATATTTTGGGCTACGAAGTTGTAGACTTATTCAATGTCTCAAATTTTAAAAATGTCGAGAACCCCAAATTGAAAAATACAAGCGGCTCGTTTCGGTGGGATCTTAAATATTTTTCTTTTATTTTCTTTTTTATACTATCTAAATGAAACGTTTATCAAAAATCGTATAAACGCCATTCGATTGGGCGCATTCCAAGAAATAAATTATATCATTTATTAGGAATCTATTTTTAAGTTATTTCAATTAAATTGATGTTAGAGCGCTGCCATCTTTAAAGGGCTTGGCCCCCTTTTGATAAAAGTGATTTACGTCCAATCGACATAAAATGAGCTCTAGATTTTGCAAGTTTTTTCTTTAAAGAGCGTTTTTCGATTGCAATAACTTTGGCAAGTGTTAAAAAAGTTCTGGCATGACACACACACCAACGTAATCAGGGCCGGTGAAAGGAGGAAAAAAAGGAGAAATTTACGAAACCCACAGGACCAAAATGTGTATTACTTATTTTAATGTAGCTCATTCAAAGAGGATTTAATAGATTATTGATATTCTTCAAATATTTATGGGGGGAATGTGGGGAGGATTTTGGACCAGACCACATGAATGGCGTCGTAAATTAATAGGTGTTGATAGTTTTAGGTCTCTGAGACTCCATCGATACTCAAAAGGGAAATATAGACATTCAGATAGAATCAGTGCTAGTGGGAACACATGTTGAATATTGTTTGAATAAAGTTTAAGTAGTCGAGTATTTTAGTAGGCAACCCAGGAAGGTGTTTATCATGATTTTCAAAGAGGATATAATAATAAATTTCCTTAATAGTATGATTTATTAATGAATTTCTCAAATACAGCTCAAATAAAACCTGAGGTACAAGTCACAGCACTTTTTCCTTTATCAAATATTAACAAAGTAAATGAAATAATACCCAGATCCACTCTGTATGTAATTTGAACTTATTTGTTATTAAATTGATAAACGGATCGTTATATAAACACTGGCTTCCTAAAATAACACTCAGTCTACCAGTATCGTATCTCTAGCACACTTACTCACTGTGTTTTCTTTCATAAATCACAAATACCAGTTTAGTGTTCGATTTATCAGTATTTATTCTTTCAATCCTGCGAGGTGAATTATTTTCTTTGTCAATGCTGAACCAAATGGCTGATCCTGGTGAATGTTTAACGATTTTCGGAGCTTCTCAAAAAATCCAAGGATCAAAGGAAGTTGCCCTAGCTTTTTTGAAATACCCCCAGTTTCCTCTAGAGCAGATGCTGATGAAAGAATTAAATTTGTGCGCACACGATCACAGCTTCGTACCCCCGCGGTAACCACTCGGAGACGGTGCTACGGGAAATTATTCGAAGAAGATTTCACTAGGTGAAAATCTACACGGAAACATGGGAAAGAAATAAATTGTTAACGCTAAGACAAAAGACTATTATTAGATAAATAAGTACTTAGATTTATTACATTCACGATGCCTGTTTTAACTTTGCAGAGGTCGTACAAGTACATCATGTATGCGACGAAGCAACCGTCGTTGAGGATCAAGCAAGCTGATCTGAAATGTAAGAGCGGTTGTGGCTATTATGGAAATGCTGATTGGGAAGGTTAGTCGTTTTTTTTTTGTAATTTTAAGCGTTTATATGGAAAATTAGAATACGCGGTTTTCACCAGATGAAAGCAAAAAAATATATTTTAACTTTAAACAAATTCTGGACAAAGTTTCAATGTCTAAAAAAATACACTTTTATGCTATATTTTTTTACATCCTAAATTGATAAAGTTCAAAGTCTAAAATTTTGGTAGGCCTAAAAATCTTTATTTTTTAGAACTGGAAATTTCCAATTTCTAAAGCCATCTCTTTTTTTTATTAAAATACATAAACGAAAAATTGTTTTGTTTAACCAAAGCCGTGATTAAAGAGATTAAAAAAAACGGTATTTTAATCCTAAATTAGTATAAAAAACATAAAATCGTTTTTATAAATATAAAAATGTTTTCATTTCACTATCGCACTTCGGACCATTGACGTCAGTAAAAACCGATAAAAAAAAGCTACAAAAAAACACATTTTAAATACTTAAAAAAAAAATACCTATTAAATAAACTATTCATGCTGCAGACATAAGAAAAGATTTACGAGAACATTGATTGAAGTAAAAAGTCCGAAAAGGAGTTGCTAACGACCATCCTAACGGTCATTTCAAATAAGACTTCGTTCAAATAAAAAAAAATGCCAGAAAAGCTCATTTAGTTTATACAAAGGGTTATATATTTCAGGTTACTGCTCAAAATGCTACAGAAATCACATGGACTTGGAGCGACAAAAAAAGTCTCACCACGGTCAAAGTTCGGATCATTCGAAATCGCAAGTTTCGGGATTTTCAAAATTCGAAGAAAAAAAGAGGCAGCAAACCGATAAGAAAAACAAATACTTGAAAAGTTTACCGGTTTTCAGAAAATCATCAAGTGTTAAAGGTAAGTAATATTCCTTTTAATTTATCTTCAAATTGATTTTGACATCAATTAATATACCACTAGTACAAAATTATTTATTTGGTTGTTCACACAATCTAGTGTTGTAGTCTCTGGTACATTTTTTTTCTCCCTCTCTTGCCATTTTCTGTCAAGCTTCACGCTTCTGCAGCTTCATTTTTTTGCTGCAACATGTTTCAACTGGGAGCTGTTCTTTGATTTTTATTTTTACTTCTGTCTTTTTTGGTATAGGCCAAAATAAGGATTATCAGTTGATAAATTATTGAAAATCCATGTGTGCATCTGTCAAAACGAATTTTTACAGACAAATTTGAGTATTTAGTAGGTATTGTTCCGTGATTATTAATATTCGCGACTTCTTTAATCATTGAGAATTAAAACTTCTTGTTAAAGATCTTTCTTTCAGGAATTTGGCTGCTTCTTAGAGAGATTTTAGTTAAGCTCATTTTCAGAGGTTAAGTCGAAATCCATTTTTAACCATATCAGGAAAATTTTGAATTTTTTTAAATGTCGTTTCCAATATTTAATTCACTTTTTTGTCCCATCATTTTTTACACGTCCAGGGATACACGCTTTTTTACTATTCCATTTTTAGCCGCCTAAAGATTGTAATGTCCAAAGGCTGCACCACGTGATTGGCATTGGCATATAGAACTATTAAAACTCAGTCATCTAAAAAATTTAAACTTTATAGTTATTCTTTTTTATGAAACTTTTAACTACGAAAATATTCTTGTAGATTCTGGACGACCAGAAAAATATATTGACATCTTGAGACAAGCGAATCCCGATGCCAATAGACTGATGGCAGAATTCATTTCTCAATACAGCCAATGGGGCGAAAAGGTTAGGAATGATTTTTCCAAGTGTACTCAATCTTTTTCGTCGAAAATTTTAATCGAATTAGATGTCAAACCAATCGAAGATTTGGCCGAAATTTCGCAAAATTATTACAACCTCTATTATAACAGAGTTAATTCTAATCCTATATATCAGGATGTACCAATGGATATTAGAGAAAAATTGATGGAATTTTTCGAAAAATACAGCATGATAAGTCTGTACAGGTACATTTAAAAAAAAAATCTTGAACTGTTCTTTTGATATTCTTGTTTTATTGTAGTTTTCTCTTCTGTCCACCGACAACAAACGACGAAGAAAAAGATCTAACGATCCAAGACAGAATCCGAAAACTAAGCTGGGTGAATGCTCACCACTTAGATTGTTGCATAAGCGAAACCAGCATTGAAGTACGAGATTTGGTTTACACTGCAATTAACGATTTACTAGGCATGGATTCCATGAAAGCTCCCCAAGAAAAACTTTCTTGCGTTGTCAAATGTTGTCGCAGCGTCGTTGAAGTTTTACAACACTGCCAAGGAGGTCCAGTTAGCGCTGACGAATTTTTGCCGGCGCTCATTTTCGTTGTGCTTAAAGCGAATCCTGCCAGATTAAAAAGTAATATATTATATGTTACTAGGTTCTGTAAGGATTCTAGATTGATGCAGGGAGAAGCTGGATACTACTTTACGAATTTGGTGAGTAAATTTATTGGTTTGACTTTTTTGATCATTTTAAAAGTTTGGCAGAGAAATTTTCATATTGTAGATCATGCTTCTGTTTATTAGGATATGACAAGTAGAACAGAAAAATAAGGTTTAAGGTCGGGGAAAAACGAATAAAAGGTCTGTTTGTTAGTGTTACTCAACCTGCTGAAGTCGGTTTTTCCTAGGATTATCTCTGTTTATCGCACCATGTAAACAGAGATAGTAATAGGAAAAAATCGAGTTTAGTAAGTTGAGAAAACAAACGAACAGATCTAAAGATATTTCGAATTTTGACCTTAAAATGAGGTGGAACCAGTGATTGGAGATCCCGGTAAAAAAGTACTCTCAAATAATTTTTCACACTTATACTTTACTATTTATAAAGTAATAAAATTCAGTACAATTACAAACATTTACCACATTCTGGTAGAAAGCATTGTTCTAGACGGAGTAACCTTACTCTTGTCATAGTCTTGTCATTGTCTTTTTTCCTTTTTTGGTAAATAATTCAATTTATTCGCTGAACTTTCTTAACCACGCCCGATTCTTGCTCCGCTGCTGATATCGCCATATATTTGGATTCAATCATTGATAGAACAATAGTAGCTGTTTCTTTGTGGTCCCGGAATAAGTAGCATCATTCTTGAGGAAAATGTAGCTTCGATCATCTATATCATTGATCCAATCTGTATCAGATTGACCATGCAAGTTACCATTAAAATTTAATAAGCGTACCCTTTAAGAATCTTTACCGTACTCCACTGCGCAGGTATTGGCTAATTAAATTTCTGGCCTAGAAACTTGCAAATCAAATAAAAGACGCTACTGCTTTTTGATAGGGCACATTTGACATACTATTAATTTCCTCCTGGATCTGAGGTGATGACGTTGATGATTTTTCATCAAGAAAAAATTAATTTTGAACAAATTTTATTTAAAACTTTTTATGAAGTAAATTTTTGACCCATATTTAACTTTTATCTTCATAATTCTAAGCGATTATTTTTAGTCTTTTCTAATTTTTGGTGCTAATCTTTAAATATGCCATTGAATCTTCCCATAAATTTGTATCAACATAAAGAATAAATACATAGGGAAATTTACCATGTTTCAACTTACTTTTTACAGTGTTGTGCCGTTTCCTTTATTGAAAACCTCACAGCCGAATCTCTAAACATGCCCCAGCAGGAATTTGAGGCTTACATGTCAGGAGAACTGACGTATGTTAGCGCTTGGGAATCTGCTTTAGTAGCATGCGAAGGGATGCATCAATTATGCGAACATCTAGCCCTTCTAAAAGGACTTTCTGGTAGGACTGAAGTCGTTAGAAATACTACTCAAAGTTTAAAAGATGATATGCAGAAATTAAAGGTAATTGATAAATATTGTAGCTAAGTTTTGTATTAATTTTTTTTTAATTTACAGGAAGAAATCTGTGAAAGCGTCGAATCAGTTTTAGAAAGGACTCCTCTAATAATAAAACCAAGAACAACTCCTCTAACACTAACTAAAGAAAAAATAATGTCATCATCATCCCTGATTCCAACAATCGAAACTAATCAAGATACCACCCAAAATTATTATTTAAAAAATCTCTCTTTAAGCCAAATAAACGCTTTAGACAGCACAAAAAATAAACTACAATTAGACATAACTCCTTGTTTAAGTCTACCAGTTAAATCTACAGATTTTCTATCATCGTCGCCGAATAAGAGCGTCGATAGCATAACTCCAGATGACAGTTACCTTGGGTTGTCAAAAGTTAACTACGACATCGATTTTTCTGATTTAAGCGCCGAGAACAGCATTGTTGAAGACCTCACTCCGGACAAAAGAAGTTCTGATCCGTTCAGTCCCATCGGTGGATCTTGTCCCATCGCTCAAACTCCTCTTATCCCAAGTCCTGTGGTGTTACATGTAAATGAAGAAGAGAAATTCGTTTTACCATTCCTGGAAGATAGCCAGGAGAGTGTTGCAGAGGAAACTTTATTGGATAAAATAGAGGAATGTCCCACAGGGAATCTACCGAGTCCTATCCAACCGATGACAGCGGAGTACAGCGGGTTTTCCAAGCAGGGATCAAAAATCCCGAGTATTCCTTGTAATACTGGGGATTTTAGTTCGTCTCCTGCTCATACAAGCTCTTAAATTAGAAGTTGTAGTTGTTAGATTGTAGTTTTTTCTTCTATATTTACTGTTTTAATAAAGACATTTAATGTTTTTTCTTGTCATTAATCTTCATCATCATCCAAGTTCTCACTCCAAACAAAAATTTGGCAAAAAGTTATTTTTATCATAGTTGCTCTAGTTGTGTGAATTGTGTGAATTTTGTTTCTAGGGAGAAGAAATGAATGCTTCCTTTCTTCACGGCGAGTCCTCTTTTCATTATCTCTGTTTAAGTCATTAAGTACTAGTCGATAGATCAGTAGTCAAAGAGCTTGCAGGTTTGACTCATAAAAAAATCCTCTTCTGATTTTTCAATAATTGATTTTATTAAGTACAATTCGCGACCATTCATAGTTGGGTTTGAATTAACAGTGCTGTTAATTCCCTTTCCTTCATACAGGATTGGTATAGAGGAACATGAGAGATTTTAGTTAGATAAAACTAAAAAACCATTTTAATAACCGTAAAATCTGTTTCGATCTGCTGATAGGGCCATCAGGGTATAAATTAAAGACAAGAAATGGTATTTAATTAGCAATATTGCTATACATTGTTAAATATGGAGCATATAAGGACCATAAATTCCAATTCTAGAATTATTTTTATCTTCATGGATTCTGTGATATTTTCCATAACTTCCGAGTCACACTATTATTTTTTATTAAATTTAAATGTATTTTTTTTTAGTAATTGGTTTTCCCTTAATGCGTCATTTGTCACATAATACGATATTCATTGCTAATAGATAATAATATTGCTTTATTTGCTATAAAAAAATTAATTTCGTAAATGGCTAAAACATATCAAGTATAAAAAAAAATTCCTGTCCGCAGAGATCGACAGGTGAAGGTCTAAATTAGAATTTTTCATTCTTCCCCACCTCACGATATGGTCGGATCGAAAAAAGTTTGAAACAAATTAATATTTTTATAATTAGGATATATCATAGTTTATTAATTTTGACAAAATATTCATAATATCCGGCCCCAAAAACCCCCACATACCAATTTTGAATAGAAGAGGCAAATAATCCTAAATATCATCCGCTATCTTGAAATTCATAAATATCCGATCCCAAAAAACCTTCGCATACCAATTTTGAATAAAATCGGTAAATAATCATAAATATCGTCCACCATGACCGAAAAAGATAAAAAAACGTCATTTTAAATTCGATGTCGATGTTATTCTTCTCCGAGACGTAGTGTCTAGAAACCATTTTTAAAATGGATTTGTAGTTTGGTAAGAAATTAAAAATAGTGTTAAAACGTTCCTACCCTAGGTCACTTAAACGCTTCCAAATTCTATTTGGTCATTTGGGCTGTTACAAAGTAATGGGCCTGCATTGATCTCCGCGAAAGCAGTTCTAATTCTCCGACGTAACTCATCAAGATTTTGAGGAACTCCTGTATCTTAAATTATGTTTTGAGGTGGATCTACAAGTAAAAATCTATCCTGAGAAAAAGGAGGATTACAAAAATCCTTTCCCCCTTTTTGCCCTACTTCTTTATTCCACTTTCCCCCTCTCTATTTTTCACACTGACGTTGTTACTAATTTCTTTAACTATTTTCCACTTTGTTTCATTCCTCCCCCTTTTTTCCATCTACTTTTTTTATCACTTTCTTTATTTAAAATTTCATTTTTCCTCACAATCTCAATGTTTTTTCCATATTTTTTTCCTATTTTCTTTGTTTCAAACTTCCTATTCCTACTTTTTTCCGCATTTCTCAACTTTTTTACTAATTTCTTTGTTTCAATTTCTTTCTACTTTCCCTCTCTATCTCGCGCTTTCTCCCTCTTTTCTTTATTACTAAATTCTTTTTTCCTCTAGTTTTCCACTCCCTCCGAGAAGGAAATATCCATGATGATTAAGGTCATTTCCAAATGGAAGTCTGTCTGTCTGTGTGTATTCTTTCATGATAGAGACCACACGTTTAATCCGATTGAGCTGAAATTTGGTATATAGGTTTGGTTTACCCGTCGGAAGAACCCAGTAGTTTTTGTACGATATCTGTCAAACGGAAGTGTCACTATCAAAAAATGACAGATGCAATATATGTGACGGAATTGGACATGCAATATGTCGTTTGAAAGCCCTTGAAAAACTATTCAGAACAGTCAAAATTATTTCTTCAAATGTCACCTGTCAAAATTTGAAAATTTAACAATAAATATCTGAAAGAGTATTCGTAGATACTCGTCAGGAAAGTTTTGGGGCGACACAACAGATTTTTTTTTATTGTTTTTTCTCATTTTTTCTTATTCGATTTGTTTCTCATTTTTCTGATTTGTATAGATTTTTTCCGGTTTTTTATTTTATTTTTTTTAATTTTTCTGATTTTTAGGTTTTGTTTTCAAATTTTTTTTTATTTTTCTACTTTTCCTCATTTTTTTCTCATTATTCTGGTTTTTTTCTCATTTTTTATTTTTTTTCCTACTTTTATTTTTATTTTTTTCTATTTTCCCTCATTTTTTTGCTCATTACTTTTTTTTTATTTCTTTCATTTGTTTTCTGAATTTTATAATTTTTTTATTTTTCTCATTTTTTTTTTCTTATTCGTCTGATTTATTTCAATTCTTTTGAATTTTTCAATTTTTTTTTATTGTAACAATTTCCGGTTTTTTGGGTTATTTTTTGTTTTTTTTACCGAAATTTCTGACATTTTGCCATTTTTTTGCAATTTTTTGTGAAGAAAGAAAAGGCTGTTACCTTTATTAATTTTTTGTGATTTTTTTTTGATTTTTTGTTACTTTTTTAGATTTTTGTGATTTTTAGCGTTTTTTGCGGTTGTTCTGCATTATGTATAATTCCGAGTTGAAACTCGGAATTTTATAAAATTCCGAGTTGCAATTTGTATTTTACAAGTATTTTTTTCCATAAAAAATGGACTCGTGGTCCGAAAGAACATTTAGATGCTCTAGTAGGTGGCGACTATAAAATTTTTACTAACATATAACATTCAAATCCATATTTGGGATTTTAATGTTTATTGGAATAAAAAAATATATTTTGCAAGGTTTAAAACAATTTATGCAAGATTAATTTATAATAAAATAACTAATGAAACTGGCAGTGAATTAATATTATATTTATATTAAGTTTACTAATTTATATATAGTCTTCGATATTATAACGAAATTACAAAAGGTCAATAACAAATTTCTTAGGCTAACAAAGCATTCAAGGCGTTTAATAATTATCATCATTTAGAAGATTTAGCAATAGAAAAAACAAATATCTGCAGGAATATTTATTATAATATAAGATTGTGCAAATCCTCGTTCTGGTAAACTAGGCATAGTTAATGAGAAAATAACAATTGAAGGACCTAGCACTGATAGTACAATTAACAATTAATGCAGGATATTACCAATAATTACTTAATTAATCTAAATAATGACACAAGTTATAAATGGAAATATAAAAATGCAATGATTTGTCAACACAGGAATTATTAATTCTGGAAAATTGGATATATTTCGATACCCTGTTTATTTTACCAATTTTAGATTTGTCAATATTCATAAGAATATTAAACAATTATTGTCTATCTCCAATATAGATACATGTACAAATCACCCCATATTGTTTCTAGCCAAGACACTTTTTTACTCCTTTTTTTCTCTACAAAATTACCCCTCTTCTCTCTTTTCAAAAGACACTTTTTCTCTCCAAAATTACCCCTCTCTTCACTTTCAAATTTCTTAATTTGTTAGTACTTTTTTCCTGAAAAAAGCTCTTTTTCAGCACTCTTTTCTCTCAAAAAAAAAGACAGACAGACTTTTGCTCAAGTTTTTTTGTCAATAATTAGCCCTCTTTTCTCTAAAAAAAGACACTTTTTTATTACTTTTTTCCCCTCTTTTCTATTCAAAAAAGGTATTTTTGTGTCAATTAATTTCTCTCCAAAATTGCCCCTATTTTTGCCTCTTTTCTTTCTGCAAGACACTTTTTTGTGTTAAATATTTTCTCTCTTTTCACATTGAAATTTCTCATAACTTTTTAGTACCTTTCCCATTTTTTTTTCTAAAATATGCCCTTTTTCTCTATTTTCTCTCAAAAAGGGCACTTTTTTACTACTTTTTTTTCGCTCCAAAATTACCCCTTTTGTATCTTTCAAATTTCTAAATTTTTTAGTACTTTTTTCCTCTCGTTTTTTCCTAAAAACGCATTTTTTTAGCACTTTTTCCCCTCTTTTCTCTCGAAAATAATACACTTTTTCTCTGCTTTTTTCGTCTAAAATATTACCGCTCTTTTATCTTAAAAAAAATACACTTTTTTACTACTTTTTCCCCTCTTTTCTCTTTCAAATTTCTAAATTTTTTAGTTTTTTTTTTCCTGAAAAAGGCACTTTTTTAGCACTCTTTTCTCTCAAAAAAAATACAGACAGACTTTTACTTATGTTTTTTTTCTCAAAAATTAGCCATCTTTTGCCTAAAAAAAGACGCTTTTTTATTACTTTTTCCCCTTTTTCATGCAAAAAAAGGTATTTTCGTGTCAATTAGGTTTTCTCCAAAATTACCCCTATTTTTCTCAAAAAAGATCATTTTTGAGTACTTTTTGCTCTTTTCTTTCTGCAAAAGACACTTGTGTTAAATATTTTCTCTCCAAAAGTACCCCTCTTTTCTCTTGGAAATTTCTCATAACTTTTTAGTACCTTTCCCATTTGTTTTTCTAAAAAATGCCCTTTTTTCCTATTTTCTCTCAAAAAAAACACCTTTTATACTACTTTTTTTTCGCTCCAAAATTACCCCTCTTTTCTCTTTCAAATTTCTCAACTTTTTAGTACTTTTTTCCACTCTTTTTTCTAAAAAAGCACTTTATGTTTTACTCAAGAAAAATTCTTCCTAAATGTAACGCTGCCTTGATAAATTATCACATATTTTTATTATTACTAAATTTACTCTCGGACATTAAAAATTGAGATCAATACACATTCGAAATGTAGTTGCAAGTAAAATTTATCAAGGTCTTGTTATGTTACCCTTGATCATATTTTTAAATTATAATCATCAACGTACGATACCTAAAAAAGGATATTTTTCTTATTAAATTATACATGTGCGCCTATGACAAGGTGGACCCATAAAATTGCATAATAGCTATCGGTCTGGGTTTGTAGCTACACCTACCCAGGTGAGTATTGTGCAAAAATGACCCCACTACAAATCGCTTTATAAAATTCCTTTCATTACAATTTGGACGATTAGTACTTTACGGTGATAATCTTTGATTAGTTTTTGTGCATGATACATGTATGTCACTCATGAAAACGGTGCGTTAGTATATTTTGTTTACATTTTTAACATAATAATAATAATAGATCAATTTTATTTTTTTATTCATGAATAAGTGACATATTTAAATTTGTTAAAACTAGATGTGAATTTGAACACTAATCAATAATATATGAAAAAAAGCACATGGTGCAAGTGATAATTGAGGTAATTCAATAAATAACTGAAAAATCTAGGATATGTTGTAAGTTTCAAAAAAATTTAAATATTACAATTATATTGAAACAAACAGTTTATCGAAGGGGAAACCCCTAACAGTAACCGAATTATTTATAAAAAGTTCTTAAATAACTAAATTTAAGATGTATTTAACTAATAATTAATACGATGCATTAAATAATATTCCACAAATTTAGTTATTATTTAAGAAATATAACAGATTTAAAAAAAACAATGATGTAGTATTTTTTCTACCAGTGAATTGATTTAATTGGTTCTTTATATGTTTTAAGGTTGGTACACCTTACTATTAGTATAATTCTGAAAACGGGACTGGCTGTGAAACCAAAGTAATGATTTGTTTACGTCTTGTTAAATCAATTTTTTATTTGGGTGAGTGTTCTGAAAAATTGGGCATGATTTTGTAAAAGCTACGTCAAATATTTTACCTAATATAATAGATTAATAAATACAAAAATAAAAATGTTAAGAAAAATAAAAATTTTAAGAATATGACGTTAGTTAAACACTTTTTTATACATGTTATTTCTTATTAACTAATTACCAAACCCATTTAATCATATTAAATCAATCGATATGTCGATTATTTTAGTTTTACTACCAAATATAAAATGTGGTTGACTAGACACATTCATATTCAAAATAAATGATTGCCTCCCACGTGGTCATCGCTAAAAAATGGCTAAAATCAATTGAAAGGGTCTGATCTAGTGACTTTTTTAATATCAATGTTCATAGACGTCACATTCGTATTTTAACGACTTTTCCATTATTACTTGTTTTATATTTTACTTTGCAATAATTTATTTAAATAAAGAGTTATTTTCAGAACTAACCAATTTTGTACTAGAAAACGTTTCTTAACTGCGGGAAAAATTTTGGAGCGCTAAACGCTCTACAGACAAAAATATTGAAAAATATAAATAAAAGATCAATAATCTTGATTGTAATAATTTTGAAAAATTTAAGAACAAAGCTTTTTTTAAGAAATTCAAAAATTTCGAAAATATATCAAAAAATTTCAAAATTCAAAAAATAAATAAAATAAAATGTCTAGAAATTCAAAAATTACGATAATTTCAAAAATTTATCGAAAATTTCAAAAATTTTAAATTGTGTGTCAAAATATTCAGATTTAAAAAAAAATTGAAATTATGCAATTTTTTTCCGAAAATTTCAAATAGAAAAAATGCCAAAATATTCAAAAATTTCTAAAATATATCAAAAACTAAAAAAAATTATTCGATTAACTAAAAATATTTCAAAAATGTCAACAGTTTCAAAAACCACTATAAAATTATTATTATTATAAAAATTTTGAAAATTGTAAAATTCGTAAAAATTAATATTTATGAACAATTTGTAAAAAAAATTGTAAAAAAATTGTAAAAAATTCTTGACATGAACATTTATTATTTGTATACATATTAAAAATAATCTGAAGTTTATCTCCGGCACTGGATGACGTCTAGGGATATTTTTTTTTATCTTCTACCAATTGGTGAAATGTCATCTTGGTCACGTGGTAGACTACATTTATGAAGATATTATTACATCATGGCCGCGAAATTTAAAAGTCAGTAGGTCCCAAAGGAGTTAAGATTTAAAATTATTTTTACCTTATATGTGTAAAAGTAATTTTTTTAAAAAAAGTGTCCCATTATAGTAATTTTAAATTATAGACTTCATAGAATTTACAATTTTACAACGAACCTCACCCACTAAATATTTAAATTGAAATTAAAAATGAAAGTAAAATTTAATAGTATGAGTTATAGTTATTTTTTTTAATTTCGCTTATTATTTTCTAAATAATAATAAATAATTTAACCAAAATTAACCTCAGAGTTTTGTTTAATCAAATAGTAGATTTTTTACTCTATATTAAAATAAAGCTTAATTCTTTTTAGATTATTTTTCATCTCTGAATCCCAGTTAATAAATATCAAAATGATCTTAAATTTGGGGGGTTACCCAAAAAATGTTTTTGAATTTTATTAATTCCGCAAGAATGAGCATATATCATAGTTTATTTTATATCTGGCTGTATTTTAAAACCGAGAGTTAGTTTTCTCTCTACCCCCTCAATAAAAAATAAAATGAAACGACCTTGCCCAAGGCTAAACGATACCTATACATATTCTATCATCATTCTCTTTGGTAATAATACGTTTTATTGTAGACCAATAAAAATCGCGCATATTTTTATTTAAAAATCTATTCTAATTGTCTTCGGCATTATTTAATTGGCGAACTAGTAACTTTCACTGGACGCGTTCTAAAGAATTATAATGTAAGCAGTTTTGATAAACTTTTGTTATAATCAGTTACGTCCGTTTTAAGTTGGAGGAATAACCTTTAAATAAAAAAAAAATCGAAGCAAATCGGTTTAACCTAGACCCTTTATTGGTGCTTAGTGACAAAGTTATTACCCAATTTTAATCCTAGTGAGATTCAAGAAGTTGTTATAATGCAATTATTATTTATTTACTTTTATTATTTCTTTAATGGTAAGTTTTTATTATACTATTTTTTTAATTAATTTTGTCAGTTTTACGAGGTGTCACAGACTTAATAAACTTTAACACATTGGTAATATTTTTTTACTTTTACTAATATTAATTTTAACACTTGGATTTAGTTTAAATTAGAATATAAAATCAACACAAATATAATTGAAACGTCACACTGACAAACATGTCAAATTTTTTAAACTTTCATTGTTACCAACCTAATTTTATTCTACCAAAATTTCCCTATTTTAATTTTAGACAAATAACAATAACAAGATGCTAGCACGTAATTAATAATAAATTAAACTAAATTTGAAACTGAATGTTATATAAAAATCATTTTTAATAACAAAGTTGTAGCTTAAAATACTTTTACATTTTTTTATAAACGCGAACTTCAAGAAATGTAAAATTTGATTACGTCAAAATAAAAATCATATTTCCACTAGCTTCTTTATTTAAAAAATGCCTTTGTGACAAATGTCAAAAGAACCATCGACATCTTAGAATATATAGTTAGTAGGAAGGAGCATTTACCATCAAATATACGGGAGAAGTGTGCGAACATTACTAAAAAACACGTATAGTTAGAACGTTTAAATATATCGTTTTGTTGACATTTGTGTTGTGCGTGCTACGCTATAAAGGGCATGTGCCATATTTGCAAGGTCCATCGCATCACTCAGCGAAAGCGAAATGCTACTTCCTAAGATTTTAGACTATAGACGAGGAAAGTCAAGATGTCACAAATATCATTCTTATCAAAAAGTGTTTCCCATAGAGATAGGAAAGTTTAGAGAGAGCATAAAAGAGACATTATGGGTATTCAATGTAAAGCCGATGTTCTCAACATCTCCACTCGAAAAGCAGCTTTTGTTTTGATTAGGACTCATACAAATTCATTTCGAAATTAAAATATAAAAACCATATTTTAACTTTTGTTCATCATTTCTTTTACTTAATTATTCAACTTTCACTGACAATGAAGTTTTATAACAGTTCGTTGATATGCGCTTAAAAACATGATAAAATGCGAATATATTGTATAAATTAAATCTGTCAATACCGCTTTCAGAGGTTCGTTATGAGTCCTAATGTAAACATTTAGGGTTTATTTTCGATACCTTCTACCATATCTCTGGTGATTCCATGCAAACCTCTGTCAAATTTAAATCAGCTTGACAGACGTCAGGCTGTCTAGTAATTTTGTATTAAAATATATAGTGTGGCTAATCTGTTTGGATGTGTCTACTGGGCCAGTACCAAGTTTAAAAAGTCATGAATTATTTTAACCTAATATGTATAAAAAATGTATTTACAGGGAATATAATTTAGCAAATTCTGATCTGAAGAATAAAAAAATATTAATATTATTATTACTTATATTGTTTGTTTTCTTTTTTAGACCAAAATCTTTGTGAAAATGTCTAGAAAACTCTGTAGGATGAACTTCTCACCGAAGTCCATCCAAATTCTAAGAGCATATTCTACAGATCGTCCTTTTTCGACAGCCATGGAAGTTTTACCGGAAATCGAAGATAAAAATGTTTTTGAATATAAAATCGAAGAAGTTGGAGTCATTCCTAAAGAGTATAGCGAAATTCCTGGACCCAAAGAATTACCGTTTGTAGGAAATTCCTGGCGATTCGCACCTATTATCGGTAAATAAAAATAAAATTTCATAAACAAATAATAACGAATTAATTAAATAAATAACAGACGTAGAGCTCTTGAAAAATTAACATTTTAGTGATAAAAGTTTGCATTGGATAAACAGAAAATACTACAAATACAGTACAAACTAGATATTATTTTTTATATGGCACATTAATCAATTATTTGAATTAATATAACATTTTCCCGCTATTTCTGTGTATATAGTATTTTATTTTCTTTTAAGAAAAAATTATTATACATAAAATTCTTTTTATATAACACAAGAAATATATAGTGTTTGTCACTTTCATTTTGATTTCAATTCGAACAGTATTTAAAACGTTATCAAATGCAAGCCATTATACTGAACGTACCTTACAGACAATTAGAATTTATTGACAATTAATGTCAATCTTGTTCTTTACTAACGGCTCTACTATAGCAATTAAATACTTTTTTAATGGAATTTTCAAACAATCAGTTCTAATTTAGAGCCAAAACAATTTTTGGTGAAAATTTGGGTTCACTTCTGACACATATATTGATGTGATATGGAAAAAGTTCTAAAAATTTGAACTGTAAAAGTTTTCTTATGCAAAACATCTAATTTGAGTGGCGAGTGTACCGGATGGGCCGGAACGAACCTGCTCAAAGTCAATAGAGATATTCTATGGAAAAAACTAACTAGTAAATTGAAAACTGAAACTAGATCTGAACTTTCTTTCAAGAGTTATTATGTTTACATCCAGACAGAGAGACAGACAGGGACAGGATTTTTTACATTTTCAGACTCTAAAAAATGGGGGCAAGAAATTTTTTTCACCATCACTAAATTAATACTCAGGCTTCAGTAATAATTTTTCCGTAAATTAGGACTCGCTGTTTTAAAGAAACACTTTTTAATTATTTTTTATAAATCGCTAAAATAAAAAAATTATAAAAAATATTTTTTTACATCAGATGAATTTTAAAGCGTCATTGTCAAATTTACGAAAATTTCCCTAAACCTGATTATATTTTTCTGTGTGAATAAAATAACTAATAAAGCAACAGTTTCATAATATTAAATATGCAATTTATAATGATACATTCAGTTTTTATGTAAAAACGTCGCATAATTAGCATAGTTAAAAAATACAATCAATTATAAATAAGTTAAACAAAGCTATTTCCTAACACTTTTACATTTATTTTAACAGACATAATAATAAATATTTTTAGTATTGAATTAGCTGTGAATAATTGACTGAAAGTTGTTTTTTTTTTATTTTTAGATTTAACTATTATCATAATATACTTTAACAATCTCATCCTACATTCAGGAATGTTATTATAATTTACATCATTACCGATGTTTAACAATAATTTATCTGTGGTCCATTTGGTCGAACAGACTTGAAACGAAACTTTGATATCTAAATAAATTTCCATAAAGTTGATATTTTGCGAGTTATTTGCAAAAAACTGTTTTTTGGACCTTATATAGGCCCTCTCTCCATCCCAAAGTAGTTTCTGCACAATGTTACTTCTAATATATTAAATAACACCCTAAAACAAGCTTATTTACAATTTTTCAGCCCTGTCAGTATTATTTCCTCAAAATTTTGTTCTTTTTGGCGAATTATGTAAGTAGATAGTCTACGTTTTTCCTACCGCAAGTATAGAAAATTCAATGTGTTAGATCTCCGTTACTTTTGGTCCCAATTGAAATCTGAAAACGGCACTATATTCAAAATATGACGTAGAATAAATAGATAATGAAAATTCATGCACAGAACCAACGCCAAAAAAACACGAACTTCTATCTCCGTTACTATTGGTCAAAATTGAACGTGGAAAACGGGGCTATTTTTAAAATGTGACGTAAAGAATAATCATACGTATAACCAATGCAAAAAGGGCATTATGGTCTATTGTCGTTTTTTATTGGCCCTAATTGGGATATAAGGATATACGGGGTCTAACTTCGTTAATAATCAACAGATTTTAATAAAAATAAAATTGCCGTATATTGAAGGATCTCATCTGCAAAATACACTCGTAAATTAGAGGGAGTTTTCCACGATTTTTCTTTACGTATTTATTATACGTCACATTTTAAATATGGCGCTTTTTTCTGCATTCAATATTTCTCCAGATTTTGAATTAATTTCGATAAATTAGTAACTACCGATTCAGCGAATTTTTACTATTTATTACTGACTTTTTTCTTTATCTATTTAAAATTGATGAATATCATTGTTTTGGTACCTATTTACACAAATAATTTATTAATAAATAACCAGAATAATTTGGCGGTTCGATTTTTTTCAATTGTTTCCCATTTTTACCTTTTTCCCATTTTTTCGGTGTTTTCCAATTTTTTCCGTTTTTTTTATTTTTTCCGTTTTTTTCCGATTCTTTCTGACTTTTACCTATTTTTTCTAATTTTCCAATTTTTTCAATTTATTTAATGTTTAAAATAAGTTTCACTTCAAAAAATCTTTGTAGTAGCGAATAATTCCTAAAAATCAAAAAAGAATAATAGAAAATGGGTAAAACTCACTAAAAATTGATAAACACCTTTTAAATGGCAAAAAAAACCGCAAACGATAAAACAACCAAAAAAAAATTGCAACAACGTCCCGATATTATTTTCTCCAATTTCGATTACATTTGCTTATATTCTACATTCCTATTATTATATATATATATACACTGTGTTATTTTAAAAATAAGCATTTTTTTTGTATAGAACAAAAATTAACATTTCTTTAATTTTTAGGTCATTACAAAATCCACGAACTAGACAAAGTGATGTGGTCGCTAAAAACTAAATACGGTAGAATTGCAAAAGTGAGCGGTTTAATAGGCCATCCAGATTTGTTATTCATATTCAACGCCGAGGAAATTAAAAAAGTTTTTAAAAACGAAGAAGCAATGCCCCACAGGCCTTCGATGCCGTCCCTGCATTATTACAAACAAAAGTTACAAAAGGACTATTTCGAAGGAAACGAAGGAGTCATTGGAGTGTAAGTAAAAATTATTAATATAAAGTACGATATAGAAAACTTCCTCCAGCATTGTACAGAACGATGAAAAAACTTTAAAATACACGTTACCCCATATTTCGGGTACCTTTTGGCCCACGGGGCTGAAATTTAATCCCAAAATGAAGATACTAACCTAATATGAAGTGAAACGCACCACTACAATGGGTGTTATGGTGCTCTCAGACTGATAGACAGACAGGCATCAAAAATATACTATTGCTATTCAAAAAAATAACAGCCAAAATTTCGTTTTCACTATGGTTTATGCATTTTTTGATTTGATTGTTTAAATAAAAAAAAATTAACAATGATAACAATAAGTTGCTATTTATGAACCATAAATTTAAGGCTGACAAATTTATTTCCGAAACTTCGGTTTAAATCAACGAAACAGTATTATTTCAAGTTTCTAACCCTGACTTTTATATTCTTAAAACTGATACGTGGATTTAACTGGGCGTCGACGCAGAATCTCCTGTTTGTTCACGTGCCCACACAATTATCACGGTGTCAAAACCAGATAAGATTAAGTCAAATCTTCGATGTGAAACTCAGTAATACCAGACTCTTAAATGCAATTCGAAATTTGTCTTTCCTGTCTCTTCTGCCGGGCCCAGCTGTCTTGTATGGCTGAAAACTTCTTAGAGCCTATGCAAGTTTGATTTTGTTTACAACTTTTTTTGCCAAAATCCAGTCCTACTTTGTGGCCCTTGTTTCTATATAGGGCCACTACAGTACTGTCCTCTTGACTTTGGTTAAGTAACCAACCTGGAAAGTCTAAAGTCTCCTCCTCAGTACTGGCATATTTCCTATTTTCATTTTTCAATCCTTGTTTTTCCCTTTGCAGTATTTTACTGATTCTGGAGCATTCAGGACTACTCTCTATGTTCTCACATAATTCTTTTCCAGAAATTAATCTTTGAATTTCTTACAGTGTAGCCGTATTCCCTTCTGGATGCATTGTAGGCAATTACAACGGGAATATTGTTCTCAGTTGAGTTTCTTTTTTTGTAAAAATTACTAATTCCATATTTGCTTAACTGAGCTGTGGGTTCATAATATTCAGTTAGTGTCTGAGGATTTTTTAATAATTCTTCCAAATGCAAAATCAAAGATAAACGTTAAAAATAATTTATGATTTTACTCAAGTTTCGTCCACGAAAATTGGTTATATAATTAATTGCTCTCTCAAGTATTTTAATGTGATTGGAAAACACTCTGAAATTTACATATGATATATTATGTGTTTTTTATTGCATTTTAATTAAACACTATTTTGTTATAGTCATGGACCAAAATGGGAAGCATTTAGAAAGCAAGTTCAACAATTTTTGTTACCACCATTAACGGCTAAAAAATATATAGAACCTCTAGACATGATCGCAATGGATTTTTTAAACAGGTTAGTTATTTTTTTATGTAATTGACCGATTATTGTTTAAATAAATCGAAATACCTAAATTGTAATAAAACACGAGACAATGCGTAACTTTCTCAACGCGAAATACCTTGAAAGTCACAACAATAATAAACTGTAACAATATTGACTTATTTACCTCATTATTTATAGAAAGTAACGCAGAAAAATTGTTAATAACGTTAAAAATAGTTTATCGTGATTTTCGTGATCTTACATCATTGTATATTTGTTTTGTTTATCTAAAAGTTTGGCAATTACTTTAAAAGGCCATTCTGTAATTTTATTTTAACATTAATAAATAATAGGTGGGTATAGGTCAAATTTTTTATTAAGAAAATGTTAAACATATGAAAAAGGTGATTGGTATAGTTCGTTTCGAAATAGTTCGTATAATTTATTCCATGTTTAAGTATTTTATTTGTTTTGGTTAGGAAATGACGCAACATCTATTTGTTTAAAGATGTTCTTCAGGTTTGTCATTAATTGCTTTTATTCACAAAATCTAGTTTAGGATTCTTTTAACGCTTATTTATGTAGATTTTTATATAAATATATATTATTATAAATATTTAAAAGTCGAGTTAATAATAACACGTTGACTAGCAACTACAAGATAACCAGGCACGACGAGAAGGTGTTGAAGGCGGTACAAAATACCGGTTAATAAAATTCTATAAAAATCTAACAAATTCCTTTACTTGTAACAATTTTCAAAAACTTTAATAACAATTCTCTTATAATCCTCTAATACACAAAGTAGTTTTACACTTGATTTTTTTAAATTTCAATTTCTTCAGAATTAAACAAAGCTGCGAGAAGTTACCATGAATAAAATGGAGAGTTATTGGAGCTTAATTTAACATCAGAAGTAAGAGTTGAATTAAATTGTATTTAAAAATATTTGGAATTTTTTTAATGCCTTTTAATGGCTTCAACTTGGCTAAAATTACAATAGTTGGCCTAACATCTTGAATGAATGTAAATTGGTGGCTAATGATTCGGGAATGTCAATTGAACTAGATTCGACCGAAAAATGAAAACGGAAAAGAAAAATGTATTTCGACGAAACCGTAGCCACAGCAGAAGGAACTTTGAGCCATCTATCTAGAATTAAAACTACGATTCATTCAAAATTTTTGAACTAAAATTATTATCATTTTTATTTATACTAAAAAATAAATATAGAACAAACAAAGAATTATGTACGAAATTATAAAATTGATTTGTGAAAATATAGAAAAACTCGTGTTTTTCTTATTAACGCTATAATTATAATTAATAAATAACTAGATAATCAGAGCCCAGGGCCTGCTCTAAGGGCGGTCGACCCAAAGACAGCATTTTTTTACGAATATTAAAATTTTACTGACTCTTCACTAACTATTATTAATTAAATGATCTTCACAATAAATTTCTAATGAATTTCATTTCTGAAAGACTCCCAAAATCGTTTATTCGATGGCAATAATTTATTAAAGTCAGTGGTCAAGGCCTTGCCACACTATTTTTTTTTTTTTAATATAACACGTCTATTTCGGGCTGAATACTCATTGAACCATAACTTAGAGATATATAATGCGTCTCTTTCTGCATTATTGACAATATTGCTCTTTTAAACGATATTTGAGATATCATATCTTTTGTTATTGTTGTTTGGATATCAGTGCTATCATCTTTTGTATGGACAATCCTACTAGATTACGACCCGATTAATACCAGCGATGCAACCCTTATTTTTAATCAGAATTTAGAAAAACATAATGCGATTTACACTGCATAACATTGACAATATATTTTAGAAAAATATATGATAGAAGTTGTTAATGGTACAATTAATTGGCAAACGTTACCCCCTCGTGAACACACGAAAGATAGAAATTTTGTTTCAGTCGATACGTATTTAACTTTTGGCACAGTTACTATAAGAATTTGGCGAATTAAAAATGTGAAAATAATTATTCTGATTTATTATTGAGACGGACAAAATAAATCCAAGCGAAGTGAAGAAATTGTCGTTTACGATGGGAGATGTATAAATAGGTAGACGCCGAAATATTGAGCGTCGCGACGGAGAGCGTAGTGACGTCGAATTTAATTTGTGCGAATAGACTGGGTGTTGACGATGTGAAACCCAACTGTCTGTCGAATTTATTGGTGTTGGCGTCTCGGCGCTGAATAGAAGATCTTCGGTGACGTGTTGGTATTTTGAAATTTAAAATTTGATTGGTCTTTTCTGCTGCTTTCAAGCAGATTTTTATGCCGAGTTTGAATAAATATTTTTCGTCATAATGTTGTGGTGTAATATTTATTTTTTTATAAACACAGATATATGAAGTGTCTTGAGATAATTGGATATGAAGACGAAATAAAATATAATTAATTTTGACAATATAGACACAGACAGAACAAGTGCCTGGGAAAATCAACTAAGATTAAGACGAAACAAATCAAATTAAATAATGCGTTTTCGATATCTCTCTAAATTCTTTGGTTGGTCATAATTGTAAAACATTACCAGAGTATACTTGGAGTTTGTAAATAAAAAACATTAAATACAGAAATGTGTAGAAATCTTTTAATATTTTAAAATCTGGAGAAAAAAATCAAATTTTAAAACATCCAAAATTGGTATTTCCTAGAATAGATTAAAATGTTTAAAACCAGTATTTGAGAAAACCATTGACGATAATGAATAATATAATAAAATATGTACTGTCCTAAATATTCCACTGCACTATGCAAATATATTCATTTAAAATCGAATAATTAAATGTCATTTAAAAGCAATATTTACAATAATAAATACTTAGCATTGAACTTAACCTACTTGCTGCTTAAATGACTATTAGATAATAAACAAGCAAAAACCGGTAATGAGACATTATACCATATAGATTCATGTAGACTGAGCGTTTACATTACATAACTGAAATCGGAATCCGAATTAAAGAAATTTATTTATTATTTTTTATTTTATTTTTTTTTTCAATAAGTTCTGTTATATAATCCAATGCAATCCGATCGATGCAACCTACTTTTGTGTTTATATGTCTCGGTGTTCTGGTTTATAATGAAATCGAAAGTGCATTTTGCTCGGCCAGCATTTATCTCGAACGGTCAATCTTGTTATATGTATTAGTCAAGACTTTCGATTTTTATCTTATACTTTTTTATGCGAATTACCAGAAAGACTGAGTAATATTGAAACCGTATTCTTACATTTTTAATTATTTTTTTTCATAATATAAAATTAGTTTAAAACCTAATATATATTTTAATCCATTTCTTAGCCTTTGTAACCTCCCATTCCCTGGCCTGTGTATCTCATTAAAAAGACAAACCGATGTACTTCAGTAAGATAGTTCCGTACTAAAATGTATCATTTATTGTTAAAGAACCCATATTTTTATTAGCTGCAAGTAAAAAAAAATAAACTCAGAAAAACCTTCAAAACGTATATTGAGTGATTTCAAGAAAATTACTACAAAAAAAACCATGAAACATTATTTCATTCAACCCCTATTTATATGAGGGCCCTTTACACCACTGGGTGAACGGAAGAGACGACATTTGTCACATTTTAAAAATCTGTATTTTGTGTTTGTGTATTTATTTTTAGATTTAATTTGGTCAACAATGTCCTAATCGTTCAAATAGGAAGATGAAAGGTCCGCGGCGGGTCTATAGCCGTCTGCAGTATTCTTTATTTGGAAAATTTCACGGTTAGGGAAAATCACATTGCCTCCTAACCATCCCAAAAATATTAATTATTTTTTTTTGTTTAATAAGAGACCGTACCTTAAAGGACATAGAAACAATCTTGAACAACTCATAAAAACACAGATTTTTTTTCGTGTAATGTATTGTACATTGTTGTAATTAGTAAATGGGAATCACCCACACAATGGCAAGCCGAAAATATGTATTTTCTTCACTTATGAAAGGGGTAAGATCAATGTGAAATAGATATTTTTATTTCGCAATGAATTATTTTTCTTTTGTTTTATGGGAAGTTTTTTTCAATGTAGGATAGTTAAAGGGCTACAAAAATAATTATTCCAGGGATTGTAGTTAGTCGGTAAACACAGGCCTACAAAATAATTATTATAAGAATTTAAGCTTATTTTGGTAGATAACTTTCTTTTTACGTCTTACTGGAACTATTTTTTTCATTCTTGATGCTTTTAATTTATTCTCGAAGAGGCGTTGGTAAAAAGACTGACTTTATTTCTTATTTTGTGGTCTTTTATACCCTTGTGACGTAAGCAATGCAATTACGTCGCAGATTCCATCCTCTTGAGAATCGTTATCGCCGATTTGTTTATTTTAACGCAGATAAGCCGCATTCCAGAAGGCAACTTTTAACTATTTTGGGCTTTTTTACGAATTTAAAAGAGATGTTAGTGGTGTCTAATTTTATATATGGAAACATACAATTAAAATATATATGTAAAATAATTCTTAGAAAATAGAAAAATATAGAATAGGAGCGTTTTACCTTGTAGTATTTATTTTAAACCATATAAATAAAAAATCTGATGTGGCCAGCACATTACCTCTCGCCATTTTTGAATCAAAAATTTACAGGTTGACACAAAAAAGTAGGAAAAAAAAATTATTTTTTTGTAAATCTGGCAACAATGGCAAAAGTTTCGAAAATTTTAATGAGATGAAAATAAACTATAGGGTATACAAAATATATGTGTAAAACTTTATTGCCGTTTTGTATAATAATGGCGTCATCACCCATAGCAACTGTTACTTCCGGTTGTGCGATTGGCACCAAAATCTAATCAGATCTAATCTAGGGTATCAGAATCCTGTATGCAAAATTTCAAATTTTTTTATTCAGTAGTTTTTGAGTTATCGTTACTACAACATCCATCCAAACACACATACACACACACTAACACACACACACACACACTAACACACACACACACACTAACACACACACACACACACAGACATCATCGGGAAAATATCAAAATCGTATTCTAGGGACCCCAAAACGTGTTTATCTATTGAAAACTCACTACCCAATTTTTAGCATGATTCCTATACCTCTCTTATCTGAAGGGCGAGAGGTAAAAAATTATAAATTACAAATTTTACAAATTTAATAAACGTCTATTTAGTGTTTAAAATATTTTTTTTTATAAATATAGTGACCAGATTCAAAATATTCAGGAGTAGTTCCAGAGCACTGATTGATTGATTTGGTCGATTTTACTGGCTGAGGTTTAGACCTCAACACTGCAGCCTTTAGATTGTTAAAAAGTGTAGTTTTGATTAATAGGTATGATATTCTTCAACATTCTGAAAACCAAAAGTTTCAAAATCAAAATTCAAATTATAATGTTCGCTGATTGGATATCGGATCCATCTTCTTCTGCTTCTTTTTACCTTCGTTTCTTTGTTAAAAGATCCATTTTTATCTTCCACTGCTTCTTTTTCGACATTGAGTGGCTCTTTAATTTGTCCCAAAGCTCAAATCCACTTTCATGAATCATTTGACTTCATTTTAATCTATGTGTTTTCTAAAGGAACAAAGTCGTTTTTTTGTATTCTCTATCTTGTTTCGAAACTTCAACAGACCGTTTGTTTTCTCTCGTGGCCAAAATCCGCTTTTTTGGAGATCCTTCGTTACTAATTTATCTATGGACCTTGAAGCACAAGATTTATATATCCTCTACTTCAAATTGTAGTCCATCTCCCGTATTTGTATGATTTTCGTATGGCTGTCTTGCTTTTTTCCTCATAGTCTCTAGTACCGGTGTGTGTCAGCTAGTTCTCTGAATATCTGTTTATTCGTTACGTCTACTGCTTATTTTAGATTTATGTTTTGTTGGAGTTGTATCTTTTTCTGGTTATTTTATAGTTGTGTTGATGTATAAGTTAGAGTTGGCATAATGATTGAACACACAAAATTACTTAAACTTTCATATTTTGTACACCCATTTTGTGCTATTTTTACATTTTAGAATGGAAGTTATGTTAGATGAAAATCGGGAACTACCAGACCATTTTCTATCAGAAATTTACAAATGGGCGTTAGAATGTAAGTATAACTTATCATAAACTTAATCTATGAATGAAATATCTTGTTTCTTTAGCTGTAGCAAGAGTTTCTTTAAATAAACGACTGGGATGTTTGGATCCGAATTTACCAAAAGATTCAGAATCTCAAAAAATGATCAATTCAATCAACACATTCTTTTGGAATGTAGCTGAAGTCGAATTAAAGTTTCCAGTATGGAGGTTTTACAAAAATAAGGCTTTTAGGAAGTATATTGGAGCCTTAGAAGATTTTAGAGTGTAAGTACAAATAATAAAACTCGACATCTAAGCACTATAATTACTGTCACTTATCACTTTCATCTTATTATGGTTATCGTTTCTGGTAATTCAGTATTTCACTTATATCATTGAGCCTCGTTTGGGCAATGTTAACGTTCATTATTTTCATTATTGTTGGTACACCCCTGAGTATTTTTCTTTGATGGTCTTCTTTTTTTCTTTTTCTCTTTTTTGTCCTCATCTTCATCCTCACCTACATCTTCAATCTTTGGTTTATCACGGTCTTCTTCTTCACTATCTTTCTTTTTCGAAAAGTAATTTAATTGGGTATCCTATGAATTGCGAATGTTTTTTGACAATTTCTTTAACTTTATTTTCTTCTAAGAATTTAGTTTTTGTTTGAGTAGTTATTTACTCCTTTTCCTGAGTACTTCCTAGCACTGACCCCATTGATTTATCCTCATCTTTGATCCTTTGAGATTTTTTCATTTACTCAACCATCGCCACCTTCTCATGTTTTATGTTTGGTTTTCTAATATTTTGATAGTTCCTCTCAACTCCTTCAACTCAGGTTTCGATTCAGATAACGTCATCCCTTTTCCACTAAATTAAACATATCTAGCACCAGTTTTGAAATTTTTTTGTTATTATGAACCTTTACATAATTTGTTATTTATGACAAATCAATTTAATTTTATCAAATTCCCCATTGGTAAGTTTCAAAATTCTTTTATTATTTAACATCAAGCTTATTGAAAGGTACTCATTTTAGGCCTGGTGATGGCGAAATTTGGCCGAAACTAATTGTGGTACTTTGACGTCGAGTTTTATTATCTTATAAATATAAATTGTTCAACTACTATATCAACACCCTTCAGCTTTCGCACCAAATTTTCTCCCTTCCGATTTATCAACCCATTTCAAAGATCTTATGATGGTGATGTTGGTTTAATGATTGAACAAAGTATTCCTTTTTTTTTTGGTCAAAAATTAAACATATATTTTGATCTGATTAATTTAACAAAAACAACGCGAGATATAGATTTCTTAACTGATTTAGCAACATAATTTTTTTATTATTAATCATCGTTTTATCTTCTCTTACACATGTTTCTCATATAAAAATAAAACTAATCGCCAATTGTAATAAAAAAAGATATAAATTAATTATGTAATATGTAGGCATGTCTTATTAATCTTTCATGGGCCACAAAACAATCATAAAAGTAGGTCAATCTTTCAAAGTCAACTGCCGTAAGATGAATTCAAGGTCGTATAAACGGTTGACAAATTCCAATTTTTTTTTCGAACAATCACTGATTTCAATCAAAATTTCACAATTCTTATAATGATTTCGATAATTTTTTAAATCGCTTTAAAGTAAATAAATAATTCATTAAGTTTTATTCCGAATATTTGTAAGTTACTAGACACTATAAACTTGAACTCATTAACACCACTAAAAGATACTATAAACATATATAATTTAGAAAGTACAAAATAACATTTTTAACTAGGCAATCAGAAGTACATTTATAATGTATTATGTGTAGTTTGCATCATATTTTTGTGCAAATTATATGTAATTTTTGTGCGCTATTTGCGATTTTTGTGCATTTATACTTTATGTTATATTAAAACATAATTTTGTTAATTATGAAACTGTAGCACCCACCTATTAGGCAACCACCACTGCCTACACATGTGTGTTGAATTGCCTGCCATTCCTAACGACTCTGCCAGAGCCATGTGAAACCCAAGGGGTTTTTAGCAGGGTTGTTCCATGTAGCCCAATTGTGTGACCATACGTGGTAAAAATCTACTTTCGTGGTAGATTTTCGGCATTTTCCAGAAAGTTTTGGTAGGAAAGAAATCTGTGGTAGATTTTGGTCGATTCTGACATCTTTCGGCGATTTCTATAATTACAGTCTTTCCTTCTAACGGCTAATGGTACAACCAATGTAAAACGCATGCAGTTTCCTTCCTCTCAATCACGCATGGCACACTTAGGGCTAGGGGCGCTAGGGGGCAGTGCCGGACTGCCGGCAGTGGATGTCTGTGGGATTCTGGGGGACATCTGGGATTAATTAGTTAGGTTAGGAATTCTTCATTCTTTTCCTACATTCTTATAGTCGTGCAGTAGTGCAGTTGTGTCGTTTTTTAAAAAAATGAAACGAAAATACAGAGCAGCATGGGAAGAAGATCCTGAATTTTCATCTTGGGTTACTAAATCCAAAGATAAAGATGATGAAAACGCTCAGTGCAAAGCATGTAATTGCAAAATACTTCCTCGGACGGCGTCTTTAAAGGAACACATGGCCACTACCAAACATAAAGAACATGCCTGGATTCTCAGGAACTAACACAGTAATTCTTTTGTATTCTTTCGAATTATGTTTATAATACTAATTATTTAGTTATCGAGTGTCGCCCTCTTCCCTAATAGCACACAACGTCCTTGGGACGTACAATTTATGTCCATTTACTGTCGGAACGTCCATGGACTTGATATGTATGTCCTTTGGATGTTTGTTTTTGGACAGTATTAAGACGTCCACGATATATATCCATTGTTTGTACAATTTATGTACAATGTCCATACCGGATATCCAGTAGTTGTCCGTGATGGATATAATACGGACTATATAACATATCCATACCGCATAGTCTTAAAACAGTCCCTCGCCGACTTAATACATGCAATGTCAAAAACATGTCCGGGACAGACACCTAAGAGTGGTCCTCACTCGACATAATATGGACGAAAAGTAAAGCTCCGCCTGAAAGATGGAGACACTTGCGCTGATGCTTCTTAGACACCACGATTAGTATGGTATATAGCGATTTAAAACATCCTATTGAGTCTGCTCCGAGCTCGCTCAACGAGCGTAAACGGTGGCTATTATTCACGTAAATGAAGTTTCCGACACGAGCAGGTGTTGAAATAAAAATTTCACAATTACAATTGAACTCGTGTAAATAATATAACAAAAAAAAACACTCTCTGACTCCGCTGTACCAAAATAGGACGTTCTGTGAATGTCCATAGTGATTTATAGTTATGGTCCCAGGGGGATATCCAATGGATGTTCGCGGCGGACGTTCGAATTCAGTTCAAAGTTGTGACATTAGTGCGTCCCTCGGACGTCCATAGAACGTCCAGTGTACCAGAAAAGGATGTCCTAAGGATGTCCGAAGAAGACGTCCTATGGATATCTGTAGGACTACTTTGTGTTATTAGGGTTACGTTTTTTAACTGAGTTATTACATAGAAATCTGTAACTATGATATTTACGTGTAAGTAGATTTGTGGTAGATATCTAAAGTTGAGTTGGTAGTTTTTGGTAGATTTCTACTCAGTCTCGTGGTAGATTTGTTCCAAAAATTATGGTCACGCTGGCGCCCAATTGTGCCAAAAATGGCACTTTCATCCATGGAGTGGCACCAGAGCACACGCTATTGAAAAATAGACAAAAACGACCACTATTTCATTCTAAATTTTGGCAAAATGTTTCATTAATGAAAAATTCATTAGGTAAAATAGTGTTTGAAAATCTCATGGTAATAGTCAAATGTATTTTGTCGTTATCACATTCTTCAGCTACAGCAGAGAAAGAGTTTTCTAGCAACTGAATCTGACAAAAACGTTCCTTCGCAATCGACTTCTGATAAAGACAAGTGCAGCAGTTCTTTTAAAAAAAGATAAAATTAAAAATCTGTCAGGTGGAGCTAAAGAATAGATACCAGATAAGAAATTACTGAATTACAAGTCTCTTAGAAAAGTTTAATTTCTTTTAGGTTTAAAGTTTTTTATAAAATATTTTTTGTTTTGCGAGTATGACCAGAAACTGATTTATTCTTAAAAAATCATAGAAGCAAAACATTCAAGTTATTACAATTACAATTTTAAGACGTCATAAACCACGCCTTTTTTAGCGATGAAAACGTGATCTGGTTGAGTGGTACCATTGGGCACTATTTTGTGACCAACTTCAGCACAATCAAAAGTTCCTCGAGAACAACCTTGGTTTTTAGGCAAGGCAAAAGACAGTGATCGACTTAACCTTGAATCCAACGATATTATTTGTCGGTTGCTCCGCTGTTTTATTGTTTTTTTCATCTTTAATGTTTTATAACTGTTCGAATGTTTTAATAAATCGTCACTTCAATAATCTGTGCGTTTGGTTTGTTTCTTCTAGCGGTAATCCACGTGAAAATAACTTGTAGGGGAATGATATTACCGTTCCCGCTATAAAGCGATTTTAATTCCCACTATAAGTTTGCGCGTTTTATGTGCAAATTTATGTGTAAAATCAAAAATAAATTCGGTCAAATATTTTTTATATTAAACAAGCTCTTTGTAGCATTAGTAGCTTTACCAGAATAAAAAGCTGTAAAACCAACAAAAAAAGTCGGTAATGGACCAAATGTTAATACATTTGGAAACATTTGTCAATTTTAATTTTGAAAACACATTCACTATCTTTATATATCAAAGTAAAATAATATAGTTACTCTGGGAAAATCTGTCTTTGTTTAACCTTTTGGTCGTTGTATTCATCTTTTTACCTTATAAATTTAAATAAAGTCATTTTGTGGATCCTGAAGGAAATTGTTCTTTTTACCTCTCGCCCTTCAGATAAGAGAGGTATAGGAATCATGCTAAAAATTGGGTAGTGAGTTTTCAATGAATAAACACGTTTTAGGGTCCCTAGAATACGATTTTGATATTTTCGCGATGATGTCTGTGTGTGTGTGTTAGTGTGTGTGTGTGTTTGGATGGATGTTGTAGTAACGATAACTCAAAAACTACTGAATAAAAAAAATTGAAATTTTGCATACAGGATTCTGATACCCTAACTTAGATCTGATTAGATTTTGGTGCCAATCGCACAACCGAAAGTGGAAGTTGCTATGGGTGATGACGTCATTATTATACAAAACGGCAATAAAGTTTTACACATTTATTTTGTATAAACTATAGTTTATTTTCGCATCATTAAAATTTTCAAAACTTTTGCCATTGTTGCCAGATTTAGAAAAAAGTAATTTTTTTTCATACTTTCTTGTGCTAACCTGTAAATTTTTAATTCAAAAATGGCGAGAGGTCATGTGCTGGCCACATCAGATTTTTTCGTATGCTTTTGAAAACAATTCGATGTTTTAATTTATCTCTTTTAACTGTCGCCCCTCATTTATTCAGTTTTTTTACTGTTTCTTTTGTTAATCTGTTCTTGTTTTCTAATTTTAATCTGTTCTTGTTTTCTAATTTGTAATTAATTTTTTTCGCCCTTTTGCCGCACCTAAAATTTTGTCAACCTAGTCTTGCCTACCTATAATGTTGCAAAAACAAATGAATATGAAAAAAGATATGTCTCGAATTTTGACAATTTATCTTTATAGCAGTTTTTGAATTCCTGGACCGTTTCCAAACTTTTGAAACACGCTGTATATAAACTATAGTGGGTACCAGACAATTTACTATTCAAAAAATATATCTGAGTTAAATAAAAAATCGGTCAAGTGCGTACTTCGCACATTTAGGGTTCCGTACCAAATGTAGAATATTCTGTGCAGAGGCAGGATTCTTAAAGGACTTTAAAATTTTAATCTAACTAAATACTTTGTAAAAAGATTTAAAGAAGTGAAAAGAAAAATAACCTGGCGAATGTGTGTTCGACGAAGAAAAAAAAAATTATGAATATCACAATCCGCATATATAGGGTGATTCTTTTAGAGGGCTAATTAGACGTTTCAGGAGAAGTAGGCCGAATTAAAATCTAAAAATTTGGGATATGAGGTTTTCGAGGATGGCCCATCGACTTAAAATATTTAGAACAACCAGATA
Source organism: Neocrepidodera transversa (assembly GCA_963243735.1). NCBI lineage: Eukaryota > Metazoa > Arthropoda > Insecta > Coleoptera > Chrysomelidae > Neocrepidodera > Neocrepidodera transversa. Next base: position 2,668,462 of record OY725347.1, on the reverse strand, counting down.
CTTCTGGTTATACCGGAAGTTGGTAACAACTTCCTTATTTTCAATGGAACACAATATACTTTTTTATATTTTTAGATTCCTTCTAAGAACGTGATTTCAAAAACCTATGATACCTATATTATAAAATAAATAGTTATAGACAATTGAAAATCGCATTTTTCCAAGTTTAAATGATTGCTCCGGCCAAACGACATAAAATCGGATAAAACGGCTTATGTGTCCCTACCTTAACTTTTTGAGTTCTACTTGGTGACATAAGGACAAAATGTATACAGGGTGATCAAAAGTACACAAATGTGAATCACCCTGTATTATCACCAAAATTTCAAGTATAGGTCAATGAGAAGTTAAAAAATACTTCGGAACAAGATTTTGTAAATACTAACTTTGGCGGCTTCTCATGCATAAGTTTTGCAATATTTTTTAAAACAAAAAATATGGCTTTTATCTACTCAACGATATCTCACACTCAATGGGATAGGCCAACATTTTTTTTCCGGCCCCCCCCTTTAGCTGTATGGAAGCCCCATTGAAAACATTTAAAAATATTTTTTATAATTTATATGGCTTTGGGTTAACAAGACGCATATTCTGTGAAAATTTGAAGACTCTAGCTTGAACGGTTTAGCTGCTAAACCGGTGTGACAGACTGACGGACGGACGGACATGCGAGTGAAAGCAATAGGAAGGAAGAATTAAAATATTTTAACATATCGTATCTCCAATAGAAAAGTGACAGACAAAAATTAAAAGTTTTTTAGGAGAAGCGTTTTAATTTATGTGTAGTCATTTTCCTTTATAACAATTACGAAAAAATCTGTAGGTGTAATAAATATAAACAAGTTATCTGGTACATCAGCTAATACAGAAAAATAAAAAAAAATCGGACTTGTGACAGTAATATCGATATAAATATAAATATCACTTTTTTATTGGAGATAAGAATTATCTTCCATTAATTATAGAATACTTTTTTATATTATTTTCTTTTAGGTATAAATTTTCATTATTACATTTAATAAAAACTGTTTGGTCAAATTCATTTTTGATTCCACACATAAAACACACAAAATTACGGCGGTAATTTTAATAAAACAAAAATTATAAATGCACAAAAATCGCGAATAGCGCACACAAATTGCACATAATTTGCACAAAATATGAAACAGGTCCTATAATTATTATGCTAACTTTATATAACACTTGTCCAACAACTAAAATCGATAAAAATTGGAGAAGTGGGGAACGAAAGAACAAATAGGAAATTAAAGAAGTGGGGACGCTGAAGGTGTCGTTTTAGTTGAACAATCTGTACATGATAGTTTAAAAAAATTCTATAACCGATTTTAGGTTGAGTTTAAAATATATCAATCAATGTATCGAAGAAATGAAAACGAAATCGTACGAAAATGTCAAAGACCAAGACATTTCCATATTAGAACAAATACTTTTGAAAACCGGCAATAAGAAATTGGCAGCTGTTTTGGCTTTGGATCTTTTTCTGGTTGGAGTAGATACAGTAAGAAAAAATCATTTTAGGAAGATTTTTAACCGTTAAAAAATCTTCTATAATTTTGGATACTTCTATTTTAAGAATATGTGTAGATACTTTTCTGTTATTATTTTTAAGACTTCAATAGCGGCGGCGTCAACTATGTACCAATTATCTCAAAATCCGGAAAAACAACAAAAATTGTACCAAGAACTAATAAATATCATGCCCAGTCCAAATTCTCAAGTAGATTTAGCAGTTCAAGAAAAAATGCCTTATCTTAGGGCATGCATTAAAGAAACTTTAAGGTATGTAGACAATAATTTTTTAAAATTATTAATATAAAATTAAAAATTTCAGAATGTATCCTGTGATAATTGCCAATGGTAGAAGTCTTCAATCAGACTCAGTACTAGATGGATATAAAGTTCCTAAAGGGGTAAAATTTTTACTTATAAGACGCCTCAGATATTTTTTTAAATTTTTATTTTTTCCTGTATAGACTCACGTGATATTTCCTCATCTGGTTGTAAGTAACGTAGAAGAATATGTAGACGAACCAAATAAATTTATTCCAGAAAGATGGTTACATTCAACCCAAACAGAACTTCTCTCAGAATGTCCCGTAAAACAAGACAAAATCCATCCATTTATTTCGTTACCATTCGGTTACGGAAGAAGATCCTGTTTGGGAAGAAGATTTGCAGAAGTGGAACTCAATATTCTTTTAGCAAAAGTACGAATTCATTAAATTATGTAATTTTAGTTTTATGATAATCTTGGAAATAAAAATCAACGTGGCAATGCCGCTACTCAAACCACAGTTAAATGATTATATACACATACAGTAGATTCACTTCTGTGTCGGCACTTTTTATCTCTGTGATGTGCATTTAGTACCTACCACAAAAGCATAGTTGCCAAATGTAGGATAATTATCCGAGTTGCGAATAATGTCAGGACAGTTGTGATTTTTTTGTAATCATGTTAGCACGCAGATAATTTCGGAATAATTAAATGAAAGCTTTTCAGCTTATCAGTTTCTGAGCATATTCACTCAGCATCGACGAGTCTATTATAAATTATAACTGGGGAAAGTAGCATAGTGAAACTACTTGGACCCAATTCTTGAAATCGTAGGAATCGATTCTCATGAGAAATTTACGTCATTTTCTCTAGATTTTGTAATATGTCTATTCTTGAAATATTTCGTAGGAAAAAATTCTCCAAAAATTATGAGAATTAATTCCTAATGTTATTTTCTGGGGAAACTTCAAATTCTCATGAGAATTTAAGAAATTAAGAGTGTGAATTGTACGTATTTGACGTGTTTTGTGGGAATTGAAATTGAACATTATTGTTTTGTTGTTGTTACCGCCATAAATATTGTTAAAATGAATAATGTTTTACTCCAAGCTATCGTTTTAGATAATTTAGAAAGTTGTTTAGACAGCATTTTCGTCTATCCAAACAAGCCTTTGACGATCTAATGGAGTATATTGAGCTTTTTCTGCTACCAACAATCAGAGTTGGAGATTAACCAAAAGAGAAAAAGTTTTAGTAGTGATCTTTCCTCTAAGAAGTTCCTTATCATTTTCTAAGAATTCTACAAGGATTTTTTTTGCGCTTCACTCGCGAAATTTAGTTTGGCCATCGCAAATAAAAAATGAACAAATAACAAATAACCCATAGTCAATAATAAACGATAATGCACAATAATAGAATAATAATTATGTAAATTGTTTCAATTTGTTTCCTCAAAAATGTAAAATGTCAAACATATGATATCAATAGCAACTGATATTCATTTCTGCGAACGTATTAAAATAATATTTGAGCACAGAACTAATAGTTCTGAGTATTTGATTGGTTGAGTTCATGAAATACTTGGATTTAGTAAAGACATACGTCACTTTTTTTAATTCATTAGAATTTCAGTTCCGACTCATTCAAGAATAGGACTGGTGATTCTCAAGAGAATTTTTTTTGGGGAATCAATTCTCTGGAGAATTAATTCCTACGATTTCAAGCATTGGGTCCCTGTATATAAATCATTGTACTGTAATCACAGTGTTGCCAATTGAAGTAAAAATAAGAAAACTTGGTAATTTCCATAAATTTAATATATCTATTTTTTTTTTAGATTTTTAGGAGATATAAGGTAGACTACAATTATGGACCATTAACCTACAAAATAACGCCAACATACGTCCCTGAACAACCATTAAAATTTAAACTAACTAAAAGAGAAAATTAAATATAATAATTGAAAGTACTCACAATTTTTGTAATATTAAAATAAATATATTTTTAAGATTATATGCATATTTATTCATATTTATTCAAAACTAGCCTTCCATCTTTATCTGGAAATTTTTTTTTAGCTCGTTCACAATACTTTCCCTTCTCCGAGGTGGGTCGGGAAAATAAAAATTTAATTGTCTCTAAAAATAATAGAGTTAGGGTTAGGGAAGAACTGTTAATTTTTTTGGAATCTAAGCCTTTCAGAATGTACCTCTATCGATTTTCACTGAAATCTGAACAATGACAAATTTTGAAGATTTTTGAAGGCTATAGCCTTGCACTATTTTTGGAGCCACATTTTTTATTCTCTCCGATTTGAATGAAAATTAATTTATAGATAAGCAAGTTAATTGGAATTTATGGGAGACATCTGTTTCTTTCATTTCACAGCTATAAAATTTTTAATTTGCTAAATTTGAAAAAATCGAGGGCCACAATTTTTCAAAAAAAAATATTATCTCTGAAATTAATAGAGCTAGAGAAGTACAGCAAATTTTTTTGAAAACCACGCCCCTTAGAATTTACCTCCACCAATTTTAGCTAACTAATTTTTTTTCTCTCCCATTTGAATGAAAATTGATTTATAGATAAAGTAAGTTAATTGGAATTTATATAATGAAACAATAAACAATATTTTGCCTATCTTAAAGATGGCGATTGTCCCCTTCCAGCGTATGATATAAAACATCGTTGGAAATTTTATTAAATGGTGACAACGACAACACTGTTTTGTGATTGAGGTTATGTGAAACTTCAAATACAAGAAGTTGAATTTTAAATTAGTATTTCTTCAAAATTAATTAATAAATATGGATGAAAGCAAGGGTACACCAGAAAGTGATTTTAGTATAGAGTGTTTTCAAAACTATACAGCTCCAGAAGTGTTTGTACAAGGCCTAGCAGGAATAGTAGATCAACAAGATGTAGAATTGATGATTAGGGCTCAAAAACAAATGTAAGCAATATGCTGATTGATATTTTACATTTTCTAGCTAGTTTTATTTTTGTACATGCCAAAATAATATATAAATTAAAGGTACATAAAGTGGTCATAGTCAGAAAATGGGACAATATTGAACTAAGAGGAAGCGACTTAAATTGACCCATTTTGACCGTAGTCCTTAAATAATAAACAAATTTAGTTGTGAATGAATCAATAAAAAATAATTCACATTCCTTACCTAATTTTAAAACTACTTTTCTATAAATCAAATTATTTCTAATCAAATTTAAATTTAAGGTTGCAAAGGTTCGAAAAAACTAATGAAATGCTTACAAACTGCAATGCACTGAGTGTTTCTAGACTCAAAACTGTAGCACCGGAATTCAAAAAACACATGCAACTGTTATTAGAAACAAAAAAAGACCTAGATTATGTCTTTAAAAAAATTAGGGTAATTAAGACGAAGCTTTCAACACAATATCCAGAAGCTTTTGCAGAAGCCGTTAGGAGCAGTTTTGCTGAAGAATGTGAAGAGGATGATAAAAGTAAACAAAAATTTGAAGATAACAGAAGAAGTTTGCATATAAAAAGTACTGAAGTAGAGAATATTGAGTCCAGCAGAAGAGCTTCTGAATAAATGTTTAAAAATTGGAGGAATATGAAAAGAAACTTAAGATTTAACTGTTGTTATTCTTTATTAACGTTTTTACATAAAATCAATTTATATAAAATATTTGCAATATATGTATATTATTGCAATGTAAAAGTTAAAATATAAACTTGGTAAAAATATACTGTTCTAAAATATTTAGTAACATTAATATATAACATTGAAAGGCAACAATTTTCCTATTGCATAAAATGTAAGCACCTACATTATTATATTACAAATTACTAGAATAAATATAAAATAAAAAAAGACATAGAAAGTTAGTTAAATGTTCTTAAAACCATCAAAGCCAGTAGAAAAATAAAATTTGTGTTTTAAATAGAGCATATATGACGTAAGCCTTCTAAACTTTGAAAAATGTATTTATGCTCTGTTTTATTAAGTTCTTTAGTAAGATAATAAGAATATTTAACATAATTCAGCAAAATACTGAGAATTTTTATTTACAAAAATCAACATATTCACCGAGGTAAGCAGGAAGTCAGTTTAGATAAAATTATTTTTTTTATAAAAACAAGTTTTTAGAAAAAATACATTAACTATTAAAAAAGTGTAGATTAGATGTTTATACTCTAAAATATCTTGAAGGATGTATCAATTTAAAAGTGTCAAATAATGTTTTGAATAAATTTGAATAAAAGCAGACTTGTATTTTTTATCTAAAAGTCCAATAATATTGAACAAAAAAAAAACTAGTTAAGGAAAAGAATCAATTTTTTAAATAATAATTTGTCAGAAATTACATCAAGCCTGGAATATTTTTTTTTACCACCAATAATAAAAAAAAGCTTATTAATCGATTTTTTAGTTACTTTAGTCCAAAAATTGCATTATCAAAATAGATTTCATAATCCTCTAATTTACTTTTGATTAATTTTTTTCTAAATAGAGCACACCATGGTCTACAATCGGCTTAAGAACTAGTTAATTGACAGATTCCTGTAAAAAGGCACATTAGTAAATCTATGACCATCCCCCGGTCAACTTATGGAACAATTCCTCATTAAGTGTTTGACTGGCGTCCTTGGACCTGGTTGATAAGAAAATATACCCGCCGATAAATTCGTGCACGACTTTGCAATCGGCCGAAAGACAACTAAAAACAATATTCTCTTCCTCGAACTGAACCATCATGTGTTTGTTCTCCCAATTAACGTTCCAGGCTTTCATCGTGTTGAACCTCCATGTTTTTTGATGGTCTCCGGTGTTAATATCCATTTTCATGATACGATTGTAACCAACGCCGAGGAGTTCTTCTTTCTTGGAGTTCATGAATTTCACTACGAATAGGGTGACGCCGAATTCTGGAAGTAATTGCCAGGCTTTGATGTAGTTCATTTTAGCGTCGACCAGGCTCAAGTTCTTGACGTTAGCATGCGCTTCTATTATTCTTTGAGTCAACTAAAATTAAATAAACATGTAATTGGTTAATATTGTCAACAATGTCGCAAAGTGTATTATTTACCTTTCCTCTTGACTTCTTAAGATATTTAGGAGCGATGTAGTCCTCGATTTGTAGATCTAAATTATTAGGATTAAGAACTGGTTGTTCGGAAGGTCGCTGTAAGTTCAAGAAATCTAAAATGGTTTGCTTTTCAGTTTCATACGAACTATCTGCCAAAGATCTTCCTTTTGCTGCTAATCTACAACAAGCCATCCACCTCGCATATTGAGTTTCCTACAACAACAAAAATTAAGAAAACGTCTTAAAAGTGTCAAGTTTTTTTACTTACATCGTCACAACGTATATACATCTCGGACATGCCTTCTGGGCTAGGGACTTCCAATTTGATAACGTATTTATTTTGGGTGATGTTTACGTCTGGTGTTACTTCGCAACCTTTTAGATTAATGTTGAATACGGCGTTTTGGCCGTGGCCCATTTCTTCGCGACTTTTGTACATGTACAGATGGAGATCGCGACACGTGAACCAATATTTCTTGTATGCTTTTAACGTAAAACGTTTTGGCCTGGAAAACAATATAGTTTATCGATAAAAATAATAATTAAAAAAAGTTCTTCCGAGAATAAAATATAATTTACAGATAAACATAGCAATATTGCACTGAGTTTAAAAAAATAGAGAAAGAGAAATGTTTTCCCATTGGCCTTTAAAGGAGTATGTTGTTAAGATATAAACTAAATGAAACTTACAAATAGACTTTACGTGACCATCAATATTAAGAACAAAAAGGAACTACTAGAAAAAGTTGGCTCTCTCAAAAAAGAAAAGAAATGGAGCTAATACGATAAAAGGCTTAGATTGAGAAAAAAATGTATAAACTCTTTGTTGGAACTTTACAAGAAATCGAGTTGGAGGCGGCACACACTATTATAATACACGAGTATGAGCAGCTTGAGATGGGAAAGATGTTGGTGACAAAAATACTTATAAATCTGTTTCCTCTTGGGTAAATACCCTGCCTGAAAAATTTGAAAATGAAATAAATGATTCAAATACTCTATACTGCCATGAAAATGTTGTTGCTTCTATATGAACTAAAATAAATCAGATAAATTGTGTTAAAGCTACAAAAAAGCTTTAAGGGAGCTACAAAAATAACAGTTCCAGGATCCTCAAAAGCGGATCTTGTAATAAAAACTCTCCAACCTCGTGTTGGAAGGCCTAAAAACAGAATTGAGACCATAATTATCAAAATTAAACAATATTACTTATAAATAACTCTAATTTGAAAACACGTATCCAAATTCCAAGTAAAGTTCTGAATAAGGTTTCCACAATAAAAACTTTAGAATGTATAGAGAATCCTTAATTACTACGAGATATACTTTGCAATTTTGAAGCTAGAATGAGAAAAAATTGTAGTTGGTAAGGAAATGTTAATCTTGAAAATTCTGCACAATGGTTATTAATTATTGAGTATCACTTTGTTCCCGATACCAATTTTTAAATATAACAATCAATCCGAGAAAAAAATTGAAAAGTTTGATTAGAAATAAGGAAATAAGTGCTATTATTGTGGGACTGATTCTCTTAAAATAAATTCCAGTTTATTAGTTATTTTTTTGCTGAACTTTAAATACACATTACCTTGTTTTAGCTGGACTAGGTCGATTTTAATTTCATATGAAAAGATCTACTTAATGAACTTTATTGTGATATACTTACTTTAAAAACCTCAATTGGTCTCTTAATTCAGGCACTTGCGTGATGTCATTGGAATAAGTGCTGATACTGGAACCTTCTAAAGTTGTTTGTAAATTATTTAGAGCCGCATCTATATCATCTTCAACTGGAGATGGCGCAGAACCATTATCTAACTGGGGTTGTGGTTGATTCGCTTGCAATTTCACTTGTAACTACAAAACAAAAATATTCATATTTTTTAGGCTAATCTAATAAAAAATATTACTTGTAAGGCTGCAAACATCAGCATTTCTTCTTCTGTACAATCTATTTCCTCATTAAGCAAATGCCATTTTGCTTGTTCGAAAATTTGGTTGATACGAATTGCATCATATTTAGGATTCAGATCGTAAAAAGAGTAAAACTTAAACCTCAAACATAGTGTATCGTGTTCCCTAACACCTTGCTCCATAATTGAAAGAGAAGAATCCAACCACCTTCAAATAAGTTTATTTAAATTTTTAACTTCCTGTGCTTTATTTTACTTACGCTACGTTCATTCTTGCTTTTTCTATCAAAGATTTTGGTCTTATTAGGTGCCTTCTAGCTTCTTGACTTGGTGATGGAGGACTATGCGCTAGCGAATTATCAAAACTACCATCTAACTGTTCTAAACTTATGCTGTTAGAGACATTCAATGTACCATTCATGTCGTTGCCAAATCCATTTCTCTTCCAAGTACCCTAAAAACAAATTTCATTAGTTAAAAGAAATTTAATTAAATATTTATTACATTTCCGGTGGGGCTGCTAACTGGTGTGGAACTTTGGGGACCTCTAGAAGGCGTAACAGGAGCGCACATAAAAGGAGATTTATCCAAACTCCCAGTACTACCACCTGGACTGCTATTTGCAATAAACGTATTCGTATCGGCAGGAAGAGGCCCGTTTCTGTTCGTACCGTTCTGGTCGTATTTTTTCTTTGGTAAATCCTTGTAATTGTATTTTAGGTGATTGCATTCCAACGGTTTCGATAAAGATAGTTCTTCTGGATGCCTGATACCCACGTCTTTGCAGATTTGAGCTACGGTTGAGAAGGTTTTTATTGAAAAATCGACTCGCATATCCAAATACCTAAAAAATACAAATATATCTTATAAATTGACATTATTTTTCGTTTTATTAAAGTTTTGTGTTTTGAAGAGAGATCTCCACAAAAACGAAAGCTACCGTCTGCACTTGATATTTTAGGTACAAAAATTGGCGACCTTGATACTACTTTGAATGTATATCATGTACTTGAAAATAGAAAATAGTCTAATTTGGGTCCATTGCTGTTCTCTATCTTTATCAATCATATTATTGAAGCTCAAAGAACCCTACGCACTATATGGACAGTCAAGAAGAAAAAAAGAATAAGAAACAAATCCAAAAAGAAATTCCCATGACGAAATATAAGGATTCGATGACACGCCAAATATATCTCTGATAAATTCCATGATCTCATCAACGATGCATCTCTAAGCAACACAGGACTACTTAAAATCATTATAAAATAATAAAAATCAAATTTTTTAAGTCAGAATTGCTTAAAAGTTCGCTAAAAAAAACCAGAAAACACAATGTAATAATAAGAAAAACAAATGTAAGTAATCGATAATTAGCAGTTAAAGAGGGAACCCCATAATCACTTGGTGCCCCCAACCACCAAGCCTCTAGCTACGACATCTGTATCTGTAGAACGAATAAGGCGCGAGTCCCGAGTCTATAAAAGTTTTCCGGCCAATAATTTGGGAAAAGAATTGTAACTACAAGAAAATCTGTAATCTACTTCATAATAATACCCAAAGTCGTACCACAAAAATATATTCTTAATAAAATTTTTAAATAAACGGCGGCATGTTTCGGCCTCATAGGGCCATCATCAGGAATATAAACAATAAATTACATGTAGGAAAGAAACATTATTATTAGTTATAAACTTACAATTTTTATAAACTTACAATTTTTTTTTGTAAGTTTATAACTAATAATAATGTTTCTATCCTACATGTAATTTATTGTTTATAGACCTGATGATGGCCCTATGAGGCCGAAACATATCGCCGTTTATTTAAAAAAAAAATTATTAAAAATATATTTTGTAGTACGACTTTGCGTATTATTCAGATGAATACCCACTACCACATTTGAGTATGGATAATTTGGTTTATGTAATCTACTTGTTATTTGATAATTACGTTGATGAGGAGAACAGGAAGTTGCGGAAACCTAGCGTTAGCTTTCGTGTATGTTTAAGGTAACATATTATGTGCAGAATTGTTAATTCAATAGATTCTTACCTTAAATCGGGTAATTGTAGTTTAAGAATTTTGTGCATTGGTGTAAAATGTAATAAGGCATCTGCGTGAACACCGCATTGATCCAAGGTAGATCTCGTTCTTGTAAGCCAAATATTTTTATTTGGCCACCATAAAGCGTGATCTGACCAATCCATAGAAATTTCTGAAAATAATAAAAATTAAATTTTTTTATTAATTCAATATTCAATCAAAATAGCAAAAATTAATAGTTGATTTTTTAAATCATTTTAGTGATAATAGTTTTTTTGTATAACTAATTAATCTAGTTTTGTTCTAAATTAATATAGAAAGGAACTGTGTTGTTTATTATTTATTTTCGTACCATGTTGACCTATATGCCAATGAAGTGTAAATCTGGGACGCGCTAAGAAATAGATTCAAAAGTAATATTTTCAGGTCGTCGAACTGAACGTATTTGAACCGATACGTCCAATTTGATTTACCCGCATCATTTCATTTTGCTACAACTCATTTAAATTCTTTTTATAGACCTCCACCTAATTTTACTGCTGTACATACCCCCGTAATATGATTGATAACTTGTGAAATTCATATTTACGTACTGTTTAGCTCCTATAACAAAAAACTGTCGACGTTATTAAAATGTGCTAACTGTAGATAAAATAGAAAAACATATCGAGTATATTCAAAATTTTAGATAAAAAATACTACATATTTTTTAATTTTCTGCATTTTGGTCTCCCTTTTCTCAAGCTCACAATTATTACTAAAATATTTTGAAAAAATTCTCGCTTTTAATTTGTTTCATTCTGTTTTCAATAGCATAAGTCAATATTATAATTTTACGGATAATTCATTTTTTTTTAGTTTTAGGGACAAAATTTAAATTAAAATTTCTAGTTATATATTGTTTGGCCCCTGTAACAATAATAAATGACGACGTTATTATAAGTGCTGACTGTAGATAGAAAGAGGAAAAAATATACTATATGTGTAAATAATTTAAAAATTTTAGATAAAAAATTGTGATTGTGAGAATAGGGAGAGACCACAACTATTATTAATTTTTCCTCATTTTGGTCTCTTCCTTCTCTCAAGCTCACAATTCTTGCTTAATTTTTTTTAAAAAAATTCCACTTTTATTATATTTCATTATCTTTTCAATGGCATAATATAATTTTACGGATAATTCGTTATTTGAAGCTTTATATGAACAATATTTGAATTAAAATTTCTAGTTACATATTGTTTAGCATCTGTAACAAAAAAACTGTTGACGTTATTAAAATGTGCTAATTATAGATGGAAAGAGAAAAAATTATACTATATTTACAAATATTTTCAAAATTATAGATAAAAAATTGTGATTATGAGAAAAGGGAGAGACCGCAGCTATAAGGATTTTTTAATTTTCCTCATTTTGGTCTCTCCCTTTTCTCAATTCTTTATTAACAATTTTAAAAATAATCCCACTTTTAGTATGTTATATTCTCTTTTCAATGGTTTTAAGTTAATTTGAATATATTATTTTGTTCCTATTATGGGATATAAAATAGAAAAAAAATCATTTTCGCTTCCGCAGTTAAGGTGTTAAAAGTATAATCGGAGACATTTCTGATTAACCTTAAATGGTACGACGACAAATAATATAAAATAATGGGTGAAACGACGACTACCCACAGTGACATATTTGCCCATAAAAGTAAGACTCGATCGTGCGCTACACTATAATTTTTTTATAGAATATCCGCCTAAACTATTGACGTCATGAAAACATGTGGATGGGATGAAAATAATCACGTGGTTTATAATTATTTTTAGGCTGTACTTAAGTACCTACATAAAATTTTTAATACTTCCAATAGTGGTAAAATATTCTCCATAAAAAACGCGATAGGTAGATACATACCAACCTACATACTCAATTTATTTTTAAGAATACTGGACATTCTTGTGCTCATTTTCAAGATTATTACATTCACTACTAATAAATTCGCTATTAACATTTAGCACGCAAATACATAAAAGATGACAGAATTTGCGGCCTGAAAATAAAACTCAAGGACAATTTAATAAAGTGGACGAGTCGATTGGCACGAATTTAAAAGCGGACATGTAGAAAACTATCGATTCCACCAAAAGTTACGTTGGCCTATATTTATATTTGAACATGACACAAATTTTCAGGTGGGTCATTTAGCAATAAAATGACAATAGGGCTGATGGTATCAATAAATTTCCCTAATCATACAGCCAAATAATATTAGAGAAAAACAGGGTGGTAAACGGAAAAAAGAGACCTAGATGCTGGCTTAAACTTTTATTTCTATTAATTGACATCAAAATTAATCGTTTTTCTTTCCAATTAGCGCAACTCGATTAACTAGCTCTAGTGGGTTGAACTACGAAATAAACACTGTGAAAGCTGTGATAACATAATTCTTCACATTTTTTCTACCCACCTTTATATTCGCAAACGCAGTAGGTAGGCGATGAACACCCGGTTAGAAGTAGGCGTTGAATGAAGATATTTTCAATGGGCTCTATCTACATTTTCGTGTAAATATAAACTTAGGTAGATTTACTTTTGAGGGTACAATGTAATTATAGGTTACATTGGTAAAAGGAAGTGAGTAGGATGAAGGTATATTGTAGGTAATATATTTTCTCACGCTAGGAGTATCCCTTTTGAAAACTAGTTATAGTTGAGGAATAAATATAATATAGATACATTATTCAGAACGTAAAAAGTTTTTTTATGTACCGCTTTAAGAACTGATAAGAAATACCAAAGTATTGTAGGAAAAAGTGGTTTTAAAAGTTAAAAAAAAATCCTGAAGGCTTAACACGTGAAGATAGATTTCGGTTGTCTAAATTTGAGACTTTTTCGTCCTTCCCCATCCCATGATTTCGCCGGATTAAAAAAAGTTTCAAACGAATTAATTTTATAATGAACTCTTTCAATTTTTTCAAAAATGGTGGAGATATGAATGTTTTTGATTTCAACCCCCTCCAGTTTCTATTCCCTTTGAGGTAGAATGCCCATTTGCAATACACAATGAATTACTACCTCCAAATTTGGTGTCGATTGGACAAAAATTTGCAATTGTCAACGTATTAAGTCATTTGGCTATCCCACCCTTAAGGTATCCTTGACCGTATTTGAGACAACAATTGTGTTTTGTCGTTTGTTGAACAGACGTCAATTGTGCCTGGTAGACACATACTTCTAGACACGACACAAAATAAATTGGTGTAACAGAGTGGAAGATGCCCATTGTGTGAAAATGTGACCATTTTTATGAGTAGCAAATACAATTGACTCGTCTATTCAAAGAACAATAATCTGTTTAGTTAGGCAAGTTTTCTGTCATAAACATTGATGCCTCGTCGGAAATCATATGATTTAACTTGCCGAGTCGCGCTTTTTCAAGAGGGTTTTGAACATATCGCCTGTCACAGATCAACGCAGATTTATTCATTTTTTCTATCCATGTCAATATTTTCCAAGAAAACCTTTTTTTAGTAATTGGCCAATTTAGTTACAGTCAGAAATCCCAGAATAGTCAGTTAATTTTTGTGTTCCGTTGGGTAAAGACCTGTTTTCAGACATCTTACACCCGTATGCATAGTCGTTCGCCAGCCACTCGCCAAAGTTTCGCCGCCCGCTACCCAAGAATTGTAATGCATAGTCAAACGCCAGAACAGTAACGACTGCGCACTAGTTTATATTTCGGCGAAGCGGTGGCGAAATACGGGAGATGGTCAGTAGCATCTCCGCCAATTCTCCGGCACACTTTCAAAACTATTTCAGTTCAGGGAACAGTTGTAGTAATGCAGTTTTTAAGTTATAATTATATTTTTTTTAATAATTCTTACAAAGTGTTTTATTATAATATATACAGGATGAAATATTTTTTTTAATTTTCGAATTTTAGATATAAAACTAACATTTAAATACATTATCAGTACAAACAAATTTGATAATACTAAACTTTGTTTAACAATTAAATTATAATTATATATTTTTAATAATTCATACAAAGTATTTCATATAAACAGGATGGAAAAATTTTTTTTTTAATTTTCTAATTTTAAATATAAAACTAACATCTAAATACATTATCACAAACAAAATTGATAATATTAAACATTTTTTAACAATTAAATTATAATTATATATTTTTAATAATTCATACAAAGTATTTCATATAAACAGGATGGAAAAATTTTTTTTTTAATTTTCTAATTTTAAATATAAAACTAACATCTAAATACATTATAACAAACAAAATTGATAATATTAAACATTTTTTAACAATTAAATTATAATTATATATTTTTAATAATTCATACAAAGTATTTCATATATACAGGATGAAAAATATTTTTTTTAATTTTCCAATTTTAAATATAAAACTAACATCTAAATACATTATCACAAACAAAATTGATCATATTAAACTTTTTTTAACAATTAAATTATAATTATAACTTTTTAATAGTTTCTACACAGTGTTTTATTACAATATATACAGGAGGAAATATTTTTTTTAAATTTTCTATTTTTTTTTTAATTTAGCCTGTTCTTGCTGCATAACCAGTTTTATAACATGCCTCATCCATTCTTACTTTATGTAATTCCTCAAGCTTTTCTCGTTCCCTATTTATGAGCTGCAACCTAACTTGCGTTAATTCGTCTAGGTGACTTTTTTGCAGTTTTTATTTTTTTAAGAAGACACTAGAGTAGATGGTGTAGCTGAAATAAATAAAAAATGTTGGACAATACAGTACAAACAAGAACAAAAAGAAATTATACTTTTCAGTACAATTTTCACATGATGTATGAAGTAGCACATATTCATAAAAAATACGTAATTTGAAAAGTACAAATTTAATTCTTTTGTTGAAACGTTTTACGATTTAAACGTAAATAATTAAAAAAAATTATATGCACTTATTACTGGGAGTACTACTTCATTTACCCGTGCTTCAGAGGTGACAGAAGTTGAAGGTGTGTTTAAAATAAAAGGGAAACCTTTTTTTTGTAATAATTTTTATAAAAAATACACCATATCTTTTTAAGAACTTGTAAATTATTAAAAAAAAATTACCTTTTTCCGAATTCAATATTGTTTCCACCACTGTGTCTCCTTCAATATGTACGTTAGACGTACATGCGTAAATTTTTGGTCGGCTTTTATCTATGAAAAAAAACCTGCATTTAGTATAACAGACGATATACAAAAACGATACTACATATAATTTTTTTTTTCGTTATTAATCCATCGTTATTATAATTACCTGCGTATTCGTTGTCACATTAAATTCGGCTACAAATTTTTCCCATCTTTTTTTTTCTATATTATCATCCGTTCTTTATTTTCAATAACAGGATATCGTCCAAGCATCTGTATTAATATTTCTTTTTCGCCCACTGAATACTTCACTGCCATTTTTAATTTAATAGTCCTCAACCGCAACCTAACCACCGAATTTTAACTTTTCAATAAGAAAAAAATGCACCGTGTCATCTAAATTCCTCAAATGCACGTAGTAATACCCACGTGTTTACTGTAAACAGATGAATTACGCATGCTTAATCACCCAAGGACGGTCGGAGACTCGTATGAGCTTTGCCAGAGAGGAGACCGGAGAGAGATCGACTATGCATAGTAAACCTTGCGCTGCACTTTCGCCAGCGCGTCGCTGGATCACTCGCTGGGATAAGCCTTCGGCGTATCGCGAGCGAACGACTATGCATACGGGTGTTAGAGTTTCTGTCGTACAGGCGAGGGTTTCTAAGAATTAATCAATCGGTTTTATAATTTCGTCTTCATTTTGATAATTATGTGTTGTATCTGTATTCATTTTTATATTCATATTGTTTTTACCTGAACGTAGCTTTAGATGATGGGGTTAAATATTCAGAATAATTCGAGAGGAAATAGACTTGTGGGGGGCGAAAGGAATGGAAAATCAATTTTTGTAAATAGCTCAAAAACTACAAATCTCACAAAAAAAATTATTCTTTACAAAATTATAGCTGATTTAATTACATTTACGAAATATTCTGAAAATTTGTTACCTCAAAGAAGATTGTGTAAAATTTTCAGAAAAATTGGAAAGTATTAAAAAAATTTCTAGGTCCAGGCCTTTTTCTAAATAGGTAAATTCCATATATGAAAATCTACCCAAAAATGAGGCGATTGCACAATAGGGATAGAAAATATAGTTTTTTGCGTTTTTAGACGTTAGGAAATAAGTGACTAAAAAAACCTTTCCGTTTATCAAAAATAAATTTTAAAATAAAAGTTATCAATTCGTTGACATTCATTTATCTAAAATTTTTAACATATTATTCAAGGTCGGTTACTTTTTCTTATTTTCTTAACAGTGAAATAAAAAATCTAATATTTATTTTAAGATTGCACGTTAATTAGCATATATATTTAATGAGCGAATGTTTATTTTATAATATCTCGAATTAGACTTCGTTCTGTTGCCAAGTTATGTATTTATTTCCAAGCGCAAAGTTTGAGTTTTAATAAAAAAATTATTTTAATAAACAATTTTCTAATTTTTGTCTCGATCTATATTACTAATAATAAATATAATTAATGTGAATCATTAAATAACAAATATTTCTTAAAAAAATTAATTATCAGTGCTTGTGGTTAATAGTTGTCATCAAGTTGACGCCATTTTTACTCTCGACCGGATATCCGATAGGATATCAGAATTTTTAGGTGTAACTACGCCGTCAACAATATTATTGTTGCAACACGGTGACTGTAACAATATTTATAAGTCTGAGATATTCTTAGAGGTTTGTGTTTAGTCTGTTCAATGAGATTTATATGATGATTCGCATTCTGGAGAAAAATACGATATTTTGCTAAAAAATAGAACAATATTGGATAAGATAAATAATAATATAAATAAAGGGTAAAATTATCAATGTGCAAAATCCTTTTCTAAATAAAACGTTCAAATATGTAGTGTAAAGGTCGCATACTAAAAGTAATAGATTAATTAACAATATTGGTCATGTGTGTCTATTGACACTAATTCTATCTGAATGTCTATATTTTCCTTTTGTCTCTCCGAGACCTCAAATTATCAACACCCATTGATTTACGACGCCATTCAAGTGGTCTGGTCCAATTCGTCATAATTCTTTGGGAAATTTTTTTTTATTGTCGTGCAAAGGATCAGGCACTTTTCTTATGGCGTTTTGGTCCCGGGCCGATTTTTTTAAAATTTGGTACACATATTTTTTTAGTCCATATGCATCATTTTTGCTCATTGCTCTAAAAATATAGGGTGGCTCAAAAAAATTACTTCCAATACATTGAATATGCTTTACTCTCCTAATTAAAGTAGTAATTTTCTATTCATAAATACTTATTCTAAAAAGTGAAATATACTCAACGATGAGTTTAAATTGAATTTCGTTGCCTCAAAGGTACCAACGGCGTATCGGGATAATATAGAAAAAAAATATTATCCATACTCAAATGTGGTAAAATATTCAATCAGAATAAAACAACTCGAAGTCATACCACAAAAATTCTTTAATAAAAGACGTTTATCAATAGCGACATGTTTCGGTCTACAACGACCACCATCAGGCCTATAAGAAAAAGGACATTGTGATGTTTATGTCTTTTATTAAAGAGTTTTTGTGGTATTTGAGTCAATTTTATATTTAAATTATGTGGTCCACATTTTTAAGAAATAAAGTACAAAGTCAAGTACCACAAGATTATATTTCATAGAAAGACAACTTGTTTCGGTTATACGCACACCATCATCAGGTTATTGTTTTATAATATGTAAAGAAGTTTAAAAAAACCCACACGATGTGGGCTAGAAGGGTTAAAAAGACATATGGTACGTGAAAATTAAAATTAGATGAGAAAAATGTAAATATATAAAAAATTTAAGAGTGGTAACTCGTTAGGGCTGGCAAAACCCACCAACTTTCTACACGTGCCGTTAAGGGTGCAAACAGCACCGGAGGTTAAGATATCTTGAATGCCACCCAGAATGGGGGCGAATAAAAACTTTATAAATATTTGTTTTTTTAGTTTTTTATACACTTTGTATATTTATTAATTATTAAGATACAATTCTTATCAAAAAATGACTAAAGCAAATTTAAATAAAATTGATTAAAATAAAATAAGCTAACAGTAACGACTTCTTTTTTAATACAACCTGTATGTTTGTTTTCACGAAATTCAATGTATTGAAAATCATCCTGTATTTTTAGTGATGGTGCAATGAGGAAAAAGGATCCATATGAGTCAAGAAATATGTATACTATTTTTTTTTAAATCGGCCTGGGACCCAATCGCCATAACAAAAGAACATGGTCCTTTACTATTTACCAATCAATGGACAGTCTGCCACTATTTTTCTAGCCAGATACTCTCGTCTTCTTTCTACTATGTTCATCTCCCTCGTTAATTGGGTTTCATGGGGCACCAATTTATAATTGTATTTTATAGCTTGCGATTAAATTACGTCAATTTTGATATCCTCATGAAGGTTTTGGTTCGACACGTATCAAGTAGTACCCATCCTGAATTTCAAATTAGGGTTTTTAATATTTTTATCTTGTGGACGGTTCTTAAAATATACGTTCGCAAGAGAGAGAGGGGTATTGCTTAGTGTGACAAGATGACAAGAAGGGTTCTTAAATTTTTTTCTTAACTTGGCAGTTCTTAAGATATAAAGACATTTTCAAATACATAAAAGCCTGTAAATAAAGATATGGATAGTCAAAAAATAAAGTATGCTATTTTTAATCACCAGAAATTGTGGGGGGTGAGCAATCTTTGTGACGTAATATTGTGATGATGGGGAATAGAGGGGTCCAAGAAAGTAAAATTCTGAGTGACATATTTTATAGGGGTGGCTTAATAAAAACCCATAAAACCTCATACCTATTAACGTAGCGTATCAACAACGTTTCGTCTTTGAAGGACCACCCTCAACTATTTTTTTAATATACACCTGTACCTTGTATTTCATCTATGATATTATCCCCATTTAATCAACTTTTACGTAATTAATTAAATTTGCGGCACCCTGTATATGGCGTGGAGGACTCTTAAGGAGTAAAAGAAAAAATTATTTAGCTTGAAATTTTTCTAGAACAAAATAACTACTTTGGATCGTTTCATAAATAATGTAGTAAACAAATTAATTAGAAATTCAATGTTGCTTGTTGTTTAGTAGAGAATGTTTGAAATTTATTTTATACAGATCATTTCTATGAATAGAGCTTTCAGTAAAAACGAAACAGGAAAAGTCATACGCAGTAAACAGAAAAAAGCATTTTTAAACGATTTAATTAAAAACTTCCCTTTTAACATTCAAATTTTTAAGAGTGTACTTATACAAATTAATACTTAGTGCGTTATCCATAAGACGTAAATATTTATGGCATCTTATTCTTAATTATCTTGTTTATTTTGATTCTCAATGTTAATGAAAAGATATTGATATGGGTTTCAAGAATCGTTTGATACAAAGTAGTTAATTAAAATGGAAATTTATATATCTCAGCTGAAAAGATCAGTTTGTAAAATAAAAAGATTAAATAAATAATCCTATATTCCGATTTAAGATTATATTTTTTTTTATTAATAGACAAGTTATCTTTATTACCCACATAAAACTATTTATATCTAAATTAACCCTGATATAAAGGAGTCTCGAGTCAAAAGGGTGATTAGTTTAATTGATTTTTATTTTATTTTTTTAATGGATTTAAACAGAAGCTTTTGCAGACAGAAAATATGTTAAAATCTAAGCTGTGTTGTCTCGTCATCAAAATTCCTTACACAAAAAAGGGATAACATTTATAATGGAACTTTTAATATTTTTAATTTAAAAATACATTTTTTTCAAATACATAAAAGGCAGAAATATGAAGTAAATTAAGAAATTCAAATAGTTAGTTTCTGTTTTTATGACTATCGCGATAATTCTTATATCGCAGTAGCTGTAAAATTTTGGAAAATAGCTTAGCGAAATTAAAATATTTCAATAGAAGAAAAAGTATTTAACAAATTTGTGCCAATTAGATTTACATATTTAATATAAAAGATAAAAAGACACAACTTGCTTCTACATTTTTTTCTAATTCATTTTTTCTTTTCGGTTTTTTTTTTAAATTTTAACGTAGGTACATAAAATGATTTATTATTTATATTTTGAAAATTAAAGATTATTATTTATAACCCCGTATATCACTTGAAACGTGATGTAAACCGATTCAAATATTTTTTCATGCACTTCCTAGTAAATATTTGCGTAACGTTAACCAGATACCTACTTGGTAAAGTCTTTTTTTTAAGATATTTCTTGATATTAAACATCGCTTATCCGTTTTCGATAGAGGTTAATAACTTTTTATACAGGGTCGTTTTATAAAAATAAGTAATATTATCAACAAAACGTCTTTAAGTGATATTGTACCACTGAAAAACAAATATGTAATAAAATAAAGGCATCATACTCAAAGTATTATTATTTAATTTCCTGGAAGTCCGACAGAAGATTTAAAATTTTAAAACATGACTAACTGAATATATAAATAAGTTAAATTCACCCTGTATCTTTTACCTTTTAGAAGTTATTAATACAATCTTATTAAAAAAGCAGGACCCTCTGTATACACACAAACAAGATAATTTAGCCAAGGGGAAAGGGACCTAGTGAATGTTTTATTTATTTTGGGTTAAAAATAGCTTGCGATGTACATACTCAGGTGAAATTGAAATTCTTTCTCCTAAAATATATACTACGTACCATTCTTTTTACTTATAAAAAGATAATGAGTATTTCAAAAGACTATTAAACATTCATTGAAAATGTTCAAAACAGTTATTAGATAAGTTATCAAATAAATTAAAGCGGAGCTTGAAGCACGGTTGTTAGATAAGGAATCAAAATAATGTTTTCATGGTGAACGTAAAATTGTGAAGAAAAAAAAGTTGAGCAGGAAATACACCGATTTTCACAACAATTTGCACTAATCATACGGAGCATATAAATATTACTTTCCAAGAAAAATAAATTCCCGCAACCAATATTTAACACCTTTTTTCTTAATTTTAAATTTCGGCTTTTTTGAAGTTGGTAAAATTATGACAAATTTGACGTTTCGAATTGATTTAAGAGTAAAATTATGACGTTTGGAATTATTTCGGTGTAAACCATTCGAACATAAACATTCATTTGACATTCCAGAACCAAGAAAGCGATGTTGCCATGTTTAAATAAATGAAAATTAGCTACAACATGAATAAAATCAAGCAGACAGGTTACAATATGTCGAAATTAAATTCGAAAATGATAAATATACAAAATTATTAATGAATGGTTATAGCTTGTATTAGTAAATATTATTAGTTTTGTTCGCGGGTGCAATTCCGAACCAGTTCAGGGACTATTCGCATGCGCAGTCTAACAAGCAGCGTTCGCGGTTAAAAATTCTTAATTTTTAATAATAGTTCGGTACTGAAAAGGTTATGAAAATTAAAAATAATAATAAGAAAAGACAATAACGCTTGTCGTCTGGTATTCGATAATTTGAAGTTTTCGTTGGTTCCGAAATCGTTGACGGTAAAATAAAATCCGGAAACGGTTCATAACTAAGCATTCGCTCTAGTCAATTATGAATTAATTCGGTTTCAGTTCAGAATCCGTACCAGGAACAAAGCTATTATTATTTATGAATTATTTATAACATAACCAATAGGATTGAGTGCGTTCGACAATTTGTCTAAAGACAGCATCTACAACTATATTTTACATTTGTCTAAAGTCAGCCAATTTATAACAACTTGTTGTGTTCATTCTTGTTTCACTAACTAGCTTAATGAACTTCTTTGTTTCTTCATTTTCTTTATAAATTACCATTTTCCTTTATTTTATTGAAAAATTAGCTCCTCTTCCCGACCAACTGGTACATATCAAGAGTATTATCGCGTTCTCATCAGCTTAATATCAATATCGCTGAATAATCGAAATCAGTCAATATATTTTGGTAGCGCACTATTTTTATATTTTGAAGAAAAAAAAAATGAACAACAAAAAAATTACTTGGTCTCCAATGAAAACAAAATAAAAATCTGATTTAAAGACATTTTACACAACTTGGCAACGTCGTGTAAATAATTGTGATTTATATAAACAAAACTAACCTTAAAAAAAAATTTTTTTGAAAATAATTTTTATGAAAATCAAACATTTACCAAAATTAGTAAACCTTAATTCGGAATAATTTTACGTTGCAGTGATTTTCCGGCAATATATTTAGAAGAAATTTATATATATTATCTGAAAAAAGAACCGGAGGAGGTTAGTTATATAACGTATCATTTACGTATTAAAATTTTAAATCATTTACATCTTGAAATTTTAAAATAAAATAAAAATGTATTATCACACTTTCCTTAGATCGAAATTACATGCACTGGTTGTTTGTATTTATCAAACAAATTTGAATTTATGATTGGAAAGTTATATGAGCAATAAAAACATAGGTGTGTGCTGCTACCAGTTTGTTTGTATAATATAAACACCAATAGAGTAATACATTTTTTAAAAGGGGCAAAATTCGTTAGTCCAGTTGACGTTTTCCTTGGCAAAAAAGCTTGGAACTCGTGTCGCTTGTCCACCAAACCCGGAGGGACAAGAATAAGGTGGGGTGAGTAACCTACAAGGTCGCCAACTGATTCCAAAGGCCATCCGAACATCAGAGGATAAAGAATCACGCATGAAATTTAATTAAATTCTCGCGTGCATAACAATTTTTTTAATTAATCACCTGTAGATATTGATAATGGAAAATGCTCAAAAAAGATTGAAATGAAATAAATAAACGCTTATATATTTATATTTTAAAATACGTTTCTATGTAGCAGATTATTGCAATAAAAATTGCCAATTAGATTTATTTCTGAAGGTACCTAATAATTGTTAAATAGGTCATTTATTTATTAGCATTGTAAAAGCTAGGAATATTTTCCTACTTCAAACAAGTTATTTTTAAATGTCCCAAAACATAAAAATAAAAACACCTGGGACTATAAACTGAAATTCCCAGTGAATTGTTTTGCATTGTTGCGATACGTCAGACAAGTCCCGCCTACTATATCACTTTACATTTCCTTTTGAGGTTATAAGTGTATTTTTTTTGTATTTATTAAAAAAATATATGATGACCTCGACCAACTTTTGGCAAGAAAATAAAATGATGTTATAGGAAAACCTACCTAGGTCTTCCACCAACTTCAACATTACGCCACCAATATGAACATCGCCTTTTACGCGAATCAACCTTTCCGTCTGTAAATCTGTGACGAAAACTCGAAGGTCCCACGTACCATCGCCAACTATATGTCCGTTTGCAATCATTGTTGTTATCTTAATTGTTCACTTCACTATCACAAAAATTGTTTGCTATTTAAGGTTATGAATCACTAAATCACATATTGTTTTGTTGATCACAGAAACGCGGAGATTGGGCAGACCGAATCAGCAGCTATACCTGTCTTGTTCAATTTCAAATGTATAATAAATAATAATGAGGAGTCGGATAAGATCGGGACTCTGTGTCGAATTAGAATTTCACGCGCGCTTGCGTATTCAATTACCAGATGTTGCCAAACTGTAAAAAAATCTTGCTTTTAATGTTTTCAAACATATTTTCAACAATAAATACTAAATAAAAATACAATGGTAAGGAAATACTGATGATAATAATAATAAAACTATCAAAAAGTAGCAAAAATAAATTGAAATTCACTATTTGTGTATTTTTCGTCCTATGGGCAACGCTGTTCTAACAAACTTCAGACCGATTAGTAATTTTGTGTTAAAATATATAGTGTGGCTATTCTATTTGGATGTGTCTACTGAGCCAGTCCCAAGTTTAAAAAGTAGTGAATAATAAGGATAAGAAATATTGGATGGACTATTAAAGACACCGATATTTCAAAATCGAAAAAAAACTAAATATGTAATTTTATTTAATTTAATGTGAGTATTAAGGAAGGTATTTTGCAGCTACAAATAAAAAAATGACATTGATTAAATATTCAAAACTACACATTTATAAATAATAATCAGACAAGAAATTCAACACAAAATCATATATCAGACCTATAATAGAAAAATGTTCAAAGTAATAGTTCAAAATACATTCAAAATTGCCAGGTCAAAATATACACTGATTAATAATTTTAAATCTTAACGCCTTCGATTTTTAAATCTCGTGGCAATGCGACGCAGTACCAATAACTCTTCCGAGCCCCCTTTTGCAGCTTTAGTTTGAATTTGAATGTATCTACTACTGGGCCACATTTTAAATTTAATGGTAAAACATAAATAATTGATATGTCGATTGAATTAGTTAATAAATATCTAAAAAAATGTCTTAACTATAACCGCATATATTCTTATTCTTTTATTCCACACTCGCACTTATATAATTTATTTTTTTTAATAAATCTCGTATATCATTAGTTAGATTATTTGACGTAGCTTTTACAAAATCATGCCCCATTTTTCAGAACACTCACCTAAATACAAAATCGATGTAACAAGACGTAAACAAATCGGTACTTGGTTTCACAGCCAGTCCTGTTTTCAAAATTGCGCTGGTAGGAAGGTGTACCAACTTTTGATAAAAATATAAAGAACCAATTAAATCAATTAACTGGTACTACGTCATTGTTCTTTTTAAATCCGTTATTTCTTAAACAAAAAGGAAATTTGTGGAAAATTATTTAAGGTGTTATTAGTTATTTAATAAGTAATATTATCATATATATCTTAAATTGATTTACGTCAAAGTAGCCCATTTATTAATCATATGAGTTTGTGTTTAATTACATAGAATAGCATTTCCAGATGTTTTAAAACTGATTAATAAAGTTTGCAATTGATTATTAGAATATTTAAATTTCATTATAATTTAATTCTGTCAACATTACACTAAACACCTTAATAATAACGGTTGCGAACATTTACCTTTTCCGGATTTTTATCTAGATCTAGACGAGCTATATTAAATAGTAATTAAGCAGCTCACGCTTCACAGTCATATTCACAACGTGCCAACAACTGATACAAACTACATGCAAAACGTCCGACTCGGCTATTCAGCTTAGTTTTTGAGTTATAGTGCTGACTAACTTGCTTGCTTAACGGAAAATGATACAAAATTATCTGCGCAAATTTTGAAACTAAAAAACTAAATGTAAAAGTGTGGTTTTTTACCAAAAAACTAAAGCTATATATTGAAAATTAAATTAACAATTTTCATATTTTTCTTGTTGTTTGAAGTATAAAATTAAACAGAATTTCCTTTTAATAGTAGTTTATATGAATTATGTTTAATTAAATCGTTTTTAAAACATGACCAATTAAAAATGTTTTCTTAAACATAATCTCAATAAAATGTATTTAAAAAGTAAAAACAACTGGTAAAACGAATTCATAAGTTTATTTTCAGTTTCTTCAGTTGGTAATCCTAATTCACTAAAATAAATCAGTGCTTTTCTCACAAAATCAGACCTAATATTATACAACGGATGAGTCGCCATCTACAAAAAAAAAATGTAAGCATAATAAAAGGTAAATCAATAAAAGTATGTACCACTTCGTTACGTTTAGGTCCCAATACGCAAGAATTATCAAGAAAACGTTGGGCTATCGAAAGGCCACTTAATGTGTAACATGTATGATAAAGATCCCTATTTTGTCCTGGTTTATCGATTAGGCCACCATTCATATTCTGACAACAACCTAAAAGATACTCCTGTAGAGCTGTACTATTAAAAAGATGGCTTTTAGGCGTATTTCCAACTAAAAATAAATAAAAGTTATATAAATTAAAAACAAATATAAAATAAAAAAATACCGGAATGCAGAATTGAGTATATCAGTGGAAAGGCACCTCCTTGCCAAAATGAGTAGCAACCATCAACCATTTTGTTTGTCCTTCCTTGAAAACCACCTTCCAATTTCATTTGTTTATTTACTAGCCATCTCTACAAAAAAAATATTATTATATAATTTTTTTTTAAATATAGATTAATTACCAATAACGCCTTTTCATCTACTAAATGGCCTTTATTTAGTATTACTAATGCCGCTAATCCACAAAATGCATACCCGCCATGTGCTTCCATTCCTGGACATCCTGAGAAACCACCCTCATATGTCTGACAACTGGAGATAAAAATAATTTTATTTAACAGCTGGAAAAAGTATAAAACTAACCTAACGATCCATTCAGGAGTGTTTTTAAATAATTCTGGACTTAATACACCTGTGAGACTAGCAACAGACAGTGCACAATATACCCCTCTAATATC
Source organism: Neocrepidodera transversa (assembly GCA_963243735.1). Taxonomy (NCBI): domain Eukaryota; kingdom Metazoa; phylum Arthropoda; class Insecta; order Coleoptera; family Chrysomelidae; genus Neocrepidodera; species Neocrepidodera transversa. The sequence goes on along the minus strand of OY725347.1, from coordinate 2,641,235 downwards.
TACTTCTCCCCCTTCATGCATTTCAAATGATCCATCAGGTTGTCTAACTCTCCATAAAAATTCTTCTATTTTTTTCCTACAACATTTATTTTATTATTTTCGCAATTTTTAAACTACATTTATTTACCTATTAATCACTTTGAAGGCCTCTTCCGTTCCTAAAACAACTAAAGCATTTACAGCTGCATACGTAGTGGCTAGATGTGGGGATTGACCAGGTCCACCTCCAAAACCACCATCAGGACTCTGGCATCTATAAGAAAAAAGTTTACAGAAACTGTTTGTCTTTTTAAATATTAATGGTTTCATAAAACTGAAACAATTTTGTCTAATAATATATTATAAGTATTTATACAGAATGTTATTAAAATATATGTTGAAATCTAGCTTACCAAAGATTATCAAGAGTATTTTTTTACATGCATTTTACTAACATTAAGGTAATTGGTTATAGTGTTTGTGATTGCTGGAGAAAATCGTCGCCACAGTATATTTTTTTTCTTTTAAATATTTGGAAACTACTACTACTAAAAGAATCTTACTTTGATAAAAATCTTATCATTGCCCTTTTTCTTGAATTATCTAACTGAATGCCTATAAGGGACAGTGAATGAGTTATCCAGTAACACAGCCATGGTCGACTAGCATCTAAAGCCTGAAATTTATAAGATATACTTATAACTAATGTTTAACCTTATATATATTTTTCACTTATAATAATAAATACACTTAAATTTTCAGTTTTCTAACTACCATTTTCTATCGAATTTATCGACATGAAAACTTCATAGGATAATTTAGAACAAATGCAGAGTTCTATCTGCCGCAAACATTCGTTATTTTCATTTCATATGGTTGTAAAATTAACGTCTAACTCTTCGGAAGTCACTTTTAAAATCATTTTTAACGTGCGCAGAAGGTCGGTTTCTGTGCTCGATCTCAATTAAATTTAAATTTAGTTATAATCGTTGTATGTATTTGCAAGTGTTACAAAGCCGAGAAAAGTGTTTTTATAATAAAAAAGAAATTAAAAAAATACGAGTTCATAAACAACTTTCGGACGAAATAAAATGAAAAAAAATTAGTTTTAACAAGGTTTTATCTTCATTTATGAAAAATTCGAGTTATAGATATTTGTAATGATACAAAAAGTTTAAAATGTCTTAAAATGATAAATGTGCAGATAATTTTGTAATTCTAAGTGGATATTTAAAAATAAAACCAACCTGATAAACATAGGGAAGATTAAAGGTACTATCGTATAAATACCGCCTGTGTTTATCTTTATAAAGTTCCGGTAATTCTTGATTTCCACTTAACCTATTATATAAATCATCATATTTTTTTAAAACAATTTTTTCTACATTTATCTAAAAAATAAAATAAATACAAATTTGTTCGTTTTTAAGGTTATGTTATATGTTAACCTGTTCATTTGAAGTTTTCGTTGGCCAGTTTTCTGTATTGAACACATTTTTCTTTATTTCCGATAAAGGACGCAAGTTTAATTCCATAATTTTGATTATACGTTATTTAATTTTGTAAATTTTTATTATTTTATTCTTCACAATCTCGATTAATCAAAAATCAAAATTAAACATGAAAATGACAAAGGACATTGATGATTGATGACAATGACAAATGACAATTGAGAAATTCGCATGATCCAGAGAGATGATAAGAGTAGATGTAGCATCACAGAGAGGTAGTACCAACCCATATTATGACTCACAACAAATTTCTAAAAGTCTATTGTCAAATTTAATGAATTGTTTTTTGATAAATTTGTTTTATGTTTAAAAATGTGGATTATTTAAATTATATTTTTTTAATTAACCACGTTTTTCTTATAAATAAGAAAATTAGCAACCGTTTTTGTTCTGCCGAATGCATTAAAGATTATTATCAATATTACAATGATTTTAAAATTGCAATCATCTGATTGGTGTATAGTACAAACAGACATTTATTAGCCAATAAAAATTGATTAAATACAATAGAAATTCGAGTAAGCAGTAAGTTAATATAATGGATTTAAAAATGAACCATAACAAAACAATCAAAAATTAAAATACGGGTTTTCAATTTTGAAATATTAGTACGCCTCTGAACTAGTCTGAACAAACGACGCAAATGTTTTGTTATGAGTTTCAATCAAAACACAAAGTGATTTTCGAGTGGACATGTTGTGAACACCAGCTTAACATTGAATACCCAAAAATCTGGCTCTTAGAATATATTATATAGTAAGTAGAAATGAGCATTTACTATCAAATACTTTTAGTAATGTGCGAACAGTCGGCCATTACTAAGACTAAAAGTTAGAACGTTAAATATATCTATATCTGTGATGGTGATATTTATTCGTGCTCCGCCATAGGTTCATACGCCATTTGCAAGACCCATCGTGTTCCAACGAGCAAAAGTGATATGCTTCTTCCTATTTGCGATATATATTCTATGAACTCGATATACGCATTCTAGTTGGTTAGGTTATTTTATCTCTATGGAATGATCCTTTTCATTTGTTGATTACAGCAATGGTCCAGTAAAATTCGTTATTTTTACTACTTAATAACCCAGATAAAATAAAAGATTTTGTGTTTAATAATATATTAATTTATTTATATATTAATTTACATATATTTGCCATTTGAAGAAGTAATGGTTTTTTTCATAGGACTTTCATCAAAACTCACTTTTTTGTACTTGGAATAAAGTAAATCTCTCAATTCGATAGTGTGATTATAATCTCTGGTCTCGCAGACTACTTTTACCTAAAATATTTATATAAAAAAAAATATAAAAAAAGTTTTTTTTAAACAATACCTCGACGCTAAAAACATCCGATGTTACCCAAGCTCTTTCATGAATGATATCCTTAATCGACACTCCAATTGAGCCCATAATTTTACATAATTCTGATATCCCTCCTGGTCTGTCACTAACTGTGATTTTACATTTAACTAATCGACCATCTGCAGCTAAACCTCTTTCTAAACATCGTCCTAAGATTGTAGTATCGATATTACCACCGCTCAGAATAAGTACAACCCTAAAAAAAATTAAAATAACTAAAATATTAAACTTTTTTATTTGTATCAACCTCTTTCCTTTGAATTCATCTAAATGACCTGCTAATATGGCCGCCAAGCCACACGCACCAGCTCCTTCAACTACACATTTTTCGTTTTCGATAAATCTTAATATTGCAACAGCTATCCATTCTTCTTTCACTACAACCTACGTTACATTAATATAATCCATGCTGAATAAGTAGATAGTCTATGTTGATCCTGACTCAGGTATAGGGAATTCAACGTGTTAGAGAGAGAACGTATCTATTTCCGTTACTATTGGTCCAAATTGAACGCGGAAAACGGCGTCATCTTTGGTCTTTAGGTATTTCAGCTCCATCTGGTCTATCCATCAGCTCTATCAGGTATGTCCGAAATCGGATAGAGCTGAAGTAGCTGAAGACCAGAGCCGTTTTCCGCATTAAATTTGGACCAATAGTAACGGGGATAGATACGTTATCTCTCTAACATATTCAATTTCCTTTACCTGGGTCAGAATCTACTTGAATAAAAATATATTTTTTTACCATTTTATCAATTAAATTTTTCGAAGTTCTCCATGCATTATAACCAATTTGAGGCACAGCAAGACCATCTGCCAATGTACCTTCTATTTCTGTATGAACCGGTTCTGATTTTTCCATTGCTTTAGAGTAACTTGCACATCTTTCTGATTCTACGCCCTATAAAATAATGTGAACTATAAGTCGAAGTCCTCTAATTTTTAAACCTACTATTATTTTGATATTCGGATTTAATGACTTCACAGCTACAGCTACTCCAGCTAAAAGGCCTCCACCACCAGTGGGAACTACAACTGCATCTATGTCCTCCACTTGTTCCATTAATTCCAAGCCTATTGTACCTTGTCCAGCTATCGCCCGTGGATTATCATATCTAAAAAAAATTTATTTTGTGTAAAATACTACAGTACAACTATCATATAGTACCCATTAATGAAAAATAATCCTCTCTCTTTGGCTAATTGACAAGCCTTCTTTTTAGCCTCAGTCATATTTCTCCCTTCCATAATTACATTAGCATTATATTCTCTACATCTTTGTATCTTCATTATTGGTGCAATAATTGGCATGACGACGGTGACGGGGATTCCCAAGAGATATCCATGGTAACTGAGAGCTTGCGAATGGTTGCCTAGAGATGCGGCTATTACACCTGTTTGTCGTTGCTCTTCTGTCAGTTGTAATAGACAGTATCTAGCACCGCGTTCTTTGAAACTGAAATATTGAGTTATATGATTTATAAAATTGGACTCATAATTCTAAAATTGTGCTCATAAATTCCCAAATTGAAGTTACAAATTTTACAGTTGGACTTTTAAATCCTAAAAGTGCACTTATAAGTTCTAAAATTAAACTTGTAAAGTTTTAAATTAAACTTACAAATTGTAAAATTATTAGAGTTACGAATTCTAAAATTAAAATTATAAATTCTCAAATTGAACTTATACTTTTGTTGAATTTATAAATTTTAAAATTGGACTCATACATTCCCAAATTGAAGTTACAAATTTTACAATTGGACTTTTAAATCCTAAAAGTGCACTTATAAGTTCTGAAATTAAACTTGCAAAGTTTCAAATTAAACTTACAAATTGTAAAATTATTAGAGTTACGAATTCTAAAATTAAAATTATAAATTCTCAAATTGAACTTATACTTTTGTTTAATTTATAAATTGTAAAATTCGACTCATAAATTCCCAAATTTAAGTTACAAATTTTACAATTGGATTTTTGAATTCTAAAAGTGGACTTATAAGTTCTAAAATTAAACTTTCAAATTTTAAAATTGGAGTTACGAATTCTAAAATTAAATTTATATAAATTCTTAAATTGGACTTATAATTCTAAAATTGTGCTCATATATTCCCAAATTGAAGTTACAAATTTTACAATTAGACTTTGAATTCTAAAAGTGGACTTATAAGCTCTAAAATTAAACTTGTCTCCAAAAAAATTAAGATGGCTTCCTATAGCAAAAACAAATGAATGTTTCAAAACTTTAAGCGCATGAAAATGTGAAAAAATTACTAAATCCCAAATTTGCGGACAATTTATCTTTAGTAGTTTTTGAATTCCAGACTTTTGAAACACATAGGACTGTTTCTAGACTTTTGAAACACGCTGAATATAGGTACTTTACGCAGAGATACAAAAATGCGCAGACGCCAAAATCTTGGACGTCGAGGCGAAGAGCGTCGCGACGTCGAATATTGAAATTTCTGCTGATAGTGTTGGTAGTTTAATTTGTGAAAATAAACTGGATTTTGAAGTAGTAAAATAGAACTGTTTGCCGATATTATGGGCGTCGGCGTCTTGACGCTGAATACTGAATTATTCGGTGATGGTACTATGAAATTTGACTGGTCTTTTGTGGAACTTTGAACCATTTTTTTATGAGTTAGAAAAAACATTTTTGGTAATTACGTTGTGTAGAACCAGTGGCGTATGCTCTGGGGGTGGGCAGCTTTTTTTAGGCTATTAAATTTAAAAATAATATTGCTAATATTTTTCAATTCAAATATGAAATTGCATTTTTTAAACATTTTTGTTCTTTAAGCAAAATTTTTGCCCAAGGAAGAAAATAATAAATATATAGGCCCCCCACTTTTTGTAGTTATGATACGCCACCGTTAGAGTAATTATTTAGAGCCATAAATATTTATGAGCGGAAAAAATTATTGTCAATATTTTCACACGTTCTATAATTTGTCATTTAAATGGGGAAATTAATGATATTGAAGTGGTATTCGTGTTAGTTATGTTTTTGTATAAACACAGACAGATGAAGTGCCTGAGAAAATGAAATTGGGATAAGACGAAACAAAAATAATGCGTTTTGCCTACTCTCTATAAAATCGCTAGAAAATTTAATGAAATGATATACCAGGGGTTGGCTGGTTATAGTACAATTTGCTAAACTCACCTGCCAGTTTGTTGCAGTAAATCTTTTTTTAAATATATATCCATCCCCGTTAATTTTGACATATGAGAACGCTAAAATTGTACATAGATGTTAAATAATATAGAAGTAAGAGGTAGGCAACAAATAATGTATTTTATAAAAAAATTAAAGTGTATTCTTACTATACATGGTGTATAAACTATTCCACTCCTAATTTTGTATGCAGCTGAAGTTATTTCTTCAAAAGTAATTTGTACAGGCTTTTTAGGGTTACAATGTGGATCTTCAATATCTTCATCTACCTCTATTTCCTATAAAAAAATATATAAGTAAATAATAAATATAATGAAGAAAGAAAAACTCAATGTCTATAGTACCATATATTTTTTGGTTGGAAGGGGAACTGGCAACTTGTTTTGGCATATCAACACCATCATCAGGCCAGTATTTATGGTACTAGACATTGAGTTTTTTATTAGTGAACCACATTTGAGATTATAGATAACCTTATATGAACTTGATAAATATTTACCTGATATATCTTCAGAAATTCAGCAACATTTTCGATTAATAATGATTTGTACACATTCATTTTTTAAGAGGATTTGAATTGAAATGAAGATTTTTATTTTGAATTTGAAATAATGGTAGAAATGATTTAAATAAATACTAACCTTATCTATTACCATTTTAAAGATTCCCATGCAACAAACAACTGTTAATGTTTACCAAGTTATTTTAACACTAGGCACGATAAATTTGAGGAAAATACTCACATTGTCTGAACCTTCGGATTGGTCTGCGAATTTTGTGTACTGTTCCATAGCAGAAAAAAAATTGTTCACTTATATATAATTATAATTAATCAATGGGATTATTTACGACGTTACTGATATACTGTGAAAAAAGTTCTTCTTGAACTATAAGATTAAAGGTTATCAGCTTTATTTATACAAGATTTTTATTTTGGGATAATAGTATTTACTTAATTAATAAATTAAGTCGATTCTTAATAATAATTTGCAAAATAGTTTATACCAAAGTCTAAGGTTTGAAATTTTCAAATTTACTAATATTCTTCCACTTAGAATAAAAATGCGCAATAATTAAAAATAACATTCAGTTTTACGCGCTTTCAAATATTTTTATACTAAATCCATAAATAATATTTTTTTATACAATTACTATAAAAAATCTCTAATATGCGGTAAAAGTTCAAGTACCTTTATCAATAAAATTAATGTTTTTTGAATTCATAGATAAGAAGAATTATTTCATTTTGGGTTAAAATACTTATAGGGATTAACCGGGCAGTAGAAGCATTAAAAATCTATTACAAACTCATATATATTTAATAAACAAGGATAATATAGAAATATAATATTTCTGGTTTTAATTTTAATTATAGGTATCTAATTTGATACTTCACCTTGAAAATTACCTTTTGAAAATATTATTATTACTACAGGGTGATTCTAAATTGCACAGAAAAAACTTCTTGTTCTTGACCATATTTTCTTTCCTGTATGAGATACATATAGTTTTTTAATTTTTTTTATTTTGAATCAACTGTCGACTGTGTAAAATTTAAGTTGGATAAACTAATTAAAAAATACAACTACCAGTGGCGTAGTTACGTTTGTGTACCTATTTTTATTAGTAATTTTTATTCTTCTACCAAAGTGCCAAAGAGTTTGCAATCAGTTTAACAAATCTTTAATTAGCGTAAATAAAATATTAAATTAGTGATATAAAAAAGATTAAAGGAGTTTGAGATTTTAGCGAAAAAATATTAAAGATCCCAGGAATATTATAAATTAGAAATATAATGATTTCTAGGCAATGCTATTTAATTTATTTATTTCTATTATCAACAAATATCTAGGTATCAATCTACTGAATCTACTTTACGCACTAGTGCGTAAAGTACTTATTTTTACGCACAAATAACAATAACAAGATGCTAGCACTTAATTAATAATAAATTAAACTAAATTTGAAGCTGAATGTTATATAAAAATCATTTTTAATAATAAAATTATAGCTTAAAATACTTTTACATTTTTTAATAACCGCGAACTTCAAAAATGTAAAATTTGATTACGTCAAAATAAAAATCATGATATCTCCACTATCTTCTTTATTTAAAAAATGCCTTTGTGATGGATGTCAAAATTTACGTCAAAAGAACCATCGACATCTTAGAATATATAGTAAGGAAGGATCATTTACCATGGTAATGTGCGAACAGTCAGTAATTAAATTACTAATGTATAACTAACAGCGTTATTCAGACAACGCTAACAGTTAGGACTATGGAGCGTATAGAAGGAGGGCAATCTCTAATGGACAACACGTTTAAAATATGGTCAACATTTTATGGCGAGGTAAATTTATTCGGACAAAATATTAACTGGCAGCGGTCAGTTAAATATTTGGGGGTCACCTTGGACGCGGGTCTAACGTTTACCGAGCATGTGAAGACAATAATTAGTAAAACCAAACAAGCGCGAGCACGCTTATCCCCCCTTATAGGGAGGAGAAGCAAATTAGATATTAAAACAAAACTTAGACTGATAAACTCAATTATAATTCCGTTAATTACCTACGCCTCACTCGCGTGGGGACAAACGTGCAGAACGAACAGAGAAAAACTCCAAAGTCAGCAAAATATCTGTTTACGGGTGGCCACAAACCTACCTTGGTATGTGGCAAACCGTTGGATATTCGAGAGTTTAAAATCCACTAGGGTTTTAGACACTCTGAATAACCGGGCAGAACGGATATTCGGCGACCTGCGGACACACCCAAATTTAGAGCTCAGGGAGCTCCTCGACTACGACGACGATAACCACGGAAAACACGCGAGGCCGAAAAGGCAATTAACGAGACGATAAGTTTGGTTTTACTAAAATTGACGATAAATAAAATTCTTGCCGCAATGCGGCCAAAGGGTCCTGAAATAAACAAAATGTCTGTAGGCAACAGTCTAGAGACAACAAAAGGAGAAATCCAACAAAAAAAAATAAAAATAAAAACAAAAGGAGCGTGCTCCACAAAAAAAAAACAAAAACAAAAAAAAAACGGAGTCCGCTCCACCAAAAAAATTATTTATTTCAGCATCCAACACAAAAGCAAGTAAAGTTCGTTGTTTGAATTTATGCAAATTATTTTTCTAATAATGTGTTTTAAGTTTTAGGCGTACTTTACAGAGAAGACACTACATGACAGACTGACGAGCACACACAAAGAGACAGGACAAACGGACAGACATACTGGGATTAAGGCTTCGGTCGTCCCTAAAAAGAAGCAGATGACTAGCTAGGCATCCACCATTGCCCAATGGGGTGGAATACGGCGAAAATACGAGGCCACGCGATGATAATGACGACCAGGGGACTTCGGCCCTTAAAAGCGACCTCACAATATGCTCACAATAGCGGGCATGTCGGGAGGAGAACCTGGGGGTGGCATGGCAGGGGACTTGGGGATCAAGTGCTGATTAGGTACAATATCCCCTTGGCTCGGGGTCATTTAGCGTGTGTGTGTGTGTGTCAACATTTTATATGCAACTAATGGTACATACAATAACCGAGGTGGCGCTGACGCTCGTATGTTGAAAAACTGTTTGTAGATTGATTAGATCCATAATCTCAAATAACGTTTTTTATTTAATGAGCCACCCAATTTTTATAAAATACAAATATATTTTAAAAGTTTACGTAATGAATTATTTGAAAAAAAGTCAAAAGAAATGTCAAAACTCGCTTAAACTGTCATCAACAGTCGATCAACAGCGCTACCAACTGGCTTCCAAAATAGGGCCACTTTTTATAACGTTGAGATGTGCCTCCTTCTATACCCTCCATAGTTAGGACGTTAAATATATCTATATCGGTTGGTTTACATTTGTGTTGTGCATACTCATAGAGGATAAGGTTAGAGAGAGAATGAAAGAGACATATTTATGGGTATTCAATGTAAATCCGATGTTCACAACATCTCGACTCGAAAATCACCTTTTGTTTTGATAAGGACTCATAACAATGCATTAGCGTCGTTGGTTCAGGGCTTAGTAATATTTCGAAATTGAAATATAAAAACCATATTTTAATTTTTGTCAATCATTTTTTTTTTACTTAATTATAAAACTTTCAGTGACAATGAATTTTTATAATAGTTCGTTGATAAATTGAGAATATATTATTCACACTAAATATGTCAACAAAAATTTTAATGGTTCGTTATGAGTCCTAATGTAAACATTTATAGTTTATGTTGAATACAACTTCTCTCTCTGATGCTACATCTACCCATTTCTTTGGTCCATATATATTCATTAATGACTTTTCCTCGAGACCAACTACTCAAACCAGGTTTAGCAAAATAATGACGTCATCGGAGTGGTTAACTTTTCGAACTTTGACAAGCTAGCCCGCATGACATGATATTTTACGATTTTACTCATGAGGACTAATAGATGGACCAGTGCCTCTTTTTATCCTGTTAAGGATATATCCAATAAGGAATAAACAATATTGTTTGAATCTAATGCATTTTTTATGAATTGTCTCCTTACCCTCTCTTAATGAATGTACTGTTTCTTCACTATTAATAATCCTAAATAACGTTTCATTTACATAAACTTCGTATTTATACAATCTTTAATATTTTATAAATATCATTAAAACCTAATAAAACCAGTAAAACACAGCAATAATGACAACTGACAACATAACTACTCTGAAAACTACCTCAGCGAGATGGTTTGAAAAGTTGGTTAACTATGACGTCATAGTTTGGAATACGCATGGAGGAAATTTGAGTGGTTAACTTTTACGTAACCTGGTTTGAGTGGTCAGCCTCGACGAAAAATCATTATTGTATCATATGAATCACTACCACGAACCAGAGCCAATAAATAAAACACACACACACACGAACAAAGCTACTATATGTCAAATTTGTCCAATTTAAATTTTAAATGCTAGATTTTAGACAAAAATGCTAGAACGCAATTTATTGTACACACTTGTACTTCGAAAATTGGGGATTTTTGAATATTGATTTCTGACCTAAATATTCTTAATTTTATGAGAGGAGTCTACATTACCATGAACTCTGTATTACCCTGTAGAAACATATTTCTGGAACTACAGTTGTAATATTGGTTGCCTAACGTGTCAGCATTGAAACTAAAATAACTTGATTAATAAATATTGCAGTAATAAACATTTTATTTATATTATAAACCCAACTTATGTTATTATATATTTGTTATTTTTTATTATTATTAATAATTAATCATTGTTAATATTTTAGTGAATTTTGATTGGTTGAATTTTGCGCAGTCAGTCGTTCCCCTCTCTACTCAACAACAAATGATACACTTCATAAAAACAGCTGACTAGTTTTGAGAGAACCTGCTATCTGTCAAGTTGTGTAAATACAAAGTTAGCTTTGTGCAAAGTGCATACAAAAAAAAACTAAAATTTCCATAATGTTTTGTAAAATAATAACAAACTCTTGTCGAAGTGTTGTTATATAGCATCAGAGGTGTTCGTGCAGAGATCCAGGCGACAATTAGAAGGTAAATATTCAATTAGTTAAACAAAGATAAATTGGGTGCCATTTTGTCTACAAAATGTGATATAAATAAGGAAATAGTTGATGACAAGTAAATAACTGTTTGTTCTATTAACCAATTTTAGTTTATTTAGTAATAAATAATGTTCCTTTTCAAATAAAATTGTCTATTATTGCATATATTTGGAAAGTTTTAAGGCAATTTTGTATACAATTAAAAAGCGATTTAAAAGAAATAAAAGTTGCGGATTGATTATCTGATAGATAGATTGTAAAATACTTGTTAATGTTAGCTATTAATTTCGTCATCTTTTGGGTTGGAGACTGAATGTGAGACGTAGATATTGTACATGTGTGTTGTAATTAATTAATAATGCAAGATTGTTATCCAAGGACGTATTTAGGTAAGGACACGTTATGTTTATGTGGATTATACATATGGTATGAATTGGGAATTTGAAACCTTCGGTTTTCAACAATGTTGAAGGATATAGTTTTTTTATCGCTCTACGTACGTTTCGCTAACTATGTTAGCATCATTAGGAGTTGAAGATAAACTACTGATGATGCTAACATATTTAGCGAAACGTACGTAGAGCGATAAAAAAGTATAGTTGTGGTTAATGGTGATGATATTCTTCAACACATATGGTATGATTCAAACAAGACAAAGAAACTGCCTATTTATTTTCCCAAATTTATATCTATTTTAAAAATGGAGAATTTCTAAGACTCATTATCTTACATTTAGAAAAATACCTGTATAAACTAGAAATTATTTTATAGTTACATTTTTTTTTGAAACATAGTCTGTTTTTCATGATTAAATAGATTGCATTTCGTAATGTGGTCATTAGTCTGTGAAATAAATAAATACCACTATTTTCAAAAATAGCTGTGGCTGGTAACTATTTTGAAAGGATAGGTATGTCGTTCACCGACATGTCAGTCTATTTACGTTTGTAGTTCTGCGTGAAATATGTTCTTTGTCCTAATATAATCCACATACCTACCAATATGTGCATGGTTTAAATTATTTGTAGTTGCAAAAGATTTTTTTCCAAAAAAATACATTTTCTATAACAATTTTTTTAGTCTTGTCTTCACCAATTATTCCTAAATTTGCTCAGAAATTGGTCATAATAAATATAAAGTGACTTGATGTGCGATCCGTAAAAAACCCCCTGTTCCAAATTTTTCTAGGTTTGTATCAAATTGTTCAAGAAAATTATTCCTTAAATTACAAAGGCCGAAAACTCAAAAAAACCATTTTTAGAGTTAGTCCCCCATTTTTTTTAGATTGTTCCAAATTTTCAACTAGTGGGTGTGACGTCATGGCGCTCTCTTTCTGACACGCTGAATTTCCTATACCTCTCACTCTAACACGTTGAATTCCCTATACCTAGGCCAGTAGTGGTCTAGACTATCTAATAATATGGTTTTCGAAAAAATCAAGAAAAAGACTTTTTTCCCAAGTGAAATAATTTATTTTGCTGAAATAAACATCAACAATTTTTTTTAAAATTTTTGAATTTTTGATTTTGCTCCGAAAGAAAAAGTATTTTTTAAATCATATCTATATTTTTAAAAATGTTGTTTGAAATCAATTTACAAGTATTTAATAAAAAAATATACGACTCAATTAGATTTGTTAAAAAAAAATAGTAAATTTATTTCAAATTCCCGGTCTAGATTTAGTTGTCTGCGGAGTGCTACCTCTAGCTGAGCCACAGGAACTTTTTGATATTATTACTTTATTACTAAAACTATTTAAAAAAATATTTCTTTAATAGTTTTGCAGCTCATATTTGAATTTAAATACTAAGGATAGCGATCAGGATTAAAAATATAAAGAGTACAAATATTTTGTTGACAGGGCAGGCTCAAGGGGTAAAAAGCCTAAGTATTTTTATAAAAACAAATTTATACTAAAAGGGTCCGAATATTACTAAATTAGCAAATATGTTTACATGGTCAAGGTAAAGGAGTCAAATATATTTAATAAGTAGGCTTAATGGGTAAAAGAGCCAAACATATTTACATGAAGGCGTTAACGAGACCAATTATTATTATTTCTAAGTAAGATAAATTTGGTATAAAAATAAATAAACTAGTTTACGTGGAAAATAAAAAAATTATCGATAAAATTTGAAGGACTTGATTATTTTTGGTCTGTTGTGATAATAATATTAGCTATCAAGATGTTTTATAATAATAAATTTAACAGCAATAACTTTATTTATGTACTCATTGTCAAGCTATAGATATTGATAATATTAAATTTTTTATGTTAAAATTTACCAATTCTATTGAATCAAAAAAGTCAAAGTAAAGAAACAATTAAGCCACTATAAAATTTACTTAAAACCTAATTTATAGTATATATTAAGACTTGCTCCTTTCAAAATCTGTTCAGATTTAAAAAATTAAATGTATTATCGTTAAAAAAAATCCGATTTTGTGACTAGACTATTTTGTTAAATTTTCACTAAGATAAATTTTTTAAAATTTTAACAATTTTGAGCTTGTTACTGAAATTATACATATATGGATTATTTTGTTTGTACTATTTTCAACCAATCAGAACATCCAATTTAGTAAAGTTATCCTGTATAATTTCCAAATATATATTATGGTAGGAGTGGGGTAAGTGTAATCAGAAAAAAGATAGTTACACTTTAAATTATAATATCAAAAGACCCAAGATTATACTTAAGTACGCCTACGTACACATAATACTCGTGTATTAATAAAGACTAATTTATTTATTTATTTTGTTACATTTGTATCACATTTTCATAGCATGTACTCATAATTTCTTTAGTATGTTGCCAAATAAATTTACAAAATGATGCATAAGTTGTAAATAAAATATAAATTGGTACATGGTTGGGAAAATCACTGTTGCCGAGTTCCACATTTTTTATACTGGAGTCGAGTTCCATAAAAGGGTACAAGGGTTTACCGCACTCTAAACTTTACTTATTTTTAAAAAAAATCAAATTTAATCATTTTTATCATTAAATGAAATACATCAAATTTCCATATTCAATAAAATTCAATTACCTACATACATAAAAATTAAAAGTGCCATCCATATAAATAATGTCACATTTTGATAATAAATGCAAGTTTGAAAAGCAAGAAAAAACAAATTATTTTTAAAGATTTACTTACGTGTGTTATAAAATTTTCATTTTTAACTGTTTGTTTTTAAATCGGTATTTTCCCATAAATCAAACACTTCTTTTTCAGACCGTGGAAGTTTTGGCATTGATTTTCTTCGTCCCCTGATTTTTTTAATATTTTTATTTTATAATTTTAGTCTACCATAACAAATTGCACCGGGTCCAGCCCTTCTAAAACCGATCCTGTAATTAATTGTTAAAATTTGAATATCGGGGCTATAGTGACTTTTGACGTGGCCCAATTGAAACACATTATATTTGGATATGTTGTCATATCGATAAAACTGGCAACTCTCGTTTTCTTATTTGTTATGATTGAAAGAAGTATGTCAAATTTTTCTATAAACGAACAAAGCTAGAATCTTTGCAATGCTGTAGAAAGTAAAACGTTAATTATTGGTCAAGAAGCAGCGCCACTTTCAAAATATATTAATTACTTTTTATTGATTTTTATTAATTAATGAATATTATAAGAACAATGAAAATCAACATAAGCAACTAGATTCTTTAAGCTATTTATTCATTAATATAAAACCAATAAAATCGTTCCTACTGGATAAGTCCATTGCTGCATGCTTGAAGTTGTATATAATTTACCCGTTTATTCACACAGAATTTTAACATTTTTTGAAAAATATTGTTTTAGAATTAGAAATTTTTAAAAACCAACACTGGTTTTTTTATTTTTACCAAGAATTTTTACAGCTTCCATAATATCAAATAAAAATATCAATAATAAATATCTAAAATGTAAATTCCTAAATGGGACAAGGCGCCGCGGGGGTCACTAATCCCAGATTAAGGATTTTACAGGTATGTTTGTGGAACTCGACTACAGTCACAACAATTAAGTAGGTATCAGTTTATTATTGCTAAAATTTTCTAGAAACCTTCATTTTCAATTCGTTTACGAAATTTCAGGTAGGATAATTGAAATGGGTACATATCGTTTAATCCGGTAATCCCCTCATAAAATAAAGGTTGTAATGAGTGTTTATACCTGTTGAATTATCGGTTCGTCCGAAGGGCTCGAAGTTACTAACCTTTAGGTCAAAATGTGTTTTTCAGAAAATAGGATTATTTTATTTAAAATTGTATTATTTTATTTTTCTACAACCACTATGCAAACACGCTTTTCTACACAAATTTTAATACGCAAAGCAGGCCTTTTCTTAATTTCTTTGATATCTGTGGGAAAAGTAATAATTAGCGTGCGAAAAGTACGCGCACTTTTCCCCACGGAAATGTCAAACACAGACAGCTATGACCTGTCAAATTTTTTTGACAGTTTAACATTATAGTGAATTTCTGGGAGTTCAAATTTAAAATTGAAACTAAAAGTAAGTAAACTAATTATTTGATTATTTATTTTAATTTATTAAATATAAACAAATTTAATTCATTACGCATTATTTTAGGAATTATGAACCAAGATCAAAATTTACCTTTCGAGTTGTCGAATTCCGACACTGAAAATACTCCTCCAGATAACAATTAAAAATTGTTCAAATTTCACTATTAACTATATATATATATGTTTAATAATTGATTTTTCTGTATTCAATTGTCATTTTTTAAATTCTTTCTTTTCAAAGTTCAAGTACAATACCTATAAAAAGTTTTTCTTTCATTAATAAATGTGGTTGTAGAAAAAATATTGTGTACAACTTGTACGCAAAGCACTTTGCGCACTTGTACAAACAACTATTTTTATACGTACTTTTTGTTTTTGAAGAACTTTGAAAATTATCAATAGATATAATGTGTCCACGGATGGGGGTATCCTATAGATGAAAAAATTTAAAATTTTAATTTTAGCGAAAAAAGTCATTCTTGATAATAAGTTTTGCTTGTTCTGAAATCTAAAATATAATCATTATATATCAATTTTTTCCAGTAGTATACGAGGTTTGTCAAAAAATATGAATTTTACTCAAAGTTAAGTACCTTTAAAATGATATTTTAAAAAGTTGAACAGAACTAAATATTAAGTTCAAATATGCAATTACATCCATTTACATTGAAAATAGGTTTTGTGCTTGTTTAATATTGTTTCTATTTTGAGTGAACATTTATCTCTTGTGTTTATAAAAGTCATGATAACCTTCTCGTTTCTTAATATTTTCTAACAATTTTGCAATTTAAACACGTAACTACAGTAAAATTTGTTATTGTAGATTTCAGTCCAAGCAAAACTTTTTATCAAAAATGACATTTTTCGCTAAAATTTAAATTAAAAATTTTTTCACCTATAGGATACCCCATCCGTGGACACACTGTATATACATATATACAAATTTAGAGTATTTACAAACAAAAAATTAGGCTATTAGATAATAATGAAATTGCAATTTGTAAATTATCACTGTTAGATTACCTTCAATTATTTTTATAAAAATGATTTGGTCGGGAATCATATTGAACGGGTGGAGCCCTTTTCGGCACAGCGGTCAGTTTTATATCCGAATTTAACATTTTGTCCTTCTAAAGGTGTAGGCTTTCAGGGCACGAAAGCGGGATTAAGGGTTCTAGGAAAATGAAATAGGATTATTTAAATATTAAATAATATTTTTGTAATCTCTTCAATTGTGGGTTATTCCTAGATACAATTTAAATAAAATTATTGTCAAATTATTGGTTTAATGAATGGATTTGTCTTATTTTACTATTCTATACACTTAATCGGTTATATTCAAATTTATCTATGTTATTTTTGATGTTCAGTCATATGTGAAATTAATATACCTAGCAAACTTAAAAACGCGAATAATAAAAAACGCCATGTGTATTTAATGAATTTAATAAAACAATACAAAAATAACACACTTTCAAGGTGCCAATTTATTAAAGCAGTTTCGTATCATTATAAAAATATAATATAATTTTTATTCGGTATTTTATATTTTTATGTTATATTTTTGTAACACCTAGTATAATTTTTAATATCGGTATTTTATGTAGCTATTTTATATTTTTCTTAGTGTTGTATTTTTCTAATAGTATATTTCTTGTGATTTTTCATATTGTTTTTTTATTAATTATGAGTTTTTTTAATTTATTTTAGATATGTCAAATCATTGTTTTTATTTGAAGAAAAAAAATTTTTACTATACAAATCAAACCGAGAATATTTATTTGCAGAAAAAACTTTTTAACTATACAAATCAAGTGGAGGATATTTATTTTGAGAAAAATTTTTTTTAAAAAAATCACAGAAATTATTCCTATTATTTTTTCTTCTATTATAAAATTTTTTATAACATAAATAATTATTGAATTTTGAGTGTCCTGCTAATTTTTTGTGTCTTGCTAAAAATTTTTTGATGCAGATTTTTCTGAATGTTTTTCTTTATCTCTGCCTATTTCAATGTTTTTTTCTTTGGAGCTGCTCTCTGATTTTTTGTGTCTATTTAGTTATTATTCGTTTGCATCTTTTTCTATTTCATCTTCTAGTTAATTCCCATTTTCTTCTCTGTCTTCTTCGATGTCAATTGTTATTTTTCCTCTGATTTCTTATCTCTTTAATTATTACCTATTTTATTTTATTATTTCCTCTCAAAGTTCATTTATATTTTATGGATTATTTTGGTTATGAAATTATCTCACTAATTTCGTATTTTACTTCTTTATTGTCTTAATATTTTTAAAACTAATTATAATTAGTTTTAATTTTAAATTACACAAATCTATATAAAAAATATGACTTTTTTTCTGATATCTCGTATCTAATTAATTTTCACTTTCTTTTTTTTAACTCAAAGACAAATCATTACTTGATTTTTAAATATTGTCCAAAATTTTTTATATACTAAATGATTTTTTTTCTTTTTAGTGTAGATGGTTAAATAAATAATTTTAAAATAATTGGTATAAGGATTGAAATTTCATAGAAGGCAATATTTATATGGGAATCGTAAAATTATTTAAAAAGTATATATAGAGAATTCCAATTGAGAGAAAAATCATAAAAATTTTAAAGTAAAGTTAAATCATGAAAATTTATAAGTAAAAGAAAGTACAGTAGAGATAGCCAGTATGTGTTGTTATTATTTTTATAAAAAAATCTAGTGGTTAAAAAATGTAAAAAATAAAATAATAAACAAGTCAATTTTTTTCATAATTTTAAAATTGTCAAAGAAAATTTTTTTATGAAAATGTTTATTGAATTAAGGTAAAAGAATTTAAAAAAAATTAATAAAATTTAATACCAATTAAAAAATGGAGCAAGATTAAATTATAACAATATTAAAATTCTGGAAACGCGTCTATAAAATAAGAAACAAAAAAAATTCAAGAAGGAAAAAAATCATAGTTGAGAATTATACATAACACAAGAAGAGGAATATAATAGGATAAACATAAAATTTTGTTATGTTTATTATTATTTTTCTCTAGAATCCACCCAAAATGACATTTTTCAATGTATTACAATATTTAATAAATACTAATTTATAATAATAAAAGAAACCAATTTGGTCGATATCCGGCCAGTGCACTTGTGCCATTGAACTTTTCCCACTCTACCCCATGCGACGAGTCTTTTGACCTGGAGGAACGTCTGGTCCGACGACATAGGCTGGTGGCCTTTGGGAGAGGCTTCTAATCGTGTTTACAAAAGTCTCGGTGTGGGTAAAATCAAGTTGAACCACCCAGACGAAAAAGGGTAAAAGACCGCTCTCAGATCTGTGTTTGTTGGGGGTTGTTAAATTTTAATATAGACAAAGTTTTATTTTATTATCAGAGAGAATTATTTTAATAACAGGTAACTAGTCTCGATATATCAGAAACTATAAGTACAAAAAGTAATCTCTATTTAGGGGTGGTTTCTACTATAAAAAAATAGACGTTACAATTTAAAAAAATTATAAATTTAAAGACTTTTATCTTGAACTTTATCTTCCTATTTGATCTCTTCTTTATTTTTATATTCCAGTGTCATTAAAATTTTTTGTTATCTTCTATAATTTGGTTATTTAAGTGTTCACCTCAGTTTTTTTTTTCAAATTTCATAAATAATTTTCATTAATTTCATTTATAATATATTCAATAAACCTTTTATTTATAATCTTCTCATGATAATTCAAAAAAAATTACTGGACTTTTTTCTGCTGTCTATCTGTTTTTTTTCTTTTTTTTTATTCTCCAAACTTCTTACTTGATTAATTTCAAATATATTTTTTTTAAATTTCCAATTGTATTATAATAATAAAAATGATGTAAGATTTCTTAATATTTCACAATTGCTGATTTGGATTTTTTTTTCTCAACAATTAACTTATTCAAAAAATGTCAAATAGTATCCAAAAATTGTCAAATTTGTATAAAATTTTCTTTAATTGTCAAAATTATAACAATTCAAAATTTGCTGTATTGATCGTAAAATAAATTCCAGTAATATTAAAAATTGCTAAAAATTACCTCAAAATGCTCTTAATGGCTGTAAAATTATTGTCAAAATTGCTAAAAAATTCGAAACTGCTATAATTCTAAAAATGCTAAAAATTGCTATAAAATTGCTAGAAAATTCAAAAAAAAATCAAAATTTGGTATAATTCTAGTAAAATAATTTCTGAAAATGCTAAAAATACCTAAAATTTGTGTGTATTCTAATAATTGCTAAAAAATGTCAGAATTTCAAAAAAAAAAACTTTAAAAATTGATAGAAAATCGGGCTAAAAAATTTCTACTTAAATCTCAAAAATACACAAATCATTAAATTGACAAAATTCTAATATCCCTATAAAATAATTGTTAAAATTGTTTAAAATTTAAAAACTTACTATAGCTCTCATAAAATAAATTATAAAAATTCTAAAAATCTCCACTCAGTTTTTTTTTTCAAATTTCATAAAAAAATTTTCATTAATTTCATTTATAATATATTCAATAAACCTTTTATTTATAATCTTCTCTCATAATAATTCAAAAAAAAATACTAGACTTTTTTCTGCTGTCTATCTGTCTTTTTTCTTTTTTTTTATTCTCCAAACAAACTTCTTGATTAATGTCAAATAATTTTTTTTTTAAATTTCCAAAATTGTATTATAATAATAATAAAAACGATGTAAGATTTCTTAATATTTCACAATTGCTGATTTGGCATTTTTTCCCAACAATTACCTTATTCAAAAAATGTCAAATAGTATAAAAATACCTAAAAATTGTCAAATTTGTATAAAATTTCCTTTAATTGTCAAAATTAGAACAATTCAAAATTTGCTGTATTGATCGTAAAATAAATTCCAATAATATTAAAAATTACCTCAAAATGCTCTTAATGGCTGTAAAATTATTGTCAAAATTGCTAAAAAAAATCGAAACTGCTATAATTCTAAAAATGCTAAAAATTGCTATGAAATTGTTTTGAAATCGCTATAAAATGTCCTTAATTGAGTAAAATGCTAAAAAGATCCCAATTGCTATAAAATTACTATAAAATATCCTTAATGACTATAAATGAAATAATAGTTAAAATAATTCAAATTGCTATAAAATTGTTACAAAATTACTAGAAAATTTAAAAAAAAAATCCAAATTTTGTTATAATTCTAGTAAAATAATTTCTGAAAATGCTAAAAGTACCTAAAATTTGTTTGTCTTCAAATAATTGCTAAAAAAATGTCAAAATTTCAAAAAAAAAACTTAAAAAATTGATAGAAAATCGGGCTAAAAAATGTCTACTTAAATCTCAAAAATACGCAAATCATTAAATTGACAAAATTCTAATATCCCTATAAAATAATTGTTAAAATTGTTTAAAATTTAAAAACTTACTATGGCGCTCTCATAAAATAAATTATAAAAATGCTAAAAAATCTCCACTCAGTTTTTTTTCAAATTTCATAAAAAAATTTCATTAATTTCATATATAATATATTCAATAAACCTTTTATTTATAATCTTCTCTCATGATAATTCAAAAAAAATTACTAGACTAACATTATTTTGAAAATATGTGTATTTAGTAAATAGTTCATTTGAACTAAAATATTTTTGACACTTCCGGTAAATGCCAATTACGTTGTTTAAAATGGAACATTCAAACCTTTATTGTAGATCTTATTTCGATCTGAATAATCTTAAGATAAATAAAATTATTTACAATTTTTTAATTGTTCCATAGCCTAATAAATAAATAAATCCTATTTTTGAGAATAAGCTTGCAAAGTTTTTAGTTGATCATACATTGAACATCTACAATTAGAATCTATAAATACGCCTTGCAGATACGAAAAGCCTATTAGGAGTGAGGTCAGAAGAATTTCTAACCAAATAATCAATGGACGATTTTAGTAAGTAAGATTTTTAGGATTTTTCATATACCGACATTTAATCTTAATCATATCGATTCGTTTACAAAACAAAAACTACCCTAAATACACATCCTTTTTTTTAAATGATGATTTTTTAAAATACGTGACGTATTTACTATTTGGGGAGTTTATTCGGTAATTTAACTTATGTTGGTACATATGACATTTTGGTCACTAGAAAGATCGATTAATATACGTGGCCTAATTGCACTATTTTTCCAATAAGCTTAGAATAGTTAAGTTTACTTAAAATTAAGCCTGGTTTACTTTTATTCGGGTTCCACCATTTCAGGCTTTATAAAGTGATAAATAAAACTGGCAACAACGCATTTTAAGTCAGGATTCTAGAATTTTTCGTTTTTTTGGATTGGACATCCTGAAATTTTGTCAAAAATTAACATAACCCTAGTTTGCTCTAGTTCTAGACTCTGGTTTGTTAGTAACAGATTTTTCGGTATTTAGAAAAGAAGACATTTTTTGTTTTTATAGCGCAAAAGTTTAAAATGTTATAGAAAATAAACGGAATGATGGGCCATCGGTAGCGGAAAAAATTAAAAGTTGGGAAAACATAGAACTTTAATTCAATTCCAAGTGGCCAGATTATACCTACAGAAACTGGAAACCTTCCAACTCTTCCTCCAGGGTTTTCACAAGGCTTAACACTATTGGCTTTGTAAGGTGAAACGTCTGGAAAAAAGTTTTATTATCCAGTTCCTGATAATAATTTTTTCTTATATTATGCCGCCTAGGAATCCCATATTCCAAAAAATCTAGAATTTCCAGATCGTCTTCCATCTCAAGAAACTCGGAAGAAGTAATTTCTAAATAGAGTTTTTCAACGGCTTTCAAATGTCATATTGCATGTCCAATTCCGTGACATAATGCATCTGTCATTTTTTGATAGTGACACTTCCGTTTGACAGATGTCGTACAAAAAACAATGGGTTCTTCCGACGGGTAAGCCAAACCGCTATACCAAATTTCAGCTCAATCAGATTAAACGTGTGGCCTGTCTTTGGATTTTTCTCGAAAATTATATTTTCACCAAATAAAGATATGACTTATATGCTTCCAAATAACAAATATTTTAATTGTAAAATAAGTATAAACAAAACGAATAGAAAAGTAATGCTATACTTATTATAGGATTAATCAATGCTGTTTTTATTATTCATAAAAGTGTTTATTTCATTGTCAATGAAAAAGGTCGTGATTGTAATATAGTCAACTTTGAATTGAATTAAAATCTATTATAACAAAGCACGTTTTCTAATTAACGTAAAATTGCAAAAATAGGAAAACGAAATTTTCTCAATTTTACTGGCGCTGAAAGTTCTTAGTCTTGTGTAATATGAGGAAAGAATATAATGTTGCGCAACGAGTTATTTTGCTACGACCCACTTCTCATTTATATATTGGTAGTCATTCCGCACGGAATTCAATCATAATAACGCATAGAAAATTATATATGTGCAAGATTTATATGTAAATACAGTGGAATTAATTCCGTATACAAGGTTTGATTCAGGAAAAAAATTAAATTCACTGGAGGCAGAAATTTTTTGGAATAAAACTAACTTTGATAATGCCGATTACTTAGTTTGTCAGTCAGAGCTGTAAAAAAGTATCTAGATACTTTTAAGATACTTGAGGCAAAAAGTATCGTAAGATACTAAGTATCTAAGATACTTTCTTTGTGAAAGTATCTAAAAATCAGGGTTCGAAAATATCATGATATTTATATAAATATCATATCACATGATATACAGGGTGTTTTTTTAAAAAGTTTCCACCCCGATTTAGGCTTACCCAATAATTTTTGGCAAAAATGGCGAGACACGTCGATTTTTGATTTGAGGGGGACAAAATTTTTGATAACAAACATCACTCTAACGTCACCCCACGCCCCTCAACTTTAAAATTTAAATAGGGAACATACCATGTATGGCACATCAGAGGAAAGGTAATTCAATGCAGAATTCAAATCATACCCTTTGTCCAAAAAATTTGAAAATCCACACATTCAGAATTGTAAGAGAACCTCAATAAATTAATTCATAGGGAAATTTTTCAAAATGTTAGACAAGAATTAAGTAATTGCTGTAATTTTTTTTTATTTTTACCAAAAGTCGACGTGTCTCACTATTTTTCTCAAAAATTATTGTGCGAGAGTAAATTGAGGGTAGGAAAAACACCCTGTATTTCTGTTCAGGGGGGTAGTAAAAAAATTAAACTTACTGATTTGAATTCTGCATTGAATTACCTTTTCCCTGATGTGCCACACATGGTATGTTCCCTATTTAAATTTTAAAGTTGAGTGGCGAGGGGT
The DNA here is from genome assembly GCA_963243735.1 of Neocrepidodera transversa. Taxonomy (NCBI): domain Eukaryota; kingdom Metazoa; phylum Arthropoda; class Insecta; order Coleoptera; family Chrysomelidae; genus Neocrepidodera; species Neocrepidodera transversa. The sequence continues at coordinate 2,616,815 of OY725347.1, read as the reverse complement.
GAAGGGGGTTGACGTTAGAGTGATGTTTGTTATCAAAAATTTTGTCCCCCTCAAATCGAAAATCGACGTGTCTCGCCATTTTTGCCAAAAATTATTGGGTAAGCCTAAATCGGGGGTGGAAACTTTTTAAAAAAACACCCTGTATATCGGATATATATCATTTTTTTAATTTAATTATTTAATTAAAAAACAGTATTGTTTCTTGCATAAACTAAATTTTAACACAAACACATTAACAAAAACCTAAATTCTAAACAACAAAACTCAAATTAAAAATAAAAAACAAAAATAATTAAAAATAAACAAATATCACTGGGCATATTTTTTTGGTGTGTTAAAATAGAGTCAAAAAGGGGAAACACAGAAAGCGATTATTTGCACTGTTACCGTTTTAAATAAACCGTATTCTACCAACATTTCTATAATAAACTTCCAAAATCTACTAACTATCTAAATCTAACCTGAGTATTTTAATCTATTTTATTAAGAGAAATCTTTGACTATCTAAATCTAACCTGTATTAAAAAAAGAAGAAAATACTTATTCTCCACTACGTTCCCTATTGTTTTCCACTTTCCCCTATTTTTTTATTCCACTCTTTCCACTTCTTTTTCTCTACTTTTTTTTCTACATTTTCTCCTATATGTTCCGACTCATTTTTTCTAATCTATTTTTATTATTTCAATTTTTTTCTGCAATTTTTCCACCATCCTTTTTTCCTCTACTTTTTTACCAATTTTTTTATATTTCAATTTTTTTTTCCAATTTTTTCCGCCTGTTTTTTTGTTTTGGATATTTTTTTACATTTTTTGTCCTACATTTTTTAGTTTCAAACTTCTTTCCCCTTTTTTCCAAACTTATTTTTTCTCCTGTTTTTTCAGTAATTTTTTATGTTTCCAACGTTTTCCCATTATTCCCCCACCCTCTTTCCCCTACTTTTTTAATAATTTCTTTGTGTTCCACTTTTTCTCCTCAAAAACTTTTTCCACATTTTTCCCTATTTTTTTTTCACTTTTCCCCTACTTTTTTAAATGCTTTTTTATTCCACCCTTTCCTCTACTGTTTTCCACTTTCTCTCACACATTTTTTTTTACTAATTTCTTTGTGTCAAACGTTTTTTGTTTCCCCTTAAATCTTTTTCCATTTCTTCCCCTATTTTGTCACTTTCCCCTACTTTTTTATTTTATCCTTTCCCCTACTTTTTTATTCTGTCCTTTTCCTACTTTTTCCCACTTCTCATAAATTTTTGAATAATTTTTTTGTGTAAATTTTTTTTTCTTCTACTTTTTCTCCTTAAATCTATTTTTTTTCACTTCTTTTCCTATTTTTTTTCACTTTTCTCCCATTTTCTTCCACTTTTCCTATTTTTTTATTTCACCCTTTCCCCTACTTTTTTTCACTTTTTCTCCTACATTTTTTACTAATTTGTTATTTCTTTGTGTCAAACGTTTTTCCACTGTTTCACTAATTTTTTTATAATTTAAAATTTGAAACTTTTTTTACCAATTTTTCACCTACTTTTTTTTCCCACTTTTCGCCCCAGCCTTTTTCCCCTACTTTTTTAGTTTCAAACTTTTTCCCCAATTTTTTTATGTATAATCTTTGGTTTTTATTTCCAATTTTTTCCCTCTCCCTTTCTATCAGTACCAATGGAGTGGCAAGGGGGAAAGAAGAAAATAATTACTCAAAAAAAGTGATTTTTTCAATAAAAGGTGATTTTTTCGATAAAAAGTGACAAAATTTGAAAGAAAAGAGGGGAAATTTAAGACAAAAAAGTTCGAAACTTTGAAAGAAAGAGGGGAAATTTTGGAGGAAGAGGGGAAATTTGAGAAAAAATAACAAAAATTAAAAAATTAGAGGTAATTTTAAGAAAAAAATGGGATAATTTTAGAAAAAACGGGGTAATTTCAGGAAAAAGTGACAAAAATTGAGAGAAAAGAGGGGAAATTTGAGACAAAAAAGTTCGAAAATTTGAAAGAAAAGAGGCGACATTTGGAGGAAGAGGGGAAATTTGAGAAAAAATAACAAAAATGAAAAAATTAGAGGTAATTTTAAGAAAAAAATGGGGTAATTTTAGAAAAAACGGGGTAATTTCAGGAAAAAGTGAAAAAAATTGAGAGAAAAGAGGGGAAATTTGAGACAAAAAAGTTCGAAAATTTGAAAGAAAAGAGGGGAAGTTTTGGAGGAAGAGGGGAAATTTGAGAAAAAATAAGAGGTAATTTTAAGAAAAAAATTGGGTAATTTTAGAAAAAACGGGCTAATTTCAGGAAAAAGTGACAAAAATTGAGAGAAAAGAGGGGAAATTTGAGACAAAAAATGACAGTATTTGAGAGAAAAGAACGGAAATTATGACGAAAATAAGAGGTAATTTTCAGAAAAAAGGGGTAATTTTAGAAAAAGGGGGTATTTTCAGAGAAAAGAGGAAAAATTTTGGACAAAAAAATTAACACCCTCATTTTTTTTAAAAATCCACTAATTTAGTAGGAAATTACTGATTATTTGGGATACAGGATAAATAAAAGCAATAACAAAATAAATCGTGGCTAAGCTGGGAATCCCAAAGTCGGCGCGGGGATGCTTGCGCAACAGCCGAATAAATCGCTGTTGACCCAAAGCCATATAAACTGTAAAAAATATTTTTAAAAGTTTTCTAAGGGGGCTCCCATACAACTAAAGGGGGGCGCTGAAAAAAAATTTTGGCCTACCCCATCGAGTGAGGTATCGTTGAATAGAGCTCATTGAGTAGATAAAAGGCATATTTTTTGTTTTAAAAAAAAGTCAGCATTTTTTACAAAAATTTTTTTCGAAGAATTTTTTAAAATTTGGTGATAATGTTTATTGTTACGTATATTTTACCAACAAATACCAATATATTAATAAATATGATTTTTTCATTAATCTTCCCTCAGTTTTAGGGTTCCGTACCTTCGTATATATGTAAATTGTGATACTCGATATTTTATTATTTTTATCTGTGCTATTATTAATTTTGTTAAGAAATTCATTTTTCATCTCATAATTTTTTTTCTTCGTCGAACGCACATGCCCCTGGTTATTTTGTTTTTCAGTTCTTTAAATCTTTTTATCAAGTATTTTTGGCTTATATTCTACATTGGTACGGAACCCTAAATGTGCGAAGTCCGACACGCACTTGACCGATTTTGTATCTAGTTTTTTTTGTTTTCTTTAGTTTAAAACTCTTTTCCTCTTTTTTTTTTAACTTCCTCCAACTTTTTTTTTCTTTATCTGATTTAACGTTTCTTAATGTTCCTATATAAAATTTTATTAACATTGTATATTTCCGTTTTTGGATTAAAATGATTACAGAAAAAAAAGATTTTATTTTTTTAACATTAACGAACATTTTTTGTTTTAGTTACGGTGGTAAATCTTAGGATCGATCTAAAATGTGGCAACTTGTATGAAAAACTGTTACTGGAGTAGCAAATGTCCAGATTTTTCTTGGATCATCTGACTCGGTTTTGGAAAGGTATAACTTTATTTTTCTTATTTTATATAGCCACTATTTATTATTATTTTTAACCAAGTTTAATATTTTTCCTGTACCATTTTTTCTCCTTGCTTTTTATTAATAATTATATATAATTATTAATGTTTTATAAATTTTCTATGTGTCTGAAAAATCACAGAATCAATGTAACATAATTTTATGTATATTTTACATTGGATAAATAAATTAAAAAAAAAAAACTAGAAGTAAGATTGTACCACACTGTATAATTAACTATAAAGATGACGTTAGTTTTAATGTTTAATGAATCATGAAAATCGTTATTAGCTAATTGCACAATCCGAGTGGTATAAACATAAAACGAAAATCCAGTGAAGGTGGGGGTACTGACAAAAAAAAAGGGCTTTTGGAAATCAATACGCGACCAGCAGGCAACAGGAGGCAGGAGACGGGAGGCGGGCACCGTTGAACCTTGGCCCAGTTTTAAGCTTGTCGAAGGTGCAATTTGTACGGGGACGGACAACGGAGAAAATTGAGAAGATATTGTGAAAGTTTGCGAAAAATAAAAATTTCTAGTCGGTTTATCGAACATATTAACTGAATATTTAATCGGTGATTTTTATTTTTTTTTAATTGTTATTTATTGAAACACAATTTTCGGGAAGATTGAGGAAAGTAGGAAAAATAGGGTAAAATAAAATAAAATGGGGAAAAATACAGAACAATAAAGAAAAATGGAAAAAAATAAAAGAAATATAGGGAAAAAATAATGAAAAATGGGGAAAAAAAATATGGGAAAATACGAAAAAATAAAGAAAAAATCGAAAACAAGGGAAAATAGAAAAATGGGAAACAGTACGAAACAATATGGGAAAATACGAAAAATTATTGTAAAATGGAGAAAAATAAAGAAAATTAAAAAATAAATGGTGAAAAATTGGAAAAACGAGGAAATAATGAAAATTGAAAAATGTAGGAAACATATCGACAAATAGGTAACAATGGAAAAAATAGGAATTTTTTTTATAATTTTTCTTTTAAGCTTTTTAACATTTTTCTTTTGTTAAGTTTTAATACTCGAATTTCCGAAATTATTGACGTTTTTTTGAAATTATTGACTCGAAATTTCGACTCTTTTCAGAATTTTTGAAGTTTCTTTGAAATTTTTGTTTAAATTTAAATTTTCTAATTTTTTGATGTTTTTTTTTAATTGATTTATTTGAAAATTTGAAATTGGAAAAACGAGGAAATAATGAAAAATAGGAAAAAATAGAGAAAATCGAAAAATATAGGAAAAATATCGACAAATAGGTAAAATGGAAAAAAATAGGAATTGACATTGACATTTTTTTTAATTTTTAGAATTTTTCTTTTAAGCTTTTTAACATTTTTCTTTTGTTGGAAGTTTTAAAACTGGAATTTCCGAAATTATTGACGGTTTTTTGAAATTATTGACTCAAAATTTTGACACTTTACAGAATTTTTGAAGTTTCTTTGAAATTTTTGTTTAAATTTAAATTTTCTAATTTTTTGATGTTTTTTTTTAATTGATTTATTTGAAAATTTGAAATTGGAAAAACGAGGAAATAATGAAAAATAGGAAAAAAATAGAGAAAATCGAAAAATATAGGAAAAATATCGACAATAGAAAAAAAATAGGAATTGACATTGACATTTTTTTTTAATTTTTCGAATTTTTCTTTTAAGCTTGTTAACATTTTTCTTTTGTTGGAAGTTTTAAAACTCGAATTTCCGAAATTATTGACGTTTTTTTGAAATTATTGACTCGAAATTTTGACTTTTCAGAATTTTTGAAGTTTCTTTGAAATTTTTGTTTAAATTTAAATTTTCGAATTTTTTGATGTTTCTTTTTTAATTGATTTATTTGAAAATTTCAGTTTTTAAAGTTTCTTTGAAATTTTTGAAATTCAACAGAAATTTCCGACATTTTTTAATTTAAATTTTCGAATTTTTTAGAATTTTTAATGCTTTTTATTAAGTTTTCGCAAATTTTAATAGAAAGTTAATGTCCGTCTGTCTACTGTCTAACTATGTAATATCTTCCATTTTAGACATCCGATTGGTTTCATATTTGGTACATAAACAAATGAGGTCAAGGCAATCTATGGGATTGATTTTCAGCCCCATTGACTTTTTTTAATTTTCAGAATTTTTCAAGTTTTGAAATTTTTGAAACTCAAGGTTTTTTTTTGAATTCTTTTACAATTTTTTTAAATTTCTGACATTCTTTTAGAATTTTTTAATTTATGTGTAATTTCTAAATTTCTCGGAATTTTTAAAACTCAAAATTTCCGAAATTATTGACGTTTTTTTGAAATTCTTGACTGATATTTACGAAATTTTGACTTTTTTGAATTTTTTTTATTTTTTTTAAATTTCTAAAATTGCAGAAATTTTTAAAACTAATTTTTTTTTTTCTTAATTGATATATTTTTTGATAATTTCAGAATTTTTGAAGTTTCTTTGAAATTTGTGACATTTTTTTATTTAATTTATTTGAAATTTTTGTTTTTTATATTTTGGAAATTTTTGATAATTTTGAAATTCTTGATTTTGACGTTTTTTAAATTTTGGGCACTTTTTTTGAATTACGTAAATTTTTTTAAATTTTTTGAAATTTCCAAAATTGTAGAAATTTTTAAAACTAAATTTTTTTGTTTTTTTTTAATTGGTATATTTTTCTGGAATTTTTAGAATATTTGAAGTTTCTTTGAAGTTTTTGAAACTCGACCTCGAAATTTGTAACATTTTTTATTTAATTTTTATGGAATTTTGGTTTTTTTTAAATTTTGGAAATTTTTTGAAATTCTTTGATATTTCCGCAAATTTTCTAAATTTCTGACATTCTTTTAGATTTTTTTAATTTATGTGTAATTTCTTAATTTATGTGGAATTTTTAAAACTCGAAATTTCCAAAATTATTGACGTTTTTTTTTGACATTCTTGACTTCGATGGGTATTTCCAATTTTTTTTTAAACTCCAAATTCCAGAATTTTTAAACGATTGTTTTTTTTTAAATTTTGGATATTTTTGACAATTTTTTGAAATTCCAAACTTTTATATTTTCTGAATGTTTTATATTTTATATTATACAATAAAATACAAAAATGGATTGTAGTCAACACAATACTTTCCCGCTAGTATATACGAGTAGTAATCCATTCCCATTCTGGTCTAATGATAATTTTTAGTAGTTTTTGACGTATATTTTTTATTGCGTCCGTTTCTACAATTTATATATTTTTTTCTTCTTCTTTTCGTGCAATTTTTTTAGTATCCTGGAGGAGAATAATTACCCCCTTTACCCCCCATATCTATGGCCGTATTACAAATAAAAAACTTAAGATATCCATATCCATCCTTGTCCTTGCGCCTAATAGGATCGTCCTTTCGTCCTGGTTTTCGCATCTGGTAACAGCTCTCTATAAACACGTGCAGCGCTTTAACCTTGATTTGACGAGCGATGCGACGTTGCCGTTACTAATATGTTTGTCGTTCACACCAGTGTCGATCTTTTTCTTACTGTTTACAGTGTTTCCACAATAAACCTTCCGTCCGGATTTGGCTTTTGTTATCGTTTATATTTTGTCGGTATGTGTTTTGACGGATAGGGACACCAAAATCTAGATATACCTATCTAGGTAGATACAGGTATTTGGTAGGTGATTTTTTTTTGTTTTTTAGTTTATACATAGACGTAGGCAGGATATAATTTATGTGGGAACATAACAATGCTGTATTTTGACATACTAATTAAATAAATCGTTCAACGAATAGAAAATCAATTATAAAAAATATTAAACACATATAAATATTCAGTATTTTCTGTCCTTTTTAGTAGCTTCTATTATTACAATTTAAAGTTAAACAATACCAAGGTTGTTTCGTTAAAATATCAATTATATAATATTAAAGGTATTAAAAAAATTAAAAAATCGACCCTGGTTTAAAAAAAAAGTTCGCAATTATGGCCTTATTTTGACATTGTTAAATTATTAACTATTATTTTTAAATTGGTATTTTTTTTTCGTTAAATTGATAACTACTTAATTTTTTTTAAATTTATTCTAAAATGTCTATAGATATCGTAAAATTTTCGACAAAACAAATTATTATATTCTATTTAATTTCAATTGTACTCTAATCAGTAAATTATTATTAAATTTAATCAAATACACTGTTTTTAAAATTTTTTATACTATAATCCATTCGTTATTTACCAATATTATAATTTTTATACATTTTTATTGGAATTATCTAAAAATGCGTAAAAATTATCCATCTGGCAACTCCGCGCTGCCATCGTCAGCTGTCCCGTTTCTGGCAAGTATCAGCTGTGAATATGGCAACGTGCGGGACACACACGGGCATGTCGCTCTAACCAATTGTGAGCCCGGATTCTATTGACGTCAGACTCACCCATCGGGACGGGGATAACGATCAGCTGTTCTGCTGTTTTTAGTTTTTGTCGATGTTAGAGGTCGACGATTGTTTTGTTTTGGTGACCGCGGAACGGGAACTGGTACTGGAACGGTTAAAAGTAAACAAAGGAATTGGTGTTGTATAGGGTAAATGTTTTTATTAAAAATATTTTAATTAAATTAAAACTTGTTTAATTATTATTTTTATTTTATTATTTAAACATTTTTAATTATTATAAACAAATTGATTTGAATATCTATCAAATTTAAGGTGGTTTTTAATATATTTTTTTATTGAAAAATGTAACATTTTATTATAAACATAATCTTTTTCTCTTGAAACATTATTATGTTGAAAAAATTATATTTTATTCCATCTCTAGTTTGCCTCATATTAATTTTACTAATTTAGAGCCATTAAAATAGAAATCAAAGGTCGTTAAAGTTAAATCCTTTGTTTTCATTATTCAGTAGTTTCTGCATTTATTGTTGAATCGATGACGTCATGGAATTTTTTCCAGGTAGGAAACCAACCTTTGATAAGAAACACAAATTACGATTTCTGGAGAAATATTGTTAAGAATTAGTCACCAGAAAACTTGGAAATATGATAATTAGAAACCAGTGGCGTAGATACATACAGTACGAGAATTTCGGTTGGAAATATCAAAAACATGGCATTATCCAACACAATCATCAAAGTAAATCCTTATTATTTATTTTTGTTTAGTTTGCTTTTTTGTCAAAATTAAAAAAAAACAAGATGGCGGACGATATTTATGATTATTTACCGATTCTATTCAAAATTGGTATGTGGTAGTTTTTTGAACCGGAGATTATGATTTTTTTTGTCAAAATTAATAAATTCAAGATGGTGGACAAGATTTACGATTATAGACAAATGTGGGATTTTTGGGGTTAGTTATGATGAATTTTTTTATCAATATTAATAAAATCAAGATGGAGAATCCAAGATGGAGGACGAGATTTATGATTATTTACCGATTGTATTCAAAATTGGTATGTGGGTGATTTTTGGGCACAAATTATGATTTTTTTTTGTCAAAATTAATTAAATCAAGATGGTGAATCCAAGATGGAGGACGAGATTTATGATTATGAACCAATTCCAATCAAAATTTGTATGTGGAGATTTTTTAAGGTCGCAGATTATGATTTTTTTTGTCAAAATTAATTAAATCAAGATGGCGACTCCAACATGGCGGATGACATTTATGATTATTTGCCGATTGTATTCAAAATTGGTATGTGGGTGATTTTTGGATAGCAAATTATAATTTTTTTGTCAAAATTAATTAAATCAAGATGGTGAATCCAAGATGGAGGACGAGATTTGTGATTATGGACCAATTCCATTCAAAATTTGTATGTGGGGATTTTAAAGTTCGCAGATTATGATTTTTTTTTGTCAAAATTAATTAAATCAAGATGGCGACTCCAACATGGCGGATGACATTTATGATTATTTGCCGATTGTATTCAAAATTGGTATGTGGGTGATTTTTGGGTCGCAAATTATGATTTTTTTTTTTGTCAAAATTAATTAAATCAAGATGGTGAATCCAAGATGGAGGACGAGATTTATGATTATGGACCAATTCCATTCAAAATTTGTATATGGGGATTTTTGGGGTCGCAGATTATGATTTTTTTGTCAAAATTAATTCAATCAAGATAGCGACTCTAATATAGCGGATGAGATTGTATTATAAATTGGCATGTGGAGGTTTTGGGGTCGGAGATTATGAATTTTTTGTTTTCAGTTTGTATAACCATCGCTATGACGCTATTTTTTTTTAATAGAAACTCATTTTTTATGTTAAATTTTATAATTAGTTAGAAAAAACACATTTTGAGATAAAGGTCCCTAAAGTTTCAAAAATGAGTTAGACAGTTTCAGGAAACTACTTTTAATTTGTAAAGACAGAAATTAAAGTATTTGTTATTTAAAAAAAATCCACTTTTCGACAGTCAGCCAACTTTTTTGTGAATTCCTGTAACACTTTTTCACGAGTATCAGGCCGAATGGCTCTTAATTTATTTACAAATTCTGTTGATGGGATCGATTGACTTTTTACTTTAACGATATAGTTTTAAGTTTTCCAACCCAAATACTCACACTGTATAACATTTTTATATCTCACTATAATTTTATGCTTATTTGACCCACTTGTCTATATTTGATTTTACCTTAAATGTAAGACATCTGGTACGTAATAGTTTCTATGCTCTAATTATGAGCAAGTGATAGATATGGAAATATTACAATGAAGATTACTAGGGCTTGTTTTTCTCATGCGTTTGTCTGTTACAATGGAAAAAAAACCATCTTGTCAATACCATTGCGAAATCGCGTGGGTCCCATATACTTTCTCGTTTTTTATGTATTAATTGGATAGATCAGATTGTGTGGTTTTGAACTTTGACATAGTTTTTAAAAGAAACATATTTTTTTAAATTTCGGTTTCCTAGTAATTATAAAATTTTAATCAAATATTTATTTTAAAATATACCAAAAAGATAATCACATTTTTCTCTGCATTTTTTTTTATTATACCGAGCGTTCCAATAATATTTAAAACATCCACATACACAGTCGTTTTCAGAATGTTACCGAATGCAGTAACACTGTATATGTGTTTAGAGCAAATGATCCAAAAGTATCAGTATTAATTTCGTTATGGCGAAAAAATATTTTCTACCTACTCTTTTTTTCACTTTTCTCGACGTTTCTGATCTCGGAGAGTTCGAAAATACAAAAAAATCATATCTGGGTGTAACCACTATAATTCTCGATTGAAAGCTCCGATCGAGTTCTGGTTTCACTATATTAGTTCATTTTTTCCAGGGAAGAACCCTATTGAATTTGAGCAGGACCAAATTAGGTGTTTTACATAAGAAAATTTTTTTCTGGTTCAAATTTTTACTATTTTCACGTCATATCATGTATGATATTACTCTACATATTTGTGAGAAGTTTGGCCAGGATCGCACCTGCGATTCCGGTGCCTAATGGACCGGAGTCCCTAGAATTTTTATTTAGTTTTTCTTAAGTATTTAAATCCATATAAATGTATCCATAAAAACCAGAATTTTCACTTAGAAGATTGCTTAATTGTTTTTTCAGATTTTCTCTGATTTTTTTTAATATAGCGACTATTATTTTGATTTAGTTTTTTCTTTTTTTTCACAAAAATTTGATCAGTTTGAAGTTTGAATTTTCGCAATATAAACAAAATGAGAAATGACTTTTTTATCTTCTTTTTTCAGATTATTGATTTTTATATTTATATAAGTAATTTTCTTCATTGTTTTTGATTAATTATTGTATAACTAACTTTTTAAAAATAAATGAAACCGGAAATAAATAATAATTATAGATTTATGTTTATGACTATTTAGTTATAAGTTGTTATGAGAATTACCAATAGTTCAGATTCCATAGAGAGATTTGAAGTGAGAGTTGCAATTTTCTCTATTTTATAAAATGATACAAATAAGTAGACCAAGGATATAGTTCGTCAAGTAATAAATGTTCATCATGAGAATTATATTATACACATTTATAAGAAATTAGAAGTACAAAACAGAATCGCCCTCAATAAATAATCACGTACGTATTTCTTAATGAAGAGTAACACACAAAGCAATGTTGAATAAAAATAAAAGTCAATGCCACAGGCTAAAATTCAAACGAGAAATTATTATTATCAACCTTGAAATTATTAATAATGTTCTTAATTTGTTTTTAAAAGTAAATTTGTATTTAATAGTAACAACAATTTACATAATATAATCATGGAAAAATCATGTACTAGTTGTTAAATAAAAATATAATTTGCGGAAATATTGTACTTTTATAATAAATCGAACATTATTCTTTTCCCATCAGGGAGGAAACTCGTATTTCCCTCCCTAGGGAAAAAACTCATACTTCCGTCCCTAGGGAGGAAAACCATACTTCCCTTCCTATTTAAATTGTTTACGTAATTTAAACATGAATGTTTGCTTCAATGTTTTTTTTTATTTCAATTTCAGGATTTTTAGATATTTTTTTTGAGTTAAGAATAAAAAAATCATAGTAGAAACAATGAGATTGATTTTTAAGGTGTAAAGTCGCTACGGTTATTAAACTTAATTGAATTTTTGAAAAATAGAGAGCGATTCAAGTGATTTTGAATTTCCAAATACGCCACCTAATATTAAGGAACAAAAAATCTAAAGACATGTATGAAAAAAGGTTTAATAAGTGGATAGGAAGAAAAATCATATGTATAAAACGGGAGTAAAGTACCTTTTCCTCCCTTGGATGTTTACTGCTCTCAGCATCGCGTCGAGCAAAAAAATACATCCTGTGGGAAGAAAGGTGATACTTTCCTTCCTACTAGAGAAAAGGTGGTTACAATTAGATGGTACTCCTGCATATTTTTCATTAATTTTGAGAACCGATAGTTATATTTCAGTATCAATTATATACACAGGATGATTACGAAAATATTGAATCAGTGATTTTGTTCTTATTAATTTCATATTCTATAACCTTCCTCGTATACAAATTTAAATTTTGGTAAGTAAACTTTGAATTTTATCAAGAATAATGGATAATAATAAAGTTTTTGTTGTGTCATGGGGTCACAACAACGACAAAAACGGTTTGTTAAATTGATACATTTGATTAAATCTAGTTTAATCAGTGCATTGAACTAGCAACTGGCTTTTGGTGAACGATAAGGGCTATTTATAAATAAAATATTCAATAAAAAGTAACAATAGATCTAAATATAAAAATATTTTCATTTTGCTGGTAAGAGAACCAAATGGTTTGTTGTTGCTATGCCAACAAATAGGATATGTAATTTTACGTTTTATTTTGTAATTATTTTATTATGTCAGTCGAGTTGTAATAATTATAACAAAGTTAATTTTTTCCTTACTTTCACCCATAACCTCCTTTCGCTTGCTTCTTTGATTACAGAAATTGCGGTCTCTTACATCTTGTTTATACGATTAGAGGGGGATTATTTTTTTATTTCGATTTTTACTTTCTCAGATACATAAGAGAAAGTAACCGAAAAATAAAATAGGGTTCAAATAAAATATGATTCAAAATTTTATAATTATAAAAAATAGCAATCTCAGAATATTAAGACAAAAAGAGTAAATTTTATACACTGCGACTATTACCACACATGTTTCATCTTTATAGGAATCATCAGTGACATTTTGTGGTACTATCTATCAATTTTGGATCTCATAATATCTTCAAATTTAATTAAAAAAAATTTAAAGAAAGTTTTTTAAAACATTTAAAAATAATAAAGAAATATATTGTTTTTAGATGCACAGTACAGAGGCGTGCAGTACGAAGGGAGGAGACGTGCTGGTATCAGTAGCCACTCTAGTGACTGAAGGCCGCATACCCGGTGGCCCGAATTCCAAATCCAAAAAGTTTTACGAGGGACCACACTGTACGCTCGTCAAACAGGACATCAAAGAACACATTTGCGATCTGGCTGACTCTTTGGTAAGATTTTTACAAAATAATATGAAAATACAAACTATATTAAGAACACGCTGTAAATTTCCATGTTTCATTAACCTTTTCTTCCTTTAATTGCGTGCAATATTCACGTCAACAACTAGAGAAAACATTGAACTTTCTTATATAAATACAACTCCTAACTGAATGTTAAATAAAAAGATAAGAGCAAATAAAACCCGTCTGAGCCCGGTTGAATAACTTTTTTATAAATAAAAACAAAGTTCATTACAATTTAAATACAATTCCATATGTCTGTGTTACAATGTATATGTATGCGTGGAATTTTATGTCCTGTTTTACGGGAGCAATGCGATATTTTCTTTAAAGGAATGTTCCATGATATGTTTTTCAACTATACTCGTACAAATTTTTATTAATCAACAGATAACACTGATAGACAAAATATGTTGTAATAACGATAATTTTTTTCATATAAATTTTTTGAGTATTTTAATTTTAGCAATACACGGATAAATTATAAATAATAGTAATAATAATATTTCATCACCTTACGAGTGAACCCCAGAAACCAAAGGTTTGTGTGGGAAGGGACGACTACTATTATTTACTGTGGCGTTTCGAGTCGCCTTACTGATTATTGATGGTGTCATTTAGCTATTGTTGTAGGAAAACCTAACCACGGTAACACCTTTTTTCAATTTTTTATGATGTTTTACGATTATTTAGCATTATTTACGAAGTTTTACTACTTTTTACTAGTTTGTTACCGATTTTTTTCGATTTTTCACGATTTTTTACAGTTGTTACATTTTTTTCTCTTTCTTAATTTTTAAAAATCCGTAAAAAAACGTGAAAATCGTAAAAATTAGCATTAATAAAGACAGTGCTCTTCTTTTAGTTCTCTCAAATTCTCGTAGTTTCTTTGTTCAGCTAATCTATAAATAATATAAATATAAATTTATTTTGTAACTTTATCAAAAAATACCTTAAAGCTTCATTCCATTTATGCAATTTTTTATACATGTCGATATTTTCCTGTTCTAAATAAATATTTTCCGCGATGCTTCAAGGTCCCCATCAAAATTGACAACCTAGCCCAAACTTCGGGGCAGTTATTAAGATTCTCGTTATATTTCTCTTCGAATTCCTGAGATGCTTGCGACGTTTCCTGCAAAAAATGAGCCGTAGCGACCTCTTTCATTGCATTACTGCATCGCACTGCCAGAGATAAATTATGCTGCTTCATTGCTTCGGCTTCCGACGTGTTAGAGTTTGTTTAACCATCCTCTGCCGTTACGCCATAAAGTAGTTATTGGATTATATTTTTGGGGTGAACCCAAACGTTATAGACTGCATTTAACGGTAAAAGCGGTATTCCAGCATCTCTTTTTCTTGAAAAGTAATTATTCAACTTCAAAATTAAACTGCTCTTTCTCATTATACCGGGAAGGCATTTTGACAATGAAAATTTAATTGAACGTCGACGTTAGTTAGGAATAAGATGTCTAAAAACCATGGTGTATCTACTGATTCAATTTTGTTTCGAACTTTCTCGGAGTACCACCAGTTGCGTTCAATAGAACTTATCAGAATTCCATAAGATGGCGCTGTTTAGAATTGTTGCACTCCTCGCTGAGTTTGTCACATTACCAGTACCAGAATATAAATACACGTTGTGTGATCTATATTTACAGTTGTATGCGCCATCTGAAATTTCTAATCTGAAACTTTAGTAATCTCTCAAAAATTAGTCAAATCAAATAGGTAGATATCTTCCAGTTTGACCCAAACTTTTACAGGTAAATTGTAAACACCAGAGTTTTTAGACATCTTAGTTAAGTAATACGTTAATGGCGTCATAATTCCGTCTCATCCATTTCATGATTGAGAGATGAAGTTGGATAATGTATGCTTTCTAAAAAGAGTACGGCTCTGTTGTAGTCGTTATCGTTCAGGGCAGTACCTAAAATATTGAAGTAAATGGAAAATAGTAGAACGTGTGATTAATTCACCAAACTCGACTAAACCTTCGTCTAATTACAGATTAAACGTGTTATTTCCATCGACACAAATAGGATAATTAATTGACAATTTTTTTTCTTTTTTTATTACTTGATTAAAATTAATTTTAAAATTGCCAAACAATAATTTAGCTAGAACTGATCATCTTAGACAAAACATCTGTCCCCTTTATATAAAATTTTCTTATCAAGTGCCAAATTTTCTTATCAGTAAATTATTAAATACAATGGAGATACTAGAAATTACCTGTTTTTTACAGTTTTTGCTAAATTTTAGATTTTTCTTGAAAATTATATAATCTCTTCTAAATCTGAAGAATTTAGGAAACTGTGGTCATCACAATTTCTACATAAATATACGATATATGGTCCAATTGTGATGAATCGATATGAAAATGATTTTTTTTTGTTTTTAGTGTTTGAAATTCGAAACCGATCGTGAGACAGTTTTAAATTTGTTTAAAAAAGACATACCGTTGTGCATCGAAGTCATCCTAACTTGCGAGTGCAAAGAAATCGACGAAAGAACGGACGGTTTGAATAACATCTACGTATTGGAACAGTGGCATTTCGGCATTTCATCAAAAAGGTAACAATAAATCGCAAATAATCCGATTTATTATTATAAAAATGTTTTTTTTTTAGGCCAAGGGAACCATTGCTTTTTAACGTTAGTCAACTGAGCAGTGCTATCAGATCTCAGTTGTATTTTTCTCAGATTACTGTATGGCTGACTACTCAAGAAGATACGGGACCATCGAGAATTACCGAAGAGAATTTTCGCTACCATTTGACCGCCCCGGGAAAAACGTTCGCCACCTCGTCATTTCATCTTTCTGCGACCAAACACGATTTTCCTCCAACTGACATAGGCAAGTTTTTATTTTTTTCCTTAAATATGAAGTTTTTTCAAGTTATTTTCTTATTGTTAAATTGATCTTTAAGGAAAATTATATATTTAAAATTGTAAATATCAACGTCAAGTTTTTCTCTGTAATATTTGTCTCGAAATTTAATACCCCCTTTTCACTTTATTCATTTTTACAGATTTACAGCGGATTTATCTGGTATTCGCTAAATTAATTTTAAAAAATGCTAAAATTTATACCTAAACGCTTTTTCATATTACGAGGGTCAGGCTAAAATTTAATCAAAAACACATTTAACTATCATCTACAATACATTACGATTCCCCTCGTAATTTTTCAGGTAACGGACAGTATCTTACGGTATCTTGTCTAAGCTTGCCGAGAAGTACCACAATACCAGAAATAACCTGCAATAATTGCGCTATGAAAAAGGCTTTCGATATGGATATAACCAACAATAAACTACTTGATGACAGAATGCTAATTCCTTGCAAACTTAAGGTAACAATAGATTTTTTATCTACGTTTTCTTTGATTTTCCTCCTGTTTTAACTAGCTTCCATTATCCTCTTCTATTTTTACTGTTTTATTCATTTATGCCTTGACAGGTCATTTAACTAGAGGCTAAATACTTAATACAAGCTTTATCTTTCTTCTCCTTTTATCCTTTAATGACTTCATTCTTCTCTTTTCGATTCCTATCTTGATGTAATTACCCTTTTAGCGTTCTTTCTTTAACTCTTGTGTTATTTTTAGGGAAAACATCGTTGCGAAGATCTGGAAGAAGACGAGAACGTCAAATTGGACCAAAAGTTCAATGTGAAGAAGCGTCTGTGCAGCAAGACGAACCATTGCGAAGCGTCCACGAGTAAAACGAAACCGAAACTAAACGTCTACATCCAAAACTCCAATCTATATGCTTCCGATGGTACGAACGGCTCGTGCCGCCAGATATCCGACCTTCTTCACGCCAAAAATGATCTCAACAAGGACAAAGGCCAGCTGCTGCTCGAAGCGATCGAACGCAGCGGCCGCAAGAGTACAAGAGAGAGTGATATAGCTAATTGTGATAAGCGAGAAAGTGATATATGTAGTATTAGGCATAATTTTAACGTATACGTAGAAAAACATTGTGATAGTCCTGTTCCGATACTGAGACATAAAAAAATGAGGGACATATCGAACGTGGATGTTATGAAACGAGCGCAAACGAGGCAAAAAATTAGCTTCGACGAGGACGTACCGAGTCAGATGGAACAAGCCAAGTTTAGAAAGGAGCTGGATAGTGCAGCTTCTATGGTGTTCCACGCTAGGACCGGATTACCGTTAACCAGCAGTCCTGCTCCGGTTAGGAGGGGAAAGTCCTGTTTCGATTTTGATTCTTCCATTACTTCCGTTTCTGCAATAAAAAGGTAAATAATACTATTTATAAATATTTAAATTTAAGAAAAAGCTATGAGGTATAATTCTTCGGCTAATTTGTTACAATTTTAAATAGAATTGAAATGGGAAAAACTGATAAAAAAAAGTGTGGGAAAAATCGTAGAGGTCATTATTATAAATAATTGGAGGAAGACAAAGATTAAAGACAACAAATAATAACAAGAAGAATTTTGAATGAAACTGATTTCCCAACATTAACACATTTTAAGAAAAATAAACATGTTTGCTCAAATTTTGAAATAGAATATTAATTAATTAAATTAGTTCTGAAATCAATCAAATTATTTGGCTTATTACTTCTGTAAATTTGTTTCCACCTAGGACCAATTTCTTAACATTGTGTGCGGGATTCTTTGTTTTGTCATCGACCAAAGTTGGGTATAAATCTATTTACCCATGAACCATTTACACTCGGTATACCACAATAATAATAAAATAATATTTTTGCAAAAAAAATATTAAAAATAGTGTCCCGAATTTCGAACTTTAAAATCTGAAAACGTAATTAAATTCAGAAAAAAGTTGAAAAATTGGGAAAGTAAGTAATTAATTATAAAAGAAAATTTTAATCTTTACATTTTAACCCTTTTTGGAGATTAGTTCTGAAATAATCATTTACTGAAAAAAAAACATTATAATATAAATCAAACTCAGGTTATTTATTTGGAAAAAAAATTTTTACGATACAAAGCAGGTATAAATTTAGATAAAAATATTAAAAAATGCCTAACATTCACAGGCGAGTTTATATATTGGATTATAGGACAGTAGTTTTTGATCATACGAGTTTAATGGTGTCATAAAAATCTTCTATTTAGGTACCTGGTGTGTCACCAAAATCCATATATCACTCAAAATTAAAACCCGGCGGTCGTAACATTTGGCAACTAAGCAACTACTATTGGATTATAATAAACATTTAAATTTTTACGCAGAAAGTAATTTAATCGCCATGTATCGAACATTAATAGTTTTTGTAATGAAAATCATGGGGTGCTAATTCCGTTTCTGTTGAACTTTTAACAATTTCAAAGTTGTTAACTCACAGAATATTCTTAAATATCATTTTTTTTATTTATAAAATGATGGGGAATATTGTTTTTCAGCGCTCTCTTCACGAACAGCTTTTCAACGGACGAGGAGAGCGAGAGCGAGGGCAGCATAGTATCGCCATGCAGCCCCGAGACCTTAACGAGTCATAAGGGCGACGTGTCGCCTGTCAAATATCGTAGGAGAGGTCACTCAGCTGGTTTATTAGGTTGGTAATACTTTGAATGATCGCGGACGGTAGGCTACTTTGAATGATTGCGTGCGGTAGGATTTAACTATGTACGTACTCTTTTTTACCATAATCTATATTTTGTACTATTTTATTGTCTATTCGTAAAAAGATTATAAATGAGGAAGAATCGTTTAATTGAATTGATAAATTATTGATTCTAACATCCAATTGAGTATAATTTTCAGTGTAGAATTTTCAAGATTTTTATTAACTTTGTTTTTTTCTTGTAAAGTAAATAACAACGTTAAAAATAATTTTCGATAATTGCAGGAAGGTCTAAATTTAATGGTTGATCATAAGTATATCCTTAAAAATAAAATTTTAGCATTGTTATTTAAACTTGGTTTTTATTATGTTTGGAGTTTTTATTTGTATTGTTCTAAGGCTCGATTTATACTGTGATGGTCGTCTTAAATGACAGCTGACGTATAAACATTTTGCTAATTTACTTCTTAATTAATTTGAAGCCAGTACCATATCATTATTATATTTTTTCACGAAATCCCGTAAGGAATGTATTCAAAATCAGCCATTCGTTCAATAAGTCCAATATTTTTGGTATTACTAGAAATACAAAGATTGAATTTTAAATAGACTTTTTACTGTGGGAAACTGGTGCTTACTGTAGGTAGGGGTCGACAGCTGCTGCTACTCGTTTATAAATTTTTCTTTAACGAATTTGAAACAGTCAGCCACAAAGCCATTTCCTATTACACATTCTCAAGGTTGTAAATTATGTTTGGGACAGGCCTGGTTTTATAAAATTCACGAGTTGGGTTATGAACAACAAAATGACACTAAATGCGAAACTTCTTAATTTCAAAAATAAATGACTAAGAGGGAAATAAAAATGCCAAGATTAAGCAAACAACCTAATTATACTTTCATGAAGATGATTGTTTGACCTTCCTCGTTAAATATTTAGACTGGAAGTGTTGCGTGCCTGCCACCATCCGTCCTCTCGGTTAAAACTGCTCCAAACGGCAGTTCCTCGTGTCAACTAATTATTTATTTTAAACTTCTTTAGGGATGCTAGTATATACATTTTGTTCAAATTATCACTCAAGAAAAGTAATTTGTAAAATCAAGAATGGATTTGATAACTGAAACCATGAAGAATAAGATAAAAAAATGGATTTTAAAGAAATGTTGATGGAAATAATTAAGTTGTCACAATTTCGTCAATTTGAGTATATTATAAAAAAATTTACTTTTCAGTTGAAAAAAATACTACGTAAAATGAAAATAAGAAGAATTTGAATACATTCCAGTTTATTAACAAGAAAAGAAAAAGGCGAATATCACACTTAATATCGTCGTTTGATAGAAGATGAAGAACATTTTTTACAATATTGTCGAATGAACAAATGATTTTTAAAAACAAGTGAAGAAATACAAAAAAAAAGCTAGGAAGAATAATGAAAATTTCAGTAATTACAAAAATATTTCAGGAAGCTTAAAAATCAATACTTATATATTATTTTTAAAAATACTAATGATTTTTAAATAAATAAAATGTACAGGAATTTAAACAAAAAATATCAGTCGCGTCAAAAAAGCGCGCGCAGATACGCATATAATTGGCCAACTCGAAGAATACTTAGTCCATGCCACTGAAGTGGGCTACCGCATTTGCGGTCGAAACGTTTGGAAGTAATAACCAAAGAAGACCACGGCATAATAAATAAACATTTGTGCAACCATCAGGAAGTTGAAAAAAACGCAATAATGAAAAAAAACAGTCAGGATAAAAGTCAAAGAAGTCAAAAAATATCAGCAAGTTAAAACAAATCAGTCAGGATAAAAATAATTGACAAAGAAGACTGGAGAAATCGTCAGAAAAGTATCAAGAAATTCCAGAAGAAGTTTAAAAATGCCAGAAAATAAAAAAGTGTCATTTAGTACAAAAACTATGAGAAAAAAATCAGAAGCGCATGTGCGTTAGCAGGAACGTGACACTCATTATCTGATGAACCATAAAAGATATCTCAAATCTGTTTTCAAATATCGAATCAGCGTTAAATTCCACGTCGGAATGCTATTTTTGAAACCGGTTCTGGTTTGTAAAACCGTAAGTCATAAAAATCTATTTAAGGTATGCCGAGTTTATTACCGTTGACCGTTTATCTCTATCTCTTCTCGTTTTTTGAGTTATAAATGCGGACAGACAGACAGAGACGTATTATAAGACTTCTCTATACTCTTTAGGGTTTGGAAGTCTAAAATTGAGTTCAAAATTGCAAAAAAAACAACTCTTTTCGTGAGGCGATTTCTGCACGAGAAAAACTGATGGTTTAAGACACGTCCGATAAAAAACTGGAGCTGAAATAAAGTTGTATTCACAGGTCCGATCTCGCTACAGTCAAACATTCTTTTAGACAAACCGGTAAAGAATATTTGACCGGAGCGAGATTGAACCGTAAACGGCATCACAGTGTGAATCGAGCCTAATTATTTTATTTTATATTTTGATATTTCATTAAAGTATTCAAGTAAACAAAAATGATAAAGACAATAGATATTTATTTATTTTACAACGTCTGTACCAAGTCAAAGGTACAAAATTTTCATTCCTTAAATATATAGACGCACACATATGTAAGTATGTCAGTCAAAATAAAATGCAAATGCGGTAAATAATTTTGAAATTAAATATTTAAAAGATTATTCATGGAGATTTTAGAAATGCTGATAGTTTTCAATGTATTCAGTAACAGAGATTTTAAAACTTTAAATTTATTTCAAACTTATGAAACCTGGTTAGACAAAAACGACCCAGCCGAATATTACTTGCATGTATGATCATAAATATCTGTTTTTTGTATTAAGGAATATATACTTTACTGTATTTCAATAAAAATGTTAAAAATATAAAAGGTCGGTATAGGCATTATCTTTAATTGTATAATTAAAGGCAATTATAATTGCTCTCCTCAGTATCGTAAATATATCCTTGACCTAGACCGTTTTTATAAAATGCAGTTTATCCAAAATTGTATCCGGAAAGGCAAAAAACTGGTGCTCGGAAACCATAAGATAAAAAATAGATATATTATTTAAAAAAAAGAGCTGGATAAAATATCTTTAATGGACAAACAGTGTCTTGATTGTAGCTAAAACAGATTTTTGGGTATATATTTTTAATAAATATTGCTTTTTATTTCTTATAATCGTTAAATGAAATTAACTTCTTCCACGTTACACTCACATTCTTCATTTTCTTAAACAACCGTTTCTCCATTTTCACAGTACTACACAAAAATTGGAACTAACTCCGGATCATTGCTCTAGTTTTCTCCAGATAACGATTCCAGTAATTTTTCAAACTGTCTATTTTTTTCATCCGTTTTATTCATACCTCACTTGTTTTTTTCTCTTTCGGGTTGTTACATTTACTTTTCTTTTGCGACATCACGGTGAACCGTCCATAGCATGTCTATTTATAGTAGGGTCTGTAGTTATTTTTGTAGGCTGCACCAACAGTTTCGTGGCAAATGTCAAAAGTATGACAAGAAAATTCAATGAAGATCCTCCAGATTCCTACAAGTTTAGGACCAAAAGCTCCTCTCTTGATTACGAGTTAATTCTACCAAAGAATTCTCATGTATATATTTATTTTCCCTTTACAAAGTATCCCACATCACTGATTTTATACCCGTTTTTACTCATCAAACCCTTTAATTTACTTTAAAAAAATTTCATGTCACATAAATTTTGTACCTTTCCTGTTACCATCCATTTAATTATTTTATCCACATGCGTTTATTGTACTAAAAATTATTATTATTACTTATATATATCCTGAAGATGGTTGTTTAGCCGAAACTACTGTCTAAATTTTTAAGAAATATATTTGTGTGGAACATGACTTGGGGTTTCATTTCATATATTGATAATAGAATTAATATTAACCTTTTATAAGAATAAAATAATTTTCTTTATTCTGGTTTATGTGCGTATAACCTCCCCGTTATTATATATCTATTGCTGACACTATAACAATTAAAAATATACTTAAAAAATACCAATTATACACTGAAAAAATACTGTTGATCAGAAATAAACTCCCAATTCTTTTTATTGTAATAATTTTTAAAAAATGTCTATATTCTAATATACAATAATTCTGTTAAAAATGATTTCGTTTGAAAAAATAATAATAAAAAATTATACACTGGGAAAGAAAAAACGATCTCTCCCAACAAACATAAATTCTTTTTACTTAACTCCTTGTATGTTTAATTTAATTTCTGATTTGATATAGGTAGTTTCGAAGAGTCTGTCCTAAACGGTCGTCTAGAACCAGTATCAACCGTCCACGGGTTCACAGCTGAATTGGGCGCGAGTGGTTCTTTCGTTCCTAAACATCTCGTCGTGCCAGTAACAGTATTCTTCTACACCCTAGGAGAAACCGACAAGGTTTCCTCACCCTATCTTGTAAGTTACATAATAGAATAGTGATTTTTTTATAATTAAATAATTTCTTTTTTAGGGTCATATCAATCTCGGTAAAAAGGGATACAACGTACCGAAATCAGGAACGGTTCAAGTTACTTTGTTCAATCCGCTCGGTACGGTCGTTAAAATGTTTGTTATTATTTATGATCTCCAAGATATGCCGCCCAATTCGCAAACTTTCATCAGGCAACGCACACTGTATATGCCGACGAATTGTAATGAAGCCAATATCGAATGGGGCCCCAAATGGCTGCGATACCTCATACACTTAAGGTAATTAAGAAAAAATCATTAAAAGAAAACTTAGTACCGCAAACTCGATGAAAATGTACCAAGTTTTACCTCAGCGTACCACTTTTTAATATCCCATTCCATATGAAAGAAAAAACACATTATTTCGATATAGATTTGCTATGTGCTGAAGGTGCAAAAGAATGATTAGTTGCTGAGTGAGAAATAGTACAAATTTTTGGAAGCAGCTTCTCTCTCTTTCCATAGCCATTTTTTATTGTGCCCAGAAACTAATTTAGGTACCACATTTATCAAAGGACTAAGTAACACCGTACTTTTTGAGGATCAAGACTACCACATGTGGTACCATAGTACCACTCTGGCAACACTGTAATTAAAAAAGGCATTTATATTAGTTAGTTTCTACTTGGATGTCATCCTATAGAATTAGAAATATAGATTTTTCAGGAAATTTATGATGGTTGTTGGTTATTTAAGGGTGTTATCAGTTCTAAGTTCTTTCTTTACAATTTTCCATTGTGTTGCCCATCAGTTTGGTTAATGTGCAACAGCCGTTTGATGCATTAGACAGATTTGCATTTGCATTTTTTTACTTTTTCTGAGTTCTAAATATTTCGCTACTGCCAATTTATTCATAGGTGATTTTCGGAATTAAAGCAAATTAGGTTATGTAAGGATTTATAAATTGGTAAATTTTCCCTAGAGCATGAATTATTGCCGGAAATATTGTGAGGACATGAATTTTCTTTTAAAAGTCATGTACGAGACAAATTTCCCGCAATTAATTCAAGCACGTGGGTGATTCAGTAAGAAAATTTCACACTGAAATATTACAAAATTACTAGGACAATGTCGGTTTTTTGATGGTAAATGTAAATGTCATTTTACTATAAACATTAAAAAATTTCCAGTGTAATTTCATGCTCCTTTACTCCAAAGAGGAGAAAAATTTCCGAAAATTTTTGTTGTTGTTATGGTAACGATACAAAATACATGCTTTTAATTGGTCGAAAATGTTAGGTGTGAAATTTTCGTTGGGGTTTCTAAACTTATTCCTCAGTTCTTACATTTAGCTTTTGTGTTTACTTTTTTGATTAAAATTAAACTTTTGGTCTAAATGTTTTCTGAAATATTTTATAGTCAATTGGGCTAAGATGTTCTGAATGGTGATTCTAATAATTGGACGAATTGTTAGTGATTTTATTATTAATCAGTTGATAATCTACAAGCTAGTAATTATAATTTAATTATTGCATAAACTATAAAATTTGACACAAATAAAATTTTCTTAAATTATAAAACAAATTTTAAAACTTCAGACTTCTATATTTTTTCTTTTCATAGACACAGACTTTTTGTAATGCAATTTTTTATTTGTTTTTTTTTTATGCTGAATTCAAATCTGAAATCAGAATTTTAAAATTCTCAAAAATCTGCAAATTTGCACATGAAAAATATAAAAGTAAAATGTGCATAATGCGAGATGCAGATGGAAACTAAAACATTAACAATCCAGCTGGATCAATAAATTCAAACCTGTCAAATGTGACACTATTGTTATTAAACAGGTTTAAACCTGGGTACAGACCATGTGGTTTAAAAATTAATGATATTCAGTTTAAAATTAATCCTTTAAATCTATAAAATAATTTGTTTTAATTTATCCATCTAATAAAAAAATAAAGAAACTACTTAAGTCTTATTATTATCCACGATTTTCTGATTAAAAAGGGTGAAATCAATGGAATTATACTTACTTATAATTTTAAACACCCCTTAAAAAATCCTTGAAAAACTTGGTAAATCCCTAAAAAATAATTGAATATTCCTTGAAAAAACCATTAAAGAATCCATAAATTAATTATTTAAATTTCTTCATAAATCTTTAAATAATCTTGGAACACACCTGATAAATCTCTAAATAATCACTGAAAAATCCTTGAAAACCCAGTAAAGAATCCTTAAAAAACTATTTTAAATATTCTTCATAAATCTTGTAAAAACTCTGGAAAAAAACTTTTTAAATTACTAAAAAATAATTGAATAATCCTTGAAAAACCATTAACGAATTCTTAAAATCCTTACATTGAAGAATCCATAAAAAATCTTGGAAAAAACCTGATAAATCATCATTGAAAAATCCTTGAAAAACCATTAAAGAATCCTTAAAAACTACTTTAAATATTCTTCATAAATCTTGAAAAAATTTTGGAAAAACACTTGATAAATTCCTAAAAAATAATTGAATATTCCTTAAAAAACCATTAACGAATCCTTAAAAATCCTTACATTAAAGAATCATAAAAAAATCCTTTAAATATTCTTCATAAATCCTTAAAAAATCTTGGAAAAACCCTGATAAATCTCTAAATAATCATTGAAAAATCATTAAAGAATCCTTAAAAAACTACTTTAAATATTCTTCATAAATCTTGAAAAAATTCTGGAAAAACACTTGATAAATTCCCAAAAAATAAATATATATTCCTTGAAAAACCATTAACGAATCCTTAAAAATTCTTACATTAAAGAATCCATCAAAAAATCCTTTAAATATTCTTCATAAATCCTTAAAAAATCTTGGAAAAACCCTGATAAATCTCTAAATAATCATTGAAAAATCCTTGAAAAGCCATTAAACAATCCATAAAAAAATCCTTTAAATATTCTTCATAAATCCTTAAAAAATCTTGATCTCTAAATAATCATTAAAGAATCCTTAAAAACTACTTTAAATAGTCTTCATAAATCTTTAAAAAATTCTGGATAAAAAACTTGATAAACCCATAAAAAAATCATTGAAAAATTCTTGGGTGTGATATATTTTTATAGATTCTATCTTGATTTTTTAAAGTATTTGATTAGTTTGACAAATTATTACCTATATTTTTTTCTACAGCTGAACAAAAATCGGACTTGCGCTATGATTTATTAGAGCGAAAATACAATTTTACACAAATCGTGCCGAAAGTTTTACACGATCCGAAAGTGATTTTACGGGAGTCGTAGCTTTCCAGGACTCGCCAATGGGTCGTCACTTTCGGAAATTGTTACGTAAATTTTTTAAATTAATGACGAATAAATGAATATCCCAACTTACCATATAAGCATCAATTAATCATTTTTATTGTATGTTGTAGATTTTTGAGCTCGAAGTCCGGAAAAATCTACCTTCACAGCGATATCCGTATGATAATTTTCCGGAAATGCGATATGGATACGGCTACAGCTCATGGCATCGAAATGAGCTACGAGCTTAGAAGTTTTACACATATGCCCGCCAATCCAAGATACTCACCAAGAAAGTAACCAGAAATCAAAGTTGTAGAAGTAGACCAGGGTAAATCTACGTCCGTCAATATTTATAGGTTTTTTTGTCAATCAGTACTCAGTTGTTTTATGCTGAAGTAGTCTAAACACCTTTTTGATATATTTTTTTTATTACAAAGTCATTTTAAGTTCTTACAGTCAAACTTAAGTGCGAATTTGTGGAGAAATTTACATAAAAAATTTATAACATCTTCGTATTACAAAGAGTTTATAAATTTTAGTTTTTAATTTTTAAACACAATTTCTAAGACATCAATTTTTTTGCGAAATAGTTTAGGTCATTTGGCGTCTTATAATAAAAGGAAGATTACAATAATTTTACGTTCTTTATTGTCTTTTAAACAAAATTCTGGTAATATTATTGGGTTAAATAATATATAATATTTGACACAAGGAAATGATCCTTTTAATTTCTTACAATCTGGACAGCGAGGAATTTATGATATATTTAGTTTTCTTTAAATATTGTATCCCCTAAAATGTATTGCCAGGACCTTATTAAAATTTTTATTTAACGGGTTTCGACTCTTTTAAATTTTGTTGCTGACGCTGTACATTAATTTTTTTCATTATTTTGATATAAAATATAGTTTTATTTTAGTTCTGTTAGCCACAAAAATATGACCAAAAAAAAACCATTGAAATATATCAAAAAGGTAAACATTTTTGATCCGCTAGTTTATAAAATAGAAAGATAGATGCTAAAATTTCTATTTTTCGACTAAAATTGCTCAAAATTATTTTACAAGCAACTGTTTTTTTTTGTTTTTTCATATTTTTCAACAATTTTAAAATATTTCAACGCGTTCACTAGTGCAGCTCGAATAAACGTTTCCGTACATTTATAATAATTCACATAAATTAATTTCTTGAGTGATTTTATTGGAAAATGGAGTTTTTTTAGCGACGAACTTTCACTTATTTGATCACTTCATTCTAGGGGAATACAATCCTAGATCATTAACTGCCATTTTGGGTGTAAATAGCTGTAAATAACTTTTGATTCTTAAATCACCCATGATAATAGTGCGAGACGTTCGGTGTCTGTTTTTTCGAAGAACTTGTTAACGCTTGTTTTATTATGTTTAGGAACAGGATCGGTTGTTTTTCTTTTGGCTTATAAGGTACCAGTAACATATGTTACAGTCCAATATTTTTTTACATATTATGCATTTCTTTAATATATTTTTTAATTTTTATTGTAGTCTACAGGGTATTAATTAAAATTCAGAACTTAATTTTTTGTTTGCTTTTTTTTCAAATTAATTCATTACTTGTCAATTGTTGGAAAGAAATGCATAGAATGATGTTGCTTATTGTATAGTTATATGAAAGATATTTATTATATATACATATATAAAGTATACTAATTTTTTATTAGTACATGGAAAATAAATGTGTGATAATTACATCGTTGTTTCATTACATCAAAATCGAGCTTGCGGAATTCATCGGGTTGAATATATACGCTTGAGCAACGCTTTTTCTTTTTTTTTTTCGTGGAGTAACTAAATTTACTATCGAATATTTGTCCAAATAGAGATTGTCTACAGGCCATATTAAATTTAATAAAACCTAATATTGGAATTTTTCTTTCAACCCGGTGCCGGATTTACAGAATTGGAGACCGTAGACCAAGTTTTTGTGCGGTCCCCTTCTCCGTCCCGTGTTTTAATGAATGTGAAATTATAATTATGTACATTATAATTTACTTAATCACAGAAAAAAATGCGGCTCTTTTGAAGTCTATAGTCTTGCCTTTTTTTTCGGCTCAAATTGCGCTTTCACCATTTTTAAAAAACTCAATTTCCTCTAAAACTAAAAGAGCTGGAGAGGAACTGATCATTTTTTTGGAATCTACGCCCCTTAAACTACCCCTCTCCCACTAATTTTGAAAATCCGAGTGATGAAAAATTTTGAAGAGTTTTGAAGTCTATAGTCTTGCCTTTTTTTTCGGCTCAAATTGCGCTTTCACCATTTTTAAAAAAACTCAATTTCCTCTAAAACTAAAAGAGCTGGAGAGGAACTGATCATTTTTTTGGAATCTACGCCCTTTAAACCACCCCTCTCCCACTAATTTTGAAAATCCGAGTGATGAAAAATTTTGAAGTCTATAGTCTTGCCTTTTTTTTCGGCTCAAATTGCGCTTTCACCATTTTTAAAAAAACTCAATTTCCTCTAAAACTAAAAGAGCTGGAGAGGAACTGATCATTTTTTTGGAATCTACGCCCCTTAAACTACCCCTCTCCCACTAATTTTGAAAATCCGAGTGATGAAAAATTTTGAAGAGTTTTGAAGTCTATAGTCTTGCCTTTTTTTTCGGCTCAAATTGCGCTTTCACCATTTTTAAAAAAACTCAATTTCCTCTAAAACTAAAAGAGCTGGAGAGGAACTGATCATTTTTTTGGAATCTACGCCCTTTAAACCACCCCTCTCCCACTAATTTTGAAAATCCGAGTGATGAAAAATTTTGAAGTCTATAGTCTTGCCTTTTTTTTCGGCTCAAATTGCGCTTTCACCATTTTTAAAAAAACTCAATTTCCTCTAAAACTAAAAGAGCTGGAGAGGAACTGATCATTTTTTTGGAATCTACGCCCTTTAAACTACCCCTCTCCCACTAATTTTGAAAATCCGAGTGATGAAAAATTTTGAGTCTATAGTCTTGCCTTTTTTTCGGCTTAAATTGCGCTTTCACCATTTTTAAAAAAACTCAATTTCCTCTAAAACTAAAAGAGCTGGAGAGGAACTGATCATTTTTTTGGAATCTTCGCCCCTTAAACTACCCCTCTCCCACTAATTTTGAAAATTCGAGTGATGAAAAATTTTGAAGTCTATAGTCTTGCCTTTTTTTTCGGGTCAAATTGCGCCTTCACCATTTTAAGAGAAACTCAATTTCCTCTAAAACTAAAAGAGCTGAAGAGGAACTGATCATTTTTTTGGAATCTTCGCCCCTTAAACTACCCCTCTCCCACTAATTTTGAAAATTCGAGTGATGAAAAATTTTGAAGTCTATAGTCTTGCCTTTTTTTTCGGGTCAAATTGCGCCTTCACCATTTTAAGAGAAACTCAATTTCCTCTGAAACTAAAATAGCTGGAGAGGAACTGATCATTTTTTTGGAATCTACGCCCCTTAAACTACCCCTCTCCCACTAATTTTGAAAATCCGAGTGATGAAAAATTTTGAAGTCTATAGTCTTGCCTTTTTTTCGGCTTAAATTGCGCTTTCACCAGTTTTAAAAAAACTCAATTTCCTCTAAAACTAAAAGAGCTGGAGATTAACTGATCATTTTTTTGGAATCTACGCCATTTAAACTACCCCTCTCCCACTAATTTTGATAATCCGAGTGATGAAAAATTTTGAAGTTCATAGTCTTGCCTTTTTTTCGGCTTAAATTGCGCTTTCACCATTTTTAAAAAAACTCAATTTCCTCTGAAACTAATAGAGCTAGAAAAGAAATTTTCATTTTTTTGGAATCAACGCCCATTGTAATATACCTCCACCATTTTTCGCTGAAATCTGAACGATGCCAAATTTTGAAGGCTTTTCTTCCCGTTGAGCCCGCGGCCAGCACTGCCGAGGCACGACCAAAAAAAAGAAGAACTAAATAACTACGCAAAAAGAAGACGCACACAATTATAACCTCACTTTTAAATATCAAAAAATTTGAGAAATATAAACACAAGTGAGTAAACAATTTTTCGGTTTAATCACATTAATTATATCATTTCGTAATTTTTTAGAAATGACTCAAACCATAGGAGACAATCAACCTACAAACTCTGTAACCAAAGCAGATGTATCTTCTAATTTCGCTATACACACATTCGCAGCCGAAATTTTGGAGAAAAAAATAATATTTCAAGTGATAAAAATGAAGGATTCCATACTTTTATATGTAAACGATAAAGACCATGTTCAATTCAACGATTTATCTTTAGCTATGAAAGATCGTTATAATAATTCACCTCTAGGAACAAGTTTAATCGGAGATTTTAATGAAGATTTTTCCAAAGCCATAGCTTGTAGATTATCGAAAAAATTAAACAAAGTTGTATTTTTAAGTTGTAATACAGATCAGGATAGAAGATTAATGCAAGTTTTGGAAAAAAGGATTTTCGAAGAAATAAATAATGTTCCAGGAAAGTTTTAATTGTGTAAGATTTGTTTTAAAATACTTAAATATAAAGAAAAATTTGAAGCAAAAATTTTATTTTTCAACAGTAAATACAAATATGTTCATTCTATGTATACAATTAAATGCCAGTATCTAAAGATAAAAGGTATTCTATTTTTTCTAAAAAAGAACTGAATACAATAATTTGACATTTTGTGGTTGTAAAAAGGCATGATATAGGTATATATTTTAAGAATGATATGCAAGAAAATTTGTTCCTTTTTGACATTCTTTAATAAAAGACAAAATTTTATAAAATGGATACTTTTTAAGCAAATATCACAGATTTAAATAAAGTTAAAATGGATTCCTAAATTATTATTAAATAACTAATTGTTATTTTGATTGAATTTTTAAGATATGAATTCAGGTACTTTAAACATATAAAAGTAACTTTTTTGATGTTTTAATTAAAAAAAAATCCACAAACGATATGTACTCTAAACAGGTCACATGTATTTTATTAAAAGAATTATATTATATTCAGGCTTGTAGGACGTATTATTTTACCAATTCATAACATTAAACATTTCATTTAAATATTAACAACAGATATTTCTCACACTTAAAAATGTGTTATTGCGATAAGGTAATATTTTATTAATGGTCAATAATTTAGAGTTTGGATACATATAAAAACATCAATCTTAAATTTTTATGCCAGATGGGTAACATCAATAACCTTGTTAATATTTTTATATCAATCTGTCATGTCAAATGAATAATTTTTTTTATAAATTCGATGAAAACTCAAATATTTTATAGATTTATAAAATTCAGTAATGAACTTTTTAAAGTGACAGAAAAACTTATTGGTAATAAAACGTAAGAAAAGAAGTATAAATTTGAAAACTAAAACATTAATAAAATTTGAGTTTGTTTAATTAGTTGTGCCAATTGCAGAGAAAAATTCAGTTGATTTCAAGAAATAGCTGTACAAGTATAAATTGTTTTTTATGCTGACTTTTTGAAATAGAATTTATAATTGAAGTAAAAATGTGTAAGATCGTTATTTTGGCTAAAAAAATAAATTTTATTTGGGAATAGACTAAAAATAGAACTTTAAATTCAAAAATGATTGTTAATTATATTTAAAAACTTAATGATATAAAGGACAAGGCACACTTTTAATGTTATCTCGGAATCGATAGAATTTTTCAAAATTTTAGTATGTTATTATTGGGCATGTAAAAGTACACTAAAGTTGTATATAATTGAATCTTAAATATTGATATATTAAAAAATCAATGCATTTAGATTTTAATAATATTCAAAAGATATAGTTTTATTTTATGCAATAAATAATATCAAAAGTTTTTATTTTTTTTATGTGGCATAATAAATAATAAAGTGTACAAAAAAAAACAATTTTAGTCAATCTTCGTTGTTATACACAGAAAAATTACGTTTATGCAAAATCTAATTTTTCTGAATTTAAATGCATTCTATTTTCGCTATCTAGTAATTTTTTGATATATTAACATTTAAGATTATGTTACACTAAAAAATATAAAGTAGAACAAAATAAATTTTGGTTATATCACTAATTTCATTTTTAACAAATTTTATAGATAAATCCTATTTTGTTGTGTGTTTACACGATACACGAATGGAATTTTGTGAGTGGTTACATTTTATTATTGTTGAAATAGTTATGGGACCAGATTTTGGTTGGTAAATAACGCTTGACTTTTATATGAAAATAAGGTAGGATATGGATTCCTCTTAAAACAATTACGTTGGTTACATCATCTTCTTTAATTTCTCTTTCTTCCTTCTCCTTTGTTCTCAACCTTCTTTACAAGCCCATGCACCTCGTTCCATTTACCTGACATGACCTCTATGACGTTCCTTTCCATCAAGAGTGTTCGAGCCACTTCTTTGAGCTTCCCATATCCGACATTCGAACAAAGCATGCCCGGGGCATCCCCTTCATCGCAATAGATGTATAAATTTGAGTCCTTGTTGCAGATTTTATTCATATATGTTGCGAATGCAGAATCTGGGTAAGAAAATAGTCCACTTTCTTTGCCTGCATTTTACACTGCTTCAGATCTCTGACTAACTTTCTCGTCCATTCTGCAATTACATCACACTCTTCATTCCTGTTCTCACTCCAACATAGTTTTTTCTAACTTTCTTCCTCTTTCGTCAGGTTTGTTTTTGCTTGCGTCGTCCGTTTTATTTAACATGCACCTTTCCTGTACCAACATTTTTATTATCGGTAGCCAGCTATAGCAAGCGCTAACTATGAAGAGATTGCGCAAATCCTGAAATTCGTCAAACTCCGCCCATAATGCGCAACTTTACCTCATGCTAGATACGAGGATGAGGTTGCGCAGATCCCGAAATTTTCCTGGTTGGGGCGCGTCGAAATGATGCGATACCAGAAGGTCTAAAAATTTCTAGGTTGATGGACTCTTAAAATGTAGCTAAATCATGCTTTTTATGAATAATACAATTTATTTAACACTTTTACAGAAAAAGTATTTCTAAGCACTATAAAATACGCTGTAATTCTATGGTCTAAAATATAAAATCGTTAGTCCCAATTTTCTGCTACACCCAGTATTCTTAGAGGTTTTACGCAATTAAAAAAATTCAAAAAAATCTATCGATCCCGACATAAAAAGTGTGCCATGTGCTTTAACAGTTATTGAAAATTGATTTAAAAAAGACTCTAATAATTTCTCCAAAGCCTTGTCTACATTGCTAAAATAAAATCTGCAATTTCGATGGCGTTTCAGATATTTTTCATTATATAAATAAAATTTCTTCTAAAAAAAGTTTACAAGAGAACTTTGCTGTTGTCCTGAATCCTAGTCGATAATAGGGCTGCAAAAATGGCTAACGATATGGTTAAAATTGCAGGAAAAAGTAACATTGTATGAACCAACATACCGTAAATAGGAATGGCACAAAGAGACGCTATGTGGAATAAACTGCGCATCATTCCATGCGCCGTACATCTGAAAAATAATTATATCAATAATTTTATTGACATACCATATAAGAGAAACTTTCAAATATTAGTGATTATATTTTACCTTAAATGACAAGGATATCCCTCGACGACAACCAATGTAATGGTATTAAGAGCGCACATAAGACAAACCTTCATCAATAAATCCACTGTAGAAGCAATAAAGGAAGAAGCGGCTGCTAAAAATATCCCGCCGGCTGCTACTCCCGCCAAAATAAACGTGAAAATGGCGATGGGAGGTCGCGAAACTGTTTCTAGTATAAATCCAATAAAGAACAAAGCTGGAGCCATGAACATGGACCAAGCTAAAGTTTCATCGTAAAGATCAGCCATGTAGATGTTGTAATCGAAATCAATGGTGCAATCAGATATGAGAGATAAAAATGTGTTATTGATGAGGCTGCAGTTTATGAAATGGTGTTTCGTGAGGTCAGTATCGATGAATCTGAAAACCAATTCATAATTAAGAGCAAACATCGATTTTCTTAACATGATATTTTTACCTGGTGTCCTTGATAGTAGATTCCCTGAAATAAGCCACAGAAGCCATGACATTAATAAACTCTGATTCATCTACGGTGCAATTAACGAAATCAACGTGATTTAAATTCAAATGCGTGAAAGTAGCATTTTTAAAAATTGTATCTTTAAATTGAATATTTTCTATAGTAGCGTTAAAGTATGTACTAATAAAGGTCCCATTGCTGATATATTGCTTACGTAAGAAATAATCTTCTGTCCTTAAATCTTTGATTATTGTCACAGAAAACGTTGATATGCCCATATATAGGAACCCAGTCAATAGATGAAGCGCAGCTAACAGCAAAGTTGTGCGAAAATGAGTTGGAGATGAAACTCGTTGAAAAGCTTCGCGAAACTAAAAATTATTATTAATTTCTTCACAATAATAAATAACTCATCAATAACTTACTGAAGTAACTCCATGATTAAAAATATTCCTCGAAGGACTTGGTCGTTCTCTGTAAGCGCTTCTACTTGGAAGTTCTAGTTCTGTCAATCCGTACTGAGTCCTCGCTTTATTCAGTCTGTGCAATCTCTGATAGACGGTCAATGCCTCTACCTCTCTGGAAGCTTCTAAAAGATACCTTGGAGACTCAGAAGCCCAAATCAGTCCTACGATGCAACATATCGTTGGTACGATACTCAAAAGAAGGAACCTGTATTAAAGATATGTTTGTAACCATTGATAAAGAAATATTGTTATAGAAGGATAATAGTTTCCGAAATCATACTATGATATTTCACGAAACAAATATTATTCTAAAATAGGCACTGTTGTGTTGGTCATGCGCAGAACCAGCAGTTCGATAGTTATTAACCCAGCAACCGGCATGCTAGACATAATACTTTACATGTATGATGTGAGAAAAATATGTTAAAAAATTTATTTTAAGGACACAACGCAGGCCTTTGCTAGCCATTTTTTGCGAAATTAGAAGAATACCCCAGATGTCAGCAAACAAATTTCAAAGATGGACTATATTTTTGTCGTCATTTCAGTACCAGATTGAATAAAATAAAGTAAATAATTCTGTAGAAGGCTATTGATATAGAGCACCCGTAAATACCGTGCTAATATCAGAAGAAATATCTGGAAGAGCATTTTAACCAAACAGTGAGTGAATAATAAGGAGAAAAGACCGTTCACTTAGGAAAACGTAGAATTGAGTAAAATTATGGACTAAGTACATTAAAAAGGATAAATGCTATATTCCCACAGGCGAGATGGTTTGCATAGACTAGAGAGTACTTATATGCTCATATGTGGAGCCTCACAGAACTAGAATCAAACAAACAGTTAAAAGTTCGGATTCATATTGAATTCTTTGAACTTCATAGAAGGAAATTTTTGATTGTAGTAGATGCCCACACCAAGTTGGATAAAAGTGATGCCTATGCGGTAACTACAACTGCAACACACACAAGTTTTATTTAATTAATTTTGTATCTAATGTGGCTGTCTTATATGTGTTTTATTAGTTATCAACCAAAAATCACTAGTTGGAAAATAATTTTCTACACCCAGTATTTTATCATTAATATAAAAATTCAGTATTTTTTTGTCACAAAATATAATAGTATGAGTACGGCGCAATATTTCAATTTTCCCCAATGCCTTAGAGCGGCCCTGGTCATATGTAATTGCCTAATTGTTGTGCTTAGGATATTGATTTTGGTTACCTGTGCCATGAGCTCCAGTGTTCCTGATTGTCTTGCACGATATCAGCACCATTTGTAGGCATAGTTATATCAGAAATAAGAGTAGTAAAAGCGGCACCTAACGGCCATAATGAATGTAGAACACCCGCGTATCGCGCACGTGTTGATCTCGAGCACGTTTCTAACAAATAACTAAAAGACAACGGAAAAGCTCCTGATATTCCAAGACCGGAACAAAATCTACAAAATTAATTCGTTACTGATAAGTTTGTTATTAAGATTAAGATCTTACCGTGCCGTCATGAATGTTCCGTAGGTTGGCATCACTGAAGCTACCGCGGAAAATAAGGCAGCTACAGAAAGGGCGCTGATTAATGCGCGTCTACGTCCTATGTGGTCCCCAAGTAAACCCCAAGCTATAGATCCTCCAGCCATTGCCAGTAAGGTAATGGAAACTGTAAAAAGTTCTTCATGATATAAACTGCTATAATTTTAATTAAATAAAAATTTACCTAGCCAACTTTTCCTGTGTTCTCCAATGCAAAGGTGTAATTCTGCAGCAGGCATTAGATAACCCAAGATTACTAACTCCGAGCAGTCTGCGGCTAGTGCTAGACCCAAAACAACAGCCAAGTAGAATTGAGCTTTGCCCGTGGTCGCTTGGGATAAAGCATCTTCATGAAAACCAACAAGAGCCTCGCCGTTTTGAGGTAAAGATCCATTACCCGAAGAGAGTCCAATTGATGCTGTATGAAAAATATAAAAATATGTTTTAGAGTAGCACAATTGTATTTTCTGTTTTATTTGTTTCTATGACTGACGAGTTTAAGCACATAAACCAGTACGACTATCCTTAAACTTATCGGGCAATACGCATAATTAAAGGAATAAAAACTTTTTGCAACTAAAGTACGATTAATTTACAACAAATAGAGCAGGAGTTGCACTAAAAAAACATTTTTTTACATTATAAATTAAATAACTAAGTTTAACTTTTGCTAATACTGTCAATTGTTTGAGCTAAATGACACTGGGAGTGGTTTTATAGCAAAATTTATGATACAGAAAGGAAATCGCACCAGGTGACAAATCAAAATAAAATTAAAAATTAATAATTAAA
This sequence comes from Neocrepidodera transversa, assembly GCA_963243735.1. Classification (NCBI taxonomy): domain Eukaryota; kingdom Metazoa; phylum Arthropoda; class Insecta; order Coleoptera; family Chrysomelidae; genus Neocrepidodera; species Neocrepidodera transversa. The sequence goes on along the minus strand of OY725347.1, from coordinate 2,579,262 downwards.
GGAAATGCATCATTACTGTTGAGTGCACAGGTTACAGCGAGTTTTACGAAAATTTTAGACAAATTCTATGCCCTTTTTGAGTTAACAGATATATCATATAATTTTAGTTTATATTAAAACTATATTGTTTTAAGACCGACCAGAAAGTATACACTTTCTGGATAATTTTTGGTCCAGAAAAAAAAAACGTTTTGCCGATCAAGACCGGAAAATGAACATCAGCGACCGGTAAAAGCTTTTTCCGGTCCCAGTTGTCAATGTGCATTTATTTCGTATTATGACAACAACGTTGCGATTGTCAAATGACAGTTCGTTGATTTTTTTATTTGTCAAACTTGTTTCGTGGATTCGGAAATTTAATTTGAAAATATGGATTCAGATTTTGAAATGTCTGACATAGAAAATGAAATTCCAGAAGAAATGTTGGAAGCAGCAAATAAAGCGACTTATGATATATTGCCAGTAAAATCAAAAGCCCGTTACGTAAAGTCATACGACGCATTTAAAATAAATAATTAAGTTTACATTAAAGCGTCGGTCTTAAAAAAAATATTGTACGTCTCGCAACCGAAAATTAGTGTTTTGTAGGTCTCTCCAAACTTCCAGGGCTCGCCTACGGCTCGTCCTGGAATCTGTTTGCCTCGTCCTACAAAACACTATTTTCCGGTCTTGTAACGTAAATTTACTATTTTAGAATGTTTAAATATCATCGTTTCTTCTTTGAAGAACAATACAGTTATATGTGTCAAACTCGGAATGTGGTATTTTAGATTTACAGCATGAATTTTCAGGGCGACGCTGAAGATGGAGCCCTGAAAGCATTCGAGCTCTGTAAATTTACTTTCAGAATGTGGCGCGAAATATTTCTTGTGAATTTACCAATCTAAACGATTTAGAAATTTGTAATACACAAAATACATTAGAACGTCAAAAATATTATATTTTACCGAGCAGTCATCTCAATTTTCGGGTCTTATAGACTGATCAGTGGCGGATCCAGGGAAGGCAAACGACGATTGACTCCCCTCAAGATAACGATTTTACTGAAGTTTGTTAAGGATAAAACTCAACTCACTCTAACTTGTATCTGAGGAGGATATAGCCCCCCACTTGAAGTAACCTGGATCCGCCACTGTGATTGATAATGACGTATTTTCCGATCTGAAAAACGGATTTTGTGAAGTGGCGTCACAAAAATTTTATTTACTGTATTGTTGCTGTTTTACTTCTTTTATTAAAATATATAAAAAATTACCACTCAATAAGATAATTATCTGCATTTTTGTCAGTTTTCAGAATTTGTCGATATATTCCGTAAAAATATAAGACATTAAAATTTTAAACCTGTTTTTTAATAACATTTTTTACGAAATCCAGTGGCGTACTCAGTTTTTTAATAAAAAAAGACATTTTCATATTTTCAGCGTAGAAAAAAAATGATGGTGTGTTTTTAAAATGCATTTTTGGTCATGAAACTTTGTGGTTTAGGAGAACTTTGCATTCGCCACATCATTTGTTGAAATCAGTATATAAATAGAAAATGTACAGGGGTGGTTCCTATTAAAAAGGGTCACACATATATATATATTCTACTTTATTTTAAAGATCAAAGTACAGTACATATATTTTTAGTATTTACTGGATATAAAGGTCATGCGTTTGTGTTAAAAGAGAAAAGGTCAAAGAGTCCTTTTATTAAAGTTATCGGGTTAACAAGTGTTATCAGGACCGGTTTTAATATATCATTCCTCACTGTCACAAAATAACAATAAAAGATAATACTGTTTGTTTTAGCGTGCTTATTGGTTTAAACACAATATTTTCTAAATACTGATTATGGTCATTATAACTGTAAAAACGTTGACTTAATTTAATTGTTGTCAGATACAAATCATGCTACATGCAAAATATGTAATCTGGTTTGCCTATGAAAGGAAAATTACTGATCTTTACGCAACTAAATGTTTTTTCGTACCTAAATATCCAGTGGCGGACTAACACGAGTTCGTCACAAGGATCATAAAGAACACTTTTTGGAACCTTGGGACTTGTGGCGACCGCACATAATTAATAGTCAATCCGCCACTGTAAATATCTTAAATAAAGAGGTATAAAAGGAAACTAAATTCATACTTGGCATGCAAAACGACGGCAACTGAAGTAACCTACGTCTGGTTTCGGTCGGTCCATTTTGACTGCTCGTTTCCAAAGGTGGTACAAGACAGGCAGATTCCTCGCACATTTTTTGATAATTTTTTAATTATTCGACATGATTTTGATTAGTTTCATATCTGGAAATAATAATATACCAATTTTTCTTTTAAAATCATTGGTTATGTTAGGTTATAATATAGTTATTGGAAATTAGCTATATTTTGTTTAAGATTGATGAAGTGATATATAAACTGATTAACCTTGATACTACAATCTTTTAAAAACATAAAAAATTTACCAATAAAATATAACAAGAATTATTAAAATCTGAATAGGAAACACTTACAAATTATAAACATAAATAGCTCAATTCATTATCTAGGTATAACCTTTCCAAAGTTGAGGTAACATTTCACTAAAAAATCGTTTAGCACTGTTATTACTTGTGAGCTACTGAAGTCACGCTATGTGAAAATCGGCTACCGGTCATTTATTGATTTTCAAAAGATGTCAGTCAGCCAGTGGTTGGGGTATCTACACCTGCAAAGTTTTCGTACGTTGCAAATCGAAAACGAGATTTTTTAAACAATGTAGAGAAATAACATTTTTTCATTCATTATATAATAAATAGGTCAAATCAAAAGACTTTTTGTTGGATTTTTTATCTTATTTAAGCAAGATTTTTTTGAAAAGTCTCTTATGCCTTTTTAACGGTGCTACTTAACATTTAACGTTTCTTAAAACTTTTTTAACGGATTTTTATTATAATAACGATTTTAAATGAATTTTAACCGTTTTTAACTACTATTAAACATTTTTTACGATTTATATAGATTTCTGTTCTATATGCTAGATGACTTGAATCAAATAGTTTTGAAAATTTAGTATTGATAACATGTTATGTTGTTTACTGGTAGAGGGCAGCAGTAGCACGTTACTTTTAATCGATAACTACCAATATTTTAGTATATTTGGTTGCCTACATGCCTCATCTAACGAGAGCTTAATTTCACGAGATTCTAAATCATGGAGACTATATACAAGGAGCACTAACTACATGTAAATAAATAATTTCCCAAAATAAAAGGGCACTAGTGTTCCTCCTGTACTGAAATGGCGCCTACTTTAATGGTCTTAATAGCCTAGTCCTCATAACTGCGAATTGCGATTTTTTCTTATTAGTTTTGTATGGACTCGATCCTTAGACCCAGTAAACGATTGCGATTTTTTTTGTTAATCAAAATTCCGCAAAAAAAAATAACTACAAATTTTTCTCAATCCTCACAACTGTGAATTTTGTTGACAATTGACAAATGACAGTAACAGCAATAAATACAATTTTTGTACAATATTGACATTTTTATTTGCATTTGACGAATTACCTAAGAATTTAAATTTTAAAATGTTGGTTTTAAATAAAAAAATCGGTCAAGTGCGCACATTTAGGGTTCCGTACCAAATGTATAGAATATAAGCCAGCTGTGCACAGGCAGAGGATTCTGAAAGGACTTTAAAATTTTAATCGAACTAACAGAATGCATTTTAAGTATTCTGTAAAGGGAGCCTTGAGTCCCAGGGTGCTGGCTCTGTTTGGACTAAAGAAATTAGTTGTTCTTCAATATTCTTTCCATTTTATTGAACTAAAAATAATTATTGTGTTTTTTCTTTTTCAAACTTAAAATAGTTAAATTACTAAAGGGAACAATAACGAAGATGAAGATTCAAATTCTTATTCATTGCTTGTTTCATATTGAGACAAAGGCACAATTAGTGATTAGACATTTGTTTTACTTTCTTCATTTAGTTCCTCGTCCTCATTGAACCCATATTGCTTTTTAGCATGTTCCAACAACATTGAAACAAATATATATCATCTTTAATAGTAAAAAATATAAGATTAGTTAATAAATGAGATTAGCGGAAGAGACGAGTACATCAGTGTGTCAGTGTGTAAAGTGAAACAATTTCATCCCATAAACAATGATAGACCAATATACATAAATTATAGCGCTGCAGATCAAAGACTATCTACTATAGACGTTTCACATAAATGGCTCAAGGTCATCTTGCTTTTGTGTTTTGGGACCAGAGCCCTAGATGGCTCTGTCAGTATGAATAATGAAATTTAGGTTGGCTGCAATGATAAAATTTTAAATTTTATTAGATAAAAGATTGCTGTACTGGTACTTATTACTGACTTTTTGTGAGTGTCTTTCTATTCAACTTTTATTGTTTTTTTCAATATTCGAACAGTGCCTTATTTGGCGTATATTTATCTTTAATTATACAGCCATCATCAACATTATCATGCAGTATGTATTAATTATTTAGAAAGAAGAGTTTCTCATACCTACTATATATTTTTATATATTAGATTTTATCCCTTTTGTACCTTTAATAATTTACATTGTGTTTTATAATATACAGAGTTAGGAATAAGTTTGGAATCAGACAAGTTTTGAGAAAAAAAATTCAAATCGTGCAGAACTCTGTAGGTACATTTTAAAATCCCATCGCTTTAATTTATATTATTATTATTTTATTGTAACGCTGGAAAGGTCAATAGAATTTTGTACACATATTTTATCATTGCGAACCTTTTCCTAGGTTGGCAACATTGAGGGAACTCCCCCCATTCGCAATTATGAGGACTAGGCTTTAGTCGTAAGACAGTCACAAGAGTCTCGGAAGAGGAATGATGTGGCTGATAACGTGGTTAAATAAAATGATTTGCCTGACAGTTGACAAGCATCACGACAGGCGGGTAATAAAATTTAAATATCATTTTTTAAATCCACATTTCTCATTATATTGGACAAAAATATTAAAAGAATGAATGTTCTTGAACAAGGTGATTCCAAAACATTGCCTTGTGCTTACTCTGATTTTCAGTATTCACATGACTCAAACAAAAAGTCTTCAAATGCCTTATTCAGGTTATCTTAGAAGAAAATAATTTTCTATATGAGTTACACATGTTGGAATGAATACATAAATTTATTATTTAAACAAAGATTTGAAGCTTTTTATTTTTATTTGACATGTTTCACGCTCATCAAACTTTTCGTTTTTGTTAAATTTTATTCCTTTTAACAATGAGTTTTTCAGTGAGAATCATCTTTATTTAGATGACCCAATTTCTTGTGCCACTTTATTATTCTACATAGCTTGAATATTCTTTGCCTTCTCCGTTTCATAGAAAGTTATGTATTATAATTAATTTTTCCTTTTAGCTTCTAATGTTACCTTTCCCTACGAATCTTTTATAATAGCCTTATTTTTATTGAATAGCACTTGGTCAGTTATTCTTCCTACAGGTTTCCTTCAAACTGAATTTGTATACCTCGTTCTTTACGGTCACTATTCCTCTACCTTAAATGTTTGTTAAATGTTTTTCTGAAGCTAATTTCAAAATGCCAGTTTCTGTATTTACTGAGTTGAACAATTATTTTCCTCCACTCATGTGCAACATACAGCCACTATCCCAAGCACCATATTTCTTGGTTTCTAGTGTATATAGAGTTTAAGCATAATGGGCGAATATTAAATGTCTTAATTTCACCACTTTCTGGCTTTTTCTTGGCTTCATTTTTGTTTTTCTAACAATTTACTGCTTTGTGCCATTTAAATATGCGATCTTTCTCTTTGTTTTCCATATTAAGAATCTTCTGAAACATTTTCTAAATTTGTGTTTTTTCTTGCTTCAGCTTCCTCTAAAATTTTTATTTTTAATTCTTCGGGACTGGGCAATGTATCCCTTCTGAATTTTTCAAAATTTTGAGGTAGACTGTGTAACATCATGATGCTTAGTAATTCTGGGTTTATTTCTACGTTCATAGTAAGTTTGTCTACTTTGTCCAAAAAACCATTTAAATGATCGCTTATTTCTTTATGCTCTCTTTTTTTCTTTAGGATTAATTGCTTTAATAAAGTTGCTTTTCTAGCAGGTCCTTGACTCTGAGTATTTGATTTCAGTGTATCCCAAATAATTTTTTACTTGTTTCAGTTCTGATGGAGAACGAGCAATTTTATCCTCTTGTTCACATTTTGCTATCTCATCAGTTTCTTTTGGTATTACTTTTATACCATTTGTATACTCCCACGGATTGTTTTTAACTAGAACTGTTTGTGCTTGAATGTGTCTTAGTTATTTTTTCCCTACGTTTCAATCTTATAAAGTAGACGACATTCTTATTTCCTTTTTATACGTTTTGCTACCATGTTGGAATTAATAAATGAATTTTTTATTTAAGCAAAGATTTGAACCTTTTTATTTTTATTTGACCTGTTCTGCGCATGCGTATTTCTAATAAAGCGTTTGTGTTTGAATAAAATTGTTTCGAACTATCCCAGTCTGCATGGTGTTTGTGTTTAAAGTTGTTACTGTCACGAAAAGTTTGAAACAGTTTTATTTAGTTTCTTCCCTACTAAAGAACCGGATTATTTTATTCGCGCATGCGTGTTTGGTCGATTCGTGTTTCTTGCGTATTGTTTTTAAATAAGTTTTTTCAGATAATTTTCATTTGTGGCGTTATTATAGTGGTACATTTTTAACTATATAAGAATGGAGGTCTATAGCAGTTCTTAATCTTCTGAAGAGGAAGAAATATTTCCTAAATATAATTTTACCGGAAGTTCAGATACAAAAACCTAAAAGTGAAAATTTGTTTACAGATGCTGAATTCGGTTTATTTAATCTAAATAAAGTTAAAAGAGTATTTGTTCTTTCGCTATTAAAATAATTAAAATCGTTTTTTCTTGGAAACGCAAAAATATTTATTATGGTCCTGTGAATTTATCTGAATAAAAAATAGTTTAGCTGTTTCATTTTGTGAATTTTCCATTTTTCTTTTTAAAACTAAACCGATGAATTCGTGTTCGTGACTTTATCAAGATAAGATGTACCGCCAACTCACTGTGAGTGACAGTTGTTAATTATGAAAAAGAAGTATAATAAAAAAGAAGAATTTAATAAAATTCTGTTTGCGTTTTATTTATTGCGCATCTAGTACTGCACATATTCCAAACAGTTTTGGATTTTTTAACGCAAACAAACCTTTTCTTGATTGGGTTGTTTGACAAATGCTCTATACGTCATGATTTTTATTGTACTTTATGTTATTGCAGTGAGGGCAACTTATTTCAGAGGACTCGGGCGATAAACTCACGGTAGGGTATTATAGGGAACCTCGAAATAGATATTTCTGTCTTCATCTCGAAAAATGTTTGCTTTTCTTGAAAGTATAATCTGAAAATAATAATAAACAGTGTGTATTATTTAAAGCCACTTTATTGTGTTTTAAAATAGTTTTTTTTCCCCGCCTTTGTATCTCTTATAATTTCTGTATATATTGCAATGTTAACCCTTCGAATTTGAGACATCCTATATGTTTTTTTCTTATTAGTAGATTTTTTCATTAAAAAGGAACGATTTGTCACAAATTTAAATCTCAACAAAGACTTTTCATTCTTATATATACAGTCTGACCAATTTTACTTAGAACCACCCCTGTAAATTCGCTATTTATACATCGATTTTATAATTTTTTTAGAGAAATGTGGAAAATACAAAATTCTATTAAATTACAAAGTTTCATGACTAAAAATTCCTTTTTATATTTTTTTTCAACGTTGCAATATTTTTATTAAAAAATTGAGTACATGGATTTGTAAGTATGCAAAAGAACTTTCACCGAAATTTCGTCAAAAAATGTTTGTCATTAAAAAAGTTTAAAATTTTAATATGTATCTAGACAAATTGCAGATAATTATAATACTATAATCTAATTTTTTTGGACGAACACAATATTTTAACTTTACCCCGGTATACGACAAATTTGTATTCATTACTACAGCTATTAGTAAATCCGTACATCAAAAGGATTAAAGCTATTACCTGATATGTACCGAAACCTTTTAAGAAAGATTAAAAATTAAAACTTAATCTGAATATTATAGTTATATGATTACTTTATAACACACCTTTTAATGACTATTTTGGGTACTGAAATCGGGACTTAAAAGGATTACAAGTCGGTTGAAAGTTTATTGTTATACAGCCCAAGGGTTATTAATAAAATCCAAAATTTCTGGAACCTCAATAAACTAATAAAAGTATTTCTAAGAAAGGTCTTTAACGGCTATTTGATAATTTCGATTTGATTTTCAAAAAGGGTACGACAATAATGTTTGCGGTCAATAAAGTACCGAAACTTGGAAAACTTTTTTTAATATTTAGTCGAAACGAGCAAATTAGCACCGCGATTGTCGGAAAAGGATGTTAATACTTGAACAATTTAGACGGTGCCAAGAAGTCTTGACATATGGCGTTTTGAAGGGTGGTTTTATTAGTAGGAAATACAGACTCCTGTATTAATACCACTTAAAAATCACTAAGGAAGTCAATTAGCCACTATACTTTCATTGATACCACTTCCGAGTTTTTTTATCTTTAAACATCATTATTATAAGTAATAAAAGATTTTGTAATTTGTTAAAATTATTGTTTTTCTCAAATTTTCACATCACTAGTAATAATGACAGTATGTCAAAAACTGTACCATAAACATCATATTTATTGCTTTAATCGGAATTATTGGTTTTGCACTTAATAATTTCATGGTTTATAATGTGATTTGGCTTCTGTACATTTTATTTATAATTTCATTTTGATCTTTTATTTCATCCATTAGAGGTTAAAGTGTGTGAGATTCTGTGATTCATTCAAGTAAATAATGGACGAAATGAAGAAAAGAGGTACCAATTTCACCCAAAATGAAACGGATATTTTCATGTAATTTCCTATTTCAGAATTATATATCATCAAAGAAAAAGAAAACTTTAGAAAAAGAAATTCATTAAAACTAAAATTTAAGCGTCGACAGAAGCTGTTTTAGTGGATCTACCTCACGATACCTATAAGAAAGTCAAATATAAAAAAATCACAATACCTACTTCTAATATAAAACTATTTTTAGGGTATTACCGAAAAATACTTACATCAATCTGTCATTATTAAAAAAATCAATTATTTCGTTAAGAGGGGTTTAACCCTAATGTGATTGAAAGTAAAAAACAATGTACCGCAAAAATCAAACTACTCGGATTGTGGTTAAAAAATTCAAGATATTTTTTTACTTTTGCATTTAGAAAGGTTGGATCTAGGCATCTCTCGAAGTACTTTTTTTAATTTTTGAGAAAAAATTGAAGAAAAAAAATTGACAAAATGGGATAAAAAAACTGGATTTGCTGATTTAAATGTTTAATAAAAGTAACAAAACTAAATAATTGACAAAATCATGACCACCTAGGATAGATAAAAAAAATCAAAAATAAAATAAAAATGGCGTCTTAGGTGACATTTGATATTCGACGTGTACGTATTTGAAGTCGTAGAATCCAAATATGTAGAAAGGTAGCGGGTCTTCCATTTGAATTTACAATTTTCATGTGATTTCCAGTTGAACCGGATATCGTCCATATTGGATTTCCATGTAAAAAAAAATCTAAAAATAGCTCTATAATCAACCCAAATTTGATATAAATCTGTTTACTCGTTTAAGTTTTATAGTGGTGGCCAATGACCCATTTACACCCGGTATACTATAATCGATTATGTATGTAATTCTTTAGAGCGCGTCTTTGTACTGTTTTTTAAATTATTTTAAATAATAGTGATTCTATTATCAACTGTTTTTTTCTAGATAAATTTGGAAAAAGTAACACAGACATGTTCGTATAATAAAAATTACAAATATCATATTTGCAGTTATTATTTTTTTTTTAGTTACTATTAGTTGTAGTATATATTTTAGGGTAATTTTGTTAATAATATTTAATCTGATGAAGTTGTTATACAACGTAACATGTAAGTGATAATTAAACTTTTGTTATATTTGTTGTGAAAATTATAAAACGTTCTTTTATTGAACTAAATAAGATCTATATTGGAGTATATTTTAATATTATAGGTATTTGTTAATGAACCAATTATGAATATTTCGAATATTTAAATACTATTATTATTCAAAAACTTTGTTATCAAAGTATTTCCTATTTACTTATTCTTCTTATAAGTAATAAACATTGTAACATCCAACAGGGTAAAAAAAATTGGTTGTGTCGCCCCAAAACTTTCCCAACGAGTATTCAGAGATGCACACTTTTTCGGACTTTGACATTTTTTTTTTTTTTGACACGTGACAGTTGGACTGGTTTTGACTATTCTGAAGAGATTTTCAAGGGCTTTCAAATGACGTATTACAAGTCAAATTCTGTGACATACTGCTTCTGTTATTTTTTGACAGTTACAGTTCCATTTAACAGATGTCGGATAAAAATTAATGGGTTCTTCCCATGGATAACCGAAACCCGCATATACCAAATTTGGGCTTAATAGGATCAACCGTGTTTCTTATATCGTTGAAAATACACAGAGACAGACACATAGACAAACTTCCATCTGGAAATGGCCATAATCGTCTCAGGGGACCTCAAAATGAATATTTCCATATTTATCTCGAAGATTTTCTTAATTTTTAGAAAAAATTGAAGAAAGAAAATTGACAAAATGGACCAGATTCATTATTTTTTATCTTAGAAAAAAAAGTTTATTTCAAAAAAGTACTCTGAGGGATGCCTCACTTATACATGTGCCTTTGTTGATAAAAAAAAATTTTTAAGATCTATCTAAAATTAGACCCTCAAAAATGATTTTTGGAACCGCTGCAAGTGAATTTTTGAGCATTTTTCATCACTGATTCAAGCGCTTCTATCGTGGAAGAATACACACAGACAAACACAGAAAGACAGACACAGAGACAAACAGACACACAGACAGACAAAATTTTTTAGCTCGTTCACAATACTTTCCCTTCTCGGATGGTGTGTCGAGAGAGTACAAATCTCATGTCCCTGATGTAAATGATTAAAAATTAAATATATATTTCTTTATCATCAGGCCACGCCTTTATAGCTCTGTATTTTTACCTCGTCTTTCACCCAGCAAATATACTCTGATCTTTTATAAAAGGTTAACCCCCTCTTAAGCCCTATTCATAAAAAAATTAGTTTATACTTTTAATACCAGTTACTAAAATTTCTTTTTAATTTACATTTTTCTTTTTAATGTTAAAAATAAAGGAATACTGTTAATTTTAATACTAATTACAATCCATTTTTTTTAACCCAACTAACCCCTACTTACCATACTATTTAATAACAAATCTTATACAAGGTATAACAAATTTCATAACACTTGCCCAAAATTACAGGGTATAACAAATTTCATAACAATATATATATATATATATGTTATTTTGTCCAAATTATTGTTATCACAGGTTAAGTTATATCTTTTTTTTAGCAAGTATCTTCCCTATCCGGCGCTTATGTATACGGGCAAAAACACCAAATATTCTTTATTTATAAAACAGGGTAGCGTTTACCGAAATGCCCGTCTCATATATCACGACGTTTCGACCGTGACACTCGCCTCGTACACATGTGCCAACCTACAAATAAAAATCCAATTCGGTTAAACGACAAAAAGAGCCAAAACGTTCCAACATCAAGCCATAATAAACGCGATATTGTGAATTGCGAGATGCCACCCCTCGATTTAAGCGAAGAGAAACAATTTTTTATATTTTACATAGACGTCCGAAGAAAAGAAAAATATCTAGATATACTTAGAAAACAATATTAAATAAATTAAATGCCGGACCTGTTGGAACAGGAACTAAACATTCAAATTTATTCCTGTCTATTTTCGTCACCCAATCTACGAGCTAATTGCCCTAATCCAGCAATAATTCACCCATGAGAATGAGTAAAAAAGTTTCACGAAGCGTCGACATAATTTTTAAGTGTTTTAAGTGGTGCCAGTCACAATAAAAGAGCTTTTTATCCGACTACTATACAGCGTACTTAAAAAAAGAACCATCAGTAGTCAAAACAAGGGTGAAAGCTTTCATTTCTAATCTCAGATTAAGTGATTCAATAAATAAGCTTAATTAAAATCAATTTGTCTACAAAATGATTACAACAATATTCAATGATCTACAAAATTATATAAAATACAATTTAATTAATAACCTTAATGATGGAAAAATAAAATAGAAATGTTAAAGTAAAAAATAGGTAAGAGGTGACTATGAGGATCGGGGAACTTATACTCTCTATCGCGGCCATGTTGGGGGATAACCCGGGGGTGGTGGAAAAGGGTACTATGATTAGGTGCATATTCTCTAACATCCTAAATGTATACGATACTGTTTTGAGAGAGATAAAGATTGACGAAACATCGTTTCATCTCTTTCTTAAATACGAAATTTCTTCAATCAATTTAAGTTTTTTTAGATGCAGATTTTTTTTTAATGTCTACTTAGGCACTAAATTTTATTGGCTGTATGTAAGATGCGCCACGTGCCCCGGGTGGTCCGAAAAGGACATGTAAAATGCGCCACCTATTTTGAATTTAAGGATTAAGAGATTACAGAAGATTACCATAATAATAATTACCGCAGACTTGATTTTACCTACATTTCAGCAAAAATAAAACAATTGTTAATTTACCCTTTATTTTCATTTAAAAAATTATGATACATAATTGTTATGCAAATATAAACTCGAATAAGTTTAATGTTAAATATTTACAAAATTGAAGGGATAAATTTAAGGCCGCTGATTTGTTGGACTGATTTAGGGGTCCAGCTCGTGCTGGATTATAGCAACATATTTAATTTTCTACTTTATTTCTAAATTTTCTTGACATTACAAAACATAAAGCTAGGATTGTATGCAAGTCAAATTTAAAAAAAAATAAAAACGAAAAAACTACGACAATTTAAAAACTATAAAAATACTACAATTTCCTGGTAACTTTTACGAGTTCTGAAAAATTATAATAATATTTTACATGCATACAATCCTAAAGTTAACCTTTATCTTTAAACTAAAAAAACAAAATTGTATTTTTTTAAAAGATAACCGAGTAATCGTGCACGAGAGGAAGGTATACAAACCAAAATTTCGTATTTATTCATGTCCGGTCAGTACTGCCTCGCACGGACCGCGTGGAATATTCGTTTATATTTCTCAATGCGCCATGCAGAGCCTTAAGTATTTAACAAAAGAAAATCTTGATTTTATTTAATTTTTTTTTTTGAATTTTAAATGTTTCATTATTGCAACTTTTAATATCAATTTGATGCATATTTAATAGAATATTAACGAACTGAAAAATATTCTGATATTGTTTGTAGAATTAATATGGAACCAAGCTGTAATTTTTCATCATTGTTCTGTTTTTCTTTTTATATTTTTTTTGCTTTAATTTTTTTACTTTTTTCTTATTTTTTTCTTTTCTACTGATTTTTTACAATTATTTGCGACTTTTTTTGGGATTTTTGCGAGTTTTTGCATTTTATTTCAATTTTTTTGAATTTTCTCATGGTTACAGTTGTTTTCGGTTTTTTGGTTGTTCATTGGTTTTTGCGATGTTTTTCGATTTTTTCTAATTTTTACTCATTGTTATGTTTTTTTTCTATTTGTTTTGTTTCATAATTTTTTCTCATTTTTCTTGGTTCTTTGATTTTCGTGATATTTTTCGATTTCTTGCGTTTTTCCGTATTTTACAATTTTCTTCTTTTTTCGAAGTTTTTTGTTTTTTTTTATTATTTTTTCCGATTTTTTTTAGATTCTTTTAATTCGTTTTTTTCCGGTTTTTTTTCAATTTTTTCTAATCTTTCGTCATTTTTTTCTCATTGTTCATTTTTATGATCTTTTTAATTTTTTTTTTTAATTTTTTTGCCACTATTATCCCTATGATTTTGTTTACAGCTTTAAATACTTTTAAGGCTAAGCTTTAGGCGGGAAATGTACATATGTAAACTATAGTGTAAAATATGTTCACCTTACTACGCACAGGTCAAACAAACAAAAGCAAATATAGTGAAAGTTACATTAAAAATGTTTTTATATAGGTTAATTCTTTGCCATAGGCTCGTTTTTAATAAAATTCTTTTGCTAATAAAATCACAAATAAATCTTAAAAATCGTGTTAATTATCATACTATTTTGTATCTTAATTTTTATTAAAATAAATTAAAAGATTTAAATTTTGATATAGCCATGGCATAGAAAATCAATTTTCCTTTAGTTTTTCTTGTCAAACTTGTCGATTAATAAAGTAGTATGAATGTTTTGTTTATAAATTAAGACATGAATCTAAATAATATATGATTTGATTGTAGACTTTATTTTAACTCATAAAATCTCCATTTGAATACTAACCATCTATTTATTAGAATCATAAAAATACTTAAAACGTTAAACATTCAACCAATTTGTGTGTGACTAAAGGACCTGGTCCAAAGTCAAAAAAAAAAAAAAAAAAAAAAAAAAAAAAAAAAAAAAAAAAAAAAAAAAAAAAAAAAAAAAAAAAAAATCTAAATAAAACATGGCTGCTTGAGAAGGCGCAAGCTACTGATATTAGTTTGGACATTCACTAACATACAACATTATACAGAATATATATGTATACAGAAAGGTATATATTGTAATGAAATTCTACGATGATACTCTCAATTTTGGGGTGAGTTCTAAAGCAAAATAAAAAAATAATAAACATTACATAATTATAAACATAAAATTAAATTTTCAATATGTCCTTTACTCTAATTTGTTTCACTTCTTCTACTTCCTGTCCAGTCTCCTGCACCAATCTTTTCTCTCTGGCTTCTCCCTACCTCGACTACTTCTTCTCATTACCTCCTCTTAACCCAAATTCCCGGTCTCTGTTCCTCTACTTCTATAATCTCTATACCCTTTCTTACTTGTTTTTACTGGGTTAGGTTCTTCTTTCGGTGTCGTTTTTTTTTAACCATAAATTTTAATATTTATTTATTTTTTTTAAATAACGAACACTTTATTTTTCTTTGGTGTACACTTTTTATTTATTTTTTTCTCATTATTTCATAATATAATTTTCAAAAATCCATATTTTATATCTGACAATTCATTTTTTATAAAAATTCAAAATTTTCTCTGTTTATTCTTTTTCTTCAACTGTCTGTCTCTACCCAAAAATAATTTTTTCTTACTTGATTAATGAATAATTTTTATCTCTTAATCACTTTTGACAAACTTGCCATTTACTTTTTAATTATGCTGCAAAAATTTACTTTAATATTCTTTCCAAAATTTAACTTTTCGATCGGATAATACAAATGAGATTTTTTTATACTCATCCACAATTGTTGAATTTAAATACTGTATACACCAATTATTTTCAATACAGAGTATTTCATTACAATATATATTTTTCATTTGAAAATCTGATTGATGATTTTCCCGCCTAAACCCCCGTCTTAAGGCGATTTAAAGCAATAATCTTCTTTTATCTAGTGGCGATTTTTACCGGTGAGTTTAATCCCTAAAATAATATTTTACCTCACTTTTACATAGTGCCATTTTATTAATACCAATCTAAAAATTTATTATACCACAGAAGATAAATTAATACAGAAGAGAAGGTTTCTGATGTAGCGATGGTCGAAATTTGAATGACAGTTTCTGCCGTTAAATACACTGGGAAAAATGTTCAAAATTCGTAAATTCGTCTATCTAGACTTACGAATTTTGAACACTTTTCCTAATGTATTAAGCCTTTCGGTACAAATTTTATGTTCTGTGGCAAAGTATTACAATTATCAACGTGAAAGTCAATCTTTCCACTAACTTAATTTGTTTTAATTCAAATTTGCCGCTCAAAAATGGCACTTTAGTAAAGGGTGAAAAGGTCACGAAAACTCGCCCATTGAACAACAAAGTGCCGCCTTGTACTTTCGCTTCTGTGTAGTTAAGGTGTTCTGTGCCTTCGCTTTTATTATCTTCTATGATTATACGTCATTATACTCATGTACATGTCAATTTGACACCAGTGTCGAACTCTTCTTATGAGATTTTTCCCTTTATTTACTCTCCTTTTTACCCAATTAACAACAGGACAAGTAGAAGAACTATTATCGGATGAAGAACGAAACCTGAGATGTTGCGTTGAAAAAGCAGATTGCTGCAAAATCTATCCGACCGATTTCGAAGTTAAGGCACTTTTAATGAAATGCCACAAACCGGAAAAAAATACCGAAAAGAAAAAAATGCCTAAAACTGTAGTAAGAGTCGTAAGAAGTGCCGTTCAGGAAGATTGTACCAAAAAAATTAAATTAGGAATTACAAACTGTAAACGAAAGTTAAAACTTACTGTGAAAATAAAAAATAGTGGAATAACTAATTGTAAAAGTCAGTATGTACTGATTGATCATGTTTTCGATGGTGTAACACAACAAAAACAGAGATTGTTTAATCCGTACGTACTAAAAATCATTCAACAACCTGTTCTTGCACTATATGGACTTAATTACGATGGTATAGTCAATGCTCAAGCTAAAGAAATGGTAGAAAACAAGGATCAAACCGGTACCTAATAAATTATTTCTAATCAATACAAAATAAAAACGTTTAAATTGTTTTTAGGCTATGCAGGATGTAACTCAGATTCAGGCAATTCAGTATGTACAACTATTAACTACAAGAGTGAATCAATACCATACAGCAACGGGTTTTGTTGCTCTTGCAACAAAAACAAAGATAACCGTTATTTAAATGTATCTGAAGAGCAGTTTACATATAAATTTCCAAAAGTAGCTCGAAATGAGGCGTACAAGACCGGATTTGTAAACAGTGGTGAGTTTCAAATGTTTATCCTTGTCTACATTTAAGAGCTATTACACCACTTGTATATGTATGTAGATATGGGGGTAATTACAACGCAACCTATACGATCTATTGTGCCACTTTATAGTGCTTAGTCGTTCCGGTTATATCTCAGTGATTAGAGCACTCCATATTCTCCTCAAGAGATTTAGGGTGTCTGATGTCAGATTTGGTAGATCTCTTTCTTCTAACTGATGTGCTCCCAAGCATTGGGCCCTTAGGTTTTACAATGCAGTGCATTCTCAGAGTATGTGGATTGAGTTTTCAACCTCTAAGTCAGAAAATCTGCATTTTTCCTGTTCTAATAGTCCAAGCTTCTTTCAGCCGAAAATGCTTTGTTAGGTCGTTTTTACTCAGATTGATGCATTATGTGAACCTCTTCTGGTTATAGTTTCCCTGAAGAACTTTCGCTTGTCTCATTCCTTGTAGATTAATTTAATGATTGGATCTTTTTATTTCCATTTCTCTTTTCAATTCTTACAGTATCATGCTGTGACTAAATTTCTATTTTCTTGCTTCATTTTGTACTACTCATATCTAGAGCAATTCTTTCTTCGTTTATCACTTCTTGAGGAAATCCATCAGAGCGTGAATAAAATTAGCTTATGTGCCAAGCTCTTATTAAATCTTTTCCTAAACAACATAGCGGCACAAATATTAGATTTTACACCTAAACTCTCAAGTGCTCTCAGTTGTAACTGAATTTTATCAAAAAAGGTTGATAATCTATTCTTAGTATGAAGGTTTCTTAAAAGTTGAAGAAGTTCTCTAACATACACATCTATCAATAAGTCTTCTCTACCAAATCTTTGTTTCAAACTATCGACGACCTTCTGATAGTTAACTCTTGTTTCCATAGATGTCAAATAAAGACGCAATAGGAGGTTTGTACTTCGGCAGTTGCCCGATAAGGGCAGCACAGCCAAACACGGTCCATTTTGAATTCAGTGTGTCAACAAAATCAGGCCAAAAAGTACTTATTTCGCAACAACAATCGACAACGTCGACAGACACTGTAGGTGTATGATGCAGGTTGTCATAGGCCTCCAAACTAAAATAAAAATATGAAAATTATGTAAACAGAATCCCAAGTATTTTTTTATTACTGACTCTGCAAGTCAGTGAAGTTATTTACAGTATGAATGATTCGCAAATTACAGCAAGACGATAATATGAACAAAAGCACCCAAGTAAATTATTAACGTGGCAGTTTAATTACCTTCCAACAAGATCAGCTCTTTTCCCATGAATTTTCGCATTTCTTCTTCGTAATTCATCCTTGAGTTGGGTAACATTATCTTCAAACATTTTGATGAAAAAATAATTGTTTTACAAAAAATAAAGAAGCACTTAAACACGTTATGCCAATTCGTTTGCAATGAAAACAATAACTAATAATAAGATATATTAGTTTGGTTATGTTTTCTGGACCGCATTTGGCGCTGCTGCAGCCTAGTGGCAAAATTTTGAAGTTACCTTGAAAACTCCCTATTGTGTACGCAATATTATTCACAAAACAAAAGCTTTAAAAATTGTGGTTAGAGCACAAAAATACAAAAATTATTGACCTTGGTTAGTAATCTATTAAAAGGGAGTCAATTTTTTGCATTTCTGATTGGTCAGAATTTTCTACTGACATTTGGCATCAGTGTTCGTGTTTTCTCTCACTCCTTTCTACTCCCTAGTTTCCAGAATACGGCTTTTTAATATCAAGAGAAATTTTGAAAGAGTAGAAAAGCCAGAGAGCTCCCCGGAGAGTAAAATTTTCTCTCGATTCAAGAATAAAGGTCCAGGAGTCGTTATAGTATCTACCAAAATCACTGGTGACCAGAAGAGAGCCCAAAATTTGTCCTACTGGGTTGAGTAGTTAAATATTTATGCTGCTTGGATGTTAAACTCACAAGCACAAAAGAAAAAAAAAACAAATTACACTTTTATGCAAGTATTAGGAGGGGATGCATTAAAATAAACAAGTAAATTCCTTAAAACTATATTTAAAACGTTCGCTTGGGACAAATGTTTCTATTTATCATTGTTTTATCTGGTTCAAAATTTAGTATGGTACAATTGTCCAAATTTGTATGCATCTGTTTTGATTTCATTTAAATTAGTGAATAATCTTTCTTCGGAGGCATTTGAACATGCCAGTATAAGTAAAAATGAAACAACTATTTTTAAATTGAGAAACACTGATTGTTTAATTGAATTTTTTAGTTTAAAAACTTGAAGCCAATATTTGTCAGCAGTTTTAAAAGGTTCTGATAAACCATTCTGGGAAAAATCTAGTAAAGCATGGGCTTTCCACTATATCGAAAAAACAAAAACCGTTAAGTAAAAGCAATTGACAAATAAATCGATCATATTATGCAGAACCAATAAAAGGTCTATGTCAGACTTCGGGATTACGGAATGCGAACTGTGCGAGTGCAAGAAAGAAAGAAAACCATGGAACGTCAAAATAGATAGTGTCTAGCAAACCTAAAAGACGTTTTCAGAAAAATTAATCTATAATTTTGTCACTTACCTACCTTATTTGGGCCACACAGAATAATCTTCAATAACAATGTATTTTATATCATTAAACTAGTTATAATTTAAACAATATAAAGATTGAGACGTGAATTATACGTAACGCCGACAGGCTGAATGACGGCCGTTGCCCAGGTCAGGAAATGTTTATTGTTGGCTTTCCATATATAGGTTGTTATCTCTTTGAGAGCGGTCATTCTTGATTCGTTATTCATTCTCGATTCTTGATTCATTGTCGATCCGGTTATCGATTCCAGACTGGTTTTCGGCTCGAACTCGGATTGAAACTGGAACTCCAATTGTGACTGCCGCTGCAATTGATCGACTCCGGCTGTGGGTTACCATAAGATCGGCTGGGTATGCGAAACAAGTACGCAGGGGTGTACGACCGACCATATATCGAAGGAACGTTGTTTTTCCCATAATTTTAAGTTAATTCTCTTCAGTATCTTCAATTTTGCTACAAATCTTCTTGAAAACAGTTCTGTGAAGATCAAGGGGTTTCTTCGTATTGTCTATACCTGCAATAGAGTGTCCAGTCACGGTCGCCACAATGTTAGAAAACCTGTCGCTATCACCATTCCCAATGTTAAATCCCATAAGAAATCGCTAAGGTTAAAAATAGCAAAAATTGGCCAAATCAAGGTCATTCGTTACTTCAGGTCTCTCAGATGCGTCAGGTTTGAAAGTTTCACCAGAGGGCGCTGTCAGACCTAACGCATCTGAAGGACCTAAAGACCGTTCGCGTAGTACTTCAGGTCTGTTAGGCCCCTCTGCTCTAGCAGCGCCCTCTGGTGAAGCTGTTAGATCTGAAGTAATGAATGACCTTGATTTGTCCAATTTTTGCTATTTTTAACCTTAGCGATTTCTTATGGGATTTAAAATGGGGAATAGTGAGGAATGGGTGCAGCTCATTTATTTATATTATAATTACTTTTACTAATGACAGTAACTACAATAACTTTTTAGAGTGTTTAGGGATCAGGGTCACTATGCATTAAAAAATAACAATTATACCGAAAAAAATGTTTATAATAAATAATATTTTTCTAGGAAAAAATGTACCATTAAAAGAACCTCCACCGATTTATAAATCATCTCCATTTGCAAGAAATGATTATGAATATTCCAAAAATATGAGACTTTACGATAACAGAAATACAGAAAACAGTAAGTCTAAATTCTATTTTATACAATTTTATATAATTAGTACTTTTAGAAAGTCATCTCCATACTCGAGGTGGTCAAGATTGTGCTGACAAATTCACACCATCAAATATCGTAAATCCTGAAGCCTACCACTCGAGCAGTCACTGTCTTCAATTTTCCGATCTCTGGTATTTCGTATATCATTTGCAGAAACCTAAAATTCAACATACCCTATCACTCCAATTATTTAAAAAGTACCAAACATTAGATGGAAGTTGCAAATGGAGAGATCTAACTAAAAAAATTCCAGTACTAATCGGTACTGACAAAGAAAATTTCATTAATGAAGATTTGACGCTTTTAATAAACTACACAAAAAAAGAATGTCCCGAAAATGTATTCACACTTAACCACCAAATCCACAAACTATTAATACCAGATACATCTAATTTAGAAGACAAAAATATCCATCCTGAAGTTAGAGGAGGACCAGCAGAATATCTAGTCGTTAAATCGTCTCAAGTACATCCAAATGGAAAAACTTGCAATGTAGCTGGAGTTGGATATGAAGCGTTTGCTAAACAACCCAATCGGTGTTTAATGCCTAAAGGATCTTGTCTTAAGAACCAACCAATCCATATGTGGGAACAGGATCACGAAATGGAAACGTACGGAAAAAGAGGCAGCTACTTTTTAAAATACTACGGTCTATTACCAGATAATCCTCTTACAACAAATTCAGAAAATAAAACTTTATCCTTATACTTCACAAATATTTATACAAGCCTATTGGACATTGAAATTAAAGCCGATGATAATCCTCTTCTTAGATCTAGTAGTCTAGCTAGTATAACAGAAGTATACATAGAAAGTATGAATTCTCATAAAACATCTATAATAGCAAAAGTTTTTAACTCTGGATTAATACCAAGTATATTTTATATCGCTTTAACCGACTGCCCTGTTGGTTTTCCACAAACCTTCAGTCACATTAACTCTAAGCCTTCTATGATACCTCCACAGCAACAGCATGTTTTTAATCTGGAGATTCAATGCCCTTTACCGTTAGCTAAATTTGTTTGTTCGCTTCAAGTAATGAATACGAAACAGGAATTAATAGCTGCAAGGAAGATTAGGTTGGAACAAATGGATCGATGTATTTGTATATGGCATTGTTCTTGCGTTTGTTACGCCTCTGATTCTGGATTAAAATGTCAACCGTTATCGTTGGAAGCTTATCACATAGCTGGATTTCAAGGGGGGGAATCAGTTCCGTTACAAGTAGTCGAATATACGCTTTGGGATGACATAATAGCAATGGGTCTATATGTTTTTATAACAGTATGTCTTACTCTACTAGTAATGGGATTAATTAAAGGTTTGATTGGTTTATGCGTAGTTCCTATTGGTTTATGGGGATTCGATATCGTGCTGGATTTACCTAAGAAATTAAAAAAATATTTCGAAAAAGATATCAGGCATAAGCCTGTTATTTACGATTCTAACGGTTGGCCTATTCATCCCGATACAACTGATAGAGTCAGAAATATACCGGTGCACGCCGAATTTTGTATCAATTTGGTATTTTTTATTGTTTATCCTTTTTGTATTATTTGGTATTTATGTAAGAAAGCTTGTAGCGACAAGATTAATCAAAAAGATGTGGATGTATGTTATTGCAAGCAAGGAACAGCTGTGCAAAGGAAAAATCGCGGTTTGCAAAAATCCAAGATTGTTAAAGATTCTCAATAAAGTTATTTAAAAAAAAAATTGTTCTTTAATTACATTTTTCAATCGACAGTAAATGTGTCAATTTGCTGATATTTAATTGTCAGGAGTCAAATTTGGGCATGACTTCACTTTCAAAAAGATTTGTTTGTTTTATGTTTTTAAATCGATTAATATCGTGTTTTTAATCGATTACCAATAATTTTTTAATCGATTACTATATATAATTGATTATTTACTCAATTAATAATTGATAAATAATCTATTTTTTAAACTTAATAACCGATTTTTGAATCAATTAATTTTTTTTTTAATAATTTTTTGATAAATTGTTTAATTGATAAATAATCGATTTTTAATAGATTTTTAATTGATTTTTAATCGAAACGTATTGTGAGCAGTGACACAAAAATGTGAGTTGTCGAAATATAAACATTGAAATTCTATAAAAAAAATCCAAACAAGCAATTTTGATAGATTTTTTGTTTTTCTTTTTGGAAATACAAAACAACTTTTTGAGAATGTAGAGTGATTTTATGGTTGAAAAAAATCCAAAAAAATTTTAGGATCGGTATTTTTTTAAGAAAAATCCAATCAATTTTTAATGAGAAAAATCATTTTTTTATGAGAAAAATCAATTTTTAATGAGAAAAATAAATTTTTCCCATGAGTAAAATTAAGACAAGCAATTTTGAACGCTTTTTTTGAGTTTTCCAACTTTTTGAGACTAAAGAATAATTTTCTAGTTGAAAAAAATGTTAATAATTTGTTAAGGGAGATCGATTTTTTTTTAAGAAAAATCCAATCAATTCCGAATGAGAAAATTTTTTTCCTATGAGGTAAATCCAAACAAACAATTTTGAGAGCTTTTTGTTAGTTTTCCTTTTAGGACAAAACTAACCTGTTTAAAAGTAAATAAGTAACTTTCTAGTTGAAAATATCCATATAAATTTTTTGAGGATCGACATTTTTTTTAAGAAAAATTAAATCAATTTATTTTAAATAAGAAAAATCAATTTTTTCCAAACAAACAATTTTTGGGAGCTTTTTTTTAGTTTTTTCTGCCTGGACTAGTTTTATTGCCTCGGTTTCGCCTCAAGAATGAAATCCGTTATTTCCCCGCTTAGTTAAACAAACTATTTTGTTTTTCTACTTAGTTTCCTTTGTATAAAATAGCTTTATTAATGTACATTTTAATATTAGACGCCTAAAAGTCGAAATTCGCCAGTAATTCATTAAAATTTTAAATTCAAGTCTATATCTATTTTTCTCTGTTTTTCTTTATTTTTTTCTGTTTTTCTCTATTTTTACCTGTTTTTTACTTTTTTTTACTATTTTCAATATTTTTTACTATTTCTTACTGGTTTTTATTAAAAATAGTGAAATATTCTTTACTATTTTTTACTATTCTTCATTTTTTCACTATTTTTTACTATTTATTATTTTTTATTATCTTTCACTATTTTTACTATTTTTCAATATGTTTTTCTATTTCTTACTGGTTTTTATTACTATTTACTGTTTTTCACTAATTTTTACTATTTTTTACTATTCATCACTTTTTTTCAATATTTTTTACTATTTTTCACTATTAGTTATTATTTTTCAATATTTTTTACTATTTCTTACTATTTTTCACTATTTTTTGCAATTCTTCACTTTTTTCACTATTTTTTACTATTTCTTACTATTTTTCACTATTTTTTACAATTCTTCACTTTTTTCACTATTTTTTACTATTTTTCACTATTTTTACTATTTCTTATTGGTTTTTATTATTTTTTACTATTTGTTACTGTTATTTACTATTTTTTTACGGTTTTTCATTATTTTTTACTATTTTTCACTATTTTTTACTATTTCTTATTAGTTTTTATTATTTTTTACTGTTTGTTACTATTATTTACTCTTTTTTTACGGTTTTTCACTATTTTTTAGTATTTTTCACTTCTTTTTACATTTTTTGCTATTTTTCATTATTTTTTAATATTTCTCAGTATTTTTTACTATTTTTTATTATATTTTACTATTTTTAATGTTCTTTTTTCCAATTTTTCTATTATTGCCTATATTTCCCTACTTCTCCATTTTTTCCTATTTTTCTTCTTTTTCATATTTTTTACTATTTTTACCGTTTATTCTATTTGTTTGCCACATGTTTCTTATTTTGCCTATATTTCCCTATTTTATTTTTCCCATTTTTATTGGTTTTCCTATTTTTTTCTCTTTTCCAGTTTTTTCTATTTTTTCCCGTTTTTTTTTCATATTTTTTCCTATTTTTCCTTAATTTTTGTTTTTTCCTATTTTGTACTATTTATTCATGTTTTTTCTATTTTTCCCTGTTTTTTGCAAAGTGATTAAAAGAAAAAAATATTCGTTAATCAAGTAACAAAAAAAAAAATTTTTGGGAGAGAGACAGTTAAAAAAAATATAATAATAAACAAGTCAAATTTTTATTGATAATTTTTTGAAAATTGTCAGAGAAATTTTGTGATAAAATGTATATTGAATGGTAAATGTAAGAAAATTATGAAATTATATACCAATTAACGAAGAAATTTTTTTTAATTAAACAAAAAAAAATTGTAAAATAATATTCAAGTATAATTTAAAATGGAAGAATAAATTATAACAATATTAAATTCTGGAAAAGCATCTATATAAATTAAGAAAGTAAGAAGATATTTGGAAGAAGAGAAAGAAATCATATTTTAGAAGTAATTATTCATGAGAAAAAGCAAAAAGAGGAATATAAGAGGTTAAACATAAATTTATATTTTTTTTATGATTATTTTTGTAATGTTTATTATTATTTTTGTCTAGGATCCACCCAAATGAGATTTTGGTCAATTTTATATCATGACAATAGATGCTCAATTTTTTACATAAACTTTAAAAAGATTCAAAATTTCTACTTTACCTCGAAAAATCAAAATATATATAATATATAATCAAAAAACTCTTATAATATCAATTTTTGAAATTTCAGGTGTAAACGTAACAAATTATTCAAAATTTTCCAATTTATAAAAATCCTGATTGATATAAATATTTATCCCTTGAAGAAATTTCAATCTAAAAGCAATTTTTCTCCCCTTGACGCCGGTCACAGCTGTAAAAAACTGGTAGAGATTTCAAACGATTTAGGCTCAACATAATTCTTATCAATTAAAGAGGGATGACAAATTGTTTTATTTTTGTGTGTCTGTCGGTCCGGTCCGGCCCACGGATTTCGACTTTTATTTGAGGGTCTATTCCCTCATGGACAATTAGCGCATTTGCCCCTTTCTATTTCGATGAACTCTTCAATCCACCAGGGCTATATTTGGCCTTTTGGGAACGTCATCATCTATACTATGAGATGATAAAATAATGATCTATGTGTTTTTTTGTATAATTTGTCAAAAACATTAATATCACGTTTTTGAAAAAAGTCAAAAATCTACAGGATGATCCATTTAAGAGTATTGGATTTTATGATACAAAGTTCAAGAGGCGCAATGAATTTGCTATATCCATAGCCCTACTACAAATAATACTGGAAAAACTATAGTGACCATTTTCAGGCTATACTTAACTAAATCTATTTCACACCACAACTGGTTGATTGACTTATTATTGTTATTGTTGGTCTTATTCTTATTAATGAAATTTTTTGAACAAAACCAAAAATTGAAATCTTTATAAAAAAAAATCAAAAAGTTACAGTTAAAAGTTTGTCTTAGTAATAGATATAATTAAAGAAAAATATGTAGGATATAAAAAGCGTACAAAACGGAAAGTTATAATAACCCTTCTGAAAAGTCCCAATGGAGGGAATATAAAAGTTTTGTAAGCGGGAGCCGGTATAGAGCACGGCTTCTCCAGATTATACTCAATAATTAAACAATTATGCAACGCTTTAGTCGTCTCCCGGGAAAGCGAAGAGAAAATTGGCTTGGGCTGCGCAATAACGTGCCCTTATTCCCTTATGATATTAATAACGGTGCGAAAATTTCTCGCTCGAACTGCTCAGCCCTCGGTTCTGTAATCATGCGAAAGGGCACAAAAAAATATAACGTTAAGACAGAATTATATTTTTCTAAAACGACAGAGATTTTTCCAAACGACTTACGTTTTAGTATAAGTGCTCAAAATAACAATACACTTTTTTTAAATGAAATACCGCGATTTAACCATCATAATATGACATAAAAGTTTCGACACTTGGGTGGTCTCCCCTTCAGTTAGACATTATACTATCAATATTTTAAATGACCCGAAATGGTGAAATAAATAAGGGTGTCTTCCGAGATATTTTGTTCTAAAACATATCAGATCTGCCTCCTGTTTCTCCAGACCTGTTTCTCTGACCTTTTCGTTTTAAAATATTTCGAAAATTTAATATTCTCAACATTGAAGGGAACAAGTCCGCAAGTCTAAAATTGGTAATCTTTTGACCATTGTTTTCCATCTTTCTCTTTTTCACGGCCACATCTATAGAGGTTGTAAAATATGTGTTTCGTTTAGGCAGAGAGCTATGAGGATAATTTTATAAAATTCATTTGAGGGTCATCGTTAAATGCGATCTGTATTCATCCAAAAATAGTATAACAGGAAACTGGCCGTTTTGGGCAACTAACCAAGGATGAAATATATTGGCGATACTTCCAGATTCCCACTGTTTTGGTACAACTGATTTGGGAATTCTTTTATTATTAAAAACGATCATTGATGGTAAATTTTGAGGCATTGCACGTAACCATAGTCGTCAGACATTCTTTGTCATCATTGCATTGTTTTATTTTCCTTTCTTACTAAAACTTTTGGACTTTGGAAGAAAAAAAACCCTTTACTCGTAATTGAATAGACAACTGGGGTCAAAATAGTTTGTAGAATACAGTTTTCTGTTAGGTTGTTTCTAGCACATGTGAGGTCTTGGGAAATCCTCTAACACAGTTTGTAATCCGAAATAGACCAATAGATTTTTTTGGTTCTTTCTTAACACCGTTTTGGGGTTTAATTATATCGGCAACGTTGTAAAAAGATAGAAAGCGAAGAATTTGATTGAATTGTCCACAGCGCAAACTGTTGGGGGCCAGAGGTAAAACCAAAAAACAAGTTGGACCTAACATCTGACTGGTAGCTAAAAGTAGCAAAAAATCTTAATGCAGCCAAGACCTAAACAAAATACTAAGTTATTTTTCATTTTTCATGCGAATGTAAAAAATATGGTTGATTAGGATTTTGCTTGGGAGCGACCTTGACCATTGCGAAGGCTGAAGAATAAACCTCCTGGTCCACATTTCTTCTCTAAAGACCTTTAACTTTATCTTGTCGAATCGATCTGGTTATCTTATAGATTTTGCTAGCGGTTTTAAATAGCATTCCTGAATGAACAGCCTTATTTATAGCTTCAACAGAATATTGATTCCATTTTTTGTTTTCCATTATAAGATTATTTCGATCTAAATAAATCTCCAATTACCGGTACGTAAAAGCTCGTATTATCGGCACATTTTTTGAGAAAAAAAACAACGATGATCTAGTACCAAAAATTGGTATCAAAAATCATGGTTGTAAACAATGTCCAAAGTTTATCGAGGATAAGTTAAAATCGACCTAAATAGAGTCTAAAGACGAATTCCCACTAGACGAAAAATCTGCAGGCGGATTTTCTGTATCCAATTTTATTGGTCGATTTCTAAAATTAATTCGAAAACGACCAATAGAATTGAATAGAAAATCCGTATGCAGATTTTCCGCCTAGTGAGAATCCGTCTTGATGCATATGAAACCAATAATCGGCACTCTCAGAATTCTCAAGAAAGCTACGAAAAGACAGTTTTTGACAAACAAATATCAAAATAGTACTATCCAAACATATACAAAAGTTAACAAAACAATCATACACTGAGAAAAATAGGCTAAGTAAACTAGTTTAATTAAGAAATCCTCACTAACCCCAATAAAATTTGTAGAATTACTCAAAAATATTTTGTTTTCTGAAGCTCTATTTCTGACATATATCTACCTGACATAAGCAAAGTATATTAACTAAAATTCTACAATTAACAGGTTTAATTAATAATAACGGCAATTTTGCAATTCGCAAAAGATCGGCTCTAATCGTCGCAACATCGTGCACAGTTGCAAGTAAATGGTTGGATTGTATATTTGAAACTGTATTTGGTTATGTGCCTAGTGACTGGTGACAAGTTTTTTTTATTAGTTTTGTGTTACAAAAGCATGGTTTAAAAATTAAATTTGAAGTATTTCTTATAGAATAGGAGCTCGGAGAATTCCTAGACCGCTTAAATTTTACAAAATAACCATATAACAATATTCCCTCACTAGCTTTGTCTTAGATAAACAGAATTTTTATTTTAAATACGTATAGATTTAAATAGAATACATCCTTATTTTGCGTTCTGTGATTTGTTCAGATAAATTTTATTATTGGGACTTTTACATTTAATGTACCTATATTCCACCCAAGATAAAAATAATTAAAGAATATCGTGTGATTAATTTGTAAAACTTATCTCTAAACCGGTTCAGGAATTTACCCAGCCCCCATTCTATGAGAAGTACTTCAAATTTCATTTTTAAGCTAAACTAATAAAACTTGTCACCTGTCACTATATAACTTGTTTAATTACTGTTAATAATTTGTTTAATTGGATTAAGTAAAATATTTAATACTCCCAATAATTTGGATTTCTAAGATGATTAATTTTTGTTTCTTATCACGTGGAACAAGAAACCATATATTTTTGACCGTTACCGCACCACCGACTTTGGCCCATGATCGGTCTGTTTTGCAGAGGCGTAGATAAAGGTTGGAAGAAATGCGAGAAACACTTTGTTTATCTAGCGACAGAATTATATATATAGAATTAGTGCCGATAATTGGTATATTTACTGTAATTAGCTATATAGAATCGTGATCGAACCGGAGTAATATATCTGTCAGATCAGGGAATTTCAGGTGTGGGTGAATATATTACTATTTACGGGGTACATAATATCATCATTTAAAAATATATTTTTTTGAATATTTATTATTGAGTATTATTTCGGTATGTACTTAAAAAATGTTCGATAACTCACCTAAAACAAGCACTCCGGAGGTTAAATTACAATTAATTAATTTTAAAATGACAATAAAAAAATAATAATACAAACAAATACCCCCTAAATTACCCAACTGTGTGCTCATCAGAGTTATAAAAGGGATTAAAATAAGGGTTATGTTACACAGGTAAAATTCTTAAATTCACCACATCTTTTAACTATGGGCTCTTTAAAATCACAGATTTTGTTTGAGCCGCCTGTGCTGTAAAACGCCTATAAAATTTTGATTTATGTATTCCGTGTCGATTGCGATCATAGTACAGAAATTTCTGACCAATTAACAAATGATTCCAATCGTGGAAATGAGACGTTGACCCGACTCGTATTTGATTCGTACATCATCGTGCGCTTCAGAAAGGATTCTGTTCTAGAACAACGAAAGATAACCTTAAATTTCTGTGAATCTTCCGTTCATATGACGAGAATAAAAGGTGGAAGCGAAATTTCCTGGAGGACTGAGCATATAATGCGTATACAATGTATTTTTAAGTTGATATGCCAAAAATATGCCTTTAGACAACGATTTCTAGTAAGATTAATTTTTTTATCAGTATCTGACAGGGGTTCTGTTTCAATGAAACACTATATAGAGAATATTGGAATTTTATGTACCTGGTATATGATACAGTTTTAATGGACCGTCGTTTTGAGTCATTTTTTTCCGTGTGGCATTTCCTTCTTTTTTCCGGTAATTCCGGTAAGTTTATATGAATTTTCACTCTTTCCTTTTTATATTGGACATTCTGAATTGTGTCGCTAAGTTCCATATAACAACAGTTTTTATGTGCAACAACAATAGGAACAAATTTTATTTTCTTATAACTAATTAGTGGTAAATTTCCGTATTTCTTTTTTTTTTGAGAATTCTGTTTAATTTTGTTTATAGCGGAACAACAGTTCGCACTTTTTATAGTTTTTTATGCTCGTTTCAAATTTGCAAACGGATTAAGAAAATTTTAATATAATATACAGTGTTGTTTCAAGGCCGCACAATTGCTTTCTATTTTTTTGTTAATCGCACCTTGATTTTTCTTATATGAGGAAAAGATAGATTTGAAGGAGAAACATCAAAAAAATGTATATACTGGTAAGTTCGATGAGACCAGGAAGAAATTATCAAAATCGATAATCATTTATAGAATAAATGATGTATATCTAAATCCGTCCCGGTGAATAAGTATTTCTGTTTCCAAATGAAACACCCTGTATATGTATAGGAAGTTATTAGATAGCGGGAAAGTAAAAAAGTAACATTTCCGGACATTGTAACAAAAAGGCGACATAATCCCAGGCACCTGCTTGTTTAACGACTCGTTAAAACCCCATATCAACTTCGTATATACACACAATTAAACATAAACTCCCAAATAAATCCTCCCCCAACTCCAAAAGCTCAGCCAGTCTTCCCGAAACATAAAATTAACTCGCTAAAGCATCTTTATAGTCTCTATAAAAATATAATCAATACAACATAAGCTGTATAGCGCGCGGTAGGAACAATTATGGTCCATATATCCACTTTAATAGATGCCGACATCTACTAAGAGTCAATAAGGAGTGTACCGAGCCAAAATGGTCCTAAACTCGTCCTGAATTAAGTCCTAGTAGGCGGTTCGCCCAATCACTGATCGATGCCCGCACGGCCAACCAGAATCGTCCGGAGCTCCGCCCTTGGGTAATTGGGTAAATACGCTTACGAGGCTAGAAGACTTCAGTCTTGTTGTTACACTGTGGAGTGTTTTGTGTTTTCGCTTTGACTTTAACCACGTTTGTTTGTTTCCTTTATCAACTTTCAAGATGTATCATCAGAATGAGCAGAAAAATACGCCTGTTGTTTTGGATGTAATTCCACCTCATTATAATATTCATCATGGCCAACCTAGCCCACCGCAAAGTCCTAATCAACAATATAATAAAGGTAAGTGTTTTTTTTTTAAAGCATTAATATACCAAACAACGGTCTCAGTATAGTTCCCTGTAGTACTCATTATTGTGTATTAGATTAATGATGTGTGTGATCTAATTAATATATTTCTAGATTGTTCTAGTCCGGTAAATTCAATGGACATGAAATCGCCAACTCCTACTAGTCCCTCGAGTATTACGGATCCAAATATCAGAAGATATCGGACCGCTTTTACAAGGGAGCAATTAGGCAGGTTAGAAAAAGAATTCTATAAAGAAAATTATGTTTCGAGACCGAGAAGATGCGAATTAGCGGCTCAATTGAACTTACCAGAAAGTACAATTAAGGTAAGATATATTTTCTATATCAGTTAAATAGTGCGTAAATAGTAAATTTCACAATAGGTAGAAATTATTCGATCTTTAATCATTTTATGAATGAAATTTTGTAGTATTCATTATTGGTAATTTTAATATTAATCTCTTATCTTATAACTCAGGTGAAACTTATTATTTTGAGTAATATTTTTGATACAAATAGACATTTATTTTTTTGAGGTATAACAAATATTTCATCGAAGTTAAAAAAATTAGAAGGGTAACTGAAGTCTGAAGATGACAATCATGCCGAAACTAGTTCCCCCCTAATTATATATTTTAACTTCGATAAAATATTTGTTATATGCGGTACTAGATTTTGAGTTTTATTACCTCATCGTTCGACCACATTTGAGATAACTGGAACAAAGCGTCACGTAACGAAAAAGCGTTATGCCCCTTCCAGGCGACCTTCAATTTCTTTCTCTTACTATTTGTTTCTTTCTACAATATGAATTTTTTCTTATTTAGAATTTTTTTAAATCATTTGTAATTATTATTTTTTCCAATTTTTCGTCATTTTCGCCCATTGTTTTGTTTTTTTTTATTTTGTTCTTTTCTTTTTTAATTTCTCTTATTCTGATTTATTTGCAATTTTTTTGAGATTTTTTCAATTTTTTTGAACTCCGATTTTTTTTTCCGGATTTTTTTTATATTTTAAATTATTTTCCATTTTTCTAATTGTTTCGATTTTTGTCTCATTGATGTCTTTTTTTTTTAATTCTTTCTTTCGTTTTCTTATTCTGTGTTTATTCCTCTAATTTTTTTTTTGAGTTTTTCGTTTATTTTCTGATTTTTTCTATTGTTCAGAAAGTACATTTTTTAGAACGAAGTTCTTTAATGCTGGTTGCGATATGAATTAACTGCAAGAAAGAGTCACGTAACGAAAAAGAGTTATGCCCCTTCCAAGCGACTTTCCCTTTCTTTTTACAATATGAATTTTTTCTAATTTAGGATTTTTTAAATCATTTGTAATTATTTTATAGAGATTTTTTTCTCGTTTTTTTCTTTTTTTTGTCCAATATTTTCTAATTTTTCTTCATTTTTACCCATTATTTTTTTTTCTATTTCGTTCTTTTCTATTTTTTTAAAATTTTTCTTTATTTTGAGTTATTTGCGATTTTTTGTCATTTTTTGGAATTTTATTGAGATATTTTTCGATTTACTTCAATTCTTTCGAATTTTTTTTTTTGTAACAATAATTTCCGGTTTTTTTGGTTGTTCTTTGATTTTTTTTGCGATTTTTAGCGTTTTTAAAATTTTTTCATTTTTTTTACCAATATTTTATAATTTTTTTTTCAATTTTTTCTTATTTTTGTTCTGATTTTTCTAATTTTTTCTCATATTTCTTATTTTTTCTCATTTCCCTTTTTTTGGTCGTTTTTTGTTTTTTTGGGATGTTTTTCGATTTTTGGCGATTTTTGCGTTTTTTTTTTGTTTTTTAAATTTTTTTAATTTTTTTCACCAATATTTTCTAATTTTTTTCTGATTTATCCTAATTCTTTCTCATTTTTCGTGTTTTTTTTCGTATTTTTTTAGATTTTTCGGGTTACTTTCTGATTATTTTGTTTATTTTCTGATATTTTCTGTTATTTGATTTTGCCAGGTTTTTCTCATTTTTTCTTGTTCTCCTCTCGATTTTTCTGATTTTTTCTCACTTTTAAAAAGAAAAAAACAGAATTTTGCAATGCATTTTTAAGATAATCACATCCCCCCCCTCATTACCTTTAATTCTTCATTTTCCGGATCGATTAAACAAAGTTCGTTTTATATCCATATAAAATAGTTTTTGCACATGCGCTCCTTTAATATTGAAGATAGGATGCTTCATCAATCGATTCTGTATTTAATTACATGTCTTAAAATATATTTTACTTTTATATTTTTTGCTGAAATATATTTTTAGTTTTTAAAAATTGCTACGTATATAGGGTGAGCAAAGTTCATAATGTTCAAATTTGAATTAGTCCTACTATACCTAATTTAGAATTAAGTAGCAGAAAAATTATGGGATTCTGGTATACAATTTTCGTAAAAATTGAATTTCCAAATGAAACACCTGGTATATTTTATTACATATAATTCATTAAATCAAATGTCACTGTGATTGGCAAAAAAATAAATAGTAAATATTTATTTTTCATTTATTAGTCATTAAATTATTCCACATCAATTTTTTATCCAAACTCGCAATATTTTTAGTATGAATTTATGTTTTTCAGTAGCGTATGATCGAGGGGTGGGGTTCTTGTTTGTTTTTAAATTGTAAAAAGATGCTATTATTTTTCAGTTTAATGAAATTTTGCTTTTTTATAGATTTGTTTTTTGACTATAAGAAAAATATTAAAAATGTATGGATATGGGCTCTCCACTTTTTGTAGTCACGATACGCCACTGTTTGACTTAATTAAACCACCAATTTGACTGGCCTCTCATATGTGCCCATTTAATTTTTATTAGAAAAAAAAACGAAAACCAAGTAAAACGAAAAATGTAAATTTATATATAAAAAAAATTGTTTTGCACCACAGGGGAATAAAACATGAATTTTACTTCGTCATTTTAGGGACTAAAGTGTAACTTTTACCGTCTTGGGACTAAAATATTTAATAATCTCTATGTCAGGCTTGTTTTTTGTTAGTTGTTGTTTTTTACATCCTCGATAGGTCGATATTTTTTTTTACTCTCGCTTCACTCGGGCAACAATTTTCACTCTCAGGATTAAAAATGGCACTTTAGTCCCTTGGTATTTTCTCATTTTAATAGATTTAAACCAAATGGCAGCCTCCTCGGATAAAAATAATGTATAATTCAGCCCATAGGTTCTAAATGCGTAAAATTTTAATTAAAAAAAAAACACAATTTTGAATTTTTTTGTCACTTATATAAAAATTATGTCTAGCCTATATGATCACACAATATTTTTTTCATTCTTGAGCCACCAGGTATACTCATAATTTTCTCCTTAAAATAAATAAATAATATGCTTTTAATTTAATCATCCTTAATATTATAAAGAAGTAAAAAATATGTAAAAAAAATTTCTTAATACAATTACAATATATAATGTACAGCAAATTTTAATGCCGTAAATAATTAAAAATCTGTTAATTTTTTATGAACAATGGTCCGGTCTGATAGCGCGGGATTTTTCCTTTTAAGTACTTAGCACATTATAAAACATCATACCGACTTATCTGTCCATTAGACTACCATGTTGCCGCCGGTTCGTTGAAGAGCTGTTTTTTTTTATAATTCTCGAATTAGTACATCGTCGGTACGTTTCATCTTTTTAAAAGGTTTATAAACGTTTTATTTGACCAAGTAATGTGCTAATTGCCACCAAAAGCTCGCGGCGCACTAATAAAAACTCTTAATGGTTGTTTTTTTTGCTTTACTCTTCAAATAATAATTTATTACAAGCGAATGCATTATTGCCTATTAAAATTTATTAATTATTTTTTGCAGGTGTGGTTCCAAAATAGAAGGATGAAAGATAAACGCCAACGCATGGCAATAGCGTGGCCGTACGCTGCTGTTTACACCGATCCAGCATTCGCTGCATCCCTTCTCCAAGCCGCAGCTTCATCTCTACCCTTACATTACCCGCCACCGCCGCCAATGTACGCTCCACACTATCCTAGGTATCACCCTTATCCCGGTTTCGGAGTACCCCCACTAACCGGACATCCTTTAAACGTACAACAACCGATGCCCCAAAGTCTCCATCACCAACCCCAGGGCCTTAACCTCAACTTGAACTTTGATTTTCCTCAGACGTATCATCACCAGCAAAAGATGTCGCCTAACTCCCCCGTGCATTCTGAGATTAGTCTGAGTCCGCCTATGCACGAGGGGTTGCTAATACCCGCTCCGAAGATTTCGCCACATACTCAAGTCCCAGAAAAGCCAAAATTATTTAAGCCTTACAAGTCGGAAGCGTAATAAATTGATTTTGGTTTCTTAGTTTATTCAATATTGTGATCTTTGTAATAATTTATTTTGTAGCAAGTTAAGTTTTGTACATAGTTTTAATTTTAGTTTAAATTATATGTATATATTGTTGATATGTTTAAGTAAAAATAATTTGATTTTAATATGTGGTTTTATTTAGATCTTTATAAATATCATAAATTTTTGTCTACAAAATTTTAAAATCGATTAAAAAATATTTTTATACTCTATTCATAAAAAATGTTTATAAATAAGTCAAATTTCAAGATTTTTAAAAAGGTTCAAAAATTTGTAAAAAATTTCAAAAAGTTTCTAGTCTTTACTAAATAAAAAATATAACAATTTAGAATTATTAATTCAATAAAATGAAAAATATTTTTTTATACCACTTATTTGTAATTATTTTTTTTTCAATTTAAAAAATTTCAAAACCATTAAAAATTTAAAAAACCTCAACAATGTCAATATTTACCAAAATTTAAAAAAATTGTTTTAAATTGTTCAAAAATTCGATAAGAAAAATATTTTTTTATACTACTTTTTCGTAATTATTTTTTTTTAATTTAAAAAATTTTAAAACCATTAAAAATTTAAAAAACCTCAAAAATATCAATATTTTCCAAAATTTAAAAAAATAGTTTTAAATTGTTCAAAAATTCGATAAGAAAAATATTTTTTTATACTACTTTTTCGTAATTATTTTTTTTTCAATTTAAAAGATTTCAAAACCATTAAAAATTTAAAAAACCTCAAATGTCAATATTTACCAAAATTTAAAATAGTTTTAAATTGTTCAAAAATTCGATAAGAAAAATATTTTTTATACTACTTTTTCGCAATTTTTTTTTTCAATTTAAAAAATTTTAAAACCATTAAAAATTTAAAAAACCTCAAAAATGTCAATATTTACCAAAATTTAAAAAAACTGTTTTAAATTGTTCAAAAATTCGATAAGAAAAATATTTTTTTATACTACTTTTTCGTAATTATTTTTTTTTCAATTTAAAAGATTTCAAAACCATTAAAAATTTAAAAAACCTCAAAAATGTCAATATTTACCAAAATTTAAAAAAATAGTTTTAAATTGTTCAAAAATTCGATAAGAAAAATATTTTTTTATACTACTTTTTCGTAATTATTTTTTTTTCAATTTAAAAGATTTCAAAACCATTAAAAATTTAAAAAACCTCAACAATGTCAATATTTACCAAAATTTAAAAAAATTGTTTTAAATTGTTCAAAAATTCGATAAGAAAAATATTTTTTTATACTACTTTTTCGTAATTATTTTTTTTTCAATTTAAAAGATTTATTTACCAAAATTTAAAAAAATAGTTTTAAATTGTTCAAAAATTCGATAAGAAAAATATTTTTTTATACTACTTTTTCGTAATTATTTTTTTTTCAATTTAAAAGATTTCAAAACCATTAAAAATTTAAAAAACCTCAAAAATGTCAATATTTACCAAAATTTAAAAAAATAGTTTTAAATTGTTCAAAAATTCGATAAGAAAAATATTTTTTTATACTACTTTTTCGTAATTATTTTTTTTTCAATTTAAAAAATTTTAAAACCATTAAAAATTTAAAAAACCTCAAAAATGTCAATATTTACCAAAATTTAAAAAAATAGTTTTAAATTGTTCAAAAATTCGATAATTTTATAAATTTTTCAAAAAAAATTCCAATTTTTTCCAGTCTTTACTAAAAAAATTATAGCAATTTAGAATAACTAATTTAATAAAATGAAAAAACATTTTTTATATTTATTTTTTTATTCAATTTCAAAACCATTAAAAATTTAAAAAAATATAATTTAAAATTTCAAAAATATTTAGAAAATTTCATAGATAAAAAGAACCCCAAATTTACCAAAATTTAAAAAAATATTTTGAAATTACTCAGAAATTCAATAATTTTATAAAAATTGCGCAAAATTTCCAATTTTTTACTGTAACAATTGTGACAATTTAGAATAATTATTTTTTTTCAATTCAAAAAATTTCAAAAAAAATAAATAAATTAAAGTATATAATTTAAAATTTTAAAAATATTTGGAAAATTTCATAGATTTTAAAAAAAACCTCAAAAATGTCAATATGTACCAAAATTAAAAAAAATATTTTAAAATTAGTCAAAAATTCGATAATTTTAAAAACTGCACAAAAATTCCAATTTTTTCCAGTCGTTCCTAAATAAAAATTATAACAATTTAGAATTATTAATTCAATAAAATGAAAAAATATTTTTTTATAGTACTTTTTTCGTTTTTAATTTTTTTTTTCGATTTAAAAAATTTCAAAAATATTAAAAATTTAAAAAAAATATTTAAAATTTCAAAAACATTTAGAAAATTTCATATATTAAAAAAAGACCTCAAATTTACCAACATTTAAAAAAAAATTTAAAATTAGTAAAAAATTCGATAATTTAAAAAAAAAATTTGCACAAAAACTCCAATATTTTCCAGTGTTTACTGAATAAAAATTATAACAATTTAGAATTAATAATTTAATAAAATTAAAAACATTTTTTATACCACTTTTTCGTATTTAATTTTTTTTTCAATTTAAAAAATTTCAAAAATATTTGAAATTTCAAAAACATTTAGAAAATTTCATAGATTAAAAAAACCTCAAATTTACCAAAATTTAAAAAAAATATTTTAAAATTACTCAAAAATTTGATAATTTTAAAAATTTTGCACAAAATTCCAATTTTTTCCAGTCTTAACTATAAAAATTGTGACAATTTAAAATAATTAATTTAATAAAATGAAAAAATATTTTTTATAGGAACTATTTTTTGGTATTTTTTTTTCAATTTAAAAAAATTCAAAAACATTTAGAAAATTTCATTGATTAAAAAAAACCTCAAATTTACCAAAATTTAAAAAAATATTTTAAAATTATTCAAAAATTTTGCACAAAATTCCAATTTTTTCCAGTCTTAACTATAAAAATTGTGACAATTTAGAATAATTAATTTTTTTTTCGTATTTAATTTTTTTTCAATTTTAGAAAATTTCAAAAACAATAACAAATGTTAAAAAATATATAATTTAAAATTTTAAAACATTTAGATTTCATACATTTAAAAAAAATTCTCAATAATGTCAATATTTACCAAAATTTAAAAAATATTTTAAAATTATTCAAAAGTTCAATAATTTTAAAAATTTTACACAAACATTTTTTCCAGTCTTTACTATATAAAAATTGTAACAATTTAAAATAATTAATTCAATTAAATGAAAAAATATTTTTTATAGGAACTATTTTTTGGTATTTTTTTTTTCAATTTAACAAATTTTAAAAACATTAAAAATTTAAAAAATATATAATTTAAAATTTCAAAAATATTTAGAAAATTTCATAGATTAAAAAAAAACCTCAAATTTACCAAAATTTAAAATTATTCAAAAATTTTAAAAATTTTGCACAAAAATTCCAATTTTATAACAATATTATAATATTATAATATTTAATTTTTTTTTCAATTTAAAAAATTTCAAAAACGATAAATAATTAAAAAAATATATAATTTAAAATTTTAAAAACATTTAGAACATTTAATAGATTAAATAAAAACTCAAAAATGTCAATATTTACCAAAATTTTAAAAAATAGTTTAAAATCATTCAAAAGTCCGATAATTTAAAAAATTTTGCACAAAATTCCAATTTATTCCAGTCTTTACTATAAAAATTGTGACAATTTAGAATAATTAATTTTTTTTTCCGTATTTAATTTTTTTTCAATTTTAGAAAATTTCAAAAACAATAACAAATTAAAAAAATATATAATTTAAAATTTTAAAAACATTTAGAAAATTTCATAGATAAAAAAAAACCTCAAAATGTCAATATTTAGTAAAATTTAAAAAAATATTTTAAAATTATTCAAAAAATTCCAATTTAGTATTATTGATTGAATTCAATGAAAAAAATTTTTTATACTACTTTTTCGTATTTAATTTTTTTTTTCAATTTAAAAAAATTCAAAAACAATAAAAATTTTAAAAAACATATAATTTTAAACTTGCAAAATATTTAGAAAATTTCTTAGATTTAAAAAAAGTTGAAAAATATCGATATTTACCAAAATTGAAAAAAATATTTGAAAATTATTCAAAAGTTTGATAGTTTCAAAATTTTTGCATTTTCAAAAAAAAAAACTTGGTAAAAAATTCAATAATTTCAAATTGTTTCCAGTATTTACCAAATAAAATTTATAACAATTATTAATTTAATAAAATGTAAAAATATTTTTTTATACCACTTTTTCGTATTTAATTTTTTCGTCAATTTAAATTTGTAATCGGGTGGAATTGTCTTCCGCTCTCTTTGACCCTCGCAGTAGGCAAAAATTTAAGATGCATGGGTATCAATTCCAAGGTTGCCATGTCTAATATTTTTAAATCTTACTTATGATATAGACAAAAATGTTTTTTACTATTTCAGTAAATCATTTCGTATAGAATAACTAGTATTATTATAATAAGCCACATGTGTAAAAATGTAATTATTTTGTTAATTCTGAAGAAATGTAATTTAACATTAGACGTGGCAACCTCGGAATTGATATTCATCCATCTCAAACTCTCACCTACCGCGGGGGTTGAAGAGAGCGGAAGACAACGGAAAAATCATTTAAATTTAATTTAATTCTGGCCATTCTTGAAGGAATTTGATGGCGTATTATGTCTTACGGGAACATTTTAAGGGTATTAGGATTCAAAAAAATGAAATGAATAACTCCCATTTTTAATGCTAGATTTTCTTCATTTTTTCTAATAGAATTTTAATCCACAAATAATTTGATTTTTGATAAATTCTAATTTTAATTTTATCTAGAGAAATATCCTTTGAAGAAATATATTTACGGTAAGTATAAATTAAATTTTTTTTAAACGAAATCCTCTAAATTAACGCTGATTAAACCTCTATTAAAACAGCATAAAATAGAGCAATAAAAAAGTAGAATATTCAAAAGAGATACCATCTCGAAATAGGCATATAAATAATTCACCAATATATCAAGTTAATTGGCATTGATTTTCTATTATACAGCATAACGTAGCGGGCTGCGAAAAGCGAGATGAAGAAAATAACAATACCACCAGCTAACTGGAAAAGTACTAACTGCACTAAATCAACAAAAGTTAGTCTTAATATTATTTTTATGTATTTAGCGAGAGAAAATATTAATTTATATTTTTTTTTATCATAATTCATTCATACTGAAAATAAGATTTTGTCGATGTGTTTTGAAAAAGGCCAAAACCGGATATTTTTTAATATATATACTTTATTCCTACAGAAAAATCGATTTTTATATATGAATTGTCAGTATACTGAAAGATTTCCCATTCCTTAAAAATTTTAAATATACAAAAAAAAATTGAAACCTAATAATTAAATAAATATTTTATTATTTTTATGATTTTTTATTAGAAGTATATTCATAGGCGTCACCATTTTAGTGTAAGAGGGTCGCTCCTTTCTCACTATCTTGTAAACAAAACTATCATATTAAAAAATAATCATTTTTATCTATCGGTTCCCTTCTACAATTTTTTTAACAATGATTATATTATAGAAAAGTAATTGTATAAGTAAACATCAAGAAAAAAATTATTTATCGACGAATTTTATTCCTCACTTACCTTGAGTATAATTATAATTATTATAATATTTGTTAAATTAATTAACAAATTGCCGAAATTATTTAAATGTGTAATTTGGCTGTTTTTATTTAATTTTTTTAATCAAAAATGTCGGTTAAAAATTGTACGTATAACAGCTGAATATTTTCTATTTATGATTAATAGGCCGATTCGTTCTTTATGAATCTAGAAAAAAAATCCCGGAAAGAGATCCCCAGGAAAATAAATCTTCGGAAAAAAGTCACCGGAAAAAAATCCTCGGAAAAAGACTAAAATAAATAAAATATTTCAAAAATCATTTACATATTTTTTAAAATAATAGAAAATAATAAATAAACTATCAATAATTTAATCTAATTATTATAAGATCTCTAAATCTAATATTGTGGCTAATAACCACCAAAAAGTTTTCTAGGTGACATGACACTTTTTTAGCGTTATTTTTCTTTCTCAAAAATTACCCCCCCCTTTCTCTTAAAAAATACATGCAAAATTACCCCTCTTTTCTTTTAAAAGAGGACACTTTTTGAATACTCTTTTCCCCTCTTTTTTTTATAAAAGTGCTTTTAAAAACAATTTAAATCAAAAAGGGTAGTTTAGATAAAATTTTTGAAAAAGGGTAAATTTGAGACAAAAAATGTAGCAATTTTGGAAAACGTGGAGAAATTAAAAAAAAAGTGACAAAAATAATGGTAATTATAGACAAAAAGGGTAATT
Organism: Neocrepidodera transversa; assembly: GCA_963243735.1. NCBI lineage: Eukaryota > Metazoa > Arthropoda > Insecta > Coleoptera > Chrysomelidae > Neocrepidodera > Neocrepidodera transversa. The sequence continues at coordinate 2,537,190 of OY725347.1, read as the reverse complement.
TTAACAAAAAAATGGAAATATCAAGAAAAGTGACAAAATTTGACAGAAGTGTGAAAATTTTTGAGAGAAAATAAGAAAAAATTCGTACAAAAAGTGACAAAAATGGGGATAAAAACCGGAAAATTTGAGACAAATTTGAGAAAGAAAGAAGAAAATTGCTTACTTAAAAATTAAGAGGAAAGACCGCAATTTATTAGGCGAATTATTTTGCGATTTTAGTTAAAAAAAAAGTTGCGACTTACATTTTTTAATTAAAGCTGCTATTTCATTATCTTGTGAGGCATTTCCATTATTTCGAAGCAACTAGCAATTTTAAACGCTCAACCAACTCATTAGGATCGTCCCAATATACGTATTCTATATAGGTTTTTCATTATAAATAAAATCGCGTCGTGTTTCGGCTGGTTTCGATAATCCTGCATGGATAAATTTCACTGGAATATTATCCAGAAAATACCAAATAATTCATATTTCTTTTAAAATTAGTAATATTAATCTATCAGTTCATACTAATGTCTATTATTGTATATTTTAAAAGCTAAAAATACATTTAAACTCAACACAAGAGTTATTCCGTCTTTCTCTCATAAGCGACCGTTGCTATGCAAGCAATATTATCGTTCTCTCATATTATCCCATCATTATAAGAGACAAAAAATATAAATATATTTCTTCCCGCTAAGATTCTGAATTCAAGGCTATTTGGATACCACGTATCATGTCTCCTACCAATAAAAAACCTGCAACCCTACTCTCCGCTAAAATTCAGAGCATAATCTCGCTCTCGCTTATCGACTGTAAAAGGATGCAGTCGCATTTAATAGAGTAAAAAGTTTCTTCAAATAATTAAAATGGTGCGTAATTAACCACACCCAAAAAGTTTCTGAGTTTTCGTAATAATAAAAAATGTAAATAGTATTTTACAGTGAGTGAAAGTGATGAGTTATATTTGATTTCGGTTTGGTCCTTCGATGTCATTAAGAAAATATAAGTCTAGTGTTCTTTCAACATTTATGAATACTAATATTCGTAAATCGTTCACTGCACCTTCTCAAGGATGAAACAGAGGCGGATAATTTCTATATACATTATTCTTTTTGTACCTTTCAAATGTCCTTTAGCAATTCAATGAACGCTCGTTGCATATAGTTGAAATCTAAAAATACGAAAATGAATAGAATGTTCTATTTTGAAATATTTATTATTTCAAACAAATTTTAATATATGATTTATAAATTTTCATAGATTAGCAAATAATCTGGTGCAGTTTGTTATCGCCTTTGTGAATATGGGATTTGGCTCTGGTAATTCGGCCTAATCTTATATCTATTAGATTGTTGACTGCCGAGGATTAATACGATGGGGAATACAAACAATTTGTCACGCGCTTCAGGCTTGCGTTCTTCTTCTGTTTTTCGCTCACCCCTTGTTCCTTTCTCTTTTAGACTGATGATAACGCATTTATCTCAGTTATATCCGATATACTATTAGAATGCGGCAAAAAGAAATTTTAGAAACTAATTAACATATTTTTTTTTTATTTATAATGCACTATTTATTATTTACATAGTGCGAACATAAATTATCCTCTTCGTCTCTGCCTTTTGAACAAATGAACGGGTTATATATAAACGGTTTTTTAAATTCAGTGGTATACAATATTGATTGATATAAAAATCAGATTTTTTGTAAAAAATTAAATTTTTCGTAAACCTTCATATATATTTTTAGAAAAAAAATCAGCTATAAGTATCTAGTATAAGGAAAAGTATTGTGATCTTGAGATTTTTTACTTTTCTTTTCTTTTTCATAGTAGTTATATACAGGGTGTTTCATTGGGAAAGTGACATACGTTAACTGCATATAGAATATATCTAGGCGATCTCAAAAATCCCATATTTACATGGTCTCACTTACTTTAATAACCAAGATATCTATTTTGCCAATTTCTTGCATGGTTCATAACTTTCTAACCACACTGTATATTTTCATGATATTTGGCAGGTATATTTTGTTTAAAGTGCCCAATCTATCAATAAATTTACAATAAAATAAACCCAGGTTCGGATTAAAAAAAATATTATAAAATATTCCGATCCAAAGACAACACCCTGTATATCATATTTTTCTAAAATAGATTCTGTGTTTGCAAAAAGCACAAAAAAATGAATTAAATGATATACTTTGCATTTTTAGCAATATGATGTGAATTGCGAGAGCCCAAAATTGAAACAATTTGTTTTTAATGTGATTTAGTTTTAATGATGCCTAAATAACCTAAATTTATAAAATTTTAATATTTTAAGTATTTTTTTATCATTTGCGATAAATAATCCATAAAAAATATTCATCTTTAATTAACGAATAAATAATAATAAATTTACAAAAAATAAATAACTTTAATTAACGATAAACAACAAAAATTATAAAAAACACCTAAAAATTAATGACAAAAAAAGTAAAGCCATTATGAGTTAACATTTTTCAAATATAATTTTTTTATATCCGACCTATGGGGGTGAAATTGGAGGGGGTTGAAATAACAAAAACAACTATTATCTCAGCCATTTCTAAAAATATCGAAACAGGTCTTATCCTAAAAAATCGTAAGAAACCGTAAAAATCCATTAAAAAGTAAAAAACTATAAAAACCGTCAAAAATCTTAAATAATCTTAAAAAATTCTAAAAATCTTAAAAAATTGTAAAAAATCGTCGAATAGTAAAAAAATCGTAAAATATCGTAAAGAATCGTAAAAAAAAGTAAAAAATCGTAAATAAACTTAAAAAATCGTAAAATGTCGCAAAACCGTAAAAAATAGCAAAATATCGAAAAAAAACGTAAAAAATTGGTAAAAAATCCGTAAAAAATGGGAAAAAATCCGTAAAAAAACATAAAAAATCATAAAAAAAAGTAAAAAATCGTCAAATATCAAAAAAAAAAGTAAAATATCGTCAAATATCGAAAAAATCCTAAAAAATCGTAAAAAATCATAAAAAACATTAAAAAATCATAGACATCCGTAAAAAATCGTAGAAACTCGTAAAAAATCGGAAAAAAATGTAAAAAACCGTAAACAATCTTAATAAATCGTAAAATGTCGAAAAAACCGTAAAAAATCGCAAAATATCGAAAAAAAACGTAAAAAATTGGTAAAAAACCGTAAAAAATGGGAAAAAATCCGTAAAAAAACATAAAAAATCATAAAAAAAAGTAAAAAATCGTCAAATATCAAAAAAAAAAGTAAAATATCGTCAAATATCGAAAAAATCCTAAAAAATCGTAAAAAATCATAAAAAATATTAAAAAATCATAGACATCCGTAAAAAATCGTAGAAACTCGTAAAAAATCGGAAAAAAATGTAAAAACCGTAAACAATCTTAAAAAATCGTAAAATGTCGAAAAAACCGTAAAAAATCGCAAAATATCGAAAAAAAATCGTAAAAAATAGTAAAAATTTGGGAAAAACAGTAAAAAATCGAAAAAAATGGGAAAAAATCTGAAAAAATTCGCCAAAAATCGTACAAAAACGTAAAAAATCGTGAAAAATCGTAAAAAATCGTCCATAAATTTCGTGTTGCATATAGTTCTTGTGTTTATTGTTAAAGTGAATTTTTCGGGCCGAAGTATACTAAAACCATCATATGTGTAAATTTTTTTAGGCGTTTTTTAAAATGTTTGTATTTCTTCATTAATTAACTTTATTTATTTTTGTCGAATTCATTATTATTTATTCGTTAATTAAAGATGAATGTTTTCTGTCGATTATGTATCGCAAATAATGAAAAAATACCTAAACTATTAAAATTTTACTAATTTAGGTCTACTAGTCTTTATTAAAACTAAATCACATTAAAAAGAAATAAGTTTCAATTTTGGGCTCTCACAATTCACATCATTTCAGAATTCAAACTCAAAATTTTACAAGAAAAAACATTTGGCCGAAAATGCAAACTATATCACTAAATTCATTTTTTCGTGCTCTTTTCAAATACAGAATCTATTTTAGAAAAATCTGATAAACAGGGTGTTGTTTTTGAGTCCGAATATTTTATAATATTTTTTTTAATCCGGACCTGGATTTATTTTATTGTAAATTTATTGATCGATTGGGAATTTGAAACAAAATATATCTGCCAAATATCATGAAAATATACAGTGTTATCTGCAGTTAACGTATGAAACACCCTGTATAACATGAATTTCAAATAGTATAAAAATAAATGTCAAATAAACCATAGGGAAAATACTCAAGCTAGCATTGCCACGACGAACAAAAACAATAATTTTATACAATCATTTAATCTGTAAAAATTATACAACTCGTTAATATATATTTATTATAAATTGTTATAACTTTCACACATTTTTACATTGAATTATTTTTAAATATTATTTGTAACGAAATTACTTTATTTTAGCATATCGAACCAAATTTTGTTGGTTAGTCGCAGAATTTGAAATTGATTCATTTCTAGAAAATGAGACAATATATCAAAATATGTAAACTGAACACCCCGTGACTAAAACGTTTAGTTCCAATGGTAACAAATATTACCCCAAAGTGGTCAAAAATGCGGTTTATTTCCGACATAAAAGCCATTGTCCCTCTCAACCACCCCCGGTTTTCTAAGGTCAAAACTCTCCTTAATGGTTTGTTTATTGATGGTCAATAAAGACGGGCTATTTTTCAAAAATCATAACTTATGATTTTACTTTAACTAGTAATAAAATTTGATTATTTTTGATATTATTTATTTTCACATATAACAATTTAAACCGTTATTGGGACAAGTTATTAAAATTGTATATATGCACAAACTAAATGAAAAATGTTTTTGCCGATTCCTGAAGTCATTTTTTTTTATGTCAGTTTGGCTCAGAGGTCGTCATCCCGCCAATTGCCGTTATAAGTTATAAGTAATATACTCAAGCAGTAATACTTATAAAGTATTTTATTTAAGCTCCGTGAAATTAGCCCCCAAAGTGTCAATTTTTTTTTCGGAAATTTCCCCTTTGTTAGTGCTTCTTAGTGCTTCATATAGTTTCGAAAGTGCTTGTCTATTATTTTAGATATTTTAGATTTTAACTTCAACATTAACCCCATTGACTCAATTTTGGTATTATTTTTTAGTGCTTCGTAAGTGCTTCACAAAGTTGCAATTACGATTCTTTCCTATTCGATATACTTAACTTGTAATTTTCAAGGTCAGACCTCAAATCATTTGGGATTGACTTAAATCTAGAGTCATTTCTTGAGGCATCGTTAGTGCTTTTTAGTGCTTTAGATAGTTTTCTTAATGCATTTTCCGTTTCCTGATTATTCAGTATTTTTTGTTTCCAAATTTACTTCCAAATTCTCTGCATAATTTAAAAAACGTAGGGTACGCCACTGACATTGGTTCAAAGGGGTACCAAGTAGGTACCATGAAAATGAATACAGATGATGGGGTTCCTGGAGAGAACAGAATATTAACAGAATATTAAAGTGGTACCTGGCATACTCTCAGTCAGTTTATGGAGGCCGTGGGATTTGCGAACACTGCAGGTATTTTTTTTATTAAGTTAAATTTGTATCGGTTTTATTTTTGTATTTTAATAAAATAGCATAAAATATATTTATAAATCAATAGATTTATTAATGGTAAAGAGTATTAAAATTATAAAAATAATTCAGTAAATGGTATATTTCAGTTATTTTTTCACACAGAACTTTGTATAATTACCGAGCTATTTACATTTTAGAAAAATCATGCACACTCGAAATTTTTTTTGACAGTTTTTCAGTCCTGTCTTATCATTCTCAAATTGCATTGTTATTTAATATTTTATGCGTCAATTTAACAAAAATAACTTTTTGAATAGGTCAGTAAAGTGAGTAATTTTTAATAGTTATTTTCCTAACAAGTGCGGAAAGTTATACTTTTCCGCACGCAATTGCAGTTGCCCGAACGACGCGTTAGGAACAATATTTTTTCTACAAGCGCCTAGAATTAAAAAAAATTTTAGCAAAAAGTATTTTTTCTACAAGCGCCTAGAATTAAAAAAAATTTTAGCAAAAAGTATTTTTTCTACAAGTGTGCGGAAAAGTATACTTTTTCGCACTAGTGCGGAAAAGTACAACTTTCCGCACTCAAATGCGTGCGGAAAAGTATACTTTTCCGCACGCTTGTAGAAAAAGACCATTTGCAGTACTGAGAGTCTGCTATTACCATTAGTTCAGGAGAGTAAATAAAAAACGTTTCATTCAGTTTTTAAAAAAGTGTTATAATTAATAAAATAATTCAAGAATTTGTAAATATTTATTAAAAAAGATAATTTTCTGTAACTTAACAGTCGAAGACAATGCAAAATATTCTCATATTGGTATATTTATTTTTTCGACTCTAATATTTTTAAATAATAATGTCCTATATTAATAAAGTCCACCGATGGTCCGCATATTAATTCCAGGATCAGTTCCCATAGCTCACGTTCGCAAGTGCCACGGAGACATTAAAGTATAAGTGGGTAAAAAGATCTTTAAATATCTCGAAATAGAAAAAATCGTCATTACAACTTTTTGAAGCACTAAGAAGCACTAAGGAAGCACTGTGGTTGACGTTGAAGTTAAAATCTAAAATATCTAAAAACATAGACAAGCACTTTCAAAACTATTTGAAGCACTGAGAAGCACTAACGAAGCACTAAATTAAAGTACCAAATTTCGTCCATTTTGGTAGATTGTCAAAAATTGAAATTGAAATTAATAAATACTTAATATGCAGAAAACGGAAAAAGTACTAACTAAAAAAAAATTGTCACTTTGGGGGTTAACTTCACGAAGCCTTTTATTTAAAATTTAAATATAAAAAGAATTGAAATTTATCACTTGTGTATTCCGTTATAGTTTTTTTGTTTTTATTTAAAGTGATCAATTTCGATATATACAGTATGTCTGAAAAAGTTGGCAACATATAAGAAACTTTTTTATTTGTAATGTAAAGAAGTTATTTTTTATAAAAAGTTCTGCATGGCCCATAAAGTAAAACGCAAATGTCAGATGTCAATTTTTTAAATCGTATACGAGGTTTATAAAAAAAAAGAATTTGATATAAGAATAAAGTACCTTTATTTTTTACAATATCGAAAACTTCTCGAAAGTTTTTACTAGACTAACTTTCGGTAAAGAGAAATATCGGCTATATGTAAGAAACGCCACGTGCCCCGGGTGATCCGAAAAGGACATGTAAAATGCGCCACCTATTTTGAATTTGAGGATTAAGAGATTACAGAAGATTACCATAATAATAATTACCGTACTTGATTTTATCTACATTTCAGCAAAAATAAAACAATTTTTAATTTACCTTTATTTTAATTTAAAAAATTATGATGCATAATTATTATGCAAATATATATAAACTGGAATAAAATTTTGAAATGTTTTTGGCGTCGTATTCTTTAGTCTTAGTTTATTAATAAACTCTATTTTTTGTTTAATATTTTTTCTTGAATTTTAAATGTTTCATTATTGCAACTTTTAAAATCAATTTGATGCAAAATTTAACAGAATAATAGTGAACGATATTCGTATGTTGTTTGTAGAATTAATATGGAACAAAGCTGTAATTTTTCATCATTGTTCTGATTTTTCTATTGTTTTTCTTTAATTGTTTTAAATTTTTTCTAATTTTTTTTTTACTGATTTTTTGCAATTATTTGCGACTTTTTTAGGGTTTTTATGCGAGTTTTTGCATTTTATTTCAATTTTTTAATTTTTTTATGGCTACAGTTGTTTCCGGTTTTTCGATTTTTCTCGTTTTTTTCTCATTTTTCTGATTTTTTTCGATTTTTTCTAATTTTTACTCATTTTTTCTCATTGTTTTGTTTTTTTTTCTATTTGTTTTTTTTTCTAATTGTTTCTCATTTTTCTTAGTCCTTTGATTTTTTGTGATATTTTTCGATTTCTTGCGTTTTTCCGTATTATACAATTTTCTATTTTCTAATTTTTCTTTGAATTTATTTATTTTTTTCGAAGTTTGTTTTTTTATTATTTTTTCCGATTTTTTCTGATTTTTTTTTCGATTCTTTTAATTCTTTCATTTTTATGATTTTTGTTTTGTTTTTTTTTTTATTTTTTTTTTCAATTTTTTCTAATCTTTTGTCATTTTTTTCTCATTGTTCTGTTTTCTATTGTTTTTTAATTTTTTCTTATTTTATTTTATTTCATTGATTTTTTTGTGATCATTGCAATTTTTTGGTAATTTTTGTTGCGGTTTTTTTGCGATTTTTTTGCGACTATTTATCCCTATTATTTTGTTTACAGCTTTAAATACATTTAAGGAGCTTTAAAGTAATAATTTTCTTTTATCTAGTAGCGCTTTTTACCGGTGAGCTTAATCCCTCAAATAATATTTTACCTGACTTTAAAGCAAACGTGGTGCACTTTACATAGTGCCGAAATATCATTGTCAGAGCCATCTAGATTTTAAATTATTTCGTTTATTTTTGTGTATTACAGTAGAAAATACATTATTCTGTTGTGTATTACTTATTTATTACTGATTTTTAAGTTCATTGTTAAAATATTTCAAATCAACAAATAAACATTTGAGGTTGTTAAATAAAATAAAAGTTGACATATTTCACAACTAAAATTTGCAAAAGTTGAAATTGAACTGGTCAAAATATTCCTATTAATCTTTTGCAATTTGTGGACACCATCTACATCTAATGTCAAATGTAAATACCTGAATATTATTATTTCCGAAAACAGAGATTTTCATAAAGAATAATTTTTTTTTCGTAAAACTTACAATAAAAAAGTTTCCCATATGTTGCCAACTTTTTCAGACATACTGTAGGATGATTAACATTATAATAATGAGTCTATGAAGTAAAACTTGAAATATACAAACTTTTTAACTAACAAAATAATGATTAAAGAAAAATAATAAAACAAAAAAAAAATATCGAATTAACTTAACTTGAAACACTTCTAACAATAAACGCCTTGTATAATCAATTAAAACTAACCAGAAATCCGTTCGTGCCGGTGAACACGAATATCCCCTAAAACCAATAAAATATAATCAAAGCATTAAATAAATCGCCTAAACGGGTGTCGATCGGAATTAATAGGATGTAAGTAACATAACCTCACATTCATTCACATGCGCGCGTATATAATAGCCCCAATTTGACCAATTCAGTTGTGGGTGGACCGCATCTGTCATCGGACATTACATCCAATTGTTATTTCGATCTAGTTGCACTGGACAATGGTCAGAAACAATTAAGCGTTGACAGATGCATTGATTTTGTTTTTATTTTGACATTTGAAGGTTAATTTATCTATTATTGACATCTGTAAAAAATGATGGAATTTTAGTAACTGTAAAAAAATCAGGTAAAATTAGACCGTTTATGAGCACGTTGTAAAAAATATGAATGCAATTTCTGTGAAATTATGTGACATTATACAAGTCATAAGTTCTCGTTAACTTTATTGGTCGAAGTACTAATTTGGCGAAATTTAAAAAGGTACCATAAACCCCAATAAATTCATAAAAGTAGTTCAACGAACGAAATAATATTCTGATTGTAAATTTTATTTATTTATTGGGACAATATAAGGATTAGGGGCCCTAATAACTATCCGCTACCGTGAACATCAAATCTTAAAATGACCAGTGACGTTCGTCATTTTTCTTATATATTTAAAACATTCTGCATGGTATTTGCTGTTTTTTAGTAATTACAAAAAAATAGTTTACTAGGATTATCAAATATTTTTTAATGAGGTTCTTTTACATTTTTAATGTATTTTTTTTAATTAATCTCTAAATCTCTGAAATGGTGGCATTAGACAGATAGGCGAAGCCCTTTATAAAAAAACAGTCCTTCAAAATTAACGCAGGTCTATTAAGGTGAGTACAGCACCGAGCCGTTAAAAGTACCCACATAATTCGAAAAAATGAACTGAGGCCTTTGTAATGATGACGTAGATTAAAAACTATCACGGGTAATAACACATGTATACGATACGTCAATTACAAGTGAATTACACCAAAAAATCATTAAAAAGACATTAATAACTTAAAATATTGCTATTGATGGATTCATTTGCACTATAAAATTTTGATTTTATTTTTCGGAAACCGAATGAAATTAAAATTTAAAAATTCAAGAATCCCTAGATAATTTTACTTAATTTATTTTACCAAAATTTTTATTTTTTAACAAAATTGCTTTTTGAGATATCCTTGTATAAAAATTACAAAGGTTGGTTAAATGTATAGGGCCACACTATGGGCTAGCCTTGGCCCTATAACACTTGACAAATATTTGGCTTCACTTGGTTCTGCTCCCTTGGATTGGAGACCGAGGAATATTAGCTGTCTACCTTCATTGGCACACATTGTTACAGAATAAGATACATAACCTGAATTTTATTTTTCATGCTCGACAAATATACAGGTATGTTAAATATTAGGCAATATTGGTCATTGGTGTAGCGGCCACACTAGTTGCAATATTGGGCAAGCCTTGGCCATAGTGTGGCCCTAACTTAAGCTATGAAAGAAAACATGTAGTGGATCTAGAAAACGAAACTCTATACAAATTTTACCATAATACGTTATGTATGAATGCTTAGCCGAAAAAAAGTATTTAGCCCTGTGAACGGAATTCCTAAATTCGAAAACCAACAATAAAGATTAATTTTTAAGCCTATTAGATCTAATAAAAATGACGCAGCTACAGAATTTCATGTAATAATACAATAATAGGTCTGAAAGATCAAGCTGTGCACAAGCTCTTTAGACCTATAGATCTAGTAGCTTTTTCCATTCTATCCTGTTTTTAGCTTTGTGTTTCCAATCCTGGATTTGGTTTTCAGTCAAATCCTCTTAGACTGCCACTCTCCATCACTGTTTCTCTTTCCTTCCGGTGATTTTCACACAATTGCTTATATTTTTCTGTTGTCTTCCATTCTTTTCAAGTGTCCTAGCTATTATAATCTTCTTGTTTTTACAAAGTTACTTATGAAATATTCTTATTCTCTCCCATTCTAATTCTGTTTGTCAACCACCAAAAATTCTTAAGATTTTTCTTTCGTACGTTTCTAATCGTTTCTTAATTTTGTTGGTCATTACCCACGTCTCACATGCATAAGTCAGAGTAGGCCTTATCATGAACTTTATTTGCTAAGAAATGTCTTTACATTTAACTAGCTTTCTCAGGCAATGGTAATGCGTCTATCTCTATCTATTATTTGCACATTAACCCTATTAAGTACATAAAACTCTCAACTTTCTTAAAATCAGTAACTGATCCCGTTTGAGTGTGTATCTGGAAATTATATTTAGTTCTTCTACCACACTTGATCTTTATTTTTCAGAGCTGGCGCTAAAGGCAGCCATATACGCTCCGGTTTGCCTGAGAGGTTTGACGGTGCAGTTTTACCGGATGATGTTTGCTTGTACAGTTTTTTTTCTGTCACCACACACGCACGTTAATTAAAAAAAATGTCAGATTTGGAGAGTGATCTAATGCTACTTTTAAGATTATTTTTTTACTACATCATATTTTGATGCATCTGGATCAATTTCTTTTAAAATTGATTGCAGTCTGACATAGGCTGCGTCTCTCATCATCCTATCATGATAAATTTTACTTTTCACTTGCCACAAACTTGTAAGCTTCCATAAAATCTTTAATTACTCTTTTTTGGGAACGTTTAGATATTTTTAATAAAATAAGTACGTAATTATTTACAAGAGAACACACAAAACAAAAACCGTAATAATAATGTAAACATAAAACTAACGTTTAATTTTAAAACCTCATTTTATCTTCAATGAATAATAAAAAATAAGCTATTACGCAGCTATCTGCGCAACTCTGGCACAGGCCAAAATATGTTTTTCGATATTCACTCGGGTCAACTGTACAGTCCACAATAAATATTCAGGTTTTACGATACACGTTCTAGACTGTTCAGGCAGAACTCTCAGACAAACCGGAGCGTGTATGACCGCCTTAAGCACTTTTGTGCTCTCAAGTACAGTGCTTATGAGCAGTTTTTAAAATCGGTGTTTCGTACTTAAAACACTTTACCAAAGAGCTTAGTACTTGGTGCTCGCGATCACTCGAAAAGGCTCCCGAGTATTCCAAAAGGCTTGCGAGCACTCCAAAAGTTCCGCGAGCACTCCAAAAGTTCCGCGGGCACCAAGCACTAAGCCCTTTCATGAGCATTTTTCAATTCACACTAGAAAATATTAGTATAATTTGGAAAAAAATATTTTTTTTTTGACTATTTTGAAAAAATTGATATTTATTGACTTTACAATGTCCGTCCGTCTGTCTGTCTGTCTTAGTGATAACTTGAGATCAATTTCGAATTTTGGAAATCTACTTTCGGCAATCGATAGCCTGTCACCTTAGCCTTCCCACATACTATTTTCATTGGCCTAAGTCAACTCTACAACCGCCTGTCTGTCCGTCTGTCCATGGCTGAGCTACTTTGCAAACTGTTAATACAAGTTTCATAAGGCAATAATTTAGTCGACGCGCCAATATTTAGAAATCGGTTGAGGTTACGTGTATTTTATACCGTTTTTTTTCTTATGTATTCAAACATAATAAAAATTGGTTGGTTTTTATATTTAAAAAATTAAAAAATAAACTTAAATTTTTGATATTGGTTCCTATATTCCAATTCTAAGCATTTTTATAAATAAACCAAGAGACACTTCCGCATCAATAATTTAAATAATCAAAAAGTGCTTAGTGCTCGTGAATTTAAAGCACTTTTTTGAAGTGCTTAGAGCTTGCGAGCACTTTCCTCTAAATGTGCTTAGTGCTCGTAATTTTTAAGCACTTTTTTTGAGTGCTTGGTGCTCGCGAGCACTTTTTGTCAGTGCTCATCACAGTTCTGATTTCCATGTATTTGGTTTTATCAGAATTTATTTTCTGTTTTTTTGCTACTAAGGCAATATCATCGGCATATACCAAACACTCATGACTTCGGTTGAATAAAATGTTTATTTGATTTTGTCTAACTACATATTCTAGGGCCAAGTTAAAAAGTTTTGTTATAATAATTATTTCTAATAATCTATTTAGTTTAAGGTGATTTATGCAGCGACAGACTGACAAACCATCCTTCAGCGACAGGACCAAAAAAAGACCAGACAACCAGGGATAGAGGCTTTGTTCGTTCCCAAATCAACTCTGAAGAATACTCCAGGAATCCACCAATACCCTTTGGAGTGAAATACAGCCAAAAATAAGAGGTAAAAGGTGACTATAAGGACCGGGGAATTTATTTCTTAAAAGTCTCCTCCTAGCAGGGGCGGATTCAGGGGGGAGGTCATGGGGGTCATGACCCCCTCTATCCTGTGATGTTTTTTATGAATAACAATAGCCCAAAATTTTCTGGGGGAGGACCCCAGAAGTTCTTCACGAGTTATGACCCCCCCCTAAAGTGAGACTCTGGATCCGCCCTTGCCTCCTAGTATGCTTTTTATCGTGGGAATTTTGGGGGGACAATTTGGGGTGATGAAAAAGGGTGCATGGATCAAGTACGGATTAAGTACAATTTCCCACACACTCGGATTCATAGAAAAGGATGGATGGATGGATTCCTTGTCAGGTGAAATGTTTTGTCATTGGGTTGTAATCCAATGAAATAAGTTATTTTTGATCTTGCGTCCGGAAATTTCGGAGGACATTTATATGTAAAAATAGAAGAGATCAATTTTGTGAAAAATTTATTTATCTTTTAATTGTTTAATAACCGAACCATAGAAAGCACAATATTCTCAAAAAACCGTTTTTTACGATTTTAGGTATTTTTTTAATCACTAATATAAACCGAATAAAAAAATAAAAATGAAGGATCTAATTTTTTAGGTCAGAAACCAGAAATAATTGGATTAAAAAAATAAATATTTTTTCTTCTTTGGTGCCGCCTATGAGTAATACCAATTGGGGGTATAAAATTTTACAGCCCAATAGTCGGCATTAGCAAAGCGAACCCCCTGTCGTATTTGGCTATCCTCTATTTTGGCTACTGAAGACTTTTAGCAAGAGGTTTACGGAATATTAGTGATTGTCAGAAATGTTATCCACTTAAATAAATAAAAGTCATAATTCAAAATTGTTATGGAGCTGTAACAAGATTTTCTCAAAAGAGGAACTCGAACTCGAAAAAGAGGTAGTTAGGTAGGTTTGACCGATGAAGGGTAGGAGAGAAATGGTATTTTACACAATGATTTTCATAACAAAAACTATTAATTAACTAAATGTTCGATAGATGGCGTAAAAATGTAAATGTTTATTAGAAGCCTTTACTTTTGTGGAGATTATTTGTAAGTTACAAAATTTTTTAACAGGAAATGATTATTTCAGAACTAATCTAAAAAAGGGTTAAAATTTAAAGATCCAAAAAATAAAATTTTCTAATTTTTCCTCATTTCTCTGTTTTTTTTTGTATTCTTTCGTTTTCTAATTTTCTTCTCATTTTTTCTTATCCGTTTGATTTTTTTTATGATAATTTTCGTTTTTTTGTGATTTTGTTACGGTTTTTTGCAATTGTTTTGCGAATTTTTATGATATTTTTGATTTTTTCGTTTTTACAATTTTATTTTTCATTTTTTCCCAATATTTTCTAATTTCTCTCTAAGTTTTTTCTTTTTTTCGAAGTTTTTTGTTTTTTTATTATTTTTTCCGATTATTTGTTATTTTTTCAGATTTTTTCTATTCTTCTAATGTTCTCTTGTTTTTTTCCATTTTTATGTTTTTGTGTTTTTTTTTTTGCTTTTTTCAATTTTTTCTAAATTTTCCCCATTTTCTTCTCATTGTTCTGTTTTTATATTCTATGATATTTTTAGAAGTCTCGCGTTTTTTGAGCCTTCTTTTCTCTCAATTTTTCCCAAAGTTTCTGCTTTTCCGATTTTTTCTCTTTTTTTTTAATTTTCTCGATTCTTCTAATTTTTATGATTTTTTTTTTCTTATTTTTTCATTTTTTTCTAATCTTTCCTCATTTTTGTCATTTTTCTGTTTTTTCCATTCCCTCTTTTGTTTTATAATTTTACCCATTTTTTCCTATTCTTCTGATTTTTTGTGATATTTTTCGTTTTCTTTCTTTTTTTTAGTCTTTTTTTTCGTTTGTTTTTTGCAATTTTTTTTGCTTTTTTACAATATTTTTTATTTCTCGTTTTTTCCGTATTTTACAATTGTATTTTTCATTTT
Source organism: Neocrepidodera transversa (assembly GCA_963243735.1). Taxonomy (NCBI): domain Eukaryota; kingdom Metazoa; phylum Arthropoda; class Insecta; order Coleoptera; family Chrysomelidae; genus Neocrepidodera; species Neocrepidodera transversa. The sequence continues at coordinate 2,521,950 of OY725347.1, read as the reverse complement.
TTTTCCAATAATTTCTAACTTCTCTCTCAATTTTTTTCTTTTTTTAAAGATTTTTTTTTATTATTATTTTTTCAATTTTTTCTAGATTTTCCTTATTTTTTTCTTATTGTTCTGTTTTTTCTATTCTTTTAACTCTCTATTAGTTAAATTTGAAAATAATTTTACATTTTTTTGGATTACCAGAACCCTTTATCACTACCATTATTTATATGAATGGTGGTAGAAAAAGTATTGTAGAAAAAGTATTGTATGCAACTATCAATAAAATTGCTTCTAAATTCTCTAATTTTTATTTTAGCGGTAAAAAGAAATAATGTAAAAATCTAGCACAGACCAATCCGGTGGCCACGATAAATATTTCCTTTGGTCGCGCATAAGAATCAAGGCGGCGTGATTTCCTTCGGTCTCACGGCGGCGCGTCATAGCTGCCACTGATTTCCCAAAGGCTGGATAAAGTTCGATTTAACGACATATCGGGACCATGTCACACCGAAAAACACTCTTCCTCGTAAACAACTGAATCCCGAATCGACTAAAAAAAAAACAGGAATAACGTCCGTAAAGCAACGCCCGCTACGTGTTAGGTAAATCGCGTTGGAATTTTTTACAGAGCTGCAGCAGCCGATCTGTTTTTTTTGAATTATTTAAAAGATTTTCGAATTTATGACCGTTGAATTCTTGCAAATGATAGTAGGGAAGAATACTGGTGCTATTAATAATGAAGACATTGTTGTTATATAAAAAATGGTCTATAGTTATATGGTTTTAATTCTTTTTGTCATCATACTTAGTTATTGTCTTTAATTTTAAATACTAAAATAATTTTTTGGTACCTACCAACATTTTTGATCTCAATTTTTTTACTATTTACTTCTCCTCTTCTATTCTATTATTTAATTAATTGAAGTATTAATTTCCTTTTAAATTTACTATTGGCAACAAATTTGTATGCAAGTAAAAGAATCTTACCAATAGTTATTCCTGATGTGGTTATTTCTATTAATATCTCAGATGAATTCAAATTTGGAAGAATCGCTCTCAGAAGAATTTATGCCCAGATGACTTTGCGCCCCACGTTGGTCAGCGACATTTGTTGTTATTTACCAAAAATTGCTCTGTCACCAAAAATATTAAATGGGTAGGGGAAGGTGCGGTAATATCGTCACTTTAAGAAGAAAATATTTTTAACTGACTTGATTCTTGGTCAAAAACATTTTTTAAAGTAGTCATTTGTCTACCTTTTAATAATTTTTAAAGTGCTTTTTTTCAATTTATATGGCAACCATTAAAATAATTCAAAGTGGCGGAATGCCCCCACTATAGAGTAATTTCATCATATACTATATCTAAAAGTTTTTCTCATTAAAAGATGTAAATAAAAACATATATTTGTATCTACTTTTTTTATTGCAAAACACAAAGGTTTTTTCTTAACGTGAGCAATAGTCACAGATATAATTTTCAACAGGGTCACTCCTGAATGAGCCCATGCAATACAGGGTCGTCATATAAGACCTTCTCGTCTGAAGATTTTTCGAAGTCGAACTTCTTCTTGCTAAATGTTTTGTTTTTAGCCATCTTCGATTTCTTTTCTTTGTTACTGATTTTCTGATTATCTTTATCGTCTGATTCCTCTTGATTCTTTTCTCTTTTTTATTGCCTTGATATCAAACAGTTTCCTCTTTAAAACTTTTTCATTTTCTTTTGATCCTTTTTTTCTTTATGACGTTTTTGTCCCTTCCTTTCTCTTCTTTTTTTATTTTAGCTTCATTGATGTAGCCAAGGACGGCTCCAAGCCGAATTTTTGGAGGGGATCATTAGAGTGAACTGAATGAATGAATTCTTGAGTTATACGGTACTTGTTTTTTTTTTAAACCTTAATCCAATGTCAGTTAACATACTCAATGTTCAAATTTTGTACCTACCAACACTATTTCTAAGTAGTTGATTCTTCTCTCGCTGTTCGTAATCACCATTTTGTTGGTTTGCGAAAATAAATAATTAATCTTGTTTCCTCTTATTTCTTGAAAAAACTGGATTTACCCAAAAAAATCGATAACTTAAATAAAAATGTTTACCGTATCTATATTGTGGATTTTCAAATAAATTCCTAAAATAAACTATTTTTGTATTGATAAAATATTTTATATGGCTTCTGTAAACCTAATATAGGTTCTCAACAGTTTGCGGTATATTAAGAAATTATAAATTTGTCAATTTCAAAAAAGGTCTATTTATTGAGCTGTCAACGTTTGGTCATGGTACAAAAGACGGTACGAATTTGAAAAATGGATGGCGTGACTAAAAGCTTTTTGGAATAGCCTTTTTGAGTCAAAATATTGTGTACTTATTTATGCTAAAAGTGGCACAAATAGTTTCTATTAGAAAGACATTGGAACTAATTTTAGTTTTCTGTAACGAATGAATTTTGAATACTGTATTGATGTATTTTTATTAATTTTATTTCTAAGAATATAATTAATTAATTAAATAAATTTTATTTTTATTTTTTTTGTATAAAAATGTTTAGTGCCAATTAATTTTCTTAACTGAGAAAGCGAAAATGATTTTTTCCTCTATTAAAATTTAATTTAATTTGCTTCTTCTGAATGTACTATTTATGTTTTAATTACTTTCCACTTTCCAAACTAAATAATAGATTAAAATTAATTTAATACCATTGAAAAGAGAATAAAACATACTATAAGTGGGAATTTTTTCGAAATTTAAAAAAAAGAATTGTGAACTTGAGAAAAGGGAGAGACCAAAATGTGGAAAATTAAAAAATCTTTATACAGTTGTGGTCTCTCCCTATTCTCACAATCACAATTTTTAATTTAAAATGTTTAAAATTTTTATAAATATAGTATATATCTTTCTTTTTCTATCTAAAGTCAGCATTTTTTAATAACGTCAACAGTTTTTTTTAATACAGGGCTAAACAATATGTAACTAGAAATTGTAATTCAAATTTTGTTTCTAAGACTGTAACAAACGAATTATCCATAAAATCACAATATTAACTGAATACCATTGAAAAAGGGATAAAACATACTATAAGTGAGAATTTTTTTGAAAATTTTTAAAAAAAAATTGTGAAGTTGAGAAAAGGAAGGGACCAAAATGTGGAAAATTAAAAAATCCTTATTGAATTTTGAAAATATTCCTATATATAGTCTATTTTGTTCTCTTTCTATCTACAGTCAACCCTTTTTAATAGAATTGACAGTTTTTCTGTTACAGGGGCTAAACAATATGTAACTAGAAATTTTAATTAAAATTTTGTTTCTAAAGCTACTAGAAAACTAATTATCCACAAAATTACAACATTAAATTAATACCATTAAAAAGAGAATAAAAAATACTATAAGTGGGACTTTTTTCGAATTTTTTAAGCAAGAATTGTGAACTTTAGAAAAGGCAGAGACAAAATAAGGAAAATTAAAAAATCCTTATAGTTGTAGTATTTCCCTTTTCTCATAATCACAATTTTTTATTTAAAATTTTGAAAATATTCGTATATATAGTATATTTTTTCTTTTTCTATCTATAGTCAGAACTTTTTAATAACGTCGACAGTTTTTTTTTTGTTACAGGGACTAAACAATATGTAAGTAAAAATTTTAATTCAAATATTGTTCCTAAAGCTAGAAAAAATATAACTTATTAAAGTTATTGATTATTTGTTGTATTGTGAATTTTTCCTGAGAACGATTATAAAACAGTTTTTTGATTTTTTTAAATAAAAAACCAAATTGGCGATATCTGATTTTACTGGAAATGATATGAAAACTGAACATTTAACTGTTGTTTTCGGTTTTTTGGTTGTTTTTTTTGCGATTTTTTACCATTATTGAGTTTTTTTGCGTTTTTCCGATTTTTCACTTTTACAAATTTTTTGCGATTTTTTAATTTTTTTTGCCATTTTCTGCGTTTTTTTTCTCGAATTTTTTTGTGATTTTTTCCACTTTTTATACCGTTTTTGTTTGAGATTTTTGTAATCATTTATTTTTCGATTTTTTATAATTTTTTTTTTAATTTTTATCTCATTATTCTGTTTTTTTTTTCAATTTCTTTTGTTTTCTGATTTTTTTCTTATTCCTCTCATTTCGATTTATTTCAATTTTTTCGAATTTTTTAATTTTTTTTTAAATGCCTATATCAAATATCATTTAGGACGTCATTTTTATTTTCTTTTTGAAATTTTTTTATACATCCTAGTTATAAATTATAATCGGACTAAAATTAGCTAAAAAGTGTCAATTTTCTCAATTATTTTGTTTTATGAAAATAATAAAAAATTAATTTTGTTAAAACTGACGATGAATGTGTAAAATTTTTTAAAAAAATTTGACATGCGTTTTAAAAGGAATATAAAGAAGTAGTAAAACTCTAAATCTAGTACATTACTTCACCACATTTGTTTGTGTTTTTTTTTGTTACATAAAATTAACTTTTATTTTACACAAACACACACAAACAAAAAAAAATATAATTTAAAATCACTTTAAAAAGCACACGAAAAAGAACAATAAATATAAAAGAAAAAACAAAGAAGAAACGTCTCTGAACTTTCCAAGGATGGAATCGAATCGAGGGAGTTGGGAGATTGTTCGGAGTAAATAGGAGGAAAGGGGATAAGGGAGGAAGCCAGCAGCGTTTATATGCATGTAATCTAGTCCCTGAAATAAATGGCTATAATAAATTCCGAAAATACGGCAGAATCGCATCTGAGCTTTCCAACGATATACTTGCACCGCCCTCAATATACAGGGTAGGGAAAATTCCAAACCTTCCTATATAAAATCATATACTTTTAGTTATACACCAACAAGGTGATTCTAAAATGAACAGACAGAGGGTTTAGTATTCATATTTTATACCCATTTGTTAAGTTATATAAAGTTAGCACTACAATTATAGCACAATCTACTCTGACCTTTTTCATAATTTTGTGCGTTTTATGTGCAATTTTTGTGCGCTATTCGCGATTTTTGTGCATTTATATTTTATGTTATATTAAAAGCTATGCCAGACTAGACCGGTGATGTCAGTAGCCATGAACGGTTCGCCCCTGGCCCGCTGCTGCGTTGTATTCACACACATTTTACAGGGTTACCGTTTTTAGTAAATTTCCTACTAAATTAGTAGATTTTTAAGAACAATGAGGATGTTTGGTAGAATTTTAGTAGAATTGATAATAGATAGGTTCGACATTTTTTTTAAACTGAAATCGATATATTTTTTTATTATAAAACGACCAAAAAAAAATTGACCGCGAAATATTAATATTTACGTCCGCTGCAAATTCAGTAGATTTTTCAGATTTGAATTTAAAACTATATTTTATCGCTACCTATCTATGGTATATTTAAGACGAGTGTCTCATTGCAGAAAAAATATTTTGTATCATCCAAACGTGACACGTGATTCGCTCAAATAAGTAGTTTGAACAAACGTAAGTATGAGCTCTAGTAGCAGCGTGGAATAGTGCTGGTTAGTGGTGCGATAGGTCCGGATATCGAATTCCGCACACAGCATATCTTTTTTTTTGCTTTTTATCGTTTTCAACCTTATTAAATATTTTTCAATAAACCGTATTCTACTAACATTTCAATAATAAACTACTAAAATCACGAGTGTCTCATCGCAGTAAAAATATTTTGTTTATACTTTTTACCTGCCCGGGGATATGTATTTTTTTTATTTAAAGAAGTCTTGACTACCTAAACTAGCCTGTGTATTAAAAAAAAATATTTAATAACGTTTAAAAGTAAAATATAAAGGTAAAAAGCAAAAAAAAGATAGGCTGTGTGCGGGATTCGATCCCGGACCTATCGCAGCACTAACCAGCACTATTCCACCCTGCTACTAGAGCTCATACTTACGTTTGTTCAAACTTATTATTTAAGCGAATCACGTGTCACGTTTGGATAATACAAAATATTTTTTCTGGGATGAGACACTCGTCTTAAATATACCATAGATAGATAGCGATTAAATATAGTTTTAAATTCAAATCTGAAAAATCTACTGAATTTTACAGCGGACGTAAATATTAATATTTTGTGCTCAATTTTTTTGATCGTTTCTTAATAAAAAAATATATCGATTTTAGTTAAAAAAAAATGTCGAACCTGTATATTATCAATTATATTAAAATTCTACTAAACACTCTCATTTTCCATAAAAATCTACTAATTTAGTAGGAAATTTAGTAAAAACGGTAACCCTGCAAAATGTGTTTGTATCGTGAATACAGCGCAGCAGCGGGCAAGGGGCGAACCGTTCATGGCTATTGACGTCACCGGTCTAGTCTCGCGCACAGGTACCGTTTTCCAGCCTCTCGCCGATCCTTGATTTTAAAATGCTTACAGCGAACGTAAATATTAAGACTTTTTTTTAAATAATATATTCCAAAGCTATCACAACTTTTTGTTAATTATGATGAGATTTTTTTAAAAATTACCACCATAATTTTGTGCGTTTTATGTGCAAATTATGTGTGAAAGCAAAAATTACTTGTATCAAATAGTTTTTATATTACGTTATCTTAAACAAGCTCTTAGTGGAATTAATCGTTTTACAGAATAAAATAAAGACGGGGTAATCCCACCCAACTTTCTAAACACTCTTAATAAAGGAATTTTTTAATCAATTTTTTATCTGATAAAAAACTTTTTTTAAAAAAATACCGTTAAATTAAGAACTATAAAGTAAAATATGACGTGTGAAATACTTCATAAATAAAACATTGAATGCTAGGTTATCAGATAAATTATCAGTGGGTATAATAGTTGATACTTATTTCTTGCTTGATTAGAGTTTTCACCTGAAGGACCATTCACCAGAACCATATCAGTTAATTCAATGTTAGAAAATATTTTACCAGACAATAAAATCGCACTTAAAAAATACTATACAATTAACAATCTCACAACACTGTTTGAGTGTCAACTGATTGACGTAAATTTATAACCGATTGTTCAAGAAATACTCAAACGTAAAAATTCACATTCTAAGATAAGATATTCGGTGTATTCGGATTGAATCTAATACAGTGGCGTATTTGATTTATTCAAGGAACTTTCAAAACTTTATTGTTTGTTTAATAAGGCAAATTAAAAAAAAAATAATAATTTTCATAAGCTTGTTGCATCTACTAGTTTACATAGTTTAAATATTTGTACACGTTTAAACAATTCTAAACAATCAAAACAGATTTAAATATTATGGAACCGTTATCGTTCGAAAAAATAAAATTTGGCAAATTACCGTTAATTTTATTAATTTTTGACTTAATAAGGATCAGTCTTTATGTCTGTAGGCGATCGGTCCATAGCGACATTCGACGCTAAAAAGTTTTTGTTTACAAAAACCTATGAACACTGAAGGACGATCAATCCTTTTATATTTCGATATAAAAACTTTCTTGGTGATTCGTGTAGTGCCTAACGGCATTAGATTATATCGTTATTTATCGGGTTTAGAAAGAGCAACAAAACATATTTAAAGCGACAAATTTTTGGTTACACATAATGTCATTAGTATTGTAAAGTTAGACATGTTTTATAGTGTATATCCATATATCCTAATTTATTCGCATTCATAATTTTTATTTTAGGAGACCGACTAGTGATAGTCAGGGGTGAGAGGTGGGTTCTCCTTTTCCTTTTCCTTTTCATATCTAATATTTTTCATATATGTAAGTTCTTTTTAAATACAACAACAACAAATATATTTAAAGCAAAGTGAGCTGCACATTTACAAGATCATCGATAGGGATTAACAGGGAGATCCCTCCTGAGCCGATAGTCCTCGGGGGCCCGCGAATTTTCATAAAAACATCGATTTTTTAGTGATAAATGATTTTATCGAAGTACTGATCTCATATTTACTGGTTTAATATTCACCGAAAAAACTGAAACTTGAAATATATTTTATCCTTGAGTAATGAAACACACAAAGTACAGTACCACAGAAATATATTTGTTGTAAAAGTTTAGTTTAGAAATTTGCAACTAGTTTCGGATTCCGCCATCATCAGGCCATAAACATCATGGAGCAATCGGTCAGATAAATTGTGATGTGTCTCATTGAACTTTACTTCAAGAAAAAAATTTAAAAAAATATTGTTTTGAAATAGAAGGTTGTGATTTCATATTTTTTCGTACATATTGGTTCCAAATAATATTTTTCTATATTTTTTAAAATAAGGGTACTTTACTCTTGAGAATTAAGTATGAGGTTTTTGAGATCGCCTAGGTGTCCCCTATCTACAGTTAACGTATGTCACTTTCCCTTTCAACACCCTGTATATTAAGTATTTCAAGCGTTATAAATTTATTTTTTATATTATCAAAAATATTGTCTGTACCTACTTCTAAATTATTATTGCCATAAGACGTTAATACACTATAATCTCAAACAATTTTCACGATTTTCCATCCAATTTAAAACGATCTTTTCCCCGAAAACAATTCTTGTCGGACTTCCTCCCGTCCCCGACTTTTTCCCCCCATTTTACCCGACCAATAAGGCGTCGCGGCGCTGATTCCCGCGGCCAATAAGCGCCGCGTATAAACCGATAAAAATCCTCCGGTTCCATTATCGGCCATGATAGTCAGACCGGCTGATTCCTTTCATAAATCCGGGAGAATTCGGTAGATGTTTCATCCATCCCCCTTTGGCCCTGGTGTATCCCCTGAGTTTATTAATAAGTGCGACAGTGGCTCACGAAAAATATGGTGTATCAAATTTTAATACAATATATTAATTAATGTTAAAAATGTTAAAGAATTGCTAAATTTCAGCAAAAAATAAAAAAAGAGCGAAAATAGACAAAAATCAAAAATCTTGAAACAATTTGTAAAAATTGGAAAAAAGAGGCAGGACAATAATTGTAATACAAAAACAAAACCGAATGGATTGAAAATGTCTTTTTACGTCTTTGGCTATAATATAAGCAAATATTGAAAAAATAGGGAAATATAGGAAAAAATAGATAAAAAAGGCAAAAAGAAAAAATAATAAATAATATAAAAAAGTAAGAAATACCAAAAAATACCAAAAAATAGGAAAAAATAGGGAAGAATAGGAAAAAATAGGGAAGAATAGGAAAAAATAAAGAAAAATATGAAAAATGGCAAAAAATATTAAAAAATCGAAAAAAGAGAAAAAAAATTGGAAAAAACAGGCAAAACAATAAAAACAATATAGGAAACAATAGAAAAATTAGGAAAATAAGGAAAAATAGGAATACCTAAATAAAAAAATAGGAAAATTGGGGTAGAATCGGCAAGATTAAAAAAATAGGAAAAAAGTGGGAAAAATCAGGCGAAAATAGGAAAAAATAGGAAAACCTAAAAAAATAGAGAAAAAACGAATAATTACTGAAAAATAAAAAAAGTTAGGCAAAAATAAGAAAAAAAAAAGAAAAAATAGAAAAAAAATAGAGACAAAATAGTATTAGGTATTTAATAATTGATATTCAAAAATATTTGAATATCTAATAATCTAAAAAAATAATTTGGATTTCATTAAAATTGTAAACATTTTTTTTAAATTTGATATTTGTATTTTTTATAAAAAATAGAAAATTATTTTCTACAAGAAACACGCCGAATAAAAATGAGAATAAAAAAAAATATTTAATTTTTTAATACAGAAATAAAATAAAAAAAAAGAAAAATTAAAAAAGATTTTTTTACGGAAATTTGATATCAATTTCAAAAAAATACCTATAATTTTTAAATAAAAAAATCCAATTTTAACACGCATACAAAATTGAAAAATCAAAAAATATTTTACCTATACATCGATTTGGATCGAATTCAAAAAAATCAAATTTGAAAAAATCACAATTGTAATAAAATTCCAATTTTAAAGTAAAAAATCGAAATTAAGAAAAAAATTCACCCGCCAATTTTAATAAATTATATTAACTTTATAGTTTAAGAAAATATATTATTTTAATAAAATTGGGACAAATAATCAAAGTTTAAAAAAATCCCAATTTTGGATGAATAGGCAAAAAAAAAATTAGAAATGTTTTAGAATTTCAATAAAAACCAAATTTCAAAGACAAAAATATATTTGCAAAATATTTTTAAATTTTTGGCAAAAATTCATAATTTTGGCTCAAAGTCTAAAAAAGGCGCAAAAATCCAAGTGACTTAAATCGGGAAATCTTGCAGATTGTATGGAAAATCTAGTAGACTACAGTCTGGAACATTTGAAACCATTTAAAATAACAAAAATCAAAGTGATTTAAATCAGGAAATCTTGCAGATTGTATGGAACATCTCATAGACTAAAGTCTGGAAATTTTGTAGATTATTTAAAATAATAAAAATCAAAGTGATTTAAATCGGGAAATCTTGCAGATTGTATGGAAAATCTAATAGACTACAGTCAGGAAATTTTGTAGGGCATTTATAAAATAACAAAAATCGAAGTGATTTAAATCAGGAAATCTTGCAGATTGTATGGAAAATATAATAGACTACAGTCAGGAAATTTTGTAGGCCATTTAAAATAATAAAAATCAAAGTGATTTAAATCAGGAAATCTTGCAGATTGTATGGAAAATCTAATACACTACAGTCTTGAACATTTGTAGACCATTTAAAATAATAAAAATCAAAGTGATTTAAATCAGGAAATCTTGCAGATTGTATGGAAAATCTAATAGACTACAGTCTGGAACATTTGTAGACCATTTAAAATAATAAAAATCAAAGTGATTTAAATCAGGAAATCTTGCAGATTGTATGAAAAATCTAATAGACTACAGTCTGGAAATTTTGTAGACTATTTAAAATAACAAAAATCCAAGTGATTTAAATCGGTAAATCTTGCAGATTGTATGGAAAATCTAATAGACTACAGTCTGGAAATTTTGTAGACTATTTAATGCCGCTTTATGCCCCATGATCACCGTGTTCGTTAAAACGAACATATTTTTTTTAAGAAAAAACAATTTTTAAATTTTGCAAATATTTTCAAAAATTTAAAAAAAAAAACCAAAAAACTTCGTCGTCTATTTTCAAAATTTTATCATTACCAGCAAAAATTTGTCACTATATAGATCTTGATGAATTATTAAGAAACGTTTTTTCTGTAAACCCTCCCATTTCCATTCTACAGGGTGATAAACTGAAAGTGAAAAAATGATTTGATCACCCTTCTGTTTTTTCGCCAATGGATTATCCTCATTTGTCGAAATAAATTGTACTAATTGGTATTATTGAACAACTAATATCTAGTTTCAAGTTAATACAGTGTGTACAAAAATAAATGTAACTTGTTAATATTTCGTTTTTTGATAATTACAAAAAAAGTTTCAAATAAAAGTTTTATGAAATAACCAATTTTAAATATACAGGGTGCACCATTTCTCAGCAATAAAACACTGTTAATATTTTTTAAATTGCATCCCCATAAAACGAATTATTAATAAGTGACGTTATTTTTTGTACATACTGTATTTCTAGTATAAGTAAAGATATTTAAAAAAATATGTATTTTTCACTTTTACTTTATCACCCTGTAGGATGGAAACCGGAGGGTTTACAGAAAAATGTTTTTTAATAATTGGTCAAGATCTATATATAGTCCCTAATTTACGGTACTTTATTCTGAAACACGCTGTAAAAGAAAAACAAAAAAGCTGGTAAAAACTGAGATTTACCAATTATATAGAAGTACATTTCTTGAGTCAAAAAATACCCTGTATAAACTAAAGAATTCAATTCAAGTACAAACATTACACAAGGTCAAAGCAATAATAAAACTTAAGTGTGGCTAATGCCAATGCCAAAGTAAATTTTATTTTTCAATTTTAAACGAAAAAATTCCCGGTATTTTAAACAAATACTCTTTATATACGGCACGCTTATCCAAAATGAACTATTTTCTAAAAGAATATATTGTAAAATATTTTGACAGAAGTCTCAATAAATCGTACACAACGAAAACATTGATGTTTAATAATGTCTTTTGACAATGGTCCAATTCTCTACACTTTTAACAAAAGACAGTTAGAGGCACACTTACGAAGAAATAGGGCCAAGGTTTGAAACCTTTCAAAAAGCAAAAATCGAAATTTCTATTAAACAAAATAAACGGACGGTTCTAAGATTCTAGTTTTAATATAAAAGCCATGTCTAGTGCCTTGTAACAGTTATTTACAGCTTAATAAAGGAAAAGGCGGCAACAAGCGACCAAATTAACTGATCGTACCAATTTATTGGGGCTAAATAACAGCCAATAAGTCTATCACGGTTACAAAATAAATGTCCGCTACCGCTATAAAACACCTTTTTCGAATTAAAGCCTCCGGGAAAGTTTATTAAAACCACTGACATTATTGCTTTAATATATCACAGATTTAATGGTTTATTTATTTTTCAATTAACGTAAAAATGCAAAAAAATTGTGTAATTAGAATTACTATTCTTCGAAAAATATTCTTAAAAATATTTTTTTTTTATCCAACTAATAAATAAGATGACTTAAACTTCATGTCAAGGATTTTAACTAAAGTTATGATTCATTGAAAATTATATTTGAAATCAATATCATTGTTTATACTATAGTGCGTTGGAATAAGTGTTAGACAGAAAGACAGAAATACAGAAAGACAGAACGACAGAACGACAGAACGACAGAAATACAGAGAGACAGAAAGACAGAGAGACAGAAAGACAGAACGACAGAACGACAGAAATACAGAAAGACAGAGAGACAGAGAGACAGAAAGACAGAAAGACAGAAAGACAGAAAAACAGAAAGACAACAGACAGACCAACAAACAGACCAACAAACAGACCAACAAACAGACCAACAAACAGACCAACAAACAGACCAACAAACAGACCAACAAACAGACCAACAAACAGACCAACAAACAGACCAACAAACAGACCAACAAACAGACAGACAGACGTACAGACGGATAGAGCCGTTGTAGACTTTTTTTTTGAAAACTCTAAAATGAACAAAACGCTCGAACAGGACGATTTTTAAAACCATCATACTTATGCTATGCGATAAACGTTTCGATCCTTACGATGACAATCGTACTTTAAATTTTTTTAAATGACATATTGCAAGTCAAATTCCGTGACATTTTGTATTTGTCATATTTTGATAGTGACACTTCCGTTTGACAGGTGTCGTACAAAAACAAACAGGTTCTTCCGACGGGTAACCCAAATCTATATACCAAATTTCAGCTCAATCGGATTAAACGTGTGGCCTCTATCGTGGAAGAATACACACAGACAGACAGACAAACTTCCATCTGGAAATGGTCTTAATCATCTCAGGTGACCTCAAAATGGATATTTTCATCTTTATCTCCAATTTTTTTTAGCTCGTTCTTGGAGGTGGGTCGGGAAAGTAAAAATGGTATAAAAGAACAAAAATTGTTACAAATCAACAAATGTGAACCAAAAATGTTAAAAATGGACAAAAATTGTTCAAAATAAACAAAAATTATTAAAAATGTACAAAAATTGTTAAAAATTAACAAAAATTGTTAAAATTAACAAAAATTGTTAAAAACATACGAAAATTGTTTTTTTTTGGTTTATGGCTTTGGCAAAGACCAATTAGACAACAAAAATTGTTAAAAGTAAACATTTACTGTTAAAACTGAACATGCGGTATTAAAAATTACTATAAATTGTTAATAATAATAAACAATCTAATTACTTTTTGTTCATTTTTAACATTTTTTATTAATATTCACCAATTGTTGTTAAATTTATATACCAATTTTTATTCATTTTCAGAATTTTTTGTAAAATTTTAACAATTTTTGTTCATTTTTAACAATTTTTGTTATTTTTAAACAATTTTTGTTAATTTTTAACAATACTAAAAAATGCCCAAAAATTGTTAAAATTGAACAAAAACTGTTAGAAGTAAACAAAAAGGGGCCAGAATAAACAAAAAATAATAAAATTAAACAAATATTACAAATAAACAAAAATTTGACAAAATTAACAAGAATTGTAAGAATTAAACAAAATTTGTTAAAAACGGACAAAAATTCTTTAAAATAAACAAAAAATGTTAAATATCCATAAAAATTGGTAAAAACGAACAAAAAACAAAAATTGATACAAATGAACAAATTTGTTAAAAATGAACAAAAAGTAGTAAACAAAAATTATTAAAATTAACAAAAATTGTTAAAAACAAACGAAAATTGTTTTTTTTTTGGTTTATGGCTTTGGCAAAGACCAGTTAAACCTGACCATGCAGTATTAAAAATTACTATAAATTGTTAATAATAATAAACAATCTAATTAATTTTTGTTCATTTTTAACATTTTTTATTAATATTCACCAATTTTTGTTAAATTTTTATACCAATTTTTATTCATTTTCAGCATTTTTTGTAAAATTTTAACAATTTTTGTTCATTTTTAACAATTTTTGTTATTTTTAAACAATTTTTGTTAATTTTTAACAATACTAAAAAATGCCCAAAAATTGTTAAAATTGAACAAAAACTGTTAGAAGTAAACAAAAAGGGGCCAGAATAAACAAAAAATAATAAAATTAAACAAATATTACAAATAAACAAAAATTTGACAAAATTAACAAGAATTGTAAGAATTAAACAAAATTTGTTAAAAACGGACAAAAATTCTTTAAAATAAACAAAAAATGTTAAATATCCATAAAAATTGGTAAAAACGAACAAAAAACAAAAATTGATACAAATGAACAAATTTGTTAAAAATGAACAAAAAGTAGTAAACAAAAAATTATTAAAATTAACAAAAATTGTCAAAAACAAACGAAAATTGTTTTTTTTGGTTTATGGCTTCTGCAAAGAAAAATTAGCCATCAAAAATTGTTAAAAATAAACACATAGGTACTGTTAAAACTGACCATGCAGTATTAAAAATTAATATAAATTGTTAATAATAATAAACAATCTAATTAATTTTTGTTCATTTTTAACATTTTTTATTAATATTCACCAATTTTTGTTAAATTTATAAACCAATTTTTATTCATTTTCAGCATTTTTTGTAAAATTTTAACAATTTTTGTTCATTTTTAACAATTTTTGTTATTTTTAAACAATTTTTGTTAATTTTTAACAATACTAAAAAATGCCCAAAAATTGTTAAAATTGAACAAAAACTGTTAGAAGTAAACAAAAAGGGGCCAGAATAAACAAAAAATAATAAAATTAAACAAATATTACAAATAAACAAAAATTTGACAAAATTAACAAGAATTGTAAGAATTAAACAAAATTTGTTAAAAACGGACAAAAATTCTTTAAAATAAACAAAAAATGTTAAATATCCATAAAAATTGGTAAAAACGAACAAAAAACAAAAATTGATACAAATGAACAAATTTGTTAAAAATGAACAAAAAGTAGTAAACAAAAAATTATTAAAATTAACAAAAATTGTCAAAAACAAACGAAAATTGTTTTTTTTGGTTTATGGCTTCTGCAAAGAAAAATTAGCCATCAAAAATTGTTAAAAATAAACACATAGGTACTGTTAAAACTGACCATGCAGTATTAAAAATTAATATAAATTGTTAATAATAATAAACAATCTAATTAATTTTTGTTCATTTTTAACATTTTTTATTAATATTCACCAATTTTTGTTAAATTTATAAACCAATTTTTATTCATTTTCAGCATTTTTTGTAAAATTTTAACAATTTTTGTTCATTTTTAACAATTTTTGTTATTTTTAAACAATTTTTGTTAATTTTTAACCATACTAAAAAATGCCCAAAAATTGTTAAAATTGAACAAAAACTGTTAGAAGTAAACAAAAAGAGGCCAGAATAAACAAAATATAATAAAATTAAACAAATATTACAAATAAACAAAAATTTGACAAAATTAACAAGAATTGTATGAATTAAACAAAATTTGTTAAAAACGGACAAAAATTCTTTAAAATAAACAAAAAATGTTAAATATGCATAAAAATTAGTAAAAACGAACAAAAATTGATACAAATGAACAAATTTGTTAAAAATGAACAAAAAGTAGTAAACAAAAATTATATAAAAATTGTTCATAATAAACAAAATCGAAAAAAGTTTATAAAACAAGAAGAAATTAAAAAAAAAGTATTCAGCATCAACTGAAGAAGTGGAGATTAACAATGAAGGTCTAAAGAATCCAGAAACGTCCTATGATGAGAAAGTTTGTATTGTAGATAATATATTTGTGTTTTTTGTGTTTAAATAAACTTATTCTCATAATATTTGCTTCAATTATTTATTTGGACTTGTTTTCATTACTTTCGGGCTAATCTGGCCAGGGACGGTCTCATTATCTGGGATAACGTGGCCATCTACAGAATTCATATTTGCAAGGTACGAACTTGTATGAATTCTTTAACTTTAACCGTATTAATAGGCATATTCCTGTACCTATATATAAAAAAATCGATTGGTGAAAACCGTAGCTTCCTATCGTTAATATTAAGGGAGCGCCAATCCAAAAATCATTTTATTCAAGATAATATTGAAGATAGTGAAGAAAAGTAAATAAAAAATTCGACCTAAAACGTACGTTTTTATGAAATAGTATCAACTTTTTCTATGCTAGTTTTGGATTGTTCTTCAAACACAAAAGGGCAATAATTCGAACTGTGTCGACAGGTTTATAGCCGGTCGCCGGCAAAATAAGACAGAAATTTGTGTAAACATGAGGCTGTAGCGAAATCATTTTGTCACACTACAAGAAAATTGGTCAATAAAACTTTAAACAAGCTTCTATTGATTTGTAACGCTACTACGTTTAATAATTTTGTAAATAATCCTAACTATATTATTGCTACTTACAATTTATAAATAAAAAAAAATAATGGAATATTATTTAAAAAATTAAAATTTCTTTGTACAGGAAAATATATCTAGGCAACCCTTTATACGCAAGAAAGTAAAAAGGGTTGCATAAAATACTCATTGATTTTTATCAAATTAATAATTAGGTGAAATTTTTCAATGAATTTGTTAAAAAGTTCAAAGAAAAATGACATTTATTGGAAATAGACACTAAAAACGATAGAATAGTATTTGAGAGTAATAAAATTTTATGACGGCAACACATTCAGTAGCCAAATTATGAAGCAATAAAACGAAAAGTGGATCATAAAAATATAAAGTCATAAATTCTTACTTGCACGGTTTATCTAGTAGCATTATCGAAATTTGTGGAACTAATTTTTTCAATACTGTAGCAACAGATATTTATTAAATTTTCGTTTTCATAAAAACTAAAGATTCTAACAGAGTAAATTTTTTATTTGGACATTTATCAAAAAACTGACCATATATGGACAAATAATATTTCTTAATAGTCTCTATCCAATGAAAATATTTTTAATTTTCAGTTACATCCGGTTGTTACCGGAAAGTAGATGTCAACTTCTTTTTTTCAAATAATATGTGTCATATTTTTTTAAATTTTAAATGGTATATTTTTTAACTAAATTATACCGTTTTCGAAATATTTATTGTTTTTTGTAAATTTTTTTGAAAAACGTGCGCGGATTATCTGACTTAATTGTTATACCATGTTTCGAAATGAGGAATAGTAATAAATCATTTCAAAGCCGAAAATAATCCCCTTCCATAGGCGGAGGGCATTAAATTATTTTTAAATAACATTAAATCAAAAGAAAATCTGCATTTCATTTTAATATATTATTTATTTTTGTTATGGGATATAAAATGCATTTTTTTCTTTAAATTTTTTGTTTTCAAATTGTGTAACCCCTCTGGCATAAAAAATATCAACGTTATTAAAATTTGCCGACTGTTGGTAGAAAGAGAAAACCATATTCTATATTTAGGAATTTTTTCAAAATTTTAGATAAAAAATTGTGGTTGTGAGAATAGGGAGAGACCACAACTATAAAAATTTTTTAATTTCCCCTCTTTTGGTTTCTCCCTTTTCTCAAGGTTAGAATTTTTGCTGAAAAGTTTTGAAAAAATTCTCATTTATAGTATTTTTTATTCCGTTTTCAGTGGTATTAATTTCATTTTAATATATTATTTATTTATTTTTGTTATGGAATATAAAATGCATTTTTGTCTTTAAATTTTTAGTTTAACCCCTGTAACATAAAAACTATCAACGTTATTAAAACTTGCTAACTGTTAATAGAAAGAAAAAACAATATTCTATATTTAAGAAATTTTTCAAAATTTTAGATCAAAAATTGTGGCCGTGAAAATAGGGCGAGACCATAACTCCAAAGATTTTTTAATTTTCCCTCCTTTGGTCTCTCCCTTTTCTCAAGGTCACAATTCTTGCTAAAAAATTTTGAAAAAATTCTTATTTATTTTAGTTTTGATTACCCTTTCAATGGTATAAATTTCATTTTAATATATTATTTATTTTTGTTATGGGATATAAAATGCATTTCTTTCTTTAAATTTTTTGTTTTCAAATCGTTTAACCCCTCTGGCATAAAAAATATCAACGTTAATAAAATTTGCCGACTGTTGGTAGAAAGAGAAAACCATATTCTATATTTAGGAATTTTTTCAAAATTTTAGATAAAAAATTGTGGTTGTGAGAATAGGGAGAGACCACAACTATAAAGATTTTTTAATTTCCCCTCTTTTGGTTTCTCCCTTTTCTCAAGGTTACAATTTTTGATAAAAAGTTTTGAAAAAATTCTCATTTATAGTATTTTTTATTCTGTTTTTAGTGGTATTAATTTCATTTTAATATATTATTTATTTATTTTTGTTATGGGATATAAAATACATATTTGTCTTTAAATTTTTAGTTTAACCCCTGTAACATAAAAACTATCAACGTTATTAAAACTTGCTAACTGTTAATAGAAAGAGAAAACAATATTCTATATTTAAGAAATTTTTCAAAATTTTAGATCAAAAATTGTGGCCGTGAAAATAGAGCGAGACCATAACTACAAAGATTTTTTAATTTTCCCTCCTTTGGTCTCTCCCTTTTCTCAAGGTCACAATTCTTGCTAAAAAATTTTGAAAAAATTCTTATTTAATTTATTTTTTATTACCCTTTCAATAGTATAAATTTCATTTTAATACATTATTTATTTTTGTTATGGGATATAAAATGCATTTTTTTCTTTAAATTTTTTGTTTTCAAATCGTTTAACCCCTCTGGCATAAAAAATATCAACGTTATTAAAATTTACCGACTGTTGGTAGAAAGAGAAAACCATATTCTATATTTAGGAATTTTTTCAAAATTTTTAATAATTATAAAGGATTTTTAATGATTTTTAAGCATTTTTGAGATTTTTAAGGATTTTCAAGGACTATTAAAGATTTTTAGGAATTCTTAAGAATATTAAACTATTTTAATGCTTTTAAATTGTTTTTTGATCTTTAAGAATTGCTTAAGATTTTTAAGTAATTTTAAGTATTTTTAAGGGTTTTTAGAGTTTTTTAAAAAATTTTAAGGATTTTTTAAGGATTTTAAAGTATTTTTAAGAATTTCAAAGTTTTTCTTGATATTCTTAACGATTTAAAATTTTTTCAGAATTTTAAGGCGTTTTTAAAGATTTTTAAGGATTTTAAAGGATTTTTAATGGTTTTTAAGCATTTTTGAGATTTTTAAGGATTTTTAAGGACTCTTAAGGATTTTTCAGGATTTTTAAGAATTTTAAACTATTTTTATGGGTTTTAATGTTTTTTTCAGGATTGTTTTAGAATCTTTAAGAATTGCTTTAGAATTTTTAAGTAAATTTAAGTATTTTTAAGGGTTTTTAGGAATTTTTTAAGAATTTTTTCAGGATTTTTTAAGGATATTTTAAGGATTTTTAAGTATTTCTAAGATTTTCTTAAGATTTTTAACGATATTTAAATTTTTTTTTCAGAATTTTAAGGATTTTTAATGATTTTTAAGGATTTTTAATGACTTTTAAGGATTTTTGTAATTTTCAAGCATTTTCAAGGACTTTTATAGATTTTTAAGAATTTTAAACTATTTTTAGAGATATTAATGTTTTTTGAGGATTAGTTTAGGATCTTTAAGAATTACTTATTAAGATTTGTAAGCAATTTTAAGTATTTTTAAGGATTTTTATGGATTTTTAAGAATTTTTTTCAGGATTTTTAAGGATTTTTTTAGGGATTTAAAAGTATTTTTATGAATTTCCAAGATAAGATTTTTAAGGATTTTTAAAATTTTTTCAGAATTTTAAGGGTTTTTTAAAGATTTTTAATAATTTTTAAGGATTTTTAAGTATTTTTAGGATTTTTAAGGATTTTTAGGGATTTTTAAAAATTTTAAACTGTTTTTATGGGTTTTAATGTTTTTTTCAGGATTGTTTTAGAATCTTTAAGAATTGCTTTAGAATTTTTAAGTAAATTTAAGTATTTTTAAGGGTTTTTTAAAGATTTTTAATAATTTTTAAGGATTTTTAAGTATTTTTAGGATTTTTAAGGATTTTTAGGGATTTTTAAAAATTTTAAACTGTTTTTAGGGATTTTAATGTATTTGAGGATTATTTTAAGATCTTTGGGAATTGCTTAGGATTTTTAAGTGGTTTTAAGTCTTTTTAATTATTTTTAACGCTTTTTGAGATTTTTAAGGATTTAAAACAATTCTTAAGAATTTTTAAGATTTTCTTAAGATTTTTTATTATTTTTAAATTTTTTGAACAATTTTAAGTGATTTTTAACGATTTTTATGGATTTTTAAGTATTTTTAAGGATTTATTAGTATTTATTAGTATAATTTATAATCCAGAAAAAGTTGATTGAACTCAGATACCTAATTCAGATAATTAGTATTTGTTATTTCTAAAGACCGTAAAATTACGTTAATATACAATATGTCTTAGTAAGTTGGAACCATATGGAAAACTTTTTTATTATTAATTTCAGGAAAAAAATGTATTCTTCATAAAAAGTTCTGCATGTTCTAAAATCTAAAATACAATCAACAGATATCAAATTTTTTCAGTCGTGTACGAGGTATGTCAAAAAATATGAATTTTACTCAAGAGTAAAGTAACTTTATTTTTCTGAATATTGACAATTGTTATTATAAAAAGTTGATTATAAATGCATATGCATTCAACACGTGTTTAAATTGCAAAATAGTTAGAAAACATTAAGAAACGAGGTTATCATGACTTTTACAATCACAAGAGATAAATGTTTATTCAAAATAGAAACAATAGTAAACAAGCATAAAACCTATTTTTTAAAAATAAATGAATGTAATTGCATATTTGAACATAGTTTTTGGTACTGATAAACTTTTTTTTAATAACATTTTTCGATATTGTCAAATTTAAAGGTATTTTACTCGTGAGTAAAATTCATATTTTTGACATACCTCGTAGACGACTGAAAAAATTTGATATCTGTTGATTGCATTTTAGATTTTAGAACATGCAGAACTTTTTATGAAGAATACATTTTTTTCCTAAAATTAATAATAAAAAAGTTTCCCATATGGTTCCAACTTACTGAGACATATTGTATATCAAAAATTACAAAAAAAGAAAAAACATTAAAATAAAAAAAAATTTTTTTTTTGATAAGAGAAATTATACCACGTTGCTTCTTGCTGTTAAGTTATAACACCCTGTATAGGTAGATATCTACGTAAGCCATGAAAATTTGTACAATACAAAATTTGAATATCTCTCGAATTATCAAACATAAATGGGCCATTTCGACAAAATACCCAGCATATTGCTTGTCATATCAAACTGATAACACGTATATAGAAATGAATAGGGCCGTCACCCCTCTGATATAATGCGGCTCAACATATTATCCCAATTGACTTCGCATTGTCATAACAAAAGGACGAACAACAGAAACGAGATTTGATACGAAATTTATTAGATTACATTTTAATGGATTTTACACATGTTACTAGCGATTTAATCCGTTTAGAGCAAGGGTTGATGTGCTCATAAAAAATAAGATTTTAATTGACTTACAACAAAAGTTCGATCGAATTTCATATTTTTACTATCCATCAAATTATCGTTAATAATAAATAACTAATAAATACAGGTCACTAGGCTATTAGAGAAACCCTTACTTTATAAATATTTAATTATGGCCTACTTAGATCACTCAATAAATCGACGATTTATCAGATGTCTTTTTTTTAAATCGAATTTACCCACATCAAAAATTTAACAATTGATTGTTTTCGATATAACCTGTCATATTTGTGGAAGAATCGAAGTTAGCCACGATAAAATCTAACAATTGATTGTTTCTATGGTAACAGTCGCATGTGAAATGTGACCAATAAACAAACCACCGCTGTATTATATTTATTTGGGGGATTTAATGATAAAACATTCTGTTGTGTTTGTGTTTTTTTTTTTTTGTTGTAGTTATGTAGTTGTATAGTGGATAAAGTTTTCGTCGGGTAAGGCTGTTTTTATTTTTAGTGCTCTTTTTTTTTAAAAACAAATACCGGGTGGACACTTTTTTATGTAAAGATCGGTTAAATATTGCACATATTATAAGGGGTTAATATAAGGCTTTATATAAATCGAGATATTATCAAAAAAAAACAAAATTGAAGGTGGCACTAAAAAAACGAAATATTAGTTTCAAAATTTAACCTACACTATATATTATTTTTTATAATTTCGCAATTAAAAAACAAAAATAGCAAGATTTCATTTTTTTTAATAATCCGTTTTTTGTTTTATTAGTACTTAATTGCCCTTAATTTCCTCTCGTTACGTTTTTAATTCAACGTATCAAAGTTTTTGTTAGACCATCTTCAATTTTTTTAATATAAACCGTAGCAGTTGATTATTTCAATTTGTGTATAAATGTAAAATTTTTTTCCCATTTAACCGGCTTTCTAACTATTTTCATGAAAAAAATGGCCGCCGTGTATTAATAGTTTCTGATTTTCTCTAATTAAAGTACTGAATTGTTTTTAATTATTTTTTTCTTATATTAAACTTTTTATCGAAAATTATTTCTGATTCGTTTTTATTTTATTTATTTATTTATTTATTTATTTATTTTAAATCGTATTGTGTGCAAAATATCATACATACATGTCAAGCTAATAAAAACATGTTAATAGAAAAGCGTGCTAATTAATAAAAAACTTTTATATACTAAATAATGGAAAATAATTTTTTCTTTGCAACTATGTGATCAAAAATCTTTATGACTAAAAATAAAAGCGTGGTACGCCCATCATATTTAATTGGATGTATGAAGTTAGCCCCCATTTTTCGAATTTTGAAAGTTGTTACAAATTTTTCCAGAAAATTATTTCTTAAACTTAACTACAAAGACCGAAAAACTCAAAAACACAATAGCTAGCCCCCATTATTTTTTTTTTGTTTCAAATTTTCATGTCTTAAAAAAAAATTATTTGAAGGCCAAAATCAATAAAAACCATTTGAGTCCAGCCCCCATTATTTTTTTTTTCAAAACTTTTTTTGTTGTACCAGATTGTTCTAGTTGTTCTAACTTTTCATGTCTTAAAAAAATATTTCAAGTTCAACAACAAAAAAATCTTGTAAAAATATAATGGGGGGCTGGACCTAAAGGTTTTTATTGATTTTGGTCTTCAAATAATTTTTTTTAAGACATGAAAATTTGAAACAAAAAAAAATAATATTTAAACCTTTCCTTACCGAACTTTTGGTAAAATAGAATTTGAGAATTTTTTTCTTGTGTTTTATTTTCTGAATCTTGATCAGCTTTTTAATACTTTTGTAACAAGGAAAATTATAGTTGAAAGAAATATTTTAAGCCATTTTTATAACTGATTATAATTAAAATAAAAAAATATTAACACATAAAAAATAAAATGTTTGGAAAGTTATATGTTCAGAAAAATTGTATTTAAGAAAAATTTTGTATCCTATTATTTTTATCTTGTTTTTTTTTTATTTTTACCAATTTGTCTTTCCATAATTTTTTATATTTTTCCGTATTTTTCTCTAATTTCTCTATTTTTGCCATTTCCTATTTTCCCTTTTTTCATTATTTTCTCCTTTTTCCCAAATTATGCGTATTTGACTCTATTTTATCGATTATTGCCTATTTTTACTATTTTTCCTTATTTTCCTATATTTTTCACTATTTTCCGATATGTTACACTATTTTTCCAGATTTTTCTGTATTTATCTCTAATTTTCATATTTTCTCTATATTTTTCTATTTTTTTTTTATATTCTTGGCGTTTTTTCCCTATTTTTTCCAATTTTTTTTTTTTTTTCATTATTTTTTCCTGTTTTTTTCCTATTTATTTTCTATTTTCCATTTTTCTATTATTTTTCGCTATTTTTCCCTATTTCCCATACATTTCCCTATTTTTTACCCATTTTTTTTCAATTTATCCCTATTTGTACTTATTTTTCTCTATTTTGCCCTGTTTTTTTCTATTTTTTTCTATTTTTCTCTGCTTTTTATCTATTTTAATTATTTTCCTATGTTTACCTATTTTTCCCAAGTTTCCCTATTTTTCCCCAATTTCCTCTATTTTCGCATTTTTCATTATTTTTTTTATTTTTTATATTTTTCCTGGTTTTCATTATTTTTTCCTGCTTTTCATCCGTTATCTCTATTATTTTCTGTTTTTTCTTATTTTCCTATTTTTCCCTATTTTTCACTATTTTTTCAAAGTTTCCTATTTTTTGCTATTTTCTCCTTATTATCTAGTTTTTCATATTTCCCCTGTTTTTAAATACTTTTCTCAAATTTTCCTATTTTTTCCTAAATTTTCTTATTTTTTCCAATTTCCCTATTTTTTCCAATTTCCCTATTTTTTCCTAATTTTCCTATTTTTCCCAAATTTTCTCGATTTACTTTTTTCTCTATTTTTTCCTTATTTTCCCCCATTTTTCACTATGAATTTCCCCAAATTTTCCTTTTTTTCAATACTTTTTCCCAAATTATCTGAATTTCACTATTTCGTCTATTTTTTTTTATTATTTCTCACTATTTTACCATATTTTTACTATTTTGCCTTATTTTTCCAATATTTTTCCCTATTCAAATAGGTTATCAGAAAACACAAAAACAGCTCGGGAAAACATTGAGGCACAGAAAATTTGAGTTTGATAAATTAGTGTTGAAAAAGATTAGCCAAAAAAAAAATTATGCCCTATAAAATTTGTAGAATTAGCTCAAAATGCTATTTTAATGACCTTAAAAATTTAATTATTAGAAAAAGACACAAAAAAATGTGACGTATTGAAACAAATAGTGGCTGTGAAAAATCGTGTTTTAGAAATACATTTTTTCTCTAAAATTAATTTATAAACAAATTAATGCCTTTTTACCAGGAAATTTAGCTCATATAAAATAGGATAAAAAATATTGATTGATTCATGGAAAAAATCTTAGAAAAACTTTTTATTCTAAATTTGACAAGGAAATAATAATAAGTTGCTACATAATAATGTTACAGAAAATTGTGGCTTAAAAAAATAATGTCTTACAAAAACCCTTAAAATTAATATATTTATTAGCACACAAAAACAAAAACATTAGAAATTTGCTACCCTGTACTGATTATTATTATTATTATTATTATTAAAATAGCAGTTTGGAAAATTTGCTGAAAAAGTTGTGTGTCAAAAATAGACTATAAGCGCATGCCCTATAACTTTTAAATAGTTCAATATATATTTTTTTAATTTCTAGATATCCAAAGAAAAGCGTTAGCATGTGTTCCATACGTAAGTCAAAATGACAGCTGTCTATTAGCCAGTCATGGTCTATACAAGAATTCTACCAGTTTATTCGATATAAAAAAAGTAATAATTCAAATACAACTATGGCCCAATCTAAGGACAAAATGTGCGAAATCGACGAACATATAATGAAAAGATTCGACATCCAAAAGAGATTAGGTAAAGGAGCATACGGGATCGTTTGGAAAGCCATCGATAGAAAAACCAAAGAAGTTGTAGCTGTTAAAAAGATTTTCGACGCATTCAGAAATCAAACCGATGCTCAAAGGACGTTCAGAGAAATTATGTTTTTACAATCGTTCAAAAGCCATCCCAATATAGTCAAATTGCACAGTATACACAGGTATTAACATGTATTCAGTAAATAATATAAGAGTAGTTTAAACTTCATTTTTCCAACACCAGAGTTACTAAATATAACGCGTTACTGGTAACTTCGTTACTCTTTAAAGTTGGCGAAAAGTAACGGTAATTGCGTTACTTTGTAAAAGTAACGCGATTCGTTACAATAACGCGTTACTGCAAAAGTAACGTATTACTAAAAAGTAACGCGTTAATTTAAAACTAAGGTTTTTCTCTACTGTTTGATGTAAAATAATGTTTTTATTATTTTTTTGTACCCCGTCGATTTCGCTCGCCACTGTGTTCTGGATAGCATTTTAAAAAAATCGGCTGTGTCACCCCAAAACTTTCCCGGCTCGACCGTAGAGAATAGAATTATTTTAATTACAAATTACTAAGCATTACATTAATTTATGGAACACATTAAAAATAGCGAGCCGATGGTGAATAAGTCTACCGAATTGATATTTCAATGTTGATAATGACATAAGCTGCGCATGCGCACGTTATATATCATACTGCAACAATTAGGATCTCCTAAAATCATGTGTGAAAACTATTGGGAATTCGGGAAAATTTTTCATACAATAGTTGTAGGGAATTTTAAAAGTGTATTTTTGTCGCCATCTAGCGGCGAAACTATGAGGAATTCGATAAAACGTTAAACATAAAAGTTAAAGAAAATTTTATGCTCTAAAACTTTGTACTACAACATTTTGCACTAAAGTGTATTGTTTGTCTTCAAAATCAAGAAAAACTAGAGAAAACATACATGCACATTTTTTACGCGCCCTCTAGTGGCGCAACTAATGGAAATTCTGGAAAAAGTTTGAGACAAAAGTTATAGGGAATTTTATGCTCTAAAACTTTGTACTATAACATTTTGCACCAAAGCATATTGTTTGTCTTCAAAATCAAGAAAAAATAGAGAAAACATACATGCACATTTTTTACGCGCCCTCTAGTGGCGCAACTAATGGAAATTCTGGAAAAAGTTTAAGACAAAAGTTGTAGGGAATTTTATGCTCTAAAACTTTGTACTACAACATTTTGCACTAAAGTTTATTGTTTGTCTTCAAAATCAAGAAAAACTAGAGAAAACATACATGCACATTTTTTACGCGCCCTCTAGTGGCGCAACTAATGGAAATTCTGGAAAAAAATTAAGACAAAAGTTGTAGGGAATTTTATGTTTTAAAACTTTGTACTATAAGATTTTGCACTAAAGTGTATTGTTTGTCTTCCTATTTTCTCTATTTTTCACTATTTTTCCCAAATTTCCCTATTTTCCATATTTTATCCCATTTTTACCTATTTTTCCTCTTTTTCTCGCTACTTTCCCCATTTTTTCATTTTTCCTATTTTTTTCTATTTGTTCATGTTTTCTATTATTTTATACTGTTTTCTTTATTTTTCCTGATTTTTTTCTATATTTCCTATTTTTCCCTACTTTCCCAAATTTTCCTGTTTATTCATATTTTTCTTGTTTTTCATGATTTTCCCTCAATTTATTCCTATTATTATTTTCTACTTTTGCCTGTTTTTTCTTATATTTTTCTGTTTTTACTATTTTTATCCATTTTCTTTATTTTTTCCTATTTTTTTTATCATTAGTTCTTATTTTTTCCTATTTTCCCAATTTTTCGCTATTAATCGCTATTTTACCTTATCTTTCCCTGCTTTTCCATATTTTATCCTGTTTTTCTCATTTTCCTTAATTCTTGCTGTTCTTCATTATTTTTACTGTTTTGTCTTTTATCTATTTTGCTCTATTTTCCCCTATTTTTACTATTTTATCATATACGTATTTCCCTATTTTTATCGATTTTTTTTGTATTTATCTCTAATTTCCCTGTTTTATCTATATTTTGTTAATTTTTTCCTATTTTTCCCAATTCGTCTCAATTTTTCGCAAATCAGACTATCCCCCTATTTTCTCGAATTTTCGCTATTTTTCCACATTTTTTCCATTTTTCCTATTTCTATCAATTTTTTCCTGTTTTCCAATATTTTATCCTTTTTGTACTTTGTTCCCCATGTTTCATTATTTTTCCTCATTTTTCGCTATTTTTTGGTATTTTTTCAATTTCTTCATATTCTGTTTTTCATTATTGTTTCCTATTGTTCTATATTTAGCCCTATTATTTTCTATTATTTAATATATTCCATTTTTACTTATTTTCCCCAATATTATTTTTTCCTAATTTTTCCAATTTTTGCAATTTTTCCATTTTTTTTCTTATTTTTGATTAGTTTTCCCAATTTTTCCCTATTTTTTCCTAGTTTTCCTATTTTTCAAAAAAAAAATCAATGTAATAAAAATTATTCATCAAAATGCTCAAAATAAACGAAATCTTGAATGTCTTATAGTTAATAGTTTTGGTATTTTTAGCGCGTTTTTTTGGACTTTATAATTATCATTTCTTAGTCATTTTTAGCTATTTCTTAGCCATTTTTAATGGTTTCTACTTTTTCACGATTTTTAATAATTTTGACCTGTACTTTTGCTTGTTTTATCTCATTTTTTAGCTTGCTATAATTTTTCACGATTTTTAATGGTTTCTTGGCATGTTTGGAAGTTTTGTCAATATTCTACAATTTTTGTAGTCATATTCATTGAAAGTAATTTTTTTGGACTACCTTGTAGTTTTAGAGTCATGGACTGAGCAAAAATGATCCGTATGACTCAAGATATATGAGTACAAAATAAGAAAATTGCAGGGTACTTTAAGAAGCAACCATTGGCTCAATATTCAATGTGTTATATTTTCGTTGTCATATTGTGAGAAAATTGTGGGTAATAGAAATTTAATTCCAAAAACGGTTTCAGCACCCAAAGATTTAGATGAATTGGTTTAAAAAGTTTTACAACAGACATTTTTTTTATTAACCTGTGTAATTTATCAAACTCTGAATAATTCAGATAAGTATCTTTTTATTTTTTTTGTCTGAATTTGCCCCACTTGACCCTGTAGTCTCATCGGGTCTGGTCATAATCGGTATCATATTATATTATATCCCTTATGCACACAATTGTGTTGTAAGTTGTAGGGTGGTTGTTGTGACAATATATTTTTAGCTTAGTTTATCATTATATAAATAAAAATCAATATATATATTAAAACACTAAAATATACTTGCAACCAACACATCTATAATGTGCAATGTGTGTTGCCTAATACGTCCAGAATTTCTCAGCGACAGTCCCGAATTCAATCCTTATCCCGATTTATTACAACTCTTTTTATTGGTCCCGAATTTATAACATTTGTCCCAAATTGTCCCGAAAAATATTGGTAAAAGAACGTGAAAGTTTAAATGCAAAAATTGCCAATGACATTTCTGTGCCGGAAAGTGACATTTCTATGCCAAAAAAACAATTTTACATTGAATTATAAGTACAAATAATCAGGCCCGGATTACCCATAAGGCCAACTTAGGCCATGGCCTAGTAGGCTCACGCTTGCAGGGGGCGCAGGGTACAAAAACTTTGTACTTCAATAGCGGGCATTAGCGTCCGGGCAATGGGGAATTCATCAAAAATATAACCTCACGTTTTTTCTTTATTAACAGTTAGAATTGATCAAATTGAACCCATTGAGTTTAATTATCTGCCGTAATTTGAGCTAGATTTTTGAATAAATTAATTTAAAAATTCAAATTTCCAATTATTTGAATATGCCGCCATTACGATCGTGACGTCACTTATGTGCAATGAAGTTACCGTCAAGCCATTAGCTGCAAATATGTAAAAAAGAGAATACGAATGAATAACAACTGTTAAATCTCACTTATACAGACAAAGATGGAGAAAACCATTATATGATAATTGGATAAAGATGAAAACTTGGACCTATCCACTGTGAATTCGCATTCAAAATCGAGAGAGATAAATAGATATTAGATTCCGTTGTTAGATAAAGAGAACGACTCTTTTAACGAGATCCAGGAATAATTTGCTGTTTGGTACATAAGTGCCGGGCACAAGCGTTCCTGATTAAGTGAAAGGTCGCGTCCGCGTCTGCTTACTGCATAGTTCACTGTCCCTGTTGTATTTGTAAAGATACGAAAACAAAGGTAAAAGTAAACGCACAGTTAAAAACATATTGACCAAACGACATTTTATAAGCAAATGTCATCTACATTTGAAAGCGTCAATTTTATTTAGAGAAACTGGCCCACGTTAATATTATGCTGCAGCTATTGCACATAAGTGACGTAGGTGCACTACAAGTTGCATAGGTGCAGTAATTTTTAAATTTTTTCATGTTAAATTAAAGAAAAAAACAGAAAAAATGATTTTTTCACAAAAAGAAATTCTTTTTTTTCTCAAATAATGCAAAGAAGATGGATTAAAATTTCAAGTTGAACTCCCCATTGCATATATTTGCTTTCCATACATTTCGGAATTTTAATCACTATATATTCAAAAGGACTAAAAATAAAAATGTGTTAATAGCTCAAATTGCCCCAAAGAAGCTCTAAAACGAGGTTTACAGTAAAATATGCCAAAAAAATTTCACACTCACCAGATCTCCTGGAAGGGGGAGTAATTTTAGCACTTTGGCCTAAATAGCAGCTAATCCGAGCCTGCAAATAATGATATCATGAATTAATTTTTTTATTAGTAAATTCAATTAATTAGTAGTATTGATTAAATAAACTTAAAAATATGTAATTTATCATTATACCGGTTGTCCACTTATATTTTCCATTATTTTAACTATCCATAACTTCTAAACGGTTCAGGATATAAATATTCCGTTTTCATTAAAATATTTTAATTTATTTCAAGTTTTTTTTTGAACTTCGGTTTGATTTTTTTTCTAACGATTTTGATAAATGGTGGATTTTTGACAATTAAAAAATGTATTTTCAGTAATTTTCTACCGATTTTAAAAACCTTGCATCGCTGGGTGTTTTATTAAAAATAGTCAAAGGAAATTATCGAAAATCAGCCATTTTTGTTACTACGTCATCGAAATCGCTAGGAAAAATTCTATTCAAACAAAACTTCTACTAAAACATTTTAGAAAAAACCGTATATTTCTATCCCGAACCGTTTAGAAGTTATAGGCACTTTTCTACACTTGTTGCACAATATACTATATTTTGATTTAAATTATATTTTTTTGTGTTTTTTTACGAAATAAACCTAATTTTTTATTAATAATTGACCCCGGTATAGTAACTTAATTTTTTTTATTTTTCTGATATAACTCATTTTGTTAACAATAAAGAATAAAATATTTTTTAGGGCCGTAAACAACCGTGATATATATTTAGGATTCGAATATATGGAAACGGATTTGCACAATGTTATAAAGAGAAAAAATATCCTAAAGGATGTCCATCACAGATATATCATTTACCAGTTGCTGAAAGCGATCAAATATATACATTCAGGGAATGTTATTCATAGAGATATGAAACCGAGCAACGTACTTTTAGACAGTTTATGTAGGTAAGTAAACTATTAAATAGAAAATGCAATTTTCACAATCTCCATCGAGTTTGTGATAGAATCTATAATTCTTACCCCATCAAGATATTCTAAAATCCTAATTTCACTCAAAATTAAAACCCGGCGGTTTTAACATCTGGCAACTAAGCAAGTTTTATTGGAGGATAATAAACATTTAATTTTTTACATCTAATCGCCATTTATCGAACATTTAGTTAATTAATATTTTTTGTTATGAAAATCATGGGGTGCTAATTACGTCTTAAATCTGATTTCAGATTGTTGTTTAGGACGAAAAAGTATCTAAATAAAGTGTAACATATATTTTTGACAACTTTGGCAATTCACAAAAATACAGGAAATAAAAAAAACTGTATCTTAAACGGGTATTAATCATAATTTTAGTAGGTATAATTTAATCCTAATAAATAAATAAATATAAATATAATCTTGAAGCTAATAAAATTCATCACAATTTGGATTTTGAAAAAACTTCATACGACTAATAGAAGCCGAGATATATTTTTATAAAATCGCGTTCTGCATTTTTTGTTAATATCTTGTTAATAACCATTAAAATCTGAAAATTGATAAGATAAAAATTGTAGACATAGATATTATAAAAAAGTCGTAATACATTGAATGTGGCAACTTTTATGACTCTGTACCTACTTCTTCTTACCTTGTTTCTTGTTTTGCACGCCAATGCATCTGCCAGAGTGAGACTGTGTACTTAAGGTAGAGTCTTGTCAAATGTCAAAAATACGTCATACCGACAGCGTCAGTGAACTTTTTCCCACCCCCTATTCGATACCGTTCCAAAAAAAAAGTTGTTTCCACCTCTAGACTTCAGTGACGTGGGCAACGTGGCTCGGGGAAGAACCGATACGGAGAGTGTGGAAGCGGAATCTCACAACACAATCCCCTATTCCCGGTCCGGGTGAGAGGCTGAAAATAATAGCAGACCCTTGACCTTGACGTCTACACAGATAAACGGACATATAGACAGACAGACGGGATAGTGATCTCAATGTGGAGAAATGTCGATAATTGCCACTATCGATAGTTATCGATATACAAAATCACGACTATCGATAGTTTTTGATTTCTTATTTAAAAATATCAGCATATTGACGTTTTTTGCCTTAATTCTTAAACGCCTAGTTTTCCTTAAAAAATTGATAGATACTCACATCTATCATAAGTTGTTGGGTACCAATCGGACAAAACCACTTACTCACTCTGTTTTTGATCTATCTCTCCCTTTTTTGTACTTTGTTGTTAAAAAGTTATCGATTTCACAAAAAAATTACTCCATACTCTTTCTCTTTCTACTAAAATTTGTACACACAGTATTTATAGATTTATATTTTCATTTTTTGTAGTTCCCTTTGTAAGTATAGTTGATTCCCTCCCTGCTCCAAGTCCCTAGTCCCATCTGTTTATAAAATCTCTGAACTGAATCTAAATCCTATAATTAAATCTTGTAAACTATATTGGCTCCCGCTAGATGTCACTTGAGAGAATTCAATTGAAAAATTTTGTTTTTTACATATTAGATGATATTGTGGCATTAGGACTCAAGAAATGAAATCGATTATTTGTTTATTTGTCGTTTTGAAACTTAAATCTACGGAATAAAAATAGTCTGTATCGGCAACCCGCAAGAATGCTGAGGTACATCGAATGTTCGCTATGCTTCATTAAAAAATATAAAAAAGAACCAATCTTTTTTTTAATCTACGCCACTTGGACCACCTTTATGCCAATTTTTCCTTTTTGAAAAGCAATTGGAAGTGTGTAAACAAAGTAAAAAATGATTAAAAAAAAACGTATTTCTGAGTGATCAGTAAATCTATTAACGATTGTGGCCATATATCAGTGGTGTAACCTAGGGGGGTTAGGGGTTAAGCCTCCCCACACATACATACACGTTTTAGACTTCTGAAAAAAGCCTTATGATACGGCTCTGTCCATCTGTCTGCCCGTCTATCCGTCCGCGCTATAACTCAGGAACCACAACATATAGAGACAAACGGACAACGGCAATGGACTCAGCATACCTTGAATATAAACCAAAGCGAGTTTCAAGTTTCTGCGATTTCCGGTTTCAAAACTGGAGAATTATAAGATGTATGATTTTTTAGAAGTCTCATTTGCCACATATTGTTTTCTAAAGTTTTCTGTAATATATTCCCGTAATAATTCTCCTATTTTTAAGAAAACTCCCGCCTAATAGGTAAAAACTCCCCTAATAGGTAATTTTGGCTGCGCCACTGCCATGGATATTCAATTCGAGCAGGAGTACATTCCGAAATACGCCAATGGAAAATTTTACATTTATTCATTGTATTTCGTAGATAAATATAGCTAAAGATTACAATTTCAAGGAGATCTTAAAAATTACCAAACCAATAATACTTTTTTGATAACTAAAATTCACTTACCCAATTTACTGCATCCGGAACGTCAGGCGAAGTTGTCTGTGTCGAAGTTCACTACTATAATATCAGTTTAATGCACGAAACAATTTTAATGCACTTATTTAATTTTTAACACTAAATAAACTAGTAATTAGTAATTCATAGCATACGTAATGTAAATTATTAGTTGGAATAATTATTTGACGTTTAAGTTTGACACTTGATATCGTTTGACAAGCATGGCTATCTAGATTTTTTTAATACAAATACCGTTGCGCTTAGATCCATTGTTGCCGATTTACTCAAAAATTTTTCGGATTACTCAAAAATTTTTCACAACTTCAAAATATCAATATCAGGGCTGTTTTTTTATAAATCGTATCGTATATTAAATTATGTATTTATCTTTTTTATTAATACTTACAGTTTCTTTGTTGGATTTTATTTTAAAACTGTGACTGTGCAATGTTGCCAAATAAAAAAGGATGGTGCTGATTGGCTTTGCCGTGTTGCCATAGGAAAAAGGGATATTCCGTAAGCCCAAAACATTCAAAATTAAAACACGTGTATCGTTTTCTCTGCGCTAGAGCGCTAGAGCGCCTAAAATTAATTTTAAAGTAAGATTTTTGAAAACTAAAAGTTTTTAATAATTTATCAGAGTAAATCAGAATTTTCCCCAACTTATAACTTACATTTTACTCACTATTGCCCTCTACTCATAATATTACTCACAGGCTAGTGAAATTATTTAAAAATTGGCAACCCTGGTTATATTATGACTAATGAGATCATATATGCTGCTCTAGATACAGCAACATGTACTATTTGTTTGATAGAAGAGGGTAAGGATGACAGCGTACTCTTGATTCGGGTACTGATTTCTCATTGGTCAAACAATGTCAAAATTTGGAAACGACCAATCACTGACTAAGTTAGAGCTCTCCGGGCCATCGAAATAAGTAACCTACATGCCGCTTCTAGCTTAACATATATGATCTAAGGTTTCACGTCATTGTACTACTACCAACTAATTAAAATGTTCCTAAGTCAAATAATCCGAAACATGTAACGAATAGTCACGAGCATTCATAAACATGGTTACAGTACTGAAAAACCGAAAAATGCAATTGTAATTAGTTTGACAATTTTATAATGATCTCAATTATGTTATACAAGTATTATAATGGATAAAATAAAGTTTATAAAATATTATATGTTTAGTACTCAAAAAACCTTTATTAAATAATTTTGTACGCCAATGAAACTCGTATTTATAGAGAAAAAATGAAATTTTAGTAATTGGTAAGCCTTGATGTGCTGTTGCCAACTCTACGGTTTAATTTTCCATGACTATCTGAGATATATTTACCATTCTGACAAGCAGATAACAAATCGAAAATTTTCCAAGTTCTGGAGGAAGAAAAAAAACCTTAACCAACTATAAAATATATTGAGTACATCTTAATAAATCTTTTTTTATTTCACAGATGTAAGATCGCAGATTTCGGTTTGGCGAGATCTCTTTCAATGGGATCAGAAGGGGCAATTTCTGAAGGGGATCCAACACTGACTGATTATGTAGCTACTAGATGGTATAGGGCTCCAGAAATCTTAATAGCGAATAGAAGGTATACAAAGGGTATAGATTTGTGGAGCTTAGGATGCATTCTTGCGGAAATGACTCTAGGCAAACCGATTTTTCCTGGTAGCTCGACGGTTAATCAAGTAGAAAAAATTATGGCGACCATACCTACTCCAAGCGTAGAAGGTAATTCTCTGCATTTTTTAAGTAAATTGATTACAGTTGTAACTTTGTTTTTAGACATAGCTCAAGTATGTATTTCTGGTATTGGATCTTCGATGATAAAAAACGCTTCAGCAGTTCAAAAAATCCCCCTAATATCCATCCTGGGAACAAATGTACCTCCAGACGCCATGGATCTGATCAACAAACTTTTAGTATTCAATCCTCATAAACGCTTAAACGCCGATGAAGCTCTGGAACATCCTTACGTTTCAAAATTCCACAACGCACAACAGGAAATCGTCATGCCTACAAACGTCACGATACCCCTTAACGATGACGTACGACTATCAGTCGACGATTATCGCAACAAACTCTACGAATTAATGTCGACACACGGCCAAAGAACTACGACTAAACCCTTAGGGAAATCTAAATCTATTATACCTCAAGTTTACTCTAAAGTTTCTAAAAATACCGAAAACTACTTCAAAAACCACGTCACCATCAAAGATAGGTCGTATATATCACAATCTGAACCCAAAATGAATGTCAGAAAGATTCATTGGTTGCATACTGCCAATATAAAATCAGATTCTAAGGTTATTACCAGGCCTGTCGCTTCCCTACACAAAAGTAAGCACTCTTCTTCTTTTTATTTTTACCAGTTTTATTTTTTATTTCTCTAACTGCCCTCGAGTCAAATACAGAGGTTATAAAGAACGAATACAATAAACGGCTTATGAAACGAGTTCTTTCCGCTATTTTTGAAAATTTTCGGCTATTTTTATTGTAATTTTAACATTATTTCGTAATTTTAATAGTAACGCAGTTCCTTAATTTTGTAGTAATTGGTAACAATGCATTGACATTTGTCATTCAGAATCAACTTCAGATTTGACATATAGGAAATTATGCTACCAACTGTGAAAATAAGTGCTATAATATGCTCGTTATGGTGTATTATAGCACTACTTTTAGGAAAATCTGCAACTGATTTTTAATAGAAATTTTGATAGTATTATAAATGAACACAATTAATATATTATAAGCTATGAACTAAAGTCAACTTATGGAATTGGATACAAAAAATACGCCTACAGTGTTTCCACCTAGTGGGAATCCGCCTTAAGCCAATAATTCATCGAATGCCTTAACATATATTCATAGACGTGCCCAACCCGTATATCGTTGTAATATTTATCGCTGAAAAGATGGCGTATACGTTCGGTCTAGCGTTATCTCTAACATCCTAACTATACGATACTTTTTTGAGAGAGATACAGATTGCCCGAACCATTGTTTCATCTCTTTCTCTCGAAATAGCACAATTTTCCTCGATGGGCATGTCTATGATTATATGTCAATGATCGAATTTCCTTAATGACAGCTGACATAATTACAGTATGACCAACTTATAAAAACGTATTTTCTTATTTTTAGGTGACACGATAAAGTCCAGCGGTGACTCTAAACCACAAACAATAAAACCAAGAGTTGAGGAATTGAGAAAAAAAAGCTCTAAGAACGTTGTTTATAATTCATTGAAAAGCGACAAGAATCATGGAATTATAACTCAAAGCGCATTGATGGAGCTCAGAGCTGCCGGTCTGCGATAAAAAAAAGTGTTCTTTGGTTGATACACAGTATTAATTTACCACTTTTATTATACCCCCTCATTTTATACTCTTTTGCACGTTGTGTAACTTTTTCATATAAAAGGGAAAGTATTTATAAGCGTTTATTTTCATCATCCATAACCAAAACATTTTAATCAAAAAATTAAAATAAATTGAAAAACGGATAAACGAGTAATATGAGTTGCCTAATTAATAGCAGCTATATACTGAATTATGTCTCGTAAAGTAAGAGGTCATTCTGTGACACAAAGAAAAGAAGATTGTATCATTTACTTTGTTTGGTATTGTGAAATATCTAACAGAAACAAACTTTTACAAATCTCCTAGTTTATGACAGCATAATAGAAGTAATAAAAAACAATTATTTAATATTGTTCAATTTTTTTTTTAAATTTTGGCAACATGGTTTTTTTGATTGTCATCTTATTCGTTTGGTCTGACATCTATTCGAGAATGCTTGAACTAATACATCACTTTTTTTTTAATTTTATTTTAAACTCGGTCAAATAACAAGACAAATAAAATGTAGAAGATTTCATTCATTTTGATAAAATTTAATTTTCATTTGATCAGTAAAATTTAAACTTATTTGGAACTATTGAATTCCAAACCAAGTCAAGTATGAGGCCATTAAGAAACAAAAAAAGAAGAATATAGCAGCTATTTCCTTTCATCGTTTGAAATAGAAAGAAAAAAATACATTCTCATGCGCATTAGTTCTTGCAAAATCGAAAGCTACGCATTTTTTCGGGTAAACAGATCCAAACGCGCCATGACGGCGAAAGGAAAACGATCAGAATTGTAAATTATACGTCAGCCATCATTCAAAATGGCTGCAACAGATAGCAAAGCTCCTTTACGAACGGTTAAAAGAGTGCAATTTGGGATACTTAGCCCAGATGAAATTGTAAGTAAATGAAATTTTAAGATATGATCTAATTATTGGCATAATATTTAAATCGTGAAATATACGTTTTGAAGTAGAAAATTGTTGTTTTTGTTTTGGTCTAAAGTAGACATTACTTTGTTAATATCATAATTTTTATTTCATTCGCTCAAAGGGGTTTGAACGAGTTATGTTAATCTTAAGACGTAATGAAATATTGGAATTTACAGAAGTTAAATTGGAAGTACCTATAGTTATGACGAAAATGAAATATTTTATTACTTAATTACCACATTTATTAAAAATAACTTAATAAACATAAACATCATTTGGGTTATTTTTTTCTAATTACGCCTAAAGCGGTTACAATATATTTATAGTGTATAAAAGATAGGTTAGGTTACTTACATACTAAAATATATTTACAACATATATATTGTCAGAAGTTATGTTAAAGGCAGTAATGGTAAAAGCAAAAGTTAAGTTTTCAATTTGAAACGCAGTATCCCTTCTAAGCATGTAATTAATGTAAGAAAAAAAAACGAGAGGGTATAAGGACACCATATAGATAATTTCTTTAAGCAGGGATTTTATGACAATAAATGACTTAAGATATTTAAAATTATAATGAATGCGGTTGTTGTCATGACTAATTAGATTTTTCAGGCACAAACAAAAATTTTCCATTTAAAATGAATATGACCTTGTCCTATATCTCTGGACACAGTTAACCCCCAGGAGTGAATTTTAATCATGTAGAAGATATTTACGTAAGGTATATGTATGCTAAATTTGATGTCAATCTGATGAATAGAACGGAAGTTACTAATACACACACAGACAATTTTGCATTCTCGATAACTTTCTAAGCTTCGCTTGTGGATCCTTTATTTAGTCAATATTGCTAATTTACAATGTTAAGCTTAAAAAAATGTATATATTTAGGTAATACCCTTAGAAACCGGAATAAAAGCAAACATAGAATCAATTTTACGCTATTAAAAATCTACATGTATACACATCCAACAAATGAGCTTTTACATTTCTCTTAAAAACACTTAATGAAATAGGGTTGTTTAACGATTCTAAAATGTTTCTAGAGTGTCTTATATTAATGTATGTAATGATTAAAACTCATTTTATCTATTAAATATGTAGGAGCCATTCAATTTTTATTTTAAAATTGGCATTTTAAAAAATTTGTATTGACAGCCATTGTAGTGTAGTCAGCATATTCCTTATTGGTATTAATCTAGAACAACTCAATATTATGCACAATGCATGGTTTTGGAGTTTTTGTAGTCGACTCTTTTCATTCTGTCTTAAAAGGTATAATACGGTAAAGCAATTAGTAAAAAGGCAAGATAAAGGTATTATAGATTATTGTTTTACACCACTGTGACAAATATTGACTACAATGATACAGGTAGTTTAACCTAAAGGATTTTTTTTTAACAATTAATTAGTATGGGATTTAAATTTAAGCTGACGATCTTAAATCACACCTAAGTATTAAAATTCTACAATTATATTAAAAAAAAATTCGTATTCCTTTTTATTTACCGATGATCATAAATTTAGTCTTCTTAATATTTATTTTTAGCATTTGCACATGCCCACCTATAGATATTTCCTAAATTTTTCTTTATGACATCTACCACATGTTCAATTTTGCTGAGAAGTATATTAGCCCATCATCAGCAAATAGGTGTATTGAACCCTCAATTATAACCTGCACTATATCATTTATATAAATTAATAACAACAATGGCCCTAGAATACTTCCTTGAGGTACGCCTTGTTCATTTTCCAAATCCTCAGAAAAAAAATTATTTAATAAATACTGACTGCTTATATCTTTTGTAGAACAAAACATTTTCTAATAATTCACTACTAATTTGTGCTATTACGAAATACAAATATATAATATAAATCCTTTCATTTCGCAAAGTACTAATAAAACATTAATAATCATTAAACAATATAATAAAAATAAATATATAACATCAGATTCGTAAAAGTTTGATTTTTGTACCTTTGTCTTAAATATTAAATGGTTCAAATGCTTGTTTATGGTCAAAAACAACAATAACCTATCACATGAGTGTTTGCTACGAAAAATCAGATTCAACTAGCAATTTTTTTTTCTCTATATAATCAATACTTTGCTCATAAACCATTTTGTTTTCAAAACTAAAATATATTATTGCCCTTAGCAATAAGAAAATACTATAGTTTAGTTTAGCAAAGTCAGATAAAACAAAATTTAAAAATTATTTAAATTACACTATTATTAAGATCAATAAGAACATTTGGCCTTTATCAATATCACTCATAATTTTGTGAATACTTTCTATTTAAAATTATTATTAAAATTACCTGATGTCAGTAACTGTATCAATAGTTCACTTTTCAATTTCTATATAATAATAAGACATCATTTAATGCATATTCCAGTATCAAGAATGTTTTATATGAAAAATTATGGAGTATAAAATTGAATTTTCTCTAGGTTTTATTAGCAATATATTTTATTTCCATAAACTATTCCCTTACATACAATTTCTTTTTAGCGACGAATGTCAGTTACAGAAGGGGGCATCCGCTTTCCAGAAACCATGGAAGCGGGTCGCCCCAAACTATGCGGACTTATGGACCCAAGACAGGGTGTTATCGACAGGAGTTCCAGATGCCAGACTTGTGCTGGTAACATGACAGAATGCCCGGGACATTTTGGACACATAGATTTAGCAAAACCCGTATTTCATGTAGGATTCGTTACAAAAACCATTAAAATTTTAAGATGCGTTTGCTTTTTTTGCAGTAAATTATTAGTCAGTCCAGTAAGTACATTATTAAAATCAAATTTTCTTTATTAAAACGTCACTATTCTTTAAAGAATAATCCAAAAATCAAAGAAGTTGTTATGAAATCAAAAGGACAACCCAGAAAAAGATTGACATTTGTATACGATCTCTGCAAAGGTAAAAACATATGTGAAGGAGGAGATGAAATGGACGTTGGTAAAGAAGGTGATGATGCTGGTAAAAAAGCTGGCCATGGAGGTTGCGGTAGATACCAACCTAATATCAGAAGAAGTGGATTAGATTTAACAGCTGAATGGAAGCATGTCAATGAAGATACACAAGAAAAAAAGATTGCATTATCAGCTGAAAGGGTGTGGGAGATTCTTAAACATATTACCGATGAGGAGTGTTTTATTCTTGGTATGGACCCTAAATTTGCTAGACCCGATTGGATGATTGTTACGGTAAACTTTTTTTCTCATTTGTAATAAATTGTAATTCTAAAAGTTCAGTTATTTTTATACCAATAAAACTGAAGTATTCTGATCTTTAATCCCTTAATCATAAACATGATAATACTTAATTATTGTTTAATATAAACACGAATTTTGTGTTTAATATTCATTTAGAAAGCCCAACTTTAAATTTGCCATTGCTGAAAAATTAGTTTTTAGAGTTACTTCGTTGGTCATAGCATTTATCCTGATTTATTTTCATAATAAAACGAGAAAACTACTATTCTAGTACATTATATATTATAAATTTTTCTTCAACCAACATTTTTTTCTTTAAAAAATTGCTGAAGCTATAAAAAATAAAATATTGTAAAAAATAGTTATAATTCAGCTTTTACAATGTTATAAGGAAATATTCTTTAGGTTTTGCCTGTACCACCTTTATGTGTAAGACCTGCTGTTGTAATGTTTGGTTCAGCAAGAAATCAAGATGATTTGACTCACAAACTAGCAGATATTATAAAATCTAATAACGAATTGCAAAAAAACGAAGCAGCTGGTGCAGCTGCTCATATAATCACAGAAAATATCAAAATGTTACAGTTTCACGTCGCTACATTAGTTGATAACGATATGCCTGGTATGCCAAGGTAGGATCTTTATTAATTTATAATTTAAATAGTTTTTTGAGAATGATGAAATTTCTTTTAGGGCTATGCAGAAATCGGGAAAACCCTTAAAAGCTGTAAAAGCTCGTTTGAAGGGTAAGGAAGGTAGAATAAGAGGTAATCTCATGGGTAAACGTGTCGATTTCTCTGCACGTACTGTAATTACGCCCGATCCGAATTTAAGAATCGATCAGGTAGGAGTACCCAGAAGTATTGCACAAAATATGACATTTCCAGAAATTGTCACACCTTTTAATTTTGATAAGTAAGTTAAAAATTACATTTCTGAAATTTTGATGTATTTAATTATCTTTATTTAAGAATGTTGGAATTGGTGCAAAGAGGTAACTCCCAGTATCCAGGGGCTAAGTATATTATCAGAGATAATGGTGAAAGGATAGATTTAAGGTTTCACCCGAAACCTTCCGATTTGCATTTACAGTGTGGTTATAAGTGAGTTTAAATTATATAATTATCTCTAAATAATTTCAAAAAGTTCATAACGTCATTAAATGGTACTTTAAATCACTTACTTTTACATAAAGATGCCTATTTGATTTACTTAATGTTGACAAGTATTTAAACTTATTTTTTCCACCGAAATTATATGTTTGATGATATTTTTCTAATTTGTTGATGTATTTTTGTAACTTTCTCTCTTATTAATTGGAATACAATTTACGTGCCACATTGTTTCTTTATTTGATTGAAATATTGCAGCTATAGAAAATAAATATGATAACTGTGGGGATGATCCATCCTCAATAAAAGTCTTAACTGCTTTATTTTATAATTTATTCACTTGAACAAATGATTCGCGTGTGGTACTCCTACTTTCTAGATACATACTGTCTCGTCTCCCTTTTCTCCCCCTCGAGCTTCCTGACAAACATATATGACCTGCGAGTACAGTCAGGGAAGCTGGGGCGTACCGTTAACAAATTTACAAGAAGTTTCTGATTTTACATTAAATTTTCAGTTGAAGTTGTCCTTATCTGTAATTTGATTTATGGCTTCATTTAATAAGGCAATTTAATGCTTATAATATAATTTCTGCAAATTCTAGCCGTATTAAAAAAATTTAAATTTGCTAAAAATAGTAAAAAATTTCGAAATATAACTAAAAATTATTTAATAAAGATTACGTAAATCTAAAAATTGGTTAATATAGTTAAATAACTTTAAAACGGCCAATTGAACTTGTTGAAATTTGCCCCAAAACGGTTTTTTTTGTTCTTAAAAATTATTTGTTAGAATCAAACTCAATAATTTTAAACTTGTTAATGGTTTCTAAAACCCGCTAATTGTCACAAAAAACTCCATGGGAAAATTTTCTTTAAACTAATTGACCCCAAATATCTGAAATTGTTTTATAATAATCATCAATCGGCAACATTTACTGGTCGGAATTTTACTATAAAGGCTATTAAATACTTTATTAAACCATAAAAATTAATATTTTGATTTACTTTTTGAAGTTTATGGGAAAATCGATTTTTTTTATCAAGTAGTTCTAATATATCTTCAAAAATCAGATTTGCTTTCTAAAATCAGGCAAATATTTCGATTGGATTTTTGAAATCGGTCCGAAAAACGGATTTTTCATTGAGTAGTTCAAATGTAT
Organism: Neocrepidodera transversa; assembly: GCA_963243735.1. Classification (NCBI taxonomy): domain Eukaryota; kingdom Metazoa; phylum Arthropoda; class Insecta; order Coleoptera; family Chrysomelidae; genus Neocrepidodera; species Neocrepidodera transversa. Next base: position 2,478,176 of record OY725347.1, on the reverse strand, counting down.
CAAAATCTTCGAAATCGGTTCATTTTATTTTCTGTCCAAAAAAGTCCAAATTTTTGATTTGTGATTCAATTTTTCATCTAGTAGTTCTAACGTACTTTCTTTTTTATTTAAAACCGCAAAAAATTACAAAAAAAAATTTTGATTGGACTTTTGAAATTTGTCCGAATAATGAATTTTCCATGTGTAAAATGTTTTCAAAATCGACACAAAAAATTGTACATAATATGACTTTTAGCGATAATGGAACGTAATTGAAGTAAGCAAAATGCTTTTACTATATAAAATCGTTAAATGAAGGACATATTAAATAACAATTATTCCTGTTTCTGCCAATAACAATCATAATCCATAGTTATATTCAAGGTAGTATCTTTAATTTCACTAAACATCTTCCACACATAAATTCTAAATATAGTAAACAAAATTAAAAATCGAATAAAGAGTGTTTAGTAATGATTAATTAATAATAAAATCTTTGTACACTACTGGATAATAAATTTAAACTAATACTCCTTTAGGGTGGAACGTCACATCAGAGATGGTGACTTGGTGATCTTCAACCGGCAACCAACTCTCCACAAGATGAGTATGATGGGTCACAGAGTAAAAGTCCTTCCTTGGTCAACATTCCGAATGAATCTTTCCTGTACTTCACCTTATAACGCTGATTTTGACGGGGACGAAATGAACTTGCATGTTCCTCAAAGTATGGAAACTCGAGCGGAAGTAGAAAACATTCACATTACCCCCAGACAAATTATTACTCCACAAGCTAATAAACCTGTCATGGGTATTGTACAAGACACATTGACAGCAGTCAGGAAGATGACTAAGAGAGATGTGTTTATTGAAAAGGAGCAGATGATGAATTTGCTCATGTTTTTGCCTATTTGGGATGGTAAGTATGATTTGTTTTAGTTTTTCTCTTATTACGTTTTTACATCTCTTAAATTTGTTTTTTTTTAGGTAAAATGCCGCGTCCTGCTATCTTAAAACCCAAACCTTTGTGGACTGGTAAACAGATTTTCTCTTTAATCATTCCCGGTAATGTAAATATGATCAGAACACATTCTACTCATCCTGATGAAGAAGATGATGGTCCTTATAAATGGATATCCCCGGGGGATACCAAGGTTATGGTTGAACATGGTGAATTAGTTATGGGTATTTTGTGCAAGAAAACTTTGGGAACATCGGCAGGTATGAAATGTTGTTCAAACTAATATTAGAAAAAATAACTCTTGTAAAAAAATTTACATATACATTTTCCTACTTTTTTTAGGATCTCTGCTTCATATTTGTATGTTGGAATTGGGACATGAAGTCTGTGGTAGATTTTATGGTAACATTCAAACTGTAATCAATAACTGGTTATTACTAGAAGGTTATTATCATTTTTACTATTTTAACTACAAATTTACATATTGTTTTTTTAGGTCACAGTATAGGTATTGGCGACACTATTGCCGATCCTCAGACATATACGGAAATCCAGAGAGCGATCAAAAAGGCCAAAGAGGATGTAATAGAGGTGATTCAAAAGGCTCACAATATGGAATTGGAACCTACTCCTGGTAATACATTGCGTCAGACTTTCGAAAATCAAGTAAATAGGATTTTGAACGACGCTCGTGACAAAACCGGTGGTTCTGCTAAGAAATCTTTGACTGAGTATAATAATTTAAAGGCTATGGTCGTATCGGGATCTAAAGGTTCCAATATTAATATTTCTCAGGTGAGATATTGAGTGTCTACGCTTAAAAATAGATAATCACTGTGTTAAACTTGTTAAAAATGAAGAAATTACTCAATACATATTATTTTACATGAAAATTTAACAATTCTGAATGTGAAAATTGTTACGAATTCTTTAAAAATCATCAAATAGACAAATTGAAAAAAATACAATGACATTATTTAAAATTGAATATCGCAAATTTTTTTAGGTTATCGCTTGTGTAGGACAACAAAACGTTGAAGGTAAACGTATCCCATTTGGCTTCAGAAAACGAACTTTACCTCACTTCATCAAAGACGATTATGGTCCCGAGTCCAGGGGTTTCGTTGAAAATTCATACCTTGCCGGGCTCACTCCATCCGAATTCTATTTTCACGCCATGGGAGGTCGTGAAGGTCTTATTGATACGGCCGTAAAAACAGCCGAAACTGGTTACATCCAACGTCGTCTCATAAAAGCTATGGAGAGCGTTATGGTACATTATGACGGTACAGTGAGAAACTCTGTAGGGCAACTCATCCAATTGAGGTACGGAGAAGATGGGCTCTGTGGGGAAATGGTAGAATTTCAATCCCTATCAACTGTTAAATTGAGCAATAAAGCGTTTGAAAGGAAATTCAGATTTGATCCCAGCAATGAACGTTATCTACGAAGAGTCTTCAATGAAGAAGTTATTAAACAACTTATGGGTTCCGGAGAAGTTATCTCCGAACTTGAAAGGGAGTGGGAACAACTCCAAAAAGATAGAGAAGCTCTTAGACAGATCTTCCCCAGCGGGGAATCCAAAGTCGTACTCCCCTGTAACTTACAAAGAATGATTTGGAATGTACAGAAAATTTTCCATATCAACAAACGTTCTCCTACGGACTTATCCCCACTCAGAGTTATACAGGGAGTTAGAGAATTGTTAAAGAAGTGTATAATAGTAGCCGGAGACGATCGATTGTCACGACAAGCCAATGAAAATGCTACACTCTTATTCCAGTGTTTAGTACGTTCGACTCTTTGCACTAAATGCGTTTCAGAAGAGTTCAGATTGAGTACTGAGGCTTTTGAGTGGTTGATTGGAGAAATTGAAACTAGATTCCAACAGGCGCAAGCCAATCCTGGCGAGATGGTGGGCGCTTTAGCTGCTCAATCTTTGGGCGAACCTGCTACTCAAATGACACTGAATACTTTCCATTTTGCTGGAGTATCTTCAAAGAACGTAACTCTAGGTGTGCCTAGATTAAAGGAAATTATTAATATTTCGAAGAAACCCAAAGCTCCTTCACTGACTGTGTTTTTGACTGGAGCTGCTGCCAGGGATGCCGAGAAAGCAAAGAATGTATTATGCAGGTGAGTTTTGTGTCTATTCAATATAAAATTAGATATACTAATTTCTTCTTTTTTCTTAGACTTGAACACACCACTTTACGTAAAGTAACAGCAAACACGGCCATTTACTACGATCCCGATCCACAAAATACTGTTATACCAGAAGATCAAGAATTTGTAAATGTTTACTACGAGATGCCTGATTTCGATCCAACAAGAATATCACCCTGGCTGTTACGTATTGAATTAGACAGAAAAAGAATGACAGATAAAAAACTTACTATGGAACAAATCGCAGAAAAAATCAACGCCGGATTCGGAGACGATCTCAATTGCATTTTCAATGATGATAATGCTGAAAAATTGGTACTACGAATTAGAATAATGAATAGTGATGATGGAAAATTTGGCGATGGTAATTTACAATTTTTTTAATATCACCACAAATCACTAGTTATTCATAAAACGCTTCAGAAACTGTTAATTATTAATAAACGTTCTAAAAATTATTTAAAATCCATCAAAATACGTTCAAAAACAATTATTTTTATATAAAATAATTGCGCAGTCGGGACCTCCGTCAGAAACTAAGTTCCTTCCGTTTTTTATCTTCTCTGATACTCTTTGGAACGAAGCTCCTTAACGCGGCTTGCGTTAACTGGCAGAAAGCGTCACGTAAGAAAAATTCGTTATGCCCTCTCCCGGTGACCCCTTATCTTTTTCTTACTCCGTCTCTCTATGATATGATTTTTTATATCAATTTTATAGAGAGATTTTTTCTCATTTTTCTGATTTTTTTCTAGTTTTTCTCTTGATTTTTTTGTTTTTTATTTTTTTTTCTCAATGTTCCTTTTTTCCATTTATCTCTTGTTTTCTATTTTTTCTCATTTTTTTCTTGTTCCAATTTTTTGTTATTTTTTTTTGATTTTGTTGCATTTTTTGCGATTTATTTCAATTTAGGATTTTATAATACTAAAAAAAAATTATGGTTATAATTGTTTTTGATTGTTTTTCGTGCTTCTGCGAGATTTTTTTTTTTTTTTTTTTAATTTTGTCGTTTCGTTTTACAATTACATTTTTCATATATTTTTTTAAATATTTTCTGATTTTTTCAATTTTTTCTGTCTTTTTCTTATTCGTTCAGATTTTTTCGGTTTCAATTTTCTGGTTTTTTGTTTTTCTAATTTTGTTTCGATATTTTCTAATTTTATCTCATTTTTTCTTATTCCTCGATTTTTTGCCATTTTTCGTTTTTTTTCTTTTCTCATTTTTCGGTTGATTTTTGTTCTTCTTTCAGGTTTTTTCTAACTTTTTTCATTTTGTTCTTATTCATCTTATTTTGATTTGTCGATTTCTTTCATTTTCTTTCGGTTTTCCGATTTTTTCTCGTTTTAAAATTCCAAGTGAAAATATAACGTCGCAACTTCGTTCCTGACGGGGGTTCACCGACCGCAGAGTTTTTTTAATTATTCCCTGTTTTTCCCAATTTTTTTCATATTTTTCTCAATTTGTATGTAGTTTTCTTTATTGTCTCTATTTTTATATACTTTCTTTGTACTGTTTTTCCGATTTCCCCTATTTTTTTATATTTATCTCTACTTTTTCCTATTTTTGCCCATTTTTCGCTACTTCCAATTTTTACTAGTTGAGTACTGCCACAACTTACTTTTCCATTATAATGCAGTAATGTCACAATAATAACAATAATTCTTGCTGCTTGTATATGGTAGGGGATTTTTCGTTATGTTACAATTTTTCCCATATACTTTCTCCTGCAAACTCCGTTAATGAACTTTCCAAAAATCTAACTTTCAAAACCTTTAATTGCTAATAAAAACAATTCAAAATCACTTTTAAAACTGTTAATTGTCTTCAAAAACTGTTAAATGAATTCATAGATCGTTACTTTCTCCAAAACCACTAAAAATTCATTTAAAATTAAAGAATCAACCACCAAATAATGTAATTGTGTAATGATTTGTTATAATTTTTTTTTGTTTAGGTGCTGATGAAGACGTAGATAAAATGGATGATGATATGTTCCTCAGATGTATCGAAGCGAACATGCTAAGCGACATGACTCTACAAGGTATAGAAGCCATTTCAAAAGTGTACATGCATTTGCCACAAACTGACGCCAAAAAAAGAATAGTAATAACTGAAACGGGAGAGTTCAAAGCAATTGCCGAGTGGTTACTGGAAACTGATGGTACCAGTATGATGAAAGTACTTTCAGAGAGAGACGTGGACCCAGTGAGAACTTTCTCTAATGACATTTGCGAGATATTTTCGGTACTGGGAATAGAAGCTGTACGAAAATCTGTCGAAAAGGAAATGAACGCTGTGCTTCAATTTTACGGTCTTTACGTAAATTACCGACATCTCGCTTTGCTTTGCGACGTTATGACAGCTAAAGGTCACTTGATGGCCATCACACGTCACGGTATAAACAGACAAGATACTGGTGCTTTGATGAGATGTTCCTTTGAGGAAACTGTTGATGTACTTATGGACGCGGCTAGTCATGCTGAAGTCGATCCTATGAGAGGAGTATCTGAGAATATTATCCTTGGACAATTGCCAAGAATGGGAACTGGATGTTTTGATCTATTATTAGATGCTGAAAAATGTAAAATGGGCATTCCTATACCGCAAGCACACAGCACTGACCTTATGGCTTCTGGTATGTTCTTTGGATCAGCCGCTACTCCCAGCAGTATGAGTCCAGGAGGCGCTATGACCCCTTGGGCGCAAGCAAATACTCCTTATGTTGGCAGTGCGTGGTCACCACAAAGTAAGACTAAAAAAATTTTGTTAAAAGCAGATTTCTATTTTTATTTCTTTTAGATTTAATGGGCAGCGGAATGACACCAGGTGGAGCGGCATTTTCTCCTTCAGCGGCATCAGACGCATCCGGAATGTCACCAGCTTATGGAGCATGGTCGCCAACACCACAATCACCAGCTATGTCTCCTTATATGGCTTCACCTCACGGACAATCTCCTTCTTACAGTCCTTCAAGCCCTGCTTTTCAACCTACATCTCCATCTATGACACCTACTTCGCCAGGATATTCACCTAGTTCTCCAGGTTACTCTCCAACAAGTCCCAATTATAGTCCCACGAGTCCTAGTTACTCTCCAACGTCCCCTAGCTACTCTCCCACATCTCCAAGTTACAGCCCTACTTCACCTAGCTACTCACCTACTTCTCCGAGTTATAGCCCTACATCTCCCAGCTATTCACCAACTTCGCCAAGTTACAGTCCCACATCACCAAGTTACTCACCAACTTCTCCTAGCTACAGCCCGACATCTCCTAGCTATTCACCAACTTCTCCCAGCTACAGCCCTACTTCCCCAAGTTATTCACCTACTTCTCCGAGTTACAGTCCGACTTCCCCAAGTTATTCACCCACTTCTCCAAGTTACAGTCCAACTTCACCAAGCTACTCGCCTACCTCGCCAAGTTATTCTCCTTCATCTCCTAGGTACACTCCAGCGTCGCCTAGTTATTCTCCCACATCTCCCAGTTATTCTCCATCTTCCCCACAATATTCTCCAGCTTCCCCAAGCTACTCACCGTCCTCCCCGAAATATTCTCCGACTTCTCCGAGTTATTCACCGACTTCTCCTTCATTTTCCGGAGGCAGTCCTCAATATTCTCCTACGTCGCCCAGTTATTCCCCCACTTCTCCTAGCTACTCTCCATCGAGTCCTCAACATACACCGGCGGCTAGTTCGAGGTATTCGCCTTCGTCTCCTAATTATTCACCTAGTTCTCCCAATTATTCGCCTACGTCTCCACAGTATTCTCCTCACAGCACGAAATATTCTCCTACATCTCCTACTTATACTCCTACAAGTCCGAGTTATTCACCTGCTTCACCGGCATATTCCCCTCAACCGCCTAGGTATTCTCCTTCTTCTCCAAGTTATTCACCAACTAGCCCTGGGCAAGATAATGATTAAATGTTATAAAGTGTTTGTAAAGATCTAGTTTATAGTTTTTATATATATATATAAATATAATTTTAATATGTTTATGCTTTATTTGGTTAATTTAATCAATAAGTTGATTTCTGGATGACTGAGGCCGTAGGTATTTCGAAAGTACTACAGCATAAGTAAAAGTTGTAAAGGAATAGGAGTATTTTTTATTATACAATATTCAAATGTTAATTTAATAAATTTTTTGAATAAATGGAATTTGTTTTTTGATTTGGCGCGCATATAAGTTTATAACAAACGTCATTCTGGTTGACACCCGACTGACATCCATTTCTACCAACCTCAACATCACAAAAATAACATTTTAACGTAGTTATAGAACACCGGGAATCGGATCCGGGTCATGTATGTTGTATATTTGCTACTATGGAGGGTATAGAAGGAGGCACATCTCCACGTTATAAAAATTGGCCCGATTTTGGAAGCCAGTTGGTGGCGCTGTTGATCGACTGTTGATGACAGTTTTGACATTTACTTTGACTTTTTTTCAAATAATAATTTTAATTCATTACGTAAACTTTTAAAATATACGTATTTTATAAAAATTGGGTGGCTCATTAAATAAAAAGCGTTATTTGAGACTATGGATCTAATCAATCTACAAACAGTTTTTCAACATACGATCGTCAGCGCCACGTCGGTAATTCTATACGCTCCATATTTGCTACTATAGACGAAAGTGACACTTACCTGAAAATAATCAAAGTGAAGTACGAACATAAAATTAAATATTTTTGAACGCACCTCAAAATTTTATCCCACAAGTTAAACAAGCTGTATGTTCTGAAAAAAAAGGCCATCCGTTATATGTTACAAACACAGAAGAAGAATTTGACAATGATAATGATAGAGAAATTTAAAAATGTTTTCTGCAGAGCTTACCGATTTTCGTATAATTCACAATGTATTAAGGGCTATAACGATCAAAGATGTAAATATCTAATAGTAATTAAAACATTATTTTATATATTCTTATTTTTAGTATGTAATATTTCGACCTATGGAAGAAGGTTTGAAATTTACTTTAGACGAAATGAAATGCAGTGAAACTTCGGTTTACATTCCAAGTTCGGTATTTTCGTCTTATCGCATAAACACAAACGAAGAAATCATTTTTAAAATAAGCCTAAAAGCACTTGTTGAAATATTTAATATTTTCGGAGATGAAGGAAGTCCTAGTATTAAATTATCATATGCTTCCGTAGGATCACCACTCTGTATAGTGTGAGAAGTTTATATATTATTTAATAATTTTCAGGAAATTTAGCTGTTTTTTGTATTAATTTATCCACTTTTTGAATTGACAACATGTTTCCTTTTTCCTATTATTTTATATTTCTTACTACAATTTTTTACTTATTTTTAATCAGTTCTGCATTTATTTAATTACTTATTGGTTGTTGTTTTTTTATTGCTCTATTATTTCTTCAAAATTAGTATTTTTTTTTTCTAGCAATTCTTTGTTTAAAGGAGAAAAAAACTCGAAGTCGATACATCGAACATTCGCCTGAAGATGGTCTAAGAGCCGAAACATGTCGTTATATTAACTTCCATGTGGTATCAACTTCGAATTTATTTCTCCTTTGATACACTATACCACATTTGGGAATGGATAATCTAGTTTATTTAATGCTTTGTTAATTGCTCTTTTTTCCCTCGTTATTGTAGAGTTGTGTCACATTTTGTCCACTTGTTTATTTCTATTCTTTTTGTTCTGTATTTTCTCTTTTGTTCTTATTCTCATTTTTCTGTTCATTTTTTCTATTTCTGATAAATTGTACTTGCATATTACCTCTTTTCTTGATATTCAGTCATGTCTTGTTGTGTTTTCTTTTCTAAACTAGGTATTAATTTCTCACATTGTTTTTTTTTATTTTTTTTATGATTTTTTCATAGTTTGATAATTTTTTTTTCATATTTCCTCCTTTCTTAATATTCAGTCATGCCTTGTTTTTTTTCTTAACTATTCCTTTCTCACATTGTTTATCAATCAATTTACGGTTTTCTTTTATCTTTTTTTATGGCACGTTTGCCTGCTACATTTTTGTTTTCCAATTTGTATATTGAAATCTATTCATAAAGCTATTCTAGTTTCTTCTAAAATGTATGTTTGAGTAGCTTTCTTTGGGGCATCTACATTTATTTCTAAATATGATTATTCATGGTCTTTATATTTTCTTTGTAATACAAATGCTGCTTCTCGAATTAGTTTGAGTACCAGATTACACATTCTGTTTTATTTATCTTTCCTTATTTTATTTCTTCCTGCTATTTCTACTTTGTATATTTTTAGCTTTTACTCATTTTTGCAGTTTGAAATTCTTATTCTCGTGTTTCTTACGTCCATATGTTTGGATATATTATTTATTTCTATTTTCTTCTAGTTTATTGCAAAACGATTTGTTGTTTGCCTTATTTTTATTGTTTTTTTTTTTGTATACCAGTTGTTTTTGTGAATCATTTGCTGATTATCCTACTTCTATTTTTGATTCTACTTATTCTTCATTTAGTTAAATTACTCTTACTTCTGCCTTATATTCTTTACAATCATTTTTTGTAGTTAATTTTTGTGTTATATCTTTGATTTAATATATTTTTAGTATGAATCATAATGAAGAGAATATAACAATAGATTGTGAGATTCGAACCATGAATGTAGATGATTTTAACGATATCAGTTTAGCAGATGAATGTAATACAAATAAAATGGTTATAAACGCAAATATTTTTCTAGAACTTCTAAATAGATTAAATAATTCAGCAGATGAATTAAAATTAACATTAAGTCCTGATCCTCCATATCTTACTCTAATAACTACAGGAAGTGCTGTAAGTATTTAATTATTGGGTAAATGGTCGAATTAGAGTGATTATTTAATTTTAGGGAGAATCTGAAGTGAATATATCTAAAAATGCTGATGCAGTTACTATTTTTAATTGTCAGTCAACTACTACAGCTATATACAGTTTTTCTAATATTAGGTATATCTTGAAAGTTATGAATTACGCTGATAAAGTCGCTATTTCAACTGGAGAATCAGGATTACTGGGTTTACAACTTGTTATTTCTTCAGATGAAAGACAAATGTACGTTGAATATTATGTTACATCACAATATTTAACAGAGTGAAGATTTTTATAAAGCCTGGAAGTAAGTATATAGGAATCGGTTTTTATTCATTTTTTTGTAATATATTTTTAAAATATATAATACATATGTAAGATAAATAAATACAATTAAAAAGTAATTATTAAAATATTGCACAATGTTTACAAATTTTACAATTAAATTTATACCCTGTGAATACAATTCAACATATTATGGGGAATACAATAGTGAATAAAATATGTGGACAAAATCTAATCACTTGAGTGAAAACCAATTAAATATTGAAAACTCATTAAGTGTGAGAAATCGTGCGATTTGATTCTTTTCGATTATACTTTTAAGATTGAACCATTGAGATATTTCTGTTTTATTAAAGACTTTTGGACGTTATACTAGTAAAATGGACTCGAAAAAATCTATTAATAAATAGTTTTAAACTTGAATTTTAACATGTTTTTGTTTAACAGATTTCACCCTAGTATTTTTCAAACACGGGGTTTCTCCCATTAGATGATTCTTCCAACAATCTTCTTCCATTCCTAAATTTTCGTGACATAACGGGCATCTATTGCAACTTTCGGCCAATTCTAACAAAAATTTTTTTATCAGTTATCGGTTTAGTATTAAAATATTAATTTTACCTTTGCAGTTAGCTGCATGTTGATGGTAATCACTATTTTTAACAGCTTCTGAGCATTGAGAACATTGTGTATGACTTTCTCTTTGTTCACATTCTATTAGTAAATGTTCTGTCAATGTTGATACTTCCACAACTTGATTGCATTCTTTGCAACGGATTAGCATAGGACAAGATCTCCAATAATGAGAGTTCATCGAATTGCTAACTAAAAATATGGATGTTTCCGCTTGTTTGCAAAAAATACATTGTCTGAAATCAGAAAATTACATACATTGTAAATTACTTAATCATATTTCTTACTTTTCATTTTCATCTTTTTGAGAATTGTTACTAGGAGATGACATTGCACTGGCAGAACTAGAACTCGGTTCGTTGTTTCCATTAGTATGTACGTTGGTTCCACTTTGACTTTTTGAGAGACTATAATTTTTTTGATCTGGTTCATCATTTGTGATAGATTTTATATTGTTCGCGCTTAAGCATTTACTCAACTCTTGTCGACCGTTTTGATGGATCGGTTCTGGACTCAGGCAATCCGAATTCGATATGGTTTGTTGCAAAAGACGGTTTTTTTCTAACGTCTCTTTTTTTCTCTGAAAAATATTTTTCACTGTATATCATAATTGACTGATTGCAATATTGGCTATAATATATTTTAAAGCTCTATTAAGAATTTTAAAGTTAAACTGTAATTGTTAAATTGCTTCATGTCTGAAGAATTTAAAATAATTATTTTATTTCCCTACCTAAATGCATCTACATATATAGTGTATATAAGTAAGGAACTTTAAGTGCAAGTAATATGCATGTAGGTGAAATTAATAAGATTTTTAAATTTAAGTATTGCAAGCTGCAAGTGATCATTTAAGGCAAATTCATTTAATAGTCCAGGGAAGTTAGCAAAAATAGCGGAAATTTTTAGGGACAGCAGATATCGAGATGCGGTTTTCTGCATTGTGTTCAGGAATGTCCCAGGAAAAAAGTCTATATCCTCTGGTTTAACCATTTTTTGAAAAATGCCTTCTGGGCCGGAAAATGCATTTTCCAATTACTTGCACCATTATAGGAACGACTGGAAACTCTGAAAAATCGCTCCTCGGAAATCGTTACTCTGGGGTTTTCGGGGCTGCCGAACCTCATTCTGGAACATTTTATTTGAATATTCTAAAATATGAACGTTCAGAAGCTAGTTCTCACATTCTAGGAATGTTATGTGCTGTCTGGGAGGTAGCTTGGTGCCCGTTATGTCAAAGAAGAAATAAAGAGGTCGCCGGAAAGTATAAAGCCATATTAAGTTGGATGCCATCCATCTCCTAGACAACCAGAACTTAAAATGAAGACTGAAAAGATCCAATACTTTTGAACTGTTGTGGGTAGTAGGTAAAAGTGTATTTTATTCATTAAAATTAGATCATTAGATGATTAGTATTTGGTTTTAAAATATAAATGAATGGTTCATCAAGCAAGAAAAACTTGTATTTAGCAACAATTAGTTATTAATATGAAAGTGAAAGTGTAAAAAAAATGTTTTAATAAGAACATTACCAATGTGTTCTTGGTAGAATGAAATTCATCGCAATTAGCCATATAGCAGTTTTCCACAATCTGTAATAATTCCATTATACACTACCCACAAATATTTAAAAACTATAAATCTTACCTCTAGATCGATTTTATCGAATTCATGGAATAATTGTCGGTATAATAAATTCCTCCTGGTGATATCATCATCAGGAGGTAATTGTTTTCTAACCAATCTGGGATTTACTCGGTACACTAGTACCAAAATTTTTTCAGAAACTTTTCGTACGGCTTCAGCAGGATGATGTAGACCGCTTAGACCGAATTCGGCCAATGTCCTGCATGTTAAACCACTAAAATCAATCAAAGAGATTACTACTTTTCTCAAATCCACAATAAACACTAATTAAAAACTTGCAAAAATCAAACACTAAATTAAAATTGCCAGTTCGATAAATTGCATTAAAGTAATGGCTCTATTCTAGTGAAATTGCGTACCTCTGTTTTTCGGTAGAAATTCCATGATTAATAATGAGCTGTTCTACCATTTCTGCTCTACTTAACGCTAGTCTAGGATGCGTACTACTATTTACCGGTCTACTTAAATGGACTGGAATTATATGAAGATCTCTATAAATATAAATGAATGATTTAAAAATGAAACAGAGAATAGATAGGAAAAATTTTACCTTACACTCTTACAATCCGCCATCGTTAAGATGGTATGTACCGCCATGTGGTTAATGCGTTGGCTGGTATCACCGGATTTGGTTAATAATTCCGGTAATAATTTATCGACACTTCTGGCTACCTCGGTTTGACTTACTCTAAAATTTAATAATTTTACAATAAACTGTATCATCTAGAAATTTTCAAAGGATCAAATATTTGAGGACAAATTAAATTAAGGTAGGAATCAATTACCTGTTTCCAACAAGGAAAAAAAGAAATAAAATAGAGCTCAAAAAGTGTTAGGAGAGCGAGATATTTGAGGAGGAAGTTGATGGAAATCAATAAGTATTGAGAAAAGAAAGTCAATATGTCAATTGATTCAGTCTAAAATTAGGCTAGAAGTCAGGGTTTAATAAATTAGTAACAAAACAAAAATAGAAATCCTTAAGAAAATTCAGGAACCTGGTTCCAATATGGAAAAAAAATGTAAAATAGAGCCCAAAAGCGTTACGAAGGCTGAGATAATTGAAAAGGAATTTGAGGAAGATCAATAAATATTATGAAAAGAAGGTCAATATACGTCAATTGATTCATCCTTAAATTAAGTTAGTACAGGGATTAAATAAATTATTTAGAAAACAAAAACTATATAAGGAAAAAAATCGACTGTGTAACCCCAGAATTTTTTCGCTTCTGCTGTGGAGAATAGGGTTATTTTAACTACAAAATATAAAATTCCTGAATGGGTATTAGTTCGGAAGAGGCATCTTCATACCAAAATTGAGGTCCACATCTTTACTATTTAAAAAGTTACGCGTAAAAAAGAAGAATCAATGTCGAACTTGATGACCTTCTATACTGTATCAATTATTAATGTTCGCATTCGTGGTACACCAAATTTCAGCTTGATTGGTCAAACGATTCGGCAACTATCGTGGAAGATTACACACAGACAGACCTCAATTTGGAAATAGTCTTAATCTTCTTGGAGGACTCCAAAATCGATATTTCTATCGATATCTCGGATTTTTTTGCCCATTCACTATACTTTCTCTGCGATGTGACTGGGAAAATAAAAATAAATAAAATAAAGCCCAAAAATTTTTGAAGGATGAGGAGGAAGGTAAAGAAAACCAATAAATATTGAGAAAAAAAGCTATAAGCTAGTGGCTGTATTATAAAAAATAAGCTAAAAATACTTAAAAATGACAGGAGCAAAAGTTTAATGACTCAAGGTAAAAATCATCAAAAAAGTACTTACCTTCCAGGTACAAACTGTACAAAAAACAACCTAATAACCTCATTAGCGAGACTGTACACTGAGAAAACTTTATCTCTTAACGACCTGTGTAGCAAAAATATAGCGGCGCGAGCTATTTTATTTGGTACGTGGATTTTGTTACTATCATAAGACAATAACTCGTGTTTTAAATTATTTAAGCCGTCTTCTTTATCACAGTAATGTTTTGAGTAAAATTTTTCGACTAGATCGTTTCCAAAAACAAGGATCGGCAAAGCGGCTTGTTTCTTCTCTCTTTCTGTTAGTTTCGATGTTGTTTTGTGATCTGGTTCGATTTGACATTCTCTTAAAAATTCGTTTGTTTGGGAACTAAAAATAATAATTTCATAAATTTGTAGTTATAGTATAGATGTTTACTGACTGTCTTAAAGCAGGCAACGGTTTTTCTTCGTACATTTCATATGTAGACTTGACTATAGCACCTGCTGATTTATTTCTTCGTCGAAAAGATCCTCCGCGACTTTGTATGTTAGTGGGACTTCCTGTATTTGGTGATCCAGTTTTGGGACTTAAATGTTTGGGCATGTGCATAGGTGATATCTGAGTATTTGTATGATGATTCGGTGAGCCGGTTTTCCTGTCTATTGGAGCTTTAGTTAGAACAGGAGAGAGTAAATTTTTATCTGCTTCATCTTGGCATTCATCGTTTTTGGAACAAACCTAATAGTAAAAGCAATCAAGCTAAGTTATCATAGAATTATATTATTTCTTACCCCGTTATACTCCATTAACTGTTCCACGCTTAATTCCTCGAATATTTCAAATTTAAATTTATCCATTTGATTTTTTTTGTACCTCGCTTTTTCATAATCTTCAATTTCTATTGCATATCGTTTTTCCAATTCGTATTTCGCTAATTTTTCACCAGCTACTCTTAATTTTACCATGGCACTTTTTAATTTTCTAGCATATTCAAATCTTTCATCTAAAATTTTGTCAAAGAATCAATTTTTTAATTTGTGAATATTATTTGACTAGTAAATTTAATGATAGGTGGAATGATTCTTCATTTTATTTTATATTACAAATTATAAACTGGAATAACAAGTTAATATTTCTTTTTTAATCTTAGATATGATTTATTACATATTTTCAACAATTTATTTTACATAATAGATTAGTTTCATATATAAACGAAACCATCTACAAAAAATTAATAAAATACTTGTTTATTCAAGGAATTTATGAATTTAGTAAACTAACTAAAACTCTATGTATTTGTATTTATAAACTATTATTATCGTTATTCAAATATTTTTACTTACTTATCACAGCCAAATGTTTCTTTATTTCCATTTTTTTAATAATCATGGTAACTTCTACATCGACGTACATTAAAAATGCTAAATCATCATAAGGAGAATAATAATCAGGATCGTTTAATACATCATATAATTTGGCTTCGTCGCTTTGACTATTAGGACGTTTAGTTTCAACATCTGTACCGAGAATATTAACAGCTATAAGGCTAACCTAAAATATAAATTTGTCTATAAATAATAAGTTAATTGTAAAAATAATAATACGTACTTGGTTATTTTGATTAAGCGAATTAAAGTGATTATTAAGTAGATTTATTTTAATAAAAGTAACTTCTTTCTTGGGGACATTAGCAGATTTTAATTCTCTACTTTTAAACTCTGTACTTTCATTTGTAGATAATGTAATGTAACCTAAATATTCCCAATTGATATTAGCTACAGTTACTACAGTATTTGTATCTTCATTACTTAAAAATAATTCTACTTTGGATGCTAAAATGAGGAAATAATTTAATGTATTTGAGACAATTTGTTGGGTATACATACGTATCATAAATTGGTGAGATAAAATTTGAATTTTACTTAATAAACATCTTATTTCGGTTTTCAGAACTATCTCTTGTGGATATTCGCAATTTTTTTCCGATTGCCATCCTTTTACCGTAGGACCATGCGAGTTCAATTCTAAATATTTAAACTTGGGATCTTCGCCTACAAAACTTATTAAATAAACACTTCTTTTAACATTAATTTTAATAACTTACTTGTTGCAAAAATAGCTGAAAACCTAATATCCTTGGGCATTATGAATCTATAAAATAATTATTATGTAAAATATTGATTATTTTGTGGTAACTACATATGGGAAATTTCCCATTTTTACTTATTCTAATCTAAATAACAGTATTGATTTTTCTTGTTGATTTCGTGCAATTGCGCGCGCGGCGTCGTCATTTGAAATCTCCCGTTTCTTTGTTTGCAACGGAACTACACTTGACGAGGCCAACAAACGAACAAACTTCCGGTAGATCATTTATTATTATATTATTAATATAATTTAATAATTACGCCAATTAAGTTTAATACAAATAAGTAAATTACATTTTTGTTTTTTAACACTATAATAGAAACTGAATTCAACCGGCACGAGGTACAGTGCTGTAAATCTTGGAAATTTTACCCCAAATTGGGGTATTCTGGTATGAGGGGAAGTTTTGGAAAAATTAGAATGTGATGGTTAAATGGGATATTTTAAAACTGATTTTTTATGCCCTAGACTCTGTAAATCTGTTGTTAAAGTTCCTTAACATTTAGTATTAGGTAAAACATTTTTGAAGTGAAAAAGTTCTATGGGCGAATCTGATTAATGTGTCAACGATGCCCTATCAGGATAATTTTGAATATCCCTAATAGCACAGAGACGATTAAAAACGTACACGACCGACCGTTGGGACGTTTTAAAAACGTTAGTTAAAATACCCGAGAACGTTTATAAGACGTTTTTCTCTAGTGCAAATGTCACAACTTTTAACATTTCAAAACGGACTAAATAAATGATTTGACAAAAGCCGTTTTTTGGACGTATTTTAGAATGTCCACTGGACTAAAGTTTTTAACGATGGTTTTAAAAATGATTCAAATAAAACATTTAAACATTCTTTCTCAAAATATAGTTTTGCGGACACAAAAACACAAATTCTTTTGAACGTTTTTTACAGTGGTTATAAAAAGGACATATAAAAACGTTTTTAAAAAACGTAACTTTCTGGCTTTTCTGAAAACATACTTTTAAGGACATAAACAAAACGTTTTTTGAACGTTTTTACGGTTCGATTTAAAATCGAGTGAAATAAAACGTTTTAAAAACGTCTCTATTGTGATTTTATAAAAAACATGGACATTAAAAAAACGTTTATTAGTCGTTTTTTATGTCCCTTTAAAAACGTTCTTGCAGAAACGTTTATAAAACGTTTTATTTTAATCCCCGGACGTTCAGACGTCAAATGAACCATAAAAAACGTCAATCGGACTTTTTGTGCTATTAGGGGTGTGTAAAAATGCAAACAAATGTTTATTTTAAAGTCATTGGTGTTATATAGGCTTAGATGTATGAAAAATATAAATTAGTTTATTTGGTAATGAAGGGGGAATAAGTAGGTACCCGACGATCTTTTCTTGGTTGATATAAAAAAATTGAAATTTTCCGAGGACCAAAATAAAACGTTTTTTAAACGTTTGTGCAAGAACGTTTTTAAAAGGAACATAAAGAAACTTCCAAAATATGTGGACAAAAAGTCCGAAATAATAAATTTTTTTAACGTCCATATGTCAAAACTTTATAATTTTATAAGTCACAACGTTTTATTTGAGTCATTTTTAAAACTACCATTAAAGGCCCAAAAATGTTTTGTTTAGGTCCATAAAAGCATGTTTTGAAAAATAATAAGAAAGTTACGTTTTTTATACGACGAAATAAACAATTTAATTTGTTTAAATCTTCATTATATTTGAACTAAGTTCAATATAGAACCGTGACGCGTTTCGCTAACACAGTAGCTTTCTCAAACGGGTGAAGTTATAATGAACAAATTTTTAATTTATACAGTGCATTAATAGGGAATTTTACGGTTATTGATAAAAGAATTATCTAATTTATATGGAAAAAATATGAAACAAAATTTTTTTACTTTGGAAATTCAATCAAATGTATTATAATATAATTTACATGGCAATTAAGTAAACTTGGAAAATCCATTAACAACAATCTAACCGGGTCCTTTCTACGTAAAAAGGTTTAATAATGGGGAATTATTGATATCTTTTTGGTCGTTAAGAAGATTATCTGAATATTTGTTTTTGTTTATCTCGAGAGCTTCTAAAAGATTTAATTTGAAGGATTTGGATTCTATATGCAAAATTTCAAAATTTGAATCAAAAGTATGTTGGTTTGCTAATAAATGATTTGAGTAGTTGGAATCTAATTTTTTGGTTGTCATAGCTACGTTTGTGTTCTGAAATTCTAGTTTTAAAATTCCTAAAAGTTCATCACTCCGATTTTAATAATAAGTGGTAGGGGGTAGTTTTGTTACATTGTATTATATTTTCAATAAAATTCTTTGAGATCGTTATTAATTAATTCAACGCTTGTAATTTTCTTTTTAATTCTATAAATGCCGGTATATTTTTTTATTTTTTTGTTTACTAAAAAGTTCATGTCTTATCTATATTATAAATTATTGATTTCTGTGTGTCTATATACGACAAAGAGAATCTAATTTTTAATTTGTTTTTACAGATAGTCTTAAAATTTAATTCATTTTAAATATTTTGTATTTCATATTTTGATCTAAAATTCATGTTTTTTATTTTGATATTATCAATAACAGAGACCACGAAATCTGGTAATTTATAAGATTTTTAATCTTATATTTACATTATGTGAACTTTTAGGGTTTTTTTATGGTCTGTTCTTGTTGATGGTTCCACTTCCAAAGACGGTTGTTTTTTTTATCTGGACGGCGGTCAAGTTTTGCCGGGTCCAAGAAGACCTCTTTTTTTTCCCAACTCAAGCTTTGAACGGGACAGCTACATCACAAAAAACAAGACCCTCTACCATAAAGAAGATAAGTTTAAATTATTGAAAAGAAAAGAAAAACCTCAGAATATTTATCGTTAAATAAACAAATCTAATGTTTAATTTGAGTTTAATTTCCTTAACCCAAAAAAAAAGAAAGGACGGATTTTGAAATATATTATAGTTTTTTGTCAATTGTTTATAATTACACCAAAAAATCAACTGTTTCAGAGGAAATTGAGTTTTTTAAAAAATGGCGAGTGCGCAACTTGACCCGAAAAAAAGGCAAGACTATAGTCTTCAAAAATTTTCAAAATTTTTCATCACTCCGATTTTAATAATAAGTGGCAGAGGGGTAGAAAAAGGGGCGTAGATTCCAAAAAAATGATCAGTTCCTCTCTAGCTTTTTCAGTTTCAGAGTAAATT
The DNA here is from genome assembly GCA_963243735.1 of Neocrepidodera transversa. Classification (NCBI taxonomy): domain Eukaryota; kingdom Metazoa; phylum Arthropoda; class Insecta; order Coleoptera; family Chrysomelidae; genus Neocrepidodera; species Neocrepidodera transversa. The sequence continues at coordinate 2,458,607 of OY725347.1, read as the reverse complement.
GAGTTTTTTAAAAAATGGCGAGTGCGCAATTTGACCCGAAAAAAAAATTTTTCATCACTCCGATTTTAATAATAAGTGGCAGAGGGGTAGTTTAAGGGGCGTAGATTCCAAAAAAATGATCAGTTCCTCTCTAGCTTTTTCAGTTTCAGAGTAAATTGAGTTTTTTAAAAAATGGCGAGTGCGCAATTTGACCCGAAAAAAAAGGCAAGACTATAGTCTTCAAAAATTTTCAAAATTTTTCATCACTCCGATTTTAATAATAAGTGGCAGAGGGGTAGTTTATGGGGCGTAGATTCCAAAAAAATGATCAGTTCCTCTCTAGCTTTTTCAGTTTCACAGTAAATCGAGTTTTTTAAAAAATGGCGAGTGCGCAATTTGACCCGAAAAAAGAGGCAAGACTATAGTCTTCAAAAATTTTCAAAATTTTTCATCACTCCGATTTTAATAATAAGTGGCAGAGGGGCAGTTTAAGGGGCGGAGATTCCAAAAAAATGATCAGTTCCTCTCTAGCTTTTTCAGTTTCAGAGTAAATAGTTTTTTAAAAAATGGCGAGTGCGCAATTTGACCCGAAAAAAAAGGCAAGACTATAGTCTTCAAAAATTTTCAAAATTTTTCATCACTCCGATTTTAATAATAAGTGGCAGAGGGGTAGAAAAAGGGGCGTAGATTCCAAAAAAATGATCAGTTCCTCTCTAGCTTTTTCAGTTTCAGAGTAAATTGAGTTTTTTAAAAAATGGCGAGTGCGCAATTTGACCCGAAAAAAAAATTTTTCATCACTCCGATTTTAATAATAAGTGGCAGAGGGGTAGTTTAAGGGGCGTAGATTCCAAAAAAATGATCAGTTCCTCTCTAGCTTTTTCAGTTTCAGAGTAAATTGAGTTTTTTAAAAAATGGCGAGTGCGCAATTTGACCCGAAAAAAAAGGCAAGACTATAGTCTTCAAAAATTTTCAAAATTTTTCATCACTCCGATTTTAATAATAAGTGGCAGAGGGGTAGTTTATGGGGCGTAGATTCCAAAAAAATGATCAGTTCCTCTCTAGCTTTTTCAGTTTCACAGTAAATCGAGTTTTTTAAAAAATGGCGAGTGCGCAATTTGACCCGAAAAAAGAGGCAAGACTATAGTCTTCAAAAATTTTCAAAATTTTTCATCACTCCGATTTTAATAATAAGTGGCAGAGGGGCAGTTTAAGGGGCGGAGATTCCAAAAAAATGATCAGTTCCTCTCTAGCTTTTTCAGTTTCAGAGTAAATAGTTTTTTAAAAAATGGCGAGTGCGCAATTTGACCCGAAAAAAAAGGCAAGACTATAGTCTTCAAAAATTTTCAAAATTTTTCATCACTCCGATTTTAATAATAAGTGGCAGAGGGGTAGTTTAAGGGGCGTAGATTCCAAAAAAATGATCAGTTCCTCTCTAGCTTTTTCAGTTTCAGAGTAAATTGAGTTTTTTAAAAAATGGCGAGTGCGCAATTTGACCCGAAAAAAAAGGCAAGACTATAGTCTTCAAAAATTTTCAAAATTTTTCATCACTCCGATTTTAATAATAAGTGGCAGAGGGGTAGTTTAAGGGGCGTAGATTCCAAAAAAATGATCAGTTCCTCTCTAGCTTTTTCAGTTTCAGAGTAAATTGAGTTTTTTAAAAAATGGCGAGTGCGCAATTTGACCCGAAAAAAAAGGCAAGACTATAGTCTTCAAAAATTTTCAAAATTTTTCATCACTCCGATTTTAATAATAAGTGGCAGAGGGGTAGTTTAAGGGGCGTAGATTCCAAAAAAATGATCAGTTCCTCTCTAGCTTTTTCAGTTTCAGAGTAAATAGTTTTTTAAAAAATGGCGAGTGCGCAATTTGACCCGAAAAAAAAGGCAAGACTATAGTCTTCAAAAATTTTCAAAATTTTTCATCACTCCGATTTTAATAATAAGTGGCAGAGGGGTGGTTTAAGGGGCGGAGATTCCAAAAAAATGATCAGTTCCTCTCTAGCTTTTTCAGTTTCAGAGTAAATCGAGTTTTTTAAAAAATGGCGAGTGCGCAATTTGACCCGAAAAAAAAGGCAAGACTATAGTCTTCAAAAATTTTCAAAATTTTTCATCACTCCAATTTTAATAATAAGTGGCAGAGGGGTAGTTTAAGGGGCGTAGATTCCAAAAAAATGATCAGTTCCTCTCTAGCTTTTTCAGTTTCAGAATAAATCGAGTTTTTTAAAAAATGGCGAGTGCGCAATTTGACCCGAAAAAAAAGGCAAGACTATAGTCTTCAAAAATTTTCAAAATTTTTCATCACTCCGATTTTAATAATAAGTGGCAGAGGGGTAGTTTAAGGGGCGTAGATTCCAAAAAAATGATCAGTTCCTTTCTAGCTTTTTCAGTTTCAGAATAAATCGAGTTTTTTAAAAAATGGCGAGTGCGCAATTTGACCCGAAAAAAAAGGCAAGACTATAGTCTTCAAAAATTTTCAAAATTTTTCATCACTCCAATTTTAATAATAAGTGGCAGAGGGGTAGTTTAAGGGGCGTAGATTCCAAAAAAATGATCAGTTCCTCTCTAGCTTTTTCAGTTTCAGAATAAATCGAGTTTTTTAAAAAATGGCGAGTGCGCAATTTGACCCGAAAAAAAAGGCAAGACTATAGTCTTCAAAAATTTTCAAAATTTTTCATCACTCCGATTTTAATAATAAGTGGCAGAGGGGTAGTTTAAGGGGCGTAGATTCCAAAAAAATGATCAGTTCCTCTCTAGCTTTTTCAGTTTCAGAATAAATCGAGTTTTTTAAAAAATGGCGAGTGCGCAATTTGACCCGAAAAAAAAGGCAAGACTATAGTCTTCAAAAATTTTCAAAATTTTTCATCACTCCAATTTTAATAATAAGTGGCAGAGGGGTAGTTTAAGGGGCGTAGATTCCAAAAAAATGATCAGTTCCTCTCTAGCTTTTTCAGTTTCAGAGTAAATCGAGTTTTTTAAAAAATGGCGAGTGCGCAATTTGACCCGAAAAAAAAGGCAAGACTATAGTCTTCAAAAGTTTTCAAAATTATTCATCACTCCGATTTTAATAATAAGTGGCAGAGGGGTAGTTTAAGGGGCGTAGATTCCAAAAAAATGATCAGTTCCTTTCTAGCTTTTTCAGTTTCAGAGTAAATTGAGTTTTTTAAAAAATGGCGAGTGCGCAATTTGACCCGAAAAAAAAGGCAAGACTATAGTCTTCAAAAATTTTCAAAATTTTTCATCACTCCGATTTTAATAATAAGTGGCAGAGGGGTAGTTTAAGGGGCGTAGATTCCAAAAAAATGATCAGTTCCTCTCTAGCTTTTTCAGTTTCAGAGTAAATCGAGTTTTTTAAAAAATGGCGAGTGCGCAATTTGACCCGAAAAAAAAGGCAAGACTATAGTCTTCAAAAATTTTCAAAATTTTTCATCACTCCGATTTTAATAATAAGTGGCAGAGGGGTAGTTTAAGGGGCGTGGATTCCAAAAAAATGATCAGTTCCTTTCTAGCTTTTTCAGTTTCAGAGTAAATTGAGTTTTTTAAAAAATGGCGAGTGCGCAATTTGACCCGAAAAAAAAGGCAAGACTATAGTCTTCAAAAATTTTCAAAATTTTTCATCACTCCAATTTTAATAATAAGTGGCAGAGGGGTAGTTTAAGGGGCGTAGATTCCAAAAAAATGATCAGTTCCTCTCTAGCTTTTTCAGTTTCAGAATAAATCGAGTTTTTTAAAAAATGGCGAGTGCGCAATTTGACCCGAAAAAAAAGGCAAGACTATAGTCTTCAAAAGTTTTCAAAATTATTCATCACTCCGATTTTAATAATAAGTGGCAGAGGGGTAGTTTAAGGGGCGTAGATTCCAAAAAAATGATCAGTTCCTTTCTAGCTTTTTCAGTTTCAGAGTAAATTGAGTTTTTTAAAAAATGGCGAGTGCGCAATTTGACCCGAAAAAAAAGGCAAGACTATAGTCTTCAAAAATTTTCAAAATTTTTCATCACTCCAATTTTAATAATAAGTGGCAGAGGGGTAGTTTAAGGGGCGTAGATTCCAAAAAAATGATCAGTTCCTCTCTAGCTTTTTCAGTTTCAGAGTAAATCGAGTTTTTTAAAAAATGGCGAGTGCGCAATTTGACCCGAAAAAAAAGGCAAGACTATAGTCTTCAAAAGTTTTCAAAATTATTCATCACTCCGATTTTAATAATAAGTGGCAGAGGGGTAGTTTAAGGGGCGTAGATTCCAAAAAAATGATCAGTTCCTTTCTAGCTTTTTCAGTTTCAGAGTAAATTGAGTTTTTTAAAAAATGGCGAGTGCGCAATTTGACCCGAAAAAAAAGGCAAGACTATAGTCTTCAAAAATTTTCAAAATTTTTCATCACTCCTAGTTTAATAATAAGTGGCAGTGGGGTAGTTTTTTTCTCTCCGATTTGAATGAAAATTGAATTATAGACAAAGTAAGATAATTGAAATTTATAGGAGCCATCTGGTTTTTTCATTTCACAGCTATAGAATTTTTAATTAGGGAAATTTGAAAAAATTGAGGGTTCCGAGCACAAAAGTGCACTAAGGACGGAGTTTAGAGATAGCTCTGGATTGTATAAAGGTTGTTGGATAGATTAAAAATACACATGAATAATATTTATATTTAATCTGGAAGTAAGTAACAAATAAATCACACAGGTACAATTATTGTTTAAAGTTAGATATAAAGATATTTATTTATAATATTTCTACCCCAGAAAGAATGTCTTATAAATATTTTCTCACAACGGTTTTAATAGAATTTTATTTATCTATCTTACCATAGTTTATTATTTTTAATATTAGTAAACTAAATCAAACAATACTGATTTGGTCGATAAGAAATCAATTTTTGTTGGGTCTCTGTCTACATGGGGCTCAAATATGTAGAATCGAGTTTACAAAATTTCATTAATTATCAAAAATTACACCGAGAAAAGTGCTATCTGAGCAATTTTAAATTAGCGAAATCATTGATTCCTTGCATATCAACCAAATGCTGATTATTATTATAAACAATTTTTTTTAATTTATTGTTATTGTAGAAATACCCTATTTTTGTACAATAATATTTTTTTGAACAATTTTACAATAATCTTACCCTGTATGTTTTCCTTTTAAAATTAAGAAACCCACATTATTTAATCGCTTGTTATACAGAGATATTTAAAAAATTTCCCTCTGAAGGAACAACATTTTAATTTGCCGCAGAGAATGTGTTAATAAAAGATATCTCTGATTATCATTTATAATATTGGGTTTGAGGAATTATTGAAAAGTTTCATACAATAAATTTATTTTTTATGATCCATATCGTATATTGTCCTTTTTTAAATATTTATAGCCCATTGGTTTTTTTTTTAAAGGAATTTAAGCAGATATATGAGAAAATAATTATATAATAAATCAGTCGTTTAATGATAAATAAATGTTCTTGTCGTATGAAACTTTTAAATAGTCAGTTGGTTCGTTTAAACGCGATATATTTTATAACTTATTTGTTATATGTACAATATTTACAATATTTGTAAAATTCTGGCTAATAGTATAAGTTAGTTAAAAAAATCCAAATTTTAACATTAAAACTAAATAAAATATTGGTAAATTAAAATAAAAAAATCCACATCTATAAACCCAGTTATTATTTAGTCCTTGTAGGTAAATTGGTTTATAAATGGTTTGTACAAGAAACACCCATCGAGCTGGTACGTTTATACTCCCTATACCAGAATATTGAATAACTCCTTTATCTGGAGAACGTCATCACTATGAAATAACATTCCTGAAACCTTGTTACAATCATTAGCGTTTCAAATCCAACGTGTATAGCCATTTTCGTGTACGCCTCGCTCTTGAAGCGGCTTAAAGGATTTCCTATTGTATGTGTGCTGTATCCATAAAAAAAACAAATGTAGCTATTTGTAAGTGCACAATTTTTTTTATAAAATGGAACAAAAGCAATATAATGTTAATTTTTATTAAAGTACTTGTTTTTTGGGAAAAAAATGTTATTTTCAATAATCAAAATTTAATTAACAAAAAAAATAGGAAGTTTGGAGAAAATCTTAAATTTATCATTTTTGGAAGTAAATAAAAAAGAATAAAATGTAAAATTCAAATCTGTAACAGAAATTTTTAAAAAATGTGGGGGAGAATTATATTTTTCAACGAAAAAAATATTTTTAGAGAAAATCTTAAAATTTATGTAAAAATCTATTTCTTGATGTAAATTAAATTGATTAAAATGTAAAATTCAAAACTATAAAAAACTTGTACCAGAAATTTTTAAAAAATGTGGGGGAGAATTATATTTTTCAACGAAAAAAATATTTTTAGAGATAATCTTAAAATGTAAAAATCTATTTCTTGAAGTAAATTAAATTGATTAAAATGTAAAATATCTATAAAAAACAGAAATTTTGAAAAAATTGGGAGAATAATTATATTTTTTATCTAAAAAAATATTTTTGGAGAAAATCTAATAAAAAAGATAAAACTAACAAATTAAAACATTTTTGGTGTGTAAAATTAAAAAAAAATCCGCGGAAAACAAATTTTTGCAAAAAGTCGGTATTTTTTTATATGACTTAAATTTCCAAAAATATTTGAATAAAATAATAAAAATTAGATAAAAATTTGGATTTCAAATAGAAAATCAGCCAAAAAATTACTCACACTTCATACAATCAGTAACATCTTAAATATTTTACGAAAATACGTTTCTCAGTCTATATTTTTATATATTTTTTCTTAAACTTGCACAGCTTTTCGTTTCAAACTGGAAGGTCTGCTATCAGACGAAGGAATGCTCGATTGCTATGAAGTCAATTCCAAATATTTCGACGAATCTTGAGCCATATTAGTAGGACCGTTGCCAATATTATAATTATTATTGATCTTGGCGTTCGGAATCGGCGAATGTGGAAATGGTTTTTCCGATGAATCCGGACTCGTTTGGGTACTGCTGTCTTTGGTACGTGGTTCCTTATAAAATATATCTAAAAAAAAAATTCACATTACAAAATAGTAATTATTTTGTTGATTTTGATCGTTAATGTACAGACAGAGAAATTCTAATTAGGGGAATTTTCAAAATTGCGTATTTTTTTGTCAGTGTAGGAAATCTGTATATAGAATTTTCGAAAAAAATCTTACCGTCTACTACGTTATCGATTGGAGAAACGTGTTTTTGCACGTTTTGTTTTTGGTCACAAGTAGCTGCTGTCACCATGACAGCTGCCATCATGCTGCCTGACCCTGTATTCGTGGAACTTTTGTTTATTGCGCTGTATCTCATCGGCATCATGCTTTGTCTTATATTTCGCTCTGGTCGAATTAAAATTATATATAACTGGGGAAAGAAAAAATATTTAATATTTACAAAGTGGAATAGTTATTTTCCTAACAAGTGCGGAAAGTTATACTTTTCCGCACGCAATTACGAGTTCGGGCATGCAATTAAGTGGGGAAAAGATACTTTACGCAAGTGTTAGGAACAATATTTTTTCTACAAGCGCCTAGAATTAAAAAAAAAAATTTAGCAAAAATAATCGTTAATGTTGGAGGCCCTTATTTCTTAAATATTATTATTTAACTTTTTGTTTTTTTGTAAATTGTTTCATAATTTTTACAATAAATTAAATATTTCATGAACAATATTTTTATTTAGTTACCAAATATTTTTTTAATCATTTAAGCATTTATAAAATCAGTGCGGAAAAGTACAACTTTCCGCACTCAAATGCTTGTAGAAAAAAAATATTTATATTAAAAAAAAGTTTTAGTCTAACAATTTCCAAAAAATGTATAAATCGACTTTATTGAAAATCTTCCAAGTAACAAGAAACTTCGACATCTAAAAAATCTCTTTTCTTTTTAATGAAAAATTTAAAATTTGTATAATTTTTAGTTTAATAAAATAACGAATCGTTTTTTATTTCTTTTTGTTTTTTTTTTTAATTTTTTGTTTTATTATAAATACAACGAAAAACACTCAAAAATTTGCTAGTTAGAAATTGTCAAACCTGTCAAAAATTGCTTAGACAAATAATAAAACACGTTTAAAATATGTTGCTAAAAAATATGAAATATACAGGGTGAACAACTTATACTCCGGAGTATGCGAAAAAAGTTTTAAATATAAATTATAAATAAAGTCCAGCTCCACATTTTAAAATTATTTCGTAATATACAAGATGTTTTATAAAGTCACAGCATACAAAAGTTATTTTTTTTTTAATGGAACACCCTATATTTTTTTACATTTTAGATTCGTCTCGAGAAGCTGATTTCAAAAACTTCTTACACTTATATTAAATAAATCTGATAACTTTTTGATTTCTACTTAGTGCCATAAGAAGAAAATTTAAACAGGGTGATTCAAATTTGTGTACTTTTGCCGTTTTATCCGATTTTATGTCGTTTGGCCATAGCAATCAATTAAAGTTGAAAAAATTCGATTTTCAATTGTCTATAGCTGCAAAACTATTTAGATTATAATATAAGTGTAATATGTTTTTGAAATCAGCTTCTCGGAACGAATCAAAAATGTAAAAAAATATAGGGTGTTCCATTAAAAAAAACATAACTTTGGTATGCTATGACTTTATGAAACACCCTGTACATTACAAAATAATTTTAAAATGTAGACTATCTGAAATTTATGTTCAAAACTTTTTTCGTATTTCTTAAAACAATCAAACTCCGGAGTATAAGTTGATCACCCTGTATAAAAATTGTTACAAACTGTCAAACACTGTTACAAAAATAAGAAATAACAATATTATATGACAAGAAATAAAGCAAAAAGTCAGGTATCAGGTACCAACAAATTTTTATTTGAATTAGAAATGCAACTAGTTTCGGTCACAAACCATCATCAGGCCATTATTTTATACTATTGGAGAACATTTAATCACCAAAAGTAAGAACTATTAAGTAGAGTGTGTTACGTTTTTTTCCTGTGCCACCCTGTATTTTGATTATTCCTCCGCTCAGTATATTTTAATTTCAGACACGTTTGGTATCCCTACCTAATTTTTTCGAGTGTTATCTTTTCTCAAGATTTCCCTCTCTTCTACTAATTATCAACAAATTAAAATAACGTTACAAGTGAAAATTATTAAATATTCTACTCTGATTGTACAAAATAATGATTTGTGACCGAAACTAGATACCTTTCTTATTTAAATAAAAATTTTGTTGCACCTGACTTTGTGCTCTATTTCTTGAAAACTTTGACCACATTTGAGATATGGATTTAATATTATATTATTAAAAATCTTCAGTAAAATAAATTTCTCAAGAGAAATGAATAAAATAATCCTGTTAGGGATAGTACAACCAATTAAAATTAAAAATCAAGAAACCCGAAAAAATAGACGGAATCCAATATAGAGCTTGTTCATCTTGATCTGTCAATCATGAAATATATGAGACGGAATTATGACGTCATTAACGTATTTCTTAACTAATCTCGCCGTAAATTTATTACTTTTGACAGTTCAATTAATTTTTCATTGTCAAAATACCTTCCCGGTATAATGAGAAAGAGATGTAGTCTACAGCGTTTGGGTTCACCCCAAAAATATAAACGTATAATACATTTTTAATATATATTATATAATTCGCCATTTAATCACGATTCGATCATCCGTAATTTTTTTAATTTAAGTGTAAAATAACATTCAAATAATATATGACAAACGTAAAATAGCAAAATAAGTCACCGATTATGACGTAACGGCGGAGGATATTTTAACAAATTCTACCAAGAAAACCATTCAAGAAATCTTTATTTCAGGCGTCGCCCAATCAAGTTGATACCTGAACATAGACTACAAAAAGAAAAAATTCCAAAGATACATGGCCAAATTGAACCTCCCTAAAGATCTTTTGTTTCAATTTAGTCGAGGAAATATGATAAAAAAAACCCAAAGTTGAAATTTCTTTTGCAGTTTTTAGGTACCTTTTTGAAATTTCATTGCTCCATCGAAAAGTGCATCTTTTCCAAGAATAAATTCATACCTTCGACGAAAATCACCTGAATTGTCAAGGTCAAATTCAAACTTCCAGCTGGTTGTATTCGTTATATAAAATCATATCACTAATTATTAACCAATGACAGTTCAACTTCTCCAGGTCGCCTAACTTAACCCGCCACAATTAGCATTGTTTCATTAACTCTCGAAGAGAGCAGTCGATTTTTAAAATAGCCCCAGCTGTGCTTTTTGTACAATGGACTAAGCAAACATTCCCTCTCCAAAGGCATCAGTCGCTGAACTTTTATGGGTTGGATAAAAAAGATAACCCGCCACAATTAGCACTATTTCATTAACTCTCGAAGAGAGCAGTCGATTTTTAAAATAGCTCCAGCTGTGCTTTTTGTACAATGGACTAAGCAAACATTCCCTCTCCAAACGCATCAGTCGCTGAACTTTTATGGGTTGGATAAAAAAGATAACCCGCAACAATCAGCACTGTTTCATTAACTCTCGAAGAAAGCAGTCGATTTTTAAAATAGCCCTTGCTGTGCTTTTTTTACAAAGGACTAAGCAAACATTCCCTCTCCAAACGCATCGGTCGCCGAACTTTTATGTGTTGGGTAAAAAAGATAACCCGCCACAATTAGCACTATTTCATTAACTCTCGAAGAGAGCAGTCGATTTTTAAAATAGCCCCAGCTGTGCGTTTTGTAAAATGGACCAAGAAAACATTTCCTTTCCAGACGCATCGGTAGCCTAACTTTTATGGGTTGGGTAAAAAAGATAACCCGCCACAATTAGCACTATTTCATTAACTCTCGAAGAGAGCAGTCGATTTTTAAAATAGCCCTTGCTGTGCTTTTTTTACAAAGGACTAAGCAAACATTCCCTCTCCAAACGCATTGGTCGCCGAACTTTTATGGGTTGGGTAAAAAAGATAACCCGCCACAATTAGCACTATTTCATTAACTCTCGAAGAGAGCAGTCGATTTTTAAAATAGCCCTTGCTGTGCTTTTTTTACAAAGGACTAAGCAAACATTCCCTCTCCAAACGCATCGGTCGCTGAACTTTTATGGTTCGGGTAAAAAAGATAACCCGCAACAATCAGCACTGTTTCATTAACTCTCGAAGAGAGCAGTCGATTTTTAAAATAGCCCCAGCTGTGCTTTTTGTACAATGGACTACGCAAACATTCACTCTCCAAACGCATCAGTCGCTGAACTTTTATGGGTTGGATAAAAAAGATAACCCGCAACAATCAGCACTGTTTCATTAACTCTCGAAGAAAGCAGTCGATTTTTAAAATAGCCCTTGCTGTGCTTTTTTTACAAAGGACTAAGCAAACATTCCCTCTCCAAACGCATTGGTCGCCGAACTTTTATGGGTTGGGTAAAAAAGATAACCCGCCACAATTAGCACTATTTCATTAACTCTCGAAGAGAGCAGTCGATTTTTAAAATAGCCCTTGCTGTGCTTTTTTTACAAAGGACTAAGCAAACATTCCCTCTCCAAACGCATCGGTCGCTGAACTTTTATGGGTCGGGTAAAAAAGATAACCCGCAACAATCAGCACTGTTTCATTAACTCTCGAAGAGAGCAGTCGATTTTTAAAATAGCCCCAGCTGTGCTTTTTGTACAATGGACTACGCAAACATTCACTCTCCAAACGCATCAGTCGCTGAACTTTTATGGGTTGGATAAAAAAGATAACCCGCAACAATCAGCACTGTTTCATTAACTCTCGAAGAAAGCAGTCGATTTTTAAAATAGCCCTTGCTGTGCTTTTTTTACAAAGGACTAAGCAAACATTCCCTCTCCAAACGCATCGGTCGCCGAACTTTTATGGGTTGGATAAAAAAGATAACCCGCAACAATCAGCACTGTTTCATTAACTCTCGAAGAAAGCAGTCGATTTTTAAAATAGCCCTTGCTGTGCTTTTTTTACAAAGGACTAAGCAAACATTCCCTCTCCAAACGCATCGGTCGCCGAACTTTTATGTGTTGGGTAAAAAAGATAACCCGCCACAATTAGCACTATTTCATTAACTCTCGAAGAGAGCAGTCGATTTTTAAAATAGCCCTTGCTGTGCTTTTTTTACAAAGGACTAAGCAAACATTCCCTCTCCAAACGCATCGGTCGCCGAACTTTTATGGGTTGGATAAAAAAGATAACCCGCAACAATCAGCACTGTTTCATTAACTCTCGAAGAAAGCAGTCGATTTTTAAAATAGCCCTTGCTGTGCTTTTTTTACAAAGGACTAAGCAAACATTCCCTCTCCAAACGCATCGGTCGCCGAACTTTTATGTGTTGGGTAAAAAAGATAACCCGCCACAATTAGCACTATTTCATTAACTCTCGAAGAGAGCAGTCGATTTTTAAAATAGCCCTTGCTGTGCTTTTTTTACAAAGGACTAAGCAAACATTCCCTCTCCAAACGCATTGGTCGCCGAACTTTTATGGGTTGGGTAAAAAAGATAACCCGCCACAATTAGCACTATTTCATTAGCTCTCGAAGAGAGCAGTCGATTTTTAAAATAGCCCTTGCTGTGCTTTTTTTACAAAGGACTAAGCAAACATTCCCTCTCCAAACGCATTGGTCGCCGAACTTTTATGGGTTGGGTAAAAAAGATAACCCGCCACAATTAGCATTTCATTAACTCTCGAAGAGAGCAGTCGATTTTTAAAATAGCCCTGGCTGTGCTTTTTTTACAAAGGACTAAGCAAACATTCCCTCTCCAAACGCATCGGTCGCTGAACTTTTATGGGTCGGGTAAAAAAGATAACCCGCAACAATCAGCACTGTTTCATTAACTCTCGAAGAGAGCAGTCGATTTTTAAAATAGCCCCAGCTGTGCTTTTTGTACAATGGACTACGCAAACATTCACTCTCCAAACGCATCAGTCGCTGAACTTTTATGGGTTGGATAAAAAAGATAACCCGCCACAATTAGCACTATTTCATTAAGTCTCGAAGAGAGCAGTCGATTTTTAAAATAGCCCCAGCTGTGCTTTTTGTTCAATGGACTAAGCAAACATTCCCTCTCCAAACGCATCGGTCGCTGAACTTTTATGGGTTGGGTAAAAAAGATAACCCGCCACAATTAGCACTGTTTCATCAACTCTCGACGAGAGGAGTCGATGTTTAAAATAGCTGGCTGTGCTTTTTGTACAATGGACTAAGCAAACATTTCATGCTGTAGTCATGTTAGTTTATATTACAACATTTCACAAAATTATTTCACATAGTTATACAAGTGAATAGTGAGTGACAGCAGTGAATTAATCTGATCATTGTTAAAATGTTTAAAATAATGTACCTTGTATAATTTGTATTATTACAAATAAATAGGTGAGAAAATAACTCTTACAATTTAATTCCATAACAGTTTAATATATCAAAATCGATTAAAATGGTTGGTCCTTCGATAATTAGTCGATATTAACACGTCGACTGCGTAGTAAATTTTCCAAACATCGATTCTTAATCATATTTGTTCACCATGCACCAGAAGTTACTAGCGCCAGTATGCTTATAGTATGCTATCAGTATATATTTTTTTTTGCATGTAAAGCAAGTTATTTTTTTAAAATATTACTAAAAAAAATAATAAGTTTCTTACCTTGGGCGAAAAAAGACAAGCCACAGTGACGCTTGCAGAAAGGCTTATAGTGACAGACATGCTCGTTATTCTTAATGCTACGTGATTAGCAGTTCCAAAATATAATGGCACAAACGCCAACCATATCACGCACGTCGTATACATCGTAAAACCTACAAAAATTAAGAATCTCAACAAAAAATTCCTTGTTTGGGAAAACAACGCACGCCAGGGAGCTCTTACAGTTTTATGATTACCACAATATACATATATACGGGGTTTCCCAATGAAAAGATTAAAACTAAATGAATAAAATATTTTTTTTTTACCTATATGCTTTGATTCGTTGAAAGCTTCGGGTATTTTTCTCGTTAGTACGGCATAAACAGTACAAATGACGATGAGAAAAATAGGATAAGTGAATGCAATCATGTACGAAGCATCGATATACGAAGAACAAACAAGTAAATTGTCTTCTCTTGTCGGATAGTGATGGATCGCTCTAGGTGGCGATATTAGCATCCATATTCCGTTTATCAAAACCTAAAAGAAAAACAACATATAAAAAAGAGATATTTATCATATTTGTATTTATGTAAAATGAGTTATTTTGTAGTTTCTGTAATTAATAATAATTGGCTAGGAAACAATTACTTTTATGATGGGTGTAATCAGGATAAAAAATTTTAAGGATACATTTATTATATTCATTTGTTTCATGCTATTTCGCAAATAGGTCGTTAATGAAATATAAATATTAAAAAGAACATGAAACTAGTAATGAAGTAGATCACGCTTTACGATCATATTCATAATGTGTCCAGGTTTTTTTCTATGGAAAAATGAAAGAATTTGCTTTTTCCTTTGATTATATATAAAATTGTGTCGCTGACTAACTGACAATCAACGCGCAGCCTAAACCAGATTTGATAGAGACGTGAAATTTTCAGGGTAGTTTCCTTTGGTAGTCTAGGGGAACACTAAGAAAGGAATTTTGAAAATTCGCACTTTAAGGGGTTCAAAATTGGGGTTAAACAAATATTGACCCGCTCGAGTAAGTGCGTCAACCAAAAGCATGCAGGGTGATTTAGAGGGGAGTGGCTTTCCCCTCTGAGGGAGTGCAAATATTTTACTTTCTCGATCCACCTTCGAGAAGGCAAAGTATTGTGAACGAGCTAAATATAATTTTCGAGATAAAGATGGAAATATTCATTTTGATGATTAAGACCATTTCTAGATGGAAGTCTGTCTGTCTGTCTGTCTGTCTGTGTGTATTCTTCCACGATTGAGGCCACACGTTTAATCCGATTGAGCTAAAATTTGGTATATGGGTTTAGGTTACCGGTCGGAAAAACCCATTAGTTTTTGTACGACATCTGTCAAACGGAAGTGTTACTATCAAAAAATGACAGATGTAATATCTCGCGGAATTTGACATGCAATATGTCATTTGAAAGCCCTTGAAAAACTCTATTCAGAACAGTCGAAATTATTTCTCCAACTGTCACCTGTCAAAAATAAAAAAATGTCAAAATTTTAAACTTTAACATTAAATATCTTAAAAAGTATTAATCCGATTGAGCTGAAATTTGGTACGTAGGTTTGGGTTAGCCGTCAGAAGAAGCCATTATTTTTTGTACGATATCTGTCAAACGGCAGTGCCACTATCAACAAAAACAAAAAAATCGGTTGTGTCGCCCCAAAACTTTCCACGAATACTTTTTCAGATATTTTTAACATTTTTTAGAATTTCTTTTAACACTTTTTGAACTTTTTTTAGACTTTTTATCATTTTTTAGCTCATTTTGTGTATTTCTTTGCATATGTTTGTATTTTTTTTTGCATTTTTTTCATTTTTTTTGGATTTTTTTGCTTTTTTTTGTATTTTTTTTTACTTTTTGGGTTTTTTTTGCATTTTTTAGATTTTTGTTCATCTTTTTGCATTTTTTTTAAAATTTTTTGGCGTTTTTTGCACTTTTATCATTTTTTAACATTATTTTACTCTTTTTAGATCTTTTGGCATTTTTTTGCTTTTTTTTCCATTTTTAGAATTTTTTAACATTATTTTACTTTTTTTCAGCATTTTTTAAACTTTTTTTAGACTCTTTTTGGCATTTTTTATCTTTCTTTACAATTTCCTTTATCACTTTTTTTAATTTTTCAGTTTTTTTAGCTCATTTTTTGCTTTTCATGTATTATTGTACATTTTTTTGTATGTCTGTATTTCTTTTTGCATTTTTTCCATTTTTTTGTGTTCGTTTTTTTGCACTTTTTTTATTTTTTGGGATTTTTTTGCAATTTTAGCGTTTTTAGCATTATTTTACTTTTTTTTAAATTGTTTTTAAATTTTTTTTTTGCTTTTTTCTAAACATTTTTTACAATTTCTTTTAACATTTTTTAAACTTTTTTGCTTTTTTTTTAGAATTTCTATCATTTTTTAGCTCAGTTTTTGGTTTTCATATATTATTGTGCGTTTCATTGTATGTTTGTATTTTTTTTTTGCATTTTTTCCACTTTTGTTTGTTCGTTTTTTGGCATTTTTTTTCATTTTTTGGGGTTTTTTTGCATATTTAGCGTTTTTAGCATTATTTTACTTTTTTTTCTGCATTTTTAACTTTTTTTACTTTCCCGACCCACCTCCGAGAGGGGAAAGTATAGTGAACGAGCTAAAAAAAATTTCGAGATAAAGATGGAAATATCCATTTTGAGGTCACCTGAGATGATTAAAACCATTTTCAAATGGAAGTCTGTCTGTCTGTCTGTCCATCTGTGTGTATTCTTCCACGATAGAGGAGGCCACACGTTAAATCCGATTGAGCTAAAATTTGGTATATGGGTTTGGGTTATCCATCGGAAGAATCCATTAGTTTTTGTACTACATCTGTCAAACGGAAGTGTCACTATAAAAAAATTACAGATGCAATATGTCACGGAATTCGACATGCAATATGTCATTTGAAAGCCCTTGAAAAATTATATTCATAACAGTCAAAATTATTTCTCTCTGTCAAAAATAAAAAAATGTCAAAATTTATAATTTTAACATTAAAAATCTAAAAATGTATTTGTGGATACTCGTCGGGAAAGTTTTGGGGCGATACAACCGTTTTTTTTTATTATTTGTCTCAAAGTAATTTAATTAGAAATAGGAGAGAAAGTATAAATTATTTATCTCAAATCAATTTTATCAAAAACTGAAATGTGGTTTTATTGGACCCTCTCCCCTTTATTTTTAAAAATACATTTCTTTAGGAGAATATACGTACCAATTTTCAAACTTTTTCGAGATATTCAATATTCAGTACAATATTCATCAGTTTAAAAAGTAGGGGAAAGAATTAGATATAAGAAGGAAACTTTTATTTATTCCAACATCAACGCGGACGAAGTCGCGGGCAAAAGCTAGTAGAAAATAAATGCAAAAACCCGACGCCTTTATTCAATTAAATTTTTGAGTTATGGTCCTGACTAATTTGCTTGCTTAACAGAAAGTGTTTTTTTTTTGGATTTTCTGGGAAATGAAACAACTAATAAAATATATATCCCTGTATCATAAATAAAATATTTTTAATTAATATTATAAGTTACAGTATTCTTTGTTCTATTTTAATTAAACCTTTTTAAAGATATATTAAGATGTGTTTGAAAACTTGTTTTTTTACAAATAAGCAAGTAAATCAATTGGATTTTCTTTTTGATGTGAAAACACCAGGTGCCTTGATGAAAAGCTTATTTAATCAGTCGACCGTTTTTAAACAAAATCGAAAAGGAATACTTTTTCGATTACTTTGGAATTTTTTTATTGAGAATTTTCGCCTCTTTATATTTATTTTTTGACAAGATTTAAAGAAAAAAAAATGTCGCGAATTTTAATCAAGTAAAAAAAAAAGAATATATGAAAACATTTTTAAACTAACGAAAAAAAGAGCAAAATAATTTTCTCTTAAAAATAGTATAGTTTTATATAGAAAGGGATTAAAATACACTTTAGTCCTATGGTATATACGCTATTTTTTACACCACGGTCCCAAGGCCCCTTAAAATTCAAATAATTATTTAACAATTTTTTTTAATATAAATTTAAAATATAAGGTGTATTCTTGAGGGGAATATAAATTTATAGTGAAACGAGGGGAAATTTTGAAGAAAGGAGACAAAAATAAGTAAAAAAGGGTAATCTAAAAAAGGGGTAATTTCAGAAAAAAGTGATAAAATTTGAGGCAAAAGAAGGGAAATTTGACAAAAATGAAAAAGAAAGGTTTGATTTAAAAAACGGATAGGTATTTTTAATGAGAGAAAAGAGGTAATTTTAGTATAAAAAAATGATTGAAAAAGTTGAGAGATGCAAGAGTAAATTTTGGAGAAAGAGCGAAAATTTAAGGTAAAAATGTGAACAAAATGAGAAAAAAGGGTAATTTTCGAAAACAGAGGTAATTTTTTAAAAAACCTGTAATTTACTCAAAAAAAATAACAAAATTAGAGAGAAAAGAAGGGAAATTCGACAAAAATGAAAAAAAGGGGGAATTTTAATGAGAGAAAAAAGTTATTTTAGGAAAAAAAGAAAGGAAATTTGAGTCAAAAAACTGACAGAAGTTGAGAGAAACAAAGGGAAATTTTATAGGAAGAGGGAAAATTTAAGGCCAAAAAGTGACAAAAATGAGAAAAAAAAGGGGTAATTTTAGAAAAAATAGGTAGTTTTTTAAAAAAACGTATATTTCTGAAAAAAAGAAAGAATTTTTGAGAGAAAAGAAGGGAAATTCGACAAAAATAAGAAAAAAGGTAATTTTATAAAAAAAAGTGTTCGAGAGAGAAAATTTCAGGACAAAAGTGACAAAATTGGAGACAAAAAAGGGAAAATCTAGGAAAGACGAGAGAGGAAATTTTGGAGGGAAAATTTAAATAAAAAAGTTACAAAAGTGAGAGAGAATGAAATAATTTCAGTAAAAAAGTGACAAAATTTGAGAGAAAAGATAGGAAATTTGAGACCAAAAAGTTACAAAACTTTAGAGAAACGAGGGAAGTTTTAGAGGAAGAGAGAAAATTTAAATCGAAAAAGTAGTAAAAATGAGACAAAAGAATAATTTTTGAAAAATTTGACAAAAAAGTGAAAAAAAATGATAATTTAAAAATAATTATTTGCCTGTTAATTTTGTAAATATTTAAACGTAACAATAAATTCTAGTTTCCTACTTCTGATTAGGTAATCATATTTGATATTAAATTATGTATTTTTTTATAAAATACCGGCTGTTAAAAAATTTATAAAAAAATCGGGGTTCCCGATGGGGCTCGAACTCAGACCAATTTCGATCCGCATTCAAATCAATGATGACATAAGATTGCGACTTTGCCTCATTTAAGATATTTTAGAATAAAATCGTAAAAAATATATAATAAAGCTTACGACAGTCTCCTAAAATAGTGTTGGAGAAAAGAAAATTGAAGACTGTACTACCAAAAATTGTGGAAGTATTTGACAGTTCTGAATTAAATTAGAATAAACAAGGTGGCTGGTATCAATTGTTTTTTATTTGCGGGAGTAAAAGTAGTACTAGTTTCACTCCCCGCGGTGTAAAAAATAAGTTTATATAACTTATGTACTTGTAAAGCGATTTTTTTTGGTTTACTACAGAATGCTAGAAATAAATTTGGATTATTTTTTCACTGATAATTTTCGCCTCTTTATATTTATTTTTTTACAAGATTTAAAGAAAAAAAGTAGCACTAGAAATAAATATGGATTTTTTAAAATCGATATAAAAATGGAATTTTAAAATATGATAAAAGAAATAAATGATAATGAAATTGCACCTCATACTCTTGAACATGTTTTACAAAAATTTAAAAAGTTTATTTACGTAAAAGAAGACCAATTTGGGCACCCTATTTAATTCGTTTTCGGCTCTAATACCAGGAAGAAACAATTTATTTAAAACATTTACCTGTACTCCAACAAGTCCGAAACATATGGCGAGTTGAGATCTGGGCGATATAAAATTTGGCCGTTTAGCCGAATGTTTTCCGGCGTTGAAAATTCTCGATATGCGGTTGGTTTTGGTCAGTAACGCAGCGTATACAACTGTAAAACAAAATCCAGCGCTGAATCTGGAACAAATTACTTAATTAATTTAAATAATGGTGTGGAAGTTGAGAACTTTCCGTTGAAAAGCAGTTTACAAAGCTTGACGTGAATGCGGCGTATCGGATATACGAATTATTACAGAACAAAGTTAAATTATTTTAAATTGTATTTCAAAGTTTAACAGTCGCCTTGTCAGTTAAATATATCTGATATTATATTTATTTACTTTAATATGTAATTCATGGAAACTGTATATAGGAGCATGAACTCAAATGAAAAAAATCTGATGTGGCCAGCACATGACCTCTCGCCATTTTTGAATCAAAAATTTACAGGTTGACACAAAAAAGTATGAAAAAAAATTATTTTTTTGTAAATCTGGCAACAATGGCAAAAGTTTCGAAAATTTTAATGAGATGAAAATAAACTATATGGTATACAAAATATATGTGTAAAACTTTATTGCCGTTTTGTATAATAATGGAGTCATTACCCATAGCAACTGCCACTTCCGGTTGTGCGATTGGCACCAAAATCTAATCAGATCTAATCTAGGGTATCAGAATCCTGTATGCAAAATTTCAAATTTTTTTATTCAGTAGTTTTTGAGTTATCGTTACTACAACATCCATCCAAACACACACACACACACACTAACACACACACACACTAACACACACACACACTAACACACACACACACAGACATCATCGCGAAAATATTAAAATCGTATTCTAGGGACCCCAAAACGTGTTTATCAATTGAAAACTCACTACCCAATTTTTAGCATGATTCCTATACCTCTCTTATCTGAAGGGCGAGAGGTAAAAATAGCAGAATTTGACCTCTAAATTGTCCTTATTAATGTTTTTTTCCCTACTAACCAGGGCCGGATTTAAGAGTATGCCGCCTATAGGCTCAAGTCCATTTGCAGCACTTCTATGCTATTTACTTAATTTGTTTTATACAATAAAAGTTTGGATAAATTTCATATAATTTACTCAGAATTACATGTATCTTATTTATAAATTCAATTTTTATTCACATCATCCTATTAAAAAATGTAGCAAATAAAACAAGTATTATAAGAATTTCTACAAGTCCTATCCTGCATATTGACGTCATCCGAATTTCTAGAGTCTTCGAACATTCTTCTATCTCTTTGTCACACTCATCATAGTAGCAAAATAAAAACGCAATAATTTGCTCGATATTTTAGAAAAAAAATCGGAAAAATAGTAAAAAAAAAAAATCAGATAAAATAGAAAAACCGGAAAAGTAAATCAAAAATTATCAAAACAAATCAACAAAAATGGAAACAAATCGATAAAAAAAGAAAAAAAGGTGGAATTAATCGAATAACAGCGAAAAATATTGATTAAAAACGAAAAAAAATCGACAAAAATCAAAACAAATCGAAAACTGGATAAAACCGAACATGAGAATTGGAAAAAATTGAGAAATTAGATAAAAAATCGGAAAAATCAATAAAAAATCGAATTAAAATGAAAAAAATCTAAACGACAATAATTAAAAATTAATCGAAACAGATCAACAAAAAACGAAAAAAATGGAAAAAATTAATAAAACAAAAAAATCTAGAAAAAATGAAGACAATTAAAAAATAGTCAAAAAAAAATTGACAAAATGCGAAAAGCTAAAACGAAAAAATCGAATAGTCCAAACCGAAAAAAATTGGAAAAAATCGAAGAATTAAAAAAAAAATCTAGGAAAAATAAGATGAAATCGAAAAAAAAATCGAAAAAATAGAAAAAAATTGATAAATATTTGTAAACTTAAAAAATCAATAAAAAATCGAATTCAAACGAAAAAAATCTAAATAATTGAAACAGATCAACAAAAAACGGAAAAAAATGGAAAAAATTAATAAATCAAAAAAATCTAGAAAAAATGAAGTCAATTAAAAAAAGTCAAAAAAAAATTGACAAAATGCGAAAAGCTAAAACGAAAAAATCGAATAGTCCAAACCGAAAAAAATTGGAAAAAATCGAAGAATTAAAAAAAAATCGAGGAAAAATCAGATAAAATCGAAAAAAAATTGAAAAAATAGAAAAAAATTGATAAATATTTGTAAACATTAAAAAAAAAAATCGGAAAAATAAAAAAAAAATCTAAACGATAATAATTATCGAAACAAATCAACAAAAAACGAAAAAAATGGAAAAAATTAATAAATCAAAAAAATCTAGAAAAAATGAAGACAATTAAAAAAAAGTCAAAAAAAAAATTGACAAAATGCTAAAAGCTAAAACGAAAAAATCGAATAGTCCAAACCGAAAAAAATTGGAAAAAATCAAAAAATTAAAAAAAAATCGGAAGAAATCGAGGAAAAATCAGAAGAAATCGATAACAAATCGAATTAAAACGAAAAAAATCTAAACGACAATAATTAAAAATTGATCGAAACAGATCAACAAAAAAACGAAAAAATGGAAAAAATTAATAAATCAAAAAAATCTAGAAAAAATGAATACAATTAAAAAAAAGTAAAAAAAAACTGACAAAATGCGAAATGCGAAAAAATCGAATAGTTCAAACCGAAAAAAATTGGAAAAAATCGAAAAATTAAAAAAAAATCGGAAGAAATCGAGGAAAAATCAGAAGAAATCGAGGAAAAATCAGAAGAAATCGAAAAAAAATCGAAAAAATAAAAAAAAAATTGATAATCATTTGTGAACATTTGAAAATGTTTATTCGGTTGTTTTAAGTAATATTTGAGAAGTGAATTTACCACAATGAAGTTTTGGTTATATCCATGGCCAGTTCTCCAAAGTAATTAAAGTTGTTCCTCTGTTCCGTAAAATATTCTTCAAGAAAGTAATGCAAATCTCTGACCAACAAGTTCCACTTTGGATCGTTTTGTTAACTTTATGGATTCTGTGATGTACGGTGCTCCAGAAACACACCATAAATGCAGTATCAAAACGTTCTAATCTTTGAAGTATTCCATGGAATTCACATCAAGTCGTTCCTTTTTTTGTAAACTTTGGCACGCGTCATATTTTGCTGATCATCGAGTAGGATACACTTTTTTAATAGTATTCTTCCATAAAGGTGCGTATTTATTAGCTCAAAGAACCCCGCAGTTTTTAAAGGAGAATTGGGTTTCACTCAATCTCGCTCAAACCTAGTGAAAAATGTCAGTTAAATCCTTCTGATCAAATGTCTCCATTGGCACAAAAAAAGAGGATTTCGAGAAACGTTCGATTGAATCCGTCCTCTTCATTGGACAACTCTAGATTCTGAAACCGGTTAAAAAATTAATGTCAACTTGTCAAAGTGACAGATGATACGAACTTAATGTGTCAAATCAATGCCAACAACCAATTATTATGGACAACGGCATCGATGAGCGAGCAGCTGAAGTCCAATTGGATTGAGATCACGAAGAGGGACATATCCGGGTCAGAATGTTTTCAAGATACAGAAACGCTCTCAGACACCAATTGTGGATGTCCCAGAGAATGAAGGTTCCCCAATTCTAGATACATTTTGCCCATGTCCGTCTAGAGCGAGAACACTCGGTACTTGTTGCACCGTAATGGCCGTTGGTACCACGGTTTCGCGTGTCATCAAGCTCACATCAAATGGCCACCAACAATATTATTAGATATCGTACGGGATATCGTCGGGATATTGGTGAAGGTCAACTTAAAAAACTCCAGCGTGCCGAAAATGAGAATCTCTTGGGTGGCGTTGTATCCGAATAAATCGATTTGGTTTTACGGAAAGAACCGACTTCCAAGATGCTATACATATTGATCACATATATTAAAGCTTCCTGGTTTAAAAAAATATCCACCCTCGGCCGTCGATATCATGAAATCCTTGCATTATTTTTGTTTCTGCCCATGGAAACAATTGATCAGAACGATTTGACTGAAATTTTTCACTAAGCTTGAATGAGATTGAGTGAAACCCAATTTCCTTTAAAAACTGCGGGGTTCTTTGCGCACAAACGATTTACGCGCAAAAATGTTCAAATGTGTACCAGGAAAAGTACTGCTCGCGAAACGTCTGAACACGCACGAATGCGCTCCGCCGGTTGTCGCTTTCTTGTAAAGATCAAAGCACATTTACGCGTACATTTCCTCAGTGTGGACGATTATTTTAAACTAGTGCGTGTTTAGTTAATTATTTAAATATTAATATGGAATGGAATAATGAGCTGTGTTTAGAATTAATATGAAAAATGGTTCATTTTATGAAATCCAAAACATCCGAGTCATTTTTCAAGAAATCCAAAAGTGGGAATCAATAGAAACAAACTTGGTTATTCTTTTTTGTATAGATTGAATAAAAATAAAGTTTGCACTTGCAATTGTTATATTTTTTCGTGGCATTATATCAGAAACACGCACAAGTGGAGCAGATTTTAACGCGCAAAAAAAAACGTTAAAAAAATTTCGTCACACAGACGTTATTTGTGCTCGTAAATAGTTCGTGAGCTCAAATTTGCTCTAATGAATATGCACCTTGTTAGGCATTTCCATCGCTTTGTAAAGAATGTAAAAAATACATATATTTCTTGAAGGAATATGAAAAATGTGCAAGCTTCTTCACAAGATGATCAAACATGATTTACGTAATTTTTTTCTTTATTTTTATTTTCAACCATTGTAAACGCCGGCCATATTGGAAACGTTCTTGTAAGATTGGTCTCTGCAGTCGTCAATGTTTTTTTGCAGATTTTCTAACTCATTCATAACAAACTCAAACATTCCTTTTGAACTATGACCAGCTGATAGAATGACAATATTATTAACGTCTGAAATACTTCATTTAAACTTTTGAATAAATTGCCAAACTGACGCCCCTGAAAATTTAGGCTGATGCCTACTTATCCTATTTAGAAATACAGCCCTGATAGTAGCGTCTCTAGATTCCCTTTTATAGTGACATGACGTTTTAATGAAATAAGAAGTTTTAAAAATAGAGTTGGGAGTTGGATTGGTTTTTAATCAATTTTCTATAGTAGTAATGAGATTATTTGAGATCATTCTACAGATATAACATTATACATAGGTCATAAAATATCACCATCGACTAAAGAAACGACGTCTTGGATATTATTTAAATATTAAAATTCATCAACAATTCTACATAATTTTGTGGATTCAAACAAGCAAATATACAAATTGCAATAAACCAATATCTGATATTAGAGCCACGTTCTTTGAATAAAACATTATCTAGATAGATACATAGTATCTGGTGGTATATATACACATACACAAAGCCCATGGTCGGTTGACATTTCACTAATTCAATACTGAGTAAACACGCGAAATTAAACGGCAAACGCGTTCCAGAATTCCGATGAAAATTGAAACCATGAGTGATCAAAAACAGAAATTGTTTAAAATCAAATTACATTATTTGAATACAGTAGCAACAGATTAATCAGTTATCTTTTCAGTATCTCAGAGTTTTTCAAATTCGGTGTTATTTTGGTTATAACTTAGAATACAACGCTGTCAAAATTTTATAAAAATCTGAATGGACTAAGTATTAATAAAAAGTTTTTTTTTAATGGATAACAATTTCTATTTTAATACCTTAAAGACCATCCAGAAGAGAGCAGTATTGTTAAGTATTTAAAATTGTATTTTAAATATTTTCAATGTATTTAAATACATAAGCTTAATTTGTATTTACTGTATACTTAAAATACATTTTTGTCTAACATTTTAAATACTTTAGTTAAATTTTAAATACATTATTTCTCAGAAAGTTTGAGATCGTTCAATTGCTTATCTATTTTACCTGGAAACGAAAAATCCACTTAACTTCGGATTATCCTTTCATACAGACATAAACATTCTACTTTCTAGTTGTTGTTTAATCCACAAATTGTTTTTCCTACTACTCCTATAGAAAGTACACACTTTCCTCCCTCACATCAGGAAGGAAATTCATATTTCCCTTCCTAGGGAGGAAAAGTACTTTTCCTCCCCCTCATTTTAAGTATGTTGTAAATAAAAAAACATGTGAATCTATTATATTCAAATTGTCTCCGTAAATTCTAAAATATCTTGTATTTTGGTAAAAATATAACATGAATGTTACTTAAACATTTTTAAATAAAAATTTCATCTTCAGGAGTTTTGACACATTTTTAACAGGATTATCAGATAATTTTTTTGACATAAAACTATCATAGTATGACGTGGCTCACTGACAGTAAACAATTGACTTTTATAGTGAAAAGTCTAGCGATTCAAGTAATTTTGAATTTTCAATAACCTCATATTAAGGAACAAGCCTGTAGAAATTTAAATTAAAATTCATACATAGAAGTCGCCCTTAGCGACCGCCAGTTCAATAACAATTAAATTAAATATTTTATCCGATAACACTCAATATGGCATGTACAACGCGTTCAGAAATACCTTGAAACTTTTTTTATAAAACAGCGAGGGGTGCCACCTCTGACTCAAAAAATACTAAATCTAAATAATGTATGAATACATATTTTCGTGATAAATTTATAATTTATATAATTATCTATATCTGTTGTGAAACCCGAGATGGAGCGGAAGAATCTTATATCTAAATACTATTTCTTATAATAATTAAGTTGTGCTACCAATAGAAGAGTCTAGTTTTATTTAATCGTAACTATTAATTACAATAATATTTGTTGCTTCGGCAGCTGGTCCTTCGAACTTTGCTCTTTAATCTAAAAACAATGAAGTGAAGAAGACAATAAAATTACAAACTTAAAAAAGTTTACTACTTCTTTGTTCAAGGTCAACTTAGCGCCATAAACCTTACTACCACAAAAATCTAAAGACAGGTATGAAAAATGGTTTAATAAGTGGGTAGGAGGAAAAATCATATATATTATACGGGTGCAAAGTGCCTTTTTCTCCCTTATATGTATACTGCTCTTTCCTTCCTAGTAATACTAATAGCTATATTATTCTATTACCTGTGTCTCTAATCTCTATGATCTATTATTTCATTTAAATCCTAATTGTATTTAAATACTTTTTAAAGCAAAAAAAAAGTATTTGTATTTGTATTTAAATATATTGTCAATTGATGTATTTAAAATACAAGGTAAATGCATTTTTGAAAAATTATTTATATTTAAATATATATTTAAAAGTATTTTTAACAACACTGGTAGAGAACTGTGAAAATATGTATAAAATGATCCAAATTTCATGAATACATTCTTGCAACTTTTTTTTATCACACTGTACATTTTAATAATTCATCGAAAGAAAAAGCGATAAAAACCTGGCACAAATATTTTATCGGCGCTGAATGTTTTATCCGCAAAATAAGCGAGAAAGTCTTTTATTTTACCGTTTTTTCTGCTCTTTTTACGCAGAAAACACATTTTAAAACTTTTCAGTTATTACGAGCCAAAAAAAAAATGTATCTAGTTGCAAAGCAATAAATTCCTTATTACACATTGGGGTAGCTATAAAAATAAAATATTATATTTCGTACGTTGTTTTCCAGGGCGGATACTTGAGGGAGGGCCTAGAGATATCACTTATTTTTCATAGATAAAATATTTACAGAAAATAATGAATTAACTGTCAGAATATCTAGAAGCTTAACGGTATTATTTTATCGTCGGCAATTATGGCTAGAAATAATAAAAATTTGAAATATGAACTTCTTTTAATCTTATTAGATATTAGAGCAACAGTAAAAGATAATCTTATGTGTTCTTCAGCAGAATTACTCTATAGGCAACAATTTCCTATTTTGTGTAAATTACGCGAAACATTTGCAAATTTGAAAATTTCTCAAGTCGTGACGGTTCATGTAGTCTCAAAGAGATAGAAAATGCAAAATTTGTATTTTTTTTAAGTTTCAGCGATAAAACTTCTTTAACCCCTCCCAATGAGGAAATTTTCAATTTTATTAAAAGAAGTGATCAACTTTTTACAATTTTGAAAGACAATAAAGAAGTAATCATAAATATTGAACCCACTTTTCTGTTAATAATTCAAAGAAAATTACGTTCGTTTTAAATGAATCCATTTTATGCTTTCCGAGGAAAGTATCTGCATCTTTAATTCTTCTTTGATACACAGTTTCAGTATTAATATGGAGGAACTTTTGACTATGCTGAAGTTGGTCACCAAATAAGGACCAATGGTGCCTCTCGACTCGTCGCTAAATAAGAGGCATGGTTTATGACGTCATGAAATATCAGATTCCATTTGACTGTAGTGACTTGTATTTTCAAACATTTTTAAAGGTGGGGCTCCATCAAACTGGGCTAGCCCGGCGGCACGTGCCACCGGCATAACCCGTTAAAGTAAAACATCGTTTGCGTCCGCCTGCATAATTCTGCTAGCTACAAAATGTCGGTAAAGATTAAAGGATCAGCGACGAGTTTTCAATCAATTTTGAATGTTTTACTAAATAGTACGTTGTTTTTTTTTATTGTATACACACAATAACTTACAGTGGATATTCAAGACTGAAATGGATAGCTACGATTCAAATACGGAACATACCTAAGATGACCATATTTCTACCAAATGGACCGAAAAAAAGGTTAATACTTGAGACAATTCAAACCGACACATTTAAAATGTTAAGTGGAGTTGAATTTAATTTAGCGACAAAGCCGCAAGTGGCACCGGGCTAACCCAGTGTGGTGGAGCCCCGCCTTAAGATTTTTTCAAGAATAAATCATTTTCTGGATATACTAGAATCAAGAAATATAGTCAAAACGTCATACCACTAAATAGTGCTCGGTTTTTGTCACTCCAGAACTGAAAGTGCCATTTTCCACACAATATTTCCAGTGGTGGGTGTATTAGTGCCGGAACATGCCGGAACGGCGTTTCGGTACCTTTTTTCAGTCCAGTACACTTTTTCACAATGGATATTTTTTTGGGCGCGACTTGTAGTAGAATTTAACCGGCACAAAGCGTCACATAAGAAAAAAGCGTTAGGCCCCCACCAAGCGACTCTCTCTCTTTCTGTTACTCCCTGTCTCTTTACACAATATAATTTTTGTCTCATTTAATTTTTTTTATATTATTTATATTTATTTTATAGATAGAGAAAGTTTGTATATTTTCTCGTTTTTTGTCATTTTTCTGATTTTTTGTTTATTTGTGGTTTTTTTTTTCGAATTTTTCTAATTTTTCCTCATTTTTTCCTATTGATGTTTTTTTTCTTTTGTATTGTAATTTTTTCTTATTCCCGTGACTTTTAGTGATTATTTGCCATTTTTCTGCCATTTTCTTCGAATTTTATTGCAATTTTTTAATTCATTCGATTTTTTAAATTTTCTTTTCATTTTTTTTTCGTTTTTTTTTTGCGATTTTTAAAGCGTTTTTTCCGTATTTTACAATTTTATTTTTCATTTTTTCTAATATTTTTGTTTTCTGTTTTTCTTATTACTCCGTTTTTTTTCTGATTTTTTGGGTTGTTAAAATTTTGTCTCGTCTTTTTCACATTTTTATTATTTTTTTCCGTTTTATCTTTCGATTTTTTCTCATCTTTCCTCATTTTTTCAGCATTGTTGGTTTTTTTTTCTAATTTTTTCTTATTCCTTTAATTTTTGCGATTATTTTCGATTTTCTTCTCTTTTTTATATCTCTTCGTTTTTTTTCTCATTTTTATGGTTTTTTGTTTTCTTTTTGGTTTTTTTTTTCGAATTTTTCTAATTTTTCCTCATTTTTGCCATTGGTTTTTTTCTATTTCTTTGTTTTGGTTTCTCATTTTTTCTTATTCCTCTGTTTATTTGCGGTTTTTTTTGCCGTTTTCTTGAATTTTGTTGCGATTTTTTTTTAATTCATTCGATTTTTTTCATTTTATTTTGTAGTTTTTTTAACGTTACAATTATTCTGGTTTTTTGGTTGTTCTTTTTTTTTGCGTTTTTTTACGTCGTTTTTTTGGCCATTTTTAGCGATTGGTCTTTCCATTTTACAATTTTATCTTTCATTTTTGCCATTGTCTAAATTTATTTTCAGTTTTTCTTATTACTCCGATTTTTTCTGATTTTTGGGTTGTTAAATTTTTTTCTCGTCTTTTTCTTATTTTTCTGGTTTTTCGTTTTTTTGTCGATTTTTTCTCATTTTCCACATTTTTTCATCATTGTTTGTTTTCTAATCTTTTTTTTCAGTTTCTCTTATTCCTTTATTTTTTGCGATTAATTGCGATTTTTTTGAAATTTTGTTGAGGCTTTTTTGCAATTTATTTCAATTCTTTCGAATTTTTTATTTTTTTTACTGTTACAATTGTTTCCGGTTTTTTGTTTTTTTTTAAATTTTTTGTGTTTTCTTTTGCGATATTTTTCGATTTCTTACGTTTTCCTGCGTCGTTTTTGTTGTTGCGATTTTTAGCGTTTGATTTTTTCGTTTTATTCAAAATTTTCTATTTTTTCTTTAAATTTTTTCCTATGTTTTCTATTTTTTCTCTCCAAAATTAATGTTTATTAGATTTCGCTTTTTTAACTTCTTTAAAACTACATAAAAATAGTGACTGGTAACCAGTCCCATTTATACAGTAAAGCGTCTTTTTTATTCAATTTTTCGATATATAATAATAAAAACAATACAATTTTCTTCTTTTCTCATGTTTACATCTGGCCTCTATTTAATATGAAAGTCAGTTCGTATATACTGCCATCTCTGAACAGTATTATCAATTAATGTAGATATTTTTCGAATTTATTTTTTTTAATAGAGGTTTAAAAAAATTATTAACATTTTTTCTATGCATATTTGATAACAGACTTTTAAGTGCTAATTTAAAAATTTTAAATAATACGTCCCCATTGTACTATACTGGAATTTCTTGTAAAATAATGAAACTCGGCATTATCAAATGGGTTAAAAAAATTGTACACATATAGGAAGAAAATTAAGAAAATAGCAGAAAAACTCATTTTATTATCGACCGATTAAAGGAGAAATTATATTTTAGTATCGCCACTGGATTTCGTACACTCAAAGTTTTATAGACCATAAAAGCGAAATCGATAAATTGAAAATTAAAAGTTATTGCTTTTCACGGTTCGTATTTTTCTATTAATAGCCTCGGTTGGAAATATCTTTAATAATAAACTTCCTTTAAAATAAATATTGAAAACTTACCTTTGTATAGCACAAACAATATCGCTGGGCTTCAGTACTAAAGTATAAGTAACACTATAACACATCAAAATCCCGCTAAGGAGAACATAACTCAACTCCCGGCCCGAAGCTCTTACGATCGGAGTTTCGTTGTGCTTCATGAATACTCCTAAGACGAAAATAGTGATGAGAATTCCGGTGGAACTGAAAGACATGGCTCCTATTGCCCAACCGCTGATCGGTTGTAAATATTCCTCCGGAATGTCCTGGCAATATTCGTGGTGCAGATCCGGGATCGTTCCTTTTGGACATTTAATGCATTGAGTGGGATCGTCCTTGTGACGAATCTGCAATGAATCACAAAGCAATTATCCTATTTTAAATTCTGAACTGACTGACTTTATTATATCGGATAAACTTGTCTGCACAATTTATCCCGAACGACCGATTTACTTTTATTTTATATCTTCGGTTTCTACGACGCAAGGGGTTAATTAATTCATAAAAAGTAGCCACTTTGAGCTCGAGTTATTTTGTGACAAAGACCGAAATTTATGTTAATGATAGTAGCGATGTCGTTAAAAGGGGTTTACAAAAAAACCGAAAATAGGGACGCTTAGAGATTATTTATGGTAAGTGGATTAGCCGTCACAGGAAGCTGTTCGAGAAAGAAAAGAGAAATATTAGACTAATGAAAAATTTACACTTAGTAATAAAAAATTGCTGTTTTAGGACCGGATTCGACTATTTTTAACCTAAGAATCGTCTACAAACTCAAGATATATTTTTCATATAAAATCATTTATATCTGGAAATCTGAAAATTTTCCTTACATAACCGTACTAAATATCTTCATAATACACGTAAATCCTATTGTTCTTAGATAGCTTAACCAATTTACACTTGTATCTTAGAATTATATGACCCGAAGTTCCTTTAAAGGGGTTTTAAACAAGAAATCTTAATTACGTTTTCCTGGATTATCTTTACTACGTCTGACATTTCGCGATAAACAATCTAAAGCTTTTAAGACAGTTGTAAACATATTTTTTTAAATCTTACCTGATATTGAGTACAGTTAAAGCAGTGCCAACAGCAACTTTCTCCTTCTACGTATTTTTTGGCTTGCCCTCGTAGGCACGGAAGACTACAAACTGATTCGGGCGGAGTAGGTTGGCCTACTTGAAATTGTATTGCTATAATAAAAAAAAATACATTTATTTATTTTGCCACAAAAAATTTCATTCGTGTCGAACTAAATATTTGCATGTCTATAACTAGAGATACAATTAAGTACTTTTTCCTATTCTTGGAATATTAAAAAAAAAAGATTTTGTACAGTTTCCCCACATCAAGTCATCTATGAAAACCATGAAAAATGCCAAAAAAAGGATTTAGACATAGACAATAAAATTCATAAAGACACTAAGAGGGTAATATCAATCTATGCTCGTTCTAGTGTTGTATATTTACCAACTAAAAAACTTCCACTTTGACTCGCTATGGTATAGTGTCTCCCCCTGAAACTGCTTTGAGCAGTGCGTCAGAAGGAGGAAGCAAGGAGCTTGTTTCATATTATGATTGGGCCTGTTTCTGGTTTTCTAAAGCTCCTGTTTTCTCTCTGTCTGACATAATTTTATTTTATTTTAGTACTAAGCTCTGCCATGTCCTTTCCAACATTTTCTCGACAATGGTGTATAGATGTCCTTCACTGGTTATCCTCACCATTTCTTCTAATTCAATCGCCCATGTACTGCACTAAAAGATCGTATAATATACAGTCCTCTTCTTCCTGGCAATAGTAATATTCTGGACTGGTACGTAGGTTGAATTTATTTCTATATTTTTGAAAACAGTCCTGACCTGTAATCATCTGAGTAAGGTAGTAGTTGAGCTCTCTGTGATTCTTTTTCACCCATTTACTAATATTCGGTATGAGTCTTTTTGTCCATGCACCAGTACTTATGTCTTCTTGCCACTATTTTTGGAGCATTCTTATGTCTGTCATTCTTTTACAAAGTTCTTTCGTTTCCTTTCCGTAGATCACGTTAATCAAAAGAATCCTTACAAGGTTTAAATTGCTCTTGCTGGACTTGGTCTGTATGCACCTACAATTCGTATGGCTGCAGTTTTTTAAACTCTAATAATCTTGTTCTGCTAGATTTTTTATCTAGAACCTTTTTCCAAATATGTTCTCTGGGTTCTCCTATATTGTGCATTATTCGACTTATGTTGCCTAATGTTTTATTTGTCTTTTTGGTTATTTCATTTATATGAGTTGCTACCCTCATTTTTCTGTTATAGATTCGCAGACATTTTAAACTTTCTTGGTTTCTTATTTGTCTCTCTATGGTGACGCTATTAACTTTCATAAGGAGTACGGCTTCCGTTTTCTTAAACTCCTTCCTCTAGATGAAGTGTAACACTTGTTTTTACTGGTAAAACCCTTCCCTCCAACATTCTTTCCAATATCCGGCGAAAACGCCAACTATATCAGTAAGAACTAGAGACGCCGTTCTTAAAACCGAATGAAATCGGTTAAACATTTTAATCAGGCTCTAAATCAACAACCATAAACAGGAAAATGGATCGAGATTACTTCATATACTAAATCGTCAGTCCTGATGATATAACCTATAACTGTCAAAAGCGGAGAAATTCTGCTCTATATCCTGACCAAATCAAATGTCAGGTCCTCAAAAACCTTCTTGCCACCATACTCAGTATTCTTACCATCTTTATGAATGCGTGCTTTCAACATTCCCATTTTCAAATTTGCTGGAAAATATTCAACACTATCCATATCCTCAAAGCCCACAAAGAATCGACACCCAGTTCCAGTTTTCTTTCAAGGAGCGTATCTGGAACTTACTGGATGCAAGAGGTGATCCGCAAATTCCAACATGGTTTTAGACTTAAACATTCTACCCAATATGCACTAGTTGTCCTCTTCTATATCCAAAATGAGTTTGATCAAGTCTGGTATGCCGGACTCATTCGCAAGCTTTCAAAAATCCCCTTAATCAAACTCATCTATTCCTACATTAATAATCTCTCCATCCGTGTTAAAGTTCGAAACTCCATATCTGACCTCTTTAATCAGCAAACTGGAGTTCTTAAAGGCTCTGTGTTGGCCCCGTTGATGTATATCTCATATAGTCGCACGACACCCCTGCCCCCTTGCCTAGTCAAGACATTCACTTCTATGCTGACGACACTTCTATGCTGACGACACTTCTATGCTGACGGCACTTCTATGCTGACGACACTTTTCTGCTGACGTCACTTCTATGCTGACGACACTTCTATATCCGCAACCCTAACTCAACAGCTTATAGATCTATTTTCCCAATGGTGTAGATATGTGGAGGATTAGTCGGAACCCCCCTCAATGAAATCAACCTTAGGCATTGGGCAGAGAGAATCGGGAGACACATCGGACAAATCTATTTTATCAATAAATTTCATGGAGTATGTAGTTCTTGTGTATTTTTGAGGCAGGGGTAATGCGATTTTAATTTTTAAACTTTGTTGTTTTTTTGGATTGTTTATTTGTTAACAGAGATGGGGCGTTACTAAAAAAAGTAACGCGTTACTTTACTTACTTTTTTAAAAAGTAACGATTTATTCGTTACTTTCCAAAAGTAACGCGTTACTTTCAAAGTAATAACGACTTACTTTTCTATATATTCTTCTTGTTCAATGTCTTCTCGTTCTTTTATTGTCCATCTCACCATTTATCGCCGTTATTATTGCACATACAAACAAAATTTTCAAATAAAAGTTGTATGATGTTTGATTTTTTAAAATGCTATCCATAACACAGTGGCGTGCGAAATTGACCGGGTACAAAAAAATAATAAAACATCACATCAAACAGCAGAAATAAAAGAGAAAAACCTTAGTTTTAAAGTAACGCGTTACTTTTTAGTAATGCGTTACTTTTGCATTAACGCGTTACTGTAACGAAGTAACGATTTCGCGTTACTTTTACAAAGTAATGCAATTACCGTTACTTTTCGCCCACTTTAAAAAGTAACGAAATTACTAGTAACGCGTTACTGAAAAGTAACGTTTTAGTTTCGTTATACCCAGCTCTGTTTGTTAATTTCTAAGTAAATAATTTACCATTTTTATATTATTATTTTTTTATTATAATCTTTATTATCGTATAAAATCTAAAATACCGAAATATTTTTTTAATGTGTATCAAACTTGATTTACACAAGATATAGTTAGACTAAAAAAAATTTCGTTTCTCAAAAATAAATTTCATATTGATGGTATGTCGACGTAATATTCAATTTTTTTTGATTTGCGATGAAATTTCTGGCTTTTGCATGTATGTAACGTCAAGCGATTAATTCGAAAAACGAAACCGATCGTCCGACATTTTCCCTACAATCAGTCACTGGCTTATTGACAATTGCTATGATAAATGGAGATTATTATACGCCTCTCCAATTTCAATATAAATCAGCGGTTTAACCTAGATTAAAGGGCGCATATACTTTTTGTGGCATTCTGGATCTTCCCCGAACTTCCTGTAATCTTTCAAACAATCCATAATAGGATTAGGGACACACTGTAAAACAAACTTATATATTTGATAATCCAGTATAATAAAGTTTTAAGTGATGTTTTACAGTAAACGAACATTTTATAGACATCATCACAGCAAAGAAATAACTGCGAATGGGAAGATTTTTATTTTTTCTTACTGTTTGTTAATAGAGTTCAAAATCGTTGGGTAACATTATAGAGGCGTGGAACAAATGAGTAATATCCTTCTCTCTGTAGTTGTCGATCGTTCGCAGTCTCTAAACCGCTCAAGGATAACACGATTTGCAAATTCTGGAGAATTAGAAATTAGATCTGTAGAGTTTCACGAAATTTCAGAAAACAAAGCCACAGACCCTAATCAGATAATAGCACCGGACCTTATATACTGCACTAAAATGTCTTCAACAAAGGATTATATATAAGGGAAGTAGAATTTTTTCAACAACTCTGTCACTAAATATATTATGGGATTTTTTAACTTTTCAATTATCCTGCTACTATATGGAATGATTGAGTCAAAGGTTAATAATTTAATAAAACCAGACACTATAACAGTATCCAAGCAGACAGACAGACAGGCAGTTGTAGTTGACTTAGGTAAGTGAAAATAGTAGTACTAACATTTTAAAACCATATAATAATAATCTATAAAATGGATCACACTTGTTTTATTCACGGGTTCCTTATCAGCTATTGCAGTTTCCATTACAACTTTATTATAAACATGTTTTTCACTCTCTATCATTTGTTGTGATCTTCATCTCTTATTTATTTCACACGTTCCTTATCAAGCATTGTGATTTCCGTTACGACTTTAACATCTTTTCCACTTCCACGCTTCTTATCAGTTGTTTATTTCACACGCTCCTTATCAAGTATTGTTGTTTCCGTTACGACTTTAACATCTCTTTCACTTCCACGCTCCTTATCAGTTGTTTATTTCACACGTTTCTTATTAGCCACTGCAGTTTCCGTTACAATTTTATTGTAAACATGTTTTTCACTCTCTATGAGTTATTGTGACCTTCATCACTTATTTATTTTACACGCTCCTTATCAAGCATTGTGATTTCCGTTACGACTTTAACATCTTTTTCACTTCCACCCTCTTTATCAGTTGTTTATTTCACACGCTTCTTATCAGCCACTGCAGTTTCCGTTACAACTTTATTGTAAACATGTTTTTCACTCTCTATCAGTTATTGTGAATTTCATCACTTATTTATTTCACACGTTCCTTATCAACTATTATGGTTTTCGTTACCACTTTAACATCTTTTTCACTTCCACGCTTCTGATCTGTCGTTTATTTCACACGTCTCTTATCAGTTATTATTTTTTCCGTTACAACTTTATCGTAAACATGTTTTTCCCTAGCA
This sequence comes from Neocrepidodera transversa, assembly GCA_963243735.1. NCBI lineage: Eukaryota > Metazoa > Arthropoda > Insecta > Coleoptera > Chrysomelidae > Neocrepidodera > Neocrepidodera transversa. The sequence continues at coordinate 2,421,927 of OY725347.1, read as the reverse complement.
TGATGGTCACTATCATGACCATCATCACGTTACACGTGGAGCGGAGAATTTTTTAGATTATGTTCATATTACAGCATGTGAAAAATTAGAAGGTGGGGAATTACACATGGAGAGAAGAATTTTGAATATGGGGGCTCTTTAAATGAACCCTGCGCATTACCTCCTTCCGCTCTAGAACTCACTTTTAATAGTAATAGAAAGAGAATGACATTGTTGAAATATGAAGAACAAAAAGAGGTAAACAGTAAACTGAAAAGTGTTGTTTGTCCGGATACGCATATAAATAAAAATTTAGACTGCGACGACATGTTTCACAAATTTCAAATGTCAGCAGAGGAATGCAAATTCCATTACTTATTCCCAAGCAAAATAAATACATTTGTTTTCATATTCGCGGCGTGTCTAGAACGCCAACATATAAAATTACTTCAGGTTTTTTTTTATGGTAAAAAAAATTCTATCACCACACCAGCGACGTGTCAGATCTTTGTGCATTTTTTTTAAATTTTATATATATATATTTTAAGAAAATACAAATCATAAGGACTCAACAATAAATTGGAAACAAAATTTATTATGAGAACGGCACAAAAAAAAATATTTATACAGCGATAGAAAATATTTTCGTCGGTTTTTTCCCAAGCAAAACAAAATAAATGCATGTGTTATTTAATATTTAATTTGATATTGCACAAAAAAATATTGAGAATAATAAATTAACCCTTATTACTATGAGGGTGCGATACTTTTTACATTTACTTATTTTTTTATTAAAAGAAAAATAATTATAGGTACAATTATAAATAAATATTTTTCTAAGCGATACTTGTGCATAATTTTAAATTCCTAATCAGATTATTTATTGGGAAAGTACCAACTTTAGCAAATCCCTAATAAGTCTATAAAAATAAATTATATACGATGTATTAATGGTCGTTATTTCGTTCTTAGAAAATTCTTCAGTCATAAGATAAGCAGTGGTAGATAAACAAGTAAAATACGTGGAATTTTGTTCCTGTGAAATATAAAAAAGCTTTATAATTATTGGCGACAAAAAAATTGATTGGGTGATAATTGTTTAAAATTTAATAATGTTGAAAGTATTACGGAAAGATTTCTCACATTAAGAGGTGCTTATAAAAAACAGTTTAAAGAAACAATAGAGTAATATAAGTTGGCCTAAATTTAGTGGTGTTTTTACCTTTGAGAACTCATTTTTTGAGATCAACTTATTAATTCAACTAGGATTTTCTAAATTAGCATTAATTATTATTTTGCCGCGTAAACGAAAGTTTGAAATAAAACAAATATATTAGATAGTAGAGACTTATTTTGTCCTTACCTGACATATTAAGTTGCAACTCGCCTTCCATATATTCGCCGACCGTTATCCAGGCGTATTTCTGATCGGAAACTTGCTTAAAATGTTTGATTTTATATCTTGCAGGGGCATCCCCATTTTCATCGAAGTGGAAACGATCGCCGCTTAGACCTGCAAAAAAAAATAAAAAAATATTTTATTTCCTGCTGACCAAGGTCCTAACGGATTACTTCTAGGACGTGATTTGTGAAAGATCAACCGTGAGATAGTTTCATTTACATACGGGAAAACGTTTTATACGTATATTTGATACTTTAACGTTATGAGTCCATAAATTTTGAATGATTTTTCGTTGACAATTTGTTCAAAATAGAATTTAAGCAAATTAAAACCAAAAAATTATTTTGGATTATTTTTGCTAGCCATCAATAAATGTAAACAGAAATTGTAAATCATAAAAAATAAGATCAATACAATACAATAGCGTTATTTATTTAGCTGATTAAACGCTAATGCCGTTTTGTTATTCCTATTAGGCATGATTTTTCTTAACATATATATTCTATGTCTGATTTATAATACAATGCCGTTTGTCCCGTCAAAATTTGAGTATTATTAACGAAGTTAGACCGTAATGCCCTTTTGTCGTTAGTTCTACGCACGATTTTTGTTTACGTATTTATTATACGTTGGTTTTGTGCATGTTTTTCAAATACAGCGCCGTTTTCAATGTTTAAATCTGATAATTAATCAAGAAGGTAGACGCTAATGCCATTTTTACGTTAGTTTTGCGCATCATTTTTGTTTCTATGTCACATTTATAATACAACGATGTTTTTTTAATTGAAATTGGGCCATTTTGATATAATTAAATCTTTAAGGTATGTAGCATTCTACTATAGGCGCCATGTTTAGCCCGCACGTAGTAGATGGACTACGTTGGTCCGAATCTAGGTATAGGAAATTCAACGTGTTAGAGAAAGTACGTCTGTATCTCAGCGAGTTAGAGAGAGAGAGAGCGCTATGACGTCATTAGTTCAGCTTTACAGTTTCCTTTAATAGAATTTTTTCTAGTTGCTCAGAAACGTTAAATTAGCACTTGTGGTATATCAAATGAAAGGTATTGACGTGTATATCATGAAAAAATTCCATCTGTCAATTTAAGAGAAAAATCATGCGCAGAAGGAACGTTTAATCTCTAACTTCGTTGCTATTGGTCCAAATTGAACGCGGGAAATGGCAATGTATTTGAAATGTTGAATAATTACGTAGCTAATCATGTCTAACTCAGTCGTTCACCCCCGTTGCACCCGTACACGTGTACATTTCGATTGAAGCCTCTCGCTAATAAGCGCACCCTTATTAGGATGAAATAGAATTGCGGTTTTATTTTCCCAACTTTGTAGCTTCCCCCAACACTGTTAAACTGACACTTGTGACATATCAAATTAAAGGTATTGACGTGTACAACATGATAATAATATTAAAAAAAATTCCATCTGTCAATGTAAGAGAAAAAACATGCGCAGAAACGATACAACGTTAAATTAGCACTTGTGACATATCAAATAAATGCTAACATCACGCCAAGAAAAATAACGAAAAATTCCATCTTGTAAAAGAAAAATATGCTTAAAATCTCAATTTCTACAGAGCGAAAGTAAAATAATAATTTTTATGTAATTTAAATATTCTAAGTTACAATTTTGTTGTCGTCACAAAGTCGGGAAATAAGAACTGCAATTCTATTTCATCCTAATAAGAGTGTACTTATTAGCGAGAGGCTTTAATCGGAATGTACACGTGTACGGGTGCAACGGAGCTGAAAGGGGGAGTTAGACATGAATTCTCTCCTCTCTCTCTCTAACACGTTGAATTCCCTGTATCAGTAGCTTTATAATTGATCTACTCATTCTTTTTCTATTTGACAGACAAACACGAATAATGAATTAAGAAGTGCTCTGAATACTAGGTGTTTACTATAGGGTCACAATTATCCCCCCCACATAATTAGAAATAACCTAACAAATTTCAGTATTATACAACATTAGTAAAACGTTCAGGCAAACTTTGATGATACTGAAGTCATTCTTGGAATACGATTGATTCGACAGGACATTCGGACATAAAATGTAGCTGAGGCATTTCTGGTATTATTAGAGCATTAAACGATTTAGTAAGTCCAAAAGTAATAGTAGTTTTCAATACCAAACTTGATCTAAGTTGGCCAAGTATTTTAGTATTTGACCGGAATAAATAGTGGCAGACGTTGTTGTTAATAAAAAATCTGATCTGAACTCTCACCCCTCTCTCTAAGTGTCTTTAAAGTGGTCCTCGACTTGTGATGCAGAAAAATTGTGTCCAAATGGATTATCAACTTTCTGTTATGATACAGATCTACAGGTGATTTTCAACAGACAAGTGGAATAACCCTGTAGAGAAAGAAAACGTCCTGAATAGACTTGTTATCACTCGAAATAGATTTTAGCCAATTTTTCAGAGTTTGGACAGTTTGGAGCAATAATTTTTTGGAAAATTTTGTTGATATGAAATTCTGTGCTTTGGAATATTGACGCGTTGTTCGATATAATGACTTATGGATAACCGTAAATAGAGAAAATGTTTTCTAGAAGAGAAATGGTTGTAGAATCCCTTAAGATTTTCACTTAAGGTCATTTTGATCTAGAATCAGTAATAACATACATTTTGATTAAAAATATGGTCAATATTTATTTTTAATATCCTTTAAATCCCTTTTCTTTAAGTATTGTCACGTCGTGGCGGGTCAGTTTAGTTTTTCGGGGTTTTTGTAGCTCAGATTTTTATCTGACTACACCACGACGAGCTCTAGCTCGCCACGTTGTATTTCGAGTAGCTCGGACTCCTTCAGGATTGGAACAAAGTCCGCCCGACCCAAAATACAACCTGGAGAGGGTTATTTTATTTAATCACTGTACGCTAATTACTGCTTGTTTGAACAAGAAATAAAATTACTAAATAAAAAAATATACATTTATTTACACACACTATATTCACACTTACAGAGAACAAACTTTTATATTGTACGCAAAATGATCAACAAAAGAAAACCTAACGAAGTTGAATAGTGAAATACCAAAAATTATTAAAAAGAAAAAAAGGTTATCCTTACCACATTATTCCCCCGAATCGCTGGGGCACGTTCACAAATTCTTTTTAATTTTTTTATATTTACTTTAATATTTATTTTGACTATGTATATTTCAATTAAAAATTAAAAAAAAATTTTGTTTTAAAACGTATTTTTCTGGAGCTCTAAGCTCACCTCTTCGCTGTTGTCACGGACTTTTCAGAATGAATCTTTTTTATCTGAATCGTCACCTTTACAACTTTATTGCTAAGGTCTGCAAAATTTCTGAGTTAATTCAACTGCGATTTTCTACCTTCAATAAATTGCAAAATCAACTGAATTAACATTAGTTAATATAACTTACAGGAAGGATGGATATAAAATTATGAAATATTAAATAAAAATTGTTTATAGTTACTTTTGATGTGAATTACTTTATTGCTAAATTTGATATTAAAATTAAATATATTAGAATTAAATATGGAACTTCAAAATATTTTATTATTTAGAATATTTTATTATTTCGAATTTGTGACAGTATTATATTATAGTGTAACGAGGAACGACTCCGGCCCTGTCTGATGTACACAGAATCTTGACTCATAACTCGAGAAGCATGAAGACGAAACGAGAAATCCATCGAATATTCAGGAAACGGCGACGTGAACGTTCCAGATCAAGCAAAATGAATATAAATAATCCGAAAGGACGAAAAAGAGTGAGTTGAATTTTTTAATGTAAATTAATATATTTTGTTAGTATGTTTGTTATAAATTAGAAGTTGTATTACTTAAATAAATTAGTTAAAGCGAACCCAAAGTACAACAATATTACCGTATTAAAAAAGTATCAATAAGTATCTAGAATATATTCGAATCTCTTTTATATACCAACAGTCATTAGAGAATAAGAGAAAAGTAAAATTTTCTGCAGGAGTGAACCTGATAAACAATCAATTATGCTATTAGTGCCGGATCTCTCATGTAATTAAATATTTTATAGATAAATCTGCAGGTATGGTATGTTATTGACAACACAACCAATTTATATTAATTAGTAATTTAACATGATTTGATCGTAAATTGAAATGCAAGAGAACTATTAAAACTGACATCCTGTATATACATATTTATCAACCAAAATTATTATAACTGACACACACACACTCACACATTTCAAAGCAATGTAAACTAAAAGTTTTGTTATCGCATCAAGTTAACTTCAAAATTTTCAAATTGGTAAACATCGTTTAACTTTAATGTATAGAGATATAATATTCGTTTTAGTTTGAAACTTTATTATCTCTATTTTATTATTAATTATGCCAAATGGGTTTTCATTAATATTTACTTTATCGTTAGGATATAAAGGTAAAAACTTCACTAAAATTTTAGGTTATAGAAGTTGCTGTGTTGTTATTACAAGAAAACAAGTGAAAAAGGGGGATATTTTTGCTGTAATTTCAAGTTTTCGATAATTTAAAGTAGTGGGAAAGTAAAAATACTTGAAAGATTAATTTCGTTTTTTTGGGTTTTTAACGATACTGAATCGATTGCCGTTGTCCGTTTATCTCTATCTTTCACCGTTATCGAGTTGAATCAGGCTAACAGACGGACGTACGGACAAAACCGTTTTATAAGACTTTTTTTTCTTCGAAAACTACAAATAAGTGGTTGGATAGAGAAAATGTGGGGCTTTCAAAAATGAAAAAAAATTATGCGATCTGAAACGAAGTTCCATATGTTATTTTTTTACTTCTTAAAATTTTAAAATGAGAAAAGGTCGGAAAAACCGAGAAAATCGAAAGAAAGAAAAACCAAAGAACAACCAAAAAACGCTACAAAAACCCAAAAAAATTGCAAAAAACCGCAAATAATCTCAAAAAATCCAGAAAAAACGAGAAAAATTTAGAAAACGAAAGAAATATAAAAAAATCAGAACAATGAGAAAAACTGAGGAGAGATTTAAAAATGAAAAAATAAAAAGAATTGAAATGAATCGCAAAAAATCGCAACAGAAACCCAAAAAAATTGCAAAAAAATCGCAAATAATCACAAAAAATCAAGACAAAATTAGAAAACGAAAGAAATAGAAAAAAAAGATCCATGAGAAAAAAATGAGGAGATTTAAAACATGAAAAAATTCGAAAGAATTAAAAAAAAATCGCAACAAAAACCCAAAAAAAAATTGCAAAAAATCGCAAATAATCACAAAAAATCAAGAAAAAATTAGAAAATGAAAGAAATAGAAAAAAAAGATCTATGAGAAAAAAATGAGGAGATTTAAAACATGAAAAAATTTGAAAGAATTGAAATAAATCGCAAAAAATCGCAACAGAAACCCAAAAAAATTGCAAAAAAACGCAAATAATCTCAAAAAATCAAGGAAAAACGAGAAAAAATTAGAAAACGAAAGGAATAGAGAAAACAAATCAGAACAATGAGAACAAAGGAGGAGAGATTACAAAAATTGAAAAATATCAGAAAAAAACTGAAAAAAAAACAAAAAATCAAAAAAACTTAGAAGAATCGAAAAAATCGGAACAAATAAAAATAAAAAATGGAAAGCATTGAAAAAAATTAAAAGAAAACTGGAAAATCCCAAAAAACGCCACAAATTGGAAAAGAAAACGAAAAAAAGTCGCAAAAAACGCAAGAAATCAAGAAATATCGTAAAAATCAAAGAACAAACAATTGTAACCATAAAAATTAAAAAAATTGATTTAACTCTCAAAAAATCGCAACAAAATACCAAAAAAATTGCAAAAAACGCAAATAATTTTGAAAAATCAGGAGAAAATGAGAAAAAATTAGAAGAAGAAAGACATGGAAAAAAATGAGAACAAGGAGGAAAAATTGAGTAAATATTAGAAAAATCGAAAAAAAAAATCAGGAAAAAAACAGAAGAAGAAACAAAAAACCAGAAAATTGAAGAAAAACGAAAAAAAATTGGAACAATCGAAAAAATCTAAAAAAACCAGAAAAAACTGAAAAAAAATCACAAAAAACCAGAAAAACGAGAAAATATTGGAAGAATCGAAAAAATCTGAAATAACCAGAAAAAATCGGAACAAATAAGAAAAAAAAAGGAAAACATTGGAAAAAATTAAAAGAAAAACCGCAAAAAAATCTACAAATTACAAAAAAAACCGAAAAGAAGTCGCAAAAAAACGCAAAAAATCAAAAATATCGCAAAAAATAAAGAACAATCAAGACACTGGAAACAATTGTAACTATAAAAATCGCAAAAAATTAATAAAATAAAAAAAAATGTAAAAAATGCAAAAATCAGAAGAATAAGAAAAAAGTGAAAAACGGCAAGATTTTTGCTGTAATTTCGAGTTTTGGAAAATTTAAAGTTACGTTCTTGGTATGAATATTTTCTGGTATGAACTTTACCTTCGATCAATTTTCCTTTCCCCGCAATGAATATTCTTACGATCAATTTTTTGCGATGAATTTTCCGTACATCGTCCTATGGCATTGTATAAAATAAACCTTCGTAGATAAATTTTAAAGTGATTTTGCTAAAGTTCTGTTTATATACGAAACGAAAATACGAAGAATAAAAGTATAAAAGTAAAATTTGCGACAGATTTGACTCCGGTAATCGAACAAAATCTAGTTGCAACTTCGGTTCACATCTCGATTAATTTCCATTTCATGAATTTAAATTTAAATTAAAATTCAACTTTGTTTCAGTTTATTTGCACGACTTAGTAGCTGATCGGTTTCGAGATAGAAAGAGAAAAGCATCCATATTATATTGTAATTTTGTTTTACAGCAAATAGATTTTGCGAAATCCAATTTTAGAGGTTATATTTGGTACCGCAAATTTCCGATTGAATGGATGGAAAACTGTGGAAATAAAGATGATGGAAAATTTCGTTTTCACGCTGGAAAAACTTGAATAAATCAACAACGCCGTCAACTCACTTGACTTACCAATTCGTCTTGTACGTGTTATTTTTTTTTTTCGATATTTTTTTACAAATATTTTAAAAGGAAATTACTCAACATTCCACAACTTCATACATTAAAAATAATTATAAATAGAAAAATAAGAATTATTTATTATAAACATGATAAATCGAACGATATCGATTAAAATCAAATGAAATCCAATAAAATCGAATGAAATCGAATGATAACAAATAAAATGGAAAGAAATCGAACGAAATCGAACGAAATCGAACGAAATCGAACGAAATCGAACGAAATCGAACGAAATCGAACGAAATCGAACGAAATCGAACGAAATCGAACGAAATCGAACGAAATCGAACGAAATCGAACGAAATCGAACGAAATCGAACGAAATCGAACGAAATCGAACGAAATCGAACGAAATCGAACGAAATCGAACGAAATCGAACGAAATCGAACGAAATCGAACGAAATCGAACGAAATCGAACGAAATCGAACGAAATCGAACGAAATCGAACGAAATCGAACGAAATCGAACGAAATCGAACGAAATCGAACGAAATCGAACGAAATCGAACGAAATCAAATGAAATCCAATAAAATCGAATGAAATCTAATGAAATCGAATGATAACAAATAAAATGGAAAGAAATCGAACGAAATCGAACGAAATCGAACGAAATCGAACGAAATCGAACGAAATCGAACGAAATCGAACGAAATCGAACGAAATCGAACGAAATCGAACGAAATCGAACGAAATCGAACGAAATCGAACGAAATCGAACGAAATCGAACGAAATCGAACGAAATCGAACGAAATCGAACGAAATCGAACGAAATCGAACGAAATCGAACGAAATCGAACGAAATCGAACGAAATCGAACGAAATCGAACGAAATCGAACGAAATCGAATGAAATCGTACGAAATCGAACTAATTCGAACGAAATCGAATGAAATTCAGTGGTGTGCGTAAAAGGTGTTTTTGGTGTTTAAAAAACAGTATGACAGTTGTGAAATTTAGTAAATATAATTAAATAAAAAAATGAACCACTCCTGCTTATCAATTTTAAAACCAGACCAATCAAAGATCAAGTAAAACTATTTAAATTTAATATAAATATTTATTATAAATATTTATTTTAGTACTGTTTTTTAGGGATTTTTAAGGATTTTTATGGATTTTTAAGGATTTTTAAGGATTTTTAAGGATTTTTAAGGATTTTTAAGGATTTTTAAGGATTTTTAAGGATTTTTAAGGATTTTTAAGGATTTTTAAGGATTTTTAAGGATTTTTAAGGATTTTTAAGGATTTTTAAGGAGTTTTAAGGATTTTTTAGGATTTTTAAGGATTTTTAAGGATTTTTAAGGATTTTTAAGGATTTTTAAGGATTTTTAAGGATTTTTAAGGATTTTTAACGATTTTTAAGGATTTTTAAAGATTTTTAAGGATTTTTAAGGATTTTTAAGGATTTTTAATGTTTTTTAAGGATTTTTAAGGATTTATAAGGATTTTTAAGGATTTTTAAGGGTTTTTAGGATATTTAAGGATTTTTGGGATTTTTAAGGATTTTCAAGGACTATTAAGGATTTTTATGGATTTTTAAGATTATTAATCTATTTTTACGGATTTTAATGTTTTTTTAAGGATTATTTTAGGATCTTTAAGAATTGCTTAAGATTTTTAACTAATTTTAAGTCTTTTTAAGAACGTTCAACGGTTTTTAGGGATATTTAAGAATTTTTTAAGGATTTTAAGGTATTTTTAAGAATTTTTAAAAGTTTTTTAAAGCGGCGTAGACTTCAAGGTTTAAATATAATATTTTAATCAATTATAAGTAAATAAATTTACTAGCTGTAATGAATTACTAAAAATTATAACAAAATATAAAATTTTATAAGGGAAAAAAATATATGCAAATTCCTAGAATTATTCTTCGAAATTTTTATTAAAGGGTGCTTGCCGAGCAGTTATGTCAATTTTCCCCTAAAAATTGATGTGAAAAAAGTATTTTCTGAAGTGGTATCACATGATTTTTTACGTGTTCATCCCCATTTTAGTTCCTTTTATTTATTTTATTTTATTTATTCCCGAAAAATAATTTAGTACAAAGTAGATAAAAATAAATGTGGGTAACATTTAGTAGATGTAAAATGAGAACACAATTAAAGTCAAGTTAACACAATATTTTCAAACCATGATTAATTCAATAGACAACTTTTATATGGAATAAATAAAAATATTTCCTCAGGTATCTTTGAGATACATCAAGTAGCCCTCTTCAACGATCCGATATGCCAAAACCAGACTCAATATATTCATATAAAAAAAGATAAAACTGTCTTTTTTGTCACGGATTTTTCTTATTAAATATATTTCGCCTTTGTCTGTTTTTTTTTTCTGGAATGAATGCCATCGCTGTTATTAAACTTCGTTGGCGATAAACTATCCAGTCAGAGAGTGTAAACGATAGAAGCGAAGTTCTTGTATTTCCGAGAATCGTCTTGGAGATACGAAGCAAATCTTTAAAATGACTGCACTTTTTCCATTGTTCTTGAAAGCTCGATCGTAACTAAGACATCCAAGGAAATTGATGTAAAAGTTTTATATCCAGAGTGCTTATTAGAAATTTTCTTGTCGTCATTAAAAAAATAAATAAAATAAAATAAAAAATATCAACTCATGAATAATTTTGTACATAAAATTTATGTTTGTGACACACATTTGAATTCTAAATATAACGAGATTAAGCTTCTACATCGTTCAAGAATCATCCCTATAGATATCTGTCTTTTTCATTTAAGTATAAAAAGCACTTTCTTATTGTTCAAAAATTGTTAGGTCTTAATTGCTCTGCCATATTTTTCGTCAAAACGCAACGGTTTATCTTGAAGTTCGCAACGAACCAGGCAGCTATTAAATTGCGTTTTCCCGCTTTCCCCGACACTTCCACCCGACCGTGCCTATATTTCTTCGTCTTTATTGCTTATTGCGGGTCATTTTCGCTCTTACTTTTATTCCTTTCTACACTTACACGAATAGGTACGTTTAGTGGATAAAAGACGGGCGGGACTTTTGCTTTTTTTTTTTTTTTAATCTGACAACACGTCCTAAATATCGCGTTTATTCGTTTTACTTTTCGACTTTTATTTAATACGAAATGTCACAAAGAATCGGATGGATTAAAAAGGTATAAATTTCAGAAAGGGACTGATGCCGGATGTTTTAAAGTATATAGAATCAGCCAGTATTACACAGCCAGATAAACCAGTTAGTTAATCTCAAAGTGGATATAAAAAAAACTTGCGAAGGACCACGCAATTTTTAGAACTTGTTTTAAAATGAATATACAATTAATTTTAATTTTAAAGAGCTTTTGCATGCTCATTTATTTATAATAAAACATTTATTATTAAATTTACAAATGTTGACAGCGTTTTGACAAGCCAAAACACAGTATCAAACATTTTTTTGAAAAATAAGTTTTCAATACCGTTTCCTTTTTTTATGCAATAACATTTAGGTAATTAATACGATAACTATGGAATGCCTTTAGCATCATTTGTAAGAAGAGTTGACAACATTGCAGAAAAAGTGCACTGTATTTGACCGTTTTCCACACTGCGCGCGCAATCACGTTTTTTTTAATTCTGTCAAATTTCAAATGAACGTCTATGTGTTTGTTTAATCTCTGCATTAGTAAAAATGCAAATTAAGGACTTTTTGTGGATTCGAGATGAAGCAGAGCGTCTAAAAATGCAATAAATGTGTCTACTGCTGTTATGGACCTGTTGGTCCTATGGGAATCGTACTCGTACTTGTAAAAAATTCTCAATGCACTTTTAACACTTTATTAACATAAAATACATGAAATATAAAAATGCATGTGTCGCTTGACTTGACTCATGCGACTCTACTCGTCAAACTCATCTGACAAGTGTTTTGATTATTCAATTGATTGATCGGCAACACAGCAATGACACTCGAGGACTAGAAAGCGCCATGTTGTCTAATCCAAACCAATGAATGTCAAAATCTTGTCATTTTTACCTTCAAGAATCTACAACATTGTTACCAAATTCAAAATAATATCTTGCCTTGTAAAATCCCATATTTACTATTTTTAACTGAAAATATTGATCTTAATATTACGGTATCACGTCAGATTTAAACTTATCCTTTTTTTATCCGATTTTCGAAAGGGTGAGAAAATTATCCGCCATAGTCTTAAATTATCCCCAAATCGGATAATTATTCACCAATCGGCAACACTGGAACTGCTCCTGCATACCGCATCATCCCTTCTCCCTCTCCTGCTTTATGAGAAGGCGCGAAATTTTAAATTTAAATAAAATTGACCTTAACAGCTGCCCTAAAAAGAAAACCCAAAAGCCAAATTTGCAAGGAACATATAGAACAGAAAAAGAAGAATCGTATAATGGATGTACTCCTCTTTAGAACTTTTTTTCTACAAAAATTTTACAGTGCTCCATTCCTTTTAGGTAGATTTCCATATATGGAATCTACCTATTGTAATCGATTCAATGACGGGACCCAGAACCGGGAATAGGGGCGCTACGCCATTTATGACCTTCTGGCCATTTTAAGAAATAATCCTGAAACACGTCGATTTTTGATTTATATTACCGTATTTTAAAATAATAATCTAATATACAGGGTATATTACTTTCGAGTAATGAAGTCACCGTCATTTTTTTTAAATAGAATACCCTATATTTTTTTATATTTTTAGACTCATCCCGTGAAGCTGATTTCAAAAACCTATTACACTTATGTTCTAAAGTAAATAGTTTTGAAGTTATAGACAAATGAAAATTGCATTTTTTCAAATTTAAGTGATTGCTCCGGCCAAACGACATAAAATCGGATAAAACGGCTTACGTGCCCCTATCTTAACTCTTTGAGTTCTACTTGATGGCGTAAGAACAAAATGTATACAGGGTGATCAAAATTTGCGTACTTTTGATCACCCTATATACATTTTGTTCTTATGCCATCAATTAGAACTCAAAAACTTAAGATTCACCCTGTATATTAGATTATTATTTTAAAATGCGTTAAATTAAAATCAAAAATCGACGTGTTTCAGGATTATTTCTTAAAATGGCCTGTTTAGCTAAAAATGAATTTGTTCCATACTTTACGGACACACTGTATATGTATGTGTAGACATTCCGTTCCGGCACGATAGAGGTCGTAATTTTTGTCCAATCGATAAAAAGTTTGGTACAAAAATTCTTTGGGGTAGTAATTCGTTGCGTATTGCAAATGGGCATTCTACCTCTAAGGGGGTGAGAATTGCAGGGGGTTGAAATCTCAAAAAATTCATATCTCCGCTATTTTCAAAAATATTGAAACAGTTCATAAAACTTTTTTTATATTCTAATTATTATAAAATTAACTTGTCTGAAACTTTTTTTAATCGGACCTAAGGGGATAGACCTGAAGGGGGTTAAAATTTCAAAAAATTTATATCCGCCATTTTCAAAAATATTGAAACAGGTCATAAAACTTTTTTTATATTCTAATTATTATAAAATTAACTTGTCTGAAACTTTTTTTAATCGGACCTAAGGGGATAGACCTGGAGGGGGTTAAAATTTCAAAAAATTTATATCCGCCATTTTCAAAAATATTGAAACAGGTCATAAAAATTTTTTTATATTCTAATTATTATAAAATTAACTTGTCTGAAACTTTTCTTAATCGGACCTAAGGGGACGGACCTGGAGGGGGTTGAAATTTCAAAAAATGTATATCTCCGCTATTTTCAAAAATATTGAAACAGTTCATAACACTTTTTTTATATTCTAATTATTATCAAATTAATTTGTCTGAAACTTTTTTTAATCGGACCTAAGGGGATGGACCTGGAGGGGGTTGAAATTTCAAAAAATGTATATCTCCGCTATTTTCAAAAATATTGAAACAGTTCATAAAACTTTTTTTATATTCTAATTATTATCAAATTAATTTGTCTAAAACTTTTTTTAATCGGACCTAAGGGGATGGACCTGGAGGGCGTTGAAATTTCAAAAAATGTATATCTCCGCTATTTTCAAAAATATTGAAACAGTTCATAAAACTTTTTTTATATTCTAATTATTATCAAATTAATTTGTCTGAAACTTTTTTTAATCGGACCTAAGGGGACGGACCTGGAGGGGGTTGAAATTTCAAAAAATGTATATCTCCGCTATTTTCAAAAATATTGAAACAGTTCATAAAACTTTTTTTATATTCTAATTATTATCAAATTAATTTGTCTAAAACTTTTTTTAATCGGACCTAAGGGGATGGACCTGGAGGGCGTTGAAATTTCAAAAAATGTATATCTCCGCCATTTTCAAAAATATTGAAACAGTTCATAACACTTTTTTTATATTCTAATTATTATCAAATTAATTTGTCTGAAACTTTTTTTAATCGGACCTAAGGGGATGGACCTGGAGGGGGTTGAAATTTCAAAAAATGTATATCTCCGCTATTTTCAAAAATATTGCAACAGTTCATAAAACTTTTTTTATATTCTAATTATTATAAAATTAACTTGTCTGAAACTTTTTTTAATCAGACCTAAGGGGATGGACCTGGAGGGGGTTGAAATTTCAAAAAATTCGTATCTCCGCTATCTTTAAAAATATTGAAACAGGTCATTAAACTTTTTTCATGTATTAATTATTATAAAATTTATTTGTTTGAAACTTTTTTCGATCTGACCATATCGTGGAGTGGGGAAGGATGCTCAAATTTAGACAATAGAAATCTACCTCCCCTGTCGACCCTACCGACAGGAATTTTTTTTATGTCAAGTCAAGGACCATAAATAGTTCAATAATTTCTAAATTGAAGACCACAATTTTTTTAATTAAAAAAAAAGCAGTTGAAGTTGCTAAAACTAAAAAATATATAGTACTTACCCTTGAAATCGACTTTTCTCAGGTATCTAAGAAGTTCTGTCCCATTAGTAGGTTTCATAGCGTCACATAAACCAGAAATACCATGGCAGTGATCTCTATGCATGTCCCTTAAATAAATTAGGTTATTGTGATTATTCAAAAAATTTTAAATATTTATACAAATAAGTCAGGCACGGAGCAAGATGGATTAGTCTTTTATCTTTTTATTCTTTAGGGAACAGCCGCTGGTAAATCCAATTTTGGCTTATTATAAAATCTCGCGAACGAAAGAATCAGATTAAAAAATCCGGTTACACACTCCGGTAGAAAAATACATACATCAGCAGTTTCTTTTGTTCTGTACGCATTAAAAATTCCAATCCTGCCAGCTCGACTGATATGTCTTTTTTAAAGCTTTCTTATCAATCCAATATCTGGAGAGCCTGCGAGTATAAAACCCTCACGAAATTTCCTTTCGCCATTCTTTTACGCGAAAAGATTTCGACGACGCGCGAAATGGAAAAACTGATATATCCGGCGGGCATATTGGAGGTGTTCATTTTTTTAAGGTACCTCTTCATACACAACATATTTTATATCGAGCTTATGTTGACTTTAAATAACTAGTATTTTTTTATAAAAAGACAAGATTTTTTTTATTAAAGATAAAAATGATTTACCTGATAGCATAAGCGAATGCTAAGACAGCATCTGAGACGAACTGAAGTTGGTCTTCGAATACGGTATTATTAGCTGTTAGTTTTTCCGTACCTTTACACAAATTTGTAATTTTCATGTTGTAAGGTGTCTTTGTACTATTTGGGTACCTACAATTGAAGTGATGTTCCCAAAATTCTGAAAAAAAAAAAAATCTTTCAAAAACTTATACCATTAGTAACCTAAGCCTTGAACCAAAATTAATATTTTTAGAAATACAATATGCCCCAATGATAACATTGTATAAAGAGTCCTATTACTTATACAGTAGGACAACTCTAATATAATGCCTAAACACACCAAAGGGCGGGGCGGGGAGAAAGTTACATCTGAAAAGGGGCTTATTAACAATATGGTACTTGGCAAATCAAAATTCTTTTCCGGAGTTATCTAATCTGTTTGTAGTGTCATACAGTTCAGCTCACAATACTATAAAACGTGTTATTGACTTATAAGGTCGGTTTGCTGTTTGAAATTTATATTGTACACTACATCTTTTAACACTCCACTTGTCGGTGTCGATGAGTGCAGTGTAGTAGGGTGTAGTCGAGTGTAAAAATTCAACATCTGTTCGTTGCTTGGTTTGTGCGCGAATCCTAGGATTTTAAGGTTATGCTTATTATTTGTATTTGTGAATATGTTCAACCTCAAACGTTTTAAAATGGATAGTGATGATGAAATCATAGAGAGTTTTCTGAATTCGGACGATTAACGAGTTCGTCTGACGACGATCAATCAATGGGGTCAATTCTATCGGTAATTTCTTCAATGGTGACGAAAGATTTCCGGGTAACTATTAAAAATTTTGTGGAAGAAGTTGTACCCAAATATTCTGACCAAGACTTTATTATGTATTTCCGCATCAATAGAGTCCTGTATACAAGTTTATGCACAAAACTAAAGGCATCAAAGTATTTCATGGATAGTCAATGTTATTCTCCAGGTAGAAAATATAATAGAGATTTTTGTACCCAATCATTGACGATTTTTTTTCACAGAAAAATCCATGTTAATTTTCCTATGGTTTATAGGACATCAAACTGCTTCATTTCGTGACATAGTAAATCAATTTGATGTTTCTTTAAGCACTGGATACATTTCACTGGAATATTATCCAGAAAATAACAAATAATTCATATTTCTTTTAAAATTAATAATATTAATCTTTAAGTTCATACTAATGTCTATTATTGTATATTTTAAAATCTAAAAATAGATTTAAACTCAACACAAGAGATTCCGTCTTTCTCTCAGACGTTCTTTCTTCTACTTTCAAAATACCGTTAACAAAAACAAAATACATAAGCGACTGTTGCTATGCAAGCAATATTATCGTTCTCTCATATTATCCCATCATTATAAGAGACAAAAAATATAATTATATTTCTTCCCGCTAAGATTCAAGGCTATTTGGATACCACGTATCATGTCTCCTACCAATAAAAAACCTGCAACCCTACTCTCCGCTAAAATTCAGAGCATAATCTCTCACTCGCTTACCGACTGTAATCGGATGCAGTCGCATTCAATATAGAATAAAAAAGTTTCTGCAAACAATCAAAATGGTGCGTAATTAACCACACCCAAAAAGTTTCTGAGTTTTCGTAATAAGAAAAAATGTAAATAGTTTTTTACAGTGAGTGAAGTGATGAGTTATATTTGATTTCGGTTTCATAATTTAAATTAATGTGCCGTTTATTATTTTTCTGTTCATGTTAGTACTTGGAATAAATGGAATAAAAAGTACATTCCTTTTTCAAATACTGTTTTTGTTTTGGTTTAACTCCTACCTAAAGAGTTTGGTCCTTCGATGTCGTTAAGAAAATATAAGTCTAGTGTTCTTTCAACATTTATGAATACTAAAATTCGTAAATCGTTCAAGCACTCTACAACAAAAGTTGCAAAGTTTTTATGTGACCTTGCACCTGATTGCATCAAGTGGCCTACACCCGAGGAACAAAATGATAATGCAGCCTTTTTCTTGGAAAAGAAGGGATTTAGAAATATTGTGGGTTGTATAGATGGGTGCCACATTCGTATCGATAAGCCTACAACACAATGTGCTTACAGCTACATTAATAGAAAAGGCTACTATTCTGTACACCTACAAGTCATTTGTGACCATAATAAAAGAATTCTAGATATTTTCTTGGGTTACCCAGGGTCAGTGCACCATGCCAGAGTTTTTGCTTCTTCAGAAGGAATGAAATTGGCTATGGATTTAACTGAAAACTCCAAATATATTCTGGGTGATTCAGCCTACCCCTGCACTGATTTTTTGTTAATCCCATATCGGGACAACGGTTACTTGACAGAAAACCAAAAAAAATTCAATAAAAAATTAAGTACTTGTAGGATCTTTGTTGAACACACCTTTGGAATGTTGACGAAACGGTTTAGACAGCTATACCACCTGAAAACCAGAAAGATGTCACTTCTTCAAATAAAGGCATGCTGTGTATTGCATAATCTTGCTTCACATGATGATTTCCTATTTTTTGGTGAAGATTGTGAATTTCCAACAGAGGAATCGCCGGAGTCACAAGAAGGAAATAACTTGAATTTTAATGAAGATTTAAATGTTTCATTAAATAACTCCAAAGAAAGAAGCAAACTCTTGATAGATTTACTGAGTGATTCTTTATAAAGTATAATTGTATTATAATAGGCAATAAAAGTAAAAAAAAAATTTATTTATTAGAATAATTCTCAGTTAACAGTTTGACCAATAGTCAGTACGTGAATAACAAAAGTATATAATTATTCAAACTTAATTTATATTCTAATTATAAGAAAACAACAAAAATACTGCTGAGAGGAATGAATAAAAAGGTATTTTATTTAAGGAGATTCCTGTTCACGAAATTTTAGTATTTTTCATCATTTTTTCTTTTCAATTGAATGTTTCTTTCCTTAGTTGCTTTAATTTTCCTATCTCGATCAGTTTCCTTTTCTTTAAACTGTTCTTTCAGATCGTTTTTTAACTGTATTAAAATGTCCACTGATCTTCTTACTCTTTTTGGTGAAGCAACAGTTTCACTATCAACTTCATTATCTATGATTTCATTGGAAGATATTTGTAGGGCTAATTCTGGATTAGGCACATTTTGTTTTAAATTATTAACGGATGTTCTTGTTGAGGAACCTCTAAAATAATAATAACCAGAAAAATATCAGAAATCATATCCAAAAAATTCACAGGCTAGTTAGATATAAAAAAACTTAAGTATTATATATAAACAGCGTTAAGTATTGCTATTAAATCATAACAAAAGAGGACTGATGCTTACCCCACGTTATATTTCTTCTTTAAATATTGTAGTTCCAGTAGACATCAAGGTTAGATGGTACAAACATTTAGTTTTTTGATAATAACTCAAAAACGGTAGCTTTTTCGACAAAAGATGTTCTATATAAAGTTAAAGAAGATAAAATTTCCTACATTTTTTGTCAAAATACTAATTTTGTAGCACACATATGTTAGGAGTTACAGCTTCGTGAAATTGCACTATTGAAAAAAAACATTATATTTTGTTATTTGGCTGTTAATAACTAAAATAAATAATTTAAACAATGCAAATCATATAATAATATTATAATCCTCTAGTTTGGAGGTATCGTATTAGTTGAAGTTTTAACTTTATACAAAAAATTTTTATATTTTATTATTTTATATTTTCATACCAATTTTTAATATCATGTACAAGTTCTTAGTTTTTTCTGTAAGTAACCCTTTTTTCGAGTATGTCATATTGTACTCCAATTTTATAATTGGCCTACAATACCTGACGATGGCCATTGTTGTGACCGAAACATGTTGCCGCCAAGTTAAACTGGTTTAAAAAAAAAATGTATGTGGTATGACTTGGAGTTTTTATTATTCGTTGGACAAATTTGTATAAACGATCTCTAATTTATCATGCGATCTATATTTCTGGAAATGTACCCAACTAAGTTTAAGTCTAATTACAATGTAATTAGATTATTATTAGTTTAATATTTATTTTTTTTTTGGTATATTTTGGTGATATGAGTTATCAATATTAATGTTATTAATTGATAACATTATGTTATCGTAATAAGTAATACAATGCACTTTGACTTATGATAGATCGTTTAAATAAATAAAGAGGATGTATCTATAATAATCTAATCGTATTACAAAATATTATGCTTAATTTATAAAAGTTATAGTTGGTCAAGGAATAAATGAATGATATTAATGATAGTAATTTATAGTGTTTTTAAAAAATTGAACATTAATATTTGGTATATAATAGATAAAAATTTCCTGTTTTATTTTTTAATTGTATGTTTGTAACTAAAGTGTTTTTTTAAAATATTTTATTTGAATCTTACATATTTTTTATAGAAAATCTTTGAAGAGGAGAAGCTGCCACCGAATTCATTATAATTAGTTCTTAGATTATTTTTACAATCCAACGATTCTACAAGAAATATTTTTTGTAGGTATGAAAGTTTTATAATTTATTTTTGTGCGATTTTCTATTCGCAAAATCATCAATTATATCGTTGTATTAAACCTTGTTCATTGTAATTTTTGTAAAACACAAAAAAAATGTCCTCAAATTTTTCCGCTCCTAAAATCTGCCTGTCCAAAATAACCTTCTGGCAAATCCGTCACTGTTTGTTGCTTATTTATTTTTAGAATTTCAAGGTTCGTTTAAATCTTGACGAACTATAACAGCCTTTTATCGCATCACTATGATGATACTAAACATTAAAATACAGCGCAGAACATAATAGCTAGATAAAATTAGAAGGTTAAATTTTGAATAATGTTAACTATTATATTAATAGGGACTTTAATTTTACTATTTGTAATATTTTTCTATCGCTATTGCGTAAAACCTCATAATTATTGGAAAAATCTTGGAATTCTGCAAGGAAAATCAACATGGCTATTTGGCGAAAACCTAAAAATTATTTTACAACAAGAAAGTTTCGCGGAATGCAGTAAACGTATATACAATCAATTTCCAAACGTACGGTAAGTTAATTCATTTTTATTAAATTGATATATATAGTAAAATATCTATGTTTTAGTTATTTCGGAAGTTATCAATTCAATAATCCTATATTTGTAGTCAGAGATCCCGAATTAATAAAATTAATCACGATTAAGGATTTCGAACATTTCGTGGATCATAGAACGTGGGTACCAGAAACGTCAGACCCGATATGGAATAATACTTTATTTGCTCTTACAGGTTATTTTTTTATTATTTATAAACCGAATTACTTAATAATATTAAATACATATCAAAAATACGGTCAAGTGTCCAAGGAAATTCGAAATCATGTACCACAAAAATTTTTTATCATCACAAGTTTTGCTTGAATTGATTGAAACTTTTCTATCACTTTCGACGACATCACAACAAAAAAGGCGGATTTTTGACAATTTTTTTGTTGACTTTTTTTTAATGGAACACCCTGTATATTTTTGTAGTTTAAAAGAACTGACTTTCACCTATTCAGAAGCAAGATTTTCCAAAATCGGTTAGTCATTGGTTGAGTAATTTTTCCCCAATAGCCATAGAAATCGATAAAAAATTCAATCTATTCAAACAAAAGTTATACTAAAATAAAATAAATCGCATCTTTCTATCTAGAACCGTTAAGAAGTTATAGACAGTTAAAATAGGGGAAAATCTAAGTGGACACCCGGTATATTAGTGCAGTCGATAGGTTGGAAAAAGTGGCGGTAGGTGGAAAAGGTCGAAAGATAATGAAACTTAGGGATGGTTAATTAATATTTTCTCAAGTTTTGGACCTCGATGACCTTGTATGAAAAAAAGGGAGGGGAAAATTGCATTCATTCGGTTATGATATAAGGAAGTGGCGATCTTGGAGGTAAGATTTTATAATGAGGAAGTAATTAGTGGGTAGAGTTTTTCGTAGCTTGTATAGATGCCCCAGAAGCCAAAATTTGTCAAAGGCTTGCGATATGTCTAAGAATGCTACAGAACAGTACTTTTTGTCTTCTAATGCTTGACTGATATTTTGGCAAATTCTATGGATTTGTTCTGTGGTAGCATGTTGAGGTCTAAAGCCAGGTATTTTCAGCTAGGTATTTCATTTAGCAACGTCGTTAGTGGAATTATATTTTTTACTCGTTTATTAAATATAGGAGGTGGTTTGACTTGAGCTTGTTTTTCGGTTACATTTTTGTCATTTTCTTCTGAGTCTTCTGCTTCTTAGGATAATTATTCGAATCAATTTGAGGTATACTAAAGGAAAAGTTTACTAAAATTTAGTTACTTTTCGTACGTCGAACTTTAATTCAGTTGAATGCATGTAAATATAATCGTACCAACACTAAGTTTTTAAGGAGGAACGAACATGTATTTGGAAAAGGTATTCATTTCCGATTATTCAGTCATAAAATGAAAATGGACGTATATGTTTGTAAATGTATTAAGTTTTACCGTTTTACCTAATGCATAATAATGAAAATTGGTAGGAAAAAAAAGTAAATATACGGTGTTTTCTTGATCTAAATAAATGGATCAACGTTAACTGCATCCGGAACATTTTCAAGCTCCCACGTATCCGACATAACTTTTTCGGTAGGACGGACATATGAACTTCTTCTGTAACATAAATAATTGCTTGGACCCACATATTTATGACATCTTTAGGAGTTGATTAGGTTTTTTTTAAATATTACTGTCATAAAATTTTTTAGTCTGTGACCAATACCATTTCTATAGAATTGCATTGGCAGTGGTAGGACGGTAATCTTAAAACTTTATGTCTATTTTCTTCAGCGTATAATCTTCGGTAAGTTGGATGCCTGAATTTCCAGGCGATTTTTTCAACCTGTACAGGCTCCTTTTAGAAACTTTGAGCGCCGCCGCTGCCACTTCAATACAACTTTTTCCTTGTTGTTGACAGAAGTCCGTATGCGTCTCAAAAAAGGCTAACACATTTAAAATTAATTCTTTCGTTAAAGCGTTTAACCAGATTTAATTTTACTTTTGCAGATAATAAATTAAACGTCGAAATGTCAAACTTCTCTATCGTGCAAAGTCGTAAATCTCAGACTTTCTATTGGTTAACGCTGGGTTTAACAGTGTTGAATTCGGCAAAAAACCGAGACCAAGGCCGAATATCTAGGTGAAGGTCTAGAGAAATACGTTACTCTCCCGTTATATATTAATAAATGTTAATATTCAGTAGTAATATCCCTAGGACATTGATAATAGACGAGATAATTTTATGACAATCGAAAGCCCGTTCCTTGGTAAGAGCCCGAAGCCGAAGGCTGAGGACTGTTACCAAGCAACGAGCTTGAGAAATTTGTCATAAAATTATGAGGCATTTGTCAATGTCCGAAGGATATTCGGCGGAAAATTTTTTGACAGAAATATTTATAACTCAACACAACGAAACATTTATTTATTAAAAGTACAGCAAAATTCCATAAATATTCCCCAAATATATTTGTGACTGTATGTCGTATTTCTTGGAATTTTTTCTTTTATTAGCGCATTTATATTTTCAACATTCTCATTGCCAAAACGTGACATTTTGAAATTAATTTGAAGTGAAGTTGTCAAACTCAATAGTATTGTCATAGTGATTGATAATTGCACTGAATGCTGTTATCAGTGTAATGTTGACATGATTGGGTGAAATTGATTCACATGACACAAAATGACAAAATTTGATTGGTTGTTAGAACTGGCAAAAAATTTTCAAAATAAGTGTATAATTATATTACTTTCCCGACCCACCTCCTAGAAGGGAAAGTATTCTGAACGAGCTAAAAAAATTTTCGAGATAAAGAGGGAAATATCCATTTTGAGGTCACCTACGATGATTAAGATCATTTCCAGATGGAAGTCTGTCTGTCTGTCTGTGTGTGTATGTTTCTTCCACGATAGAGACCACACGTTTAATTCGATTGAGCTGAAATTTGGTATACGGGTTTGGGTTACCCGTGGAAAGAACCTATTAGTTTTTGTACGACATCTGTCAAACGGAAGTACCACTATCAAAAAATGATAGATGCAATATGTTACAGAATTGGACATGCTATATATCATTTGAAAGCCCTAGAAAAACTCTATTCAGAACAGTTAAAATTATTTCTCCAACCGTCACCTGTCAAAAATTAAAAAATGTCAAAATTTGAAACAAACTTCAGCACTAAATATCTGAAGAAGTATTAATCCGATTGAGCTGAAATTGGGTATATGGGTTTGGACTATATGTCAGAAGAAACAATTCGTTTTTGTACGAGATCTGTCAAACGGAAGTATCACTATCAAAAAATGATAGATGCAATATGTCACGGAATTGGACATGCTATATATCATTTGAAAGCCCTAGAAAAACTATATTCAGAACAGTTAAAATTATTTCACCAACTGTCACCTGTCAAAAATTAAAAAATGTCAAAATTTGAAACTTTAACATTAAATATCTGATAAAGTATTCGTGGATATTCGTGAGGAAAATTTTGGGGCGACACAACCGATTTTTTTTAAGTTGTACATTTAATTGCTAGCCAATATATCAATAATATTCAGATGTTTTTTCTTTCTTCTTTGTTTCTGTTTTTTCTTAGTTGGCCGATAAATCCGTTTCAACTCCGGAACGATTTCTTTCTTCTGCTATGCCAGAAATTTGTAAAAGAGGTTATAAAACAAAAACCGACCAACTGTCATTATACAACTAATGAAAATGTAGAGAAATCAAACCTACACTACAAACAGTACTTAAATATTTTTCAGCCATTACAAAACCATTATTTTCCTTTTATTTCTGTCTGTTGTGCTACTCTAAATCCAATTTTAAGTTACGACATTAATTTTGACCAGCGTTTTTCATTTCATCAAGTTTGGTTTCGATAAACAAAGAGACATTTGTGCCTTGGTGAATTTCCTTGAGTATAGTAGGTAGAGAATTTAACCAGTAATCATTTATTTTACTCTGTTTGACATTTCTTTTTTTGTTGTTTTCTACGAGTTTCCAAGATTCGTTTTAATTATTTTGGATCTGGAATGAAGGGACATGCGTAGGAAAATGTGGAAATTGTGGCAGTTGTTATAAGGAGGAGGGTTGGCTATTACCTTGCAATTGTTATTGGCTTGAAATTTGAATTTGTGTTGGATACGCCACTGGTATTGATGTGTATTGGCCAAGCTGCAGCATTGATGGTGTACAATATATTTGTTGTTATGTTATCGATGGATTAAAATCCATTTTATTAATTGGTTTATCATCACAAAAACTTATCACTTCAACTTTTATTTACACACAGAATATCGTTCAAAACTCAGACGAAATATGGAGACCAAATCATCATTTGAGAATCAAGAAAATGGTCTGTTGTCTGTCTGAAGATGACAAAATTCTGTACGATGACTGGTACTCCACTGAAAGGAAAAAAGACGTCGAATTGTGTAGGCAGCTGGAAAAATAATCTTGGAGGACATCCGCTCCAGAGTGTTCAACACAGTTGAGTATCCTCCAATTGACAACTTCTTGGGTAGTGTACGTACTGCGGTTCCAGAGACGCTGTTTCTTCTACTCCAAAGTTGGTTATTATAACCAGGAACCATAATTACAATATTTCATCATAATTCGGGTATAATAGAAGAAATAAGAGCGAATTTTGAAGAATGACATATTTGTTCTCTGTCACATTATTTATCGGTACCACTTCACCACTTATTTTTATTTTTAATTAAGCTCAGGAAAGGAAATTTTACATATAAGCTCGAAGGACCAATCTACTAACAAGTTTTAAACTATAAAATTTAACTCAATTCGGAGATGGGCCTTCTGTCGGTTCCAGTTAGTACTAACGCTTATTACACAGATGGAATCCTTTCCCAAAGTACTAAGTAATACTGTGTCCCATTGGTAGATGGCGTTAGCTATCTACAATCGTTTTACATCCTTTTTACAGTTATTAATGTAATATCTGTTACTTTTGTCCAATAATTGACAATGGGCAAATTTTTTTCGCGATGATCAAAAATTTATTATATAATTTATTTTCTTAGGTGAAAAATGGAAGGAAATGCGCACGTTTCTAAGTCCGGCGTTTACTGGAAAAAACATGAGAACGATGTTCGTCCTGATGCAAGAAGCTGCTGAAAATTTCGTCGATCATTTTAAAAATAAAAACGAGGATTTAATAGAGTTGGACTTGAAAGATACATTTAATCGTTATACTTGCGATGTTATAGCTACGACAGCATTTGGAATAAAAGTAGATTCTTTTAAAGATAAAAATAATGAATTTTATGAAGCTGCACGTGAAGCTGGTAATTTTACTGGAATACGATCTGTTTTATTTTTCTTATCGTTTGTTCTACCACTTCATATAATAAAGGTAAATTTATTAGATTTAATATATTTTGTATATTAATTTTTTTATTTTAGTTATTTGATGTGAAAGTATTTAGTAAAAAAATAAGTAATTTTTTTTCCACATTAGTTGAAGATAATATAAATTTTAGAGAAAAAAATAACATTATTCGTCCAGATATGATACACTTAATGATGGAAGCTAGAAAAAGTGTTAATAAATTTAACGATAAAAAGGAAGAAAATGGTAATTTAAGTTATAAATCTATTTTTTTTTTATAATTTATAAACTTTTTAGTGAAAACAAAAATTCCTAAAATGGAACTAACGAATCCCAATATAACGGCTCAAGCATTGATTTTTATACTTGGAGGGTTTGAAACGTTATCTGTTCTTATGCGATTTCTTTCTTACGAATTGGCAATAAATCCGGAAATTCAAGAAAAGTTACGATACGAAATCAATCAAACTTTGGAGAGATGCGAAAATGGTGTAACTTATGAAATGATACACAACATGAAGTATATGGATATGGTTGTATCAGGTAATTTTTTTTAAACCTAATAATATTTTGACAGTTATATAATAAACATTCAAAAAAACTGGAGTAGGAACATAGTAAAAATAAAATCTAAAATTTCCTGTTTTTGCACAACGCTGCAATATTCCTCAACTTAAAAGCTAAATTAAAGCGGCTGATTCTAAATAGGCCAGGACTTCATTAAAATTTTTACAATAAATTAAAACATTATTGGCATTTTTTATACCAAAATTACAGAAAATATTGTTTATGGTCCAATGAACTTTCAGTATAATACATTATGTATTAATTAGTTTAAAAATTAATTTAAATTGGTTTAAAAAAATTAATTTTTTTGTAAAAATTTTTTTTAACTTTTTATAATTTTAAAATTATGAAATATTTCACAAATAATTCAATTTTTGATCCCTTTCGGACGTAGTATTTACTTTTGTTTTACCATTTTTGATAAAACAAATGGACAAAAAAAATTAAATTTTTTTTTTATTTTGGTTATAATAATTACAATGTTAAACTCGAAGAGACTAAAATATATTTTAAATTTAGAGTTTTATATTAACTATCGAATGGTATAAATTCCATTTTAATATCTTTAAAGTCATTTACTTTTTTTTAAGTTATATTAAATTTCCAAAAATATCACAATTATAGAGTTTTTTACCACAAATTTAAGGGTAATTTTTTTTAAATTATTAATATTAATATTAACCTTAAAAAATAAAGCTTTTCTGAATAATTCAATAAATAATTAATATCTTATTCAATTTTATTCAAAATGGGAAATAGACCTTTTTTTAGGTTTTCTGGATAAAAATGCATTAATAAAGTTAGTTTAAAAAACAAAAAAAAAAATCAATTTTTTTTACATTTTCTGATATAACTTCTGCTATAACTTTTACAAATGCTGTGCTAAAATTATGAAATAATTTACACACATAGTGCTTTGGGATCCGTTTCAGATATGCTATTTACTTTTTTCATTTATTTTATACTTTTTGATAAAACGAAATTAGAAAAAATTATTTTTTTTTAATTTTGGCTATAATAATTACAATTCTAAATTCTAAGAAACTAAAATACATTGTAAATTTAGAGTTTTATATTATCTTCCGAATGGTGCAAATACCATTTCAATAACCAATCCGAAAATAAAACAAAAATAATTAAAAAAAAATGATCAAAGTTAAAAAAAAACCTAGATAAATAAGAAAAATTGAAAGAACCAGGAAAATCGGAAATAAAACAAAAAAAAGTAAAATACCGTAAAAATTGGAAAAACGAAAAGAATAAAAGAAATCAATGAAATCGGGGAAAGAATAAAAAAGAAACCGGAATAAGAAAAATCGAAGGAATCAAAAAAAATCGAAAAAATGCTGAAATAAAACAAAAATAATCTGAAAACCGACAAAAATTAAAAAAAAAATCGTATGAAAGAAAAATTAAAAAATCCGGAATAAAAAGAGAAAATAAAAGAATCAGAAAAATCCGGAATAAAATGAAAAAAATCTAAAAAAACGAAAAAGATAGAAATGAATCGAAAAAGATTAGAAAATGCGAAAACACTAAATAAAGTCAATAAGAGAAAAAATAATAAAAAAACCAGAAGAATAAAAATATTAAAGAAACCGGAAAAATCCGAAAATAAAACAAAAATAATTTAAAAAAAATTGATCCAAGGAAAAAAAATCCTGGATAAATAAGAAAAATTGAAAGAATCAGGAAAATCGAAAAAAAAATTCGATAATAGAGAATTTAGGAAAATATAGGGAAATGGGGAAATATAGGGAAAAATAGGAAAAAAATTTAAAATAATGGAAAGAATTAGAAAAAATCGGGAAAAATTGTAAAAATGGTAAAAATTGAAAAAACAGGAAAAAATTGGGAAAATCGAAGAAACCGAAAAAATCGAGACTTAAAAAGAAATCGAATAAATCCAGGAAAAAAACGGAAAAAAGTGAAAATAGATTTGAAAAATCGGAAAAAATCGAAGAAATCGACTAAAATAAAAAAAAATCGAGAAATTTAAAAAAAAATATGAACAATCCTTGAAAAACCGGAAAAACCGAAAAAAAAAAATTTGAAAAAATTCAAAAATAGAGAAATTAGCAAAATATAGGGAAAAATTGAAAAAAAATTTAAAAAAATAAAAAAAAACGGAAAAAGTGGAAAGAATTAGAAAAAATTGAAAAAAATTGTGAAAATTGGAAAAATAGGAAAAAATTGGAATAATCGAAGAAATCGAAAAAATTGAGGTAATTAAAAAAAATCGAATAAATCCAGGAAATAACGGAAATAGATTTGAAAAATCGGAAAAAAATGAAATAATCGAATAAAATAAAAAAAATTCGAGAAACTTAAAAAACATATAAATGATCCAAGAAAAATCGGAAAAAATAAAAAAAAATCGAAAATAGAGAGTATTTAGGGAAATATACGGAAAATGGGGAGATGTAGGGAAAAATAGGGAAAAGGTGGAAAATTAAAAAAATGAAAAAAATGGAAAAATAGGAAAAAATTGGAAAAATCGAAGAAACCGAAAAAATCGAGGCATTTAAAAAAATCCAATAAATCCAGGAAAAAACGGAAATAATTGAAAAAAAAATTGAAAAATCGGAAAAAATGAAGAAATCGACGAAGATAAAAAAAAAATCGAGAAACTAAAAATAAATATAGACAATCTAAGAAAAACCGGAAAAAATAAAAAAAAAATAAAAAAATTTCGAAAATAGAGAAATTAGGATAATATACGGAAAAATGGGAAGATATAGGGAAAAATGGAAACAAATTAAAAAAATGGAAAAAATAGGAAAACATTGGAAAAATCTAAGAAACCGAAAAAATCGAGGCATTTAAAGAAAATCAAATAAATCCAGGAAAAACGGAAATAATTGAAAAAAGATTTGAAAAATCGGAAAAAATGAAGAAATCGACAAAAAAAAATCGAGGAAAAAAAAAATAAATATAGACAATCTAAGAAAAACCGGAAAAAATTAAAAAGAAATTAAAAAAAAATCGAAAATAGAGAAATTAGGATAATAGAAAAAAATTGGAAAAATCGAAGAAACCGAAAAAATCGAGGCATTTGAAAAAAAATGGAATAAATCCAGGAAAAAAATGAAAATAGATTTGAAAAATCGGAAAAAAATCGAAGAAATCGACTAAAATAACAAAAAATCGATAAAAAAATGAGCAATCCAAGAAAAACCGGAAAAAATCGAACAAAAAAAATTGAAAAAATTCGAAAAAGAGAAATTAGGAAAATATAGAAAAAATGGGGAAATATAGGGGTAAATAGGGAAGAATTAGAATAAATCAGAAAAAATTGTAAAAATTGGAAAATGTATACAGGTCGTCTGCTTGCTACCCTAAATATGTATATAAAATTTCATTTAAATCGGTTCACACACATATACACAGACACACAGACACATGGACATACATACCTGCTAAAAATGGTAGAAATGGATTTAGGTGACCTCAAAACGTAAATATTCGTTAAAATTCCTTCTATACAACTTTTTTGGGTTCGGAAAGTAAAAATCAACTGATTAATTGATATATTTAATTCATCTATTTTTTTTTAAATTTTAGAATGCTTAAGAAAATGGCCAAACGCATTGATTTTAGACAGAGTATGCACCAAAAGTTACACCATTCCACCTCTTCATCAAGGAGAAAAAGAATTAACGTTGGAAAAAGGAACTTTTATATGGATCCCAACAATGGGATTACACCATGATCCTAAATATTATCCAAATCCTGAGAAATTTAATCCGGAAAGATTCAGTGATGAAAACAAGAATAATTTAAATCAATATGTTTACCTTCCATTTGGACAAGGTCCAAGAAATTGTATAGGAAATCGATTCGCGATTTTAGAAACCAAAGTAATTTTTTTTAATATTCTAAGATTCTTTGAAATAGTACCTGTAAAGAAAACAAATATTCCTGTAAAAATTTCTAAAAAATCTTTGAATCTAGATGGAGTTAGTTTTATATTAGGCTTAAAAAAATTATATTAAATAAACTTACCAACAAACCAAGGATTCCTTGTATTATTCTCCACGTTTAAATTTAAAAAATATTCCTTAAATCCTGTTACTTCTCTGGCTTGAGGCTGAACGGAAAGAGTCCCTTCGACTTCAGCCTCGTTACCTTCGGATACCAGAGATCTGGCGCTCCAGCCGTCACTGCCAATCCACGAAAAATAACCAGTGGCGTTACATCGACGTACGGCTTTCATTAATTCAGCTACCTCTTGGTCCGAACCAAATACAATACATCCTGAAAAAAAAGAAGATTGTATTAATCCAAGAAATTGGGTAACAGCCCAATGAAAAAGCGCGGCCAGCTTATTTTTGTTTTAATTCATAAAAAAAAGGAGAAAATGGGGAAAAATAGGGAAAAATAATAAAAAATTTAGAAAAAATAAGAAAAAACCGAGAAATTAGGAAACAATATAAAAAAAGGGAAAATATTGTGGAAAATAGGGAGAAATTTAAAAAAATTGGAAACTGAAAAAAACTGAAAAAAATTGGAAAAATTCAAAAAATGGGAAAAATCGAACAAATTGAGACCAAAAAAAGCGAATAAATCCAGAAAAAAATTTGAGATATTCATAAAAATCTTAAAGGTCCGAAAAGATCGGAAAAAAATGGAGAAATCGAAGAAATCAAGTAAAATCGAAAAAATCAAGAAATTTAAAAGAAATCTGAAAGATCCAGGAAAAATTAATGAAAACTGCTGCAAAATAGGAAAAAATAATAAAAAACAGAGAAAAAATAAGAAAAAACAGAGAAATTAGGAAAAAATAGGGAACATTTTATACATATTGGGGAAATTTGGGAAAAATTGGAAAAAATTGGAAATAACTGAAAAAAATTGGAAAAAATTAGAAAAAAAAATAGGTAACATTCAAAAATTCGAAGAAATCGAATAACAAATTGAGACATTTCAAAAAAAGCAAATAAATCCAGGAATAATCGGAGAAACCGAAAAAAAAAAAATTGAGAAATTCGGAAAAATCGAGACATTTAAAGAAATCGAATAAATCCAGGAAAAAACGGAAAAAATTGAAAAAAAGATTTGAGAAATCGGAAAAAAATCGAACAAATTGACTAAAATAAAAAAAAATTGAGAAATTTAAAAACAACTCTGAATAATGATGGAAATCCAGAAAAAATCAAAAAAAAAAATTTGAAAAAATTCGACAATAGAGAAATTAGGAAAAAATGGGGAAATATAGAGAGAAATTGGGAAAAAATTAAAAAATCGAAAAGATGGGAAAAAATTGGAAAAATCGAAAACAAAAATGGAAGAAATCGAGTAAAATAATATCAAACAATTTAAATCTGAAAAATCCAGGAAGCATTGAAACAATCGAGACATTAAAAAAAAATCGAATAAAACCAGGAAAAAAACGGAAAAAATGAAAAAAGATGAAAAATCTGAAAAAAATCGAAGAAATCGACTAAAATCAAAAAAATAATTGAGAAATTTAAAGAATTCTGAACAATCCAGGAAAAACCGGAAAAATTCAAAAAGAAAATGGAAAAAATTTGAAAATAGAGAAATTAGGAAAAAATAGCAAAATTGGTGAAATATAGGGAAAAATATGGAAAAATTGGTAGAAAATTAAAAAAATTGGAGAAGAAAAGGAAAAAATTGGAAGGAATAAAAAAAAAACGGAAAAAATTGTAAAAATTGTAAAAATAGGAAAAAATTAAAAAATTGAACAAACCGAAAAATGGAATAAATCGAGGAAAAATCGGAAAAAAGCGAAAAAAAAATGGAGAAATTTGGGAAAAATCGAAAAGATCCGTAAAAATCGGAAAAACTTGGAAAAATCGAAAAAAAAAATCGTAGAAATGGACTAAAATAAAAAAAATCGACAAATTAAAAAAAATGAACAATCCATGAAAAACCGGAAAAAAATCGAAAAAAAAATTGTAATAAATTCGAAAATAGAGAAATTAGGAAAAAAATATGGAAATTATAGGGAAAAATTAGAAAATAATTTTAAAAAAATGAAAAAATTGGAGAAAAAACGGAAATAATTCTAAAGAATTAGAAAAAACCGGAAAAAATTGTAAAAATTGGAAAATAATGGAAAAAATTGAAAAATTTTTAGAAATTGAAAAGATGGGAAAAAATTGAAAAAGTCGAAAAAAATTGGAAAAGAATTTAAAAAAAATGAAAAAAATTGGATAAAGAATAGATAAATTAGAAAAAATCGGAAAAAATTGGATAAAATATAAAAAAAATGGAAAAATCAAAGAAACCGAAATAAATCTAATAAGTCGAAAAAAAATTTGAGATTAGAAAACATTGGAAAAATCAAGAAATTAAAAAAAAAATCAAAAAATCAAGGAAAAATCATTGGGAAAATATTAGAAAAAATCGGGATAAATTGGAAAAAATTAAGATGAATCGGAAAAAAATTGTGGTAAATTGGAAAAAATTATAATAAATTGGAAAAAATTGGAGATTTAAAAACAGTGAGAGAGAGATTAAATCACGTAAGGAATTTAAAAAAAAAATTGTTTTATTCGCTTTTACCATTGGCGTACACTATAGGACCTCTTAATTTCCCATATTTTATACAACATTGCTTGAATTGAAATTTCATCTAATTTTTTTTAGGTAGATTTTTTGAAAACTCTTTTTCGATTAAAAAAAAAATTAAATGACCCTCAATTGTATTTTTTTTTAAAGTTTTACGGTTTCAAAAAACATTCAAAAATTAGCCAGAAATGACATTTTACTAAAAACAAAACAGTGATTAAAAAAATCTGAACCGTATACTATAGTTTTTTGTATAATTACTGTAAAAAATGTGTATTTTTGCTGTATTTTTTCTACGATCCAATTAAATTTTTTATTTCAAATTTTATTCAAGAGTGTTTTACAATACAAGAAACATTTTTAACGTTATTTTCATAAAACTATTTTCATATTTTCATACAACTTTTTTCACGATCGTAAAAAATGCATATTGTGATCTGGATATTTCATCTTTTATTTAAATTTTTAGGTCTAATAGACCATTTTCTAAAAAATGTATGTATTCGTTAGACACCATTTTTTTTAAACTACTAAAGTAATTTTCACTAAAAATAAGTTTCCTTTTTCTCCCTTTTTTTACCTTTGCTAAAGTAATTTATAAAAAAATTCAAATAAAAAACCAGCTCAGATTGTCCCTCAAGAATATTACATAAAACCTGACCAGGTATATTTTGTGCAGGTTAAAATTAAATATACAAATATAAAAAATTGATCGTGACGTATTATTCATTTATTCAATACCCCCTCCCCTTAGGGTGCGCCTAATAGTTTGAGAACCGCTACATTAACAAAAGGTGTGTAAATAAAGTGCTACCACCTCTAGAGTTTAATCGAATACCGGACATCTCTCTTATTTGCCATCCCTTCTTATTCGTGACGTGAAAGTCAATGGGAAAGTTTTTAGCCCTTAAAAAAATATATGTAAATTCAATCCGGGACCTGATCTAGAATAAAACCACCGAAACTAGATGTCGCTGGAATTTTAAACAGGTTTAATTTTCAAAAGAAGTAAAAGTAATAAAAAATCGTATTGATTACGATATTAACAATCGAATGGGATTTTAATAAAATTCTATAAAATTTGATTAAAATAGTTCTAATAAACCCGTAATTTAAATTCAGCATAAAAGTGCTTCAAAATTATTCATTTTTAGTTTTAGCAAAATTTAGCTGCTAAGAAAAAAAAACCGACAGGGTCTTACAATGTGCCTTAATTGCTACTAGAAAGTGCCTTTTTCGTGGGCTTTGCGAACACGCATACCTGGAATCCATCTAAGCGCTGACCATCGGTGGGATTTGCGAACATGTTTAAGTTTAGAGTTATAAAATTATTAATATATAATATTACTAAATTACTGAGGCCCTCAGTATTAATTTCGTGATGGCGAATCTTTTCTCATTGTTCTGTTTTTTATTTCTTTTTCTTTTGTTTTATAATTTTTTATAATTTTATAGAAAGACTTTTCATGATTTTTTCTCGTTTTTCTGATTTTTTGTTTTTTCTGTTCTTTTTTTCGAATTTTTTCGATGTTTTCTCTTTTTTTGTCATTGTTTCGTTTTTATTCTATTTCTCTTTTTTTAATTACTTTTTTTCTATTTCTTTTCTGTTTTCTATTTTTTTTCTCATTTTATCTTATTTATTTGATTTTTTCCGTTTTTTTGCGATTTTTTGCCATATTTTTGGGATTTTCTTTCAATTATTTGCGATTTTTTTACAATTATTTCGGTTTTTGGTTGTTCTTTACTATTTTTTCCAACTGTTTCCGGTTTTTGCGTTATATTTTGATTTCTTGGATTCTTGCGTTTTTTCGATTTTTTTTACAATTTTTTTGTTTTGTTTTTATTTTTTCCATATTTTACAATTTTATTCTCCATTAGTTTCCAATATTTTCCAATTGTTTTTGTTTCTTTTTCGATTTTTTCCGTTTTTTTTTATTTTTTCGATTCTTCAATTTTTTTGGCGTTTTTCACTAATTTATTTGATTTTTCTTTCATGTTATATTCTGATTTTTTCAATATTTTTTAATTTTTTTCTTATTGTTCCATTTTTTTTCTATTTCTTTCTTTTATTTTTAAATTTTTTCCTATCCTCCGATATTTTTTTATCTGTTGTTTTTTATTTCAAATTCCTTCAGTTTTTTTCTAATTCTCTACTTATTTTTCTGGTTTTTTCGATTTCTGTC
The DNA here is from genome assembly GCA_963243735.1 of Neocrepidodera transversa. Lineage (NCBI taxonomy): Eukaryota > Metazoa > Arthropoda > Insecta > Coleoptera > Chrysomelidae > Neocrepidodera > Neocrepidodera transversa. The sequence continues at coordinate 2,386,290 of OY725347.1, read as the reverse complement.
GATTTTTTTCTGATTTGTCTGATTGTTTCGATTTTTGTCGATTTTTTCGAGTTCTTCTGATCTCGTTTTGATTTTTTCGATCTCTTTCAATTTTGGTCAATTTCTTTTGATTTTCGTCGATTTCATTGGATTTTTTTTATTATTTTTTATTTAAATTGATTTTTTCGATCTTCTTCGATTTTTGTCGATTTTCTCGTTTTTTTCGATTTCGTTTGATTTCATTCCATCTATTTCGATTTCTTTTAATGTTTTTTTTATTTTTGTCGTTTTTTTTTTTTAAATTTCTTTCGATTTTTGATTTTTTCAGGTTTTTTTTTCGATTTCTTTTGATTTTTCCATTTTTTTATATTTTTTTCGATTTATTTTGATTATTTTCCATCTCTTTCGATTTTATCGATTTTTGTCGGTTTTTTTTGATTTCTTTAGATTTTTATTGATTTTTTTCGGTTTTTTTTTCGATTTCTTTTGATTTTTTTCCATTTCTTTTATATTTTTTTCGATTTCTTTTGATTTCTTTCCATCTATTTCGATTTATTTTATTTTTGTCGTTTTTTTTCCGATTTTCGTTGATTTTTTTCGATTTCTTTTGATTTTTTCCATTTTTTATATATTTTTTTCGATTTATTTTGATTTCTTCCATTTTTTATATAATTTTTTCGATTTATTTTGATCCTTTTCCATCTCTTTCGATTTATTTTGTTTTTTTCGATTTTTGTCGGTTTTTTTTTGATTTCTTTAGATTTTTATTGATTTTTTTCGGTTTTTTTTTCGATTTCTTTTGATTTTTATTCATTTCTTTTATATTTTTTTCGATTTATTTTGATTTCTTACCATCTATTTCTATTTTTTGATTTTTGTCGTTTTTTTTCGATTTCTTTCGATTTTCGTTGATTTTTTTCAATTTCTTTTGTTTTTTTCATTTTTTTTATATTTCTTTAGATTTATGTTGATTCTTTTCCATCTCTTTCGGTTTTTTTTGATTTTTTAGATTTTTGGCGTTTTTTTTTTTATTTATTTAGATTTTTTTCGGTTTTTTTTCGATTTATTTTAATTTTTTTTGATTTTTGTCGTTTTTTTTTTCGATTTCTTTCGATTTTCGTTGTTTTTTTTCGGTTTTTTTTCGATTTCTTTTGATTTTAACCATTTCTTTTATATTTTTTTCGATTTCTTTTGAAAGTTTTCAGGTTTATGTTTTCTTATTTTAAAATTTTAATAAGTGCAAAAATAACGTAAGAAACTTATTTCCTAAGGGGGACAAACGCACAATTTTCAATAGATTTACGGTCTGTCTGTTTGTCTGTCTGTATGTAAACACTGTAAATTTTAAACAAAAACTTCGATCCAGTTCCGGTTTTCACTTTACCTACTTAGTTTCGTTCAAGGAAGAACCAAATTGAATTTGAGCAGGATCGGACCGGCCCTTCCGGTACCAGTCATAAAAATTAAAGTGGCTTGCATGGGAAAACTTTTTTCCAATTAAAATTTTTATAATCTTAACAGCTTTTTTCAGCGGACACATGTACCCTATAAATATAATTTACCATAAAAATAATATAGGAAGATGTAATTATCAAATTCAAAAAAATATAAATATGAGCAATTTTGTATTAAAAGTTATTTTTGTTAAATTGACGTATAACATATTAAATAATGCAAATTGAGGACGAAAGACAGAACTGAAAAAATGTTAAAAAAATTATGACCGTGCAAGATTTTTCTTTAATGTAAATATAAGTTCTGTGAAAAAAAATAACTAAAATATAACATTTACTAAATTATTTTTATAATTTTAACACCCTCTACTACTAATAAATCTTCAATATTTAGCTGTTTTATTAAAATACAAAAATAAAGCTGACACAAATTTAACATAATAAAAAAATTACCTGCAGTGTTCGCAAACCCCACAGTGTCCATAAACTGACCAATGGTATGCCAGGTATGTGTTCGCAAATCCCATGGTTCACATGGTATATAAAGCATATAATATAATGAAAAATACACCGTTCTGGAGAGAGGCGCTTGATGGCTACATTGGGATTACTCATTGTATTTTGTTGAATTCCGAAACGCTTGTTGTTTTCGCAATTTCCATTGGTAGTTAAAATTCTAATTTCTAATTTTACTTATTTTCATTTAACTGATTTTTTAAATTTATTTTAAGGGAATTCCATTTTATTTTATTTTCCTGTGTTTCTTTAGCCTTTAATACACGTTTTCAGACCTTTGTCGTTTTAATATTGTATCATTTTTAAATCTTCTGGTTTTACCACTTTTATTCTTAAACCAATTATGTAAAGTACGCGTATTAACGTCAAATTCGTTACATTTACTATTCAGTATATATCGTCCAAAAAAATAAATAAAATAAATATGAATTGAAAATCCCGTTTATTTTCCAATGTCACATCAACACGATCTCTAAACGATGCCGTTGTCAATTCGAAGAAACCGTTTGTGTAGCATACCGACACAATGGGAGTTCTTTAGATGCTAATGACACTCAAAATGTTTTCCGAAGGGTATCCATTCTCTAAGAATAATGTTTTTGGTTATGAGAATAGATCCTCTTTTTGCCATCTACCATTGTTGTCAAATTTAATCGATTAGAGCCCTATTGTGATTGATGATGAATAACAAAGATTCGAAATACTCTGAAAGCGACAGCGACAAAAATATCTGTATCCTGTCTGGAAGAGGAGTAATGTTAATTTGGGGTTATTTTGGATAGTGACTAGTAGAAACGACTTAATAGAAATATAAGTTATTAATATCTTGTTTTTATTTAATTTAAATAGAAACATTTTAGAATAAGATAAGGTTTAAGATGGCCCCCGGAAAGATTAAAAACAAATTCAAAAATAATCGTGATGTTACGTTTTTTTCTGTGCCACTCTGTATTTTCATTATTAGTCTGCTCAGTATATCTTAATTTCAGACTCTCTTGAGATCCCATCTCAAAATCTCTCTCTCTTTTAATTATTGGTATAACATGCCTTTCCCATGTTAACAATTCTCTCTCTTTGTCTCTTTATTCAAAACAATTGACTTCTATATCGTCTGTGTCGCTTATTGAAAATTTCTTTTCTTCCCCTCGACATATAGGGTAAGTTTTTATTATATTTTTATTTATGTCCCCTGTTATGATTATCGCTTTAACTTTTATTTACTGTTATTTTTAATTTTTTTTTATGTCGGCATATTTTTTTTTGTTTTATTTACTTAAAATTTCATATCTTATCTTTTATAACAATATAAATTATCTGATGTTTGTGGTGTTTTTTCAGTCTCGATTACAAAAAGATAATCTATTTTTAATTTGTTTTTATAGATTGTCTTAAAATTTAATTCACTTTGATTATTTTTATTTTTCATACTTTGTTCTAAAAATTATGTATTTCGTATAATATTATTCTTATTTTATATTATTTTTCAAAAACAAAAACCACGAAATCTGCTAATTTATAAGATATATTTGCTTTATGTGAACTTTTAGAGGTTTTTTTTTTGAACAAGTTTTTTTGACCAAAACTTTTTTTTTGGAACAAGTTTTTTGGGCAGAACAATTTCAATTTGGGACTACAGGTTTTTGGACTGAACAAGTTTTTTTTCTAACGAGAAAGTTTTTTTCCTCCTTTGGGACCAACGTCTCTATTGCCGGATCCAGGAAATTTTGGAAAACCAAACTAAGGTACATTTCGAGAAAAAATAGAAATAGTCGCTGAAAGATTTAATTTTTTTTTTTATAAAATATGACAAATATAACGTTAAATTTGAATTTAATTTCCTTAAACTCACAAAAAAAAGAAAGGACGGATTTTTAAATATATCATAGCTTTTTTGTCAATTGTTTTTAAATAGATCAAAAAATCAATTAGACTGGCGTCCAAAAAATTTTTTTCTGAATATTTTACTTATTGATATATTTTAAATTCTATTCGTGGAACGAACCCATAACAAAAAAATCCCGACGAGTATCCACGAATACTTTATCAGATACTTAATGTTAAAGTTAAAAATTTTGACATTTTTTATTTTTGACAGGTGACAGTTAGAGAAATAATTATGACTATACTGAATAGGGTTTTTGAAGAGCTTTCAAATGACATATTGCAAGTCAAATTAGGTGACATATTGAATCTGTCATTTTTTGATTGTTGACAGATTTCGTACAAAAACTTATGAGTTCTTCCGACGGGTAACCCAAACCCACATACCAAATTTCAGCTCAATCGGATTAAACGTGTGGCCTCTATCGTGGAATACTACACACACAAACAAACAGACAGACAGACTTCCATCTGGAAATGGTCTTAATCGTCTCAGGTGACCTCAAAATGGATATTTCCATCTTTATCTCGAAAATTTTTTTTAGCTCGATCACAATACTTTCCCTTCTCAGAGGTGGGTCGGGAAAATAAAAATGCAGAAAAATATGAAAAAAAATTACTAAAAATTACTAAAAATGCAAAAAAAAAATATTTTTAAATGCTAAAAATTACTAAAAAGACGGTAAAATGTATAAAATGCCAAAAAATGTAAAAAAAAATGCTAAAGAAAGTGGTAAAATAATGATAAAAATGTTAATATAATTCAATATAATGTTCAAAAAAATCTGTAAAAAATTCAAAAAATAATGCAAAAATGTTAATAAGATGCTGGAAAAATGTTACAGAGTTAAGAAATTCTAAAAATTCCGTAAAAATGGTAAAGAAAGTGCTACAATAATGCTACAAAACTTTAATAAAAGTACGAAAAAATGCTAAAAAAAAATTTAAAAAATGCTAATAATTTACTAAAAAGATGGTAGAAAAGTAAAAAATGTCAAAAAATTGACAAAAAGAGCTATAAATTCTTAAATTTAAATAAAATTACTAGAAAATGATAAATAATGCTTTAAAAAAATGCTAAAAGTTACTAAATAGACGGTAAAAAATATAAAAATGCTAAAAAATTGCAAAAAAAAACAAAAAATGCTAAAATATGCCAAAATGTTAAAAATGCTTAGAAAATGCTAAAACAAAGTGCTAAAATAGTTCTAAAAAATGTTAATACAAAATGTTAAAAATTGCGTAAAAATGGTCAAAAAATGTGCTGTGTTAAAATTACTAAAAATGCAAAAAAAAATTTAAATGCTAAAAATTACTAAAAAGACGGTAAAATGTATAAAAAGCCAAAAAATGTAAAAAAAAATGCTAAAGAAAGTGGTAAAATAATGATAAAAAATGTTAATAAAATTACTAAAAAATGTGTAGAAAAATTCAAAAATAATGACAAAATGTTAATAAGATGCTGAAAAAATGCTACAGAGTTAAAAAATTCTAAAAGTTCCGTAAAAATGGCAAAGAAAGTGCTACAATAATGCTACAAAATGTTAATAAAATTACTAAAAAATGCTAAATAAACTTAAAAAATGCTAATAATTTACTAAAAAGACGGTAGAAAAGTAAAAAATGTCAAAAAATTGACAAAAAGAGCTATAAATTCTTAAATTTAAATAAAATTACTAGAAAATGATAAATAATGCTTTAAAAAAATTCTAAAAGTTACTAAATAGACGGTAAAAATATAAAAATGCTAAAAAATTGCGAAAAAAACAAAAAATGCTAAAATATGCCAAAATGTTAACAAAACGTTAAAAATGCTTAGAAAATGCTAAAACAAAGTGCTAAAATAGTTCTAAAAAATGTTAATCCAAAATGCAAAAAAAAATTTTAAATGCTAAAAATTACTACAAAGACGGTAAAAAAGCCTAAAAATGTAAAAAAAATGCTAAAGAAAGTGGTAAAATAATGATAAAAAATGTTAATAAAATTACTAAAAAATGTGTAGAAAAATTCAAAAATAATGACAAAATGTTAATAAGATGCTGAAAAAATGCTACAGAGTTAAGGAATTCTAAAAATTCCTTAAAATTGGTAAAGAAAGTGCTACAATAATGCTACAAAATGTTAAAAAAATTACTAAAAAATGCGAAAAAAATGCTACTAATTTACTAAACAGACGGTAAAAAAGTAATAATTTTCAAAAAATTGTGAAAAAGCCAAAAATTCTAAAAAAAAAAAATTGTTATAAAATAACTATAAAAAACGTTAAAAATCACTAAACATTTTTTATTTTTGACAGGTAGCAGTTGAAGAAATAATTTGACTATTCTGAATAGGGTTTTTCAAGGGATTTCAAATGACATATTGTAAGTAAAATTCCGTGACATATTGCATCTGTCATTTCTTGATAGTGACACTTCCGTTTGACACATGTCATACAAAAACTAATAGGTTCCTCCGAAGGGTAACCCAAACCAATATACCAAATTTCAGCTCAATCGGATTAAACGTATGGGAAGAAAACACACACACAGACAGGCAGACTTCTATCTGGAAATGGTCTTAATCTTCTCAGGTGACCCCAAAATAGATATTTCCATCTTTATCTCGAAATTTTTTTTTAGCACGTTCACAATACTTTCCCTTCTCGTAGCTAGGTCAGGAAAGTAAAAAATTGAGCGTAAATCACATTTATTTCTAAATTACTATTATCAACAAATTAAAATAACATTTCAGTAAATATATAAGATATCTAGTAATTTCCTAACGAGAATTTTTCTGTCTAGAGAACATTAGCGAAAGATTTTCGGTTATATATTAAATTCTGTATAACTAAAAATAAAACGACACATAATAAATTAACGTTAAAATATCGTTGCAAAATTTAAACTGTAATTTACGATTTTTTCTTGATTTCTATTTTCTACTTGTAAATCTAACTAGTATCAATTTGAAACAAATTACTAGTATTCGTAGTTGGAAGAAAATCCAATAAATAGTCTAGCACCATAATTACAAATTAATTTGGAATTCAATTTATACTCGTATAGAAATCCAGATGTGTGTCTCAAACAACTCCGGGTTTTCCGGTAACCGGATTTCTATTTATTTACTTCCGTACAGGATGTCCGCAAGATGAATACAATAATATTTATCTTCTGAGTTAATTATAAACCCTTCAAAAAATATTTAATTTGCATTATTGGATTCTCGTTAAAATAAGAGAGAAATTTGCTTTCTGGAAGATCTCTGGAAAATGAGGAGTCGAGTAGTTGAGAGTGATTAATTTTCGAGTTTATTGCGTTGCCTTAAAAGATAAATCGTTTTATATTCTCTCTGTCTTTGATGATATGCTGCTCACGTTAACTCAATATTTTACGAAATTAAATGTTTTACTTTAACCTTGATTTGCAAACATGTAATAAAGGAAAAGTAAGGAATATTACCATATTTAAACTACTTCATTTTCAACAAGAAATTAAATTATTATTCAGATTTATTTATTGTTTAAATAATGAAATATTTTTAAGGAATGCTTAATGAGTAATTTTTATTATTACGTATTTATTCACTTAATATAATAATCAGAGCCAACTGGTTTTTGTCCATTTACTCTCAAAACATTTACGGATTACTCACAACTTCAAAATATTAATAACAAGGCAATTTTTTTGAAAACGTACCGTATATTAAATTATGTATTTATTATAAATTTTTTTGTTGGATTTTAAATCTGTGAGTGTGCAATGTTGCCAAGTATCAAAAGCTGGTGCTGTTTCACTTAGTTAAGTTCTGCAATAGAAAAAAAATTCCTTAAGCCTAAAAACTGGTGTATATTTTTCTCTGTACCTTCGCAATCTTACAAAAAACATTATATGATTTTTTAAGATTTCTTTCAGGGATTTTTCAATGATTTTTTTACAACTGTTTTGAGGATTTATCAAGGAGTAATCAAGGATTTGTAAGTGATTTTTCAAAGTTTCAAAATTTTTTTTATGATTTTTAAAGATTGATATTTCATGTATTTTTCAAGGATTTTTTAAAAGGTTTTCAAGTACTTTCAAATCCATTTTTGAAGAATTTTGTTGTGAATGATTTTTCAAAGATCTTTCAAATATATTTTTAAGGAATTTTCAGAGGTTTAAAAAGATTTTATGAATTTTTCAAGACAATTTCAATGATTTTTGAGGGATTTCTTAAGATTTTTTTAAGTATTTTTTTATGGAATTTTTAATTATTGTTTGAATGTTTTCTTTAAGAATTTTGTAAGTATTCAAGGATTTTCTGTTATAATCCTCAAACAATCTGGGAACTTTTTGTTGAATAATTTTTTAAGTATTTTTAAAGACATTTCAGAAATTTACAACGATTTTTTATACAGTTTTCAAGACAGTTTTATTGATATGTCAATGATTTTTGAGGGTTTTCTTGAGCTTTTTTAAGTTACTTTCCTCCATGTTTTTTTAAGGTCATTTTATGGATGTTTCAATTATTTTTTAACGATTTTTTAAGATTGTTTGTGGATTTTGTAAGGAATATTCTTAGGATAATTTTTCCATTTTTTTAAAAAATTTAAAAGTTTTTTAAGTATTCCAAGAACTTCTTTAAGGAGTTACCATTGATTTTGACAGGATTTTTCAAGAATATTTTAAAAAGTTTGTAAGGTTTTTTTTCAGCAATGTTTCAAAAATTTTTTAAACGTTTTTTAAAAAAATTCAAGGATATTGGGTACGTTCAGCTTACGTTAACAGTTGAGTAGGTGACTATTTACCTATACTATTATATTGGAAAACCAATAGGGGATGCTATAAAATTAAAAACTGAAATTTTTCCTAACTACCAATACCAAAAATAATACGCTGACCTTCCACTTATTCACATTTTACTCACAATTACCCTCCACTCACAAAATTACTAACAGATTAGTGTAAGTATTCACAAATGAGATGAATTACTCACGAATTGGCAACCCTACTCAAAAGTCCCTGACTTATGTCTTATATTATGTTCAAACATTGGTATGTATAAAAACCCTGGTGTATATACTGATTAGATTTTGTTTAGAACTTTTTGGAAAAAGAAAAAAACAAAAAATATTTTATTTGGTGTACCAAAATTCATTTTCTCCGCAAAACCGGCATCGTTGCTTCTACTGTAGCGTATATATCATATACTCGTTTCACCATGCAATTTTTATGAGCTCTTAATTAAACATTTTGACATTTATTTTCTTGTCGAAAAAATATCTATTACCGTACTACAATTGTTGCTCTATTTCTTTGCTTCAAAAACATTAATTCACTTACCCTAATTTGATTGTCGAGTCGTCTTCGGCCAGGACAATTCGACAATCAAATCATTAATGTATTTGAAGCAAATAAATAAAGCAACACATGACATTGCCCTTTTTATATTACCATTCCATACAACAAATTAAATAAAGGCATCTTTTACTTCGACGAACTTTTATTTTATATTCAAAAATTTGATTTTTTTAGTATTAATTATATATTATAAAAATATTAAGCCTTAATTTTGTTTAAACATTAAAACTTTTGTCATGACCATTTTTAAGATATAATAATGTTAAAGAAACCAAAAATAACAGTAATACATCTTCCATCATATTGCTTTTTCTTTTGAACAGAAGATCAATGTAAAAATGAAAAAGCCCCATCACCTCCGAAAACAAAAGAAAGACCATTCATTTAACTGCAGAGCGAACAAGATATTTCTTTTTGCTATCTACAAGTTAAGATGTTTTGGTATCTCCTACTGAAATCTGTCCCATTCCATTACATAAAAGAACACAACAAAGAAAAAATTGTGGAAAAGCTGCAGTTGTAACAAAACAACAACTCCATATAAAGAAGAGCTGTTCGGAAATATAGAAAATGGAAGCGAGATAGAATAAAGCTAAAGGACCGAAAAAATATATTAGTAAACTGGATAAGAAAATGAAAAGACCGATTAATCGAAAAAGAGGTGGTGACGCGAAAAAATGAAACGATGCACGTCCAAAACAAATAAAGAATAAAGCCAAACGTACATTGTCTCCTCGCTCCTCGCTCCTCGCTCCTGTCCTCTACGTCAGCCAAGATGTCCAACTTTACGCTGACGACACACAAGTCTCAGCCTCCGCTCCTTCTACCAAAGCTCTTAATATCAAAACTCAACAACTCCTCAATCGACTAGCCCACTGGTGTAGCAATTGGAGGGTTACCCTGAATCCCCAAAAGACCCAACTAATCATATTCAAACATCCCATCCTCACACGAAATTCCAGATAGGACCCCAGAGACATCAACCTTAGGCTCTGGGGAGAGAGACTCGTCCCTACGGATGAGGTTACCTACTTGGGAGTATGTTTCACGCGTACTCTCAATTGGAGGTCCGAAGTCCAAAAGACTATTCGGCGCCCTCGGTGGACGATTTGGCAGGTGTAACCCAAGGACATTGCTACACACCTACAAAACCTACATCCGTCCCAGCTCTAAAGTTCTCCACACTCCATCCTCGTCTCCTAGGGCAACTGAGAAGAGGATCCTCATAAAAACGTCCTACCTTCCCTTTCACTTCCCTTCTAACCAAATATATCAAAACACTAATGTACCAACCATTATTTCCAGACTCAAGAAGTTACGAAGTAGATACGTTAGGAGAAGACTGGACGACTCCAACACCCACGCCAAAGAAACTCTAAGGATCAAATGGACAGCTGACAGGAACAGAAGAATAATCCCCAGGAAACCTAAGCAGAAATGTATACAACCCAACCTCAGGATCCTTAGCGAAGCAACAGAAGACATCGATCTCCCGGACGAGCTCTATTGGTGGAAGCCCCTCTAAGCATCCGATGAGCTCGACTCCCACTGATGCACCACACCAATCCGCATCGATCTGAGCCTCCCATTCCGGGTATCAACAACACACCATACTATCAAATATCTTAAGTCAATAACATTTTCAGTTTCAAATCAACAGTACCCACTATATCCCTGAAAAGGAGATTCTATCTCCTCCAGCAGGGTAAAAGGAAATACCAAACAAAAAGGACAGATTACCGAGGAGGGTTTAGTTGGTATGCCCCAGACTCCGGAGGGGCCTGGGGTGAGTCCAACACTACCTCACGCATAGAACCAAGCGTGGGGTGTCTTTAAAAGATTCCCGCCTCCATAACTCAGGACAACAGTTGTAAAAAAAGTACATTGTTATCATTCATTTCTGATTCTTACAGCGGAGAACCTGTTTTGAAAGACTCCTCATCTGTTGAAAGTGGCGGCAGTGATGCTGAATGTATATTTTGTACAGGCCTATATTCAGAAGACTAAAAAGGTGAAAAAAGGGTTAAATGTGTCAAATGTTGGAGATGGGCTAATGAGAATTGTGGAAAATTGACTATATTTACCTGTTCTATTATTGAAGAAAAATGATTTTTTGAGTGATTAGGATCCTATCATAAATTTGGGAACCAGACTGTCTCACCTTAATTTAAAAGACTCTCTTTGTTACGTTATTTTTTCTGTGCCACTCTGTATTTTTATTATTCTTCTGCTCAGTATATTTTAATTTCAGACTCGCTTGACGTCTCTTCTTAATTTCTTCCTCTTCTCTAGATTTGACTATAAAATGTCTTTCCCATGTTAACAATTCTCTTTCTTTGTCTCTTCAGTCAGAATAATTGACTTTTATATCGCTTGTGTCGCTTATTGAAGTTTTCTTTTCTCTCCCTCGGCATATAGGGTAAGTTTTTATTATATTATATTATATATTCACTTATGTCCACTGTTATCATTTTTAATTATTTCGACGCTTTAACTTTTATTTACTGTTATTTGTAATTCTTTTTTATACCCGTATATTTTTTTTTATTTTTTACTTTGAAGTTAATATCTTATTTTTTTAACTGTAAACTTTTTTCCAAAGCTTAAATTTAGTTATCGTGGCTATTAAACGCTTTTAGTGATGTACTGCGTTCAGAATAGTTATTGTTTTAAAATAAATTATATTTCATTTTCATTTTACAAATTTGGTTCCTGTCTTCTAAGCTTTTTGGCTGTAAAACATAGCAAATATGTGATTAAGACGGTTTAAGAAGTCATTATGTGAATTTTATGACTTTCTGCTACTTGGAGATATTTTGGTATTATTTATTATAGTGTTCATAAACCTGACAAGTTAAAGCAAGCTGTCCGGAGTTATTAATTTTCTACAAACAAAAATATTGCTCAAGTTATTATTATTATCATTAATCTTGTACAGCAAAACTTGTCTCGTCCCTACGTCATCTCTATTTTAATATTAAAAGAATAAATTTATATGTCACTTCAAATACCATTAAATTTATCTGTTAGCTACACATAACATTTTCCGTTTTATCTTTCACTACATATAAATTAAATTTAAAAATGAAATTGATATTCCTCGTAAGCACTTACTTTATATAGTTACCTAACTCCCATCGACTCGCAGCTTTTGCCGACATACATCTTCAATTAAATTATCCCTGAAGATTTTCGTTATTTTCTCTTTCTTTTGAGATTTCCAAATTCTAACCGTTATCCGAGAGGACGTGAGAGGCCTTCAAAACGAATGTTATTTTGATGTCGGCAACTTTTATTGCCTAATCATTTCTCGTCCAACAAAAATCGGGGTAAGTTGCCAATGACAGCTAGGAATTGCCCATTTAGAATTCAATTGGGTAATATATTTTTTAAATACTTAACGCAAACTATAAATGTTGCATTTGGAGGGCTACTCTTAACTTAAATGTTATAAATACGGATCTGGATTTTTAATACATTATCACCATTTTGATTGTTTTTTTTTTCAATTAGAAAATAATGAAGTTTTACACAAATGTACAATTTCTAAAGAATCTTGTAAATATAATAAACTTACCTCTTGATCTAGGTTTGGTCATCAATTTTTGTATAATACTATCGTAGGCAGATTCTCTTGCTACTCCAGAATCTTTGACCAATTTTTCTTTAATAGCAATGCAGATTGAATACTTAGCTAGAAGATCTTCCAGTTCTTCAAATGCCTGCAAAATTAAATTATTATTGTTGCATATATTTTAAATCCGTAATGGAATAAAATACAATAAGAAGTCTCATTGCAAATATGAACCTGACTCCATTATATATTTACATTATATTCAAATTGTTTTCTCAAAAATTAATATATATTAATAGCATTTCACATTACATTTAGTAAATTAAACTTAATTAATTGAGCCAAGGTAATTTTAAAATAGTTTTGAATTTGGTATAATTTAATATTAATTTTTGGTACATATACAGGGTGTCCAGAGATGAAACCGACAAAACTTAAGGGTTAAAGGGACTGCCAATCTGATTGCAAAAAGTCATATACAAATGTCCAAAACCGCTTCGTTACTGATATATACAGTGTGATTTGTGAATTTAGACAAAAAATTCAATCCGCCATATTAAATACAGGGATAACCCGATTTTGTTTAAATTTGGTACATGAATTAAACTAAATGGCCTTAATAAGTAGCCCTTTGAAGTAGCCCTTTGAACGAAACCAATATCAGGACCGGAATATTCTTTTTCTTCCATCTTAAGTTCTTGTAAGAATAACTCACCCTGTATAATGATTATCAAAAATCTGAGCTCAGATTCGAAATCTACGAAAAAAATTGTACAGGAACTTGTTAAAAAAGTTTCTGGCACCATTTCAGTTATTCCGTAATAAATTATTATTTTCAATTTTAATCGATTCAATGACGAGACCCAGAACCGGGAGTAGTGGCGCTGAATAAGAATCAGAAAAAAAAAGAAGCTGTTTACCGTACTTTTTGGATTTTTATTTACTTATTCTGTTCTTTCTTATTTTTCATAATTACGAGCATTAGGTACTCAACCCAGTGGAGCAAGTAGACCCCACATTATTGGTCGAAAACGTATTGGATACCATAAACGACCCCTGGAGTATTTTTCTCCACTGAAGCTGCCCGTGCAGGTGACCTTCATATTATAAACAGAAGGTGGCATCCTAGAAAATCCGAAACCTAGACAAAGGCGCCAAAATAACGCTTGACGACGCAAAGAGCGTTACAAAGCAGAAAAGAAGAAGTCTAAAAAATTAAGACAGTACAACAACTAAACGCATTCTTCAAAAGAGACATAAAGAAGGCAATAAAAAGGACTCAAACACACAGGACAATGAATATCCTATAGCTAAATCTTATCTGCTATACAAAAGAGGAACAACAGAATAGATAAGTGAAGTTCCCAAAGAAAAAATACCAAAATCACCTTCAGCATACTAGGGAAGATTGGTTAGGTACTTCCTAATGAGGAAAGAAAAATCCAACTAGAAGCTGAAGCTATCTACGAAATTCCATGCAAGGATTGTTTGGAAAGTTATGTGGGATAAATTAATAGAAGAAGAAACGTTCGACGTAAAGAACATTGTGTGACAGAGCCATATACAGAATTTAATGCATTGTAAATATCACTCTTTACTTAGTTTCAAACCTTCACCAGTAAATATAAATCAAATTATAAGTACTGCCTGTCTGACAAACGACTTATGAGTAGAATGCAAAATGACTAACATAACGGTTTTCTAACAAGAAATTAAATTACTCGTTCAAGAATATAAAACAATGTAATTAGTTTTGTCAGATATTAGTAAGTGTAATTGGAAGACAGGACATGGCTTTGGATGATGGTTTTTTGGCCGGTTTTTCCAACCCTGTAAAGTGGAAAGTTCATGATTTGAACCTCTTTTTGACAGATTAGATTTAAAATTATATGGCGCGGATTCTAATTATATAGTTAGTCGTTGATATATCGTATAATATAATCTAAGTACACTCTATTACATTTTACTAGATTGCAGCACTTACTGGAAGTCAGATTGAAATAAAAAAAGGATACACCTTCCATAGTTCACACTCTCATTTCCCATATAGATTCCAGTAAGATTAACGGTGCTACCGGGAAGTTTATGGAGGTTGAATCAATCAGGAAGCATTTTGATATTTCACAATAATTCCGTCTGTAATTTTGAAATTCATTTTCCAAATTTAAAGCAGTTTCGAACTTCGGTCTTCCCAATAAGCAGTTGATTCAGATATTAGTATCAATATTTTTAGTAAAATTTCTCAATTTGAAGTTCGAGTTCTACGGTTATTAATGAGAGTCCGCTTAATAGTAACTGTTGGCCTCGCTCGGTCTATAGTCAATTAGTGGGGGTTTTATTGAAGTTAAAGAGAAATACTCATGAGATCGAATTTAAAAATAAAAAAGTAATAGCCATCCTTCAACAAAAGATCAAACGAATTATAAGAGACTTGCCAACCATTGAGACAACTCGCAAACCTAACAATATTTACGAATATATGAGAAAACTAATTTTGAATCCATTTTTATAGAAAACTAAGCTAAATAGCTTTATGTGGTATTTACCAGTTTCAAAATACTGATCAGATGGTATGGAAAATACCATAAAAAAGATCCACGCTCCTTCACATACCACAAAAGTGATTGTATTGTACCTTAAGATGAATAGAAAACTTAATGGCTTGTTCGAAATCGACATAATAAATGAAACCAATATAATAAAAATCAAATATCCTTAATTTTTCGCTCTGTTGGATTGGAAATTCTAGAACGTAAAGCTCGACACATTAATTATTTGGTTAACGATAAATCCCCATGAAATAACGTCGTTTAAAAATAAGAAAAACGATTTAATAAATCCCACCAGAAAACTCGTAAAACCGCCATGTAAGACTTTTAAAGTAGCATTTATCATTCCAGACATATATAATAATAATAGTAATAGGTTTATTCTAGAAATGAAGTCTTGAGCAGATACTTTATCTCATAGATCATTTTCAACTTACAAAGTAAGAATTTACTACAAGTTGAATGTGCATTAGGGAGTACTAAATTTTTTAAATGGAAACATTGTCAAATTACTTCATTTTTTTAAAATTAAAATACATTGACCAATTAGGAAAATATTCTTGCATTTGTTTGATAAAAATCTGAACAGTTTTTGTCTAAAAATCGTTGAAGAAGTTGGTGCAATTAATGATAATAAAAGAACAGAATTGGCAACTTTTAAAATTTGAGTTGATGGTTTCGATAGCCTAATTAGAAATTCGGCAATCCGGCTAAATTTTCTGGGGCGTTGAAGTTATTTCCATATTAATGGAGTAATGATCATTTTTTCGTCGATAGAAAATCAATACTCGAGACAATGAAAATCCGGACAAGGAATGTATATGACAGCTTAACAATATATTCTAACATCAAGCTAAGGGAACTTACCGACCACACTATCTACAACTATAGAAGACACTCAAGACCTAGGAAAAAGTTGGAAGATAAAGACGCATAAACCTGAACTAAGCTTGCAAGTGAAAAAAAGTGAAGTGAAAGTGACAAGTGAAAGATATAGTACTACCAGAAGATAACACATAGGTCCAAGAATACGAAAGTGAACTTGAAGACCCTCTGTCCTAACATTCATCCCCTCCACAAAAAACCCCACTAACCCACAACCCCTTAAAGATGTCAGAAGACCAAAATATGATATCATAGCAGGCCATAGCATGGACAAATATATGACAACTATCACTACAATAGATGTACTACTGCCTTTTGTATAATCCGAATTGATTCGTAGTAAGAGCCAATTTGGAGCAACACAAGGTAGAGATAAAAAACACATACAAATCTAGGATGACGAAAGGGCAACATGCTCAACATAGCTATCTGTTGCGCCGGAAGACTACTTATCCAATCAACTAATAGTCCAGTCATTTGGTTCTTTTACATGCTCTTTCCGAATTTCAACTTTGCCACCTCGTAGTTTTGCCGCTCGCCCTGCAATTTTGAAAAAATGGCGTGTAAAAGTTTTTTGAAAATAGTTATGTAATAAATGAAACGAGAGAAAATTTCCTATAATTTTTGTAAAATGAATAGTTTTAGCGTACCAGCAGCGCAAATTCTACTCGAACACGAGTTTTGGCCAAAAAAACTCATTTCCACACCACCACGAGGAAGAGTAAATTGGCGCGTTTTTTTATTATGGTATCCCCAGTAGGCCTAATCCACACCCAATGCACTATTGCCAAATTTAGTGTATTTTCCTTCGCCTCGACTTTCTTGATGGACCAGGTGTTGCGAGTTCATCGTCTTTAGTACCAATCGAAACGTCATAGATAGAAATTTCTTCTACATCATCCGCGGTGAGATTATCAGCTTCGTAATCTTCTTCTTCCTCGATTTCATCATACGTTTGCTCGAGAACAGTCTCCGTTTCATTCTCTTCATCGGTATCTCGTGATGGAACTTGCAAATTATCACAGGTACCACTGCAATTCGTGTATATAACAGAGCACTTTAATCCAGCCTTTCTGCATCCATATCTCTTTTTGCATTTGCAAGAAATAAGTTTCAACGAGGTTTCCGGAGCTATGGGTTTTCCATCTCCATCGTTCTGCATTTTGTTCAACTCCATACCACTGCTGAATTTGGTGATAGGTTCGGAACGAATATTGTCATGCTGCTGCTTCTGTCGGTGGTATAGCGATGCAATATTAAATTTATTTTTATATACTGATTTTGTGAAGCATACAATTCTATAGTTATTTAATGACGTACTTTTTACGTCACCGTAACCGTACAATGCAAGGAAGCGTTCTTCATCTTTAGCAATGATCTCTGGATCAGCATTTGGGTTTTTGAAAACCTGGATAACCTCGTTTAATTCTGGGTTTTTTCGGAATACATTAACATATTTTGTTTTTCCTTTATTAAAGAGTGCTGATGTTGTATCACAGCAACTAAAGGTGTGCAGACATAAGATGTGATCTTCGGCTATTTTATCTGTGATAATCTTTGTTTTCCAGGTTTGAGAATTTATATGTTTGAACGCATAGATAAAGCCGTCAAAAGAATAAGAAGATCCACATTTTCCGTATCTTCCAAGGCTTGTTCGACCATGAAGTTCGCAGCTTCAAATCTTGCTTCCAATGAGGCATTTCTTGTTTGCATCGTTGCCCAGGAATTTATCTTGTGAAACAGTTAGGATCATTGTTTCGTCAAAAAGTATGTCTACTGAAGCAGTTTTCCGTGCTCGTCGGATAGAATTCTCAAGGGTATGTAGATAAGAGTTCCGCCATTTTATTGTGAAAATTTTAAAAAACATATTTTGGGGTGCCGGAAAGAGCATGTCGAAATCTATAAAATCACCAATTTACAAAACTCCCGGAAAACTTTCCAGGTAACCTCTTATTTGAGCCCCAAATGACTATAACCCATCAGGTAGGATAAGTCAGTAGGTAATGATGAACTGAGGACCTATTGGAAGTAACAGGGGAAGGTATGGACTTTGTGAGGTGTGGATTGTATGGTGAGTCATAATAGGCCTCTGCTGACCGCAGTGGGGGATGAGCAATCGAATCTAACCTAACAGGGGAAGGCGGTAAAATGCTTTTCCGTTTTTAACTGGGTAAAGTAAAAATTTAAAGCTGGACGGTATGGGTTCAGTTCCTGTGTGTGTATTAAATAATATAAAAATAATTTTAAAAATAAAATTATTTTGTAATACATTTCTTAATATTTAATATTCAAATTAAATCTGACAATTTTTTTCATTTCGTCCTGATTGTATTTTATTTTTTTTAAATCAAGGACTCATACCTATCGTTTTTAGCTTTATAAATTTTTTTCCTTAGTTCCCCCCAATTTTGATTTTTTTTAGTTAAAAATTTATTTTTTAAAATTCTAAAAAATATAGGAGGGGTAGGGATCAGAGCTTAGATTAAAAAATCGTTTTAAAAAATAATAAAAATAGTCGATTAAAGAAAACGTTTCAAAAAATAAATAAAACAGTCGTTTATAAAAATCGATTACAAAAATCGTTTTTTAATCGAGTTATTAATGATTTTTTTATTCGATCGTTAATCAATTCTACAAAAAATTTTTTCCTTGATATTTTAAAAAATCAAAAATTTCTACGATCAATTTTTCAATTGAAATATTATTTTTTTTTTCGAAAATAGGTAAAATTTCATAAACTATTCAATTTTGAAATTCCGGTCAAATCTGTAAATTTCAAGTATATTCAAATTTTTTTCGACAAAACTAAAAACACAAAAAAGCTGTTTTTCGCCATTATCTCGGAAAAAATGAGGTTATGTTGCAAATTGGACTAAAACAAAATTGTACATTAATTTATTGCCTGCAACTTTGCTCGGACTATTTTTTTATTGGAAGTCACAATTCACCAGAAATTGCAAAAAAAACAATTTTCAACTCTTAAAATTCACAAAAATCGATTTTTTAATGGATTAACGATTTTTTTAATCGATTTTTAATGCATTTTCAAATAATTTTGGTCTAAAATCGTTAGGTGCAAATTATTGGCCGAATTTAAGTCATTTGGATTATTTTGTTTTTATTTTTTTTGCAATCTAATTAAAAAATATAAATACAATTGATGAAAAACTATTTTTTTATAAAATATATATAAACTTACTTTGATTCCGTAGTTCGATTCTTCGTAAATAATAGATATATAACTCCAGCCCATTTTTCGCACAATATCGACCATAGCTTTAACCTGATAATGATCCGAAGGAATCGTTCTTGAAAAATATTCGAAACGTTGCTTGTTGCTTAGCTCAGGACTGGTAGAAAAAAACGAGACCTGCAAAAAAATTTAGATACATTAAATTTTAGTAAGCAAATACATATCAATAATAATTTTAAACTTTAAACAAGAAAAAAATTGTCAGCGAGTTAGTTAATTGCAAAGTGGACTTGAAGGACGCAATTTTTAGACTTGTTTTAAATGAAAATACAATTGATTTTAATTCTAAAGAGCTTTTACGTACTTATTTATTGATAATAAAATATTTATTAAATTTACAAAATATTGATCACAATCATATGACAGGAAAATGAGGCGATTTCACTTTTATTTTCTCTTGATTTAGAGTATTTAATTTGGAGATAACTGACTCTGCACCATTTTAATCATAATTACAAAAACGAAAATTATTAAAAGGAGTAACTTTTGCAAAATTTATACTTTTATAAACCATAGAAAATTTACATATTATTATCTGCTATTTTTAGCCCGCATTTATTTATTTCTCATTAGAGCACATTTATATTTGAGACTTAATGATAAATTGTACTATTTAGCGGTCTTTTGTTTTAGCCGACACTTATAGAAAACCCGTTGAATATCTGGCGATATATTCTAACACAAAATACAACACAAAGTGATGTAACGTATTTTATAGAACGTTTGTTAGTAATATGCACAATTTTCGATATAATATTTGTTGCAGCATACGGTGCCTAACTAAGATTTTTAATATACGTGTCATTGATTAAAGTTTTTGAGGATATATGGAGTGTTGATGAGAACGGTGTACAAACAGTACAGAGGCCAAATAAAATTGTAGCAGAAAAAGATGTATAGATTGTCCAACAACTAAAACGACACCTTCCGGGTCCCCACTTCTTTAATTTTCCCTTTATTCTTTCGTTCCCACTTCTCTAATTTTTAACCAAGCGGTCGGTTTAGTAGTTGGACAAAGTTTACACCAAGTAGAGAAAGCTACGTCAGCAGAGAGAGGGTAAAATGTTGATATGGTATTGGCTGCCAGTACCATAGAAAACATAGTTCCTCCAATGTTAGTTTTTTCATGAATTTTCTTTATAGATCATTTTATCAACAACGGACCACCAGGATGCATTGGAATTTTTCAAGACCACGTGCGATTTACAAAAGATCACACCTGATTATTGGTTTTGGAGAACCATTTATCTATTGAAGTGCTTACTTTCTGTAATGAAAATGGTTACGTCATGTTCTAAATTGCACTTGCACTATGCACTTGTTAATACTCTAGACCACTGACATATGTCAATGATTGACATGGTGTGTACTTGCGCTTGCGTATTATCTGATATTTTATTCGATGTAAACAGAAATCATATTATAAATATTAATAATATTAAATTTCAAAGGACTGAGTAGATGTTTTATTACCAGCAATCTCTTGACAGGTTAGTTTACAGGCATTATTTTATATTTCTTCAATCGATTATCGGAAGATGAACAATCTAGGCAAAATAATGACTATATTCGACATTCCTGGTACTGTAAAATTGGCACTACCTAAAGGAATAAATATTATTTTTGGATTTCAAGCAACAGGAGAGATGACTTCCCAAAACATGGCTGTTGAAAGTGCCCAGATGGGGATAAGTAACGCTAAAAATATACAGTCACAGATGTACCAAAACTAAAACAAAATCAATTCATTCTACGGGTAATGTTACGTTTTCTTGTGCCACCCTGTATTTTCATTCTTCCTCTATTCCGTATATTTTATAGTTTCATATTCGCTTGATGTTCCCTTTCTTATTTCTTCACATCATGGTCCCCCTCTTCTCTTGGTATTATAAAAATGCCTACCTATGCTAAGAACCTTGCTATTTTTTTTATCTATTTAATACAAATAGTAGACTTGTTATATCTTTATTTCGCCATTGTTTTCTACTGAAGATTTCTTTCTTGTCTCCCCTTTATTTATAGGGGTTTTTTGGTTATTGTTGATTTTCTGCTGGTTCTCATATCTGACGGTCAAGTTTGCCGGGTCCAAGAAGTTTTTTCTGGACAATTGAGACGGGACAGCTTGGAACTGGACAGCTTACATTTAGAACGACAAGACCCTCTACCGGAAAGATGCTACGTTTCATTTATGTTTAATTTCCTTAATCCCAAAAAAAAAAGAAAGGACGGATTTTGAAATATATCATAGTTTTTTTGTCAATTGTTTCTAATCACATCAAAAAAATCAACTGACTGGCGTCCAAATTTTTTTTTTTATTAAATATTTTACTTTCAAATTCTATTCGTGGAACGAACCCATAATATACTTTGAGCTTAATCACTTTAATTATTTTTAAGTTTCAGTAAGGATTTTGCTCATGGGGAATTCCTAAGAAATTCGTCCCTATTTCAAAGCTGGATAGCGGAAAAATAACAAAAATTGAAGAAACCCATAAAATCTGATATTCTTAACAGTAACGAAAAGGCTGGAAAACTGAAGAGATGGAAACAAAAAGGATTGCCAAGGCAGAAAAAGTTAAAAAAAGTTTAGTAAATAAAATGATCGAAAAGAGAAGAAAATGGAAAAAGAAAATAAATTAATTTCAAAGAAGAAAGCGACTGAGGCATTTTTTTAGTTTGTGGCTGTTTTTCATTTCCGATTTTTCTTTATGTATTCTGACTCTTGCGTTAGTTCTTCTTCATCAGTGGGGTGGGAGGTATTGATATGGCCTTATTTTTTCTTTTGAATTGTAGAGTTTTTTTTTCCAAATTTTAGTTATTTTACAAATCTAAATATTTTTTTCCATGTGGTTAAATTAAATTTGGATTCTTTTATAATTATCTGTAATCGGTGACAATATTTTTTTTAAGTAGAGTTAAAATAGTATCAAGGAGATAAAAGTAATTATTATTTTGAATTTTATGTTAGAATCTATTTGTTTAAGTGTATTTATTTCTTAATATTAATTATATTTATTTAAAGGTTTTGATAATAATCTATGTATGTAGTAATCGAGTATTAACACGTGAGTGTGAGTAATTGACGAATCAATTATGTGATAAAATTAAGTCTAAACGTCTGAAAAAAATTCGTTTATTATTAAAAGCAGAAGATATTTGAATCAAAAAATAATAAAATAATTTAAAATAAAATCCAATGCATCGCTCTATTATGTATTCTTAGAAAATGATAAAAAAATATAGTCCAGTTACTGAACGCTTAAAATTATAGTATCCCCGGAAATCAATAGCTAAACTAATTTTAAGCAAAAAAAAATCCTGTCGGTAGGGTCGACACAGGGGAGGTAGATTTCTATTGTCTAAATTTGAGCATCCTTCCCCACTCCACGATATGGTCATATCGAAAAAAGTTTCAAACAAATAAATTTTATAATAATTAGGACATGAAAAAAGTCTAATGACCTGTTTCAATATTTTTTAAAATATAGGAAATATAAATGTTTTAAAATTTCAACCCCCTCCAGTTCCATACCCTTAGGTCCAATTAAAAAAAGTTTCAGACAAATTAATTTTATAATAATTAGAACACAAAAAAATCTTATGATATGTTTCAGAATTTTTGAAAATGGCGGAGATATAATTTTTTTGAAATTTCAACCCCTTACAGTTCCACCCCCGTGGGTTGGATGAAAAAAAGTTTCAAATAAATTACTTTTATAATAATCAGAGCATAAAAAAAGTCCAATGACCTATTTTAATATTTTCAAAAATGCCGGAGATCTGAAATTTTTGAGATTTCAACTCCCTCTAATTCTCACTCCCTTACAGGTAGAATGCCCATTTGTAATACACAATGAATTACGGTCGCAAAGAATTTTTGTACCAAATTTGGTATCGATTGGACTAAAATTGCGACCTCTATCGTGCCGGAACGGAATGTCTACACATATAAATTATAATGATCTGTATTTTCATTATAAACCAAAAATTTTGATACTTTATCTAAATTTTGGGGTGGGTTCTGATCTAAATAATAAAAATCATCAAATTTAACAAATATATAAATAGTTAAGGAATTTTTTAATATCCTGTTCACAAAATGAGTTTCCTCTTTTTTTAATTCTTCCCTCTACGTTCATGATTCTTTCGCTTCCTACTAAAAATTTCTTTTTGAATCTTCCAAAATTTTACTGGTCCCAGGTCTTTCATTGGCTTACCATTTTTTTTATGAGCTTAATATAATACTGATTTTTATATATAAAATTTTGTTTTTTTTTATCTGAGTAACTAAAATAAATATAATAAAAATAAAATTACAACATTGACAATGGTAAAATCTTATGACTTTTTCTATTTCTTTCGTCTTTAATTAATTCAACTTTTTTTTATTTTCAAAACCTCCCAACCAAAATCATTACTTGATTTTTCAATCTTATCCAAAAATTTTATACGGAATGATTTTTAATTTTCAAACTTAAATTTTAAATAATTTTCAAAATACACAACAAATTTTATTTCCATTAACATTTCATAAGATCTTCCCTCAATATCAAAATTTGTTGATTATACCATAATTTTTATTTATATACCCAATAATTTTAAATTAAATCATTATATTCAACTATAAATTAACTTCTATAACTCATACAAATTGATTTCATTATAATAGATATATACCGATAATTTTTTTTTTACTGATTCTTATTCTAAAGGTTATAAATGACATAACGCCCCTATTCCCGGTTCTAGGTCCCGTCACTGAATCGATTACAATAGGTAGGTCCTATATATATGGAAATCTACCTAAAAGTAGTAGTTATGCTTTTTCGAGTTATTCGTGATTGAAAATGTCGAATAAAAAAAAACATGTTTTTTATTAGTTTTTGGTGAAAAAATAAAGAAATTTGTTCTTTTTCTTTATTATTTTACGAACCATAAACAGGCTACTTGACAGTGATTTTTAGTTTGTCGTAAATTTATTTGAAGATTTAAACGTTAAATATAGGAAAACAAGAATTTTTTCCGGGAAAATTTAATTTTTTTTTAAATGAATAGTGGTAAAAGTCTGTAGCACAAAAATGGGAGTTATGACGAAAATAAGATGGGTCGTTCGAATTGATGAAAATTTGCAATAAATAATAAATTATATCATAAATAGTAATTTATATTTTTTTGTTTTATATTAATGTTGCCATTAAAGCGCTTCAAGTCATTGAAAATATTTTTTTCCCTATAATTTTATCGTAATCAGTGGATTTTAATGGTTCAATCATTTAAAATAATTCTTCAATATAAATACCACAATAAAAAGCTTTCAAAGCTGTTAAAAAAATTTTTGTTGGTTAATGTCTTTATAGGTGATAATTTTTAAGGGTAATAACAGACGGACGCCAATTGAGCAATTTATTACCCTCAGGTAAAATTGATACCGTAACTGGACACGCCAATTGAGCACCGAAGACCAAACAGAGACCGGCCAATTGAGCACTTTATGACTAGCCAATTGCGCACTTTATTACTAGTTTGTTCATTAACGAATTATCAGGTACCTATTGAATTAATGCAAACAGTTATTTTTCTCGGTTAAATAAAAATCAGAATATGGTAGTTGGCATTTATTTATTAAAAAAAAATCATGGGGTCAAAACAATTTTTAAGAAGTATTTTTTTAAAAACTCAAAAATCCTTAAAAAATCGTTAAATTGAAAAATTTTTGAAAAATTCATGAAAAATCCTTGAAAAATCATTGAAAAAATGCTGAAAAATCCTTGAATCATCCTCATTTTTGATTTTTAGGGATTTTTCAAGGATTATTCAAGGATATTTTATTGGTTTTTCGAGGAATTTTGGAGTATTTTTCAAAGATTGTTCAATGATTCTTGTAATATTTTTCAATAACTTTTCATGCATTTTTCAACAATTTTTCAAAGATTATTTAACGGGGTTTCAAGGATTTTTTTAATTCTTTTTTAGTAGGTAGGTACAAGTATTTTTTTAAGATTTTTTAAAAAAGTTTTTTAATGATTTTTCATGGATTTTTGAAGGATTTTTAAGGACGTTTCATGGATTTTTCAAGGATTGATAAAACGTTGAAAAATCATTGAAAAATACTTGAAAAATTCTCGATAAATGTCTTAAAAACACTTAAGCAATTGTTAATTTTTTAAGGAGTTTTGGAGTATATTTCAAACATTCATGTAGGATTTTTAAGGATTTTTCCAAAATTTTTTAATGATTTTTCAAGGATTGTTTAAGGATTTTTCAATTTAATGTCTTTTTTTTAAGGAATTTGGAGTATTTTTCAAAAATTCTTGTAGGATTTTTCACGTACTTTTCAAGGGCTTTTCGAGAATTTTTAATGATTTTTTAAGGATTGTTCAAGGATTTTTCGACAATTTTTCAAGGATTTTTCAATTTATCGATTTTTTAAAGAATTTTGGACTATTTTTCAAAGATTCTTGTAGGATTTTTCAAGTATTTTTGAAGGATTTTTCCAGGATTTTTTAATCATTTTTCAATGACTTTTCAAGGATTGTTTAAGGATTTTTCAATTTAATGTTGTTTTTTTTTAAGGAATTTGGAGAATTTTTCAAAAATTCTTGTGGGATTTTTCACGTACTTTTCAAGAATTTTTAATGATTTTTTAAGGATTGTTCAAGGATTTTTCAACAATTTTTCAAGGATTTTTCAATTTATCGATTTTTTAAAGAATTTTGGACTATTTTTCAAAGATTCTTGTAGGATTTTTCAAGTATTTTTGAAGGATTTTTCCAGGATTTTTTAATCATTTTTCAATGACTTTTCAAGGATTGTTTAAGGATTTTTCAATTTAATGTTGTTTTTTTTTAAGGAATTTGGAGAATTTTTCAAAAATTCTTGTGGGATTTTTCACGTACTTTTCAAGAATTTTTAATGATTTTTTAAGGATTGTTCAAGGATTTTTCAACAATTTTTCAAGGATTTTTCAATTTATCGATTTTTTAAAGAATTTTGGACTATTTTTCCAAGATTCTTGTAGGATTTTTCAAGTACTTTTGAAGGATTTTTCCAGGATTTTTTAATGATTTTTCAATGACTTTTCAAGGATTGTTTAAGGATTTTTCAATTTAATGTTGTTTTTTTTTAAGGAATTTGGAGAATTTTTCAAAAATTCTTGTAGGATTTTTCACGTACTTTTCAAGGGCTTTTCAAAATTAATGATTTTTTAAGGAGTGTTCAAGGATTTTTCAACAATTTTTCAAGGATTTTTCAATTTATCGATTTTTTAAAGAATTTTGGACTATTTTTCAAAGATTCTTGTAGGATTTTTCAAGTATTTTTGAAGGATTTTTCCAGGATTTTTTAATGATTTTTCAATGACTTTTCAAGGATTGTTTAAGGATTTTTCAATTTAATGTTGTTTTTTTTTAAGGAATTTGGAGAATTTTTCAAAAATTCTTGTAGGATTTTTCACGTACTTTTCAAGGGCTTTTCGAGAATTTTTAATGATTTTTTAAGGATTGTTCAAGGATTTTTCAACAATTTTTCAAGGATTTTTCAATTTATCGATTTTTTAAAGAATTTTGGACTATTTTTCAAAGATTCTTGTAGGATTTTTCAAGTATTTTTGAAGGATTTTTCCAGGATTTTTTAATGATTTTTCAAGGATTGTTTAAGGATTTTTCAATTTAATGTTGTTTTTTTTTAAGGAATTTGGAGAATTTTTCAAAAATTCTTGTAGGATTTTTCACGTACTTTTCAAGGGCTTTTCGAGAATTTTTAATGATTTTTTAAGGATTGTTCAAGGATTTTTCAACAATTTTTCAAGGATTTTTCAATTTATCGATTTTTTAAAGAATTTTGGACTATTTTTCCAAGATTCTTGTAGGATTTTTCAAGTACTTTTGAAGGATTTTTCCAGGATTTTTTAATGATTTTTCAATGACTTTTCAAGGATTGTTTAAGGATTTTTCAATTTAATGTTGTTTTTTTTTAAGGAATTTGGAGAATTTTTCAAAAATTCTTGTAGGATTTTTCACGTACTTTTCAAGGGCTTTTCAAAATTAATGATTTTTTAAGGAGTGTTCAAGGATTTTTCAACAATTTTTCAAGGATTTTTCAATTTATCGATTTTTTAAAGAATTTTGGACTATTTTTCAAAGATTCTTGTAGGATTTTTCAAGTATTTTTGAAGGATTTTTCCAGGATTTTTTAATGATTTTTCAATGACTTTTCAAGGATTGTTTAAGGATTTTTCAATTTAATGTTGTTTTTTTTTAAGGAATTTGGAGAATTTTTCAAAAATTCTTGTAGGATTTTTCACGTACTTTTCAAGGGCTTTTCGAGAATTTTTAATGATTTTTTAAGGATTGTTCAAGGATTTTTCAACAATTTTTCAAGGATTTTTCAATTTATCGATTTTTTAAAGAATTTTGGACTATTTTTCCAAGATTCTTGTAGGATTTTTCAAGTACTTTTGAAGGATTTTTCCAGGATTTTTTAATCATTTTTCAATGACTTTTCAAGGATTGTTTAAGGATTTTTCAATTTAATGTTTTTTTTTTTAAGGAATTTGGAGTATTTTTCAAAAATTCTTGTAGGTTTTTTCACGTACTTTTCAAGGGCTTTTCGAGAATTTTAAATGATTTTTTAAGGATTGTTCAAGGATTTTTCGACAATTTTTCAAGGATTTTTCAATTTATCGATTTTTTAAAGAATTTTGGACTATTTTTCAAAGATTCTTGTAGGATTTTTCAAGTATTTTTGAAGGATTTTTCCAGGATTTTTTAATCATTTTTCAATGACTTTTCAAGGATTGTTTAAGGATTTTTCAATTTAATGTTGTTTTTTTTTAAGGAATTTGGAGAATTTTTCAAAAATTCTTGTAGGATTTTTCACGTACTTTTCAAGGGCTTTTCGAGAATTTTTAATGATTTTTTAAGGATTGTTCAAGGATTTTTCGACAATTTTTCAAGGATTTTTCAATTTATCGATTTTTTAAAGAATTTTGGACTATTTTTCAAAGATTCTTGTAGGATTTTTCAAGTACTTTTGAAGGATTTTTCCAGGATTTTTAAATGATTTTTCAATGACTTTTCAAGGATTGTTTAAGGATTTTTCAAGGATTTTTTAATATAATTTTTTTTTAAGGAATTTGGAGTATTTTTCAAAAATTCTTGTAGGATTTTTCACGTACTTTTCAAGGGCTTTTCGAGAATTTTTAATGATTTTTTAAGGATTGATCAAGGATTTTTCAACAATTTTTCAAGGATTTTTCAATTTATGGATTTTTTAAAGAATTTTGGACTATTAAGGGATTTTTATTACAAACTGGATCCAGGTCAAAGTGCTGAATTGGCCTGTCTCAAAAAGGTCGCTTTGAAAAGGTACCTGCCTGCCTGGTGCTCAGTTGTCCGGTCTACATTTATTACATCTAGAGCTTGGTGCTCAATTGGCTCATACCCGTAATAACACTGTAAAATACCATAATTCGAGTTCCATAATAAAAGGAAATAAATATTTGACAATTTTTTTAAAAAGGATAGTTTTAACCCCTTAAAAAATTTAGTCCCAATTTATCAAAAAAATCGATGCAGTTTTAACGATTTCGAAAGTAAACCCAATAAAAAATTATCTTTTTTTGCTAAAAAAATAATATAATATATTATTATTACACCACGAATTTTTTATAATTCCCGTTTTTATTCACTTTAAAAACTTTTTCCTATTTATTTTTTTTTGGAAAGATTAAAAAATTATCTTATTTCCATTTTCCTAATAATTGGGTTAATGATACTTTAATTAAATTGTTATCGCTTACAGTTTTAATTATTTCCTCATCAAAAGTTTTTACAAATTAAAATTTTTCTTCGGACCAAAAGTTTAGAAGATACGTATGATATAATTGTAAAGTTTCCCTTTATCTAATTTTTGTGAAACCATTAAAAAATATTTTAGCTAATCTCTAGGGCAATTATATGTCAAATAAAAAATAATAAATTAAATTTAATCTTAAAAATGGCAATTATAAAAAATAGATATTTCCGTAAATATGTGTTTTAACTGCAGTGGTTTTTTGTAATTATGCTCGTTGCAATTACACGTATACGGAAATATCTGGTAAAGTTAATTTAAATTCAGTAGTGCCGCTCATATATACATATTTGCACTGGAATTATGTATTATTATATATCTACTGTATTTTTTTTTACTATTATCCATTTATGATTCTAAAAAACATACATTACTTTTATTTATTAATAAATTATCACAGCAAGTTGACATAAGAAATTTATGGCCAATGTACAAATATCAGGTAAAATAAATAAATCTTATTTGAGTTGACAATTAAATTTGCTCCATCCTGTATATGGAATTTTGCAAAAACCTTTTTTTTTCTAATACCAAAAAAAACTAAAAAACACCGCACAAAATGTTAAGAAATTGGAGGTGGAAGCTAATGAAAATTTTATAGGTTGTTTATGTTAATATAAGTAAAAAAATGGTAAAGTTTTAATTTTCTGTTATGACTGGTTTATCCTTTACAGAGTGTTAAAAGTAATATTTGATTGGATCAAGTCTGTTCTCTATATCCCAAACTGGTAACATAAATTGATATTTTTTAATCCAAGCTCATTTGTATTATGCACTTGGTAATACGTAAATTAATTAACAATAATTTGGACTTATTCATCTTTTAACTGGGAAAATAGTGATTAATTGGCAGAAATCATCACGTACCGAAAAAGCGTTATGGCCCCTCCAAGCGACCTTCTTTCTTTTTCTCTTACTCTCTGTCTCTTTTTACAATATGAATTATTTTATAGAGATATTTTTTTAATTTTTCTAATTTTTTCTTATTTTTCCGATTTTTTAAAAATTTTTCCTTGAGATAAACCTTTTTTTTTCTATTTCTTTCTTTTGTTTTCAATTTTTTTCTCATTCGTCTTTTGTGATTTATTTTAATTTTTTTGGATGTTTCCATTTTTATGGTTACAATTGTTTCTAGTTTTTTGCGATATTTTTGGATTTCTTTAATTTTTTTCTTATTTTTCTAATTTCCTGTTTTTTGTCTGTATTTTTTCGATTTTTTTTTCAATTTGTTTTCATTGTTCTGTTTTTGTTTTCATTTCTTTCGTTTTCTAATTTTTTCCTATTCCTCTGATTTCTTGTGATTATTTGCGATTATTTTGTAATTTTTTTCGGGATTTTGTTGCGGTGTTTTTACAATTTTTTGCGATATTTTTCTTGAGTTTTTTGCGACTTGTTTGTTGTTTTTGCAATTTTGAGCGTTTTTTTTCGGCCTTTTTTTATTTTTCACTTGTTTTCCATATTTTCAATTTTTTTTTTCAATTTTTTCCAATGTTTTTTGCTCTTTTCTCTTTTTTTCCCGATTTTTTCTCCTATTTTTCTGATTTTTTGTTTTTCTCTGTATTTTTTCGATTTTTTTTCAATTTTTTTCATGGTTCTGTTTTTTTTTATTTCTTTCGTTTTCCACTTTTCTCTCTAATTTTTTGTGATTATTTTCGATTTTTTGGCCATTTTTTCGGGATTTTGTTGCGGTGTTTTTGCAATTATTTTGCGATATTTTTCTTGCATTTTTTTGGGGCTTATTTTTTTTTGCAATTTTTAGTATTTTTTCGGCTTAGGTTAGGTTAGGTTTTAGTGTTTTTTCGGCATTTTTTCAATTTTTTTGATTTTTTCGTTTTTCCGTATTTATTAATTTTATTTTTAATTTTTTTTCTATATTTTCCGATTTTACTTAAAATTTTTTTCCAAAATTTTTGTTTTTCCACTTTTTTCCCGAGATTTTTTTAATTTTTCCTCAAGAGAACATCTTTTTTTCTATTTCTTTCTTTTGTTTACAATTTTTTTCTCATTCCTCTGATTTTTTGCGATTTATTTTAATTTTTTTTTGGATGTTTGCGTTTTTTTATGGGTACAATTGTTGTTGGTTTTTTAGTTGTTTATTGTAATATTTTTTAATTATTTTCGTATTTTTCTCGTTTTTCTATTTTTTTTTCGATTTTTTTTCATTGTTCTGCTTTTTCCTATTTATTTCGTTTTCTAATTTTTTCTTGTTCCTATGATTTTTTGATATTTTTTACGATTTTTTTGCCATTTTTTCGGGATTTATTTAGGACTTATTTTTTTGCAATTTTTAGTGTTATTTTCGATTTTTTTTTCAATTTTTTTTTAATAATTTTATTTTTCATTTTATTTGATATTTTCTGATTTTTCTTTCATCTTTTTCCAAATTTTTTTGTTTTTTTCTCTTTTTTTCCGATTTTTTCTCAATTTTCTGATTTTTTCGATTTCTCTAATTTTTCCTTGGTTTTTTCTCATTTTTTTGATTTCAGTTTTTTTTTTCTTCTGTTTTTTCTGATTTCTTTCAATTTTTTTGATCTTTCCTCATCTTTTTCTCATTGTTATGTTTTCTTTCTATTTTTTTCTTTTTCTTTTATATTTTTTTTTCTTTATCCTTTGATTTTTTCTTTTTTCTAAATACCAAAAAGAAAAATAAATTTCACAACAATTGAATAAAAATTTATTATTTTTGAGAAAATTGTCAGTATAAATAATTACTACATAATTAGAATTGACAATTAAATTTGCGCCACCATGTATAAGGAATTTTACAAAAAACTTTTTTTCTAAACGACAAAAATAAAACTAAATTTCACACCAATTTAATCAAAATTTTATTATTTTTGATATCTTTCAAAATAAAAAAAAACGTCAGTTATCATAAAGAAGCAAAAAATTTGTCAAAGAATTTTTGCGATGAAACAATCATCCTCATGTAATAAAAAATTTTCTATTAGACTTTTCTTGCGTTTGTTGTTTCGCCAAAACATATATCATACAGAATGTTCTGTTTCTCACTTTGTAACTAAAACGTGAAGGCAGTCTTTCACATCAAAAAGGTTAACTTTATTATTTATTATGTTCGTAGCTCGTAGAAGGACTTTTAGGCCACTGGAAAATTATTATTTACACCTTTCTAGACTTTTAGCCTAGTCACAAGTTTGATTTATAAAGATTCCTTTAAATTTAATTATAGAATTTTATTTTTAGAGAACGTATAATAAATAGATTTTTCTACGAGAAAATCAGAAAATTTAGTAAAATTGTCAACGAGGCCATTGAGCACCTACGATATTATTTTTTAACGTACCAGTGCGTATGAGATTCCACATACTGGCTCGGGTACCATAAAGGTATAATCTATTCCTTTTCTTATTGCTTTCTACTCCACTATATCCTGATACCCAAACAATAGAGTAGATAGACTAAGAGAGAGCTGGATAATTTACAGAAATGACCGCTAGATGGCGCTAGTATGCAATGCACCGCCATTTTTAATCCACAATTATTAGCGTCCAACTTCGTTATTAGTAGTCAGATTTAAAAGGGAGGCATTCATATTATAATTGTAACGTACAATAAATACGTAAACAAAAATCATATGGACGACTTATGGATGTCCAATAATGGATGATTTATGGATGTCCATCAATGGACAATCTATGGAAGTCCTTCAACGGACAATTTAAGGATATCCATACTTGTGACATCTTGACTTTAAACGGACGTCCATGGGAGGTCCATTGAAAACAAAATGGACGTCTAATGGACGTAGAGACATCCATGAACGTACATCCATTGGACATCCATGGTATCAATGTATGCTATTTGGGATACCGCTTTTTTTCGCGTTCAATTTGGACCAATAATAACGAATTTTGACAATAAGGTCCTTTAGTCTTTGTCTCTGCGCATGATTTTTGTCTACGTATTTATTGTACGTCACATTTATAATACAAAGCCGTTTGGCCCGTTTAAATCTGACTACCAATAACGAAGTTGGACGCTAATGATTGTGGATTAAAAATGGCGGTACTTTGCATACTAATACTTTCTTAGCGTCATCTAGCGATTATTTTTGTAAATTATCGAGCTCTCTCTTAGTCTATCTACTCAAACGTCACATTGTTATTCCTCACTAAAGTTCTATTGTAGGCATTTTCTAGAATCCACTGTAGTTACATATGAAACCACAAACCAACCAAACCTGATTGCGTTTCATAACGGAGCAAAAAAAAGACTGGGAACTAGCTAAGAAAAAATGGTAACTCATGGTGGAATAAAATGGGCTATTAACTCGTTTAACAGTTACAAATCACCAAGACCAAAGGGCATAATACTGGCACTGCTGCAAGAGGGAATTGACCTCATTGCAGAAACCCTTTGTAGCCTGTGCAGAGTCAGTTTGGGCTACATCCAGGATTCCTAGAAGGAAGTGAAAGCGGTCTTTATACCTAAGCCTGGCAGAGATCCATTACAGTCCAAGTCTATTTTTCATAAAAGTGACAAAAAGCACATCAGGGAAACTTCCTTAAAAGAGAGTGTAATAAAGACTAAAGAAACAAAGAGAAATAAAATAGGGAAAAAAATATATGTTAGAAGGACAATTATGTATCGGTACACTAAATCAAATAATTAAAACGTTAAAAGAATTGAGACCAAAGATTGTTGAAACAAAGTTGCTAATTTGCTAACAACAAAAATAAAAAAATCAAACATCTATCATTAAGTAACTTTAGCAATTTGAAGCAACTATCAAAGTAAATTTTGTCCTTTGTACACGTTTAGCAACTAAGCAAAAATTTGGCCGAGCGTGCAAAAGTCACATTTTGCTGGTAGAACATAGCCAATGAAAAGACGTGTGACACAACGCGAAAACCAATCAGAAGGATGGTACGTCACCGTCGTAGTGTTGGTACGATATCGCTGGGCGTCAGCCTGGATATCGCGACGGGGTCAGGAAAGACGCGGTGACAGAAAAAAAAGGTAGTGGTGATCAAATGCGATCAGCTCTACAGAACTGGTATCAAAAGCTGAAGACCCACTGAACAACAAGGAAATTGTTCTCGTGGCTTTCATTGATATAGAGGGAGCCTTTGGCCATACATCCTTCAACTCTACAGTTAGAGCAGCCAGGTAG
The DNA here is from genome assembly GCA_963243735.1 of Neocrepidodera transversa. Classification (NCBI taxonomy): domain Eukaryota; kingdom Metazoa; phylum Arthropoda; class Insecta; order Coleoptera; family Chrysomelidae; genus Neocrepidodera; species Neocrepidodera transversa. Next base: position 2,351,892 of record OY725347.1, on the reverse strand, counting down.
TACGTGATTTTTAACTAGTGTTGTTATGAAGTTGGTCACAAAATAGTGCCCAATGGTTTGATGGTTTTATCTTCATCGCTATATGGGTTATGACGTCATAAAATGGCAGATTCTATTTAAGTGAAGTAGTGACGTGCATTTGATATGCGCTTAATTTTAAACATTACTGACATTTAAGAAGAATAAATTCATTTCTGGTCATCTTTGGACCAAGAAATGTATTCAATAACAAACTCAATGTAGACGAAAAATATCATGGAACGAAATAGTGCAAATTTTTGTCTATTTTTTAATAGTGCGTGCTATAGAGTCACTCCAGAGCTGAAAGTGCCACTTTTAGACAATTGTGTTATATTTGACAACATTGCATTTAACGGTCAGAATAGCTTGTTGCCTAGTATAAGCGAGGGCCACGTTGGTGGGAGGGTAACAACAGCCGTAACGTTCTTCTGGATTTTAGGATTATAGCCAACATTGAAAATTTCTGAAAACAGTATTTTCTAGGATTCCGAGATTTATACAAAAAGCTTAAAAAAAAAATTAAACCGAATTGTTTAATACAGGTAGGGTAAATATTTTAACATTTTTGAAAATGTGCTCGAGTCATATGAACGCGAATAATTTCTAAAAACTAACAATTTTGTCATAAAATGTACATTTGAAATATCAGACGTAATACAATTTTTTTTGACACTTCAGAAATGGCCTCCCACGTAGCTGTTACATTTCTGACCGTTACTGCGTACCTAGCCAGTTCAGGGCCGTAGAACCTAAATATTTTATAAGGTTTTGTCATTTTGTTGTGGACTCCCGTACTATATCGTATTTTAATAATATGGACTATAAATATAATAATTTAATTATTCTATAGAAATTACATTCGCTGGACTCATGTTATTATTATTATACTATTTTTATTATTGTATATATATTTGGGTATAGATATATTTTATCATTTTATGTAAATTTTGTCGATTAATGTAATTCACCTTAATCAAGGATTTATTTTATCTTTTAGATTGATATATAAATGAATTTCAAAAAGTGAAACTTTTATTTTTGAAATAAAAATGAATTTAGTGTTGCTTTTACTATTTTGTGTTGCCATTATTCAAGTAAGTGAATTGTTATATTTTTTTAATAAATACCATTATTTATTCTTCTTAATGTATTAATTTTTAATAGGTATATGGTAATAATATAAACGTACCAACCGATGATGATTTAGTTGTACAATTATTAAATCCTGTTGGTAAAATTCGTGGACATATTCTTCAGAGTAGAAATGGACGTCCTTTTTACTCTTTTCAAGATATACCTTTCGCACAACCACCTCTTGGAAAAAATAGATTCCAGGTAAGGAATCAAAACTAATTAGAAAAAAAACACTATAAATTGTTTTGTTTTAGTTACCCAAACCTCTTGATGGATGGAATAATATTTTAGATACTACAAAAAATCAAAAAAAATGTTTACAAACTGGAGGACCACCTCATATTAGTCTGGACAAAAATTTTACAGAGGACACTTTAACAACGAGTGAAGATTGCTTATATTTAAATGTATATTCTACTGCGGTAAGAAATATCTATTATGCGTGCGTTATAATTAAAAAAAAAAAATCTGACAACTAATAGTTCAGTTCCGTTACCTACATAAAAAACTAAAGGTCTTTTTTTTTCGAATAACTATCATGTTCATTTATTTTATATGCGATATTATAGACAGAGAAAGTTTTGCAAGTGCCACTTTATTTATTTTTTTCCCTGTATATTTTTTTCAAGTATAATTTTTCTTAGGTTAATAACATTGTTTACCCTACTTGAAATATCAAGAGCAAAAGCAAATTTATTGTTTTTAAAAAATTAGAAAATTATATACGAGTATCTGATTTTTATATATACACCCGTATATATTTAAACGAAATTTAGGTACACAAGTGGAATCCGCAAACTGGCAACAGTGCAGTTACTACTCTTAAATTGAATATATAATTTACTTCTATTTAGTATATATATTTATAGGTAACGTAGGCATTATGTATTAAACATTAAAAAATTATTCGAATATTTTAGAAATATATCAAAAATATAGACAAATTTGAAATTTTGAAATTTTTTCGAAAATTTTAAAAAGTAAATATTTCAAAATTTCTAAAATATAACGAAAATTTCAAAAAATAAAATTATTCGATTACTTAATTGAAAATATTTCAAAGTTTCAAAAAACATGAAAAAATTATTTTAAAATTTCAGAAATAAATAATAATATTGAAAAATTTGAAATTTTGCTTTATTTTTGAGAATTTCATATTTAAAAATTTCAAAAAATTAAATTATTCGATTAATTGAAAATATTTCAAAGTTTCAAAAAATATGAAAAAATTATTTTAAAATTTCAGAAATAAATAAAAATATTGAAAAATTTGAAATTTTACTCTTTTTTTTTGAGAATTTCAAAAAGTAAATATTCAAACATTTCTAAAATTTAAAAAAATTAAATTATTCGATAAATTAAAAATATTTCAAAGTTTCAAAAAAACATAAAAAATTTATTTTAAAATTTCAAAAATAAATAAAAATATTGGAAAATTTTAAAAAGGAAATATTCAAAAATTTCTAAAATTTCAAAAAAATAAATTATTCGATTACTTAATTGAAAATATTTCAAGGTTTCAAAAAACATTAAAAAATTATTCTGAATATTCAGAAATAAATAAAAATCTCGCAATTTTTTTCGAAAATTTCAAAACGTAAATAATAAAAAATTTCTAAAATATATCGAAATTTTAAAAAACAAAATTATTTGATTAATTAAAAATATTTCAAAGTTTCAAAAAACATTAAAAAATTATTCGAAAATTTCAGGAATAAATAAAAATTACGAAATATTTGAAATCCCGCATTTTTTAAAAATTTCAAAAATTAAATATTCAAATATTTCTAAAATATATCGAATGTTTTAAAAAACAAAATTTTTCGATTAATTGAAAATATTTCAAAAATTTCAAAGTTTCAAAAAACATTAATTTTATATCACGTTTTAGATACAGGGTGATTGTACCCAGTTGTACAGAGAGTTTAACACATTACGATTTTAATAGAAAAATAATCATAACTTTTTAAATACCCTGTACAACCCAATGGTATTATGGCAATGGAAAAGTAAAGAGTAATTCAAATTTAAAATAAAATACAGGGTGTCCCATTAAAAAAAAAAAAACTTTAATCTATCACTTCGTTATGAAGTACGCAAGTACATTTGCAACTAATTTTAAAATGTGAAGCTTAAAGCTGGCTATAATCTCTCTAATTTTCTTTTTGATTAAGCTTTAATTTTTTTTATTATCTTTATGTTCTGCATTCATTTCTTCTAATATTTCTTGATTCGTTCTCCTTCTATATTCCTGCTCTTAGATCTTGAGTGGTCCAAGAATGGTTTTTGTTTTCTAATAGGTACTTGAAATGTCCATACATAACAATAAAAAATAGATTATAATCATAAAAAAATATTGATCAATATTACATTTTAACAAAGATAGGATCAATACCACTTAATATAAAAACTAGTGTAATGTAGTATTTATTAGATAAAACAAATTATTAAATTTTCTTATCTAATCAAGAAATTCTATGAATTTAAAAATTTTAATTAATATTGTTGACAGAAATAATAAGTACTATACTATAAGAGAGGGAAAATCAGTGTAAAATAGAGAAATATGTAAAATAGGATAAAATAAGGAAAAATAGGACAAAGTAGGGAAAATTAGGAAAACAGGTATAAATTTAAAAAAGATAGAAAAAACTAGAAAAATAATGAAAAGTAGTAAAAAAAATAAAAAAATAGAGAAAATAGGAAAAAATACGGAAAATAGCAAAAAATAAAGTAAAATAGGGGAGAATAAAGTTATGGATTATTTATTTCGTATTTCTTCTAACTGATCTCACTACAAAACATATTTACAATTCATGTACATTTTTAGACTCTCAGAAAATTTATTATATTATTAATTTTTAGGGTGCGGTCAACCGCTTTTTATAACGTCGAGACATGATAATATGTCAACTGAACACTTCAAACTACTAGACTATTTTTTTCCTATTTATAGTTTTAGAAGATTTATAAGAGGGGTTTTGTAACGGTTTTCTTCTTTCCAATAAGAAAACCGACCTGTCCGGCGATCAGAAATATTTCTGCGCTTGTCGCTCTTAGAAATATTATATCGCTTAGAGGGAGATAGCGATAGGGTGAATTATTTTATACAAACAATATTTTTGCACTCGGAACGACAGCTATAGTGACGTACATACAGAATAACAATCTATTTTTAGATTATAGAATGGTAAAATATACAGCACTGGCCAAAAGTATAAATTAAAATGAATCTTATTGAATTTGAAGGAAATATAAGTTTATTTTGTGAATTCTGGATAATAATCCAGTGAATAATTCGTTGTAATTACTTTATAATCAACTCTATCTAATTTTATAGAAAATTGGTAATATGGACCAGAGAAGTGTCCAAGCATTGCATTTATGGCCGTAATCATAAACCATAGTTAAATGTGGTTAAGGATAGATACTTTATTATAGTCGACCTTTATAATGAATCTCAAATACCTCTTCCACCCACTATACTTATTGAGAATTTTATTAATTTACAGAAAATGTTTCGCCATATGTTATATTTCATATAGATTATACGGAAGGATTTAGAAGTGGAGGTCATTTTGTATTTTTGTTTTAAAAAAAATGATAGCGACTATCAAATAAAAATTTGTTTGAGCAAATGTCTAATATCAAAAAAATCGGTTGTGTCGCCCCAAAACTTTCCCGACAAGTCCAATTTCGTGATATTGCATGTATCATTTTTTGATAGTGACACTTCCGTTTGACAGATGTCGTACAAAAATTAATGAGTTCTTCCGACGGGTAACTCAAACCCAAATACCAAATTTCAGCTCAATCGGTTTAAACGTGTTGCCTCTATCGTGTAAGAATACACACAGACAGACAGACAGATTTTCATCTGGAAATGGTCTTAAACATTTGAGGGGACCCCAAAATGGATATTTCCATCTTTATCTCGATTTTTTTTTTAGCTCGTTCACAATACTTTGCGTTCTCGGAGGTGGATCGGGAAAGTAAAAACTCAAAAAATCTCAAATGTCAAAAAATCTCAAATCGCAAAAAATTTCAAAAATCTCAAAAATCTCAAAAATAAAAAAAAAATCTCAAAATAGGTAAAATACCTCAAAACCACAAAAATTATCAAAAATCAAAAAATCTTCAAAATATTTTCAAAAAAAATTTTTAGATGGTTATAAAATCTCCAAAAATTCTTTAAAAATCTAAAAATTCACAAAGAATCTCAAAAAATTTAAAACGTCAAATTTCAAAAAAATTAAAATGGTAAATGTCTCAGAAACTCAAAAATTTGATCAAAAAATCTCTAATAATTCAAAAAAGTCAAAAAATCTCAAAAGCTCAAAAAACCTTAAAAAATTTCAACAAAAAAATCTGAAAAATCTTAAAAAACCTCAAAAAATATAAAAAAATTTCAAAAAATCTAAAAACACAAATTCAACAAATCTCAAAAACTCTTAAAAATCTCATAAAATCTCTAAAAAATCTCAAAAGATTCAAAGAGTCTTAAAAAACTCGAATGAATTTCAAAAAAATTTCAAAAAATCTTAAAAAAATTTAAAAAAATCTGAAAAAACCAAAAAATCTCAAAAAATCTTAAATCACTTCAAAACATTCTCAAAAAAATCTATAATTTTTTAAAAAATCTAAAAAGTCCCAAAGAATTTCAAACAATCTCAAAAAATCTTAAAAAACCTCTAAAAATCTCAAAAAAACTCAAAAATATCAAAAAACTTGAAAAAAATTTTAAAAATCTCAAAAACAAATTGAAAAAAAAAATTTGACAAAATTGGAAAAGATTGTAAAAAAATTGAAAAAAATCCACGAATTCTTTTTCAGATATTTAATGTTAAAGTTTCAAATTTTGACATTTTTTTATTTTTGACAGGTGACAGTTGCAGAAATAATTTTGACTGTCCTGTATAGAGTTTTTTATGGGCTTTCAAATGACATATTGCAAGTCGAATTCCGTGATATATTTGATCTGTCATTTTTTGATAGTGATACTTCCGTTTGACAGATGTCGTACAAAAACTAACGGGTTCTTCTGAGGGGTAACCCAAACCCCTATACCAAATTTCAGCTCAATCGGATTAAACGTGTGGCCTCTATCGTGGAAGAATACACACACACACAGACAGACTTCCATCTGGAAATGGTCTTAATCGTCTCAGGGCACCTGAAAATGGATATTTCCGTTTTTATCTCGAAATTTTTTTTTAGCTCGTTCACAATACTTTCCCTTCTAGGAGGTGGGTAGGGAAAGTAAAATGTGTTTTCAAATGATATGACCATAATCATAAATGTTGTTTAAAATTTTATACGCGTTGTCGAAATGCATTCAAAAGGTTGTTGGTTTTTATATTTTTAGAAACCAGGTTCAGCAGCGAATCTTCCAGTATATTTTGTTGTTCATGGAGGAGGTTATAGATACGGAACAGGTGCATTAGAAAATTTGAATCCGGCTCATTGGATGGACTTTCCAATGATAGTTGTAACAACCAATTATCGTTTAGGATTACTAGGTAATATTGATACTAGTATTAGTAAAAGTATAGACTATTATACCTATTTTCCTTAAAAAGTGACAGTAATGGAATGTTGAAAATGTATAACAGAGTTGCCGCATTATTCAATATTTGAAAGAAGAATTTCTTTCATCAAACAAAATTATTCAAATCAAATTTTTAAAATACATAATTATTATTTAAATTTATAGTATATCATATTTAAGATCTTTTGTTTCAGAGGTAATTTTACAATACTTAAATTTTAGGAACCTTATTTAAATGTTTTTTATAAAGACTTCTACATGAAACTGTTATACAGGGTGGCTACTTTTTAATTTGGACAGTATTGCTATATCGTAAACGGTAGACGCTAAATAGATGAAACGATTTTTTGAAATCAAAAATATTCCTATTGGTTCCGGAATTAAACGACAAAATCCAAATTTGTGGAAAATCGTTTTTTGCCAAAGCTCTGTTATTATACAAAATTTGGGATAACTTTGTTAATAGTTTTTGTTGTATTCTAACATCGTTATAAACCGCCATAGTTAAATTTTAAATCTGACGTTTTGTCTCTTCGGGGCCACCACCAACTTTTTTTTAGCCCCCGATTAATTATGCATTCTGAAGCTTTCGTTAATTTCCCATAAAATTTTACCGCCTGATCCACTGAATAACCTAAAAAAATTTTTCGAATACCATCGTATATGTTTTTTATTAAGTTTTTCACATTCCTTAGGACATTCCATTACTGTCAGTTTTTAAGGAAAATGGGTATAGATAGATTCTAAAATCTATTTAGGTTATTCTCGATAAATATATTTTTTTGCATTATTCTTATGAAATCAATATTTAAAATTTGCTGTTTAGGATTTTTAACAACTAACGATGGAGTTATTCCTGCTAATTTGGCTTTAAAGGATCAACAAATGGCTTTAAAATGGACGTACGACAATATTCAAGTATTTGGTGGTGATCCTAAAAAAATTACTTTGGGCGGAGAGAGTGCTGGTGGGGCTTCATCAGGTTACCATTTACTTAGTCAACAGAATAAAGGTATTTAAAGTAAATTGCAACAAAAATAACTTTTTATAATTAAGTAAAACGTAAATTAATTATCTTTTTGCTTACATAAATCCATTATTTATACCGGGTGACAACGATGTTAGGGTACACTTAATAAAATAAAACATTGATTGACTTTTTAAAGAAGTTTTTTTCCTGTTATATTATTTTATGTATTCCAATGTGCTAATTAAAATTTAAAACTTGCGATTAAAATAACAAATTTGAAGGAAAATAATAGTTATTCTCCATTCGAATCATCTTTCTCTATCTAGAAATAAAATTTCATTTAATTCTGAGTAGAAAAATATCTGACATGAAATAAATAGCCTTCAAAAATCTTAAAAATTTTTCAAAATTTAGATTTTCAAAATACAAGGTGTGGGGGTGTTTGAATGGACGTTGATTCCAAAAAAAGTAACCATTCTGCTCTAGCTCTTTTAGTTTCTGAAATAATTCAGTTTTTTAAAAAAATGGTGAAAGCGCAACTTCTCAATAATTCGATGAAAAAATGTTAAAAAAACAAATCTGAAGGAAACCAATAGCTATTCTCCATTGGAATCATCTTTGTCTGTCTAGAAATAAAATTTCATTTAATTCTGAGTAGAAAAATTTCTGACCCGAAATAAATGGCAAGGTTATAATAGCCTTCAAAAATTTTCAAAATTATTCAAAATTGAGATTTGGAAAATACAAGGTGTTGGGATATTTAAATGGGCGTAGATTCTAAAAAAGTAACCATTCTGCTCTAGCCCTTTTAGTTTCTGAGATATTCGGTTTTTTTAAAAAAATGGTGAAAGCGCCACTTCTCAATAACTCAATGAAAAAATGTTAAAATAACAAATTTGAAGAAAACCAATAGCTGTTCTCTATTCGAATCATCTTTCTCCATCTAGATATAAAATTTCATTTAAATCTGAGTAAAAAAAATATCTGACCCGAAATAAATGGCAAGGTTCATCAAAATTTTTCAAAATTTAGATTTTTAAAATACAAGGTGTGGGGGTGTTTGAAGGGACCTTGATTCCCAAAAAAGTAACTATTCTGCTCTAGCTCTTTTAGTTTCTGAGATAATGTCCAATTAATGGAAAAAATCAAAGAAACCTTAATGAATTATGGCAAAAATTATAAAAATATAAAATTGTTCAGATTTTAAATGAAACTTAAAATTAAAAAAATATTTTGTGAGTAAAAAATATATGCCTTAACTACATTTAATTCAATGCCTATTTTATTTTTTTTTTCATTAATAATATCATTTCAAGGTCATTATAGGGAAATCATTTTAGCGCTATTTTTCAATAAATATGGTCGTGTGATAAATAGTTGAAACGATATTGACAAGCAGAGTGAGATAGTTGACAAAATAATACTGGGTATCATTGAAAAGTAGAAATTTAGTACAACTTCCGGAAAAACCGGATATAACATTTTCGATCTAAAATGGTACAAATATCGATAATTAGATCTAATCTAAATTTCAATCCTTTACCCTTAAAATTAGTAGGCCCGTTTAGAGAAGAACCCATTACGTCACACTTTACGCATCGACAACGCCTCCATTCTTGGTATAAAGGGAGGTGATACCAGCAACCAGTGGCGTGTACGTTTTAGAATAAAATTAAAACCTTTATTAAAAAGTGAATTATTTATTAATATGTCAATTGAATATACTAAAATTTCGAATTTTGTTAGTGAGCATCATGACGTAATGGGTTCTTCTCTAAATGGCCCGATTCTATGTTTGGGTTACTTTTAGTCTGGGTACAATATTTGGTTTATACGTCTTGGAATAAAGGGGACAAACTTCGGCGGTAGAATATTTACTTAATTTTAAGAAGCCATTCTCTAAATGGGGAATTAGCGAAGTTACAGGGCGTTAAATTTTCAGAAAGAAATAACATTTTTTTGTATAACTGCAAAACGGCTTTATATTTTTTTATTAATTTTTTTTTGTGTGGGTCTTTCTTAATTAGTCTAATTTTACAGTAATAATTACCTGTTTGTGTCTTGAACCATAGACGTACGGTAGATAGAGGTCCTATTTTTTACGCCATTGGAAATATTTTGGTTTTGACATATTTTTCTACATTCTATACCTTTCTAGTATACAAAGTGCATGAGGTTTGTTATGTAAATTCTCAATATTTTTTGAGATATCTAAGTTAAAGTTCAGTAATTATAATAACAGTTATTGTTTCTTTTTTAATAAACATTAACATTTTTCTTGGGCATGTACTGCCTACGTCCTCCAGTTATTATTGTGTTTAATTTTTATATTTATTTCTTGGTTTTGTATTCACTATTTCATAAAATTAATAAAAAATAGTAATTTTTATTACTAACAAAAATAACAATAACTTATAATTACTGAACTTTTACCTATTTAATGTTAGATATCTCAAAAACTGTAGAGAATTTACATACCAAACCTTATGTACTTTGTGAATTAGAAATGTATAGAATTTATAAAAATATGTCAAAACCAAAATTTCTCCAGTGGCGTAAAAATTAGGGATTCACATGTTGGACCTCTATCTACCGTACGCCTATGATTCAAGATACAGATAGGTAATTATTACTGCAATACTAAACTAATTAATATAGACCGACACAAAAAATTTCATAAAAAAATTTAAAGCCCTATTGGAGTTATACAAAAAAATGTTATTTTTTCTGAAAATTTAACACCCTGTAACTTCCCATTTAGAGAATGGATTCATCAAGACATTCCTTCTTAAAATTAAGTAAATATTCTACTGCTGAAATTTCTCTTTATTCTGGGACATCCTGTACATATATTCTAAGAATTCATATCATAATTAATAATTCAAACAAATAAAATGAAATAAAACGAATAATAAAACTCAAAGTTACCACAATAATTTTATGAAGAAATGTAGAATTTTTATTTTCCGCACTCATTTGCGTGCGGAAAGTTGTACTTTTCCGCACTAGTGCTTGTAGAAAACATACTTTTTGCTAAATTTTTTTTTTAATTTTAGGCGCTTGTAGAAAAAATATTGTTCCTAACACTTGCGTAAAGTATCTTTTCCCCACTTAATTGCATGCCCGAACTCCGCTTCGCGTCGTTCGGGCAACTGCAATTGCGTGTGGAAAAGTATAACTTTCCGCACTTGTTAGGAAAATAACTATTTTCTACAAGCGTGCGGAAAAGTATACTTTTCCGCAAGCATTTGAGTGCGGAAAGTTGTACTTTTCGGCACTAGTGCGAAAAGTTGTACTTTTCCGCACTAGTGCGGAAAAATTACTTTTAGCACTGATTTTATAAATGCTAAAATGATTAAAAAATTAATTCTTGCTTGGTTACTATGATTACTTTCAGCCTAATGTTTTATTTATTAAGAAGCACTAAGAAAATTTTTGTTTAATGACAAAAAAATATTTTTCCTAAAATTTTTTTTTAATTCTAGGCGCTTGTAGAAAAAATATTGTTCCTAACACTTGCGTAAAGTATCTTTTCCCCACTTAATTGCATGCCCGAACGAAGCAACTGCAATTGCGTGCGGAAAAGTATAATTTTCCGCACTTGTTAGGAAAATAACTATTATTTTAAGTTTAATTAGGCCTATTTTAATTTAGTTTAATCTATTCAGTGATCATAAAAAAACGGATCAATCGAAATCTGAAAAAAAAATTCTTTTCAATGATTAATCAAGCTTTTTAATTTTCAACCTAAGTAAATTGTTAATAACAAAGTGAAAAATAACAATTTTTTAATTTTTCCAACGGGAATCTCTTCTGAGACCTTTCAAAAATAGGTCCAGAGAAGGAAAAAAATAAATAGATTTGCATTGTTTAACAATTATCGTATTTATAATGTTCATATTCAAGTTGGAAAAATTTAAATAATATTTATAAGGGTTCAAAGTGGGCGGCGCTTACGCAAGCCAAAGTCCCCGTTTTCGGCCGTATTTTCAACCCTCTAGGAAAATTATAAATATTGGTCCACAGTTCCAGGAGGTACAATTTTTTTGTGAAATTTCCTCTTTTTTACCCGTTTTTCAAATTTGAAAGATTTCAAATAGTTTTTTAAGATATTAGCAAAAAACCAAACCCCATTTTTTTCAGTTAATTCTTTATAACTTTTGCAATTTTTTCAAGTGGGTCTAAAATTTTTTCAAAAATCATCTACACGCTATTCCGAATCGAATGATACCTCGTTCATATTTTTCGAAAGCTGAGAAAAAAAGTTTGACTTAAAAAGCACCAACTATATCTAATTTTGGAACTCCACAATTAAATTATTCAAATGAAAATGAAAATTGAATTTACGTGCTCAAAAACAACCTTGGATTAATTTTAACTTCAATATAAATTATAAATTATGATTATTATTATTTATATTTAAAAATGTAAGAAACTTTTGAAAGCAGAAAAGGATTAGTAATTGTGTTTTACATTATTGTTACAGGTTTGATTAGAGGAATTATTCAACAAAGTGGATCTTCTCTTTGTACATGGGCTTATCAGAAAAATTGTAGAAATATTGCTTTTGGTACTGGAAAATTATTAGACAATTCTTTCAATTCAAACAGTTCAACAGATCTACTTGAACTATTACAAAGTGCCTCATCCGAAGATTTATTAGCAGTCGACGATGACAACTTAGTAAGTATATCAATTTAGTAAAAAAAAATCGTATGACTTTAAGAATATAAAATTGAAATTACAAAATTGATAATTTTTTTATTTTAATATAGATGCTTTACAAAAATGTAAAATCAGAATATCACCAAGAAAAAAACTATAGACTTCATATGATTAACTTTTGTTTCCCTCTTAGTGATTTATTGTGAAAAAAAAATATTATTTTCAGATGCCTGTCAATGGAAAAGAAGGATATGTCGATGATTTAAATTGGTCTCCAGTAATTGAGGATTCTAGCGATCCTAACGCATTCGCTACTGGTTATAATCTTGAAAATCTCATGAGTGGTACATTTAATTTAGTACCAACTCTAGTTGGATTTAATTCCGAAGAATCTCTAGCTTTTCTTCCAAGTAATTTGATACCAGTTTTTATTTTCAAAAAATAATTCTCATTTTTTATAGATGATGATGATTTCGAATATTATTTGGGTGCATATGATGCAGATCCTTCTTTATTGATAAGTAAAAAATTTAATGTCGATCCAAATTTAGAAAAAACTGCTGGACTGGAATTAAAGAGTTTATATACTTCAGATTTATTTACAAAAGATCATGGTGCACTTGTTCGGGTATGTTTATTTTAATTTATAAACCATTTAAGTCTAAATTTTAAATTTATAGTTTACCAGTGACAGCGCATTTGGAAGACCAATAATACACCAAGCTGAAGTTTCCTCTCAACATGTGCCTGTATATTTGTATGAATTTTCATTTTCTACAAATCCTATTATAATACCAGGTATTTATTAATCTTTGTTTTTTAAATAGATATTGATTTAAATTTTAATTTTTTAGTGATGTATTTAAAATAATCGACTTCTCATCTAAAATGAATTTTTTATTTTTGATGACACCATGTATATAATAATTAAGGTTTAAGTTGAATCCCGGAAAAATTAAATAAAAATTCAAAAATTATAAATATATATAGATTGGTATTTTCCTAAATTTTCAGAAAAATCGGCAATGTGGTTTCCAAAAAAATCAAGAAAAACACTTTTTTTTTCAAAGCCGAAGTACTTTCTCGATATAAACTATTTTTTGTGAAATAATTTATTTTACCTAAATAAACATTAACAATTTTTTTAAAAAAATTTAAATTACGGTTTGATTCCAAAAGAAAAAAAATATTTTTAAATTATCTATATTTATATAAATTTTATTGGAATCTATTTGAAAAAAATAATTTATAAATATTTAATAAAAAAATATAAAGTTTCGCTTCTGTCAGTCGAGATTCAAATTTTAAGAAAAAATTTATTTTGTTATACATTTTTATTGAAACTAAATTTTATAGGGTCTCTTTTGTAATTTTTTTTTTAATTTTTCTTTTTTAATTTTTCTTTTTTAAGATTCTTCTCGATTTAATTTAATTTTTTTTTTTTCGATTTTTTCTACTTTATTCGCATTTTCCGACCTTTCCCGATATTATCGCTTTTTCCATTTGTTCCAGATTTACCAGTTTTTTTCAGTTTTTTACGGTTTTTACGGATTTTTCATGATTTTTTACAAATTTTTACCATTATTTACGAAATTTTCCATTTTATTAGTTTTTTACGATTTTTTACAATTTTTTACCATTTTTTGCCATTTTTTACGTTTTTTACCACTATTTACGCTTTTTCACTTTTTTTAAAAATACATCCATTTTTTTTCTCTTTCTCAATTTTTTAAATTATTTACGAAATTTTATGACTTTTTGCATGTTTTATTTTATGATATTTTTATGTTTTTTTAGAAGTTTTTACAATTTTTTACAGTTTTTTACAATTTTTTACGATTTTTTACGATTTTCACGTTTATTTACGATTTTCCATGATGTTTAGCATTATTTACAACATTTTACGACTTTTTACTAGTTTTTTATGATTTTTCACATTTTTTTTACAGTTTTTTACGTTTTTTACAACTATTTAAGCTTTTTCACCTTTTTTAAAAATATATCCATTTTTTTTCTCTTTCTCAATTTTTAAATTATTTACGAAATTTTACCACTTTTTGCCTGTTTTTTATGATGTTTTTACAATTTTTTAGGATTTTTTTTTACAATTTTTTACGTTTGTTTACGATTTTCCATGATGTTTAGCATTATTTACGACATTTTACTAGTTTTTTACAATTTACTACGGTTTTTTTGTTTTTTTTTCGATTTTTTACGACTATTTACGCTTTTTCACTATTTTCTAAGATTTTCTATTTTTTTTTTCAATTTGTTAATTTATTTACGAAATTTTACGACGACTTTTTATGGTTTTTACGATTTTTTATGATTTTTCACGATTTTTTACGACTTTTAATGATTTTTTACAGTATTATTATTTACTATAATTAGTATTATTTACAACATTTTACGACTTTTTACTAGGTTTTTACGATTTTTTTTAAAATTTTTTACCATTTTTTTACGTGTTTTTACGACTTTTTACCATTTTTTACGGTTTTTTACGTTTTTCAGCCCTATTTACACTTTTTCCCTATTTTAAAAATTTTTTCCTTTTTTTCTTACTCAACTTGTTAAATTATTTACCAAGTTTTATAAATTTTTGCCTGTTTTTTATAATATTTTACATTTTTTTACAATTTCTTACGATTTTTTACGATTTTTCGCGTTTGTTTACGATTTTTCATGATGATTAGCATTTATGACTTTTTATTAGTTCTTTACGATTTTGTACAATTATTTACTGTTTATTACATTTTTTACGACTATTTACGATTTTTCACTATTTTCTAGGAATATCCATTTTCCTCTCATTTTTTTTTAATTATTTACGAATTTAACGACTTTTTATGATTTTTACGATTTTTTACGGTTTTTTACGATTTTTTACGGTTTCTTACGATTTTTTACGATTTTTTACGATTTTTTACGATTTTTTACGATTTTTTACGATTTTTTACGATTTTTTACGATTTTTTACGGTTTTTTACGATTTTTTACGATTTTTTACGATTGTTTACGATTTTTTACGATTTTTTACGGTTTTTTACGGTTTTTTACGGTTTTTTACGGTTTTTTACGATTTTTTACGATTTTTTACGATTTTTTACGATTTTTAAGGGTTTTTACGATTTTTCACGATTTTTTCCATTTTTTTTGATCCTTCTCAATTTTTTAAATTATTTAGGAAATATTACGACCTTTTGCCTGTTTTTTACGAGTTTTTTGCTTTCTTTTTACAATTTTTTACGATATTTCACGATTTTTTATGATTTTTTCCATTCTTTCTCTTTCTTAATCTTTTAATTATTTACGAAATTTTATGACTTTTTGCCTGGTTTTTACGGTTTTTTCACGTTTTTTTTCAATGTTTTACAACTTTTACAATTTTTTTATGATTTTTTACTATTTACGATATATGAAATTTAAACGTGGCAATGCCAAAAAGTGTAGTTTTGGTAGTGGTGACGATATTCTTCAACAGTGGCAATGCCGTATAACGAAAATTTTTCTTTGAGCACACCATCTAGTGAGCATTAGCGAAAGATTTTCAGTTCAAGAAGTTATGTTAATAGTATTCTGTATGACATGTCTTGTAGAGCCTCTTGCGTACAAAAAACATAATAAATTTAGATCAATTTAAACGTTAAGAATCAAAAACTGAAAGTCGATCATATTGATTCTGTCCAAATCCAAATTTTTGCTATTAGCCGAAAAAATACTATAATTATTTTACATATTTGTTGCATAAATATTTTTTGTTTAATAGGGACAGATACTGTTCGTCATGCAGAGGAAATGGATTACCTTTGGACAAACGTTACTGTTGATAACGAGGTTATTCGTGCTCGTTTATTAAAACTATGGGCAAATTTTATTATTGATCAGTAAGTAAAAAATTCTTATTGTCGTATTATTATTAAAAATCCGTACAAACTTTATATATGAATTTTTAGTAATAATAATAATCTACGTTAATCCTTTTAAACATTTATATCAAATTACTTTTATTAACTACAATTTTATTTTTTTACTCATTTTAGAAATCCAACTCCAAAATTGGACAGTGATTTGCAAAACATCCAGTGGCCTCTTGTAAAACCGAATAATGTACAATATTTAAACATAAATGCTACATTAGAAATCAAATCGAACCCCAAAAAATATTACGAATTAAAAGAAATTATTAATAAATATAGACAGCCTCCTTATATAACTTATTAATATTATAATTTAAGTATTTCTATAAATAAAGTTTTAATCCTTCATTTAATTATTTATCCTTATAAGTCCTTTTATTACATTATAATTTAAGTCCTTTATATGGTTGTAAAAACATACAACATCAGATAAGGATAGTAGTTTTCTACTATTACGCACCCTAGAGAAAGAAGTTAGTTAATCTTAAAGTGGACATGAAAAAATTTGAAGGACCACGCAATTTTTAAATAATTGCGAAACTTGTTTTAAAATGATGATACAACTGATTTTAATTCTAAAGACCTTTTATATGCTCATAATAAAATATTTATTATTAATTTTACAAAAGTTTAGAAATATTGATCACAATTACATGACCAAAATAACTAAAAATGATGCGAATTCACTTTAATTATTATTTGGTTTATCGGCACTAGACGTGTTTAATTTAGAAATCACAGTAAGAAATGCAAAAATATGATAGATTCAACTACATAAACAAAAAAATTGGCTGTGTCACTCCAGAACCTTCCCCGCTCGGCTGTAGAGAATAGGATTATTTTAATTATAAATCAGAATTTCTGAATGGGTTTTAGGGCGAGCATCTGCATATAAAAAATCAGGTCTATATCTTTAATATTTAAAAAGTAATAAAGAAGAATCAATGTTGTACTTGAGGACTTTATGCTGCACCCCTCATACCAAATTTCAGTTGGATTGGTACAACGGTTCGGCAGCCATCGTGGAACATTACACACAAATACACAGACAGACCTTACTCTAGAAATGGTCTCAAAAGCTTCTCGAGGGATTAGTGATTAATAATATTTAAAAACATCTACAATAACGAAAAAGAAGATTTTGTTTTTTTCTCTTGAAAATTGCGAATATATTTTCTTTTCAAAAACCACTTTTTTAAATCCCTGAGATCCTCGATATTAAATCTTGGCTACGGCACTGCTTCAAACAATTCAAAATGACTTACAGGATTCAAGGACTTAAAACATGATTAAGCTGCCGAAAGAATATTGAAAAAAAACTTGAAACAATTAAAGTAAGTTCAATAAAACCCAAAAAGGATTGAAAAAAGCAATAAAAAATTGATAAGAAATTTTTTTTTCAAATTAATAAAAAAAAAATCAAGACGATTTAAAAATAATTAAAAAAAAATCAAAAATATTTAAAAAATTAAAACAATTTAAAAAAAAAATAAAAAAAATTCACAAAAATTCCAAACAGAATTAAAAAAATAAAATAAATAAAAAAAGCAATAAAAAAATTGATAAGAAAAATGTTTCAAATTAATTAAAAAAGTATCAAGAGAATTTAAAAAAATTAAAAAAAATCAAAAATGTTAAAAAAATGTTAAAAATGTTAAAAATATTTCAAAAGAATTTAAAAAAAAATTCACAAAAATTCCAAACAGAATTCAAAACAAAAATGAAAAAAGCAATAAAAAAATTGATACTAAAATTCTTTTCAATTTAATTAAAAAGAAATCAAGAGGATTTAAAAAAAAATTAAATATATTAAAAAAAATTAAAACAATTTAAAAATATTTCAAAAAAATTTAAAAACAAATTAAAAAATCCACCACAATTCCAAACGGAATTCAAAACAAAATTTAAAAAAGCAATAAAAAAATTGATAAAAATTTTTTTTTCAAATTAATTAAAAAAGTATCCAGAGGATTTAAACATTTAAAAAAAAAATAAAAATATTAAAAAAAATAAAAAGAATTTAAAACTATTTTAAAAGAATTTAAAAAAAAATGAAAAAATCGATTAGAATTTTTTTTTCAAATTAATTAAAAAAAATCAAAAGGATTTAAAAAAAATAATAAAAAATCAAAAATATTAAAAAAATAAAAACAATTTAAAATTATTTCAAAAGAATTTAAAAGAAAAAATCCACAAAAATTCCAAACAGAATTCAAAAATAAAAATAAAAAAAGCAATAAAATAATTGATAAGAAATTTTTTTTCAACTTAATTAAAAAGAAATCAAGAGGATTTAAAAAAATTAAAAAAAAAATTAAAAATATTAAGAAAATAAAAACAATTTAAAAATATTTCAAAAAAATTGAAAAAAAAATGAAAAAAATTCATAAAAATTCCAAAGAGAATTAAAAAAAAGCAATAAAAAAATCGATAAGAATTTTTTTTTTCAAATTAATTTAAAAGAAATCAAGAGGACTTAAAAAAAAATTAAAAAAAAAAACAATTTAAAAATATTTCAAAAAAATTAAAAAAAAAATTAAAAAAAATCATAAAAATTCCAAACTAAATTCAAAAAAAAATTAAAAAAGCATTAAAAAAATTGATAAGAAAATTTTTTCAAATTAATTAAAAAATATCAAGAGGATTTAAAAAAATAAAAAAAAAATAAAAATATTAAGAAAATAAAAACAATTTAAAAATATTTCAAAAAAATGAAAAAAAAAACATAAAAATTCCAAACAGAATTCAAAAAAAAAAAAATTAAAAAATTCCAATTAAGTTTCATTAAATTTTAAATAAATTTCATTAAATTTCAAATTTCATTCAATTTCAAAAAAAAAAAAGTTAAAATCGGTTGTGTCGCCCCAAACCTTTCCCGACGAGTATCCACGAATACTTTTTCAGATATTTAATGTTAAAGTTTCAAATTTTGACATATTTTTTATTTTTGACAGGTGACAGTTAGAGAAATCATTTTGACTGTTCTGAATAGAGTTTTCAAGGGCTTGCAAATCAAATTCCGTGACATATTGCATCCGTCATTTTTTGATAGTGACACTTCCGTTTGACAGATATCGTACAAACACTAATGGGTTATTTTGATGGGTAATCCAAACCCATATACCAAATTTCAACTCAATCGGATTAAACGTGTGAATTCTATCGTTTAGGAATTCACACAGACAGTCAGACAGACAGACAGACAGATAGACAGACTTCCATCTGGAAATTGTCTTAATCATCTCAGGTGACCTCAAAATGGATATTTCCATCTTTATCTCGAATTTTTTTTTAGCTCATTCACAATACTTTCCCTTCTCGTATAGGTTGGTCGGAAAAGTAAAACGTACATCAGATAGGAGAGATAATAGTAATATCGAAGACGAAAATTTGATTAAAATACTTGCAAAAATAGAATCATTACGAAAAAAAAAACGAAAAAATATGAAAAATCAATCAAAGACAGAAACAGAAGATATACGAAAAAGTAGAGAAAATATATAATAAATTCAAACCGAAAAGACACAATCTGGTAGAATTTAATTAAAAGAACTAATTTAAAAGAAAAAAACCAGAAAAGATAAAATAAAAAATAATTGATAAATTTAAATTTATATTTACTTATTTTCTCCTTATAGTTGGAATACACCGTACATAGAAGGTGTCATTGACCGGAGTGAAAAAATATTAAAGAAAAAAAAGATCAACACCATCTACAAACCAACAAAGAAAATAGGAGAGTATCTAGAAACTTCTGCACTTGTGGAAAAGTGTACGTAGGACAAACAAATAGACCCATTAGCACACGAATAACGAAGGAGTCGGTTAGGACAAATTACTGAAAAACTTTAAAGCAATAGAAATATAAAAACACAAAAAAAAGAAGAAACAATATTACCTAGGATCAGGCACACAGCACTAAATAGCGCAAAAATAAAACCTCTAAATACCAATCGTGCCAAAAAAGCGCTCGCAGACATGCATATAAACGGCACACTCGAAGCGAAGGAAAGTTCGGTTTTAGTTGGTACGTCGCGAAGACTAATTATTTCACGCTACTGAAGATGGATGCCGCAGTTGTAGTCGAAACGTTTGGAAGTAATAACGAAAGATATAATGGCCTGGAAATAAACATTTTTATTATTGTATATTTTGTATATAGATATTTTTTATCGATTATGTAAATTTTGTCGATTGATGTGATTACCCTCAATCAATTTATCTTAAGATTGGATATATAAATGAAATACAAAAACTTAAAATGTAGCTTTAAAAAAAATGAATTTAATTTTGTTTGTACTATTTTGTGTTGCCATTATTCAAGTAAGTATTATTTAATTTAATTTATTTTTTATAAAGTTATCTTAATTTATCGATTTTTAATAGGTGTCTGGCAACAATATAAAAGAAGATATAGATGATGATTTAGTTGTCCAATTATCAAGCCCTGTTGGTAAAATTCGAGGACATATTCTATATAGTAGAAATGGTCGCCCTTTTTATGCCTTTCAAGATATACCTTTTGCACAACCACCTATTGGAAAAAATAGATTTCAGGTAAAAAATTCAAATTTTAAAATATTTAAACACTATTATTGATTAATTACCAATAATTTATGAAAGATGGAAAATTCAAATTTAACAATTAGAAAAAATACTATAAATTGATTTGTTTTAGTTACCCAAACCTCTTGATGGATGGGACAATATTTTAGATACTACAAAAAATCAAAAAAAATGTCTCCAAAATCCTCAACTATCCAAAAAAAAACTGACCAAAAATTCTACACAGGATATTTTATCGACGAGCGAAGATTGCTTATATGTAAATGTATATTCTACAGCGGTAAGAAATTAACAATATTATTCTATTAGTTATATGTATATTTTGTTCTGAAAAAATTATTTTTGGTTTTTTTTTTTGTAAAAATTACTCAAATTACCCTCCCCTTTATTTAAATAAAAATGAACAGGACTGTACCTACTTAGAAAAATTCACAGTACAGATCTAAACTTAATAAAAAATTAAGGGTTATTCATAGTTAGTTAGATAAAAAAAATGAAGATTTTAAAGATGAAAAAAAAAATTACAGTTCCGTACTTAAGTAGAGGATGAACCTTCAAAGTCAAAACGTTATTTTAAAAAATTGGATATGCCTGGTTAAGCGATATTCTTCATTCAATAAAAAAAGTTTTTTTCTATCTTTAAAAATTAAGGTGTTTGTAATTTAAGTTTGTTCTAAATATATCCGAAACCGGACCTGATATTTTAATTTTAAATAAACCAATTAATACGGCTTTTTTTATTAATTAAACAATTTTATTGTTAATGGTTTGGGCAATCTAAATATTGTTCAATTAAATTTGCGTCACTCTGAATACTAAAAAATATCTTGAAATAAAAAAAACCAATTTGTATAAATATTTAAATTTACTTTTTTCTAGTAGGTACTTGACATAAAAAAAGTACCTTGAGTTTAAAAATGGATTATGATCATAAAAACAACTTTTATTATTTTAATATTTTAACAAAGATAAGATCTACACATAATATAAAAATTATAGTAATTTGGTGTTTATTAGATAAATAAATACAAATACATAAGGAGTTAGTTAATTTTGTGTTTAGTATTTTTATTTAGGCGTATTTTTTATTGTTATTGTATTTATATATATTTTTTTCTTCCTTTTCCATTCTAAGTTAAAAAAAACTAAATAATTACCATGAAAATCAAATGGAGTTCTCGGAAGACAAATATTCCATATTACTCCCATATCTCGTTAATACCGGATTAGGTTTTGAACGAAAATGAAAAAAATTCCGGGTTAATTAATAACAAAAAATTGCATTTATTTCGTAAAATAATTATTTTTATGAATATTTGTCTCTTGATATAGAATATTTATCGCTACTTTAAAATCGGCTGAGACGTACAATTTTTTTTTAATATCAAATTTCTACTAAATTAAATTTCAGTCAAAAAGGAAAAAACAATACAAAATTAAAATGAATGTCTATTAAAATAAACCCAACAAGCTAACAGTATCCAAATAGCTCAGCTACGTTGTTAGTACTATGGTATATCATGGATGAAAACAGAATTCCAAAATTTTAAACCGTTCTTGAGTTATGCTGTAACAGACGGACAGACAGACATACAGACGGATGGACGGACATTGTAAAGTCAATAAATACCTTTGTTTTACTTCGCTAATTAATAATAAATGAAATAAAACACAAAATCATATACCAGAATATAATTCATCATAATCGGCAACAAGTTTCTGCTAATAAGCCATCTTCAGATCATATATAAAAATTTTAACAATAGTAAACAACTCATTTACAGAGGATCATAACACTGAAGTTAAAATTATTAGTGGAGTCATTCTAGGGAAAATTAAGGCGAGGTTCGTAAAAATTTGATAGCCACAAAGACAAAAAGTTTCGTAATTATACCAAAAATAAGATGTCGTGATTTTTGACAGAATTTGTTTGGGGGAACCACCCCTAAAAACCGAAAAACAGGTTTTTGGGGTATTTTTTAGGTCGATTTACTAGTTTTATTTTTTTTTGAACCCTTTAGACTTCTAGCTAAGATTTGGGTTTTGAACCCTTTTATTGTCAATGATTGAAGAACCTTCAGTCCAAATTTGGAGTGCTATATGAAACTATATAAAATAACCTTTAATTTAAGCTAAAGCAGAGTACTCTACGACTCGTAGGTTATAATGGGGGTCCATTTCAAAATTAGGGGATGAATCGGCCAAATTTAGATTTTAATCAAAAATTTTGCATATTTTGACTTCATCTTTAGACCACCTATTGCGACTATCATGACTCACTTTTTCACCAAAGTTCATCCGATTCGGCGGAGATTTGACCAAAATAGCCATATTTCAATTTTTAGCCCAAAAAATGTATATTTATATCTATTCCAGGTGATGAAATGATCGCAGCCACTCCATATTTGGACTGAAGGTTCGTCAATCATTGACAATAAAAGGGTTTAAATCCCAAATCTTAGCTAGAAGTCCAAAGGGTTATAAAAAAAATAAAACTCGTAAATTGACCCAAAAAATACCTCAAACACCTGTTTTTCGGATTTTAGGGGTGGTTCCCCCACAAACCAATCCTGGAAAAAATCACGACATCTTATTTTTGGTCTAATTACGAAATTTTTTGTCGTTGTGGCTTAGCTATATCAAATTTTTACGAACCTCGCCGTAGAATGACTCTACTATATGTAGATAAGGGGAAAAGGACATTAAAGTACATGGAAAAAATTTAATAAGAAATTACGAAGGTAAAAAATTATAAAAATATACATATACATATTTTAAAAAAATCACTTAAATATATCTGTAAACCTCTTACTTTTATGGTCAATCTATCTTTCACTACAGGTCAGTTCCCGGACAAACTAAAAATTGGTAAAGTTTTACCAATTTTTAAAAAAGGCAACTCTCAGCTTCTAAAAAAATACAGACCTATAACAATTTCTTCAAACTTCTCCAAAATTTTTGAATATTGTTTCTTGGACAGATTAGTCAACTATTGTAATAAACTTAAAATATTTACAGAAAATCAGCATGGATTCTTAAATAAAAGATCCACAATGACTGCGGTGCATGCATATTACCAAAAGATAGTAGATTTTATTGACTCAGGCGAGTGCCCTGTTGGGATCTTCTGTGAACTTAGCAGAGCGTTCGACTGCGTCAATTATGCTATTCTACTTAGTAAGTTGGAGAGATATGGAATACGTGGAGTTCCGTTTTCTTGAATTTATAGTTATTTAAACCTGCGAAAGCAGTATGTTGAGGCTAATGGAGCGACCTCATTGTTTAGAACCATTGATGTTGGTGTCGCCTAAGGCTCGATCTTCGGGCCAGTATTATTTGTACTATTCATTAACGATTTGTGCGATTTATCTATTCAAATACCTCCCATCATATACGTTGATGACACCTCATTAATAGTTTCAGATGTGCTTGAACCTGAATTAAATCTAAAATGTAATGATACCTTCAATAAGGTCAATGATTGGTTTAATGCCAACATGCTCTATCTTAATCCCGAAAAGACAGTATCCCTAAGGTTTCATAGTCGACAGAGAGCTAGTGCCACTGTACAGATAAAAAATACACATGGTAATGTAGCTATCAACAACAATACAACTACTAAATTTCTGGGACTCCAAGTGGATGAATCTCTAACTTGGACTGATCATTGCTTATCACTCAAGTCTAAAATTAACTATTTAGCCTATCAATTCATGAATTTAAGAAAAGTCTTAGAAGTTGACCAACTACTTCAATTATACTTTGCACAAGTTGACTCAAGGCCACGTTATAGAGTTTGTTTTTGGGGATTATCTAGAGCACATATTGAAGTCTTCTGGGCACAAAAAAAACGTTAAGAGCTATCATGGGAATATCTAACCGAAACTCTTGTAGAGACCATTTCAAAAATTGTAAGATTTTAACTCTTCCATCTTTAGTAATATATGAGTTTTGTTTATATATTTTCCAAAACCAAAATAAATTTATAAAAAATAATTCCAGATATGAAATTATGACACGCCAACGAAACGATTTCTTTATCAAATTTAGCCACAAGAAAATTCATCAACAATCGGTAAGCACGATGGCTCCCAGACTGTATAATCTGCTTCCGGTGGGTATAAGACAGTCTAAAAACTTTATTTTTAAGAATAAATTAAAGCAGTATTTAGTCAACCAATGTTACTACTCCATAGAGGAATACTTCTCAAATTAAAACTATATAAATCTTTTTATAATTTGATAATTCTTTATAGGCTATTTTATATTTTATATTTTGAATTTTATGGTTTTTATTATTATTGTTACTTTTGTATCTTGTGTAAGACTTTATGTCCGTGTAAGGTTTTTCTTTTGTGACGTATCCTATACATTTTATAATGTCTTAAAGGATTAATAAATTTATTTATTTATTTATTTATTTATTTATTTAAACTTAACAATGTATAATAGAGTAATTGCAATCATCAAAAGCACGATCCCGATAAGTGGACCGATTAAAAGTAGAGGATAGAGCCCCATGTTAATACCAAGTGGAAATCTAGTTCAAAAGAAATTTAATTTCGAAAAATGTGTCCATGTAGATACTAAAACGCTTGCGATGTTTATACAACAGAAAAATTTGAAAACGGTAACTTACGTGTTTTTGTGTTTCATTTCATTTATTGAACATTTGACCACAATTGAGATATGGATAATCTGTTGTATTTACCTATTAAAATGTTTTTAGAACTACACTTATGAATAAACTTTAGTTCTGTATTTTGATCCAAAATGTTACGATAAAAATTTTTATACCTAAGTATATGCCCTGTTACCAAAAGCGTTCTGTTGTACATAATTTACCTAAACCGGTTTTCGTAAAACATTCCGTGTATAATTTTTTCAATATCTCAAAGATCACAAAAATGTCTAGTTTTCTCCAGTCTTACAGAGCCAGAAAAATGAGTTAGTTAATTTCAAAGTAGACATGAAAAGACTTCTGAAGGACCACGCAATTTTTAGAAAATGATGATACAACTGATATTATTCTAAAGAGCTTTTACATGCTCATTTATAGATAATAAAATATTTATTATAAAGTTTACAATAGTTAGAAATGTTGATCACAATTACATAACCAAACAAATATACAAAGAAATGAGGCGAATTCACTTTCATTCTCACTTGAATTACCGGCACTAGACGTGTTTATTTTAACCTTTTTAATCATAATTTGAACAACAAATATTAATAAACGAAATAATTTTTAAACTATTTATATTTTCATTAGAAAATTTACAAATTATTACCAGCGTTTTGTGTTTGAGAGTTAATGATTAACTGAAATTTTCAGCGAATATTTGTTTTAATTTTCATTTCTAGAAATACCATTGAATGTCAGGATGTTAACTTAATTTGATAGGCTAACAAGATTCGTAATATGAACAATTTTCGATATAATATTTGTTGTAGCGTACAAGAGAGCAAGAGATAATCATGTTAACATCGATATATATTGGAATGATTTAATTTACATAATTTTTTATTGTAATTATTAAAAATATGATTTAAACTTAAATTTCAAATATTATTATGATTTTAATACGACAATTGTATCCAATGTTAATTAAAAAATATGTCTTGAAAAGGTTTTCGCAAGCGGTTATATTATTTAAAATTGTTTTTTATTTTTTCAGAAACCTGGTTCAGCAACGAATCTTCCAGTATATTTTGTTATTCATGGAGGAGGTTATAGATATGGAACTGGTGCATTAGAACTTATGAATCCAGCGCATTGGATGGATTTTCCAGTCATAATTGTAACAACTAATTATCGTTTAGGATTACTAGGTATAATTTTAAAAAAATTAACGAGTAATTTACAGTAGATACATTAAAAACTATAAATGAAAGTAAAAAATTATTTTATGATTTTTAATTTATATGAGCTGCTTAAAAATGAAAGGGAGTAAAATACGATTAATTTAAAACATCTTTAACCAACGTTTTTACAAATTCTAAAAAACGATTTAGGTAATTTTTAATGACTTGTATATTAATCTTTTTTTATTTCTTAGGATTTTTAACAACTAATGATGGAGTTATTCCTACTAATTTGGCCTTGAAGGATCAACATATGGCTTTAAAATGGACGTACGACAATATTCAATTATTTGGTGGTGATCCAAAAAAAATAACCGTGGGCGGAGAGAGTGCTGGTGGGGTTTCATCAGGTTACCATTTACTCAGTCAACAGAATAAAGGTATGTAAAGAGAATTTGAAAGTCTTTATTACTTTATAGTAATTTTTTCTCTTGTTTTAGAATGTGATATTCTTTTTTTAAAATCTTGTTTTCATTTTTCCCATCTGTTTTTACAACTGGTTTATGTCCTACATTTTATTCTCCTTCCTCTCTCTTGTTGTTTGTCCCATTTTTTTTCCCTCCTTTTATCTCACTTTTTTTCCACTTTTGTTTTTTGCCCCATTCTCCCTATTTTTTGGCTCTAATTTTTTCTTCACACTTGTTTTTCTTCCTATTTTTCCCATTTATATGTTTTACCTTTTTTTAACTATTGTTTTTGTCCCACTTTTTTTTCACTCATTTTTTTCAACAATTTTCTGTTTCCCCTTTTTTTTGCCCCATTTTTGGTCCCTATGCCTCATTTTCCACATATTTTGAAACTTTTTATGATTAAGTTAAACGTAAATTAGTTTTCGACTATTCTGTTTGTTAACATATATTCTTTATATATTTGGGTCTGAAGACTGGTCAGGCTAGTCAATACTTACGCCTAGAAACAATAACTATAAACGAAAAAGAAAAAATGTTAGAAAGGAAAACACTGAGAATAATATTTGGACCAAATATAACAAGGGATGGAGAAAGAAGATTAAAAAGAAACAAAAAATGGAAAAGGAACTAGCTGGAGGAAATGTAGCCCGAATTATAAAAAAAAAAACAAGAAGACTGAAATGGCCTTTAAAAGTACGTGAAACATCATACAAGAATTTTTGAAAAATAATCCAAATTCCTTAAAAATAAAACATTAAATTGAAAAATCCTTTAAAAATCATTAAAAAATCCTAGAAAAATCCTTCAAAAGTACTTGAAAAATCCTACAAGAATCTTTGAAAAATAGTCCAAAATTCTTTAAAAAATCGATAAATTAAAAAATCCATGAAAAAATTGTTGAAAAATCCTTGAACAATCCTTAAAAAATAGTTAAAATTCTCGAAAAGCCCTTGAAAAGTACGTGAAAAATCCTACAAGAATTTTTGAAAAACACTCCAAATTCCTTAAAAAAAAACATTATATTGAAAAATCCTTGAAAAATCCTTAAACAATCCTTGAAAAATCATTAAAAAATTGTGGAAAAATCTTACAAGAATGTTTGAAACATACTCCAAAACTCCTTAAAAAATTGTTTTCAATTTAACAATTTCTTAAGTGTTTTTAAGACATTTTTTAGAATTATTCAAAGATTTTTACAGGATTTTTCAAGTACTTCTCAAGGATTTTTCGAGAATTCTTCAAGCATTTTTCAATGATTTTTCAACGTTTTTTCAATCCTTGAAAAATCCATGAAACATCCTTAAAAATCCTTCAAAAATCCATGAAAAATCATTAAAAAACGTTTTTAAAAAATCTTAAAAAAATACTTGTACCTACCTAGTAAAAAAGAATTAAAATAATCCTTGAAACCCCGTTAAATAATCATTGAAAAATTGTTGAAAAATGCATGAAAAGTTCTTGAAAAATACTACAAGAATCATTGAACAATCTTTGAAAAATACTCCAAAATTCCTCGAAAAACCAATAAAAAATCCTTGAATAATCCTTGAAAAATCCCTAAAAATCAAAAATGAGGATTATTCAAGGATTTTTCAGCATTTTTTCAATGATTTTTCAAGGATTTTTCATGAATTTTTCAAAAATTTTTCAATTTAACGATTTTTTAAGAGTTTTGAGAGTTTTTAAAAAAATACTTCTTAAAAATTGTTTTGAACCCATGATTTTTTTTTAATAAATAAATGCCAACTACCATATTCTGATTTTTATTTAACCGAGAAAAATAACTGTTTGCATTAATTCAGTAGGTACTTGATAATTCGTTAATGAACAAACTAGTAATAAAGTGCGCAATTGGCTAGTCATAAAGTGCTCAATTGGCCGGTCTCTGTTTAGTCCTTGGTGCTCAATTGGCGTGTGTATCAATTTTACCTGAGGGTAATAAAGTGCTCAATTGGCGTCCGTCCATTAAAGTGTATCTGGTATATGTAGCGGTAAAGTAAAAAAGATAATAAAAATATTATATGCATCATTTAAATAGGCAAGAAATAATCAAATGAAAGTGACTGCAAATAGATTTGGGAGACGATATCACTGAACAAGAAATAACACAACAAGATGCTGAGATTAAGTTCACCTCTACTAAAGAAATTAAACAAGAGATTAAAGAAAACATAAATTCAAGGACAAAAAATTTCAAAAAATGAAAAATTTTATATATTAGTGGATAAAAAGAAAAGCATGGACAAAATTTAGAAAATACTTAAGAAGACGAAGAGCAAAATGATATTGAAAAAAATTATAGAGAAGATTTAGTAAAAAGAAAACGCATAGTTTCATATAAAATAATGGACAAAATTTAAAAATAATCATGAAGATGAAAAGCGAAAATGAAAAAAAACATGGAGAAGAAAATTCTGGATAAATCTTTTTTTTCCTATAAATGGAACCACAAACTACCACTTGATACTTATGCTCATGAGTTCTTAGTGGGAGTATAAATTTGGGTACTATTTATACCAGTCATTGGCTGATATGAATAATATCAGAGATTAAACTCTGAGTAAGTACTCATGAGCATAACCATGAAGCGGTAGTTTGTGCTCCATTTATATAAAAAAAATTAATTTAAGAAGTAGATACTCAGAATTTTATATCCTTCCAACTTCCATTAGCCATGGGTGCTATGCCATATCATTCATCGCCTAAATGTAAATCATTCATGAAAAAGTTATTTTGTTTGCCACCTTTCTTTCGCTCCTGATTGTGAGGAAATTTCACCCACCATCCATATTTTTCTATTAACTTATCAGTAACTTTCGTTACAACTTTTAACACAGAAGTTTGGTAAATACCAAAGTAGATACTCTATACCGTTCCTACCGTCACTATAGGGAATTCAATGTGTTAGAGTGAGAGGATGCAGAGGTTAAGCATGTCAGTGCCGGTCTTCAGGTACTTTAGCTCCGTCTAGTCCGATCACAGGTACATCCTGACAAAGCTGAAGATTAGAGTTCTGAATCACTTGAAGACCGGACCAGACGGAGCTGAAGACTAGACCAGACGGAACTGAAGTACCTGAAGACCGACTCTGACTTGCTGAACCTCTGCACTCTAACACATTAAATTTCCTATATATTCCACACCAATATATTCTCCTACTCTTGTTTCATTTTATCAAAGTTAAATATGGCATCACTTCTTCTTTCCTCAGATTCTATACCCTAAACGTGATTTGATATCCACTCGACATTTTCTTCAATAAATCGATACAATGTTTTGAATATAACGATCACACATACTTCTTCTAGGTTTATAATATTTTTTGGAACGCAAATTAAGGTTAAACTCAGCCATAGCTCTGTAACGGTCAAACTGAAGTCTTCTACCCATCATACTTATTCTCACCCCAAAGAGTAGATGAGCTAGACCAATACGGGCTCAGTCTTAATACATCACCCGAAAGAAGGCGCTACTAACCAACAGACAAGGTCGATGTCGAGGTTAATGTCATGGTCAAGGTCAAGATCAAGGTTAAGGTCGAAGACCCGGTCAACAATTTATTATTCATAGCAAAAATGTGAATTTACTCATAACAAATTGTACATAGAGTATTTACTCAAGAGGAGCATTTGCTTCTGGTTTTTATTCGTGTCATGTGGAGTATTTACTCCAAATTATTGAGTATAAAATAAATGTTCATTTTTATTCATATCATCCATTGTGTAGTGATTTTTCGGTAATTTTTTAGGATAAAATTTTATATTATTGTTACAGGTTTGATTAGAGGAATCGTCCAAGAAAGTGGATCTTCTATTTGTACATGGGGGTATCAAAAAGATTCTAGAAATATCGCTTTTAAAACTGGAAAATTATTAGACAGTTCGTTTAATTCGAACAATTCCACAGATCTACTTAAACTTTTACAAAGTGCCTCATCAGAAGCATTATTATTAGTCGACGATGACAACTTAGTAAGTACAGCAATTTAGTAATTATAAAAAATACACATAGTTTGGTTATATTACTTAGAATCTGTCATTTAATCCTGATGACGTTAAATGAACGAATAAAAATGGTTATTGGATAAATTTCACTGGAATATTATCCAGAATTCATAAAATAAACTTATATTTCCTTTAAATTTAATAAGATTCATTTTCATTTATACTTTTGGCCAGTGCTGTATATTTTACCATTCTATAATCTAAAAATAGATTGTTATTCTGTATGTACGTCACTATAGCTGTCGTGCCGAGTGCAAAAATATTGTTTGTACAAAATAATTCACCCTATCGCCATCTTCCTCTAAGCGATATAATATTTCTAAGAGCGACAAGCGCAGAAATATTTCTGATCGCCGGACAGGTCGGTTTTGTTATTGGAAAGAAGAAAACCGTTACAAATCCCCTCTTATAAGTCTTCTAAAACTATAAATAGGAAAATAGTCTAATAGTTTGAGAGAGTCTCATCATATTTATCAGTGTTCAGTTGACATATTATCATGTTTCGACATTATAAAAAGCGGTTGACCGCACAGTAAAAATTAATAACATAATAAATTTTCTGAGAGTCTAAAAATGTGCATAAATTTGTAAATATGTTTTGTAGTTATGAGAGCAGTTGCTCTAATAATAATAATGTAATAAAAAATGTAATATTAATAATGTTGGTTTGCTAATAAATGGGTGAGTAAATAGCCCTTACAGTTCACTTAAATAATTTGATTTATTTGTGGTAACATACTAAATCCTTATACTCTGTATTAAGGTCGGTCCTTCGAAAATTAGGCAGCGTTAACACGCTGTCTGCCGTAGTAAATTATTCCAAACTTATATCGATTCTTAATCATATTTGTACAGAAATGGATAAGCTTTTGGATTTATCATCACAAAATTTTTGTTCATAGTTGAACAAATTCATTATGAAAAAAAAATAAAGATACTTATAAAAAAAATAATTATTTTTCAGATGCCTGTCAATGGAAAAGATGGTTTTGTTAGTGATTTAAATTGGTCTCCAGTAATAGAGAATGCCAGCGATCCTAACGCATTTGTTACTGGCTATAATCTTGAAAATCTCATGAGGGGTACATTTAATTTAGTACCAACTCTAGTTGGATTTAATTCAGAAGAATCTCTATATTTTTTGCCAAGTAATTTAATACCATTTTTGTTTTTAAAAAAATAATCGTTATTTTTTATAGATGACGATGTCTTTAATGATTATTTGGCTGAATATGATGCCCATCCAAGTTTATTAATAAGTAAAAAATTTAATGTTGATCCAACGTTAATAAAAACTGCTGGTCTGGAAATTAAAACCTTATATACTTCAGATTCATTTACAAACGATCATGGTGCACTTATTCGGGTAAGTTTATTTAAATCTATAAATCACTAATTAATAATTTAATTTCAAATTTGTAGTTTACAAGTGACACCGCATTTGGAAGACCAATAATACACCAAGCTACAGTTTCTTCTGAATACGTACCTGTATATTTGTATCAATTTTCATTTTCTACAAATCCTAGTACCATACCAGGTATTTATTAAATTTGGTTATATTTATACCGGATTATACAATGAAATAGAACATTCTTAACACTTATTTTTTCTACCCGAAATTGATGCAATTTTTCAATTTTTCTAGTAATATATTCAAAATGACCCATTTTTCGTTGTGTAAATTACCTAAATTATTCTTTTTGTGTAATATATTGTAATGAATTTATATCTCAATTTGGAAAAATTCTAATTTTTGAGGTGGGTTCTATATTAAAATAATCGGCTGTGTCAATCCAGAACTTTCCCGGCATGCATATTTTTTGCGCGCCCTCTAGTAGCGCAACTTTTAGAAATTCTGAAAAAAGTTTAATATAAAAATTGTAGAAAATTTTATGCTCTAAAAATTTGCACTGGAATATTTTGCACTAAAGTGTATTTTTTGTGCTCAAAATTTGGAAAAACTGCGAAAAACCTACATGCATATTTTTTGGGGGCCCTCTAGTGGCGCAACTGTTGGAAATTCTGGAAAAAGTTTAATACAAAAATTGTAGAAAATTTTATGCTCTAAAAATTTGCATTGAAACATTTTGCACTAAAGTGTATTTTTTATCCTCAAAATTGGAAAAACTTCGAAAAACCAACATGCATATTTTTTGCGTGCCCTCTAGTGGCGCAACTATTGGAAATTCTGGAAAAAGTTTAATACAAAAATTGTAGAAAATTTTATGCTCTAAAAATTTGCACTGAAACATTTTGCAGTAAAGTGTATTTTTATCCTCAAAATTTGGAAAAACTGCGAAAAACCTACATGCATATTTTTTGCGCGCCCTCTAGTGGCGCAACTATTGGAAATTCTGGAAAAAGTTTAATACAAAAATTGTAGAAAATTTTATGCTCTAAAAATTTGCACTAGAACATTTGGCAATAAAGTATATTTTTTATCCTCAAAATTTGGAAAAACTGCAAAAAACCTACATGCATATTTTTGCGGATCCTCTAGTGGCGCAACTGTTGGAAATTCTGGAAAAAGTTTAATACAAAAATTGTAGAAAAGTGTATTTTTTGTGCTCAAAATTGGAAAAACTGCGAAAAACCAACATGCATATTTTTTGCGTGCCCTCTAGTGGCGCAACTATTGGAAATTCTGGAAAAAGTTTAATACAAAAATTGTAGAAAATTTTATGCTCTAAAAATTTGCACTAGAACATTTGGCAATAAAGTATATTTTTTATCCTCAAAATTTGGAAAAACTGCAAAAAACCTACATGCATATTTTTGCGCATCCTCTAGTGGCGCAACTGTTGGAAATTCTGGAAAAAGTTTAATACAAAAATTGTAGAAAAGTGTATTTTTTGTGCTCAAAATTGGAAAAACTGCGAAAAACCAACATGCATATTTTTTGCGTGCCCTCTAGTGGCGCAACTGTCGGAAATTCTGGAAAAAGTTTAATACAAAAATTGTAGAAAATTTTATACTCTAAAAATTTGCACATTTTGTACCAAAGTGTATTGTATGTCCTTAAAATTTAAAAAAAGGCAAAAAATCTTTCATATGTATTCAATCAATGTCGGTCTTGAGGACCCTCTACTCTACCAATTTAAACCAAAAACTAATGGTCGCATTCGAGGCACACACCGACCCTTCATAGCAAATTTCAGCTTGATTGGTCAAACGGTTCGGCAGTTATCGTGGAAGATTACAAACAGACACACAGACACACAGACAGACCATGCTCTGGAAATGCTTTTAATCTTCGTGATGGACCTCAAAATGGGAAAGTAAATATAAACATCACAAAAGAAAACCAATAATAAAAATAAATTTTAAATCCCTTCCACCTCCTCTTCTTTAGACCCCTCCGACAAATGCACTTTCAAATCTTGTATCACTCTTCCTTCTTCAAAACAGTTTCGTTTATTTATTTCCTCAACCTTTATCCTATCTTCCTTCTTCAAAATTAATCTCAAATTGTTCCCCCCTACACTACTCTATTTTAATTCATTTTCATCATACCAGCAGCCTTGTCTACGCTTTCCAAAAAAAATCTTCCATTTGAAAATGTTTTTCAAATTTTTTTTAAACTTTTTTCTTTTATTTTAACACCAGGAACAGCGTATTTTTATTGGTACAACTTTTTTACAATTTTTGTTTATAATTAACAACCTAAGATAAATTCTTGTGACATTTTTTTTTTTAAATTTCTGACATATGTTTATCATTTTTTTATGTCTTTTTCTAAAATAAAATTTTTTCTTACTTGATTAATAAAAAAATTTCAAATATGGCCCTTTATCTAAGTACTTAAATTTTCTGTTAATATCATTTCCCAAAGATTTTTTTTATTTTCATAATAATAAGAAATAATGATGGGCAAAAAAATATAAAAATAAGACTCTTTATATTTCACAACTGTTGATTTAGAATATCTTATATACAAATTACTATTAAAAAAAAATTTTAAAATCAAACTTTTTAACAACAAACTTTGTTTATAAAATTCAAAACTCATAAAAATCATTTATGTTATCAAACATTTTAACAATTAATTTATAACAAAAATTCATACAGAGGATTTCTTTGAAATATATACGAACTGTACATACTTCTACCTCGTATTGAGGCCACTATGGGGAATACCAAATGACCATTAAAAAGTGACAACTTAAAGTAAAGTACCAATAATAAATAAAAAACGTAAGAAGGAGTATAGAGGTGTAGAAGTTGAGAAGGGGAGACCAGGAATTCAGGTTAAAAAGAGATATTGAAAAGAAGGGGCTGGTCAAGGTAGAGAGATTTATTTTTTTTGTGTAATGTTTATAATTTTTTTTAAAGTTACAGAACCCATCCAAAAATTTGAGATCTTAAATCATAACAATATATAAGGTGTTTATTAATATGACCCTGTAGATTTTTAATTTAAAATTTTGTTAATTTTCCAATTTTTTCAATATTTGTTACTAGTTGAAAAATTACTGTCAAATTTTACACATTTATTGCATAAATATTTTTTGTTTAATAGGCACAGATAGTGTTGGTCATGCAGCCGAAATGGATTACCTTTGGAGAAATATTACTATTGAAAATGATTTTGTTCGTCATCGTTTATTAACACTTTGGACTAACTTTATTATTTATCAGTAAGTAAAAAAATTGCATATTTATTTATTAATATTAAAAATCCGTACAAATTTTTATTTCAATTTTTAGTTGTACTGATAATGAAATATTATAGAAATCATACAATTATCGTTTTTTTTTTATAATAGTATTAATTAAATATCCGACTCGAGGTCTCAGATCGTTTTTATATGTCACTAAAATAACATATAAAAAAATCAAAATGCCTAAACAAAGTTGCGTCACTGGATATCTAAAAGACGTCTATGTAGCTGGAATACCCTATACGGCAGAATTTAATGGGACATGCGCAGGATTTATGTGCTATTTATGTGCTAATTTTGGACGCCAATAAAAAATTTTGCGCTCTTTTCTTTTAAAAATTACAAGTGGTTTTGCTGGCTTCAGACCAAGCTGAAATACCCCAGGTCAAATATATTGGAAAATAAAAATTGAAAAACATTTTTGTTATCTACTAATTTCTGACGCCAATAAAAACTTTTGTGCTCTTCTTTTTTTTCCAATATATTTGACTTGGGATATTCCAACTTGGTCTGAAGCTAGCAGAACCACCACTTGTATTTTTTAAAAAAGAAAAGCACAACATTTTTTATTGGTGTCCAAAATTAGAACATAAATATGAGATAACAAAAATGTTTTCCAATTTTTATTTTCCAATATATTTGACCTGGGGTATACCAGCTTGGTCTGAAGCTAGCAGAACCCCTTGTATTTTTTAAAAAAGAAGAGCACAATATTTTTTATTGGCGTCCGAAATTAGCACATAAATAGGAGATAATAAAAATGTTTTTCAATTTTTATTTTCCAATATATTTGACCTGGGGTATACCAGCTTGGTCTGAAGCTAGCAGAACCACTTGTATTTTTTAAAAAAGAAAAGCACAACATTTTTTATTGGTGTCCAAAATTAGAACATAAATATGAGATAACAAAAATGTTTTCCAATTTTTATTTTCCAATATATTTGACCTGGGGTATTCCAGCTTGGTCTGAAGCTAGCAGAACCCCTTGTATTTTTTAAAAAAGAAGAGCGCAACATTTTTTATTGGCGTTCAAAATTAGAACATAAATATGAGATAACAAAAATGTTTTCCAATTTTTATTTTCCAATATATATGATCTGGGGTATTCCAGCTTGGTCTGAAGCTAGCAGAACCACCACTTGTATTTTTTAAAAAAGAAGAGCACAACATTTTTTATTGGCGTTCGAAATTAGAACATAAATATGAGATAATAAAAATGTTTTTCAATTTTTATTTTCCAATATATTTGACCTGGGGTATACCAACTTGGTCTGAAGCTAGCAGAACCCCTTGTATTTTTTAAAAAAGAAGAGCACAACATTTTTATTGGCGTCCGAAATTAGCACATAAATAGCACATAAATCCTGCGCATGTCCCATTCAATTCTGACGTCTAGGGGGTATTCCATCTGCATAGACGTATCAAAAAGCATGTTCGCAAAATTTACTGAATATGCTGCTGGATTGTTTCTTAAAGATTGCCGGCCAACATTTCATAAATAAATTAAAATTTTTAACAACAATCGTTATTGCAATGAATTACTTCTAGATGGTGACAGATTCTAGCTTAAAATGACGTCACGACCATTTAAATCTTTACTTTTTCCCGCCTTGCAGAGTAGCATTTTAAATATTATTTATAAATAAAATAGTGAACTAAATAAGTTTTAACATGTTCTTTCTCCACTTGCAGATAATAAACTGAATCAATAAAAAATTTAAAAAAAATCATGCTTATTGGGATAATTGATTTATTTCGTAAACTTGGGCTGGTTTTATTTTTCTCCCATTAATAAAAGAAAAACATAAAAATGCTTTTCTTTATCTAGTACAATGTATAAACTAATCTGATCTCTTTCTTATGGTATTACTAAAATTAAAAATCATTAGTTAAGATTATTTTTATCCATATCAGATTTTATTTTTGATGTTACCATTTTAATTTTTTATTTGTTTTAGAAATCCAACTCCAAAATTGGACAGTGATTTGCAAAACATCCAGTGGCCTCTTGTAAAACCGAATAATGTACAATATTTAAACATAAATGCTACATTAGAAATCAAATCGAACCCCAAAAAATATTACGAATTAAAAGATATTATTAATAAATATAGACAGCCTCCTTATATATCTTATTAATAATGCAAATTTAAATATTTCATCAAAATAAATCGATATACAATTTTTAAACTTTCATTTATCCTTTGATTATAGAATTTAAACTTTTAAGTCTTTTATATACTTGTAAAAAACATACAACATCAGTTTTTCCAGTGTAAATCTTAAAGAAGATATGAAAAAACTTGAAGGACCACGCAATTTTTGGATAATTTCGAAAATCATTTTAAAATGATAATACAACTCATTTTAATTCTGAAGAGCTTTTACATGCTCATGTATTCCTAATAAAACATTTATTATTAATTTTACAAACGGTTTGAAATGTTGATAACAATTACATGGCCAAAATACCCAGAAATTTACTTTAATATAGACATTATTGCACTAAGATGAAAGTTTCATTGTTACTATTTTTTGAGATCCATTTAAGTTCCAAAACTATTGAAAATTCTGGAAGCGGCACTGTAATTGAAAAACATTACAAATAAATCATTAAAATTAGGGATTTAGTAATTAGATGTATTTGTGTTGTGGCGTTCCTTGAAGGGATTGTTTATTAAGAAAAATAAAATTATGAATTCCAGGACCGTTTCCAAACTCTTGGATATACAAAGGTACGGAACCCTAAAAATGAAGGAATATTAATGAAAAAATCATATTTATTAATATATTAGTATGTTTTGGTAAAATATGCATAACAATAAATATTATCATCAAATTTCAAGTTCACGGAAAGTCAAAAAAATACTTCGGAACAAAATTTTGTTTACAATATTTTTAAAATAAAAAATACTGTGAATGAGCTATAAACAACGATACGTAGGCCAATTTTTTTTACAACACAAATTTTTGATAAATTAAAAATACAGCGTGTGCAAAAAATTCATCTTTTTTAATGATAATTTAACTATTTTTCAAATCACCCTGTAGATTTTTTAAATTTCTATATCGCATTTATATAGTTTATTAGATTTAGATTTTTTTTACAAAAATATGAATTTTTGATAAATTAAAAATACAGCGTGTGCAAAAAATTCGTCTTTTTTAATAGTAATTTAATTCTTTTTATTATCACCCTGTATATTTTTGAAATTTGTGATTCGCATGTATATAGTTTATTATATTCAGATTTTTTTAACGAAAACACTAACTTTTGAAAAATTAAAAATACAGCGTGTGCAAAAAATTCATCTTTTTTAATATTTAACTATTTTTCAAATCACCCTGTAGATTTTTTAAATTTCTATATCGCATTTATATAGTTTATTAGATTCAGATTTTTTTAACGAAAACACAAATTTTTGATAAATTAAAAATACAGCGTGTGCAAAAAATTCGTCTTTTTTAATGATAATTTAATTCTTTTTATAATCACCCTGTAATTTTTTGAAATATGTATTTCGCATTTATATAGTTTATTATATTCAGATTTTTTTAACAAAAACACAAATTTTTGATAAATTAAAAATACAGCGTGTGCAAAATATTCATCTATTTTAATGATAATTTAACTATTTTTCAAATCACCCTGTAGATTTTTTAAATTTCTATATTGAATTTATATAGTTTATTAGATTTAGATTTTTTTAACAAAAATATGAATTTTTGATAAATTAAAAATACAGCGTGTGCAAAAAATTCGTCTTTTTTAATAGTAATTTAATTTTTTTTATAATCACCCTGTAATTTTTTGAAATATGTATTTCGCATTTATATAGTTTATTATATTCAGATTTGTTTAACGAAAACACAAATTTTTGATAAATTAAAAATACAGCGTGTGCAAAAAATTCATCTTTTTTAATGATAATTTAACTATTTTTCAAATCACCCTGTAGATTTTTTAAATTTCTATAACGCATTTATATAGATTATTAGATTTAGATTTTTTTAACAAAAATATGAATTTTTGATAAATTAAAAATACAGCGTGTGCAAAAAATTCGTCTTTTTTAATAGTAATTTAATTCTTTTTATTATCACCCTGTATATTTTTGAAATTTGTGATTCGCATGTATATAGTTTATTACATTCAGATTTTTTTAACGAAAACACAAATTTTTGATAAATTAAAAATACAGCGTGTGCAAAAAATTCGTCTTTTTTAATAGTAATTTAATTCTTTTTATAATCACCCTGTACATTTTTGAAATTTCTATATCGCATTTATATAGTTTACTAGATTTAGATTTTTTTAACAAAAATATGAATTTTTGATAAATTAAAAATACAGCGTGTGCAAAAATTCGTCTTTTTTTAATAGTAATTTAATTCTTTTTATAATCACCCTGTATATTTTTGAAATTTGTATTTCGCATTTATATAGTTTATTATATTCAGATTTTTTTAACGAAAATACAAATTTTTGATAAATTAAAAATACAGTGTATACAAAAAATTCATCTTTTTTAATGATAATTTAACTATTTTTCAAATCACCCTGTAGATTTTTTAAATTTTTATATTGCATTTATGTAGTTTATTAGATTTAGATTCTTTTAACAAAAATATTAATTTTTGATAAATTAAAAATACAGCGTGTGCAAAAAATTCGTCTTTTTTTAATAGTAATTTAATTCTTTTTATAATCACCCTGTAGATTTTTGAAATTTATATTTCGCATTTATATAGTTTATTATATTTAGATTTTTTTAACGAAAACACAAATTTTTGATAAATTAAAAATACAGCGTGTGCAAAAAATTCATCTTTTTTAATGATAATTTAACTATTTTTCAAATCACCCTGTAATTTTTTGAAATTTGTATTTCGCATTTATATAGTTTATTATATTCAGTTTTTTTGATAAAAACACAAATTTTTGATAACTTAAAAAAACAGCGTGTGCAAAAAATTCATCTTTTTTAATGATAATTTAACTATTTTTCAAATCACCCTGTAGATTTTTTAAATTTCTATATCGCATTTATATAGTTTATTAGATTTAGATTTTTTTAACAACAATATGAATTTTTGATAAATTAAAAATACAAATACAAAAAATTCGTCTTTTTTAAATAGTAATTTAATTCTTTTTATAATCACCCTGTAGATTTTTGAAATTTATATTTCGCATTTATATAGTTTATTACATTTAGATTTTTTTAACGTAAACACAAATTTTTGATAAATTAAAAATACAGCGTGTGCAAAAAAATCATGTTTTCTAATAATAATTTAATTCTTTTTACAATCACCCTGTACATTTTTGAAATTTTTATTTCGCATTTATTTAGTTTATTAGATTCAGATTTTTTTAACGAAAATACAAATTTTTGATAAATTAAAAATACAGTGTATACAAAAAATTCATCTTTTTTAAGCACCAATTTTTTTAGAACACCCTATAATAAACATTTATACTGAAAATATTTGTAATTCAAATGGGTCAGAAACTTCTGGGACACCCGGTATATTACTAACATTTTTTTTGTTTGTTTTAATTTTATTTTAACATGTAAAAAAATACATGATTTTTTGCAAAAATACTAAGTTTTAAAAATTAACGTGTACGGACTGTTTTAAATTTTAACTAAAGCAGATCGTACCCTACCTTTAAAAATAACATCGGTTGCGTCTTTTCCACATTTTTCCCCTTCTATTTTCCCCCTATTTTTTTAATGTTTTCTTTATGTTTTTAACTTTATTTAACCACTTCTTCCTCTACATTTTTACGATTTTTTTTATGGTTCAAACATTTTTTTTCAACTATTTCCCCCCACTTTATTT
Organism: Neocrepidodera transversa; assembly: GCA_963243735.1. NCBI lineage: Eukaryota > Metazoa > Arthropoda > Insecta > Coleoptera > Chrysomelidae > Neocrepidodera > Neocrepidodera transversa. Next base: position 2,310,275 of record OY725347.1, on the reverse strand, counting down.
CCCTACTTTTTTATTTATTTCGTTACGTTTCAAATTTTTTTCCCACTTGTTCCACAATTTTTTTCCTCTATTTTTTTAATGTTTTCTTTATGCCTTATACTTTATTTTTCTACCTTTTTTTTTACTGTTATCTTCCCACTTTTTGCCCCCTTTATTCCCTTACTTTTTTACTGATTGCTTTAGTTTTAAACTTTTCCCCCTACTCTTTTTCCCCAACTCTTTTTTCCAAACTCTTTTTCCCTACTTTTTACTGTTTTCTTTATGGTTTAAGGTTTTTCCCAACTATTTCCCCACCTTTTTTCCCCTATTTTTTTACATATTTTAAACATTTTTTTACACTTGTTCTCCTACTCCTTTTCCCCTACTTTTTAACTGTTTTCTTTAAACTTCATTCTTCTATTTTTTTCCAACTTTTCCACAATTTTCTCCCCTACTTTTTTTAGTTATTTTTTTGTTTTAATTTTTTCCAATATTTTTCCCCCTCTTTTTCTTTGTACATCTCATCGTTACACATTGTTATTATTATTATTACAGTTAGTAATTTGAAACGTTGACTAATAATAAACAAAAAAATTATAAATTCTAGTTTATGAACTGCTTTAAATTTAACTAAAGTAGATCATACACTATATTTAAAATTAATATTTATTTTTTTTGTAATAAAGCACGCTAAAATTCCACCTTTAATTAATACCCAAAAGTCATTCCCAGTTTATAAAATTTTTATAAAATCCAATTAATTTAGTTTAATATGAATAAAAAAAGCTTTTTATAATTTTATTTTTTAATGAACTTTCAACACTCCAAAATCACTTTATTCGGATTAAAAATAATGATTGATTGCATCAAAAACAGTCGCGTTTTTGATACAATGATTTTACAGCATTTACTAAATTAAATAACACGATGTTTATTTTTAATTACTTTATAACGTGATTTTTTTTAATTGGCTGCATTACAAAACAAATATATAGAAGCTTAAAAATCGTAACAATTTTATAAATTGTGTAAAAATGGACCCAAATATTATTCACGAAAATACTTAAATTATACAATTTAAAATTTTGTTTTCTGGGATTAGATCAAGTCCGGTTCTGATTTTTTTTATAAATACAGCACAGATATAATAGAAAATCTTTTAAGCCGCTTCAAGAGCGGTACGTACACAAAAATAGCGATTTACGTTGGATTCGAATCGGTGGAAAACACAATTTTTCTTCATTTATGAGAAACATAAAAAAAAGTAATAACAAAAAGATATAATAAATTGAAGTAAGGATTCGTTTTATGTGAAAATATAATTTAGTTAAAAAACCTAAAGTAAATATCTGTTGCGGGACTGTAAAATTAATTGAGACCAAATACAAAAACTTTTCATTTAGGCGAATCTTAACTAAGTTAAAATAAACTTTAGCGTTAGAATTGTCTCCCCGAAAGTGGCGCTTTTAATTAAAATTTTTGGTGTTTTATCTTTTTCCTTGCGCCACTTTAACTCGTTAATCAAATTATTTTTAATTGGTTTGGCTTTTAGTACGATGGAATTTTATACCTGAAACTTTACCCTTTATATTGTTAGGTAAAAACAAGCTCGTTATTGTTTTAGTTTCAATTTTAAATTCGATTGAAAGTTTAATTTATCCAAGTGAAGTTTTTAATAAAAAAAAATAACTCTTCAACTCTCTAATTGCAATAATCTTATATAAATGATTCGTGAAAAGTATGCTGTGATGTGGGCATCGTAAATAAAGAATTTTTTATATTTTGTTTTTTTTTTACATATTTTTACATATTTCTGCATGTTTTTACATATTTTTGCAAAATTTTTAGATATTTTTGAACTTTTTTAACATTTTTGAAATGTTAAAATTTTTAAATTTTTCAGATTTTCGGTTTTTTCTTTTAATAATTGAAATTTTTTTATATATTTTTGATGTTTTTACAAATTTGTGTTTTTTTTTACATTTTTGACAATTTTGAAATGTAAAAATTTTGAATGTTTTCAAATTTTCGGCATTTTTGAAATTTTTACATTTTTTGACTAATAATTTTTTAATGTTTTTTGAAAATTTTGATATTTTCTATATATTTTGGATATTTTTACAAATATTTGAAATTTTTGAAATGTTAAAATTTTTGAATATTTGAAATTTCGGGTTTTTTTTTTAATTTTTTGGAATAATTTTTGAAAGTTTTACAAATTTTTGACATTTGTAACAATCTAAACATTTTTAATGTTAAAATTTTGAAAATTTTCAAATTTTCGGATTTTTGGATATTTTTACAAATTTTTGAAATTTTTGACATTTTTGAAATGTTAAAATTTTTGATTTTTTGAAATTTCGGGTTTTTTTTAAATTTTTTGGAATAATTGATATTTTTTACATTTATTTTTTAAATTTTCTATATATTATTGATATTTTTACAAATTTTGAAAGTTTTACAAATTTTTGACATTTCTAACATTCTAAACTTTTTTGAAATGTTAAAATTTTGATAATTATCAAATTTTCGGATTTTGTGAAATTTTCGCAATTTTAACATTTTTGAAATGTTAAATTTTTTTAAATTTCGGATTATTTGTATTTTTTGAATTAATTGAAATTTTTTATATTTATTTTTGATATTTTCATTAAATTTTTGATATTTTTTATATTAATTTTTGATATTTTCTATATTTTTTTGATATTGTTACAAATTTGTGAAATTTTTACCAATTTTTGACATTTGTAACATTCCTAAGGTTTTTTAAAATTTTTAAATTTTGTGCTAAATATGAAAATTTCTTATTATTTTTTAATGTTTTTTGGTATTTTTAATAAATTCCATATATTTTTGATATTTTAACAATTTTTGAAATTTCTAACATTTTTGACAGTACTGAAACGTTAAAATTTTTGAATTTTTCAAATTTTGGATTTTTTGAATTTTTTGGAATAATTGAAATTTTTTTAATTAATTTTTGACATTTTTCATCAATATTGGATATATTTACAAATTTTTTAAATGTTTACAAATTTTTAAAATTTTTACAAATTGACATTTGTAACATTTTTGAAATATTAAAATTTTGAAATTTTCGAATTTTTTGAAATTTTTGGAATTTTTGAAAATTTCTAATAGTTTTTTAATGATTTTTGAAGTTATTGATATTTTTACAAATTTTTGAAATTTTCAACATTTTTGACAGTTTTGAAATGTAAGATTTTTCAATTTTTCAATTTTCGGATTTTTTGAATTTTTTTAAATTTTTTGAATGAATTGAAATTATATTAATTTATTTTTGGAATTTTTTGTACATTTTTAATATTTTTACAAATTTTTGGAATTTTCTATACATTTTTAATACTTTTACAAATTTTTGGATTTTCTTTAAATTTTTGAAATTTTTGACATGTTAAAATTTTGAAATTTTTGCAATTTTTGCAATTTTTGAAAACTTCTAAAAATTTTTAAGTTTTTTAGAAATTTTTGATATATCCTATATATTTTTGATATTTTTAGCAATTTTTAACATTTTTGACATTTTGAAATGTTAAAATTTTTGAAACCTTCAAATTTTGGATTTTTTGAATTTTTTGGAAAAAAGAAATTTTTTATATTTATTTTTAAAATTTTCGTATATTTTTAATATCGTTAAAAATTTTTGACAATTTTAAAATGAAATTTTTAAATTTTTGAAATGGAAACATTTTGAAATTTTTCCTTTCAAATTTTCGGATTTTCTGAAATTTTTGTGATTTTTGAAAATTTCTAATAATAATTTTTTAACGGTTTTTGAAATTTTTGATATAATGAAATTTTCTATAAATTTTTGATATTTTTAAATTTTTGCATAGGAATTTCCGAACTTGACACAATAAAAAAACCATTATTATTAATTTCAGATATGTCCAAATTTGGTTTTTTGAAAAAAAATCTAAGGCGTATACAATAAGTCTCAAAAATAAAAATCCTTGTACGTATAATACAGTATGTCCCAAAAATAAAAATTTTTATATCCACGTTACATTCGCAAATGGCGCAAAAAGTGTAAAACTTAGACCGTCACGACACTCCCAGCAAATTTACTCTACTTATATCAAAGTTTTTACACATTTTATCTATTTTTTAAAAATTTTTGTATTCCCCATTTTTTCTAAGTAAAGGTATTCTATCCCGAGTAAAGGTACTTTACCACAAGAAAAGTAACTCTACCCGGAGCAAAGTTACTCTACTCTAAGCTAATTTTGTTTTTATTTTTTTCCTATTTTCTTTTTTTTTTTTTTTTTTCAATTTTTCCCATTTTTTCAATTTTTTTATTCCCTACTTTTTTTATAAGTAAAGTTATCTCTACCCCGAGAAAAGGTACTTTAGCCCATCAAAGGACTCTGAAAAAAGTTACCCTACTCTTGTTTAAAATTTTAAACATTAAGAAAATCTAAATGAAATTTTATTCATAGAAGCGCAAAATAGACATTATGAATTGTTTAACCAAAATTGTAGTAAAAGAAAAAACACATTTTTCGAATAAAAAAAAAATTGTTCATACCACACAAATCCAATAAAGTATTTAAAAAAATTGACGCACCCCGGTATATTAAATCGACGTTTTAGTTGTTATTAAAACAAGATAACTGAATTAATTTAGGAAATAGAATTTGTTTGACGTAATAATGAGATTATCGAAGTGCTAAGTACGTTAAAATAAAGCTATACGGTGGATATTAATAGGAATTTCGAATTTGCTCGGAAGCTGAATAGGAGAAGTCGTAATAAGATTTGTGTAACTACTTTCTTCGCCTTTCTCTTTTCAATTCATTTAAATCTTCGAATAGAATTTGGCACTGATATATAACTTGTTACTTTATTTCCACAGAAATTCGATTTGAATTTGTGGCTTTTCTGTGACCAATTTCAATGCTATCACTTTTTTCGACATTATTCAAAGATTTTTTATGGCTTTCAGAAAGTAGACGTATTGTTATAATTAAAAAAAAATTAAACGAATTTCAATGTATTTTTTTGTTCATAAGAATGACAATTTTATATTTTTTAAAAAATAGTAATAAAACAAATAAATAAAATAAGGTATTTAATTACAGAATACTTTTTTATTAAATAGACTAAAGTTGCTAAAAAACGTTCTAAAGCTCGCGTATCAAACAGTTACGTTAACGCTACTTTTAACCATTAGTGAAGAATGTGCTTCAATATCAAAGATTTAATGAATCAACTGTTAAGTTGAATTTTTTGCTCGTTAGTTTCATACAAAAAGGACACTAAACGACCGGCAATTTGTTAAATGGAATTCCCGGCGATATAAATCATAATGTAGGGAAACTCTTCGTAAATATCTCACCAAGAGCATAATGAACCTACAAAAAGCACGAATCCATTTATATGTTTGGCCACTGTAATTATCTCACATTTTGACATTAAACATTAATGATTTTCTTGTTGGTATTAATTTGGAATTTTATCCTGATTACGATTTTTTTGGAAGCTAAGTTAATATTTTAGGAGAAGCGTCCTTAAAATGGGATACTCAAAGTTTAAGTATATAGCCATAAATAATTGATAAATCAGGAAAATCCCGCCAAAAATGTACAAATATTTTCACCAAAGTGCTGGGATAATAATTTATATGTTAATTTACCTATCAAACTTATTGCGAAATGATAACAAAGTTTTAATTAAAAATGTTTTAGTGAGCATAAAATTTTTAAAATAAACCAAATAACCGATCCACTATTAAAATTGTATTGTAGTATAATGTAATGGTCTAGGATCACCATGTAGAGTATCTCAATGTTGGGAAGATAAACAGTAGATACTTTATATAATAAATCAAGAATGAATAACGAAATAAAAATGAAGAATGACTGAACCTTATCACAGAAATATATGCAAACTCAACAATAAACAGTTCCTGACCTATGGGCAACGACCGGTATTCAACCTGTCGGTGTTACCTTGCTGTATCACGTTACGTATACCTTTATATTGTTTAAATTATAACTAGTTTAATATTATTATTTAAGGTTATTCTGTGTAGCCACAAAATAAACAAACAAAATTATGGCAGAGAAAGTTTTTCTCGTCTTGCTCTGCTCCAGAGGCATCATGCACCAATCGCATTGCTTGCCACTTACATATTGGATCCAGCCTTCTCATTTTTTAGTCTCACTTAAATTGTTTCCACATTCAGGGTTACTGTCTTTTTCAGATGCGCTAGAATCTACTTCCTTTTGTAACTTTTTGGTTTTATTTGTTTTCTCTTTATATTAGTACGTTTTTTAATTTTTTTTGATTGCTTTTGCTCCCATTAACTTTTTAATTATGTTTTGTGAGGAGTTTTACCAGTTTTTTTTTGATTTTTGGAAATCTGTTGTGGTCTGGAATAGGCCTGAAATATTTCCGGCTAGAAGTATAGGGTCTTTTCTTGTAATTTCGACGGTTGAGGCATGTAAAGTGTCTCCTTTTGATATTTTCGATGGTCTTGATGGTGTTTCAGGTAGCACTTTTTGTTAAAATTCATCTACGTTATCATTTTTAATGAGATTTGAAACAGTTTCCGCAATTTTTTCATTATTACGTGAACCTCTTGGGTATTTAAATATTACACTATTATGTAACGCATTACCCATGATAGGGTGGTCAAGAAATTCTTAGACAGAAACGAAAAATAACGGTCAGATTTTAATGGAGAAGTATAATATTCGTCAGATGAAATTAAATTATGCAATGAAGTAAAATTAAAATGAAAAAATATGTGTTGGGCTAAAAACGCCAGTCTCTAAAGGGCAAAGATAATTTTTAATTAGTGCGGGAAATAATGCTAGCTTCATTAAAAGTCGAATTTAAAAAGTGCAGATAATAATTTGGAAAATTAACTTATAATTAATCTGAATTATGCCTATTAAGATATTTTAAATACTTTATTTCTTTATATATTAATTATTTCATTATATTTTTTAAAGTTACAATAATTATGGAGTTATCATATTCATATAACACTTATAAAATATCGCTAAAGGCAATAAAGATCCATGGCTTCAAATTTTCCAACCATCATACTCCACTTGTTTTTATCCATGACAATTTATTTCCAATTATAGGTTCGCACTTTCCTAAATCCTCTTTATACACCACTATCCACTATCTTCTTCTTTTTTATCCTTCACCACTTATCAACGATCCTTTTCTTGTCTGGCATTCTTCCCATCGTAACGTTTTTACTCTGACTATTTGGCCAATCTATACTTGACCGTATAGCATTGTTCTTCTTTTTGATTAATTCACTCCTCCAAAAAATTCCTCAGGACTCATCGTTCCCACATATTATTGTTTTCTATGGGCCTTTGCTGTCCTTGAATGGATATTTTCACTGGAATATTTCTTTTAAAATTAATAATTCATTTCAGTTCATATTAATGTCTATTATTGTATATTTTAACATTCTATAATCTAAAAATAGATTTAAAATCAACACAATATTATTCCATCTTTCTTTCAGACTTTTTTCTCTCTAATTGAAAAATACAGTTAACAAAAACAAATACATAAGCGACTGTTGCTATGCAAGTAAATCTTTCTCTTATATAATGCTAAAATGCTTAATTCAAGGCTATTTACATACCACGTCACATGTCTTCTACCAATAAAAATCCACCAACCCTCCTCTCCGTTAAAAACCAGAGCACACACTCTCTCTCGCATCCAGACAGTGAATCAAGTCAGTCATGCATTTACTAGAGCATAAAGTTCCTTCATATAAGTAAAATGGCGGGTAATTAACCGCACCCAACAAGTTTTCTGATTATTCATAATAAAAAATGTAAATAGTCTTTACAGTGAGTGAAGTGATTGAGTATAATTTAAATATTCATGTTTCGGTTTCACAATTTAACTTCCAGTTTCAAATACTATTTTTATTTTAACATTCATATTGGTTTAACTACTACCCAAGAAGTTTGGTCCTTCGAAATCCTGGAATTATTTTAACACGTTCGTAGCCTACTATTTTTTCAATAGTAATGAATACTAATATTCATAATTCGTTCATTGAGATCTTTTACTACTTCAGCTTCTTTTGAGGAGCTCCAACTTCAATTTCTTCTTCCTCGCCTTTACTGGTAATTATTACTCCCAGATATTTAAAGCTATTTATTTTTTCAAAACGGTAATCCTTGGTCTTATCTGTTTCAATCTCAAATCCCTTCCTGCATCTTCTCTTATTTCTAAGTATTTTGTTTTTTTCTCGTTGATGTGTAAAGCATATGTTTTTGGCTTTTTCTCGAATAATCGTGTAACACTTAAAAATTAAATGTGGAAGGTGATCCATAATCTCAAATGTGGTACACCAATGAAAAAATAAAACAAAGTCTAGTACTACAAATTATTTTAATAAAATTAATTGGAAGGGAAACTGGCAACTAGTTTCGGCACAAATATGCCATTATCAGGCCTATAATACGAACATTATAATCAAACAGAACATATTTAGAGCAGTAGATTATTGTTGTAAAAAATCTTAGAAATGGTACAAAACACAAGTTGAAAATAAAAGTGATTATTCAAGAAAATAAACATTGCCCTAACTGGCCCTATTCTTTTTCCCGTTTTTAGTAAAGGAAAACAAAAAATTGTGAAATTTATAATAAAAATACTACTATAAAAAATAATCATCAATATCAATTCAAAGTTTTTTAGAGTATAATCAACCCTGTGGTATTTTAAAAAAAATATCTTTTCTATTACGAGTAAAGCATTGTAATTTCTGAGGGTTCAGAAACTATGGAACTAATAATATTTCGAAGGACCAGACCGTTTTTAATAAGAAAACATTATATATTGAATTATACATATTATTTCTAGAGAGCATTTTCCTAGCTCATTTTAAAGTCGGCTCTAGTTTTATCCACGAATTTTCACTTTTCAAGGCACTAATTATTTTCTCTCATTGTTATTTACATTAACATTAATTGAATATTTTAGATTTCCACCACCCATGAATCTCAGTCTGGAGATACACTGACATAATTTAATTGGCTGACAAATTGTGGCGTGATATTTTTTAACTTTAAGGTATTGTACAAAATATTAAGACAATATTTCCACCAACCATGAATCTCAGTCTGGAGATACGCTGACATAATTTAATTGGCTGACAAATTGTGGCGTGATATTTTTTAACTTTAAGGTATTGTACAAAATATTAAGACAATATTTCCACCACCCATGAATCTTAGTCTGGAGATACGCTGACATAATTTAATTGGCTGACAAATTATGGCGTGATATTTTTTAACTTGCAGGTATTGTACAAAATATTAAGACAATATTTCCACCACCAATGAATCTCAGTCTGGAGATACGCTGACATAATTTAATTGGCCGACAAATTGTGGCGTGATATTTTTTAACTTTAAGGTATTGTACAAAATATTAAGACAATATTTTTCGTCCTATATGAGCGGAATTTGGATAACGTGGATATACAGGCTAGGACTTGCAGAAAAGTAAATTAATTTAATTTCTTTGTTATTGATAGTGATATGATTATTAATATGATTTAGATAGACATCTGGATAAATCTATATGAAATGTATCCACGCAGTAAAAACTATGTCTATTTCACGTAGAGGTATAATCCCACCATTGGAATACAACGTATTTTACTTATATATAAATCAGCTATTGACGAATTGCTGAGCACACACGTACTCGTATATATACGAAATAGATTTTCAATTTTATCTTGCCTCTCGTAATGAATTGAGAGCTCGTGTGCCGGAAACATGTTACAACACGTCATATGGCTCGATTCATTCCAGCACATTTATGATTAGATTACCTAAATTTACTACAGCCGTAACAATGATTTGTAGACTTGTTATTTTGGCCTACGTTCAAATAAATTGTCCGTGAAATGGTTATGATAATTTTGTTAATGATATGCATTTGGGTTTTTAAAAATAGTATTTAATTTCTAATATATCTGGATCAAATTAGAAGAAATTGGATAATAGTTAAATGGTATGCAAGATCTGTAAAAGAAATTGCATAAAAGTCAGAAGGAAATACAGGATATGGGAAAAAATTGTAAAAAAGATAACAAGAGAAGAAATAGCAAATACAAGAGTTGGAAAAATAATAGAAGTGGAAAAATTACAAGATTTAAATTTTATAAAACAAAAAAAGGAATGAAAAAAATAAAATTCGGAGTACATGATACAGATAAAAGAATGATAATTTTATATGCAGATGGGTAGAGGCAATCATAGGAATAGATATAAGAATTGAACAAAATAATAAAGAATTGTAGAAAAACAAAAAAAAAAGAGAAGAGAAAAATTCTAAATATAATATAAAATATAGTTGAACAAAAGATAAATGAGGTAAAAATAAATGTATAATATGAAAATATGGAATGGAAGTATTATAATTTTAATGGGAAATAAGTAGGGCAAAAAAAGAGTAGTAAAAAACCACGAGGATTCATGACTTGCAATACAATTGATTAGAAACTCGATGAATACAAAATTAATTCCATTTTGTAAATAACTCGGCTGGCAAAATTTCCATCATTTTAAAATTTGACACTCGGTATTTGTTTGTCACGTACTATGAAAACGGATATAAGGGATCCATATTATAGATACCGATTTCCTTTCATTTCCTCTTCTTGATGAAATTTATTACGAGAAAATCTAAAACGGACAAACGTTGATAGAATCGTTGAACTGGTTCGCGTTTTATTAAGTCGTTCCGTTTTTCGCTTATGTTTTCTTTTATCGGAAACAATATCAAAAACATAGCGAGCGAGAAAAATGATGGATATATTTATTATCAGTTGAATTAACCTTTTAGTGTAATAAATTGTGACTACGTAAAGGTATGGATTTGTGACAAAGCCTTTAGCGATTTAATACCCAATTCATAAATACAAAGAAACGACAAAGCTATTCATAATGTAGAAAAAATGTGTTATTTTACTTCACTATCATCACACCTGGGTGGCTCCGTTTAGTAGCTAAGACATACAAAAAATAGATAAAACCTTTTACAAAACGTAACTTTATTATTTTTAATACGACAATCCAGTTCGTTATTCTCTTAAGGCCGGTTAATAGCACAATAAAACGGTCATGTAAGTCGTTCGACAAAACGTAAAGGCGGGGTTTCACCTAACTGAGCTAGCCCGGAGGCACGTGCTGCCGGCATAACCGGCTTTTGCCGGAGTAAAAATTAAAGTAAAACATCCTATACAGTAACCGGCATAAGCTGCTGGCAACATTTTCCTAGCGGCCAAGAAGTAACATATACAGGGTGTACGCTCTAACTAAAGAAAACAAAAAATTCCGCAGTTTTTCAAAAAAAAATTATAATAAAGTTTTTTATACTTAATGCGTTCGGCTGCATTTATTACATATACGATCACCACTTTTGTTTTCTTAAGTCTAACACAACCAGTTTCCAATAATTTTTGGGACAAATTAATGCATTTATCTGTAGTTGTTCCGTATATCGTTCATCATTAATTCTTACTTTACTATTAGCGCAAGCTTCACCATAAACTATCAACATATCAAAGTATTCGCTAATTAAAAAATAAGTAATTGCAATAAAAATTTTACCGTTAAATTTAGTGGCGTGGGTGATATAATCTCGGTCAGTTTATGGGATTTGCGAACACTGCTATACATGTAATTGTAAATTAATACTTTCGCGATACTTTATCAACATAATACTTTAATTGTTTTTATTTTAGATTTTATTTATTGATTTTATAATCTTTTTCTTATGGATTTATTTATCGATTTTTTTAATCAATTTTGTATTCAATTTTTTAATCGATTTTCAGTTTTTACACTAGTTATATAATAATACATTGTATATTAGGATTAAAAAATATATTAATTACAATTTTATTACTATTCCTTATTTTATATATATATTTATACCGAATGGACTTTTAAAATGTTGCCTGTCCAGTTTTGTGGAGTCGAATTTAATTCTGCGGCAAAGTCTCCGCATTTTGTGCCCAGTTTGGTGGAACCCCGACTTAATATTCACATATTTTCATCTTATCGTTCAAACTTTGTACTGTAGTCAGTTTATGCTATTTATATTGCAAGAAAATTTTAAAACGAAAAAAAACACCGAAGAACAAAGTAGTGAACCTGATGAGAGATTAACCGCCACCTTAAGATTCATTTAAAATGAGAGAATCTATAAGTATATTGAATTTACTACTATAATGTTCAAGCAAGTATTGAGTGAGATTATACCGGTGATCAGCCAAAGAATCTACAAGGATTTAAAGAAAAACTCCTTGAAGGAAAGTAAGTTTGTTATTTTTGTATTAAGAAACAAATGAAATTAATTCTAAGAAAAATCAATATAAGAACCGTTTGATCATTAATATTATTGAGCACTAGTGCCAGGGTCAAAATTTGTAACGTGCTGTGATAAATATGAGCAATAGGAATCTGATTTGTCATATTCCAAAGGAGAGATTGGACTGTGGTACTGTTGTCTAATTTCCAGTAATGAATAAGGCTGTTGTGTGATAAGCATATTATAATTATGTTGTTCATGAAGCAATTTGGGCCGCAATGTTATAGACCAAAAGAATTTTCGATCTAATCGAACTTCAGAGCAACGCCAAAAGCGAAATAAACTTGAAAGGAATCAATTATCATAAATACGTCATTTTTAAAAAATTCCACGGTAGCGTTTTCATCATTAAAAAAATACGAAACACTTAAATGTTTATTTGTAAAGGAAAAACATATGGTATAATAGGTAATTTTTATGCATTTTTATTTGACTTACATTTCTAGTAGTTACTTTATTTATGACGTAACCTATTTTATACTAATACTTTTATTGTAAATTTAATCATCGCATCTTTTAGTCTATATGGTCCAGAATAAACGTGTAAAATTATGTTTTTTTACTTTAACATACTTTGGAAGTTATGGATTTTTAATTATATGGTAGCGCTTTCACCATATTTTTAAAACTGCAAACACTCAAATGTAGTAAACGCTTTCACCATTTTTTAAATCTACAACAATCCACCGTATTATGTCGCTTTCACCATTTTTTAAAACTGCAACCACACAATGTAGGAACCGCTTTCACCATTTTTTTAAAAAGATTCCTGTATGACTATTTTGTAAATGTAAATGATTTAATTTTTTTTGAAATACTTGAAATTACAGGCTTTATATATTTATTATATAAATATACATGTACATAATTAACATATTTTGTATTCTAAACAATAATATATTGTTATAAAAAACCTGTATATAAAAATGTTAAAAATATAGAGATACTATAAGTAACTTTCATGTAGGTAATGTTGATTATAAAAAAAAATTATTTCAAGTTTATATATTATTTAAAAAAATGTTAATGTATACAAATATTTTATTATTATTATTACTAACAGTGTAAATTTAATAAATGTATGTTATGGTCTAGTAAGTATTAAATATTTTTTTAAAATAATAAACGGTAAATCGCTTTCACCATTTTTTAAAAATACACAAATAATCGAATTGAAGATTATGAATGTTAAAGTTAACGATTAATAAATAATTTTAAATTAGTAGGTGTATAAGGTTTGAAATTTTATAGAAGGCAGCATTTTGAAAAATAGGTTCAAAACAGAAAAAAAAAATAGATTTTTTATTTAACAATTATGGCACTTGCAATGGTCATGTTCAAATAGGAAAAAATTGTTAATTAACTAATGCATAATTAATAGAAAAATAGCAATAAATTGTTTATAAATCTATCCCCTGGACGCCTGGATTTCTTCCATTTTTAATTTTCGGTCGTATTTTCAACACTCGGGGAAAATTATAAATATTGGTCCTGTCAAGCAGTTTTTCAGATATTTGCAAAAAACAAAACCTCATTTGTTTTCTGAGTTAACTGTTCATAACTTTTGTAATTTTTGCAAGAGGCTCTTGATTTTTTTCAAATATCATCTACACGCTATTCCGAATCGAATGACACCTTGTTCGTATTTTTCGGAGTAGGAGAAAAAAGTTTGACCCAAAATGTACTTGTTGACTGGGCTAAAATGGGAAACTTTTTTATTATAGGTTTTATGAAAAAAGAATACGAGGTGTGTCGAAAAAGTATGAATTTTTTTCAAGAATAAAGTAGTCTTATTTTGATAATTTAAAAAATTATTATTTAGAATTCAAAACTGGGTATTAAAAATTTAGCCCGGTCTATTTAAGTGATCGTCAAATATTGCTCTAAAATAAAATCTGTTATTGCAAAGAAATGTATTGAAAAAATAAATATTCTTATTTTTTAATGCAAGTTGAAAATTATTGCATATCTGAACGTAGTTTTCAATTCTGATCAACTTTTCCTTTTTGATATTGGCCAAAATAAGTGTAGTGAACTTGCACATTTCACATTCATAAATCATATTTTTTAACACACCTCGTATACGACAAAAAAAAAATTGATTGTATAAAATGAATAATAAAAAAGTTTTCCATAAGGTTCCAACTTAAGCAAAATTGTATAAAGAATATAAATTTGGAGAAAGATCATTATAACAATTTTAAAGTAAAGTCAAATCATAAAAATTTTGAAAATTTATGAATACTTAAAAAGAAGTAATAAAGTTATAGTATCATTATTTTTGATAAAAAAATTTAGTGCTTGAAAAATTTGAATGTAAAAAGAAATAACAAATTTATAAGACGATTATTTTTTGTAATGTACAAAATTTTATAATTTAAACTATTTAATTGAAAAGTTATTTTGAATTGCGGATATTTATATTTACTGGTTATAGGTATTAAAAATAAAATTTATACCGATGAGATAAAAATTTCAAAACAAAAATAAAAAAATCATTTTAATTCAAAAAGAAGAAGTTAATTAAGAAGAAAGTCACAAAAATCTAAATCTGGTGGAAATAAAAAAAAACTAATCAAGAATAAAGAATTATGAAAATAAAGAAAAGAAAGTACCATCTTACACAGTTTTATGGAATTAAGCATACGAAAAGAAATAATTTTGATAAAAATTACTTAAATGTAGTTTAATACTTGTAAAATTTATTTGTTATGATTTCACATAATCCGACTAGAATTAAGATCTTATTACTGGAAATAATGATACGAAATATCAATATTCTATAATAAATTTTAGTCCTCTCTAAGCCACCTACTAGTTTATTTTCTCTCTCGTCTTCGAATAGCTATTTGTTATTTCCCTTGTTGACATAAATTATTTTCCCTATTTTCTACTTGATTCATTTTTTGTTTAATGTCCGGACTGATCATTTCAGACAAGATATTTTCCCTCTTCAAATAAAATTTTCTTATCAATATATTAACATAAATATAAAATTTTTAAGTTAAAATAAATATTAATAATCCCGTAATTCAATAAAACGAAAGCTGCTATAAGTTCACTCAAAAAAGAAACAAAGTTCAGCACCATTTACTTTTACAGAAATAACTAAAATGATAAATTTATGGAATGAAAACACACTCGAATGGTTACAGGGAAATTCTATTATAACGCCGCGATAATATTGCTCTGGCGAGGTAGTGAAATTGGTAACTGCTTGACTGACTTTCAAACAAATAACGATGATTTTGCAACAAATCGGATTAAATATAAGACCATTATAAATATTTTTTTAACCCGTAAATAAATAAAATTTTCAAAATAATAACCGTTTAGCTACAATAGACTGTCGCGTCTACCGTGACTCACTCTGTATAGTTTCTTGCTCGTTACGAATTAAATAATAATAGGTAGTAGCGTTGTCTGAATAAAGAATAGTCTTGTAACCTTATGGACTAAAAATTTAACACTTTTTTGTAGTGTTGGACCAAACGTATAGATGGCAAATACAAGTTTTGGACCAAACGTTCAGATGGCGCTGCCCGCTGGTGTTTTTGATGAAATTTAAGGAGAAAACTGTTTTCGCTCAAATTTAAAAAGAAAAAAACTGTTTTCGAGACAATTTTTAGCATTGGGTTGGTTGGCTGGCTGTTTTCTGATGACTAACAAGGTTGCCAAAATATAAAAAAATTCCCATTTTATATGGATTATCTGTGAAATTGTGCAATTTTTTACAAACGAGAAGACGTTAAATAAATGAGACTTTGTAGGTAATATATACGAAAAATTTTCATTTTACATTTGCATCTATTCAGGATCTAATAAAATGAAATTTAAAACTGTTTTGTGAGGATTTTAAAGATTTTGTTAAAAAAACATTGAATTTGACAAATGAGAGTTGACAACCTTGCTATCTGGTTTTTGTTTTTAAAAGATCTATTTTTAGAATAAATAAATAAACAAAAAACTTGGTATCTACAGATTTTCTAAACAAACATGATTTTTAGTTTTTTAGAGTCTGCATATATATTTTAGATTATTTAATAAATTATCGGCCTCAATTTACTGAAATTATATTCACCCAAACAAACAAAATGTGGTAGGTAGGTAATTTCGAGGGTAATTTTTAAACAAAATTTGGAAAAAAAAATCCTTAAAGTACTGTTACGAGGCCTATTGAAAATCGAAATAATCGGAAAATTTCCCGGGTTATTTTCCCGCAAATGTCATCATTTTAAAAAAATCGATATCTCTGAAACCGTAAAAGATATTCAAAAAATAAAAATATGTAAATGTAGGACTGAAATGGCTCAACAAGTATTATTTGAAGTATTTTTCCGAAATTTGTTGTGAAAGTTGGAAAAAAAATAAAATAAAAAAAAAGAAATTTTTCGAAATTGAATTCCGAAAATCTCGAACACGACGGGAATACCGAAAAATGTCAGGAGTACTTTTTTGCTGTACTTGAAAAAATCCTATTTAATGAAAAAAATTATGAAAAATAGGGAAAAAATATTGGAAAATGGGAAAAAAAGAATAATAAAAAAATGGAGAAAAAATAAAAAATTGTTAAAAAAAATATGAAAAAATAAGGAAAAAAATAATGAAAAATGGAAAAAAAGTATTTGAAAATAGGAAAAAAATATTGGAAAATGGGGAAAAAAATTATGAAAAATAGTCAAAACAATAATGAAAAATAGGTAAAAAAATAGGGAAACAAATACTGAAAATATGGAAAAAAATAATGAAAAATGGTAAAAAAAATAATGAAAAAATTGAGAAAAAAAAAACGATAAAAAAAATATTAAAAAAAAGGGAAAAAATATTGGAAAATAGGAAAAAAAAATAATGAAAAATAGGGAAACAAATAATGTAAAATAGGGAAATAAATAATGTAAAATAGGGAAATAAATAATGTAAAATAGGGAAATAAATAATGGAAAAGAGGAAAGAAACATTGGAAAATAGGAAAAAAAAATTCAAAATAGGAAAAGGAATAATGAAAAATAGAGAATAAAATAATGAAAAATAGTGAAAAAAATAATGAAAAAATAGAGAAAAAATAATGAAGAATAAGAAAAAATGAAAATTAGGGAAAAAATATTGGAAAATGGGGAAAAAATTATAAGAGTAGGGAAAAAATATTGGAAAATAGGAAAAAAAAGAATAATAAAAAAATGGAGAAAAAATAAAAAATTGTTAAGAAAAATATGAAAAAATAAGGAAAAAAATTATGAAAAATAGAAAAAATATATTGGAAAATAGGAAAAAAATATTGGAAAATGGGGAAAAAAAATATGAAAAATAGTAAAAACAATAATGAAAAATAGGTAAAAAAATAGGGAAACAAATACTGAAAATATGGAAAAAAATAATGAAAAATGGTAAAAAAAATAATGAAAAAATTGGGAAAAAAAAAACAATAAAAAAAATATTAAAAAATAGGGAAAAAATATTGGAAAATAGGAAAAAAATAATGAAAAATAGGGAAACAAATAATAAATAAATGGGGGAAAAATAGGGAAACAAATAATGTAAAATAGGGAAATAAATAATGTAAAATAGGGAAATAAATAAAGGAAAAGAGGAAAAAAACATTGGAAAATAGGGAAAAAAAATAATGAAAAATAGGGAAACAAATAATAAATAAATGGGGGAAAAATAGGGAAACAAATAATGTAAAATAGGGAAATAAATAATGTAAAATAGGGAAATAAATAAAGGAAAAGAGGAAAAAAACATTGGAAAATAGGGAAAAAAAATAATGAAAAATAGGGAAACAAATAATAAATAAATGGGGGAAAAATAGGAAAACAAATAATGTAAAATAGGGAAATAAATAATGTAAAATAGGGAAATAAATAATGGAAAAGAGGAAAAAAACATTGGAAAATAGGAAAACAAAAATCTGAAAATCTATTTGGGAGCTATACAAGGTATGCTGAGTTTATTATCTTGACCGTTTGTCTTTTTCTCTTTTCAGTTTTGAGTTATATACGCGGACAGACAGACTAGACAGAGCCGTATTATAGGCTTCTCTCTATAAACTTTAGGGTTTAGGAAGTGTAAAATTTACCACCACCAATAAAGCGTTTTCTGTTATTTTGCAAACTGGATATTTTAAAAATATTTTAAGAATTGAAAAATTATTCCCAAAGTTTATATTTAATTATAAACTTATTTTTGGAAGAATAATATCTGAAGTGCATTCAGTTCACTAGATTTTTTTGTTATTTAGTTTTTGTGTACATATTCAATTCCAACTATATACAGATTTTTTCCTCTTGCAAAAAAAATTTTAAAAAGTGAAAGTTTTTTAAAACAATGTTCCAACATCAAAAATACCTTAACCATTATATATAGACTTCTTTATACAATGCCTCTACCAATACACCTTTTCAGAGTAAGACATCTTGCGGTATTTTTTTGTTTTACGAATTACTTGCTAGAGAGCCATCTAGTGTTTACTAGAAAAAAAAAATAATCTACCTGAGAAGTTGCAAATATTGCCGCCATAAATCTGGTGTGTCGCCACGTACCGATATATATCCGTCTCATCTTTTATTTCTCTGTTTTACTCATGAGGTTGAGTGACTATTCTTTATTCAGACAACGGTAGTAGTAATAATAACAGGTCGAAATAAAAACTAATGTCAAGTTTAATTAAGAATATTATTTTAAAAAGGAAAAACGTTCAAAGACCAACTTGTTTAATTATAAGTTTTCCAATCCATTTCAATGAAACGTCGCCTCATTTTTAAAAGTACGAAATTAAAAAAAATCTCTCTGTACAATTACGTTTTACTTTGATCATTCGTAAAAAGATATAAAAGGGTGCATTTTATTCCTGAAAGGGATTCTTTATGCAGCGATGTGTTGTTTTAAAAATATTTTTATACCAGTTAATTTTCATCCGTTCTTTCATGCTTTTTTTTTTAAATGATAGACAGAAATGAATTAATCTATATCTAAGCAAATTATTTTTGGATATAGTTATTATATGATTTACCTGCGGTATTTTGAAGAGACGCAGTAGATTAGCGACTTGTATGGAAGTGACGCTGGAAGCGGCTCCCACCACGCCCGATATCACCTTCCTCACCTGCGTCTTATTACAGTGATATTCAGCGCCGTCAATGTTGCTGATAGAGCCTGCAAATTAAACACAAATATTTACAAAAGCTATCGATTAGAAATACCAAAGGGGAATGGAACAAATATCAGGAAAGTATATGTATTTTTGAAATATAGAGCAGATTCTTTGACGTTTATAAATTTAAGCTGGTGTACGAAAATCGGGATACAGCTTGAGGGAGGAAAATGTATCTAATTTGGAATTGAGATTTCTTAAAAACGAAAAATAAAATGATGTTATTTACTTGAGAAGTAGCTTGATTTCCTTTTAAATTTATTTTTCTTCGTAAAAGTACGAGGGAACGGTAATAAATTTAGTAAAATTATTTCGCCTTTAGCAAATTCAACTTCTTAATTATTTTTTTAAATAAGTAAAGAACAATTCAGGTCAAAAATTTCCAAAAAATTATTAATTTTATAATGTACATTTTAAACAACCAAATAAATGACTTAGCTTATAATATATAGTGTGTCGCATATTTTGGTAATTAAAAAGAGTACAGTGTCACGAAGTTACTTAATTAAAGTAATAATTAAAATACATTAATTATATCGTGCACGGGACTGGACTACTTAAAATTATGGTAAACGAAACCTTCATTCGAATATAAGGTTAGTCGTAAGCCCCTGCCGAAAGATGGATGGAGTATTTTTTTCTACTGACGTTGCCCGATGCAAGTGGCCTTCACGCTCCAAATGGAAGATGGCACCCGAGGCAATCCGAAACCTAGACTAAAACGCCAAAAGACCGCAAAAAGCATTACAACAGATTAAAATTTTTACGCAGTCTTACAGAGTGATTAGTTACATTTTTTTGACATACATTTGAACTTTAAAATTCGCAAAGAGGAGTATTTTTTAAAATTTTGTTTCGCTTTCAACATATGAGAAAAAAATATATTTTGAAATTTTTTTTTTAATTCAATTTTAACTCTGATCGACAAGTTCGCGAAAAATATACATTTTTCGTTTTTTTTTTCAGTACAAAAACGATGCATAATTAAAAGTGTTATTTTTAAATTTAGTAGAATTTCAGGGAAACTAAAAAAAATTGAAAAAATTTCAATATAAAAAGTGCCATGAAAGGTGATATTTAAAAAAAATCAATATGAAAAATATACATTTTGATCACTGACATTTTTAATTTTCAAAAAAGCGTACAAAAGAAATTAATTAAAAAAATTAACTATATAATGTAGCCTTAATTAGCCTAAATTAACTATTGAATATAATATAAATTAACTATCAAATGTGGCCTTAATTAGTTATCGAAAAAAGCATACATTTATTAAGAATATTGGCTAATTTTACTATTAAATGTAACCTAATTGATTTTTTGAAGTAGCCTAAAATAACTATCAAATATAGGCTAAATTAATTATTGAAAGTAAATTCAATAAATTATCGAAATTAGCCTAAATTAACTATCAAATGTAGCCTTAAATAATTATCGAAAATTGATTATATTTATTGTAGAATATAGGTTAATTTAACTATTAAAGGTAGCCTTAATGTATTTTTAAAATTATTCTATATTAACTATCCAATAGAGGCTACATTAACTATTCAACACAATTTAAACGAATTGTCGAAAGTAGCCTAAATTGACTAACAAATGTAGTCTTAATTAATTATTGAAAATAGGTTAAATTTATTAAAAATGAAGGCTAATTTAACTATTAAACGTAGCCTAAATAAATTTTTAAAATGATATAAATTAACTATCGAATAGAGGCTAAATTAACTATTGAACGCAACGTCTAAATGAATTATCAAAAGTAGCCTAAATTAACTAATAAATGTAGCCTTAAATAATTATCGAAAATGGATTAAATTTATTATAGAATATTGGCTAATTGAACTATTAAACATAGCCTAAATAAATTTTTTAAATTATCATAAATGAACTATCAAAAAGAGGTTAAATTGACTGTTGAACGCAACTTAAATGAATTATTAAAAGCAGCCTAAATTAACTATCAAATGAAGTCTTAATTAACTATGGAAAATAGGTTACATTTATTAAGAATATAGGCTAATTTAAATATTAAAAGAAGCCTAAACGAATTTTTAAAATTATCCTAAATTAACCATCGAATAGAAGCTAGATTAACTATTAAACGTAATTTAAATGAATTATCGAAAGTAGCCTAAATTAACTATCGTATATAGCCTAATTTTTATCACTGAATGTAGCCTAAATTAACTATTAAATGTAACCTTAATTAATTATCGAACATAAATGTATCAAGAATATAGGCTAATTTAACTATTAAACGTAGCCTAAATAAACTTTTAAAAGTAACCTAAATTAACTATCGGATATAGGGTAAATTAACTATTGAACTAAATTTAAATGAATAATCGAAGGTAACCTAAATTAAGTAATGTATATAGCCTAATTTTATGACTGAATGTAGCCTTAATTAACTATTAAATGTAGCCTTAATTAATTTATCGAAAGTAGCCTAAATTAACTATCCTAAATAGCCTAATTTGATCACTGAATGTAGCCTTAATTAACTATCAAATGCAGCCTTAATTAATTTATCGAAAGTAGCCTAAATTAACTATCCTAAATAGCCTAATTTTATCACTGAATGTAGCCTTAATTAACTATCAAATGCAGCCTTAATTAATTTATCGAAAGTAGCCTAAATTAACTAACCTAAATAGCCTAATTTGATCACTGAATGTAGCCTTAATTAACTATCAAATGTAGCCTTATTTGATTTATCGAAAGTAGCCTAAATTAACTATCCTAAATAGCCTAATTTGATCACTGAATGTAGCTTTAATTAACTATCAAATGCAGCCTTAATTAATGTATCGAAAGAAGCCTAAATTAACTATCCTAAATAGCCTAATTTTATCACTGAATGTAGCCTTAATTAACTATCAAATGCAGCCTTAATAAATTTATCGAAAGTAGCCTAAATTAACTATCATTAAATCAATATTAAATCATGTTTTGCTTAAAAAAAATAATTACCTACTTATTTTTGGTCTTTTTTTAATCCTCAATATTATTTAATTATGGTCACTTCATTTTATATGTTTGATGAAAATAAATTAAATGCGAATAGAGTAAAAACCGTTTTTATTTTTTTAATCTTCGGCGTAAACGAAATTTCTCTCCGCCAGTTAATGAAAATAGACGTAAAATCAATTCTGGATACAAAATTCTTAGGTGTCTAAATAAATAAATATTTGAACCGGAAAGTGTATGTGATAGACTGTGTAAAAAAACCTAAAAGTGTCAGTTTCGGTCATTGTCATTTGCGTTTAAAGTATAGTTCAGTTAAAATATTTATTTTTAATTATAGTAACAAAAGTGGCTTAATGTTAGGTTTATTTGTTTATTTTTTTTTTAATTCAACCACCCATAACTCAGTTTAGCTTTAAAAGATTTTAAAGTAATTAAAGTCATTGAGAATGTAAATTTAGCCATTAAATATTCTGGTGCAACACTAAAGCCTTTTCTCCGGTTAAAATGAATAAAATTTACTCTAAAAGTTCACTTTACAATGCAAATGTACTTAGATATTAAATTTCAGTTTTTTTAATAACAAAATTTAAATTAAAATTATTCAAAGAAGAAAATTACTTTATGTACACTTGTTTACTATTTTTGATGTATTTAATTAAATTAAATTGAACAAAAATGAAATTTAGATTTTTTTATTATATCTGGGCAAGCTTAGATTTATATTCTATATTTATATAGCTTTATTTTTATATAAACTTGAAAACTGCAAAGTGCAGAAAAAATTATGCTTTAATACAAATTTCCCCGCCTTAAATGTACTTTTATAAAGTTTATTTTTATGGCATATTTGCTAAAATGCAGAAACTAAATCTTTTTGACATTAGGGAAATATTTATTGATATCCATTTCTATTTTCATGGTATTAATATCATTTATTATTCAATAAAGACGCCCTAGAAAATATCCGGAATAAATACCGATTTATTGATTAATATAGGAAAAAGCATAACGTTCGATTCCATATTAACAAATTAAAGCTTAAAAAAATATTAAATCAAAATTTTAAACAATAGAAATTTTAACTCAATAAAAATACGAATAATTTGAATTTTCTTTAGCTTTTCGTAACTGGACTATAAATTCAATATAAAGATTCAATTTCCTTTCCCAAACATAAATTTCCTTTTGATGCAAATTTGAATTAGTAATTAATTTTCATTTTGACGACACATTCTATTCAGTTACTGACACAAGAGGATCAAGAAAAGCCAATGGTGATTTTAATATGCAAATTGAACAATGCTGCGAGAATTATTATTGGTATTTCATAAACCAATATTTAACCACAAGATTTTTAACCGCCAGTGACTGATGAAAACCGAGTTTTTAAATTTCTCGTTTAATATTTTAACTAATTTTTTATAACACGTAGTAGATAAAAATGGCCTCTATTAATAAGCTAGTTCTTATAAAATATGTTTTCATCCATCGCTGGTGTTCTTAATTCTTGTACTGAATGTCCGGTTTTACAGGAATATAATTTTTTTTAAATTAGTACGTTATTGGCTGATTTTAAAATTGTTATTGCTTATCGGTACAGATTTTGGAAATTTAATGTAATGAAGTTTTTCAATTAATGCTTATTTTACTTCTTTTTTGAGGTTTGTACTATTTTTCATCATAGTGGTAAAAAATTTCATTTTTCTTGCAAAGTAAGTGACCGATGTTATATCACATCCAGACAACGCATGGAGAAATCAGTGAAAAACGACAATATTTTTGCCGTAATTTCGAGTTTTTGAAAATTGAAAATTATGAAAATAAATTTCTTTATACTAGAGTATATATAGTATAAGTAGCGGGAAAGTAAAAATTGGTCAAAGATTAATATGATATTCGGGACTTTTAACGATGCTAAATCGATTGCCGTTGTCCGTTTGTCTCTATCTCTCACCGTTCTTGAGTTGAATCAGGCTAACAGACGGACGGACCGATAAAACATCTTATAAGAGCTGACCAAAAACTAGGAAAAAAAATAGCAAAAAATTTATAAAAATTAGCAGAAGTTTGTAAAAAAAATGACAAAAAATAGCAAAAATTATCAAAAATTAAAAAAAAAATGGTAAAAATATAAAAAATTTTTAAAAATAAAATAAATGAACAAAAAATTACCAAATATGACAAAAATTAGCAAACCATAAGATAAAATTGACAAAAATTAGCAGAAGTTTGTACAAAAAATTGCAAAAAACAGCAAAAGTTATCAAAAAAAAATGGGCAAAATCATGACCAAAAATTATAAAAAAAAATGAGCAAAACAATTATAAAAATTAGCAGAAGTTTGTACAAAAAATGGCAAAAAAGTTGTCAAAAATAAAAATGAAAATGAGCAAAAACATGACTAAAAATTATAAAAAAAATGAGCAAAAAATTAGCAAAAAATTTATAAAAATTATCAGGAGTTTGTACAAAAAATGGCCAAAATTATAAAAAATTGTCAAAAGTAAAAAAAAATGAGTAAAACATTACCAAATATGATAAAAATTAAAAAAATAAGCTAAAATTGACAAAAATTAGCAGAAGTTTGTAAAAAAATCAGCAAAAACTTTATAAAAATTATCAGAAATTTGTACAAAAAATGGCAAAAAATAGAAAAAGTTGTCAAAATTTATACAAAAATGGCAAAAATATAAAAAAGTATTAAAAATAAAATAAATGAGCAAAAAATTACCAAAAATAATAAAAATTTAACAATAATAACAAGAAAAAAGTAAAATTGACAATAAATTGCAGAAGTTTGTAAAAAATGAATGAAAAATAGCAAAAATTAATCTAGCAAAAATTAGTAAAAAATTTGCAAAAAAATATGACACAAAACAGCAGAAGTTAGCAAAAAAAATGGCTAAAATTAAAAGAAATGGGCAAAAATAAATCCAAAAATTAAAAAAATAATGAGCAAAAATTTGAAAAAAAAATTATAAAAATTAGCAGAAGTTTGTAAAAAAATTGCAAAAAATTGCAACAATTATCAAAAATTGAAAAAAAAATTGCCGAAAATGATCAAAAATTTAAAAAAAATGAGCAAAAAATAAGCAAAAATTTATAAAAATTAGCAGAAGTTTGTAAAAAAATGTCAAAAAATAGCATAAATTAATTAATATCAGCAAAAATTAGTCAAAAATTTGCAAAAAAATATAACACAAAATACCAGAAGTTAGCAAAAAAATGGCAAAAATGGCAAAAATTAAAAAAATAATGAGCAAAATATGACCAAAAATTAGAAAAAAAATAAAAAAAATTTATAAAAATTAGCAAAGTTTGTAAAAAATAGCGACAATTATCAAAAATAGAAAAAAAAATTGAGCAAAAAAATTACCAAAAATGATCAAAAATTTAAAAAAAAATGAGCAAAAAATAAGCAAAAAATTTATACAAATTAGCAGTTAAGTTTGTAAAAAAAATGCCAAAAATAGAAAAATTAAAAAAAATTTAAAAAATAAATGAGCAAAAAAGTGACCAAAAATGAGCAAAAAAATAAGAAAAAAAAATATAAAAATCAGCATAAGTTTGTAAAAAAACAAGTGAAAAACGATAATATTTTTGGCATTCGAAAATTTAAAGTTACGAAAATAAATTTCTATATAGGGATATTCCTTATAGACTACAGTATATATGGTAAAAATAGCGGGAAAGTAAAAATAGGTCATAGATTAATATTATTTTTGGATTTTTTAAGAATGGCGAATCGATTGCCGTTGTGCGTTTATATCACTCACCGTTCTCGAGTTGAATCAGGCTAACAGACGGACGGACGGACACACAATCATAAAATAGTTTTTTTTTTTCGAAAACTCTAAATGTATGGATTGATACCTGATGTTGAGTATAATTTCTCCATTTTTTAATTGCTCTTGGTAATAAGAAGATTAACGTCTCTTTTGGTCTGATCAACTGTGTATTTTCCGTTTCTATTATAATTTTCCCCAATATTAAAATGAAGTTGTCTCTGTTTCCCCCGTTAGTTGAAAATTCTTCTTGAGCTATTGTCAAATTAACCACAACTGATTATTTATTTGTTGCCATTTTAAAAATTTTTCCATGACTGGGTGCCAATACCCTTTAAAAATAATCGTGGCATCAGAGTCCAACTAAACATTTTTTTTAAATCGGTTACAGCGAGATGTATATCAGAAAAAAACAATAATTTTAATTATACATAAGGTGCTCCAAGAAATAGATACATATCAAAGTTATGTTTTTTAGATTCATCCATTTTAAGTACTTTGATCACCCTGTATACATTTTGTTTTTATGCCATCAAGTAGAACTGAAACATCGATGGTTGCATCCCTACTAATCGACACTATTTCGGAAACGTGTCTTGGCACTTAATCGTTCAATTGTTATTCTTTCCCACACTCCAAAGCAGCCTCGTTAGAAAATTTTACTCGGTTCATCACATGTTCTTGTTTCCCGCATCCCAGACAAAATCTTGTCGAAAAATTTACTTTCACAATGTTGAAAATGAATTTATACGAAAAGACTAAATCATCTTAGCCGCAAAACTAACCGAAAACAACTTTGTTACGTTTTTATTATGTACCACCCTGTATTTTCATTATTCCTCTACTCAACATATTTTAATTTTAGACTTGCTTGATTTCCCACTCCTTTTGATATGACTATAAAATGTCTTTCCCATTGTAAAAATTCTTCTCTTTACCTCATCAGTCAGAACAATGAACTTATAATAGTTTATATCTTTTATTGAACATTTCATTTCTTAATTAATTAATATTAATTATTTCGACGCTTTAACTTTTATTAACTGTTATTTTTAATTCTTTTTTATACCGGTATATTTTTTGTTATATTTACTTAAAAGTTCATATTTTATATTTTATAACAATATAAATTACCTGATGTTTGTGGTGCTCTTTCAGTCTCAATTACAAAAAGAGAATCTATTTTTAATTTGTTATTACAGATTTGAAAATTTGGAGCTGGATTTCTAGCAATCTATTGAAAAGTGCAAATTTTAAAATGGTATTTTAGTAACAATTTTTCGATTGTTTATTATTTCATTTATCCAAAAGTTACTTTTATTTTATTTTCAAAGCCATTATGGCTGAAAATTTAAGCATGTCTAATAATTTCAAAAATTTTAACAAATATTTTCTTGTTTTAAAATTAACCATTAATAAACATAATTTAAAAGTGAAGTCAGCCGCGAGCACATCGCTCTAGTCAACACGTTACCCTAAGAGTGGTAGAAATAGGGTGGAGTCAATGTTTCGTCTTATTTAATCGTATAAATATATTCTTCTTCCTCTCATTAAAAATTTCCTATGTTTTGTAAATATTTTGCCAGATATTACTTACCATATATTTATTATTTTTAGATAGATCTAACTAGGCCAGTTACATTAAAATATGTTTAGATTTCGGTTCTTTGCACTTATATATGCTCTATATTTTCCATAAAATATTTATGGATCATAAAATTTTCCACTCGGGAAAAATTATTTGAATTAGTATCACAAAACCTTCCAGAACAATAAAATCGAATAAAACACAATAAACATTATAAACCATTTATCAACAAATTTTGGCCTTGCATATATTCCTTTTACTAATAACCCATAAATTTTTAATATTTATTCTAACAATTTAGTTTGAATTCAGATTAAAAATCAGCCGGGATATATTTGATTTCAATTGCGTTAATCGGATTTAAAATCATTCGTTGAGTTGCATCTAAATGAAGTAAATCCGATTAGAGCCGAATAATTTTAATACCTAAATTATGAGCAATCATTGGACAATTTTTCACATCATGTAGTTTATTTCCTTTATCTATCGTTGCAGGAATTATTGATAATATGAATTAATTATTACCTTATTATTGATAGTATTTGAATTAAATTGAAATTGAAATTATCGGTGTTATATTTATTAGTGTTCGATAAATTTAACTGGAATTTTATCCAGAAAATATAAACTAATTCATATTTCTTTTAAAATTAATAATGTCAATATCTTTCACTTCATATTAGTGTCTATTATTGTATATTTTAATATTTTATAATCTAAAAATAGATTTAAAATCAATATTATTCCGTATTTCTCTCAAACATTTTTCTGTCTAATTGCAAAATACAGTTAACAAAAATAAAATACATAAACGACTGTTGCTATGCAAGCTTATCTTTCTCTTATAATGTCCCATCCTTATAAGAGACAAGCACACACACTCTTACTCTCTCTCGCATCCAAACAACAAATCAAGTCAATCATGCATTTACTAGAAAAAAAAAGTTTTTTCATATAAGTAAAATGGCGGGTAATTAACCGCACCCAAAAAGTTTTCTGATTTTTCATAATAAAAAATGTAAATAGTGAGTGAAGTGATTGAGTACAATTTAAATGTTTCGGTTTCATAATTTAAATAAATGTGCCGCTTTATGGTTTTTGCTGTTCATGTTTCGTACTTGGAAAAAATGGAATAAAAAATTACATTCAAATTTAAAATATTATTTTTATTCAAACATTCATATTAGTTTAACTTCTACCCTAGAAGTTTGGTCCTTCGAAATCCTGGAATTATTTTAACACGGTCGCCGTGTGATATTGATGTATAATGTTGAAGAATATTGTGACAACTAACCAAAACTACACTTTTTTAACACTCCACGTACGTTTCGCTAACTATTAGCATCATCAGGAGAAACAGCTTATCAACAAGAAAATGTTTTTTGTCAGGTTTCGTATTAAATGTAGTCGGAGAGATCAATTGGAATATCCCGAGCAATACGTGTCTAAATTTTGATTCAATATATGACAAACACATTCTTTTGACATGTTTATTAGCGCTACTATCTCTGTAATTTTAATTCAAAGATTGTCTACTACCACTTGGTGAATTTGTTTTTGGACGTCCAGAAGGTTTATTATTTACAAAGCTGGTATGTCTACGTTTAAATTATGTTCTCCAAAATTTCATAGTGTTCAAGTAGTCTTTATTTTGCATAGGTGTATTGTCTTTCAAAAGCAAAAATTTAATAACAGCTCAATTCTAGATTTATTCCATTTTTAGAAAAATACTGGTATATACTCCACTTTATCAATTGTGCAACTGCGCATCTAAAATGGCTGAAATTTTGGTTACCTGTTAAGTACCTAGTGTTTATATTATAGCTAAGTTTTTTTACAGTAAGATTCGAGATTTATTTGTAAAGTTGGCCTGAATGGACTTTTGGTCAATGTACATTTAGAATTTTCTAACAGCTTGTAAGATATATGATTGCATTGGAGAATAAAAATAAAAAAAAATATATTGTGATCACATAAATAATGATTTCATCATTTATTACAAATTTATAAGTATTCGAAAAAGATAGATTTCCAGTTTTTAATTAAAGAATTTTCCATTTTATTCTTAAAGCTCCAATCCATTACGATTGTGACATTTTTAACTTGCTGTTCTGTATCGAATTTACAATTACGTTTTTGGCAAAATTTACTGAACTGATTCGAGATTGATGACTTTGTATTTCTTGAGATGTAATTTAAAATTTTTAAGACTTATTATTCGCAAATACTGTTGAATCGTGACAACATTAAATTCTTCAGATTCCGTTTAAGTTTATACATGCTCAAATAATCATATTTTATAAAAAATTTCACTTTATCATCCTAAATAACAACTTTTATCATATATTTTTCTAAAATATACTGTTAGTGTTACACAGAGGCGTACTGTGTCAATTATATTATCTTTTTTTAAATTATGGTCCAACGAGTATTTAGTTTGAACATAAGGGTTGCATCGCTGGTATTGATCCGGTCGCAATCTAGTAGGATTGTCCATACAAAATATGATATCACTAATATCCAAACAACAGTAATAAAAGATGGTACTTCAGATATCCATTAAAAGAGCATTATTGCCAATAATGCAGAGAGAGATAGTGCACATAATCTGATGACATTTGTATTTACTTAAAGTTATTAAGAACTTTTTGTACATAATCGTTGATAATTGTCCCGGAGGTGAGTAATCGTTGGATGGAGTTTTTATAAGCTCTAAAAAGGCTATTTACAATTTATTTATTATCAACACAATTGGTTAATTTATAATTAATACATTCATTACGATGGTGGTTAGATTTTCCGATTGCCCGGGTTTCAATATAACTTTTATGCCTAATGTCGCCAACATTCTTCAGTAAATTTTCTTTATTACGATTATTAAACACAACGTGGGTCCTAACTTAACAACACTAAACGATCAGGTATATTTTGTGATAAATTTGAGTACGGAAGTTTCTTACCAGAATGACCATCGGTTTGTTACTTTGTACTCGCCTTTTTCATGAGATAAACATGCCAAGGGGTGGGAGGTCACACATCCGATGCAGCGTCATTTAGTAGCATTGAAGTGTTACCAGCTTTAATACCACGTTTTTTAAATCTCTTATATTATTTTGATTATATTCCGCTTGTATTATACCGACAGTTTGCATTTGAGGATTGGCGGCATCTAAGGTTTTAATCCAAATGTCCACTTTAGTGGGGTTACTCCCTGTACTTTTTTTATTTCTTTTCTATCTTCTTTGTCCACTTTTATAACATCGTTAAGTAATTTTATTCCAGAATCCGGTAAAAAGGGATTAGTTATAAGTACAGTGTGATTATTCATGTTTTCCGTTCCTTCGTTAAAAATTAGAGAAGGAGAGAAACGAGGAACGAGGATCTCCGAAATGGGTTGCGCATGGACAAACGCAAAGTACATGGCGAACTGACAGATACCAGTGTCGTGCCTAAAATTGTTATTAAACAAATAATATCATAAGGTGTTAATTTTATGAAAAATTAAGAAAAAATGACCTGCCTTTAGAACGTCACAGACTAAAAGTACTAGCGGCAACAGTAATTAAAAAGAACACTTTTCAAAAAATTGTTAAAGAGACGAAGAAACTGAAATAGGTAATCGTCCCTCATTTTCTTCTTGTGTGTTAACTGGAGGATGAATACATTTAAAAACAGTTGCTAAAATGAACAAAAAACTTAAATTATAATTTTCCTCTATTTAAAATAATTTCTATATTTAAACGTATTCATTTGTTTAAATCAACTTCTTTGTTTAAAGTTAGATATATTCATTTTAACGCTTATATACATCTTTAAATGTTTAGATATTGTAAATTTGCCGCCAAATCAAACAATACAGGAAGCAATTCAAAATTGATGCCGCCACTGATCACTATTAGCGATAACCAATTGTAGAAACCCGGAAGGGAGAAATTTTGGTGGGGACGCTGTAGGTGTCGCATTAATAGTTGGAAAATCTCTAAACAAATGTGTAAAGCTCCCATTATCTTTCTTATTAACACAATTACAATTTTATAGAACAATAAAAAAATACAAACATCTGTGTGAAAAGAGGGCAAACAATAATAGTACCTACATATGATCACTAAAATAATTGTCAAATTACAAGAAGAAAAAACAGTACAGTTTTACATTTTTATGAATAAAGAAATTAGCATTAACCCTTAACTGGCGTTGTGACGTCCCTGGGACCCAAGCCGATACATTTTGTTATGCACCCCCACCATTTTTTTAAATTTCGAGCTATGCGTCTCAGTACCTTCTAATTAGTATGCCCTCAACCACGGGTTAGTATTTTTGGTGCGTTGTTATTTTCTGTTTTTACGTGACAGTGTTATCGTGGTCCCTGGGACCTCACGACGGCAAGTACGTAAAAAATTACTTTTTTCGTATTTTTTTTAATACTTGTATTTTTATTCTACAGTTTAAAATGGATACACCTCCTGGCCCAAAACGTGTCAGATATGATAATACCGATTTCGAAGATAAAGTTTTACGTATGTTTGACTCTCTGGACAGTGATGTAGAATTGTCAGAAGAAGAGGATGAAGTTTTTCTCGAAAGTGAGCAAGATACCAACTCTGATCAATCTGCAGATGAAGAACCTGACCTTCAGACTAACGTAGACTCCGATCAATTTGCAGATGGACATTCTGAAAATGATGCAAGTGGAGATAAAGATAAAGATAAAGCTACAGCAGCACCAAAGTACTACTATGGAAAAAACAGGTTTAAATGGTCAGCTACTGCTCTAGTAAGAAATGTTAGAACTCAAGCACACAATATTATTAAAATAGCAACTTCCCGATCTGCAGCAAAAAATATGGAACCTGTAAATGCTTGGATATCTATTTTCACAGAGGATATGATAGTATAAGTACATCAATGGACAAACAAGAAGATTAGAAGTTCAAGAGAAAAGTTCTCGGATCCATCGAGAACAGAGCTTAGGGAGGCCACATTAGAAGAAATAAAGTGTTTTTTTGGCTTGCTTATTTATACAGCGATATTTAAATCTAACCATGAAGATGTTCGATCATTATTTGCAACAGATGGAACTGGTCGAGATGTACTTAGACTTTCTTTATCTGCAAAACGATTTGTCATGCTTTTGAATTATTTAAGATGATCGAGAAGAACGTAAGCTAATAGATCCAAGTGCAGCCATATCTGAACTTTTACAAAAATTTAATGCAAGTTCACAAGCAGCATTCTCTTTGGGATCGCATGCAACAGTAAATGAAATGCTAGTAGCATTTCGTGGAAATTGCCGGTTCAAAATGTATATAACATCGAAACCAGAAAAATATGGCTTGAAATTGCATTGTCTAACGGATGCCAGAATAAGCTATGTTTACAATACATATTTATATTGTGGAAAAGGTACTGATAGCATGGGACTGTCTCAAGAAGAAAAAAAATACGGAATTACCACTCAGGCAGTTATAAGATTGTGTAAACCTTTATATGGCACAAACCGTAACATTACAACCGATAACTGGTACACATCAATGGATTTAGTAAAAGTACTCAAAGATAATGACCTAAAATTAGTGGGGACGATAAAAAAATAAAAAAGAAATTCCTGCTGAGTTTCAACCAGCTAGTAATAGGCAAGTAGGGTCTTCACTCTATGGATTTACAAAGACTGCACACTTCTGTCATATGTCACCAAAAAAAATGAAGCAGTTTTGTTACTTTCGTCGATGCACCATTCCATAGAAACAGACCCTTTTATTGAAAAACCGGAAATCATTGCTTTCTATAACAATACAAAAGGAGGGGTCGATTCAATGGATCAAAAATGTAGTGTATATACATCAAGCCGCCGAACACGTCGCTGGACCATGGCAATTTTTTTTAGAATTTTAGACATGAGTACTACCAATGCATACATTTTGCTCCAATTACTTCGCGATAGAAAACTTATGACAAGATTGGAATTTATGAAAATTCTAGCAAAAGAGACTTGAGACTTCGCTTCCACAATAATAGACTACCTCGTGAGCTAAGGTCATCGATAGGCCGTGTTTTATAAGAGAGACATTTAGATGACATTGAAGCTGATCAGTCCGATAAACTAGATCGGGACAAGGAAAGCATGCTCTATATGTCCTGCAAAAAAAAGAAGAAAGACCGCTTACTTGTTTTTCATGCTAAAGACCAATATGTTTAGAATGTAGCAAAAAATTGTGTGTAGAATGTGCCATGGTTGAAAAACTATAAGCGTTCGTGGACCCTTGCACGTTTCCTTTGTATAAGTTTAATTTTATGGTTATATATTTTTTTATACTTATTAATATCTAAAGAGATAACTCTTTTTCTGTTTTGACTTTTTTTTTTTTAAATGAATTGCCAGCTTAAGCATCCACCTTTGTAAATTTTTGTTTATATTATTAGCAAATAGAGTTAATTTTTTCTACCCCACAATTTTGTTTTATTCGGCAAATATATCAATAAAATATTAATAATAATATGTTAAAAATAATATTTTAGTTGAATACAATATGTTTTTCTGACTATTAATTATGTGTTCCCTGGGACGCATAAAAACTTCACAACGCCAGTTAAGGGTTAAAAATAAAATTATTTTGGTCAATCCACTATGCAGTATTTATTCATTAATCCATAAAAATATTTACCCGATAATCAGCGATTGTTCTGAACTGTATAGATATTGAACAATAAAACTAAAATGTTTGTTGTTTGAATATTCCAATTGTTGCTTTATATTTCGAATGAAAACTAATGCAGAACTGTCGGAAACCACAAAATTTAATTGGAAACTTTGTCGTTTTGACCGTCGCGTCGTGTCGTGTCGTGTTTGTTGATATCGCCGCAAGAAACTTTCCAATAGTTGTTATAAATATAATCACTGCGCTCCAGAGAGTTAAACGATGAAAGTTTTTGGGAATACGTGTCGTTACCATTTGCTCTAATGGTCTACTACATGCTATAACCGATTCAAATAATTTACTAGATACAATTACGTATAGTGGGATTTTTGGGCCAAGTACGTTCATGAATATATAAATATATTTATATAAATTTCGTATTTTCGATGATGTGATAAATACAACAAAAGAAAAAAAACTTAAAACGGTAAATTTAATTAACGACCCTATTATTTTCAATCAACGTCTAACTTTCCAATTACTTTTTTTGGGAGTTCGCAGTTCATTTGATAGCGGTAAAAAGTTTTTTTTTTTTTTTCGGAGTAATGGAAACTTTGTTAAGTACAGAAGATATATCTCGTCATTTTGGATTAGCTTAGATAAGTGAGAAAATATAACGAAAATAAAACTTTTTTTATGTGATTATTAAATTTAAAACTTTTTTTTACGTTTTCTTAGAATTAAAAAAATTATATTTAGGTATAAAAACCATAAAAGATTTAAATGAGGGTATAATATAATTTTATTTCTTAAAAATTCAACAACGAAAAGTCAAATTGTGTACATGGTAATAAAATAGATGAAATTTTGAGCAAATTTAATAACATACAATAGAAATCATAAAAATTTTAAAAATACCAAAAAATACAAAAATCATTGGCATCGAAACAAAAACAAATCAGGAGGAGAAAATCCGAACACTTTTTGTTAAGAACAAATTTTTATATTTTTAAATAATAAACAATAAACAAACTATAACAAAAATAAGTAAACCAGTAAATTATTCAATGTTTGACAACATTTGTTTATCAGACTATAAGTATTATATAGATTTATTAATGCTTATCTATTTTAAAGTTCTCTTTGGAAACTAAAGTTTGGTTGGGGTTTAGTTACAACAGGGTTGATCTCTAGAGACTCACTACTATGTACTTCGCTCCAGAAAGGTAGGTAAGAGAAGAGATACATCAATAAAGTTATAATATTTCTGCCCTATCCCTAAAAATAAAACCCTAGTGAAAGAAAAAATTTCTACAGAGACACTGTAAAAGAAAAACTTTTTAATTTTGTGGGATACAGTCTCCAAAACTAAAAAAGAAAATCTCCATATACAAGGGGTTTTTATTTCAAATTGCACCCAATGTGGGGCACTCTAATTTGGCATGTTCTGAGATTATTTGGAACAAAGGGATTTATAAAAAATTTGAGAGTAACATTTTTTTTTATTTACATTTTTCTGTATACAAAAGAAATTGTTAATTCTGATTGGTAGGATAAATTAAAAAAAAATATAGTAGAACTTATGATTAGAATAAAACAAGCATGGATACGTTGGTACCTAAAAAGGGAGCGATTCAAAGAAAAAATAGGAAAATACTTATTTTCTTTTGTTTTTTCTTGTTTTTTAATGATTTTTCTAAGTTTTTCTATTTTCTCCTATTTTTCATAATTGTTTCTATTTTTTCCTATTTTTTTTATATATTCCCATATTTTTTTCTATTTTTTTGCTATTTTTTTTAACTTTTCCGTTTTTCTCCTATTTCTTCGTTCTTCCTGTTTTTTGTATTATCTCCTATTTTTCCAATTTTCTATTCTCTACCTATTTTTTCCTATTTTCTCTATTTGTTTTTTAGTTTTTACTATTTTTCTACTGTTTTTTCTATTTCTTCGTATTTTTCCTATTTCTTCGTATTTTTCCTATTTTTTTCTATTTTTTCATACATTCCCATATTTTTTTCTGTTTTTTTGCAATTTTTTTAATTTTTCCGTTTTTCTCCTATTTTTTCTATTTTTTCTTATTTTTCCAATTTTCTTCTCTCTCTACCCAATTTTTTTATATTTTTCCATATTTTCTTCATTGTTCCCTATTTCTCCTTATTTTTCCAGGTATTTTCTTTTTTTATATTTTGCCACATTTTTTACCATTTTTTTCTATTTTTTTTTATAATTTTTCCCATTCTTTTGTACTTTTCCAATTTTAGGTAGATTTCCATATATGGAATCTACCTATTGTAATCGATTCAATGACGGGACCCAGAACTGGGAATAGGGGCGCTACGCCATTTATGACCTTTAGAATAAAAAATTCTTTGGGACAGTAATTCGTTGCGTATGGCTCTAAGGGAGTGAGAATTGGAGGGGGTTGAAATCTCAAAAAATTCAGATCACCGCCATTTTTAAAACTATTAAAATTGGTCATTGGACTTTTTTTATGCCCTGATTATTATAAAAGTAATTTATCTGAAACTTTTTTTCATCCAACCAACGGGGATGGAACTGGAAGGGGTTGAAATTTCAAAAAATATCTCCCTCATTTTCAAAAATATTGAAACAGGTCATAAGACTTTT
Source organism: Neocrepidodera transversa (assembly GCA_963243735.1). NCBI lineage: Eukaryota > Metazoa > Arthropoda > Insecta > Coleoptera > Chrysomelidae > Neocrepidodera > Neocrepidodera transversa. Next base: position 2,273,135 of record OY725347.1, on the reverse strand, counting down.
TTTATGTTATAATTATTACAAAATTAATTTGTCTGAAACTTTTTTTAATCCGACCTAAGGGGATGGAACTGGAGGGGGTTTAAATTTAAAAACATTCATATCTCCCCTATTTTAAAAAATATTGAAACAGGTTATTAGACTTTTTTCATGTCCTAATTATTATAAACTTTATTCATTTGAAACTTTTTTCGATCTGACTATATTGTGGGGGTGGGGAAGGATGAAAGTCTCAGATTTAAACAGAAATCTACCTCCCCTGTCGACCCTATCGACAGGAATTTTTTTATATTTTTCCCTTTTTGGTTCTATTTTTTTCCTATTTGTTCTGTTTTTTTGCTACTTTTTTTTAACTTTTTCGTTTTCCAATTTTTCTATTTTTTCTTATTTTTATAATTTTCTTCTCTTTACCCATTTTTTCCTATTTTTCCTATTTTCTCTATTTTTCCCCATTTATTTCTATTTTTCCATCAAATGTAGGGTTCAAATTTAGAGAGAAGAAAAAAAAATTGAACGCATGAATGACGAACAAGAAAGACAAAGAAGAGACAAAGTAATCGAGTAAGTATTCAAGAACAAGAAGTAGAACAGAAGAGAGGAGAGTTATTACAGACAGAAATGATATCTGGAATGATGAAAAAAAGGGACGAAAATAGTAAGACAATAGATAAAACTAGTAAAAAAATGAAAAATTTGATCATAACAAAAAATAAATACAAGAGATATGAAAAAAAAGATACAGAATAGCGAGAAAGAGATAAGAAGAACAGTTAAAATAAAAGTTGATAAAAAACAAATTGATATGACAGACAATAGAAGAATTACACAGACAATTAATTGGAAGAAACGAGAAAAGAGATAGGGATATAAATGTCCTCTGTTATTATTAATTATTTCGATGCTTTAACTTTTATTTACTGTTATTTTTAATTCTTTTTTATGCCGGTATATAAATCTTTATATTGCAGCCGCTTCAACGAAATTTCTACTATTTTGATCAAATTTTGACATTTAATGATTAGTGTCTAAGAACAATTAAGTTTGTACCCTACTGCAAAAACCATTGATCGGAGTTAAGTAAATATTTAACGATGAAGATTTAAATTGGCTTACTTCTATTCGAAAATATTATCTAAATTATATCCAGTTGGATTAGTGGTTCACCTTTAAACTCTAGTAGCTTAATAACCTAAAGCTATACCCGTAATTATATAACACGAGGTCAATTGCCCTCTTCTACTTAATTATCTTTTCCTCTGTTTTCATTAATAAAATTAAAACGCTGTATAAACTTTGCAATATTATTAATATATTTCTAACAAAAATTAATTAATTAGGAAATGATATTATTATCCAGTGATGGGCTAAGTGTTTATTTTTTATTTTTAAAGGATAAATTTTCCTTAAAGGATATGTCGGGGGTTTGTGATCTCAAGGGAAATTCGTAATTCCCCACACAGACAGTCCGTCTCTGCGGATACATTTCATCACGGCCAAAATCGAGCATGCTTGTTTAATATTTGTAGAGTGTAATTACGCAGAACCGAGGCATTATGAAATACGATTAGAGTTAACTAAATTCGTATTATTAATTACTTAGTATTGCTAAAATTTGTTCGTGGCTACAACAATCTTGTTGCTATAGCTTTTTAATCAAATTTATAGCTTTGTTAATACAGTAATTTTCTTTAGGTGACAAAATTTATACTTTTAGACCGAAGCGTTTAATGATTGATTCAAAAAAAATTACTATTAATGACTATTTGGTATGGATTTTATGATATTTTTCAGTTTCAATTCAAATCATGTGTCAAAATAAATCCCATATTTTAAATGAGGTCCAAATTTTTAAGGAAATAGTCAGGTACTAAAAATTTAATAACAAAATATACTAGCAGGCAACAAGTTTCGGTGACTAACCGACCAATATTAAGTACTATACAAGGAAAAGATATGATCATAGAATGATAAACAACCCACCAGGGGTAAAAAATAAGTAATAATAAAATTTTAAATTGTAAAATATGATAAAATAAAATAATACACCTAAGGACAGCTTCTACATGGTGGCTCGAAGGAACAGACCACCAGGTGGTCATTACAGTTAAAAACAGTAAAAACCCCAATAGTAAAATTTGCGAGTGGGCTTTTATTTTATTATATTTTACAATTTAAAATTTTTTTTTTACTTTTCATGTATCGTCATGTTTAATTTACTTATTTTCTACCCTTAAGAGGCATGGGAAGCGCGTCATCAACTTCGATTCCCTCCCGCTTCCTACCACTTCAGGTCACACCGAGTGGGTATCTAAATTTGGTAGTTGGTTAATCGTTTACACATGACAACACTGCTTAAATTTTCAAAATTACAATTTTATTGCTATTGAGATATTCTAACCATTTTAATAAATTTACGGCTAACCCGAAGTTTGTATTTTTAGCTTTTATATTGGTCGAATATAATTCATTAAATTTAATGTTTACGTGTATACCTATTTTTTCCTATTTTCCTCTTTTTTCCTGTTTTTTACTACTTTTTTGTTTTTCTAATTTTTTTCTATACTTTTCTATTTTTTCATTTTTTTTCCATTTATACCAATTTTTGCATTTATTTTCCAATTTTTCTCTATATTTTCTTATTTTTTCCCGCTTTTTTATATTTTTGCTGGTTTTTTCTATTTTTTCCCAATTTCCTATTTTGCATATATTTCCCTATTTTCCCCACTTTTTCCTATTTCATTTTCAGTTTTTTTATATGTTTTTCTATTTTCTACCATTTTGTCTATTTTTCTCATACTTCTCTGTTTTTTCGTATTTTTCCCTATTTTTTTACGTTGTCTTTTTTGCATAGTTTTTCTTATTTGTCTCTATATTTTCTACTTTTTAGAAAATTTCTCCGGTTTTTCGGTTTTTTTCCTAATTTTTCCTATTTTATACCATTTTTCCTGTTTTTTTTTATTTATTACTAATTTTCCTATTTTTTTCCTATTTTCCATATTTATTCTCATTTTCCTATTATTTTCCCATTTTCATATTGTTTCCTTTTTTTCCTGATTTTTACCATTTTCTCTGGTTTTCTGTAGTTTTTCTATTTTATACTGTCTTTTCCTATTTTCTCTGTTTTTTTATTATATTTTACTAATTTTTCAATTTTTTTCTATATTTCCCGGTTTCTCTCTTTCCTGTTTTTTTTTCTATTTTGCCTATTTTTGCCCATTTTCCTCTCTCAATTCATATTCGCTAGCATTTTGACATACAAAACTGGCAAATCTCATAATCTCCAATTTTACAAAAAAATGCACAATTTCAGTAATAAGAAAGAATTATTAAGTAAAAAATGATTTTAATAGAAAACTGGTAATTTCTTTAATAATAAAAAATAAAAACATTATATTTTTTATCTTTTTTTAGCACGTGTAAATAGAAAATAAATAACTTTCTGTCTGTATAAGCCTTGCTTTGTGATCAATTTATTTTATAAAAGCCTTATTCACGTCCATTCTTGCATTCAGCTTCAAACCAGATACTTTGGTAGGTTTTTTTTTGTGAAATCCGATATTTTTTGATAAAAAGAGGCCACGTTATCTAAACAGTAAATTTACGAGGGGATAATAGAAGTAATCGGATAAATTTCACTGGAAAATACAAACTATTTCTTTTAAAATTAATAATATTAATCCTTCAGTTCATATTAATGTATATTATTAAATATTTTAATAGTTTATAATTAAAAACAGATTTAAAATCAATACAATATTATTCCATCTTTCTCTCAGACTTTTTTCTGTCTATTTGCAAATTATAAATAACAAAAATAAAATCCTAACCGACTGTTGCTATGCAAGCTTATCTTTCTCTTATATTATCCCATCATTATAAGAGTTAAAAAATATAGATTTGTTTCTTCCCGCCACGATGCTTATTTTACATACCACGTCACATGTCTCTTACTAATAAAAAACCACCAACTCTCCTCTCCGTTAAAAATTAGAGCACACAGTCTCTCTCTCTCTTGCATCCAGACAGTGAATCAAGTCAGTCATGCGTTTACTGGAGCAAAAAAGTTTCTTCATATAAATAAAATGGCGGGTAATTGGTTTAACTTCTATCCAAGAAGTTTAGTCCTTCGAAATCCTGGAATTATTTTAAGACGTTCGTAGCCTACTATTTTTTCAACAGTTATGAATTCATAATTCGTTCAGTGATCTAATATTTGAAGTTAGAATGCATATAATATATTAATACCGAACTTAAGATAACTAATATATTTAATGCACTAAAAACTATACTAATAAAAGGCCAACAATTTATACTAAAATAATTAAACTGTAGAAAATAATAATGAAGAATATAAAATAACTAAGACGTCTACATTTTAAATAAATATAGGGTAAGTTTATTAATGTTTATTTTTAATAATTTTAGTTTCTTATTTAAAGAGTAAGTGCTATTTTTTGTACCTACCGCTGATACTACCAAAAAAATAGTAGGTAAGGTACCGTGCAAGAAAGAGCAACAAAAAATAAGGAAATAAGATGCCTGGAAAATATTTATTTTTTTCATTTAAAAAAATTTCTTACAGCTTTGAAATTTCCTTTACAAGTCTTCTCATATTGGAGGATAAATGTGAAAAAATAGAAAGTTAAAGAACATAAGAAAAAACACGTAATCGAGCTAAGAATTTTCGGTCTACAAATCAGAATTGGATAAAAAATGAAACATACAAAAAAGAAGAAAATGTCTACGAAACCGACGATAGTCTAGACTCTTAAAACCAGCCTAGAGGATAAGACACCTTGACAAAAAAATGGAATAGAACATGATGATAAATGGAGATAATGCCAAAAAGGACAAAGAAAGTGGAAAAGTGAAGAGGCAAGATAAAACAGAAGATGCTATAAAAAATATAATAACTTAATGGAAGAAAATTCAACTGAACTCGCAGATTTAAGATGAAACATAAATGAACTGACAAAGGACAAAAACACCGAACCAAAGAATTAATAAGGAAAAGGGAAAAAGTTCGGTCAATCTCTATCTCTCTCAAAACAGTATCCTATAGTTAAGATATTAGAGATAGCGCTAGACCGCCATCTTTCTCACTTTTTTCAGCAAAAAAATATCATGGGCATGAGTATATATCAATAATTGTGAGCGATTCTGATTTTTTGGATTCATACATTATTTTGTTTTATTTTCATTTAATAGAGTTTTTGGAGTATAAGTTGCTTTGATTTCTGTATAATTTTATATCTGGTTTACTAAAACTGATAGTAATATATCTTTTAAGTAAAATAAATACAAAGAGAGCATTCTTAAACTAGATTTTTTGTTTTATTTTCTGTGATTAACAGAAGAGTAGCGTGCTGGTTCGTCAGAAAATAATTAAGAAAAGGGATCGTTTAAGATATCCTGCAGGATTCACGTATATATTTATGCTACAAGAACATGAAATTAACTATATATTATAAATGAAAATTCTTAATTATACCAAAATATATACAATAAGTATTCTTCAATGTTGCTAGCAAAAACCACTTAGATATAGATTCACTTAAGTAGTTTTTAAATAACTGAGAAAAACTTTTATTATGTATCGTATAAAATTTTCCATTTCTTTGTTTTGTGATACTAAAAAAAAAAGAAAAAAGTTACATAATGCAAACTTTTATAAAGAAGTTATGAATAAATATAAAGTTTTGAAACTCATGCATAAAAATATAAAGTTTTGTTACTGAAATCTGACGTACAATTTTGATCCTTTAGTAATGGACCGGAATAAAAATTATTGAGTTACAAAAAATGTTTCTTCACCTCACGTTTTTTCTTTATTAACAGTTAGAATTGATCAACTAAAACCCATTGAGTTTAATTATCTATCGTAATTTGAGCTAAATTTTTGAATAAATGAATTTAAAAATTCAAATTTCTAATTATTTGAATATGCCGCCATTACAATCGTGACGTCACTTATGTGCAATGAAGTTACCGTCAAGACATTAACTGCAAATTTGTAAAGAAAAGAATACGAATGATTAACAGCTGTTAAATCTCACTTATACAGACAAAGATGGAGAAAATCATTATATAATAATTGGATAAAGATGAAAACTTTGACCTATCTACTGTGAATTCATATTCAAAATCGATAAGAGATAAATAGATATTAGATTTCGCTATTAGAGACAGAAAACAACTATTTTAACGAGATCCAGGAATAATTTGCTGTTTGGTACATAAGTGCTGGGCACAAGCGTTCCTGATTAAGTAAAAGGTCGCGTCTGCGTCTGCTTACTGCATAGTTCACTGTCACTGTTGTAGTTTGTACTCTGTAGAGCTGGTTAATGTTGATAATTTTCCGCATTTATTTGTATTTCTACAGATACGTAAACAAAGGTAAAAGTAAACACAATTAAAAACATATTGACCAAACGACACATTATAAGAAAACGTCATCTATATTTGAAAGCGTCAATTTTATTTAGAGAAAATGGCCTACGTTAATATTATGCTGTAGCTATTGCACATAAGTGACATAAGCGCACTACAAGTTGTATAGATGCAGTAATTTTTAAATATCAATTTTTTCATGTTAAATTAAAAAAAAAAAACAGAAAAAACGATTTTTTTATAAAAAGATTCATTTTCTTCTTAAATAATGCAAAAAAAAATGGACTAATATTTCAAGTTGATTGTCAAAATAAAAATAGTATATTAGTTAAATAATAACGGGAAAGAATAGTTATTGTTCAATTTTGAAATATAATTGAGACAATTTTATTGAGCAAAGAACTTTATCAGAAAGAAATATGAGTATAAAATAGGTAGGAGTTAAAGACATAGTGGCAAATAACATCGAAGAAGTCAAAGAAGAAACTGGAAGTTATCTAGGAAGTGAGACGGAAAGACAGAAATAGAGAGATTAAAAAATACAGAAAACAGAAGAGGAAATCAACTAGGAGGTGATACAGAAAAAGAAAAGAAAGAAACTGATTAAAAGAAGACACAAAAGAGAGAGAGAGAAGAACCAGAAGAATTTTAAAGCGCCAAAATTATAATTTTTTTGTAATGTTTATTATTATTTTTTGAAGGTACCCAACCAAAAAAAGGAAGATAGAGTTTTATAGATATCAAGAAATTCTAATATACTATATTTGTAAAATTAAATTTAATATTTTAATAATATTGTTCTTATACTATAATAAGTTTTGTACCAAAACTCTAATAATTTAAGCAATATATGATGAGAATATCTTAACTTAACGAGAAGTTAAAGCGGTACCATAAGTTTTTGGTAAACTTAAAGGTTTATAACCGCCCCTAATTAGAATATAGATGTAAAACTAGCTTGTACTTGTTTCCAACATTAATCCATCCAAATTTGTTATTTTCACAAGAAAAGTATTTACGAGAGTCGAAAGAAAAGTAATAATCTACAATTATCGCAAAATTTCTTAATACGGTTGAATTAAAGGTGTACCCTTTCATCCTTTAGAATTTGAGTCGGATGTTCGGGTCCACAAGACCCGAATATTAACTCTCTTTGTAAAATAAGCCGCGATCCATTAATGAACTTCTTGTCACATCAGTTTTCTAATTTCAATTGTTTAACTCAATGCTATTGTGTTTAACGAATAGACGGTCGGATTTCGGTTAAGCTAAAGGAAAGAGGATGCTAACATTAAAGGCGTATCCAAAAGGGTATATAGGGTAATATAAATCTTATAAAATAACTACTTATTTTAAATTTACTTTTAATTAAAAGGGAGACATATATAATAACTGTGATGATGGAAACACCAATTAAATAAGTTGGGAAGAGAAATAGACATTAATTCTTAACTTGTGTAAACAAAAGCAATGAATAATATGTAACCAACTTGTATATCTTTCTAAGGTATAACAAATTATCTAATTAATGGGTTAACTTTAACATATAATAGTTATCGTCTTATATACACTGTACTCGAGCACTTACAGGGAAGTACATTTACTATTAATATATTATGGACTCCAAAAATTGCTTTTTTACCAACAACGATTTTCTAACCGAAATCTGACAGATCCAAATAATTTAAATTTTAAATCCGTTTTAATTAATTTAACACAAATATAACGATTTTTAATAAAAACAATACGTTTATTGTATAAAAAAGAGAAAAATTGGAAAAATAAAGGAAATAGAAAAATAATATAAAAAAATCGGCTGTGTCACCCCGGCTAGACCGTAGAGAATATGTTATTTATTATTATTATTTTAATTACAAAATACTAAGCATTGATATTTCAATGTTGGTAATGACATAAGCTGCACATGCGCACGTTGTATATCACACTACTATAATTAGGATCTCCTAAAATCATGTGTGAAAACTATTGGGAATTCGGGAAAAATTTTCATACAATAGTTGTAGGGAATTTTATGCTTTACAACTTTGCACTGAAACATTTTGCAGTAGAAGAGCATAATTTACCTCCAATTTTAAAAAAATGGAAAATTATAAATGTGTATTTTTCTCGCCATCTAGCGGCGAAACTATGAGGAATTCGATAAAAAGTTAAATATTATAACTAAAGAAAATTTAATGCTTTACAACTGTGGACTAGAAAATTTTGCACTAAAATGCATTGTTTGTCCTCAAAATCCAGAAAAACTAGAGAAAACCTAAATGCACATTTTTTACGTGCCCTCCAGTGGCGCAACTATTGAGAATTCTAGAAAAAGTTTCAGACAAGACTTGTAGGGAATTTTATGCTCTAAAACATTGTACTACAATATTTTGCACTAAAGTGTATTATTTGTCCTCAAAATCAAGAAAAACTAGAGAAAACATACATGCACATTTTTTACACGCCCTCTAGTGGCGCAACTATTGGAAATTTTGGAAAAATTTTGAAACAAAAGTTGTAGGAAATTTTATGCTACAAAACTTTGTACTACAACATTTTGCACTAAAGTGTATAGTTTGTCCTTAAAATTTAAAAAAGATAAAGGTTGAGGACCTTCTACTGTACCAATTTAAACCAAAAACTAATGGTCGCATTCTAGGCAAACACCGACCCTCCATACCAAATTTCAGCTTGATTGGTCAAACGGTTCGGCAGTTATCGTGGAAGATTACACACAGACACACAGACAGACCATACGCTGGAAATGGTTTCAATCTTCTTGGGGAACCTAAAGAAACACAGGAAACAATTATGAAAAAAGGAAAAAATTAAAAAAAAATAGGAAAAAAGAAAACATAGTGAAAAATAGGGAGAAATAGAGAACAAAAATAAAGAAAAAATAGTGAATAATTTGGAAAAACTGGGGAAAATGAAAAATAGAAAAAAATCGGAAAAAAGTGTGAAAAATACAAAAAATAGGAAAAATATATACAAATAGGGTCAAACAGGAAAAATAATAAAAATAGGGAAAAATATAAAAAAATAGGAGAAGTAGAGAAAATAGGCAAAAATAGGAAAACATGGGGAAATATAGTGGAAAAACAAGCAAAAATTTGAAAATATAAGAAAAATAGGGACAAATATGAAAAATAGGGAATAATAGCAAAAACTTTTGAAAATGGTGAAAAATTCATTAAAAGAGGGACAAATAAATAAAAATAGGAGCAAGTAGAAAAAATTATTAAAAACTGAGAAAAATAGGAAAAATAGAGAAAAGAGACAAAAATAGGGAAAAATGGGGAAATATGGGAAAAATATGGACATATAAAGAATAATAGAAAAAAATGGGAAAAAATAGGAAACAGGAAAAATAAGGAAAAATTAGGAAGAAATTATAAAAAAAACTGAAAAAAAACTGAAAAAATATAAAGAAATAGTAAAAAACCGAAAAAAGGAAAAATCAGGGAGAGAGAGAGAGAGAGATAAAATTGCGAAAAATACAAAAAATAAAGAAAATTAGGTAAAATCGGGACAAACAGGAAAAAATAATGAAAAATAGGGAACAATGGGAAAATAGGATAAATAGAGAAAATGGGGAAGTATAATGGGAAAATAAGGAATAATTGAAAAATATAGAAAATCTAGGGACAGTGGTAAAAAATACATTAAAATAGTGATAAATAAAGAAAAAAAGGAGAAAGTAAAAAAAAAATTATTAGTAACTAAGAAAAATAGGAAAAATAGAGAAAAGTGGCAAAAATATGGAAACATGGGGAAATATAGGAAAAATAGGGACATAGACAAAAATGGGAAAAAAATAGGAAACAATAGGAAAAATTTGGGAAAATAGAGACAAATAATGAAAAACAGGAAAAAGTCGAAAAAAGTTACGAAAAATATAGAAAATAGGGAAACATAGATACAAACAGGAACAAACAAAAAAAAATACTGAAAAATAGGAAAAAAATAAGAAATAGAGAAAATGGGCAAAAATAGCGAAATAGTGGAAAAATAGAACAAAATTGGAAAGTATAGGAAAAATATGGACAAATAGGAAAAATAGGGACTAACTGCAAAAACTAAGGAAAATGGTGAAAAATGGATTAAAATAGGGACAAATAAAGAAAAGTAGGAGAAGGAAGGAAAAAATAATAATAACAGGGAAAAAAGAGAAAATGGGCAAAAATAAGAAAAATAGGAAAAAATTATGAAAAACAGGAGAAATATAAAAAAAATAGTAAGAAACTGAAAAAAAGAAAAGTGAGGGAGAGAGATAGGAAAAAATAATGAGAAACAGGGAAAAATAATAGAAATAGAGAAATGGGGCAAAAATAGGGAAAATGGGGAATTATAGGAAAAATAGGGACATATAGAGAATAGCACAAAAAAATGGGAAAAAAAATAGGAAATAATAGGAAAAATTTGGGGAAAAACAGAAAAACATAAAAAAATAATAAAAAACCGAAAAAAACAGGAAAAGTGAGGGAGAGAGAGAGATATTATTAAAACACATTTAGAGTAGAAAAAAATAATAAAAACAGGGAAAAATAGGAGAAATAGCGAAAAGGGGCAAAAATACGGAAAATGGGGAAATATAGGAAAATAAGGACATATAGGGAATAACAGAAAAAAATGGAAAAAATAGGAAACAATAGGAAAAATTTGGGAAAAAATGGACAAAAATTAAAAAAACAGGAAAAATATAAAAAAAATTGTAAAAAACTGAAGAAAGAAATAGTGAAGGAGAGAGAGAGAGAGAGAGAGATATTAAAACACATTTAGAATTACAAAAATAATCTAGGGACCTTCGTTCCTGACGGGCGTCCTCCGAACGCACAAATTTTTGTTTTTTCATTATATTTTTATCCCTTAATATTTTATTAGTTTGCTCTTTTATCATTTACAAAAAGTTTTCTGGCATTCTTCCCCTTTATTAAAATTCGTGTTCTTTTACAGACCTTTCATGTTTTCATGCGTTTCATTGTGGCAATCTTTTATACTCATTTTCATCTTTTCTATTTTTTCATCTGTTTTTAATTTTCACTCTTCCATTTTCTTAGCAATTCCTTTATTACTTTGTTCTAATTTATACATTTCTTCCTTTATCTGTATTATTTGTTCAATTCAATCTTATTATCAGATTCTTACTAGTTTTATCCATGTTTATTTTTATTCATCATATCCATTTTTTTCCTTTATTTGGATTTTATTTTTACGCTTGCTTCTTGTAATATATTTATTGGTTCATCTGCTTCTTCCATAACCAATCATGTACTAAAAATTTGTGCCGTTTAATAAACAATAAATCAATTATTTTTTCCAACCTTCATTGTCTTTACTTTTCAACAAATACCTGATTTTTTCTATTACGCACAAAGTTTTTAAAGCAAGGTTAAATAAAATATTTCGAGATTGTTGGTGCTTTTCCACAAAAAAAAACTTTTTAAAAAAATGAACTAATACGCACCTTTCGAGAAACTAGGTCAATCTTTGTCTAATAAAATATTCATTTATTTTCACCTAGAGTCAGTTCATCGCATGGTGTAAGATCAAATTTACTTTTTAATGTCTCAACTACCCCTAAGTGCGGTTATAAACTAACAGAAGATGATAATTCGTCTTCCGCAAATGGTGCACTAACACCGCCAAAGCGGCACAGCCTGTCTTAGATGTCAGGGGTGCGTTTATGAATCTCCGCCAACTTCTAATTAAATCACCGCCGCTTCTACGTTCTTTCATAATTTAAACAATTTTAGCCTTGCCGTCTATTAAGGCATCAAGATGAACGTGGGGGTTGAACAGTAAAAAAAAATTTTTTTGCCACTGATCATTATCCCTAATAATAATTTTAAAGTAATTTGGAACATATTTCGATACTATGGGGTTGTTATCTGTTAAGTTAATTTTTTTTTATAAAAAAATTAAAGTCAAGAGATATGATGAAAAAATCATTTAGAAGGAAAACCACTCCCCAATATTACGCATATCCTCCCTCTTAGTGCTTTTCCGTGGCAATTCTCCCCCACGGGATTTATCATGTAATCTCGTTTAATTTGAATCAATTATGGATATTGCCATTAAACCCGAACATATTTCGTACTTAAAACATAAACGTACTCATATTTTTTTACATTTACAATACATTTTATATTAACACAATAGTGAATTTTTAAATAAATTTTAACAAAAATTTATAGTCAATGAATTTTAGACATATATAGATTAAATTTTTTTATAGAATAATGATTTTAGTTGTTATAATCTTAAAATCGCTGTCAAAGAAGATTTTCAATAATAAAAATAAAATCATGTAAATTAAATCATCATATTATTTCTTGTTCGTATATTTCTACGTCATTGTAAAATATTAACATGCTTATCTCTTTCCTTCTTGTACGGTTCGACAAATATTATATCAAAAATGTGCATATTACGAACGAGAAAATTTGAGAGATGCTTCTAAACGTGAAATTAGTGTAGGTTGCGTTGTCGTTACGGTTTCATCTAAACTGTTAACAGTTTTTTCTAGTGTCTATACAGGAGAGATTTTTAGTATTGTTTAAGCCCTCAAATTCATAATCGCAGAATATAAGACAGTGGCAATATGCTCTATTTCGCAGTCGTCCATCCACTCAATCATCTATATATACAGGATGTCCAGAAACTCTTCTGCCAAACGGAATGCTTCCTAAGGGAGCTACAGCCCTTTGAAGAAGGCATCCTTATATGAGTTTTCTTCAAATTATTCAAAAATGCCGTTACTTAAAAAATTCAAACTTGGCATAATCAATAAACAGTTACCCGTCGGTCGCTATTAAATATTTTTATTTAGATCCATCATAAGCGTATCAGTTTGGGGGGACCAACAGGTATTTTTAATAAAAAAAAAAATATTTTTAAGTTTTTTTATGTATCCGACACCGAATTTGAAAAATTCAAGATTATTTTCATAAAAAATGTTCTCTTCTTTCAAATAACCCCAAATACAAAAATCACAGGGGTTTAAATTTGGACATCTTGGGGTCCAATTAACTGGACCACCTCTACCAATCCATTTGTCGATTTTGTTGTTTTTTCAAAGCCAACTTGATATTACAGATACAATTTTATAATCTAACATGATCTTATATAAGAAACACAAAAAGTTTAAATTTATTTTTCTCGAAAACGGTTCATGACATCGATTTGAAAGAAGAGAACATTTTTTATGAAAATTATCTTGAATTTTTCAAATTCGGTGTCGGATACATAAAAAAACTTAAAAATATTTTTTTTTTAATAAAAATACCTGTTGGTCCCCCCATACTGACACGCTTGTGATGGATCTAAATAAAATTATTTAATAGCGACCGACGGGTTTGTAACTGTTTATTGATTATACCAAGTTTGAATTTTTTAAGTAACGGCATTTTTGAATATTTTGAAGAAAACTCATATGAGGACGTCTTCTTCAAAGGGCTGTAGCTCCCTTAGAAAGCATTTTTGGATTAAGTTAATTTGAGCTAAATCGACTTAAAATCACCTCAAGTAACTGCAGTTTCCGTTTGGCAGAAAAGTGAATCGACACGATCAATGCAATCATCTTGCATCTCTAGGGACAACGATGACTCTGATATAGCATATATGGAAATGGGAAAGCCGATCAATTAGCCAAAGAAGCCACTTTATCTAAAAAGTGCAAATCTATAAAGATCTTAAATCACACTTTAAGCACTCGGTATATAAATCGAGTCAAAATCAATGGAGTAGATCACGATCCAAACTACATGAAGTCTGATTTTCTACTAATCCAGTTTATCTCCCACCAATGCAGTAGTTTCCTATACCGTTTCTACTCCATCCTATTTAGATAAGGGATTATGTGTGTGGGCGGTGGACCTTAACCAGTGACGTCGAGCAGCAACGATGGCTCGCTGGCCAACCCTACGGCTTATTGCAATTTTACAAAGATGCAATGTAGTGGGACGACAAAGTCGTTGAAGAAGAAAAAAAAAGAAGAAGAAGATGACTACTTTGAAGACCTGTATGGGTCTTCTGAAGAGCTGGACAGCCCAGTTGACAGCGATGACGACTACTCCGATAGTTACAACGCCGATCGACCTCGACTGTATGGAGGATCCCTTTATGAAGAACTCGACGATGTGTTACGGTTTCAATTTTTATATTAACTATTTTCTTTTAAATTATTTTATTTTAGTGAAAAGTAATAGCCTGCCTTAAACCTTTTGGATCTAAAACACATTTATTTATTAATTAAGTTGTTTAAATACTTTTATTTTAATTGTTAACCTTCATTTGTTTATTTACAATTAGAAGTTGTCACCTAGTCTGATTCTTCTCTAGCTTTATGGCCAAAAATCTACTAGCTAACTAACCATTAACACTAAAGTCCTTAAATTTTAAAATTTTGACTTATCTCTTTTGAACTTTATCTATCTTTTTTTGTGGCTTTTGATGGAACATGTGCCTTCCTTAAAATTACGAATTATTTTCGGATCTTCTAAGCCTAGAAAAGAACAAAAAAATATATTATTCAACTTAGATTGGCCCTAAACAAATATTCAAGAGAATTATTTACCTTTGTGGATTTTGTGGGAATCTAATATATCATTAAGGCCACACGAGATCTCCGGTAAGTCATCAATTTATCCATCCTGGAAGTAAATTAACTTTCCTTATTGTTTTCTTTAGACCTTACTTACTCGCTCACTTATTTATTTATTTCTCTGGTTAATATCTTCCTTATTGGTCCTGATCGTCTTCAATCAAATCTTGCAGGGATTTGCACTTTGAATGGCTCTTCGCTTTGGTCATGGAGCCACCTAAATGGTTACCAACAATCATCCTCATAGTTTACTCTTACCATCAGAGGATTGCTGGGAACCTATGTTAGATCTGGCTGATCGCCACCATATTTTCATAGATATACACGATATACACGAACACTTCGGAAATAACCATTTACCTTGGTTTTGGGGATATACTTTGGCTACATCCACCCAAGATATTATTCTAGAATTATTATTTTCAATTACCATAAGTTACGCATAAATTTCATCAGTTGTAAACTAATTGGTACCAATTGGGGGTTAACGCTTTATACTCATATATATTATTTGTTTTACCAAAAGATTAAAAAGATTAAAGTTTAAAAAATGTAACTAACAATAAACTTATACGGGATTTCTTTAATTGCATCTTTTTTTTGGCTATATTGAGACTCAAAACCTCTATTTATTGTGACTACATTGATTTTTAGAATCCACCCACTCTCCGGAGTAAATTAAATTTAAAATAGAGCTAGCTGAAAATAATAATTATAAACAACGACGAAAAAAAAAGAGGGTAACAGACGGATATAGCGATGATAATAATGATGATGACAACGCTGATCGACTGTATCTGCCACGCTATGAACAGCTCGACGATGGACCAGTTGACAGAGACGACGATGATGATGATGACGATCAATCGACCAATTACAATTACGATGACGCCGATCCTACGAAGGTCCTACGAAGAACTTGAAGGACCAGCTGACGAATAGTTTGATGTGTTTAGAAACAATTCCTCCAAGTCCATGACCGCCAACGATGTCAGTAGTAGCATCGATGGACAACGTTGGGAATGTGAATGTGATAATAACTACTCAATGCCTAGACGACAGACAAGCTTGCTACGTCGACCACGTATTAGACACACCCAATTAACACAAAAATATTTGATGACATCCGATGAACAGCCATTATGTGAGAATTGTCAAAGCTTCCTAACTGTTAAACCCATTCTTAAAGAATGCTTACTCCATTCAATCGCTCGCCGCCAATATGGATTAAAAGACAATCTTAAAGACCTCCTTAATCCACCTTGTCAACTTCAAGAGTTACCTCTACCGTTTAGATTATATTTATAGTATTATAGTTTATAATAATATGAAATATTTATCTGTCTCAATGGCCTTGATGTCGATGTCAATAAAAAAATGGTTAAAATTATAATAAAAAAGATGCTATGATCTCTATATTAAACACGTCTAGTACCGGTAAACCAAGCAAAATCGCCTAATTTGAGTGGTTATCTAAATGTGATCAACATTTATAAACTTCAAAACTTTTATATTCCAAAAAAGCTCTTCAGAATTGAAATTAGTTGTATTATCATTTTAAAACAAGTTTCGCACTTATATAAAAATTGCGTGGTCCTTCGAGTCTTTTAATATCCATTTTCAGATTAACTAACTCATTTTTCTGGCTGGATCAAAACTCATTATACTGAATAATATTCAGTATATTTGAGCGAAAAATTTTGATAAAAAATTATTCATAATAACAAAATTTGGTGTTTAAAACATATGCACAAAAAATTACAGTGTAAGACGAATGGAAAAAAATGTAAATTTATGTCAAGAGTAAAGTATCCTTATTTAGAAAGACATATAATTAAAAAAAACATGTTTATCAGGTTTGGATTAATAATTATTCGTATTTATGCACATACAGAGTGAAATACTAACTTTGTACAAATAATTTTGTCAAAACTAATTTCGTATGTACTTTCTATAAGAAAAATATATTATTATAAGACAGATAAATAGTGATTTCATATTTGAACGTAAATATTGTTTTTAAACAAGTTTTCAAAATAATATTTTTGTATAAAAGACCTAAAATCATATTATTTAACTTACCTCGTAGATGGCAATTTTTTTAATGTTTATATTAATATCAGGTATTAAGTAAAGCAGCACTAATTTTTTAGTTTAGAAATAAAAAAAAATTCTATTAGAAACAAACTTTTTGGGATATATGATATATGTAGGAAAAAATAAAATTCGACTTTTTGTTTCTTTTAATCCGGTGATGAACGTGTTAAAATTATTTAAATTTGGTTTTTCTCGTTGCCTCCAAAAAATTCAAAAGCTTCGGCCTTGCACGTCACCGCGAAATTTTTAATCATAAGTAGTTGTGTGTATGTTCTCAAGAGATAAACTCGGGTGTCGCTTGTGTGTAGTCACCAGAGTGAAAATCTCATCTCAAAAAATCTAATAACATATCGGGCAGAGAATTATGGATTATCCCTTATTCAGAGTTCGAGGACGTCCGCTTATAATGAATTTAGTGGCCTCCTCACTCTATAAACATGATTTATTACATATCGCTGTAACATATAAGCTCGCCTTGCTCTCTACTACATCAAATTTGACAGGTTGCTTTTGTTTTTCGTCGTGGCTGGAACAGGCAAACAACATTTGCAAATTATAGCCACACATACACTCTCTGCACATTGATTATAATTTTAATCCCTATATTATTTTAAATATAATGTATATTGAAAATGCTTTACTTGATATCTACAACTCACAGTAATTAAAAGTATCTGTTTATTTTGGAAATATTCACCTAATACGTAAATAACAGGCATTGATATTGGTGTAAAAACTTCTATTTTTTTATTGATGCAGCACACGCAAAATAGGAAATCCCTTAAGCCGCTTCAAGAGTGGGGCGTATAAAAAAAATGGCGATTCACTAAAAAACACGGTTGCAGTAAGATAATTCCGGGACAACATTTCTGGCTTTAACAGAAATACCATTAAATGGTATACTGATGGGTCCAGGACAGCAGAGGGCACTAGAAAAAGAGTAAATGGACCTGTTACCAGATGCTTCGATAGCTTGGGTAATTTCCTCAGACAAGAAATTGTCATTATGTCGTATGGTCAAGCAGCCATTAGTAAGATCGAAGATGGTTAAGGAATGCTTAAATGAGCTAAGCAAGAATAATAGAGTGGGTTATGGGACATATTGAAAAAAGGGGCTGAAAGACCCTTTCTGGGACCTGATCTCTTTTGTGGGATCAGTAACAGCATGATACTGGAAAAGACTTTGAAAAGAGAAGTAGAAATAAAAATCCAACCACTGGAGTAATCTACAAGGAAAGAGACAAGCAACAGTTCTTGAAACGATACTTTAAGTTGTTGATAACAAATAATTAATGTGATTTAGCTCAAATTTTTATTTTATGGGTTCGTTCCACGAATGGAATTTGAAATATATCAGTCAAATATTAAATAAAAAAAATTTTTTGGACGCCAGGAAAGTTGATTTTTTGATGTAGTTAGAAACAATTAACAAAAAAACTACGATATATTTCAAAATCCATCCTTTCTCTTTTTTTTAAGGAAATTAAACTCAAATGAAACGTTATATTTGTTTATTTTATGCTAATAAACTTTTTCTTCTTTTTTGTAAAAAAACTTAGCTCTTCATAAAGTTGAGGCTCTTGCGGTTGTGGATAAAAAACTTCTTGGTATCAGTACAATCAACTGTCCAGAGAAAAAAAAACTTCTTGGACCCGGCAAAACCAACTGTCCAGAGGAAACTTCTTGAACCAGGCGGAACAAACTTTCCAGAGAAAAAAAACCATGTCAAATGAAAGAACCAAAAACCCTAAAAGTTCACATGAAGTAAATATAAGATTATAATCTTATAAATTACCAGATTTCGTAGTCTCTGTTTTTTGAAAAAGAATATATAACAATGATAATATTAAAATGAGAAACATAAATTTTAGGTCAAAATATGAAATACAAAAATAATTAAATTGAATTAAATTTTAAGACAATCTGTAAAAACAAATTATAGGTTCCCTTTTTTGTATGATGAGACACACAGAAATCATAAGACATGAACTTTTAAGTAAATAATAAAAAAAATATGCCAGCATTAATAGAATTGAAAATGACAGTAAATAAAAGTTAAAAGCGTCGAAATAATTAATAATGATTTCAAAGAATTCTAGTGAAAATATAATATGGTATAATAAAAATTTACCCTATAGAATGAGGATGAGAAAAAAAAGAAATCTTCGGTAAGCAACACAGGCGATATAAAGTTGATTATTTAGACTCAGTAGGTAAAGAAAAGAACATTATTAACATGGGAAAGGCATTTTATAGGAATATCATCAAGAGAAGAGAGGGACATGACGCGAGGAAATACGAAGGAGACATCAAGCGAGTATGAAAATATAATCTATTAAAATAATGAAAATACAGGGTGGCACCAAAAAAAACGTAACATTCTGAGAAGCTATAACCAGAAGCTTCGCATAATTACAGGAGTCCTAAAAGGAGATTGTCGGCTGAGAAGACATCTTAGACTAGCAGAATAGGAAACTTGTAGATTTTGTGACTTAGAGGTTGAAAACTCAATCCAAATACTCTCAGAATGCACTGCAAAACTGTCAAAGATCCTAAATCTCTCGAGAAAAATACGATTAGTAGATATATATCCTCAACGATTAAGCACTAGAAGGGGACACAGTAGATCTTATAGATGGGGACACAGTAGATCTTATATGTCGTAGTGCAATTATACATACATACAAGGTCATTTCAGAGTGATGGCGTTCTCCTGATAAACGAATTCTTAAATAGGCTGGTATAAAGTTGAACTTCAAATGGATACGACATACCAACTTAACGGTTATTTCTTGCACGCACAATTCTAGGACGAATCAAGCGAGCAATGTTCTTCAAACATTTTCCATGAAAGTATTTTTAAAAAAGAGTCAGATCTCCCATCATTAAAAACATGTTCATAGTCAGTTCTGTTTCTCTAATAAGGCGAATTGCTCTCTTCTGGATCAAATCAAGCAACTATAAAGGTATGCATAGGAGCAGAGTTCCAAATGTAAGAACAGTCATTTCAGTGATGTTCGAATTTGAGCCTTGTAAAGTAATAAGAGCTGTTGCGGTAAGTACACAAATAGCAATTTCACTTTAGTTTCGTAAATTATTAACTGACACTTATTATATAACTTATTTTATAATGTTGATCTTACAAAATTGTCTATTTGATTATTATAAAGAAAAACTAATTTTAGCATTACCAACTTTGATGGCAAGCATTTTGTCTCATAAACAGACAACCTACAAATTCGAGATGCACTAATATACTCACCAGTGTTTCAATCCAAACTTTGTAGTGGCCCAATTTCATTAGCTTGAAATAATATGGGGTGACTTGTTACAAGTACATTTCAAAGTCAAGCATTAAAGAAGAATCTGGAGCATATCACAGATTTCACTTTAGGTTAATAAATTAACCGGCAAATTTGGCGAATTATTTTCACAACTCATTATATAACTTAGATTAATACAACTCATTTTACAATGTTGATTTTAGAAAATTATCATCGTTCGTCTATTTCATTATAAGAAGAAAAACTAATTCTAGCATCATGATTTCATGGCGAGCATTATTTTTATAACGAGACAAAGTACGAATTCGAGTTGTACTAATCTACTCATCAGTAACTCTATGTTTCGGTCGAAACTTTTATTTAGCGAAACAATCGTTATATTATAATGCTATGGCCTAACTTCATTGGCTGGATAGTATATGGGGTGACTTGTTACAAGTACATTTCAAAGTCAAGTTTTAAACGAGAGATTTTATTTTAGATTAACACAACTCATTTTACGATGTTGATTTTAGAAAATCATCATCGTTCTATTTGATTATCTAAAGAAAAACAAACTCTAGCATCATGATTTCATTCGTGATATATTAATATACTAATCAGTAACCCATAACTCTGTATTTTGCTCAAAACTTTTATTTTACATATTATGATACGGAGACCAAATTTCATTGGCTAGAAATATATGGGGTGACTTGTTACAAGTGCATTTATAAGTCAGGCATCTTAGAATCCGTAAATTTGTTTATATATTTTCCACACTTTCAGGCTCAATAATTGCATTAGAAGTGTCAATTTCTTCGATATTAACTTCTGTATGTGAATTTGACGTATTATCTGGCAGAGTTTTGCTAACATCTACTGCAGTATGTGATATCAGAGTTGAACTAGATGTGCTGGGAAAATCTACTGTTGACGAGAAATTAATTTCAGATAAATTACGAATCACGAAACTATCCGAAGTTCGCGCATGCTTACAAAATGCAACGAGAACGATCTCAAAACTGTTTCGGAACGATCCAGAAATTCGTGTTGGAATAAACATAACTTATAAACTTGGTAAAATTCGTCAATAAAAAGTCCTTGGCACGATTTATACATCATTCATTTTAGTGAGATTCAGACGGAACTAGTTAGGACGTATTTATCAGATGGCTCGTGCTACTTTAATCTAAACCTTATGGGAATCGTTCAACATTCCCATTATTCGAGGTGACTTTTCCGCTGATAATTCCCTAATCTTTTTCGTTTAACCCTTTTTATCTCGACGCTAAAGTATTCTTAAAGAACTATTTTCATAAAAATCGAGCGGAGGATTTGAACGTAAAAACGACTACGTTAATAAAATTTGAGATTTTTAGTAATATACATACGGTCGTAAATTATTAAAAAAATTATCTATTGTGACGAACCAACCCCCGGTATATTATTTTTTTTTTAATTAATTTCTAATGGTATTTATTAAGTTTGTTTCCAGGAATTTTAGAGAGATAATCATAACATATTATTTTTAATGTGTTCTATTTATCTAGTTATGGAAGTGAAGTTGATTTCCTAAAAGACATTCATCTGTCAGTACATGTTTCTAAAAAACGATAATACACACTTGAACCATTTAAAACAATATTAAATTACAAAAGTTAGGTATTAGAAAATAATTCTTTTCACTCCTAAATATTAAGGTTTAGATAACTTTCATGAAAACGAAAACAAAATATGGACCACAAAAGATTATGACGTCAAATGTTTACTCGACATAAAAATTAGGTTCGCAGCTCAGAGAAGGGTCAGTCTAAATCAAATTTCAAACTATCAACACCGCCGAGACGACGACGCCGATAATTAGAACAAACAGTTGGGTTTTACTTCTTCAAAACCCAGTCCATTCCCAAAAATTAACCTACGAACGCTATTAGCAAAAATTACAATTCAGCGTCGCTACGCTATTCGTTCCGACGCTAAATGTTTCGGCGTCTACCCATTTTTACATCTCTCATCGTAAAAGCCAATTTCTTCTCTACGTTTAGATTTATTTTGTCGACTGAATCAGCTTATAAGATTTCCATCTTTCGTGGGTTCACGGGGGAGGGTGTCATTTATCAGTTACTTTTATCATATAATTTTCTAAAATATATTGTCAGTGTTACGCAGAGGCGTACTCTGTCAATCAGATTATCTTTTTCTAAATTATACTCCAACGAATATTCAGTCTAAACATAAGGATTGCATCGCTGGTATTGATCCGGTTGCAATCTAGTAGGATTGTCCATACAAAAGATGATATCACTGATATTAAATCAACAATATTAAAAGATAATATCTCAGATATCCATTAAAAGAGTAATATTGCCAATAATGCAGAGAGAGACAATGCACATAATCTGCATAATCTTGTACATATTCCTTAGTAAATGTTCCGGGGGTGGGTATTCCCAAAGGCAATTTTTTTATAATTAATACATTCATTACAATGGGTTAGGTTTTCCGATTATCCGATTTTCCCTATATCTTTTATGCCAAATGGCGCCATCATTCTTCAGTAAATTTTCATAATGAATAAATATTTTTTTGAGATTTTTGTATTTTTATTTATGGCCACTTATCATCAAACTTTAAAAGAATTTCTGGGGTTATTACAATTATTAATAATAATGCTATTATTATTACTACGATTATTAAAGACAACGTGGGTAATAACTTAACAATTACTAGACGATCAGGTATATTTTGTGATAAATTTGAGTGCGGAAGTTTCTTACCGAAATGGCAATCGGTTTGTTACTTTGTACACGTGGGAGGTCACACTATAATATTAATATTAGTGTTAGTATTGTAAAAAATAAATAAAATGATGTCTGACATTGATACAATTGTTTAAAAAAAGCCCAACAGAATAATATATATTTATTGATATTATGAAATCCCCAAATAAGGGATACTTCTGTAAGCTTGTTAACGACTCAAACGTGGTGAATGAATCTTAGTGGTTTCGCAATAATAATTTTTGCGTAGACAAAAGACTCGAGAATTGAGGACTTATAGTCGTTGGAAACGGTATTTGAGATTGACTTATTCATCTTTTAGAAGGGTTTATGATGGTTTTACTGCTTTATAAGCAACTGTTATAAATCTTTTAAAGAAATGGTAACTCTTTTAAAATTGAGAGCACTGTCTAGCTTTGGACTGAGATTGAATTTATGGCCGTATTCATAAACAATTAAATGTGGTTAAGGGTAGGTAGTTTATTATAGTCGATCTTTATAATGAGTCTCAAATAATGAGAATAAAATTTACTAAGATTCTAACAAAATTTAACCATTTGCTAATTAGCAACATATTTATTATCACATTTTCTATTTAGTGTCTAGTTTGAAAGCCATTGCAAGATCATGATAAATGGCTAGATTATTAACAATTTGCGTTACCCAAACGACACCGTAATAATTGCTGACAGTTCAAAAGCACTGTAGCGACTATTGAATAGATTATCTTCCTTGAAAATCAATATCACCAAGACAAAAGGCATTGGTTATAAGCAGAACACCGGTTACACAAAATAATGTCGATGTATATGCAAACCAAATTTAAATAAATTGACCCTAGAATAATCAGTGCAATAGAAAAGGAATTTTTTAATATGAAAAATACTATTAAGAGTCTAAATTAAAATTCAATGTGAGATCTTCGATTATATACAGAGTATAAGTTTCTTCCAGAATATGCAAAAATTTTATTTTGAAAAAAATACCTCTAATTAAAGGTTTAATTAATTTTTGGAAATGTTTGTTAATGTTAGTATTGTAGCAATTTTTTTTTCTATAGATAGTTAAGAAAAAATTCGTATGTGTTTATTCAATGGCGGCTGAAAATTTAGATTACAGGACCAAAATGAATTCTAAATTTTTTTAGAAACAGATTTACAAATACTTTATAACGAAAAAAATTGCAAACGAATTGGAAAATAAATGTAAATCCTTGCGTAGTCGCTGGGTCTTCTGCGAATTAGAACAGGTAACAAATTACCCCGCGCGCCACCTTTCGTTTATAAAATGAAGAACACTTGCTCCAGGCAGCGTCATCTATATGTAATGGTACATGTTATTTACAAATTAAATTATCCTTCTTGTAGTAAGGAGTCGAATTACCGAGCAACCGTAAAATGACTCCATTGTCTCACACATACATGTTAGAAATAACTTATTTATTTCTATAAATGTAATTTGTGTTTTACTAATTATTTCTAGTTCACGGTCAAATGCATTTTTTTGTACCAATCCGAAAACAGACACATTTTGACCCGATTAGGTAATTTAGCGACAAAATAATGGAAATAGAGAACAAAATAATAATAAAATTCGAGTACGTCCTTGGAATGACGGAAGATCCTTACAGGAAGATTTATATTTTCTTGTTATACATTCCCGAAGGTAATCTTTCACTTTCCTCTGGGCTTAATAAAAGCCAAGAGAAAAACAATCTAGTCAAAAACGAAATACATTTTTAATACATTTAAAACCACAAAAGTAGCATCGTATTCTTTATTCTCGGTTATTTAATTTCTTTCAATAAAAAAAAACTTCATTATGAATAAACCTCAGATCTTAGATTTTCATTTTCAGAGACGGATTTTTTTTATTATTTCAACAAATATTAACTCACATCAATCAGTGTACGGATATGTCAAATAAGTGGTTGTATAAGGTAATATAAGTTAGTAGAATAGCTATAGGTGTTCTCGCCTACTAATAATTGAAAATAGCAGTCAGTAGAATAGTCAAGGGTGCTCTGGCCTACTCCTAATTGAAAAAAGCAGTCAGTAGAATAGCTATGGGTGTTCTGGCCTACTCATAATTGAAAATATTAGTCAGTAGAATACCTAATTGAAAATAGCAGTCAGTAGGATAGCCAAGGGTGCTCTGGCCTACTCCTAATTGAAAAAAGCAGTCAGTAGAATAGCTATCGGTGTTCTGGACTACTCCTAATTGAAAAAAGTAGTCAGTAGAATAGCTATGGGTGTTCTCGCCTACTCGTACTTGAAAATATTAGTCAGTAGAATAGCCAATTGAAAATAGCAGTCAGTAGAATAGCTATGGATGTTCTGGCCTACTCCTAATTGAAAAAAGTAGTCAGTAGAATAGCTATGGGTGTTATGGCTGCTCCTAATTGAAAATTGGAGTCAGTGGAATAGCTATGGGTGTTCTGGCCTACTCCTAATTGAAAAAAGCAGTCAGTAGAATAGCCATGGGTGTTCTGGCCTACTCCTAATTGAAAAAAGTAGTCAGTAGAATAGCTATGGGTGTTATGGCTGCTCCTAATTGAAAATTGGAGTCAGTGGAATAGCCAAGGGTGCTCTGGCCTACTCCTAATTGAAAATGGCAGTCAGTAGAATAGCTATGGGTGTTCTCGCCTACTCGTACTTGAAAATATAAGTCAGTAGAATACCTAATTGAAAAAAGCAGTCAGTAGAATAGCCATGGGTGTTCTGGCCTACTCCTAATTGAAAAAAGTAGTCAGTAGAATAGCTATGGGTGTTCTCACCTACTCGTACATAAAAATATTAGTCAGTAGAATACCTAATTGAAAATAGCAGTCAGTAGAGTAGCTATGGGTGTTCTGGCCTACTCCCTAATTGAAAATAGCATGAGGAATCGCCTTTTGGTAAGTTTTTGTACATTTCAGGGTTTCAATCCGCGCTAAAGTCTCTTAGTCCGATTCTAATGGTTCCGATTTACGCTAGATGGGTTCCTATCTGCGCTAGACGAGTTCAGATCTGCTCTAGACGAGTTCCGATTCACGCTAGACGAGTTTTGATCCACTTCTGATCAGGGTTGATCAGCATCCAATCCGATTTTGATCCGCTTCTGATCAGAAGCGTATCGAAAGCGAATCAAACCTGATCAGAAGTGGATCTAATGCGGATCGAGATTCGTCTAGCGCGGATCAGAATCTTGACGTGTACAAAAGGACCTTAAGGATTTCCCATGTTTTTTTTCATAAGAAGTTATTCAAAACACCTATAACTGTTCTACTTACGACCAAATAAATTATTATTTAAATCAAAATTACACTGTATTTTATGCGTTTCTATTAATAAGATGAGCAAATCATTATAAATTAGTATAATTTTATTAAAAACGGAAAAAAAATTCACAATGAATTGAATTTTTAACGATATTGATCATTATAAATTAATGAGATATTTGCATAATAAGTTCGAACTTAATTATTCTGGCAGTAACCAATTACTTGCTCCGATTAATTAGGTTACCTATAAAAAAAAAAACTAGATTTGTAAAAATTTCTTTTAAGTTATCTGAAATAAAATCTGCATTGCATAATTTTTTTAATATTTTATCGTGTACCTTGAAGGTCAATTTGTAAACCTCAAGTAATTAATCCAGAAGTGCTAATGCAAGGTTTGCATGTCTTTTATTATTGTTAATAAATTGATCGCTCAATTCATGCTTTCTCGCTTAAAACTAGACCGGAAGTAACAGTTATGACTGCTTCGTGTCGAATAATTATGTAAGCGAAGAAAAATGTCTTTGTCTCGTTTCTGATAAACTATTAATCATTTTTGTACTTAAACTATGATGAAATTTTAACCCAATAATGGAATAGGAAGTCATCAAAATAAATATTAATGACGTTATAATTTCACGTTACGACTATAAAAAAAAAACAAACTTTTGTCACGAATAAAATTATGAATAATAAAAATGTATATTACTTCAGGTAAGTCATGGTTATCTCAAATTTAACATTTATTTTACGATGATGGTCGTTGCTATGACCAAAACGAGACTAAAATCTTTATGGAACGTCTCTTTAAAATTCACGTCAGTAACTACTAGAGACATCCGCTACAGAGAGCACGTTGAAATTCGGAATTATTTAGTAGCATTATCACAAAAGTGCACCTAAATTTTCCTCTGTGAATTTTCTTTTAGTTAAAGTTATAAAGTAAGAATTCTAAAAATCTGTTATTATTTATAATACAGAAATGGTAAAAATACCTATTTAAAAAATAATGGCGACTTAGTGTACTCACATTTACGTTATGATGCATTACATTAAATGTATTATTTTTATTTATATTTTTTAATTTTAATGAAAATTTACAAAATCTGTTTTCTCTACCTATCGGATGATTGCATTTTGTACTGTTACATCACATTTTTCCAATGGCCAAATAATTTAAAATAATTAAGAGAAATATTAACAACAATTGCAAGTAGTCCTTGGTTTAGCAAAAAATAATGTATTTCTCATCGCTGAGAGGTGGTAATAGAGTCATTATTATATGAACAAATAATGGGATTACAAAATGAAAAAATCGAAGATACTACTGTTACTCAAACTTAAAAAGTGAACATTAAAACTTTTTTTCCTCCGAAGCGGTGCCGTCTTCTTACGTCCGTCAACGTACGGCGAGTGACGTCACAAAAAAATGGCCGTCTCTTTTCAAAGCAGTCGGCAAGACGGTACGAATCAGTTTATCAACGTTTTTTATGGTGGTATTAAATTTTAAATAAATGACGACCAACTAAAACCTCATAAGCACCTTGCTATCTGCGATTATTAAATGATTCAGATTCAGATTATTTTGTCTCTCCTTGTGATAATTCCTCTGCGTCTAAAATAATAACAAGTGCGGCATCTAGATCATCCATAGTGACTCTACACTACTCTTTTGTGACGTCACCCACCGTACTTTGACGGACGTAAGAAGACGGCACCGCTTCCGAGGAAGCCATAGTTTAAGGCAATATACCCCACCGAGATATGCTATCAAGAAAGAAGAGTATACACATTTTCTGTGTATACAAGGCTGAAGATTCATCACCAAAGGAAGTTTCAGATGAAATCAAAACCAATATAAATCCCAAAAATACTCCAAGATTTGGTCCAATCACAGGAAAAAAGTAAATAATCTAAGCTGATACTGATACAGGTATACTGAATACAATGTATTAGAGAGAGAGGATACAGAGATTCAATGTGTTAGAGATAGGGCAAAAGGTTCTGTTCAGGGTCTACTACGTTATAGATAAAAAACTAAATCTCTGCATTCTCTGTCTCTTTTTCTCTCTCTCTCTAATACATTGAATTCCCTATACATATATCAATAACGGCCTGCCTAGACTATCTACTGATCAAAAATTATTTTGTTGCATATTATTTTAATTGTTAATTTTCATCATGACTTTGGTCTGAATTAGAGATGTTTCTTATCATTAACCTATTTTTTGCCAATTATTACAACAAAGTCACATAAAAATTCGTAAGTTGGAGCGAGATTTTGAACACAAAAAAAATTTTGATAATTAATTAACGGTTGATCAAAAAATTGGTAAAACGAGATTATAAATAGCATAAAAATAAGCGTTCAGGACCGGATTTTATTATTTAATTTTTGAACTTATTTAAATGATGCATTTTCCTCCTCGGTATGTAATAAACTATTAAACAAGTAAAAAGCGGCAATATTTTTGCGGTAATCCGAAAATTTAAAGTTACGAAAATAAATTTCTAGATATATACCTTATATGTTACAGTATATATGGTATAAGTAGCGGGAAAGTAAAAAAATAGGTCAAAGATTAATATCATTTTTGGGATTTTTAATGATACTGAATCGATTGCCGTTATCCGTTTGTCTCTATCTCTCACTGTTCTCGAATTGAATCAATCTAACAGATCGACGGATGAACGGACAGACGGACAAAACCGTTTAACAAATTTTTTTCTTCAAAAACTCTTAAACTTATTACATTACGTTCTAATTTATTCCAGCTGTCGCTCAAAATTTAAAGTTTATGTCTATAACTATTTTCTCGTATTTATCTACATTTGGTTCCTCTTTTTTTCCATGTTTTAGTGTTTTTTTATGTTTTTTCTATTTTACCTATATTTTTCCATTTTTCCGTATTTTAACTTTTTCCTATTTTGCTCTAGTTTTTCCTGTTTTTCTTTATTTTTCTATTTTTAACTATTTTGCCTGTACTTTTCTATTTTCCCCTATTTTTCCTGTTTGTTGTTTACCTTTTTTCCTTTTTGCTATTTTTCTCTGTTTTTCCATACTTTTCTCTGTTTTTACCTATTTTTGTGTTTTTTACTATTATTTACTATTTCTTTCCGTTTTTTTCTATTTTTCCCCACTTTGCCGTTTTTTATATTTTTTTTGTACCGTTTTTCATATTTTTTCTGTTTGTCTCCATTTTGTCTATTTTTCCAGTTATTTTATTCTTTTTTCCTATTTTTGCCGATTTTTTAACCTGTTTTATCTTAATTATCTCCATATTATTTTTTTCCGCTTTTGCCTGTTTTTACCCATTTTCTATATTTTTCTCTATTCGTTCAATTTTCTTCTAGTTTTTCCTGTTTATCCTAATATTTCCTTTTTAATTACTCATTTCCGTATTTTTTCCATTCCCTATTGTTTCCCGTTTTTTTCTCATTTTTCTTACTTTTCACTTGAAAAATAGATTTACAATAAAGGACGGTAAAAACCTGTTTCCAAAAAAAAAACAATAAAAAAAAAGGTAGCAATCGAAACCACTTCTTCAAGAGTTCGATATTTCTAAAAAAAATAATCTAATGTTTGAGATAAGTCATGAATGTTATATTATATTTAATTGAATTTATTTACAACAGATATATTAAATTTGGCTTCCTGTACTCATCCTGTATATAAACTTTAACAATACAAAATCTCACACGCCTCCGTTCGCGAATTACGCTTAAAAAGTAGTCCGAAGTTTTTTCTTTGCCTATTAATATAATAATTAATGTTTTTATTTAACTTTTATATATAAGACAAACTTCGGGTAATATGAACAAAAGTCTAAATAAATTAATATTATTTTATATATATACTCAATGTGCAACAAAGTATGCTATTTCTTTATTAAAAAAATTAATAAATTTTATTGTAATAGACATTTTTATTAACCATTTTTATATTAAAGAACCTTTTTCTTAAATGAAGATATTTAAATTTTTTTAAATGGATAATAAAATATCACAAGACATTGTGGCCTAATAGGCAGTATAAAAAATATATGATGATTCTTTGCCCTATACCAGAATGAAGCCATTTTTTATTTTTCTTCTTGAATACACAATAACGTTTACCGTAACCGAATATTATATAAGCTTGTTTTTTTTTGTTATATGATGTCATTTTTCCTTCCAAGTATAAATAAATAAATATTTTGCATAAATCATCTCATCTATAATTTATTTAAGTTGAAACCAAATAATGAATATTTTTTTTATAGTTATAAACTGATTCCTTATTTGGTACGCCCTGTATAAACAGCCAATTTTGTTAATTAAGATTTGGGAGAAAATATTAAATTTATACAAAAAATATACCGGCATAAAAAAAACGGAAAAATCGGAAAAAAACAAAGATTTCCAAAGAAATCGATAGAAATCGAAGGGAAACGAAAGAAATCGATAGAAATCAAAAGAAATCAAAAGAAAATCAAAGGAAATCGGCAAAAATCAAAAGAATAAGATAAAAATGGGAAAAAGAAAAACCTGAAAGAATTAAAAAAAAATTAAAAAACAACAGAAAAAATCATAAATCAGAAAAAATCTGAAACATGTGGAAAAAATGAGAAAATCGAAAAACCAAAAAAACTCGCAAAAAACGAAAAAAAAATGCTAAAAATCGTGAAAAAACGAAAAAGTAGTAAACAATCCGAAAAAAATGCAAAAGAAACCCCAAAAATGGCAAGAAATCCGTTAAAAACAACAGTAAATAAATGTAAAAGCGTCGAAATAATTAATAATGATAATAAGGGATATAAGTGAATATATAATATAAATAAAACTTGCCCTATAATGAGGGGAAGAAAAGAAATTTTCAATAAGCGACACAGACGATATAGAAGTCAATAATTTTGACTGAAGAGGCAAAGAAAGAGAATTGTTAACATGGGAAAAACATTTTATAGTAATATCAAGAAGAGACGGAGATCTTGAAAAGGGATATCAAGCGAGTCTGAAATTGAAATATACTGAGCAGAGAAATAATGAAAATACAGGGTGGTACAGGAAAAAAACGTAACAAAGAATTTCACTTAATCCACTGGGAAGGGACCACATACAATATTAGTCAATCATGTAGTCTTTTGGTCCAGATTTTAGATTGCAGCAGGGTGACCTTCGATTTATGAAGCGTCAATGGAGATCAAATGCTTCAAGGTTTGAAGAGCAGGCTTTACTTGCCATATTGGGTTAAGTATCTGGATATTCGCTCCGATTGGACATAAACTGGAACTGGATCTGCTTGGCTCTGTACGGTTCTAGTCATCAGCCCTCTCTCTGTCTGCTCGATTAAACTTTGCTGCGCTTCCTTCAACTCGACCTCTTTCTCGGCTCCAACTAACTAGAACGACTCAGCTCGTAGTAAACCATAAAGTTTGTTGTGTTTTCGAAACCCGTATGCGAGAGTCTCCATCTTTCGGGTGGAGGTAACTGTTTATGTTTGACCTTATGACCGGAGGAAGGAAGGTGCTATCAAATTACTTTTTTTAGCTTCATTTTGCCCTTCTTCATTGACAACAGCTTCCTATCTATACTTTCTATTAACTGTAGCTAAAAGTCAGTAACGTTTATTTATGGTCGGTGGTTCTGGATTCAAAAATCAGAATAAAATATTCTTTTACTATGGCCTTAATAGTAGATAATGATGCTATTATTGGCTTTCTGTAAATATGTCAACGAGATGCCAATACTTCAAAGACGTTTTCAAGCATCATTGTTTTTGTTAATGGAAATGCTTTACCAGCAACTACGAAGTACACGAAAATGATAGATAGTCACGCCATCTATCGTATTGTTTGATGGGTATCACCCGGGCTAGCCGTTTAGCAGAATGCAATTCTGTAAACGCGTCTCCAAGTACAACTTGGATTGCCGGCAGATGGGGGAACCCCGCAATCCAAGTTGTACTTGGAGACGCGTTTACAGAATTGCATTCTGCTAAACGGCTAGTCCGGGTGGTACCCATCAAACAATACGATAGAGGCGTGACTATCTATCATTTTGGTGTCACATAAAAATAGTTGGGGTATATAGAATAGATTTTTGAAACTATGCATTCCGACAAAGTGCCACTGAAGATTCCTATAAGGATGAAACATGTATGGTAATGGTCGGAATGTATAGTTTCAAAAACTTATTCTATTTGTTGTTATTTACTACGAAGTAGTTTATAGTATCTTCATAATTATCTAAAGGTGCAAATGAAGCCAAATGTATATAAAAATTCCATGGACGAGATTCTATTTTTATAACAATTAACGAAAAGAATGTAAATATTTAAAAATTTTACAATTGGCAACATTGTTTGAAGAAAAGCCATTTCGCCAGTTTCCACTTAACGGAATATACATTGTATATATATATATACAGATGAGTAACAACTTTAAATGTCGTTAGGGTCTGAGAAAGCCCTAAGTGGCACAACCCTAATGTAGTTCATCCCATTTCATCCCAGCAATTAATTAACTAGGATTTTGCTACCGCTTTACACTGCCGGATGAAACTGGGGATATTTTTAAAAGACTTGTACCTTGAGAGCAACATTTAAGCTATAAAGACAGGTCCAATTTTAATCTTTATAAGAGAAAACTGTGTTCTTGTGAGTTTCCTTCAAATTAGTTCTAAGATTTTTCCAACAAAGCTTATTTGAATAAGTAGGGTTACGTGATTTTGTAGAAAACAAAAAGTGAGTGTAAAAGCTTAACAAACTTACAATCGGTTTTGTTTTTTATATAAAATTGGATAAAGAAGATAAATTTTAGTTAAGTAATAAAAATTAATTTAAATAATGTCCTGAATTTTCAGGCCCTGTAAATTAATAGTTAATTACATTATATACAGACTTAATTTCATTATTAATGAGATATGTAGTACCCTAAAAATTTTAATTAAACATTCCGATTGTTTGATTAAACAATTGAAGTATACTCGAAAAAGAGCTGATCCAATAAATAAATTCTTATTAAAAACCGTAATTGGTAAATTGCCTGGTAACGCTTTAATTTTAGTCTGATACAGGCACGAAACCAGATCCGGAACGATTTAAAAATATTCACAGGTTCAGTTAATTCCCATAAATATTTGTAAATTTATAATTAATAGTTATATATAATTTGTAGGTTAATTAGTTTATTAATTTATGTGCAATTTAATTTGAACCGAGTGGTCTAAGTTGTACCCAGAAATTATTGGTAATTACGACATCAGGTGAGCCAATAAATATTCAGGGACAATAGGTGGTTTCCTAGGACCCTGATCAAAGCAAACAGCACCAACGCAACTATGCAGTTTCGCAATCTATAGAGAGTAGCATATCTTCTGATTAAATGGGCGTTAGAAGTTCTTCTGAGACTCCTCTCGCTATACCTAGTAGTGAAAAAGAAGGCACTGGTAGTTACAAGCTGGGTCTAAACGAAATGGGATAGGAACTTTCCATAATTGCAGAAACAATAAGAGACAATCCGGGACTAACAACGAGTCAAAATTTTGTGAAACCTTTTGAGGTAAACATAGTTGAGAGGGATACGAAAAAAGTGATGTCAGAAAAATCAGTTAGTATAAGGTACTGGATTATATCAGGGAGAACATGTAGTATAAATCTGTGATCTATGGCAATGGTTTTTCAAGCTAAAATGTTAATGATAAATGCTTGCTTAAATGTAATGTTGCCTGAGGATGTTAGAAATAAGAGAATCAAGCATCTCTTAAAATAGTGAAAAGGGTGGAAACACAGTCCAAACTAGTGTTAGACTATTAGGAAAATCTGGCAGAACTAAAGGTCCCTGGATATGAGGGCATAAAACTAAATGAAGAGTCAGACCAGTTGGCTAGTAAAAAACATCTAATATTTCCTACCAATATGTATAGGAGATACTAAACAGAAAATTAAAGGACAAATATATGGAATATTGGATGGAAATTCCGGGACTAAGATCGTCCAAGGCATTCATAGAAGATCTGCTGTTATGCTTAATTAAATGGGAGCTTAAAACTGCACTAGATGTCCTGATAGCATACTGTGGGCTTAAAAGACATCTGAATCTAATACAGGTTTCAGAGGTTCCCTATTCAGAAAATCTGAGGAAGAGGACAAAATTCATATTCATATATTATGCCATTGCCGGCGCTGAATAGGAAACGGAAATGGCACCAATGTTAAAAGTGGTAGGACACAATAGGTCTAGAGCCTTAGTAGATATTACAGCAGCGTCACCATTTCCCTAAAGGATAATTAAGGGCACCAGCGTAACCAATAAGTACCTAGAAGCAATAGGTGGTTTCCTGGGACCCTGATCGTTGGCTTATGTGGCACCAGTAAGGTTCTAAGAAATAGAAGAAACTGGACTGGAACTGTCAATCTTACAGATTGAAGTTGAAAATTTTGTAGATCTCACTAATGTATTAGTTCCATTACTATACATTAAATTTGATTTGATACAACAACTTACTAAAAGAAGAATATTTTAGGTACTTTTTTGAGCAAAAATAAAAGAAGACTAATGAGGAATGTAAGTTTTGAGAACTAAATTACAACAAAAGATAAAGCAGTATGGGTATGTTTTAAACTAGTTGTAATCTGTTTTCTTGAGGATCCAAATTTTAAGTAAATCATTACCGATTTGCTAGACAACTTCATTAACCTTTTAACTGTGGGGAAAAATTTTGCATTGATAATTTTTAAAAATTATTATTATCAGTTCAATAAATGCCAACAGTTGAATTTTGAGTCAATTTAAATAAAACATAAATTGTAATATTTTTAAAAATTATTATTTTTTTTTAAAGAAATTCAATATTTCGAAAATTTCAAAAATTTAAAGTAGAAATAAATAAAAATTTGGTAGAAAAATTTTGATAATCTATCAAAAGTTTCAAAATACATTAATTTCAAAATTCAGAAATTTTTAGAAATTTTAACAATTATGAGAATTTTAGAAATTTTAAGAATTACAAAAATTTTAAAAATTTTTAGAACTTCGAAAATTCCAAAAAATATTTAAAAAATCCGAAGCAAAAAAGTAAAAAACATTAAAACTATATAGAAAATTTCAAAAATATATCCAAAATTTGAAAAAACATTGAAAAATTATTAGAAAATATCAAAAATTTCAAAAATTGCAAAAATATAATAAACCGAAAATTAAAAAGATTTCAAGAGTTTTATTAAACATTTGAAAAATGTCAGGAATTTAAAAAAAAAATCATAAATTTTGTAAAAATTTCAAAAATTGTAAGGTAAAATTAATAAACGTTTATTGATATTTTATTTAAATTGACTCAAAATTCAACTAATACTTGTTAATAATAATTTTTAAAAATTACAACAAATCTAAATTTAAAAGAAATTCTATATTTCGAAAATTTCAAAAATATATGAAAAAATTGGTAAATAAATACATAATATCCAGAAATTCCGAAAATTTTAGAAATTTCAAGAAATTAAAAAATATATTTAAAAAAATGTTAAAAAAGTTAAAATCATCAAAAATTTATGGAAAATATATCGAAAATTTCAAATTATCAGAAATTTTCAAAAATTGCAAAAATATAAAAAATCTGAAAATTTAAAAAAAATTCAAGAATTTTAAACATTTCAAAAATATCAGGAATTTAAAAAAAAATCAAGAATTTGTAAAAATTTGAAAAATTTTAAGGTAAAAATTATTAGCATCACGTTTATTGATGTTTTATTTTGATTGACTGAAAATTCAACTATAGTTAAATTTTGATTCAATTTAAATAAAACATTTTTTAAAAATTACGAAAAAAACTGAATTTAAAATAAATTCAATATTTCGAAAATTTCAAAAATGTGTGAAAAAATTCGAAAATTTCAATAATTTAAAAAACAAATGAATAAAAATAATTAGAAATTCCGAAAATTTTACAAATTTTAACAACTACGAGAATTTTTGGAAAATTCCAAAAATGTGTGAAAAAATTCGAAAATTTCAATAATTTAAAAAACAAATGAATAAAAATAATTAGAAATTCCGAAAATTTTACAAATTTTAAGAACTACGAGAATTTTGGAAAATTTCAAAAATTTTAAGAAATTAAAAGCTTTAAAAAAAATATTTAAAAAAATAGAAAAAATTGTTAAAAAAGTTAAAAACATCAAAACTAAATCGAAAATATATCCATAATCCGAAAATTAAAAAAAATTCAAGAATTTCAAACATTTCAAAAATTCCAAGTATTAAAAAAAATCAAAAATTTGTAAAAACTGTAATGTAAAAATTACGAAAAAATCTAAATTTAAAAGAAATTCAACATTTCAAAAATTTCAAAAATATATGAAAACATTCGCAAATT
This sequence comes from Neocrepidodera transversa, assembly GCA_963243735.1. Classification (NCBI taxonomy): domain Eukaryota; kingdom Metazoa; phylum Arthropoda; class Insecta; order Coleoptera; family Chrysomelidae; genus Neocrepidodera; species Neocrepidodera transversa. Next base: position 2,236,388 of record OY725347.1, on the reverse strand, counting down.
TCAAAAATTTATAAAACAAATAAATAAAAATATCTAGAAATTCCGAAAATTTTAGAAATGTTAACAACTATGAGAATTATAGAAATTTCAAAAATTTAAAAAATTTTAAGAATTTAATAATCGAAAAAATATTAAAAAAGTTGAAGACATCAAAACTGTATCAAAAATTTCGAAAATATATCCAATTTTAAATTCCCAGAAATTTTCAAAAATTATAAAAATTGCAAAAATATAAAAAAATTAGAAAATTAAAAACAAATTCAAGAATTTTAACATTTCAAAAATGTTAGGAATTAAAAACAAAATAAAAAATTGTAAAAATTTCAAAAATTGTAAGAATTTGTAAAAATGTAAAAATATATAAAAATTTGTAAAAATATTCAAAATTGTTTATTTACGATGGCCACATCACAGCTTTAGGAATCATTTATGCAGTTATGTTATAATATGAGCATTATTTAACTTCTCTACAAATATTTATGTCAAGAGCAGGACGAAAGATTCCATCAAGATATCAAGAAAATTGGAATCAAAAAAATGTACCAAGGAAAATAGAACGTTAACATAAAAGCAGATTACTGTCAGATATTAAAAAACCCATGCACAAAATTTAATATTACTGCTATATACAGATCCGGATTTTTCATATTTTTAATTTACTTTAATAACATTTAATATTTCTTTTAAATATTGTTTAACCTATTTTTGTACTAGTATTGGAGATCAGATTTTTTTTAAATATCAGTGAAAATTTTTCATAATCTTCGAACAACTAAATATTGAAGTTTTCTTTTTCTATTTTTGGACTAGAGCTTTCAATTTGGTTACTTACAAAAATAAAAAATAAATAAGAAAATTGCATGTTTGGCTCCAATTTAGATTTCTTGATTGTTGAATTTGAATATTTAATTCTCCAATTTACCAACTAGTGATTTGTTATTCATTAAATTCATATAAGAGAAAAACAGTGCATTTTCCTACACTAGAAAATGAATAGTAAAAGTGGCACTATTTTCATTTCATTTTAGATATGGAAAATATTTTTATACCAACCATTTTAAAGCAATAGACAAATTATAATTTGAATAAAAAAATATTTTTTTGTTATTCATTATTTATAAACTAAAAATTTTAGATTAACACTTTAATCATTGTTGGTTGATATTTTTTTTAATGGTTATGTCATAAGGTGAAAATTATTTTTTCTCTAATAAATTTCAAAGGCTGAATGGGTTTTTCTCACCTTCATGCTTTTCTGTTGGTTAAAATTTTTTAACAAAGCAATTTTAACTAACACTTTATTTTCATCCCTTTAAAAATCTGTATCTAGAGATTTATTTTTTTTCCTTTTGTGTCACGCCACCTGGCTGTAGTTTTCACACAGCAAACAAAAGATTAGCTCTCTTCCATTGTTTGACGACAGATTACAAACTTCAAACTACGAGGTAAAGTGACATATTTAGTACACATCTTTTGTCCCAAAAAGGAAAATTACTGTACAAGATTCTATTTAGTAGAAACGGTACCCAAAAAAAAATATTTATTAATGATAAAAAACATGTATATTTCCTTTAGAGAAGATGCAATAAAAATGCAGATTTACTATCATTTTTACATATTTAGTTTTGAAGGACCACGCAATTTTTATATAACTACAAAACTTGTTTTTAAAATATTAATACAACTGATTTTAATTCTAAAGAGCTTTTATCGATAGAAAACCATTTATTAAGTTTACAAAATTGATCACAATTAAATGATTGGCTAACGAAATGAGGCGACTTTACTTTCATCTATTGTTTCAATTTGTAAATCCTGCTGGACAATAATTATTTTTTAACACATTGTTGAAGAATTTGTTCTTTTCTGGGTAGAGAACTCCTTGAGTGTCTTTTTGTGGCCTCTCTGAGATTTTTTTAAACTTAACTTTACGTGAGCCTTACTCTGGCCTAATTATATAACCCACAAGTTGCTGCTTTTGGAAAGGGTAAAATAGAGGTGGGAAATAACAAATAAAGTGGAAATTATCATGTTACATTAAATTGAAAGTTTGAAAGAAATAAACTTATTTTTTTTATTCCGATCAAAAATTTAAAAAAATTTTGATGAAAAAGTTCAATAATTGTTTACCTGAAAAAAAGTTCACCTCACCTTCCAGAAAAAATCTTATCTTGGCCTTTGCTAAATTAAACTTACACTGAGTATTTAAAAAAAATTAAAAACATTTATTATCAATAATTTCAATATTGCTATATTTATTTTCTCATTAGAGCACATTTGTTGATGATGAACTGTAACTTTTTACTTATTACCGAGTTTTTGTTTTAACCGCCACTTTTAGAAAATCCGTTGAATGTCTGGCGATATGTTAATTTGATTTGATTGGCTAACAAAAAGTGGCGTGATATATTTGAGATGGCGTCTATAGGTTATGATTCGTAAAATGCACTATTTTTGATATAATATTGTACATGTGTACAAGAAGGAAAAAGATAATCGTATTTATATCAAGATAGAAACTTTGCGTAATCATTGATTAGATCTTAATAGATATTTTACAATGACTTAGTAATATATAAAGCAAAACATGTTGGGATGATTTAATTTACATTATTTTTTATTTTAATTATTGAAAATATGATTTGAACTTATATTTATAATATTAGTATGATTTCTAATAGCCACCTCTGTTGTATATGTTTTTTTTATAACATATTTACTTATTTTGTAGTAGGTGTTTTGCGAAATAATTTTAAATCCTTTTGTGGAAGAAGCCAGAATATTACAGAGTTGTATAACCAGAATCCTCTTATAGTTACAAACAGATTTCAGTACCTCTTTGTACATTAAATTTCTTATTCGTGCATATTAACATCTAGGAGATAATAGTGAGTATGGTATAAAATAAATTGTAGGGTTTATTGTATATATCGGATCATTTGAATTATTTGTCACATGATACTTTATCTTCCTAAATTCTGTCGACGTTAAAATTATTATGGACCTGGATTTTATTGTTTAGGTTTTGGGCTATTTGGATTTGCTGTTTGCTCCATAGTAAATAAGATTCGAATACGGAAAATATCCAAGATGATGACCACATTTCTACCGAATGGACTGAAAAAAAGCTCTTAATATTTTGTGCTGGCGGTAATTCCGCAGGGTTAGCCCAGTTTGGTGGAGCCTCGCTTCAACAAATACTCCAATGAAAACATTTTTTTAAATTAAAAAATAAAATAAACTAAAACGTATGGTAAAGAAAAATACCCGAAAGAAAATAGAAGTTAATAAGAAGGAAAAAGTAAAAAAACAAATTTTTGTAGGTCCGATTACCCCCTTCTCTCCTATTAGAAAAACAATGTTCAAAGCATGAATAATTAAATGACTCGTTGTTATTGCAAAAAATATTGTTTTTTCATTTAACTATGCGGAGAGAATTTGCATATTTAATTTACTTCGGATATATCTTTCCAACCGAACAATTTTCATGTAAATATTTTTTTTCGCGATTGGTATCAATCTTATCAGAATATATATTCCTGGCGGGTACATCAAAAAATTCATGACGAATAATTCGTTTATTTAAATTTTCGGTTAATAACCAAAAAAGTTAAACGAAATATAAAACAGTATTGGTAAAAAACCATTGTGATAATTATTTTTTGTTTAAATAATAATTTAGTACAAAAAGTATAGATGATGATTTTGTTAAAATATTTATAGAAATAACAATAAATAAATACAATATTATTTTTTTTATTTCACTAATAATATTTTTATGATTTAAACTAAATTATTAAAATTGCTGGAGGCCATATAAAATTTTATAATAACTATTCAATAATTTAATCAATTCAAATGTACAATTATTTAGAAGTTTTATAAAAAGCGAAATTTAAATCGAGCAATTTTAAATTGTTTTCACGTAAAATATTGACATATTTGCGGTTTAATTTTTTTTATAAAAATTGTTTTTTAATTAAAAAATCTGAGCGGTTCAGTATTTTTTGTGTTTAATACAATATAAATATTACGAAACCACTTTAACATATAAAAAATGTGTTTGCCCAATCGAAAAAACAACACAACAAAAAGAAAGACTAAAATAACTACCATCAGTTATTTCAAGAGCCACGAAGCCATTTCCCCAGCTTCAATTTAATACTTTAAAGTGACTTTTTAATCCCGGAAAGCGTTTGTTCTTAAAAAAAAAGACGGATAAAAACGATCAAGAGCAATTTACAACATATCCGTTGTAATAATCATTTTAAATTGGGTTTGAAATTAAAATCACTAAAAGCTTTTTTAAATATATTTTACAGTACATAAACGTACTAAATTAAATTATTTAAAAAAATTCCATATATACTGTATCATAAAAAAATACTATATTTAAAAAAAATCGGCTGTGACACCCCAGAATTTTTTGGCTTGGATGTGGATAATGAATGACTTTGGAATGACAGCTGATTTCTAACGTTATTCGATAATAAAGATAAACAAGGATGGAAAAGATGATTATTGAATCTATTCATCAATATTTCAACAATTTCTTCTTTTTTACTTTGATTATCGTACCCAAAATTCCTGAATATTTTTTAGGGTGGAAGGAGCATCTGCATTTTAAATTTAGGTCCATATTTAAAAAATTATGCGTAAAAAAGAAGAAAGAAGAATCAATGTCGTATTTGAAGGCCTTCTACTGCACCAATTTAAACCAAAAACTACTGATCCTATTCGAGACATAGACTATCCCTTAATACCTAAGGCCTAAGTTAGGTTGTAGGTTTTTTTTTTTTTTTTTTTTTTTTTTTTTTTTTTTTTTTTTTTTTTTTTTTTTTTTTTTTTTTTTTTTTTTTTTTTTTTTTTTTTTCCATTTTTAACTAGATGCACAATATTAATTTTCTGTTTTTATAAAAATGCAAAAATATATACAAAGACGTTAGAATGTTAGAATCAATTTCAGATTCACTAGATTTTTGTCATGTGGTTTTATTCTTGATTGAGATTTCTTATTTTCTTGAATTTGCATACCTTTTTTAAATAACAATATTATCCATATTTCTTTATAAATATTTATATTAAAGCCGGAGAAATGAATTAGTTAATCTCAAAGTGGATATGAAAAGACTTGAAGGACCACGTAATTTTTATAGAGCTGTAAAACTTGTTTTAAAATCAATATACAACTGATTTTAATTCTGAAGATCTTTTACATTCTCTTTTATTCATAATAAAAAAAAAATCGGTCGTGTAGCCCCAAACTTTCCCGACGAGTATCCAGAGACGAATAGTTTTTTAGATATTTAATGTTTCAAACTTTGACATTTTTTAAATTTTGACAGGTGACAGTTTGAGAAATAATTTTGATTGTTCTGAATAGAGTTTTTCAAAAACTTTTTTTATTGAATGCCAAATAACGCTTAACAATTTTTTAAAACAACTTTTCGTCTTTGAAGGGTCACTAATTAATGAAGAGTTTCAAAAAGGTAAAAAAAAAGATATAGAGGAAACGATAAGAAAGTCAAACCCTTTAAAATTTTTGTTTTAAAAATATATATCTTAAAATTGCATTGTTTAGGTTGTGGTGTTTTCAATTTTGAATAAAAGTAAAGATATTTTCATTAAAAAAAAAGATAAAAAAAATATAAAAAAAATCCGTCGTGCAAAGAACCCGGAGCAAGTATGCATTTTTTTCACTCCGATTTGAAAAAAATACAATTGAAATTGAAAAAAAAAACAAAATTGCAAAATTGAAAGACAAAAGCAAAAATGCATATTTTCACACATGGATTGGGAAAAATCAAGAATGCATTTTTCACACAAAAAATTAGAAAAAAAAATAAAAATGCATTTTTTTCACACACGAATTTGAAAAAAAAACGAAGCAAGAATGCATTTTTTTACACTGAAAATTTAAAAAAGGAAAAATACATTATTCCACATAACAAATTGGGACAAACAGAAAGAATGGCTCTACCCTTACTCGAAATGGTAAAAAAGAAAAATGCATTTTTTCACACCCGAATTTGATTAAAAAGAATCAACAAAACAATGCATTTTTTCACACTCCAATTCCGAAAAAAAATCAAGAATGGTTTTTGCCACACTCGAATTTAGAAAAAAAAAGCACGAATGCATTTTTTCGCGCTCGAAATTGAAAAAAAAGGAAACGTGCATTTGTTCATACATACGAATTTGAAATAAAATAGAAGCAAGAATGCATTTTTCCACACTCGAATTTGGAAAAAAAAAACAAAAAAGCATTTTTTCGCGTATGAATTAACAATGCATTTTTCCACACTCGATTTTGTGTCGCTCTAAAATTTTCCCGACGAGTATCCAGAGACGAAGACTTTTTGAGATACTCAATGTTAAAATTTCAAAATTTGACATTTTTTTTTTGACAGGTGACAGTTAGAAAAATAATTTTGACTGTTCTGAATAGAGTTTTTCAAGGGCTTTCAAATGCCATATTACAAGTCAAATTCCGTGACATTCCTGTCATTTTTTGATAGTGACACTTTCGTTTGATAGATGGCGTACAAAATTAATATACCAAATTTCAGCTCAATCGGATTAAACGTGTGGCCTCTATCGTCGAAGAATACACATAGACAGACAGACTTCCATCTGGAAATGGTATTAATCGTCTCAGGTGACCTCAAAATGGATATTTCCATCTTTATCTCGAAATTTTTTTTAGATCGTTCACAATATTTTCTCGTCTCGGAGGTGGGTCGGGAAAGTAATTATTATTATTAAGTGTACATCATAATTACATGACTAAACAAAAATATCGGGAAATGAGGTTAATTTATTTTTATTTTTACTTGGTTTACCGGTACATTTTTTTCTTTGAAAGTTAATGATGAACTGAACTTTTTAGAGGATTTTTTATTTTTAAGCACCATTTTTAGAATATCTGGTGATATGTTAACTTGATTTGACTGGCTAACAAAAAGTAGTGTTATATATTTAAATGGACGTTTGTAGGTTAAAATTCGTAATATGCACTATTTTTGATATAATATTTGTTGCAGTGTACAAGATGGAAAGAGATAATCGTTTTAAGATCTAGATAACAAATATTGGTTCAATCTTTCTAAAAAATTTACAATGACGTAGAACTATACAAATCGAGACATGTTGGGATGATTTAATTTCTGTTATTTTTTATTTATATTAGTATCCGGGTAAATTTTATTTATTTATCTCTATATAAGTTAGAGTGGGGTAAATGGGATATAGTTTTTTCAACAGTTTACGAAGAAAAGACTGAAACTGATACTTTCAATAGAATAATTTTTTTTTAAATCATCAATGATTAAAATTTAATACCTGATTGATACCAGAACTGACGACTTCTCCGTTATTTTTTTGAGGCATAGAAGTTATTTGTTTTATGAATTGAATTTGATGAAATTTTTTTGTCAAATATCAAATTTTTTTTGTTTCAGTGCGAATAACGGCACCAAAGTGGTTTTCCAAACATCAATGAGTGTACAGCCTGGTTCGACTGACCCGAAAAACTTTCATTTTTCCGTCATAGGTACACAAACTGATATTATTATAAGGATTTTTTATTCAATTCGTAAAAACAGGGTTTCACTTTATTTTTCATTTACTATAGGGCGATACAAGTAAAAAAAGATTAATTACGAAAAATAGTTTATCAATAATAATTTAAATTTTGGTTTAGTTTATTTATATTACTGAATAAATAAAAATAAATTATGTTGTGACAAATATACTATTTTGTAGTTTATTTACTTATTTTTATTCTTTTCTTGCACTTTAGCTTTATAGTTTGTCCTGCAAATTATTTTTCTTTAATTAAATCCTAAATCTTATTTTCATCAATATGATTTTATTTTGTTGCTTTCTGTAATTTTCCATGACTATCTACCATAAAATTTTATTTATATGTAGTAAAACTTGGTAAGTTTCAACTTAAACATTATTTCTAATAATACCAGCATGTTGCCTATACCCTATTACATTTAATATTTCATAAAGTTTAATTAAAATTTTAACGTTTCTTTAGCTATAAATGTGCAATTTATTTAAATAAAACGCAACAAATATGTGAATAAAATTTTCCACCTAAATAGGTTTTTCCTTTTAATAAAATTGATTTAACATTGTATAAAGTTCTAACAAACGCATAAATATTTCATTGATGTACAAATATTAATTAAATTTTATACAACCACAAAAACATTCGGTTTGTTTGTTAAAATGTTTCCAAAGAGTATAAATTCAATTCTGAGAAAAGTTTCACCGCAAAATTTTCATTCTTATAGTATAGTAAAAATAGTAAAAGACACATACAGACCCTTTTATAATTTATTTTCTAGCTATATTTTTAAAATTTGGAACATTAAGAAGGCGTGTGACTCAGAATGTTACAAATTTCTCCACTTTATTATGAAGTGTCGCTAGTCAACAATAAAAGTATATTTTTAGCACTAAATCTTACCATTAATACAGTTTACTATCACATTTTTCTACTGAACGACAGATGGCATTGGCATCATTCTTGAACTGTCGAATGTTATTTTATTGTTAATCATTGATATGTTTATTAGGATTATCATCCCTGTATATAAAAAATATCAACTATTGTCAAAACCGGAAATTTCTATCTACGCTGCAAAATAAATAACCGCCAAACTTACCGCCACCGCCGTTTCAATAGAATGAAAAATAACCTTGTCAGGGTCAATTTGAATGGACTTTTTAGATCGGAAATGAACCGACTAATTTATTTATACCTCTAGCGGCCAGTGTGTGAAGTTTTCAATACACATGACCTAAGTAACAGCAGTTGAATTTATCGCTATTTATTCGCGCCAATATTTCTCGATTTTATTGCAACAAGAATTCAAATTTAAGGTAAGTATCAGATGCAATTAGTATACAAATTGATAAGTACGTTTTTCAAAAAGAACTATTTTACTTTCCCAAATATTTTACACTAAAAATTTTGTTTTAGGATTTAGTAAAAGAGAAATTATGTATGAAATTGTAACTTAACAGCAAAATTTTACCCCGACCAACCTCCTAGAAGGGAAAGTATTGTGAACGAGCTAAAAAAATTTTCGAAATAAAAACGGAAATCTCCATTTTCGATTCCACTGAGACGATTAAGACCATTTCCAGATGGAAGTCTGTCTGTCTGTCTGTGTGTATGTGTGTGTATTCTTCCACGATAGAGGCCACACGTTTAATCCGATTGAGCTGAAATTTAGTATATTTGTTTGGCTTACTCGTCGGAAGAGCCCATTAGTTTTTGTACAACATCTGTCAAACGGAAGTATCACTATCAAAAAATGACAGATGCAATATGTCACGGAATTGGACATGCAATATGTCATTTCAAAGCCCTTGAAAAACTCTATACAGAATAGTCAAAATTATTTCTCCAGCTGTCACCTGTCAAAAATAAAAAAATGTCAAAATTTGCAATTTCAGCATTAAACATCTGAAAAAGCATTAATCCGATTGGGCTGAAATTTGGTACAGGGGTTTGGGTTACCCGTCAAAAGAACTAGTTAGTTTTTGTATGACATGTGTCAAACGGAACTGTCACTATCAAAAAATGACATATGCAATATGTAACGGAATTTGACTTGCAATATGTCATTTGAAAGCCCTTAAAAAACTCTATTCAGAAAAGTCAAAATTATTTCTCCAACTATCACCTGTCAAAAATAAAAAAATGTCAAAATTTGAAACTTTAACATTAAATATCTGAAAAAGTATTCGTGGATTACTTTTGTTTTGAGGCGACACAACCGATTTTTTAACCTTTTTTATATACGATCTTTTTTAAAATGTCCATGATAAACGAAAAAATACAGTGTCGCCATCTACACAACTAATCGCGGACGAGCTCTCTTAAATATAATCACTAGACGGCGATTTTGATATATTTGGATAAAAATTCCATTTCCGGTTTATTAAAAAATAGCATTAACTTTCCATTTTTAAATAAAACACTTTGTATAGTATATTTTTGAAATATTTATAATTAATTTAACACAATGATATTTCATTTATCACAACAATTAATTTTTCATATTCACAATTGAAAAATGAAGAATGTCGGAAAAATGCATTTGATTTGTACTGCTGAAAATATTCCCGGCTAAAAATTGCTTTTAAGCTTCTCAAAGACCTGTTCAAAAGATAATCTAATAATAATGTTGGTATGTTTTTAAAGATATGCATGCAGGTAAATATTCCTAGGAGAGTGGAAATCGATAAAATACTATTTCTTAGGGAAATCGCTTCCAACTTATCGATCTTATAAATATCAAATACATCAACATTTGTACGAAAGTATGATCAAATACTATAGCTGGGTATTGCGCAATAATGTGCAGCCAAATAATGGGTTTCTGAAAAAAATTTTATTCTGTGATAAATCAAGATGGCAATCGTACCCAACACCCCTTACACCTATCCTGATATTGACACTGATTTTATCCTTAGAGTACGTGACTCTTTCCCCAATTGCTGTGATCGTCTTTATTCAATAGTTAGAACCTACTTTATATTTAGTAATCATAGTAATACTAATAGTAATAACTTCCGAAACTCATTTCAGATGAACGTAATTCAAAATACAAAATCTCAAATAAAAAACCTAACTTAATCAATATTGAATAAATATGAATTAAGAACTCACATCCATTTGAAATTTCTTTTACTAGTTCGAAGGACCAGCGTCTGATTAGCATATCAGACATATTATTAAACACAAAGAACCGATTTTATTTATTTTTATGGGTTATTTTCTCACCCATTTATTAAATGAAAATATAAATTGCATTTACACTTTTTTAACAACACAATGTATAGAGCATAGCTCTAATTTCATTAAAGTTAAATAAACATTATTAACACTTGTTACTAATTTGAAATCTTAGAATTTTCTCATTATTAGGGTGCGATCTTGACTTGTATTATAAAGTGAAAAGCTCTTGCCGTGAGATAACTATTCTCATTAACAATCTAGAAGCTAACGAATATGTGGATAATAATAAGAGTTAGTTTCAATGGTTTTTTCTCGAAATAATTCTTTTCGTATAGCTGTACCGTTTTACATCAAGCTATAAATGACCTAAAAAAATGTTTGATGAAATGTGTTGATTTAGAATCTATTTTTAGATTTTAGAATGATAAATTATAAAGTTATGATCAAAAGTATGAACCGAAATAAGAAACATATCAATTGTTCGAAAAAATTTTTTTTTCGAAAACATTTTGATCGAACACAATTTTGTGGAATGAACTTTTAATCGAAAACACTATTATCGAATTCCATTTTTATCGAAAACAATTTTTACGAATTGCAATTTGATTGAAATCGAATGACATTGTATTAGGAAACCAAAATATAACAACAATTTTAGTTTAAACCTCGCCAATAGGTGTCTCTCTTATGTTGACCGGTGTTATATTAATATCAAAGTTAGACCCTAATGCCCTTTTGTCTTTGGTTCTGCCCATGATTTTTCTTTTACATCGCATTTGAAATATACACAATAGAATTCGTTTAAGTAAATTTTATAATTATTAAGAGCAACGACTTCTTTTGTAAGACGACCTGAATGTTTGTTTTCACAAAATTAAATTTTATTAATTTAAATAAGAGTCTTTTTTAAATAGTCTCAAATGTAAAATAAATTTGATGAGATTAAATAAACAGCGAAACCGATTTTATTAAAATATTTTATGAAAGTTCCACAACCTGTCACTATAAAAATAAATTTTATTTATAGCAATACAAACTACTACCTTAATCCTCCTAAACATATGTGCTGCTGCATTTTTATATATTCCTGGAATATTTTCCATTTCTTAAACAACCTTTAGAAACACAATACATCTTTTTTTAGTCCCAAGACACTTATAAATTTTTTCCTATCAATCAACATCGCAGTTAAGCAGACGTTGTCTTTTACTTTTTTCGCGTTGAAAAACCGTTGCGAAAGAAAAAACAATAAAATATGTTTTTTGCTTATAACGCATTAGCTGAAAAGTATAGATTTTCAGAATTTTTTTTTAGAAACAATAGATAAAAAAACATCTAACGTTTTTTTATAAATAATCGCAATCTCGACAAAAACCCTGTGTTAATATTTTTTTCATTGTCGCCGTGTAAGCGAAGTTAAAAATGAGAAACGAAGACTATTAAAAAAAAAACAAAACGTGGATTTTATTATTTTTACAAACTTAATCGATTAAGATAAAAAAATTTCCAATCGGTATAAATGTACTACGGCGCGTTTTTACATTTCTTTTGAACTACAACTAATTAAATTTTCTAGCTGTGGAAAATCAGTTGCACGAGTAATTTTGATATAAAATATAACAATTTAAAGAAGAAAAAGACACGAGAAAATAATACGATTATATTATTGTAACACGAAGGAATTTTTTATGTATATTGTTTGATTATTTAATTATGCAATATATATCGAAGTGATACCTAAATTTATGTCAACGAACTAACATCATTTGTAATCAGAGAATTGTTACGTTTTTTTTTGGTGCCACCCTGTATTTTAATTATTTCTCTGCTCAGTATATCTTAATTTCAGACTCGTTTGATATCCCTTCCTAATTTCTGTCGGATCTCTTCTCAAGATCTCCCACTCCTCTTGGTATTACCATAAAATGTGTTTCCCATTGTGACGCTAAACTGATCTTAGATTTAGTACACTGAAAATAATGCGGTTCGATAAGTTTTGTTTTTATTTATTTATGTGATCTTATCAGGGGTAATCAAAAAGACAAAACCAGCATGCGCGGCAGCTCTTCGTCTGGTAAGCATTAGGTCGTTGGTAAGGAGTGAATTTACAAAGTTACTCTTTTTTAAAGGGTTGCCAGGCGCCACTTACTTTTAAAATCAAAAATCAAGAAAAATCACAAGAACTGCATCTTATGATTTTGTTCAATTTAGTAAAAAAATAATTACCATAGACAAAATTAAATATTGTAATTTAGAATGATTTATCCTGAAAGTAAAAAAATTAAATAAAGCAAATTTCAAAAAATCAATTTATTTCTGGTTGGTGCTTTTTTTTTAATTTAAAAAAGAATTCACAGTTTGTTACAAAAAAAAAAAATCAGGAACACAGATGATGCCCCTTAACGATTATTTTGTGGTCTAAAAAAAATCACAATATTTTGGCCGAGTGATTTTTGAGTTGCAGTAAAAGAATTTATACAAAGTGATATTGTACATCAATATGTTACTGGGATCTGGTTCTCTTACACAAAATCGCCAGGAGTTCCAATTCGATGGTGTAGTCCTTTTTTCAGCGGAGGTCAAGGAAGCAAACGGGAGAAAATACCCTCGGGCGGTGCAAATCCAATACACCACAGCAGTACTTTAACCTCCCACTTACAAAAAAAGGGTTTTGTAACCACCCGCATCGCACAAAAACAAAAAAAAACGAAAATCTCGTACTTCCAGTAGAAATATCCTTCATCACTGAAATCTCAAAGGTCGAGTAGAAATATTCTTCAACAACTGAATAATCTCAAGGATCAATTAGAAATATTGGCTTGAAAGATACCCAAAAAAATAAGCGTGCCTTAGAAGGGCATGGCAAATCTATAAAGAAACATTATGAGAATTTACATTAAAAATAAAAAAACAAAATAGCTTACCCTTAATTATAAAGAAGCCCTCAATAAGACATTAAAACAGTATAGACTAACACGTGTAAAATACAAAATTTCGCTATCACAAGTGATACGAAGACCTTTGCTTTTTGCCGGTCAGAACAGAAAAGAACCAATCTCGTCTTAAAACAAAATGGTAGCCTCATTAACGACATCCGCAAGGTGACGTATCGGCAAAATTAATAACAACTAAATAGCTAAATGTCTAGGCAACCAAATTAACCCCTATATATAATGGGTTGCCTACAGTCAAGTACTATAAACGATAATTTATTAAGAGCATGTCTAGCGTAAGCGTAACAGTTTACTACTTAAAAATTGTTTTGAGTTTTGATATACCTTGAAATTAAAAAAAAAATTTTTAATTAAGGTCAAGAGGAAATTCGTTTATTATGTTGCGAAATACTTACAAGAGAAAGAAATTTACAAATGGTTTTTTATACTTAAATTATGAGAGAGATGTAAAAACATAAAACCTTATGCTACAGGATATCCTGTTTGATGTAAAAATCGTAGACAAAAATGACGTCGATGCATAGAGAGAAAAATAGGTCAATTTTTATGTTACTCCATGTTAACGCCTCTTCAGTCAGAATAATTAACTTTTATATCGCTTGTGTTGTTTATTGAAGTTTTCTTTTCTTCCCGTCGTTATACAGGGTAAGTTTTTATTATATTTTATTATATATTCACTTATGTCGCCTGTTATCATTTTTAATTATTTCGACGCTTTAAATTTTTTTTACTGTCATTTTTAATTCTTTTTTTTTCTGATGCTTGTAGTGCTCTTTCAGTCTCAATTACAAAAAGAGGGCACGCAGTATCTTAAGCGAGACTGGCTGTCTACTGTCCTTTTTTAATTTGGATCTTACTTTGCAATTCTTTTACTTGGTCAAGTTTATACTTTTTCAAAGATAAGTTTGTACTATTTCTTTAGTGTAGTTTTTAAGTATTTATGAACTGGCAGTATTTTTTGTAAGTATTGTTCGCATTGGCTAGTATATAAGTACTGTTGCAAGACTGGTTTGAAATTTTATAAACTGTATATGTTTGTTAAAGAATATCATCACCACTAACCAATACTACATTTATTAAAACACGTTTCTATAACTGTATTAACATCATCAAGAGTAGATGATTGGTATTATTGGTCTTAATTTATAAATAGGTTTGATCTACATTAACTAATTTATACTGCTAAATTGTAGTAAATAATTGAAGCATATTATTTAATTTTTGAAGTTACTTACTTTCTCAGGTTTAATATATATTTATGCTGTTCGATTACCATAAAAAATTCTTCAACTTGTTAACCATCATCGATAATCAGACTTACCTGAAAAAAAAAATTGCTATAAAAATTGTATTTAAATAAAGAAAAACTAAAATTTTCATTTTGAAACGTATTTGTCTTTATTTTCCTGTTTAATTTTTAAACCTAGTAAAGAAAATATCATTTAAATAACTGAAAACTCTATATATAATTTAGTTGGAAGGGGCAACTAGTTTCGGCATATAAATACCATCATTAGCATTTATATGCCAAAATTCTTTCCCAGATAAAATTCTTTCACCAACTTTTAATATAAAAGCGTCAACTTTACTTGTACATTTTGATGGTCTGGGAAAATCGGAATTTTTTTTTTACAAATTATATTATTGATATAACTTGTGCGACCCCTGACCTGTGACACTCTATTATTAAAGAAGACTCCGTGACTTGGATTAACGCCAACTTGGATTAGAATTCTAACTACTCTGGTAAGTATTTTTGAAGTATCTAAAGAAAGGATGATTAAATTCATTTATCTTCTTGTTATCACGAAAACCTGTCCATTCCTTATATTCATATTAGGGAGTGTCTAATTAACCGATATTCCTAGAAGTTTGACCATTCTTCATTCTGTTGTGTCATTCATAATTAAAATCCATTTGTTACGAATTCTGCGTTATGAACGTTTTAGCTTTTGGGTTGAAAGATTAATAGATTGTTATACGTGCAATTTATCTTTGTCCGAAATTATGATGAATACCGATGTTAAAAGTTTTGATGTGATAATCTCTTTTTTTCTATCACGACCATTTCTTTTTAATACCTATTATATATTTCTTGTTTAATTAAAAAAAAGTTCTTGTAAAGAAAAATCCGTAAAGACACATTTATTTTTCTTTTATCATTGTTTTTTTGAAGTCAATAACAGATATCTGATTAAAAATAATTACAAAAATAAAATTGTGAGATATTTAACTGAAAAAAAACCTAATTAGTACAAATAAATAAATATGAAGCTAAACACAATATTTTTCATAATTAGAAGTAGTCAAAAAATGCAAACAATACTAATTAAGTGTTTATATAGATACTTCTGAGTTTGAGCTTTTAAAGTACGAAACCAAGGGCGTAGATAACTTTTTTCCTAGGGGGAGTACTTTTTTCCTGGCGGAGGGTAATCAAACGTTTAGACAAATATGTTTGTCCTTTTCTACATTTCATATATTTTATTTCTTATTTTGGTGCTATTTTTTGGTATCCGGCAGGGGGGAGTATTTACACCCTTTACCTAAAGGTCAGTGAAGTTGGCACCCACTTTTGCGAATTTTCCAAAGATTTTGTGTACATTCGTTTGTCCATCGATTGTCCATTATTGTTCACTAATTAGTTTTGTTTGTCCACCCACCGGTTAATTATAATTAATGATATAAATTTTAAAAAATTGTGATATTGTGAAGGTTATTTGCCAAAAACCCTTTTTTGAATTTTGAAATTTTTTTTCGTGCATTCGTTTGTTCATCGTAAGTCCAAGATTGTCCACCTAAAATTTCTGTTTGTCCAAACACCATTTCAAAATCGACGATTTTGATTTTGTTTAATTTTTAAATATAGAAAAAAACTTTATAAGATTT
Organism: Neocrepidodera transversa; assembly: GCA_963243735.1. Classification (NCBI taxonomy): domain Eukaryota; kingdom Metazoa; phylum Arthropoda; class Insecta; order Coleoptera; family Chrysomelidae; genus Neocrepidodera; species Neocrepidodera transversa. Next base: position 2,219,780 of record OY725347.1, on the reverse strand, counting down.
TTTTTATTGAAGGTCAAATAGCGCTTAATATAGCCTATTCAATTTTTTAAAACAACGTTTCGTCTTTGAAGGGCCAACATCAACTGTTTTTTTTTGTTACGGAGCTGTATTCTTTTTTTCATTTTTGAAATCCCCATTTTTTCATTATCAAACCATGTAGAATATTTAATTTTTGTACGTACTTTGGGATTTTTTATTTTTTCTCTTTCTATCTACACTTACTACGTTTTAATAGCATTAAAAGTTTTTGCGTTACAGGGGTTAAACAAAAAATTATTTATTAAAATCTAAAATTACCTATGTTATTTTCTTTAATTAAAAAATATATTAAAATCATTTTAATACGAGTGAAAAGAGAATAAAAAATTCTATAAGTGGGAGTTTTTAGAAAATGTTTGAGCTTGAATTGTGACCTTGAGAAAGGGGAGAGACCAAATATGAGGAAAATTAAAAAAATCCTTATAATGTGGTCTCTCCCTTTTCTCACAATCACAATTTTTCATCTACATTTTGGAAAAAATTCACACATATAGAATATTTTTTTCTCTCTCTATCTGCACTTAGTACGATTTAATAGCATCTATAGCTTTGTTGTTACAGGGGTTAAACAAAAAATTATTTAGTATAATTTACAACTACCTATGTTATTTTTTTTTATAAAAAATATATTAAAATTATTTTACTACCATTAAAAAGAGAATAAGAAATTCTATAAATGGGAATTTTTTCAAAATTTTTAAGCAAAAATTGTGACCTTGAGAAAAGGGAGAGACCAAAATGATAAAAAATATAGTTATGGTCTCTCCCTATTTTCACAACCACAATTTTTTATCTAAAATTTTGAAAAAATTCACTTATATAGAATATTTTTTTTTCTTTCTATCAACATTTTACACAATTTAATAGTATCGATAGTTTTCTTGTTACAGGGGTTAAATAAAAAATTATTTATTAAAATCTACAATTATCTAAGTTATTTTGTTTAATTAAAAAATATATTAAAATTATTTTACTGCCAATAAAAAGAGAATAAGAAATTCTATAAATGGGAATTTTTTCAAAATTTTTAAGCAATAATTGTGACCTTGAGAAAAGGGAGAGACCAAAATGATAAAAAATATAGTTATGGTCTCTCCCTATTTTCACAACCACAATTTTTTATCTAAAATTTTGAAAAAATTCACTTATATAGAATATTTTTTTCTCTTTCTATCAACATTTTAGACAATTTAATAGTATCGATAGTTTTCTTGTTACAGGGGTTAAACAAAAAATTATTTATTAAAATCTACAATTATCTAAGTTCTTTTGATTAATTAAAAAATATATTAAAAACTATTTAATCCCGTTAAAAAGATAATAAAAAATTCTATAAATGGGAATTTTTTTAAAATTTTTAAGCAAAAATTGTGACCTTGAGAAAAGGGAGAGACCTAAATGAGAAAAAATATAGTTATGGTCTCTCCCTATTTTCACAACCACAATTTTTTATCTAAAATTTTGAAAAAATTCACTTATATAGAATATTTTTCTTCTCTTTCCATCAACATTTAACACGATTTAATGGTATCGATAGTTTTCATGTTACAGGGGTTAAACAAAAAATTATTTATTAAAATCTACAATTATCTAAGTTATTTTGTTTAATTAAAAAATATATTAAAATCGATTTAAGACCATTAAAAAGAGAATAAAAAGTCTGCAAATGGGAATTTTTTCAAAATTTTTAAGCAAAAATTGTAACCTTGAGAAAAGGGAGAGAAAAATGAGAAAAAATATAGTTATGGACTCTCCCTATTTTCACAACTACAATTTTTTACCTAAAATTTTGAAAAAATTTACTTATATATAATATTTTTTTCTCTTTCTATCTAAATTTAACACGATTTAATAGTATCGATAGTTTTCTTGTTACAGGAGTTAAACAAAAAATTATTTATTAAAATCTACAATTATCTAAGTTATTTTGTTTAATTAAAAAATATATTAAAATCTATTTAAGACCATTAAAAAGAGAATAAAAATTCTTTAATGGGAATTTTTTCAAAATTTTTAAGCAGAAATTGTGACCTTGAGAAAAGGGAGAGACCAAAATGAGAAAAAATATAATTATGGTCTCTCCCTATTTTCACAACCACAATTTTTTATCTAAAATTTTGAAAAAATTCACTTATACAGGACAGAAGGGTCTACCGGACCTGAAGACTGGTTCGGATGCATCTTCAGGTTTTTTAAACTTAAGCCCTGTCAGCATCCTACTATCTACTACGCTACTGCTTTTTAACATTGCTTCTGCGGATGATTTTTCATTAAATCGCAAATTTGAAATATATCGCTGTTTTCTAATTTCAATTTGGACCAATATAATGGAGATACGTTCTCTCTTTAACACGTTGAATTCCCTATACCTAGGTAAGTAGTGGTCTAGACTATCTACTTACTGGGAAGGTATGTGAAACGTTATAAAAAAATGAAAGTGATAAAAATCTTAAACAGTTAAAAAGTGCTGGCCGAAGTCCCAAATGCATATTAGGGCTTTAATACTAAGGTGGATGGTCAAAAACAATCGAAATAAATGGGGAGAAAAAATAACTCCCGAAAATGTTTTCTAAAATATTTAAAAAATCTAGAATTATTTATCATTGTTCAGTTCATTTATCAACTTATAAATGAATCTTTAATAAATATCCATTTTTTGTAATTTTTTTCTCAAATAAATGTCTGATGACTAATAAAATGTAATAATTTACCGTATCTAAATTTATAAAATATTTCCAGCCAATAAACGAATTCACAAAAAACAGGAAAATAATGTTTTTTTATAAAAATACAATTTAATTTTTACTTTGATTTTCATAAAGTATTAACTTTAAATATGAAATTTTTTTATACATGTATTAAATTATCATTTTTATTTATCTTTTTTATAAAATATCTGTAAAAACTTTTATCGTTTCACTTTGACGACATCCAACGTAAAATATATTTTTCTGAACAAAAATCTTTTTATTTGCTCAGAAAAATAAAAACGTTTTATTAATTCCTAAAATTTCTTTTGATGTAAAAGCAGATTTTGATTACTAAATACTCATGCCTTTTATATTTACTGTATTTTACCTGATTTAAAAATAATTAAATTTTATAATAAATCACCTATTGAAATACGAAATATATTAGAGAAGTTCTAACTTCAATAAAATATCTACCCGCTTACAGTGTCGATTCGAACAAATACCGTCTCGGCGTTTTTTATTCCCCAAATAAAATAAAGTAAAGCCTTTTACGGTAATCCAGTCCCATTGCGACCTTTTGTTTTTTTCCTGCGGTTTTCTTTTCTGTTTTTCTTCGGAAGCAGAAACAATCCGTTCATTAAGGTTAATCGTTAAGTCATTCGAAGAGAAATTTGTACTTTATAACAAAAAGAGCAAATTTGTATTGTGGCCATAATAATAAAAAAACACCCAAAAAAATGTCAATAGAAAAATTAGGAAAGGACCATGCACTTTTCTTATGGCATTTTTTTTTAATCTGATACACATAGAGTCATTTTTTGATAAGAATTGTATCTTAATATGTATATACGATGTATATAAAAAAACTAGAAACACAAATAATTATAATATATACTCAAAGTAATTCTTGTGTACATATTTAAAATGTGACGTCGAACAAAAATCATGCGCAGCACTATAGACAAAAGGGCATGAGGGTCTAACTTTGTTATTAATATTCCGATTTTGATGGAACAAACGATATTATGCATAGGACACTTTATACATCTGAAAAGTTTAGGTTATGGGTTAGGTCAAGAGTCATGGGTCATGTGTATCGTAGGTAAGGGGTCATGGGTCATTTGTATCATGAGTTCATGGCTCCTGGATGGTTTAGGGGTCAATTTATGCTAGGTTAGCCCAAGTTTGGTTTTTGAAATCAGGACGAATTTAAAATCGTAAAAAATACAGGGTGTTTCAATTAAAAATAAATGAATATTAATCAGTTATCCTGTATGCTGGTAGTTATTTTTGGAAAATAGTTTTCATTGCTCTTTAATATTAAGGAAGCTGTTATCGTTTACTTTGCATAATTATCAATAATTATAAAAAAAACAGTAATTTTTTTAATTTTTTTCAATTTGTTAATGGGAACTGCACATCAAAAAGTACATGTGAAAACGAAAATAAATGCACACCTAGAGAAATCTATACGATATAATTTCACCATTCAACATTTAATTTTTTTTGTAATTAAAGACACAAAATCAAATAGTTTCACAAAATTTCATCAAAATCGCATGACAAAAAATTTACATTGAACTTTCTCATTTTTCTCGAAAATTTTGAGGTTATGGTCAAAAGTTTTAGGTTCTTTTATATGCTACAACTGTGTTATTAAATGTTTTTTTAATACAAAATGAAGAAAAATCGCAAAAAAATATTCTTCTTTACCCATCCCCAAAATAAATTAGACTAACCAACAGAGCGCTCTTTATTTAAGCTCGTTTTGATATATATTTTTTACATTTGAATAGTCAATAGGTTCAAATCCCCCCCCCCCCCCATTAATGAAAACTAACTTCTTATGTAATCCTTAAAATTTTCAAATTTTCCAGTGGCGTAAAGCTATTTATTATAATTTTAATAATCATTACAGTATTGTACAATTTTGGATTAAAAATTATAAAAAATTAATACACTATAAAAAAATTATATGTACGTTCATGAAATAATAATAAATAATCAATAACTCTAGATTAATAATTGTAACTCATTTTAGATTTATTATATACATAATTAATAATTACATTTTGATTTTTAATTTGGATCAAAATATTATTTAAGTAAATACTAATTGTTATATAAAAATAAATTCAAATTATATAGGCATAAATCCTGCCCCTAACACAACAAAAAGATTATTTTCTGGCAGTATTTACGATTATAAATTGAGGGTTCTTCCAGTAAGCCAAACCGATTTATCCTGTCACAAATTTTACACTCATTTACAAAGATTTATTTTCTGTATTAGATTGTAGCTAATCAATGACATCAAGTAATTAATCATATAAATTCGTACCATTAATTGATACTTTCTTCAAAATTATATCAAGATGGTTATTCTGTAACGATTGGGGTTAATATTTAACTTTTTATAAAAAAAAAAACAGGTGGAAAACGGCAATAGTTTTGACGTAATTTCGAGGTTTCAAAAATTTAAAGGTACGAAAATAAATTTCTATATATTTCTATATAACTTATATACTACAGTATATATGGTATAATTAGCGGGAAAGTAAAAATAGGTCAAAAGTTAATATCATTTTTGGGGTTTTTAACGATGCTAAATCGATTACCGTTAATTTTTTTCCTTATTTTTTATATTTTTTTTATTTTTCCCTATTTTTTCTTTTTTTTACCATATTTTTATTTCCTATTTTTCATCATTTTTTCTATTTTTGTCTATCTTTTCCTATTTTACCATGTTTTATCCTATTTTTTCCTATTTTTTCTTATTTTTCCTGTTATTCTGTATTTCCTATGTATCCCATTTTTTTTATGTTTCCCCGTATTTCATATTTTTGCCTGTATTGTCCTATTTTTACCTCTTTTTTCCTCTTTTTTTCTATTTTCCAGTATTTTTTAACATTTTCCTAATTTTCCTATTTTTTCCGGTTTTTTCCTGTTTTTTCCTATTTTTCACAAATTTTCCTATTTTTCTCCACTTTTTCCCATTTTCCTATTGTTTCTTAGTTTTTCTGGTTTTTACCATTTTTTCCTATTTTGGGTACTTTTCTGTCTAAAGATACTATTTTTTTTTCTGTTTTTCCGAAATTTGCATATTCTTTCATATTTTCTCTATTTTTTCTATTCTTCTCTAAAAATTTTTCTATTTTTTATGTTTTTTTTCATTTTTTCTATTTTTTCTATATTTCTCCATTTTCTCCTGTTCCTCCTGTTCCTCCTTTTTTTTACGTTTTCCCATTTTTTAAATTTTTTTCCCATTTTCCTATTTTTCACTATTTCTCCCTATTATTTTGTATTTTTTTCCAAATTTTTTCTACTTTTGCCTATTTTTACCAATTTCTTTTTTCCTATTTTTCTGACATTTCTGTTTTTAATATTTTTCCAATTTTCAAAAATTAAAAACGATTCGAAATTTCGAAAATTTTAAAGATAATTCTATAAGTGTTTTGGTGTTTTTTTTTACAAAATTTAAAATTTTACATTTTTTGAAATGTAAATAGTTCAAATAGTCCCAAAAATGACAAAATTTTTAAAATTTAAGATTTCAAAAATTTAAAAAAATTCAAAAATTAAAATCGATTCGAAATTTTGAACATTTTAAAGGTATTTTTATGTTTTTTTCCAAAATTTAAAAGTTGACATTTTATGAAATGTAAATAATTCAAATAGTCCCAAAAATATCAAAAATTGAAAAATTCAAGATTCCAAAATTTCCAAAAATCAAGATTTCAAAAATTCCATAAAATTCAAAAATTAAAAACGATTCGAAGTTACGAACATTTTAAATACGTGTTTAACAGTTTTTTTTTTCAAAAATTTTAAATTTTACAATTTATGAATAAGTCAAAAAATCCCAAAATTCAAGATTCCAAAAATTCCAAAAACTCAATTCAAAGGATTCAAGAAATTTCAAAATATTCAAAATTTTCAAAAAATAAAAACGATTCGAAATTTCGTAAATTTAAAAAATAATTCTATAACGTGTTTTTCCGTTTTTTTTTTTAATTTAAAATTTTACAATTTATGACATGTATAAGTCAAAACATCCCAAAAATCGAAGATTCCAGAAATTCCAAAAACTTAATTCAAAGGATTCAAAAATTTTCAAAAATTAAAAACGATTTGGAATTTTAAAAATCTTAAAGACCTGTTTTATCTTGTTTTTATTCGTAATTTAAAAGTTTGCAATTTATGAAACAATTCCAAAAATTCCAAAAATTCAAAATTCCAAAAATTGCAAAAAACTTCAAACATTCCAAAAATTCAAGATTCCAAAAATCCAAGATTCTAAAAACTTCAAAACTGAATTCAAATAATTGAAAAAAATTTCAAAATCTTCAATATTTTCAAAAATTAAAAATACGAAATTTCTATAATTCTAAAGTTAATTTTATATTTTGTACTTTTCTTTTTTTCAAAATTTAAAAGTTTATACAATTTATGAACCAATAAATCCCAAAAACAGATTCCAAAAATACCAAAAAACGAAAATTCCAAAGATTTTATCTACATTTCCTGATTTTTTCCTATTTTTCTATATTTTTTTTTATGTTTTACTATTTCTTAATTATTTTTCCAATTTTCCCATTTTTTTCTATTTTTCTCCAATTTTATTATTTCTTTTTTTCCAATTTTTTTCTACGTTTGCCTATTTGTACCCATATCATACTGGTTCCATTTTTCCTGTTTTTTCCTATTTTTTTTTCTTCTCTGTTTTTACTGTTTCTTCCTGTTTCATTATTTTTCTCCATTTTTGCTATTTTTTCCTATAATCCTTCAATTCTTAAAAAGAGATCCGATGTTTATTAATATATAGATTTCTAAATTGTTAATTAACGAATATTTTTAGAAAATCTATAGGGTGTACTAATAAAAAAAAACAGTAGGAAAATAATGAAAAATCTTTATTATTTATTTGCTTTTATTGTCACACGTTTCTTAACATCCTTTTATACCATAATCGTTATGCAATTACTATTTTATCGAGTGACAAATATATTTTTTTTGTTTTGTGTTATCTTCTGTATAATTTGATTGTGTTTTATTTAGTTGTAAATTTTATGCGATGTCGTAAAAAGAAAGGTGGCCGAAATTCAGAAGTGCGATAAAGTTTTATTGTGAAACGGTGACGATGCAAGAAAGTTTTCCGTATCGAAAAAATTTCATGGGACGTTCCGAGTTGAAAGACTTTTACGACGGTTATATAATGCGATATAGAAAAAAATTAATAAATATTACGGTTTCTGATATAATCTTAACTAGATTTTAATTCTACTTATACAAAGGGAACTTTTCTCTTTTTCTTTCGTTAATATAAGCTTTGAATTATAGGAAATGAGCAGGAAATTCTTATCTTAATTTCTCTTTTCGTTGCTTAATCCGCTTATCAGTTGTCTTGCTAAATTAAGAAGATGAAGCTTTTGGACTTTTTTTATTGACCCAATGTTTTAACCACGAACGAACATTTTCTTTATAATTACAACGCTGTTTCTAAAGATCTAAAAATAGCTATATATTTGTTGGTATTTACTGCACATTGTGTAATATTTTTTGTCCTCGTCTCGCTTCCAAAGAAGCGTAAAAAAATTCGTGAAAAGTACAATCTCTCCTAAACAATATACGCCTGTCCATTTATGTTGCTATGTGTCTTGTCTCTCTTCAACTAGATTTGTTACAGTAATAGTAACTAGATCGTATATATTGCATCTCGTTCATACTTGGCCACGTTTTAATGTTACAAAAAACGGTTGGAATCCGTCATGTGATAACATGTAAAAGTTCTTCGTTTAAATGCCAGTTAAAACCGCGCCTTTTTTATCAAATCAAACATCCTGATATATCCCAAGGTATTGTAATTAGTTATACAGTGAATAGTGACGAAAGTTAATTTAATCATTGTTAAAGTGTTTTCAAAAAAATGTACCTTTTATAATATAACATTTTAACAAGCCACAAACTGGTAATTTTTGGAAAATTTTCGAAGTATCTCAAATCTTATCAAATCTGAAGGAAAATGGGTAAAGATTTTCATGGGATCTTTTCATGTACAGCAAAAAAGTACTTTTGACATTTTGCAATATTACCCCTCGTTTCCGATATTTTCGGAATTTAATTTCGAAACATATCTTTTTCTACTACCGTGCGTAAAGTACTTACTTTACGCACGCTAAGGAGTGCGGAAAGTTTTACTTTTTTTCACTAGTGCGTAAAGTAAAATAAAATTTTCAAAATTACTTTTTTATATGTGCAACACATTTTTTGCAATATTTCTTATCTTGCCAAGGTTCTATTTGCCAAAAATCAAGTGCTTAACTTCAAGATTTTGGAAAATACCTTGTTATTAACCTCTTGTATGCAAAAACTATTTTTGTATATAAAAATTATGGTAGTAGAAAAAATATTGTATGTAAAGTGCCTTTTTTCACTCATGTGATTGTCGCACTCGCCTTTGGCTCGTTCGACAACATTCACATTCGTGAAAAAAGTATCACTTTACACACTTGTTGCATAAATAACTATTTTTTTATATTTTATTTTTTTTCTCAACTTTCTTGACATTATTCCGGAATAAGACTTGTTGACCTATTTAATTCCTACATTTAATTATGTTTCAATTTTGAATACCTTTCACGGTTTCGTAGATAACTAACGGTTTTTTGACATTTTCAGAAAAACAACCAACAATTCTTTCATAATTTTTTTACAAATTTTTTATAATTTTTTTTCAAATTTTTCATAATTTTTTTCCACATTTTTCATTATTTTTTCCATGTTTTTCATTATTTTTTAAATATTTTTCATTATTTTTTTCCATATTTTTCATTATTTTTTTCCATATTTTTCCTTATTTTTCTCCATATTTTTCTCCATATTTTTCTCCATATTTTTTTCCATATTTTTCTCCATATTTTTCATGATTTTTATCCATATTTTTCTTAATTTTTTCCATATTTTTTATTATTTTTTTCCATATTTTTCATTATCTTTTTCCATATTTTTCATTATTTTTTCCACATTTTTTCCCTATTTTTCATTATTTTTTCACTAATTTTTCATTATTTTTTTTCCTATTTTTCATTAATTTTTCGCTATTTTTCATAATTTTTTTCCTATTTCCAATATTTTTTTCCCCATTTTCCAAAGTTTTTTTCCTATTTTTCATTATTTTTTTTCCTATTTTTTCATTATTTTGTTACTATTTTCCATTAATTTATTCCCTATATTGTTCATTATTTGTCTCCCTATTATTCATTTTTTTTTTCTATTTTCCAATATTTTTTCCCTGTTCTTCCTTATTTTTTCCCTATTTTTCATAATTTTCAAAGGATCTTTTAAAGTATAGCAAAAAAGTACTCTTGACTTTTTCGATATTCCCCCCCGTTTCCGAGATTTTCGGAATTTAATTTCGAAAAATTTCTTTTTTTTTTTAATTTTATTTCCCAACTTTCTTAAAAAATTTCAGAAAAATACTTCAAATAATACTTGTCCAGCTGTTTCAGTCCTACATTTAGGTATTTTTCTTTTTCGAATATCTTTCACGGTTTCGGAAAAACCACCCGTGAAAATCCACAAGAAATTTTCAGATTATTTCGATTTTCAATAGGCTTCGTAACAGTACTACAAAGTATCTTTTTCCCAAATTTGAAGCAGTTTGCTCAAAAATTACGACCTGTAGCGTGTTTCCTGTGAAACTAGAAAAAAAGTGAGAAAAACCCGGAAAACCCCGTTTATTCATTTTCCGATTCTGCTCATTTTCTATTAAAATGTAGTACTCGTCCGGTCTAAAAAAATGGTGAAAATTTCATGTGGACACATCGAAGTATTCAAAAGTTATGGCATTTTTAAGCTTTGCAACGAGACATACAGACAGACAGACCACAGAAAAAAATTAAGTTGTTCAGAATTCGACGGGGATCATTTCTCCCGAAGATACTATAGCCCGTTTTCGCTTAGTTACGAAGATAGCGATTTCATATGGGTCGTAGTAAGCAACCCAATAGGGGTCGTCGTCAATAATAATAAATGGGTGTAAAAATAGTCTTTATATGGTTTACTTCGATATGAGTTTTTCTATTAATTTAATAGCTTGTAATTGAAGTTGGTTGGTCCTTCGATTATTAGTCGATCTTAACACGTCGACTGCGATAATAACTTTTTCAAACATTTATCTACAAAAAAATTTAAGGTAAAGGAGATATATAATCCTATTAGTATCGCCGTTTTTATGATACTGGAACATCAAAACTGTTTTAAAATACATTTGTGCAATAATAAATTATTGAATACATGCGATCAATTATAATTTAATTTATCTGAGCTTTCCTTCTCAATTCGTCATTTTCATAAATCAATTACGTCATTTTATTTGATTTAGCTGAACATGTTGAAGGTATAAGGCAAAACATTATATGCAGAAAGGAAGGAAATGAGAATTTCAAATCGGGATGCTTTTATTCTGAAAAAATCATTTTATTTCGAAATGCACCTCCTATAAAAATAAAGTAAAAATTTAACATTAAAATAAATATTCAATTAAAATAATTGAGTATCAATTAAATTTATTATCAGATTATATAAATATAAAAAATAATTTACTTAGTAATAATTCGGTTTTTATTTAAATAATAAAAAATTTGTAAGAAATTCAAGATTAAAAAAATAAAATACGTTATAATTAAAATTCAAATTATCTCGTTTTTAATAAGATAAACCTGTCAAAAGCAAATATCGCTAATGGCAAAATAATAATAAGAGAATCCAATTTCCTTATAAAAGCTTTCAGACTTTCAACAGATAGTTTATTAAATTTTGCTTAAAGAAAATTGTTGCTTATGTATGAAGATCCTTTTTGCACAGCGACTGAAAATAACGTATTGGAATATTATCTGAAAATAAATAAAGGGGTATAAGCAAAAGCGTTTCTCCGAGACATCGACATGGAAAATCAAAAGATTTTACGGTTGATTTATTTATTCCCTCTTTCTCTCAACAAACTTATCCGAAATGGAAAGAACATCATCCTTATCGATAAAATATCGACACAAGAACAAAATGAAAAATTTACTTTACGAATCATTTCAAAGGGATCACAAGGAGTTAATAAAACAAAAAGTTTGAATATTTTTAAAAGCAATCGAAAATTTCTAAGTGCTTGTCAATTTGTAAAAAGGAATTTACAACTTTTAAATATTAATATGTATTTTTTGTTGTAAGGTACTTTGTCTTATAGTTATGAAAATAAAATATATATAATTTATAAATTACCCATTTTTATATATAAATTTTTGATATTATGATTATATAAGTATTTATGATCTTTAAAAATTATTACTAATATTTATTTTTAATAATTAAATAAATCAGATGAGATAAAAAAAAATTGTCAATTTTTGATAATTTAATTTTTGGAATTTGTCAGAAAAACAAAAAAAAACGAAATTGTTAGATAGGGAAATATGAAGGAATTTGTAATATTATATCGTTAATGGATATTTAAAAAAAAACTACATGAAAATAAATTATTTTATTATATAAAAAAGTATATATAAGAATTAGACATAAAATAAATAACTATAAGGAAATGATGGAATTTAGATTAAATTAAATGGAGTGATAGTATCACAGGGAAAATTATAAAACACATAAAAATATAAACTAGGACGTAATACAGGGAGAGTGACAAAAAGAAGAAAGAAACAGGTTAGTAGAAGACTCATTAGTGAAAGGGAAAAACCTGTATAGTGAACTCAGCCCGGATTCAGAATCTTGGATAAGGTATCTGGACTACCGGGTGGTCCATATCAATAAATACATTATCAATGTTAATAAACCCTAACCCCAATCAAGAATTTAATACCCCATAAAAGCTAGAATAAAATAAGAAATAAACAAATAGACAAAAAAAACTGATGTGGCCAACACATGACCTCTCGCCATTATTTAATCAAAAATTATCACGTTAACACAAAAAAGTATGAAAAAAATTCCTTTTTTGTGAATCTGGCAACAATGGCAAAAACTTTTGAAAATTTTAATGACACGAAAATAAACTATAGTGTATCCAAAATATACATATAAACTGCCACTTCCGGATGTCCGATTAACACCAAAATCTAATCAGATCGAATCTAGTGTATAAGAATTATGTATGCAAAATTTGAAAATTTTAATTCAGTAATTTTTGAGTTCTCGTTACTACAACATCCATCCTAACACACATACACACACAGACATCAATTCCAAAATATTAAAATAGTATTCTAGATACCTTAAAACGTGTTAATCCATTAAAAACTCACTACCCAATTTTTAGCATGATTACTATACCTCTCTTATCCGAAAGGCGAGAGGTAAAAAGATAGTAAGACACTTAGTTGGTCCCTATGTATTATATAACATCCTGCGGATTGGGTACCGCTGCACTCCAACCAGCATGCATATCGAGCAGGTAGATCCACGGACACCGCATTTATGCAACTGACTGATGATATCCAGGAAGCACTAAACAACAAGGAGGAGTCTTTCTAGATAGAAGGGGAATTTGACAACACTCCACATTGTTCTGTCAGTGCTAATTAGTTCGGTTGAACTGCAATGTTGGATGCTTGGCAACCCTGCGCGGTTGGGGGACTTTTGACATTGCAGTGAAGGATGACAGAACTTCGCTCTCTTGCATGGCGATCGTTTTGTTAGATATCTTTCCTAAGTTTAGAATAAACGTTTATCACCAGTACCGATGCGTTTAGTTTTAGTGATCGAACCCTACAACAAAACACACATGAAGCTGGCAAAAAAGCACTCAATGACAGAAGGGTAGACATCACGATATCCAAATGGATATAACAGTTACTTTCCAGTAGAATAGCAGAGACAAAGATAGTACAAGACAACATCTTCATTTGCACTACCAAAGGATTTCTACAAGGAGGAGTTGTATTCTTGCTTATGTGGAGCCTAGTAGTAGATTTAAATCATCCCCATTCTGACTGCCATAGATATGCTGATGACATAGTCGTATTGGCCAGAAGCAAATCTGCAAACACTCTTTGTGACATAATTCAAAGAGGACTTAATCTTATAAAAGAATGGTGCCAATCAATGGGACTAAACATCAACCCCATCAAAACCACTATTGTAACCTTCACGAGGAAAAGAACACTCAATCTCAAAACCATCAAACTAGATGGGTACAATATTGAGTGGAAACCAGAAGCCGAATTTCTGGGACTCACCCCACAACAAATTACTCTGGAATAAGCACGAAAAAGAAGTAACCCAAAAATCCTGTAGTGGATGTACGCAGCTATTGTGAGACCAATAATCACTTACGGAGGGAGCTACTACTTGGAGTTGAAGAACTAAATTTAAATCCTCGAAGAGCAATCTCTCGAAAGTCCAGAGGCTTGCATATGCATGCATAACAGAAGCACCTCAGACCTCTAAGAGGAGCTAATCCAACACTGAGCAGCATATGACTTATCCAGACTGTGGATATTAACAAACCTTCGATCGAAGATATAACAGATAATAGAGGAAGTCAACATAGTATTTTTTTGTGTTTTATTTGTAACAGGCATATCCATAATAAAGAATTCGAACTCCCACAAAGGGTAGGCACCTGATAGGATACATATTGTACTGAAATAATTTGTATTAGGTTTTTACCTCTCGCACTTCAGATAAGAGAGGTATAGGAATCATGCTAAAAATTGGGTAGTGAGTTTTCAATGGATAAACACGTTTTGGGGTTCCTAGAATACGAATTTGATATTTTCCCGATGATGTCTGTGTGTGTGTTGAAATTTTACATACCGGATTCTGATACCCTAGATTAGATCTGATTAGATTTTGGTGCCAATCGAACAACCGGAAATAGCAGTTGCTATGAGTGATGACGTCATTACTATACAAAACGGTAATAAAGTTTTACACATTTATTTTGTATACACTATAGTTAATTTACGTATCATTAAAATTTTCAAAACTTTTGCCATTGTTGCCAGATTTATAAAAAAGTAATTTTTTTTCATACTTTTTTGTTATAACCTGTACATTTTTGATTCAAAAATGGCGAGAGGTCATGTGCTGGCCATATCAGATTTTAATTGTTAAAATGTTTGATACCATGAATAATTTTATGTTGTTTGAGTTTATTGTTAAAAAAGTTTGACTTTAAAGAATTGATTATAATTAGTATATAATTGATTCTAAATCAACAATTGTGGAATTCGAAGATTCTTATTTTTAATTTTGGTACATCATTATTATTATTATGAAAAAAGAAATTTATGGAAATGATTTTAAAAGAAAATTTAAGTAATAGTAATGGGTAAGATTTAAAAATTTTTTTTTGATTAATCAATTCAGAAAAATTTTTATTTCAAAAAAAATTAATAAAAAAATTTGTTATTATATAACTTGTAAAAAAAAATGTAAATGGAATGGATCATATTAAGAGATGGAATTATATACCGTTTATAGTTTAATTTACAAAAATAAGTATTAAACATTTTTTTTATTCAAGCTGGTTAGGATCATGAAGAGAGTTTGGATGGAGAAAGAGAAATCAATTTGTGTCGGAGTCATTGAAAAGGAATATAAAATTTATTTATTTAGTTTATATTTTTTATTATTTTTTTAAATTTTTATAGAATCCACCCCAATGAGAATTTTTCAAATTAGTTATTTATAACAATATATATATTTTATTTAGTACTACCTGCACCCGATGGCGCGTTGTTGTTTTCCAATCTGGTTAAATGGAAAAAAAGAAAAGAGAATGCATAATAATAATAATAATACTCGCCCTACATTTCACCCCCTTACGAGTGAACCCCAGAAGCCAATGGCTTGTGCGGGGAAGGGACGGCTATTATTATTATTTGCCGTGGCGCTCCGGGTTGACTTACTGAGGATTGATGGCGCCATTTGGCTATAGGTGTAGGAAAACCCGGAAAACCTCACCACCATCATAATACTTTGCCAAATATTTTAAAGATTGGGTATGAGATTTGATGATAGCGATTTCAAACGCTAATTGAACTGGGAATTACAATTACTTAAATTAAAATGGGATATACGTTGCAATCATAGGAATACGATGTCCTGTCAATATTATTGCTTCTCCGATATTGCTCAATAATTTTGAAAAAAACTTTTTCAACCAATTCTTCATTTGACGTCACTAAATTGCAGAAGTTATAAGACGATGTGCAATCGACATCTTTCCATTCCCAATTTACAGCAATTTATATGAGAATATCTCAGCTGATCGACCTTTTTAGAGCTGGACACACATATTTGTCAATAATTTCAACGTTTTTACGTGTAAAGTAGAAGCATTTATTTCGTCTTCTGGTGTCGATCAAAAAATTTTCAGCAAGCAATATTAGTGCGTTTCTAAATGGTTTGATGTCTTGCTTCGAGCAATTTTTTGTGTACAAGTTTTCAGATCTGCAATACTTTTTAATAAGTTTAGATGAATTGCATATCTAATGGTAATGTCAAAGCAGTTCTTTTACGTGGTAGAAATGTCCTAGTTATTTTGGACGACATAAGAGCTAAGGTTATGTAATTATGTCAAAATTTTTAAACACAATCAATCTCATTTATAATATTTTTATAGTGAAATTAATCTAACAACACTTGAAATAGTGTAGTTTTCAACATAAACTTAAACCGGAATAAATGCTCTTAAAAATGAATAAATAATTTTTAACAATGATCCACATTTTAATGATTAGTAGAATTTTCTTTTTGTGCAATTATCAATATTTATTTTATTAAATTTTTAGTTGCGTTTCCCTTATTCCATTTTCAAATAATTATCTTCATTTGTATCAATTTTATTTTATCGTTTTCTCAAATTTTTAATTCTTTTTAAAACTCAAACTACTACTTTTAATTAATTGATGGAACAAAACGTCTTTAAATCATTGTTGATGCAGAAATAATTAGGAACGAAATTTCATTACAATAAAGGAAAATTTCCTTTAAAAACAAAAAACAATCACCAATCAGTAAAATTACGTTATCTCTTCAACTCTGAAATATTTCGTATTTTTTTTTAGCGAAAGACTCTATCGAGAAGCTTTTTTTTTATTTCAGAGCGAACATCTCGTCGTCGTCGTCATCGTCTAAAGAACGATTAACTCTTAAAACGGTTTCGGCTGCATAAACTGAAATTTCTTCGAGCATTACGTTTTATTCCGCTGTTTGGATTGCGCTTCGGATTTTAAAAGCTAAGCAGCTAATTAAGAAACGAGATGTTCTTTTCTTCAACAATCGAAAATTGTGGTCTAAGTACTTTTCTAAGTTTACTGTTAGCAAGAAATTAAGAAACAAGAGTAATTAACAAGTGTTTATTTTATTTTATTTTTGTTTTACGCTATAGTGGGAAATTCAAAGCAATCTTATTTGGTAAAAATCAAAATAAAAATGTATTATTTTCTAACAGATTCGCTATTTTATGCTTTTGTCCGATTCTTCATTGTTTGCAGTGTTAAGGCTCTGCATGCCGCATTGAGAAATATAAACGAGACATGAATAAATACGAAATTTTGGTTTGTATACCTTCCGCTCGTGCACGATTACTTGGCTATCTTTTAAAAAAATACAATTTTGTTTTTTTTAGATTAAAGATAAATGTTAACTTTAGGATTGTATGCATGTAAAATGTTATTATATTTTTTCTCAACCCGTAAAAGTTACCAGGAAATTGTAGTATTTTTATAGTTTTTAAATTATGCTAGTTATTTCGTTTTTATTTTTTTTTAAATTTGACTTGCATACAATCCTAGCTTTATGTTTTGTAATGCCAAGAATATTTAGAAATAAACTTGAAAATTAAATATGTTGCTATAATCCAGCACGAGCTGGACCTCTAAATTAGTCCAACAAATCAGCGAGCCTTAAATAAAATCGTAATTGACAAATTGTTCCTTTGTCACCTGCATAATACCGGCAGGGATGGATTTAAGAGAATTCCGCCCATATATAGTTCATATTTGCTTATTATATTTGTTTTATACAACAAAAGTTGTTTTTATCTTTTTTAAACATAAATTTCTGTTTAGTTTAGATATAACTACAATTTTTTTAATAAATAAATTGTCAAACTGGCGCCCCTGAAAATTTGCTGCAGCCTACTTAGCCTATTTATAAATACGGCCCTGAATACTGGTATTATTTCTGTAACTCTATATGGAAAAACTATTAATTTTGACACAAAATAAAATTTCCTTTAAGGAAGCTTTTTGCAACAATTTACTCCAATAGCTAGAAAATTTGGGAATTATCCTGGGATCATTTTTATTACGAGGAATTTGGGATGTAGCCATACCAATAATGATCCAATCGTTAAGAGAAGCAATCCTTCCAAAAATGGAGGTATTTTTCAAACGAAGTTACTTAATTACCGTAACAATTAACCTTCCTTCGACAAGTTCAGTCGTACTAGTTAAATTAATGCCCGACGGATGGCGACACTCGCTTCAGTGCTTCTCAGACGCCAAAATTCTTACCGTATAGGACGATTCAATCCATTGTCATTAGTTACAGTGGCAGTTCCAATTCGAGTAGGATTTTAAGCCGACAACCAGATTCAGCTGCAGACCGGTTTAGCACTTCAAAGAGATTTCAAGAACTTTGAAAGAATATTTTAATGTTTTTCTTAAAAATATTTCTGACTTATTTAAGGATTTTTACGAATTTTTAAAAAATTATTCAAAAATCGTTCAGGTTTGTCAAGGACTCTTCAAGGATTATTTTAAACTATTTTACATGATTTTTTTAGAATTTCCTTAACAATTTTCCGTGGATTTTTAAAAGTAATTTCCAAGGATTTTTTTAGGATTTTTCCTAAAATTTTCAGGGATTTCTTAAGATTTTATCCAGTTTATTAAGTTTTTAAGGCAGTTTTATGAATTATGCATCAATTTTAAAAAGATTTTTAAAAAGATTTTCAGGACTTTATAAGAATGTTTTATTGTTTATCAAGTTTTTTCTTAAAAATTTTTCAAGGACTTTTTTAAGAATTTTTACAAATTTATCAAAATTTATTCAATAATCGTTAAAAGATTTTTCAAGGACCCTTCAAGGATATTTTTAAATTATTTTACATGATTTTTTAAGCATTTTCTCAATAATTTTCCGCGTACTTTTAAAAGGAATTTTCAAGGATTTTATAAGGGTTTTCCAAAAATTTTCAAGGTTTTTTTATGATTTTATCCAGGATTATTTATTCTTAAGTTTTTAAGCCAGTTTTATGAATTTTGCAAGGATTTAAAAACAATTTAACGAAGTTGAACTTTTTAAGGATTTTTTAAGTATTTTTCAAGTATTTTGTTTACAATAATTCTTAAAGGACTTTTTAAGGATTTTTTAAGAATTTTTAAAAAAATATTTAATAATCATTGAAAGATTTTTCAAGGACTCTTTAAGGATTTTTTTTAACTATTTTACATAATTTTTTCAAAAATTTTGTCAAGACTTTTCCAAGTATTTTTAAAAGTTCAAGGATTTTCAATTATATTCCAACAAATTTTAAGGATATTTTAAGATTTTATTAAGGATTATTTATTTTTGAGTTTGTTAAGAAAGTTTTGTGTATTTTGCAACAATTTTAAAATGATTTTGTAACAAAGTTGAACTTTTTAAAGATTTTTCAATATCAATTTTTTCATGTTAAATTAAAGAAAAAAACAGAAAAAACGATTTTTTCATAAAAAGAAATTCATTTTTTTCTCAAATAATGCAAAAAAAGATGGACTAATATTTCAAGTTGAACTGCCCATTATGAATATTAGTATTCACAAATGTTGAAAGAATACTAGGCTGCGAATGTGTTAAAGTAATTCCAGGATTTCGAAGGACCAAACTTCTTGGGTAGAAGTTAAACAAATAAATAAAAATAGTATTTGAAATTGGACTGTAATTTTTTATTCCATTTTTTTTTAAGTACGAAACATGAAAATTTACATTGTACTCAATCACTTCACTCACTGTAAAAACTGTTTAAATTTTTTATTATGAAAAATCAGAAAACTTTTCAGGTGCAGTTCATTACCCGTCATTTTATTTATATGAAGAAACTTTTTTGCTCTAGTAAATGCATGACTGACTTGATTCACTGTCTGGATGCGAGAGATAAAGTCTGTGGTCTGATTTTTAACGTCAGGAGCGTTGGTGATTTTTTATTGGTAGGAGACAAGTGACGTGGTATGTAAATAGCCTTGAATTAAGAATCGTAGCTGAAAGAAACATATCTGTATTTTTTGTCTCTTATAAGAGAAAGATAAGCTTGCATAGCAACAGTCGCTTATATATTTTATTTTTGTTAACTGTATTTTGCAAGTAGACAGAAAAAAGTCTGAGAGAAAGACAGAATAATATTGTATCGATTTGAAATCTATTTTTAGATTAAAAAATATAAAATAATAGACATTAATATGAACTAGAAGATTAATATTATTAATTTTGAAAGAAATATGAATTAATTTAAATTTTCTGGATAATAGTAAAATTTATCCAGATATAGTAGCGAGAAAGTTAAAGTCTGTATTTTTTTTATAATACATATAATTACATTTCTTTTTTTGAATAATATTGAATTTCCAATAATTTATGTCTGCAGGCAGGAAATTGAATATGAAAGAAGACAAACAAAATCACATTCATCAACAACTTCAAAAACTTTCGAGATCATACAATTAATTAAGTTAAAACATCTTTTCGAATCAGATTTTGTAACTTGTAAATATAAAAAATAATTCTATATATTCTACCAAATACAGGACCTAACTAAATTATCGATATGAAAAACAAATAGTTTTATTTGGTACCAAAATTTCTACAACTAAAAAACTAATTTCATGTGCACAGAGTGTTCCATATTAGTGACGTTATTAAAGACACTCGGTATATTTTTTTCATACTTGAATGTTTAAATTTTGCAATTTTAAAACTAAAACTTTTGCTGGAATTAGTTATAGAAAACTCGCTACCCCAGCAATCCTCAATAACGTTACTGGTTGACCCTGTGACCCCTTGATCTTTTGATCTTAACCTTGACGACCTTGGCCTTGACCTTTCCACCTTGATCTTTTGAGATTTGGACCTTTCAATGTCCTGACGTCACTAACATCACCGGCCCACATCCCTTTATCACCGGAAACGCCACCATCTTGGCGGAGGATTGGTATAGAATAACTACTTTATGCGTTCGCAAGTTTTCGGGCGCTAGACACATTCAAGATGGCCGATCGGCCGAGAATAGTTTTTTTCGACTTACCCGACTCACCCAGGGTCAGATCGGGCCCAAAAGTACCATCAGGTCTCCAGCGTTCCTCAATAACTCCTGCCGTAGCAAGTTGCAATATTTTTTCCTTTCTGCCGGGTCCGTTTGACTAAAAAAAGTCACATTTAAGAGTGAAAAATTATTTTCGCTTCCAACCATTTCTAAACTTCATTCGTTTATCTTAGCAAGGAATAGGATTTATTTACAAAATTTGCTTAATTAGTCATCGAAAATTAAAGGGAAAAGTAAACCTAACAGCATTAATTTAGTAGATTCATAAAAAAACAAACAGAATAAGTTTTTCAAACTACATACTCCGACCATTACCATACATGTTTCATCTTTATAGGAATCATCAGTGGTATTTTGTCCGGCACCAAGTTGTACTTGGTTAGTTGCTTGTATCCCACTTTTTCCCACCTGAGTTTCAATAGGATTCGAATCCAAGGCCCGGACATAGGGAAAGTATTAAAGGTTGATGGCTTAACCAACCTAGCCACCGTATCTGGTTCTTTTATTTATTGTAAATTAATTTTTTTTCAGCTAAACAACATATACGTTTTCAAACATTTCAATAGCACTACAAATTTTTGTTAGCCGTCTCGGTATCTATTGCTACTAGAGAAATCTCGTTTTCCTAATTAAAATTAATTAAAATTTACGTGAGAGCAAACAAGAGCCAAGAAAGACTTTCCAACTTTTGAATCAGAAATATTTAACAAATTGGATTTATCTCAGAAGTGTTTATTGCCCTTAGAAACATTTTAATTGTCTAATTTCTAAAAAATAATTGCATGATGGATTTTTTAATATTATCGATTTTAACAAAATTTTCAAAAAAAGTTGTTTTAGTTTTAACTTAGACCTGATCAGTATTTCGCCTTTTTGAAACGGAAGTTTTAAGTACAACAACAAATATTATCTAACAATTAAATAAAAGAAAACTTTTGTCTTTTTGGAATAAAAGGAAGAGAAACTTTCTAAAACTTTTAACAATGCTTGATAAATCCGTTTACCACTCCCGAAATTATTAAAGTTTTATGGTCATTATTTATTTCAAACTTTGACTAACCTTTTCATGGCATCCCCATTGTTTTAACTGTGATTAATTACACTGGATTTATTAACAAAATTTAGTCTATTATTAACGGTTAAATACAGATTTACAGTATGATTTGTTGCGTACATTAATAGCGAAAAGTTCTTTAGCACTTGTTGAATTACACTTTAAAGAAATAATTTCAGTTCATTTTTACTTAATATAAATATTTAAAAATAAAAGATTGATGACTAACAAAAGTGGAACATAAAAAAATGTGGGACAACAATTATTTTGTTAATATTTATATAGTAACTTCATTAAAGAAAAAGTATTTTTTGTCTTTTATTATAAAAGATACAATCACCCATACGATAAAAAAGAAACAGAACAAGGTTATCGAATACGGAATTGTCAACTTCTCTTATAACCAAAAATATTTAACACAAGAAGCGTTGAAGTATTCTAAAATACATCATTAAAAGAAAGAAAAAACAATGTAATTGGATATGTGATGACAGTGCCACTGGCATTAATCAAAATTTTATTAGATGTGAAGAATGTTAAAATCGATATCATTTATTATGTATTTCTTTAAAAAAATATACCAAACCTGAAACATTGGATTTGTGGTATAATTATTTGGATAAATTTCACTGGAATATTATCCAGGAAATGCAAAATAATTCATATTTCTTTTAAAATTAATAATATTAATCTTTCAGTTCATATTAATGTCTATTATTGTATATTTTAATATTTTATAATCTAAAAATAGATTCATAATCAATACAATATTATTTTGTCTTTCTCTCAGATTTTTTCGGTCTACTTGCAAAATACAGTTAACCAAAACAAAATACATAAGCGACTGTTGCTATGCAAGCTTATCTCTCTCTTATATTATGCCATCATTATAAGAGACAAAAAATATATATATGTTATCTTCCCGCTAAGATGCTTAATTCAAGGCTATTTACATACCACTTCACATGTCTCCGAAATTAACCGCACCCAAAAAGTACCGCTTTATGATTTTTGCTGTTCACGTTTCGTAAATAGAATAAAAAAAATCTGATGTGGCCAACACATGACCTCTCGCCATTTTTGAATCAAAAATCTACAGGTTAACACAAAAAAGTATGAAAAAAAAATACTTTTTTGTAAATCTGGCAACAATGGCCAAAGTTTTGAAAACTTTAATAATACGAAAATAAACTGTAGTGTATACAAAATAAATGTGTAAAACTTTATTGCCTTTTTGTATAGTAATGACGTCAACACTCATAGCAACTGCCACTTCCGGTTGTCCGATTGGCACCAAAATCTAATCAGATCTAATCTAGGGTATCAGAATCCTGTATGCAAAATTTCAAATTTTTTCATTCAGTAGTTTTTGAGTTATCGTTACTACAACATCCATCCAAACACACACACACACACTAACACACACACACACACACTAACACACACACACACACACACACTAACACACACACAGACATCATCGCGAAAATATTAAAATCGTATTCTAGGGACCCTAAAACGTATTTATTCATTGAAAACTCACTACCCAATTTTTAGCATGATTCCTATACCTCTCTTATCTGAAGGGCGAGAGGTAATTACATTCCAATTTAAATTAATGTTTTTATTTAAACATTCATATTGGTTTAACTTCTACCTAAGAAGTTTGGTCCTTCGAAATCCCGGAATTTAATTTATCACGTTCGCAGTCTTGTATTCTTTCAATAGTTATGAATACTAATATTCAAAATTCTTTCATTATTGTTTCATTTTAAGTAGAAATTGAAATTGAAAGTACAATTTATGTAAAATACTGCATAGTACAACCACTTGGAATTAAACTGATATTAGCTACTGCGTTATTTATGTAATAAGACCAAAGTCACATTTAAAAATTTCATAAATAGAAAATAAGGAAAAAAGAAACTAGATACAAATATAATTTTTTTAGTGTAAAACAACCAATTATTTTCATACAAAAAAAATAGATAGCATACAACTCTATAATCTAAGCCAAGGAAAAATAACTATGGTATAAATACCTTAAAGGTGTCGAAATTAATAACAATATAGTGATCCAGTTTTGGCACTGTCACATGACGTAATGAAAATCAATAACAAAAATACTAAATAGTACGAAAAAACACCGCGCATCCTTTTTTTGACACGAAAAAAATTCTGCAGTCGGTAATTCGTGCTCCGTTGGTCAAGAATCAAAAAAAAAGGAGATTTGAAAAAATCTGCCCATCTTGTGAGGCAGTTTTTCCTTAGAGAAAAAAAATAAAAGTTTCGGTTAGATTGTGTCGACACAAAATTTATTTGAAAATTAAGAATGCAATTTTAAAGTTTCACCGCCAAGGGGGTTCGATTTACTAACATTTAACTAGGCAGAAATTTTGGTTCTTTCTATAAATAATAAAAGGGGAAAGTCTCAAGTTTCAGTACCGTAAATTATAGGGCTGTTAGTATATTCGCGTTATAAGAGAAAACCTTCCTCATCTCCTAATCATGTTTGTAAGGTGAAGACTCTCGAACACCGCGAGATCACGAACTGCCCTTTCGTCTGAAAAGTGGCCATTACGTCCCCAGTGGGTTCAGCAAGGGAACACGTCCATTTTTCCAGAGCCTTGCCTAATGGTCAAGGCCGTAACCATTTTCTCTCCTAGGAGAGTGGTGACAGTAGAGTTGCCGTTACAGGTTGGTTATAGGTAAAGTCAGAAAATTTACTTAACAAATAATTGTAGTTTCACAACGAAAATAAATAATTGTTCACAAGGACACAAAAATAATCTGAAAACTTGTGAGTTATTACATTTATTTGAAACGAAATAAGCCACTTTATTAAAATCAAAAGGGTCTTGGCTGTCGATAATTTAAAATCCAATAATAATTTGGGGTTGATTGGCTTCAAAGCATTCCATCATCTCGACCAATTTCAACTTTTCTTATTAAGAGTCCATAACACCAAGACTTCCGAAATTGGCTATTTTGTTTGAGGATTATATGCATTATGTCATAAAACGTAATTGTAACCTTATTAAGTTGTTTTTTTTGCGTTTGTAGGAAAAGAAAATTCATATTTCGTGCAGAATTGTTTCATATATTAGTAAAGCGATTTCGGCTATAAACCCATCATCAGTGCTTATTGTCATCAAAGGTTATCCAAAAAGATAAGTGTTCGTTATTTTTCTTAAAATACAATAGACGAGATCCCTAATTTCTAAAAAAAAATACCATAACCTTCATAACATTATTGTTTGAAATCGCGCCAATATGTGACGTAACAAGTACTGACCTATCGCCGGAGCGCTAGAGAACTGTTTTGTTGCGAATCGTTATTCATAATATTTATTTATAATGTGAACAGGTCGAAAAAATAATTACATAGCACTCGGTATACATAGATATTACTTAAGAATAACTAAATCGAGAACAGCCATCAAATACGAATTCTTCATTTCAATCCATACAGTTCTGTTTTATGCATAGAATGAAACTGAATATCATTTCTTCAGAAATTCTGAAAAATAATGAAACTGGCATTGTTGTAAAGTAATTATGACGTCAGAAGAAGCGGCAATAACGCTATAAGGATTTGCAGGGATAAAATTATCAGGGTCACCCAGTAAATATTAATAACAATAGAAATAATAAAATAAGTCCTCCTAAGATATCTTTAAATGTATAATATGGGTGAAAGCTAATTTTATCAATATCTCTTTTTATCTTCTAATATGGCAACCCCTCCCTAATTAAATTTATTCAGTGAAATTATATTAATTAATTCTTTAGTTAGACTTAGATGAATTAATATAATTTTTTTAACATTAATATTTTTTTAAGGGCTGTGTATTCTTCATTAAATTACTGATATATTTTTGAGAATTTTGTGTTATTTTTGTTTAGTTGGTAGCATGTTGACTTTTCGCTTTAATTTGTCAATATCGATATATAAAACAATTCTGCATAAAATACGAATTTTCTGTGTATATATAAGCTGCAAAAATTCTTACCGAAAATAAAACTTACCGAAATGGACATACAAAAAATTCAACAAGTGTCAACATGTTGAAAAAATATTTAAAAAATATTTTTTAACATATTAAAAAAGAATTACGTATTCGTGAACGTTTTTAAAATTACTATGATTTTTGCCGTTCATGTAGAGTATCTATTTTTTGATGGGTTAAAAAATAAATATTGTTCAAAAATTATGAAACTTTTAAATTTTTGGAAAAACTATCCTGTGATCTGCACATCGTAAATAAACAATTTTGATACTTTGTTATTTCTTTCCAAATTTTCACAAAATTTTACAATTTTTGAAATTTTTTGAATAATGTTTTTTGAAACATCTGACATTTTTGAAATGTTTAAAATTCTTAAAAATTTTGAAATATTTTTAATTAATCGAATATTTTTACTTTTTATTGAATTGTTCGAAAAAAGTAATCCAATATTTCAAATTTTTTGAAATTTTTGTTATATTTTAGAAATTTTCAGATAATTTTTAATGTTTCTTGAAAATTCTGACATTTTTTTAAATATTTAAAATTCTGGTGGAAGTTTTTTAAATATTTTTAATTAATCGATTAATTTTACGTTTTTTTAATTTTTCGATATGTTTTAGACATTTTTGAATATTTTGACATTTTTACTTTTTAAAATTTTTGAATTTTTCGAAAAAAAATGCAATTTTTTTAAACTTCTGACATTTTTGAAATATTTAAAATTCTGGTGGAAGTTTTTTAAATATTTTTAATTAATCGATTAATTTTAAGTTTTTTTTTTAATTTTTCGATATGTTTTAGAAATTTTTGAATATTTTGACGATTTTACTTTTTAAAATTTTTGAATTTTTCGAAAAAAAATGCCATTTTTTTAAACTTCTGACATTTTTGAAATATTTAAAATTCTGGTGGAAGTTTTTTAAATATTTTTAATTAATCGATTAATTTTACGTTTTTTTAATTTTTCGATATGTTTTAGAAATTTTTGAATATTATGACATTTTTACTTTTTAAAATTTTTGAATTTTTCGAAAAAAATGCAATTTTTTTAAACTTCTGACATTTTTGAAATATTTAAAATTCTGGTGGAAGTTTTTTAAATATTTTTAATTAATCGATTAATTTTACGTTTTTTTAATTTTTCGATATGTTTTAGAAATTTGTGAATATTTTGACATTTTTACATTTTAAAATTTTTGAATTTTTCGAAAAAAATGCAATTTTTTTAATGACATTTTGAAATATTTAAAATTCTGGTGGAAGTTTTTTAAATATTTTTAATTAATCGATTAATTTGACGTTTTTTTTAATTTTTCGATATGTTTTGGAAATTTTTGAATATTTTGACAATTTTACTTTTTTAAATTTTTGAATAAAAAAAAATGCAATTTTTTAAAATTCTGACATTTTTGAAATATTTAAAATTCTGGTGGAAATTTTTTAAATATTTTTAATTAATCGATTAATTTTACGTTTTTTTAATTTTTCTATAGGAAGTTTTGGAAATTTTTGAATATTTTGACAATTTTACTTTTTTAAATTTTTGAATAAAAAAAAAATGCAATTTTTTAAAATTCTGACATTTTTGAAATATTTAAAATTCTGGTGGAAGTTTTTTAAATATTTTTAATTAATCGATTAATTTTACGTTTTTTTAATTTTTCTATATGTTTTGGAAATTTTTGAATATTTTGACAATTTTACTTTTTTAAATTTTTGAATAAAAAAAAAATGCAATTTTTTAAAATTCTGACATTTTTCAAATATTTAAAATTCTGGTGAAAGTTTTTTAAATATTTTTAATTAATGGATTAATTTTACGTTTTTTTAATTTTTCGATGTTTTAGAAATTTTTGAATATTTTGACAATTTTACTTTTTAAAATTTTTGAATTTTTCGAAAATAAATGCAATTTTTTTAAATTTTGACATTTTTGAAATATTTAAAATTCTGGTGAAAGTTTTTTAAATATTTTTAATTAATCGATTAATTTTACGTTTTTTTAATTTTGCTATATGTTTTGGAAATTTTCGAATATTTTGACAATTTTACTTTTTAAAATTTTTGAATTTTTCGAAAAAAAAATGCAATTTTTTTAAACTTCTGACATTTTTGAAATATTTAAAATTCTGGTGGAAGTTTTTTAAATATTTTTAATTAATCGATTAATTTTAAGTTTTTTTTTTAATTTTTCGATATGTTTTAGAAATTTTTGAATATTTTGACGATTTTACTTTTTAAAATTTTTGAATTTTTCGAAAAAAAATGCCATTTTTTTAAACTTCTGACATTTTTGAAATATTTAAAATTCTGGTGGAAGTTTTTTAAATATTTTTAATTAATCGATTAATTTTACGTTTTTTTAATTTTTCGATATGTTTTAGAAATTTTTGAATATTTTGACAATTTTACTTTTTAAAATTTTTGAATTTTCCGAAAAAAAATGCAATTTTTTTAAACTTCTGACATTTTTGAAATACATAAAATTCTGGTGGAAGTTTTTTAAATATTTTTAATTAATCGATTAATTTTAAGTTTTTTTTTTAATTTTTCGATATGTTTTAGAAATTTTTGAATATTTTGACAATTTTACTTTTTAAAATTTTTGAATTTTCCGAAAAAAAATGCAATTTTTTTAAACTTCTGACATTTTTGAAATACATAAAATTCTGGTGGAAGTTTTTTAAATATTTTTAATTAATCGATTAATTTTAAGTTTTTTTTTTAATTTTTCGATATGTTTTAGAAATTTTTGAATATTATGACATTTTTACTTTTTAAAATTTTTGAATTTTTCGAAAAAAATGCAATTTTTTTAATGACATTTTGAAATATTTAAAATTCTGGTGGAAGTTTTTTAAATATTTTTAATCAATCGATTAATTTGACGTTTTTTTTAATTTTTCGATATGTTTTGGAAATTTTTGAATATTTTGACAATTTTACTTTTTTAAATTTTTGAATAAAAAAAAATGCAATTTTTTAAAATTTTGACATTTTTGAAATATTTAAAATTCTGGTGAAAGTTTTTTAAATATTTTTAATTAATCGATTAATTTTACGTTTTTTTAATTTTTCTATATGTTTTGGAAATTTTTGAATATTTTGACAATTTTACTTTTTTAAATTTTTGAATAAAAAAAAATGCAATTTTTTAAAATTCTGACATTTTTGAAATATTTAAAATTCTGGTGGAAGTTTTTTAAATATTTTTAATTAATCGATTAATTTTACGTTTTTTTAATTTTTCTATATGTTTTGGAAATTTTTGAATATTTTGACAATTTTACTTTTTTAAATTTTTGAATAAAAAAAAATGCAATTTTTTAAAATTTTGACATTTTTGAAATATTTAAAATTCTGGTGAAAGTTTTTTAAATATTTTTAATTAATCGATTAATTTTACGTTTTTTTAATTTTTCGATATGTTTTAGAAATTTCCGGAAATTTCTGAATATTTTGACATTTTTACTTTTTAAAATTTTTGAATTTTTCGAAAAAAAATGCAATTTTTTTAAACTTCTGACATTTTTGAAATATTTAAAATTCTGGAAATTTTTTAAATAATTTCAATTAATCAAACAGTTTTAAGTTTTTTGAATTTTTCGATATATTTTTAGAAATGTTTGAATATTTTAACATTTTTACTTTTTAAAATTTTTGAAATGTTCGATAAGCTTTTGAACTTCTAGACATTTTTATTTTTTTCCTGAAATTTTGAATTTTTTTATATATTTTCGAAGCTTTTGAATTTCTTTATACGTACTCAGTTGTGTTTTTGAATTTTTGAAAATTATTGCAATCAATATTTTTACGCTGCAAAATTTTACCCGCATTTAAAGGGTTAATCCTAAATATTAAAAACTTACTAGCACTTATTTTTTATTAGAGTTTTCAACCCCTTTAAAACTACCCAATTTCACCAAAAAACCACTTTTTTGCTATTTTTTTCTTTAAATTTCTAAAATTGTTAATTTTAGTTATTCGAAAATCGATATTACACTTTTTATTTACATGAATTCCTTAAATAGTCCCGATTACCCCTTGTTCCCCTATTATTTAACTAGCATTATATTTTTATATAAATAATACAACACGAATTTCCTTTTAAAAAATTTTAGCGTTGTATCAATTAAAATTAAAAAAATGCCAAAGGCTTTCAATTGGAGAAATCGATGTTTTACTAGCTTTTATTTTGCTTTTCTGAGAAAATTACTTAAAGGAAGAAAAAACTCATATGTGTATCAAATTATTTTAAGAGCTAATAATCTTACGTATTTTATACACAAAAATATAAAAATATCTCGGGATAATAATATTAGCGAGGCTGAGAAAAATCTTCTCTACCGTGTCTTCTATACCATTTTTTCCACTACTAGAATATTTAATCATTTTTACAATGATATTTTTTGAATTTTTTTGGGTAAAACAATTGAATGAGAATATTCAATAAATTAAATTGACATTTCATTATGTTAATTGAACTGTGAATTTTAAAACTTCCAAGTAGCAATGAAGATACGAAGAAAAACCATTAAATTGATTTTTAGGTTAATTTTAGAATAGGTAATATTTATTACATAACCTTAAAGTAATTGAAACGAAAATATAATAAAGAATTACTTACCTCTATTTTATTTGGTTAGGTCGAAAATTCACTTGAAATGATAGGAATTCAAAAGAAAGTGCTTATTTGCTATCGAATTTTTTATAATAATTTTTTATAAATCTCTTTTGACAACCGCAATGACAGTTACGTATAATTAATTAGAAAGATTTTCTACCTCTGACATCACGTTTAGTCTTCAATTGTTTTTATTATCTACTACTAGTCAATAATAAAAAATTATCTACTTGTAGGAGAGAAATTTAACTTGTCGACTCGAATACAGCATTAATAATGACATCTTTTAATACTAGCAGTGGAAAAAAATATAAACAAACATTTCACCAATTGACTATCTATTTTTCAATCAAGCAATTTTATATTTTTGCAATATAAAATTCTTTTATTATCAACCATCCTATAATAAAAACCATAAAATCACATTAAACTCTCTTTCAATAAAACGGCACTAAACTAAATGTTTTAGGAATATTTAATTTGACGTTGAATAAAGACTAGAAGCGTATTAAACCCCAAGTGGATGGAGCTTTAGCAAAAGAAAGTAAAACAATTAAAACTTAGTAGTTTGCACTCAATATCTGGGATGTAAAACTTTTGGTAAATTTTCCTTTTACTCCATGGGCGTACGCAAAATTACAAAATTAGATTTTTTAATACGAAAAACAGTTTCTATGTAAAAATGTTACTTCCAAAGTTCAAAAGAGTACCATTGAAATGTTTCCATTAGCACTATTTAAATAATTATCATTCATGGTAGTATTATTTATGGTTTTTATAGAATAAATGACTTTTCAATCAACAATGGATAGTACATTTTCTTCACTAAAGAGTAGAAAGCCGGATTTAACTTGTTTGGTTAGCGATGTCGAGGAGCTTAATATTCACATATTCTCAGAGTCTCTGTTCATAACTTTTGGCCAACTTTATGATTATCTACTCAACTGTATCCATTTCAAAGTTCCTTTGGAGATCATTATTGCGAAAATACCAGGGTGCATATTGTTTAATTTTGGATGCCATACGTCCAGTCGGGTTTCAGGTGTTGCTTGTAGAAAAGCATTTTGTTACTGTGTTATGTTTTTTTTTCTGTGCCACCCTGTATTTTCATTATCCTTTTGCTCAGTATATCTTAATTTCAGACTCGCGTGAAACTCCTTCTTAATTTCCTCGCGTCGTGTCTCAAGATCCCCCTCTCTTCTAGGTATTGCTATAAAATCTTTTTCCCATGTTAATAATTCTCGCTCTTTGTTTCTTCAGTTAAAACAATTGACTTTTATACCGTCTGTGATCACTTATTGAAAATTTCTTTTCTTCCCCTCGAACTATAGGGTTTTATTATACTATATTTTATTTTCACTTATGTCCCCTGTAAACATTATTAATTATTTCAATGCTTTAACATTTATTT
The DNA here is from genome assembly GCA_963243735.1 of Neocrepidodera transversa. Taxonomy (NCBI): domain Eukaryota; kingdom Metazoa; phylum Arthropoda; class Insecta; order Coleoptera; family Chrysomelidae; genus Neocrepidodera; species Neocrepidodera transversa. The sequence continues at coordinate 2,187,633 of OY725347.1, read as the reverse complement.
AGTGTTATTTTTAATTCCTTTTTATACCGGTATTTTTTTTTTTGTTATATTTACTTAAAATTTCATATCTTATTTTATCTCTATTGTTTGATTTGTAAATCGCCATTTTCATACACGTGCTGCTCTTCAAGAATTTCCTTTTGTGCGTGTGCTATTTCTATAAAAATATCGTTAACCAGATGAAATAAAAATCATTCGAAAATAAATTCGCTAGTAAAAAATGTTTCTATCGTCATAATTTTATATCAGAATGAAATTTTTCTTGTTGAAGAAATTTATGCCTTCAGCCACGCTTGGCACATATTTATCTCTTTTTATTACACAAACTACTTGTTCTTCTTATTGAGAGCGGGATGATAAATTTGCTAGAAAAATCCATTTTCTATAACCTTCCTGTGAAATTGTAGAGACCGTTACGAACACGAAATAAAAGGCAGCCAATGAAAATTAAGCATCTAACTAACCACCAGAATTTAGCAAAATTTAGCAAAAATTAAATCATTATTATCTTCTTATGATGTTTTATTTTCATAATTAGATTTCAGGCCATTACTTACACATTTGGTGTTAAGTTTGTATAGTCAAAAATATTTTGTTGCAGTTACAAATGCTTTGTGAGAATAATTTTAACAAACAAATATAGATAAAACAAATTTTTTTAGCGTTTCAGTGAACTAATTTTTAAGTATAAATCCTAAAACAACGTAAACGTTTACTTAAAGCTACTCTTAAAAATTTTAAAAATTGCACATGTGCTTTTATTAATCTGTAGAAAATAGAAGTTGAGTATATTATTTTTTTATGAATAGAATAGGATAGAAAAAAGTATTAAAAATTTCAACCTTTTTAATAAAAAAGTGATAATTTTCGAAAAAAAAGGGGTAATTAATAAGGTTTAGTTAAAGCTACTCTTAAAAACTTTAAAAATTGCACATGTGCTTTTATTAATCTGTTAAATTGAAGATGACTATATTATTTTTACGAATAAAATAGATTAGAAAAAAGTATTAAAAATTTCAACCATTTTACTGAAAAAGTGTCAATTTTAGAAAAAAAAAGATTAATTTAAGAAAAAAAACTGAAAAAATTTGAGAGAAAGAAGAATTTTATGAGAGAACAAATCGGAAATTTAAGACGAAAAAGTGACAAATTTAGGAAAAAAATTGTCCCGAAACTTTCCCGACAAGTATCCATAAATACTTTTTCAGAGATTTTTTTTCGGATTTTTACGAAGTTTGTCCATTTTTCTCGATTTTTTTTTCACTTTTATCAACAATTTCTCAAACTTTAAGAAATAAAAATTTCAAATTTCATAAATTAAAAAATGTTGCAAAAACTAAAAAATGAAAAATTTAACCAACAATTTTGAGTTTCCAAAATTTTATTTTATTTACATATTTTTGAGAAAATTTCTCTTTTTGACTATTAGTGTCGAATTCGTGTCATTTTGTCTGTTTTTAACAATTTTTTATTTAATTTCAGTAATTTTTGTTAGTTTTAGTATTGTGTTGTAATTTTTTTATTTTTTTACTTTTTGCGATGTTTCTACATTTTTCGTGTTTTTTTCCACTTAAAGGAACAATTTTACAAATTATAAGAAATTTAGAAAAAAGTTCAGTTCCAATTTCAAAAATTTAACAAATATTTCAAATTTCATAATAATGTTTACAAAAACTGAAAAATCAAAAAATTAACGAATAATTAATGTGTTTCAAAAATTTCATTTTATTTGTTTATTTTTGGGAAAATTTAAAATTTTAACGTTTTTTAATAGATCTGGAAAATCCTTAAAATCTAGTTAAAAAAAGTTCATGAAAATTAATCAGAAATCCTTAAAATCTTTTTGAAAATTAATAAAAATCTTTGAAACTTATTTGAAAAGTATATATTAAATTCCTTCAAAAAATCATTGTAAAGTCCTTAAAAAATTTTGAAAAATCCCAAATATCTATGAAACTTAATTGAAATGTCTATATAAATTCTTTTAAAAATCCTTGAAAAGTCCTTACTGAATTTTTTCAAATTCCTAAAATTCTTTGAAACATACATGAAAATTCCTTCAAAATCTTTAAAAACTCCTTGATAAAATCTATATAAAACCTTACAAAAACCTTTAATAAATCTGGAAAATTTCTGAAAATCCTTAAAATCTAGTTAAAAAAAGTTCATAAAAATTATTCAGAAATCCTTAAGTTCTTTTTGAAAATTAATAAAAATCCTTGAAACTTGGACTCTTGGTTGAAATCTTAATGAAAATTCCTTCAAAAATGGTTAAAAAGTCCTTAAAAATTTTTATAAAAAACCTTAATAAAACGTTAAACAATTATCGAAAATATTTACTAATCCTTAAAATCCAGTTAAAAATTCATGGAAATCCTTAAAAGTTCTTGAATATTCCTTAAATTATTCTTCAAAATTTTTAAAAATCCTTGAAGTTTAGTTGAAAAGTCTATCTGAATTTTTTAAAAAATTCCTTGAAAAGTCCTTAACGATTTCTTAAAAACATTTGAAAAGTCCTTAAAAAATCTTTATAAAAACGTTAAAAAATATTAAAAAAACCTTGAACAAATCTCAAAAATTTCTAAATAATCTTAAAAACTACTTAAAAAAGTTCATGCAAATCCTTGTAAAGTCCTTAAATTATTATTAAATATTAATAAAAATTATTGAAGGTTAATTAAAAAGTCGATGTAAAGTTTTTCAAAAATTTTTAAAAACTCATTCTTTATAATTCCTAAAAATCCTGGAAATTTGGTTGAAAACTCCATTAAAATTCCTTTAAAAATGCTTGAAAAGTCCTTAAAAAATTTTTCTAAAGCCTTTAAAAATCTATAAAAAACTGAACAATTCTCGAAAATATCTAAAAATCCTTAAAAACGTTAAAAATGCATGGAAATCCTTCAAAAGTTTTTAAAAATTATTTTTGAAAATTCTTCAAAAACCTTGAAGTTTATGTAAAATTTTTCAAAAATCCTTGAAAAGTCCTTAATGATTTCTTCAAAAATCGTTGAAAGTCTTTATAAAAACCTTAAAAATATATTAAAAAATCCTTGAACAATTCTAGAACATTTCTAAAAATCCTTAAAAATTAGTTAAAAAAATCATGAAAATCCTTGTAAAGTCCTTAAATTATTTTTGAAAATTAGGAAAAATCATTGAGACCTAGTTAAAAAGTCAATGTAAAGTTTTTCAAATATTTTTGAAAAGTCCTTAATGAATTGTTTAAAATTCATAAAAATGCTGAAAACTAAGAAAATTCCATCAAAAATCCTTGAAAATTATAAACCCTTAAATAATCTTTTAAAAAAACCTTAAACAATTCTAGAAAATATCTAAAAATCCTTAAAGCTAGTTAAAAAGTTTATGAAAATCTTAATAAAATCCTTTGTGAATATTCTTAAAAGTCCTTGAAGTTTAATTGAAAGGTCTATCTAATTTTTTTCAAAGATCCTTGAAAAGTCCTTGATTTTTTTAAAATCCTAAAAATCCTTGAAACTTAGTTAATAACTCCGTGACAATTCCTTTAAAAATCCTTGAAAAGTCCTTAAAAAAATCTTTATAAAAACCATGAAAATTATTTAAATAACCTTGACCAATTCTCGAAATTTATGAAGTCCTTAAATTATTTTTAAAAATTCTTAAAAACCAGCTTAGTTGAAATATAAATAAATAAATATATATATATATATCATAGGGCAACTGTTATTTCCCAACAGCGTAATTTTTCTTTATTTTATTATCACATTCCATACGTGAAAAACGATTTTGCGCATCTATACAATTTATTGGAGATAAACCTCTTTGTTTTTTTTGTTTTTAATAAAAATGCCTTTGAAATGAATAGATAAATTCATAAAACCGGAAAACTGTTATCCGACTGAATAATCAATAGGTTCAATGTTGATTAATGACTGTACCTGTCGTTTTTATTTCCCGTGCACGTTTTATATGAAAAAAATATTTCGTTACAATTACCATTCAAGGGATATCTAGTTGTAACTAACGCGTTTGAGTTACATCGTTAATATTCTAGTATATGTTTCATAATGCGATGTTGTTTTTTTGTTATACTACTTTTTACTTCTCGCTTTTCAGATAAGAGAGGTATAGTAATCATCCTAAAAATTGGGTAGTGAGTTTTGAATGGATAAATACGTTTTAAGATCTCTAGAATACAATTCTGATATTTTCACGATGATGTATCTGTGTGTATGTATGTATTGTAATAAAATGAATTTTAAATTAAAACGTATAAATTTGATATAAAAAATTAAAAAAATGAAGAGAGTAAAAAATATTGGTCGTCAAATTTGACAATTTAAAAAAAAATCGGTTGTGTCGCCCCAAAACTTTCCCGATGAGTATCCACAAATACTTTTTCAAATATTTAATGTTAAAGTTTCAAAATTTGATATTTCTTTATTTTTAACAGGTGACAGTTGGAGAAATAATAATGATAAAAATCGTAAAAATCGATAAAAAATCGGAAAAAATATTAATAAAGTTTAAAATTTCGAAAATAATGGTAAAAAATCGTGAAAAATCATAAAAATCGTAAAAAACCGCAAAATCGTAAATATTCAAAAAAAAATAGTAAAAAACCATAATAGATCTTAAAAAACAGTAATAAATGGTAAATTATCGTTAAAATTCGTGAAAATCCGCAAAAATTGTAAAAACACATAAAGTCGCAAACATCTGTAAAAAATGATAAAAAATCGTAAAAAGTTGTAAAAAATCGTAAAAAATTGTAAAATACCATAAATAATCCTGATCAATCATAAAAATCGTTACGTCCATAAAAATTGTGTTGCGTATAGTTCTTGTGTTTATTATTAAAGTGAATTTGTCGGGTAGAAGTACTAAAAACATCATATGTTTTACCCCGTGTAATATTTTTTAATTATACTTTTATTTTGTGCAGGCATTATTTTTGGAGATTATGTGCATTTGAATTTTTTTCTGTAAAGAAGAAAAACTACGGAAAAACCAGTGTTTTTTTCACCGCTAACTTTAGACGGTTATACCACCCTTAACACCTTTTAAGAGCCAATGAAAAAAAAATGTTTTATTTATGTGTCATCTACAGCATAATATGTAAAAATCGGTTGTCACTTTTTCAGATATTTAATGTTAAAGTATCAACTTTTGACATTTTTTTATTTTTGACAGGTGACAGTTGGAGAAATAATTTTGACTGTTCTGAATAGAGTTTTTCTGGGGCTTTCAAATGACATATTGCATATCCAATTCCGTGACATATTGCATCTGTCATTTTTTGATAGTGATACTTTCGTTTGACACATGTCGTACAAAAACTAATGGGTCCTTCCGACGAGTAACCCAAACCCCGATACCAAATTTCAGCTCAAACGGATTAATACTTGTTCGGAAATTTAATACTGAAGTTTCAAATTTTGACATTTTTTATTTTTGACAGGTGATAGTTGGAGAAATAATTTTGACTGGTTTGAATAGATTTTTTTAAGGGCTTTGAAATGACATATTGCATGTGCAATTTTGTGACATATTGCATCTGTCATTTTTTGATAGTGATATTTCCGTTTGACAGATGTCGTATGAAAACTAATGGGTTCTTCCGACGTGTAACCCATACCCCGATACCAAATTTCAGCTCAAGCGGATTAATATTTGTTCAGATATTTAATACTAAAGTTTCAAATTTTGACATTTTTTTATTTTTGACAAGTGACAGTTGGAGAAATAATGTTGACTGTTCTGAATAGAGTTTTTTTAGGGCTTCCAAATGACATATTGCATGTCCAATTCTGTGACAAATTGCATCTGTCATTTTTTATAGTGATACTTCCGTTTGACAGATATCGTACAAAAACTAATGGGTTCTTCCGACGGGTAACCCAAACCTCTATACCAAATTTCAGCTCAATCGAATTAAACTCGTGGCCCCTATCGTGGAAGAATACACACACACACACATACACACAGACAGACAGACAGACTTCCATCTGGAAATGGTCTTAATCGTCTCAGGGGACCCGAAAATGGAAATTTCCGTTTTTGTCTCGAATTTTTTTTTAGCTCGTTCACAATACTTTCCCTTCTAGGAGGTGGGTCGGGAAAGTAAAATAAATTAATGTCAGCTTGAACCAAATTTGATTTAAAAAAGGCTTTATATAAAAATATTTATAAAAAAAACGCAAATTAAATAAGCAAATTTATTTTAAAATTGTTTAAAAGAGCAAAAAGGTAATTTTGGAAATAGTTTGCGATTAAAAATTTTACATTAGAGTTTGAAGAGGTTTTTGGGTAAATTATTTTTAAATAATCTTATTTATTTTGTTAAATTTTTCTGTTATGTTAATCTTGTAGTAATGTTTTGATCCAAATAAACATTAAATTTTCAATAATAAATAAAGAATTGTGATAATTTGTTTATTTAATTTCAGAAATAAAAAAATAACTTATTTAAACCCAATCCTGAGAAAAAATATATAATTAAAAAAAAATTAAAAACTTGGGGTAATTTTAAATTTAAATTAACCAATATTTGGTTACAGTATATAAAAAAGTAATTTATTTTTATACTTTTTCATATACATATATTCTCATTGTATTGGCTACATCATTTTATTATTTAAATAAAAGGACATTTTTTATTAATGTACTAGATAATTGATATTATTTCTGGTATATCAAACCGAATAAACGATATTTTTTATGTGTGACTGTTAATGATTGGATTGTCTTATTCAGATGTAAGATAAACCAATATACGATTTCTCCCCGAATTTATCTGTTTGTTATTTTGATCACAATCGAGTGCCCGATTAAGGCCACAAAAGATCCCAATTGGATTCTCGACTCGTTCAATAAAGTCTAATACTACTGTGTAGAACGATTTGATGGTAGCACAAGATGAAAAATTAGTATGAAAAATCCTGTTGGTGTTGATTTTTTTTTTAATTTCACATCACTTTAAACATAAACAACAAATAAGCATAAATTATATTTTAATAAATTATTTTTCATAGTAATGTAAAAACATAAAATGACATCGCGAAGTTGGTAGTTTCTTTTTTTTATATTTTAAAACTTGATTTAATCTAAAAATTTAATGAAGAAACTTTGCATAATAAAAACTTTTAGTGTCTCTGACTAAACATTTTGACGGGATAGCTTATAATAAAATCCTCAACATATTCCCACAAAAATATACAGGGTGATAATTGTGAAAGGTAAATAATCTACATTTATTAAGTCCCTGATTCTTATTCTTTACTTTATATATTTCCCACATATATTCTGTTATAAAAATGATCAAAATGTATAAATATTGTTTATAAATATAAATTATTTGGAACCACCTCAGTATCTCCTCAATAAATCACCCTGTATACATTTAGAAATACACTGTTAATTACAATCAAAATGTACTAGTAAAATATTTTTTTTTCCTGTGCCACCCTGTATTTTCGTTATTCCTCTGCTCAGTATATTTTAATTTCAGACTCGCTTGATATCACTTTTTAATTTCTCTCTCTTCTATTGGTATGACTATAAAATGTCTTTCCCTTTTTAACAATTGTCTCTCTTTGTTTCTTCAGTCAAAGTAATTGACTTTTATATCGTTTATGTCGTTTACTTAACTCTTTAGCTGCGGCTGTCTTATATAAATGATTCCTAAAAACTCATCGCAAAAGAACAATTTTGTATATTTTCTTATTTGCCTGAAATTTTTATAAAGCTTACATTTTTTACAATTTTTTTACAATTTTTTTCACACATTTTTTACAAATTTTTTACAAATTTTAGATATATTTTAGAATTTTAAAGTTTTTACTTTTTGAAATTTTTGCAATTTTCGAAAAAAATTTCAATTTTTTTAAAATTTTTGTATATCTTAGAAATTTTTGACATTTTTACTATTTTAAATTTTTGAAATTTTCAAATCAAAATTACATAATTTTAAATTTTTTTTTGAATTTTTGATATATTTTAGAAATTTTTGAATATTTTGGCATTTTTACTATTTGAAATTTTCGAAAAAAAAATTTCATAATTTTAATGTTTTTTTTATTTTTGATATATTTTAGAAATTTTTAAATATTTTGGCATTTTTACTATTTGAAATTTTCGAACAAAAATTGTATAATTTTTTAAATGTTTTTTAAAATTTTGAGATATTTGACATTTTTGAAAATTTTGACATTTTTACTATTTGAAATTTTCGAAAAAAAATTGTATAATTTTTTAAATGTTTTTTAAAATTTTGAGATATTTGAGACATTTTTGAAAATTTTGACATTTTTACTATTTGAAATTTTCGAAAAAAAATTGTATAATTTTTTAAATGTTTTTTAAAATTTTGAGATATTTGAGACATTTTTGAAAATTTTGACATTTTTACTATTTGAAATTTTCGAAAAAAAATTGTATAATTTCAATTTTTTTAAAATTTTTATATATCTTAGAAATTTTTGAATATTTTGACATTTTTACTATTTGAAATTTTTGAAATTTTCAAAACAAAATTACATGGTGTTAAATTTTTTTAAAATTTTTGATATATTTTAGAAATTTTTAAATATTTTGGCATTTTTACCATTTGAAATTTTCGAAAAAAAATTGCATAATTTTAATTTTTTTTTAAAATTTTTAGATATTTTAGACATTTTTGAAAATTTTGACATTTTTACTATTTGAAATTTTCGAAAAAAAATTGTATAATTTCAATTTTTTTAAAATTTTTGAATATTTTGACATTTATACTATTTGAAATTTTTTAAATTTTCGAAAAAAATTGCATAATTTCAATTTTTGATATATTTTAGAAATTTTTGATATTTTGACATTTAACCACCATTAGAAATTTTCGATACATTTTTGAAATGATCGGAATTTTTGAATTTCTAGACATTTTTATTTATTTTTTTCTGCATTTTGGAATTTTTTGATATATTTTCGAAATTTTTGAATTTCTTAAAACTCTGCTTTGTTTTAAAATTTTTGAAAATTATTACAATCAAGATTATTGATGTTTTATTTATATTTTTCAACATTTTTGTCTCCAAAATTTTGCCCGCAGTTAAATGGTTAAGATTTCTTCTCTTTAATTCGTTTTATAGGGTAAATTTTTATTATATTATATTATATTATATTTTCACTGATGTCCCCCGTTATCATTATTAATTATTTCGACGTTTTAATTTTAATTTACTGTTATTTTTATGCCGCTCCATTTTTTTATTTACTTAAAAGTTCATATCTTATCTTTTATAACAATATAAATTATCTGATGTTTGTGGTGCTCTTTTGGTCTCGATTACAAAATAGAATCTATTTTTAATTTGTTTTTACAGATTGTCTTAAAATTTAATTCACTTTGATTATTTTATATTTCATATTTTGATCAAAAAATTCATGTATTTCATATTAATATTATCATTGTTTTATATTTTTTTTTATAACAACAGAGACTTTTTAGGGTTTTTTTTTGGACTGAACGTTTTTTTTCTGAAACGAGTCTTTTGAAACGAGTTTTCTTTTCTTACTGGATCAGAACCTGGTATTGACTTGACATCTTTTACTGCCGGATCCAGGAATGTTTTTGCAAGAAACTCGAAAACAAGAACAAAACCAAATTAAGTTAAATTTTCCAAAAAAAAATAAAAGAAAAGTCGCTTAAGGATTATTAAATTTTTCTTATAAAATGAAACAAATATAACAATTCATTTCCTTAAACTCATATAAAGAAAGAAAGGACAGATTTTAAAATAAATCATATTTTTTTTTCAATTAATTCTAAATACATCAAAAAATCAATTAGACTGGCGTCCAAATTTTTTTTTGATTTAATATTTTAGTTTTTGATATATTTCAAATTCTATTCGTAGATCGAACCCATATAATAAAAAGAACTGAGCTTAAATCACATTTAATACTAAATCAATGTTATCAACAAATTAAAATGTTTCAAATATCTCTATGACACAGTTTTGATTTATATCTTTTTTAATATATTTTTTTTCCAAATGTTCATTAAAAGTTTAAAAGCTTTTGGATAAATTGTGCTTTGGAGCCAATTATCCCATATTGGAGTAATGATTCCGCTATTTTTATATTTTGCAGAATTTGCAAAAAAATTTAAATATTAATTCTCTGAATTTGCTTTTCAAACTTTAAATGCAAATTTTCCATTTTATTTAACGATCATTACGTATATTCAGATATAAAGCAGCTTACTTATTATTAATTTAAAAACAAAAGTTTTCCTTTATTACTGAGAGCTCCATATTATAGTGAAAATCCGATAATGGACCAGCTAAAACTTGTAAATGCAATAGGAGTTACAATTTCCAGTAGATAAATTGAATTTCCACAACATGCTTTCGACTTCAATGTTTTAGCACCGAAAAAATCACCTTTAAGGATATATATTTAAAACAAACATAGAAATGTTCTAATATAATTTCGAAAGCTGATCAAATTGTATACGAATATAATTATGGTGCAAATAATCCCCAAAAACGGGCTAGCTACACGGACAAGTAATTCCTACAATGAAACGATATTCCAGACTGTCACGGTAAAGTAAATATCTCTTATCTCTCGACAACATTTCGTTCTATCCCACTGTTTTTCTTATTAAAATTACGGGTTGGGACTACCTCAAATTGTCCCATTCAAGTTTTACTTGGTTATATTTACAATTCCACGTTTCATTTGCAATTATTTTAACTGGAAATCCAAGAATTTAGATTTAGAGATCGAGATTATCTCTTGATACCAGAGAAAATCGCTATTTTGGATTATCAGACTTACAAGCAACAACATTTTAAGCATTTAGATAAAATTTTATTTGACAGCACTGGAAAAAGGTATCTCTATAAATAGCTTATATATTTAAGAATTATTAAAAATTTCATAGTTTGGTAGTGACGCTAAGTGGAAACTGGATACAAAAATGTCCGATAGATGGCACTAGTGGTCACATTTATAATAAAATACCGTTTTCTGCGTTCAATTTGGACCGATAATAACGAAGTTAGATCATAATGCCTTTTTGTCTATTGTTATGCGCATGATTTTTCTTGTCGTATATATTCTACGTCACATTTATAATATAATACCTTTTTCCTCGTTTAATTTAGACCAATAATAACGAAATTAGAGTCTAATGCCCTTTTGTCTTTGGTTCTGCGCGTGATTTTTCTACACGTATTTATTCTACGTCAATTCAAATATAGCGTCATTTTTCGCGTTCAGTCTGAATCAACACTTATATTGTGGTACTTTGCATACTAGTGCCATCTAGCGAACATTTCTGTAAATTATCCAGTTTCCACTTAGCCTCACTACTCAGTTCAAAAATTACTCATTGATAATGAACAAAAAGATTTGTGTACCAAAAAAAGGTAGGATATAAAAAACTAAGAAAATAAAAAAAGAAAAATATAAAAAAAAAATAACGAAATTCAGAGAAAAACAGATACGAAAAAAAAACAGAGGAATAAAAAAAATAATAAAATATTTTATTTATAAAAATAACCAGGATCTAATATCAAACAAACAAAAAGGTAAACAAAAAGGAAAAACGAGAGAAGACAAAAACCAAAAATAAAGAAAAGAAAGTCAGACAAAAAATAACAAAAATTGAAAGCAAACGAAACAATTAGTTATGCTAAAAAAAATGTCAAAACGAAGTCAAAAATATCACTAAAATGTAAAAAATAACCGATTTAAAAAAACAAAAAATGAAGGCGAAAAAACATTGAAAAGAGAGAAAAGGAAAATGATAAAGTACAGGATGAACAATCAACTAACATGTGGAAAATGGGAGAAAAATTATGAGAAAAACTATCAGTTACAGAAAATTTATAATAAAATAGACAAGCAAAAAAAGATAAAACAAAAACTAAAAAATAAAAAATAAATAAGGTCAGAAAAGAAAAAAGAGGAATAACAAAAACTGTAACCGAAGAAGATAATGTTGGATAAACTACTACAAAAATAGGTCAAGAAAATAGGAATAAAAAGAAAATAGTGACGATGGGTCACAAAGTAGAAAAAACGTAGACAAAAAAATAAGTAAGAGATAAAAAATATTCAATAAAAAAGAGCAAAAAGAAAAGAAAGAAAAGCATTTGAAAATAATTGGAAACCGAGAAAAGAAAATTTATGAATAATTGAAGAAAAAAACAGAAAAACTTAGAAGTTAAAAAAAAATATTAAAATAAATAAAAAAACTAAAGAAATAAGAAAAAAGCAAAAGAGCTAGAAACAAAAAAAATTAAGATAAAAAAAGAGAAAAAATTAAAACAAAAAAAAGGAAGCCTAAAAAATTAAGCAAACTAAATACATCAAACAAAAACTAAAAAAATAAAAAATAAATAAGGCCAGAAAAGAAAAAAAGTCAAAATCTAATAAAAAGTATAACAGAAGCAGATAATGTTGGATAAACTCAATAAAAATAGGTTAAGTAAATAGGAAGAAAAAGAAAATAGTGATAATGGGTCACAAAGTAAATATCCAAAGTAGAAAAATGAAGAGAAAAATAACAAAAAAAAGATAAAAAATAATTAATGAAAAAGGGCAAAAAGGAAAGAAAGAAAAGCAGATGAAAAGAATTGGAAACCGACAAAAGGAAATTTATGAATAATTGAAAAAAAAAAGAAAAACCTAGAAGTTAAAAAAAATAAAAAAACATTAAAATAAAAATTAAAGAATAAGAAAAAGCAAACGGGGGAAAAAAAATTAAGATAAAAAAGACAATAAATAGAAACAAAATGTGATAAAACAAAAAAAGGACGACTAAAAAATTAAGTAAACTAAAAAGGACTAAACGGAAAAAGCGACAAAGCGAAAGTACAACAAAAAAGAGGAAGAAAGTCAAAGAAAATAAAACAGACCGTAGGGAAAATAATAGAAAAATTATCAGGAAAATTATTGGTTAGAGAAAATTAAAAATAGAAAAAACAAGGCTAGAAAAGAAAAAGACTCTCATAAATATTTTGTTTACTGAAAAAAAAATAAAATAATGTCAAAAAGGAAAAAGGAGAAAAACAAATCAACAATAATAATTTGTGCAACAAGTGTGGATATGATGACCTTCGTATCCAAAAGCGAGAGCGTTAGCACTGTGGTATCACGGGTTCTCTAGGATTTATTATAAAATCATATAAATTTGTACTAGGCACCTTCTATTTTTAATACGGCGTTAGCAAATGGATAAGCATAGGGAAATTTTTGAACATATCCAGGCAATAAATATATGCGAATTTGCTTTTATAATGTTCTAATGGTACTAAATTAGTTCCTGAATATATTGAAAAGTGAAAAAAAAATTAAGAAAATGGAAACAACAATGGAATTGTGAAAATTTAACCTCAAAAAAAGGCATCAAAAATCGTTATAAAAACTAATTCAGGAACTAGATTATGTTTCCATTAGAGACGGTACATAAGAGATATTTCATTTTTTGCTTTCATTTACAAGTCTTATATGTTCAAAAATTTATAATTTGAACCATAGAACGTCACCAAAAATACATCAGAAACCTGTTATACTGTCAATTTTACAGTTCACGTACTTTTTTATAGATGGCGCCACCTGGAAAATAATTATTTTGGGGTATATAATTCATGTCTTCGTAACGCAATGTTGCCGTCATATTTTTAAGTAGCAGAAAAAAGGAAATTTTATATTTTAATAGAAAATTTATGTCTTCGTTCCAATATTTTTAAAATGCTACTAAAATTACTATTTAAGTATAATACATAATGAAAACTAAGTTTCTTTTAGAATTAAAATTATGGTGACTAGATTTCAAACTTCGAAATTCGGGAGGCTATTTTTAATATATTTTTTACAAGAAACAAAACAGAAAAAAAAACAAAAATCCATAAAGATGAGAAAAAAACGAGAAAAAATAGAAGAATCGAAAAACATTAAAAAAAAAAGAAAACCGGAAAATAAAAGAAAAAAATTGGACAAAATTGAGAGAAATTAGAAAATATTGGGAAAAGAATGAAAAATAAAATTGTAAATTACGGAAAAAAAGCGATAAAAATCGTAAAAAATACGAAAAAAAAGAATAAAAAAAACGCAAGAAAACGAAAAATATTACAAAAAATCGAAAAAAAAACGCAACAAAATCACAAAAAAAATGACAAAAAAATAGCAAATTATCACAAAAAATCAATGAAATAAACAAAATGATAAAAAATTAGAAAAAAAAAGAATAGAAAAACAGAACAATGAGAAAAAAATGAGGAAAAATTAGAAAAAATCGAAAATAATCAAAAAAAAAATCAGATAAATGAGAACACAGCTAGAAAAATTGAAAATCATCTCAAAAACCATTGACAAACAAAAAATAACTGCAACCATGAAATTATGAAAAATTGAGAAATAAATTGCAAAAAAACGCAAATAATTGCGCAAAAAAAATAAAAACAAAAAAACCAGAACAATGATGAAAAATTAGAAAAAAACGAAAAAATTGTAAGAAAAACAGAAAAAAACCAAAAAGTAGGAAAAATCTAAAAACCAGAAAAAGTCGAAAAATCATAAAAACGAGAAAAAATAAAAAAAAAACACCTCTATAAAATAATTACAAATGATATATACAAAAAAATCTAAATAAGAAAAAAATTATACTGTAAAAAAAGACAGAGAGTAAGAGAAAGAGAGGGATAAAAAAATACGGAGTGTTCCATTTAAAATAATATAACTATGGTGCAATCTTTTTATTGAGGCAACCTGAATAAATCCAAAAAATCGCCCAAACCCATATACCAAATTCCAGCTCAATCGGATTAATACTTCTTCAGATATTTAATGCCGAAGTTTCAAATTTTGACATTTTTTTATTTTTGACAGGTGACAGTTGGAGAAATAATTTTAACTGTTCTGAATAGAGTTTTTCTAGGGATTTCAAATGACATATAGAGTGTCCAATTTCGTGACACATTGCATCTGTCACTTTTTGATAGTGGTACTTCTGTTTAACAGATGTCGTACAAAAACGAATGGGTTTTTCCGACGGGTAACCCAAACCCCTATACCAAATTTCAGCTGAATCGGATTAAACGTGTGGCCTTTATCGTGGAAGAATACACACACACACACATACACACACAGACCGACAGACAGACTTCCATCTGGAAATGGTCTTAATAGTCTCAGGGGACCCGAAAATGGATATTTCTGTTTTTATCTCGAATTTTTTTTTAGCTCGTTCACAATACTTTTCCTTCTAGGAGGTGGATCGGGAAATTAAAAATTGAAAAATTGGGAAAGTAAGTAATTAATTTTAAAAGAAAATTTTAATTTTATTTTTTGAATATTTACATTTTATCCCTTTTGGTGATTAATTCTTAAATAATCATTTCCTGATACATTTTTTGTATAACTAACAAATAATTTCCACAAACCGAAATTATTTATTTGGAGAAAAAAATTTAAAAAAAATTGTTTATTATACAAATCAGGTATAGATTTAGATAAAAATATTGAATTTATATATCGGATTATAGGTCAGTAGTTTTTGGCCAGGCGAGTTTATAATGGTGTCATAAAAATCTTCTATTTAGGTACCTGATGGTCACTTAAATTACCATTTCACTCAAAATTAAAACCCTCCGGCGGCAGTTACATCTGGCAACTAAGTAAGTATTGTTGGAGGATAATAATCATTTAATTTTTTACGCAGAAAGTACATCTAATCGCCACCTATCGAACATTTAGTTAATTAATAGTTTTTGTTATGAAAACCGTGGGGTGCTAATTCTGTCATATTCATATTTACTTTATATGACTTTTGGAGTAATAATATTATTATTATTACATCTTTGTGAACTCTGATTGGTAGACTGATATTGCCAATATCCATATGGGTATAGAAAATAATATATTTTGAATAAAAATTACGTACCTTTAATAAAATCAACGGCCATTTCCAATCCATACGTATCCTTATCGCAATCATCCAGTATATGTGCTCCCAATGAGATCCCACGTAAAACAGGAACTTTAGCATAGTTAAGTCTATCCAAAGTATAAAGCATCGTTTCTAAAGCTTGTACTCCACCTTGTGGCATTATCGGTCCGCAGGTGATGCTGTCCTCTCGTTCGTGCACCATCATCAGTCCACCTAAGACTAGATCCCCTTCGACTATAGCTTCCTTTTTTACCGGCCATGGAATCTCATCGTGTTGATGTCTGAGATGATGCTGATGAGTTTCGGTTAATGGAAGATCTTTGAATGTGTCGATGAAGGATTCTTCGTTAAAATTTAGGAATTTGTTACTGATGGATTTGTGTTTTGTGTAGTACCTGTTGGAAGAATTTTAATTTTTAGTTGGTTAGTTTTGATATGGTCACGATATGGTTCATAATTTTCTAATACCCATACCCAAAATATTTTGACAATTTTACTTTAGAAACAATTTGGTTCTTTTCATTTTTATTAAAATTATTATATTGAAAATTATGAAGCAGACGTGTTAAAATTTTATATATTGGGATTAACTTACCGATGCATTCTGTGGCCATCACGATATTTTCCGCACTGAACGAAACTTATAACACTGAATACAAATAGAAATCGATAAAAATCAAGACTCATACTCTTTCAATATTTAATTTGACTATTTTTCATTATTCATTGTTTCTGAAAATAAAAAAAAATTAATGATAATAATAAAACAAAAAAATCTTTCTTTGGGTTATAGTATTTTATAGGTATTAAAAATATTAAAAATTAAAAATGTGTCCATAGTCTGGGTAAGATACTGATATTTTTAATAAATTTATTGTACTTAGATACCAGGTTAAATTTTAATGTAAGCAGCTCTTATTATTACTGATAATAATAATAATAATGGTCCTTTTAAAATTACATTACAGAATAATATTAGATAAGATACAATGTTTTAAAATAAATATGAATAATTAGTATTTTTATGTTAATAACATTGTATAATTTAGGGCGTATAAAAGTATATTATATACCAAGGGACTAAAGTGCATCTTTTACGCTCGGAAAACAATCACCTGAGGGATTAAAAGACACTTTAGTCCTTGTGGTATTTTTAAATATAAATTTTTTTAAATATAACTTTGTTCTAAGACTTCTTTTAAAGAATTTTAGTCGGTTAAAATATGTTTTTGCACAATTTAAAAAACTTATAATTTGATATATAAGGTATACTCTTGAGGGGAACACAAAATTGGAGGGAAACGAAGGGAAATTTTGAAGAAAGAGAGGAAATTTGAGACAAAAATAAGTAAAAAAAGGTAATCTAAAAAAGTTATCAGAAAAAAGTGATAAAATTTGAGACAAAAGAAGGGAAATTTGACAAAAATGAAAAAGAAAGGTTTAATTTAAAAAAGGGGTATTTTTAATGAGAGAAAAGAGGTAACTTTAGTAAAAAAGAGTAAATTTCAGATTGAATATTAAAAAAGTTGAGAGAAACAAGAATAAATTTTGGAGAAAGAGCGAAAATTTAAGGCAAAAATGTGAACAAAATGAGAAAAAAGGGTAATTTTCGAAAAACAGAGGTAATTTTTTAAGTAACGTGTAATTTACTCAAAAAAGTAACAAAATTTGAGAGATAAGAAGGGAAATTCGACAAAAATGAAAAAAAGGGGTACTTTTAATGAGAGAAAAAAATAATTTTAGGGAAAAAAGAAAGAAAATTTGAGGCAAAAAAGTGCCAAAAGTTGAGAGAAACAAAGGGAAATTTTATAGGAAGAAGGAAAATTTAAGGCCAGAAAATGACAAAAATGATAAAAAAGGGGTAATTTTAGAAAAAATAGGTAGTTTTTTAAAAAACGTATAATTCTGCAAAAAAGTAAGGATTTTTAAGAGAAAAGAAGGGAAATTCGACAAAAAATTTTATAAAAAAAAATGGTAATGTTCGAGAGAGAAAATTTCAGGATAAAAGTGACAAAATCTGAGACAAAAAAGGGAAAAAATCTAGGAAAAACGAGAGGACATTTTAGAGCGAAAATTTAAATAAAAAAAGTGACAGAAGTGAGAGAATGAAATAATTTCAGTAAAAAAGTGACAAAATTTGAGATGAAAGATAGGAAATTTGATATCAAAAAGTGACAAATCTTTAGAGAAACGAGGGGAAGTTTTTGAGGAAGAGAGAAAATTTAAATCGAAAAAGTAGTAAAAATGAGAAAAAAGAGTAATTTTTTCATAACTTTAATATTTTAAAAGTTATTCAATTTAGTTTAAAATCATAATAAAATTTCAAATTATTTTAATCAATTTTTTTAAAAACTCCCCAATTTTTTTAAGAAAATTTTGAACAAATCGCAATTATAAAGTTTTTTATTACAAATTTAACAGTATTTTCTTTAAAATTTTTATAATTAAAATTTTTCAAAAAAAAAAAATTTAATAAGATAAAAATTATTCAAAAATTAAAATAGAAACTAGCGGCGTAACTATGTGGAATTCGACAACAAGATACAGATACAATTTGTAGGAAATTTTGAGTTCTACAAATTTGATTTTTTATAATTTTTCATAAAAATCCATAATTTTGGATCAAAATCTAAAAAAAGGCGCAAAAGATTATATATATTTCTTTCACCCCCTCTAGAGGAATCCAAAAAAAGCATAGTTGGCTGGAGAAAGGGTACAAGATGATTTTTTGGGCAAGACTTTTGTTCAGGATGTCAAAACGAAAAACATATCCAAATTTCAGCCAATTTTACCGGGAGCCAATTCCCATAAGGTTTGTGAGGGATTCTTTCTCCATTTTGCCAAATTTTGTCAAATGTTTCCCTATTTTTCTCAATTTTTTCACTACATTTTACAAATTTCTACATTTTCACAATTATACCCTATTTCTTCCTCCTTTTCCGTTTTTCCCAGTTTTATACTATTTATGTCTTTTTCCCATATTTTCGCCTATTTTTTACTATTTTCTCTATTTTTCCGATATCTTTCTATTTTTTCCTGTTTTACATTAGTTTTTACTATTTACTTATTTTTCCTTACTTTGTAGTTATTTTTCCCTATTTTGTCTACTGTTTCCCTATTTTCCCCAAACACAATTTTTCAATATTTTTCCCAAATTTTCCTATTCTGCTCAATTTTTATTATTTCTCTTTTTTCACTATTTGGTCCTGTTTTTCCAAGTGCTATTTTTCCCTGTTTTCTATATTTTCCACATTTTTCTCTGTTTTTCCTTATTTTTAGTATTTTTAGGACCACATGAATAATTGGGATAATATAGAATTTTATAAAAAGTTTCGATTTTCAAAAGAATCAGTTCATTTTATCCTTAACGGAATAAAAATAAATTGTCAATATGTCGTCGAATGTCAAATAAAATTTATGTACAGAACCAGCCAAATCAGAATTCTAAACCATGAAATTATAAAGTGCAGAGCCAATAATTCTGATTAAAGCTTAAATTCAAGAAAAAAGATGATGTTAAATTTAACAGAGACACGCCCACATTTAATCATGATAAATTTAATTATCTGTTAAATTAATTTAATCAGCAGTACCGGGCCTAAAAATACTAAATTACAGTTTACATTACAGAAAAAATTCTTGAAATTTAGTGAATTTATTACACACTATTTATGAACCGAGTACCAAGGTGGTTCTGTACAAGCCAATTCGCCGAAGAGGAATAGTCCATTATTGTCATTGAGGGGACTAATGTCACTTGATATTTTTTAAACGAAGTTCTTTTTCTGTACTTGTATCTTAGTATTTATTGTTATAGTCGTAGATAAAGTATAGTATTCAATTTGCGGTATGATTTTAAAATGAAGCTATGTATATAATTGATTAGATGTTATTAGATTAATCAAAAAATTAAATCTAACCAAATAGCAATAAAATTATATAATTTCGTTATAATTATTTATTTTTTTTGTGAAAAATCATACCAATTTTAGTAAAAAATCTTTTCCAAATATAAGAATTACGTATATAATAAATTTATATTTGAACGTGTTTATATGAGTGATGAGTTACTCGAGGGTCTACCGAATTCAGCAACAAGTAAATAATATGTAGCTGCCGTTCAAAAAAATGATTGAGGATGACAACCGAGTGACATATAGAATTATTATAAATGCATTAGGGATTGGTTTGAGCAAAAATATATTGCACAATCATTTGAAAGTCCAGGTAGGTTTGTTATCGTTAAATTTATCATAATTAACTAATTGTATGTATACCTGAAAATAGCTTTTATTAAATAACACCGTATATGTTATAATTTTGATAAATATTTTTTTGGGGGTGATTGAGATTTTATCGTCGCAAATCATATTATTTTTAAAACAAATACAACAGAAAAAGCAGTTTTTGCAACATCATCGTTTCCTACATTCAAAAGCTTTAATAAATAAAATTGTTTTATTTTAGTAAAATTTATACGAATATGTATAAAAAGTTATTAATCACTTTAAGTAAATACCGTATGCATTATTGGCAATATTTTTCTTTTAATGGATATCTAAGATATCATCTTATATTATTGTTGTTTGGATATCAGTGATATCAATTTTTTGTATGGACAATCCTACTAGATTGCGACCGTATCAATACCAGCGATGAATCCCTTATGTTTAGACTGAATAGTCGTTGGAGTATAATTTAGAAAAATATAATGCGATAGACAATATATTTTAGAAAAATATATGATAAAAGTTATTTATGATGGTACAATTAACTGATAAATGACACGAACCCACGAAAGATGGAGGATATCTTATAAGCTGGTTCAGTCGATACGTATTTAACCTTTGGCTCAGGAACTACCAGAAATTGGCGAATTAAAATATGCAAATACTTATTTTAATTTATTTTTAACAAGACAAAATAAATCTAAACGTAGAGAAAAAATTGTCTTTAACGATTAGAGATATAAACATGGGTAGGCGCCGAAATATTTAGCGTCGGAACGAATAGCGTAGCGACGCTGAATGGACGTCGAATATTGTAACTTCTGCTAATGGCATTCGTATATTAATTTGTGGGAATGGACTAGGTTTTGAAGAAGTAAAACCCAACTGTTTGTTCTATTTATCGGCGTCGTCGTCTCGGCGCTTAATACAGGAACTTCGGTGACGGTGTAGGTGATATGAAATTTTATTTTGGCTGATTCTTCTCTGAACTACGAACCCCCCTTTTTTATGCCAAGTTATGACGTAACATTTAACGTCATAATCTTGTGTGGTTCATATTCCATTTTCGTTCTCATGAACGTTATCTAACCTTCAAAATTTAGCCGCGAAAAGAATTATTTTCTAATATTTCAACATTCTAATTTTTGTAATTTAATTTTTTTTTAAATGGTTCAAGTGTGTATTATCATTTTGTACTGAAACGACTTATTTTTGTTTTGGTTATTTCTCTAAAATTCCTTGAAACGACGAAACAAAATATCATTAAAATTTGCTAAAAAAACATAACAATAATATACCGGGGGTTGGTTCGTCACAGTATGAAGAAAAAAATAAGAATCATCTCGAAGAAAGACTTCTAGTTATTCCGGAAGCTGCAGCGATTATTCGCGAGGACATGAGACGAGTCACATACGAAAAGAATAATAATCCCCTTTCGAGTGAAAATGTTCCCGAGAGTTTGAATATTTTTCTATCGGCCATCTTCATGAAAGATAAACGCGGTACATTTGGAAATTAAAAAAAAAATGTACCATGATAGCTTAATATGAAGGTCAAGGGATATTACTAAATATTTATGGGAAATTCCACGCCAACTGTCGTGGGGTTGGTGGGTCGTATTTTTTTCCCTGGGGCAAAACTATTTCATCCTATTATAGGTTCCACCAAGAGTGTTATCCAAAATTTGCAAGCCAAAATATTGCTCCTATCGTTTGTGACGGCCAATTTTCGGTTTTTAGGCTCTCTGTCAATTTCTTGGCTTTTTTTTGGTATAAAGGGTGCCAGGGAAATATTCTAGGCCAGAAAAAACTCCAAAAAATAATCCAAATACGACAAAGTAAAGGGAAAACGCCAAAAATGTCAAAATAAGTTAAAAAAAGCAAATAAGACAAAATAGTGGCAAAATAAAGGCAAAAAACACAAAATAGGCTAAAAAAAGTCGAAAGAAGTTAAAAAAATTTTTAAAAAGGAACAAAATGTCGAAAAACGTAAAAAAGCAAAAAAAAGGGGCAAATTAGAAGCAAATAAAGGTAATAAGACCAAAAAAAAGAAAAAGATGACAAAAACAGAAAACCCAAAAAGTAAAAACATGTTAAAAAAGCAAAAGTGGTAGAAAAGGCTTAGTAAAGGCAAAATAGGCTAAAAAAACTCCAAAAAAATTTAATAAAAAGTTTAAAAAAGAACAAAAGGTAAAAAAACAAAATAGAACCAAATAAAGGAAAAAAAAACGGCTGTGTCGCCATTAAAAATTTCCCGACGAGTATCCATAAATACTTTTTCAGAATATTTAATGTTAAGTTTCAAATTTTGACATTTTTTCATTTTTGACAGATGACAGTTGGAGAAATAATGTTCTGAATAGAGATTTTCAAGGGCTTTTAAATGACATATTGCAAGTCAAATTCCGTGACATATTGCATCTGTCATTTTTTGATAGTGACACTTCCGTTTGATAAATGTCGTACAAAAACTAATGGGTTCTTCTGACTGGTAACCCAAACCCATATATAAAATTTCAGCTGTGGCCTCCATCGTGGAAGGATTATTCAGGGTATAATGCTGGTAAACAATAATCGACCAGGGGTTTCGGAGTAAAGAGAAACGACTTTAGTACGAGCTCTTATGAATTATATAATTTAATTTAAGTAATTATCTAGATAAGTAATACATTATTTATTATACTGAAAATTTATTGAATCAAATGCATTATGTAACAGTAACAAGTTTTAATTGTAAAATTTCATGTAAAAAAATCAAATATTTTAATATTTTTTGACCTACCCGGATTTTTAACAGATCTTTACGTTTTGAGGTCTCCTAAAACAATTTCGACATTTTTTTTGTAGGATTTTGTCAATATGACAGCATCATAGGATAGCGTCTAAAGGGTTAGACCGATTTGGATAAAATTTCGCACACATAATTAAAATTTTCAAAATTTTTTGCCATCATGGACAAATTTATTAAAAAAAAATTTAAAAATACGAAAATTTAAAAATATCTTTATAAAAATTTTAACCTATCTTTATTAAAATTTTATTTCGACGTTTCGTATTTGAAGCACCATTATCAGCATTAATTTTTTTAAACGAATCTAAATAAAGTTTTAGACAAAAGTTGTACGGAATTTTATGGTCTAAAACTTTGTACAACATTTTGCACTAAATTGTATTGTTTGTCCTCAAAATCAAGAAAAACTAGAGAAAATCTACATGCACATTTTTTACGCGCCTTCTGGTGGCGCAATTATTACAAATTCTGGTAAAACCTTCAAACAAAAGTTGTAGAAAATTTTATGCTCTAGAACTTTGTACTACAATATTTTGCACAAAAGTGTATTGTTTGTCCTTAAAATTTAAAAAAGTAAAAAATTGTTACATGTGTATTTAATAAATATCGGTCTTGAGGACCTTCTACTGTACCAATTTGAACCAAAAACTAATTCGAGGTACACATTTACCCTTCATAACAAATTTCAGCATGATTGGTCAAACGGTACGGCAGTTATCTTGGAAGATTACACACAGACACACAGACAGACCATACGCTGGAAATGGTTTCAATCTTCTTGAGGCACCTCAAAATGGATATTTCCACCAATAATAGTTATTTATTTACCAAGTCAGTAAAGTGATACTTTATCGAACGAGTATGAGATTATGAGCGGAGCGAGCGAAGCGAGCGAGGCAAGTAACAGGCGAGTTCGATAAAGACACTTTACTGACAGCTAAAAACTATTTCTGTTTAATGTCAATGTCATAGTCATGGCTATGTTGATAAATAATTATAAAAATCAAGCAAGTCGGTTCCTGTCCAGATTTCTGTTCAATATAACTGTAAAGTATGACTTTATTGACGGTTAGCGATAAAATTTATTATTCGTTATTTTTACACTTAACCTTAGAACACTCCTGCGTATAATCAAAAATTGCCTAAAGCGAAGAAGCTATATAGCGAGTCAGTAAAAAGTTATTTATTTTTAAATAAGAATATTGGAGAAATCTTGTCCTAACTTTGCGTTGGTGAATACTTCAAGAACGTAAATATTTACAAAGTGCTTTATAATGTTCCTTTTTTAAATCAATAAACGGAGGAATTGATATGATATAAATAGATTTGTTATTCGCTTAAAAATAAATCGTTTTCCTTTTTACTTCATTGCCGTTATAACTTATATATTTAACGAGTACCAACACTTGGAAGCTATTTATATTTTTAGTATGAAAAAACGATGTTAAGAATATTAGAATTTGTGACTGTATGATAATTTTAAATTGATCAATTTCTTATAAGAAAAATATTTTGTTGAATATAAAAACACTGCAGTGTAATTAAAAATACATTAACTTTTTAAGCATAGCTTTAAAATTTTCGTATATTGAATACAAATTTAATATCATTCTATATAGGTATCAAAAAGTCTTATGGTGCATAAAATGTCATTTATCTTCGTCATATTTTGCATAAAGTCGACATTTTATCCATATAATCTCTCAGAATCCGGCGGCTTTATAAATAAAAGGAAGTTAAAATATAATAGTAGCGTAGATAGAAAAAAAAATTCTATAAGTTTAAGATATAATGATTTGCCTTAAGGGCATCGTTATTTTTTTAGAGAACTTACATAAAAGCTTCATTGTATGATTTATAAAGCTTTGAAGTATTTTTAAATAAAAAATTTACAAAATGGAATCTGAATTCAGTGAAACTTAAATATTTTTATTGATACGAGAATAATGAAAAAATATTTTTTATACTTAAATATACCAAACATTGTTTCTCTATCCAGAAATATTTACTTAATATTTATCTCTCTATATTGATATTTTTTTTACAGGATGCGTTTCAAAATATATTTGTTTCACTGTACCAAAAATCCGTAAGCCAAAGAAGATGTAGCAAACAGGAATTTTTTAAAAAATTGTCAAAAGTAAAAAAAATTTGATTAAAGAATTTATGATTCTACCGACAAAGCAAAAATAAACATGGTAATCAAAGTAACTATTTTAAATTAATAATCGTTACTAAAGAACGAATAGTTACTTTATCAACATCTCTAGTTCTCTACGTTTTTTTCTGTGCCATCCTGTAATTTCATTATTCATCTGCTCAGTATATCTAAATTTCAGACTCCCTTCTCAAGATCTCCTGCTTCTCTTGGTATGACTATAAAATGTCTTTCCCTTGTTAACAATTTTCTCTCTTTGCCTCTTCAGTCAGAACAATTGACTTTTATTTTGTCAGTGTCGTTTATTGAAAATTTATTTTCTTCCCCTTGATATATAGGGTAAGTTTTTATTATATTATATTATATTTTCACTTATGTCCCCTGTTATCATTAATTATTTCAACGCTTTAACTTTTATTTACTGTTATTTTTAATTCTTTATTTATGCCGGTATATATTTTTTATATTTACTTAAAAGTTCATATTTTATCTTTTATAAGAAAATAAATTATATGATGTTTGTGGTCATCTCAATTACAAAAAGATAATCTATTTTTAAATTGTTTTTATAGATTGTCTTAAAATTTAATTCACTTTGATTATTTTATATTTCATATTTTGATTTAAAAAATCATGTCTTTTAAATTAATATTATCATTGTTTTATTTATTTTTTTTTTTTTTATAAAAACAGATACCACGAAATCTGGTAATTTTTGTATATTGGATGTGAACTTTTAGATTTTTTTTTGGACTGAACGGTTTTTTTTTGGAACGAGTCTTTTGGAACAAGTTTTCTTTTCTTACTGGATCACAATATGCTGTTGGCTTGACATCTTTTATTACCGGATCTAGGAAATTTTTGCAAGACAAGAACAAACCCAAATTTTCCAAAGAAATAAAAAGAAAAAGTCTCTGAAGAATTGTTAAATTTTTCTTATAACAAAAAACACGCAAAGATATAAGGGACGGATTTTGAAATATATCATATTTTTTTGTCAATTGTTTCTAAATACATATCAAAAAATCAATTAGACTGGCGGCCAAAATTTGTTCTTTAATTTAATATTTTACTTTTTTATATATTTCAAATTCTCTTCTTGGAACAAATCGATAATAAAAAGATTTGAGCTTAAATCACATTTATTACTAAATCACTTTTCACAATAAAAACACCATATGTATTTTATGTCGATATTCCCTATCGCAAGTGTTAAAGAACCAATTTCCAAAAATGCCAAAATAAAAATTTAAAAATTTTTAAAACTTATTAAAAATGGCAATAATTAAAAAAAATTAAACAAACATCAAAAATTTTAAACATTTTTCGAAAAGAACATTGATTTCTAATTCCAAATATTTTACAAATTTCAAAAATGTCTTTTTAACCAGTTTGAAAAATAACAAAAAAAAAACAAGAATTTCAAAATTTTGAAAAAGTACCTATACCCTTTTTACTTTTTTTAATTTTGTTTGTACTTTTTTAATTATTGATACAGGAATAATGTATTTATCTAAATCAATAGAGGAACTTGGAATCAAATTTTCCCCTATTTTTTGGGATGGTTTTTTTTAATAATGATCGATATAATTTCCACAGAGGAAGTGTAATTAATGTAAAAAAACAGATTTTTATTAAAGCAAGTTATTAAAAAAGAGACACAAACATTGTTTTTTTTTACGAAACCTAATTAATAAAATTTTATAATTAACGTAGTGAAATCGTAATAATGGATAAAAAAAAGAATTTAAATACTGGGCCGTAACTGAAAAAAATAAATTTACGTTGGCTCTTCGAAAACAATACGTTGAATTATAATTTGTCTCAAACTTACTTGATTGAGAAAAAAATAGTATTTCGGATTTTTCATATTTAAAAAAAAATAACATTACTACTTAAAAAAAAGTGGTAAACATGGTAAAAAAATAAATGCTATTTCTCCAGTTAAAAAATAAAATTATAAGCGTGGATTTTCAATTGGTGCATATTCTAGTTTCCATTGGAATGTATTCTCGTTGTTTTGTTTTACTCTCTTATCCGACATATTTCACCTCGTAGTTTGCAGAAACTCTGGCACAGATATTCTGTTTACCATGTCTTAAGTTTGAATTGCACCGACATACTTTCTACAGAATGAGACGGAATATTACAACCGATTATTAACATTTCGGTTGGGCCACTAAAAATCACAACATTTAATTAAAAAAACGATGTAAACCATCATTTTAGTATAAAAGCTTAAATACTTATCTTCAATTTATTTGTAAACGTATTTATTAAAATATATACAGATAATTTGTACTTACGTGTATTAATTTTCTTTAAATAAAATATAGGTACACTTATACTGGCCCATTTTTATTTGTACTTGCGCCTTTTTATTTGTATTTGCGCCAATTTATTTCCACTTGGGTCGATTTATTTGTACTTGAGCCATTTTATTTGTACTTGTGCCATTTTGTTTGTACTTGTGCATTTTATTTGTACTTGAGCCATTTTATTTCCACTTGCGTCAATTTATCTGTACTTGTGTTATTTTGTTTGTATTTACGCATTTTTGTTTGTACTTGTACCCTTTTATTTCCATTTGCGTCATTTTATTTGTACTTTTTCCATTTTATTTCCACTTGCATCATTTTATTTGTACTTGTGCCATTTTGTTTGTGCTGGCACATTTTTATTTGTACTTGCGCCATTTTCTTTCCACTTGCGTCGTTTTATTTGTACTTGTGCCATTTTGTTTGTACTTGTGCATTTTTATTTGTACTTGCGCTATTTTATGTCCATTTGCGTCAATTTATCTGTACTTGTGTTATTTTGTTTGTACTTGCGCATTTATGTTTGTACTTGCACCATTTTATTTCCACTTGCGTCATTTTATTAGGACTTGCGCCATTTTTTTTGTACTTGAGCAGTTTTATTTGTATTTGCGCCATTTTATTTCCACTTGCGTCATTTTATTTGCACTTGCGCATTTTATTTGTACTAGCGCATTTTATTTGTACTTGTGCCATTTTGTTTGTACTGGCGCATTTTTATTTGTACTTTGGCCATTTTATTTCCACTTGCGTCATTTTATTTGTACTTGTGCCATTTTGTTTGTACTTGAGCATTTTAATTTGTATTTGCGCCATTTTATTTCCTCTTGCGTCATTTTATTTGCACTTGCGCATTTTATTTGTAGTTGCATCATTTTATTTGTACTTGTGCCATTTTATTTGTACTGGCGCATTTTTATTTGTACTTTGGTCATTTTATTTCTACTTGCACATTTTTATTTTTATTTGCGCTATTTTATATTCACTTGCGTCATTTTATTTTTTATTTCCACTTGCGTCATTTTATTAGTACTTGTGCCATTTTGTTTGTACTTGAGCATTTTTATTTGTATTTGCGCCATTTTATTTCCTCTTGCGTCATTTTATTTGCACTTGCGCATTTTTATTTGTACTCGTGTCATTTTATTTGTACTGGCGCATTTTTATTTGTACTTTGGCCATTTTATTTTCACTTGCGTCATTTTATTTTTTATTTCCAGTTGCGTCAATTTATCTGTACTTGTGTTATTTTGTTTGTACTTACGTATTTTTGTTTGTACTTGTACCATTTTATTTCCTCTTGCGTCATTTTATTTGTACCTTTGTCATTTTGTTTGTATTTGCGAATTTTTATTTGTACTTGCCACATTTCATTTGTACTTATGTAGACTCATTTTATTTATTTCTGTATTGATTTTTTTTTGTATTTGTCCAAAAGCAGTTAATAAAAATAAAGCGGGAATAACCTAATAGGGAGATTTGGATTTCATGCCGTTTGTATTTTAATATTTTTTTATTTAGTTTATTAAGTGGATCGGTGTTTTTTTTTCAGTTGTGTTAGATGTCGCAGCAAGTGTTTATAAATAATGAACAAAAATTATAACTAACATCACAATCACGCATACCTTTAAGTATTTTTATAAAAAAAAACATCACTTATTTTACACGCGAAACGCAAATATATTAAAAATTTAAATGAATCAATCTTCCTACAAGACCTTTTGTTTTACTTTACACATTTTTTTTTCATCGACCATGACCTTAGTTGATACAATGTTAAAGAGCTAATTGTTTTTTTTTCTAGGAATTATTAATAAGATAAAAAAATACAACATGCAAAAATACATTTTTTAGCAATACTTGTTCTGACTTTTAAGAAATCGATAAAATCAGGGACCGTATTTATTAGTGGCTCTATAAGTGGGACATCCTGTAAGGGTAGGCTTCGCTTCCGTTTTCTGTTATCGCTGAGAGTAATTCAGGAACTTTAGTGTTCATTAACCTTGACCGCCATTGTGTGTTTGTTTAGCGTTAAAATCATCACCTAGGATAAAGGACATCGCACTCTACACTTGTGTTAAGTGGGATTGTGGTATATATTTATAATTTTTATACTAATTTAAATCAATTTTTTTAAATAATATTTAAAAATTTTAATGAATTTCTGTCAAGACAAAAAATTTTACTTTTGTTTTATTTTTTTATATTCCAATCCCCATATTTGACGATTTATTGTCTGATAACTTGCCTTTTTTTTTTTAAATCGAACCTCGAAACGAATTTGTACGAAATTAAAAAAATTTAATTGAGAAAAAAAGTACGTACATAATTGCTTAATCTGAAAACCCTGAAATCGACTTAGATGCACACTTGTAAAACTCGAATAAAGTTGACTTTCTATTTAAACTTCTCGGTGCTCAAAGACGGAAACCTTTAAAGAGAGAATGAAAAAATCGACGGACTCCGTAGGGGTTTGTAAACCCACATAAACAAGATAAATAAAGTAACTGAAAAGAAAAACAAATTATAAACTTTGTTAATTAGATTTTTTTTGTTTGGTTTTTGCGATTGTTTTACCATTAAATTATTCGGTGAAATATTGAAATTAGCTGAATATTTTATATAGTCTAAAATACAGACAGAACAAACAAATTGTGAAAACGCTACAGACATTAATTAAAACGGGCTTTTACTCAGATAATGGAAAATTATAAAAAAAATTTTAACGAAGTAACAATGAAATACTATTATGAAAATTAAGAGGGTTATAATTGTTAGTAGTCATTAAAATAATTATTTCATTTATAAATTAATCAAGATAATGAATTGATATTTTCACCAATTGCCTTTGGCTTTATTATCATTAGTTTTTAATACCTCATTTTTTGTAAATTCGCTTATTATATAATTATTATATATTAAATTATATGTCAAAATTTTTAATATTATTTATACCAACCAAAAACTTTGTAAACGTAATTTATAGATAAAGCAGACTGTATAATTAATTATGTCAATAATCATTGTTTTATTTGCTCGAGCTAAACTAAAATTAATTAATATCCCAAGCAGCAAGATGTTGTCAATTTGACGTTGATTTTTCGTCATTTTTGGTCCGCGACGTCATTTTACCAATAAATGGCGTGTTTAATGACGTGTTTTATGACGTTGATTTTTGGACGTATAGTAAACGTTATAGAGATCACGTCATTTTTACGAGATTTTTTCGTCATTTAAAAAAAATAAGTATATATTGTTTTAATTTAAAATTTAATGCATTAACATCGACTTATTCTTGATTTACATTTTTTCGTGTCGTCATTTTTACAACATTTTTTCGCCACTTTTGTCATATTATTTTATTATTTAATTCTCTAATTTTGTGTGTCTGTGTGCTACATTATTACAACTGTGAATGAATTAAAAAGGGGTAAGTTTAGTAGGACTAATTTTTATTTTATACTTCTTCTAAGACTTGTATCTATACCAAAAATTATATTTGTTTTACTTTTATTCAGTTGAACATATTTAATTTGAATTATTTATTAATAAATTCAGTAATTTAGACTTAAATAAAATATCAACGCAGTGGATTTTTAAAAATTTTAGATCAATATTAACATCGACTTATACTTGATTTATATTTTTTAGTGTCGTCATTTTTACATAATTTTTTCGTCATTTTTGACTTTGAAAAATTTAAATGTTATGTATTCTGTAAAAACCGTTTTTAATAAGTTTATAATTTTTTTAAGTTTTCCTATATTTTTAGTACATTTTTTAGCCAACGTCATTTTTACGACAGTTTTTCGACATATTTAACTTAGAAGATTTTTCAATGTCTCTTTATTAAAAATTCGTATTGATATTGATTTTTAAAATTTCTAAATTTTAACTGCTATTATCTGGTATTACAGGGAAAAAATATTTTTTATGAGTAGGTATTTTAAACCAATTTTTAAATCTATTCGTAAATAAAAATCACCTTTATCAAAATTATTTCTATTGCATTAACTTTCATTATTTACTTGTTTTTTATAGTATGCTATAGTTCAGTCGTATATACGAGGTTTGTCAAAAAATGTAAATTGTGAATGTGAAATATGCAAGTGTTCTTATTTTTGACAAAATCTGAATTTGTTGTAAAGCCAACTACGCTCAGATATGCAATTATATCCATGTGCATTAAAAATTTGATTTTTATTTTTTCGAAACTTTTTACAATAACATAATTTCATTTGATATTGTTAAAAGTATATGTAATTTAGTCTTGTACAAGATTTACATTTTTTTTCACACCTCGTATACGAATGAAAAATTTGATATCTGGATGGTTGTATTTTAGGTTTTATACCATGCAGAAATTTTTATGAAGAATAACTTTTTTTATAAAACTAATAATAAAAAAGTTTCCCATATGGTACGTACCAACATATTTAAGATAAAAAAAATTTACATGTTTAGAATATTTATTTATTATTTTTAATAAACGCATTTTAGTTTTGGAAAAAATTGTTATTACTAAAAAAAGTCCCAAAATCAACCTTTTATAATAAAAGTGTCACTTTTTTATTAAATCAGTTGTTTTATGCTAATATAAATACTTTAAAATGAAATATTCACCATTTTTAATTGACAGAAAATGTTGTTTTGTATATGTTGCATTTTACCATAGAATAT
This sequence comes from Neocrepidodera transversa, assembly GCA_963243735.1. NCBI lineage: Eukaryota > Metazoa > Arthropoda > Insecta > Coleoptera > Chrysomelidae > Neocrepidodera > Neocrepidodera transversa. The sequence goes on along the minus strand of OY725347.1, from coordinate 2,155,536 downwards.
GGAATTTTGACATGAAGGTGAATAGGTTTAAAAATCTGGTCAATTAAACAACATTCCAGAACAAATCTTGTTGGATGTGCAGAATGAAAAAATGGCCAAGTTGACGTATGTATAACGTTAATTGTATCCTCATTTTTCTTTGGTAAATGACATTTTTATATCAGAAAAGCACGTATTTGTATGGTATAAAATAAGTACCTTTAACCGCATAAATTCACGTGATTTTTTGCGTCATACAATGACGTCCTTTTTACGTCATACACTGACTTCTTTATATGTCATACACTGACGTCCCTTTAACGTTATAAAATCCCTTGATCCTATCGTCATAAATGACGTCCTAATCCTAAAAAATGACGAAAAAATGTCGTCACAATGACGACAGCTCGCTGCTTGGGATATACAGGGTGTTTCATTGGGAAACGGAAATACTTAAAACGCGAATAAAGGTCACCGAGGCGGTTCTAGATATACCATATTTATTGGCTCTGGCGGCCTTTGTAACCGAGATACAGGGTGTTTTATCGATTTTACTAATTTCTTCCTGGGGCCATAATTGTAGAATCACACTGTAGATTTCTTTGATATTTGGTACACATGTTTCCTATTCAATGGAGCTTTAATTGCATGGGTCAGTCGTAAACAAGAATCCGTATTTTTATCCTCGACCGAAGATGAATTCATTGCATTTTCATAGGCTGTACTTGATCTTATCTGGATACATCGAGTATTAATTGATTTTGGTCAAGAAATCAGAACTCCCGTGAAAGTGTTTATGGATAATCAAGGTTGTATAAAACTACTCATCGATAAAATTTGCAATCAACGAGTGAAGAACATCCATTTAAAATACAAATGATGTAATTAAGAAGCAAAAGGTAGCAGCTATTTACTGTCCTACCACCAGCAATATGATTGCCGACGTATTAACAAAACCAAGTTAGCTAAACATACCAAAGAGTTTGGATTAATTATTGCTTAGGTTAGGTTAGGTTATGATTAATTATATGTTCATAAGAGGTGTTGGTTATTGCAACATCTATTTAATTATTTATTATTTTAATACAAAATGTTTAATGTAATATTAGATTAAATCTGGCAACACTGATTTGTAAGTATTTTGACATTGAATAAAAAAAAATCTCTCCGTCACAAAAATTGAAAACCTATTTTTATTCGATTGGTTATTAAATCCAATTCATCTGATATAATCATCAAATGGCCCTTACTAAATGGTATTTTATTTTATGACAACTTTAAATTTGTATAGCCTTAAATATTTATAGCCTTAAAATAGTACGGAAGTGAGAATTATAATATAATTTATTTAGACGAAACATAAATCAATATTCCGTTAATAGTGTATGTCATTATACCATTATAAAACAAACACGATACGGTCATTAGAGATTTAAGTAAAATGACACCTCGAGAGTAGCACCTATCCCTAATTAGTAATCATCATCAGGTTTATTGTTTACAGATTAGGACAAAATAAGCAAGCATTGGATCAACGAGAAACAAAAACGTAGATTTAGTACAGATCATATAAAATTTATATTTTAATATATTTGAAAAAAAAATGGCGATTTCTTTAATTCATTAAGGGACAACAATGTACAAGCAATTAAAAACGCAAATGAGGCCACATCAAACCGACGTGTTTTATATTTGCTGATCTCGAATTTACATAGGGACAGGTATATATTCTCTTGTATCAAGCACACAATATTACTCCCATCATGAAATTGTGTTTAATGAAAAACGTCAATCAAAAATTTGAATTCAGGTAACTTTGTAATATGAACCACAGCTAAAAAGTACGTGTCCCGATTTTTAAACAAAACTTTCATGGTTAAATTATGAAATATGATTGAAATTTGTAAACGGAAAGAAAAGGTCTCTTAACTCGTTTCAACTCAATTTTCTGAACAATTCTGGTATAAATATTGGTTCATAAATTATTCATTTTTTAATTATTAAGAAGCAAAATTGATCATATTTTTTATTGATAATAAATGTTTATTCATTACTGATAATTTATTGATTAGTTAAGACATTTTATCAAACAGGTAAATTCGTAAAATGATGACGATGGTGATTGGTGCATTAAAAGGTAATATCAGCTCCCCCAACGGGTCCATACCGAAAGACAGACGTCATTGCGATCGTGCAGGGATTTATTTTTTTGAATGTTATTGTAACAGAGTGGAAAAACACCCCTTAAAACATATTTCAGTTATCAGTATTAATTATTTCGACGCTTTAACTTTTATTTACTGTTATTTTTAATTATTTTTTATGCCGGTATATATTTTGTTATATTTATTTAAAAGTTCTTATTTTATATTTTATAATAATATCAATTATCTGATGTTTGTGGTGCTCTTTCCGTCTCAATTACAAAAAGAGAATCTATTTTTAATTTGTTTTTACAGATTGTCTTAAAATTTAATTCACTTTGATTATTTTACATTTCATATTTTGATCTAAAAATTCATGTGGTGTAGGTTTTCCGGGTTTTCCTACGCCTATAGCCAAATGGCGCCATCAATCCTCAGTAAGTCGTCCCGGAGCGCCACGGCAAATAATAATAATAGCCGTCCCTTCCCCGCACATTGGCTTCTGGGGTTCACTCGTAAGGGGGGGGGGTGAAATGTAGGGCGAGTATTATTATTATTATTATTATTATTATTATTATTATGTATTTCATATCAATATTATCATTGTTATTTATATTTTTAAAAAAAAAAAGAGACCACGAAATCTAGTAATTTATAAGATTTTTGTCTTATATTTACTTTATGTGAACTTTTAGGGTTTTTTGGACTGAACGTTTTTTTTTTTCATTAAATGAATATAATTCCAATTTGTTTTAAATTAAAGTTCTATTTTATGAGGAAAATTTTAACATCTTCCTCTTCCGAATTTAAAAAATCAATGAACCCCTTAGTTACTTCCTAGCAACCGAGAAAAGCAAAGCTGGTTGAGGAAAAAATATTTCAATTGACCAATCAAAATGCTATTATAAAATGTCTGAAAATTTGGATTTTAGAACATTAAATTAAATTTATCTGGATGAGTTTAACATGTTTTTGTATTGAATTTACTACTTGGGATTATTTTAAAATTTCTATTAAAATTTCTACACTACTTTTTATTTAAAATTTTGACATTTCTTAATTTGAACATAATTATTAAGGTAGCAGTTTACCATTAAGGTATGGTAATTTATGTACAGCGTATTATTTTCTTTACTGTTATCAAAAAATTTATTTTGATGATTTTTATGATTTTTAAACCTTATATTAGATTTTGCAAGGTTAAGAGTTTATAAAAGTTAGATTAGTTATTTACATGACACATTAAACATTTTTAAATCCGTGACGGTTCACAAACATTTCCTATCAGACAAGAATTATAAAACTTTTTAAACCCTCTTGTATATTAACGTTATTTATTCATATTATATAATTGGCTCACTTTGAGTAGGATTATTTTAAAACAGAAATATACACTGATTCGTATTAAAATGTTACATCAAATAAAATTTTTTTATTGACCGTTTTCATTAAACCCAATTTCATTATGTGACTAATACGGAGCTCACCGAATTATATAAATTTGTGTCTCTGTGTAAATTGGATATCAGTTATTGTGCAGGAAACATGAAACACGCCAGCTATATATATATATTTATACTCATTTGAATTTTTATTTGCTTTTTGTATTAGTTGAACTTAAAAAAAATCGTTTTTATCTAAAATAATATTAAATATATTAATCCTATGGATATTATATAAATGTATAGAACAGTTGAAAAATAATGAACATACAAATACATAAAGGTAAATATATTATGTATTATTTAGATTTAGATTAAAAAATTTATATCCTAATTTTTAATAATTTGCGTTGTTAAAATTATAATTAAAAAAGTGCAGTGATCTTTATTTGCAACCTTTTTTTATCTTAACAATAAATGTTTTATTATGAATAAATGCCCGTATAAAAGCTCTTCAGAAGTAAAATCAGTTGTATTTTTGTTTAAACACAAGTCTCGCAGTTCTATAAAAATTGCGTGGTCCTTCAAATCTTGTCATTTCTATTTTGAGATTAACTAACGAAGTCACTAAAATACCAGCATTTATTCATCCCGGTTTTCGTTATATTTTTAATTATTCATCCTGTCATTTTTAATTTGTAATACCTCAGTCGATCAAGAAATAAAGATAAAGATACTAAAATTATATCCTATTACTTCGGTCTGCACCGGAAGTATTATGATCAAAAAAAAAATTTTTTTTTGCTTAAAATGAGTTTTCTCGGCGTTTTGAGCCACCTACAACACGATTAGGTGAAAAAAAAATTGGGGTTGAAATTTCGAAAAACTCTTCTTATCTCCGCCATTTTTAAAAATATCGAAATAGGTCATAAGAATTTTTCCATGTTCTAGTTATTATAAAATTAATTCGCTTAAAACTTTTTTCTATTTGACCTTCATAGGTGGTAATGGAAGGGGTTGAAATTTCAAAAAATTTATATCCGCCATTGTTGAAAATATTGTAACAGGTCTTTAAACATTTTTCATATCCTAATTATTATAAAATTAATTTGTATAAAACATTTTTTTATCCGACCTACGGGAGTGAAACTGGAGGGGGTCGAAATGTCAAAAAAAATTATATCTCCGACATTTTTAAAAATATCGAGACTGGTCATATCGTAAAAAATCGTAAAAAATCGTGAAAGATTGTAAAAACCCTCAAAAAATCGTAAAAACATCGAAAAAAAAAACAATAAAAATTGAAAAAACTCGCAAAATATTGTAAAAAAACATAACATCGCAAACACCCGTAAAAATGATAAAAATAGTAAAAAACCATAAAAAAATCGTAAAAATCGGTAAAAAATCGTAATAAAATCGTAATAAATCTTAAAAAATCGTAAAAAATGGTAAAAAATCGTGAAACATAAAAAATCGTTAAAAATCGTAAAAAATGGTAAAAATCGTGAAACATAAAAAATCGTATAAACTCGCAAAAAATCGTAACAAGTCGTAAACGCACGTAAAAAATGATAAAAATCGTAAAAATCCATAAAAAATTAGAAAAAATCTCAATAAATCTGGTAAAAAATCGTTAAAAATCGTAAAAAACCGTAAAAAAACCGTAAAAACCGTAACAAGTCGTAAACATCCGTAAAAAATGATAAAAAATCGTCGTAAAAAATGATAAAAAATCGTAAAACACCGAAAAAATCGTAAACATCTGTAAAAAAATCGGAAAAAAACGGAGAAAATCGGAAAAAACCGTAATAAATCGTAATAAATCGTTAAAAATCGTGAAAAATGGTAAAAAAATCGTTAAACATTAAAAATCGTATGAAGTCGCAAAAAATCGTAACAAGTCGTAAACGCACGTAAAAAATGATAAAAAATCGTAAAAATCCATAAAAAACCGGAAAAAATCTTAATAAATCCCAAAGTCTCGGAAAAAATGGTAAAAAATCGTTAAAAAACGTAAAAACCGTAGAAAATCGTAAGCATTCGTAAAAAATGATAAAAAATTATAAAAAACCGAAAAAAATCGTAAAAATCTGTAAAAAAATCGGAAAAAATCATTAAAAATGGTAAAAAATCGTATAAAAACGTAACAAGTCATAAAGGTACGTAAAAAATAATAAAAAATAGTAAAAATCCATAAAAAATCGGAAAAAAATCTTAAAAAACCTTAAAATATTGAAAAAAAATGGTAAAAAAACCGTTAAAAATCGTAAAAAACCGCAAAAACCGTTACAAGTCGTAAAAAAACCGTTAAAAATCGTAAAAAACCGCAAAAACCGTTACAAGTCGTAAACATCCGTAAAAAGTGATAAAAAATCGTCGTAAAAAATGATAAAAAATCGTAAAAAATCGAAACAAATCGTAAAAATCCGTAAGAAATCTTAAAAAATCGGAAAAAATGTAAAAAATCGTTAAAAATCGTAAAAAATTGTGAAAAATAAAAAATGGTAAAAAATGGTGAAACATAAAAAATCGTATAAACTCGCAAAAAATCGTAACAAGTCGTAAACACACGTGAAAATGATAAAAAATCGTAAAAATCCATAAAAAACCGGAAAAAATCTTAATAAATCTGAAAATATCGAAAATAATGGTAAAAAATCGTGAACAATCATAAAAATCGTAAAAAATCGTAAAAAACCGCAAAATCATAAATATCGTTAATAAATCGTAAAGAATCACAGTGAATCTTAAAAAAACGTAAAAAATCGTTAAAAACTGTGAAAAATCGTAAAAATTATAAAAACACATAAGAAGTCGCAAACATCCGTAAAAAATTATAAAAACCGTAAAAAGTCTTAAAAAATCGTGAAAAGTGGTAAAAAACCATAAATAATCCTGAAGAATCGTAAAAATCATTGTCCATAAAAATCGTGTTGCGTATAGTTCTTGTGTTTATTATTAAAGTGAATTTTTCGGGTCGAAGTACTAAAAACATCATATGTTTTTACCCCGTGTAATATTTTTTAATTATACTTTTATTTTGTGCAGGCATTATTTTTAGAGGTTATGTGCATTTGAATTTTTTTCTGTAAAAAAGAAAAATTACAGAAAAACCAGGTTTTTTTCACCGCTAACTTTAGGAGGTTAAACCACCCTTAAAACCAAGAGCCCTTGAAAAAAAATCATCTGCAGCATAATATGTAAAAATTGTCTCAAACATTTTTGAATGCACACGTTTTCCAATATGTCAACCAAAAAACCTAATTTTACTAGACTATGATGCTTATTTATTATATCGTTAATACCTGAATTTACGATGGTCATAATATCGAACAACCCATTTTTCCTATCTTATCTCCCAATTTATTGCATAATAAGTATAAAAATATATGAAGCAATTGTTCTAAAATTACTTTTTTAGCACTTAAATCTTTTGTGTTGGTAACACAACTCGGGTTTAAATGACGACAGATGTTCGGGGTTGGTTTTATTTTTTGTTTTTGGTTTTTCGGAGTTGTTTTATAAATTCTGAGCGCGTCTCTTACACACTGTGAGAAACACTACAAGTTTTATTAAATAAAAAGTTTCTCTATAGACTGTTCCAAATGCATTTAAGTGTTCTAACTTGTATGATTTTATTATAGTCCTTTCTTGGAATTTCCAAGTAGCCAAACGTTAAGTGAATACAAAAATCATGCACAAAAGAAAAAAATTGTTATAAAACTTTTCAAAAAAGATTTAGAGAATTTTATTAGGTGATTTTGAAAATTTTATGTGCTATATTTTAGTTTAATAAAACGTCCGGTCGTAAACAATTTATATATATTTTAGAGTAAAGTTACTATAAATTATTTCTCCTTTATTAAAAGACATTAAGCTCAAAAATAATCCGGGAATCTTATATGAAAAATAGAGGATTTTTTTAGAAAAAAAAAATAACACTCCAATTATAATACTTAAATAGTTATATAGAATATGACAAACAAAAGAAGTATGATTTAATTGAGCTTGCTAGACTAAACTCAAAGTAAAGTAATTAATGCTTTATCCTCCATTTTGTGCTAAAACGTAATGCGCTCTTACAATTGAAATTGAAAATTCTATTGCGCTCAGAAACTAGAAGAACAAAGTGCAGGAAAACCCATTTGAGCATTCATTGCTGTCTACTGTGACTTCTACGTACACATTATGAGGCCTACAACTCATCCACACACATAATTTAGTTCATTGTTCGAGACTACCATATCCAAATGCGGGTAAATAAACTATTTAACACAAAAATGGGGTAATTTTTTGAAAAAGGGGCAATTTTAGAAAAAAAGGGATAATTTAAGAAAAAAAGTAACAAAAATTTAGAGAAAAAGTGGGACATTTTAAAGAGAAAGAGGGGAAAATTTGAGAACAAAAAATGATATATTTGAATCAAAAATTGGAAATAATTATGCAAATTGAACAAAAAAAATAGAGTAATTTTCTAAAAAAGGGACAATTTTAGAAAAAAACGGATAATTTAAGACAAAAAAAGTAACAAAAATTGAGAGAAAAAGGCGAACATTTTAAAGACAAAGAGGGGAAAATTTGAGAACAAAAAATGATATATTTAAGACAAAAATTGGAAATAATTATGAAAATTAAACAAAAAAAAAGGGATAATTTTCTGAAAAAGGGGTCATTTTAGAAAAAAATGGGTAATTTAGAACAAAACGTAATAAAATTTGAGAAAAATGAGGAGACATTTGAGAGAAAAAGTGGGACATTTCAAAGAGAAAGAGAGGAAAATTTGAGAACAAAAAATAATATATTTGAATCAAAAATTGGAAATAATTATGCAAATTGAACAAAAAAATAGAGTAATTTTCTAAAAAAGGGACAATTTTAGAAAAAAACGGATAATTTAAGACAAAAAAAGTAACAAAAATTGAGAGAAAAAGGGGGACATTTTAAAGAGAAAGAGGGGAAAATTTGAGAACAAAAAATAATATATTTAAGACAAAAATTGGAAATAATTATGAAAATTAAACAAAAAAAAGGGATAATTTTCTGAAAAATGGGTCATTTTAGAAAAAAAGGGGTAATTTAGAACAAAACGTAATAAAATTTGAGAAAAATGAGGAGACATTTGAGAGAAAAAGTGGGACATTTCAAAGAGAAAGAGAGGAAAATTTGAGAACAAAAAATAATATATTTGAATCAAAAATTGGAAATAATTATGCAAATTGAACAAAAAAATAGAGTAATTTTCTAAAAAAGGGACAATTTTAGAAAAAAACGGATAATTTAAGACAAAAAAAGTAACAAAAATTGAGAGAAAAAGGGGGACATTTTAAAGAGAAAGAGGGGAAAATTTGAGAACAAAAAATAATATATTTAAGACAAAAATTGGAAATAATTATGAAAATTAAACAAAGAAAAGGGATAATTTTCTGAAAAAGGAGTAATTTTAGAAAAAAATGGGTAATTTAGAACAAACCGTAATAAAATTTGAGAAAAAAGAGGAGACATTTGAGAGAAAAAGTGGGACATTTCAAAGAGAAAGAGAGGAAAATTTGAGAACAAAAAATAATATATTTGAATCAAAAATTGGAAATAATTATGCAAATTGAACAAAAAAATAGAGTAATGTTCTAAAAAAAGGGGTAATTTTAGAAAAAAGAAGTAATTTAAGAGCAAAAACAAGTAACAAAATTTGAGAGAAAAGGGGGGAAATTTTGAAGAAAAAGAGGGGAAATTTGAGACGAAAAAGTGACATATTTGAGACAAAATTAAACAAAAAATAGGGTAATTTTCAGAAAAAAGGTAATTCAGGAGAAAAAGTAACAACATTTTATACTAAAAAGGGAAATTTTTAAGAAAAAGGAGGGGAATTTTGAGACGAGAATATATCTAAGACAAAAATGAATTAAGGAATAATTAATTAAAAAAGAGCAAAACTGAGGAAAAAAGGTAATTTAATAAGAAAAATTGGAAAATAGGAGAAATGTTCTTTAGAGGTAGATCGGGGAGGGGCAAGGAAAAAGAAAAGAAAAAAGTGAAAATTTTGAGGGACAAACGGGGAAATTGTTAAGAAAAAAAAAGAAAATTTATAGAGAAAAGAGAAGAAATTGGGGACGAAAAAAAAATTATGGAAAAAATAAAAAAGTGACAAATTAAAAGAAAGTTTTTAATGAAAAAAAGTTCAATAAAAGCACTAAATTTTAGAGAGAAGGGAGGGGAAATTTTGGAGAGAACAAAAATACAAAAAAACTGACGTAATAAAGAGGGTAAATTTTCGACTAAAAAGACTAGGAAAGTAACAAAATTAGGAAAGAAAAGTGGGACAAAAATGGACAAAACAAGTGACAAAATGAGCGAGAAAAGGGAAATTTTGGAGAGAATAAAAGTACAAAAAATGACAAATTTAGAAAAGTGGGAAAAAATGTGAAAACTGATATAAAAAAATTGTTGACTAAATATACAAATGAGTGGCAAATTAATAGAGGAAATTTTGAACCGAATAAAAGTACAAAAAATTGCAAATTAAGAGAGAAAAGAGGGTAAAAAGTATTTAAAAAGCGATAAAACCTGTATAACAATTATTACAAGTTGTAATTAAATTTTAAATAAAAATTTATCCAGTGACATTTAAATAAAACTAATATTTTGTTCAAATTTGGTACCAAAAAAATGTGCAGTACTGCTATAAATCATTATTAAAGTGGACTGTACCGGCACAATAAATTTGTACGTTTAAAATAATAAAAAATAACATAATTTTATTTTTAAAAAATCTTATTTTTATTGAATCATGATGAGCAAAATATGAAAAATGTGTTATAATGTTTTTTTTTTATACATTATATTATTATTATTTAAATTAATTTAATTTTGACAAAATTGAATGAATTATGAATATCAGTATCTATAACTGTTGGAAAAATGCTAGGCTGCGAACGTGTTAAAATAATTCCAGGATTTCGAAGGACCAAACTTCTTGGGTAGAAGTTAAACCAATATGAATGCTTAAATAAAAATAGTATTTGAAATTGGAATGTAATTTTTTATTCCATTTTTTCCAAGTACGAAACATGAACATTTAAATTTTACTCAATCACGTCACTCACTGTAAAAACTATTTACATTTTTTATTATGAAAAATCAGAAAACTTTTAGGGTGCAGTTAATTACCCGCCATTTTATTTATATGTATAAAGAAACTTTTTTGCTCTAGTAAATTCATGACTGACTTGATTCACTGTCTGGATGCGAGACATAGAGTGTGTGATTTGATTTCTAACGGAGAGGAAGGTTGGTGGTTTTTTATTGGTAGGAGATATGTGACGTGGCTTTTAATTAAGTATCTGATCGGGAAGTAACATATATATATATATTTTGTCTCTTATAATGATGGGAAAAATATAAGAGAAAGATAAGCTTGCATAGCAACAGTGGCTTGTATATTTTATTTTTGTTAACTGTATTTTGCAATTAGACAGAAAATAGTCCGAGAGAAAGACGGTATAATATTGTGTTGATTTTAAATCTATATTTAAATTATAAAATATTAAAATATACAATACTAGACATTAACATGAACTGAAATTTATCCTAAAATATTTTCCTTTTAGACTTATATTTATTTTATTTTGTATAAATTTATGTCAGTAAATTTTAATGTATACTTTATGCAATATATTGTTTTTTAACATTTTCTGTTTACCTGTTTTTTATACAAAAATTTGATATCTTTATTTTGTAATTAATATTCATTTGTCTTAACGAACAATTACGCCCTAAAGAGACCCACATTTCTTATCAGGCTTTTTAGATACTTTATTTAAGGTTAATTTCCTTTTATATACATCTGGTATATTAATGTATATCTAGTGCTAAATTATTTTTTAAATAAATACTTTTAGACTTTAAAAAAGCATGGAATTAATGTTTGTAATGGAAGTTGACATGCAATATGCCATTTGAAAGCCCTCGAAAAGGTCTATTCAGAACAGTCAAAATTATCTCTCCAACTGTCACAGTTCAAAATAAAAAAATGTCAAAATTTTAAAATTTAACATTAAATATCTGAAAAAGTATTAATCCGATTGAGCTCAAATTTGGTATGTAAGTTTGTGTTAGGCGTCGGAAGAACTAACTAGTTTTTATACGATATCTGTCAAACGGAAGTGTCACTATCAACAATTGACAGATACAAAATGTCACGGAATTCTACTTGCAGTATGTCATTTGAAAGCCCTTGAAAAACTTTATTCAGAACAGTCAAAATTATTTCTCCAACTGTCACCTGTCAAAAATGAAAAAATGTCAAAATTTGAAATTTCAGCATTAAATATCTGAAAAAGTATTACTCCGATTTATCTGAAATTTGGTACATAGGTTTAACTTACCGGTCGAAAGAACTTATTAGTTTTTGTACGACTTCTGTCAAACGGAAATATCACTATCAAAAAATGACAGATGCAATATGTCACCAAATTGGACATGCAATATGTCATTTGAAAGCCCTTGAAAAACTCTATTCATAACAATCAAAATTATTTCTCCAACTATCACCTGTCAAATATAAAAAAATGTCAAAATATGAAAATTTAGCATTAAATATGTGAAAAAGTATTAATCTGATTGGACTGAAATTTAGTACAGGGGTTTGGGTTACCCGTCGGAAGAACTCATTAGTTTTTGTATGACATGTGTCAAACGGAAGTGTCACTATCAAAAAACGACAGATGCAATATGTCACGAAATTCGACTTGCAATATGTCATTTGAAAGCCCTTGAAAAACTCTATACAGAACAGTCAAAAATATTTCTCCAACTGTCAGCTGTCAAAAATAAAAAAATGTCAAAGTTGAAACTTTATTATAATTCTAATTTAATTTTATTATATATTTTTTTAGTGAATTTCAAGAAATTCTATTTTATAATATATTTTTGTAAAGAACTAGGTGAAAACATTATTTTATTCATGTTTAAAAAAAAAATGAAAAATAATTTGAAACGAATTTTTAGCAGCTGGATTAAAAATCTATTCAACTTCACAAAGTAGTTGACAACACCGCATATGTTAAATTATTATTTAATATCTATGTTCTGCGATATAATTGTCCAAGAAAAAAAGTAATACTTTCATTTATCACATCAAATAACTAAACGTTTTTTCTTCTGCATGCACTATAGTGTAAGGAATTATTATGACGAGTCAAGGTCTGTTGGATCAGGTCACTTTAATGGTATTATAAAGCGTTATATATTAAATGTTTATATATAAGAAACCCTTGAAGAGGCAATAGGGAATCAGGTAGAGACTAGAGACATTCAGATAGAATCGGCCTGACTTGGCACACGTGTTAAACATTATTGAAATAAAGTTTAGTTCATGAATCGAATATTTTTAGTAAGAGACCCTTACAATAGATTGTCCAACAACTAAAACGACACATTCAGTATTCCCACTTCTCTAAGTTTCCCTTGGGTCATTCGTTCCCCTCTTCTCTAATTTTTAACGAAGCGTTCGGTTTAGTAGTTGGATAAAGTTTATAAGATCACTACGAATTGTATTACTTGTTTTATTTGGTATAACACAACCAGTTTCCAATAAACTTTGAAACAAATTGACGAAACTTCGTTCATTTGATTGTCGCTGTCTTAGGGTCAATTTACGATTATCCCTAATTTTACCATAAACCATCAACATATTTGTAAAGTAAAAAGTGAGCAATTGTATTAAACATTTTACGGTTATTTTACCATAATAACCGATAATTTTCATAAAAATATACCATAAGTGCATTCTTTTTGCCCGACACCCTGTATATCATCTCATCTTTGTTTTTTAATCGGCATATTTATTTAATCCACCAAAAACTCTATTTTGCATATACAATATATTATGTAAAATTATACAAAATAAAGATAAGGACCTGATTTGAATTTCTATGAGGATTGCGTGTTGTTGTCCATATACCGACATTAAACACCCATTAATTTATAATAATTTAGCCATAAATTTAATCTTGTAATAAACATATCGAGTAACTAGTGTCCCACCATAGTCGAGTCGTCTAGTATTACCGAAAGCAGATTAATTGAGTCACGTCCATGGTTGTGGTAACGAAGCTATTAGTCCGATTGAGTTGATAAACTACTAGGAAAATCAACTTATATGGTAATTTGATATATTGTGCGATTAAACCAGGATTAATCGATATACAAAGTTTTATTTTGTTATAGAATTTATATGCTTTGATATAATATTATTCAACAAATTTGGGATGTTAAGTTTTTTTTAGTTTTGAAATTTTTATTTATTTCCTATTTTTATAAATTTTATTATAATGACAGTTCTGGTATTGTCCATATGGAAAATAACATGGGAAATCGCTAAGGTCCATTATGGTAATTTTTTCCACGGTCCAGGTCACTGTTGGTTCTACACCACAACGTCTCGAACAGCTTTTAACAGGTCTAAAACAGCTTTTGATTAGGTTTGATCAGATCTGTTCGAGATCTGTTACAAGCTGTTCGAGACGATGTGGTGCAGAACCGACAGTGACCTTGATCGCTGATAAAAATGACCATAATGGATCTAAGCGATTTCCCATGTAATTTTCCATAAGCAGTGCCGTAGAGCTATCATAGCCATTCTACTTTGTATGTCACTGAAGGGGGTTTAAATGACGTATTCTTTATTAAAAAACTTACACGTGAACAGAAAATATTTTATTAAATCCAAAGATTTTTATCAAAAGAAGCTTTCAATCAAATCAAAACTATTAACTCAGGCCACGGCCACTAAGACGCAGCCACTAGGACGCGAGGACACTAGGACGCGAAATTATTAAAATTAAATGAATTTATTACAAAAATGCATTTTATTGGCCTATTTTGATCATTGGTCAGTTTGAAAAAATAAATATATATGTAAAAGGTTACCCACACTTATTGTTTTTTTTCCATATACAAAATATTATTTCGTAAACTGGCTGATTCTTTTATGTTAATTTTTTTTCAAATGCCATCAAAAACACAGTATCGTGCATATTCCAGAACATACAGAAATATATTTTTTTTAGATGGAATGTACTGTATATTATTAAATTTTAGTAATAAGCTATTTTCTAATTTCAAAAATATATCATTTAACACCCGATCTTAAAACATTAATTTAGTACTTTTCAAATAACATGGAAATTAAATTTATTAAAATTTTTATTTCACATTTAATTGAATACAATTTACTTAAAATATTTTTAAAAGAATATATGTTATTCAGATGTAATAAAGAGAATTATTTTGTATTCTTTCCATTTAACTGTATTTTGTCAAATTTAAATCAATTTTTTAAATTTTATTGTAATTTTCTATTAAAGCTAGTATTTAATGTAATCTTAAATATTTCTTTATATCCATTTTAATTTATAATGTAGACGTAAAAGATCCTTTGCTATCTTTTGAACCGCTAAATATTATATTGATCCGCATTTTAACCATTAATGAACTTTTCATACTCTATCTTAATTTAGGAGAGGGATAAAAAAAAATCATAAAATTTAACAAAAATATAAATAATTAATGAAATTTTTTTATCCTGTCGATAAATTGAGATTCCTCTTCTTTAACTTCTTTCCACTACATTTATGTTTCGATTGACTCTGCTGCTACTGAAAATTTCTTCTTTATTCTGCCAAAATTTTAAATTTATGCCCCATTATGATACCAAATCTTCAAATGATTTTATTGTCCTGGTCTTTCATTTTTCTTATCAATTTTTTTTCTGATCCCCTATGCTAAGTGATTTCAGTTCTTTGAAATAAAACTTTTCAATTGTAATTTTTTTACTTCTTCATTTAGATATAGTTGCATATATATTCAAAGTTTTTTTTACACTCAATAATTCTTTTCCATCTGACAAATTTAGAAATCTACTTTTCTATTTGACAAAAGTTAAAAAATAATTAAATCTTATGACTTTTCTTATTTCTTCCCGTCTCTAGTTAATTCTGACCCTCTTTTTTTAACCCTTACTTGATTCTTAAAACTTATCGCAAAATTTTTAATACTGAATGATTTTTAATTTTCAAAGTTAAATTTTAAATAATTACTTTTCCAAATAAAAATTTTATTTTTAGTAAAATTTAAGACTTATATTCAATATCAAGTTAGCAAGACGTTTAATTTTTAATAAAAAAAAGAGCGGCAAAATTTATTTTTCCACAACTAATTAATGGCAAAAAAGCGGCAATTTACTAATAAGATGGCCGAAGAAGAGACGCATAAATGTTTGCTGACATACATTTTTGGCCAACAAATAGAACATACATATATATTTTTTTCGTTAACAACTTTTATATATAATTAAATTATGATTGTATATTTTTTTTTAATTTCTGTTACAATTTTCAACTCCTTTACAACTATCTGATTTCATCAAAGCAATTTTTTCTAAGTGTCCCTATTTTTTCTGTAATTTTTAATATTTTCCTCCATTTTTTGTTTTTTCCCATTTTCTCCTGTTTATTCCTATTTTTCTATTTTTCTAATTTTTACAACTTTTTTGTCCTGTTTATTCCTATTTTTCTATTTTTCTAATTTTTACAACTTTTTCCCGTTTTTTCTGTTTTCCGTTTTTTTTTTTTTTAATTTTTCCTTATTTTTTGCTATTTTTTCTATTTTTTCCTTTTTTTTTATTTTTTTCCATATTATACCTATACAAAAATCGTCCGAAACGCCTAGAAAACCTTTCACTTCAAAAATAAAATTACAGTGAAGAAAAGTAAAAAAAAAATACCAAAATTTTCCAAATAAAACATTTGTCCCAACCTTAAGGTAACTATGTAGTATCATTAAGTTTTTCTGTTGATACCGAGGGTGTTCGTCTAGTTCTAAAATTAGTTTAGGCTGTTAAAGCACTTGTAACGAGTTAACACATTCACTGCCATAATTATCTAAAAAAATTGTTTAAAAATTGATAATTGTGGCACTGGACGTGTTAAATAAATAAAACAAAAAACATTAAAACTTTTTCCACTGATCTGTTTATCAAATGTTTTTGCAAATTGAATAATGTGGCACTGAACGTGATAAATTAAAAAAAAATTGAAAAAAAGTAATTTTCACTGTTTATTTTTTTAACACATTCACTGCCATAATTATGTAAAAAAAATTGATAATTGTGGCACTGGAAGTGTTAAAAAAATAAAAAAACATTAAAACTTTTTCCCCTGATTTTGTCATTCAATATTTTTGCATATTGAAAAATGTGTCACTGAACGTGTTAAAAGGCAATTTTATCAGTATTTTTACGTTGATTTTCAGCTGAAATTAAATTCAGTTCTAGAATTTTATTGTATTATTTAAATTTTTCACCTCCAAAACTACCCCAATTTTGAGAACAGGTTTTTTTTCAGTATCAGATTTTTTGCCCACGCCTTAAAAAAATTGTGATAAGACTTCTTATGTCGAGTGGGACAAATATTTTATTTGGAAAATTACGTTTACGTTTGGGGGGGGGGGTGATTTGTTTTGCATGAAACTCTTAAGTGTGTCGGACAAAGTTACCAGTTAATTATCAATATTTTCATTAAACGATTCTAAAAAATGAGCTGCGAGGTACATAATTTTTTTTTTTTGAATTAAAAAACCTTCCGT
This sequence comes from Neocrepidodera transversa, assembly GCA_963243735.1. Classification (NCBI taxonomy): domain Eukaryota; kingdom Metazoa; phylum Arthropoda; class Insecta; order Coleoptera; family Chrysomelidae; genus Neocrepidodera; species Neocrepidodera transversa. The sequence goes on along the minus strand of OY725347.1, from coordinate 2,138,387 downwards.
TTGAAACAAAAAATTTGTTTAGCTCATTCATTTTCTTTGTAAGCAATGAGTTTGCGTGGGACGAAAAAAAAAACGCCCCCCTACCCAGAATTTTACAAATAAAACATCACAAACTTTTATAGCCGTGGGCCCGAGGCCTACACATGCAGAAAAACTTAATTGAATAATAATATTTTTTTACAAAAATGCGACATTTAAGTTTATCGTTTGCAAACGAGTTTGGAAAATCCTATTCGATTTTTTGCATATTTCAACGGGATCGTTCAATTTCCGATATTAAAAATAACAAAAACGCTTTCAGTTTCAGCCTGTTTGGATATTTAAAAGGCGCACATCGAACGTCGACGACAGATTTTCTGGTTCTATTTTTTTTTCATCGTTTGACCCTGCCTTTCTCTAATTTTAAAAGAGGTCGCCGATAATAAATAATAAAGAGTGTGCACGACTGAATTTCATATTTAACCACAGAAGCCGAACGTACCCCGGATCGATTGGTTTTCGTATTGTAAATGCCAAACGACTCGGAGAATGCTCTAAAGCTAATTTATTAATCGGCTGTTAATTACACCGAAATATGCAGATATTTTATGTAGTGCAAATAGGAGCTATGAATTAATGGATTTTAGTTCTATTATATCCCCAAATATTTTGAAAATGCCAAAAGTAAGTCTGACGCCATGAAAAGAGGGGATTTGATAGGAAAAAGTAACATATTTAAGACAAAATTGGAAATAATGATGAAAATTAAACAAAAAAAGGAATAATTTTCTGAAAAAGGGATAATTTTAGAAAAAAGGGGTAATTTAGGACAAAACGTAACAAAATTTGGCAGAAAAGAGGGGAAATTTGATACCAAAATGATATATTTGGGACAAAAATTGGAAAAAAATATACAAATTGAACAAAAAAAGGGATAATTTTCTGAAAAAAAGGGGAATTTTAGAAAAAAGGGGTAATTAAGGAGAAAAAGTAACAACATTTGACAGAAAAGAGGGAAAATTTGAGACAAAAAATGGTATTTTTGTGACAATAATTGAAAAAAATTATGCAAATTAAACAAAAAAAGGGATAATTTTCTGAAAAAGAGGGGAATTTTAGAAAAAAGGGGTAATTTAGGAGAAAAAGTAACAATATTTGAGAGAAAAAATTTGAGACCAAAAATGATATATTTGAGACAAAAATTGGAAAAAATTATGCAAATTGAACACTAAAATTTGGTAATTTTCTGATTAAAAAAAGGGTAATTTTAGAAAAAAAGGGGTAATTTAAGAAAAAAAGTAACAAAAGTTGGGAGGAAAAAGGGGAAATTTGAGACAGAAAAGAAAAAAATGTGGAGAGAAAAAAGGGGAAATTTGAGACGACAAAGTGAGAATGATGGAAAAAAAATAAAAAAGTGACCAATAAAGAGAGAAAAGAGTATAAATTTTGAAAAAAAGTACAATAAAAACAAAAAAATTACGAGAGAAAATAGGGGAATTTTGAACTGAAAAAAAATACAAAAAAGTGACAAAATGAAGAGGGCAAATTTTCGATTAAAAAAAGATGGAAAAAGTACTTAAAAAGTAACAAAATTAAGAAAGAAAAGTGGGAAAAAATGTACGAAAAGTGACAAATTGAGAGAGTACAAAGGGGAAATTTTGGAGAAAAAAAAACAACAAATTAAGGGAGAAAAAAAGTACTTAAATTTAGAAAGAAAAGTGGGAGAAAAAATACAAAAATGTGACAAAATTAAAAAAGTGAAGATGGGTAATTCTGGAGAGAATAAATTTGAGACAAAATAGTGACAAATTAAACGAGAAAAGAGGGAAAATTTTTAAAGGAAAAAACAATACAAAAAACGACAAATTAAGAGAGAAAAGAGGGAAAAGAACTTAAAAAGTGACTATACTAAAAAATAAAAGTGAAAGGAAAACTAAAAAAAAATGTGACAAAATTAAGATAGAACAGAGGGGAAATTTTCGAGTGAAAAGACGGGAAATAAGTACTTATAAAGTGACAAAATTAAAAAAAGGAGTGGGAGAAAACTGTACAATAAAAGTAACAAATTAAAAGAGAAAAGAGGGGGAATTTTGAAGAAAAAAAGTACAAAAAAATAACAAATTAAGAGAGAAAAGAGGGAAAATTTTGGACAGAAAAAAACCATCAAAAAAAAATGACAAATCGGGAGTAAAAAAGGGAAAATTTTAGAAATAAAAAAAAACAATGCAAAAAAGTGACAAATTAGGAGAGAAGAGGAGTAAAATGTACAAAAAATCGACAAATTAAGAAAGAAAAGAAGGCAAAAAGAATTTAAACATACAGTGACTACATTTAAAAAGAAGTGGAAGAAAAATTTAAAAAAAATGTGACAAAATTAAGAGAGGGGAAATTTTCGACTGAAAAAAGGAGAAATACATACTTACAAAGTGACAAACTTAAAAAAAAAGTGGGACAAAATGTACAACAAAAGTGACAAATTCAAAGAGAAAAGAGGGGAAATTTTGAAGAAAAAAAGTACAAAAAAATAACAAATTAAGAGAGAAATGAGGGTAAAATTTCGGAGAGAATAAAAAGTACAAAAAAGTGACAAAATTAATAAAGCAAAATCGGGTTATTTTGTAGAGAAAATATTTATAACAAAAAAGTAACAAATTAATAGAGAAAATAGGGAAAATTTTGGACACAAAAAAACCATACAAAAAAAGTGACAAATCAGGAGTAAAAAGAGGGTAATTTTAGAAATAAAAAAAAAAACAATAAAAAAAGTGATAAATTAGGAGGGAAGAGGAGAAATTTTAGAGATAATAAAATGTACAAAAAAGTGATAATTTAAGAAAGAAAAGAGGGGAAAAAAACTTAAAACATACAGTGACTACATTTAAAAAGAAGTGGAAGAACAATTAAAAAAAATGTGACAAAATTAAGAGAGGGGAAATTTTCGACTGAAAAAAGGGGAAATACATACTTACAAAGTGACAAACTTAAAAAAAGTGGGACAAAATGTACAACAAAAGTGACAAATTCAAAGAGAAAAAGGGGAAATTTTGAAGATAAAAAAATACAAAAAAATAATAAATTAAGAGAGAAACCAGGGGAAATTTCGTAGAATAAAGAGTACAAAAAAGTGACAAAATTAATAAAGAAAAAACGAGTTATTTTGTAGAGAAAAAAATTGTGACAAAAAAGTAACAAATTAACAGAGAAAACAGGGAAAATTTTGGACACAAAAAAACCATACAAAAAAAGTGACAAATTAGGAGTAAAAAGAGGGAAAATTTTAGAAATAAAAAAAAAAACAATAAAAAAAGTGATAAATTAGGAGAGAAGAGGAGAAATTTTAGAGATAATAAAATTTACAAAAAAGTGATAATTTAAGAAAGAAAAGAGGGGAAAAAACTTAAACATACAGTGACTAAATTTAAAAAGAAAAGTGAAAGAAAATGTAAAACAGAATGTGACAAAATTAAGAGAGAACAAACGGGAAATTTTCGAGTGAAAAGAGGGGAAGTAAATACTTACAAAGTGATAAAACTAAAAAAAAGTGGGAGAAAAATGTGACAAATTCAAAGAGAAACGAGGGAAAATTTTGAAGATAAAAGTACAAAAAAATTATAAATTCAGAGAGAAACGAGGGGAAATTTCAGAGAGAATAAAAAGTACAAAAAAGTGACAAAATTATTAAAGAAAAAAACGAGTTATTTTGTAGTGAAAAAATTTGTGACAAAAATTAAGAGAGAAAAGAGTAAAAATTTTGGGCAGAAAAAAACCATACAAAAAAATTGACAAATTATTAGTAAAAAGAGGGAAAATTTTGGAAATAAAAAAAAATACAAAAAAAGTGACAAATTAATAGAAAACAGGGGAAATTTTGAAGATAATAAAATATACTAAAAAGTGACAAATTAAGAGAGAAAAGAAAGGAAATTTTGAAGATAATAAAATATACTAAAAAGTGACAAATTAAGAGAGACAAGAAAGGAAATTTTGGAAAATAAAGTACATTTTTTCGAGTGAAAAGAAGGGAAAAAAGTAGCTACAAAATTAAGAAAGAAAAGTGGGAGAAAAATGTATAATAATTGTGATAAAATTAAAAGAGAAAATGGTGGCTCAAAGATAGTGAAAACAATTTGTGATTGATTTTATTCAAAATTCTTTTTTAGTGGTTTTGTGATCGGAGATTTTCTGTCAAAAAATAATATTTTCAAGACGGCATGAGATCGATTCAAGGAATTAATTATTTATGAATTGATAACTTTTTGCTTCCGGGATTTCTTTTTCATTACCAATTACGAATATTAAAAATTGAGAAAAACGTTATTTTTAAATAATTAATCCTGAAATCTTTAGATTTTTAATTTCCCACTTCATAATGAATAAATCAATCAATTTATCTAATTTGTTATAGTTTATAGAGTCAGTGATTATTTTTTTGTAAAATATATATTTTTATTATCTAGGGAATTTTATAATTTACGAAGTATGAATTTTCATTTGAATTTTTGTATTGTAGTTCAAGCATTTCTCAAGCCTAAAAGGGTCGACAGCCAGGGTATTTCTGAGCTGTTCGATGAGACAAGTGATGACGGATGAGTTTGTCGCATCTCAATTTACGTGGAATGGATAGAAAGGGAAAATCGAGTTTCGGAAGACCAAAATATGCAATAACCATTTCCGAAAAAATTTTTGCCAATGCAACAAAACATATCGATTTTGGTCTCTACGAAAAAGTGTGTTTTCAAACGAACAAAAATAAGGGCGACCAAGTAGAGATACAATATAAAGGGAGAAAAGAGGGGAAATTTTCTAGTGGGGTAATGATCGAGTGACAAGAGGGGAAAAGTACTTAAAAGGTGACAAAATTAAGAAAGTATAATGGGAGAAAAAAGTACAAAAAAGTGACAAATTAAGAGATGGGAAATTTTGAAATGAAATAATAACAAAATTAGGAAAAAAAAATGGAAGAAAAAAAGTACAAAAAAATGATAAATTAAGAGAGAAAAGAGGAAAAATTTTTGAGAAAAAAAAATTCAAAAAAAAGTACAAAAAACTGACAAAACAAAGACAAAAAGAGAGGGCAATTTTCTAGTGAAAAGAGGGGAAAAGTACAACAGTGACAAAACTAAGAAAGAAAGTGAAAGAAAAATGTACAAAAAAAGTGAAAAAATAAGCGAGAGAAGAGGGTAAATTTGGAGAGAAAAGGTACAAAAAAATGTGACAAAATAAAGAAAGAGAAAAGAGGGGAAATTTTTAAGTTAAAAAAGGTGAACATTTCTACTGAAAAGAGAAAAAAAAGTACTTAAAAAGTGACAAAATTAAGAAAGAAGAAAAAAAGTACAAAAAAAGTGACAAATTAAAAGAGAAAAGAGGGAAAATTTTGGAGAGAAAAATACAAAAAAAGTACAAAAATCTGACAACAGAGGGGAAAATTTTGAGTGAAAAGAGGGGGTAAAGTACAACAGTGACAAAACTAAAAAAGAAATGTGGAAGAAAAAATATACAAAAAAGTGACAAATTTAGAGAGAAAAGAGGGTAAATTTTTTTTAGAGAAAAAAAGTACAAAAAAGATGTTAAAATAAAGAGAGAAAAGAGGGGAAATTTTTAAGTGAAAAATATGAAAATTTCGTGTAAAAAGAGGGAAAAAAGTACTTTAAAAGTGACAAAATTAGGAAGAATAAAAGTAGAAAAAAACTAAAAAACTGACAAATTAAGATAGAAAAGAGGATAAATTTGGAGAGAGAAAAAGTACAAATAATTGTGACAAAATAAAGGGAGAAAAGAGGAGAAATTTTTAAGTGAAAAAAGGTAAAAATTTCGAGTTAAATGGGGGAAAAAAGTAATTAAAAAGTGACAAAATTAAGAAAGAAAATGGGCAGCAAAAAGTTTAAAAAAAGGGCAAATTAAGAGAGAAAGAGGGAAAATTTTGGAGAGAAAATACAAAAAAAGTACAAAAAACTGACAAAATATATAGAAAAACATGGGAAAATTTTGACTGAAAATAGGGGAAATTTTCTAGTGAAAAGAAGGGGAAAAGTACAACAGTGACAAAACTAAGAAAGAAAAGAGGAAAAAATGTCCAAAAAAAGTGACAACCAAGAGAAAAAAGAGGGTAAATTTCCAGAGAAAAAAAGCACAAAAAAATGTGACAAAATAAAGAGAAAAAGATGGGAAAATTTTGAGTAAAAAAAGGTGAAAATTTCGAGTGAAAAGAGGGAAAAAAGTTCTTTAAAAATGACAAAATTAAGAAAGAAAAGTGGAAGAAAAAAAGTACAAAAAATGTGACAAACTAAATGAGAAAAGAGGGTAAATTTGGAGAAAAAAAGTACAAAAAAATGTTACAAAATAAAGAGAGAAACGAGAGGAAATTTTTATGTGAAAAAAGGTGAAAATTTCGAGTGAAAAGAGGAGAAATTTTCTAGTGAAAAGAAGGGGAAAAGTACAACAGTGACAAAACTAAGAAAGAAAAGTAGAAGAAAAAATGTACAAAAAAGTAAAAACTAAGAGAGAAAAGAGGGAAAATTTTGGAGAAAAAAAATTCAAAAAAAGTATAAAAAATTGACAAAATAAAGACAAAAAGATGGGAAAATTTTGAGTGAAAATAGGGGAAATTTTCTAGTGAAAAGTACAACAGTGACAAAACTAAGAAAGAAAAGAGGAAAAAAATGTCCAAAAAAAGTGATAACTAAGAGAGAAAAGAAATGTGACAAAATAAAGAGAGAAAAGAGGGGAAATTTTTAAGTGAAAAAAGTTGAAAATTTCGAGTGAAAAGATTGAAAAAAGTACTTAAAAAATTAAGAGAGAAAAGAGGGGAAATTTTGGAAAGAAAAAAATACAAAATAAAGAGAGAAAAGAGGGGAAATTTTTAAGTAAAAAAAGCGGAAATTTTCGAGTGATAAAAGGGAAAAATCTACTTAAAAAGTGACAAAATTAGGAAAGAAAAGTGGAAGAAAAAATACAAACAAAAAGTCGCTTTTAAAAATGATATGAGTAAAATTTTAAGGGCGACCAAGCTGAGATACAAAAACGCTGGAAAACAAAATAGTTATGTGAAAATTTAAATTCTTGTTTTTTGTAATTTTTTATACATCCTAAAAATATTTAGGCATTTCTTATCAGTGCCTACTTAAAGTATACTAAATGTAAAATATTGTGAACTCATGTATACCAAAATGCTTTATAAAATACCGGATATAGTTGAAAAATAATAAGGGTAAATCCACTGAAATAAGGATTATTATGGAAATGAACAATTATTAGTGAACTATTATTAAAATATAATAAATCCCATTTGACTTTAAATAAATATAATTTTAGCACGTATACGTATAATTTTCAGAAACCCAAAATATATTAATTTCCAACTAAATTCCAAGTTTTCGAAACTTTGCTACAATTTAATAAAGACTCTTGGCCCCATATCTCAAACAAAACACTTGTTCTCTCTGACGTTAATATTTGACTTCCCATTAGCCGGCACCAAGGCGGACTGCCGAAACTTTATAGAATGGAGTAAATGCACTTCTCTCTTTCTAACACAAATTCTCATTTCTCCAAGTGTTTTCTTTCTATTATCAGATACGAGAAGACGGATATTCGACCATTATAAAGAACTTTTATCATAATTTTTGTTTGTATCTGGAAACCTAATAAATCTCAAAGTTTTAAAATTTGATTTGGAAAATATTTTTTTGTTAGAATATTGGGCCGCCTTGATTTGGTATGCAACCGCAAAAAGTTGGAGAATAGTCAAAGTTAAGGAGATGAAAATTCCCAAGTTGGATAGAGATATTTTGATTCCCTAAAAGCCAATTTGTAAAGATACAGTCCTGAATATATCAAAGCGTAAATGGCGCTACGCTCCGAAGAAATATTGCGCCGAAAAAAATGTTGAAAAGAAAAAAAATATATTCATAAAGATAATGACACTATCCTATACTAAAATAAAAAATATTAGTTCGTAATTAAACCAATATTTTAATACAAATCCAATTTTATTTTTTGGCATGTTTAAAATTTATATATTGTAATGTTATACAAAAGTACATAAGGTAATCTCTAATTTAAGGGTGAATTCTACTATAAAAAAATAATAATAAACATTGTAATTTAAAAAAAATATATATAAGTTTAATAATTCAGAGGTGAAAGCAAAATATGAAATATAAACAAAATATCTAAATAAAGGACAATGAAAAAATAATTAAAATATGAACTTATCAAACATCTAATTAAAACTGGAATACCAAATTATAAATAAATAGTTTAAAATTTATATTACGGAGTTCAGTTGACCCACCACCCGGATACATAAGTGTCGTTAGAGCTGGGAGTACCGAAATTAAAACGTTACTTTTCATTAACGCGTTACTAAATGTAACGGGTTACTAGTAATTTCGTTCCTTTTTAAAGTGGGATAAAAGTAAGGTTTTCCTTTTTGGTTGCGGCTATTGGTACTGTTTAATGTAAAATAATTTGTTCTATTATTTTTTGTATCTCGTGGATTTAACGCGTTATTGTGATTTCGATAACATTTAAAATTTAATTTACTGTTAATTTTTATTATAGTTTTGATGTTTTGTTAAGTAAAAAATGTTACGTTTTCGGTTGAATATTTAAAATTCGAAAATTTAGTAAAATAAAATAGGAATTAAAAATAACTGTATAACCGTTATTTTTCTTTTTTTGTTCAATTAAATCTAAAGGAGTAAAAATGTACAGTAACTTTTTACTAATTACGTTGCAGAAACCCATTACTTTTTCAGTAACTCGTTACTTTCGGAAAGTAACGAATTAATCATTATTTTTTTTAAAAAGTAACGGCATTTTTTATCTAACCCGTTACTTTGCAACAAAAGTAAGGCGTTACTTTTTTATCAGTAAGGCGTTACTTTTTTTTGATAACGCGTTACTTACGGAAAGTAACGAATAAATCATTATTTTCTTAAAAAAGTGACGCCAACTTTTATCTAATCCATTTCTTTGCAGCAAAAATAACTCGTTACATTTTTATCAGTAAGGCGTTAATTTTTTATCAGTAACGGTCGCTTTTTTATCAGTAACGCGTAACTCACGGAAAGTAACGAATAAATCATTATTTTTTTAAAAAAGTAACGCCAACTTTTATCTAACCAATTACTTTGCAGCAAAAAGTAACTCGTTACTTTTTTATCAGTAAGGCGTTACTTTTTTTGGTAACGCGTTACTTATGGAAGTAACGGATAAATCAATATTTTTTTCAAAAAGTGACGCCAAGTTTTATCTAACCCGTTAATTTGCAACAAAAGTAACTCGTTACTTTTTTAACAGTAAGGCGTTATTTTTTTTTAGTAAGGGTCACTTTTTTAACAGTAACGCGTTACTTACGGAAAGTAACGAAAAAATCATAATTTTTTTTAAAAAGCAACGCCAACTTTTATCTAACGCGTTACTATGCAGCAAAAGTAACTCGTTAATTTTTTATTAGTAACGCACCAGCTGTAAGTGTCATAATCATAGCTGTAAGTTTATAGCTTCAACCCTAGCCAGTAAAAGAATTTCAAAATAAAGTTTTTGTAAACCATAATCTTATCAGTTGAGCTCTAATCTGAGTTTTAAGCGGGTGCGTCTCAACTGCACAAACATAGCCAGAGAAAATTGGAATAGTGATTTTTTTAAGTGTTTGGTTGGTAGTTTTATATTGTTATTGGCACAAGTTAAGTAAATGCAAGGTAGACAATAATAAACCACCGTAGTGGACCCGTAGCAGAAAATTATTTATTTATTTATTCGTGATGTCAGTTATTGATTTAATCATAAGTTATTTCATGTTAACTTAGAAAACAATATAGACAATGAAAATGTAATAGAGCAGCATGGAAGAGTTGTGACGTTACATATCTCTCTTATTTTAATAATTTTTAGATATTTTTGCCCCAATTTTGTCTCCCTAGTTTTTGTCTTACCTTTTGAGACCCTTTTTTTATAATCATTACTTTTGACCCACTTTTTTTTCTTCCTTTTGTTACAACTATTATTTATGTCCCACTTTTGCCCCCCTTTTTTTTAAACTACTATTTGTTGCCACACTTTCTCACCTATTTTTTTTAATTATTATTTTTGCTCCATTTTTTTGATTCACTTTTTTACATTTATTATTTTTGCCACAGTTATTTTGCTTCACTTTTTTTGGCCCAAATTTTTCTTACTCCACTTTTTTCCTACTTTATTTCAAAACTTTAAAAGAAGGTAAAAACCAAATGTTTTTGGCATTAACTGAGTTTAAACAATATTTTTACTTTCCCGACCCACCATTCAACGAGGAGGGGAAGTATTGTGAATGAGCTAAAAAAAATTTCGTGATGAAGACGAAAATATCCATTTTAAGGTCCCCTAAGACGATTAAGACCATTTGCAGATGGAACTCTTGTCTGTCTGTCCGTCTGTGCGTGTACTTTTCCGCGATATAGGCCACAAGTTTAATCCGATTGATCTGAAATTTCGTACATGGGTTTCGGTTATCCGTTGAAAGAACCCTATAGTTTTTGTACATCTGTCAAACGGAAGTGTCACTGTCAAAAAATGACAGAAATTTGACTTGCAAAATGTCATTTAAAAGCCCTTTAAAAACTCTAGAACAGTCAACATAATTTCTCCAATTGTGACTTGTCACCTGTCAAAATTAAAAAAAATTTCAAAGTTTGAAAATTTAAGTATTGACTTTTCTTCGAATTTTGATGTTAAAAACGAAAATTTTGCCATTTTTTAACCAATTGACTTCAAATTTAAAACCAATAACGGACATTTCTATCATTTTTAAATTTTATTAGGTTAACCGTTTTTCGGCCATCACAATTATACCATTTGTAAAGGTTTTGGGGCGATACACCAATTTTTTTTTTATCAAAAGTACTTTAGCATTTTTTGGCTTCTTTCTTGCTAAATATTAACGTAGATCTTTTTACTTAAAAACCAAGTTAAATTATATTGGGTATGAAATCTTGAGAAACCAGATCGTAAAACTTTTCTAAATTTATACGATAACTTTGTTAATTAATTAAAAATACAAAAAACAAGAAGAAGAAAAGGTGCCGTGAATAATAAAAATACCACTTTAAGGTTACAAAGGATATAAAATAACCCTCAAATCTCATTACCCCAGTTGAAGAAGCAACAATAATATTTCTGTTCCTACTTGTAGTATTTTAAAGAATAAATTTGTTCGTTGGTGCAGGAAATAATGAGCGTAGACTATATATTTTACGGCATTTTTCTATTCTTTTATAAGAAAATTTGATCAAATTTTCTAAAGCGATGAATCAAGTTTCCACAACAATGGATTAGTAATAAAATATTATTGTCGGAAATGATCTTGAGTGGAGAAAAACAACCACATTTCAGATGCAGTTTATTTGTTGTCGTATTTTAAAAGATATAATTTAATTAATGTAAAGTTTGTCAAATTATTTTTAAGGGTCACTATAAAAATACCAGTTCAGATGTAGACGAAGAGTAGATAGTCTACGTTTGTTCTAGCACCACTATAGGAAATTTAAACTGTTAGAAAGAGAGAATGCGGTTTGCCTCAAGAAAATTTAAGGTTCATTTTGTCAATTTTTAGCTCATTCAAGGTCACTCGTCATTGCTCTTATCAGCTTTGAGATAATGTTGGCTTTTGTCTACAGGTAGTTTAGCTACTGGTCTGGTCTACTAAATTTAATAATTTTTTATATATTGGTTATTGGGTGTCAGCTAATCTATTACAAATCGAAATTTTTCGAAGTTTGAGGCGTCCAATTTTTTCCCTACAATCGACACTAAAGCTCTATAAGGTGAACATAATAACTTTATTTTTTGTACGTTTTCATTGTCACATCAAAGGAATAAGTACCTTCATTTTATGTCAAACAAATATTAGCATTGGTACTTCAGCCACATCTGGTCTAGTCTATAGCACTGTCAGCTACTTCTGCTCTGATCTTCAGCTATGTCTCTCTTTCGCTTACACCTTGAATTCCCTATAGTGGTACTAAAACAAACGTAGATGGTACTACGAAGTTTCACTAAAATCGAGAAAGTAATCATAAGAAATATCGGGAATTTGATTCAAATTTGTGCTGGAATATAAATTCTGTCTGTGTGTATATACCATCAAGATATTTCAAATCTGACTTCAGATTCTTATTTACTACGAAAAAGTATGCTAATAATTTATTTTTAGTTTTGATTTTTAATGAACCGTTACCGAGAAAATGGCGGCCAAAGTTAAAAAAATTGAAAAATTATTTTTTCTTATTGGTAACCTTTCTTACTTATCTAAAGCACGCTCCAACTCTAGAAGGGTAACTTATCCATTAAAATTTTTCTTTTATACTGTGCCAAATTTTATGCTTGTATCACAATTTATCCTTTTATTCTAGAGAGAAATAGACAATTAGACAGCTAATTAAGAATAAATGACGAGAAAAAGTGGTGACAACAAAATAACATATATGATATACTAAATTAACAGCACTAAACCAACTTTTCCTACTAATGATATCCATGTAAAATCAAAAACAGGCGCTGGCAAACAATAACAAAGCCAGTCACTTTCCTCAGCAAAAGTTTTGTAACGATCAAACTTTTTTGTTTACTCGTAAAAGGATTAACAGGAGATTAGGGTAGAATCCAACTTATTAAAAATTAAAAACTCGAAAAATATCCAATAAAATCAGTGTTATCAAATTACCAACAAACCATTTTAAGAGAATATTCCCTGTGGAATAGTCCCGAAAAAGTTGGCTAAATTTTTTCCGCAAATATTTAGTAAGTGGCAATTTATCGAGAACAATATTACATTTTTATTTTCATGTGTTTCATAAAAATAAATAACCAGAAGTTATTACTCAAATGAAAGTTAAAAAAAATGCTGAAAATAAAATCGTAGTTCGGGAATACTTTTAATTAAAATTTCATCCTACAAAAATATTTTCAGTGGGAATGTTCCCACCTAACATAACTGAATAATGTATACGGTTTTTCATTATAAATTATCCACTCTTTATGATCGTTATTATTGCCTATAGAAAATAAATGTTGTGTGGTTATGATTGAATTTTGTTAAGTACAGTAGCGTACAGATTTTAAAAATAATATGTTTTTGTATATTATTAAATTTTTCTTGACTTCAAAAATATGTCATATATTATCCCTATACCATTTTTTAGTTAATAAACGTCGAATATCTTATGACACGATGTTTTTTAAGTAGATAGACTATACAACTCCGACCACTACTATAGGGAATTTAATGTGCTAGAGAGAAAGAGGATGCAGAGATTCAATCAAAATTTGTCCACATCAAGGTCACACGTCATCGCTATTATCAGATTAGAGATAACGCCGACTCTAGTCTTCAACTCTGCCAGATATGTCTCTGCTATGGTAAATTATTTTTATGGTTGCGAGAGCAACAGAAACACGGGAATCATTTATTGGATTAAAGTAAATAAGTTCGTGCAACGCACGTGTGTTGGTTCTGGTAAGGAAAAGGTAAGAAGTCCGAAGGGCTCTATTAGTAAAACAGGATCCAGTAGGACCATTAAGCAGAACAACGGGTAGAAAACCCGAAATTGGGCTGGTTTTTTAGACTTGAACATTAGTGATTACTTTCACTATACTTGATTTATGAAAATTCAAAACAAGATGGCTAATAGACATCTGACACGTGACTGTGTTTGACAAGGTACGGGATAGGAGGGACGAAAAATTAAAATATTTCAAATATTTACAAATATGACCAATATGCCATCTGACCGATAACTATTAATTAAGTAAGAAGTTATTAGTTAAATGTAAACTGTGAAAAGGTAAAGTTAATAATTGTACAAAATTACAAGAAATTGATTTTTTAAATTTATCTGTAGAGTGAGATTGGGTACAGATATGTGTAAAAATAAGAAGAGAAAAAGAAGAAGAGTGACAAATGACAATTCAAAAGTGAAAGAAGAACAATTGAGGTTATAACTTATTTTGCCTATATATAATTTTGTGATAAGAGTGATCAACGAAACAATAGTGAAAAGAATGAAGAAGGAAAAAGATGTAATAAACACGATTACGAGAAAAAACTGGAATATGATAAATTACAACAATACAAACTCTTAAAATCGCATTTTCCCTAAGAAAAGTGGTTGGAAAGAAACAATTAGGAACTTTCTGTTGTTACGTGTTGCCATTTATTTCTAAATTTTGCTACCTCAGGAAACATAAGTCTACCAAAGCAACTTTAATTGAGAAACACTCAGTTTTGATTACTCGTTAATTTATTGCGGGACCATAGTATAGTTTGTTCTAATCTAATACGTTTGACTCCGAAAACAGGCTACCTGGTTCATGGAAAACAGAAATAATGGTAGAAACTGCATTTCTTTCTTTACAGAGGAAAGTCCTTTTTACTTCTATTGTATCTGAGTTATTTATCTCACGCCTATGCGTCATGATTTTAGTTTCATAAATTTTTGTAGGCTTCAATAAATTTAATTAACAAATCGTTATTCCATTTAGTGAACGGTGGCGGCATATTTATAGAATAAAACCGTCAACGAAAACGAATCAAATAATAAACACTGAACAGCAATAAAAGTAAACAACTAGGATTTGTTTCCGCAAGTTTCACTTAATCCTTTGATGTTTAATCCTAAATGAAAACACGCGTCATAACGCAAGTTTTAGTTTCTGTTATTGGAAACAACAAGCAACATTGAGAAACTTATTGGAACATCCAGTAACGTTTTCGTAAACCAAAAAGTGTTCCTATAGTGGATACGTATAAGTTTAAGAACAAAATCAATCACAGAACTGTTTAGAATAGTTTCGTCATAGCTAGGATAACCACCAACATTAGAAATAAATAGGCATTTGAAAAAAAAGATTTTATAACTTGACAAGAAAACACGAGGTTGGGATATTCCGGCGTCGCTGTTTCTGAAATCAATCGTAGATCTTAAATATATAATTTTAAATCCACTTTGCAAATTTCTGATAAAGAAAATTTGGTTTTTAGAAACATTTCAACAAATGTTAAAATAAGTCAATTTTTTTTCAGCTTCAACGAACAATAATTTTATGAAACATTTGAAAAAACAATAAAAAAAATTTTAAATACTAAAAAAAATTAATGGGTATATTGTGTTTGTCATATAACCAACTTATCTGAGGATGGCCATCGATAGGCCCTTGTTAAAAAAATTTTTACAACCGTCATCAAATTATTGTGATTTCATTATTCGTTAAATTATTTTTACCACATTTGAGTATGGTTAATCTTTTGTTTTTTTGTTCAGCTATTTTATTTTCAATTACTTTATTTAAATTTCTTTGTAGGTAGGAAAGCAAAAATATGAATCCTACACAAAAATAATATCATAAATATTTCAAAATGTCACATTTTTTGCTGTAAAACCATTTTTTTTATGTATATATGCGATTATTCAAAGAATGTGCAAATTTATTTCCTAACTTTCTGAACTTTTATTTTCAGTGGATTCTTCTTATTGGTCAATAATAACTTGTCTTCAAATGTAATAAACTTTGAAACTTGTTGCTGTAATACGTCTTGATAAATTTCAAAAAATGTATCAATATTTTTAAAAACTTAGTTTCGTGCATTTTCATTACTAAAATAGTCGACTTTAATATTCTATTAAAAGGTATCTTTATTGTTAACAAATTAAAAAAAATGCTTTTCAAAACAATTAAATAATGTAAATTAACTAATAATTAAAACTTCAAAAAATGTAAGTATCCTGATATTTCTGATATACTTCATGAAGTATAAAATGTAGTGACCTCTTAGAATCGAAAAAAGTTAAATGTTTAAAAAAATATATTCAACAAATTTTTTACTGTTCACCTCTCATCCTGGAGTACAGAGTTTTCCCATATGTCCGATAGTTCATTTTTCTCAGTAGTTTAAGGAAAGTATATGAAAAAAATTTCAAAAAACTGACAAGATTGTATTATTATTTACGATATGACTGCACAGAAATCAACTTATACGGACTTTTTTTAAGGCCAACGCTCCAGGGAAAATTATTTGTAATTTGCCCTAGAGCGTTGGCACTCGTTTTTAGAGACACCCTGTATTTATTATAGTTAAAAAAAACTATACATATCTGTAATTGATTATCAAAAATAGTTTGTAGTAAAATTCATACTGTATTATCCCTTTAAAAAATGATTCCAGTCTATATATCGTCTTTTGGTGTCCCCAAGGGGGTTAAAAAAATACTAAACTTGAAGTATGGGTTAAAGGGATTCTTTTAAACCTTACAAAAGGATCCTTAAATATCAATACAGAAAACGAAGGGAGTCTAAAGAGGCATAGGGTAAGTATCGATAAGTGACACAATGGGCCGCAAGATAAACCTTTTTTTGAATTAAATTTGTTTAAAAATTATTTAAAAATTGATAAACTTCTAGAATATACAGGATGTCCCTAAATTGGACTACCAACGCTCTAGACCCAATGAGGTAGAATCAAAAATACAGGGTGTTCAAATATTAAATATTTTTTATCAATAACTATCAAACGGCAAGATCGATTGTAAGGAAACTTTAAGATTATGAGGTTGATAAACTACTTATTCTATCGTGAATAGATAATGTCAAGATTTTTCCAGAGGCGTACAGTAGGGGTCAATGTTTCTTCTCTTAAACTTTCATTACAATGGATCCCAACGTTTGAAAGTTATTGATAAGAAAAATATTTAATTATTTAAATTTCAACACCCTGTATTTTTGAAATAGTGCATAGTAGATAGTCTAGGCCACTCCGACCATAGGTATCGGGAATTCAACGTGTTAGAGAGAGACGTTTAGACGTTTTTTAACGTTCAGTATTTTGTAGTGTTGAAAAACGTTGGAAACGTCACATTTTACAACGTTTTCAACTTTGTTTACGTTTACTGTGTATTATAAATGCACGTATTTCCCATAAGGAAATGTGCAAAAATAACAAGTCAAAATATATGAAATTTAACATTGTTTGACGTATTTTATCTAATCAAAATTCTAAGCGTTAAAAAACGTTGTAAAAAGTGACATTTCGAAAGTTTTTTAACGCTTCAAATACTGACTGAATTTCCTATACCTCTCTCTCTAACACGTTGAATTCCCTATACCTATAGTCGAAGTAGCCTAGACCATCTACTGTGCATTTATAGATATAAGTTATCTACATCAAGGCATACTTTGGCACAAGAAATTTACCCTATAGCATTGGCAGTCGAATTTAGGGACACCCTGTATATTACACCTCATGGTTTTGAGGATAAAAAGTATTTTTTCAAAATAAATAAATTTTTTAAATAGAGAATAAAACAACTTCAAGTCATACCACAATAATTCTTTAATATAAAGACATCGAGTCAAATGACCGACATGTTTCGATCTATTAGACCATCATCAGGCCTATAAGCAAAAAAGAAATTGTGAAGAAACATCAATAATAAAATAGTGAACAAAATTACTTACTGATTAAAAAATTGGATCCAAGCAATTGATTTAAATTTAGGTATAAAAAACTTAACCATCAAAAATTTTTTTATAAAATTAATTATAACTCCAAAGGAGTTATTTAATATTGATGTTATATAATACCGAAGTGCATCCTTAAGTAACTCTTTTGGAGTTATTTAATTAATTTTAACCATTCGTTGTTTTTTATATATAATTTTTTGATGTTTAGTTTGTTTTTCATACCTAAATTTAAATCAATTGTTTGGATCCAATTTTTTAATCAGTAAGTAATTTAGTTCACTCTTTCATTATTAATATTTTTTTAAAATGTCTGTTTTGCTTATACGCCTGATGATGGTCTTATAGACCGAAACATGGAGCCCATTTGACTGTTTGTCTTTATATTAAAGAAGTTTATTGGAGTTGTTTTATTCTTTATTAAATATTATGTCACATTTAAGAATGGATAATATTTTGTTTTTTTTTTTTTTTAATTAAAAACGAGGCACTTAACATGTTTTTTTTTAACGAAACATAAATAAAATAAAATTTTATGGTAAAGTTGAAGTGATTTAAAATTCAGCTCCTTACATGAAAAATTCAAATTGAAGTTACGCAAATTTTAATACAATTAAATTATGATTTGAAAAAAAAAACATTCTTTTGTATTTTCCATATTTTCAAAAATGGATTTAATAATTTAAAAAAATACCTACATTTTTATTGAATTTGGGAAACAATAGCAAAAGTTAAAAAAAAGTGAATCGCACTAAAATATAACAAATTTTAAGGGTAATACCACAAAAAGAAAGATTTTTTTGAAAATTATGTGCCTCAATTAAATTGATTTTTGACCCTATGGGAGAGGTAATTAAAGCCTATATTATATTCGTATATTCCTTCTTGTAAATAATTAATACACTTTATGACATTTATACATATCTGATTTGACATTTAAAATTGTCATAATTATAAAGAGTTATGTGAATGTGAATGACCTTAAAGAACGATTTTTTTAATTTTTTTTTTTTAAACTTATATTATGCCTCCTTTTTTAGGTTTATATATTTTTTTAATTTTAACATTAAAACAATTTTTTTAAATATTTATAACTAATAACAATTACTAAAAATATTTTGCAACTAAAAAAAATTAAGTTAATGATGACTTTAAAGATATGAAACGCCGTATAAAAATAATGGTGCTAATTTTCAGTAATTTAAATAAAAATATTTCTTTCAGATAAAATTTGACATTTATTTTTTAACTGTAATTCTAATTTATATATCTGCAAAAAAATATATTAAAAGACACTATAAAATACTATACCCAAAAATACCTAGAAATTAAAAATCCTACTTACAAAAAAAATTTTATCCGGCTAAAATTCGAAAAAAGTCTTAATTATAATTAGGAAGTTCGCGAAAGTGACACAAATACGAGAGAAGTTGATGTGGAGTTTTTCCGCGCGCGTGACCGCGTAGTCGACCAGATGAAACAAACTTCTGGAGTTTCGGGAGTTGAAAGTTGTAGAGGAGATTGCGCTCGCAGACTGCGCGTCGTCGGGATTCTAGCGGGCCATGAAGAGGGCGTGGACGAGACGCTGATAAATGGGAATCCGGCGGCTTGAAAAAGAGAGAAGTGCGATTAACCGACTTTGATCTTGAAGGTTTTGGAGGTTTTTGGGTCGGGAGATTTTCCTCGAGGTGTAGCTAGATTTTTCGAGTAAGTACTTTTTTTTTTGAAAGGATTTATTACTGCGATTCGATACGGAGATAAAAAAAATGAGATGATTATTGAATTTGGATTTTTACTATTAAATACAGGATATTGCTTGGTATAGGTCTGAAAATAAGATTGCAGCTCCATCGTGGTAAATGTCAGAACCATCTTCTAATATATTGGTTAATTTTCACGTATTGTTTTAAATTTTAAAAAAAAATGTGTTTGTTTTTATATTGTTTTAGCAGGTAAATCATATATTGTTACTAAAATCTCTAATTAATAAAATAAATAACATTTGTTTTAAATGGTGCATAAAAAACAGTGTTGTTCATATAGTTCATATATTCATATAGGCAAAAGTTTATATGAAAAATATATTATTTTCTCTGTTGCATGAAACAAATAACATTTATTTTAGATAGTGGATTAGCGTTTTAAAAAAATAATAGTAATTTTCCTTTTTATTTCTGAAACTAATGTTTATTTTGTTATATATTTTATCAATTTGAAATTAAGTATAATAGATTATATGGCATAGTGGGATTAACCGTGTCAATTTTTATCTTTTTCTTCCTGGTGTATTTAGATCTAAAAATAAAACAAGCCTTATTAATTATACCAATTTATGTAATTCATTATTAATTTTAGATCATGAAAAAATGAAAAAGAATCGTTTAATTCGTATGTATTATATATTGCATAATATACATTAAAGCACAGAAACTTATATCGTAGAATACCCAAAATCATGTGTAATGTATGTCGCATAACGATAAATAGATCTTGTAAAATTGTATCTCCCCACTTATAAGGTGATAATTCAGATTTGGCAATATCCGTTTGATTTTTTACGGTTTTGATACTTTACTGTTCCGTCTCTTTCTGGTTCTGATTCATTAAATTCTGTTTCATTATTTTCTGACGTTGTACGGGTTTGATCGATTGGCTCTTCGTTAAATTGGGATTACGATAATATAGTGTTCTGTTTTAATACTATTCTGAATTTATAAGAGTTCGATCTATTGGTATTTTGATAAATTAGTGTTAGTTGTTTTTGATGTATTAACCATTTGAAGTTTTAACGTTCTGGTCTTTTAGTATTTTGATATTTTACTAATTTCATAAAATATCTATCGGATTCATTAATATTTGTTTTAATACGATTCGATTTTTTATGGTTTTGATAAAATATCATTTTGCTATAATAGATGTTTGATTTTTTATTAATTGAAAAGAAAAAGTATTTGTTTGATTTTTTAAATTCTGTTACATTGTGCCCTCCCTAAATTTTTATAAATTTTGTTATTGGTTAACCAATTTTTGAATTCTGAATCCAGGCTTTACCTCTGCAAATCCAGATTCACTGATTCTATTTTCACTCGATTTTTTCCAATCTCTGGGAACAAACAAAACTCAATTCTGGGTTTATTTTCCAAAATATAATACTTATATTCTTATTTTTAAGGATAACAATAAAAAAATTCACGTAGTCTTTACTGTAATTAAACAAAAAAATAATCATTTACAAGAAAGCTACACTTGCCAAAAATGACCCTTCTTAGTAATGTAATAAATTAAATAGGAACGAAGTTTCAAAGTAACGGATTGTCCATTCGAGAATTTATTAGGAACAAGGTTAGGGTGATGGCACATTTGTCCTTCTTGGTTGCTTCTGCTCACCGTCATTTGTCAGGGATTATTGAAAGTGATATAAAAGATTAAATGCGAGCCAGATCAAAAGATAATACTCGAAGAAATTAAGGGAAAACATAACTCCACAGAATTCGAATCGATAATAAATCATTCTATTATGATTAATATAGTCATCAGTGTCTTGAATAATGAGCTTGTATTATACAGTTGGGAATTATTGATGTCTCAAATGTCCTTGGAGGATAATTCAAGTATTTCATATTATACAGAGTAATTATAAATTAGGCTGATATTTTAGTGGACAATGAAAATATTTTAAGGAATAAGGTTAAAGTTCAAAACTAAAATAAAGGTTATTTTATGTTTTGGATCCAAAAAAAAAACAATTTTCTGATAAGTGTATACTAAGTCATGCATAATTAATGGAACACTAATTAACGGTTATAAGAAAGTTAAATAAGAAAAATAAGTGTATGGTTAGGCTCATTTTATATGCTATTTTTTTGGGGTACTTCGAAATGGGCAGAAAAATTGAAAAAATAATACAAATCGGCCACTTGATAATGACATAAGCTGCGCATGCGCACATTGTATATCACACTGCTACAATTATGATCTCCTAAAATCAGTTTGAAAACTATTGGGAATTCGGAAAACTTATTCATACAATAGTTGTAGGGAATTCTATGCTTTAATACTTTGCACTGAAATATTTTGCACTAAAGAGCATAATTTACCTCCAATTTTAAAAAAATAGAAAATCCTAAATGTATATTTTTCTCGCCATCTAGCGGCGAAACTATGAGAAATTCAATAAAAAGTTAAACATGAAAGTTAAAGAAAATTTGATGCTTTACAACTTTGCACAAGAAAATTTTGCACTAAAATGCATTGTTTGTCCTCAGAATCAAGAAAAACTAGAGAAAACCTACATGCACATTTTTTACGCGCCCTCTAGTGGCGCAACTATTGGAAATTCTGGAAAATATTTAAAACAAAAGTTATAGAAAATCTTATGCTCTAAAACTTTGTCTTACAACATTTTGAACTAAGGGGTATTGTTTGTCCATAAAATTTAAAAAATTGTTACATGTGTATTTAATCAATGTCGGTCTTGAGGACCTTATATTGTATCAATTTAAACCAAAATCTAACGGGCGCATTCTAGGCACACACCGACCCTCCGTACCAAATTTCAGCTTGATTGGTCAAACGGTTCGGCAGTTATCATGGAAGATTACACACAGACACACAGATACATAGACAGACCATGCGATGGAAATGGTTTCAATCTTCTTGGGGAACCTCAAAATGGATATTTCCATCAAAATCTCGATTTTACATTTAATAATAGTTTGGAACATAAAAAACGTTAAAATATGTCGACAAAACGTCCGAACTCAGAAATTAAAAAAAAAATTAAAATTTTCAAAGTTTTCGAATTTTTGAAATATTATTGTGCTGTTTTTCTATTCTTTTTTTTGGTTTTTTTTTTCTCATTTTTTTTTATTTCACTGATTTTTTTCGATTTTTTCAAATTTTTCCTCATTGTTCTGTTTTTCTTTTCTAATTTTTTCGTTTTCTAATTTTTTCTAATCTTTTCTTATTCCTTTGATTTTTTATGACAATATTTATATTATATTTTACAATTTTATTTTTCATTTTTTCCCAATATTTTCTAATTTCTCTCTCAATTTTTTTCTTATTTTCAAAGTTTTTTGTTTTTTTTTCTCATTTTTTATTATTTCATTAATTTTTTGCGATATTTTTGTCATTTTTTTGTGATTTTGTTGCAGTTTTTTGCCATTGTTTTACGATTTTTTGTGAAATGTTTTTATTTCTTGCGTTTTTTCAGGTTTTTTTTCTTCGTTTTTTTGTGATTTTTAGCATATTTTTATTTTTTTTTTTTTTCGGTTTTGTGATTTCTTCATTTTTCCCTATTTTACAATTTTATTTTTCATTTTTTTCCCAAAATGTTCTAATTTCTCTTTCAATTTTTTTCAAAGTTTTTGTTTTTTTTTTCAATTTTTTTCCGATTTTTTCTGTTTTTTGCAACTTATATTAATTTTTTTGAAATTTTTTAATTTTTTATGGTTACAGTTATTTCCGGTTTCTTGGTTGTTCTTTGCTTTTTGCGATGTTTTTTGATTTTTCTCGTTTCTTTGTCATTTTTCTGATATTTTTTCTATTTTTTTTTATTTTGAATTTTTTCAGATTTTTCTTATTTTTTCGATTTTTTATGATAATTTGCGATTTCTTTGTGGTTTTTTGTGACTGTTTTGCGATATTTTTTGATTTCTTGCGTTTATTCCGTATTTTATGTTATTTTTCATTTTTGCCCAATATTTTCTTATTCTCCCTGATTTTTTTTTTTTTTTCAATTCTTTCTAATCTCTCCTCATTTTTTCTCATTGGTCTGGTTTTCTATTCTTTCTCTGTTTTTTTTCTCATTCTTTTTATGTCATTGATTTTTTGCGATATTTTTGTCTTTATTTTGTGAGTTTGTTGCATTTTTTCGATTGTTTTACAATATTTTGTGAAATGTTTCGCTTTCTTGAGTTTTTTAGTCTATTTTTCGTTTTTTGCGATTTTTAGCATTTTTTTTTCAGATTTGTGATTTCTCTCTCAGTTTTTTTGAGTTTTTGTTTTTTTTTTTAATTTTTTTTCCGATTTTTTCTCTTTTTTTTCAAATTTTTTCTATTCTTGTAAAAAAATATAAAAATAGAGTCCCGAATTTCGTACTTTGAAATCTAGTCACCATAATTTTAATTCTAAAAGAAACCTAGTTTTTATTAGGTATTATACTATATATAATAGTAATTTTAACATCATTTTAAAAATATAGGAACAAAGATATAAATTTTCTATTAAAATATAAAATTTCCTTTTTTCTGCTACTTAAAAATATGACGGCAATATTGCGTTACAAAGACATGAATTATATACCCCAAAATAGGGTTTTTACAGGTGGCGCCATCTATAAAAAAGTAAGTGAACTGTAAAATTGACAGAATGTATTTTTGGTGATATTCTATAGTTCAAATTATAAATTTTTGAACATACAAGACTTTTAAATGAAAGAAAAAAAAATTATTATATCTCTTATCTACCGTCTCTAATGGAAACATAATCTAGTTCCTGAATTAGTTTTTATAGAGATTTTTGATGCCTTTTTTTGAGGTTAAATTTTCACAATTCCATTGTTTTTTCCATTTTCCTAATTTTTTTCACTTTTCAATATATTCTGGAACTAATTTAATACCATTAGAACATTATAAAAGCAAATTCGCATATATGTTCAAAAATTTCCCTATGCTTATCCATTTGCTAACTTTTCTTACCTATATAAATACTATTATTACCAACTTAAAGCTTTGGATTACAAGTTTGTAGGCTTTGTACTTATCTTAATTAATTTGACCTCTTATTCTATTAAAATTTTAAACATATTTCATCAACAATATAAGAACCAATTAATGTAACAAACTTCTCCTAAAATGAAACTCATTGTTTAAGTTTAAATTGGTTTTCAGTGAGCCATCTTTAAAATGGCGTATGTAGCTGCTTTCCGTTTTCTAGAAGTAGGTGCTTTTCTCTTTTCATTGGATATAATACGATCTCGACTGTGCGAAGTTACATAAAATTGGAATATAAAGTTGAAGTGGATGGAGTTCATGTTGCACAACCAAGAGTCTATTATCATAAAAGATGCAGCGGGATGTCGGTTTCGCAACAATATATAAAATGTTATTCTTTTTTTTTATAGAAAATGAAAACTTTATAAAAATAGTACATTTTTGTATAATTTAAAGTATCAATTATTGTTTATGGAAATCAAAAATTTTAAGCGCTATATTACCTTGTTAATGATTTTTTTATAAAATATTAAGGAAACAAAAGATCGGCGAATTTCTTACATTAATTTGAAACTTTGTTTTGGTTATTCTAAATTATTCAGGGTTTAGGGCCGTTTCTCCCTCGACGAACGAGACTAAAAGCGACTATAGGTTAAGTAAATACTAAACTGTCATCCCAGTGTTGGCACTAAAACTTTTCAATAACATTTAATTTTCCGATAATATACAAAAATTGTCACTGAAAACTAAATATATAAATAAGGAGATTTTTGTTTTAATAAGTAAATAAAACAAATGCTATTAAAAGAGAAAAATAAAGCGTCGAAATAATTAATTATGATAACAGGGGACCTAAGTGAAAATATAATATAACTACCTTTTGCCCGCGACTTCGTCCGCGTTGATGTTGGAATAAATAAAAGTTTCCTTCTTATATTTAATTCTTTCCCCTACTTTTTAAACTCTGTGATGAATATTATATTGATTATTGAATATTTCGAAAACTATAACTGGTGATAGACGATTGAAACTTGGTACGTAGATTCTCCTAAAGAAATGTATTTTTAAAAATGAAGGGGAGTGGTCCAAGAAAACCACATGAAAAAATATGAGCTTAAAAATTGGTATGTATATTTTCTTTGATAAATAAACAAACATGTACTTCAGTTTTTGATAAAATTGATTTGAGATAAATTATTTATACTTTCTCTCCTATTTCTAATTAAATTACTTGGAACCAAATAATAAAAAAATCGGTTGTGTCGTACCAAAACTTTCCCGACGAGTATCCACAAATACTTTTTTAGATTTTTAATGTTAAAGTTTCAAATTTTGACATCTTTTTATTTTTGACAGGTGACAGTTGGAGAAATAATTTTGACTGTTCTGAATAGAGTTTTTTAAGGGCTTTCAAATGACATATTGAAAGTTAAATTCTGTGACATATTGCGTCTGTAATTTTTTAATAGTGACACTTCCGTTTGACAGATGTTCAAAAACTAATGGGTTCTGCAGACGAGTAACCCAAACCCATATACCAAATTTCAGCTCAATCGGATTTAACATGTGGCCTCTATCGTAAAAAAATGCACACAGACGGACAGACAGACAGACAGACAGACAGACAGACAGACAGACAGACAGACAGACAGACAGACAGACAGACAGACAGACAGACAGACAGACAGACAGACAGACAGACAGACAGACAGACAGACAGACAGACAGACAGACAGACAGGCAGGCAGGCAGGCTTCCATCTGGAAATAGTCTTAATCGACTCACGTGACCTCAAAATGGATATTTCCCTCTTTATCTCGAAATTTTTTTTAGCTCGTTCACAATACTTTCCCTTCTTCGGAGATCGGTCGGGAAAGTAAAAAAAGTTAAAAATGCAAAAAAAAACCAAACCTGAAAAATGGAAAAAATGCAAAAAAAATACGAACATACAAAGAAATACAGAATAATACATGAAAAGCAAAAAATGAGCTAAAAAATGTTAAAGGTTCTTAAAAAACTGAAAAGGTAAAGAAATGATAAAGGAAATTGTAATAACGTCATAATTCCGTCTCATCCATTTTATGATTGAGAGACGTTACGGCAGAGGATCGTTATACGAACTCTACGTAATATCCCCAATGCCTAACCGGCTATTGGCGAAATTAACATGACAAATAATGTTAAAAAATGGCAAAAAAAAAGTTAAAAAAATGCTGAAAAAAAGTA
This sequence comes from Neocrepidodera transversa, assembly GCA_963243735.1. Classification (NCBI taxonomy): domain Eukaryota; kingdom Metazoa; phylum Arthropoda; class Insecta; order Coleoptera; family Chrysomelidae; genus Neocrepidodera; species Neocrepidodera transversa. Next base: position 2,111,973 of record OY725347.1, on the reverse strand, counting down.
AAACAATGATAAAAAATGCTAAAAATGAAAAAAAAATCCTAAAAAATGCCCAAAAATCTAAAAAAAGTCAAAAAAAGTAAAATAAAGTTAAAAACTTGTAGAAGTGCAAAAAATTACAAAAAAAATTACAAAAAAAATTACAAAAAATGCAAAAAGATGCCAAATAATCTAAAAAAAAGTAAAATAATGCTAAAAAATGGAAAAAAAAAACGCTAAAAAATGCCAAAAAATCTAAAAAAAGTAAAATAAAGATAAAAAATTCATAAAGTGCAAAAAATGACAAAAAAATTAAAAAAATGCAAAAAGATGGCAAATAATTTTAAAAAAAAGTAAAATAATGCTAAAAAATGCTAAAAATGAAGTTGAATTCTAAAAAATGCCAAAAAATCTAAAAAAGTAAAATAAAGTTAAAAAATTCTTAAAGTGCAAAAAATGACAAAAAATAAAAAAAAATGCAAAAAGATGCCAAAAAATTTAAAAAAAAGTAAAATAATGCTAAAAAATGCTAAAAATGAAGTTAAATTCTAAAAAATGCCAAAAAATCTAAAAAAAGTAAAATAAAGTTAAAAAATTCTTAAAGGGCAAAAAATGACAAAAAAATTAAAAAAAATGCAAAAAGATGCCAAAAAACTTAAAAAAAGTAAAATAATGCTAAAAAATGCTGAAAATGAAATAAAATGCTAAAAAGTGCCAAAAAATCTAAAAAAAGTAAAATAAAGTTAAAAAATTCTCAAAGGGCAAAAAATGACTAAAATATTAAAAAAAATGCAAAAAGATGCCAAAAAATTTAAAAAAAAGTAAAACAATGCTAAAAAATGCTAAAAAATTTAAAATTTTTACATTTTTTTATTTTGACAGGTGACAGTTGGAGAAATAATTTTGACTGTTCTGAATAGAGTTTTTCAAGGACTTTCAAATGGCATATTGAATGTGAACTTCCATGAGATATTGCATCTGTCATTTTTTGATAGTGACACTTCCGTTTGACAGATGTCGTACAAAAACCAATGGGTACTTCCGACTGGTAACCCAAACCCATATACCAAATTTCAGCTCAATCGGATTAAACGTGTGGCCTCTATCGTGGATGAATACACACAGACAGACAGACAGATATACGGACAGATAGACTTTCATCTGGAAATGGTCTTAATCATCTCAGATGACCTCAAAATGGATATTTCCATCTTTATCTCGAAATTTTTTTTTAGCTCGTTCACAATACTTTCCCTTCTCGAAGGTGGGTCGGGAAAATAAAATAACCTATACTTTGTCTACGAGACTTATTTTTCAGTGTTTAAATTATCACACTTTACATAGAAAATTAAATTGTGTTCTAATTACAAAGCGTTTCTGTAATCTCAAATTTTATTGAAAAAAATTTAGCTGTAATTTGAATAATTTTAAGTGTTTTGGCTTCTTGCATTATTTGAGATATTGAAAGAGTTATTGAAGAGGCATAAATTATATCAATATTTAATTATAAATGACAATAATGACGCTAATAGACGCCAGCTGTGATTCGACTTCGACTAAGTAATAAAAAAAATTACGTGTTAGTCATTACGTAACAGTTTTTGTAATACTGAATTTTCTCATCCAGTAAACAGTAAAGTAAATAAAGAAGTAGAAAAACACTATTACAATTGAAATTATTTAACATGAAATAACACAACAAATTGTAAAGGAATTTGCTTTTTCATTTTACGAAAAAAAAAAAAACAGATTGTTTACCTCATTTACGATATTATTTTCTAAAAGAATCTTGTTTACATATAAGATATAACTACGGCGATAAAACAGATCGATAGCGCAAAAAAAAAGTTAGAAGAAAACCGTAACTCAAAACCACCCAACATGTCAGTTACAACGTTGTTCTTTGTATAGGGGTACGATATTATTTATAGTCACTTCTATAATTACATTTTTATATTTATTTATTTTATAATTATTTATTAACTAATTTTAGTCTGAAAAATTTGTTCATCTTGGCTTGCGCATTTACAACTGGTATTAATAATGTGCTTTTAAAATAATATTCAACAGAAATTGACTTTTTATTCCTTTGTGTAAGAAAATATATAAAATTGTTAAGACGAGGTAATTAAGACTTTTTAATTAGTTTAATAAAAAGCTCATAAAAATTACAATTTCAATTTTCCAAGAAGCATTTTTTAAATTAAAAATTTAGTCTTAAACAAGGGTAAAAAAGAAGCTCTGACTTTGAGTAGTTAATTATTTGAATATTTTTTTAATTGTATTAACATTTTCCATTTAAATTTAAAATGAAATCATTTACTTTAATTAATTATTATTTACTTTACAACTCATTAAAAATTTCTCAAGCGTGAATATTTAGACGACTTAATTCTATGGATGAAAATAATTTTTTGAAGGTTTTGTAGCAAGCCTTTATCTGAATATTTGAAATACGTTGAAATTTTTCAAAAAAGTTCCCTTTTATCATTTGTTAAAATGTTGAAGTTTAATTATATCTCATTAATTTGACCCTACTTACTCTCTCAAGTTTTGAAAGCATAACATGTTACTTTAGGGTCAATGGTTTTTGTATTCGAAATGAAAAGACCCTCTTAGGAATTAATTGCCTACATCGACGCTAAATTTCTGTTCAAATATATTTTTCTACTTATTTTATTTTATTCCAAATTTTATAATTTTCATCATAATTTACGTGTTTGATAAGGATAATACAGAAAATACCGTTTAATATTACAAATAGAATTATGGCAAAGGCAACATTCTTTTCGAATATAAGATCAATTGTACTAGTTAAATATCCGCCTAACAGATGTCGACATTCGCGCTCGTACTTTGCATACGCAAAACCCTTACCGTATACCATGATTTAATCCGTTGTCATCAGTTCTAGTTTCAGTTGCAGTCCCAGTTTGAGTAAGAGTTCTAGAACTTGTTTAAGCTACAGAACTAGTACAGCGATCTTAGTTAGGTCAAGCTGAAGGAAGCGAAGCGGAGTTTAGCTGACCCATACACCAGACAAAGAGGCCTGATTAGTAGAGTAGGACAGTATTTAGACATTGATAAATTGATGCGAAATTCTTGCGTTTTATGAATGAAATGACAATTTCATCGCTATGACCTTCAAACTGACGGCCACCCTCATTTTGCCATAAGACCCAATGTAAATCTGTCAGTGAGGGTGACTCGACCTGATTGGCTGTAATTGATGATTTGCATCCACTATCTCCTTTAAGATAAATTAAAAAGAGATAATGATAAAATGGGTTTTGCCTGTTCGACTTTCATAATTTTGAATGAAATTACATTTTGTTACTACATAACCTTAAAAGCTTTGAACTGGTTTATTTACTTTTCTTTTATTAGAAATAAAATCAATGTTTTTTTAAACGATAATATTTACTGTAACTTTCTTTTTTTTATATAATTTATAAGTCCTATGTATGTAAAATAAAAAATCACTTTTTTAAAATCTCCAAAGCCGTATTTTACGCTTTTCTTGTTTTAAATGACAGTAAAATCGTAAAATCTGTCCAAGATTTTGTCCAATTTGAAGCAATTATTTTAATGTAAAATAAAAATTTAGCGGTAACTTCGAGATCACAGATGTCAAACTCTCAGTTTGACATCTATTCATGAAAGGAAATATCTAAGACTTAAATCGAGTTCATGTCTAGCCGTCAATCATCCCAACCAGCCAATTACAGAGAGAGACCGACGCTCGTGTATTCTCCGACCGACTTCGACGATATCCGGAAAATTATATACTTTTCTTCCTCTACGGATTTTGGTATAACAAATTATGAATTTTAGTATTCATAAATGTTGAAAGAATACTAGGCTGCGAACGTGTTAAAAAATTCCAGGATTTCGAAGGACCAAACTTCTTGGGTAGAAGTTAAACCAATATGAATGTTTAACTTCAAATAGTATTTGAAATTGGAATGTAATTTTTTATTCCATTTTTTCCACTTCACTCACTGTAAAAACTATTTACATTTTTTATTATGAAAAATCAGAAAACTTTTTGGGTGCTGTTAATTACCCACCATTTTATTTAATGAAGAAACTTTTTTGCATAATTTCATTTAGTTCAAACTTTTTCCAAAAAATGTTGGTCTGTTTGGTTGAACCAACAACGAGCTCAATCGGTTGAGCTGTACTCGATTTGCTAAGAAAAATGAAAAAGTGGCGTGCAGAGAGAGGGGAAAGAATTCCGGTGATTCAAGTATTAGATTTTAGTTATAAGCTATCCAAAAATTCATCAATAAGCTCGATTCGTTGAATGTGACCTACTGACAAAGACAATAGCGATTTTTTTTATAAATAAAGATAAAATGCTCTAGCTAAAATATAATCGAGAGCCTATTCGATTCGTGATGGTCTTTAGAAAATTGTGCGGAAATTGAATCCGCACATAAATAATTGCGATGGTTATAAACTAATGAAAATGAAAAAAAAGATATGTCCATAATTTGTGAATAACTGAAAAGTATAAAGAGTAAATAAGATGAAATTAGAGTAAATTGGAGTAAATTGAAGTAAATCAGAGTAAATTGTAGTAAATTGTATTGAATTGAAGTAAATTGTAGTAAATTGTAGTAAATTGAAGTAAATTTTAGTAAATTGTAGTAAATCGTAGTAAATTAGACTAAAATCGAAAAATGATTCTAAAAGGAGAAGAAATTTTAAAATTTATAATAAAAAAGTTTCCCGAACTCTAAACTTAATTATCAATTAAATTAAAATAAATAAAAGTCAACATTTCTTTTTTCCGAATTTTTTCCAATTAAAGTAAACTGAAGTAAATCAGAGTAAATTGGAGCAAATCAGAGTAAATTGGAGTAAGTCAGAGTAAATTGTAGTAAATTGTAGTAAATTAGAGCAAATTATGGTAAATTAAATTAGACTATATTCAAAAAATGCTTCTAAAAGAAGAAAAAATTTTGAAATTTATAATAAAAAAATTTCTCGAACTCTAAACTTAATTATCAATTAAATTAAAATAAATAAAAGTCAATATTTATTTTTTCCGAATTTTTTCCAATTAAAGTAAATTGGAGTAAATCAGAGTAAATTCTACTAAATTGGGGTAATTAAGAGTAAATTGTAGTAAATTGTAGTAAATTGTAGTAAATTGTAGTAAATTGTAGTAAATTGTAGTAAATTGTAGTAAATTGTAGTAAATTGTAGTAAATTGTAGTAAATTGTAGTAAATTGTACTAAATTTGACTAAATTGTACTAAATTGTACTAAATTTTACTAAATTGTACTAAATTGTACTAAATTGTACTAAATTGTACTAAATTGTAGTAAATTGTAGTAAATTGTAGTAAATTGTAGTAAATTGTAGTAAATTGTAGTAAATTGTAGTAAATTGTAGTAAATTGTAGTAAATTGTAGTAAATTGTAGTAAATTGTACTAAATTTGACTAAATTGTACTAAATTTTACTAAATTGTACTAAATTGTACTAAATTGTACTAAATTGTACTAAATTGTAGTAAATTGTAGTAAATTGTAGTAAATTGTAGTAAATTATAGCAAATTATAGCAAATTAAATTAGACTAAATTCGAAAAACGATTCTAAAAGGAGAATAAATTTTGAAATTTATAATAAAAAAGTTTCCCGGAATTTTATTTTATGATTAATAATTTTAATTCAGTGCAAAGTTTAAAAAAAATTTTACAACTTGATATTAATTTAAATTTTTTAAATAAATTGGTTATAATCTGGATACTTAAAGAAAAAAAATATTGACTTTTATTTATTTTAATTTAATTGATAATTAAGTTTAGATAATTATCTATTAAGTTAAAATAATTAAAAGTCAACAATTTTAAATTAATATCAACTAGCAAATATTTTTTTAAGCTTTGCGCTATAGTAAAATTATCAATAATTAAAATAAAATTCCGGGAGTCAGAACTTTTTTACTGTAATTTTCTTCCTCTTTTAATTTTTTTTTTCAAATCCATCTAATGCTTATTATTGATTATAAACGTTAGTTATTTTTATTTGGAGAATTTTACTTAATCCCAGCAATTCCAGCAGCGAATTTCCAGTAGGTCAAGTAAAGTTCACCCTTCTAGACTCCAAGGCATTGATCGATATCATAACGACACTGGAGTATTTCATTGTTACTGATGCTGCCCGGTGCAAGCAGACTTCATACTATAAACAGAACTTGGTGCCCTAGGCAATCCGAAACCTGGACTAAAGTGTCAAAAGACCGCCTGATGACGCAAAGAATGTTATACTATAGGATTTTAACTTTCTTGTTATATTTTTAATTACAAAAATTTTAATATAAGGGAAAGTATTGTGATCCGCAATGTTTTTGCATGCTTTCGACGCAAATTTTATTTCTTCATCAGATGAAGGTTCAAATTAGCAGTTGCCTCTATTACTATAAAAAGCACATTGCGTTTCATAAAAAGTGAGACAGTTTATTTTATTGGTGTAAATCTGTCTTTCTGTAATGAATAATTAATATTATATTTTTTAGAAATGTTCACGTTGAACTTAAAAGTTTTACTTTATCCAAAAATATCACATTGTTACTAAATTAGAATGCGGATGGTAAATTCGAAGATTAGCACAAAGCGACGATATGAATTTTAAGATTAAAAAAAGGAAGTGGCAACAAACTGACTGACAAAATTGGATTACTGTTCTTAATTTAGAAGTTTTATCGTGAAAAAATCCTTACTGATTTTCGGTAACGTATATTTCGTTAACAAATTTAAAAACTTAATATAATTATTGGAAATAATTGGAAATTTCTGCTCCAGTGAAGCCCCATAAATATAACTATTAAAAAATTATTAATTAACAGTTTAAAATTAGTGTCTGTCTGTATTAGGAATAAATGTTTCAAATTATTTTATTAATTATTATTGATTATTATTCAGTTTGTCGTAGTTGTAAATTATTGATGTAAACTTACAAATGGCCCAATTAAGATTAGTTCTCAACACAATGTGCTTAAGCCATCTCTGGTGTAAGCCAAATTTATACAACTAAGATATCTACATTTTCGATCAGGGTTTCGCAAGGTTCAGTAATAGACCCGATCCAAATGGAATATTTTTTTGGACAGAACGATAACATAACTAGAATTTATACCACCATTTTTATATTAATGAGATGAATTTGTTAGATAATAAGTTAATATAGAAAAAACTGATTGCTTACCTTGATGCAACGTTCATTTAGTCAATAAAATTTCTCCACTAAGAAAAAATATTTTCTTACCTGAAAAAAAAAATATTTAGATTTAGAAATTTTATATTGCATATATTGTTAACACAGTGCGAACTACATTATATAGCTTTAAAAAATAAACTTGATGTGACGTAGAAAAATTTTAATTTGAAAAAGTAATACTAGAACACTTTTAAAATTTGTCAAAAATTGCTATAAACGATCATAAATTGCTAAAAAATATGATAAAATTTAGGAAAAAAACCGTTAGAAGAAGAAACTATTAAAAATTATTAGCACAAGTAAAACAAACATCTAAAAAATAAAAAAAGAAGTGTAAACCTCTAAAGGGAAACTTACTTCAGAGTAACCCCCATATCGGCCCACCTTGACCTACAGACTTTAAACTCGACGGAGGTATCTACATATCAAGTTTGAAGCAAATCAGTCCAGTAGAATGGCTGTGAGAGCTCTCACAGACAGAAAAACACACAGACATACCAACAGGATGACGAAATCGACAAAAATCAAAAGAAATCGACAAAAATCGAAAAAATCAGAAAAAGTTAGAAAAAAACTGAAGGTATTTGAAAAAAAAAACAAAAAACAATAGAAAAAAATCAAAAACAACAAGAAAACATCAGAAAATGAGAAAAAATACGAAAAAATCAAAAACAACAAATAAACATCAGAAAATTAGAAAAAATACGAAAAAATCGAAAAAAAAAATTAAAAAAATATCGGAGGATAGGAAAACATTAGAAAAGAAATGGCAGAAATAGAAAAAAATATAACAGTGAGAAAAAGAATAAAAAAATTTAAAAATACTGAAAAAATCAGAATGAAGCATGAAAAAAAAAATTAAAAAATTAGTTAAAAAAGAGAAAAAATTAGAAGTATCCAAGAAATAAGAAGTAATCGAAAAAGAAAGAAAAATTATTGGAAAATATTGGAAACAAATGGAGAATAAAATTATAAAATATGGAAAAAATAAAAAAAATTAAAAAAAAACACCAAAAAACCGGAAAAAATCGTAAAGAACAACCGAAAACCGCAACAATTATAAACAAAAGAAATAAATAAAAAACATGGAAAGAATTGAAAAAAAAATCGGAAAAAATCAAAGGAATAAGAAAAAATGATAAAAAACTAAAAAACAAAAAAGAAATAGAAAACAAAATAATTGAAAAAAAAGAAATAGAAAAAAAGATAAAACAATGACAAAAAGAGGAAAAGTAGAAAACATCGAAAAACAAAAGAAAAAAAAGAAAAATCAGAAAAATGACAAAATTTCAGTAAAGTCTCTTTATATAAAATAATTATAAAATTATTAAAAAATAGGAAACGAAAGAAAAAGAAACAAAAAAAGAAACAATAAGAAAAAACGAGAAAAGACTAAAAAAATCGAAAAAAAAAAATAGAAAAAACCAAAAAACAAACAAAACATCAGAATAATGAGAAAACATAAATAAAAATAAAAGAAAAACGAAAATAATCAAAAAAATTGTAAAAAACTAAAAAAAAAAACGACATTTTGTTCTAAAAATTTGAATTGAAAAAAAATTTTCCTATGCAAACCACTTTAATTTGTATGATGGGTACCGGAAGGGCTAGTCCGATCCTGCTCAAATTCAATAAGGTTTTTCCTTGGACAAAACTAAAGTAAAAACCGGAACTCGATCGGAGGTTTCGTTCAAAAGTTACAGTGTTTACATCCAGACGTCTGGACAGGATTTTTTTTGCAGTTTCGGACTCAGGGAACTCGGAAACGTACAGAAAAGTGATAAGAAGTGGGGGTAAAAAATTTTTTTCTCCATCACGAAACTAATACCAAGGCTTTTGGGTCTCAGTAATTCGTTGCGGTTGACCGAATCGCTATCGCTCTAGTTTACGCAAATCAGAGCTGTAACGGACGCGGCAGCGATACGGTCACATGGCGAATAAACAAGGAAATAAAACTTGTTTTCGCAAAGATGCGCAGTTAGTAATTTTATTTTACAACGAATATTTATCGTCAATGAGAATTATTTTGCTATATGAGTTGACATATTTTTAGGATAATTATTTTTATATTCGTTAAGCCATAAAGTGCAGTTAGGACCGAAAATTGTCTTATAGAAAGTATATGAAAAATATATTTTTGAATATTAAATTAGTTAAAGTGATATTTGATTCATTAAATTAATTCTGGGTAAATTTGCATGAAAATTATCAAATATGAAAATCCGATTCATAAATGAGTTTCATAAATTCTCTTAAATCTCGCTTTTATTTTTGATCGGTACTGGAAGGATTTTAACATACGCTTACCCGGAATCCCGGATTTTATATAATTGTAGAATTTTACTTGTTTTTTCTTCTCTTTATATCTAAATTGGAATTTCACGTATACCAAATTTTACCTGATTTCCAAATTTTTTTTACAAATATTAGTACATTTTTTATATCGTAATTATGATTTATCTACATATTATTTAATCATCATTTTTTGCTGATTTACAAAATTTTCATTACTGCCCATTTGAAATTTTACTGATTTTTCTTTTCTGCTTATTACTTTATATTCCGTATATAATTATTTCTGATCCGTTTTATTTTTTTTTCGTTTCCAACTAAAATGTAACAATAAAATAATTTATCGATGAACATTTTCCATTAGACATTAAACTAATTGCAGCATTTTTGAAAAATAAAATAAATACACATACTAAATAATAAAAATATAAATTATCGTTAATGTTAAACAAAAATAAATATACATCTGCAATTTAACCTTATCAATCCAATAATATCGTTATTTAAATAGAAACAAATATAAAATGTTTTACAAATTGCAATTTAAGCAGAAATGCATTAAAACAAAAAGCTATAAAATACATTGATTAATTTACAAAATATTATTGTTAGCGAATAAATGATTTCCGTTTAAACGGGAATTACCGATTAATATATGTACAGAGTGGTCCACCGGTAGCGTCTCGGTCTGTAAAGTCAAAACCAAAAATTTTTTGTAAAATCCGTTTTTTACAACGAAATACATATCAGAAACGGCAATAATTTAAAAATTATTTTAATTATACAGGGTGCTCCATGAAAGTTATACATATCAAAGTTTTTTATTAATGGAAAACCCTGTATATTTGAAATCTACAAAAAAAAATAGTCGAACTTTATCCATGGTTTGTTAGAGTCTATCGTTTTGGAAATATTCAAATGTTTTTAGAAATATGGGATGTTAAAAAATTTGACAATATTTTATATTGAATTTTTGAAAGTAAATTTGGAATACGGAATATCTACATTGTTTGAAAGTATTTTTAAAAAATACTTCTAATCGTGTTAAAACATATTGAGTCTCCATTTAAAATAATGGATATTTTAGAGTTTAAAATTACGTATTATAAAAACATATTTTAGCAACACCCTGTATAATATTTTTGATCTCTAAATATCTGAACTGACACACCAGAAAATTTGTAATTTACCTTCAAAAATTGAATTTTAAATATTGTTAAATTAAATTAAATAAGGATAGACTCTAGCTATAAAAAATCTTGAATAAAATTAGACTATTTTTCTTTGTAGATTTCAAAAATGCAATAAAATACGGGGTGTTCCATTTAAAAAATGAGGGGGTAATCACACCCAACTTTCCGATCACTCCTAGTAAAGTAATTGTTTAATCAATTATTTTAGTTTTTCTGCATCAAAATACATTAATAAAATTAGTTTACAAAAATTAAAAAAAACTTAATTTTTTGTAAAAATTTTTTTTAACTTTTTATAATTTTGTATAACTTCTACAAGTATTATTTGAAAATTATGAAATATTTCACACATAATGTACTTTTTGATCCCTTCCAGATTTACTATTTACTTTTTTCATTTGTTTTACCATTTTCGATAAAACGACAAAAAAATTTAATTTTTGTTTTATTTTGGTTATAATAATTACAATGTTAAATTCGAAGAGACTAAATTATTTTCTAAATTTAGTGTTTTATATTACCTATCAAATGGTATAAACCCATTTTATTATCTTTAATGTTTTTTAAGTTATTCAATTTTTTTTTAAACTTATATGAAATTTCAAAAAAAAATTTATGAATTCTACAATTTTTTGAATCAAATTTTGAAAAAAATCGCAACTATAATTTTTTACTACAAATTTAATGGTATATTTTTAAATATTTAATTTTAATTTTTACTTTAAAAAGAAATAAAACCTTTTTTGAATAATTTTAAAATCAATAAATAATTAATATCTCATTCAATTTTATTCAAAATATGAAACATACCTTTTTTTTAGGTTTTCTGGATCAAAATGCATTAATAAAGTTAGTTTAAAAAATTAAAAAAAAAAAAAAATATTTTTGTCAAAAATTCATGGGTACTATTGAATTGTTTTAACTTTTTTCATTTATTTTATACTTATTGATAGAACGAAATAACAAAAAAATTAAAAAAATTCTTTATTTTGGCTATAATAATTACAATTCTCAATTCTAAGAAACTAAAATACATTTTAAATTTAGAGTTTTATTTTATCTTTAGAACGGTGCAAATCCCAGTTCAAGAACTTTAATATTGTAGAAGTTATTCTCTTTAGTTTAAAATCATAATATAATTTAAAATTTTTAAAAAATTCACAATTTTGGTAATAAAATTTTGAAAAAAATTATAATAATAAAATTAATTATTACAAATTTAAAGATATTTTTTTAAAATTTTTAATATTAAAATTTAAGTGAAAAATAATAATTTAATAAGGATAAAAATTGCTTAAAAATTAAAATAAAAACTAGCGGCGAAACTATGCGCAACTCGAAAAAAAATTAATAACAAAATTTGTAGAAAATTTTATATTCTACAATTTTGTTTTTTTGTAAATTTTCATAAAAATACATAATTTTGTCTCAAAATCTAAAAAAACTCTCAAATGTCTATATACATTAATTTTCACGCCCTCTAGCGACGAAACTATGAGGAATTCAAAAAAACGGTAATAACAAAATGTGTAGAAAATTTTATGTTCTACAACTTTAATATCCTGTAATTTTTCATAAAAATGCATTATTTTGGTTATTTAAGATAAATATGAAAAAAAATTACTTTTTGATAAATCTTTCAACAATGGCAAAAGTTTGTGAAAATTTTAATCATCCGAAATTAAACTATAACGTATAAAAAATATATGTGTAAAACTTTATTGCCATCTTGTTTAGTAATGACATCATCACTTACATCAACTGTCACTTCCGGTTGTCTGATTAATACTAAAATCTATACAGGTTGTCTCATTGCTACAGTAAATATGTATATTAAATTTCATTTAAATCGGTTGTAAAACTGGATTTTACAAAAAATATTTGGTTTTGGCTCTACAAACCGAAGCATTACCGATGGACCACCCTGTACATTCACAATTATATATTTATTTATAAAACTTACCCTTTTTAGTCCTAATTAGAGCAATTTTTTTTTGATCCCGTTAACTTTTGTTTCAAAGGAAATATTTTAATTAGTTGTAATCATTAATCCTCAAAGAGCGATTAATGTCGTCCTTTACAATTTAAATGGTAATTGGCTAAACATACATCATTCGTAAGTCATGTTAAACCTCATTTAAATTATTGACCTGTAATCATGTTGTATTTTGATCAAACATGGTAAATATAATTATGGCAAATAAATACTAAATTCCGGTTATTTACCAGAAATAAGTTTTTATTAATAACTAACTGAATAGCCGTGCTTTTCTACTGAGTCTCTTTGAGATTTTACTTAGTTTCTTTCTGGTTTTCTCTATTTTTCTCAATTTTTGCCTTTTTTCCTATTTTTCCAAATATTTCACCATTTTTCCTTATTTTGCAATAATTTTCCCGTATTTTCTCTATTTTGCACTATTTTTCCATAATTATTTCCTATTTTCCTTATTTACCCTAATTGTCCCTATTTGTACTTATTCTTTCCTATTTTCCGCTAATTTTCCCTATTTTTAATAATTTTTTCCAATTTTACCCAATTTTTTCCAATGTTTCCCGGTTTCTCTCTTTTTTTCCTTTTTTTTTCTTTTTTTTTCATTATTTTTTGTTCGTATTTGCCTCTATTATTATCTATTTTCTCCTAATTCACTAATTTCCTTATTTTCTTTTATTTTTCATTATTTTCTCATACGTTTTCCTGTTATTTAACATTTTTCTATATTTTCCTCTAATTTCTCTACTTTTCTTAATCTTTTTCAAAGTTTTCGCAAATTTCCTATTTTCCTATTTTTCCCAATTCTTTACTATTTTTCGTTATTTCACCCTAATTTTTCCGTAGTTTCTCTATTTTTCGCTATTTTTCCACATTTTTTTTATTTTTCCTACTTAAAATAATGAAAAATATAAAAAACACTCCTGTTTTCCATTATTTGTTCTTATTTTCCTTTTTTTCCTAATTGTCCCTATTTGTACTTATTTTTCCTTATGTTCCCGTTTTTCAATATTTATCCCGATTTTTTATATTTTCTCCTACTTTTCCCTATATTTAATAATTTTTCCCATTTTTTCCCTGTTTCCATTATTCTCCCTATTTTTCTATTTCTTCATATGAATCCCCTCTTTTTATATTTTATCTTGCTTTTACCTATTTATTAGTATTATTTTCTATTTTTTCCAATTTACCCTTTGTCCTTATTTTCCCCTGTTGTTGCCTATTTTCCCATATGTTTTCCTAGTTTTCGATTATTTTTCCATTTTTTCCTATTTTTTTTTACTATTGTTTTCCCAATTTTTACATAGTTTTTCATATATATTTCCATTTTTCACTATTTATTCTTATTTTTCTCTATTGTTTTTAAATTTCCCTATTTTTCACTTTTTTTTTGTATTTGCCTTAATGTTTCTCCATTTTTTACGTCTTTAACCATTTTTTCCGATTTTTTCTATTTTTCCCTATTTGTTTATTTTTCCTATTTCTTCCATTTTTGTCCTGGTTTTCATTGTTTATGTTGCTTTTTTTAATCGTTTTTTTCTGTTTTTCATATTTTTTCATATTTTTCCCTATATTGCTCTATTTTTTCCTCTTTTTCCCTATTTTTCACAATCGCTATTTTTTCCCTGTTTTTCCAATTTTCCTATGTTTTTACCTTGTTTTTATGTTTTTTTCTATGTTTCCCTATTTCTTCCTATTTTTTCTACTTTCTCCTATTTGCCCATGTTTTACTTCATTTTTATATATTATTTACCATTTTTCTTTATTTTTGTCTATTTTCCTCCATGTTTTTTCATATTTTTTTCAATGTTTGGTTATTTTTCCACATTTTTCTCTAGGTTCAATAGATTTTGCTGGGCGTTGATTCTATGTTAGTCAGTCAGTCAGTCAGTCAGTCAGTCAATTAGTCAGGAATTTGCAGCTTATATTACAGATTTTAAAGTCTGCATTATATTTTCAAAAAAAAAAATTAAATTGTGATGCAAAATTAAACAAAAATCATTTTTAAATGATTAAAATTAATTTTTAACACATTGACGGACACTGCAGGGTAACTAAACTTTCGTGGTTTGATACTAACAATAAAAATCGATAATTTAGGAAAAATTTACTTTTTACTAGATTCGTCATAAAAATTACTGTTTTTAGTTACTATTTTATTTTCTTTGTTGGTCTGTAGATGGTGCTGATTTTCTTGCAGCCTAAATTCTTACAATTTAAGGACTTGTTCAAGATATATTGAAAAAATATTTAACGATATTGATTCATAAATTAATGCCCAAAAACCACAATTTGGACATATCGAGTTAGTGAAAGTTCACCAAAAATCAATAATTTTTTTTTAAATTACCCGTTCGTAAAAGATTAAAAAATTGTAGAAGAAAAAAAAATCATCTAAAGTATCATTTTCTATATAGCATAGAATTTTTTTTATAAATACCCAATTTACAAATTCTATAGTAAATAAAAATCTTCCAGGTTGCTTCTAAAATATTTGCAGCTGAAATATAACCTCGCATTTTAAGATAACATCCACATCCATCAAGTTTTCTATACGACCGAAAAAAATATCACCAAAACTGATGAGCAAATATGAGGAGGTGTTAACACTATGACTTTCCTGTTATTTGGTATATTATTCTATTTTATATCCACGTATTTTTAGAATCAAAATAAATCGCTTCTCATAATTATTTTAATCTCTATAACATAATCAAGTATGCATAAAAGTTGTAAAATTTTAATTACACGAAGAGGGTATAAAGAAAAATTAAGTTTATAAACCAAACGATTTTTCGTGCTTTTTTATCTGATGAGTAAATATTTCATTACTTCGCCTTCTTGCTGCTTTCCCACTATGTCATTTTTCGCTTCTTCCGTTTCGTTGTGAATGCTAAATGTAATGTGCAGTCATTTATTTTAATAAATTAATTTCCCCGAAAGGAAAAACCAGGTTGTGTATATCGATTGTCCCAAATTTTATTTAACATAATATATTACATACCATAAAATAATATTAAAGTGGTCTTATAATAGAATTCGTTCAATATTAAATAGCTTAAAAATTACAAAATTAAAAAAATATGTACTATTATTTGTTTCATATAAAACACTAATTAGAAAAATTAATTATTATTATTAAATATTCTGATAATTTTTGTTTTTTAATAGTCACAAAAGTAAGTGTAATTAATTTTAAACTAATGTTAATGGTTATTATATATTAGGTGCCTTTAGCATTTAATAATAATAATAATATATACAAAATTTAAAGTAAATTAACCCACAAATGTTCCTCATTGCGCCACCTACAAATACGAGCATAATTTCATTTACAAACAGATCAATCGCGCATAATTTATACTTTTACCGCGCCACAAAATATAATTAATCGTTTTTTTGGACGAGATCTCGCCTAATATAGCAACTAAAAATATGCCAGGTTTTTTATGATGTTTAAAATATTTATTATACAACGCTTCTGTGCTACTTTTTTCAAATAGAATTAAATATAAAATCAATTGGTGAAAACTACAGCTTCCTATCTTTAATATTAAAGGAGAGTAATAAAAACATTTCAGGTATATGATATTGGGACCTCTGTTCGTACCTTATTAAAAACAAATGTTTTTTTATTAAGAAAGTTATTGATTATAACAAGTGTATGGAAATTTCGGTGGAATTGTCCCTATACTTTATTTTAGTCCATAAAAGCAATCCGGAAATAAAACCTTTTACAGTAAAAAAAAATATGATTTTTGGAGTAAAAGCTGCAATTCGGCAGATAAATTGTAGAAATCGATGGTCATTAATCATTCAAAGATTTTGGAGAATCTCTTCCGAAGCCATTTATTGAAAAGCTTTTCTTGACAAATTGTAAAATAATAGATTTTTCGGAACTTTCAGCAAAGTATATTTTGAAGAGTTATCAACTTCTACTACCCTTGAGTGATATTTGCAATTTATGATAAGCAGTTTCCAAGGTTTTTATATACACGGTGGAAAATGTAATCAAGTTGCGAAGATTAAAATTAAAAATAAAATATTTTAAAAATTTGCTTTAAAGGAAAATTTTTGTTCTGCACAATTTCATTTCGCATGAGGTGTTATTGATTTTCTTGTCTTGTCTCGTAAAACCGAGACTAGAGCGAGACGAGACCTTTATAAAAATTATTTAAGCGATACTGAGACCATATACGGCACAACGTTGCCAACTGTATTGGAAGCTGTTTAGTACGGGCACTTAATTTATTATAGTACTTATGTGAAAAATATAGTACAATAAAGAAGAAATAAGAAATATATAACAATGACATATAACTGCAGACTTTCTGTTATACTTAATCTGCTTTTTGTAAATAATGAATCCTTAAAAACGCATAAAAATACTTAAAAAAATCTTTAAAAATATATTAATTTTTAAAAAAATTTAAAAACCCTTAAAAATCTTAAGACGATCTTACAAATACTTTAAAATCTTTAAAAAATCCTTAAAAAATCCATAAATATTCTTTAAAAATTTCTAAAAATCACTAAAAACCCTTAAAAATAATTAAAAAGACTAAAAATCTTAAGCAATTCTTAAAGAGACTATTACAATACTTAAAAAACATTAAAATCCATAAAAATCCTTAAAAGTCTTGAAAATCCTTAAAAATCCCAAAAATCCTTAAAAATCATAAAAATCCTTTAAAATCCGATAATTCTTAAAAAAAAATTAAAAATCCTTAAAATCTTAAGACAATCTTAAAAATTCTTAAAAATACTTTAAATTCTTTAAAAATTCCTTAAAAAATTCTTAAAAATTCCTAAAAATCCATAGAAACCCTTAAAAATAATTAAAAAGACTTAAAATCTTAAGCAGTCCTTAAAGATCCTAATACAATCCTTACAAAATAGTTAACATTCTTAAAAATCCCTAAAAATTATTAAAAATCCTTAAAAACTTTTTAAAATCCTTAAAAATCTTCAAAACTCAATTAATCCTTAAAAATTCCTTACAAATCCCAAAAAATCCCTAAAAACCCTTAAAAATAATTAAAAAGACTTAAAATCTTAAGCAATTTTTAAAGATCCTAATATAAACCTTAAAAAACATTAAAATCTTTAAAAACAGTTTAACATTCTTAAGAATCCCTAAAAATCCTTAAAGTCCTTGAAAATCCTTCAAAATACCAAAAATCGTTAAAAATTATTAAAACCCCTTAAAAATCTTTAAAATACCTTAATTCTTTAAAAAAATTAAATAACCTTAACACAATCTTAAAAATTCTTAAAAATACTTTGAAATCCTTAAAAAATCCTTAAAAAATCCTTAAAAAATCCTTAAAAAATCCTTAAAAAATTCCTAAAAATCCTTAAAAACCCTTCAAAATAATTAAATAGAATAAATATCTTAAGCAATTCTAATACAATTATTAAAAAGCAATAAAATCCCTAAAAATAGTTTATCATTTTTACAAATCCCTAAGAATCCTTAAAAATCCTTAAAAATTCATAAAAATCCTTAAAAATCCTCTAAAGACCTTGAAAATCATTAAAAATACTAAAAATCATTAAAAATTCTTTAAAATCCTTAATAATCCTTAGGAATCCTTAAGAATCCTTGAAAATTCTTAAAAATCGTAGATCCTTCGTCTGCGACGGAATTAATGACTGTAGCAAATTACAGTTGAGTGGATAACTGAAAACTGTCCTAACAGATGCTCCTTTAAAAATGCTTTAATCCATAAAAAAATTTAAAAATCCTTAAAAAACTTGAGACAATCTTAAAAATACTTTAAAATCCTTAAAAAATCATTCTAAATCTTTAAAATTACTTAAAAATTCTTAAAAATCGTTAAAAATCCTAGATCCTTCGCCTGCGACGGAATTACTAACTGTAACAGATGCTCCTAATTCTTAAAAAAAAACAAAAATCCTTAAAAATCTTAAGACAATCTTAAAAATACTTTATAATCAATAAAAAATCCTTAAAAAGTCCTTCAAAATCCATACAAATCCTTAAATCCTTAAAAATCCCTTAATATCCTAAAAAATTATTAAAAATTCTTAAAAATACTTAAAAATCCTTAAAAATCCTTAAAAATCCTTAAAAATTCCTAAAAATCCATAAAAACCCTTAAAAATAATTAAAAAGACCTAAAAATCCTTAAAAATCCTTAAAAATCCTTAAAAATCCTTAAAAATCCTTAAAAATCCTTAAAAATCCTTAAAAATCCTTAAAAATCTTTAAAAATCCTTAAAAAGCCTTAAAAATCCTTAAAAATCCTTAAAAATCCTTAAAAATCCTTAAAAATCCTTAAAAATCCTTAAAA
Organism: Neocrepidodera transversa; assembly: GCA_963243735.1. Lineage (NCBI taxonomy): Eukaryota > Metazoa > Arthropoda > Insecta > Coleoptera > Chrysomelidae > Neocrepidodera > Neocrepidodera transversa. The sequence continues at coordinate 2,092,974 of OY725347.1, read as the reverse complement.
ATCCTTAAAAATCCTTAGAAATCCTTAAAAATCCTTAAAAATCCTTAAAAATCCTTAAAAATCCTTAAGAATCCTTAAAAATCCTTAAAAATCCTTAAAAATCCTTAAAAATCCTTAAAAATCCTAAAAAATCCTTAAAAATCCTTGCGGAAGCTCTCTCTGTAATCTATGGGATCCCGCTCATTGATACTCAGGGGAGGAACAAATGAGGCTACATCGACTGCCCAGAATAACGGGGGAAGAAAAAAAAGAGAAGTGAAGGAGACCAGGCTGCGGTGGAATGACGTGCGAGACGTGGGTCAATGGACCAAAAAACTCATTGCGGACCTTGACAGGTACTCAGTTCTTTAGTGGCCAGGGAAGCTTCAGAAGGATAGGGAAGGTCACAGAGGGTACGTGTTGATACTGTGGAGCGAATGACACGTTTATTGGTGTTTGTATTTTTATTTTCAATTATTGTTACTATTTCCCTCACTAAATTTTATAAAAGATGCTAGAAGATTCAAAATATAAAATAATAGACAAACAAGTGAAAAACGACATAATTTTTGCCATAATTTCGATATTTTATAAAATTTAAAGCCATGATATTATATCGTATAAGTAGCGGGAAAGTAAAAATACGTGAAACTGAATTATCTCAGAAACTAAAAGAGCTAGAGCAGAATGGATACCTTTTTTGGAATGAACGCCCCTTGAAACACCCCCACACCGTTTATTTTTCAAATCGAAATTTTGAAAAATTTTGAAGATTTTTGAAGGCTCGGGTCAGATATTTTTTTTATTCCGATTTAAATGAAATTTTATTTCTAGATAGGGAAAGATGATTAGAATAGAGAATAGTTGTTCGGTTACTTCAAATTTGTTTTTTAACATTTTTCGTAGATTTATTTATAAGTGGCGCTTTCACCATTTTTTTTAAAAAACTCAATTATCTCAGGAACTAAAAGAGCTAGAGCAGAATGGATACTTTTTTTGGAATCAACGCCTCTAAAATTATCCCTAAACCATTTATTTTTGAAATCCAAATTTTGAAAAATTTTGAAGATTTTTGAAGGGTCAGAAATTTTTTTACTCCGATTAAAATAAAATTTTATTTCTAGATAGAAAAAGATGATTCGAATAGAGAATAGCTGTTGGTTTCCTTCAAATTAATTTTTTTTAATTTTTTCATCGAATTTTTTAGAAGTTGAGCGTTTCCACCATTTTTTTAAACTCAATTATCTCAGATACTAAAGGAGCTAGACCAGAATGGATACTTTTTTTTAGAATCAACGCCCCTTAAATTATCCCTAAACCGTTTATTTTTCAAATCTAAATTTTGAAAAATTTTGAAGATTTTTGAAGGCTATAATATGAAAATCCCTAAAAAGTGAATTTTATCTGTATATTAGTAACTAACCTATGAATAGTATAAACTTTAAAGCGTATTGTAAGCTTACAGAGTGTTTTAACTAATACACGTTTAAAACATGAATTAAAACATTTTTATGAATAAGACTGTAAATTCATTACAATATCTAAGCGCACCATCTAGTGAGCGTTCGCGAAAGAAGTTATGTAAACAGTATTCTGTATGTAGTGCCCTTTTGACATCTACAAATAATAATCAGGTTATAATTATTAGTGTCAGGCGAGGCAAACTAGATATCTGTAAACTAAAACACATTATTAAACCATTTGATGGCATTGAATCATCACGTATCGGTAACAGTAAAAGTAAATTCTAAGTTTATGAATTATCACGTATTGACAAATCATGTGGCGAATTTTCTTTTTATATTATATTTGGCGCAGTGTACAAAAAACATAATAAATTTTATGTAAATGAGACTTAACTCACAATTTTGTATATGCTTCACATACAACAAATTTCATAAAATCTTGGTTTTTCAACGCGTATGTAAAAAGAAATGAAACACAAACTATGTTAAAACAAGCGACAAGTTTTAGCTTTTTAATCCATCTTCAATCCTCAAAGGTAACAAAAAGCAGTGAAATCAATTAACCTAAAAGTCAAACGCGATATACCTACATGCCTGATTTGTGTTTATAATTAATTGACGGGATAGATTATAACCCGAACGCCATCAGCTTTTGTGAAGCAAGCGATGTTATCGATATATTGTAAACCCCCTTCAACAGTTTCAAGAGACTCATTCACTTTCCTACACATTTCCACCTGTCGGCATTTCCGAACTCGATATAGTTTAGTCTTAGTGGTACCTACACAGTTTCTTCGGAAAATAATTAAATGTGTATAAGCTATATGTGATTGTAGTTAACAAAAAAATGATAAAAGATAGAGGTACTAGTATAGGTATTGTATTTAGATGACTTTAAATGTAAATATGAGCGGTGTTGCAGCGTTTCCAGCGTTCATAAGAAAATACAATACCTATAATAAAGTAATTACTACTATTTTTTTTGTTAATAATTATCATTGATATCCCTTCTACTGTTGTTTTCAGAGTTTAATATTAACTCCTTAATATGAATTTATATTGATCACACCAACTTATCATTAGATATTACATATGCAATGAATTCCCTGTAGCTTGTCTTATCGCGTTTCCTTGTTGGATGATCGAATTTATTTGACAAGTTCGTAATGAAAATATAGTTTATAAAATATAGAGATACAGATATTACAGATAATAAAAATATGGGTTGTGGAAAACATTACAGTTTTCCGTTATTTATGTGTTGTATTTTATTTTTTTTTAGGAAGATTTATTATAATTATATAAATATAATGGTGGAATTGTACTTGCAAAATGGGATCCATGGCAAAATTTTCAGACCACAATTAAAGGCTTGATATTTATTGTGTTAAAGTTTTGGAAAGTAGTCAATAAAAATAAATAAATTAGAATTGAAAAATTTATAATAAATGTAAAATTCAAAATCATAAAAAATAAGTAATGTTTCTCATCTTGAACAAATATTGTAATGAAATACTAATTTAAAAAAATCTCAATTTTGGGGTGAGTTCTATAAAAAATAATAATCATTACAATAAATATTATAAAATAGGCAGGTTCGACATTTTTGTTTTTTAACTGAAATCGAAATATTTTGTTATTTAAGAACGATCAAAAAAAAAATTGAGCGCAAAATATTAATATTTACGTCCGCTATAAGCGAGAGGATGGAAAACGTTACATGTGCGCGAGACTAGACCGGTGACGTCAGTAGCCATGAATGCTTCGCCCTGGCCCGATGCTGCGCTGTATTCACACACATTTTACAGTGTTACCGTTTTTAGTAAATTTCCTACTAAATTGGTAGATTTTTCAGAAAAATGAGGGTGTTTGGTAGAATTTTAGTAGAATTGATAAAAGACAGGTTCGACATTTTTTTAAACTAAAATCGATATATTTTTTTATTATAAATCGATCGAAAAAAAATTGAGCGTAAAATATTAATATTTACGTCTGCTGTAAAATTCAATAGATTTTTCAGATTTGAATTTAAAACTATATTTTATCGCTATCTATCTATGGTATATGTAAGACGAGTATCTCATCGCAGAAAAAATATTTTGTATCATTAAAACGTGACACGTGATTCGCTTGAATAAGTAGTTTGAATAAACGTAAGTATGAGCTCTAGTAGCAGCGTGGAATTGTGCTGGTTTGTGGTGCAATAAATCCCGCACACAGCATATCTTTTTTTTTTGCTTTTTATCGTTATATTTTACATCTCAATCTTATTAAATATTTTTCAATAAACCGTATTCTACCAACATTTCAATAATAAACTACCAAAATCACGAGTGTCTCATCGCAGTAAAAATATTTTGTATATACTTTTTACCTGCTAGGCGATATGTATTTTTTTTATTAAAAGAAGTCTTGACTACCTAAACTAGCCTGTATATTAAAAAAATAAAGAAAAAAAAATGCTGTGTGCGGGATTCGATCCCGGACCTATCGCACCACTAATCAGCCCTATTCCACGCTGCTACTAAAACTCATACTTACGTTTGTTCAAACTTATTATTTAAGCCAATCACGTGTCACGTTTGGATGATACAAAATATTTTTTCTGCGATGAGACACTCGTCTTAAATATACCATAGATAGATAGCGATAAAATATAGTTTTAAATTCAAATCTGAAAAATCTACTGATTTTGCAGCCTATGTAAATATTAATATTTTGCGCTCAATTTTTTTTATCGGTTTTTAATAAAAAAATATATCGATTTCAGTTAAAAAAAATGTCGAACCGGCCTATTATCAATTCTATTAAAATTCTACTAAACGCTCTCATTTTTCTTAAAAATCTACTAATTTACCAGGCAATTTACTAAAAACGGTAACCCTGTAAAATGTGTTTGTATCGTAGCGGGCAAGTGGCAAACTGTTCATGGCTACTGACGTCACCGGTCTAGTCTGGCGCACAGGTACGTTTTCCAGCCTCTCGCCGATCCTTGATTTTAAAATGCTTACAGCGGACGTAAATATTAATAGTTTGCGCTCAAATTTTTTTTGATCGTTTTTAAATTACAAAACCTCCCGATTTAAGTTAAAATAAAAAAAATAAGAAAAATGTCGAACCTGCCTATTAGAACTTTTGATTTGTCCTGCTCATTAACACATATTCCTTTCTTCAATGTCTTTTTACAATGAAAAATTACTCATCCAGACTTCTTCCATCTTCCCTGTTTCTGGATTCTTCCAGAAATTTTATAATTTAACATTCCCATTCTGATCTAAATATCTTCCTACTGATACAAGATTCCATTTTATATTTTTTATTTAATGAAACCAAATACACCCTTTTATTTATAGATATACATTTTTTATTTTAAAATTCCTTAATTTTTTTCCTTTCAATAAAACTTAATCTTAAAAAAATTCTTCGTTGACAATTTTTTTTTAAATTACCAAAATTGACAATACTCTGTTTTTATTTTTCTTCCGTTTGTTTTTTACCAAAATAAAAATTGTTCTTACTTGATTAAAAAAAATTTCAAATCTTGCCCTTTACCTTAAATTTTCTTTTAAAATCATTTCCAAAAAAACTATTTTATTACAATATATAAAAATAATTAAAACAAAAATAAAAAGTCATGATGTCAAAAAAAACAGATTGATAACGACGGCTACATCCTTTCATAATTAATTTTCTCCAGCCAGAGAATCAAGTGCACATGAAAATTCTTTCGAAGGACCACGTAATTTTTATAGAACTCGGACACTTGTTTTTTAATTGAAGATACAACTGTTTTAATTCTGAGAGCTTTTACATGTTTTATTTATTCATAATAAAATATTTATTGTTAAGTTTTCTCATTTTGATCACAATTACATGATTCCGGAAATTGAGGCGAATTCACTTGAGTTTAATAATAATTAATAAACAAAAAATATGTATCTCATATACTTAATAAAAGGAGACAAGAAGAAAAAGAAGATAATTACATAAAACAGAGTTTAATAAGACAATAACTGTCATCAAAAATATATTAATAATTATGAACCAAAAGATATCAAAATTAAATAAAGAAAAAATATAAATTAAACAATAATTATTAAATTACGTACATAGATAAAGTAAGTAGATAGATGCAGTTGGCTGTGAATGACATAAAGACCATGCCAAAAAAAAAAAATATTGTAAAGAAAGGTAAATAAGAAATAATAAACAAAAAATGATAAGAATTAAAATAAATAAGAAAGTGATTTCATCAAAGAGAAATATCCATGAATAGAAAAATGGAGAATGTCAAAAAAGAAAATGAAACTATTAAAACGGAAATTGTGAAAATAGAAGAAAATTTGGAGAAAGACAAGTAAATGATAAATTTAGCAGAATTTGAACGGAAAATGAAATATTGAATATGGAAAAAAAAGAAAGCATTGGAATTAATAAAAAAAAGGATTCTAAAAATAACAAAAATAAACATATACAGAGAAGAAAAATATTAAAATGGGAAAAGACAAACATAAATTTTATTTTGGTTCCTTCATTACTTCGAAAAGTAACTTGTCTACTATAAAAATTTTATCTAGCCCATTTTCCGTTCTGGCACCTTTAAGGGGTGGAAGGGTCAGTTATACCGGAATTTAATCCTTTGTCGCTTCTAAAGGTGTTACATTTCTGGCCGTGAAGCTGGATTAACGGTTCTAGGAAAATGAAATAGGAATATTTAAAGATTAAATAATATTTTTTAATTTTAGGTTATTCCTAGATATACAATTTAAAAAAATGTATTTGTCTACGTTTATTATTCTTAAAGTTTCTTTGGTATGGATGGAATTATTTCCAATATAAAATAATTTCCCGTATAAAGTTATTTAATGTTTGATAACGACTGTGACCAAAATGTCCACCTAATTTTAAAACTTAAGACCAAATGACCAGTGAGATTACGGAACCCGTTGACAAAATTGACCGCTAAGCTCAAATGACCACTGTTAGTGTGGGTTAGATAAATAAACCACAACTACTTAAAATAAAAAACAAAAGTTGTCATGTTTACTAGCACATTCCGCGTCAATATAACAACGAAATGTAGCGCACTCAATTGAACTTCCCTTGAGCCGGCTCTGGATTTTAGTTTTTAAACGTAAATCATCAAATTTTCCTGTGTTAAATTTCTAAAAAAAAATATGTCAAAGTGGAAAATGTTTTCGAATTATTTAATCGGAAACTGACCGCTGGATTTTCAAACAGGATTTTGTTTACTGAATTTTGTTTCGCTGAAAATTTTTAAATCAATATTTTAGTCATTTATTGTGCTAATGAAAAAAAAATACTTGTTTTGGAAAATATTTTTTGTAAGCGCAGAAGATTTTTATATAAACAAAAATAGTCAGCCAAAAAATGACATTTTATAGCACGTGAATGTTATTTACAGTAAAGCAATTAGCAAAATGTTTATATTATCTTAAAACTATAAAATTCCTATTTTTATAAAAATGTTACGTAATCTAGCCAGCACTGCATTTCCAGAATTAAAATTCGCTTTAGATGTTAATTTTATTTAAAATTTAATCTCTAACAATAATCCCGAATTAGCCTACTAAGCGTATTAACCATAACCAAAATTATATTTGCCCAAAAAAAAAGACGAAAATTGCTTCGCTTACGACCTCTATGAACAACAATGAGATTTAATGGAAAAACTGGTGAAAAATAAAAAAATACGGAAATCGCTTCGCTTGCGACCTCTATGAACAACAATGAGATTTAACGGAAAAACTGGTGAAAATTCATCGCGCGAGTTTTCCGAGCTTCAGCTTTAAAACGATAGATGGAACGATAGAGATATATTGATTAGCTTTTAGGGGAAGTTAGGAGTGTGTATAGAGACGCCATTCTTAGTCCAAGGAAAATAAAAAAATTATGTTCATTCATTTTAGATGTTTGTTTTTTAACTTGGACTGCATGAAATATATTTTTATTGTAAAAAATGTTTTGTTTGTATATATTTTTAAAATGATAAAATAAATCCTAAATCCTAAAATAAATACTAAATATAAGTTGGGGTCAATATAATATTTGATCGAAAAAAAAACGAATTTTCTTTTTACATAATTTACGATGCAAAAATAGCCAGAAAACGGTGTTTTTTGTTGATTTTCACTAAAAAACATTAGGTACTTTTGTACTAGTATGAAATGTAAATGTATTACCATACCAGTAAAATTAGACATTGAGATGGAAAAATGGGCAGTAATTAAAGAAGTGAAAATCCATCAAAATTTCTTCCTGTAATATCGTCCATCTTGGAAAATGCATTTTCCTTTCTATCTTCGGTCCTATTGGTCCTATTTTATTTTATTTAGAATTGTGGGGAAAACGATTTTCCATCATATTTATTAAGGAACATTTCCTGTAGCTGTAATGGGAAAAACTGAAGAAAAAGGTGATTTAAACACTGGAAAACAATCTGGAAGTATGTACCTAATCTTCTTTCTTATTCAAAATTAAAGAATAAAAATCCCGAGAAAAAAATTCATTCCTCCTAATATTATAAAAACCATATACTACTTCTACTTTGACTACTACTAAAAAATGACAAAGAAGAAAACTATAGAAACTACTAGGTCAACGGTATATAAAAGACTCGAAGAGAAGAACTAGAATTGAAGAAAAAGAAAAAATCCAACATGAAAAAACTTTCAGGTAAAAAGAAAATAAGTGAATATAAAAGCAAAATGGAGGAAGTTAAAAATCTATTTGAAGAAAAAAATTTTGATAATTCTAAATTAGATGAATTTAAAGTACGTTTTTTAAGTCATCAGGATACAAATTTACCTTATTGTCATTCATTTATTCAAGTCAGCAAAGTTTAATGAATTTGCTAAAATATCAACCTTGTTCACCTGTCATAGTCCAAAAGCCAGAGTAAAAAAGTGTCTTAAACCGCATAACCATCGAGCCAACGCAGAAATGTAGTCTTTAATTTAATATAAATTACGTACCTATATATTAATAATAATTTTGGCTTCGTCACAACCCGATTCATATGGTCAGCTAACTGCAGTAAAATTTTCATTGTCATAAAATCACTCGAAGGAGTTTAATTTTCGGAACAAAATTTTCAATCAGAGTCAGGGCAAAAGAAAGCTTACGGTTAGTTTTAATAAACATATTATATATTGTGAATCTTAAATAATAATAAACATATAAGAATATGTATAATGAAACTTCTTCTGCTATGTTGTTCGCACACATTTATTTAAATTTTATATCATGCGTTATTTCCTCAAAACCAGTTCTTAATATCATATTCATCTTTTAAATATCAAAATGCCTGTATTTGATTTTGTACGGGACAAAGTTTTACATTTCAGCCTACAGGTGTCGCCACATGGCAAATTGCACACAGCGAATAGCTGTGAAACTATAAATTTTACAGGAAAAAGGGTTAAAAAACGTGGCACGTTACTTCACTGCGCAAGTCTGAGTTTGAAGCACTGTACAGAAAAAAGTTTTACATGAAAGTTGTAGACAATGTTTTTATCTACAAAACTCATTTCTACCATTTTTCTGGTTTACCGGATATTTTACTTAACGTGATTTCCAAGATGGCGGCTGAAGCTTGCCACGCCAACTTGAAATTTCTTTTAATAAAATTTGATCTGTAGAAGATTGCAGAAAAAAAGTATCTGATTCATTGTCTATTACTTCAATGTGTGTTAGGCTTTAATTTTAAAATATTGAATCGTTATTTTATATTTATTATATTTTTCATAAATAAAATCCCAGTTTCAAAAGCTTTGGTAGTTTTCCAATATGAATAGCGCAAATTTTTGGCTTGGAGATGTTGAACGTCCATTAAATGGCGAAATAATATTAAAAATGTATTATACGATTATATTTTTGGGATGAACTCAAACGTTGTAGACTGCATTTAACGGTTAATTCGGTATTCCAGCATCTCTTGCTCTTGAAAAGTAATTAATCAACTTTAAAATTATACCGAGAAGGTCTATTGACAATAAAATTAATTGAACTGTCAAAAGTAATGGCCTTTTCCATTGGCAAAACTACGGTGAATATAAACTGTACTGAGTGTAAAATGTGTATTCCATTGGTTTCATTGCCCCAATATTTCATATTCCATTGGAAAACTAGTGCAAGCAAAGTTACACTGAGTGCAGTTTTTTCTGCACCTGCTCAGAAGCTGGTGTCCAGTGTAGTGCAATAGTGCAAAATGAAAAATGGCGACGAATGATGAGTTGTGTTCTTTGGAAAAAAGCAGCTTATTTTTTATTATCATCTTCTTCTTCGAACGATAATACTGATTTAGACATAATAGCAGAGAACATAAAAAATTGGTCATCTCTGTCTAAAATTAACACGATAATGATATATTAAATGAAATGAATATAAAGCATGCGAGAAAATGTGATTTTCTTCATAATTATGACAGCTTTTCCGTGTTCCAATGACTGAGTGCAAAATTTCATTGCACTTGTACATGGTACTCAAGAACTCGGTGCAAAGCTAGTGCATGTCAATGGAAAACGACATAATAAATAACATTTACGTCGACATTAGTTAAGAAATACGTTAATGACGTCGTAATTCCATCTCATCCATTTCATGATTGAGAGATTACGTTGGAAAATGTATGACGTAACAAACTCTACTATATTTCTGTGGCCACTGTACTATCCTTGTGGTGGCCACTTTTTTGCAAATTTTTTTTATACCTCGTATAACTGACATATTGATTTTCTTATAGTGATTTGGTATAGCAAAATATGGGTATTTAATGTGTTTTTTTCGCTTGGTGTAAATAAATCAGGAAGTTATGGATATTTTATAATCCATTCTCTATACACAAATCTAAATTTTCTTCTTTCTACATATTTTTGGTTATATTGTAAAATGAAACTCGACCCAATTTACTTAAAAAATATCTCTATATGTATACATTTCAAATTTTCTTATACAGAATTTTTGATTTTTTATAAATTTTTAAATTTTAAATTTAAGTTTGTCAAATTTAAATTTATCAAAATTTTTATTGTATTTTTGTATGCTTGAGCAATGAGTACTCTTCATATCAGGGAGGGTTCATAGATAAAAAATAATTTTAATTTTGAATATTACAATTTTTTTTTATTAAAATTCATTTTTTTTAATTTGTATTTAGCTTTCTTTTATAATTTTTTTAACTATTTTTATATCAAACAAATATATACTTTTTAACAAAAAGATAATTTATTACAATACAAAAACAATGACCTAATAATACAAATAAATTTTATTTCTCAAGTGCCACCGGGGTCAGCTGTCTGCGATTTTTTTATTTTATACAAATTAAGTGAAGGTGAGTTAAAAAAATTATTTTATAATTATAAATTTTTTATACAATTAATTTTGATGTCTTGCTTAAAGAAATTTTTTTTTAATTAAATTTTCTAGTTACTAAGTCACAAAAAATTTTTTTTTATTTTTCCATGACCAGCATTTCTAAAATTCAAGCCGGCTTCCAAGATTTCACTGGATTTTTATTTCTTTTCGTGAGTTACGTAGCACAAAATTATTTACCCCACCATAATTCTAGCTTACAAATTACTCGGTATGTATATTTTATTAATTATTCTACCATTTATAATTAAATTTCTCAACAATATATATTTTCTTTAAATTCATTATAAATCTGAAAAATTTAATATTCCATTCTATTTTATTCTTCTCAACAAAGTATTTTATTACATTTTACCATTAATTGAAGAATACGCTTTTATCAAAGTATATTTTCGATCGCCTTTTGAAAAATTTAATTGCTCGTTAGCAGCAAATATTTATTATTCATACCATCTACAAATATTTATATTTATGTTTACTATATATTCAGGTATGTTTTCCTTTCAACATAAGAAAATGAACACCGTTAACGATCGTTATATCTCGTTTCAGTTTTAGCACAGGCGACGCTCAAGGGAATTTTTAAAATATAAGGATATAAATATTAGAGTAGTTCCAATAAAATATCAATCCCACTTGATAAATATCGAAAACTGTTTACCAAACCTTACACATTGGAAATTTATAACAAAATGACAATCTTTACTTTTATAAGTTGATCACAGTGGGATTAAAATTTTATTGTAACTAATTTATTAATGATGTGCCATATGCGATGTTTGTAGTTTTATGTATTTTCTCAGATATTCATTAATCCGGAAGGACACCTTTTTAATAATAATTATTTTAATGTTTTCGAAACCATTTTGCAGATACGTGCCTAATAGCAGTAATTAAAATGATTTATAAAGAAGAAGAACAGTTCCATGTAACTCATTAAGTCTTACGATGTCCTGTCACATATAAATTGCTGTTATGCCCTTAAATGATAAATAGCGAAAATTAACCTCAAGAATATCTAAATTATACCTAGTATTTTAGTTTTATTATGTACAAATTTAGTTTTTGTTATGACAAAAATAAAGTTAATATTTAGATATTTATGGTACATCTTTGGGAAAATTAAATCGATTTTATACCTAAAAAAAATATATATACAGGATAAATGATACCTACGTTTTTTTCTGAAAATATCCTGTAATTCTTGAAAATTTGGATTCAGAAATTAAGAAGCAAAATGAATGCTTCGTTTATAAGGAAAAATATACAACCACAAGTTCCTGAAATGGGTCAGCTACCAGAAAATCTGAATGAGATATCCACTTAGAAATCGAAAATTCACTCAATATCTACTTTGGTATTATAAAAGTAAAGAGATTTGTAAGTCGAAGGGAATGTTCAATATTCCTATAATCTGATTTCTGATTGGGAATTAAGAAAAGTCGCGATTTTTAACTGTATGTCGCTTAAAGGTATAACTTGAAAATTCATTGCACCAGCCACTCTGTACATGGAAGGAAGTTGGTAGGAAAAGACAGTCCAAAGAAAAAATACGGAAAATATTAAAAGCGAATGCAGAGAATATGGCGAATAGTAGACTATTTTCGTGTATGGAAAATTCGAGAAAGTCGAACTGTGTTTAAGGAGATAATGGAGCAAATTATATTTGGCATTTTTAAAAGTAAAGAAAACAATAAATTTTTAAGCTTAGAAATCAGACTAATTCGTTAGAATTTAATGCACTGTAAAAATTACTCTCTAGTAATTAGTTCCAAACCTTCACCAGACATTATAAATCAAATTGTCATTTGATTGCCTTTCTGAGAAAGTATCAACGACTAGGATACCAAATGACTAGAAATAACGTTTTTCTAACATGAAATAATAATCCGGCAGTCACTGGGGTGAACCCAAAAATTTGGGATTAACTTTTTTTTCAACGGATTTGTCATCTACAGATCTCCTACTTTTGATATTTGAATGATGACAAAGTGGCATCTTTGGGGAATTTAAGATATAGGGTGATTCATTATCGATTATGTGAAATTATAATTATTTTTAAATTATAGGTGTTTTTAATTTAAAAATATGAGCATTTGGTTTTGATTTTATTAATAATATAGGTTTTTTCATAGGTAAATGATAACTACACGTTTCAAAAAACTTATATATTTTTACGTAAATTGAAAGTAATGTCCAATTTAATAATATTTGAAAATACTTCTACAATTTGTATATATTGTAAGTAAAACAAGTATGCATGTAACATAACAAAAAGATCGTTTAGTATATAATTATCCTTTATTATACAGGGTGTTTCAACAAACACATTACTTCCATAGAAAAAAATTACTATTTTAAACAGGCTTGTCATAAAATATTAAGCTATTTTTTATATGGGTAAAGTAAGTGGGATATAAAGGTTTACCAGTCGTTATCAAATTCAGAATCAGCTTCTTTATCAAAAACTGCTTCATTTTCATCCTCATCATCACTAGCCGCTACAGCAGAGGTGAGTTCGTTCCCGTGGCACATGTAAAACATTGTGCAAGGCAATCTAGCACTTCTACACCCACATTTTTTTGTGCTACCAGGATTGGTACAGGAGCATCGAATCATCTGTAAAATATCAAAAGTTGCCACCTCTACCTTTTCTGGTAAGGTGACTGGTAGCAATCGCTCACCGTAGGCATCTTTGATATAGTCCATTGGTTGTAGGTTTGGAGGATTTGGTGTCAAAGCATTTTGCCATATACAACTCTATAAGTGCGCCCGTTTTACATTTTCAATGAATGCATCGTTTGTTGGCGAAAGGCGTAAAAGGGGCAATTGTGACCTCCCGCATGCAGTTCTTTCTGCCCAAAGTCTTTCACGAGCCTCGGATGTAGAATCACATGTCATCAATTTTTTTGGTTTCTTGGCCCATTTAAGGCAAAGATAAAGAGTATTGGATAAATTTCACTGGAATATTATCCAGAAAATACAAAATAATTCATATTATTGTATATTTTAAAATCTAAAAATAGATTTAAACTCAACACAAGAGTTATTTCGTCTTTCTCTCAGACGTTTTTTCTGTGTACTTTCAAAATACCGTTAACAAAAACAAAATACATAAGCGACTGTTGCTATGCAAGCAATATTATCGTTCTCTCATATTATCCCATCATTATAAGAGACAAAAAATATACATATATTTCTTCCCGCTAAGATTCTGAATTCAAGGCTATTTGGATACCACGTATCATGTCTCCTACTAATAAAAAACCTGCAACCCTACTCTCCGCTAAAATTCAGAGCATAATCTCCCACTCGCTTACCGACTGTAATCGGATGCAGTCGCATTCAATATAGAGTAAAAAAGTTTCTGCAAACAATTAATGAGTTTTCGTAATAAGAAAAAATGTAAATAGTTTTTTACAGTGAGTGAAGTGATAAGTTATATTTGAATTCGGTTTCATAATTTAAATTAATGTGCCGTTTATTATTTTTCTGTTCATGTTAGTACTTGGAATAAATGGAATAAAAATTACATTCCTATTTCAAATACTGTTTTTATTTTGGTTTAACTCGTACCTAAAGAATTTGGTCCTTCGATGCCATTAAGAAAATATAAGTCTAGTGTTCTTTCAACATTTATGAATACTAATATTAGTAAATCGTTCAAGTATTATTTTTAATAACTTTGGTTTTTCCTATTCCATAATAGATTGCAGTGGTGTCACAACCGCTAATTGCATGAGCTGCCTAAACATATGGTATTATGTCCTGATGAGCTAAGAGCGATGCTTTTATATCTATCACCATAGGGTCAGCAACCTACCGACTCCATGAAAATGTAATTGGAAATTTGGGTTAAATTACAGAAATACAATAGTAACATGTGACATAGTATATGGAAATCCTACTCTGCAATGATCTTCTCTTCCAATTCTTTAAATTTGCCATCTTGATACACTTTGCTACACTTTATAATAGTTTCTATGCATTGCAATCCAGCAACTAAAAGTTTTTCACTTTTTTCTGACAGGAAAACTTCTACTCAAAAAAACACTTTTCACTCATGTTTTTAATTATATTACTGTGTCTACAATCAAATTTTAATCTACATAAGAAAACACTGTTATCCTTGTGTCTTGTGATAGATTTCTAAAGTCTAATTTATATGTAAGTTTGCATTCGACAGTCGCAGTCGGCCGTTCCCTCAGATTGAAAATTTTATGAATCTGGAACAATGAATTGCATGACTTATAAATTAAGCTTTACGGCACACTGATTTCTGGAAACTAAGCATTTTTCTTTATCATCCTGAAAGAGATAAGTAATAAAGCTGAGTTAATAGAGCTTCAACAAAAATGACAAACAAAACATTATTGTTGAGGCTTCATTAACTCAGCTTCATTACCTACTTGACTTTAAATTATTAGAAATTTTTTGAAATTGGAACACATAACCAACGGTAATTCAAAGGTCGTGGGTTCGAATCCCACTGAAGCTGTAAAATTATCAACACTAATTCTTAAATTTAAGTTAAGTTAGAAACTTCTAAAAACAAGAAAAACATCAATAAGAAACATTTATATATATTTTTAAAACACCCTGTATATTGTAGATAATAGTTATTGTTATGCTATGTAAGCATATAGTACCTCTACAACCGATAAAATAATCAGCGCATTATAAAATCTTTACCTAACTCTAAAAAACTACCTAATATAGTTTTACATCTTATATTTTGGAACATCCTGTATATCTGGATTTCCCCAAGGATGAAAGCTTATCATCAGCCGGATATGGAAACTAGATCTTCAAGGAAAAATCAGGGTTCTGCTGCCGGACTATAAATTACTCTTTCAAGAATATAAAACAATGTACTTAATTTAGTCAGATAATTATATTGGTAAGAATAATTGGAAGATAGGACATGGTTTTGAATGATGATTTTTTGGCGGATTTTTCCATCCCTGTAAATCCAAATTACTTGATTGTAACAAGAGTAATACTGTATTTCAACGAACTTCACATTAATTTTTATCCATGATACTTTTAAAAAAAGCATGTAGCCGTTTAGAAAAATACAAAAGGTAAACAGTGAAGAAGATTATAAAATTTTTTTAGCAAAATTGAAAATTGAATAAATCTCAATTTCGCAATTTACTTATTTAATTACTGTTCTGCCCTATACAACCTGTTTGAATGGTATAATAAAATAAAGAATAAAATAAATGTAATAAGTTTTCATAAAACCTACGCCGTCAAGTTGCATCATAAAGTTTATCGCCTTCTTCATAAACTGAAAACATTATACGTACTGAATCCATAAAAGTTTGATTAGAAAAAAGTACTTAAATAATAAAATATAACGAGATAAATTGCGATGGGATAATTTTAAAAGAAAAAAATCTTTCTTGAAAATTGGAAAATATATATCAAAATGAACAAAAAAAAAAAAATTAAATATTTTGTTTTAATATAGTTTTGAATCTGCATGTGATAGGATTAATTTCAGCAATTCAATATATAAAATAAATAAAAAATCATGATTCCTTTACAAAGCTATATATCACATTTAGCTTAAAAACAAACATCCAAATAAAATAGTGTTTTAATTTAAATGCAAATAAAGTTTGTTTTGTGCTTTTTGCCACGCTCGGAGGTTTTTGGCACAATTCCGAAAATGAAAACAACGAATCATCACAAAGATGCAATTAGCGTAATCTGGTTTGTAGCTATAAATTTTCAATAAAGATTTTCCCTAATTACGACAATATTTTATAAACATTCGTTAAAATATGTACTTTAGGTTTTTTTTCCAGTTTAAGTTGCAAATATCAAAAATCTATTCACGCGCCATCAAACATTAAGCATAAACCGTAGAAACTCCGCACCGCCGAATTTAAGCCGAACAAAAGACGTTCAATTTACATCGCTTCACTTGTAGAAAATTTTCCCGGAATATGAATTCACGGAGTTGGGTTTCCATGCGAATTACACTAAAAACTAACTACACTACTTCAAAAGAAAATTTGAATACGTTAGTTGGTTCATTATTTATTGTTAATATATCTATCTATATAATATCAAAATATATAAAAAAAATTATTAAAAATTTCATAAATATTAATAAAAAATAAGTTCAAGATAAGTTCAAATTAAGATTAAGATAAGATCAAGATATGTTCAAAATAAGTTCAAGATAAGTTTAAGGTAAGTTCAAAATAAGTTCAAGATGAATTCAAAATAAGTTCAAGATGAGTTCAAGATAAGTTCAAGCCGAGTTCAAGATAAGTTCAAAATTCTTGTATAGTAGCTATAATCGTTGGAAGTTTTATTCAATTCAAATATATTGTTATGATTAACTAATTTCTCATTTTTGGTTTGGATTCTATAAAGATTTAAAAAAATAATAAACATTACAAAAATTATCAAAAATAAAATATAAAATTAAGTTTAATCTGTATATTTCTCTTCTTTATGATTTTCCTTTAAAATCTGGATACAAATCTTCTTAACACCAAATAATTCTTACTTTATTCTAGCTATTACTTATTTTATATACTCCAATTTCTCATAATGATAACTTTAAATTTCTTCTTTTGACCTGTTTTTCTCTCTACGTCTCGACATTATTTTTGTCTACGATTTTTACATCAAACAGGACATCGGGTAGCATAAGGTTTTATGTTTTGACATCTCTCTCATAATTTAACTATAAAAAGCCATTTGTAATAATTTTTCTTTTGTATTTCGCAACATGTTAAACGAATTACCTCATGACCCTAATTAAAAAGGTTTTTTTAATTTCAAAATAATAAAATAAAATTAATAAATTGTCATTTATAGTACTTGACTAGGCAACTTATATTACACATAGGGGTTAATCTGGTTGCCTAGACATTTAGGTATTTAGTTGTTATTAATTTGTCGATACGCCACCTTGCGGGTGTCGTTAATGAGACCTCCATTTTGTTTTAAGACGAGATTGGTTCTTTCTTATTCTGACCCTAGAAAGCAACGGTCCTTCGTATCACTTGTGAGCGTGTATTTTATACATGTTAGTGTATACCGTTTTAATGTCTCATCGAGGGCTTCTTTATAATTAAGGGTAAGCAATTTTGTTTTTTTTAATTTTAATGTAAATTCTCATAAGGTTGTCTTTTCTTTATAGATTTGACATGTCCTCTTAAGATACGCTTATTTTTTTGGGTAACTTTCAAGCCATGCCTCCTAGTCATACCTTTTATGGTATTTTTCGTTCGTGAAGAACATT
Organism: Neocrepidodera transversa; assembly: GCA_963243735.1. Taxonomy (NCBI): domain Eukaryota; kingdom Metazoa; phylum Arthropoda; class Insecta; order Coleoptera; family Chrysomelidae; genus Neocrepidodera; species Neocrepidodera transversa. The sequence continues at coordinate 2,074,863 of OY725347.1, read as the reverse complement.
TCTAATTGATCTTCTAGATTCTTCAGTTGTTGAAGAATATTTCTACTCGACCTTCGAGATTTCAGTGATGAAGGATATTTCTACTTGAACTACGAGATTTTCGGTTTTTTTGTGTTTGCTGTGTGATGCAGGTGGTTACAAAATCCTTTTTGTAAGTGGGAGGTAGGAGTACTGCTGTAGTGTATTTTGACTTTGCACCGCCCGAGGGTATTTTTCCCGTTTGCTTCCTTGACCTTCGCTGAAGAAAGGACTACACCATCGAATTTTAACTACTGGCGATTTTGTTTAAGAGAACTAGATCCCAATTCACCGCAAGAAAATTTAGTACAAGGTAGATGTAAAATCCTACATATTTTTTTATTTTTTTTCGGCCTGTCTTTCAAAATTTAAAAGCTGGAGGGGTGAAGAAAAAGTAGACAGGATATAGAATAGCAAAAAAAAGGAAGAACCGAAGAAAGAATTTTTTTTAGGCACAAAATTATTTTATTTTGTAATATTTATTATTTTTTTTATTCAAGGAACCCACCAAACAAAAAAGAGAGAGTTTCATCAACAACAAGCTATTCTAATATATGTATTCTTTGGTACAGCATAATAGATATCGATAATATCATATTAAAATAAATTTTGCTCACCAGTTACAATTCTATTACCCAGTATTAAACAAAGACTTTATTGTTAAGTAATACTTTAATTAACAAATTTTGAAACGATTAACGATCAGGAGAATTCAAGTGATTAATATTTTTCCTTTAGCACACCATTGAGACGGCGATTTATTCAAAGCTTAACCGTTTTTTTTTTCTGGAACACACACTTATGCGGAGTCATTTGGGACGTATCGTTTAATCTTGCTCACTGACAATCTACCCGTAAAACCTCTAGATCCGCAAGACGTATCGCTGCTAAATGTGTATGTAGATGCATAAACATTGTTAAAAAAAAGTTTATATGTAGATAAAAAGAAAAATAAATATAATTTTTAATAGTAACTCTAATACCTGAGTTAAATATTATATCGTAATGTCTTCAAAAATTGCTGAACTTAGTACCGGTGCCGCCCACAATTCTATGTACGTTAAATTTTTCGGTTTTTTGTCCTCAAAAAGTAGGATTGGGTCTGTGCTAAAAGAACATTAAAAAAAATCTTATATAATACGGAATGTTATTGGTTTAAATTAAGACTAAAATCCAAAAATGAAAAATAGTGAAGAACAAAAAGAAAGCAGCATTTTTTCATTTTGGAACAGATATGTATATAAAATATTGTTACGTTTTTGTTTGTGTGCCACCCTGTATTTTCATTATTCTTCTGCTCAGCATATCTTAAATTTAGACTCACTTGATATCCCTTCTCAATATTTTCCTCTTTTCTTGGTATTACTATAAAATGTCTTTCCCATGTTATCAATTCTCTCTTCGCCTCTGTGTCGCTTATTAAAAATTTCTTTTCTTCGCTTCCTTATATAGGGTAAGTTTTTATATAATATTATATTTTCTGTTATTTTTAATTCTTTTTTATGCAGTATATATCTTTTGTTATATTTACTTAAAAAGTTTATATCTTATCTTTTATAACAATATAAATTATCTGATTTTTGTGGTGCTCTTTTAGTCTCGATTACAAAAAGATTATCTATTTTTAATTCGTTTTTACAGATTGTCTTAAAATTTAATTCACTTTGATTATTTTTATATTTCATATTTTGATCTAAAAATTCATGTATTTCATATTAATATTATTCTTGTTTTATATTCTTTTCTTAAAAATAAAGATCACAAAATCTGTCAATTTATAAGATTTTTGTCTTATATTTACTTAATGTGAAGTTTTAGGGTTTTTAGTATAAGTTTTTTGGACAGAGCATTTTGTTTTGGAACTACAAGATTTAAATTTTTCTTATAAAATAAAACAAATATAACGTTTAATTTAAGTTTAATTTCCTTAAACTCACAAAAAGAAAGAAAGGACGAATTTTGAAATATATCATATAGAGATATCAATTTTTTTTGTCGTATACGAGGTGTGTTAAAAAATATGATTTATGAATGTGAAATGTGCAAGTTAACTAGACTTATTTTTGTCAATATCGAAAAGGAAAAGTTGATCAGAATTGAAAACTACGTTCAGATATGCAATCATTTTCAACTTGCATTAAAAAATAAGAATATTTATTTTTTCAATACATTTCTCTGCAATAACAGATTTTATTATAGAGCAATATTTGACGATTACATGCCACTTAAATAAACCAGGCTAAATTTTTAATATCCAGTTTTCAAATCTAAATAATAATTTTTTAAATTATAAAAATAAGATTACTTTATTCTTGAAAAAATTCATACATTTTCGACACACCTCGTATTCTTTTTTCATAAAACCAATAATAAAAAAAGTTTCCCATTTTAGCCCAGTCAACAAGTACATTTTGGGTCAAACTTTTTTCTCCTCCTCCAAAAAATATGAACAAGGTGTCATTCGATTCGGAATAGCGTGTAGATGATTTTTGAAATAATTCTAGAGCCTCTTGCAAAAGTTGTGAAGAATTAACTCAGAAAAAAATGTTTTCTGCAAATATCTCAAAAACTATTTGACATTTTTCAAATTTGAAAAAATATTCAAAACGAGGAGGAAATTTACCAAAAAATAAACTATATTCCCGGAACTGTAGGACCAATGTTTATAATTTTCCTCGAGTGTTGAATATACGACCTTTAATAAATGAATATTACTTAAACTTATTAAATATGAAAATTAAAAAGGGGAAAAAATCCAGGCATCCAGTGGATAGATTTATAAACAATTTATTGCGATTTTTCTATTATTTATGCATTAGTTAATAAACAATTTTTTCCTACTTGAACATGAACATTGCAAGTGCCATAATTGTTAAATAACAAATCTGCATTTTTTTTCTTTTTTTGACCTGTTTTTGAAAGATCTCATTGGAAAAATTAAAAAAATGCCATTTCAAACCTTATACACCAACTAATTTAAAACTATTTATTTGTGTATTTTTAAAAAAATGGTGAAAGCAATTTACCGTTTATTATTTTAAAAAATATTTAATATTTACTAGACTATAACATACATTTATTAAATTTACACTGTTAGTAATAATAATAATAAAGTATTTTTATACATTAACATTTTTTTTAATAATATATAAACTTGAAATAATTTTTTTTTATAATCAACATTACCTACATAAAAGTTACTTACAGTATCTCTATATTTTTAACATTTTTATATACAGGTTTTTTATAACAATATATTATTGTTTAGAATACAAAATATGTTAATTATGTACATGTATATTTATATAATAAATATATAAAGCCTGTAATTTCAAGTATCAAAAAAAATTAAATCATTTATATTTATAAAATAGTCATGCACAATGCAGGAATCTTTTTAAAAAAATGGTGAAAGTCTTTTCTACATTGTGTGTTTGAAGTTTTAAAAAATGGTGAAAGCGCTACCATATAATTAAAAATCCATAACTTCCAAAGTATGTTAAAGTAAAAAACATAATTTTACACGTTCATTCTGGACCGTATAGGCTAAAAGATGCGACGATTAAATTTACAATAAAATTATTAGTATAAAATGGGTTACATCATAAATAACTAGAAATGTAAGTCAATTAAAAATGCATAAAAATTACCTATTATACCATATGTTTTTCCTTTACAAATAAACATTTAAGTGTTGTATATTTTTTTAATGGTGAAAACGCTACCGTGGAATATTTTAAAATTGACGTATTTATGATAATTGATTCCTTTCAAGTTTATTTTGCTTTTGGCGTTGCTCTGCAGTTCGATTAGATCGAAAATTCTTTTGGTCTATAACATTGCGGCCCAAATTGCTTCATGAACAACATAATTATAATATGCTTATCACACAACAGCCTTATTCATTACTGGAAATTAGACAACAGTACCACAGTCCAATCTCTCCTTTGGAATATGACAAATCAGATTCCTATTGCTCATATTTATCACAGCACGTTGCAAATTTTGACCCTGACACTAGTGCTCAATAATATTGATGATTAAACGGTTCTAATAATATTTTATATTGATTTTTCTTAGAATTAATTTTATTTGTTTCTTAATACAAAAATAACAAACTTAGTTTCCTTCAAGGAGTTTTTATAGTAGTAAATTCATTATAGTAGTAAATTCCATATCCTTTTTTTTCGTTTTGATGTATATAATTCACTTTTATCAACAAATTAAAATAACGTTACAATATTTAATGAGTTTGTCGAGAAAGTGATAAAAATTCAAAAAATAATATTCTTTATATAATGTGTTCCATTTGAAAAATCGAGTTGTTACTTCTTTGTGATAGAAGCGGCAACGCCGCATAATCTAAAATGTGGAAAATTTTAAACTGGTTTTTTTATATAGTTCGCCAAAAATAAAGCCATTTAGCAAATCATAATAAAATAAATATAAAGTTATAACGAAATTCGCATTTGGGTAAACGATGATGACAAAAGGTCTTATAATCTGGAATTTTGCATTAATCGTCCATATTCATTAGGGATCAAATGGATATAATGGTTTGTTGTTTAATACATTCCAAATTTAAAGCCCTTTCCGTTGTAACTACACATAAAGGGGTATTATCATTTTATTGGTTTCGGATAAATCCCTCTTTGTTCTTCGCTGTATGTTCACTATATAAAAAAATCCCTTAGAGATCCGACAATGAATCTCGCAACGTTATATCTTTAACAACCCAATCGTAAGTATCCAAGTAATATTATTAAGAGAAACATCTTTTATTTACGTTTTATAACGGTTTTATAAAGGCTACTATTTTAAAAATACATCCCTTTAAAAAATTAACGATTGATTTAAAAATGTAGTTTTATTGTTTAATTTTATATCTTTTCAGGTTATTATACCAATTACTTATTTTATATAGATTTTATAAAAACTTTTATGGGGGTTGGTATCATTATTTCATTTTAAGCATAAGATAATTGAAAATAAAATGTAATAGTGAAATATACTGATAATAAATTAATCATTAGGCATCTTCTAATAATTATTTTTGGTTTTTTTGCAGACTTTTTATCAACTGATGGCTCGAAGTCCGAATGCCATCTCGACTACCGGTTCCCTCTCTCTCCAAATTGAGGAAGAGCATGAATAATTTCGAGACCTCAGTATAGCTGTATTTGTGTGATACTAATTAAATACTTTGTTAAACAAAATTAAAAAAAAAACAGGATAGATAATGAAATAAAAATAAAGAGAACCGAGACTTAAAGCAACAGACTTAATCTGCTCAAAATGTTGGAGATTCTTGTTTTAAGAATGCAATTTCTAATTGTCTTAACGAACAATTAAGATCGATCAGTTTAACCAATTCCTCGGTTAATCTTTACTGCCACTTGATCCTCTCATACATCTACCCCCTCTATGACCGCTCATAGATACTCAATTAAATCTAGATGACTAAATTCTGGAAATCTTGTAGACATGTCAAAAATATAAAAAACCAAAATAATACTAACAGGAACGTCACAAATTGTATATAAAATTTAAATCTAAGAATCTCGCAGGCTAATTAAAATTTAAATAAATCCAAGTGATATAAATCAGGAAATATAGATGACTAAATTCTGGAAATCTTGTGGCATGGTCAAAAATAAAAAAAAACAAAATACTACTAATGGGAACGTCACAAATTGTATATAAAATTTAAATCTAAGAATATTGCAGGTTAATTAAAATTTAAAAAAATCCAAGTGGTATAAATCAGGAAATCTAGATGACTAAATTCTTAAAATCTTGTGGCATGTCAAAAATAAAAAAAAAAACAAAATAATACAAATGAGAATGTCACAAAATGTATATAAAATTAAAGCCTAAGAATCTTGCAGGTTAATTAAAATTTAAAAAAATCCAAGTGGTATAAATCAGGAAATCTAGATGACTAAATTCTGGAAATCTTGTAGCATGGTCAAAAAAAAAAAACCAAAATAATACAAATGGGAATGTCACAAATTGTATATAAAATTTAAATCTAAGAATCTTGCAGGTTAATTAAAATTTAAAAAAAATCCAAGTGGTATAAATCAGGAAATCTAGATGACTAAATTTTGGAAATCTTGTAGCATGGTCAAAAATAAAAAAAAACAAAATAATACAAATGGGAACGTCACAAATTGTATATAAAATTTAAATCTAAAAATCTTTCAGGTTAATTAAAATTTAAAAAAATCCAAGTGGTATAAATCAGGAAATCTAGATGACTAAATTTTGGAAATCTTGTAGCATGGTCAAAAATAAAAAAAAACAAAATAATACAAATGGGAACGTCACAAATTGTATATAAAATTTAAATCTAAGAATCTTGCAGGTTAATTAAAATTTAAAAAAATCTAAGTGGTATAAATCAGGAAATCTAGATGACTAAATTTTGGAAATCTTGTAGCATGGTCAAAAATAAAAAAAAACAAAATAATACAAATGGGAACGTCACAAATTGTATATAAAATTTAAATCTAAGAATCTTGCAGGTTAATTAAAATTTAAAAAAAATCCAAGTGGTATAAATCAGGAAATCTAGATGACTAAATTTTGGAAATCTTGTAGCATGGTCAAAAATAAAAAAAAACAAAATAATACAAATGGGAACGTCACAAATTGTATATAAAATTTAAATCTAAAAATCTTTCAGGTTAATTAAAATTTAAAAAAATCCAAGTGGTATAAATCAGGAAATCTAGATGACTAAATTTTGGAAATCTTGTAGCATGGTCAAAAATAAAAAAAAACAAAATAATACAAATGGGAACGTCACAAATTGTATATAAAATTTAAATCTAAGAATCTTGCAGGTTAATTAAAATTTAAAAAAATCTAAGTGGTATAAATCAGGAAATCTAGATGACTAAATTCTGGAAATCTTGTAGCATGGTCAAAAATAAAAAAAAAAAACAAAATAATACTAATGGGAACGTCACAAATTGTATATAAAATTTAAATCTAAGAATCTTTCAGGTTAATTAAAATTTAAAAAAATCCAAGTGGTATAAATCAGGAAATCTAGATGACTAAATTCTGGAAATCTTGTAGCATGGTCAAAAATAAAAAAAAACCAAAATAATACTAATGGGAACGTCACAAATTGTATATAAAATTTAAATTTAAGAATCTTGCAGGTTAATTAAAATTTAAAAAAATCTAAGTGGTATAAATCAGGAAATCTAGATGACTAAATTCTGGAAATCTTGTAGCATGGTCAAAAATAAAAAAAAAAAACAAATTAATACTAATGGGAACGTCACAAATTGTATATAAAATTTAAATCTAAGAATCTTTCAGGTTAATTAAAATTTAAAAAAATCCAAGTGGTATAAATCAGGAAATCTAGATGACTAAATTCTGGAAATCTTGTAGCATGGTCAAAAATAAAAAAAAACCAAAATAATACTAATGGGAACGTCACAAATTGTATATAAAATTTAAATTTAAGAATCTTGCAGGTTAATTAAAATTTAAAAAAAATCCAAGTGGTGTAAATCAGTAAATCTAGATGACTAAATTTTGGAAATCTTGTAGCATGTCAAAAATATAAAAAACCAGAATAATACAAATCGGAATCTCACAAACAGTATGCAAACTTTGATGACTTAAATGTCTAAAATTTTGCAATCAAATAAAAAATAAACGCAAGGTTAACGCTCAAGCGGTATTTTAGCGCCTTTGTCCAGGTTTCGGATTGTCTCGGGCGCGTGAAGGTCACTTGCACGGGCAGCGACAGCGGTGAAGAAATACTCGTTACGGTATCGACCAAATCACTGACGGTCAGAAGGGCGGACTTTACTTGCCCCACTGGGTTAGGTACCTGGGTATTTGCTGCCACACTCACAAACAACTAATTTAATTAAAAGTTAAAACGTAAAAATAATTGTCATTATTTAAAACCATCCGGTGAGAAAAAGTGTGAAACGATGACGTATCAGACTACGGGTTCGGGTTATAATTGGACTCGATTTTAGCTTGACCTACCTCTAAAGGTCGCTGAAGTGAACGGACTGGGACTGACACTGCTACTCCAATTGGGACTGCCACAGCAACTAACTAGATCGACTCCGGCTGCCGTATACCATAAGGTCGGTTGGGTATGCAAAACAAGTACGCTAGTGACTCTTTCGGCCGCGGTTTACGACTGACCATATATTCGAAGGAACGTTGCTGTTCCCATAATTTTGCGCTATTTAATTAACTATTTTAATTATCACGGAAATTAGAGTAACTTCTTATTTGATTAGACATCGATAAAAAAATTCCTTATCTATAACAAAAATGAATAATATTTAATAATTATTACTCATAAAATTCTTTATTTTATGAAATTGCACACGTCTAGGGCGGAATCGATGGCAACCCGAGATTCTTTCGGATACGCTTATTTTATTTTCTTTTCGGTATTTTCTCTTTGTATCGCGAATATTTCTCCCACAAACTCGCTCTTATTTTTCCGACCTGCAAATAACACAAAAATAATTGAAATATTTTTTGGAAAATCATGGCATTTGTTAGAAAGAGAATGGGAGAGAAATTTAAGTCAAAGAGAAGTCTTCATCAATTTTTTTTTTACATGATAAATAATCTTGTGGCTATCGAAATGGATGAAAATCTCATCCAGTTAATTACTAAAAAATGTCAATCAGGTGAGTTTAAAATTATCTTAATATTTGATAGAAATTATGATAGTTCACTTTATGTATTAGTTAGTTATCTTAACTAAACTTTTTGTTATGTTTATAACTTCAAATTATTTTTAGTTACCTATTACTGTATTACTGGCACAATTCGTGTAACATTGCCTTGTCTGGTTTCTTGTAATATCCAATCCTAAATGCCATAGTGTGTATCTTCTCTAGAGGAAAAGATTTCATTATTTTATAGAGTAAAAACTTTCCTATTTTTACAATTTTAATTTTTTTATTGATGAATATTTGTATCTTTAGATTTTTATTTTAATGTTTGAATCTTTTAATATTTTTCTTTTAATCTATTTTTTTAGGATACAAACAACAACCCCCTTAGTTTCCTCTTAGCAACCAGTTTATACAAATTTTACTATGCAAATGATAATCAACATGAGTGATGATTTAAATAAATATACATGAAACAAATTCGAAAAATGAAGAAGAATTAAAAATAAATTTAGACAAAACAAGTCAAAATTATAATAAAAAAGTCAGAAAGAGAAAAATAATTAAAAACGAATTTTATATGAACCAAGTAAAAATTTACTAGAAGCAATTAAAAAGATAGAAGGAACTATAAAAAATAAGAAAAAAGAGGTAGCAAGCAAAGTAACAGAAAAATCTACTACACAAAAAAGTACAAGTAACAGAAAAATGAATGGATAATTGAGAAGGTACATGAGAAAGATAGGAAATCAGGAAAATGTAGTAAAATTTGATAAAAATTTGAAGATTTTAATGATTTTAAGAATATATTCCAGGATTGTCTAAAATCTTAAAAAAATTTATGAAAAGAAGAGACAACGGAAAACGAGAAACATTTAAACCGAAGAAAATTTGATATTAAAAAAGAAGCTAGATTATACAATCCCCTTAGTTTTCTCTTAGCAACCAATTTATAAAAATTTCCTTGATATAGATATCATGAATTTTAGCCAATCATGTTTATGAATCATTTTGATGTCACCATGTAAATAATGATCAACATGAGTGATGATTTAAATGAATATACATGAAATAAGTTCGAAAAATGAAGAACTAAAAAGAAGTTTAGACAAAATAACTAAAAATTTATAAAAAGAAAGTCAGAAAGAGAAAAATAATTAAAAACCAAGTTTAGATGAACCCAGTAAGAAGCAAGAAGACAGAAGAAAAATTTCAAGAGATGAGATAAAAAAAACAATGAAGGATTAAAAAATTAATTTCACGAAGAAATATTGAAGACTACAGAAGAGAATTAAGAGGAAATGTTATTGGTTACTAAGAAAATAGAAAATGATACTGGATTTAAATAAGAAAAAGAGGTAGAAAGCAAAGTAAAGGGGCAACAATTTTTTTTTTTAATTTTCTATGGAAACTTAAAAATTCTAATTTGTTTAACATTGTAATTTTAGTTTTATAGCTGTGGATTTTTTTAACGATACAACGTAAGAAATGTCTAGAAATTTAATTTGCTTGTAAAAGGATATTTTGATTAATTTCAGATTGGAGAAGGCGTACGACCACATTGTGTTTTATGTCCCTTTACTTCGTGCGACACAGTTCTCCAGGAAAAGGTTATTTACTTAGTAGCAATAAAATATCAATTCAGTGTTTTAGTATCGTATATAGTTAAAAATGTTTACTCGATGAAACTATTACGTTCCGAGTTGTTACCTTTGGTAAACACAAGTCGTAAAACTTCCTGTCATCTTGAAAACCATTTAAGGTGAACGAGATATTGATTTCCTTCAACTTTGTGTAAGAAGCGGCTAAATAAACATTAATAACCTGATATTCAAAAAATATACTCATAAATCAGATTTCTCATATATATCTTAAAATTGCTATATTCTAAACCAAATGAGCAAAAAGTTTGTGAACTTTACTGGTTAAATTTGATCCAATTTAAACAGACATAACCTTCATATTTTAATTTTATTTCTAAATCGGTTTCATATAATTCAATTCATTTTTACTTGTCTAAACATGCACATCTCCTACGTCACTGCATGCACTCCTTCTAGAATAATCCAAGATTACATAAGCAGACATATTTCGTCTCTTATTAAAAATCTCTTTCGCTGTCATAGGTGCTTCAAAGTATTATATCCAAAATTATTCATCTAACGAATTTTTCCCAAATGCGGTCACTCAAAAGCAGCACTTTTATTGAACCAATCAAATTAAGTTACATATCTTGTGACGAATTAACGGATTCTGTAATAGTGTTACTTTACAGAGACGAACTGTGTAGAGAAAAATATTTTCCATGTTAATTAAAATGTACAAGTATTTTTTTACAAATGTGTGTTGGAAGGTATGATTTAAAAATGTTCAGTGATTAAACGTATCTAGTACCATGTCTAGTGTAATTAAATTAAAGGGAAATCAAAATATATAACTGTTTAAATGAAATAAAAAAATTTTAATGGTTAAAGTTTTTCTCTAGGTATTTATTCTACATCACATTTTGAATACAGAACCGTTTTTTCCATAAAAATTGACCCAATAGTAACGGAGATAGACCTTAAGGTCCTTTTGGCGTTTCTTCTGCGCAGGATTCTTCTATATATATTTATTATATGGCCCAATTCAAATACATTACCGTTTTTCGCGTTCAAATCCGACCAATAGTAACGGAGATATACGTTAAGGCCCTTTTGGCGTTTCTATTTTTATATGGAATTATTCTACGTCACATTTAAAATATAGCGCCGTTTTTCGCGTTTAAATCCGACCAATAGCAACGAAGTTAGAGATCTCGAGACAGGAAAAAAGTGGCTGCGCAAGAATGAACCTAGTATATCTACTTAATTTTTATTTTTTTAATTAATTTGTTTGATTTTTTATATATTATAATGTGACTTGTTATTTCTCATACCATTATAATGCATATGTTCTTCGTTTTGACTATAAGTACACTTTTTTCAATTAACTGTCTAATTGTAATCTAACCTGATTTATATTTGTATTTTAGGCCTGATGATGGCCATCGTTATGGCCGAAATATGACGCCCCCAGTTTAACCCAGTAAATGTATGTGGTATGACTTTGAGTTTTATTATTCGTTCAATAATTGACCACATTTCAGCTATGGATAATCTTTTGTTTTTGATTAACAAAAGTTTTGATATGAACAATGAGCATATAAAACGCTTTTCAGAATCAAAATAAAGTTTATTCATTTATTCGTGTAGTCTCAGTTCTACAAAAACCACTGAGTGGTTCTTCGACAAAAATTATCTTCCAAATCAACTTTGATGGTAAAAGTATAATTCTTGGCTATTAACTCACTAAGAATTACAATTACTTTGGTCGAAAAAAATATACAGGTACTGTCGCCTTCTTGAGTTATACAGGGAAAAGTAAAAATGCTATTTTTTTAATTTTAAGTACGAAATTTTTATTTAAAAAAATTTCAAAAAATGGACAAGGAAAGTTTTATATTGTATTCAAAATTTGCTATTTTTCAGTACTATAAATGTTCGTTGTGATGTTTTGTGCCTTAAAAAATATGAAAATTTCTGAAAAGCATTTAAAAATAATTAACAATAACTTTAAATTACAAAAAATTGAATTTTGAAAATCCCTAATGTCGAAAACAATTTTACAAAAATTATCACCGATTCTTGTTATAAATTTTTAATATGGGCTTTCGATTTTTAAGACGTTAATTTTTTTCTCACTACTTTATCCATATTTTTAATTTCTCACTACACATAATATAATATAAAAGGAAAGTATCAAGATTGAGTAAAAATCTGTTCTCGAAATTTTGACTTTTCTTTATGTTTTCAGGTCCCAAAAAACATTTTCTATTTGGGAAACTTGGAAAAAAAGTTAGAAAATGGACAAAAAAAAATTAAATTATTTTGGTATCTGAATTTAAAAAAAAAAAACAAATTTAGTGAAAAAAATCGGTTGTATCGCCCCAAAACTTGCCCGACGAGTATCTAGAGACGAATATTTTTACAGACATATTGCAAGTCAAATTTCGTAATATATTTTGCTTCTGTCATTTTTCGATAGTGACACTTTCGTTTGACAGATGTCATACAAAAACTAATGGGTACTTCCGACGGGTAACCCAAAACCATATACCAAATTTCAGCTCAATCGGATTAAACGCGTGGGCTCTATCGTGGAAGCATACACGCAGACAAATACATAGACAGACAGACACACAGACAGACAGACTAAATGGTCTTAATCATCTCAGGGGATCTTAAAATATATATTTCCATCTTTCTTGAAAAACTATTTTAGCTCGTTCACAATACATTTTTTCCACACTCGAATTTGAAAAAAAAACATCAATTTTTTCACAAAAATTTAAAAAAACAACAGAAGCTAGATGCATTTTCTTTCACACGAATTTGAGAAAATGGAAATAAAAAACACATTTTTCCACTAAAAAAACTAGAATTTTTTTTTTTAAAAATGCGTTTTTCACGCATACATGGGGAAAAAGCAAAAATGGATTTTCTACACAAAAATTGGAAAAAACAGCATACTTTTTTTTACACTAATTTGAAAAAAAAACAATAGCAAGTATACATTTTTCCTTATTCAAATTTGATAAAATGTAAAGTGCATTTTATCTCACACAAATTTAAAAAGAACAAGAACACGAAAAACTAAAAAAAACAGTTATGATTCATTTTTTACACATGAATTAGGAAAAAAGCAAGAATGCAGTTTTCGACACAAAAAATTGACAATTACAGAAAAAACGCATTTTTTTTCAACAAATTCGAAAAAAAAACCGCAAAACTGTATTTTTACAAAAAAAATGGAAAATTCTTTTTTCACATAGAAATTGGTAAAAAAGCGAGAATACATTTTTCCACATAAAAAAAATAGAAAAAAAAACAGCAAAAATCCGTTTTTTACACATAAATTGAGAAAAAAGCAAGCATGTATTTTTCCACACAGGAAAACTAAAAAAAAAAATAGTATAAATGTATATTTTCACACATAAAATTGGAAAAAAGCAAAAAAATTTGATGAAACAAGAATTTATTTTCTCTCAGAAAAATTTGAAAAAAATCGGTTGCGTCCTGAGACGAAAACTTTTTCAGATATTTACTGTTAAAGTTTCAAACTTTAACATTTTTTTATTTTTGACAGGTGGCAGTTATAGAAATAATTTTGACTGTTCTGAATAGATTTTTTTAAGGGCTTTTAAATGACATATTGCAAGTCAAATTCCGTGAAATATTGCATCTGTCATTTTTTGATAGTTCACAATACTTTCCCTTCTCGGAGGTTGACCGGGATAGTAAAATTGGAAAAAATAAAAATTTGAAAAATTTAAAGATTTAAATAGATTTTTTTCATAAAAGACAAATTTGGGAAAAAAGTAAGTCTAATTATAAAAAAACTGAAAATAAAATTTTGGTCCGCCAAAAATTTTTATAAATAATACATTAAATTAAAAGAAAATATTACACTGTTGATACTAAATTTTTATTTTTGAAGTTTCGATATTTTACTATATACCTTTTACAAAAATAAAATTCCTTTTGGAGGGAGGGATTTCTGAAGAAATAGTTTGGGCTCTTACAGTAACAAATCATATTATTTGTTTTGAGCACGATCGTTCGCCCGACAGTAATTTTAAATGAACAGTTTTAAGTGTACGCCTATGTTTCGGTCAACGATTGGTACGTAGTATTCATTCAATAAAATTATAAATATATTTCTGTTACGATCATAGCAACATTAGAATGGTCGACATGAAGTAATATCAGTTCTTTTTGAGGATGTATATTATTTTTAATATATCATAAATATTGGTGTCCGATAATATTAAATTACTAGTCTTTGGATGTATATGGTGATTTGATTTTGACGAAGCTCAATAGACCGATTGTAAACACCCTGTGTAATAAATATTTATTACTTTACTTTAACCTGAATGAAGTTTTTTTATTTACGAATTTTTTCGAAGCCATTTGCGTATTTATGTAGGTATAGAAAGTGATTTGAAACAAATATCGTCTGTTTTCGTCGTCGAAGTTGCTGCCCCAGCAAAAAATAACAATATAATTGAACGCAGAGTCAATAAAAAAATATCCCTTTTTCCATCAAAATTCACTTACTACGTAAGTTTGTGGAGCGGGACAATTTATAAAAAGGCGATTTGCATCGTCTTGTAAAATATTTAGATAGATAAATGTTCAAAGGATTGATTTATTTTTATCCTACTATTTACATTGAAAATTGTTTTTCTGTCACAGTATGCTACAAAAACATGAAAATTGTTTTAGAGTGGTCTCAATTTCATCCACTTTCTTATATTATCAAATAGAAAAATATGTTTACTTCTACTTAAAAACATCAACGTTTTATATAAAAACCACATCTAGGAAAAATAATAATTATATTACGGTCCTTTACTTGAAAATTACAGGACAGGTGAATTTTGTAGGGAAGTAAAAAAACTAAAAATTATGAAACTTTATTTTAGTAAAATTAAAAGATAAGACTTTAAGAACTTTGGTATAAAGTTGTGCACATCAATTTTATTTATTAAAAAACTTCGTAACTACTATAAGTAATTTTAACTGCCGTAAATTTTATATTAAATTAATACTCAAACCCTGCAATTTTAATTTAACCATTTTTGTGTAATTAATTTTATATGATTAAACAAGGTTCTTTATTTAAACCATAAAAAAATAAAACATACCGACATACTTACACACAAATCTGAAAATATTTATATACTATGAACAGTGTTGGCAAAAATTGGACTGAAAGAGTAAGAATAAATAAAAAAGAAGAAAATTTTTCGAACAGAAGAAGAAACTCAATTTGTATATGTAACTACTTCGCGTTTCACGGTATAGGCTAACCCTATTGAAAAAGAAGAATTTAGAATTCTTCTTTTTTTTTTAAGTATATATACACAGTGGTTGTTTTATGTCACTTTCCTGGACAGATGACATGTTTATATTGACAAATATCAACAAATTAACTGAAATCTCATTTTTCTTTTTAAGGCTATTATTATGGAATGATGCATAATTCTTCTTTCCCAAAAGTGACAAGTAGATAAATATTAGAAATGTCATGTCAAATCAAGACGATAAAAGATAAGAAGAAAAAAAGTTAGATAAAAAATTTTATCAGGCGGACTAGGGGACTAAAGCAGTGTTAAAATGGCTAGATCTAGTCCCAAGGGACTAAAATGTCCATCACTGGCTTTGAATCTATTAATATAGGTTTTGCTATACTTGGATGACCGAGCTTTGTTTGTTTTTCCTATTTTTGCTATTTCCCTATTTTTCTTATTTTTACCTATTTGTTCCTATATTTCCATAGGTTTTCTCTATTTTTTTGCTATTTTTCACTATTTTTCAATATTTTTTCTTATTTTTACCTATAATTTCTATTTTTACATTTTTTTCCTATTTGTTCCAATTTTCTTCTGTTTCTCATTATTTTTCCAGTTTCATATTGTTTTTCCTTGTTTTTGATAAATCTCCATGTTTTTATCCATTTTTTACTATTGTTCCTTATTTTCCATATTTTTCATATTTTTCCCAATTTTTCCCTTTTTCACTACTTTGCTACGGAATTTATTTAAGACTAGTACCTAGATGACCGAGCTTTGTTTTTTTTCCATTTTTTTGCTATTTACCTATTTTTTCTTATTTTAATCTTTTACTTCCTATTTATCATTACATTTTTATAATTTTTTTATTTTTCCCTTTTTGCCACTATTTGTCCCTATATTTCCATAGGTTTTCTCTATTTTTTGCTGTTTTTCACTATTTTTCAATATTTTTCAATATTTTTTCATATTTTTTCATATTTTTTACCTATAATTTCTATTTTTACATTTTTTTTCTGTTTGTTCATATTTTCTCCTGTTTCTCATTATTTTTCCAGTTTCATATTTTTTTTTCTTGTTTTTCATAATTTTCCATGTTTTTTAGACATTTTTACCATTTCTCCATATTTTCCATATTTTTCATATTTTTCTCAATTTTTACCTTTTTTCCAAATTGTTTCCTATTTTTCACTACATTTCCATATTTCTCCCTGTTTTCTTCATATATTTCCCTAATTTCCCTTTTTTCTATTTTGCTCTACTTTTTTCTGTTTTTCCAATTTTTTAATATTTTCCCCTATTTTTCCTATTTCTTTCATACTTTTAGTGTTTTACATAATTTGTCCTTGTTTGTCCCTATTATTAGCCCTTTTTTCTTATTTTCCATTTTTTCCTATTTGTCCTTATTAATGTCTCTATATTTTGCAATATTTTTCCCTATTTTTCAATTTTTTTCCTTATTTTTACCTAATAATTTCTATTTTTATTTTTTTTTATATGTCATATTTCCTCCTATATTCTCCTGTTTTTCATTATTTTTCCTGTTTATTATGTTTTTTTCTTGTTTTTCATAAATATCCATATTTTTAGCTATTTTTTACAATTTCTCCATATTTTTCCTAATTTCTCTTTTTTCCTATTTTGCTCTACTTTTTCCTGGTTTTTCAAATTAATTAATATTTTCCCCTATTTTTCTTTTTTCTTCCATATTTTTCCTGTTTTTCATAATTTGTTCTTATTTGTCTTTATTAACCGCCATTTTTTTTTCCATTTTTTTTCCTATTTGTACTTATTTTTCCTTATTTTTCAATATTATCTCTCATTTCCCTATTTTTTTCGAATTTCCCCATTCTGAACTATGTTTTTCAATTTTTCCGTATTTTTTCTGATTTTTCCCTATATTTATCCATTTTTTCTATTTCTTTATTTTTTCCTATTTTCCTTATTTTTTTTGTTTTTCCCTATTTGTCCCTTATAATTCCGAATTTTTCCTAGTGTTCCCTATTTGTTCCCATTTTCCCATATTTTTTCCTGTAATTCCCTACTGTTTCCCTAGTTTTTTCCTTTTCCTCCTTTTTTTTTATATTTTCTTCATTTTCCCCATTTTCCGATATGTTTCTCTATTTTGTACTATTTTTCTCTAATTTCTCTTTTTCTCTCTACTTTGCTCTAGTTTCCCCATTATTCTGTATATTTCGCTATTTTTCTCTCTCCGATTTCTTTCTATTTATTCCTCTTTTTCATTATTTTTTCCCATTTTTCTTATTTTTCCCTATGTGTGCCTTATAGTCCCTATTTTTGCGTATTTCGCTCTAATTTCAGTATTTTTTTTCGTATTATTCCCCAATCTTACCAATTTTCACCCATATTTCCCTTAGTTTTTCCCTATTTTTGTCTTTTTTCCCCATTTTTCATTTTTCCCATTTTTTTTATTTTCCCTTTTTTGCACTATTTTCCCATGTTTTCCCATTTTTCGTTATTTTCCCTCATATTTGGGTAATTTTCCATATTTTTTCTATTTTTCCCATTTTCCTATTTCAGTCTATTTTTCCTGTTTTTTTTTGATTTTTTCTATTTTTCTTATTTTTCCATAAAGTCCCTATTTTTGCGTATTTTGCCTTTATTTTGTAGTATTATTCTCCTTTTTTTCCCATTTTTACCCTATTTCCTATTTTTTCCCTAAAAAACAAACCATCGTATATATATATTTTTCCCTATTTTTTCCTATTTTCAGTAAGTACTCTACATCACTCCGACATTAGGTATATGGAATTCAACGTGTTAGAGAGAGAACGTATCATCATGTCTGGTCTGCAGGTACTTCAGCTCCGTCTGATCTAGTCTGTCTTCAGATTTGTCAGGTACATCTGCTATCGGACCAGACAGAGCTGAAGTACCTGAAGACCAGAGCCGACGCCATTTTCAGATTTCAATTTGGAACAATAATAACGCTCTCTCTCTAACACATTGAATTCCCTATACCTAATGTCGATGTGGTGTAGATTATCTACACCAGGTTTGAACCTAATTAGAAGCGGATCGAGTCTCGTCTATCGGAGGCTGCTTACGTCACGAGTGACCTTGATGTGGACAAAAAAATTACAAGAAGAGACCTGGGCCACTTCCCATCTTATTTTCCATAAAAAGTGGGCCAAATCCACCATTGCTATACTACTGATAGTTTTTAAATACTTCATTTTTAAAACGTCATTTTTATCTGGTAAATGTACCAGATTTGTTTCTTAAAATAAAATTAAAAACATTTAACAAATAAATTTTTAATTAGAATAAGTTACTGGAGAAAAATTGTTGAAATTTCGCCTAGTTATAGACTATATTTTATTTTATTTTACAACAGCTGTGGTATATCCTTTTCAGAATTTTTTACCGCTCCTGATTTTTTCGTACTGCAGTGCAAGGATATTTTTCTCGGATGTCAATTAAAGGCTTACAGGAAACTCAACAGATTTAGAGCAATTAGAGCTGGCTGCCACTTAAACCCGATCAATTCTTCAAAACCACAATTTTCAATTTATCCTTAATGACTGCGCCAATTTATTAGATCGAAACTCTGATATACTGATGTTAATTAAAAACGATCTCGTTTATTTTACAACGACATTGAAAATACTATGTTATAGATATTATAATATTATAATTAATCAGTTTAAGAAATTTATTTTGTAAATCATATTGGATTTTCTATAAAGTTATTTAAAAATATACATCTAAGAATATACGAAGCACATAAAATGCATTCAGTGTCATTAATTTTAAAACATATATAGAAGCTTTCAATTTTCCATAGTATAAAATTACAGGGGTACTTTAATTATAATATTATTGTATAATATGAACTTTTAATTAAATATAACAAAAAATATACCAGCATAAAAAAGAATTAAAAATAACAGTAAATAAAAGTTAAAATGTCGAAATAATTAAAAATAATAATAGGGGACATAAGTGAATATATAATCTAATATAATAAAAACTTACCCTATATAACGAGGGGAAGAAAAAAAAACTTCAATAAGCGACACAAGCCATATAAAAGTCCATTATTCTGACATAAGAGGCAAAGAGAGAGAATTGTTAACATGAGAAAGACATTTTATAGTAATTTAAAGAAGGGATATCAAACGAGTCTGAAATTAAGATATACTAAATACTGAAAATACAGTGTGACACAGAAAAAAAAACGTAACAGTATTTTTTTAATTTTCTTAATGATTTAATTAAAATTTCTGGCCTGCTCTTGACATATTAAAATCGAAATTTAAACATTTCTATATTTCTACCACTTTGTCGTTTCTGTTGTAACCAATATTTTGTATATTCATCCAGAAATGAAATTTAACAGGTTGAAAGTTGGCTAAATCGATTAGTATTGTAAATTTTAAGCGGTTTCGAAATCAAATTCACATACAAATTTACACTATTCGCAAAGGGATTCGAATATCCGAATGTAATTACGAAAGGACCAAGCGTCCTTTGAATAATAATTATCAGACAGATGTCTCCGGGTAACATATCACAATATTACCTGCTGCTGAATTAGACCATTATTAAAGGCTCGAATATTTGTCAGGAAATATTCAAACTTTGTCTAATTAAACCCAAAAGGAGAAAATGAGTTGTGTTTCGAGTTGTGTTAATTGTCAAACTTTATTTCGTCACTAACTAAATTTTGAAATGTTTTATTTATTTATTTAACAAACTGCTTAAGCTTTTATTTAACTGTGGGCAAAATTTTGCAGCGCTGAACGCTCTAGAGACAAAAATATTGATAAATACATAAAAAAAAATTTGGCTTTAGTTGAATTTTGAGTTAATTCAAATTAAATATCACTAAACTTGATAATTTTCAAAATTATAAAATAAATTAAAATGTCTAGAAATTCAAAAATTTCGATAATATCAAAAGTGTATCGAAAAATTGAAAAATATATTAAAAGTTGCGAAAAATTTGGAATTTTGCAATTTTTTTTGGACAATTTCACAAAGTAAAGGTGGCAAAATATTCAAAATTAAAATATATCGGAAATTTTAAAAAGCATCAAATTATTCGAATGCATTAAAAACCGTTTCAAAAAACAGTAAAAAATTATTTTAAAATTTCAGAAATATATCAAAAAATTCGAAAAATATGAAATTTTGCATTTTTTCGAAAATTTCAAAAAATAAAAATATAATATTCAAAAATTTCTGACATATATCGAAAATTTCAAAAAATATCAAATTATTGGACTCATTAAAAATATTTCAAGAATTTTAACCGTTTCAAAAATGTCAAAGTTTCAAAAAACATTAAAAAAATATTCTAAAATTTTCAGAAATATATCAAAAATTTCGAAAAATATGAAATTTTGCATTTTTTCGAAAATTTCAAAAAATAAAAATATAATATTCAAAAATTTCTAACATATATCGAAAATTTCAAAAAATATCAAATTATTGGACTCATTAAAAATATTTCAAGAATTTTAACCGTTTCAAAAATGTCAAAGTTTCAAAAAACATTAAAAAAATATTCTAAAATTTTCAGAAATATATCAAAAATTTCGAAAAATATGAAATTTTGCATTTTTTCGAAAATTTCAAAAAATAAAAATATAATATTCAAAAATTTCTAACATATATCGAAAATTTCAAAAAATATCAAATTATTGGACTCATTAAAAATATTTCAAGAATTTTAACCGTTTCAAAAATGTCAAAGTTTCAAAAAACATTAAAAAAATATTCTAAAATTTTCAGAAATATATCAAAAATTTCGAAAAATATGAAATTTTGCATTTTTTCGAAAATTTCAAAAAATAAAAATATAATATTCAAAAATTTCTAACATATATCGAAAATTTCAAAAAATATCAAATTATTGGACTCATTAAAAATATTTCAAGAATTTTAACCGTTTCAAAAATGTCAAAGTTTCAAAAAACATTAAAAAAATATTCTAAAATTTTCAGAAATATATCAAAAATTTCGAAAAATATGAAATTTTGCATTTTTTCGAAAATTTCAAAAAATAAAAATATAATATTCAAAAATTTCTAACATATATCGAAAATTTCAAAAAATATCAAATTATTGGACTCATTAAAAATATTTCAAGAATTTTAACCGTTTCAAAAATGTCAAAGTTTCAAAAAACATTAAAAAAATATTCTAAAATTTTCAGAAATATATCAAAAATTTCGAAAAATATGAAATTTTGCATTTTTTCGAAAATTTCAAAAAATAAAAATATAATATTCAAAAATTTCTAACATATATCGAAAATTTCAAAAAATATCAAATTATTGGACTCATTAAAAATATTTCAAGCATTTTAACCGTTTTAAAAATGTCAAAGTTTCAAAAAACATTAAAAAAATATTCCAAAATTTCAGAAATATATCAAAAATTTTAAAAGTAAAAATATCTTAATATTCAAAAATTTCTAAAATATATTGAAAATTTCAAAAAATTGAATTTGCATTTTTTTGAAAATTTCAAAAAGTAAAAATATCATAATATTCAAAAATTTCTAAAATATATAGAAAATTTGGAAAAATTTGATCTTTGCATTTTTTTGAAAATTTCAAAAAGTAAAAATGTCATAATATTCAAAAATTTCTAAAATATATTGAAAATTTGAAAAAATTTGATATTTGCATTTTTTTGAAAATTTCAAAAAGTAAAAATGTCATAATATTCAAAAATTTCTAAAATATATTGAAAATTTGAAAAAATTTTATATTTGCATTTTTTTGAAAATTTCAAAAAGTAAAAATGTCATAATATTCAAAAATTTCTAAAATATATTGAAAATTTGAAAAAAATTTATATTTGCATTTTTTTGAAAATTTCAAAAAGTAAAAATGTCATAATATTCAAAAATTTCTAAAATATATTGAAAATTTGAAAAAATTTGATATTTGCATTTTTTTGAAAATTTCAAAAAGTAAAAATGTCATAATATTCAAAAATTTCTAAAATATATTGAAAATTTCAAAAAATATCAAATTATTAGACACATTACAAATATTTCAAGAATTTTAAACGTTTCAAAAAACATTAAAAAATTATTCTAAAATTTCAGAAATATATAAAAAATTTCGATAAATTAGAAATTTCGCATTTTTTTTCGAAAATCTCTATAATTTCAAATACTAAAAATGTTTTAATATTCAAAAATGTCCAATATAAAGCAAATTTTTTCGATTAATTGAAAAATCAAAAATTTCAAATAAACGTTAAAAAATTAGTCGAAAATTTCAATAATTTTAAAAAATTCGAGCATTTGTAAAATTTTGTAAAATTTTTTTAGAGTTTGTAAAAATTTGTAAAATTTGTAAAATATGTAAAAAATTGCTGGAAAATAATAAAATATACAAAATTGTTTACTTACAATGAGTTTTTACGAATAATTTATATACGACAGCCTCAGTTAAAGGGTTAAACCTTCAAAGGATATTTTTATTATTTAATTGTTAATTATATGACTTTTGGTCGCTTCCAAACTTTTCAATTCAAGATACAGTAAAAGCATTTAAAATCATTTTGTATAAGAGCAAATTAGTTAATATTTAAATGTAACCAGCTCGAAAAAAAAAAAAAAAAAAAAAATTATTATATTAACAAAATGCAAGGTATAACTTTGATGCACATCAATAGTGGGTCGTCGGTCGAGTATTTGAAGGAAAAATAAGGAAGGGATAATTTAAGGGTCCGTATAACAACATAGTGGAGCCTTTTTTTCCAACTCTGTAATACTTTTAGGCCTTTACATCTTCATTAAATTTATTCTGGTTCATTTCATTTATTAGTTAATATTTGGATATTATGTAAGCAGAACCACCAAACAATCGTACAAATTAAAAAAAAATAAAATAAATGGTCGAAATCAATGGCGATTTCTCTTTTGCTCATTTAAAGGAAAGTCTCGTAGTCTTTCGATTTTTGGAATGATTTATTTCTTTCACGAAGGTCGGTTATTTAGGCCACTACAACACCGTGGAGTCAAGTTGGCGAAGAAGGGAAACCCTGGGAAATTTTCTCGGGAATTATTAGAAAAAATTAATCGGAGAAAAGGATTTTATTAGAGCGGTTAGTTCGAATTTTTGATATTAAAAATGAGCTGGGATTTCGTTGAGGTAGATTAAATCATTTTTCCATTTCAAGTTCGTTTTAATTTTATTAAAGATTTTTTTAATTTTAAAAAGTTTCGCTTCTTTGGCAATTTATACAGCTGGATAAAAATACTTTTTTTCTAATTCCAAGATTTAGACTGGCTCAGTTTGTTTGGTAAGTTTTAATAATAAAAAAAATAAAGTTGTTAAAATTTGAAAGAATAGTATTTATATTTTGTTTTATTTGAAGAGTCACTCGAAATTACATCATTGTATCAAAAGTTTTAAAAAAATTATTATCTTATCCAATACTTTAATTTTATATTTGCGTGGTAATTTTTAAGTACTTATTTCTGTGTACAGCATAAAAATTAATATTGACATCACTATTTCGTCAGTATGTCTGTCTATCTATGTAAACCATTTTGTTGTAAACTATTGGACCAATTGATACCAAACATAGTTCACTAATCCCTTAAGTTAATGGCAGCTGCTGTTACCAATTTTTCAAAAGGTCAAAGGTCTCCATGCATTTTAATTGTCAATTTTTTTATCGTAGTTATAGTCTATCTTTCCTCTTCGAATGTAATCGTTGACTAAACAATATTATGCAATTCAGTGTTGGAAAACATACCAGACAGTAAAATCGCACTTCAAAAACACTTAACAATTAACAATCTTACAATATCATTTGAATGTCAACTGATTGATTTAAATTTATAACCGATTCGTCAAAAAAAACTCAAACGGAAAAACTCACATTCCGAGATAACGCTACTTTCACATTATACGATTAAAAATCGTACGTTAAAATAATTTCAGTCGACCAAAGAAGAGCATGGCCCCATTCACATTACACGATTTTAACCCGGCACGACTTTTAGTCGTGTTGACAGCTGTCCAGTACGTTTATTTATCGTTCGTCAGCCTCAGTAGTACACATAACTAAATGAGCGCTTTCATATTATAATTTTTTTAGTCGTAAGGTAGCTGCTTTGGAATGTGCATATATATAGTACTTCTTATCGATTAATTTTATTGCGTTTTGATATTTTTGGTTTGTTATTGTTTAAATGGAAGAAATTAACGTTGAAGTTTTAATTTCGCTTATTGAAGCCAAGTCTGTATTGTGAGACGAAACTTTAGATATTTACAAAGACCGAATCGCAACATGGAATGTTTGGAGGGAAGTTTATTTAGCACTGAAATCAGATTTTGATGAGATTAGTGATACAGAGAAAATGCATATGGAAAGTATTTATTAATAAATTAATATTTAAATAAGAAAAATTCAACTTCAGTACGGAAAAAAATCATATAATGTGAAACCACAATGCACGCGATATAAAATCGTACGTTTTTTAATCGTACGTGCCAAATTGTATAATATAAAAGGAGAGTATAAAATTCACTATACTCGGATCAAATCTAATACAGTGACATACTTCAAGGAACTGTCAAAACATTATTGTTTGTTTAATAAGGCGAATTAAAAAAAAATCATAAGCTTGTTGCATCTCCAAAGTTAACATAGTTTAAAAATTTGTACACATTTCGAAAATTCTAAACAACTTACAATCCAAATAGATTTAGTCGAAATTTTAAAATTTGGCAATTGCCGGTAATTTTATTAATTTTTACCTAAATAAGGATCAGTCAGATGTGTCGTGCAGTCTTTATGTCTGTAGGCGCTCGGTCCATAGCGACATTCGACGCCAAAAAGTTTTTTATTACATAAACCTATGAACACTGAAGGACGAATCAATCCTTTTATATTTCGGTATAAAAAATCTATCTTTATTGATGTTTCGGGTAGTGCCTAACGGCATTAGATTATATCGGTTATTAAATGGTCCATAATATTTAAAATCGAGTTAGAAATAGCAACAAAATATATTTAAAGCGACAAATTTTTGATTAGTTTTTTGAAAGATATTAAACATAATGTCATGAGTATTGTAAATTTAGCCGTGTTTTATCCGCATTCATAATTTATATTTTAGGAGACCGACTACTGATAGTTGGGGGTGAGAGGTGGGTTCTCCTTTTCCCTTTCCTTTTCGTTTCCTTTTTCAAATTTATTTTCATTTAAAAACCCCCAAAATAATTTTTCCTACGGCTGCTTAGAAAATACACAAAAACGCACTGCCAACTTGCCTCGAAAAACGTCAATTTCAAACAGCGTGTGTAAACGTTTACGCACGCAGTGTGCAAAGTATAATGACAATACAACTACTCATAATAACATAACATATATCAATTGAGATGAAATCTAGCATGCGGACACTGTCACTACTGACAGTTCTCATTTCTCATTAAAATAAATTCAAATTTATTGCAAATTTAGAAAATAAAGTGGCAGCCGTAGGAAAAGTATAGTGTGTAATTCGTGTCAAAAGTGCTATTTTCAACACTCGTTAATCAATATACTATTAATCTTTGACATATTTTTTCTTTCCCGCTACTTATACCATATATACAGAGATTACATTTAAAGTGTACTTATTTATCTATGGTATATACCTAAGTATATAGAAATGTATTTTCGTAACTCGAAATTACGGCAAAAATGGTGAGGTTTTTCACTTGTTTATTTTTCCTCTTAATATTTTTTATATAGCAAAGATTCCAGTATAACCAAATCTACAATTTATTTATCCCTTATTTGTGACAATTGCTCCACTCACACGTCAACAAACGTTAAATAGAAATAAATGGAAAAGTTCTAAAGTTTCTATATTTCAAGCTGTAATAGAAGTATGAAATTTTTTAATATTCGAAACTTTAATTTTTTTGCTAGTTAATTGTACGCACGTATTAAATGGAAATTCTATTTACAGTTTGACCAATGATAAATATTCGGCATTTAAATTACATTTATGTCCACTAAAACTAAAATGACTGAATATGCATGAGATTAACTTAATTTTCTAGTGTCTAGTATTTGTTATATATTATATATAATTTTAAGATTAATGCAATAATATATAACATTTTATTTTTTTTTTGGAGTTTCGGTATGTATCTTTCGAGTCAACTTAACTTTTATTATTTTATGGTACCAAAAAAATCCCATAGCATCCAAGAAAATTATTCGGGGACAAAATTAAACAAAAGTAATTA
The DNA here is from genome assembly GCA_963243735.1 of Neocrepidodera transversa. Lineage (NCBI taxonomy): Eukaryota > Metazoa > Arthropoda > Insecta > Coleoptera > Chrysomelidae > Neocrepidodera > Neocrepidodera transversa. The sequence continues at coordinate 2,048,053 of OY725347.1, read as the reverse complement.
ATTAGCAACAAGAGGGTCCTTTACATGGAAGAAGGAGTCAGAAAAATAGCTTCCGGTCGTATAGGACCACTAAAAGCATCTCGGTTTTACGAAATAAGTAAAGCGACTTCACAAAGGAAAGCGGTTAAGATTAAAAAGGCAAGTGCCGATAAAAATGCTTCCAAGATACGAAAATTTAAACTTATGTTTACCTGAAACGAAAAATCTCAGTAATGTGGAAATTAAAACGTTAAAAAAATGATTCAGAAACACGTTAAACGCAAGTTGATAAACGTAATAATACTATTATTAGTTTATATATAATAAAACGACACAAGTTGCCCCAGATCTAAACGGATCTATGTATAATGGAAGTAGGGCATAATAGTAGTATACCTATGACACTTCGAGCACATACCTTATTAAAAATATAATGGGAAATCGCTAAGGTCCCTTATGGTTAGTTTTTGTCCATGTTAAGGTCATTCGTTACGTCATCCGATGAGGATCAAAACTGATCAGAACCGAATAGAAACTCCTTTATATGAGGTTGATGACGTCACATGTGATGCTGACGTAGACTACCGGCAAGAAAAATAGACGCGCTTTCTATTCGCCGATCGTCGGAGCGTATTCTCGATGGCAAATTCGTTTTTCTCGGACAAAATTACGTAGGAAAAGTCAAATGGAAACGCGGTGGCGCGGTCGAATGAATTTTAGAAAATTTTTTACAACACGGTGAGATTCGCGAAAAATGCATCGATCCGGTTAACGGCTTCTGTCGACCGAACTGCTCAGTATATTTTAATATCAGACTCGCTTGATCTCAAGATCTTCTAGGTATTACTATAAAATGTCTTTCCCATGTTAACAATTCTCTCTCTTTGCCTCTTCAGTCAAAACAATTGACTTCTATATCGTCTGTGTCGCTTATTGAAAATTACTTTTCTTCTCCTCGTTATATAAGGTAAGTTTTATTTATATTATATTATATAGGTCCCCTGTTATCATTATTAATTATTTCGACGCTTTAATATTTATTTACTGTTATTTTCAATGCTTTTTTTATGCTGGTATATTTTTTTGTTATATTTACTTAAAAGTTCATATCTTATCTTTTGTAATAATATAAATTATCTGATGTTTGTCGTGCTTTTTTAGTCTCTATTAAAAAAAGAGAATCTATTTTTAATTTTTTTTACCGATTGTCTTAAAATGTGATTTGATTATTTTTATATTTTGATCCAAAAATTCATGTAATTCATATTAATAATATTCTTTAATTTTCTAAATACATCAAAAAATCAATTAGACTGGCGTCCAAAATTTTTTTGTTTAATATTTTACTTTTAAATTCTATTCGTGAAATGAACTAATAATAACAAGAATTGAACTTAAATCACATTTGTTACTAATTATCAATAAATTAAAAAAGTTTCATTCTCAACTTTAAAATTAATCAACCATTATATCAAAGTGTCACCATGAAAAGTAAAATACAGTGTATATTATAACCCAACCAGAAAGAATCCGATACTGATGAAAATTTCCCCCAATCGCACTTCTATTTGGCGGGCGTCCAGTTTCTGTCTCCATTATCACAATCCCGCAAAAGTGGTGGGGAGTTACTTGTAATTTTATGCAAAACTTTAGCACTTACTATGCCACTATATTTTTCCGAAAGCGAATTTTTAAGCTCACAAGCTAATAAAATTTCTACGTCAATTATAAGAAAATATTTGGGAAAAACAGACTAGCAAATTTTATATTTAGTACGGTTTAAAACTTTACTGAAAATGTTTTTTTTTTTAATATTTTAAAGTTTTAATTTAATGGAAGATTAATGAGAAATTTAATGCTGTAGTCGCAAACAGTAACGTACAAATAGTTAAAAATCGTTTAAAAGTCACTATAGAACCAAATATGGCAAGCTAGATGGCCATTGAACTGAAAACTGACCAAACTCACCAATTTTCTATTAAATTATTTATTATCAAACAAGTATAATCTTAGCGAAGTTCGGCTTGAAGAATTTGGAGCGTTAGGAGTAGAGTGTGAGTATTTGAAGTAACTCAAGCCGAACTCACCTCTTATTAGTTATAGAATAAAGTAGGAATAATATTTTAATTTGACTCACCTTTAATAAAATCGACGGCCATTTCTAATCCATACGTATCCTTGTCACAATCGTCCAACACGTGCGCGCCCAAAGTAATATTCGGTAACGTCAAAAATATATTAGCGTTTATTTGATCTATAGTATAAAGCATAGTTTCTAAAGCCTGGATACCACCCTGCGGCATAACCGGTCCGCACATGATAGTATCTTCCCTTTCATGGACCATCATCAGACCGCCGATTACAAGATCGCCTTCTACGATGGCTTCGCGTTTTACCGGCCATAAATATTCATTTATTTTCGAATTACCCGCACTCGCACTTTTATTTACGTATACTACACTATCAGTCGCTAATAATAATGGTTCGGATGTCGATAATAAGAAAGATGAAGATGAAGTTTCATGTTGAAGAAAAATATCCGGTTGGAATAAATTTGCTGGTGGATTTGCTGTTGTTTTTTTGATTATTGTGTCCGTATCTGAAATAAAAAATACATCATTAACATTTATGTAATTTTATTAATTTTTAGTTAAAATATATGAATAGTGATTGCAGCATATTTTAAAACTATTGTAATAAAATATTTAGCATCTGGTAACTAATACCATCCTGTACATCAAAAGAATATGATATTTATCCTACTGATATGTAAAAAAATTCTGATCCTTCATATTTCATTTAATTATGCTTAAAGATAAAGTTCTTTATGAAATGGGGGCAAGGTCAGACAGATTTGGAAAAGTTCAATATATCAATTTGTTAGGCGTATATGCTCTTAGAAGTAAATAAAAATTGACAAGAAGAATTTTGACATTTAGTTCAAGGTCACATCAGATATTATTTTAATATCACTCATAAAACATAGGATTTACGTCTTTCATCAGACACAAAACACCTATTCCATTATATTTTGAAATACCCAAATAATCCAAAGTGATTTCCGTATAATTACAACGTTATATACCTATTTGAATTTTCATTGCAAATACAAATTAATTATCTAGAATAAATAGCGGGTATTTGGGAGTTTTCCTCTCTCGAAGTTAACTCAGTTTAATCTCCAAACAATGAATATTCATTCGCCAGTAAATACATGCATAATCATTAATTCCAACCCGATATCAATCATTTACTAATGACTGAATTAACGACAATTGAATTTTTCTTTTATAAAAATTATTAGTGCATATTTTTGTACAGTGAGGTGTATAAAAAAACATTACCATAATTAAACTTTATTAATTGGTTACAATAAAGATGCGATTAACGTGACAATAAAAAATTCATCATTATTAAATTCGTTGTATCTAATGTGAAAATTTTCTGAGGTATAAAATATCAAAAGTTTGACACAATTCTTATTTAACTTTTTTGGGCGAATATTCTATAAAAAACACTTATAGAATTGCGTGTTAATAAGTTAATGGATATGGTGTTAGTAAAAGATTAGCACCCATTCCTCCTCATTACATGTTAAATCCCATAAAAAAATACCAAGGAACATTCCCTAATAGCATAGAATTTTCTGAGAATGTTCTATCAAAGTTCCACGAAAGTTTGAATGACCTGGACCTTAAAGGATTGTTCTTGGAATGTTCCTTTAGGTATGTTGATGGAATATTTTATTAGGATATTCTGTGAATATTCTGGGAAAGTCTAAAGGACCCCGCACAAAAAGATAGGAAATGGCCGCTCGGTCAAATTGTCTGAATTTTTGGTATGTTATAGATTTCGGCATTCTGAACAAAAGACTCAATGGGCACTAAGCCCCAAATTCCATGGTTTGGCCGCTATCGAGCTCCGAAGATCCGCGACTACACCATATTATAGAAACCTGTGAGACGCATATCACCTTTTTAAAAATCATATTTCCATTATTTGAACGTATGCCCTTGAGTTTTTGAGGATGCTGGATTCAAATGTGGTGTTGAATACATGGTATGGACAGTTGACAGCTGTCAAATAGCTGTCAAATAGCTGTCAAATGCTCTGAAAAGAAATAAGTCCTACTTTGAGTAATGAGAACTTATGTTTTGGGGCCGCTGAATTCAAATGTGATACCAAATCGAGAATATTGACAGTTGACAGCTGTCAAACAACTGCCAAATAGCTGTCAAATGTTCTGAAAAGAAATAAATCCTACTTTAACGAATGAGAACTTATGTTTTTGGGAACGTCGAATTCAAATGGGATATCAAATCGATAATATTGACAGTTGACAGCTGTCAAATAGCTGTCAAATGCTCTGAAAAGAAATAAATCCTACTTTGAGTAATGAGAACTTATGTGTTTGGGGACGCTGAATTCAAATGTGATATCAAATCGATGACATTGACAGTTGACAGCTGTCAAATAGCTGTCAAATGCTCTGAAAAGAAATAAATCCTACTTTGAGCAATGAGAACTACTCAAAGTAGGATTTATTTCTTTTCAGAGCATTTGACAGCTATTTGACAGCTGTCAACTGTCCATACCATGTATTCAACACCACATTTGAATCCAGCATCCTCAAAAACTCAAGGGCATACGTTAAAATAATGGAAATATGATTTTTAAAAAGGTGATATGCGTCTCACAGGTTTCTATAATATGGTGTAGTCGCGGACCTTCGGAGCTCGATAGCGGCCAAACCATGGAATTTGGGGCTTGGTGCCTATTGAGACTTTTGTTCAGAATGCCGAAATCTATAACATACCAAAAATTCAGACAATTTGATCGAGCGGCCATTTCCTATCTTTTTGTGCGGGGTCCTTTCTGGACATAAATTAAATGGTTGAGGAATGTTCTGCAGGTATATTCTTAGAATATTATATATAAGGTCATTCAATAAATGGTCCATTTTAATTATTTTTTACTACTACTGGAAATAGACTTTATTGAGAGATTATTGTCATAAGAAATCGCTTTTTTCTACCTGGTCACATAATCAGTTTTGTATTTCAGAACTGTTACGTTTTTTTTCCTCTGTGCCACCCTATATTTTTATTATTTCTCTGCTCAGTATATTTTTATTTCAGACTCGTTTGATATCCCTTCCTAATTTCCTCGCGTCGTATCTCTTCTCAAGATTTCCCCCTCTTCTTGGTATTACTATTAAATGTCTTTCCCATGTTAACAATTCTCTCTCTTTGTCTCTTCAGTCAAAACAATTGACTTCTATATCGTCTGTGTCGCTTATTGAAAATTTCTTTTTTTCTCCTCAAACTATAGGGTAAGTTTTATTTATATTATATTATATTTTCACTTAGGTCCCCTGTTATCATTATTAATTATTTCGACGCTTTAACGTTTATTTACTGTTGTTTTTAATTTTTTTGCCGGTATATTTTTTTATATTTACTTAAAAGTTGATATGTTATCTTTTATAATACAAATTATCTGATATTTGTGGTGTTCTTTGAGTCTCGATTATAAAAAGAGAATCTATTTTTAATTTGTTTTTATCTGTCTTAAAATTTAATTCACTTTGATTATTTTTATATTTCATATTTTGATCTAAAAATTCAATAATATTATTCTTGTTTTATTTTCTTCTTTTTTTAACAGAGACCACGAAATCTGGTAATTTATAAGATTTTTGTTTTATATTGACTTTATGTAAATTTTTAGGATTTTCTGTAATGAGTCGTTTTTTGGTACAAATTTTTTGGAACAAATGGTTTTTTTTGGAACAGCTTTTTTGGGCACAACATTTTATTTTTGGGACTACGAGTTTTTGGACTGAACAAGTTTTTTTTTGGAACGAGCTGGTATTTTTTCCTCTTTTGGGACCAACATCTCTACTGCCGGATCCAGAAAATTTTTAGAAGAAACTCGAAGACAAGCCAAAAACCAAGCTAAGTAACATTTCCAGAAAAAAAGAAGAAAAAGTCTCTGAAAGATTTAAATTTTTCTTAAAAAATAAAACAAATATATAACGTTTTTTGTCAATTATTTGCCATTTTTTCATAGATTTATTTATAAGTTGCGCTTTCACCATTTTTTTAAAAACTCAATTATCTCAGGAACTAAAAGACCTAGACCAGAATGGATACTTTTTTTTGGAATCAACGCCCCTTCAATCACCCCCAAACCATTTATTTTTCAAATCTACATTTTGAAAAATTTTGAAGATTTTTGAAGACTAACCTTGCCATTTTTTTCGGGTCAGATATTTTTTACTCCGATTAAAATAAAATTTTATTTCTGGATAGAAAAAGATGATTTGAATAGAGAATAGCTGTTGGTTTCCTTCAAATTTGTTTTTTACCATTTTTTCGTAGATTTATTTATAAGTTGCGCTTTCACCATTTTTTAAAAAACTTAATTATCTCAGGAACTAAAAGAGCTAGAGCAGAATGAATACTATTTTTGGAATCAATGTCCCTTCAACCACCCCCCAACCGTTTAATTTTCAAATCTACATTTTGAAAAATTTTGAAAATTTTTGAAGGCAAACCAATTTTTTTCGGGTCAGATTTAAATAAAATTTTATTTCTAGATTGAGAAAGATGATTCGAATAGAGAATAGCTGTTGATTTCCTTCAAATTTGTTTTTTAACATTTTTTCATTGAATTATTTAGAAGTTAAGCGCTGTCACCATTTTTTTAAAATTCTATTATCTCAGAAACTAAAAGAACCATGCAATTATTATTTAACTGCGAAACTTATTTTAAAATCAAAATACAACTGATTATAAATCTGAAGAGCTTTTACATGCTCATTTATTGATAATAAAACATTTATTAAGTTTATAAAACGTTACAAATTGGACGTGTTTAATTTAGAGATCGCTGCACCATTTTAATCATAATTTCAACAATGCAAATTAGGGAAAAGAATAACTTTTGCATAATTTATATGTTTATTAAGAAAATTTTCATATTATTTACACTTTTTAGCTCCCATTTATTTATTTCACATTACAGCACATTTTTACTGCCACATTTAGAACAACCGTTGAATGTATGGCGATTTGTTAACTTAATTTGATTGTCTGACAAAAAGTGATGTGATATATTTTAGAGTACGTCTGTAGGTTAAGATTCTTAATATGCACAATTTTCGATATAATATTTATTGCATTGTACAAGAGAGAAAGAGATAGTCGTATTACCGTATAAATAGAAAATATTGCGTAATCGTTGGCTCTATTTTTCTAGAAATTTTACAATAACGTATTAATAAACAAATTAAGACATATTTAATTAATACAAACTCTGTGTAAATTTTACCAAAAATTTATTATTTATGAACATGAAATATCATAATTGTAAATTATTTGTAGGGTTAGTATAAAAATATTCCGCGTCATGTCTACCTGCCTGCTATTCTAAACGAAATTAAAAGGCCTTCAAAAAAAAAATACTGTGAAGCGTGTTTGGAAAGCAAAGTGTCCGATTTTGCCCGAACAACAAAAATTCTAGAGGGTTAATAAATCTAATAACCAAAACTCAAGTCACGTTTTCATCAAATGATATTAAATTATATGACGCTTATAAAAGTTTTCGTTTATTACCAAACCGTTTCCGATATTTGATTAACGATTTGTTCAATTTCGAACAAGATTTTTCAGTTAATATTTATGACCGAAATCAAAGCAATAATGGCTTTTATCATAAATTATGTTCTTTATCAACTGTAGAAAAATCTCGTTCAGTATTTCATCAGTCAAAATGTAACATATTTATTCTTTGCTTTGACTGTGACTAATTGCGCTCGCCCTTTATCGTCCCACCGGAATGAAATTCAGCCCGAATTCCTCATTACCAATACATTATGTTAACCATAACGTTGAATTATCACTTATATAATTAGTAACTCTATTAACAAAACATGTAGTTGTCCTGCCGGGGAAAATAAATGGTTAAGTCATTAACAATGAAGCCTTCTCGTTTAAGCTCCGTTTTCAAGTATCATTTGCATCAAAAGCGAGTTCATTTTCGCCGTTTCAAATGCGTAAACCGCGTTTGATAACAACAAAGTATGCTTCAGAGTCGAAATTATTTTCTAGAAGTTCGTCGAATTATGAATATGAAACCGCTGATGAGAGTTTAAGATTCTTATTCAAGGAAACCTGTATACTACGTGTCCCTATCTAAAAATTGTGTATACATTTCTCGTAAAATTTACACAAATTTCTTATTAAATTTTCAATAACTGCAATAAAAAATAATATAAATTAAATCATCCCAATATGTTTTGATTTATATATTACTATACGTCATTGTAAAATTTCTAGTTCTATTTCAATATTTAGCCCTTTTTTCTTCCCCTCTTTTACGCTGCAACAAATATTATATCGAAAATTGTGCAGATTACGAAGCATAAGTAAGCGGTTAGAGCTATACTAAAGCTCCTAAAAATTAAGTTTAATTAATAAATAAAGAATATGTAAATTTACTAAAGTTTATAAAAATATGTAAACAAAAGATATTTCTATTGTACACATAATAATTAATGTTTTAATATGAATAAATGAGCATGTAAAAGATCTTCAGAATGAAAACAGTTGTATTTTTATTTAAATTCAAATGTTGCAATTCTATAAAAATTGCGTGGTCCTTCGTAATTTTTTTCATGTTTACTTTGAGTTGAGCTGACTATAATTCTTGGCTGCCAAACCACAAAGTATTACATAGACCAAACACTATTGTCTCCTGGGAAATAAAGAATTATTATTATTATTATTGAAGAAAAATTACATTTTTAACACTTATCATACATTTCGCTAACGATGTTAGCATCATCAAATTGATGATTGTAAAATAATATTTTTTAAATTATATTTTTTGAAAGTCATAAACGTCGAAAATAAAATCTTCTTTAAAATAAAATATTTTGCTTTGCTTACTAAACACAAGTAGTGATTTTATATAACGTTTTTCCTTGGTGCATATTTACGACTTTCTTTACTTATATTTCATACTTACAAATAATTTGTCTCCCGGAGGAAAAATAATTTCCTTTAGCAACATCGTATTTTAAAAATGTAAGCATCGCCTCTCACACTAACCTACTTCTATACTAATAGTTCCCTTAGACCCTATTTTTTATAGTATTCGGTTTCAGCGACGAGTTTCTCATATAAAGTTATCTACTAAATATAGTACAGTAGTTTTTTATTTTTTCTAACAAAATTTAATTCTAAACTAATGCTTACCCTGTAGCAATCTAAAGTTAAATTAATTAAGTTCGTTAACTTTTATAGCCCTGGCGCAATTTTAATAAGGTATGGTTAGTAAGAGACGAAATAGTAAATAGGCATGCTTGATCCTTTACTCTTAAGCCTACCCAAAACTCTGTCCCTAAACCCCAGCAAACTCTTGAAATGGATTAATACTTATTATATAGGGTGGCCTCTGAGGATTTTTAGAAAATAAACATCAAATTAAATGTACAACATTTGATTTTTTATAATATTTAAATTCGTTTCTTTCTTTTGTTCATAAAACAATTTATTAAACTCAAAAAACTTTTTTCCATTTCCGATATTACTTCTTTTTCATCGAAGGAGCTCTCTACTGTTACGTTTTTTTTCTGTGTCACCCTGTATTTTTATTATTCCTCTGCTCAGTATATCTTAAGTTCAGATTCGCTTGATATCCCTTCTTAATTTCCTCGTGTGGTGTTCCTTCTCAAGATCTTCCTCTTCTCTTGGTATGACTATAAAATATCTTTCCCATGTTAACAATTCTCTCTCTATGCCTCTTCGGTCAGAACAACTGAATTTTATTTTGTCTGTGTCGCTTATTGAAAATTCCTTTTCTTCCCCTCGACATGTAGGGTAAGTTTTTATTATATTATATTATATTTTCACTTATGTCCCCTGTTATGATTATCATAGTTCATATCTTATCTTTTATATTAATATAAATTATCTGCTGTTTGTGATGCTCCTTCAGTCTCAATTACAAAAAGAGAATCTATTTTTAATTTGTTTTTACAGAGTGTCTTAAAATTTAATTCAGTTTGATTATTTTATATTTCATATTTTGATTTAAAAATTCATATATTTCATTTTCATATTATCATTATTTTTTATTTATAATAACAGAGACCACGAAATCTGGTAATTTATAAGATTTTTGTATTATATTTGATGTGAAGTTTTAGGGTTTTTTTGGACTGAACGGTTTTTTTTGGAACGAGTTTTCTTTTCTTACTGGATCTGAATATGCTGTTGGCTTGAAATCTTTTACTGCCGGATCCAGGAAATTTTTGCAAGAAACTCGAAGACAAGAACAAAACCAAGCTAAGTTAAATTTTCCTGACAAATAAAAAAAAGTCTCTGAAGGATTATTAGCTACATTTTCTTCTACAATAAAACAAATTTCACGTTTAATTTAAGTTTAATTTCCTTAAATACACAAAAAGAAAGAAACGGCGGATTTTGAAATATATTATAGTTTTTTGTCAATTATTTCTAAATACATCAAAAAATCAATTAGACTGGCGTCCAAATTTTTGGCCATTGTTCTCATCCTTGAGATTGAGAATCTTTTATTGGGTTGCCCTAATCCTTCATTTTGGACTGTAGAAGCTTTTTTTCTACCATTCTCTGACTCCTAGTCTCCCTTCCAGCTTTTTTTTAACTGTGGTACTTTCAGTCAGAGCAATTTTGCCGACTGTGGTGTTTCACAAATGTAATACCACAATATTACTTAAGGTATAAACAGATACTTTAACATATCTTAGAGCATTTTTGCAAATTGTTATTTATTGAATCCTTACAATCTAGGAAATTCTTAAAATAATTATCTGTAATGTGTGTTACCTAGTCTTTTGCCTACCCAATTATTATCGCGAAACTACTGAGATTCAATCATCACGTGAAAATCGTTCATAAACATTGAATGTGAAAACACCAAATCAATTAAAGTGTGTCCAATTTCGGTCGGTTGCGAGTTTTGGTGAAGAGAGGAAATAGCCATTGTTTAAAATCCGAGACAAAATTTACTTAAGCAGATAGATCTGACGAACCACCGGTCCATTTATATCTACTTATGAGCTATCAGAAGAATCGCTTAATCAAACAATAGTTATCAACAAAGTTACAAGACATAATTCCACCCATCAGACATAAAACTATACAGAAAAATCTTGAGCTAACGTTGTGTTCACCCGAATAAGGCAGTGTGTCCTACTACAATAAATCTGAATTAAAAGGGCGCCACGTACAAGAGTAAACTCTAAAATCCGTTACCAACGATTTTTGGATACCTTGAATAACCGCACAGAACAGATATTGTTGGACCTCCACGACGCATATTCAGAGCCCCATAAAAAAAATAAATAAAAACAGTCCACTTTTATATGTCCACAAAAAAAATAAATTCAAATGAAAAGACCAAAAATATTTTTTATTTCAACAAATTTGTTATTATGATTTATTGTGTGGTTTATTACTAATTCCTCACAAATAACTATTTTACATATTAAGTTTCTAGATTAATGAACTTTATTATAAAGTTGAATGCAAATGCAAATGAAATTCCCTGAGTAAATTTGTTAACTTTGGTTGCGGTTTACATATTTTGCTTATATGCACACTAATAAATTTTGCTTACAGTAAAATTATGCAATATAGACCAAATTGTCTAATACATCATTTCCAACATTCTCTCATTTCAATAACAAGTAAGCACCTGGATTTTACTCATAATACCTGTGTTAATTTATTGCAAACAATGATTTGTATTATATACACTTTAGTATTGATCTTAAACTATTAATTTTTAATTATTACTATACAGATCTTATTAATGAATCATCAAGAAATTTTGGACCAAAACAAAATCACTTTTAATTGTGGTTTCTACATTTCCTCATAGTTATTAATAATAATATTAGTTTTCTAACTTTTACTTAACGTTCTCTTACATTTTTGCTATTTTGTTACAATTTTCCTAAATTATATTAGTGAAACAAAAAAATTATTAGAATTACAATGAATGACAACCTACTATTACCTTTTTCCTATAAATAATTTTGATTCTTATTTGATGTTTTAAGAATAAATTTTGACAATAAACTAAACAATTATTCGGGTAACAAGTCGACATTATGATAATAATTATGTTTGTGTCTCTCGATCGACCATCTTTCTCTAGCTACTCGTTGAACTATTATGGGACCTAAAAGGAAGAAAAATACACCCCAAACGAAACCCACTAGGGCATAATGACAATCCTGAAGAGGATAACCCAATCATTTCAATTGAACTAGATAAAAACATGTCAAGAGTAGCTCATTATTAAAATTCTAGGCCTAGCAGAGAGGAATCTATAACATCCTTCCAAAGTAAGCAAATAAATCTCATTTGTCAGGGGCCGATTTGTTGGGCAAGTTCTGACAAAAGCTGACAGAAATAAAAACTGCGGTGCCTTTTGGGCCACACAGAATAACCTTAAATAATAATATATCGTAGTTAATTAAACTAGTTATAGTTTAAACGTAACGTGATATAGCAAGGTAACCAGACAGGTTGAATGCCGGTCGTTGGCCATAGGTCAGGAACTGTTTGTTGTTGATGTTGCATATATATATACACCCTTTTTACTTTCCGAACAACAGAGTTGTATAGAAGGAAAGTATTGCGATCATGATATTTTGACCATACCCAGATTTTAACGGATCTTTACGTTTTGAGGTCACCTGAATCCATTTATACCATTTTTAGCATGATGTCTGTCTGTGTGTGTGTGTCTGTGTGTATGTGTGTGTGTCTGTGTGTCTGTGTGTCTGTGTGTGTGTGTGAACACGATAGCGTCTAAACGGCTGAACCGATTTAGATGAAATTTTATTTACATATTTAGGGTAACAAGGAGACGACCTGTATAGATTTTGGAGTTAATCGGACAACCGGAAGTGACAGTTGCTATAAGTGATGACGTCATTACGTAACAAGATGACAATAAAGTTTTACACATATATTTTTTATACGTTATATTTTAATTTCGACTGATTAAAATTTTCAAAAACTTTTGCCATTGTTGCCAGATTTATCAAAAAGTAATTTTTTTTCATATTTTTCTTAAAAAACCAAAATAATGCATTTTTATGAAAAATTACAGGATATGAAAGTTGTAGAACATAAAATTTTCTACACATTTTGTTTTTACCGTTTTTTTGATTTCCTCATAGTTTCGTCGCTAGAGGGCGTGAAAAATAATGTATATAGACATTTGCGACTTTTTTTAGATTTTGAGACAAAATTATGGATTTTTATGAAAATTTACAAAAAATCAAAATTGTAGAATATAAAATTTTCTACAAATTTTGTCTTTAATTTTTTTTCGAGTTCCGCATAGTTTCGCCGCTAGTTTTTATTTTAATTTTTAAGCAATTTTTATCCTTATTAAATTATTATTTTTTACTTAAATTTTAATATTAAAAATTTTAAAAAAATATCTTTAAATTTGTAATAATTAATTTTACTATTATAATTTTTTTCAAAATTTTATTACAAAAATTGTGATTTTTTTTAAAAATTGGAAGAAACATTTAAAATTATATTATGATTTTAAACTAAATTGAATAACTTCTACAATATTAAAGTTATTGAACTGGGATTTGCACTAATCTAAAGATAAAATAAAACTCTAAATTTAAAATGTATTTTAGTTTCTTAAAATTTAGAATTGTAATTATTATAGACAAAATTAAGAATTTTTTTAAAATTTTTTGTAATTTCGTTTTATCAATAAGTATAAAATAAATGAAAAAATTAAATAGCATATCCGAAAAGGATCCAAAAGTACTTTGTGTGTAAATTATTTCATAATTTTAACATAGTATTTGTAAAAGTTATAGCAAAAAATGAAAAAAGTTAAAATAATTCAATGGGTACCCATGAATTTTTAACAAAAAATTTTTTTTTTTTTAGTTTTTTAAACTTTCTTTATTAATACATTTTGATCCAAAAAACCTAAAAAAAGGTTTGTTTCCCATTTTGCATAAAATTGAATGAGATATTAATTATTTAATGATTTTAAAATTATTCAAAAATAGGTTTGATTTGTTTTAAGGTTAAAATTAATATTAAAAATTTTAAAAAATTACCCTTAAATTTGTAGTAAAAAACTCTATAATTGTGATTTTTTTCAAAATTTTATTCAAAAAATTGTAGAATTCCTCATTTTTTTTTGAAATTTAATATAAGTTTAAAAAAAAATTGAATAACTTTAAAAATATTAAAGATATTAAAATGGGATTTATACCATTCGATAGGTAATATAAAATTCTAAATTTAAAAAATAATTTAGTCTCTTCGAATTTAACATTGTAATTATTATAACCAAAATAAAACAAAAATTAAATTTTGTTGTCCTTTTGTTTTATCGAAAATGGTAAAACAAATGCAAAAAGTAACTAGTACACCCGAAAGGGATCAAAAAGTGCAATATGTGTGAAATATTTCATAATTTTAAAATAATACTTGTAGAAATTATACAAAATTATAAAAAGTTAAAAAAAATTTTTAGAAAAAATTAATTTTTTTTTTAATTTTTGTAAACTTATTTTATTAATGTATTTTGATGCAGAAAAACTAAAATAATTGATTAAACAATTACTTTACTAGGAGTGTTCGGAAAGTTGGGTGGGATTACCCCCTCATTTTTTAGTCTTTGTTGACTAGTTAGAACAACTTATGGAACTTATTGGGAATTGCAGCAAAATTAAAAGTCTCAGTGTACTAATATGATTTTATCAAGCTTTCGAAAACTATCGTTTTCATCATCAGGACTACAAAATATTTATTAGTTAGTTTACGGTGATAATACAAAAATTTTTCTTGATTACTTACTTAAGTTTGTAAGCTTTACAGGAATCTTTAGTGGCACTTTCATCCTATAAGGATGAAACATGTATGGTAATGGTCGGAATGTATAGTTTCAAAAACTTATTCTATTTGTTTTTGATACTATACTTTAGTTTCTTATTTCTTCATTGAGGTTATGGATAACCTTTTATAATATATATGTTATAAATTTTTAAACAACTATTCGATTTACTAGATTTATCATGGATAAATTAAACGCTTCCCTTTCTATTATGTATGCAAATTTGTTAATTTATTTAATTCTATTGGCTGAAAATTTAAATGTAAATTCAGTAAAAATATTTACAACGAGCAGTCCATTAAATACAACCTGGATATCACGTCAGTAATTATTTTTATTCGATCCAACTTGTCGATCGACCTCAATCAAACAAACAACGTGTTATGAAACATAGGGAATAAAACGAACTATCGGTTTAAACGTGCAATTTGGTAAAATCGAATCACTTTATTGTTTTCGATGATATAAATAAACGTGACACTACTTTTTAATTAAAAAATTTATTTTGTAATGTAAATATTTTTTACGAAATGTTTTTATAAATTTGATTTTGAAGCCGAAAAAAGCTTTCTTTTAATCAATGAAAAATCCCACATTGTTAGTTAAATGAACCATTAAATTTATGTGTTTAATCTTGAATCTAAAACTTGTTGTTTAAATTTTACCAAAAACGTGTAATAATTATAGGGTGGTCCTTCGAAATATTTATTCGACCACGCGATAGCTTATGTGTGATTTTTTTTGAACCAACAAGTCCACAAATCTACCAAATCCATTCACTCTGATTCACACATATTGTTGAATGACATGTTATATGTACAACGGTTGAAAGTGGAAGAGAGGGTTGTCACGGTGCTCACCTTGGCGGGAGCCGTTGTTGAGAAAAAAGGGAACTAAACAGTGGTGTAGCAGAGTTTCAAATGTTACTGATTTTAACAGTTTAATATATTCTATTATAATTAAAACACTTAAAAATATGTGTCGTAGAAAAAGTACCATACAGACCCATACAGCAAAATATTAACAATGAACTA
This sequence comes from Neocrepidodera transversa, assembly GCA_963243735.1. NCBI lineage: Eukaryota > Metazoa > Arthropoda > Insecta > Coleoptera > Chrysomelidae > Neocrepidodera > Neocrepidodera transversa. The sequence continues at coordinate 2,032,094 of OY725347.1, read as the reverse complement.
TTAAGAAACCCATCTATTAAATATAAATTGGGGCTCTATATTTTGGACCATGGAGGAGAGGGTGGCCATGAGCTTGAACTCTACCTTATTCGTAAGAATGATGTACTGTTATAGAATGATTTACGATAAGGTCAAGGTCAAAGGGCGAAGGGTTAAGGCTAAACATAAAGTTAGGGCCAAAAGTCGCAAAGCGAAGGTCAAGGTCGATGTCAATATCGATGTTAAGGTCGAGTTCAAGGTCAAGACCACCCTCTCATCCATGATCCAAAATCGGCTTTCATACACTACTTAAATAACTCATTTACTGAACTAACTGAAGCATCGTATATTTCTCGTAGTTGAATGGACACCCCATCCGTAATTTATTATTTTGTCCAATTGCTAAAGTCTAATCCGATTTTTAGCATTTCTATGATTTAGAATACTTTATTTTTATGAATAAATATTCTTGTAATTTACTGTGTCCTTTATATATACAGAAAAGTTCGAATAATAATTATAAAATAACGGATGGAGAGTTTATGTTCTTTCATTCGTGATTAATGCCCGAACGAACCGATTCATCTTAGATAGTTGGTTTTTCTTTTGAAATTTGCGGTTCCATTCATCCCATCTTCTGACGCCCTGTCAGCCCTACTTATGCTCCTCAATATAATTGATGGTCTCGATAAAACCGGAAACGGATATAAATTCTCGTGTAAGATTTTCATACGACAGATTTTGTAGTCAATAGATGTTGAACTTTATATGTGTTATTTTTAACGGTTGCAGTACACGCATGAATGGTGATGTGAAAAATAGTAGTAAATGTTTTACTTCAATATTGTTTGATATAAAAGTTTGATATTTGGTATTTGATATGGTCAGCGAGTTTTTAAAATTTGTAGAAAAGTAGTTTTTTATTTTAAACAATTAATTAAAACCATTTTTACTTTATTATATGTTTGCCCATTTTAGTAAGTTTAATTTCCTTTGTATTTTTATTTTCTTTCTAGTGCATATTAATGATTTAAATTTTTTTTAATTGTTAAGAAATTTATAACTAATGTTGGATTTTAATAAATTTATTTATGCCATTATTGGACATTTTCAATCATTTTATTTCAATATCGTAGTAACATTTAGCTAATGTTCAGAATACTTTACGTCTTTTCTGAGCTTATTTTTAATCATTTTTTGACTTATATTATCCATTTTTTAGTATTTTTTAGGAAAAATAAATTTATGCTGGTTACAAACAATTTACATAATTTTATTAGCAATTTTTATTTGATTTAAAAATTCTATTATATTTCTTAAGAAAGTTTTAGATTATTAAGCAATATGGAACTAAAAATTATATAAATTTAAGATTAAAATCCATCTGGGAATATAAAATATACGATTTAGCATCTTAATCCTACAAAATTAGAAATTAATATGCACTATTATCCAGTTTTATGGCCCATTACGTAAAACTGCGTTACGTCGCTTTAATTGAGGAAATAAAGCACTCAAACCTTAATGTCGGATTGAGATGGGTTTTTTTTTGCATTTGCTTAATAAAATCATCTGATAAGAAAATACCTACTTTGTACCATATTTTTGTCCGAAATTGCATTTGTGCAGTGCAAAATGCATTCAGAAAAACGCATTTTTTACGAGACTTAAAAAAATTCATAACTTGGTAAGAACATATGGAATGGACTCAAACCGGGTTTTGGGTTCAAAAGTCACTGATCCAGAATATGACCTCCGAATTTGTCCATCATCTCCGAGGCTTCTCCTGAAATTCACTTTGAAATGAAACGAGACTTTTCAGCTGGATGTTTTTGGGTCACTAATTTCAAATCTGGCATCCTCGACCACCCTCCGGGTACCTGGTGCACCGGAACCTGGAAATTAACATCATCCCCGGGAGTTTTCTAGTAACATTCGTGCAAACGAACCAAAAATCGGATCAAGAGGGTTTTTTCGGTCGATTTCTTCGAATCTGTCATCGGTGACCACCCCAAGGGCAAATTTGTCTGAATGAAGAACATCTGAACATAGATCCAACGAAATGATGGAAAGAAAAAAACAACGTACTCATCCATATAAAAATGACGCAAAATCCTGGGCCCAAGAATATTATGGAATTAATATTATGTGGGTGCAAGTCTCTATTTGCACCAATGTTGAAAAATATTCAATACAGGATATCATTGAGACATAAAGAGATGTTATGTTTTCTTGTGCCACCCTGTATTGTCATTCTTCCTCTACTCCGTATATTTTATAGTTTCATATTCCCTTTCCTATTTCTTCGCGTCATGTCCCCCCTTCTTCTCTTGGCACTCTTATAAATTGTCTACCCGTGCTAAGAACCTCCTATTTCATCTATTTAATATCAAAAATAAAATTTGTATATCTTTATATTGCCAGTGTTTTTTACTGAAAATTTCTTTCTTGTCTCCCCTTTAATTATAGGGGTTTTTTGGTTATTGTCGATTTTTCGCTGGTTCCCACGTCTGACGGTCAAGTTTGCCGGGTCCAATAAGTTTTTTTCTGGACAACTGAGACGGGACAGCTAGGAACAGGACACCTTACGCCTACAACACCAAGACCCTTGAACGATTTACGAATTTTAGTATTCATAATTGTTGAAAGAACACTAGACTTATATTTTCTTAACGACATCGAAGGACCAAACTCTTTAGGTAGGAGTTAAACCAAAACAAAAACAGTATTTGAAAAAGGAATGTACTTTTTATTCCATTTATTCCAAGTACTAACATGAACAGAAAAATAATAAACGTCACATTAATTTAAATTATGAAACTGAAATCAAATATAACTCATCACTTTCACTCACTGTAAAATACTATTTACATTTTTTATTATTACGAACTTTTTGGATGTGGTTAATTACGCACCATTTTAATTATTTGAAGAAACTTTTTAATCTATTAAATGCGACTGCATCCGATTACAGTCGGTAAGCGAGAGGGAGATTATGCTCTGAATTTTAGCGGAGAGTAGGGTTGCAGGTTTTTTTATTGGTAGGAGACATGATACGTGGTATCCAAATAGCCTTGAATTCAGAATCTTAGCGGGAAGAAATATATTTATATTTTTTGTCTCTTATAATGATGGGATAATATGAGAGAACGATAATATTGCTTGCATAGCAACGGTCGCTTATTAGAGAAAGACGGAATAACTCTTGTGTTGAGTTTAAATGTATTTTTAGCTTTTAAAATATACAATAATAGACATTAGTATGAACTGAAAGATTAATATTATTAATTTTAAAAGAAATATGAATTATTTGGTATTTTCTGGATAATATTCCAGTGAAATTTATCCAACCGTCTACCTAAATGAAGCTAAGTTTTTTGGAAAAAAAGAAAAAAAATATCTCTGAATAGTTCTCTCGTCAAATAAACAAATATAACGTTTCATTTGAGTTTAATTTCCTTAAGCCAAAAAGAAAAAAGAAAGGACGGATTTTGAAATATATCATAGTTTTTTTTGTCAATTCTTTCTAATCACACCAAAAAATCAACTAACTGGCGTCCAAAATGTTTTTATTTAATATTTTATTTCTGATATATTTCAAATTCTATTCGTGGAACGAACCCATAATATAATTTGAGCTTAATCACATTAATTATTTTTAACAACTAAAAGTGTTGTTTCAGAGAGGCTATGGATGATGAAGATGATGAATAAAATAGTAATACGTCAGTTGATGATGAGAATAATATTTAGTATAATATTTTCAAATATAAGTTAAAAGTTAATTAGATTAGGTTAAATTTATGTTAAGTTATATTTAATTTAAGTAAAATTAAAGTTAAGGAGTTAAGTAGGTTGGAAATGAAAATAGATTTGGAAATGAATGATTTTGATTTGTTTTTGGAACAACACTTACATACATTCAGACCTTCTATTCATACAATTCATATCCTCTGTTTATACCTTGCACACTTTCAATAAGATCAATAATTCTAAATTGGTATATTGGGGTATTAAGTTCAGTCTCAAATATATTAAAAATTCAGTTTTTATTGATGCTCCTGGAGATGACGCGCCGGGGGGGGGGGGTGGTCGCCGATGCCAGATTCGTTTTTGGTTCGTTTGCTCGAATATTAGGTTATTTCCTGTTCTTTAAAATAAAACCGTTCTAAAATTGACCATAAGTAGTTACTCAGTGACACAAATTTAGAATTCTTCAGAACATTTTTAATTAAGAAATTAACACGAACACATCAATAATCAAGTGTCAATGTCAATTGTCATTCATGATTGATGATCAAATGTGTTTGCGGTACTTTTAATACTAGAAAAATAAAAATGATAACGTTAAACCTATCAGACACATCTCGAAAAGATGATGACTGATGATAAATTTTAGAAAATAATCTGATTGCTGGAATTGAGTTGCCAAAAATAATCTTCTTCGTTTCCCAATTGGATTCCAAAAATTCCATATGTATATAATCTCAGATAAACAAAATAATTAAACATAACCTTAAACCTTGTTCTTTTATAAATTGGTTTGCAATGCGCATGTGCGACTTGAACCGATTTTGTCAGTTCACACTTTTAGCTAGAATCACACAGAATTACTTGAAACAGTTCAGAATCGTTCCAAAAAAAATAAAACACAGGATTCTTAGTTCAGAACTTATCTGGAACTGTTCTGCACAAGCCCAGGGATGACCTCGATGTCTAGATTCCGGTGTAATTGGTACCCGGGGGTGGTCTGCGATACCAGATTTGGAATCAGCGACCCAAAAAACCCCCGAGTGAGAAGTCTCGTTTCATTTTATAGTGAATTTAAGTTCATCGGCAATCCTAAGGTCAAATTTTGGAGATTTTGGATCTTTTTGTGCTCTATTTTTTCGCCTACTTATAATGAGAAGCACGAGAGAGGAAAAGAACATCAAAGAAATATGTAAAAGAAAGCGACAATAAAGCATGAAATTTAATAGTTTTTCTGATATATTCAGCTAGTAAGACACCAAATTTTTTTATCGAAAATATTTGTTATAATAATGAAAATTTAATATTAACTTTTACTCTTCGATATAATGTATCTAAAGTAATAAATTGTAATCTTGAATTTATTTAGTATTTAACCTTTTATTTTTTTCTTATCTTATTAATTTGTAACAAAATGGCAACATCCAATATCGTAATTTTAAGCTTGTTGTGTTTATTTTATTTATAAATACAATTTAATAAATGTAACAAAATTATAATTTGAAATCAGTATAATAATTCATCCAAGTTAGTTGACATGAAACTTTGTTATGTTATATATTCATTCAAAACTTAGCTGTGTAATGAGAAACGTTTATTGTGTCCGCATTCAAATTACATCCTATTACAAGTTTAAACTACAATACCAACCAGCAGCTGTATAACTAATTCCTCAGAATTATTTTATCAAAGCTAACTAAGATCGTTAGCACTAGCAACTTATTAAACTAAGTTTTCGTTAATTAATAACCATTTTTATTTATTAAGTTACAATCTATATGTAAAGAGAAAACTCATTTTTAAGAGTAATGCACGAACGGAGGAGTGTGAGATTTTGCATAGTTGCAAGTTTATATACGGATGGCAGAAAGCTAGATATATAATCTGTATTACAAATAAATTCAAAATAAATTAAATATAATATAACATTCATTGTTTATCTCAAATATTAGACTGTTTTTTACCATTGGTATGATAGGCCAGACTCTCGAAGGCGTGTAAAATTTTTTTTTTTTTAGAAACGAAGTTTTTACTTTTCATTAATGTAATATTATTTTTGAAGCGAAAACTTTTTTGATAAAAATAAATAAAAAATACGTTAAAAAGAAAAAAGGAAATATAGGGGAAAATAGTCAAAATGAGTAAAAATATAAAAAAAATAGAAGAGATCAATAAAAAACACGAAAAAATTGTTAAAATGGGAAAAATTATGAGAAAATAGGAAAAATAGAAAAAAAAGTAGAAACAAAAAAAGTAAGGAAAATTAAAAAAAAACAGTGAAAAATATAAAAACAGGAAACAATAGGAAACTGGGAAAATGTAGGGTATAAAAAAATAGGAAAAAAATGGGAAAACAGGAAAAAATAAAAAATATATTAAAATAGAAACAATAGTGAAAAATAGAAAAAAAAACATGAAATAACAGTAAAAAATAGAAAAAAAAACAGGAAAAATAGCGAAAATAAAAAAAAGAGGAAAAAATAGAGAAAAACAGGAAAAAACAGGAAAATTAGCAAAAACTAGGAAATATAGGCAAAAATAGTAAAACGTATGAAAAAGAAAAAAATTGGGAAAAATAGGAAAGAGGGAAAAAAATAAAAAAAAAATAAGAATGAACAAGAAAAATAGTAAAAAATAGGAAAAAAGAGGAGAAATTGGAAAATATAGATAAAATAGAAAAATTAAAAACAATAAGAAATAGTAGAAAATAGGAAAAAATAAAGAAAATTGGAGAAAAATATAAAAAAATAAGTATGAACCTTAAATTTTAATAAATTACGGTCGAATTTCGACCAATGGGCGACTTGTTTGTATTAATTATTGATAAGTATTCAAATTAATTTTTTCACAGAGATATAATGAAATCTTGTCAATATATGCTTAATGCAATATTAAATTTTTCGCTTATTTATTATAACGAAAGTTTTTCTTATTTTATTTTTCTGTGGTGTAGCGACATGCAGCGTGATTATAGCAGGTGACGTGAATATATAAGGTGCATTAAATATAGCAGGTTCCGTAAATATAGCTGCAACCATAAATAAAGCAGGTGCCGTGAAAAATGCGTCTACCGTAAACATATCCTGTAACGTGAATCTCTAAATCCCGTGGGAAAAATTAACGACATTAAGTATATTAATTCACATAATAAAATGGAAAGAGAGAAACTGAGTGTAGGCAGATGTTTTATAGGATTTATTTTTTGATGGAAATGGTAATGTTAATGTTAATGGAAGTTGTATTTGAAAATAATGAAGATTAAATTCGAATTTAAAATATACAGGGCGAGAAAATAAATGAAATATAACGTCCAGAAACTAAAACATAACATGAGTCAAGATGATACCAAATTTAATTCATTATATGGAATACCCTATAAATTTTTATTATTATTAGCTGTATTTGGGGGGTAAATATTGGTGCTTTATATATTTTCAAGTAAGGGTACATAAGTAAAATTTATAAATTTTTAGGATCAAACAGACCAGAATTAAGAAAAACTCTTTTACTACTTGAACGTTTCGGAAATATATTGTTTCTATTTTCAAGCATACAAAGTATATAAATTTTTTTTTTCAGTTTGCTAAAATTATAAAATTATTTTTTAAATATTTACAATACAAATTGAATTTAAAATAAATAAAAAACTAACATTTTAAAAGAACCCAGAAATTAAAAAAAAAATTGTTAATAACAATTTTTAATTTAGCACTACTAGACTACATTTTACGATCAAATGGCCAGAGATTATTAATTTTAAATTGAAATTTGTTCATCGCTAGAAATCGAATGTAGATAAAAGAATGGTTATTGACTTTTTTTAAACTCTACGTTTAGTACAAAATATTAAATCCTTGTTATGTATTTTTATTCAGTTTACTTTTTTTTATTTTTTGTATTATTTTTAAAAAAAATTTTTGTAAAAGAAAAGTTCGTTAGTTATGGTGTCTAGAAAATAAATTTTGATTTTTTTTTTAAGTTTTTTGTTATCATTAGACAAGCTAGTATTAAGTATATAAACCTGCCAGTAGCAAGTAGCATCTTGTTATTTATGTTCCATCACATCATTCTGTAATTGTTTACCTTTAGCTATAATGAGTTTAGAGCCCCAACTGACATTAAAGTCTGCACCCAGTATGTATTTTTCAGCTAGGATTAAAAGGAAGTTAGCATAATAGATAAATATTAGTTTAGTAGATAAGCTAAGTGCAAACGAAAACAATGGACTTCCGCGTAAACAAAAATCATGCGCATAAGCAAAGACTAAAGGGCCTTAAGGTCAAACTTTGTTATTATTTGTACAAATTGCACACGAAAAAAGGCGGTATATTTGAAATGTGACGTAGAATACATATGTAAACAAAAATCATATGTAGAACAAAAGACAAAACGGCATTAGGGTCTATCTCGGTGACTATTGGTATGTGACGCAGAATATATATGTAAACAAAAATCATGCGCAGAACCAAAGGCTAAAGGGTATTGATTGATTGATTGATTTAATCGATGCTTTGGCTAAGGATTTAGGCTTCAACACTGCAGCCTTAAGATTTATTATGCTATGCCAATTGTATCGTTGATATCAAGTGAAAAGATTTGTTATCTTTATCAGGCTTAACAGCCTCTTCACAAGATGTTCTCTGGGGAAGGCCTCCTGTGTATTTTCTGTCCCGAGAAGGTTGTACCTCCAGCGTATAAGTCCGTGACACTCTAGTATAATGTGAAAAGCTGTTTCCTCCTCCTCATTACAAAGTCTACAGATGGGTTCGTCTTGATAGATGCCCATTTTGTGTAGGTGTTCCCTAAGGTGGCAGTGTCCAGTTATTAGTCCAGTGACATGCCTTATTTGATTTCTGCTTAGCTGCAGAAGATCGTCGGTCAGTGCTTTTGATGGATTTTTGACCATCAGTTTACTGTTTTTCTGACCCGGCACGAGATGCCAGCTTATCTGATGTTCTTTAGCAGCCCATCAAGTCAGCCATAGTCGTACTGAGGATTTCGGAATGCCAAACACGGACTCGGGGCCCATAAATTTGCTCGCTGAGGCTTTTCGTGCCAGAGCATCAGCTTGCTCGTTACCTGTTATCCCCTTGTGTCTGGGAACCCATTTAAGTATTACCTTGTTTCGGTTTGCCAGAACCAGTAGGGTTTGTAGACAGTTAAAGACCAGTTTTGATCTGATTTTTTTGCATGCTAGAGCTTGTAGGGCTGCTTGAGTATCAGAGTGAATAAGGATTGTTTTCCTTCTGTAACCCCTTTCAATGTTCTCCCTTAGACACAGCTCTATAGCATGTACCTCCGCTTGGAATACTGATGCGTAATTCCCCAGTGACGCATAGTTTTTGCATCTGGGTTTGTCGCCATATATTCCAGCACCTGTTCCACTTTCGGTTTTGGATCCATCAGTATACCATACCAGTGTTCCCCTCTCGACAGTTTGATGTGTCTTCACCTTTCCAAAGGGTATTAAGATCAATCTTCGTAATTAGTAAGCACACAAACGTATATCTTCACTAATAACGGTCCGATTTTAATAAAAAAAACTTTGTTGTATTATAAATATGACGTAGAATAACTACGTACACAAAAAACATATGCAGAACAAAAGACGAATGGGCATTAGAATCTAACTACGTTACTTTTGGTCCAAATTACACGCGAAAAACGGTATTGTGGTATAAATGTGACGTAGAATAAATACATAAACAAAAATCATGCGCAGAAGCAAAGACTAAAGGGCCTTAAGGTCAAACTTCGTTATTATTGGTCCACATTGAAAGCGGAAAAAGGCGGTATATTTTAAATGTGACGCAAAATATATATGTAAACAAAAATCATGCGCAGAATAGATGCCAAAGAGCATTAAGGTCAAACTTCGTTATTATTGGTTCAAATTAAACGTGGAAAAAGGCGGTATATTTGATATGTGGCAATTTGATGTAACTATAATCAGATTATCCGCTTTTTGACAAGCTGCCATTTGTTAAATTGATCCCTGGGCAGACAGCTAGCTTTAGAATATACATATAAAGTACTTTTTCATCCAGGAAACTTAAACATCTTTTGTACCTAATGAGGTAACTTATTTGCTTCGCGGCCGTAAGTCTAGAATCTTCTATTTTAAGGGAAATACATAGCTGCAATGTTGAGCATGCATTTTTTTACTTCAAGCCCTTTGTATTTCTTCAGTTTTTTGCATTCCGTAGAGAGCTGTTTTTTAATAATGACATGGACGTCTGCCATAATATATTTGATAACCTCATTATTTCTACAATTATGTATATCTCCATCTTCTGAATTTCCAGTATTACTAATAAATCTTGCTGGTATTGAAAAGTCCATTTATTGCATTGGATTCTAAGGTCCGGGGGTATTGTAATATCATTAAAAGCGGCTTCTGTTGTTTTTATGTCTATCTAGTCTTTTTAATAATTTTTTATTAAATTATTTTTGTTTATTTATGTGGTTTATTATTTTTTACAGCATTATAGTTATAGGTTCAGTTTTACTTTCTGTTGTTTCTAACTGTTCGTATTGTTCGTGGATGAGGACTCAAATATATTATTATTATTAAACCAAATATATTTTCATAGGAATATTTCAAAACTAAAATAATATTATAATTAGTTTTGTGTTTGTTATATAAACAAATTTGTATAAAGAGCAAAGTAAACAGAGATGATTAACGTAAAGTAGCAGTCGTAAAACGATATTGCTTTTAATGAAGGTATAAACATACTTATTATAGCATGCAGTGAGAGTGGGAAGGAACGTGCTTTGTTTGTTTAGACACTTTTGTTTGAATTTCAAGCATGTATTTATACGAGCGTCGACAGATTCTCTTTATTATTCGAATAAGAGTTGTTACTTAATAAGACGCCACTTTACTGTTTACTTGAAGTAATTTTGGTATCTAAATTTAAAATATAAAAGTTGATTTCCAACTCAATTTTACAAACTCTTCTAGTACAGAAGGTGTATAATAAATTTACTATTTTCACTTGAATTCAGGATATTTAAATGATATTCAATATTGTTTAGTAATCCTAATGAAAATTATTATATTTTACAAAATTAAAATTTAGTAAATTGATGAGAGTGTTTTTCTATTTTTATTTTATTTTTTCGGCTTTTCTTAAAATGAACCGATTTAATTATGAATTAGTATTATTTTGACTATATCAAAATTTGTAAAAGGTAATATTATAACTAAAAGGAAAAAAATATTTAATCAAAAAAATTTTGGACGCCAGTCTAATTGATTTTTGTTGTGTTTATAAATAATTGACAATAAAAACTATGATATATTTCAAAATCTGTGATTGATGTGAAGAAAAAGAAAGATTAAACATCAACAATAACAAAGGGATGACCTCAGAGAAAAGAAGATCTAAAAATCAAATGAAAAGGAACCGGGGTTGTCTTTTTGTGATTTGGTCCAAAAAATAAAACGTGTTTGGTCCAAAAAAACTTGTTCCAAAAAATACTTGTAATCCCAAAGAAATTGTACCAAAACCCCTAAAAGTTCACATGAAGTAAATATAAATTACCAAATTTCGTGGTCTCTGTTTTTTCAAAAAGAATATGAAACAAGAATACTATTAATATGAAATACATGAATTTTTAGATCAAAATATGAAACATAAAATAATCAAAGTGAATTAAATTTTAAGACAATTTGTAAAAACAAATTAAAAATTGTTACCATAAACATCAGATAATTTATATTGTTATAAAAGATAAGATGTAAACTTTTAAGGAAATATAACAAAAAAATATATATACCGGCATAAAAAAAGATTCAAAATAACAGTAAATAAAAGTTAAAGCGTCGAAATAATGAATATTGATAACAGGGAACCTGCGTGAAAAAATAATATAATATAAATAAAACTTACCCTATGTAACGAGGGGAAGAGAAGAAATTTTCGATAAGCGACACAGATGATATAGAAGTCAATTGTTTTGACTGAACAGGCAAACAGAGATAATTGTTAACATAAGAAAGAGAGAGGGAGATTTTAAGAAGGGATATCAAGCGAGTTTGAAATTAAGATATACTGAGCAGAAGAATAATGAAAATACAGGGTGGCACAGAAAAAAATGTAACAGTTCCAAGGTACAACCGGGTCCTATATCTCGGGACAGTACTAAGCTAGAGACAGCACTGATTTTTCGTTGAGATAACAAATAAATAAATAAAAAACTCCTCAAAATTTTTAGAACTTATTTATTAACAAATATTATAAGACGCGAAGTCTGGAAGCACTATTGGTTTTGGTAAATTTCGTATATTTCCCTATTCTTCACAAATTTTTGAATAAGCATTATTTTTTTTAAGATAAACAATCTCAAAACATCTTTCTTCCAAAATATTTTTTTTATACATAATGAAACACAGACTTTTTAGGCATCAATTCTAGTAACATAAAGTCTCCTTCTAATATAGTGGACTTTTCTATATCCTTTTTCTTCCCTATTTCCATAATATTTGCTACAAATAATCATCTTTATCACTAGAATTTTGCAGATGTATTTTGGTATCGTCATCATCGGATCTTTGTACTTTGTACTTTTTTGGTCACTTTCTTAACGTTGTTCTTGAATTTTTTGGCCAGTCTCTGCAAATGTTCAATTTCTATCGTATTTTTTCGGGGGGTACCCGTCAATATTCTGGATTTTCCCTTGTTGGGTCTTTCTTGGTGCAGCCTTTGGATATGGCCTTATAATTTCAGGACTTACAAAATTAACCTGCATTGGAGATGTATTTTGGGATTGGTTCGATGGTCCTGATTTGTCAAAATTTTCAATCTGTTGTACAACTTTATTTTTAATGTCAGTCTCTGTTCGATCTGTTACTCAAAAATTCGTCATCAACAAATATTTCCATATTTATAGGAAAAATGCTCATTACAAAAAATCCCTTTGTTATGTTCTGTTCAGAAAATGCTTTTGGGTATATTTTTCTAATAACTTCGGCAATTTGGTACAGGGAAATTGGTTTATTCTGGATTTTGAAGCATCCATTCGCTAACAGCTTGAGGTCTTATAAGGGCCAAAAATAGTTCGATCCAAAGATTGGAGCTTGTGAGTAACATAACAACATTGGATTTTGCGAGATCAATAACGTGAATAGACATATGGCTCTCATGACTATCATACACTAATAAAACTGATTGTGTTGGGAAAAAACAAAATTTACATCTATTAACATCTTTTTTATATAATTTACTATCCATAAGCACAACGTCATGCTTCCACCATGACGCACAGCTCTACAAATAAAGGTAGAGAGATCACTGACGTTTTTGTAGGTCAGTGATACCAACCGAGATAAAAACACTGGAACTGGGGTGACGCTATATTTTGAATACGAAGAGGAAACAAAAAACGTTAAATTTGATCAAAATTGTATTTTTTTTATACTTGTTATAAATTAAATTTAGACTGAAAACAACCCGGATTGAGAATCGTAAATAGGATACATCTGATCTACCGGGTGGTCCATATCAATAAATAATAATAAAAAGAATAATAATTATATTAATATAAAAATCATTCATTATAAAATCTTTAATATTACCACAAGTTTCACTATCAACCATAAATATATCACACTATTTTTGAGATAGTTTTGTTTGATTTACCATTGTTCCATCTTTTTGATGTTAACTCATTAAGATTGTCAACATATTCTTACTTTATTATTTAACAAATAATAATTTGCAACTATACATCATGTTACTCAATGCTTTCATAAGCAAATATTCATTTCAATGAAAATTTAAATTATTCATGATTCCTCTGGTATAATTTAAAGTCAGAGAGGTATGCGTCTGTCTTTGATATATGTTTGCGTTTAAGGAATTACAATGACCAAAATTAGCTACACGACAACAATGAGCGCGAGATTTGATTATCAAATTTTGTCTGTGCACTGGGCATATAATTATATGAATGTTTTAATATTAATTTACATCTAAAATTTAATATTGTTAGTAAAATATAGAAATGTTTTTTTTTACCAAATTACCAAAATCAATTTTAATAAAAACCTTTTAATTACTCGTTTTGTGATTGTAATAACACAAAATTTAACTTATTTTTGCTTGCGTAATTAACTTTATCAATTATATAAAAAAACACTTAGATTCAGTTTTTTGCCAACACCATACCCTCTAAAATAACTTTCTCCTCAATATTGAATAACTAGAACAGAGATCGGCATTCGTGATGGAAATTTTGAGCACCGTTATGCCGATTCAACGATGTAAGTTTCAAAAAGTTTTTGAAATTTCATTAGGCGGAGAATCGTGTTCGCACTAGTATGAACAAGGTTAAATTAATTTTATTGCTTAAAAAAAAATCAAGCTAATCGTTTTTTTTTCAATGTATTAATAAGAATAAAAAATGTCAATTAGCTTAATTCAAATGGATAATCGATTAAAATGAAATCAGATCCATCATAAACGTGTATTCTTTAATATAATATAATGACTATTTGATTAACCACATTTGACCAACTTTTAAAGTCGTTTGATCGCTACCTAAAAATCTAATAAAAGAGAATCTGGCTAAACCTCCTAAAGCTAAAAGTCGTGACGAATAAAACTCCAGAGTATTTTGACGGTCATAAAAGCATCATACAAAAGTAATTTAACAAGAACATGTGAGGAAATAATGAAGGTGAAATAAAACTGCACTTAATATTAATGAATTTATGATATCAATAAACACATGGTCATTTGTTAAATTAATTTCTAATAATTAATAAAAAGTATTCAACTCCATATGTAGTAGTTAAATAATATCTCAATTTTAACGTTTTGCCTAAATTTTTTTTGAAAGCTCACTTAACCTCAAACCGAACATTGTATTGGAATTTGTAACATCGATTTGACCATTAGAAAATTAGTCAGACGCTAAAATAAAAGTATATAAAAAAGAATTTAATCTAAAGAAAGCATCAGATGCAATGTGAAAACAACATAACAAAAACAATACCATAATGTATCTAAAGTAAGTAGATAAACTAAGGGGCTTCTGGGTCAATAGACTTCCGTGGGTATCGCGGGGACGGAGGAAAGTTACTATTTGCCAAATTTAAACGGTAAAACTTCTATATTTTAAATAAGAAAAATCATGCACAGAACCAAAGACAAAAGGGCATTATTGTCTAACTTCGCAATTAGTGGTCAGATTTAAACGAGAAAAATGTTACTGTATTATAACTCTTATTTAAATCCTCCTTCATACTTTCCCCAGTCCACACGTCACCCGCGGAAGTCCAATGGAGGTAAAAGTGTAAAGGAGCAAGAAGCTAATGAGCAAGTAGTAAGAAGTAAAAAATTCAAGAAAGTTGAGTTAACATACGAAAAACCTGTATAAACGTGAACAACGAAGTTCATATGGAAGTAAAAAAATAAAAAAAAGGCAAAATTAATAGGTACGATAAAAACAAAAACCGATACTAAATATATAAGCACAAAAAATAAAAATACCATAAAATATTTCAAAAAAGAAGAGACTCCTTAGAAAAGCAACAACATAATTTAATGTATAACAAAGTGAGTTTTAATCTGCAAGTCCACTCAAAGTTGTCCGTGATCTAAGGATAGTTAAATGAGAAAAGAGAAAGCGAAAAGTTTCTAAAGTAACTAAAGGGTGAGGTTAATAATTTTCAGTAACAAAATTCCGGATGGCAATACATTCTGTAACAAAGTTACTTAGTTACTGGTAATGTTTTTGCTATTTTTTATTTTTATAAAATCCATTAGTAAATATAATCAGGAAGTTGTCAAAAATAATTCAAATAATTGTATATTAGGTTTTAAACTTTGCTTATTTTTCTTAAAAAAATATATTCAAAAGCTGCATTAAAAGACTATTTATTTTGACTTATAGGGGTACTGAAAAGCTAAAGAGTCAGATTTTTAACCCATTATGTATTTTATCCATATTTAACGAGTAGGTAAAAAAATTAAAAAAAATATTTTTTATAGTAAATGTCTATTAATTTAATATAATATTCTTATTATTTACGAGAATGACAATTATGGAACGATCCGCAGCTGAAGACAAATATTATTATTTTATCTATTCAAAAAACCAACCACTTTAAGTAAATTCATATCGATAGCTATTAAGAAAAGCTACTTGGTTCCTGACTATATTTATACTTTTATTGTTTCTCTTTTATATATTTTTTCATCCGGCATCACAATGAAACATAGCATGATAAAAAAAAACATATTTTTAATTTAAACAGTTACAGGAAAACGTGCCCAAAAAGAATAGGAAGTAATTCTAACCTACATACAATAATTTATTCCGTTTGTAAAGGAAAATGAAGAACGAAACAAAAACGTTATAAATTGGGTCCTTTCCAGGTGAAGTGATCTTACATTTTTTGAACAAATAGCTGCATTTATCATCAGAAAAGATAATATTGTTACTGGTTAAAAATCAACGTATATATATTCATGTTATCCTGAATCCTTTATGCGTTCTTTCTTATTTCAGTACTAAGAATATAAATAAATTTATTCAAAATGGAAATAAATAAATTTAATCAAAATCGTTTATATAAAAAGTAACTTAAAATAATAAAAAAAATATTTGTAATAAAAAATATCCATCAAAAAATAATAAGTAATTTAAGTTGCTTAAGATGGTCGTGCAGCAATATTTTTTAATGAACAATTTTTTTAGGAATCTATAAGTACTTTTAGTAATAAAAATCAGTTATGACAATCATACTACTTTACCGTTTTTATTTGATTTTTTTGTTCTAATACATGTTTTTTAGTTAATTCATTTAATCAAATATCGTTAGGCATAATTTAGATCCTTTTTTTAATTTCCTTTTCCGTGAATTCTGAACATCTCATTTTCAGTTTCCCCATGTTACTTTTTACTTATACTCCAGCTTTATATATTTTTTTGGAGATTCTTTTCTCCTTTATTCCATGAACGATTACGTTTCTATTGTAACAGAGTGAAAAAATAATCAGTAGAGCAATAAATCAAAATACTGAATCATCATTAAATAATATTTTTATTTTTGATACAAAAAACACTCAATAGAATATATTTTTGTAACAGAGAGATATTTTTATTTATTTTACACAATCTGCTTTCGCTAAAATTTAAATAATTAACGGTTCCTTTATCGTAAAACGATTTAAAATCAAAATAATTTTTTAATCAATGTTATTATTTTTGATAAAAAAAACATTGATTTAAAAAAATATTTACGAAGGATCAAATTTGGGACCGATCAAAGAATATAAGTCAGTTCCCTATTGTGGCAATAATAAATTTTCCTATTTTAAACATAGATACCGATGTGTTCAATTGTATTCATTTATTTATTATTAGTTAAAAAAAGAAAGGTACCAAAAATATATTTATAGATATACCGATTAAAATTGCTTTTTAGCTATTTAGCAGCTTGTCGTTAATATCGTTTAAAAAAAACCTGTCAGAAGCATTAAAAAATGCTCTTTAAAATTATTTAAACCAAAGAATTCAGACACAAAAGACCATCCGTGACAATAGCTCCCAGCGGATGTGAGCGTAACGGCATACTGTTTTGGCCCCCAAACAGATTAAGACAAACAATGGGCTGTAAATTGATCCGGGACCCAAATTGAGTGCCGGAATCGGATAGGGAGCAATACGATTGTTTAAAAAAGAGACAATTTTATTTTTAGATGACTGAGATTGAAAATAGATTTATCTAGTTGTTATGTTTAAGTTGGTTATTGTCGTTGAGCCAGCGTTTTCAATATTTTGCTACTTGTCGACAGTTTTTTGTTTCTACATAAAAAATCCGGTCAAAACCCTCAAAATATGTAATTTACCTATACGTCAATAACTTTGTATGGTTCGGTTATGTGTGAGACTTTACCTTAAGAAATACTCAATTGGGTTGATAACTGCAGAAATTTCATGGTATGATGATTATCCAGTAAGATATATTTTATAAGTAGATATAAAATATCCCCGAAAACTGCATGACGTACTTAAGGATTTTCCATTTGCTGCCGAATAACATGTACCTTCAGACTTGAATAATTACAGACTATACTATATGACAAAGAAGAATATACTTTGCATTATCGTAATTTAAAACAATTGGTAATTACCAAAATATACAGATTTTTACAAAGTATTCAATTGGCAGTGTTTGGTAAAACTATGAAAAATATCCATAAACATCCCATGGTTAAATTTATAAAATCTTGGACTGTACGTTATGATATTAATTTTTCAGTTTCGTAGTCGAACAGTTTTCGACAATTGATTTAGTAGCCATCGAGTTAAGAAAATCTGAAATTATTTTTAGTTAATCGTTCTGTATTACATTGCCATGCTGACTGATAGATAGACTGAGAAAAATATTTAATTAGATCCAAAAATGTCTTAGAAACAATCTCTAAAATATTATGAACAATTCCGTTTTTGGCAAAACTATGGAAAATATGCGTAAACATCGTGTAGTTAAATCTGTAAAATCTTGCAGTGGTTATGGAGCCAAAAACATGATATTAAGTTTTCTGTTTTATAGTCAAACAATTTTCGATAATGATGTAGTAGCCATTGAGTTACAATAATCTGAAATTATTTTCAATAAACGTTTGTATATTGGCATTTCCGTATTAGATATCTAAAAAATATACGCATTTTCATTTACAATTTGCAATGTGACGACGCTTAATAAAGTTATAAAAGCAAATTTGTCAAAATGAGAAACGTCATTTTGTAATTTATTTAATTATAACATATTCAAACATTAACTGCTAATATTATTACTATTATTAAAATAAATATTTTACAACAAATCAAAACAAAACTAATAATCTAAATAATCTTTGTTTGTTATAAATTAATTTTTCTGTACAAGTGAGTTATGGAATTTCAAATCGGATTGGACATTAATTACTTTTAAAAACCACGTAACTCTTCCATTAAAAAATTGATAACCTTAACTCTAATAAAAGAGGTTTGGAAAAAGTTAATGGAAAGTCGAATAAATTTTTCATAAAGAAACACTCTAGAGGAGCCCTAAAATTTGCACCAGTAAGGGTCCATTCATTTTTTATCATCTACTTTTTCACTCTCTGTTGAAAAAATTTAATTTTGAGACTTAGGAATTATGAATGTTTGAATGTTTAATTAAAAAATATGAATGATTTAAAGGATATAATTTGGGTAGGGAACGGTAAGTGTTGGATTTATAAATGAGCTGTTCTGTTGATTTAGAAAGAACTTTTTTTTCAATTTTGATCCTTCATTAGTATCTTGTTTGTTTTAAGGTTGTATTAACACGAAATTAAAAAAAATATTTATGTTCTTTCGGCTTTTAAAAATAACGTTTTGTCAAATACTGAATATTTTATATTAATTATACGAAAATACGAATATAAAAAATTAAAATGTGTCGGATTTTACTTGATGATGAAAATCCACTATAATATTTTGATAAATAGAAAGAGTTTCACAAAATTAATAATTGTTATCGCACTAGTGACATGATTCGGTAAACAATAACTTCAACCGACTAATTATTCGTTTTTACCGAAACTTGTCAGTAGTTAAACAATAATAAATGTTATATTTCTGTGAAAATGATTGTTATTTATTAAAACGGAAAATCAATGAATAAAAATGAAATAGGTAAAAAATTTTATGGAATTTAAAACATACAGCTATAACCACCACTATAGGGAATTCAATGTGTTAGAGAGAGAGAGAGAGGATGCAGATAACATAATAGATACCAGATATGTTGGCAAGACAGAAAGGTCTGAAAGACCTGAATAGTAGAACAGACACATTTGAACCGGTCTTCAGGTCCAGCAAATACTTCTGTCCTGTCAGCATCCTATGGTATCTACTGCGTTATCTCTCCCTGACACATTGAATTTCTGCATCCTCTCTCTCTCTAACACACAGATTTCCCCATAGTGGTGGTCGGAAAAGTATGGACTATTGATTAAGATATTTAGAAAACATGCTGAAATAAATAAGCTTTAAAAAAAATATGAATAAGGTGTGTTGACTAACGGCTTAAAACTTTATAGAGGAGTCTATAGGTGTGTACCAATTTGATGGAAATTTTCCACTTTTGCGTATTTATGTACATTATTGAGAAAATCATTTTGTATGGGTAATTTATGGGTATTTTTTTATAATCTTAATATGTATATAATGTAAGTAATGAATTGGTTAAAATCGCTAATTTTCTATAAAAATATAAAAAAAACACTTACAAAAAAACAATAAGCCAAAATCGCTAAAATGTTTTTTTGTCAATTTTGGCAATTCTTTTTCAAAATTTTCGGAATTTTTGAAATATTTTAAATTTTAGAAATTTTGGAATGTTTGAGATTTTGATTCTTGTTTAAAATTTTGGAAAACTATAAAAAACAAAAAATTCGCAAAAATGAATTAAGAATCGTTAGTTATTATCAAAAAATCGCGAATTTTCTTTAAAAAAAATATAAAAAACCGATCACATTAGAAAAATATTATTAAAACTATGTCAAAATAGTTAAAATTAGGCAGAATCGCTAGTGGTCTCAAACAACTGCAAAAATCCAAAAAATCTCTAAAATTAGTAAATAATCGCTAGTTATTATCCAAAATCTCTAATTTTCTGAAAAAATATTTAAAAAAAAACTAAAATTAGAATTAAGCTAAAATTAGACAAAAATCGCTAATCGCTAATCAAGTTTTAAAATTTTGGAAATGATAGAAATTGATGTTTTTTTGTCAATTTTGCCAATTTTTTTTAAAATTTTTCAAGTTTTAGAAATTTTGGATTGTTTGAGATTTTGAAATTTTGGCACCTTTTGATTCTTTTTTAAAATTTTGGAACACTAAAAATCAAAAAATTCGCTAAAATGAATCAAAAATCGCTAGTTACTACCCAAAATATAAAAAACCGATAACATTAGAAAAATATTATTGAAACTATGTCAAAATAGTTAAAATTAGGCAGAATCGCTAGTGGTCTCAAACAACTGCAAAAATCCAAAAATCTCTAAAATTAGTAAATAATCGCTAGTTATTACTCAAAATCGCTAATTTTCTATAAAGATATTTAAAAAAAAAAACAGAAATTAGAATTAAGATAAGATCGTTAAATTTAGACAAAAATCGCTAGGAAGGTTTTGAAATTTTAGAAATGATAGAAATTGATTTTTTTTTTGGCAATTTTGGCAATTTTTGTTGGTATTTTAGGAATTTTTCAAAAATTTCAAATTTTAGAAATATTGAAATCTTTCGGAAAACTATAAAAAAATCTTTTGGAAAACTATAAAAATCCAAAAATTCGCTAAAATGAATCAACTACTACCCAAAAATCGTTAATTGTTTATGAAATAATATAAAAACCCGATAACAGAAAAATATTATTAAAACTATGTTAAAATAGTTAAAATTAGGGAAAATCGCTAATGATCTCAAACAACTGCAAAAATCCAAAAAATTTCTACATTCAGTAAATATTTAAAAAAAATTGTTAGAATTAAGCTAAAATCGTTAAAATTAGACAAAAATTAATATTAATCTTCAAAAACTTTAAAGTAAAAAAAACGCTAAAATTAGTAAATAATCGCTAGTTATTACCTAATATACAAATATTAAAAAAAAACTTAAAATAGAAAAACGTTATTAGAATTAACCCATAAATCGCTAGTGATATCAAGCAACTGTAAAAATTAAAAAATCCATAAAATTTAGTAAATAATCGCTAGTTATTACCCAAAAATCGCTAATTTTCTATAAAAAAATATAAAAATCGATAATATTAAAAAACCAATATTAAAACTATGCCAAGAAAAACATTATTAGAATTAAGCAAAAATCGTTAAAACTAGACAAAAATTAATAGTGATCTTCAACAACTGTAAAATCAAAAAAAAAACGCTAAAATCAGTAAATAATCGCTATATTACCTAAAAATCAGTAATTTTTTATAAAAATATTTAAAAAAAAAGCTAAAATTAGAAAATCATTATTAGAATTAATCCATAAATCGCTAGGGATCTGAAGCAGCTGTAAAAATTAAAAAAATCGCTAAAATTATTAAATAATCGCTAGTTATTACCTAAAAATCTGTAATTTTCTATACGAATATTAAAAAAAAAAACTAAAATTAAAAAGTCATTAGAATTAATCCATAAATCGCTGTTGATCTCAAGCAACTACAAAAATTAAAAAAAAAAATCGCTAAAATTATTAAATAATCGCTAGTTATTACCCAAAAATCGCAAATTTTTAATAAAAATATGAGCTAAAATTAGAAAAACAATATTAAAATTTAGCCAACTTCGTTAAAATTAGGCAAAATCGCTGGTTATTTTAAAGAACTGAATAAATTTAAAAAATCGCTAAAATTATCATAAATATTTAAAATCAGAAAAATATTAGGTACCTACTAGACAAAATCGTTTAAATTGGACAAAAATCGCTAGTGACCTTAAACAATTCTAAAAATCCAAAAATTGCTAAAATTATTCAAGAATCGCTAAAATTAGTCAAGAAACGGTAACATTAGTCAAAAATCGCTATACTGGTCAAAAATCACCAATTTTCTACATGAATATTAAAAAACGCTAAAATTAGAAAAATATTACTAGAATTCAGTGAAAATCGTTTAAATTAGAGAAAAATCCCTAGTAATTAGTCAAAAATCGCTATTTGGGTCAAAAGATTAATGTTAAAAAAAACGCTAAAAATAGAAATCAGTAATAAATGCCCAATAGTCGCTAATAATCTATAAGATTGCTATTAATTTATACAAATCGCTATTGGTCTATAAAATTCTTCATACTTGTTCAAACTAAAAAAAAAAACACACAAATGGTCAAATAATAATCTTTAAAATCGCTATATACTTATTATTAAAAAATAAGTTGTAATAATTACAAAATCGCTAATTATACATGAAGCTCTAAAAAAATCATTAAAATCATTGAACCATAAAAATTGCTATAGAATCACTAAAAAAATTGGTAGATAAAGGATACAGAAATATATACAGGGTTAATAAAAAAAATGTAATATGGGATTAAGCGGATTTTTATAAAAAATTATTTTAAAATAACTTACCGACCACGAAATTTTCTTTTAACAAATTATTCTGCTCTGTATCATCATAAAGTAACTCCTTATCTTGTATAACCCCACTTATATTAAAATCACTGGAATTATGATTATTAAAACAATTAAAACTATAGTCTAAATTATTAAAAATATCACTAGAATAATTAGCACAATCTGTTACATTTTTATCACGTATGATAGTAAAGTTATCATAAGAAGTTCCAATAGCTGCAGACGAATAAAATATTAATAGAACCGGCTTTAGAAAATTCAGCATCTGAAACAAAAAAAATATATTACGTAAAATGAACAACTGAAACGAAAATCCCTACTTAAGCTTCCTCGTAGGGAATAAAATAAATGTAGTTCCGTTATTTGTTATACCAACATCTCAAATAGCTCAATTCTAAATTCAAAACTCGGCAAGTTGCGGTCACACTAACGACCACAGAAAACTCCGGAAAAGCTAGAAAGCTAATATATAAGAAACTGAAAAACAAGTTTCAGCCAAGTTAGTGATTTATTTATCGTGTACTTTGGTTTACTTGTAGTTTATACCGAAAAGAAATCATTAAATCGTCAAAGAAAAAAAATTCATGACATTAACTACAGACTAACAATCTAGTTTATACTGCGCAAAATTTTATGATAAGTAGATAGTCTAAGTCGGTCCGAGTACAGGTATAGAGAATTCAATGTGTTAGAGAGAGATAATTCAGCAAAATTTGTCCACATAAAGATCACGCATTTTATCAGATACTTTAGCTACGTCTGGTCTAGTCTATAGCTCTGCTATCCGACTAGATGGAGCTGAAGTATCTGAAGATCAGAACCGACATTATCTCTACTCTAATAAGAACGGTCATATGGAGAAATTTTGATATCCTCTTAGAATATCTGCATCCTTTCTCTCTCTAACACTTTGAATTCCCTATACCTGTACTTGGACTCACCTAGTTTATCTACTGTGAAACTGACCGAAAAATATTTGTCATGTTTAAATTATTCTAATATATATCTATAATATTCTATTTTTGTGTTATAATTTGTTAGTTTAGGTAATTTTGTTTGGATTACAATGCCAATCGTATTTGCCAGAGATACAGGTTCGTTTTCCCTGTGGGAGTTGTATAGTGGTCGTTTTTTTTCTACTTTAAATACAAGAGCTCTAAGTATTTACATAGTTTTATTTTTCGCTTTATTGTTTCTACTAAAAATGTACGTGTATGCTTTATTTAATTCAAATGTATTAAACAGAGAAGTAATTAAAAAAAAATAAAGACAAACTTTTATTAGTTTATTTCGCATAAAAAAATGTCAGTGTTTTAACCATAAAAACAATGTATTATTCAATAAAAAAAAAATTATATAATTTCTGTAAATATGAAAATATACAGCTCAAATAAAAATAAATACAAGCAAAAAAGCAAGAACTGAAATTTGGAACCCTAACCACGCGAACCGAAATTATTGCTTAAAACATCAATAATCTTGTTTTATTGATAGTCCAAAGTCCGGCTGTGAAATTTTGTTCAAATAATGAAATATGATGCAGGAGCAAGTAAAAATAATGTACTTAAAGAAACATGCCTGTCAACATCCTGAGAAATTCATGACGTCTCTTGGCCAATATGGAATTATGTCATTACCATAACGACTTCTGAAGTATTTTATTTCTTTAGTGACGCTGCCCGAAGCAATTAGTCGTAGCACTATCAAGTTGTTTGTGTGAAGTTAGCCATAATTTTCCAGCCACGCTCCACAAAATTTAAAAATGTTAAATATTTAATTAAAAGAAAATTGTGATAATTTGTTTATTTAATTCCGTAAATAAATAAAAAAATAACTGATTTGAACCCAAACCTGAGATAAGAGATAAAAGAAAATATATAAAAAAAAATATAATTAAAAAAATAAAATTAAAAACTTTGTAATTTTAAATTTAAATTGGACCAGTATTTCATTACAGTATATTTCTAATAAGCGATACACTAAATTACCCCATTTTCACAATTTTTCTCTATTTTTTTTGTCAAAAAAATTGCTCTTTTTCTTCAATTTTGTCACTTTTCTCTCTCATATTACCCTTTTTTTTTAAAAAATTACTCCTTTTTGTAATTCCCCCTTTTTCTCAATTTTGAATCCTTTTTTAAAAAATTAACCCCTTTTGACAATTTCTCTCTATTTTTTTGTTCTCTCAATTTTGTCACTTTTTCGCTCTAATTACCTCTTTTTTATAATAAATTACCCCTTTTTAACAAATTATGCCATTTTCTCAATTTTGATCTATTTTGTTTTCATTATCCCATTTTTTCACAATTTTTCTCTTTACCCCTTTTTTTCTCAATTATGTCACTTTTTTGGCTCAAATTAACCCTTTTTCTCCATTTTGATCTTTTTAAGAAAAATTGAACCCCTTTTTCACATTTTTTCTCTATTTTTTTTAAAAAAGTTACTTCTTGTTTCTCAATTTTCACTTTTTTTTACCTCTTTTTTCTACAAATTAACTATTTTTCCCATTTTTGATTTTGTTTTTAAATTTTTTTTTCCCAATCTTTCTTTATTTTTTAAATTACCCGTTTTCCAATAAATCAAAATATTTTTGTAAACCTAAACCTTTTTCTCATTTTTGCTGTTTAAAAAAAAATTATCACCTACAATTTTCTCCATTTTTTCAAATAAATTGCACCTTTTTTCTTTTCACTTTTTTCTCGCAAATTACCTCTTTTTCTAAAAAAATACCCCGTTTTTAATACGAAATTAGCCACTTTTCTCGATTTTGCTCTTTTCAAAAAAATTACCCTTTTTTTCTTAATTTTGTAATATTTATGTCTCAAAAAACTCCTTTTTCTAAAAAATTACCCCGTTTTTGATAATATTGCTCTTTTCAAAAAAATATCCCTTTTTTTACAATTTTCTCCATTTTTTCAAAAAAATTACCCATTTTTTCTCAATTTTATCACTTTTTTTCTCAAATTACCCCTTTTGCTTTCCCGGACCCATCAAAGGGAAAGTAAGGTGAACTAGCAAAAAAAAAAATCGAGATATCGATGAAAATATCCATTTTAAGGTCCCCCAAGAAGATTGAAACCATTTCCAGCGCATGGTCTGTCTGTGTGTCTGTGTGTAATCTTCCACGATAACTGCCGAACCGTTTGACCAATCAAGCTGAAATTTTTTATAGAGGGTCGGTGTATGCCTAAAATGCGACCATTAGATTTTGGTTTAAATATGTACAGTAGAAGGTCCTCAAGACTGACATTGATTAATTGCACATGTAACAATTTTTTCCTTTTTTTAAATTTTAAGGACAAACAATACACTTTAGTGCAAAATGTTGTAGTACAAAGTTTTATGGCATAAAATTCCCTACAACTTTTGTTTCAAACTTTTTCCAGAATATCCAATAGTTGCGCCACTGGAGGGCGCGTAAAAAATATGCATGTAGGTTTTCTCTAGTTTTTATTGATTTTGAGGAAAAACAATAAACTTTAGTGCAAAATGTTGTAGTACAACGTTTTAGAGCATAAAATTCCCTAAAACTTTTGTCTGAAACTTTTTCTATAATTTCCAATAGTTGCGCCACTAGAGGGCGCGTAAAAAATGTGCATGTAGGTTTTCTCTAGTTTTTCTTGATTTTGAGGACAAACAATGCATTCAAGTGCAAAATTTTCTTGTTCAAAGTTGTAAAGCATCAAAAAAATGTATTATTAGCAGTGCAAGAGTAAAAAAGTAAAAACTGCAACCAAGCTTTAGGTTTAATTTGTTCTTAAAGACTGTCAACCTTTAAGGGAAGCGTGTAACTTTTTTGTAACTATGGCAACACAGTGAATAATGACTGCGTATGTGTGTGTGATTTATTTTTCTTCGTACTAAGATTTTACTTATTCTGTTCCACAATAAACATAAAAATAATTCTTTCGTTGATTTTTAATGCTAAAAAAATTAGACAAACCTAAAATTATTTTCAAATATATGTTTTTTTACAATGTAACTATTAATAAAAATATTTGGCTGTACAGTTTAATAATTACACTATTAACCCTTTTCTGAATAGTTTCAATCTCTTTTTGTTTCCCAAAGGAGGTTGTGTAAAACATGCTAAAGTCAAAGACTAAAGGGACTCCCTTTAACCCTATAAAAGGGTTATGGAATGTCAATATTCAAAATGAAGGGATCTAAGAATACCTGTATAAGTTACATAATCACTTGCTAGATAACCCCAGAGGGAGATTATCTCTATTCATTCACCTTTTACGTTACCGTTTCTTCGTCATTCAGTATTTAATTCAGAGAACTTTATGGTCATGCATTTTTAACAATTTATTCAAATTAGAATATTATTATTCATTTATTTTTATATTCTTAAATTATTAACTGCTAAATTTTCCATCAATAAAGACTTAATTTGCCACTCAGAACGATTGTATTCATATCCTTCATTAAAATATACATCCAACAATGTAAATGTAAAAAATTCGAAAAAAAAATTAATAACGACAAGGCTATACGCTTGCTTTGACGATATTATAATTCATGTACAATTTTGCATTGATGTTTTATTATTCAAAAAAATAATGCAAAATTGTAGTTTTATATAAAATATAAAAAATTGCAAAACATGCGAACCTCAGGGATCTGTTATTAGCCCGACATGCAAAATGTTAAATAAATAAAAAAAAAATTCACTTTGAAATGCATAATAAAATTTTATAAGTTGCTCATTTATACCGAATATAACACTATTTTCGTTGTCCATGTAGTCAATAAAATAGATAAGATCTATTTTTCTGGAAATTCTGTTGTTTTCCTCAATTTTCGCCAAGATAAATAAAGCAGGAATGAAAGAATAAACTTTTCCGACTCGAGTGGTTAGTGTCGTCTTAACTCAACTTGAAATAAATATTCAATTACTAGATACTGATCATAGGGAATAAAAATAATTAAATTAATAAATTTACCAACAAGTTATTATTTTTTTTATGTATTAATTGATTAATCCAGTCAGCGATGAGCTAGCACAAGTTAAGTTCTTTATCTTCTCACTATAATGGATCCTGATGTTAATTTATTTAAATCAGACGTTTCGGCGTTCTCATTAAATTTTTATTCAATTAATAATGAACCAGTAAGACAAACCGCAAACTTGTGGGTTTATAAGCATGTCACCCTTGCGTATGAAGATGTAAATAATGGCTAAGTGTATAAATAACTAATTTTTGCTTGCTGTATTTTAGGGTGTTTAATATTTTGTATAGATATAAACAGAATGTTACTTTATTCCCGTTCGTTTTAATAGGATTTATTTTTATTATTTCTTTAATAGACTATTAGGAAATATATACCTATCCATACAATGTACTAATCCAAAATAACATGTCAAACCAACTGTCAGAAATTTTTCTATTAATACATAAACATATTTGTAAAAATGTAATAATAATATTATTACCCAAAAAAAAAATAAGTATAAATATAACCTATTTAAAAGTGCCTATTAGTCCGTGACATTCCGTGATAGCAAAGTGATAACGCTCTCGATTTCGGATACGAAGGTCGTCGGTGACTGTAATCTTTTTTTTTGTTTTTTTTTTATAATGCATTTTTAATTTTTCCTGTGGTTGTAGAACTTCGTTGGCGTGCGATATGGACATCATATCCTCACTTGTTGCAGAAACTAATATTCAAGGAAATTAAAAACAATAATTTTTTCCTACGACCACATAAGAAAGTAACATTTTTCGCACTGTAGAGTACACGCGGACGAAAAGTACTTTCCGCACACTTGCAATTTTTCCCATTTTTCTGTATTTTTTCCCCAATTTTTTTCTATTTTTCCTGGTTTTTTCTATTTTTTCCCATTTTCTCCAATTTTTCTTTATTTTTTCTATTACCCCCTAGTTTTCCAATGATAATATTACAGTTTATTTCGATAATAGGATAATAGTCCGTTGGAACAAAAATGAGGTTGTGCATGGATTAGGTTTTTGGTGTTTTTTTTTTTTTTTTTTTTTTTTTTTTTTTTTCTTTTTTTTTTTTTTTTTTTTTTTTTTTTTTTTAATATGCTTTTTATTAGTTTAATTGAATTTAATTCCTCCAAATATATTTTATTAACGTCTGGTAGATTATTGTAAATTTATTTCTCCCTATTTGTATCATCTCTTTTTCACCATTTTCAATTTTTTTCACCACTTTTTCCTTCCTTTTATTCTCTATTTTCCATATTTGTCTCTATTTTCCCTATGTTTTCCTATAGTTCCAAATGTTACTCGATTTATGCCTATTTCTTTAATTCTCCAATTTTCTTTCTATTTGTCCTTATTTTTTCCAATTTTCCTCTATTTGTCCCTATTTGAATTTATTTTTAGTTATTTTTCGCTATTTTTCCCATTTTTCCCAGTTTTTTCCGTGTTTTTTCCGTATTTTTTCCAAATTTTTCTGATTTTTTCTATTTTTTATTATTTTTCCCAGTTTTTCCAATTATTCACTGTTTTTCTTTGTTTTTTTTTTAGTTTTCTCTATTTTTCGCTGCTTCTTTATATTACTCCATCTTTCCATATTTATCTCCATTTTTCCCTATTTTTTCCTATCGTTCCACATGTTACTCGATTTATGGTAGTTTTCTTCATATCTCCAATTTTTTTCTATTAATCTTTATTTATCATTATTTTTTCCAATTTTCCTCTATTTCCACTATTTGTTTTTATTTCTCTTTATTTTTCTCTATTTTCTGTATTTTCCCAATTTTTTTCTATTTTTCCAAATATTTTTTGAATTTTTTCTATTTTTTATTATTTTTCCTAGTTTTTTCAATTTATCACTGTTTTTCTTTTTTCTTTTTTTTTCCTCTGTTTTTCACTATTTTTTCCCATTATTTATATTTTTTTCCTATTTTTCCAATTTTTTTTTAATTATTTATTACTCTTTTTGTTTATTTTCTTCTCTTTTTCCCCGTTTTTTATATGTTTCCTATTTTCCTCTTTTATCCCTGTTTTTCACGACCTTTTTTTATTTTTTTCTGTTTTTCTGCATTTTTCCATATTTTTTCTATTTTTCCCTGTTTTTCATTGTTCTTTCCTTATTACGTTTATTTTTCCCTATTTATCTTTATTTTTCCCTATTTGTCCTTATTTTGTGTTCATAATTTTTCTTTATTTTCACTACTTTTCCTTATTTTTAACTATTTTTTTCTGTTTGTTTTTATTTATCATTATTTTTACTTATTTTCCTCTATTTTCCCCTATTTGCATTTATTTTTACCTGTTTTCTGTATCTTTCCCAATTTTGTTATATTTTTCCTAATTTTTGCTGATTTTTTCTATTTGTTATTATTTTTCCTAGATTTTCCAAATGTTACACTGGTTTTCTTTATTTCTTTTATATTTTCTTTCTTTTTACTATTTTTTTGCTATTTTTCCTATTTTTTTTCCCTATTTTTACTATTTTTTTTTTTTTTTTCATTATTTTTTCCCATTTTCCCCTTTTAACCCTCTTTTTTACGACTTTTTATATGTTTTTTACTATTTTTCCACATTTTTCTATATTTTTTTAATTTTTCCCTATTTTTCATTGTTTTTTTCCTATTACGTCTTTTTTCAACATTTTTTTAAAATTATTTTCTATTTTAACCTATTTGTCCCTATTTGTTTTATTTTCCATATTTCACTGTTTTACTTTATTTTTCCCTATTTTCGGTATTATCCCTACTTTAGAGAGAGATTTGAGAGAGATTTATTTTTTCACTACTATACATACATACTTTTCTTTATTTTTTTCTATTTTTCCATATTTTCTCTATTTTTTCTATATTTTCCTATTTTTTACTATCCCGGACCCATCAAGGTAAACGAGCAAAAAAAATTCGAGATATCGATGGAAATATCCATTTTGAGGTCCCCCAAGAAGATTGAAACCATTTCCAGCGTATGGTCTGTCTGTGTGTCTGTGTGTAATATTCCACGATAACTGCCGAACCGTTTGACCAATCAAGCTGAAATTTGGTATGGAGGGTCGGTGTGTATCTAGAATGCGACCATTAGATTTTGGTTTAAATTGGTACAGTAGAAGGTCCTTAAGACCGACATTGATTAAATGCACATGTAACAATTTTTTACTTTATTTATATTTTAAGGACAAACTATACACTTTAGAGCAAAATATTGTAGTACAAAGTTTTATAGTATAAAATTTCCTAGAACTGTTGTTTCAAACTTTTTCCAAAATTTCCAATGGTTGCGCCACTAGAGGGCGCGTAAAAATGTGCATGTAGGTTTTCTTCAGTTTTTCTTGATTTTGAGAACAAACAATGCATTTTAGTGCAAAATTTTCTAATTCAATGTTGTAAAGCATCAAATTTTCTTTAACAAATACACATTTATAATTTTCCGTTTTTTTAAAATTGGGAGGCAAATTATGCTCTTTAGTGCAATTCCCTACAACTATTGTATGAAATTTTTTTCCGAATTCCCGTTTTCACACATGATTTTAGGAGATCCTAATTGTAGCAGTGTTATATACAACGTGCGCATGCGCAGCTTATGTCATTGTCAACATTGAAATATCAATTCGGTAGACGTATTCACCATAAGCTCGCTGTTTTTAATGTGACTAATATAAACGCACCCTGATCGATGTCAATTCGAAACCGTATATGCAGAATGACGTCACGCGTTTAGAGAAATCCAATGTTTAATATTGAATATCTAACGATTGGATGTACTTATGAAGCTGAGATTTTAACAGCTTATCTAGTTGATCAAATTCTGTTGAACACCATTAAAAAAATAATATGGGTAACAAGCCCATTACAATTCTGATACATTTTAATATTGTTATACTTGTGAGATTAATCTCAGTCCAAATTATTAATAAATGAATTACATTTTTATTGTTTTTATATTTTTGCTAGGGACTACGTACAAACAAAATATCAGCAACATTATTAATTAAAAACGAACTTGATAAATGAGCAAAAAAAAAGTTAATCGTCGAAAAAGTTTTTTTTTTCTTAATCTTATCTACTAAAATGAAAACTAATTTGACATTTATCCATTAATATACGTTTATTAAATTACATCTTCAAGAGTTCTAATAAAATGCTGAATTTATAGCTTAGATAAGAAGTCGGTAAATAAAAACGGTAGATGTCAGGGAAAATCTGATTTATGACCTATAATAACTCTATGAATTCTACAAATATACTTAAATTTCCGATAAGTAGGAAACTTTAAAAATTCATAAAAAAATTATGGTATAAAAAAGAATCCTTTGTTGTAGAAAAAAATATGTGGACTTTTTAATTTTAAATTCTTTGATACTTTAATATTTAAGAGTGTTCATTATAGGTGATAGACGGGTTTTAATCAAATTTAATCGCTGTTAAGAAAGGGATGATAACCGTTTTTGTCAATTAAGCCTTGAAAGGGATGATTTATGGTAAAAGGTAAAAATATTTCACCCTTGGGTAAGGGTAAATCCTTTCAAATGAAAATTATGCAGAGGTTTTCTATATTATATTATAATAGTTTTTTATTTAAACGCTTCCACCATTTTTTTAAAAAAACTCAATTTCCGTTGAAACTTTAAGAACTAGATAATAATTGATGTTTTTTTGTTAAAACCCACACCCACTTAAGCCACTCCTGTATTATTTATTTTTAAAATTTTAATTTTTAAATAATTTATCGGATCAAATTTTTTTTTCACTCTAATTATTATATAATTTAAGACATAAACAGAGAAAGATAATTCAAATTTGTTTCTTTCTACATTCTTTTTTACAACATTATTTTTATCTATTTTATTATTTTTTAAATTCTGAAAATTATTTTTATAAAACATAAGAAACGTCTAATGTCATTTGCAATAATTAATTAAAAATATCTATTAAGCAAAAGTTCGATGGAACTTTCTCTTCTCTTATTTAATTTTAATTACTCGTTTGATAACTTGTGTTAAAGTCAATATAAACATTAAAGGAAAATATTTTTATATTTTCGCTTGTCAACATTCTACCACAAACTTTATTTGAAGAATTTAATTGTGGTAAATAGAGTTGACAGTAAAATTAATCTAAGTTTCTTTCTCCCCTATTTCTACGTCTTTTGTGGTTTGTTATATATGTCAGTACAAAGCAAAATTTCAGCTCTGAATATAGGACTAAATATTTCATGATTTTTTTTAATTTATTTGATAACTACCATTTTTTCATTTAGAAATTTGATATTACAAAAAAAGATGAATATAAAGAACCCCGCACAGAATATTAAGAAATTGGCCCTGAGTGGAAATGAATGAAAATTTTATATATTGTTCGTATTACCAAAAGTAAAAAAATGGTAAAATTTTAATTTTCTGTTATGAGTGGTTTATCCTCTACAAAGTGTTAAAATTAATACTGTTTTGGTAAGTTTAATTTAGTTATATTTCTGAACTGATTCAACAAAAACTTTTTTTTAAAAATTGAATAACCCCGATCTAAAAAATAAGTGTAACTAATAAAATCAGTTTAGTACTATTTTACAGGATGTCTCATTAATATGGAAAGAACAGATTACTGATTTTATTAATCTCTATATAAAACCCTATAATGAAATACACAGGGTTGCCCACCATATACGCGTCGCGTTGATTGTTATATGGGATTCGGTAATATTGTGTAAAAAAAATTTTTTATTATTTTCATTTATATAGGATGCCTCAATAAAAATATCTTTACCACAGTTATATTATTTTAAATGGAACACCCTGTATTTTTTTATTGGAACGAAGTTCCTTAAAGCGACTTGCGGTAGTAGTTAATTGACCGAAATAGTTGGGTAACGAAAATGCGTTATACCAGCTTCAGGCGAACTTAACTCTCTTTCTCTTACTTTCTGTCTTTTTCTACAATATTAATTTTTTTCTTTAGATTTTTTTTTAAAATATCATTTGTAATTATTTTATAGAGAGAATTTTTGTTTTTTCTGATTTTTTTTTAGGGTTTTTCTAATTTTTCTTTATTATTCTGTTTTGCTTGTTCTATTTTTTTCTTTTGTTTTATAATTTTTTCTTAGTCTTTTTTTGTGATTTTTTTCAATTTTTTTAAATTTTCTCATTTTTTAATGGTTACAGTTTTTTGGTTGTTCTTTGCTCTTTGTTTTCGATGTTTTTGGATATACCTTGCTTTTTACTCACTTGTCTGATCTTTTGTTTTTTTTTTGTTTTTTTTTGTTTTTTTTCAATTTTTTCTGATTTTTCCTTCTTTTTGTCTCATTGTTCTGTTTTTTTTATTATTTTTGTTTTCTAATTCTTTCTTATTCCTTGTGATTGTTTGTGATTAATTGCAATTTTTTTTGGTATTTTCTTACGATTTTTTTCCAATTTTTTTCAATGTTTTGCGATTTTTTGTGATATTTTTCGATTTATTCCATTTTTTTGACGTTCTTCGGTTTATTTTGCGATTTTTAGCGTTTTTCTGGGCATCTTTTTATAATTTTTTCGTTTTTTTCGTTTTTAACAATTTTGGTTTTCACACAATTTCTTCCAAAGTTTTTAGTTTATGTTTTACGTTTTGGGATTTTTTCCGTTTTTTTCGATTTTCCTAATCTTTTCTAGGTTTTTTTCTCATTTTTGTTTTTTTTTTCTTGCTTTTTCTGCTTATTTTAGTTTTTAAATTTTTTCTAATTTTTCTTTATTTTAATTGGCTTGTTCTTTTGTTTCCTAATTTTTTCTAAATCTCGTTTGTTTTCTAATTCTTTCTTAATCTTCAGATTTTTTGTGATATTTGCGTTTTTTTGCGATTTTTTTGCGATTTTTTATGGTTACTGTTGTTTCCAGTTTTTTGGTTATTCTTTGCTCTTTTTGTGATGTTTTTCAATATTTCTTGTTTTTTTTCTCACTTTTCTAATCTTTCGTTTTTTTCTGATTTTTTTCAATTTTTTTTACTTTTTTTCAATTTTTTCTAGTTTTTCCTTATTTTTTCTCATTTTTCTATTTTTTTTGTCTATAATTTATGTTTTCAAATTATTTCTTATTCCTCTGATTGTTTGTGATTAATTGCAATTTTTTTGGGATTTTTTTTATTGTTTTGCGATTTTGTGATATTTTTCGATTTCTCGCATTGATTTGCGACTTTCTTCATTTTTTTTGCGATTTTTAGCGTTTTTTTTTGGTTTTTCCGGTTTTTTGGTTGTTCTTTGCTTTTCCAATTTTTTGCGATGATTTTCGGTCTTTTTTGTCACTTTTTTGCTCTTGTGTTTTTTTTTCTGGTTTTTTCTGATTATTTTCAATTTTTCTACTTTTTCCTTATTTTTTTCTCATTGTTCTGGTTTTTTTTTTTGTTACTTTCGTTTTCTAATTTTTTCTTATTATTTCTTATTCCTCCGATCTTTTGTGATTATTTGCATTTTTTTGCAATTTTGTTATATTTTTCGATTTATAGCATTGTTTGAGACTTTCTTCGTTTTTTAGAATTATTTAGGCATTTTCCGGTTGTTCTTTGCTTGTTCCAATTTTTTGCGATATTTTTTAATTTTTCTTGCTTTTTGTCACTTTTTGTTTTTTTTTTTCTGTTTTTTTTCTGATTTTGTTTTCATTGCTCAATTTTTTTCTATTACTTACGTTTTCTAATTTTTTCTTATTTCTCTAATTTTTTGTAATTATTTGCATTTTTTTTTGGATTTTCTTGCGGTTTTTTTGCCATTTTTTGTTTTTTTGCGAAATTACAAAAAAAACCAAAAACGATTCTCTGGGCCTTTTTTTATAATATTTTCATTTTTTTCATATTTAACAATTTTGTTTTTCATTTTTTCCCAATATTTTCTGTTTTTTCTCATTTTTGTTTTTTTTTTGTTTTTTCTGTTTCTTTTCTTATTTTTTTAATTTTTTCTAATCTTAGTAATAATAATAATCTAAGTAATAAACAGCAGAAAAATAATATATTGGCAACACTCATTTTTTATTCATCAATACAGCAGCAGAAATTTCTGTTTACCTGTTTATAAAAGCTTTAATTTAATTTATATTAAAGTGTTTACACTACTTCAAGATAAAATCAGACAAGACCTTAATATTCTATTGGTCTATACAGATGGGGTTTTCAACGAGATTTTACAACTACATCATGTACCTCAATCAGTAGCGCACCAAGACTTTTGCATAATAAAGGTATTTGTGTCCATTTTAAATTCCATCATTTATCCATCAATAAAAATTCAAAAGGATAAAAAATCTTCAACGTTATTAATATAAATAATAAAACTGCTAATAAATTGTGGAAATATCAGTGTGACTATAAAGTGATAAAAACCTCGTGACGAAATCAATTATCTATTTCGGTGAAAGTTAATTTAATAATTTTTTGAAATTTTCTAACAAAAATTCGGTATGAAAAAGACAATTTTTCAAAAAAAAATTTTACAATCAAAACAGTTCTTGAGATATTGCGATTTGAAGTAAATTCACAAAAGTGGGCTTTTACTATGGGATCTATGGCAAAATGATTATTTTAAATACCAATGAAAAACACTGTAAAAATTATAACTAAACAAAATTTATCAATTTGTTTTTAAAACTACGCTACTGTTTTGAGCTTTCAATTATTACCGTTCGTTTAACAGGAAAACTATGATGAAAACCACTTTACTTGAATAGTCTGTAGCTATTATCTTAAATTACATACGCATTTAAATTCAAACTATATTTGAATAGTACTAGAGTGGAATACATTTAAACACATTCCAAAAATGATTTTTTTTTAAATTCAGTATTAGAATATAATAAAAATAGCACATTAATTATTGCTGTTTTACTACAGATCTAAATGCTATGTAAAATAATTAACCTATTTTATTTTTTTTATGATTCAAGAGACTTTTAGTACTTTTCTAGCGTTAATTAGTCCTTAAGGGATGAAATAGCTGTTCGGTATACGGCCTGATAGTAGAAATCAAATTCTTAAAACTCACAAGCATTTAACACTTGAAGATGGGCTTTCTGTCGATTCCAGTTAGTACTTGCTCTTATTATACAGGTGGAATCTTTTACCCAAGTAATAAGTGACACGGTGCCTCATTAATATAAGGGATTTTTACTCAATATTAGCACTATTATATTTCGAGGTAAGATTTGAATTTTATGCATCTGGTCACATTGCCGCTGATGAATCCTTAAGGAACGAAACAGCTGTCCAGTATACGGTCTGATTCGTAAAAATCAAATTCTCACAACTTATAAGTATTTAACACTTGTTTGGAGTTTTATCCCCTTTGGAGATGGGTTTTCTTTCGGTTCCAGTAGTACTGGCTCTTATTGGTTGTCTACGATAGTATAAACATCATTTATATACTTTTTTGTAAAAATTAGGGATTCACACAAGACGAGATAAGGTGAGAATTTCAAAAATCTCGTCTCGACAAAAAAATAAGTCTCGTGTCAGTCTCGGTCTCGTCTCGTCAAATCTCGTTATTGCTAGAATTTATTTCTAGTACAAAACGAGGTAATTATTAATTCTATTGTAATTTATAAATCTGTGATTATTTATTTATTTTTGTTTCTTTATTTGGACGTTAATAAATCATTATCTATACATATTATAATTATAAACAAATTGTCGAATTTGAACTGGAGATAATGTTAATGTTGATTTAGTTACTCTTATTTTTCAATAGAATTGAAAATTTTATTTATAAAATGTTTTCTTCTACACATAAATCTTCAACCTTCAACAACAAATGTAGTTTCTAGGGTACCTAAGACTTAACTGGGACAAAATTTTATTATCCTCAAACTGTTTGGAAGTCCTAAAAAATTCGAAACACATTGAGAGTGTCATTATATATAAAATAAAATATTTCACAGATGGTTACCAAATTTTAGATTTTGTAAATTTATCGTAACCTATGCAGAGCTTTCTTTTATTATAAAAAAATTAAATATTTATACTGCTTGCTAGTTTAGTTTTCTCGAGAAATTCAGAAACAAATTCTGAAGAAATATGAACGAGACTCTCGGGTCTCGCTATATGTGATCTCGGTATAGCCTAAATAATTTTCAAAAAAGTCTCGTCTCGGTTTTACGATACCAGACGAGAAACAAAAAATACACATCGAAATTAATTATTTATAACAAATTTTTGATACCAATCCTCATAATAATTATCCCATAAAAAATCTTTGACTTAATTCCAAAATAGCTATTAATTTTTTAGAACCAAAAATCGAGTTTTCTAACTTTTCTCAATTTTCTGCTTTGTTGACAATTTTCTATGTTTCATCTTTCCATTTCTCATACTTATTATTATGATTACTTAATATCATGCTATTATTATTATTTTTTTAGATTCTAAATTTTTTCTTTTATACTATATGTATTATTTATTTTCTATTATGCCTTTTCATTTTTTTCTCTCTCTCCTATTCTTAAATTTGACTTGTATCTTTTATCACTATTGTTTTCTCCATTTGAGTTTTCTTTTAGATTTCTTGCTATTTCTTTATTTTGGTTTTGGTTTTTAATTTTCTCATTCTTTCCACAATATTTCTTTTATCTGAGTTTGCTATTTTCTAAACCCTATTAAAATAATTTTTATTTCTTATAATGTTTTGTCCATTTTTTCTCTGTTTTTGCTTTAATTTTTCTACAAATGTTTTAGTTTATCCCCATCACAAATTTTGATAGTAAATATGCCAGTTCTAATATAGGACTTACATTTTTTACGGCTCTTGAATTTTTTCAAAAACCATCTACACGCTATTTCGAATCGAATGACGCCTCATTCATATTTTTCGGAGAGAAAAAATTTTGACCCAAAAAACACTTGTTAGCTAGACTATGAAGAGCGATTTAGTGCAAAAATTAAAGTTAACACAAGTGTCAATTAAAATTACAAAAGTTACGCTTAGTAATAATAAAAATATTATGGATAACCTTCTACAATTAACTTGTAATATTTTACTATTTTTTTAATTTTATAAAACCCACCATAAAATTTAAGATTTTTTTAATATATTACCTTGAAATATTTGTTTACATCAATATCATTTTTAATGAGTGACTTTATCATTGAAAATTTACTCTAAAAAGTTGAGTTCCATATTTTTGATTTATCTTTTAGATATTCTAAAAAGACGGGTTCACTAAAGTTTCCATCAACGTTTTTAAGCTGATAAAATTAGAATATGGGATATGGTAATAATTCTTTCGCAGCCTCCACTCACTCTGCTCGTTTCGCGAACTTTTTCACTCATAAAATAAAACATTCCTTTTAACACTTTTATCATAAATATCTATTACTGGGATACTTAAGCTAAAATAATTATATCAAGTTAGTAGTATTGATATAACAAGTAAAAGTTAAAATTTTCTATGGTAAAAATTCTTTAAAGCCGTCTAAATCATATATGAAAATTTTTTATACAAATGATACGTTTTTGATTTTTTGGCGGATTCGATATCACCCCAAATCATCATACAATCAGCTTTTCAAACGTGAGAAAACAAAAACATGAGAAAATACCACTTTGTTAACGTTCCAATATTCTTTTTGAAACAAGATTTTGTTTCCCATGAGAATAAAGAATTCTTTTCTTTATATTTGTGCAATTTGTTTGAATTTTTGTATTTTTTTTAAATTGGATTTGTTAAGATATTTAAAATAAAAAATAGTACTTATATTTTTTTTACTGTAAATTTCAAGAATACTAAGAGTGTCATTAACAAAAAATTGCAGTTTTTAAGTAATTTCTTCTATTACTTAATACATAAAAGTTATTACTTTACAACAATAAAAAAGTCAAAGTCTGATTAAAATTATTCTGTTTATAGTCTGCTGATTATAAAAAAAATAAAATTTTACTGTTGTTTTATGAGTTTTTACCCGATTTTATTGGCCTAATCAAACCTAAATAGGAGTTATTCTACAGAGTATATAGAATCCCTTTAGGATTATTACTCAAGCTACCTGAGAAATCCTAATTTGAAATCCTCTCGAGAATTTTTATTTTTAAACTTTCCAGTAAAATATTCCTAAATAAATCAGCTCGATTATCATTATTTTTCTATTAGAATCGATTTAATATTTCCAATTTTATCGGAAAACGTTTTGAATTGTTTATAAAATAGACATTTTGTATTACATCAGTTAACTTTAAAACTTTAGAGCTGGCTTTGATTTTGATATAAACTTGAACGTCATAACTTTTGGTTCCAATCTCTTCTAGATGAGTTTTTGAAAGTTACTCCTTATATTTTAAGAGAAATAAAGTTGTAAACCGGGCACTAAAAGATTAATCTTTTAGCCGTTAGAAATTAGCTTGTCTCTCCCTAGACATGAACTTGTCCAAAGTTAACAAACAACCGAAATACTTTTTTCCGTTTTTGTTTGCATTCCCGTGTTTGTAAACGTGATTGATGGAATGATCCTGATTTTTTATTTATAGTATGCGGTTAGGGAAATCAAACAAGGTTAAAAAGTTAAAGCAGAAATTTATTTTAGCCGCAAAATAGATTTTTACTAATTACTAATGATTTAGCCAATTTATTTTGTTCATGTCTTGAACAAGGCCCTATTATAGGGAGCGGGTTATCAGGAGCGCAAATAACACAGTATTCAAACTAAAATGGAGTAACAGTTACAATAATTATTATTCAAGCGGAAAAACAAATAAAAATAAATTAGTAAGTAATGTCAACTCACTATCGAGCAGTGTTGCCGTTCGTAAAATGCTGTTTTACCAAAAAAAAAAAACAAAAATACCTACATTTTACCCCAAACTTGACCTTAAATTTGTATAAGGAAATTTTATTTACAATCAACAACACATTATCGTAATGGGAAAAGATGAAGATTGTAACGCATCTGCGCAGAAATCACTTGATAATAAATAATAAATTATGATTAAAAAGTGTATTATCTAACACCCTATTTTGTCCCCAAATAATTATATCCCCAAAAAATCCCCCACGAACCTCAAAATACCACCTTTTGGAGCAAAAACCCTCAAAACGGCAGCATTGCTATCGAAGTTAATGGCTGACTGTATGTTACGTTTTTTTTTCTGTGTCACCCTGTATTTTCATTCTAAATCTGCTCAGTATATTTCAATTTTAGACTCGCCTGATTCCCTTCTTAATTTCCTCGCGTCGTGTCTCTCTCTTCTAGGTGTTACTATAAAATGTCTTTCCCATGTTAACAATTCTCTCTCCTTGTCTCTTCAGTCAATACAATTGACTTATATTTCGTCTGTGTAGCTTATTGAAAATTTCTTCTCTTCGCCTTGTAATCATTATTAATTATGTCGACGCTTTAACTTTTATTTACTGTTATTTTTAATTCTTTTTGTATGCCGGTATATTTTTTTATATTTACTTAAAAGTTCATATCTTATCTTTTATATTAATATAAATTATCTGATGTTTGTGGTGCTCTTACAGTTTCAATTACAAAAAGAGAATCTATTTTTAATTTGTTTTTACAGATTGTCTTAAAATTTAATTCACTTTGATTATTTTATATTTCCCATTTTGATCTAAAAATTTATGAATTTCATTTTAGTATTATTCTTGTTTTATATCCTTTTTTTAAAAAACAGAGACCTTGAAATCTTGTAATTGATAAGATTTTTTTGATAAGATTTTTGTCTTATGTTTACTTTATTTGAACTTATAGGGTTTTTTTGTACAAATGCTTTGGTACAATTTCTTTTTGGTATATGTTTTTTTTGGTACAATTATTTTTTGGAACAATTTTTTTTGGGAACAAGTTTTTTTACAGAACATTTTCTTTTTGGGACTACAAGTTTTTGGACTGAACAAATTTTCTTTTGGAACGAGCAAGTTTTTTTCTTCCTTTGGGACCTCCAAGAAATTTTTAGATGAAACTCGAAGACAAGCCAAAAGCCAAGTTATTTTGTCAATTATTTCTAAATACATCAAAAAATCAATTGGACTGGCGTCCAAAATTTTTTTTTTTTTAATATTTTACTTTTTAATATATTTCAAATTCTATTCGTCGAACGAACCCATAATAAAAAGAATTAAGCTTAAATCACATTTATCACTAATTATCAATAAATTAAAATAACGTTTCATGTAGAGATGCGACACAGAAAAAGTAACTGACTAATTCTGGATTTTCTAATATTAACCAAAACTGACCATTCTTAAAAAGTCTTAACTTACAGTTTTTCTAAACAGACTAACACTGATAAAAATAAATATGTCTTTTAAAACAAGACCTCATTGTTTGTATCAGAAAACTGCCAAAAACTGATAAGTTTCACTGACAATCACCTTTATGTCTAAATATATTTAAAATATATATCTTACTAAATAGACTTTATTTTTTGTTTGGACAAATCGATTGTATTGCCACCCATTAAAAAGTGCTTTTTTAGCAAGTGTACAAATATATTTCACTGGGTGTTTTTTGACTATGTTACTCAATTTGCATGAAAATTATTGATAATAATTTTAAAATTAGGGATATTTCATTTTTTGGCCTACAAGAACATTGCGATTTGTATAATTTGACATTTAATATACAGGGTCCTGCATACCTTTATCTTAGTTATAATATCTCATATTACAAAAAAACTTACGATTTTTTTTTAAAGAATTTAATATATTTGTTGAATAACAAATATTTGAAAATTATGTTCATGTATACAGGCTGGTCCAACGGTTAATTAGACTAACTATTTAATTTTTGCAAAAAGAATAACGGTAACTTTTTTACATTTTTAGAAAACCCTTTAATCATTATTATATTCGTAAAATATATTTTTTTAATTTCTGAAAAAAACTATTTTATATATCCCTTTTTAAAAAATCGCCACGGTCTCAAATTAAGTACTAGGATTGAAAAAAATTACAAAGCCACATGATAAAAGATATTTTGAATTTTTATGTTGTACAGGGTGACCAAAAATTAATTTTAAACTAAAAAATCCTTTCCATACCCCTCTTTAAAAAGTCGCCACTGTCTCAAATGCATTGCTGGGACTTAAAAAAACTCTAAATTTATAAAACCACATGATTTATGATATTTTAGTCCAAGTTTTGTATTTTTATTTGGTATAGGGTGGTCAAAAATTAATTTTAAACTAAAATTAGTTTTGAAGAAAAAGCATTTTTTTCATAGCCCTCTTTAAAAAATCGCCACTGTCTCAAATGCATTGCTGGGACTTAAAACGCTAAATTTATAAAACCACATGATTTATGATATTTTAGTCCAAGTTTTTTTTTTATTTGGTATAGGGTGGTCAAAAATTAATTTTAAACTAAAATTAGTTTTGAAGAAAAAGCATTTTTTTCATATCCCTTTTTAAAAAATCGCCACTGTCTCAAATATATTGCTGGGACTTAAAAAACTCCAAATTTACAAAACCATATGATTAATGATATTTTAGTTAAAGTTCTGTATTTTTATGTTGTATAGGGTAGTCAAAAATTATAAACTAAAAATCCTTTTGAAGAAAAAGCATTTTTTTCATACCCCTCTTTAAAAAATCGCCACTGTCTCAAATGCATTGCTGGGACTTAAAAAACTCCAAATTTACAAAAACACATGTTTATTGATATTTTAGACTTAGTTTTGTATTTTTATTTTGTATAGGGTGGTCAAAAATTAATTTTAAACTAAAATTTCTTTTGAAGAAAAAGCATTTTTTTCATAGCCCTCTTTAAAAGATCGCCACTTTATTTTTTGTTTGGACAAATTGATTGTATCTGGCAACTATACAAAATATATTTCACTGGCTGTTTTTTGACTATGTTACAAGTATTTATAATCTGATAATTTGTTACTGAAGTGTTTGCTGTCAAGAGTATTCCTGAAGGTATTTAGATTATTTTCGTCCATAAGTTTTATTCCGTCGTGGTAAATAAATATGGATCCAAAAACACATTTATCATTTATCGTCGCAAAAGTTGTGATCCCAGGAGATCCAACTATGTTTTAAAATTCAGTATACAGTTAATAATTTCAGAATTCACGATCAAATGTAAGAGGTCGCATTTTTTATTATTGTATAGCATTAGGTCCTCATTGATCGGTTGATATGCGTATCTGCCTCTTTAATGAATACGAATTAAGTGATCTCAAAAATTAAAGTGATCGGTGTTAAATATTTTAAGTTTAATTTCAAATTCGTAATAAATAGTTAATGTTTTTTCAAAGATTTCTAAAAAAAAATAGCACACATCATTTGTTGAATAGGCGTAAACACTAATAAAAAATTTTCTACATACCAAAATCTATATATTTACTTGTGAAACTGAGAAATGCACGTAATCTTACGATTATTAACAATTTTAAATTATTAAGATTCAATAAAGAAGTAAACAAATTATGTACCATAGATAATAAAAACAAAAGGAGGATATCAACTAGTCCCATCTTCAGGCCCAAAAGTACAATTTAGGTTCAAAAAAATGACAAAAATTAAAATTATACAACAAAACTTATCAATAAAATACTGAAACACATATGTTAAAAAACAATTATAATCTTGTAGGTAAATGATAAATGTAACAGAGTGAAAAAACACCCAGTAAATTAAATTATGTAAATGTGACCATTTTTACAGGTAGCAACTACAATTGACTCGTCAAAACAAATAACATACGTTATATATTTTAAATTCCAAAAAAATGGTTCCCAGTTGGGCTTGACAGTTTTTGGACAAGTTTTCTGTCATAAACATTGATGTCTCTCTGGAAATCATATGTCAATATTTTCCAATAATTTATAAGTTAAAACCTTTTTCAGTAAAAGACCAGTTTGGTTCCGGTTAGATATATAGCCG
Organism: Neocrepidodera transversa; assembly: GCA_963243735.1. Taxonomy (NCBI): domain Eukaryota; kingdom Metazoa; phylum Arthropoda; class Insecta; order Coleoptera; family Chrysomelidae; genus Neocrepidodera; species Neocrepidodera transversa. The sequence continues at coordinate 1,987,464 of OY725347.1, read as the reverse complement.
GTTAATTTCTTTGTTTCGTCGGGTAAAGACCTGTTTTCAGGCATCTTTAAGTTTCTGTCATGATCGTTTTTATAATTTCGTGTCTATTTTGATAATAATTATTTGCATTCATGTTGTTTCTTTGTGACATCTCTTTAATTAGTTTTTTCATTTTTCTACAAAAACAATTTTTTTTATATTTTAGAAAAAAAATATACCTGCTACGCCAATATTTATTATGGTGAAATTAATTATTTAAATTATCTTGTTAGATCAAAGTAAATTTATGATAAAAAATATATAAGTTAAATTTATATTCAAAAATTCCGTCAGAAATTTTTACCTCTGTTTTGAATATGTAAAATTTTTACATTAACCTTTTTTGTAGCTTTTAGTAATTAGCAAATCGACCCAGTTCGTGTAGTAGATCGTTTTTAATGGCAATGGGTATTACAAAATTTTATAGCAAGTACGCAGTTTCTGATTTTTTTTTTAATTTATGAGGGATACGTGAAAACAAAAAAACGTAACTTTTAAATAAAAAAATTGGAAAGACATTAATTATGACAACTAAATATTGATTTTCTATGGTGTAGTGTCGTATTTATCGAGAATAATAAAGGCGTTTATTCTAGGCAAATATAGCATTTTTGCGTGTTCGCTGGTATGTAAATGTAATTGTTGGAGAGGATTTCTCGATCGTCCACTACTGCAAAATGTAAAGCACTGTTTAATCGATTTACAATATATACCAATTTTATCTAAACTAAAAAACTTTCCAAACCATTATAAGATATATTTTCATTTCAGTATATTGTACTGTAATGTCAAAAGTATTTTTTGAAGTCATCTGATATTGTAATTTATGAAAAAATTCTTTACCCCACTTTATGTCAATTTACTCTACGTTTCTGAGCTTATACAGAGTCCAAAAATGCAAAAAAATCTTTTCCAGACGTCTGTCTGTCTGTCTAAATGTAAAAACTATAACTTTAGAATGAAAGCTCCGGTGGAGTTCCGGTTTTCACTGTACTAATTAGTTTCCTCCAGAAAAGAATTAAAATCCTATTGAACTTGAGCAGGATCGGATCGGGCCAGCAGGCTCTTCCGATACCTTCATCAAATTAGGTGTTTTTCATAATAAAACTATAAGAAAACTTTTCCCATTTTTTTTTTGTTATTTTGCTCTAAAAAACAATATTTGCACTTTTCTACCTTAGTTAGTTACTATCTGAATACCCGTGCTTTGCTACGGAGTCTCTTGCCTATTTTTCCTGTTTTTCATTACTTTTTTCTGTTTTTCCATATTTGTTCTTATTTTTATCTATTTTGTTTTATTTTACCAATTTTTCCCATATTTTTCACTATTTTTCGCATACTTATTTTTTACTTTTTTTGTCGTTCCTTTTTTTCTATTATTTTATTTCATTATCTATATTTTTCGTTATTTTTTTCTCTAGGTCGCTATTTGAACCTTTTTTCTAATTTATTAATATTATTTTCTTTTATTTAATATTTTTATCTGTTTTTTCTATTTTTTCCTATTTTCCCCTATTGTCTTTATTTTTCCATATTTTTGACCATTTCTTCTTATTTTTTCCTATTTTTGCCAATTTTTTAACTTATTTTTCCCTACTTTTCCATATTTTATGTTTTTCCATCTTTTTTATATTTTTTCCTATCATTCTCTAATTTCCCTATTTTTCCCATTTGCCCCAATTTTTCCAGTTATTCATTTTTTTCTATGTTTCCATACTTGTCCGTATTTGTCCCTGTGAATATCCATTTTTTCCTATTTTTTCTTATTTTTTCCTATTTTTCACTATTTTCTCATATATTTCCCTATTTTTGTCGATTATATATCTGTGATTCCTCTATTTTATTTATCTTTTGCTACTTTTTTTCCTATTTTTCCCTATTTGTCTTTATTTTGCCATGTTTTTTACTATATTTCCCTATTTTTTGCAAATTGTCTATAGTTTTCGTTATTTTTCCCAAATTTTCGCTATGAATCATTATTTTTTCTATTTCTTCATATTCTCCTGTTTTTCATTATTAATTCCTGTTTTTCTATATTTATCCCTATTATTGTATATTATTTCATTTTTCCATTTTTTTCTTATTTTCCCCAATATTGCCCTATTTTTTACTTTTTTCCCGTATTTATTCTGTAATTTCAATATTTTTCCATATTTTTTCCTATTTCTTATTACTTTTTCCGTACTTCCCTAGTTTTCACTATTTTTTCCAAATTTTCATATTTTGCTCAATTTTGCACTATTTTTTACCTAATTTTCACTATTTTTTGCAAACTCTGTTTATTACAATTTAGACCTATTTCTTCCTCTTTTTCCATTTTCTCAATTTTTCACTATTTTTTTTTAACATATTTTCCCCTATTTTTCACTGTTTTCTCAATTTTTAATATATCTTTCTCTATTTTCCATTAGTTTTTTATATCTCATTAATTTTTGCTTATTTTTCCTTAATTGTCTTTATTCGTAGTTATTTTCCCTATTATTTCCTTATTTTAAACTATTTTCTCCTGTTTTTAAAAATTTCCAAAAATTTTCAATATTTTTTTCAAATTTTCCAATTTTGCTCCATTTTTCTGGTTTTTTTCCAATTTTTCCCTATTTTTCTCTATTTTTTCCCTATTTTTCAATCTCTTTACCAAATTTCTGTATTTTTTACTTTCCCTATTTTAGTCAGTCAGTCAGTCAAATAGTCAGGGGATTTTGCCGCTTATATTACAGATATCTTCTGTAATGTCATTTTGACAGCTAATGTCACTGATTTTAAATGCTAAATAAATTTAAAAATTTCTATTATTTTTTATCTAAAATCCAAAATTAAAAGTTTCCTGTTCGAGCAGTAGTTTAACTTCTTAAATTCTCCTAATTCGAAACTTTTTTTTCTTTTTAAATTCTACACTGACACACTAATTTAACAAATGAATTATCTGCTTAGAATTCTGTTCTGTTCTTTGTTAAAAATCCCTTCGAATTGTCTCTTATTATCTCTTAACTTTTATATTCTTTTTTCTAACGTCCCAAACCAAAAGTTGATTAAATTAGTGAGAAACTTTTTTTTTGCTTTTAATTATCCACAAATTTTTAGCAGTTTACAAACAAACGATAATCTTGTGTGTGGGAACTTCATTTTACTGGAAATTTTTATGAATTATGGAACACATCAATCTTAAAAACCTTAATATTAAATTAATTTTCTAGATCCATTATGTAAATGACTACTTATCTTCCAAAAGGTTCAAAAAAAAACTTTTACACCCCCGTATCGTATTTACGATGAAGTTCAAATCTAATTTTAATTTTCGTTTCTTAAACCTGTTGATAATTAACCCTTTAACTGCGGGTAAAATTTTGAAGCGTAGGGCCAAAAATATTGAAAAATAAATTAAACATATTGGTATTAGTTGAATCTTGAATTTAAATAAAACATCATTAAACTTGATTGTTATAATTTTCAAAAATTTAAAACCGAAACTGATTTTTAAGAAAATCAAAAAATTTGGAAATATATCAAAAAATTTCAAGATTTCAAAAAATAAATGAATAAAAATGTCTAGAAATGCAAAAGCATCGAAAATTTCCGAAATTTGTCAAACATTTAGAAAAATTTAAAATTTTGCAATTGTTTTGGAAAATTGAAAAATTTCAAAAAGTAAATAAATAAAAGTGTCTAGAAATGCAAAAGTATCGAAAATTTCCAAAATCTGTCAAACATTTAGAAAAATTTAAAATTTTGCAATTGTTTTGGAAAATTCAAATATTTCAAAAAGTAAATAAATAAAAGTGTCTAGAAATCCAAAAGTATCGAAAATTTCCAAAATTTGTCAAACATTTAAAAAAATTTAAAATTTTGCAATTGTTTTGGAAAATTCAAATATTTCAAAAAGTAAATAAATAAAAGTGTCTAGAAATGCAAAAGTATCGAAAATTTCCAAAATTTTTAAAACATTTAAAAAAATTTAAAATTTTGCAATTGTTTTGGAAAATTCAAATATTTCAAAAAGTAAATAAATAAAAGTGTCTAGAAATGCAAAAGTATCGAAAATTTCCAAAATTTGTCAAACATTTAAAAAAATTTAAAATTTTGCAATTTGCAATTGTTTTGGAAAATTCAAATATTTCAAAAAGTAAATAAATAAAAGTGTCTAGAAATGCAAAAGTATCGAAAATTTCCAAAATTTGTCAAACATTTAAAAAAATTTAAAATTTTGCAATTGTTTTGGAAAATTCAAATATTTCAAAAAGTAAATAAATAAAAGTGTCTAGAAATGCAAAAGTATCGAAAATTTCCAAAATTTTTAAAACATTTAAAAAAATTTAAAATTTTGCAATTGTTTTGGAAAATTCAAATGTTTCAAAAAGTAAATAAATAAAAGTGTCTAGAAATGCAAAATTATCGAAAATTTCCAAAATTTGTCAAACATTTGAAAAAATTTTAAATTTTGCAATATTTTTGGAAAATTCAAAAATTTCAAAAAGTAAATAAATGAAAGTGTCTTGAAATGCAAAAGTATCGAAAATTTCCAAAATTTGTCAAACATTTAGAAAAATTTACAATTTTGCAATTGTTTGGAAAATTCAAAAATTTCAAAAAGTAAATAAATAAAAGTGTCTGGAAATGCAAAAGTATCGAAAATTTCCAAAATTTGTCAAACATTTAGAAAAATTTAAAATTTTGCAATTATTTTGGAAAATTCAAAAATTTCAAAAAGTAAAATTGTCAAAATATTCAAAAATTTCTAAAATATATACAAAATATCAAAAAACATAAAAGTATTCGTATATACTAAAAAAAAATTCAAAAATTTCAAGTATGTCAAACGTTTAAAAAACTATTAAAAAATTATTCGAAAATTTCGAAAATATATCAAAATGTCAAAATACTGAAACATTTTTAAAATATATCGATAATTTCAAGAAATGTATACGAAAAATAGATCAAAAATTTTAAAAAATTTTAATTTTAATTATTCAAATATTTTTAAATATATCGTCTAGTTAAAAATATTTTAAAAATTTCATGAATTTTAATCCTTTCAAAAATGTCGAACGTTTTAAAAAACATTCAAAAATTATTTGAAAATTTCAAAAATATATCAACAATTTCGAAAAACTTGAAACTTTTTTCGAAAATTTCCCAAAGTAAAAAATTTTCAAAAATTTCAAGAATTTTAACCAGTTCGAAAATGTTTAAGTTTTAAAAAACTATTCGAAAATTTCAAAACTATATTAAAAATTTCGAAAAATTTGAAATTTTACATTTTTTCGAAAATTTCAAAAATATCAAACAGTAAAAATGTCAAATTATTCAAAAATTTCTGAAATATATCGAAAATATCAAAAAATATAAAATTATTCGTCTAGTTAAAAATATTTTAAAAATTTCAAATATTTCAAACATTTTGAAAATGTCAAAAGTTTCAAGGAACATTAAAAAATTATTCGAAAATTTCAAAAATATATCAAAAATTTCGAAAAATTTGAAATACAATTTAAAAAAAAAGTTAATGTCAAAATATTCAAAAATTTCTAAAATATATCGAAAATTTCAAGAAACATAAAATTATTGGTCGAGATAAATAAATTTAAAACATTTCAAAAGTTTCAAATAACGTTAAAAATTACTGGACATTTTGAAAAATATAGAAAAAATTTCGAAAAGTAAAAATTTTACGAATTTTAAACATTTTAAAAATGTCAAAAGTTTGAAAAAAACATTAATTCAAAAATAGATTATGGTTATAAAAAACAATAATGATAATAATTGTAATTGTTAATAGTAGAAGTCACCAGGGTAAAAAAATATTTTTTCAATGAATAATATAAGATACGAGACTGTGATTTCATATTTGGGCTTAAATATTATTTTTTAACATTTTTATATATTTTTTAAAATAAAGGTATTTAACTCCTAAGCTAAATTTATATAGTTTCTAACTTCCCTCGTACATTGTTAAATATTTAAAAAAATGCTTTAAGTTAATATTATGTTTTAAGTAAAGCACCAACTTTACCAAATTGTTTTTTTTTCTCAAAAATCAATAATATTCAACAATCAAAGTTTATAACAAAATATCCATATTTAGATCGTGCTGACAATGCTAAATCAGCATTTTGATATAATCGCCATATCATTTTTAATTTTTTTTTTTTTTTAATTTATAATGTATACAATCGAGTTAAAAGCCCTTAGATATTTTTTTTCTGGTATATAACACCTAATATACTTGGTATATAAATAACTATAATATCATATACATGTTCTCCCTGCTAAAAACTCACAATAGTTGAGGTGGTGTTATTTTTATCAAAATAAAAAAATATATATAAAAAAATGTAAATTTTCATATTAGGAAGGAAAAAGCATGCGTCAGATAAAGAAAATGTGGATAACAAAAAGCACGTGCTGAGATTGAGAATAAGATCCCAGATTTTCAACGGAAGATAATCTAGTTTTGTTACCACAAAATCCTTTTGAAGATATTATAGACAGTGGCGATATATACACTTCAATCTATTACAAAATTCTAAGAAAAATTTTACACAAACTTGTAGATCTTTAAGATTAAATTTTTAAATTGCATTTCTAGTTGAATTACTTTATATACCTCTACACGTTGTGTATGTAGTAAGTAATATACTAAAAATAGAAAATGCTTATTATGGCAAAAGTCTCCAGTGGTTTATGAAAAATTGCATTATATCGCCGCCAGCCTCCATAAAAACATTCCTTTAACAAAGTCACTCTCTTTGTTGATTTTCTTTTATTATATATTATACAGAATTCCGCCTAGACGTATATATGAGATTTTTATTTAATATTTATAATATAGTATAATAGATAATACAAATTAAAAAAAAATGCATAAAGAAAATTAAAATATGAATATTAATGCTGTTCTTTTTGGCGTTTCCTCCAAAATTCATTGTAATAAAAGTTTTGTTCAACTGCAAGTAGCGATAAAGTAGGTTAATGGTTATTCAATTAGATTATTCAATTAGATAATCTACTTAACTTTAACGATTTCTTTAATTATACAAATAAAAAAATTTTAAAAAAATTATATTTTTTTTCAAGAATTTCAAATAACTTGTCAACTTCAACTAAAATAACAGTATATAATACAATTATTCAGCCCCACTTTGATTATTGTGCCTCCATTCTTCATTTATTTAATCTCAACAAGTTAAATCAACTTCAAAAACTACAAAATCGAGGCATGCGCATAATATTAAAAACTAATCGTCTTACACCAATTGTCTCAATGTTAAACACTCTTCAATGGTTTTCGGTTCATCAAAGATTGTACTACTTGTCAATTGTGTTTATTTATAAAATAATTCACTCTATAGCTCCACCGTACTTTCAACAATTTATTTGTTATCATGGAGATATTCATGATCGTGACACAAGATCAACTAATAATATATATATTAAAAGAGTCAATTATTCTAATACAAAGGCATCAATATTGTACAAAGGTTTTCAGGAATTTAACGAACTCCCTAGGGACTTGAAAGATTGTGTTACATTAGCAAGTTTTAAAAAGAAATTAAGAACTTTTATTACTACTAATAAAATATGATTTTAACTTGTATCTTGCTTTTTTAATGTGTTCATACTTTTATCTTTTAATTGTAATTACTATTTTTATGTTGTTGTTGTTGAAAGGAGGGTTGGCATTGGAGAATCCGTTTGCCGCAGAATGTACTATTTTTATATTTTTAAATATTTTTTTTTGTATATTAGGTTTAACCTATTTAAATAAAGTATCTATCTATCTATCTATCTATCTATAGTTGTTTTCATAGATTTTGGCGTTTTTATATCATTAAATTATGAATACAAAATTTTACCAGTGGTTTGTAATGGTTTTAAAATTACGTTACGAATTTTGCATCTCTAATCTTTGGTTTTCAAGTATCATTTTATGTAGTCTAGTCAGCAAGTGCTTTTTGGGTCAAACTTTTTTCGTGTAGATGATTTTTGAAAAAATTCAAGAGCCGCTTGCAACAATTGCAAAAGTTATAAACAATTAACTGAAAAGAAATCGGTTGTGTCGGACCAAAACTTTCCGGACGAATATCCAGAGACGAATATTAAAGGTTCAAATTTTGATATTTTTTTTATTTTTGATAGGTGAAAGTTGAAGAAATAATTTTAACTGTTCTAAATAGAGTTTTTCAAGGGCTTTCAAATGACATATTGCAAGTTAAATTCCGTAACAAATTGCTTCTGTCATTTTTTGACAGTCACACTTCCGTTTGTCAGATGTCCTACAAAAACTAGTGAGTTCTTCCTAAGGATAAACGAAACTCATATACCAAATTTAAACTTAATTGGATTAAGCGTGTGGCTTCTATCGTGGAAAAATACTACACAGACAGACAGACAGACAAACTTCCATCTGAACATGGTCTTAATCGTCTCAGGGGACCTGAACATGGATATTTCCGTTTTTATCTCGAAAAATTTTTTTAGCACGTTCACAATACTTTCCCTTCTCGGAGGTGGGTCGGGAAAGTAAAAGTAGAAATGTAGAAAATATAGAGAAAAATAGAAAAAAAAACAGTAAATAAACAAGAAAAATAGGAAAAAATTGAAAAATCCAAAAAAACAACAACAGAAAAAGTAAGAAAAATCAGAAAAAATTGGAAAAAAATTAGAGAAAAATAGGAAATATGTGAAAAAATATGAAATAATCGGAAAACACAAAAAGTAAGAAAATAAAAAAAAAAGGAAAAATATCAAAAAAGAAAAAATTGGGAAAATAGGAAAATACACAGGAAAAAATAGGGAAAAAAGAAAACAATGAAAAATACAGAAAAAATAGCAAAAAAGAATTCAAAAAATGTTGTAAAAAAAAATCGAAAAAAATTAAAACAATTGCAACTGCAAATAATCCGTAAAAATTACAAAAAATGGAAAAAAAGCAACCAAAAGCCGAAAAGATTGTAACCGTCTATAAAATTTTTAAAAAAATTGAAAAAACTGGACAGAATTGAAATAAATCAGAGGAATAAAAAAAAATCCGAAAACAAAAGAAATAGAAAAAAAGAACAATTAGGAAAAATTAAAAAAAAAGAAATGGAAAAAATCGAGAAAAAATAAAACATTGGAAGCAGGTGAAAAAATCAGAAAGTATTGGGAAATATATTTTAAAAAAAATTGTAAAATACGAAAATATCCAGACAATCAAAAAAAATGTAAAAAACCGAATAAAAAATCGCAAAAATGCAAAGAAGAAAAACGCAAAAAAGAAAAATGCAAAAAAACGCTAACGATATCGCAAAAATTGCAAAAAAAAATGGTAAAAAACTGCAAAGAATTAAAAAAAAATTAAAAATTTGAAAGATTTGAACTAAATCGCAAATATGCAAAAAAATCTCAAACAAAACCGGTAAAAAAAGCGTAAAAAATCGACAAAAAAAAACCCAAAAAACAACAATTTTCAAAAAAAATCGCAAAAAAAATTCAAAAAAAATTGGTTATGTCGCCCCAAAATTTTCCGGACAAGTATACACGAATACTTAGATATTTAAAGCTAAAGTTTAAATTTTTGACATCTTTTTATTTTTGACAGGTGACAGTTGGCGAAATAATTTTAACTGTTCTGAATAGAATTTTTCAAGGGCTTTCATGACATATTGCAAGTCAAATTCCGTGATATATTGCATCTGTCATTTTTTTATAGTGACACTTCCGTTTAATAAATGTCGTACAAAAACTATTCAATTCTTCCGACGGGTAGTCCAAATCCGTATACCAAATTTCAGCTCAATCGGATTAAACGTGTGGCCTCTATCGTGGAAGAATACACACAGACAGACAGACAAACTTCCATCTGGAAATGGTCTTAATAATCTCAGGTGACCTCAAAATGGATATTTCCATCTTTATCTCGGAAATTTTGTTTAGCTCGTATATAAATGGAAATTTACCTAAAAAACGAAAGAAATCGACAAAAATTAATCTGAATCGAAATGAATCGGTAAAAATCGAAAAAAACAGCAGAATAAGAATTAAAAAAATGACAAAAAACCTGAATGGATTTTGAAAAAACAGAAAAAATCAAAAAAAAAGAACCAGAAAAACAAAAAAAAACAGAAAAATAAAATAAAAAGAGAAAATCGAAAAATCTAAAAAAACCGAAAAAATCAGAGGAATAAGAAAATATGAGAAAAAATTTGAAAACAAACGAAAGAATTAGAAAAAAAAAACAGAACAATGAGGAAAGTTCAGAAAAAGTTAAAAAACAAAAAATCAGAAAAATGAGAGAAAAACGAGAAAAAATTAGGTAAAATAAGAAAAAGCAACAGAAAAGTTTGGAAAAAATTGAAAGAAAAATCAGGAAATATTGGGAGAATAGTGAAAAATAAAATTGTGAAATACGGAAAAATCGAAAAAATCAAAATAATTATAAAAAAACCGAAAAAAAACATAACAATAATAAAAAATTAGAAAGAATCGAAAACAATATCAGGACAAAATCAAAAAATCAGAAAAATGAGAAAAATCGAAAAATATCGCTAAATATCGAAAAAAAAACACAAGAATCAGAATAAGAAAAAATGAGAAAAAACTTGAAAGAACTTAAAAAAATCAAAAACAACAGAAAAAATCAAAAAGCAAAAAAAAAAACGAAAAATCGAAGAATCAGAAGAATAAAAAAATATGAGAAAAAATTAGAAAACAAACGAAAAAATTTGAAAAAAACATAGCAATGAGAAAAAAATGAAGAATGTTAGAAAAAATTTAAAAAAAAAACAGAATAAGAAAAGGAAAAAAATAGAAGAAACCAGCAAAATGAGAAAAATAAGAGAAAAATCAGAATAAATAAGAAAAATAAACAGAAAAATTTGGAAAAAATTAAAAGAAAAATCAGAATAATGAAAAAAAATCGAAAAATAAATACCAAAAAAACGCAAAAATATCCCTAAATATCAGAAGAATAAGAAAAAATGAAAAAAAAATAGAAAACGAAAGAATTAGAAAAAATAACGAAACAACGAAAGAAAATAGAAAACATCGAAAAAATCAAAAAAATTAATAAAAAACCGGAAAAAATCGTAAAAAACATAAATCAACCAATAAAACCGTTAACAATTGTGACCATAAAACAACTGAAAAAATTCAAAAAAATGGCTATACAAATCAGGAATAACAAGGATATGAAAAAATGAAAAAGAAAAAAATAGAAAACACAAGAAAGAATAAAATTATCTTAAAAATAATGCTACTTAATCAAATTAATTATATGAAAAATATTTTATTAAAGAAAATACTTTTTCAATAGAAATTAACATATTTTTCAAATCGCCTGTTTTAGAAATATTTTTTACTGAAATTAATATATTTAACTCTATCGGCTTTTACTTGATTATATTTTTGGGGTGAACCCAAACGTTGTAGACTGCATTTAAAGCTAAAAGCTATATTCCAGCATCTATGTTTCTTGAAAAGTAATTAATCATCTTCAAAATTAAACTTTGCTCTTTCTCATTATATCTGGAAGGGATTTTGACAATGAAAAATTAATTAAACTGTCAAAAATAATAAATAACATTTACGTTAATATTAGTTAAGAAATACGTTAATGACGTCATTATTTAGAGTTATCCATTTTATGATTAAGAGATCAAGTTGGACAATTTATGAAGTAACGGCAAATGGTTGGTTAAACACACTGTAGCAGCATTTTTTCTCTTACATAGGAAATTTACGTTTCTCTTTTGTGCGCCCCTGAGCTGAAGCCAGAGTTTAGCAGTAGTATTGGAAATTAAAATTCCGTTTGTGTTTTACTATATTGGTAATTTTAGATACCTTTGAGTTATCCAGAAATTTGATTTTGCTTTTAGTTTACAGAACAGGTACGATTACTGATAGTCGTTACAAAAAAAATTATACATTTGTGAACAAAAATAAAAAAGCTGTTTTTCTTTTTTCTGACTTTTAAAACAATCATAATTTTCACGTATTCATAAACATCAACATTCTCTTATCTTTTACCAGTAAAAAACCCGTCATCTTTTTTCCATTTTTTTATACATATATTTAGCATTTTTTTTTATTTGCCACTCGGAGCAAATAAAGAAACGTAGGTACTTAAAGAAAATGTAAGCCAAAAAGGATGTTTTATCTGTGCAGTCATCAAATATGGAAATCGTAAAAAAATTTAATACAAGGCTGTTGGTTGTATATGTATATACAGATCGTTTTCTTACATATATTAAAATTTTATTTTTAAAATCTAATTTTTTGTATATTCATTCGCTAGTTAATGAGTTGTCTATTTCAGAAATAATATTTTACTCAAAATTCACCGCGCTTTATTTTTCACTTAATATTTGAATATTAAAAAAATTCATCTGTCTTTTAAAAAATTGTTAATACTACGCATGTAAAAACATGCCAATTTGTTTTCATCATCCGAAAAGGCATATTGTAGTGAGAAAATAAATGTGTAATGTAAATTTTATTCAAAAACCGACTTTATTTATGTTTTTGTTTACCGATGTCTCTATACACGCATACATATATTGGGATTTTCTTAGATCTGAACTCTATTTGTTTGATGTCAGAATGCTTCGCGTATGGGTATTTATTATTTCACGCGTATAAAATGTGAAAAATAGTTGTCTATTATCCTTTCCATAAGCTACAGTTACAACTTTCCCACATAACAAAAAAAAACATGATGATAAGTTCGATTCTTATATAATAAAAAAATCTCGTCTGAAAGTTCGGCCAATAAAAGAATAAAATATTACAAAAAAAACATACATAAAAGTTTTATCATATAGTTTAGTTTGTTTTATTAATAAGTTGGGTTTGTTTTTACTTTAATGACCCACCTCCTAGATGGGAAAGTATTGTGAACGAGCTAAAAAAAAAATTCGACATTAAAACAGAAATATCCATTTTCGGGTCCACTGAGACGATTAAGACCATTTCCAGATGGAAGTCTGTCTGTCAGTCTGTGTGTGTATGGTATTCTTCCACGATAGAGGCCACACGTTTAATCCGATTGAGCTGAAATTTGGTATAGGTGTTTGGGTTACCCGTCGGAAGAACCCATTAGTTTTTGTACGATATCTGTCAAACGGAAGTACCACTATCAAAAAATGACAGATGCAATATGTAACGGAATTGGACATTCTATATGTCATTTGAAAGCCCTAGAAAAACTCTATTCAGAACAGTTAAAATTATTTCTCCAACTTTCACCTGTCAAAAATAAAAAAATGTCAAAATTTGAAACTTCAGCATTAAATATCTGAAGAAGTATTAATCCGATTGAGCTGAAATTTGGTATATGGGTTTGGGCTATCTGCCGGAAGAATCACTTAGTTTTTGTACGAGATCTGTCAAATTCAAGTATTATCAAAAAATGACAGATGCAATATGTCACGGAATTGGACATTCTATATGTCATTTGAAAGCCCTAGAAAAACTCTATTCAGAACAGTTAAAACTATTTCTCCAACTGTCACCTGTCAAAAATAAAAAAAATGTCAAAATTTGAAACGTTAACATTAAATTTTTAAAAAGTATCCGTCTCTGGGTACTCGTCGGGAATGTTTTAGGCGACACAATCGTTTTTTTTTCAATTTTTTCCATTTTTTCCCAATTTTGTGCGATTTTTTCCATTTTCTTAAAATTTGTTTTAATTTTTTCCGACTTTTTCGAATTATTTCCGATTTTTTTCAGATTTATTTGCAATTGTTTTCGATTTATCTAATTTTTTCCAATTATGTAGGATTATTTACGATTTTTTCAGGTTTGTCCAATTTTTACTAGTTTTGTCCATTTTTTTCAGTTTCTTTGATTTTTTCATTTTTTTTTGATTTTTTTCAATTTTTTTTGGTTTTTCCAATTTTTTTCAATTTTATTGTATAATTTCCATTTATTTGTTTTCGATTTTTGTGATTTTTTCTAATTTGTCCAATTACTTCCAGATTTTTCCACTTTTTTCAAATTCTTCCACTTTTTTCAAATTCTTCCATTTTTTTCCAATATTTGTAAAAAATTTAATTTTCTCCAGTTTCTTCCAACTTCTCTCAATTTTTTACGACTTTTTGCAATTTTTTCCAAGATATTTCCATTTATTTCAGAATTGTTTCCGATTTTTATGTTCTTTTCATTATTTAGGATAATTTACAATATGTCTAGTTTGTCCAATTATTTTTTCCATTTTTTCCAGTTTTTTTTTCCATTTCTTTCCAATTTTTTCAAATTTTTTCAAATTTCTAATATTTTCAAGTTTTTTTAATTGTTACTAATTTTTTCCATTTTTTTTTAATTTTTACCAATTTTTTCCGATTTTTTCCAATTTTTTTTTTTTGACTTATTCAAAATGTCAAAATTTGAAACTTCAGCATTAAATATCTAAAGAAGTATTAATCCGATTGAGCTGAAATTTGGTATATGTGTTTGGGCTATCTGTCGCAAGAATCAGTTAGTTTTTGTACGAGATCTGTCAAACGGAAGTATCACTATCAAAAAATGACAGATGCAATATGTCACGGAATTGGACATGCAATATGTCGTTTGAAAGTCCTTGAAAAACTCTATTTAGAACAGTCAAGATTATTTATCCAACTGTCAAAAATTAAAAAATGTCAAAAGTTGAATTTTTAACATTAAATATCTGATAAAGTATTCGTGGATACTCTTGGGGAAAGTTTTGGGGCGACACAACCGATTTTTTTAGTTTTATTAATATATAACAATAGTTGATTCTTTATATATTATTCATTATATTATATAAATGCCGAGCGAGGTCTATGTGAGTTCTGGTAAAATGATAATAATTTACATAATTAATTATACAAATCCGCGATACAGCGAAGTTCCATATAGTAAAGAAGAATACAAAATAAACCTACATCGAAGATTTTTTTTTCTTTTGTTTACGGATAAAGTACACGCGCAATGGAAAATCCTTTTGGAAATTTATATTGGATTTTAATCGTAGTTTCTGTAAAATACGGTTTCAGGAGTATTTTTTTTTAGTAATTTTTTTTAGAAATCTGAACTGTTAATAAGGTTATTTCTGTTTAAAAATTCCATCCAAGGAGCTTTAATTGACAAAACCTAAAAACGAAATTTATAATATATTCTCCTTTCTTGAAATTATTTTCTTATCGGTTTCCATCCATCATTCAAAAATTACGGTTACATTTTTTGTTTCTCTGATGATTGATTAGATATTATTATATATTTTGTGAGCGCGAAAATTAATGGAAAAATAAAGAATTTCTGGAGAAAACTATTCACAGAGAATATAATCAAGACATTTGTTTTCCTGATTTGTTGATTTACCGTATTTTATTCTCCATCTGATGAATGAAGACTAATGATCGAAAAATACTTGAAAATTAGGAAAACAGTATTTTGATTTGTAATTGATTGTTTTATACAGGATGTTGCTTATATATTTTATGAATCTTAAGCATATTTCAATGTTAAATTTTATTATTATTAACTTTTTAAGCAATTCTTGTTAAAATACAAAATATAGGGCCTCTTTTATGTTGAATCCTCACGACAAAAATTTTTGCGAAACCACTGAGATTCATTTACTGATATTGAGAGCTCTTACAAGGATCATTTTTGATAGATCTGTATTATTTTAATTTCTCAACGAAATTAAACTTTTATTTCTAATAAACAAAAGTTCAATATATGATTTTTTTTAAGTTGTAGCTTTTTCGTGTTGATATTTTTGACATTATGACTTCAGCATCAAAATCTAAGTAAGATTTATTTTAATTATTTTTTAATCTAGCCTAAAGGGGATTATTTATATTTAAAAAAAAATTAACAATTTCGTAACTGTTTTTAATGTGATTTTGTTAATAGTTGATGATCAAAAACAATTCTTTTTAATTTAAATTAACAGATACTGTTGTTTACAGTACAATGAAAATTTTTATGAACCAAATTATATGAGCTAATATCACTCAGATTTTGTTTTTCAATTTAGCGGAATAATGAAAATACAGGGTGGCACAGGAAAAAAAACGTAACACTGAACGGGTCATCCTTTTGTTGCAAAGCAATCATTGGCAACACCGCAAATCCTAAAGACAATGAATTTTTTGAGTGTCGAAATGAAAAATGTGAAAACTAAAACTTATACAACGATGACATATTTAATTGTAATAAACGTGACATTACGAATATAATTTTTTCTTATTATGAAAAAATTAGCTACTCAGTATATCTTAATTTCAGGCTCGCTTGATATCCCTTCTCAATATCTTCCTCTCTTCTTGGTTTTACTATAAAATGCTTTAACCATGTTAACAATTCTCTCTCCTTGCCTCTTCAGTTAAAACAATTGACTTCTATATCGTATGTGTCTCTAATTGAAAATTTCTTTTCTTTATTATATTATATATTCCCTTGTTATCATTATTAATTATTTTGACGCTTTAACTTTTATTTACTGTTATTTTTAATTCTATACCCTATATAATTATAAATTTTTTATGATTTCTCTCAATTGGGAGTGGACTCTAAATAAAAAAAAATTAACAAATGTATAAATAGTTAATATTCTGTCCTCTGCTTTTAATTCTAAGTTGATGATTCTATTAACTAAGATTTCTACTGAAAATTTCTTCTTGATTCTTCAAAATTTTAAATTATTTTTTTCATTCTATTTTAAACTCTACTTGTCTAAGTCCTTCATTGGCTTACCATTTTTTCTTCATAAGGTTAAATCTAATTAAAGTTGTAGTCTTTACAATAAGTTTTATTAATACATTTCCGATTTTCCGTTATCAATTTTTATTATGTATAAGAAATTTGTATAGTTACTTTATGTACCAAATAGGACACACTATTATAAAATAAAAACCGAAGTAAGAATTCGATTTGGAACAAAAATTTGAAAACTAATCTACCGTTTCTATTCATGAAAATTTTGCATAAAACATTTTTCCATTTTTCAGGAGTTGGCTTGACATAGGTATCTGAAGGAGGATACATATATAAACCGAACGGTAAGACAGATATTTTATAAATACTTCCATCTACAAAAAGCTTTCAAACGTTCCACGTTTGAACCTTTATTTTAAAAGGAATATTTTGCTTTATTTTTATTCCAAGCATGTAAAAGTTTTATTGAAACTTGATACACTTATTCTATATAAATGTATTGTTAGTAATATAAAAGGAATTATATATTTTATTTCATGACATAGTTATGACAAATGTAATATTAGAGTATATAAAAATAAAAGATTTTTTTATTGTACCTACAAACAAGTGAAAAACGGCAATATTTTTGCCGTAATTTCGAGATTTCAAAAATTTAAAGATACGAAAATAAATTTCTATATACCTTTACAGTATATATGATATAAGTAGCGGGAAAGTAAAAATAGGTGAAAGATTATTAACATTTTTGGGGTTTTTAACGGTGCTGAATCGATTGCTGTTGTCCGTTTGTCTCTGTCTTTCACCGATCTTGAGTTAAATCAGGCTAACAGACAGACGGACTGACGGACGGACAAAACCATTTTATAAGAGTTTTTTTTCTTCGAAAACTCTTAAAATGGAGAAAGTAGGTGAGAAACAGAACAAATTGGGAAAAATAAAGAATATAGGAAAAAATAATGAAAAACTGGAAAAAATTAAAAAAAATAGGAAAAATAGAAAAAAGTGAAAAAGAGAAAAATATTGAAAAACATGGAAATTAGAAAAATATATTGAAAAATAGGGAAAATTTGGAAAAAAGTTGCAAAAAATAGGGAAAATACGGAAATTAGAGAAAAATAGGAAAAAAGGGAAAACATATGGGAAAATAAAGAAAATAGGCAAAAAAGGAAAATAGGAAAAATAGAGAATAATAGAGACAAATACGAAAAAATAGGAAACAACAATGAAAAATATAAAAAAAAGAAATAGAAATAAATAGGGAAAGATAAAGAAAAATGGGAAAAATGGTTAACATTTGGGAACAAGTATGAAAACAGGAAAAATGGTGTAAAATGAGGCCAAAATATGGAAAATAAATACAAATAGAGAAAAACAAAGAAATTCAAAATAAAGAAAATAGGAAAAAACATTAGAAAGCAGCACAAAATAGGGGAAAATAGAAAAAAAAATTAGGAAAATTACGGAAAAACAGTGACAAATTAGGAAAAATACAAAAAAATAAGGTAAAACAGTGAAAAATAGGTAAATTGGAGAAAATAGGGGATAATAGGAAAAAATGGAGTATAAGACGGAATAATTTAAAAATTTGGGAAAAGTAGAAAAAATGGGAAGAAATTAGAGAAAAATAGTGACAAATGGGGGAAAATATGGAAAAATGGAAAATAGGAAAAATAGAAAATAATAGGGATAAATGGGGAAAACAGGAAAAAATAATGAAAAATATGAAGAAATCGCAAAAATAAGAAAAATAGGGAAAAATGGAAATATTGTAAAATCGTGAAAATTAGAATAAAATTAGAAAGGTGAAGAACGACAATATTTTCTAAAATTTAAACTTACGAAAATAAATTTCTATATAGGGATATACATATACCTACTACAGTATATATGGTATAAATAGCGAGAAAGTAAAAATAGGCAATGCCTAATATTATTTTTGTTGTTTTTAACGATGCTAAATCGATTGCCGTTATCCGTTTGTCTCTATCTCTCACCGTTCTCGAATTGAATCAAGCTAACAGACGGACAGACGGACGGGGACGGACAAAACCATCTTATAAGAGTTTTTTTTCGAAAACTCCAAAAGTAAGTAAGTATAATAACAATATATGTACATATACATATAATGTAATAAAGACTAAAGAAACACAAAGAAATTAAAAACAAAATAAGAAACAAGTACAGTAAACGAATAATAAAATTTCCAAAGCAAATATTGGTTTAAACACCCTGTAAAAGAAATAAAACAAATACAACGGATGTAGGGTATTACGAAAATCATAACAAAAAATAACCATAGACACACGTGCCAACACTCAGCAAAAAAAACTAACTCAGTATACTCCGACATGTGAAACATAACAGAAAACTATCAAGCGGCCAATTGTTACAAAACGCGCAACCAATCAAAGTGGCGAAAAAAATAGTACTTCCAATCAGCGTCTCCAACGTACTTCTTGGTACGACACCTGGTTATCGCGACGTGGTTACGAGGAACAAGAGACAAAACATCCCGGCAGTTTGACAGAACAGCGGCGGGCGAAGTCGTCTTCAAAAAAAAATCTTTTTCTGCAAAATAAATTCTTATTCCGTACGTCTTTTCTAAACCTCATGATTATTAATATTTATCTCTCAGTAAAAACCATAATTTTTACCTCTCGCCCTTCAGATAAGAGAGGTATAGGAATCATGCTAAAAATTGGGTAGTGAGTTTTCAATTGATAAACACGTTTTGGGGTCCCTAGAATACGATTTTAATATTTTCGCGATGATGTCTGTGTGTGTGTGTGTTAGTGTGTGTGTGTGTTAGTGTGTGTGTGTGTTAGTGTGTGTGTGTGTGTGTTTGGATGGATGTTGTAGTAACGATAACTCAAAAACTACTGAATAAAAAAATTTGAAATTTTGCATACAGGATTCTGATAACCTAGATTAGATCTGATTAGATTTTGGTGCCAATCGCACAACCGGAAGTGGCAGTTCCTATAGGTGATGACGCCATTATTATAGAAAACGGCAATAAAGTTTTATACATATATTTTGTATACCCTATAGTTTATTTTCATCTCATTAAAATTTTCGAAACTTTTGCCATTGTTGCCAGATTTACAAAAATATAATTTTTTTTCATACTTTTTTGTGCCAACCTGTAAATTTTTGATTCAAAAATGGCGAGAGGTCATGTGCTGGCCACATCAGATTTTTAATATTAGTGGAGCGAAATTATTTTATATAAAGTCGCTTATTTAACGAGATTAAATAATTGGCGTAGTTTTTATAGAAAAAATTTTACAAATAAATCTTGTCGATTACAGACCATTTCCATACATTTTTTTCGTAATTGATACTTTATTAATTAATTATATAAATTTTTAATTCAAAGTCGATATATCAATTAGTTTTAAAATTATAACGGTATAAACTCGGAATATTTCAAAAACGTCAATTTTTTTCACACAATAAAGTCGTCATTTTATATAAATATACAGGAGCAGATTAAAGAAATAATTAAAAAGTGAGGTAGTGATCCAACCCAACATTCCGGATACTTCTAATAAGTAATTATTTAATCAAAGAATAATAGAAAAACTTATAGTTATATCACATGAAATTTACTGAATCTGGTTGAACAAATGGGCGACATGTTTCGGATAAACAATGGCCATCATCAGGCCTACAATACAAATTATAAAAATTGTTAAAAATACAATAAAAAATCACAAATTAAGTTACTTACAAAAAGTTAGATCGCTGCCCATTTGTTCAACCAGATTCAATAAATTTCATGTGAGGAGATTTTCTATTATTCTTTAAATAATTTTAACACATTTGAGAATTTATAATCATTTGTTTGTGAATTATTTAATTAAATTATTCTTCTGAAACTACGCGGAATTCGAAAAAAAGTAGAGTCAAACTTTGTAGGAAATTTTATGTTCTACCATTTTGATTTCCTATAATTTTTCATAAAAAGTAACAATCCATAGTGTTATTAAGATTACAGTACCTTTTCCTACATTTCCAATACCATATTTAGACTTACTAGAATATTAATTAAGAGTTAAATTCGAATAAAATATTAAAATAATTTATTTAATATTAAAATTCAAACGTTACTGTCATCTCTCTTTATCTAGTTAAATAACGGATATTTAAATATTTGATTATTAATATAAAAAATATATAAAGCGTATACAAAATATTATTTAACCGAATTATTATGATACCGACATTAATTAATTTCAATAAAAATAAATAAAAATAATTGATTACTTACCTTCGAGGGACCAAACCAACTTCTTTCTAGGGCCATAACGTCTTAATCTTTCTTGGATGCGCCGCTATAGGTCCCAGCAAGTTAACTTAAATGGAATCATTATTCTTAATCAAAACTGAAAAAGAAGGTAAATATCAATTTTTTATTCGGCAGACAGGAAATATTTCTATGAAATAAGTTGTTACGGTTTAAATTTTGTGATAAATGATGTTATTAAAAGAAATCTTTATATAATCATAATTAATCAGGTTAATTTACTAGTATACAGAATGTTTCAAAACAATATGAACAGTTTAAAAAAAAATTAGTTGATCGTTCTTTTTTTTTACTAATAATTTTTACTTTTCGTTTTTCATATGTTTTGGAAAAATACAGATTTAATTTTGTTTATATGGAATATATAAATTTAAAATATATTTATTTCTCGTTAATGTCAAATTTTAGCATCATTAAAAAAAATAATGAAAAATTATTAATATAATAGATTAACTGATTATATCATCCACGTGGTAGGTATCACCCTGCCACTGGTTTATGATCAAAATAAATAAAATATATTCTTAAGATATAAATAAAATATTTTCCAATTCAATAGTTCGGTAATTTAACCGGTTGTGGTCAATTATAGCAAAAACTTTAGTAAAATTTATTTTTTCTTTTGTTTTCTAATTTTTTCTCATTTTTCTTATTCATTCGGTTTTTTTTTCGGTTTTCCGATTTTCTTTTTCATTTTTCAGATTTTTTGGTTTTTCGTTTTTTTTTTTGATATTTTCCGTTTTTTTTAATATTTTTCTCATTGTTCTGTTTTTTTTTCTATTTCTTTCTGATTTTTTTCTCTTTCTTGTATTCCTCTGTTTTTCGGTTTTTTTCCTTTTTTTTGTCCTTATTCTGATTTTTTTATTTTATTTTTTTTAATTTTTTCTTCGTATTTATTCTTTATTTTTTCTGATTTTTTGTTATTATTTCTGATTTTTCTTCATTTTTTATCATTTTGATAAATTTTTGCTTCTTTATTTCTTTTTCGAAATTTTTTCCATTTTTTCTTCATTTTTTCTTATTGCTCTGTTTTTTTTTTAATTTCTTTCGTTTGTTTTCATATTTTTTCTTATTTCTCTTAATGTTATTGATTTTTTTTTATATTTACAACTGGTATTTGCTTGTTTTCTGTTTTTATGTGATTTCTTTCAGTTTTTTGCTGTTTTTGTGTGTTTTTACAACTTTTCGTCATTTTTTTTTCGATTTTTTTGATTTTTTGCATTAATTACCAATTTTTTATTTTTTTCGTTTTTTAATTAGTTTACAATTTTATTTTTAATTTTTTTCCAATGTTTTCTAATTTTTCTTTCAATTTGTTTTCGAACGTTTTCCTATTTTTTCTGACTTCTTTTCATTTTTCTGATTTTTTTCATTTTTCTGATTTTTTTTCTTCATATTTTTCTCACTATTTCTGATTTTGAATTTTTTGTTATTTCTCGGATTTTTTTCTTTCTTTTTAATTTTTAGGTAATTTCGATTATTTTTAAGCTTTTCTCTGTTTTTTATTGTTTTCTTTTGATTTTTGACTTTATCAGTTTTTTTCAGGTTTTTTCTACCTGTTGCCCATTTTTCTTTATTCTTTTGTTTAAATCGTTTTTTGTCGATTTCTTTCGATTTTTTGATTTTTTTCAATTTTTGTTTTCGATTTCTTTGTTTTATTATTTTTTCCGATTTTCCGTTCGTTTCGATTTTTCTAGTTTCTCCGATTTTTTTCTCATTTTAAAATTTAAAAAAATAAAAAAATAATGTAAGAAACTTCGTTCCTAACTGGGGTCCCCGCCTGATCGCACAATTTTTTTTATTGAAAATTTTAATATGTTCTTTTAAAATAGCTCAAGCAATCTAAATTCTGTATATATAGTAATAAACAAAATTAACCTTAATTAAAATACAATTAATTACAACAACATTCGATCACACCGCCTAAAGTACACACTAGGGACTAGTCAAGAGAAATTAATTAACCGTTCCTCTTTGTAATGTCTCTGTAGCTAATTCTCTTTAACCTTAATTGAATAGAACACACGACATTTAAATTCGGTTATGTATACAGCAAACTATAATAAAATTATTTATTATTATTTATCTACAAAGAGGTTTCAGTATTTATTTAAAACTACAAATCAATCAAAATCATGTATCTTATTTTTATATGACTTCCCTCTAACTATCTTCCCCCACTCATCTCCCCTAACAAAAAATTAAATAAAAATAGGGGAAAAAGTAGGTAGGGAAAGATAAAAAAACGTGGAAACGAAGAAAGTAGTGAAAAAGTAGGGGAAAAAATATTGAGAGCAAAAGATTCCCCACCAGCCATTATCGAACAATTAAATCAATCCAACTATCTTATTTTTATATGACTTCCCTCCAACTATCTTCCACTACTCATTCGTCTCCATAACAAAATTAAATAAAAATAGGGGAAAATCTAGGTCGGAAATTTAAAAAAAAGTGGAAGCAAAGAAATTATAAAAGAGTAGGAGAAAACACATTAAAATATACATTAAATCATTTAAATTAAATATTAAAGCGCTTTCACCATTTCTTTAAAAAGTACAAAACTTGATTTGTAATAAATAAGTTATTTATAAGGATGAATAAATCTATTTACACAAATAAATGGAGAATTTTAATAACATTGTAAATTACCATCACAATTGTATTATTTTCGTTGGTCGTTAATTGTAATAGGATATCTCGATTATTTAATAATACAGGTAGCACTTTCACCATTTTTTTAAAAAGTACAAAACAATTATTGGTAATAGGAAATTAGCAAAATATATTTTTTCTACGAAAATCGTTATAAAAAAATATTTGTCTACACGACTGATCAATTATTTGTTCATTGTACATGAGTTTACTAAATAATAATAATATCCATTTACTGAGTAATGATTTCATTATTCACCGATTTTACTAAATTCTAGATATCCATTATTCACTAGTGAATAAAGATTATTCACTGGTTTGAATAAATGTTTATAGTAGTTTTAGCCAATATTATTTAATAGTCGTGGATAATAGTATATTATTCAACCAGCATTTTATCCACGACTGTTAAATAATGGATATCTAGAAATCAGTCAAATCCGTGAATAATAGATGTAATTATTATTTAGTAAACTCGTGTATAATGAACAAATAATAATTTAATCGTGGATAAAGTATAGTATTCTATTCGCATATAAAGGCTATTATTATATGTTCATTGATTAATATACTAGTATTTTTTTCAATAAAAAGATTTTTTTTATAATAAATAAACATTTTCAAATGAAATTAAAATAGACTGAAACCTAATTATACGGTTTCGCAGATTGTTGGCTACCTGTCATATTCAATTATGACTGTTTAGATGATAATGGGTTTTAAATCCCGTTTTCAAGTGAAATTTTAATTAAAAATAACCGTCCTTCCCCCGCACAAACTTTGTCCTTTTCGGGTTCATTTATATAGGGGTAAAAGAAAAGTAATATTATTATAAAAGAAACTCTTACGCTCCATATAACGATTAGCATTTGACATGTGATTGACAACGAGGAAAAATATGTAAAAAAATAATAACCACTACTTTTTCGGCGCCACGGAAGGAGACAGTAAATTTTATTTATTTGTTAATAAAATTGTGTTTTACAATATTCTATATAAAAGTATTTATTCATAAACACACTAAATTATTTATATATCATAAGAGGTATTTATTACTAATTATCAAATATATACGAATTTCAAAATTATTGCAAGCAAAACCGTACTCAGAAAAATTCCTAAACTACAGTTCATTGTCGAAACCCAATAAAAAATTAAGTGTTTTACACGCTTGGATAATGAAAAAAAATTGTTATTTCAAAGATGAAATTTAAAAATATTTGAGGATGATCCTTTAAAGACGAAATGTTGTTTTATAAAATTGTGTAATAAAACAAAATTCAGATAAAAATTTCATAAATAGATAACAAGAAAAAAGGAAACCAGAGACAAATATAAATTTTTAACTTAAAATTAAACCAACCACCTCGTATAAATACAAAAAAATTATTTTGCATAAAATTCAATATTCTAGTACCAACAAAAAAACACCTTTTTTGTGCAACAAAAAGGTGTCAATAAAAAAAATGATTAATCAACAAAAGTCCAAAAAAAACCAATAGACATTTTTTTGACGAAAATAAAGTCAGTCGGTGACTTGTGCTCCTTTGGTTAAGATCTAAAAACCAAAAGAAAATTTTTATCGGAAACTGCGGCAGTTTTATTCCAATAAATAATTATAGAGTTATAAAAAAATAAATGAATAAATAAATAAATAAATAAATAAATAAATAAATAAATAAATAAATAAATAAATAAATAAATAAACCATACGAGAGTGTTTCGTAGTTTTTATTCAAAAAGATAATAACAAGTTTTCGTTTTTGTTCTAACTATTTATTTTGTTAATACTGAAATTTTACTTATATAGGGCTATATCCATGTATGTGGATTAAATTTTGGTTTTTATTTAAAAAATAACAGAGAAAATCTCTAGTTTATTTATTTCGATCAGATTTGTAATAAGAGTAACTGAATCCCCTCAAGCTTGTAGAAATAAGTGAAGGAAGAAGTAAACTTTTTTAAATTAAGGGCTGGTTCGTATATTTTTAGAATTTGTAATTTGATAGTTTTATTTAGCTCATTGTTTTTAAGTTAAAGAGCACAGTTCGAAGGACCAGTTGCCGAAACAACAAATATTTTGTAACAGATAGTTACAGTTACGATTGAATAAAACTACACTCTTCGATGTGTAGTACTATTTTATTATGCTTAAAAAGAAATAATGTCTCTCCCGCTCCAACCCGAACAAAAAATGGTAAAACAGATTTGCATAAATTATAAATTAATCGATATTCAGACATTAGTGAGAATTTTGTAAGTTAGAGATGGCAACATCGTGATACCTCTCGATGATAGATTAGAAAAAAATTGCAATTTGCAGAATACAGACTTGAAATAGGGAAACAATCAGACTTATCCATTACTTTTCACAAAAAGAGATCTCTTACATCGACACGTGTTTTATTTCTAATGTTTCGCCCGATTGAAATTTATCGCATAAAAAATTTAATTTAATGATTATTAAACTAGCGGTCGCTAAGGGCGACTTCTACGTGGAAATTTTAACAGAAATTTCTACAATAAGAAGGATCAATTTTTGGGTTAAATTATAGGTACGAGTTTAAGCCGGACACAAATAAGACTTTACCCTTCTAGGTGCATTATGCAAATATGTATTTTATGATTATAATCATGAGTTTCGTGAATTTAATAGTCAACTTTGTGGGTAATTTGTTTGTTAATTCTTTTACATATTTTATTTTTCAATAAACGACCAATTAAAACTTCACTAGCGTATTTTTAATTATTCCCACCCGATGGAGATAAGAGATAAAATGTTAAAGAAGGGATACAGGCATAAGATCCTGGATAAATCGAGCACACCGTTTAAAAATATAAATATTTAACCTTTGTAAATCGAGAACTTCCCTTATTCGTTAATCCTGTTTATGAGGTCAAGACTCTCGAACTCTACTATAAGTGAAAGCCAGATTTAGAATGCAGTGTGGGCGTTATGGAGCGCAGCGTTGCAGCCGATGTTAGGTTGTCGGACATGTTAGAAAACGAAAGGTTGAGCACGCCAGGACTGTACAAGCTGGCATCGCCGCCGAGCATTTTCAGTTTAAAATGCATTGGGTTATACTGCCTAAACTGCATTCTAAATCTGACTTTTACATAGGATAGTGGTGACAGTAACGCTGACAAGTTGTTTTTTTTGACATATAATTAAAAAATTCGAATTTATTAATTAAACTTAAAGTAACCTAAATTTTTTTTCTTATTACACTGGAGACAAAAATCATAAAGTTAAATAAAAAAAATAATCTTTTAACAAGTATTACAATTGGATACGTTATATTAAGCGATATCTCAAGTTTTCGCTTAAATAATAAAAAAATACGGTCCTGCTTTTTAGACACTGTTAAATAGAACCGACGACCTGGCGTTAATAGCGGTAACGCCGATCTACAATAGACTTCATGATGCATGACATAAAGTTCGCTTAATGTATGTTCTAGGGCATTGGGGCTTTTTAATTCAAAAGAAATTTTCCATTATCAGAAAAAATTAGCGTTAACAAAAAAACGGTGTTCGTATAAAAATCGTTAAAAATGTCATTTTTCTTATTCAATTTATAATACGTTATAAACTCGTTTCCCAAGAAAATATTTAAATTTATAAACATTTTTCGCATCCTAACATAGGTTTATCTTATAAAAATCCTTAAAAATATTTTTTAGTTGCAATTTATCCCAAACTTTGATATAAAAAACCCTAGATATAAAAGTGATGAGTTTGCAGGGTCAGGATCAGGATCCTCCTATAGAAACTGTATAGAACGTAATTTTTTGCTCAGATTAGGAAAAACTTAACACAATGGAGATTCTTATAGATAGTAAACTATAAAAAATGTCTAAGTAAAAAAAAAGTATAATCTGAGATAGAATTTTAGCTTGGAATATACCGAGCATAAAATTAGAGTGACTTCGTAATTTGGTGAATGTCTTTGAAAAATTTTGAGTTTTTTCGGTTTTATTTCGGTTACTAACATTGTGCGATGATTTTGTCGTAATTGCTTGAATAAAAAAAGTTGTTTCGATAAGCGTTTAATAAAAAAAGGCCTCCAATCTAAATTTCTGAAATCCATTATCAGCATTTTTTTGTTTCATAGTTTTATCTATCTATTAAAAATTCTTGGAATAATTGCCATTGTAAATGTATTAAATGGCCATAAATCCTTATGACGGCTATAGAAGATGGCAGTTATTTAACATTTTTGGCTTATGCAATATTTTGGAAGATGCAACTTTTTGAATTATGTAATTTTTTGAATTATTCAATGTTACGTTTTATTTTCCTTGGGCCACACTATATATATATTACAATTTCAAATTGGCAAACTTACCATTTCCATCAAGAGTGTGAAAATATTTAAATATCTAACTGTGCTATATCGTTAACTCGCCCCACAAGATCTTTGGGGTTCACTAAACCTGCTACATTCACGGTAGCTGATTATTTCACGACACGTGCTACATCTGTAATTGCAACTGCAACAAGAACGTTTATATTTACGGGATCCTGGAAATACCTCTCTTCAACACGGGTCTCTTCCATTAAGAATATTTTTACAGAAGGAAATACTCTTTCTTTCTCTCTTCAGCTAAGCTAAATGATCACTTCGTCAATAATCTTTCATAATAAATAATATTAATAAATTTGATTCAAAATTAATTAACTGATAAAATATTGTAATAATTGTTATTTGGGTCGAAAAGGTTTTTTTTAAAATTCACTTTATTGAGTACATGAATTTTTTGAAACATATCACGAGTCGCGAACGGACGAGGGATAATTTTCTTGAACAATTCGTGTACAAGACAAATTTCCCGCAATTAATTCAAGCATGTAGGGGATTCTGTGAAAATATTTCACGATACAAAATACAGGCTTTTAATTGGTCGAAAATGTTAGGTGTGAAATTTTTATTAAAGTTTTCTTTCCTCCAACCCTTAAAAAAAATAAAAAACAGACTTTGCAATATACCAATTTTGTTTTTGTCAATTATTTCTAATTACAGCAAAAAAACTAACTGACTGCTTCTCGAAATTTAATTTAAATCTATTATCCCACTTCTTAGTATATTTCGAAAAATAAATCACAAAAACTTTCATTACAGCAACAGTTTTAGATTATGCAACCATCTTGGTTTAAGTAATTTCTTGGATTATGTAACTTATTCGATAATGCAACACATTTAAGATTCCTCAGCATTTCGGAAGGATTCCAGAACTTCCTTTTTGAAAAAATTAACTAATTATGTCAAGGTATCAACTATTCTATTCAGGTAATATTTTTACTACCACGAAGAGACCCGTACTGATATTTTATTCAATTTCTAAAACTTCAGTGTCAATACATTTTGAGTTTATCATTAATTTTTTTTACAAAATTAACTTGGTTTTTATTTCACAACTCAGGAGGAAAAGATTAATAACTCAATTTGTCATTTTCCTTATAATAAAATGTCTGGCGCCCATTAAAAAAGATCTAGTAACTAGTTTATAAATAAATTCAAGAGGTCATTCATATCTCAAATGTCGTCAAATTATTCAGAAGAAATAAAAGTTCAAGACATGTACCACAATATAATTAAAACAAAAGAGGTTTAGTGGGCAACTAGTTTCGGCTTATGAGCCATCCTCAGGCCTAGAAACAAATTACCCGGTGTGTAACATACAATATTAAATAATACAAATTTTAAAAAACTTACCATATTTAGTAAAAACAATTAATTATAATAAAAAACATTTTGTAAACAATTTACATGTTATTGAGGCCGAAGGGAGGGTGGGCAATAGAGTAGGTACATGAAGAAAAATTATTTTAGGAACGAAAAATTTTTAAATTAATGATAAATTAAAATTGAAACTGTTGTCCTGCGGACCAGTAGTAATGATAGTTTATAAATATTTTACTTAGATTCCAGCTTTCAAAATTATATTTCAAAGTTTCTTTTTATCTATATCCATAATAATTATTTCTGTCATAATATCAATATTATTAGAAAAAAGAGATAAAAAAATGTGCTGTTAAATTGAATTCATAATGGATAAATTTATTTGAAATATTTCCAATCTGTAAGGTATTGTGATCATAAAATATCGTAATATATAGTAGCCATAAAAATAAATAGATCTCCATGGAAAAATATCGATATCATCATTTTTAACGTGTGCGTTATCAAAAAGCATATAAAATACATAAACACTCAAACAAATAACAGCAGTGGCGGACTCAAATCCATCTAACAATAAATTTCTTTATACATTTATAAATCTTTGACATTTATTACAAATACACCATCACATTTCTTAATTCTTTATTTACCAAAGACAGAAATTGTACATTTATAGAGTCGTCTATTTAATTATAAAAAAAAAAATTAGTACTTATTAATAATTAATAAAACAACACATCAAAACACTTGTCTATTAAATAATCTTTCATTTTATATTTGAATGTTTGGGCCGGTTTACAGAATTTGATATTCTCCTCGGCAATATTGAATTTTTGTTTGTTGTTAAACACATATAAGCAAATATATATCAAAAGTGTACTGTCAGAATTCTGAATTTTTGAAAATATGCCCGACTACCGATCCCTGCGGGACACCGGTGCATTTTTCATCAATTTTTTATAATTTAATAAAACCTGCTGTAGTTTTTATAAGAATTGTATGCCATGTTTAGTCTGTTTTGTCAATTTTCTAGAATTTCTTAGAATTTTTTTCCCTTGTTAGCATTTATTTAAGCCAGCTTAGATTTTTCAACATTTCTAATGGTTTCTAGCTTAATTTAACCTGTTTCATCAATTTTTTATTATTTTTTTAAAGCTTCCTGCAGTTTTTCACGATTTTAAATAGCTTTGAGCTGTATTTTTGCTTGATTTATCCTATTTTTGGCTTTAATTAGGTTTGCTATAATTTTTCACGTTTTTTAATCGTTCTATGGCATATTTGGCCGTTTTGTCAATCTTCTACAATTTTTGTATTCATATTAATTGGACCATCCTGTAGTTTTAGAGTCATGGTGCAATAAGCAAAAATGATTCATGACTCAAGATATATGTGTAAAAAAATTTTAAAAAAATCGGCCCGGTACCCAACCGCCATAAAAAAAAGAACATGATCCTTTAACATCCTGTAACTTTGTTAATACTCAATTTAGAAAATGAATTTATAATGGCTTCTGGTCTTAAAATTAAGTAAAAAATCTACCGCCGAAGTTTGCCCCCTTTATTCTGGGATACCCTGTATATATTATTTTTTATATATAGATAATGAATTCCGCAGTCAGTACGTTGAAATTCAGCTCTCATAATAAATATAATAAAAATGTCACTACCGCACCTGGACAAATCAAACATAGAATCGATAAGTGGAAACTGCAAATTTCTGTATGTAATTATAGAGCGTACTTCCAAACTAAATTATTTTAACAAAATAAAATAATAATGTAGACGTCTCTTAACGCAGATTTCTATATAGCGGACATTAAAATTTAAATTTAATTTTAAATAGTAAAATCATCTGCTCAAAAATAAGAAGACAATTCCCGAATTCCGTTTTTTGTGCACTGTGTAAATTTAGATAGGAATTTAAAAACAATTTATCTGCATTATCATTTTTTTACTGCATCGATATATCCCATTAAAAAGTAAGAATCCCTATATGAAATAAAAAATTATTATACAGGGTGGTTTCTTTATTATGAAAAAAAAACCAATAAATTTCATTTCTTTATCAGAATCCTAAAAAAGACTAAATAGAAAATTAAAATTTTCATAGTAAAGTCGTCTGCCCAAAAAATACAATCACCGGATTAAATTCAATTTTTTTGCGCTCTTTCCAAATATGGCGATTAAATTAAAAAAATCATCTATACAGGGTGTTATTTGGAGGATGTAAGAATTGTGAATTTTTCGTAAAGTCGGATCTGGATTATCAATATTTTTGATACATCGTTAAATCCCACAGGATATGAGAAACATGTGTACCAAATATAAAAAATATACAGGGTGGTTCGTAAGTTATGAGTAAGAAAAGAAATGGTCAAAATTCATAAAACGCCCCATATCCCGGATACAAAGGGCGTAAGACCCATAAGATGGGGGTTTTTTTAGAGTCAGCTAGGTGATCCCTATAAACAGTTAACGTATTCACCCTGTATAATTTATCTAACCTTAACAAATATTTTAAAAAATGTCCTGTTATTTATTCCAATTTCTAAATCGATAAATAAAATTAGCTATAATTTACAAGGCAATTCAAAAATACTTTTTACCATTTGTATTCAAATCAACTATTTATATATGGTAATAAATTGTGCAGCTAATATTAATTCAACCGAACCACAAACGGAAACTAATTATGGCGGGAGGCGTGAGTGTCAAAGCTCTTTGTGTATCACAAAAAAAGACGGGCTTGATTTAATACCGTGCCCTAAAGTTTTAAAGTTTTTTCTCGTTCGATCGTATATTAAATCCCGATGGCTCTACTGCAAGTGAAATAAATTTTATGAAACCGCTTTAGGCCGTGGCCTGATTTGTTTTCATTTTTCTGAGCAAACGATTTTCCTGAACGAAGGTCACCTCGACGCTAGAGATATTTATGTTTTTTTATGCTCCTCTCCATTTTTATCCATCTCCCTATGTCCTCGAATGAAAGATAATGTTTTTCCCTTAGTGTTGTTCACAAATAGGCAGTTAAAGGAAAATTTATGGCTTCCGAACTATGGGCTATGAAAATGCATTTTGCAGATAAGGGAATATCGATACTAGGCTCGTTATTACAAGCCTTTTCTGTCAGATTCGTTACTTTTTATGTGTATGTATGAGTGATTTATTTTACAGTCACTTCAAATAATTTTTAAGTCTTATAAGTTGCATTCTATAATAATTTCCTAAAAGTACTAACCAAATTTTTATCAAAAATCCTTTCAGTCATAACTTAAAACACGTTTATAGCCATGCTGGGGATATTTATAGCTCATATATTTTAGTTTTTCAACACAATATTGTTGCGAAATCTAATAACAAAATTGTTTATTTAAATATTTTAAAATCTTAGAAAATCCATTAAAATAAACATTATGAATAGAGAAGAGAGATCTATATATCATCAGAAGTGTTTCTTCTTGGGCTCCCCATTACTAATGAGATTTAAAATGTTGATTATGTTCTTTTCACGTCCTTCATATGCTACTTGCAAATAAGTTTCTTGTCAAAATGTAGTCCTAAGATTTTGCGATGATTGGCTGCATTTAAGATTTCACCAATCATTGAGAGAAATATTAAGAATGATTATGTTAGACGTTCTCCTACCAAATTTTAATATTATTTTACAGAGGATAAATAAGAGCCACTATAGACACACTAGTGGCAGAGTTAATTGACTGAAATCTTCTATTAATGTATAGATTTTTTCATTGCAATACATTAGTAGATCATCTGTTTAGACTAGAGGAATTATTAGAGGAAATATCATTTATAGAAAGAATAAAGTGGGTTGTGCTTAGGATATAACCTTGAGAAATGCCCTTATCTTGTGAGAAGGAAGTTAATACTCTAAAATATTCGATTAGTTAGAAAATTTTGGATTGGCGAGAAAAATTTCATTCTTTATGTGCCAAATTCAGAGAAGTTTCTCAAATGTAATTCATTCTTTTTTCAAATTTTGCTCAACGTACACTTACTAATTTTCGTTTTCAGAACGAACCCAAAAGTAGTCACTTGTTTTAGAAGCAACCAATATTAACATCTATTATACACCCAAACCAAATGACTAACTTGAGAATAATTTAAGGAAACCCGCTGAGCATCAACCAACATTTTAAAATACGCAGTGTTTTCGCCTTTAAAATTATGTAGAGCATCCACCAAAATTTTAAATTATGCAAAGCGTTTAAATTATGTTAGAATATTCATCAAAAGTTTCAATTATGCAGAGGATTTGCCTTTAAAATTATGAAGAGCATCCACCAAAATTTTAAATTATGTGAAGCATTCACTAAAATTTTAAATTATGTAGAATATTCTCTAAAAGTTTCAATTATGCAGAGTAATTTTCTTCAAAATTATGAAGAGCATCCACCAAAATTTTAAATTATGAGAATTCGCTAAAATTTGAAATTATGTAGAATATTCTCTAAAAGTTTCAATTATGCAGAGCAATTTCCTTTAAAATTATGAAGAGCATCCACTAAAATTTTAAATTATGTGAAGCATTCACTAAAATTTTATATTATGTAGAATATTCTCTAAAAGTTTCAATTATGCAGAGCATTTGGCTTTAAAATTATGAAGAGCATCCACCAAAATTTTAAATTATGCAAAACATTCACTAAAATTTTTAATTATGTAGAATATTCACCAAAAGTTTCAATTACGCAGAGTATTTGCCTTTAAAATTATGATGAGCATCCACCAAAATTTTAAATCATGCAAAACATTCACTAAAATTTTATATTATGTAGAATATTCTCTAAAAGTTTCAATTATGCAGAGCATTTGGCTTTAAAATTATGAAAAGCATCCACCAAAATTTTTAATTATGCAAAGCATTCGCTTAAATTTTAAATTTTGTAGATATTCACTAGTAATCTCCCTAGAGCTTGAATTATTACCGGAAATTTTTTTCGAGTACACGATTTTCTTAAAAAATCGTGTACGAGGAAAAGTTTCCGGTTATTAATTCAAGATCGTGGGGGATTCGGTAAGAACATTTTACACCTAAAAATTTTCAAGTAATTAATTATTTATTTGACATTAAGTTTAGAAGGAAAGACTAGTTTTGGTCTAGTTAGTCATGAGTGTTTGTTGGTATGTTAAAAGTTAAGTAGTAATTGTTTAAAATTTCCACTTATTAATTTCGTCCAGGGTACCCTGGAGAATGAAAATTTCCGGAAATTTTTTGGGTTAGGTTAGGTTAGGTAACCAAACAAAAAAATAGACTCTGATTGGCTTAAAAATGGCGGTATGAAATTTTCAACAAAACTTTCAAATATGCAGAGCATTTGCCAGTAATTTTATGTATAGTATCCACCAAAATTTTAGACTATGTAAAGCATCCACCAAAATTAACATAATTTTGTCCAGACACATTCTGCAAAAAATATACCATATATTATAATTTAACAGCCATTAACATTATAATAATATAATAATAAGTGAACTCCAGAAGCCAAAGGCTTGTCCGGAAGGGACTGCTATTATTTTTATTTGCCGACTTACTGAGGATTTATGGCGCCATTTGGCTTGAGGTGGAGGAAAACCCGGAAAACCTCACCACCACCATGATAGGTATTGGTTGTATTTTTGCTTTTATTCCCATTACTACAAGAAACAACATATAGATCATATAGACAAAAGTACTATAATCTAGTAAATGGAACCCAAAAAAGCATACTGTTCTCTTCTCTAAAATAACTAATTAGATTATGGTGGCAAATAAGGCATGCTAACACAATTAGAGTGTTGTTGATGTTTTAAAAGAAATAGACAGAAAATAATTAATGTAGTAAGTTTTAGTAAAAATTTTACCTTGTTCTAACGGTATTTAATCAAATTTCATAAAAAAAGATATTTTTCGATATAAAACTAAAAATTATTTATATAAAATTGAAAAAAAAACAAAGTAATTATACACATAAATATTGTATTTAAAATATGACTATATATGTTGCTTTTTGTGGTATTACTCAAATGAATAAATATTAATTGGAAATTAAACCATTAATTAAAACAAATCCAATTTTATTTTTCAAATTAAAATTGGATTTGTAATAAAATTGAGGTTTAATTAGTAATTACTACTTTTTCATAAATGTTATATTATTCCGTTTAGTATGATAATCCTATAAATGATGTTTTGAATTAACAAATTGTACTTTTTAATCATTAAATTAAGATGGCAGCTTAAAAATTATGCCACATTCATTTATAACTGAAAAAATTTTTTTAGCAACGTGGAAAGACTTCACCAAAATTTTAAATTATGCAAGCAATAATGCCAATTTTAAATTATATAGAGCATCCACCAAAATTTTAAATTATTTGGAGCTCAACGAATATTTTAAATTATGTAGAGCACCCACCAAAATTTTAAATTATGCAAGCAAGCATGAAAAGTTTAAATTATCTAGAGCATCCACCCAAAGCATCTAAAAAATAAAAAGTTATGCAGAGCATTCACCTTTAGATTTATATAGCGCATACACCAAAATTTTAGATTATGGAGAGCATCCACCAAATTGAAAATAATTTTTTGCAGCTACATACTGAAAATAACACATATTAAGAAATTTGACAGCTATTCATGTTGTATTTTTCCTCAGTTTTCCACTACTACGATAAACATAGATCATATATCATATATACAAAAGCACTGTTATGTAGTAAAAATAAGTGAAAAACGTAATTTTTCGAGTTCTTGAAAATTTGAAATAACTCTGAGGTATAAGGTCAAATATTATTATCGTTTTAGGGGTTTTTAACAATGCTGAGTCGATTACCGTTTCTGGGTTGAGTCTTGTCACAGACAGACAGACAGGCAACTGACGAATAGAGCCGTTGTAAAAAATTATATTATCAGCTTAAAAATTCATTTTTAAAAAATGTATTTACCTTTTTGTGCATGTGTCCAGATTTTTATAAATGTTTATTTCCCAACTTCTAAATCAATTTTACAGGGGGGTATATCTGAAGATTTTTTTATGCAAAGTGAAAAGTCTTTACATGGAATAATAAAACATATATGTATAAGATTTGATGGAACAACAACCGCACAACGATTTGTTATTCTACTAAAAGCCGAAACTCCATTTAAAACGTTTTGAATATTTCATAAAGTTATACCGGTCTTTTATTTAAAATTTTTGTTTTGTTTTAATTATATGGCAGAAGGGAATGCGAAAACAAAAACAGCCGCAATCTTGTTCGTACATTAGTAGAAGCGGTTATGATGATGATACATTTTATGAATTAAAAAAAAACACGAAATGAGTATATTAGGTCAATCTAGTGTCGACAAATTTTTTTGTTGTTATACTTTTTAAAAGTCAACGATGGTTATTTTTGATATTTAACAGTATCGAAATTTTTATATAACTTAATTTTGACTTCTATGGCATATTTTATTTTTAAAAATAATCGCAATAATAAAAGTCAATATTTGCAGCGAATTTTATATGTTGACTTTATATTTTGATAGCTTATAAGAAAACTTCCCGGAAATGAAATTCGATAGAGAAAATGATGTATCTATTTATTGTAATGCAATTTACAAGTTCCAAATACCACCGATAAATTTATATTCGCAAACGTGGTCGACAACAAACGGCTTTATATTTCCAAGATAAAATACAACTATTGTTTTTATATTACCAAAGCTGGAAATAATATTTTATCCAAATAGGATCGAATTTTACAGGAAACCGAAATATTATATCAGAACTGGGATTTGTCTTTGTGTTAAATGTACAAAATAGAACCGAGTTTTTTGTTTAATTTACAATTAATGAAGATGGTGTTGATCCTGATTTTATTTTATTATATTAAATTAATTTTAATTTTCTTAGCTTTTGATTATGGTTCCTGCATTAATAATTAATAATATTCAGATTATTCTAAATTTCTTATTCTTAATGATTTTAATATAAAAATGAAATTAAACATTTACACAACAACAAAAAACTTCTGTTACGTATATCATTATTTAAAAATAATATTTTTTCTATTGATTCAATTTATATAAACTACTATATATATTTATTTGTTAACGGATAAAGTCCCTTTTAAATCACTTAAATGGATGAAATCTCATTTGGATTACGAAACATAAAGTTTTTTCTGTTCTTGTAGACACTTTATTGAGATATACGTTTCAGTTTAAACAAACTTGGAGACGACGAGGCCGTAAAATGAGAACAATCTAATCTAACTAAAAGAAATTTAACTGCGAACTAAACTTATAATCGAATTTTGTCATGTCCAAATAGCTGAAAAGAATTTTCTATTATTTTATTGTCCACTCAGAAACAATGTTGACTGAGTTTGTCACTAAAAACTAAAAACAAATTGTAGTAAATACGGTATAGGTGCTTACACAATTTTGAAGTAAATGTGCCATGAGCCGAAAAAAAGAGTTATGAGCAAAATTTTCCATTTTTTATCAACTTTTATTATGGAAGTTAAATTAGTATTTGGAATATTTATTGACTAAAACTACAATCTTTAAATAGACAAAAAACATGTTGACGTCGAAATCTACTCGGTTGCATATTATCCTTTAACTAATTTCTAAAATGTTTATTGTTAGATTAACCGCATTTAATTTAAAACGAAGCTAAAAATAATTAAAATCTGAGAATGATCTCGTTAATTACGATATATTGTCAACGAGAAGTGAGGCGACAAAATGCGTAGTAGTTTAATTAAACAAAAAAAGCAAACTTGTTCTAAATCGAATAATATACAGTATGTCTGAAAAAGCTGACAACAAATGGAAATTTTTTTATTATAAATTTTTCAGAGTGGTAAAAATTACGCAATTTCGTAACCATAAAATTTACAAAAATAGTCATAAACAAAAATAGTTTGGGAAATATTTCTAGAAATTGATGGATATTTTATTTCTTATTAATATAAGAATTGATTTTTATAAATACAAGAAAATAAAAAATGCTGTTTTCTTAGGCAATTCCAAGACATTTATTTTATGGATATGTTTAATATTTTTTCTAAACCGATAAAAATTAAAAAATACATTTTTGTACGTATTTATTATTTTAATAAAATAATTCCAGTAATATTTATTAATCTACGTTAATGTATTTTTGTGCCATACAAGCTACTTTTTCCTTGGGCCACTCTGTATTTTATTTTTCTTTCCGCCCTATATATTTCATTTAATTTTCCTCTCAAAATTTTGGGTAAGTTTTTAATTTATTGAGTCATTTATTTCAACGCTTATAGATTTATTTATAGTTATTTTTAATGATTTTTAAGCAGTTATAAATATATTTTTTTATACATTAAAGTTTATTTCTTGCTTTTTGTTAAAATAAATTATCAGATATGTCTTGTACTCTTTTGAATTTTTCACTATAAAAAGGGAATCTATTTTTAACTTATCTTACACGTTGTCCTAATTACTTAGTTTCATTTTAATTATTATTGTAACTTTTTAATTATTTTAAATCTTGTTCCATTAAATATTGTTATATTTTTTGTATCATAGTTTAATAAGAAAGCAGAGATCATAAATCCGGTAATTTATAAGCTTAGTTCTTATATTTACACAATCTAAACTTTATACGGTTTTACTGTATGTGCTATATTCACAGTACACGCAATTTTTACGGCACACGCATTGTAATCACAACTGCTATTTTCACAAAAAAAGGGTGTATGCAGAAATTAATTAAGCTAAGTGATCACTTCGACAATTTTCATCATAAATAATAACAAAATTTTAATATCAATTTAATTTGGTTAATTAATAAATGTCAGATATTAAACTTATCTAATTTTAACTTTCATGTTGTTTTTTTATAGATACATCTTTTTGCTAGTTAAATCCTCTGTGAAATTCCAGTCACCGACTTTCGTAAAACGACCTAGAAGTATTGAGAGATACCGGAAACAACATTAACACTCAAGTTCATTTGAAACTGTAATTTCAAAACTTTATTTAACTACCTCTGGCAATCCCACGAATACTGACCTTATTTTCTCGTCTTTATATTTAATATAATTAGGATAGATTTAATTAGTTATGTTATAGATGTTTACTAAAATAATTTCCAAAACATAAAAATTTTTTTAACCTAGATAAATCAGCCCATCATTTATTTTTCTAATAGTATGTGATTAAGCAATAATACGAAAAAATCCGATAAAAGATGTATTTTTAGAGTTAATGTGTATATTTTTACATTTTTTTTATATTTTCTTAGACGCTGAAGTAAAATATTCCAATGAAGAAGATATTGTAACAAGGCCGGCCCTGTGTCTGATGGAATGTACACTAAATCTTGACGACCCACGAATAATGCGCGAGAAGTCCATCGATTATTCTGGAAACGACGCAGCAAAATGAATATAAATAATCCGAAAGGACGAACAAGAGATAGTTGAATTTTGTAAGTTGCGTTATATAAATACGAACCCAAAGTACAAAATTATTAGAATATAAAAAATAAAAACAATTGTACAGTTAAAAATACACATACAGTAAAAGACAATGAACAGAAGAAGAAGATATTAAATTTTCCAATGTCACTAGAAGCTTTTATCGTGAGAGAGACCGAGAAGGAAGAATTATAATGAAGTCAGAGTATTGTGAAAAAATGTTTGATCTTTCTAGGAATTGGAATGACGTAGGTATGCAAGCTGTGACTTGAAGAAAAATATTAGCAGTTTATAAAAAACGTAGTTAAAACATAATAACGATTTTGAATATGATTTTAAATATTTATTATTTTAAGAACCCATATAGATAGGATTGTAAATTCTGGATAATTTTTCATATAAAATACCATAAGTGTACTCGTAATTCCACGAGTAGAAGACGAGTGAAATTATTTGACAACATATCGAGTAGACAATTTAAAACCGCTTTTTTTCAACTTTACGTGATTGCTCCAGCCAAACGATATAAATCGGATAAAACAGCTTACATATCCCTATCTTAACTTTTTGAGTTCTACTTGGTGGCATAATAACGAAATGTATACAGGTTGATCATTTTTTTATTGTATGTTTTAAGTTTCTTAGTTAAAAAAGTATTTAATTTAAAACAAATATTCACTTGTTATAAAATAATACAAACTGCATTTAAGATTTCTAACAAACAACTCAAAAATACCACTTGACTAAAACGATTTTCTCGTTAGTATCGATACTAGCCGAAAAACTTGGTAAATTCAGATGAAATCGATTTTAAACTGTGTCTAGACAAATGATGTTAATCGAAAATCGAATCGTAAAATTTTATCTCTTGCCAAGCTATCTAGATTTCTTCTAATTTTATTTTAATTTTATATAATGGTAAGTTCATACAAAATATATTATAAGTTAAATTTATTTTTAAATTATAATTTTCAATGAAATTTAAGTTTTAAACAGGAAATTTATTCCATAGAAATTTCTAACCTCCCAATTTTTAGGTGTTTTAAAAATTTTTTGTTTTTTATTTTGATTTGTAACTTGATCAAATTTTACCTAGGAACAACTGGAAATTTTATATCTTAAAAAAAATTTTTTCACCCGATATATTTAACAACCCCTTAGGAAGCAACCTAGAAACGGATGATCAAAAAATACTTGATATGAAAAATAATAATTTTGACCAATGAACTCCATGGATTCTAATTCTGCTACTAAAAGCTGAGATTTATGTTGCAAAAATAAATAATTTGGACCACTTTACCTTATTTACATATTGAATTTATCAAATATAATAATTTTATAATTTATGACATTTATTTTATTAAATTTCACACAGTGTAAGGTAAGTTAATTAATTTTAAACTTATCGTGACAGATCAAAATTTGACATTTCTCAAACTTTAATGTAGTATTATTTATAGAGTGTTCAAAAAAAATTTTTATTGTGGTTAGAATTTATTTTCATTTCATTATATGTGTATATAGAGTGTTCAATAATTTTTTATCGTGGTTAGAATTTATTTTCATTACAATAGACATACGTATAATGAATTATTACAATTCGTGTATTTGCTCATTTGGGGTAATTTCTCAGAGTCTCAGTCATTTTAACTGAGTGCCAGTTTCCGTATGTTCCGTGCTGGGTCCTTTATGTTGTATGTCATTATTTGATGGTTGCTAAGGAAAAAAATGTAAATAGCTGATTATCTTCTATTAATCTGCCGCATAGCAACATGAATTCCGCTTATTAAGCAAGTCCAAGTATAGTATATATTACGTGTTGTATTATTTTCATAGTTCTGCAAGGTGAAAAATTTCCCTAGTTTTTATCCTTTTTATATATATTTATGCTATATTTTTCCATTTATATGCTGGGAATTAACAATAGTTCTGGCAAATATTTTATTAATTAATCATAACACAAATTTTATGGAAATTAGTATTAAAAAAATAGTTTAATTGAAACGAAAACAATAAATTAATAACAATACTAATTACCAATTACTTAAATTATTTATCGAAAATATACTCCAATATAATGGGAATCCTCATACATTAAATATGTATATTGATAATTACAAAGCAATAATTAATCAATTTTATGAAGCTGATAATATCCAACTAAATAACTATTTGCGACGTATATTAATGGGAAAATTAGTTGATTGCTTTTAAATGTATGAATTAAATAAAGAATTTCGGGTAACATTAAAGAAATTTTTTGAAAAATCAGAAACATAGATTGCTTGATACAAAAATTGGTTCCATATAAAAATTAAAACTTACGAATAATTAGCTCTTTAACTGCGGGCAAATTTTTGCAGCGTTGAACGCTCCAGAAGCAAAAATATTGTAAAATACATTAAAATATTTTAGCATGAATTGAATTTTGAGTCAATTTAAATTAAACATCAATAAACTTGATTGTAATAAATTGCAAAAATTTAAAAACAGAACTGAGTGTTAAGAAATTCAAAACTTTGGAAAATATATCAAATTCCAAAATTAAAAAAAAAATAAATAAAAATGTCTAGCAACTTGATAATGTCAAAAATATATCAAAAATTTCAAAAATATATCAAAAATTTGAAATTTTATAATTTTTTGCGAAAATTTAAAAATGTAAATAGTCAAAATATTGAAAATTTATAAAATATATTAAATATTTCGAAAAACGTAGAATTGTTTGATTAATCAAAAATATTTCAAAAATTACAAGAATTTTAACCATTACAAAAAACAAAAAAATTATTCTAAAATTACAAAAATATACCAAAACATTTCAAAATTTCAAAAAATTAAATAAATAAAAATGTCTATAAACGCGGCAATTTCAAAATAATATCGAAAATTTCAACAATTTATCAAAAATTTAAAATTTTGCAATTTCTTTCGAAAATTACAAAATTTTCAAAAAACGTAAAATTATTCGATTAATTAAAAATATTTCAAAAAATACAAGAATTTTAACCATTTCCAAAATGGTTCAAAAATATATCAAAAAATTCCAAAATATCAAAAAAAGAAATAAATAAAAATGTCTATAAATCCGATAATTTCAAAAGAATATCGAAAATTTCAAAAATATATCAAAAATTTGAAATTTTGCAATTTCTTTCAAAAATTACAAAAATTTCAAAAAGTAAATATGTCATATATCAAAAATTTTAAAAAACGTAAAATTATTCGATTAATTAAAAATATTTCAAAAAATACAAGAATTTTAACCATTTCCAAAATGGTTCAAAAAACATTAAAAAATTATTCGAAAATTTTAAAAACATCAAAAAATTCCAAATTTTCAAAAAAAAAGTTTATAAAAATGTCTAGAAATTCGATAATTTCAAAAGTATATCAAATATTTTAAAAATATATCAAAAATTTGAAATTTTGCAATTTCTTTCGAAAATTTCAAAAACTTCAAAAAGTAAAATGTCAAAATATTGAAAATTTATGAATTATTAAAAATTTCAAAAAACGCAAAATTGTTCGATTAATCAAAAATATTTCAAAAATTACAAGAATTTTAACCATTTCAAAAACGTTTCAAAACACAAAAAAATTATTCTAAAATTACAAAAATATACCAAAAAATTTCAAAATTTCAAAAAATTAAATAAATAAAAATGTCTATAAACGCAGCAATTTCAAAATAATATCGAAAATTTCAACAATATATCAAAAATTTGAAATTTTACAATTTTTTTCGAAAATTACAAAAATTTCAAAAAGTAAATTATGTCGTATATGAAAAATTTAAAAAAACGTAAAATTATTCTATTAATTAATTTTTTTTCAAAAAATACAAGAATTTTAATCATTTCCGAAATGGTTCAAAAAACAAAAAAATTATTCTAAAATTACAAAAATTTATCAAAAAAATCCAAGATTTCAAAAAAAAAAATAAATAAAAATGTCTAGAAATTAGATAATTTCAAAAGATATATCAAAAATTAGAAATTTATCATTTGTCTACTATACAAGAAACATTATATATAATTCTACCACACTCTAAATATTTATTTTTCGACAAATGCGAACAAATTGGTACCAAAAATTATCTTTGTTAGGATTACGGTCCTGTCACAGTTATAAAAGAAGTCCCTTGTGAAATTGAATGCTTCGAGAACATCACAACTTGCCAGCTGCTACCTGTCAGTATGCTCAAATTACAAGTCTAAAGATTTGATAAAAAAAAAAATATTGGATTATCATCAGTCTTGAAGAGACGATAGCTACTCAAAAATGGGAATTTAACAAAAAGAATATTCCACCATCCGAAAATCATTTATTTCAAAACTCAAATTAATCAAGCTTTCAAATTCGAACATAAAAAATATAAATCTATCTGGCCGAATTTTAAGCTTATTAAATGAAATAATATTGAAGTTTGAAGTTCTTTAGAAATATAAAAATTTTCCCATTTTTTTACTATTTTTCGTTATTTTCCCCTTTTTTCACTATTTTCCCTTATATTTGCCTATTTTCTTGATTTTTCTGTATTTATCTCTAGTTTATTTAATTTATCAAGTTTTTTCTTATTTTTCCAAATATTTCCCTACGTTTTCTGTTTTTCACTTATAAAATTGTAATTTTCCTCTTTTTCCGTATTTTCTATATTTTCCCTAGTTTTCCTTATTTTTCCCTATTTCGCTCTATTTTTTCCCTATTTTTCCCAAAATTTTATCCTATTTATCCCATTTTCCCCATTTTTTTCCATTTTTTATTTTTTCCCCATGTGTATCCCTATTTATTCTCTAATTTCCCTATTTTTCCATATTTCCTTTCTATTTTTTTTATTTTCTCCAATTTCCTATTTCCTCTTTTTCCTAAATTCTCAATTTTTTCCCTAGTTTTCCTTATTTTCCCTATTTTGCTCTATTTTCTCCCTATTTTTCCCAAAATTTGCCCTATTTGCTCGTAGTTTTACCGATTTTTCTCCATTTATTTCCATAATTTCCCC
The DNA here is from genome assembly GCA_963243735.1 of Neocrepidodera transversa. Taxonomy (NCBI): domain Eukaryota; kingdom Metazoa; phylum Arthropoda; class Insecta; order Coleoptera; family Chrysomelidae; genus Neocrepidodera; species Neocrepidodera transversa. The sequence continues at coordinate 1,942,684 of OY725347.1, read as the reverse complement.
TATTTTTCACCATTTTCAGTATGTGTCCCATTTGTTTCCTATTTTTCCTATATCTTTCTATTTTTTTTTGGTTTCCATTTGTTTTTCGTATTTTCTTTATTTTTCTTATTTTTTTCTAATTTTCCTTATTTGTACATATTTTTCCCTGTTCTCCTCTCTATTTTTGTCAATATTTTCCCACTATTTTCTCTATTTGTCCAATTTTTTTCCTATATCTTTCTATTTTTTTGTTTTCCATTGGTTTTCCTGTTTTCTTTATTTTTTCTTGTTTTTCAGTATTTAATCTTATTTGTACTTATGTTTCCCTATTTTGTCCTATTTTCCTCATTTTTCTCATGTTTCCATAATTTCCGAACTGTTTCCTGTTTTTATTTTTCGATAATTTTTCCTATTTTTTCTTATTTACCCAATTTCTCTATAATTTTTTCCTATTTTATCAAAATTTCCCTATTTTTCTAATTTTTTACTATTTTTTTTTCATATTTTCCCAAATTCCCCTATTTGTCCTGTTTTTTAGTATTTCCACTATTTTTCCATGTTTTTTTTTCCCAAATTTCTCTATTTTCTTTATTTGTCTCTATTTTTGCGCTCTTTTCCCTATTTTTCACTATTTTGCCCCGGTTGTTATTATTTTCCCCTATTTTTCACTACTGTCGCTATTTCTCCTATTTTCTATTATTTCTTTCTTTTTTCCTGTTTTTCAATAGTTTTTCTGTTTTCTTTAATTTCCCTTATTTTCCCCTATTTTTTTCTATTATTTTCTATTTTTTACCATTACTTGTATTTTTTGTATTTTTTTCTACAAGCGTGCGGAAAAGCATACTTTTCCGCACGCATTTGAGTGCGAAAAGTTGTACTTTTCTGCACCAGTGCGGAAAAGTTACTTTTCGCACTGATTTTATAATAAGTTGACAACTTGTAAATTAATTCTTGCTTGGTTACTATAATTACTTTCAGCCTAATGTTTTATTTATAAAGACGCACTAAGAAAATTTTTGTTTAATGACAAAAAAATATTTTTGCTAAATTTTTTTTTTGATTCTAGGCGCTTGTAGAAAAAATATTGTTCCTAACACTTGCGTGCGGAAAAGTATAACTTTCCGCACTTGTTAGGAAAATAACTGTTTTCTATTTCTTTTTATCTATTTTGTTTTCCATTAGTTTTTCCCATTTTATTTATTTGTCCCTATTTGTTCCTATTTTTAACAATTTTGCCCTATTTTTCGTTAATTTTCCTTGTTTTTCTTATTCTTTTCCATGCTTTCCAGTTTTTTACAAAAAAAAAACGATAATACCGAAAACAACAGTCTCTATACCTTTATACCTTCGTGTATATGTATCACCTTTTCTACCACAAAAAATCATAATTTACATCAAAAATTAGGTTCTCAAAAAAAAATTTTAGATTAACTTATAAACAATGCATTTGTTTATAACAATTTTTTAAACAATAGAAAATAAAATTTTTTAAAAATCATTTTCATAAAATATAAAAAAAACGGATCAATAGTAATATGAAAATAAAATTTTTTTTTCAATGATTAATCAGCTTTTTAATTTTTTACCTAAGCAAATTGTTAATAACAAAGTAAATAATAACAATTTTTTAATTTTTTCAAAGGCAGTCTGTTCTGATATCTTTCAAAAATGGGTCCAGAAAAGGAAAAAAATTTCAAATTTATTATTTAAGCACTTATAATGTTCATGTTCATGCATAATTAATAGAAAAATCGCGGTAAAAATTTTTTGACCGCGGATTATTATTCATAAATCGATCCAGTAGATGCCTGAATTTTTTCAATTTTTAATTGTTATATTTAATAAGTTTAAATAATATTTATTCATTAAATGTCCAAAGTGGGCAGCGCTTACGCAAACTGGAGTCACCGTTTTCAGCCGTATTTTCAACACTTTGGGAAAATTACAAATATTGGTCCTACAGTTTATTTTTGGAAAATTTCCTCCTCTTTTGGAATCTTTTTTCAAATTTGAAAAATTTCAAATAGTTTTTGAGATATTTGCAAAAAACCAAACCCGTTTTTATTTTTCAGTTAATTGTTTATAACTTTTGCAATTTTTATAAGCGGCCCTTGAATTTTTTCACGCTATTCCGAATCATATTTTTCGAAGGTCGAGAAAAAAGTTTGACCCAAAAAAGCACTTGTTACTAGACTAATTATCCTAAAATAACAATGTCCGATTCGGAATTATACCGCAATATACTTCAAACTACATTAGAGACATCTTAAACTTTATCTTAGGGTGGCTTATATAGACTTAATGTTCTGTACATGTTATAATTTGTAAATACGTTCCCGCGGCAAGGTCATTTACACAGACTATATACGGAGTTAATATAGGGTTGAATAAAACAAAAACAAAAAGATACAAGTAAAAGCCTTTTTATATAAAGAAAAATGTTATGTTCTATACAGCACGAATTTGAAAACACCCTATAAGATAATTAATTATTATGCAGATACATGGACCGACCATGTAATATAGAGTCAGTTTAAGTAATTGATGGGTTTTGGCGACATGGCCTAGTCACTGTTAAATATAAAAAAAGTTTCCGGGTGTTTTCATTAATAATTGGTCATACAAGAGAATCCTTGATACAAATATGCTGTTATTTTTTTCAATTTTTGAAACTTTTAAATGTTTAATTCTTATTATTATTAATTAAATCGTTAGTTGTATTTTATTTAAAAAATGTGATAAATTTAGTTAAAGGGAAATGTTTTTCCAAAATCTACTAGGGTGGAAAAAAAATCAAGGAAAACCTCTTATTACAAATTTTTATTCTGATCCATTTTGGTAATGGACCATCAAAAAAAAAACAACCCTAAATAATCACTTTTCAAAACCATTGTTAAATCCTTGCATAATAATATATATTCTCAAGAATTCTATTAGGGTTGCAGGATAATCGCCAGGATAATTCATAATAACGGCACGAAATTATTCTGTGGAATCCTCCTTTAGGATATCAAAAGCATTCAAAAAGTTGTACCTTTAATTTTAAGCTCGACTGGTTCCGTTCAACGTTCCAAGAATCGCAGGAAAATCGTTTGACGAGAGAAAAAAATAAGCGAAACAAAGTTACTTGGTTGGTTCGTAAAAAGAAAAATGTGAGCCAAATAAATTCTCAATAAATTATTAGTAATTTTCGAATGGTATAAAAGATCATCAAAGAATGTAGCAAATTTCAATGCTACTTTGAATGTTTAAAATTTGTCAAGAAACTAAATGAAAGCGAGTATAAATTTATATCATCTCTTTTGAAATTCAAAAGGATCTAGTCGTAATAAAAATATGCTTCACTGAACTTTTGACTAATTACAATTTTCTCTATTGACTAAATATTTTGAAAATGTATAAGACAAATACAAAACCATATTATTTAATATAAAATATCACATTTGATATAGAAAGAGAAATTGTTATCACAAAAGATTTTTTGAATTCATTAAACATCTTTTTCCATTTGCATTATAAAAGTAAGTTTTTTTATTCAATTTATGTTCATAAAATACATAATTTCTGAATTGATCAAAAACCGAAAAAAAATGACGTAGTGGTTCATTTTTTTTTTTTTAATATATGTAATTTGTCATTTTTTAAAGCAATTCGCGAATACGCTGATTGGTGTGCTATGAACGTTTCCCTCTTAATTGTTTTCAAGGATTTTGCAAGGATTTTTCATGATTTAATATTATTTCAACTCTTCTTTCACTGTTTTTTCATAGTTTTTAAAGAGTATTCTTTAAAGACTTTTCAAGGATTTTTTGGGGATTTTTCAATGACTTTTTAAAAACTTTTTAGGGCCTGTTTAATAAATTTTAACAGATTTTTAATAAGTATTCTTCAATGACTTTTCAAGAACTTTTTAGGGATATTTCAATAAATTTTTAAACATTTTTTAATAACAACGTCAAGAAATTTCCAAGATTTTTTTTTTAATTTTTTCATCAATTTTCAGGAATTTTTCATTCAGGACTTTTCAAGTAAAGTCTTGTGGATTCTTCAACGGGTTTGCAAAGATTTTTTAAGTTATTTTCAGGAATTTTTTAATAATTTTCAAGGGCTACAAGGATTTTTTATGATTTAGTGTTAATTGAACTCTTCTTTCAAGATTTTTAATAAGAATTCTTCAAGGACTTTTTAAGGATTTTTCAATAAATTTTCAAACATGTTTTAAGAACTTTGTTATGAATTTTTCTATGAGTATTTTAGGAATTTTCAAGTATTTTTAAAAGCATGTTTTTTCAATTTTTCAATCATTTTTCAGGAATTTTTCATTCAGATATTATTCCAGAAATTTTTGTGGATTATTCACGGGTTTTACAAACATTTTTTAACGAATTTTGAGTTTTTAAGAAATTTTCAAAGATTTTTAATATTTTTCAGTGATTTCAAAGGACTTTTCATAATTAATTGTTTTTTAACTTTTCTTTCACTGTTTTTTCAAGATTTTTAATAAGAATTCTTCAATAACTCTCCAAGGACTCTTTAGGGATTTTTCAATAAATTTTCAAACATTTTTGAAAATCTTGTCACGAATTTTCCTATATTTCTATTTTCAAGTGTTTTAAAAGAAATTTTGTATTTTAAATTTTTCAGTCAATTCACAGGACTTTTTCTTTAAGTAGTTTTTCAAGAAAATTTTGTGGATTCTTCAAGAGTTTTGCAAAGATTTTTTAACGAGTTTTAACTATTTTATCTTTCAATTTTTTTTTAAGATTTTTAATAAAAATTCTTCAATGACTCTTCAAGGGCTTTTAAGGTATTTTTCAATAAATTTTCAAACCAGTTTTAAGAACATTGTCATGAATTTTCCTATAAATGTTTTGGATTTTTCAAGTATTTTTAAAATGAATTTTTTTTAATTTTTCATTCAGGAGCTTTTCGAGAATATTTTGTGGATTCTTCAAAGATTTTTTTAACGAGTTTTAACTTTTTAAGGAATTTTCAAAGATTTTTTAAGTATTTGTTTTTTAGATTTTTAATAATTTTTAAAGATTTTATAAGGATTTTTCATGATTTAATGTTATTTCAACTCTTCTTTCATAGTTTTTTTTTAGATTTTTAATAAGAATTCTTCAGTGACTCTTCAAGGACTTTTTGGTGATTTTTCAATAAATTTTCAAACATTTTTTACGATCTTTTTCAAGAAAATGTTGTGGAATCTTCAAGGATTTTACAAAGATTTTTTAATTTTAAATTTTTAAGGAATTGTCGAATTATTTTTTTTTTTAGAGATTTTCAGACATTCCAATGATTTTTCATGATTTAAGTTATTTCAACTATTCTTTCATAATTTTTTCAAGATTTTTAATAATAATTCTTCAATGACTTTTCAAGGACTTTTTAGGGATTTTTCAATTATTTTTTTAAGAAGTATGTCAAGCAATTTTCAACATTTTTCAAGGTTTTTTAAAAGGAATTTTTTTTAATTTTTTAGTCAGGTTTCAGGAGTTTTTCAAGAAAGTTTTGTGGATTCTTCAAGGGTTTTGCAAAGATTTTTTTACGGCTTTTAACTTTTTAAGATTTTTAAGTTATTTTCAGTGATTATTTAATAATTTTCAAGGACTTTACAAGGAATTTTTCATAATTTAGTGTTATTTTAACTCTACTTTCACTATTTTTTCAAGATTTTTAATAATAATTCTTCAATGACTTTTCAGGGATTTTTTCAATACATTTTTAAACATTTTCTAAGAACTATGTCAAGAAATTTACAAAATTTTTCAAGGATTTTTAAACAGATTTTTTTTTTTAATTTTTCAATCAATTTTCAAAAAATTTTCATTCGGGAGTTTTTTAAGAAAGTTTTGTGGATTCTTCAAGGGGTTTGCAATGATTTTTAACGACTTTTAAATTTTTAAGGAATTGTCAAAGATTTTTTAAGTAATTTTCAGGGATTTTTTAATGATTTTCAAGGACTACAAGGATTTTTCATGATTTCAAAAAAAAGATTTTTAATAAGAATTCTTGAAGGACTTTTTCTGGATTTTTCAATAAATTTTCAAACATGTTTTAAGAACTTTGTCATGAATTTTTCCTATGTTTTAGGAATTTTTCATTCAAAAGTTTTTCAAGAAACTTTTGTGGAATCTTCAAAGTTTTTGCAAAGATTTTTTAACGAGTTTTAATTTTTAAGGAATTTTCATAGATTTTTTAATATTTTTCAGAGATTTTTAATAAATTTCAAGAGTCTTTACAAGGATTTTTCATGATTTAGCGTTATTTTTTCAAGATTTTTCATATGAATTTTTCAATGACTCTTCATGGACTTTTTAGAAATTTTTCAATATATTTTCAAACATTTATTCAAAACTTGTCATGAATTTTTCTATAAATGTTTCAAAAAAGTTTTGTGGATTGTTCAAGAATTTTACAAAGATTTTTTAACTACTTCAGGATTTTTCTAGGATTTTTAATGGAATTTTTAAAAAAGTTTATTTTTAAGGATTTTCAAGGAATTTTCAAATATATGGGGTTTTTAAATATTTTAGTACTGGACTTTTTTTAATTTTGATTTTTAATAAAAGTTTTTCAAGAAATTTTCAAACATTTTTATAAATGTATCAAGAATTTTCCTAGGATTTTTCAACGATTTATAAATTTTTAACGATTTTTAATGATTTTTCAAGAATTTTGTGGATTGTTTAAGGGTTTTGCAAAGATTTTTTAACGACTTTCAACTTTTTAAGAAATTTTCAAAAAATTTTTCAAGGATTTTACAAGGATTTTTCACTTCAAATTAATAATCCTAACAACAATTGTACTTTTAATATTACTATTATAAAATAAAAATTAATAAAGACTTTATCGAGTTTATTTAAATCTACGGATGTAAAAAAAAATTTGTATGAAACTCGTTAATAAAACAATTTTTTTTCACATGTAGGAATTGCCGCACAATTCTTCGGAAAAAATTTTACTTTATTAACTTGTTGCATAAATAACTATTACTCATTGTTATTATAAAATTCAACAAAAATTCTCAATAACATCTGATTTTTTTCTCCACTTAAGGATAAAAAACAACTAAAATTATTTAATTTTGTACTACGACTTTTTGATCATAAAAAACTAATAAAAGGAATATAATCTGTAATATCTAATAACATAACAGCTTTAGATATTACAGACTTTGTTTATCTTATTGTTTATTATAGTTTATATAGTAATATTTATTTTTAAATTTTAATTTTAGAAATTATATTGGTAGTGATTAATATTCGACGAATAAAAGTTCATTATATAAATATGTTTGTCTGTCTTTAGATTTTTTCTTGTAAATATTATTTACATTCTATAATAAAAAGTAAAATATTATTTTCTTATCAAAATGGAATATTTTCAAAATCTATATTAAAAGAAAATAAATTAATATATTAAATAAAATATATCTCATCAAATTGCTCTTTTGTTCGTCTTGGCAATGGGAACTTCCTCATTCCCAATTGGTTTTGTAATGCAATTACTTATCACCCTACACCACCACTAGACGGTAAAAGGATTTCGAGTATGTATATACAGTATGTCCAAAAAAGGAATATACAAATAGAAAAATTTTTAAGGGGGTCAAATTAAACAATTAAAAATGTATATTTTTAAAATATCAGCCTAATTACCTGGTTCAAAAAAAATATTTGTCAGCAAGGGGTCGTTTGGAAATTACAATATTTTGTCATCTGGATATTCCAGTTTTTTGCATATTAATTAAGCATGAACAAAAGTTTAATTATAAAAAAAAAAAATAAGATCTTCATTTTGTTAAAGTTCAATCCAAAATTGTATTCGAATAACAAAAATTAAATTAAATATTTTCTCACTATTTCAATAACAAAATAAACTATTGTTTATCAATCAAGAAGAAACCAATAACGAATTAATTTTTATTTAAGAAATAATAATATTTTTGCTAACCCTTCCAATCCAGCTTATTCTATACTAAAGTGTATCCCTGTCCAAAATGTTTACTCTCCCAATAGATCACAAACTTTCTCTGGATGTATGTCTGTTTGTTTATCTGAATGTAAACACTGTAACTTTTGAACGAAAGCTCCGATCGAGTTCCGGTTTTCACTTTACTAGTAAGTTTTGTCCAAAGAAGAGCCCTATTGAATCTGAGTAGGATCGGAGCGGCCCTTCTGGTACCCATCATAAAAATTAAAGTGGTTTGTATGGGAAAACTTTTTCCAATTCAAATTTTTAGAACAAAATGTCAAACAGAGTTTACCAAATGGATGGTTGCAGAAAATATTGATACATTGCTTGATTTAAGCGATTTTTTACAATTTTTTTGATTATTTTCGTTTTTTACGTAATACTTTTTCAATTTTTTCCATTATTTTTCTTTCACTTTTTCCTGTTTTCACATTATTCTAATGTTTTATTTTTTTTTTCTGGTTTTTTCTGTTTTTTTTTCGATTTTTTCTAATCCTTTCTCATTTGTTCTAATTGTTCTGTTTTTTTATTTCTTTTTCTTTCGTTTTATAATTTTTTATAATTTTATAATTATTTTATAGAAAGAGACTTTTCCTGCTTTTTTCATTTTTCTGATTTTTTGTTTTTTTTTTCTCTTTTTTTCTGATTTTCTTGATGTTTTCTAATTTTTCCTATTTTGTCATTGTTCCATTTTTCTTTCTATTTCTTTTTTGTTTTCTAATTTTTTTCTCATTTTTTCTTATTCCTTTGATTTTCTCCGTTTGTTTTACTATTTTTTTGCCATTCTTTTCGGATTTTGTTGCGATTTATTTCAATTCTTTTTTTTATTTTTTGCGATATATTTTGATTTATTGCATTTTTTGATTTTTTTACAATAATTTTTGTTTTTTTTTTCGATTATGTCCGATTTTTACAGATATTTTCGATTCTTCTTATTTTTTCTAATTTTTTTTCTTATTGTTCTATTTTTTTTCTATTTATTTCTTTCCCTTACTAATTTTTCCCTATCCTCAGATATTTTTTTGATTTTTCGGTATTTTCGTATTTTTCTGTTGTTTTTGAATTTTGTCTAATGTTTTTTATTTTTTTTTCAAATTCCTTCAGCTTTTTCGAACTTCGATTTTTGTCGATTTCTTTCCATTTGTGATTTCGTTTGTTTTTTTTATTTTTTTTCTACTGATTTTTTTCGATCCCTTTCGACTTTTGCTGATCTTTTTCGATTTTTTTCCTTTTTTTTGATTTTGGATTTTTTTAATATATTTTTTTTCGATTTCTTTCGATTTTTGTTGATTTTTGTCATTTTTTTTTAATTCTTTTAATTTTGTTCCATTTTTTTTATATTCTTTTCGATTTATTTTGATTCCTTTGCATCTCTTTCGATTTCTTTTGATTTTTGTCGGTTTTTTTTTTTCGTTTTTTGTTGATTTTTTTCGTTTTTTTTAAATTCTTTTATATCTTTTATATTTTTTCCGATATCTTTTGATTCCTTTCCATCTCTTCTTTGTATTTCTTTTGATTTTTTGCGATTTTTGTCGTTTTTTATTTTTCGATTTGTTTGGATTTTTGTCAATTTATTTCGTTTTTTTGATTTTTTCCATTTCTTTTATATTTTTTTCGATTTCTTTTGAAAGTTTGCAGATTTTTGTTTTCTTATTTAAAAATTTTAAAAAATGAAAAAATAACTTATTTCCTAACGGGAATCCCCTGAACGTACAATTTTTAATAGATTTGCGGTATTGTTAATATGTTATTCTTTAGATGGTTTATAATTATTTTTTTAATAGTTTTTATTGTTCCCAATTTTTATATATTTTTTATTTTTAACCATTAATTATAATTTTTTCCTATTTCCTATCCCCATTTTTTATCACTTTTCTCGACGTTTCCGAGTTGCCTGAGTCCGACAATGTAAAAAAATTCTGTCCGGACATCTGGATGTCTGTCTGTCTATTTGTCTGTTTGTTTTTTATAACTTTTTCCACTTCACATCATGTATAATATTCCCCTACAAGCCATTTCTGTACCCGCCACATAATAATCCAAATTAAAAAAAAATTACCTCAGATCATGTATAATAGTACATATATTTAGGGCCAATGCTTCACAGCATAAAAAGTGTTCGCTCGATGGGCCGAAGTCCCGAAACTGTGCACCACCACCGTTTGAGCGTCTCTGGAATTTAATGTTTGAAATTTACTATAAGAGGTCTATCAACTGTTATACTTAAATATTTAGAACTTTCTTTAAAAGTAATTGTTATTAATTTATTATTATTATTTTTATTTTTAAATAGCTTGGCAATGAATTTGTTTTTATAAATTTTAAATTTTGTCAAGTTTAAATATGCTCTGATTTATAATAAAATTTTTAATTATCGTATTTTTTATGCTTTAGCAATGAATACTTTTAAAATCAGGGAGAGCTCACAGATTAAAAAAAATTAATTTTATCTTTTATAATTTTTTAATTTGTTTTAAGAATTGTTTTTAACTTCTTAATTACCTTCACTTTTTTATTTGTCACCAGCAGAACTAAATCCCAAACCGGCTTTGTATATGGTTCTTTACCGGATTTTAATTTCTTCTCGTGAGCTATGTAGCACAAATTGTATTATATTTTTATTATTGTATTTTTTTTTTCATTTTAGGAAAAAAAAATTTAAATCCGGTTTGTAAAAGAATCTTTTTCAAGTATCCAAAGTCCCTAAGCAGCAATGATCAAAAAATTCACCAGAAAGGAATTTTATTTTATGGAAAAAAAATAATTTGGACTAGATTATTTAAACTGACTATAGAATTGACTTTTAGGTATTATTTGTAATTTTTCAAAATATATTCTATTTTATTTCCTACATTGCAAGGTAAGTTATTTAATTTTTTCTTTTCGCCAATAATAAATAAAATAAAATAAAAATAAAATTTTGACAGTTTTTTATTTCTAAATAATTAACGTATGCTAATTCATATACAGTGTTTTTATATAAAAAATTAATTTTTCTTCGAACTGATTAATTTATATACCACTACATATGACTGTTTTACTTTTATAGGTAAATATTCCATTCATTTATATTATGAATAAAATAGGACCTAATACCATTCCTTGAGGGACTCCACTGTTATTTCGAAACTAATCTCAACAAGCTGTTTTTTTCGTTTCTAGATAGCTCTAAAATCCATATCTTCCAAGGTATGACTTATTGTGTCAAATGCCTTGGCAAGATCTAAAAAAAATCGGTTGTGTCGCCCCAAAACTTTCCCGACGAGTATCCACGAATACTTTTTCAGATATTTAATGTTTAAGTTTCAACTTTTAACATATTTTTATTTTTGACAGGTGACAGTTAGAGAAATAATTTTGACTGTTCTGTATATAATTTTTCAAGGGCTTTCAAATGACATATTGTAAGTCGAATTCCATGACATATTGCATCTGTCATTTTTTGATAGTAACACTTTCGTTTGACACATGACATGCAAAAACTATTGAGTCCTTCCAACGGGTAACCCAAACCCCTCTACCAAATTTCAGCCCAATAGGATTAATACTTTTTCAAATATTTATCGTTAAAGTTTCAAATTTTGACATTTTTTTATTTTTGACAGGTGACAGTTGGAGAAATAATTTTAACTGGTTTGAATAGAGTTTTTCAAGGGCTTTGAAATGACATATTGCATGTCCAATTCAGTGACATATTGCATCTGTCATTTTTTGATAGTGGTACTTCCGTTTGACAGATGTCGTACAAAAACTAATGGGTTCTTTCTACGGGTAACCCAAACCCTTATACCGAATTTCAGCTCAATCGGATTAAACACGTGGTCTCTATCATGGAGGAATACACACACAGACAGACAGACAGACTTCCATCTGGAAATGGTCTTAATCGACTTAGAGGACCTGAAAATGGATATTTCCGTTTTTATCTCGATTTTTTTTTTAGCTCGTTTACAATACTTTCCCTTCTAGCAGGTGGGTCAGGAAAGTAAAAAGCATAATGATCTAAATTTTGATGTATTTTTGACATCAAGAATAAATATCATCTTGTGAATGTAAAAAGTTGATCAGAACTACTTTCTATTATTCAATTAAATCCATTTGCATTAAAAAATAAGTTTCTTAATTTTTTCGAAATTTTTCGCTTATAATTTCCCTTACGCCTGAATGAGATACTGGATTTTTTTTGTATATGAATTTTTTACAGTTCACATTTTATAGAGTCAAAATTGTAATTTCTAAAACCGGTTTCTGGTTAGCTACCGAAACGTTAATAATAAAATACGATTTGTATCAAAATAATAGTTTAACTCCCAATTTATGAATTTTAATTACATTTTTTTATGTTATTTAATTTACAAATGATGATTTTGTTTTTAAAATCGTTTTACCAATTATTTGAGTATAAATTAAATTTTTTGAAAATCTTAAATATATTAGAATTGAAAATCCTTTTAGTAATAACTCAATAAATTAAAAAGTAGTTTGGCAAGACATGTTGGTGCCTCGATTTCGGTAAAAGGTGCCAAAAATGTCACGCTTAAGTATTTCCAAGTAAACATGAAAGAAAAAGTGATTTCAAAGAACAATAGTTCAACAAAATAAACATCAAATTACCACATTTTTGAAATAATAAGAATAAAACAACTCGAAGTCATACCATGAATACTTTTAAGTATAGATAATATTTTATTTTTAAAATATATTAAAACTTTTTGTAAAATTATGTACTTACTGTTAAAATTTTTAAAAATATAACAAACCGTTAAAAATATGTTAGCGGCATTTAATGCGCGGAAATGACGGAGAGAAGCGCGTTTTTTTGGGGATAACTAGCTTTCCGCCCGCTTAAAAGTTCCCGAAGTTACTGAATTTGATATAACGGAGCGCTGAAGCTTCCAAATGGAAGATTTTCCTCCACCAGATTCTGCGCTGAACCATAACTTCCTTAAAACTATATCTTAATAATATAGAGAGTCAGAAAATAAAAATTTATGTTAAAATAAACAATATTTTTTTATATACTATATTTTTTCTATCTACATATCGGTTTTGTTTAATTAAATCGGTGAACTATTAATATTAGAATTAAGCACTGACAAATGCGATGGGTATAAACCACGATTAATGTACCCGTTCAACTGTAGTATAATAGCAAGGGTCGATGGTACTATATTAAATTAATTTGTGGTATAGTGGCCACTTTTATTTGAAAATTATAATGAAGTTTCATACTTTTATGTTTATTTGGGGTTGTATAGAATATGTTTTAAATAAGGGTTATTTTTATGGGCGCCAGTTTATTTTTGAATATTTTAATTCCCAAAAACAACAAAAAGAGTTGAATTGGGAAACAAAAAGAGACTTGTGATTTAGAAAAAAAAGGAAATGAAGTTACTTTTATGTTTAATGCTAATGAATTTATTATTAATTTATTTCAAATTTTAGATTAATTATAATATAGATTTATTTAAAAATTGTTGATTTAACCATCCTCTGTTATAATAGGTGACGTATTCTGCTATTTTATGTTTAACATATATTATTCAAATGTTATTTTACATATAACCTCAAAATTAAAATATAATCAATGACATATGACGCATGTTAAGGTGTGTTTGTATAAATAAATTGGTAATGGCAAAATTGTATTTTGCTTTATGCGTTGCGTACCTTTTTACATAACTTAGTAATTTTTTTTAACTTGAAACTTCCGTTTTTTTAACTGATTTGTTTCAAATTTCCAGCTTGGGGGTGTTTAACGTTCCTAAGCATGATTTTTGACTTAATTAAAATAAATGCGGATGATCAACTCGTGATTAAATGGCGAAAAAATGAATTATACGATTACATTTTTGGGGTGAACCCAAACGGTGTAGACTGCATTTAATGGTAAAAGCGGTATTCGAGCATATCTTTCTCTTGAAAAATAATTAATCAACTTCAAAATTATACTTTGCTCTTTCTCATTATATCGGGAAGGTATTTTAACATAGAAAAATTAATTGAACTGTCAAAAATAATAAATAACATTTACGTCAACATTAGTTAAGAAATACGTTAATAGCGTCATAATTCCGTCTCTGAAACAAGCAGAAACTTAAGCCAAACGAAAATTAAGCCAATCAGAAACATGAGTCATCAAAAACGTAAACTTAAGCCAAGCAGAAACGTAAAATTAAACCAAGCAAGAACGTAAACTTGAACCAAAAAGAAACGTAAATTTGGTCCAAGTAGAAATGAAAACTTGAACCAAGAAGAAACGTACGTAAACTTGGGCCAAGAAGAAACGTAAACTTGAACCAAGAAGAAACCTAAACTTGGACCAAGTAGAAACGTAAATTTGAGCCAAGCAGAAACGTAAATTTGAGCCAAGAAGAAACGTAAATTTGAGTCAAGCAGAAACGTAAACTTGAACCAAGCAGAAACCTAAACTTGAGCCAAAAAGACAAGTAAATTTCAGACAAGCAGAAACGTAAACTTGAGCCAATCAGAAAAGTAAACTTGGGCCAAGCAGAAACGTGATTCAAGCAGAAACGTAAGCGCAAAGCAATCGAAAATGTAAACCAGGCAGGTGAACTAAATTTGCAAGTGAACTTTGCTGATATTCCTGTAGGTGGAATAGAAATAAAAAATTAGGAAAAAATTCAATTTAATTTAAACAATTTTTAAACAGTAAATTTTCACGTGGTAGAAATTTATTAAAAAAAAAAAAATGAAAAAAGAGTAAATAAAAATTTAGATTCTATATGCTGGCATTGATTATTAGTTAATTTAAAAAAGAAAATTTTGTTTCATAATATTAAACAAGAAAATTTAATACCGACATTTTGTTTAAATATGAATATAAAACAATTCAATGATTTAACTGTATAACATACGTGAATATTGATAAAATAAAATTATCAATACCTGTATAAGTCTGTAAAGTTCACTGATTAGCACAGAATGACTTCTCAAATTAAAATAATTATCTCGACTGTGTAACGAAGTTACTTAAATACGGCTAATTTTAAAAACTAGAAATAAATTAATTATCTTATCTCGGTTAATAAGTGTCGTACAACCTACATTCTTTTTGCAAAAATATTCTTTTAATATATCCTACACGTCAGTTTAAATTATTCTGACGCATCGACCCTTAATAATACTATACCGCTAATGAAGCCACCGAGTAATAGATAGAAAATAGAGAAAAATAGGAAAAATAAAAGCAAAATTGACAAAAATAAAGAAAATTTAAGGTAATAGGTAAAAATAGGGAAAAACAAAGTAAAATAAATGAAACCAAAGAAAATTCAAAGTAATAGGTAAAAATAGAGAAAAATAAAGAAAAGGGAAAAAATAAAAGCAAAATTGGCGAAAATAATGAAAATTCAAGGTCATAGGTAAAAACAGAAAAAAGGGGAAAAATTAAAGTAAATTTGACAAAAATAAAGAAAATACAAGGTAATAGGTAAAAATGAGAAAAAATAGAGAAAAATAATAATAAAATAGACACAAATGAAGAAAATTCAAGGTAATAGGAAAAAACAGAAAAAAAGTGGTAAAATAAAAGTAAAATGTGGAAAAATAAAGCAAAATTGACAGAAATAAAGAAAATTCAATGTAATAGGTAAAAATAGGAAAAAAGGGCAAAAATAGAAGTAAAATAGGAAAAAATAAAGCAAAATTGACAAGAATAAAGAAAATTCAAGGTAATATAAAAAAAAAACAGAAAAAAGGGGAAAAATTAAAATAAAATTGACAAAAATAAAGAAAATTCAAGGTAATAGGTAAAAATGGGAAAAAATGGAGAAAAATAATAATAAAATAGACACATATAAAGAAAATTCAAGGTAATATGTAAAAACGGAAAAAAGGGGTAAAATAAAAGTAAAATGTGGAAAAATAAAGCAAAATTTGCAGAACTAAAGAAAATTCAAGGTAATAGGTAAAAATGGGAAAAAACGGGAAAAATAAAAGTAAAATAATAAAAAATAAAGCAAAATTGACAAAAATAAAGAAACTTCAAAGTAATACGTAAAAATAGGAAAAAAGGGGAAATATAAAAGTAAAATAGGGAAAAATAAAGCAAATAGATAAAAATAAAAATGGTAAAAGAAAATTGAGAAAAATAGTAATAAGAAGGAAAAATAATGCAAAATGAGGAAAATAAAGAAAAATAAGAAAAAATATCGAAGAATAGGAAAAATTTTTGAAAAAATAAAAAAAAATGGGGGAAAATAGGCAAAAATTGGAAAAAATAGGGACAAATGGGCAAAAATATCGAAAAAATAGGAATTATAGGTACAAACAGGGAAGAATAAAAAAATAAAAAAAAGTACTAACAAATTGGAAAATTTATCAAAAACTAGTAAACTAGAACAGCGGAACATCAACCCCGCCCCTCTGGCTGCAAGCCTTTTGTCGGTACCATAGCGATCCTTGGATTATTATATCATCACTGACGCTATCCGGAGCAAGTGGCCTTCACACTATAAACGGAAGATGGCGCCCGAGGTAAATGGTTACTAAAGCGCCAAATCGGTCGCATAACGACGCAAAGAGCGTAACAACTGAGACCAACTGAAGTTGACGATTAAAGCGTAAAAGAATGCTTCTTCGTGTTCAATCTCTTATCCGAAATACGTCACAAAGCTATGTGAAAAGAATTAAATTTTATGAATTAAGAAAATATCTTTTAAATTAGGATAAATTTGTTAAATTTAAGAAAATAATTTACTATAATTATACAAATATGATTGTTAACTATATAACGATCCCAATATTTTTTACTGTTTACAAAAATATTAAAAAACCTTTTTATTATAAATCGAGATTTTACAAATACATAAATAAATCTGATCTATAGATTTTTTAAATGAAAATTTTTGGAAATCATTTTAGTAAATGTAATTTTCTTGTCAATAAATAAAACAGAAGACGAAATTTTGAGATTGTTTCTAAAGATTCTAACCGGAAGATGAACAGAAATAATGGTCAGTAAGAGAAAGCCAACAATAAATTACAAAAAAACGGAACTTAACATTGGAAAACTTTCATTTCAGAGTTTGTCACAGCGTAAAATCTTGGCAACAGAACAAACACTATAAATTCGACAAAAAAAAAGTTTCCAAAGTACCTAGTGTAAAGTAAATAAAAAAAATCATGTTAAAAAAAAGAACAATGTTACTTTTAAATGAAACTGCAAATCTCTAAAAGAATCTGACCATATTTACTAAAAGTACTTAAATAGGGTAATATCCGCACTCAGCTCTCTGTATATTTTATCTTCGCGAAAATCTAGATCCTTTTTATGGGATACTTATTCTAACGAAATCACGATTTTAGATGGAATACATTCGTCTTGGTTTTAGAACTTCCGTTTTATTTCAGATGCCTTAGTACATACTGATTTTCTCATTTAAACTTTGTTGATTATTATTAAATTGCTTCTATATTATTATCAAATATACATACGTGAGATTATCTAAGATTATTTAATATAGATTAACTTTTAAATACTTTTTACTAAACATTTACAAAAAATATAAAAATATGAGACAATACAATTAGGTTATACATGTCAGTGGTGCAGCCAGGGGGTTAGGGGTTAACAGACACACACACCCACACATATATTTTATTTTCTGTAATATATTCTAGTAATAATTCTCCTATTTTTTTTGAAAACCCCCCTAATAGATAAACCCCCTCTAATATGTAATTCTGCCTGCGCCACTGAATAAGGTGTTTCATAGGTAAAGAGAAAAAATTCTAAAGGTCACATAAGGGGATCTACATAACCTATATCTAATTAGTCTCTTGGTTTCAATTACCGAGTTATTTATTTGGCAATAATTTTTGAATCACTTTGTATATTTTTTCTATTTTTGGCATGCTGTTTAAATTTCTAATGAAAAATATACTGAATAATTAAGAGATAGGAAAAATTAGATTAAATGGGCTAAAAGTTAATTATTTTGGAGACATTGGTCGAAAAAAATCTAAAGGGTTTCTCCGCCTTTCTCGAGTTATACAGGGATGAGAACTAAAAATGCTATTTTTAGTTTTTTATTAAAATAAATATCAAAAAATAAAAAAGGAAAGTTTTACTGTAGCTCAAATTTGCTACAAAACTGTACTAATAAATCGGATACCATCAAGTTATTTTTTTTTTAATACGGACCTGTCTTTTTTATTACAAAAAATGATAAACTGGAAAATTTGGGAAAAATTGGATAATTAAAAAAGAAATTGAGACATTAAAACAAAATATGAATAAATCCAGGGTAAACCGGAAAAAATCGAAAAAAAAATTTGGGAAATTCGATAAAAAACGAAAAGATCGAACAAATTTGGATAAATCGAAAAAAAAATCGAGAAATTTCAAAAAAAAATCTGAAAAATTCATGAAAAATCGGAAAAGATCGAAAAAAATGGAAAAATAGAAAAATTAGGAAAAAATTGGGAAAATATAAGGTAAAATTGGGAAAAAATGGAAACAATTAAGAAATTGGAAAAAATCAGAAAATTTTTTTAAAACGAATTATAAAAAATCGAAAAAATCGAGAATTTTAAAAAAAGAATCGAATAAAACCGGAAAAATTCGAAAAAAATTAGAAAAATCAAAAAAAAACCCGAAAAAATCGAGTAGAATCGAAAAATTTCAAAAAAAACCTGAAAAATTCATCCACCAGTTTTATCTGAAGTAATAACATCATCAGTGACAACAATTTATAATTACGGTCCTGTCGTAGTTCTTTTGTAGGCATACTTTGACATTACTTAACAATTTTGGTAAAAAATATAATACAGCATAAATAAATGAAGAAAATTATAATTTCTGAGCTCTCATAGTCCGAAAATGCAAAAAAATTATTCTGTCCGGACTACTGTCTGTTTGTCTGGATTGGCAGGATTGGACCGGCCATTCCGGTCACTAACTTTTTTCCAGTTGAAGTTTTGATAACTTTTTCCATGTATAATATTACCCTACATGTCTGTAAGAAGTTTGGCCAGGATTGGACTAACCATTCCGGTAGCTGATGGGCCGAAGTCCCCAAATCGTGCACCAGCATTTGAGTGTTCCTAGAATTATGATTTTTTTTATTTCAATGATATTGAAACTCTTTTATAGAAATTGTTAGGTATGCCCAATGTTATATTCGTTTTCACGAAATTAAAACGAATTTACAAACGAACTACGACAGGACCGTAATTAAAAATTAATGTCACTGATTTCAAATAAAATGTCGTTAAAGTCACAATTATGAAATATCACTAAATTTAAATTTTAACCGTTTATCAATTTTTGCAATAAAAATAACAGGTCCGTATTAAAAAAAAATAACTTGATGATGGCCGTTCAGACATGAAATATTGTATTAACGAAGAAAATGCAAACAAATTCTGTCCGGACTAACGTCTGTCTGTCTGGATTGACAGGATTGGGCTGGCCCTTCCGGTACTCCCTATACAAATTTGGTGTTTTTCATAAGAAAACTTTTTTCCAGTTGAAATTTTGACAATTTTTTTCACGTAGCTGATGGGCCGAAGTCCCGAAACGGTGCACCAGCATTTGAGTGTTCCTAGAATTTTGATAATTTTTTTTTTATTTCACTGATATTGAATCTTTTTTATCGAAATTGTTAGTTGTGCCTATTGTTATATTCGTTTTGACGAAATTAAAACGAATTTACAAACAAACTACGACAGGACCGTAATTGAAAATTAAGTATGATATAACACTAAATTTGAATTTTAACGGTTTTTCAATTTTTGTAATAAAAAAGACAGATCCGTATAACTTGTATTGAAGATGTATTAGTACACTTTTGTAGATAATTTGAGACATAATAAAATTTTCCTTTTTCCATTTATTGATATCTCGTTTAATAAAAATTCTATGCGTAAAAAACCAAAAATAGCATTTTTAGTTTTCCCTGTATAATTCGAGAAGGACGAGAGTCCCTGTAGATTTTTTTCAACCAATGTTATTTTCTCAAAAATTATCCCATTTAATCGTCTTCGTATCTCTTATGGTTTAGAATATAGCAATGTTAGCACATGATAAATGATAATATTAATAAGATTTACATGAATAGTTTGTTTTTGCATATAATCTCTGTGTCAAATTATATTTTCCTCTTGCATTTATATTTCGTAAAAAAAACGATCGAACTCTAATAATACGCCTTCGATAAAGCACAAATAACATAAAACAAACGCTGTCGAAACCTGTTGCAAGAAATGTATAACTTTAAATAGCCAACACCACTTTGCTGTCATGCTTCTTGCAACACAAAAAGGCTTCTAACGGTTATGTTGCGCTCCGTAATATGATGATTAAATTAGGAAAAGTGCTAAGCTTGTTATTGAAGTTAATGTCAAAAATTAAAACAGTACAAAAAGTAGAAAATTCGCTTTTAGATAGTTGTAACATAATTTTATTAGGCCGAGCGAACCCAAACGCGTGTGGGTTACAAGAAAATGATAATTATTGACATAATTAATTATAAGATTCTACATTATCAACAGTTATCTATAAAAGTTTTATATATCATTGCCGATAATATGAAAGCATTAAAGAAATGTTAAAGATGGCGAGCGGTTCGGACGCACAGTTAAATGTCTCTACAAAGATTTGTAATAAATGCAAGCATTCAATTGTAAAAAGTATATTGAAATGTGAGAAATGTGATTCCGTGTACCATCCGAGTTGTGCTAAAAAGAAAACCGTTATAATAACTAGTGAAAACCTAATAAATTGTTGTCTCTCAAGTGATAAAGACGAAAATGAATGTGATTTTGAAATTGAGAATAAACAAGCTGATTTAGCCGGTTTGGATGATGAAAAAATGGACGTAAATATAATTAAGTATATATTAACCCAAAAAGACATTATTATTCAAGAGCTAAGAGATAAAATAGAATTATTAAATGAACATATACATTTATTAAATAAATTCAATAATATAAATAACGCTCTCCAAGGTGACACACTAGTCAGTACAATTAAGAAGGATACCGAAATAAAAAGTGGTTCTTTAATCAAGATACCTTCTAAACCAGCAATAGATAAGAAGTCAGGAGAACCTCAAAAAGAAAAACAAAACAAGATTAGTCATCAAGCAAGGAATGCCCACGATCAGCTAAACAACAATAAACAAACAAACATTACCCGCCAACAGGTTGCTGCGGGGATTTCTTTTGCTCAGGGTGAAATAATATTAAAAAATCACATAAATTTAAACAATGAAAGCAATAGTGATGCGAACGATTATACGAATGGCGGAAAAGCTGACGACCCACCTCATGATCATGGCAATAGGACAACTGAAAACAACTGGAAAACAGTTGTTAATAAAAAACATCATAGAAAACAAATTGTAGTAGGAAGTAATCGCGAACAAAATGAAGTAGAAGGAGTTGAAGGTACGGTTACTCTACATGTATATCGCCTAAATCCACATACGACAGAAACTGCTTTGAGTGATTTGATGAAAAAACATTTTCCAGAAATTAAGTGCGAACAAATGAATTCAAAACACCCTAATATCTACAGTTCGTTTAAGGTAAAAATTTGGGCCTCAAATTTTAAAAAAGCTATGGATTCTAATTTATGGCCTTATAGGGCATGCATTAGTCGTTTTTTATTTCTACGCAGGGGAAACAACCCCAAGAACACTTAATTTTTAATCCACAACTGCTCTTGCTAAATATTAATACCATTAACAATGAAAAAATTGGTTTTCTTGAAAATGACATGGATCTTTTTAAAGATCTCAATATTTTATGTATAAATGAAACAGGCATTAAAGACGATTACCTAAATTTAATTAAAATAATAAATTTTAAATTAGTTAGCTCTTACTGCAGAACTAATTTAAAATGCGGAGGTACTAGTATTTGGATAAAAAACTCTGATAACGTGAAATGTATTGATCTGTCCACTTTTTGTATAGAAAAACACTTCGAAATATGTGCCGTATATTACACAGTTAATAAAATTGTACATACTATTTTAAATTGTTATCGTTCTCCTTCTGGAGACACTACTGTTTTTTTTAATAAAATTTCCGAGGTGTTGGATCATTTGTATGTTCCACAAAGTCAATTCATTCTAACAGGAGATTTTAATTTTGACAAATATTCAAATGATAGCTTTAATGATTTGTGTATACTTTTATCCTGTTTTGATCTTGTGCCAATAGTCAATTGGCCTACAAGAGTTACTGAAAATTCCTGCACACTGATTGATCAAATCTTCGTGAGCAGCCGTAAATATAATATTACTTGCTGTGTCACTGATAATGAAATTTCAGATCACCGTTCCGTTTTTTGTGATTTCAATCTCTTTAAAGGTTTAGAAAACGATTCGAAAATAAAACGAAAGATAAGAAATTTTAGCGAACATAATATAGCGCAGTTTAAACAAGCTCTTTCCAGTGAAGACTGGAAAACTTTAAATAATATTAGTAATCTTGATGATGCATTCTCGTACTTTTATGACATTTTCAAAAATTGCTTTGATTCCTGCTTTCCTGAAAAACAAAGTAATGTACAAAAAACCAGAAAAAATTGGATAGATGCTGAAATTGTTGCCTCAAGCCGGTCACTAAAAGACCTTTTTGTATTAAAAAAGTGCAATCCTAATTTTACCGAATTATATAAAGAACGTAAAAGAAATCATTCTATTTTATTAACATCAAAAAAAAAAGAACACTACCAAAAACGTATTATAAAATCCGACAACAATATTAAAGCCTGTTGGAATGTTGTATCTGAAACGACAAATAGGCAGCGTTCTGTTGAAGCTATTGTAATAGAAAAAGACGGAATGTTATTGGATGACCCACGGGAGGTAGCCTCAGAGTTTAATAGTTTTTTTAAAAATGCTCCTGGCCGTCTGGTAGACGAAATAACAATAAAATCTTGTAATAGTATCGAAAAAATCACATCAAATGTAGATTCCATCTTCCTTACTCCATTTCTGGAAACAGAATTATTAAATTTATTACTGGGAAAAATTAAAAATAAAAAATCTTCTGGAGCCGATGACGTACCATGTTTTATTTTAAAGCAAGTTTTAGATGTTCTCTCTGAACCATTAACATATTTGGTAAACCTGTCATTTGAATTGGGCAGCTTTCCTCAAGCTTTGAAACTGGGGAAAATTTTACCATTATACAAGAAAAATGATCGTACACAACTAGAAAACTATAGGCCTGTTGCTGTCCCGTGTGGCATGTCTAAAATTTTTGAATATGCCTTTCTTGATCGCCTCTTGTCTTTCTTGAGAAAGTACAATATTATAACCGAAAATCAGCATGGATTCTGCGCTAACAAGTCAACAACAACTGCTATGCTATCATTTTACAATAACATTATTCACCACTTGGAGGATTTTGAATACCCAGTTGCTCTCTTTTGTGATCTCAGCAAAGCGTTTGACTGTGTAAACCATGAATTGCTGTTGAACATATTGGAAAAATATGGAATCAGAGGCACTGTTTTAAATTGGATCTCAACCTTTTTACGTGCCAGGAAGCAATATGTATCTTTAAAAATGCAAAATAACAACGAAATTAATATTATTAACTCTGATCCATTAGATATTAACATGGGAGTTCCTCAAGGTTCAATTTTGGGACCGATATTGTTCATACTTTATGTGAATAACGTTGACCCAATAATAGGTGATTATCACTATGTAAGCTATGCAGATGATTTTTCGGCTATAATTTCTGCTAAAAAAACGGACCAGTTAAACCGCGAGAGCTCTCACATCGCTCAAAATTTGTCAAGTTATTTTAGTAGCCTTGATTTGTTTTTTAATGCTAATAAGACTGAGGTACTTAGATTTCACAATAGGCAACAGAACGTTGAGCCGGTAGAGATTAGTTTTAACAATATGGCACTTAATAACGGAAGTAATAGTATTCGCTTTCTTGGAATATGTATAGATCAACACCTTGATTGGAAAGACCATTGCAATGGACTAATTAAAAAAATAAACTCCATAAAGTTTCTTTTCATAAATTTACGGACGATACTTGAAGTTCGGCAACTAATCATGGTGTATTTTGCACAAGTAGATTCACGTCTAAGATACGGCATATGCTTGTGGGGTAATTCAACTTACTCAAAAAGTGTTTTTCTTGTTCAAAAAAGGATTCTGAGAAGCATTGTTAAGATCCCTCAAAGAGAATCTTGTCGACAACACTTCAAAAAATACGGCATATTACCCCTTTGTTGTATCTTTATTTTTGAAATGTGTCTATATATTTATAAGCACCGAGATATGTTCGTAGCCAATACAGATATACATAGATACGAAACTAGACAAGCTAACGAACTGTACATACCATATGCCAGGCTCAAAGTAACATCTAATGCACCAAATTATTTGGGGCCCAAATTGTTCAATAGACTACCTCTTGAAATAAAGGAAAGTAAATCATTATATACTTTTAAAAGAAAACTTAAAGATTTTTTACTAAAATACTGTTTTTATGACCTGGGTGAATTTTACGAATTAAATGTTTAAGGAGTGCCACTGTTCTACTCATATTTTACTTATATTTTATTACTAATATTTTATTATTTGCATGTTAACTATATATATATATTTTTTTTTTTTGTGTCTTGTATATATTTTATGTGTTTTTGACGAATCTTATACAATTTTATTGTCATATGGAAAATAAATCTATTATTATTATTATTATTATTATTATTACACCTTTGCAATTAGCATATAGTAAATATTTTTAGTATTGTTATTCATAAAACATCGAAATATGAATCTTCTCCCACCTATCAGGTGATAATAGTATATTATTTAACGAGCGGTAATGTAGGTCATAACTCACGCAGATGAAGTTTACAGCACGAGCCGTAGGCGAGTGTGCTGTAATTCATCAAGTGAGTTATGACCATTACCGCAAGTTGAATACTATAATTTATCTACGACTGTAACAATAAATACTAAGCTGCAAGTACAGAGAAAGAACTTTATTCACAATTTATGTTGATTATGTTTTTTATGATGGAGTAGTAAGTCTACAGAGACGATGATTTATATTTATTGCTAAGCTCGTTAAAATATGTCAAAAGTACATTTTCTATAAACGAGTTAACATTCTTACATCTACACCAATCTTGAAAATTTTTGTATGCACCTTGTGATTTTTCGGGTAAAAAATTCTGTAGGTATTGTAGCATCTATATTCTATATTGTATCATCTATATTCTGTATTGTAGCATCTATTTGTCTTATTTCTGGAGGTGTACTTTATTCATCTTCAAAAAAATGGGGAGAAATGGGAAAAAATAGGGTGAAATGCGAAAAATAAGAATACAGAAAAAACCAGGAAAAATAGTGTTGAAGAATATCGTCACCACTAACCAAAACTACACTTTTTAAAAACACTCTACGTACGTTTCGCTAACTACGTTAGCATCATCAGGAGTCGATGATGAGTTTATCATCGACTCCTGATGATACTTTTATTTTTAAGAAGTGTAGTTTCGGTTAGTGGTGACGATATTCTTCAACATTGTTGAAAACCAAAGGTTCCAAATTCCTAATTCAGGAAAAATAGAAAAAATATTGAGAAATGGGGAAAATATGGAAAATTGGAAAAATAGTTTACAATGCGAAAAATCAGGGAAGCCCAGAAAAAATATGGAAAAATGGGGAAAAATTGGAAAATAACGAAATATAGAAAAAAATGGAGAAAAGAGAAAAAAAGGAAAAAATAGTGAAACAAGGAGAAAAATAGATAAAACAGGGAAAATGTGTGAAAAGTGAAAGAATTCGAAAAAATAACAAAATAATAAAAAAAAACAATAAATCAAAAAAAAGAGGAGTCAATTTAAAAAAATCTGAAAAAAATCAGAAAAAAATCGAAACAATCGGAAAATAAAATAAAAAATTGAAAGAAAAATCAGAATATTGGAAAAAAATGAAAAAAAGCCCCAAAAAAATCGCAAAAACCGAAAAAAATCCAGAGGAGTAAGAAAAAAATTAAAAACAAAAGACATAAATAGAAAAAACATTACATTAATATATAACTTAATGGGAGTAGATAAAATCATATAACCATTTACCTGATTATCTCTCAAGTCGTTAGATAAAATCCGATTCAAAAAGGCTATCAAACATGTCCTAACAAGTAAAGCCTACTACAGCGTTGATGAATATTTCCAGGACAATTTTTTATCATAATAATGTTAGTTTTATTATAATTTTAAACTATTTTTACTTTTTGTTTGCCAATTTTTAAAAATTTTAACTATTTTTATTATGGCTGTAATTTTAATTGTTTTTATTTTGTTTTAAAAAGTATGTATTTATTGTAATTTTTAAATTCTCTTCTCCTTACTGACCTGTCCAATACATTCTTGTATTTCCAAATGGATTAATAAAGATTATTATTATTATTATGCAAAATGGTGCAATGAGAAGAATATCCACAACTTATAAAATAAAAAGCTACTTAAAGCTTATTTCGATAATTTATCTAAAGCGTGCAAAGGTCAGTGAAGTTGGCACAAACTTTTGCGAATTTTCCAAAAATTTCGTATGCATTCATTTGTCCATCGATTGTCCATAATTGTCCACTAATTATTTTCGTTTGTCCACCCTTCGTTTCAAAATGGTGGCCCAAAAACATTTTTTTGCAATTTTGCTCTCGGCTCCCACAAATTGCAAAAAAAACTTCAACCGCAACCGAAATAGATCCAATATCGGTTAAATAGGGGAAAAGATGTGCGTTGTTAAGAATAAATAGATTTTTTCAAAATTAAAATATCAGGTCCGGTTCCGGACATATTTAAGAAAAACCGTAATTGACGATTTTCGTTTTAATTAATTTTTAAAGATGGAAAAAAATGTATAAAGCTTTTTTATTGAAGGCTAAATATGGCTTCACTTAACGAATTCAATTTTGTAAAACACTGTTTTGTCTTTAAATTTCATCTTTGAAATCCTCATTTTTTCTCTATTCAACCATGTAGAACACTTAAGATTTTGACAATCAACTAAACTTAAAGAATTTCTCTATGTACGGTCCTGTTCATTATACAGGCCCGCAAAATGCACTTTATAAAGACAAAAAACAGATTTTTTTAAATATTCATATTTTGAATGCAATAATGAATTAGTATGACATAAAAGTTTGTATGCATCGCGAGTATAAACAGATGTTTATACCTATGGTACATAAATAACTATTATTTTCTGATTGGAGTTATTGAAGAAAATTTAAATTCAAATATTTAGTTGAAATTAAGCTTAGTAGATTCAATTTTTAATTAATTTTATTTAAAATGATTTATAAATATTTTCAGTGAAAATGGAACATGAAAAATTCCTAAAGTAAATACAAAAATTAAACATTGTACATGATTGGATAAAGAAAAAAAAGGGATTTCAAAAATGAAATAAAAAGTAGGGGTCCGTATTTAAAAAAAAAATAGTTGAGAGTGGTCAAAGACGAAACGTTGTTTTAAAAAATTGGATATGCTGCATTAAACGCTATTTGACCTTCAATAAAATACCTTATAACTTTTTTTATCTTTAAAAATTAAGGTATTTATTAAATAAAACAAAAATCGTCGATATTCATGTGTTGAGATGTGATATTGAAATAAATATTGTCATATAATTCAATAAATTTTTTTCATACACAATAGTGTAATTAAAGAGAGAATTCGGTTTTGCTCTTCATTTTGAAATTGTGCTTGGACAAACAAAAATCTTAGGTGGACAATCTTGGACTAACGATGAACAAACGAATGCAATTTGTGGGTGCCGAAACGAAGGGTGGACAAACGAAAATAATTAGTGGACAATAATGGACAATCGATGGACAAACGAATGCACATGAAATTTTTGGGAAATTCTCAAAAGTGGGTACCAACGTCACTGACCTCGGATCTATAAAGATTAAAATCGTTTTTCTATTTTCTGCTAGTAATTCTGTGGTATACATATTTGACCTTATAATAAATTTTTATTCTTCTGCTAATGGCCATTTTATAACTATCTATTTTCTATTTTTTCAGTAATTTTTCCCAATAAATTAAAAAAACAATGGTTTAATGAATCGCCTTATCTTATTTATGATTTTAGGTCAATACGCTATATATTTTTACTAATGTTAGGGTTTTTTTTTATGTATCTTTTATGTAAATCTTTTATAATGTATGATTGTTTCTTTCTGATTTGGATCTTATTTTCGTATATTTACAATACTAGACTTTCTGACTCGTATCAATTTTGTTTCTAATATATAAATGCATTGACAAATCTAGAATTCATAAACAATTTTATACAATATTCTGATTTAAAAATGTATCAGTTTATCGACAATGGGGACGTATTATGTAATTTTTTTAAATTAGTACTTAAAAGTCTGTCATCAAATATGTCTACAAAAAATATTTATAATTTTTTTAAACCTCTATTATATTTAAAAAAAATAAATTAAAAATATCTACATTAATTGATAAGGCTGTTAAGAGGTGGCAGTATATACAAACTGAATTTCTTATTAATAGAGGCCAGATGTAAACATGAGAAAAAAAGAAAATTGTAATGTTTTTATATTCGCCCTCACTAGCAGTACATGGGACGTACTCATTTATACCGTACATCGGAAAATAAAATAAACCATCTAATTTTTACATCTCGAACTTTGAAAAAAAGACACTTTACTATATAAATCAAACTGGTTACCAGTCACTATTTTTATGTAGTTTTCAAGAAGCTAAAAAAATTATCAAAACATAAAAGTTGGCCATACTGGGAATTAAACTCTGTCCATTTTGCACCGAAACCATATACCGGGTGATTCATTCAACCTGGAATTTTGTATATAATATTTCGAAAAATACGCATCGTACAAAAAAATGTGCCCAATCTAAACTTTAATATCTCAGGAGGGGAGCATCCGGTAGTACTAAATTACGCCCACTTCCACATCTTCTATGGGCGGGGAGGGCGACAAATTAGAAATCATAAATATAGGAACTCTCTATTTTTATCCCAAATTCGGAGTCTACGTCGAAAGCTACGTACTACTTCTCTGAAAAAATTGTTTCGATTCGTGACAGATGGCGCTATTTTTAGCCGACCCATTCAATGATGTCACGATTGCTCCCCCCCCCCCCATCCACTGCATGTGGGTGGAGTGGTTGGTTAATAAAGTGCTTTTTGAGTAAAGGAGCAGCAAGGCTTCTGCCCCATTCCCCATGTTAAATCCCATAAGAAATCGCCATGGTCCATTCTGGCATCGCTGAAAGGTAACGCTGGCTCGCGGTTTAGGTTTTGTGTTTTTCGTCTTTTTTCGAAGTTTTTCGTCATTTTTTCGATTTAGGTCTGGGAGGGGAAAGTAAAAAACGACGAAAAATGATATGGACAAATTTTGCCAGACTAGACCTTGGCGATTTCTTATACGATTTAACATGGGCAATGGGATAGAAGCCTCGCTGCTCCTTTACTTTTTTATTCGTGAATCGAAATAATTTATTACGAGAAATCGTACGTAGCTTTCTACGGAGAATCCGAATCTGCGATAAAAATATATTTAAGATTTATAATTTGCCGCCCACCCCGCCCTTATAGGATGTGTAATTTAGTACTACAGGGTGTCCCACTCTGAGATATTAAAGTCTCGATTTGGCACATTTTTCTGCACGATGCATTTTTACGAGATATTACAAAATTTCAAGTTAAATGAATCACCCGGTACTATACGCATTACGAAGAAAACAAAGTGACAGAAATATTATCAAACTTATCAAGCAGATGGGCCAACATATTTTCATACGTTATAAACAAAACGTAGCGAACGGCCCATGTACAAAATTAATGGGCACTTCCGATGTACTGCTAGTCACAGCGTTTTATGTATAACATAACCTATTATTTTATTAAATATGTGTCGCCTATGTGTTTTACTTTTTTCTTCTTTTTTTAAAATAGTCAAAGTCGCTAAGGCTATTTAGTTTAGCAGTACTCGACAGATAACTGTAAATTATACCTTGTCATGCCATCTACATTACTTTAAACAAATTAATCTAGCTGACGTCACTTGGAAATTTTGAAAATTTATGTCTCTGTAATCGTAGTGTTTCAAAGTTAACCAAGCCTATTTTTATGAATAATTTTAAGTAGATTTTCATCTACTACAAATAAATTTGCTGTAGCTACCGCATCACACGTCCCCATTATGTAATAAATAAAGAATAAAACAACTCGAAGTCATACCACAAATTATTTAATAATGACGAAACGTCTAACAGGGAAAAAGCGACATGTTTCGGTCTACACGACCATCATCAGGCTTATAAAAAAATTAACAGTGTGAAGACACATTAACAAAATCAAAATGTAATATAATAACTTACAAATTTACAAAGCATTGAAAAAGGTTACAAATGATTGTGAAAGTTATATTGTGGGAAAAAATTAAAAACTTAACCTAAATTAAATGAATTCAAAGGAAAATTTAAATAACTCCATATGGTTTATTTAAAAACCCATTTAGGTAAAAAACAATCGAAGTGCATCCCTGATGCACTTGAAAGGGATTAAATTATAAATTATAAAACTGCTGCGTAATAATTACCATGCACTAAAGGCTGAATACAAAGTGAAAACCAAGAATTGACATTTAGATATGGACTACAAAGTAAAGGACCAGAAACAACGAAGAATATAAGAAACAGGCAATAAAAGTTGTTGAAGGTAAAAGGCCATAAGGGAAGGGAGTAGGTAAAAGAAAGAAGAAAAACATAACCTTTCTAACGAAATGAGTAAAAATATTAAATTAGTAGGTCAAAATTGTAACTTTAAAAATAAATAGCTATCAGACGGATGTAATTGTTCATTTAAACAAGTGAAATTGGAATCCGAAATAGCTTTTTTAATTAATTTCAACGCTTTGGATCCAATTTGTAAATTTGCAAGTTATTATATTACATTTTAATTTTGTTAATGTCTCTTCACATTGTCAATTTTTGTTATAGGCCTGATGATGGTCGTGTAGACCGAAACATGTCGCTGTTTGCCTTTTAGACGTTTCCTCATTATTAAATAATTTGTGGTATGACTTCCAGTTGTTTTATTCTTTATTAAATACTTTACCACATTTGAGTATGGATAATATTTTGTTTTTAATTATGTAATAAATAAATTAACTCTATCTAAGTAATTCCATTAAAATGTAAATTTGAACAAATCTAGGTCAATTAATAGTTTCCCGGAATTATTTGTAAATAAGGGTAAGCTTTTTGCCAACCATATATATTCTCATTAGAAAAGGGACGAACAGCTTCTAATATATATAATCTTTCTTTATAGTCACTTTTAGGAAGATTGGGATAACAATAGAAAATTTGACCTACTAAAACGGATTCAGTTTACAAAAACATAGGTCTAGTTTTATTTTTTAAACGTCAATTTAATATGTATTCACCTACTTCAATTTTCCTGATACAAAAGGAATTGTTAGGTCAAGTGTAAACGAAAGAGGATACGTTTTTCTATTTTTTTTTTTTTTCGAACGCATTTATCATTTGTCCGTCATAAATAATGTAACGATTTTGTGCGAGAACAAATGTTTTCGACAGAAATAAGAAATGTAATTTAAACAATAACCAACCAATTCAATTTCCTACATAGGAAATGTCATAATTATTTTACACATATCTATTATTGTCAATTTTCTGACACACTCTTGATTACATTACTAAAGGTATACCAAAAGGATTTAACTCGATTATTTATCAATATTATTATTATTATTCGTTATAAATATTTTTTAGTGAGCTAGAATTAAGGTTAAAAAAATATTATTTTATTGTATTCTATACGAGATGAGAATATTTTGATTAATAAGTATTTTTAACATTTTATTTTCATTTTGTACTGTAGGAAAATAATTTATTTCAATTTTTTTTATAAAGAATAGTTTATATTTGACGAGACAATAATTTATCCGACACTAATTTAACTCTTCACAAAGGGTATATACAGCTGGGATAGTTTTCCCTGGGTCAGATAGATATAGACAGGCTTAAAGTCTACCCGGATAAATGGATCAAACAATGTCCAGCCTGATAAAATGAATGGAGACCCAAACTAAAATAAACCCGAATTATAAGTTATAGAATCTTTAAAATTCTACCGGGCCACGTGATCAATTACATTTATAATTAAAAATATTACATTAATTTTAAAGTTAAAACAAAAATATGAAAAATTAATTTTTAGAATTAAATTAAATAATTATAGTCAATTATATATAAACTGAAGTAGCACCGAAACGATCGAGCTTTTCTTGTTTTTTCTTATTTATTATATTTTCTTCTATTTTTTCCTATTTTCCTTTATTTTTCATTGCTTTTTCTCATTTCTCACCATTTGTCCTTATTCCTATTTTCTGTCTTTTCTGTCTTTCTATATTTTTTACTTTCCCGGACACATCAAAGGGAAAGTAAGGTGAACGAGCAAAAAAAATCGAGATATCGATGGATTTATCCATTTTGAAGTCCCCCAAGACGATTGAAACCATTTCCAGCGCATGGTCTGTCTGTGTGTGTGTGTGTTTGTGTGTCTGTGTGTCTGTGTGTCTGTGTGTCTGTGTGTCTGTGTGTCTGTGTGTCTGTGTGTCTGTATGTCTGTGTGTAATTTTCCACGATAACTGCCGAACCGTTTGACCAATCAAGCTGAAATTTGGTATGGAGGGTCGGTGTGTGCCTAGAATGCGACCATTAGATTTTGGTTTAAATTGGTACAGTAGAAGGTCCTCAAGACCGACATTGATTAAATACACATGTAACAATTTTTTACTTTTTTTAAATTTTAAGGACAAAAAATACACTTAGTGCAAAATATTGTAATACAAAGTTTTAGAGCATAAAATTCCCTATAACTTCTATTTCAAACTTTTTCCAGAATTTAAAATATTTGAGCCACTAGAGGGAGCGTAAAAAATGTGCATGTAGGTTTTCCCTAGTTTTTCTTGATTTTAAGGACAAATAATTCACTTTAGTGCAAAATATTGTAGAACAAAGTTTTGGAGCATAAAATTCCCTACAACTTTTGTCTTAAGCTTTTTCCAGAATTTCCAATAGTTGCGCCACTAGAGGGCGCGTAAAAAATGTGCATGTATGTTTTCTCTAGTTTTTCTTGATTTTGAGGGTAAATAATACACTTTAGTACAAAATACTATAGTACAAAGTTTTAGAGCATAAAATTCCCTACAACTCTTGTCTGAAACTTTTTCCAGAATTTTAAAAAGTTACGCCACTAGAGGGCGCGTAAAAAATGTGCATGTAGGTTTTCTCTAGTTTTTCTTGATTTTGAGGACAAACAATGCATTTTTGTGCAATATTTTCTTCAAAGTTGTAAAGCATCAAATTTTTTTTAACTTTTGTGTTTAACTTTTTATCGAATTCCTCATAGTTTCGCCGCTAAATGGCGAGAAAAATACACATTTATAATTTTCCATTTTTTTTAAATTGGAGGTAAATTATTCTCTTTAGCGCAAAATGTTTCAGTGCAAAGTTGCAAAGCATAAAATTCCCTACAACTATGGTATGAAAATTTTTTTCGAATTCCCAATAGTTTTCACACATGATTTTAGGAGATCCTAATTGTAGCAGTGTGACATACAACGTGCGCATGCGCAGCTTATGTCATTACATTGAAATATCAATTCGGTAGACGTATTTACCAATGGCTGGCTATTTTTAATGTGTTCCATAAATTAATGTAATGCTTAGTATTTTGTCGAGCCGGAAAATTACACAGCCGATTTTTTTATATTGTTCCGTATTTTTCTCTATTTTCTCTAATTTCTCTATTTTATCCTATTTCATCCTATTTTTCCAGTTTTTCATTGTTTTTTTCTGTTTTTCTCTATTTTTATCTATTTTTGCCTATTTTTACTATTTTTCCTTATTTTCTCCTATTTTTCACTACTTTCCCATATGTTTCCCTAATTTCCAGATTTTTTTCTATTTATCTCTAATTTCCCCTTTTTCTTTATATTTTTCTGATTTTTTTCATATTTTTGTCGTTTTTTGCCTTATTTTTTCCTACTTTTCCCAATTTTTTATATTGTTCCTGTTTTTCACTATTTTTTCCTGTTTTCCCTATTTATTTCTATTATTTTATATTTTTTCCTATTTTCCCTTTTTCCATTATTTCTCGCTATTTTCCCTATTTTCCACTATTTCGGAAATAATACTAATAATAATAATGATAACGGGAAAACTATAATCTGCCGATTTCCACAAAGAGAAATTACAAAAATGTTCAATAAAGTTTAGTGCGTGCAGCTGAATCACCACTCCGCGACTTACTATCTTTCACTCTGTTTCTACCTGTCACACCGTGAACACTACTTTTCTTCAATCATTACGCCATCGTAGGTAATTACAGCAAGGTTGCCAAAGCTACTACATCCCGAGTAGATCTAATCCCTTTAGTTATTTTTTACTTCGCTACTCCAAAAGATTAATGTCTACCCCGATTGAATATACGGATGAATATGTAATTCGAAAGGAACAGTTGCAGATTTTGCAGTTATATTATGTTCTTTTTTTTCAGAAATCTATTTTAACATTTGACATTTGGCATGAAGGGCTCGCTGTCATTAATATTTTAACCTGAAATTTTGTTCCTAAAAAATTTAAACAAAACACTAGAAAAAGTTAGTGCCACGCAGTACTTCATTTTTTATATACATAAAAATGGACATCCTGTATATCGAATATTAAAAATATGATTACAGATTCGAAATTTTATAGGAATCGATAAATAAAATTGGATGGTACCTTTTTTGCAACTTTTTAAATAATTATTAGAAATAATGAACGATTATTAATCGATTGATAGCAAAATTAATTAATTTTAAAATTCAACACCCTGTAGAAGTCGGTAATAAAATCAATATTCATTATTAGTTAATTAAACGACAAAAGAATTTTTTAAATAATTTCAAAATGTTTTACAAATATTGCAATTTGGCTTTTCATTTTACTAGTTTTAAATACTTTTACAAAACCGGCCCTGCCTGGTGGAATGTACACAGAATATTTATGTACGAAATTATTACTGAACGAATTATGAATATTGTTATTCATAACTGTTGAAAGAATAGTAGGCTGCGAACGTGTTAAAATAATTCCAGAATTTCGAAGGACCAAACTTCTTGGGTAGAAGTTAAACCAATATGAATGTTTAAATAAAAACAATAATGGAAATTTTTTATTCTATTTCTTTTAATTACGAAATATGAAAAGCAAAAATCATAAAGCGATACATTAAGTTAAATTATGAAACCGAAAAATTAATATTTAAATTGTACTCAATCACTTTACTCACTGTAAAAACTATTTACATTTTTTATTATGAAAAAACAGAAAACTTTTTGGGTGCGGTTAATTAGCCGCTATTTTACTTATATGAAGAAACTTTTTTGCTCTAGTAAATGTATGACTGACTTGATTCACTGTCTGGATGCGAGAGAGAGTGTGAATTAAGCATCTAAGCGGGAAAAACATATCTATATTTTTTGTCTCTTATAATGATGGGATAATATAAGAGAAAGATAAGTTTGCATAGCAACAGTCCCTTATGTATTTATTTTTGTTAACTGTATTTGCAATTAGACAGAAAAAAGTCTTAAGAGAAAGACGGAATAATATTGTGTTGATTTTAAATCTATTATTAGATTATAAAATATTAAAATAAGATTAACATTATTAATTTTTAAACAAATATGATTTAGTTTGTATTTTCTGGATAATATTCCAGTGAAATTTATTCATAGATTTTTATTTTATATAAAATGAATCTTAGTTTTAATGATACATTAATAAAATTGTTATTTATATTAACTAATACGTTTATTAAGCTAAACTACTCCGGAAAACGCACATAAAAAGTAATAAAAAACACTTTACAACTATGTTTAACTTTCGCGATTATATGATGAAAGCGTTGCTAACCCGTATCATCAATTCACATGAACATGAAACTTTAAAGATATACGAAAGAAAAAAACGAATTTAGAAGTTTCGGCA
This sequence comes from Neocrepidodera transversa, assembly GCA_963243735.1. Classification (NCBI taxonomy): domain Eukaryota; kingdom Metazoa; phylum Arthropoda; class Insecta; order Coleoptera; family Chrysomelidae; genus Neocrepidodera; species Neocrepidodera transversa. The sequence goes on along the minus strand of OY725347.1, from coordinate 1,906,636 downwards.
CGGAAACTTTCCGAAACTTCCAAATACATATTTATATCGGCAAATAACCAACAAAAGTAGCGCAAACTGATTTAGTGAACTTGAACCAGTTTCGGTAGTTTTTTTCGATACTAAATTGCCAATAAAGTTACCATAAAACATGCTTTTTATAATAAACATAAATATACATAGAGTTATAGTACTCGTAAACAATAATCGATCAGGGGTACGGAGTAAAGAGAAATGAATTTAGTGCGAGCGCTTATGAATTATTCAATTTAATTTAAATGATAATGTAGAATTTATTGAATCATATTCATTCTCTTTTTACGTTTTTTTTCTGTGCCACCCTGTATTTTCATTAGTCTTCTGCTTAGTATATCTTAATTTCAGACTCCCCTCTCAAGATCTACCTCTCTTCTTGGTATTACTATAAAATGTCTTTTCCCATGTTAACAATTCTCTTCAGTCGAAACAATTGACTTCTATATCGTCTGTGTCACTTATTGAACATTTCTTTTCTTCCCCTCGTTATATAGGGTATAATTTATTTATAGTATATTATATTTTAACTTAGGTCCCCTGTTATCATTATTAATTATTTCGACGCTTTAACTTTTATTTACTGTTATTTTTAATTCTTTTTTATGCTGGTATATTTTATTTTGTTATATTTATTTAAAAGTTCATATATCTTATCTTTTATTATAATACAAATTATCTGATTTTCGTGGTGCTCTTTCAATCTCAATTACAAAAAGAGAATCTATTTTTAATTTGTTTTTACAGATTGTCTTAAAATTTAATTCACTTTGATTATTTTATGTTTCATATTTTGATCAAAAAATTCATTTGTCTTATATTTACTTTGTGTGAACTTTTAGGGTTTTTGGAACAAGTTTTTTTGGACCAAACGTTTTTTTTTGGAACAAGTTTTTTGGGTAGATCATTTTTTTTAAGCTCGAAGACAAGCCAAAAACCAAGTCAAATCACATTTTCATAAAAAAAATAACGTAGCCTTCGCAACGACCTTGAAATTTTGATCCTTATGTCGGTATGTTAAGCATAAACCTTAATATTTGAATTTTTCTAAGTTTTACAAAAAATCCTTTTATTAGGATTCGCTAAAAAAAATGGTAAAATGTCTGTCAGTAGTTCATTCACTCAAATAGTATGAACACACTACATAGTTGAGAAAAAAACTGATTTTTTGGAAAGATTTTGAGTTTTCCGGAAAACGCGGTACAACCCGGAAATAATCTCGAAATTCTTGTGCGAGAATTTTTTTTTGAAACTTTTTCTGACACTTTGGTTTATGGTCAGAGAAATTCCGCAACCCGTATTATGAGTTCTTCGGGATTTTTCTGAAAATTTTTAATTTTTTGGAAAAACGATTTTCTCAAGGAATTAGCTCGAAATAATCTCGAAATTCCAATACGAGAATTTTTTTCCGAAACTTTTTCTGATTTATGCACAGAGAAATTCCGCTACCAGGTATTGTAAGTTCTTCGGGATTTTTCGGAAAATTTTTAATTTTTTGGAAAAGCAGTTTTCTCAAGAAATTAGCTCGAAATAATCTCGTAATTCCAATGCGAGAATTTTTCTCTGATACTTTTTCTGACACTTTGGTTTATGCACAGTAAAATTCCCCTACCCCTATTGCGAGTTCTTCGGGATTTTTTGGAAAATTTTTGATTTTTTGGAAAAGCAGTTTTCTCAAGGAATTGGCTCGAAAAAATCTCGAAATTCCAATACGAGAATTTTTTTCCGAAACTTTTTCTGAGACTTTGGTTTATGCACAGAAAAATTCCGCTGCCCGTATAAGTTCTTCGGGATTTTTCGGAAAATTTTTGATTTTTTGGAAAAGCAGTTTTCTCAAGAAATTAGATCGAAATAATCTCATAATTTCAATGCGAGAATTTTTCTCTGATACTTTTTCTGACACTTTGGTTTATGCACCAGAAAAATTCCGCTACCCGTATTAGTTCTTCGGAATTTTTCTGAAAAATTTTTACTTTTTTTTAAAACGTTTTTAGCAAGAAATTAGCTCGAAAAAATATCGAATTTCTATCCATCACCCGAAGTTGTTCGAGCTCCCGGAATTTCCGTTTTCCGGGCAATGGAAAATTTTTGAAAAAGCTCGAAATTTCTGTTAAAAATTTTTTTGATCCACCCCATTTCATATTCAAGATTATGTTGTTGACTATAGTTTGCATTTTACATTAAAAATTACTGTTGGTTTTTATTTAAAAGAAATTATTATATCCGGAAACAACAAGCAGTGGTGTAGATAATTTAAATAAAACAAACAAAAAAATACCAAAATAAATACACATATAACAATTATATAAAAAACAATTAAAAAATTTTAACATTAATTTCATTAATTATAAAAATAAAAAAATGAATGATTAATTAAAAAATAAATATTTTGACCTTAGATCTAGGTACACTACTGTCCGGTAATTATTTTTATTACATTATCTCTATGCTTATTGCTAACCTTAAATTGGCCATGAAAATTTTAATGTCATATTCACCATTTATTTCATATTGTACTCAATAAAATAAATTTAATAGAAGTATGAATGGTTATGATAATTTAAAATGATATTATGGTTACTAATCTTAATATTCCAAGGAGTTTATGCAGGATATATCGTAAATGTAAGTTAAATTATTTTTTTTTTAATATTAAAACTACTTTTATTGCTATTTAAATATTTTTTTAAATACTATATCCTGATAAAATTAGCAAAAAAATAATTATTATCGAACGATTGATAATGATAAAAATATATTGATAAAAATGTATAAAATATTCCTGGAATTTATTTAATTTTCTAATAAAAAAATCTAAAATTATTAATCATTTTCTAATAAAGTGACATTATCTCTATAACTTTTACAGTTATGGCATAAAAGTTTCGACCCTTGCTTTTCCCCTCTTCAGGTGACGATTATATCTTCCATTTTTTTAAATCAGTGACACGTGACACCTGATTTAACACATTTAGAAATACTGATTTCAAAAATGTATCATACAAATTACATAAAATGCTATTTATGTGTTAAGTAAAAATATGCAGCGTTGCCAGTTATTACGCAAAATATCCAGTTTTTATAATTTTTAAATATTACCGTGGCTCATAGGAAGGCGTTTGATTTTTTAAAAATTGCAAAATATACAAGATGTTTTATTAATAATTGTCCATATTCTAACTGGAAAATCCTTGACACAAAATACGATGATTTAACCTAACACAGTTGGATAAAATATTGCTTCTAAACCATACATAGGGTGTTTTATTTAAAAAATTTAAAAAAATTGTTATTTCCCATATAACATTGATATTCGTATATATTTTTTTAACTTCATCTAAAAGACATATAACTAAAAAAAATCGTTAACATACTTTTACCAAGGGCAGTATGGTACTCCTAAACTCCCCCAATTTGCTACGACACTGTTCACAATTTTGATCATAATATTAACTTATATATTGGTTTAATGTATACTTAACGATGTAGTTGGCCGGTATTTTAAGTGCAATTTTTGTTTTTTTTTAATGGTTTTCATTCATTTTGAAATTAAATTGAAATTAAGTTATAATTAAAAAAAACACCATAAAATAAAAGCGAGTTTTTTGACAAAAATCCAATTTTTGAAACAATCTTTAATATAAATTCGAAAATGTAACTAAATTCCATTTTTTTTTTTTTTATTAAATGACAATTTTAGATAAAAAATCGAACTAAAGAAAAATTACAAAAAAAATCTAATTAAGAGGAAAATCAAACAATAATTTATTATTTTTTTATTATTATTTTAAGTGTAATTTTTGTTTTATAAAAAATTGGTTTTGCCTCATTTTGAAATTAAATTGAAATTAAGTAATAAAAAAAACACCATAAAATAAAAGCGAATTTTTTTACAAAAATCTAATTTTTGAAACAATCTTTAATATATAAATTTTATTATAAAATTTAATTAAATTCAATTTTTTTTTATTAAATGACAATTTTAGATAAAAAAATTTAACCAAAGAAAAATTACAAAAAAATTCTAATTAAGAAGAAAATCAAACAATAATTTATTATTTTTTTATTATTATTTTGAGTGTAATTTTTGTTTAAAAAAATTGGTTTTCCGTCATTTTGTAATTAAATTGAAATTAAGTTATAAATAAAAAATACTATAAAATAAAAGCGAATTTTTTCACAAATATCCAATTTTTGAAACAATCTTAAACTTGATATAAATATTATAAAATTCGAAAATTTAATTAAATTCCATTTTTTTTTTATTAAATGACAATGACAGTTACAAAAAACTTTAATTAAGAAGAAAATCAAACAATAATTAAAAAAAAAATATTATAAATCATCGGAAAAAAGTTTGCAATATAATAAAGAATTATTTTGAAAAATCCAGTTTAAAAATTTTTATAATATTTTCACATTGGTTTAAAAAATCGAAATTCAAATTATCGAAAATCCAATTAATGGAAAATTCTAATCGAAATCAAAATTATAGAAAAAAAATTTTAAAATTTTTGAAGTTTATAAAAATTAAAAGAAATATATATTTTTTTATTTACGTCATAACCCAGCACAATATGAAGAATTCATAACAATTACCAAGAAATTGTAAAGAACTGTAAAAAATGTAAAAAAATTACCAAAAATTGCTAAAAATTATCAAAAATTTAGAAAGTTTGTAACAAATAAGAAAAATTAGCAAAAATTGTAAAAAAATCAGAAAAATTGTACAACTACCAAGAAAATGTAAAGAACTCTAAAACATTTAAAAAAATTACCGAAAATTGTCAAAAATTTAGAGAAATTGTCAAACATAAGAAAAATTACCAAAAATTGTAAAAAAAAATCAGGATAATTGTACAAAAATTGACAAACAAACAGAACAATTGTAGATAAATAGGAAAATTAACAACAATTGTCAAAAATACATTAAATCTAACAAAAACTGTCAAAAAACTAAAAAAAAATTAAAACAAGGAAAATTGACAAAGATTGTAAAAAAAAGATAAAATTCACCAAAAATGAACAAAAACTTTGAAAAATTATCAAAATACCAAAGAATTTAAGTAAATCAAAAACATGGTTCAAAAATGAGAAAATTTACCAACTTTGGTCAAAAAAATCAGAATAATTACTCAAATTGTACAAAAATTAAGTGTCAAAACACATAACAAAAGTTGTAACAAAATTTTAAAAAAAAATGTCAAAAAGGGAAAATGTTAAAAAAGTTTAAAAAATCTTGGAAAATTACTAAAAATTCTCAGAAAACAGAAAAATTGTACAAAGACTGGAAAATTATCAAAAATTGTCAAAAAGGCATCAAAGTTAAACAAATACTGTCAAAGAATTTAAAAAAAAACAATAAAAAAAATTAGCATAAAATTGTAAAAAAAAGATCAGAAGAAATATACAATACTCTATAATTATTACAAATTGTCCAGAAATATAAAATGTAAGAAAAGTTGTAAAAAAAATAGAAAAACAATATGTATTGTTTTTTATTTACGTCACAATACAGCACAAACGTGGCACAATACAGCACAATTTTTTTTTTTAATTCGAAAATGGCGGGGCCAACTTATAGCGATGAAAATTAAAAAAAAAATTAAAAAATATTTATATTTTTTAATTACGTTACAACCCAGCACAATATAGCATAATAAAATTTTTTCTAAAATTTGAAAATGGCGGGGCCAACTTAAAGGTGAAAAATTAAAAAAAATTTAAAAAATAGAAGGAAATATAATTTTTTTTTATTTACGTCACAACCCAGCACAAACATTGCACAATTCTTTGTTTTTTAATTCAAAAATATCGTGGCCAACTTAACGGTAAAAAAACCCAGCACAAACATTGCTCAATATGGCACAATTGAATTTTTTTAAAATTCGAAAATGGCGGGGACCAACTAAACGGTGAAAAAATAACAAAAGTAAAAAAGCAGAAAAAAATATATACTTAATACGTTGAAAAATTAAAAATTTAGACAAAAAATATATAATTTTTTTTTAATTACGTCACAATCCAGCACAAACATATCACAAAATTGCACAATTAATTTTTTTTAAAATTCGAAAATGGCGGGCCCAACTTAACGGTGAAATATTTAAAAAATTAAAAAAATAATAGAGTAATACATATTTTTTTTATTTACGTCATAAAAATTTTCAAAAATTCATAACAGTTACCAAGAAATTGTAAAAAACTGTAAAAAATGTAAAAGAAATTACCAAAAATTACCAAAATTTACAAAAAATTATCAAAAATTTAGAAAAATTGTCAAAAACAAGAAAAGTTAGCAAAAATTGTAAAAAAAATCAAGAGAATTGTACAAAAATTTACAAACAGAAAAATTGTATATAAATAGGAAAATTACCAACAATTGTCAAAAATTTTAAATAAATCTGAAAAATTGTAAAAAGACAGAAAAATTACTAAGTATTATCAAAACACCAGAAAAATAACCAAAAATTGTTAATAAATCAGAAATATTGTACAACTACCAAAAAATTGCAAAGAACTGTAAAAAAATTACCAAAAATTGTCAAAAATTTAAAAAAATTACCAAAAATTTAAAAAAAAAACAGGATAATTGTACAAAAAATTGACAAACAAACAGAACAATTGTAAATAAATAGGAAAATTAACAACAATTGTCAAAAATACATTAAATCTAACAAAAACTGTCAAAAAACTAAAAAAAAATTAAAACACAAGGAAAATTGACAAAGATTGTTAAAAAAAGATAAAATTCACCAAAAATGAATAAAAATGTTGAAAAATTATCAAAATACCAAAGAATTTAAATAAATCAAAAACATGGTTCAAAAATGAGAAAATTTACCAACTTTGGTCAAAAAATCAGAAAAATTACTCAAATTGTGAAAAAATTAAGAAAAAGTGTCAAAAAACATAACAAAAGTTGTAACAAAATTTTAAAAAAATATCAAAAAGGGGAAAATACCAAAAAATTTTGGAAAACTTTTAAAAACTGTCAAAAAGGCATCAACACTAAACAAACATGTCAAAAAATTAAAAAAAACAATAAAAAAACTAGCAAAAATTGTAAAAAAAGATCAGAAGAAATATACAAAACTCTATAATTATTACAAATTGTCCAGAAACATAAAATGTAAGAAAAGTTGTAAAAAAAATAGAAAAACAATATATATTGTTTTTTATTTACGTCACAACCCAGCACAAAGTTAGCACAATATAGCACAATTAATTTTTTTTTAAAATTCGAAAATGGCGGTGCCAACTAAAAAGTGAAAAATTAAAAAGAAAATTTAAAAGTAGAGAAAAATATATTTGATTTTATTTACGTCACAACCCAGCACAAAGATGGCACAATTATTTTTTTTAAATTCGAAAATATCGGGGCCAACTTAACGGTGAAAAATTAAAAAAAATATACCATGTATATTGCACAATTTAATTTTTTTTTAAATTGGAAAATGGTGGTGCCAAATTTTCATACGATTTTTCTAATATGTCTATTTTCGATAATGTTTTCAATGTAATTTTTTAGTTACTGTGTTATGTTCTGTTGTTGAATTAATTCTATGTTAGATTTGTTAATTTTCATTTAATGTGCCTCCTTTTTTTGAATGCCATCAAAAAACATATTTTTTCCATTTTCCATATTTTGACCAAAAATTAGTAGATCACCCTGTATTGACGGAATAAAATGTAAAAAAAACTTCATAAAAACCTTTTGGATAAACGAAAACAATTAGTGAAAATCCGAATTTTTTATAGCACAATTAATAAACTGTGCATTTACATTTAAAATCGATCACTATTATTTGGGACACCCTGTATATAAAATAATCTAATATATAAAAATAATGGTCTTAGTAAAACAATTTAGTTTCAGTTAAAATAATTTCAAAAACTAAAAAATTGCATTAAAAATAATTTATATTTTTTTTTTGACATATTTGGATTTTTTTTCAAATCTATAAATTAAAATTATTAAAGAAGAAATAGTAGTTGCCTTGGTAAAATAATTTAGTTCTAATTATTAATATATATTTAACCTCTAAAAATTACACAAATACTTAATTATTTTTTAATTTATCATAAAAAAATTTAAACGCCACTTTCGTATGTTATTTAATAGATATAAAATTGGTTAATCCGGTTTTTTTATTGTATTTTTTGATAATATTTTCATATTCCAAAATTTTTCAATATGGTAACAAAAACAACTTTATTATCGCGCATGCAAAGCTAGAAAAACTAACGAAGTGATTGATAAAAACAAACATAAACCTAAAAAAACCTAAAAATTTACCTGTAGATCTCGAAGCATCAGATTTATTCGCCATAACGCCATTTTGTTTATCACAAATAATACAAAAGTTTACACTAAATGTTTTGTTTCTAACCCGTACGCGAATTTATCTTAATTTATTTCATAAATCAATAATCACAATCACATATATAGTTGCATCCAAATAATCAGAATTATTATTAAAGAAAATCGTAAATATCTATCGGCACTAACGTTACAAAAAAAAAAACATGTCGGTACACGCACAGCTTCAAAAACGACTTAAAGAGATGAATCCCTTCTCTTTGATTATTAACATTACCGGCTTTTACTCTGATTGGCTCACAGATATAAGTTGATCCAGATCAAAGCTTTCTCGCTTTCTAATTGGTTAGTGGAATTGTTACGCAATAGTCAGGGGTAAACAGAAATAAAGTTAAAAAAGGAAGATAGGGGGACCAAGGTGTAAAATGAAATAGGTTAGCTAATATAGTTGGATAATAATTAGACGACGGAAGGTGACGTCACAAATATCATTCTTAAAAATTAATAGAAAGAAAAAGGAAAATTTTTCGGGCAGAATGGATCGGAATGCCGTTTTTTGCATTCGCTTCCAAAAATTACCTAATTTTTATTTAGCTACAATCGTAAATTGCATTGCTGCAGCCAAAAATGCATTCGAAAAATGCATTTTTTGAGAAAACATAATAACTTTGTAAAAAAGAGTCAGAACTGGCCCAGAATGGGTGCCCTGAGGTTTTTGAGGTCGCTGATCACGACTATGATGTTCAAATTGACACCCTGATCACCTGGGGCTCAGGAACGCCGACGAACGTCATCTCCGTGGAACTCTCCCAGAATTCATGAGGGGAAGGAAAAAAACTTGGCGCCCGGGGGTTTTTTTGGTCGCTGAATTCAAATATGGCATCGGCGAACACCCCCCAGACACCTGGTGCGCCCCAACCTGGACGTAGACGCCCTCTCCGAGAAGTTTCCTGACAATAGTGTCAAAAACAACTCAAAAATCATTGTGGGGGCGTTTTAAGGGTCGTTAAAGCAGAATTTGACCTCGAAAACGATCCCCCGAGCACATGGTGCACCGGAACCTGGACTTGAACGTCTTCTCCGAGGCTTTACCAGACACATTCGAAAAATACGAACCGAAAATCGTTAAGGGGGTTTTTTTGGATCGCTAAAGTAGAATTTGACGTCGAAAACGATCCCCCGAGCACATGGTGCACCGGAACCTGGACTTGAACGTCTTCTCCGAGGCTTTACCAGACACATTCGAAAAATACGAACCGAAAATCGTTAAGGGGGTTTTTTTGGATCGCTAAAGTAGAATTTGACGTCGAAAACGATCCCCCGAGCACCTGGTGCACTGCAAAGTGGACCTGAACGTCTTCTCCGAGGCTTTACCAGACACATTCGAAAAATACGAACCGAAAATCGTTAAGGGGGTTTTTTTGGATCGCTAAAGTAGAATTTGACGTCGAAAACGATCCCCCGAGCACCTGGTGCACCGGAACCTGGACCTGAACGTCTTCTCAGAGGCTTTTCCAGACACATTCGAAAAAGACGAACCGAAAATCGTTAATAGGGGTTTTTTGGATCGCTAAAGTAGAATTTGACGTCGAAAACGATCCCCAGAGTACCTGGTGCACCGGAACCTGGACCTGAACGTCTTCTCAGAGGCTTTTCCAGACACATTCTAAAAAGACGAACCGAAAATCGTTGAGGGGGGTTTTTTGGGTCGCTAAAGCAGAATTTGACGTCGAAAACGATCCGCCGAGCACCTGGTGCACCGCAACCTGTACCTGAACGTCTTCTTCGAGGCTTTTCCAGACACATTCTAAAAAGACGAACCGAAAATCGTTAATAAGGGTTTTTTGGATCGCTAAAGTAGAATTTGACGTCAAAAACGATCCCCCGAGTACCTGGTGCACCGCAACCTGTACCTGAACGTCTTCTCCGAGGCTTTTCCAGACACATTCGAAAAAGACGAACCGAAAATCGTTAAGGGGGGTTTTTTGGGTTTCTAAAGCAGAATTTGACGTCGGAAACGATCCCCCGAGAACCTGGTGCACCGCAACCTGTACCTGAACGTCTTCTCCGAGGCTTTTCCAGACACATTCTAAAAAGACGAACCGAAAATCGTTAATAGGGGTTTTTTGGGTCGCTAAAGCAGAATTTGACGTCGGAAACGACCCCCCTAACACTTGATGTTGGGCCAGTTCTGACTCTTTTTTACAAAGTTATTAAGTTGTCCGAAGGGCGTCTCAAAACATGCATTTTTCGACTATAAGTCCAAATAAAGAATTTGAGTATAGTCTCTGTTGTTGCTTTGCTTATTAGGTTGTATTTGGTTGTTTGAATGTTGTTTTCTCAGGCAATAGAATTTATATGGATTGTATTATAGTTTTTATTTCATCCTGTTCAGTAAATCTATACTATACAGTTTTTTTTAAAACTTACAATTAAAGTAACTGTCAAATGTCAATGAAAATAAAAACTATCATAGCCAACTAGGAAATTGCGTACCGCGCTCTGATAAAGTATTTTATTTGAAAATTGTTAACATTTCTTTATGTAAACTATACTCTTCAACCAACTTTAGTAAATGAAAAATTATTTGTTACTATAAAAGGGGTTTTTAATTACATTTCTAAAAATATTTTGTTTAACTAAAATTAGTAATTTTTATTTTATTTGCAACTATATTGTTGATACATATCAATACAATTTAGGTGGTCCTTGGTGTAAAATATGGTTTTATACCAAATTTAGTAAATTAAAAATATTGGGTAACTATATAATAGACTACTAGTTACAATTTTTTTTATATTTTTCTTAAATAAAATTAGTATTTATTATACTATTCAATTTTCAAATACATTTAAATGAATAAAGACAGGATGAAATAAAATATCATACGATACACATCCATTAGGTGTTATTACAGTACTCGTTTATATTCCGGACTCGGCTCCTGCGTTGGCTCGTCCGTAAAACGACTCGTACTGTTATAAGTCACATACCGGACTTGTAACGTAAAATACTATTCTAGGTCCGGAGGGGTCTGGCGTACTAAGTCAATGATTGGTCGTTTTCAACTTTCGACATAGTTTGACCAATGAGAAATCAGTATCCGACACATAGTACAATAAAACTATTAAAAAAACTATTTAAAAAATAATTATAAACCATCTAAAGAATAACTTATTAATAATACCGTAAATCTATTAAAAATTGTGTTTTTACGTTATTTTTTCACTTTTTAAAATCTCTAAATAAAAAAATAAAAATCTGAAAACTTTCAAAAGTAAATCGAATAAATTATAAAAAAAAATGGGAAAAAAATCAAATCGAAAGGGATGGAAAGGACTCAAAAGAAATCGAAAAATATGTAAAAGAAATAGAAAAAAAAACAAAAGAAATCGTAAAAAAAAACCGAAAAAAATCAACAATAATCGAAAGAGATCGAAAAAAAAAACAGTCAAAAATCGAAAAAAAAAGACAAAAGAAATGGAAAGGAATCAAAAAAAATCGAATAAAATATAAAAAAAAATAGAAAGAAATCGAAAAAAAAACAAAAAGTCGAAAAACAATATAAAGAATTTAACGAAATCGACAAAAATCGAAAAAAAAACAGAAAAATAAGAAGAAGTTTGAAAAAAACTGACGGAATTTAAAAACAAATCAAAAACAATAGAAAAAATTCAAAAACATCACAAAAATGAGAAAAAAATACGAAAAAATGAAAAAATCAGAAAATTATCGGATAATGGGAAAAAATTAGAAAAAAAGAAAGAAATAGAAAAAATAGAACAATGAGAAAAAAAAACAAAATAATTAGAAAATATTGAAAAAATCAGAATTAACCATGAAGAAAATAATCAAAAAAGTTTGTGAAAATAGAGAAAAAATTACAAGTATCAAAAAATTAAGAAAAAATCGGATTTAATCGAAAAAGAAAGAAAAATTATTGGAAAATATTGGAAACAAATGAAGAATAAAATTGTAAAATATGGAAAAAATAAAAAAAACACAAAAATATCGCAAAAAACGGAAAAAGTTGGAAAAAACGTAAAGAACAACCAAAAACATAACAATTGTGAATAAAAAAAAATAAAAAAATCGTAAAAAAATCAGAACAAACCAAAAGAATAGGAAAAAAAAAAAAAAATTAGAAAACAAAAAATAAATGGAAAAAAGTAAATTGAAAAAAAATAAATAGGAAAAAACACAAAACAATGACAAAGAAGAGGAATAATTAAAAAACATTGAAAAAATCAGAAAAAAAACCAAAAAATCAGAAAAATGAGAAAAAATCAGAAAAAGTCCCTTTCTATAAAATAATTATAAAAAAATTAGAAAACGAAAAAAAAAGAAATAAAAAACAGAACAATGGGAAAAAATGAGAAAAGATTAAAAAAAATCGAAAAAAAACAGAAAAAAACATCAGAATAATGATAAAACAGGAAAAAAGTAAGAGAAAAATAATAGAAAATAATGAAAAAAAAATCAGAAAAACTGAAAATAATCAAAAAAATTGTAAAAATCCAAAAAAAAAATCGCTAAAATCAAACAATGTGTCAATAATTTCTGCAACATCCCCATTCTAAAAATTTGAATCGGAAAAAAATTTCCTATGCAAACCATCCGATCCTGATCAAAATCAATACGGATCTTCCTTAGACAAAACTAACCCAGTAAAGTGAAAACCGGAACTGGATCGAAACTTTCGTTCAAAAGTTACAGTATTTACATCTAGACATCCTAAATATGAATATTTTTCACCTTCTAGAGGCGAAACTATGAGGAATTTGAAAAAAAGGTAAAAGATAAAAGTTAAAGGAAATTTGGTGCTCTACAACTTTGTTCCAAAACATTTTGCACCGAAGTGCATTTTTGGTCCTCAAAATCTGGAAAAACCTACATGCACATATTTTGCGCGCCCTCTTATGGCGCAACTATTGGAAATTCTAGAAAAAGTTTAAGACAAAAATTATAGGGAATTTTATGATCCATAATTTTGCACTAAAGTGTATTGCTTGTCTATAAAATTAAAAAAAAAATTCTTTCATTTGAACCATTTTTGAACCATGGACAATAAAAAAATTTTTGTTATTATTTTTAGGGTAATTATCAAGCTCGTGAACCAAATTTGGGAGATTTTCCCTTCCAAGCTAGTCTTATGCTACGTGTTAATAATACTTTTTTAACCTTTTGTGGCGGCAGTTTAATACATCCCAAATGGGTGCTTACAGCTGCTCATTGTTTAGAACAAGATGGCAAACCATTTCCTACGTAAGTACTTTATTTATATTTTTATTATAAAAATTAAAGCAATGTTTTTTGGTTATAGAAATTTGGTACAAGTTGCCCTAGGTAGCGTTTACACGAGCGGTAATAAAGCTCAACGAATACAAGCTCAAAATTTTTATATCAATAAAAAATATTTCGAAACTACTGGGAGTGATCTTGGATTAATTAAATTAAAAAGTAATGCTCGATTGGGTAAGAACGTTAAGCCTATAAGTCTTCATAAAAATAATAAGGAAACTTTGGTTGGCACTACCGCTTATTTGACAGGATTTGGTATAACTGATGGTGAGTATTTTGTTAAATGATAAATAAAAATAAATGAAATAGGGTAAAATAGAGAGAAACAAAAAAATAGGGAAAAGTATTAAAAATGGGGAAAATAGAACAAAAAAAATGAAAAAAAGAAAAAACCTAAAATAATTTGAAAAATCAGAAAAACAGAAAAAACTAGAAAACCAAAGAAAGAAACGGAAGAATGGGGAAAAAATTAAGAAAAAACCGAAAAAATCAAAAAACAAAAAATTAGAAAAATGATAAAAAACGAGAAAAAATATGAAAAAACAGAAAACATTGGAAAAAGTTGAAAGAAAATATTGACCAAAAAAAGCGACAAATTAAATTGTAAAATAGGAAAAAAACGAGAAAATTAAAAAAATGAGGGGTGTTTCCACCCAACTTATTTTAAAATTGTGAAATATTTCACACATAATGTACGCTTTAGGATTTACCATTTTCTATAACACAAAAGGACAAAAAAAATTATTTTTTTTTATTTTGGTTATAATAATTACAATGTTAAATTCGAAGAGACTAAAATTTTTTCTAAATTTAGAATTTTATATTAACTGTCGAATGGTAAAAATCCCATTTTAATATCTTTAATATTTTTAAAGTTATTCAATTTTTTTTAAACTTATATTAAATTTCAAAAAAAAAATTATGAATTCTACAATTTGTTGAATAAAATTTAAAAAAAAAATCACAATTATAGAGTTTTTTACGACAAATGTAATGGTATTTTTTTTAAATTTTTAATATTAATATTAACCTTAAAAAAAATTAAACATTTTTTGAAAAATTTTAAAATCAATAAATAATTAATATCTCATTTAATTTTATTCAAAATGGGAAACAGACCTTTTTTTTAGGTTTTATGGATCAAAATGCATTAATAAAGTCAGTTTAAAAAACCAAAAAAAATCAAATTTTCCATCAAAAATTCATGGGTCCCATTGAATTTTTTTAACTTTTTTGTAAAAATTGTTAATAAAATATAAAGTAGTTGAAAAATAATCGATAACTGTTAAAATATCCAAATTGTGTTAAACAATAACTAACAAATACCCAAAAACTGTTAAAAAGTTCAAAATATGTTAAAAAAATAACCAACAAAAACTGTTAAAAATTAACCAAAAACGGTTAAAAAATAACTTGTTAAAAAAATATATAAAATTGGTAGTAAAATAAAATTGGTGGAAAATTAAAAAAATTACCCAAAATCTGTTAGAAAAGTAAAATTATAAGATTTGTTAAAAATAACGAAAAAAACTTTTAAATTTTTTTAAAAAATAACCAAAAACCATTAAAAAATATAAAATTAGTTAAAAAATTACTGAAAACTTTTAAAAAGTTCAAAATATGTTAAAAAAATAACCAACAAAAATTGTTAAAAAATAACCAAAAAAATATATAAAATTGGTGGAAAAATAACTAAGAAAAAGTTTTAAAAATGTAAAAAAATTACCAAAAAATTGTTAAAAAAATGTGGAATTCTAAAATGTGTTAAAAATAACGAAAAGCTATTAAAAAATTCTAAAATGCTATAAAAAAATAAAAAATAACAAAAATATAAAATTAGTTAAAAAATAATTGACAACTTTTAAAAAGTTCAAAATATGTTAAAAAAATAACCAACAAAAACTGTTAAAAAAATAACCAACAAAAACTGTTAAAAAATAACCAAAAAACTGCCAAAAAAATATATAAAATTGGTGGAAAAATAACTAAGAAAAAGTTTTAAAAATGTAAAAATATTACCAAAAAATTGTTAAAAAATGTAGAATTCTAAAATCTGTTAAAAAATAACTGAAAACTGGTACAAAAGTAAAATTCTAAAATCTGTTAAAAATAAAAAAAACTTATTAAAAATTTCTAAAATTTGATAAGAATTGTTAATAAAATATAAAGTTAGCTTAAAAATAACGAAAAATTGTTAAAAAATATATAAAATTGGTGGAAAAATAACTAAGAACTTTTAGAAAATTTTAAAATCTTAAAAAATTACCAAAAACTATTAAAAAATGTGAAATTCTAAAATCTGTTAAAAATAACTGATAGAAAATCCAAAATCTGTTAAAAAATAACCAACAAAAACAGTTAAAAAAAAATAAAAATTCTGTTAAAAAATAATTAATACTTTTTCAGATATTTAATGCTGAAGTTTCAATTTTGGAGAAATAATTTTGACTGTTCTGAATAGAGTTTTTCAAGGGCTTTCAAATGACATATTGCAAGTCAAATTCCGTTACATATTGCATCTGTCACTTTTTGATAGTGATACTTCCGTTTGACAGATGTCGCACAAAAACTAATTGGTTCTTCTGACGGGTAACCCAAACCCCTATACCAAATTTCAGCTCAATCGGATTAAACGTGTGGCCCCTATTGTGGAAGAATACACACATACATACACATACACATACATACATACAGACAGACAGACAGACAGACAGACAGATTTCGGTCTGGAGATGGTCTTAATCGTCTCAGGGGACCCGAAAATGGATATTTCCGTTTTTATCTCGAAATTTTTTTTTAGCTCGTTCACAATACTTTCCCTTCTAGGAGGTGGGTCGGGAAAGTAAAAATGGTATTCTAGAACTTTAGGTAGTTGACAATTTGTTAATATAGCGATTAAAATATATAGATAAATTGTGTAATAAGAAGATATTATTTATAAATATTTATTTTCTGTTAATTTAAAATTTTATTTTACAATAAAATAAATATTGAACATATTATCTGTTAACGTTCTCATTTTTGAGACAAGAACATGTCTGTTACCATTTTTCGCTTAAGGGCTATCGCAAACACATTTTTATCTCTCACAAAACCGAAGAAAAGGTTTATATCGGACTAGAAATAAAACGGATCGTTTTCTTGTAGACAATTACCACCAACCAACGAGATTGAGGAAAGCAATCCTCCACATCGATTCGCCCAACAAATGCTTTATGAGTCCTGACGAATATCCAGACATTTGTTGCACTTCGTCTATATCAGAAGGAAAAGCTTGTAAAGTAAGAATTACCGTTTTATTATTTTAATATTAAATTTATATACTAACAGCTCTTTAACATATGAAATCAAACCAATGTGAAAATTTTAAAATTGAATAAATTCATTTATACATTTTACGGGTATGATGGGTCAAGTGGTCAACAAATAATTTAGATTTTATTATTAGTAGGTATATCCTATTACAATTCTTAAAATTGTGTTTTTATTGCACTCTGGGAATTTACTACACAAAAATTATGACATCAGTTACTTATTAATTAAGAGCAAGATTCCGGAGAAATATTTTGATTTTATATACTACAATAAAATTTAAAATCTGTATTTTAATTCTTGGAGCTCTACGTATATTCCGATATAATCGTGTGTGTGAAATTAGGCCCGCATTTTTCGAATTTTAATATTTTGAAAGTTGTTCCACATTGTTCTATATTTGTACCAAATTGTTCCAGAAAATTATTCTTTAAAATTAAATACAAAGGCCGAAAAACTCAAAAAACAATTATTAGAGCTAGCCCCCCATTATTTTTATTTCGGTTTTTTTTCTGTTGCACCAGATTATTCTAGTTGTTCTGAACATTGTTCCAAATTTTCATATCTTAAAAAAAATTATTTCAAGCCCAAAATCAATAAAAACCATTTGGGTCTAGCCCCCCATTATTTTTTTTCGAAGTTTTTTTTGTTGTACTATATTGTTCCAGTTGTTCTGAACATTATTCCAAATGTTCATGTCTTAAAAAAATTATTTCAAGCCCAAAATCGATAAAAACCATTTGGGTCTAGCCCCCCCATTATTTTTTTTCGATTTTTTTTGTTGTACTAGATTGTTCTAGTTGTTCATAGCATGCATTGTTCCAGTTCCAAATTTTTGTGTCTTAAAAATGTTGATTAAAGGTTTGAAGGGAATATATTTTAAATTCGGACCTTAATTTAAATATTTCTTCTAAAAGGACATACAAAAACAAAATTATTGATAGATAATTTAAGAATGAAAACATAAAAAAACAAATAAAAAAAAACATAAAAAAACAAATAAAAAATATTTGTAACATTTTATGGTTTGTTGATAAAATAAAAAGCTTTACAAAACTAATATCAAAGGTTTCAATTTTCTGTAAATAATTAAAAAAAAAAAAATTCGTAAGATTCATGTAAACACTAAAAAAAGATTTAAATAATATGTACTGAAGTTAGACTTCTACTGTTTTTACTTAATTTATCCTTTTTTTAACACATGAAAATGTAAAACAATGCTAAGCACAACTAGAACTATCTAGTACAACAAAAAAAAATTAAAAAAAATAATGGGGGGCTCGCTCTAAATAGTTTTAATTGATTTTATGCTTGAAATAATTTTTTTAAGACATAAAAATTTGGAACAATTCTAAGACCAACTAGAACCATTTAGTACAACAAAAAATCAAAAAAAAATTATGGGGGGCTAGCTCTATAAAAGGTTTTAATTGATTTTGGGCTTGAAATAATTTGTTAAGGCATGAAAAATTTGGAACAATGCCAAAATTCGAAAAAAAAATAATGGGGGGCTAGCTATAAATGGTTTTAATTGATTTTAGCTTGAAATAAATTTTTTTAAGACATGAAAATTTGGAACAATGTTCAGAACAACTAGAACAATCTAGTGCAACAGAAAAAAAAACCGAAATAAAAATAATGGGGGGCTAGCTCTAATAATTGTTTTTTGAGTTTTTCGGCCTTTGTATTTAAGTTTAAAGAATAATTTTCTGGAACAATTTGGTACAAACCTAGAACAATTTGGAACAACTTTCATAATATTTAAATTCGAAAAATGGGGAGCCAACTTCACATACACGATATAATCATTTTCTGGTATTATATTAATTAATTCAATTTTTTTATCCATTTAATTTGTACCTGTTAAAATACCAAAAATGTTACTTTAAATTATGACCAAATCCAAGAAATTATATTTTTGTTTAATAAAACAAATGAGATTAAATTATAATTTACATTCCAAAAACCAAAAAAAAATAATATGGAATTATATAATGCAATATTAAGGTAAAAAAATTTATTCAACCTTCATTAAAAATTCTTTAAATAAATATTATTTTAAAAACTTTATTATATACATGCAACTTTTATTTACACATCTACTTAATTTAAATTTTTTTATGATACTTTTTTAATTGGATTATATATAATAGGTTTAATAATTATACGCGCTTGCACAGTGTGAGCCAAAGGACAAAGGATAACCAATTAGTATAAAATTATTTGGCTCCGCATCTTCTTTCTACCTCAGCACAAATAAACAACAGCAATCAGGGGAACCATAAATAAATAGGAAATTTTTACAAAGCATAAAAAAAGTATAATGTATAAGTGAAAAATCCTACAAGAATCTTTGAAAAATAGACCAAAATTCTTTAAAAAATCGATAAATTGAAAAATCCTTGAAAAATTGTTGAAAAATCCTTGAACAATCGTTAAAAAATCATTAAAAATTCTGGAAAAGCCCTTGAAAAGTACGTGAAAAATCCTACAAGAATTTTTGAAAAATACTCCAAATTCCTTAAAAAAAACATTATATTAAAAAATCCTTGAAAAATCCTTAAACAATCCTTGAAAAGTCATTGAAAAATCATTAAAAAATCCTGGAAAAATCCTTCAAAAGTACTTGAAAAATCCGACAAGAATCTTTAAAAAATAGTCCAAAATTCTTTAAAAAATCGATAAATTGAAAAATCCTTGAAAAATTGTTTAAAAATCCTTGAACAATCCTTAAAAAATCATTAAAAATTCTCGAATAGCCCTTGAAAAGTACATGAAAAATCCTACAAGAATTTTTGAAAAATACTCCAAATTCCTTAAAAAAAAAACAACATTAAATTGAAAAATCCTTAAACAATCCTTGAAAAGTCATTGAAAAATCATTAAAAAATCCTGGAAAAATCCTTCAAAAGTACTTGAAAAATCCGACAAGAATCTTTAAAAAATAGTCCAAAATTCTTTAAAAAATCGATAAATTGAAAAATCCTTGAAAAATTGTTTAAAAATCCTTGAACAATCGTTAAAAAAGCATTAAAAATTCTCAAAAAGCCCTTGAAAAGTACGTGAAAAATCCTACAAGAATTTTTGAAAAATACTCCAAATTCCTTAAAAAAAAAAACATTATATTAAAAAATCCTTGAAAAATCCTTAAACAATCCTTGAATAATCATTGAAAAATCATTTAAAAATCCTTCAAAAGTACTTGAAAAATCCTACAAGAATCTTTGAAAAATAGTCCAAAATTCTTTAAAAAATCGGCATTTTTTAACATTCTTTAGAATTTCCTTTAGCGCTTTTTTTAACTTTTCAGTTTTTTTTAGAAGTTTTTTTTACATTTTTTTTTTATTTATTGGGATTTTTTTGCAATTTTAGCGTTTTTAGAATTATTTTACCTTTTCCGCATTTTTTTACTTTTTTTAGATTTTTTTGGCATTTTTTTAAACATTTTAAAAAGTAGGGAAAGGAATTATATATAAGAAGGAAACTTTCATTTATTCCAATATCAACGCGGACGAAGTCGCGGGCGAAAGCTAGTTTTATATAAAATGACACTCTAATTTGTTACAAATTGTTTTAGGACAGTTTGAGGGTAATAAAATTTTATGGCCCAGTTAACTCTTGGGTACCCAAAAAGCACCTAGAAACTACATTTGTTGTTGAAGGTATATGTGCAGAATAAAACATTTTAAACAACATTTTTAATTCTATTGAAAATAGGAATAACGAAATCAAAATTAACATGCTCTCCAGGTTCAAATTTGACAATTGTAATTTTTTTAAAACGGTGTCTGGTCTAGAAACGAGACTTATTTTTTTCTCAACTAACGAAAGCGAGATGAGTTTTTTGAAATTCTCGCCTAATCTCGTCTCGTGTGAAGCCCTATACTTTACGCACTAGTATTTCATTTTACGCACTAGTGCGTAAAGTTGAACATTACGCACAACAATATATGTGTAAAGTTAATATTATAGACATGGTAGTAGAAAAAATTATTTTTGAGACAATTAAATTTTGGTTTTTATTTAAATTATTTTTCATAATATGCGTATAGAATTTTATTGGCATTACAAAAAATTTACAAAATATGTATTTAAATTTTGTAGGGAGACAGTGGTGGTCCGCTGACAATTATGAGAAATGGAAAATACATCCAAGTGGGAATCACCAGCCATTTATCCGTTTTACCGCTATGCAGAATATCTTTCAATAATTCTGTTTACACTAGAGTATCCGCTTATATAGCTTGGATTTCAAAGGTTACTGGAATCGATTTCTCTAAATTCAATCAAACTTAACTGGAACAATTTATTGAAATAAATCTGAGAATATTTTTTTCTTTTTTTTTTTTTCATTATCCAACTGTACTTCGTTTTTGACGAAAAATAGAGTTTTTTTTCACTACATATTGACTGTCAGACTACAGGGTTTAAATCTATTATTTATTTATATTATTTAAAACATCAAAAATTTACATCACTTAAAGATAAAAATAGATTGAAAAATGCAGTTTTTATTAATAAAAATATGGGAAAATTTACTATAGAAACCGTATTATTCATCTAAAAATAATATAAAATGGAAATCTACCAAGAGGTCAAAAATAACCAGAAATTTTTTTAAAGAATTTGCTCTTCTTTCACTTAAAAGTAGATGGATAAATGCATCTTCACCAATGAAAAGAGGAGAAAATTTACTATAAAAAAAGTGCTTTTCATATAAAAATAATAGAAAATGGAAATTTGTCAAGAGGTCAAAAATTATCGAAAAATTGTATCTAGAATTTATCATTCTTCTACTTGAATGTATATAACTAAAAAATAAAAATATATAGAAAAATGCAGTTTTCACTAATAAAAAGAGGAGAAAATTTACTATAAAAAAAATATTTTTTATATAAAAATAATAGAAAATGGAAATTTGTCAAGAGGTCAAAAATTATCGAAAAATTGTATCTAGAATTTATCATTCTTCTACTTGAATGTATATAACTAAAAAATAAAAATAGATATAAAAATGCAGTTTTCACTAATAAAAAGAGGAGAAAATTTACTATAAAATCTGTATTATTTATCTAAAAATAATATAACATGGAAATCTACCAAGAGGTCAAAATAACCGGAAATTTTTTTAAGGATTTACTATTCTTCCACTTAAATGTTCATAACTGAAAAATAAAAGTAGATGGATAAATGCATTTGCACCAATGAAAAGAGGAGAACATTTACTATAAAAAATGTGTATTTCATATAAAAATAATTAAAAATGGAAATTTGTCAAGAGATCAAAAATTACCGAAAAATTTTATCTAGAATTTCCTATTTCTCCTAAATGTCCCTAATTGAAAAATAAAATAGATAAAAAAACGCAGTTTTCGCAAAGGAGAAAATTTAATTTCAAGAAGTGTTTTTTTACCAAAAAATTATAAAAAAAACGTAAATCTGCCACGTGTAATTTGTTTAAATATCTTAATCTAAACTAAACTAAATACTTGAAAATAAATCTTAATTACATACCTGTAAATTTTGGATTTTATAAATCCTGTATTTTTAGTATATTCTAGTTTTTTTTTGGGTTATGGATTGCAAAATAAAAAAACATATTTAAAAAAAAACTCTTGAGTTGAAGCCAAAATAAATTTGCAACCATGCTAAATGGGGCATGTTGAATTAAGAAAAATTGGGGTAAATACTCCATTTGATAGGCAATTTTTAGAACATTCTTAATCATGACAAATGTTGGCAAACAACTGGCTTAATGTCTTGGAATAGTTCCCAATTAGATCCATACTAAAACATACACTGATAAAAGTATTTCAATATGAAAAAAAAATTAAAACCACTCCTGAAATATATGATCATTAATTTAGTTCAGTTTTAATCCTAATCCAGTGTCAAATTTTTTGTATGAAATGTCGGATTATTAATTTTTTATTGCATTTTCCCGCTTTTATTATTTTGCTGTCGAGTTTATGTGGAAATAAAATCTAGTAAAAAAAATACTGTCTTAGAGAAAATATAAATCGTTATATTTTTTAATTCAATAATGTTTAGTTGGTTGACCTATAAAAATAGCAATAGCAAAAAAATTAACATAAATAAAAAATATTTTTATAACAAATTTTCTAAATGGTCTAATTTTACCTTTATCTTTTAATTAATTTTTTTATTACCATTTTAAATAAATTTCCTTATACAATGCTTAACGTTATTTATATTAAATTTTAGGAAATATTGTCTATATAAATATTTTTAAAAAGCTTAAAAAAAAACTTTATGCTTGGCTAAAAATATACAGGGTGTTCTATTTACAATAATAAAGTTGTTCTATTTTCCAATCAAACTAAAATCGTGATAATAGATCCCATTATTGAGAAAAAACTTTTCTGTCGATTTTATTCCCTTAATTAATAAGTATCAAAAGCCCGAAAAATTGTATTTATTTTTAATCATAATTTTATATTTATATAATTATTAGTACGCCTATGAAATTATGATAAGTTTACTAATTTTTGTCGTTTTTTAAGTACTTTTTAAGAATAGTAATAAAGTAAAAATAAACAATTAACCTCATTAATTTGTTATTTCACTAAGTAGGTGCTTAATAAATAATTTTAAATGCATTTTTGTTTGTTTTGTAAAAAATACAAGTTATAATTATTTTCAGTTATCATACAGTATATTCCGAAATAAAATACTGATCTAATAAATACTTCTTCAATCTATATTACTAAAAATAAATTTATTATAGAAAAGAATTTTTATGTGTAGTTAATTTTTTTCTAAACCACACAGTGTATAATCGTGTGAAAATATTTTGTAACAATAATTATAGATTAACTATGTGCTTAATTTATCATTACCATAAGATATAATTTTAATGACACCAGTGACGGAGAAAATAATATTTCTTAGAATAACATAATAATAATAATAATACCTATATTTTACCCTTATTCGAATGAAAGTGAACAATCTATTTAATAGAGAGACAGAAAATAATTCAATACTATAATAAAATTATAATTAGAATTCTAACAGAAAAAAATATAATAAACGTATGTAATATATTTTTTCTACTCCTATGTTATATGCTAATTAAAAGAGTAAAACCCAATAAATATCATTATGAATATAGATTTTCAATAGAATTGAATTTTTAGGTAGTTATTTTGACAGTACAAATTTTTCAGCCAATAGAATTTAGAGAAGTTGACAATTAATAAAAAAGATTAACTAACTGATGTATTTTAAAAAAAGTTAGTAATTAATATGTGTGAAAAAAGTGGTAGATGGGCAATATGGTTAGTAAGTAAAAAAGTTCACTTTCATTTAAAAATAATTAGTATATATTATTTTTAAAATAAATGTGTATTTCGTTTATTAATGGGAGTAGAAAAAATAGTGTATGCAACTCTCATGTAATGATATCCATTAATATACTCGTGTGTATAATAGTATATTATACATTAAGGTCGAGAAGTAATTTTTCTCAGCGAAGCATCGAGGGATAATAAGTTGGCTGAGAAAAATCTTCTCTACCTTATATACTATTTTTTCCACTACTAGAACAATTAATCATGTTTACCATGATATTTTTTATTTTTTTTTGGGTATATATTTGAAAAAAAAATATTGTAATATATATATTTTCGAATGAGAATATTCAATAAATTAAATTGACATTTCATTATGTTAATTGCATTGTTAATTTTAAAAGTTTCAAGTACCGATGAAGACATGAAGAAATATTTATCTCTATTTTATTTGATTAGGTCGAAAATTCACTTGAAATGATAGGAATTCAAAAGAAAGTGCTTATTTGCTGTCGAATTTTTTATAATAATTTTTAAAAATAAAACTCTTGGAAAAAATATATATTTTTAACATTATTTTACACGAATGTTTAACAACACAGGCATGCAAAAAAAATTTAAGTTGTTTGTATTTTGATAGTCGATTTCTATGTATTTTCCAGTACTGATTTTAAAAATATTATACATTTTTTTCTATCACGTCAGGTTATCTCACAGAATAGGGATGTACTTGGAGTAAAAATAAATTTAACGCTAATTTTACATTTGTTCTTAAGGTTCTAAATTTTATTAAGAGATGTCATACTTTACATTTACACAACAGAATATTGTCAAAGAAGCACTCAATATTTCTTTTAGTGGTCTTCCTGCTATAGACACACTGAAGTAAAAGTTTATTTAGCATTATTAAGATTTTTATTATAATAGATAAAAATTTTAATACGTATATTTAGTTATGACAATAAAAAATGCTTTAATTGTAATCATTAGGGTTAGTTAACGTAAGATACTTTAACATTTTAATAACAATTAGAAATCGGTAACCAAAAATTAATCACCTTAGAAATCCAAATTATTAACTGTAATTAAACAAATTGTATAGTGGCTGGTGACAAGTTTTATTAGTTTTGTGTTACAAAATTCTCTTAGAATGGGACTCGGGAAATTCCTGGACCGCTTTAGAGGTAAGTTTTACAAATTAATAATACGATATTCTGTAATTATTTTTGTCTGGGATATCGAATATATGCTAAACTCCCAGTGATCCAATTTGTCTAAACAAAGCATAAATCGCAAAATGAGGATAAAAAATATGTTTATCCAAGACGAAAATAATTAAAGAATATTGTAATATGATTAATTTGTAAAATTTTCCACGGTCTAGAAATTCCCCGAGCAGCCACTTTATGAGAAGTACTTCAAAAGCAATTTTTAAACAACGCTTTTTTAACACAAAACTAAAAAAAAATGTCACTAAACACTAAACATATACAGTGTTGCCAGGTGGGAAAATTTTTCAGTACCACAAAATCCATCAAAATGTACTAAATTTTGTCTCAGTGTACCACTTTTTAATATTCTATTGTGACGTCACATATTAAAATCTGGTGCATTGGTGTTTTTTCATAATTTGCAATTTCAGATATTATTAAATTCTATATCTACTTCACTTGATTTTTCACTCATTATTTTGTTTAAATTAAAACTTGTTTGAAAATAATTATCATCGTCGCCATTTTATATCTGACAGTGACACTTTTGAAATCCAGGGCAATCCATATTGTTTATTTCGATTACAGAAAATCCATTCTTTACCTTGATAAAGAATGAAAATACATGCAAAATGCATAAGAGGCAAGTATTATAGAATAAATGTTCAGACTCTAGAGGGTGAATGTTTACATTATTATTAAAAATGATTTCAGAATTCATACATTCAGTAATGGTCGTGGAGAAATGTTTACATAACAACCGATTGACTTGTCTTAACGAACAGCTAAGACCTAAAGACAACCATATTTTCCTATCAGACATTTTTAATGATCTCCTCTAATTGTTCCTTCTGGCCTTTCGTGACCTCCTACAGACCAATCCTTTTCCCTCTTTTACCCTTCTTGTTTAATTTTCTTATTGTTTAATTTTTCTCTTTATTTACAATCTCCCCCTAAATGTCAATTGTCAATTGTCCTTCTCTTCTTCTTTCCCCACACTTACCTGACAAGACTTTCTTCTTTCTTTCACCCATTACTTGATGGCCTTTGCCTGTATCTACACCCAGTCTCTTACAGTCATACTTTTGTTCACGTTCCAGCTTATTATTTAGATTGTCTCTAACTCTGTACATAACTATAAAAAAATTTTATTGCGCTGCCCTTCATGCTATTATTAATTGTTTTTATAAAAAATTTTAAGAACGTTAAAATAATTTTACTTCTGTCTGTCAAATGTCACTAACGTTGCTCATTGTTATGTCAAGTTTAACAACCATTTTATAATTGTATTACTACAAGGTACTACTTGATTTTACGTTGATTAATTGTTCGTTTTCGATGATATTTGTTGAAAACCTTCTGGGCTGTCCATTAAAGGGGCCTAAACATTTTTGATTTACTTTAAGCCTTTAAATAAGCACCCTTTTTCTATTTTAAATTTAATTTTAATCTCCTGTACCACAATCTCCCCTTCACCTCTACCTCCCCTAGTGCACACATGCAACCTCCATATAGTTTTTTCTTTTAGTTGACAATTGTGTTGTCAATTTTCAACAAATATCATTTATTATAATTTTAATTGGGTAAGTCTAATAGTTTATAATTCTTAAAAGTTCTTTTTCCTACCTTTCTACTTATATTCTAGGCTTGATGATGGCTTGTAGCCGAAACTAGTCGCCTATCTTTTGTTTTACAATAAAAATTTTGTGGTGCTCGACTTTGAGTTTCATTACTACAATATATATTTGCTATGGATGATTGGTTGCTGAATATGCGTCGAATAGAAGCAAAAGTCAAGTAATCTAAGAGAAACAGACGACTGTCAGTTCATTCAGTTTCAAAATCAACCGCTAGAGACATGCGTGACGCCTGATTCACTTCGTGGTCATTATACAGTGGAGACCATGGAGGTTCTAACCAGAGAATCATACTTCTTGTACAACTTTTAGGAAGCATGTTTCTCTCTCTTTTCATAGTCATCTGCGATGGACATTTTGATTTCTTGTTTGAAAATATCGATAAAAAAGTTGATATTTTTCATTTTATCCATAAACTAATGTAGGTACCACATTTATATAAGGAGTTCCATCGTACTTTTTGGCGATAAAGAGTACCTCATGCGGTACCACTCTGGCAACACTGGCACCTGTTATACTTATTATAAATAAAATAATTTCAGAAAAAAAATTAATTGCTCGAATTAAACTGGTAGTTTACGGTAGATATATTTCAGAAAGAAAGATTCAGAAAACAAAATATTTTTGGAGTAATTCTACAAATTTAATTGGGGTTAGCGAGGATTTCTTACTTAAACTAGTTTACTTAGCCTATTTTTCTCAGTTCACGTTGAGAATCGTCCATTTTTAACATCCATCAGTAATCCGCTATCATGTTGACATTCTTCTTTCCATTTCCTTTATGTCTTGATAGAACCTTTTGCTCTGATCATCACTAACAGCACCAAGAATTGAAAGGAAATAGTCTAGATGTGTTTAGGGACCCCGTTTAACATGTTGGGAGTCTTTTTTAACTCTCCAGTGCACTGATTTCAGTAGGAAGCTGATTCGTAGGTTTCTTGTCGGGGATTTTGATACGAAGACTAATATTTAAGGAAGAAAAAATGCTTTATTTGTTTATTATGTTTATTTATCTATGAATAATATGCTGTGTCGGATATATACATCTATTTACAATTGTGCCTTATAGCGGTACAAGTAAATTCGTGGGCCAAGCTCGTTGAATTTATAATAAGTAGCTGTACTTACAGATCTCTGGAGGTTTACACTATTAACTACCTAATTGACACTATTAAACTTATAACTAATTTACACTATTGCACTTAATTTGGCAACGCAGGAAAAGGAACTAGAGTGGACACAAGAGGAAGAATATGGAATAGAATTTTTTTTCCTAGCTGTTACAGGGTAGTGGAGGAAACAAACTAACGAAGCAGGGAAGGACTTACTTGTTGAAGTACTTTCAACATCTGTATAATCGAAAGAAATCGCTAAAGTTACTATAATTAATGAACAGATGTTATAATTTTTTTTTAGTTAAAATTCCATAGGGTATATTAATTAAACTTAACGTTCACCATTTTCCCCATATTTTCCAATTTCTGTGTCAAATACGTACTATACCATTGACTATTTTTGTATGTTTACTAAGTTTATCTTTGTTTTAAATTACATAAAATTTTTGTGATGTAAGTAAATTTTTATTCAAATTGAAATTTAAATAAATAAAAACAACTTTAACATAACAAGAATTTCCATTACTTAGTTTAAAAGTTTGGTTGCCGTTTAGAGAAATATTCAAGGAAAATGTGCTTGTATTTATAATAAATTAGTTGTAAAAATTATTTTTTTAATATTATCTAGTTATAAGTAATTCTACCCTCTAGTCCAATATTTTTTGCGCAAAATATTGTAGAGCGCTAGAAAACATAATTATTATTCTCGTCTAATATAGCAGCTAAAAATATACGTTTTTTTTGATATTATTTAGTGTTAGTTTTTTCAAAATTATCTAGAGAAAAAAGTTATTAGTCATATCACTTTTACTAAAAATAATGTTTAAAAAAATGCCACAGATGCGTTCTACAGAATTAAATACAGAATCAGTTTTTGAAAACTACAGTTTCCTATCGTTAATATTAAGGGAGCGTCTGATCGGTCCAAGAACCATTTTTATATATTTTGATTAATAAATTTATACTGTTTTTAATAAAAAAATTAAAATCCCATCTTTGAAAACTTTCAATGCCCGCTACTGTTTTAATCTGAATATCCACCTGCCAAAGCAAATAAACCTCCATCTATTTTTTTTTTATTATTAATGGATAAATTGACGAAGGACGTTCGAAACATAGTTAGATCCAAACGAGTGATTCCGTAAGAATCGACAATATTTCACTTAATTGCACCTTAATAAACAGGTTATTTGAGTTACTTAAAACGGTTAAGTTGGAAGATTGTTTACAAATCAAAGTGTTGATATTTTTGTTGAATAAAAAAATATATAATGGTGTATACGGTTAGTGAAAATGTGGAAAAAATCACAGATATGTAAGTAATTTTTCAAAGTTATTACAGATATATTTTATAAATATTATTATGCGATTTAATTTTGCGGTTTTTCTGATTATAACTTGTTTTAAATCTGTTGTATTTTTACTATTAAAGTTTAAAGTATATGAACAAGTATTTTTAAATCGTATTAAAAAAGCAATAATTCCATTTTTTTTGGGCTATTATCCCTTCCTATACACCAAAATATGACTCCGTGAAAGGTAATTATTTAAACTATTTTACTAGAAAAAAAGTTTTAGATAATATAAAAAAGGTAAAGGTAAATATGGATACAAAGTTTCTTAAACTATTAAGGAAATTAAAACCCCTCACTCCCTTATATATTGACCATCATAAGTGTTTCCCCCTTATCTAACTCGTTATTGGACTTTTGTTAAGAAAATAGCCGAGACACGTCGATCCTTGATTTCTACAATGTATATTTTAGTATAAATAGTTTACTCCTAATTTTATCCCTTACTGGAGCAAAGCAACCCTTTCGAAAAATTTATATAACAAGAGGTGGCTAGTGATAACTCATTTGAAAGGGGGTTTTATTCTCTATTCAAATATATACACAAATTAAAATTTGCTCTAATAATTCTCGAGTAAATATTGTTTCAGAATAACAAAAATTAACGTAGCGCACTAGTAGTGGAGGTAGCGGGGTACTGTAACACTCGATGGCCTGTCCATTTAATTCTTGTCCAAGAGCCAAAAAATTGTCATATTTTTCAGGAATGCCTGCCTGAAAAGGAACTTTTACCTGAGAAACAGAAGTAATAGCCAATGACTAGAAGGTATTCTTCAGTAAGTCTTTCAGTTTTTCAGCAAAAATTTCAATTCTTCGATAGTTCTTTTGCTAAAGAAGTGTGTAATGAGCAGAAGCATTAAATATAGTGCCACCCTGTATAAAATACCGAACTCACTGCTTATCTCTAGATCTCATCTTCTTCTTTTTGCAAAAACAGCTTAGACTAATGCCACCCTGTAAAACTGTTAATGAATATTTCTTCTCCATATAGCTTGTATAAGTTTAGTACTACAGGGTCGCACTAATCTAAGCTCTTTTTGCGAAAATAAGAAGAGGAGATCTAGAGATAAACAGTGTGCTCTGAATTTTATACAGGGTGGCACTAGATTTAATACTTCTGGTCCTAGCACACTTCTTTAGCAAAAGAACTGCTGAAGAACTGAAATATTTGCTGAAAAACTGAAAGGTTTGCTGAAGAATACCTTCTAGTCATTGTATTTTACTTCTGATTCTCAAGTAAAAGTTCCTTTTCAGGCAGGTATTCCTGAAAAATATGACCAATTCTTCGGCTCTCTGGCAAGAACTTGATGAACAGGCCATCAAGTATTTCAGTACCGCGCTAACCTCCACTACTCGCACTCATCCTTAGAATTAAAATTCGGCCCTGCATGATGTCGGTTTTGGTTCAGACGTGAAGTGAGACTTATTTGCCTCCGAGTAGAACTGTTGTCTTGAATTGTGAAGTTTCACAGAGAATTCTGAAAAAAAAATGTTTCATCCCTATAAAATACAGATGATTCATGTCAAGGATGATCCAGACCGCCATCTAGGATATTATGAAATTGTATCTAATAATATTTTGCAGAATCAGCTATTTGCAACATACTTTTTAGACTTCTAAACCCTAAAGTGCAGAGAAATATTATAATACGGAATTTATCTGTCTGTCCGTCTTTATGTCTGTCCGTCTCTCCGCATTTATAACTCAAAAACGAAAAGAGATAGAGACAAATGGTCAACGGTAATAAACTCAGCATACCTTGAATAGATTTTTATGACTTCCGGTTTCAAAACTGGTTTTACAAACCAAAACCGGAAGTGATACTACCGGTTTCGAAAATAGCATTCCGACGTGAAATTTAACGCTGAATCTATATTTGAAAACAGATTTGAGATATCTTTTATGGTTCATGAGATAATCGCATTTTGTTTAGAAGTCTCAACGTGCCTGCTAACGCACAGGCGCCTCTATTTGACTTTTTTTAAACGGTCACGTGCATAGACAAAATGTGAGGTACATTATAGGTCCGTTATTTATTGAGGAAAATCCGACTGGCGCCCTCTATTTAGAAATGTTAGAAACAGTGATAGATGCACTGATAGTGGCAACTTAATAATGTAAACGAATTTGACATGGAAATTATTTTTGAAGGACGATGGATCGGGCGTCGAGGACATGTAAAATGGCCTCCAATATCACCAGATCTAACCCCATTAAAGTTTCTTGAAGTTAAAATAAAAACAATTTTTAGTTAAAGTAATAATACAAGAATAAGATAAAAAATATTCGAAATATCATAATAAATAGGGCACTAAAAACGACAAATTGATAATAATAAACCAAATGTTTCAGTAGTTATATTTCCATTGTCTTTCATTACTCTCTGTTCCAATTTTGGTTGTGAAAGGTTGAAATTAATCAATAAAAAAAAATGTTTGAGCGCCAAAAATAAAAAAAATTATAAGAGTCACTTAAAGTGTTAAAATTTTGTTTATTCATATATAATAAAATATGTCATAATAATAATACATGCATAAACGATGGTGATAGAAATAAACAGGAAGAAAAAGAAAAACTGCATTCCAAGCAACCATAAAGTAAATTTTATGAGCGAGGATTAAAAATGATCGTAAATATGATACATTTACACAAGTTATTTCATCATTGAATAGATTAATTTCCAAAAATAATTATCTATATGCTGTTTTAGTGTACTTCATTACTGCAGATTATTATCCAATTGTAATTCAAAATGATAATTTAGTACTGCTGAAATTATTTAACGACTGTAGATTCCACGTTAGTTTCAATGTGAAAATTTTATGTTCAAAATGGGTAATCACACTAATTTCAATTTACATTTCTATTATGGGAATATATACAGAGTTTACCAGAATTTTATATATAGTCAATGCTTCCTTATTTAAAAAAGAAAAAAACTAATTTTACTAACACTTATTATTTTTTGTTTCGTCTTATACCAATTACATTTTTTCAGTCCACCATATCTATCTGTATTTATACAAAAACATATCTAACACGAATACCATTCATTAATGTTCCCTAAATAATTACACAAATATTACACGGTCCCGGACAATATTATTACCAAAAATTTTTATTGAAACTCGGTATAAAAAGACCAAGAAAAGACAATTCACCGAAGACTCAGTAATCAGCGTCGAGACGCTGACGCTCATAATTTCGACGGACCGTTCTGTTTCAATTCGTTATAAATTAAACTACGAGCATCATCAGCAGAAATTACAACATTCGACATCGCGACGCTCTTCGTCCCGACGTCCAATATTTCAGCGTCTGTGCGCTTTTGTACCACTTATCATAAATGATAATTTCTTCACGTCTTTTGGCCTTATACTGATTTAGTAACTCAATATAAAAAAAGTGGTTAAAAGCCCCAGAAAAGACGATTCGAATTTCAAATTTAAAACTACCAACGCCGTCACTGAAGTTTCAGTAATCAGCGTCGAGACGATGGCGCTCACAATTTCGACGGACCGTCCCGACGTCCAAGATTTCAGCGTCTGTGCGTTTTTGAATTTTTTTCACGTCTTTTGGTCTTATACTGATCTAGCAGTAACTCAGTAGGGTTGTCCATACAAAAAAAACATAATATAAACTTTCTGTATATATTCTTTAGTAAACTATGTGCAAACCTTTAATAAATAACCACATTGTATATATTTTTGGAAAGGGCAAGAAAGGAACTTTCAGGTGGTATCAAAAAATATAGGGTGTTTTATTTACATGAAACCGATAATTTTTCTTCAAACAAGGCCATTTTTTCGACATTTTCGGAAAAAATATACATTTGGCAATTATCTCAACAAACATAAGAAATTTTGTACGACATCTGTCAAACGGAAATATCACTATCAAAAAATGACAGACATGCAATATGTCATTTGAAAGCCCTTGAAAAAATCTATTCCTGAAGAGTTAAAATTATTTCTCCAACTGTCACCTGTCAAAAACATAAAAAATCGGTTGTGTCACCCCAAAACTTCCCGATGAGTATCGACGAATACTTTTTCAGATATTTTTAACATTTTTTACAATTTCTATTAACACTTTTGAACCTTCTTTTGTTTTTTTTTTTAGAATGCTTATCATTTTTTAAGCTCATTTTGCTTTTCATGTATTTTGTACGTTTGTATTTTTTTTCACTTTTTTGCTTTTTTTTGTGTTTTTTTTTACTTTTTGGGATTTTTTTGCATGTTTAACGTTTTTTGACATAATTTTAATTTTTTCAGTATGTTTTGACTTTTTTTTAGATTCTTTGTTATCTTTTTGCATTTTTTTTTAATTTTTTGGCATTTTTTGCACTTTTAGCATTTATTAACATTATTTTACTTTTTTAGGTTTTTTGGCATTTTTTTGCATTTTTTTTCATTTTTACCATTTTTTAGCATTATTTTACTTTTTTTAAGCATTTTTTAAACTTTTTTTTAGTTTTTTTTTTGGCATTTTTTAACATTCTTTACAATTTCCTTTATCACTTTTTTTAACCTTTCAGTTTTTTGGAACTTTTAACATTTTTTAGCTCATTTTTTGCTTGTATGTATTATTGTGCATTTATTTGTATGTTTGTATTTTTTCCATTTTTTTTTGTTCGTTTTGTTTTGCATTTTTAGCGTTTTTATCATTATTTTACTTTTTTCAGCATTTTTTTTACTTTTTTTTTTACAATTTCTTTTAACACTTTTAAACTTTGTTTTTTAGAGTTTTTATCGTTTTCTGGCTTATTTTTCTCTTTTCATATATTATTGTGCATTTCATTGTATATGTTCATATTTTTTTTGCATTTTTTCCACTTTTTTCGTTCGTTTTTTTGCAATTTTTTTTCATTCTTCCATTTTCCAGTTATAAACTGTTAAAATGTATTACTTTATATTGGGACACTCTGTAGTTTTGTACCTTTCATAAATAGTATCTGGTGTGTATAATGTTTTGCCTAATTCTTCTACTGATATAAGAGAGAAGTTATAATTACTAATCAAAAATAAAGCAAAACATAGGTGTAATATTTCATAAATTTAAGTATAAATAATTAATTACTATTATTGAAATTTTGGGACTTGTTTCGAAATTGTGGAAGTATTGCCAAAACACTGAAAAACATAAACTTGTATTTTCCACAAAATATTTTATGAAATTCAATCGCAGATAACAACTTTTTTTCTATTTAGGATTTTCGAAAAATATGTGGCTTTAGAAATTTTCTCCAAAAATCGATTAGTTTATTCTGTAAATAAGAAGTTTAAAAATTTATAAAAATTAAATGGTTAAAGAGTTTCAAATATAATTTTCCACATGTATTTAGTAGAATGATTTTTTTTTAATAAAATATAAAATTTAGTAGTTTTTTATGGTTTAAAAAACACTATAACAATCATAAAATAAAACGATTACCGATCGCATTGTACAATAAGAATTGATAATAGTGTATTACATAACTAGAGTGGAAATTGACTGATTTCGAACGAGTAAGACGTTTAGTACCAACCGCTAGCCAAGTTAATAAAAAGAAAAATACAAATTTCAAACATAATCGATTATCGTCTCAAGAAATCGACTAAAAAATCCATTAAGAAAATCGATTAACAAATTTGATTAAAATTAATATGAACTTTATGTAAAATATATTAACTGTGTAGAGGTTTTGGGTAGTAAAACCAACAATGTTTGTCTGTGGTTGCCTACTTTAAGGTGCTCTAAGGCACCGGATCATTTTATTTGGGTTGGTGACACTGAGAGGTTGGTAGGAATGAAAAAGAAGAAGAGAGTTGGGGGTTTTTCAGGCGGGAATATTTGATTATTATTATGGTTTTAGCTGTTGAGAGATGGAGTAAGATCATCTTCGTTTTATTTGATACGATACCCGGAGGCCCCAACAACTTAATATACATTAAATGCTTTTTTAGAAGCTGATACAGCGCTCAATTTTCTCCTTCAAGTTCTTGGGCTTTTTGGCATAAACCTTGGAAAACATCCCAAAGAAAAAATTCGCATGATTTGAGCAGCCAATTCTGATCACCAAAACGCGAAATTAAACTTATACGAATATTGCGAACTGTGGCTGCTCAGTGATGAAAAGGCGTTTTTCTTTCGTGTTTTTAATAACCCTGAATGACCCTGTATTTTTTTTAATAACGCATAACTGTACAAATGGCGCGAAATTCAAAATTTATATTAGTTTAAAGATACATTTTATAATACCTATATTCTTTTTTATTATTATCTCGTTAGATTTTATTTCTTCTAACAATAAATTAACATAAAAATTGATCAAAAAAATACAACAACAAAATCCTTGATTTTTGATGTTTACGTTTAGCTTTTATTTATTCTTTAAATAAACTTTAGATTTTCGTTGAGTGATTCATATTAACTTATGTTTTAATGCAACCTTGAATTGGTTTAGAAATTTAAAATTCAAATCGATCAATTATAATTCTCGTAATTAAAATACAAGTGTGGAATGGGTTTTCTGCAGGAGGAGCACACTATACTTTTTCGAAGACCACAGTGACTAAAACAAAAATTACACAATTTTATTATTAACATATTGTAATCGGATAAAAAACCGATCTTGAGATTTTTTACCTTTGGAATCATGGATAAACTAAAAAAAATTTAAACAAATTTAAAATACATTGTTTTAATAGTCTGTAGCCAAAAAAAAATTCAAGAGCTGCTTGCAAAAGTTGTAAAAATAAACAATTAATTGGAAAAAATGGGGATTGGT
Organism: Neocrepidodera transversa; assembly: GCA_963243735.1. Classification (NCBI taxonomy): domain Eukaryota; kingdom Metazoa; phylum Arthropoda; class Insecta; order Coleoptera; family Chrysomelidae; genus Neocrepidodera; species Neocrepidodera transversa. The sequence continues at coordinate 1,870,281 of OY725347.1, read as the reverse complement.
TTTTTGCAAATATCAATATTGAAAAAAGATTCAAAAAGAGGAGGAAATTTGCCAAAAAAACTCTCCGGAACTTTAGGACCTTTATTTATAATTTTCCCAGAGTAATTGGACCTTTAATGAATACATATTTTTTTAAATTATTAAATATAAAAATTAAAAATTGAATAAATTAAGGCAGATAGTGGATAGATTTATGAACAATAATCCGCGGTCAAAAAAATTTTATCGCGATTTTTTTATTAATTATGCATTAGTTAATTAATAATTTTTTTCCTACTTGAACATGAACATTGTAATTGTTAAATAACAAATCTAAAATTATTTTCCTTTTTTAGACATAGTTTTGAAAGGTCTCAGAAGAGATTCCCGTTGGAAAAATTAATAAAATATTATTTTTCAATTTGTTATTAACAATTTTCTTAGGTTTTGCCATTGTTGCCAGATTTACAAAAAAATAATTTTTTTTCATACTTTTTTGTGTCAACCTGTAAATTTTTGATTCAAAAATGGCGAGAGGTCATGTGCTGGCCACATCAGATTTTTTTTTTCAGTTATAATTGTCTATAACTTTTGCAATTTTTGCAAGCGGCTCTTAAAATTTTTCAAAAAACATTTACACGCTATTCCGAATCGGTTGAAACCACGTTCATATTTTTCGGAGGCGGAGAAAAAAATTTGACAAAAAAGCACTTATTGACTACACTATAAACGCAGACTGTAAAAACAGAAGATAAAATTTTAAATAAAAAAATGAAAAACCAAAAAAGTAGCAAAACCAATAAACAGTTAAAAGTAACTGAATGTCTTAATCAAAACTTTCTTTTCTTGCCTTTTTATTAGAAAAAAAACTAATTAATTCTTCAAGAGGAAAGAAATCCATTAAGTGATTTTCTATGATAATTGATTTCTTGTGCCATATTCAATCTTAAAAAGGTTTTTTTCTATTTTAATTTCGATAAAGACTTTTCATCCGAAAAAAAATCGTTTTGCAAGAAAAATATATTTTAAAATTATTAGGGTTGTTTCACCCTTGATCCCACTCACTTATAGATTTGATTTTTTTTTCTCTAGATAGGTACATTTATATATTATTTTTTGTGCCATATTAGATGTTGTGACAAAACTTAGTTTTGCAAGAAAAAAATGTTTTATGATTTAATTATAGGGTTGTTTTATCCTTTATCTCACTTACAGAATTGAGTTTTACTTCTAGTTACATATATGTAAATAATTTGTTTTCCTGTGTCAGAACACTCAGTTTTGAATAAGAAAATAATTTGTTAATATTCTACTTTTATGATTTGTGTGAGTTTGGCTTGGTAGTGGGGGGTGGGAGCTGCATTTGGGCGCTAACTTCACACGAGTGAATTTGGAGACGTTCCTTAAGGCTGCGATTACAACAAAAATGGCGGTAAAATAACACATGCAAAAACATCAGTCATTGCGAAGACAGTAATTTAAAAAAGTAAAAAGATTGTATAACTTTTTTAAGTTGTTCTAAATAAAGCAAAGTTTGGGCTTTACTATGAACAATTTTCAATACGGTACAATGTTAAATAAGTGGGTAATTAATTTTTTTATAACACTAAATTTATCGTGAATGGTTTTTTCGATGGCATTTAAATTCGTTTCATAATTCTGTAACTAAACTGCTTCATAGAATAGCTCATATATTTGACAATGTTGATTTTAAATATTGATGTCAGAAAATGATTATTAAAGCCAATTACTGTCATTTACTGGAAATTCTTGAAATAATAACAAAACCGCCATTTTGTCACTAGATTATAGTTCACTGGTTTGACCGCCAGAGTTGACACTGAATTTTAGTAACTTTAAGTGATCGGAAGTTAGGAATTTCTTCTTTTACACTGAAATTGAGACTTTTCTTGCGACGCATTTTAGCCATTATAGAAAGCAGGGTTGTCAATTCTAATGCAGATTCGATTTGGGCTGCGATTAACACAAAAATGGCGCCAAAATGACACATGCAAAAATATCACTCATTGCTAAGACAGTAATTTAAAAAAGTGAAAAGGTTGCATAACTTTTTAAAGTTGTTCTAAATAAAGCAAAGTTTAAGCTTTACTATGAACAATTTTTATTATAATACAATGCTAAATAAGTGGTTAATTGATTTTTTTAAACAACAAATTTATTGTGAATGGTTTTTTCGATGGCATTTAAATTCGTTTCATAATTCTGTAACTAAACTACTTCATTCAATAGCTCATATTTTTAACAATGTTGTTTTTAAAATAATATTGTCCAAAAATAATTATTAAACCCAGTTACCAACTTTACTGGAATTCTTATATATACTATGTAGGTCATCCTTTTCTCAAATCTTGCTCACTTAAGAATGAGTGGGTCAACTTCCATTTTTTCGTATTCATAACGAGCCGAGAAATTATTAAAGACTTATATGTAATAATAATTTATGACATTAAAGAAATAGATATACTGTATGAAAGAGAGACCATTTTGCATTTCCTTCTCTTATTGGTTGACTTTGTATATTACTCTAATGACATTATTATTATTACCTATTACCAAAAAAAAAATGCACCGTTATAGACATAACATAAAGAATAATTTGAGTGATAAATAAAAATGCGTGACCAACCTTTTAACCTATACAGTTGATTATTACCTAACATTTTTCAGAAGATGCACAGAACTCTTTTATTTTTAGAATTTTAATAAATTTATTTAACCGATAATTAATTAATTTTATTGACATTAAATGTAAATAAAAAATACATATACAATCAATTCCATTGAAATAAATCTCGTTGTCTCCTTGCTCTAGAGAAGGTTATACCAAACTTTTATTCGTTTTTATAACATTCACTCGGCATAGGTATTAATCTAAGTTTTCCATATAGTTTACATACGCCTAAATATACTGGTTTAGTTTTTTTTTGTGATTTATAGATAAAAATTTTAAGTATTTTTCTAACTATATAATAATTAAACATCAAGGATAATAATTATAAACTTTTTACTTAAACATTGTTTCTTGCAACATATTGTAGATAGAACAAAGAGATAAGAGAAAGATTTAAAATTTGGTAAGTAAATAATATTTTAGTAAAAATTTTAAAATATATGATTTTTTCTTAATAACAAAAATTTTTTAATTGAAATATAGAAAATCTAGTCAAATTTTTTTAAATATATTGGATAAAATTAGATCAAAATTATATATTTTTTTAATTAAACATTTGTTTTTGTTTTATATATAAATCATAATAATAAATTAATTTAGATAAAAAAAATTGCATCAAATAAAATGATAATCAACGTGTTATGTTTATTTATTTAACATAATACAGAGTGTTTCATTAATAATGTGCTATAGAATAACTGGTATTTTAAAAAAATTAAAAATAATTTTGACACGTTAAAAAGGGATAGAGATCACTTTAAATTATACGCCACTGGTGAAATCGTCATTATTTTTCGTTTTCACATGAGCATGTATCGATAATTGAACTTTTATATTTTCTAGAAATTTTTTCACACGAGCATTTATCAATAATTGCACTGTTGTTTTTTTTGCAAACGAGCATTTATTGATAAATGCACATTTATACTTTTTAGAAATTTTTTTGCACGAGCATTTATTGATAATTGCACTTTTATATTTTCTAGAATTTTTTTACACGAGCATTTATCGATAATTGCACTTTTATATTTTCTAGAATTTTTTTTACACGAGCATTTATCGATAATTGCACTGTCGTTGTTTTTTTTTGTAAACGAGCATTTATTGATAATTGCACATTTATACTTTCTAGAATTTTTTTACACGAGCATTTATCGATAATTGCATTTTTATATTTTCTAGAATTTTTTTTACACGAGCATTTATCGATAATTGCACTGTCGTTGTTTTTTTTTTGTAAACGAGCATTTATTGATAATTTTCACATTTATACTTTCTAGAAATTTTTTACACGAGCATTTATTGATAATTGCACTGTCGTTGTTTTTTTTGTAAACGAGCATTTATTGATAATTTCACATTTATACTTTCTAGAAATTTTTTATACGAGCATTTATCGATAATTGCACTTTTATATTTTCTAGAATTTTTTTTACACGAGCATTTATCGATAATTGCACTTTTATATTTTCTAGAATTTTTTTTACACGAGCATTTATCGATAATTGCACTGTCGTTGTTTTTTTTTGTAAACGAGCATTTATTGATAATTGCACATTTATACTTTCTAGAAATTTTTTATACGAGCATTTATCGATAATTGCATTTTTATATTTTCTAGAAATTTTTTACACGAGCATTTATCGATAATTGCACTGTCGTTGTTTTTTTTTGTAAACGAGCATTTATTGATAAATGCACATTTATACTTTCTAGAAATTTTTTTACACGAGCATTTATCGATAATTGCATTTTTATATTTTCTAGAATTTTTTTTACACGAGCATTTATCGATAATTGCACTGTCGTTGTTTTTTTTTTGTAAACGAGCATTTATTGATAAATGCACATTTATACTTTCTAGAAATTTTTTTACACGAGCATTTATTGATAAATGCACATTTGTACTTTCTAGAAATTTTTTTACACGAGCATTTATCGATAATTGCACATTTATACTTTCTAGAAATTTTTTTACACGAGCATTTATCGATAATTGCACATTTATACTTTCTAGAAATTTTTTTACACGAGCATTTATTGATAAATGCACATTTGTACTTTCTAGAAATTTTTTTACACGAGCATTTATCGATAATTGCACTGTCGTTGTTTTTTTTTTCAAACGAACATTTATTGATAAATGCACATTTGTACTTTCTAGAAATTTTTTTACACGAGCATTTATCGATAATTGCACTGTCGTTGTTTTTTTTTTCAAACGAACATTTATTGATAAATGCACATTTGTACTTTCTAGAAATTTTTTTACACGAGCATTTATTGATAAATGCACATTTGTACTTTCTAGAAATTTTTTTACACGAGCATTTATTGATAATTGCACATTTATACTTTCTAGAAATTTTTTTACACGAGCATTTATCGATAATTGCACATTTATACTTTCTAGAAATTTTTTTACACGAGCATTTATCGATAATTGCACATTTATACTTTCTAGAAATTTTTTTACACGAGCATTTATTGATAAATGCACATTTGTACTTTCTAGAAATTTTTTTACACGAGCATTTATCGATAATTGCACTGTCGTTGTTTTTTTTTTCAAACGAACATTTATTGATAAATGCACATTTGTACTTTCTAGAAATTTTTTTACACGAGCATTTATCGATAATTGCACTGTCGTTGTTTTTTTTTTCAAACGAACATTTATTGATAAATGCACATTTGTACTTTCTAGAAATTTTTTTACACGAGCATTTATTGATAAATGCACATTTGTACTTTCTAGAAATTTTTTTACACGAGCATTTATCGATAATTGCACTGTCGTTGTTTTTTTTTTCAAACGAACATTTATTGATAAATGCACATTTATACTTTCTAGAAATTTTTTTACACGAGCATTTATTGATAATTGCACATTTATACTTTCTAGAAATTTTTTTACACGAGCATTTATCGATAATTGCACATTTATACTTTCTAGAAATTTTTTTACACGAGCATTTATCGATAATTGCACATTTATACTTTCTAGAAATTTTTTTACACGAGCATTTATTGATAAATGCACATTTGTACTTTCTAGAAATTTTTTTACACGAGCATTTATCGATAATTGCACTGTCGTTGTTTTTTTTTGTAAACGAGCATTTATTGATAATTGCACATTTATACTTTCTAGAAATTTTTTACACGAGCATTTATCGATAATTGCATTTTTATATTTTCTAGAATTTTTTTTACACGAGCATTTATCGATAATTGCACTGTCGTTGTTTTTTTTTTGTAAACGAGCATTTATTGATAATTGCACATTTATACTTTCTAGAAATTTTTTACACGAGCATTTATCGATAATTGCATTTTTATATTTTCTAGAATTTTTTTTACACAAGCATTTATCGATAATTGCACTGTCGTTGTTTTTTTTTGTAAACGAGCATTTATTGATAATTTTCACATTTATACTTTCTAGAAATTTTTTACACGAGCATTTATTGATAATTGCACTGTCGTTGTTTTTTTTTTGTAAACGAGCATTTATTGATAATTGCACATTTATACTTTCTAGAAATTTTTTATACGAGCATTTATCGATAATTGCACTTTTATATTTTCTACAATTTTTTCACATGAGCATTTATCGATAATTTCGTTGTAAATAACATACTCGTTTACCATAAGATGGACTTAACTAAGTCTTGTATTTTTTGATAAATATTTCATGTAGGTATGCCAAATTTCACAATAAAATATTAAACACTGTCAAAATAAATGACAAAAATCATTTCTAAATTTTTTTTTGTTTTGTTAAATTTTTATATTTTATTCTATGACTTTAGTAATGAAAAACTTTGTACACATGATAATATAATTGATTTTTTTAAATCTTCAATATGATAAAAAGCATCAATTCTATAAATTACTCTGTTATTATTCTAAAAATTTGTTTTGTATTTTTTTATCGCCTACAGTTAAGTGGTATGAAAGCATATTTTTCTTTCAAAATTAAATAATTTATAATCATATTTAATATTTTTACTGGCAACTAAAAATAATTAAATCTTAGCCCCATTTATGTATTTTTCCTAAAAAAATCAAGTGGAATGATATAACTCCAATCAGCTGACAAAATGGACAATTTTAGTAACATTTTTGGGATTTTTATGTACAGACACAAAATCCATTCCAAAAACATTTCCATTTTTTAAAAATATTGATTTTTTAATATGCGTGACATATTTACTGATCTGGGGATTTTATTTGGTAATTTAACTAATGTTGGTATATGACATTTCGGCCACTAGAAAAATCGATTAAAATCGAATAGAATAGTATATGTTATGATTACAAATTTTTTTCAGATCAATTATGCTCAATTTCTGATTTTGGACATTTAAACTATTATCAATTTTCTGATTTCTAAACTGTTTTAATAATTATTGCAAATAATCTATTCATAATTTAATAATTCAATTATCAATGACACATCGAATGATTTTGACGTCACACTCCTTATCGATAAAATGTGTGACGTAGGCAAAGCTTCTGGTATGACGTCAACAAGCCCGCGTAATTTAAATAAGATGTTTTTAGCTTTAAGGGTTCCTTCTATATTCAAATATCAATTAAAAAAAAATGATAAAATTCTCCATTATAAAAAAATAATAGTTTTATAATTTTAAATCTTAATGTTAGTAAATCTTTTTTTTTTATTTTAGAATTAATACATTAAAATTTGAAATGATTTTTTTATAATAAAAAAAATAGTCCAGGTAGAGAATTTTATTATAATAAAGTTCATTTTGATTTAATTATGGCTGATTTATCTTCCATTGATTAGAATGTGAATTGCTCAATTTAAATACTTATAAATGCACATAATTTAAGTCGAAAAGTCATAAAAGAGAAGACATTTTACATCTAATAATTTGAATTGTTTAATATTAAAATTACATCAATTAATTTTGATAAATAAAACAGTTTATGATTTTTACAAAATTAAAACAATTATTTAGCATTATTTGCCATTATTATTGTTAAATCATGATGAAATTTCATTTTTTTTTTCGAATATTTCATGAACTATTTATTTTAAAATTCTAGACAAATCGGTAAATTTTAAAGGACTTCAAAACATACATTTCATCGAAATTTCAAGTATGTTGAATTTTTTTTTACATAAAAAAAACTCAAAAATTCAAAAAAATGGTTTTTCGCCTTTATTTCAAAAAATTTGAGGTAATATTGAAAAATGGTTTAAAACAAAATTGTAGATTTATTTATTATCTATAACTTTACTGTAGACCATTTTTTGATTGGAAGTCACACTTCAACCCTTAAGAGTCGTCTTCCAACCGATCCCTTACTTAAAATTATCAGGGGATACGCCACATTATAGTTAGAAAAATGTTACTTGCAGAGGATCAGGCCGTGCGTGATTTCTAACTTATGATTTGATTTTTTTGAAGAAAGAATATTTTAGGGCAAAGTTAATGGTTTGCAGCAGGGATATATAGAATTAGATTTTCCAAATGATTTCTTGTGACTACATAATTAACGCCTTAAAATACGTAATATTGTCACTTTTCTATCCCAAATAATAGCAATGTTTAAAAAAAGTTCATTATTTTTTACTTATACATTCCTAGAAATACCTTTTCTTTCGTCACCTGCACAAGCAGTTTTAAGTAATTTTGAAAAATAAAGTTATAATTCTGTTTTTGCTTAAAAATTCAAGCGGAGGATGGCCCTTAAAACTCATAGAGTTTGGAAACCGCTACATGTGCACTTTGTGCATTTTTTTCTCTCTTTGTAATCATTTTTAGCAACAATTCCCACTATCGTTATCCTCTAGAGAATTTTTTGGTTTGAAAATAATATAGTTGTAAAAGAAGGTGGAGAATATATACCGTTTTGCTATAAAAACCCGTGGGGTTTATAGTGACTCACCCTGTATATACTGTGTGACATACCCATATATAGCACATTCCATTTTTTTCCATATTTTATGAAACACGGAGACATTTTTATTAGAGTAACGTCAATAGTGAACGTTTCAATTTTTGTCAGAATTATTATCCACTTTGATTTGAAAAAAAAATACCCTGTATATTATAGATTTTTTGAATAATACATAACTTATCCAGATGAAACTGTGATTTTTTTCCAAAGTAGGACTAATTATTAATAAATTAGATAAATTATATAGTTTTAATTACAGCCTTGACAGTTTAATGAGAAAGTAAAAGCACGAAATGGTTATTAAATATGGAACATTCATTTACACCTTTAAACTATGGTAGTGATTAAAGTTCCGTAATACGTTAATAACAAAAGTATTTGTTTTAATTAATTTTTTTCTTTCTAAAATGGTAAAATATTGTTATTTTTGACAATATACATTAAAAAACTTTACAAACTTCCTTGTTTTTTTTTATAGATGCAGTACTATTTTTTTATGTTAAAATATCGTTATATGTACTTTTAGACATTATTAAGATTTTTAATAGGTGTGTAAAAAAATATAATCAATTATATGTAATTTTATCCCAGACTGTAGTTTTTGCGTTAATAAGTTTAATGAAAGGTAAATTTATGTTTTTAACTAAACATTTTTAACTAGTTTCGTATTTTTCGTGCTAAATTTATCTTCGTCTTTTTTTAATTTCTATAATCCGCTTTTTTCTTTTTATCCAAAAAATATTTTTAGACCAGTCCTGGCCTGTAGTTTTTATTCTAATTAAACTAAGATAATCTTAACTGCATAGGGGTCCAGTTTAAGTATATAATGGCAGTTAAAAAAAACTAGGCAATTTCCTCATTCTTAAATAAGTACAGTGTTCCTGGTATGTTTAAAAAATAAATTATATTTTTACTATTCACAATAATTTTGCTATTTCAATAAAAATTAAGTTATGTATTAAATTGTGGTGCTTCAATCTCGGAAAGCCCCACGTTGTGAAGACATTTAAATTGGTATGTTCTTTTCACAGCAATAAAAATAACCAATTTAGTTATAAATTTCAAATTTTTAAAAAGAAAACTCAATCTCAGGGTAAGTTCAATTTAAATCATTCAATTAAAAAATATATAATCAATATTAATTCTTTAATACAGAAAAATAAACAATATTTAAATTATATTCAAATTCAATTTTATATTAGCTATAATTTTGTTTTAATTAATTTTAACAAAAAAAAATAACGATAAACATAATTTTAAAAAAAATATAACTTATCTTATTCTAAAATCTTTTTCCGTTTCTTCTTTATAAACTTTGAATTTCTAATAAAATATTACCCATTAGAATTATTGTTTAGTACAAATGAGAATATTTTGAAGAATTTGATTTTCGTGTAAATGACTTAACATAGTTTTATATGAAGACCATTTAATTAAGGAATATATTGATACGAAATATCCGGAAAAAACCTCAATAAGGGCTAGATTCAATCTATAAAAATTTTTCAAAATTAACATATCAGATCCGGTTTCCGAGATATTTAAGAAAAATCGAAATTAGCGATTTTATTGATGTCTAAAAGTAGCTTAATATAGCCTATCCAATTTTTTAAAACAACGTTTCGTCTTTGAAGGGTCAACATTAACAATTTTTTTTAATACGGACCAGTACATTTTATTCCGTTTTTGAAATCCCCATTTTTTCATTATCCAACCATGTAGAATATTTAATTTTTGTACGTATTTTGGGAATTTTTCTTTTGCTCTTTCTATCTAGTACTTAGTACGTTTTAATAGCATTAATAGTTTTTCTGTTACAGGGATTAAACAAAAAGTTATTTATTAAAATATACAATTACCTATGTTATTTTCTTCAATAAAAAAAATATTAAAATCATTTTCATACCAGTGAAAAGGGAATAAAAAATTCTATAAGTGGGAGTTTTTCCAAAATTTTTGAGCTAGAATTGTGACCTTGAAAAAAGGGAGAGACCAAACTGAGAAAAAATATAGTTATGGTCTCTCCCTATTTTCACAACCACAATATTTTATATAAAATTTTGATAAAATTCACTTATATAGAATAGTTTTTTCTCTTTCTATCAAGATTTAATACGTTTTAATAGTATCGATTGTTTTTTTGTTACGGGGGTTAAACAAAAAATTATTTATTAAAATCCACAATTATCTAAGTTATTTTGTTTAATTAAAAAATATATTAAAATCTATTTAATACCACTAAAAAGATAATAAACAATTCTATGAATGGGAATTTTTTCATAATTTTTAAGCAAAAATTGTGACCTTGAGAAAAGGGAGAGACCAAACTGAGAAAAAATATAGTTATGGTCTCTCCCTATTTTCACAACCACAATATTTCATATAAAATTTTGATAAAATTCACTTATATAGAATATTTTTTTCTCTTTCTAACAACATTTAACACGTTCTAATAGTATCGATAGTTTTTTTATTTCAGGGGTTAAACAAAAAATTATTTATTAAAATCTACAATTATCTAAGTTATTTTGTTTAATTAAAAAATATATTAAAATCTATTTAATACCATTCAAAAGAGAATAAAAAATTCTATAAATGGGAATTTTTTTCAAAATTTTTAAGCAAAAATTGTGACCTTGAGAAAAGGGAGAGACGAAAATGAGAAAAAATATAGTTACGGTCTCTTCCTATTTTAAATCCATTTTCACTGAAAATATTTATAAATCATTTTAAATAAAATTAATTAAAAATTGAGTCTTCTTTGGGCTTAATTTCTATTAAATATTTGAATTTAAATTTTCTTAAATAATTACAATTAATAAATAATAGTTATGTATGTAACATAGTTATAAACGTGCTTATACCCGCGGTGCATACAAACTTTTATGTCATACTAGTTATTGCATCCAAAATATAAATATAATGAACAGGGCCGTACATAGAAAAATTCTTAAAGTTTAGTTTATTGTCAAAACCTTAGTGTTCTACATGGTTGAATAGAGAAAAAAATGAGGATTTCAAATATGAAATAAAAATTACAAGTACAGGTATTTAAAAAAAAACAGTTGAGGATATCCCTTCAAAGACGAAACTGTGTTTTACAAAATTGGATACCCTATTTGAAGCTACTTTTAGCCATCAATAAAATCGCTAATTTCGGTTTTTCTTAAATATCTCGGAAACCGGATCTGATATGTTAATTTTGAAAAAATCTATTAATTCGTCTTGAAAATAGACATCTTTTTCCCCATTTAACCGATATTGGATCTATTTCGGTTTATGAGATCTCTGTATACGTAAATTAAATTCGATCCACCCTGTATACTCTAAACCCAGTGAAAAAAATATTAATTTGTTGCATAGTGTTATAATTTTGAACAAAAGAAGCTGAAGATTGTCTGCTGGAATTTTATTTGTAGATGTTATAAAATCATTTGTCAGTTCTCGTCCAGAGAATTTAACCAAATGAGAATTCGCTTTTTGCCCTTCGTTTTGAAATGGTGATTGGACAAACAAAAATCTTAGGTGGACAATCTTGGACTAACGATGAACAAACGAATGCACGAAAAAAAAATTTCAAAATTCAAAAAAGGGTGTGCCAACTTCACAATATCCACAATTTTTTAAAGTTATATAATTAATTATAATTAAGCGGAGGGTGACAAACAAAACTAATTGGTGGACAAACAAAAAACAAACGACCTGTGTGGTTAAATTTAAATTAAATTCGCAAAAGTGGGTGTCAATTTCACTGACCTGCGTCAAACTATCATTAAAGCTGCAACCTGTATTTTTTGAATCTGAAGGTTCCAGATAAGTTTTAAGTCCAACATTAATCCAAGATATTTTACCCCAAGTGTAAAGAAAAAAGAGGAAAAGATAGATATAGAGCATACAGGAACAAAGAAAAAAGGAAGACCAAAAAAAGCGTGGTACACTGAAGCGACAGAAGACCTAAAAGAGAGAAGAGTTCAGAATTGGAAGGCGAAGACAAGAGACAAGAAAGAGTGGAAAAACCATCAACAATATATCACATATATATTTTACCCCTCCCTTTAGATTTACTTCTTTACTACGAAGCCATAGATTCCTCCTTTTGCGGAATGTTACTATGTTGTAGCTCTTTCTTATTCTATCTGTCTGTCTCACCTGTATTTATCTTTTCTATTTCGTCTTCCAAAATACTTCCATCACCTGCTAGTATTACTTTGTATTTATTTTTATTTAATTTATCCATTTGCCTCTAAGTAAAAATAGTCTTACCTTGTACGTAAATTATTTTATTTATATTTGTCCTCTAACATTCAAAATATACTAATAAATTCTTTGATTCTGACAATTTTAATATGCCAAAGCCAATAAACTAAGAAAAAAAAAGTAGTGTAATTTCGTATAGTTTTAATTAAAAACCATACAATATTATAACCAATAAATTGTTAACAAAGGGGAATAACCGCAAGTTTAATGTCTACATTAACCGCACCTCTGTAGAACTGCCAGAATTATTTTTTCTTCTTCTATCATTATTTGTAACATTGATTTCTTCGTTCAAGAGTTCTGTAACATCTTCATCGTTATCTGACTTAATAATTGTTGTTTCTTCGTTTGAATTCGAAGGACCAAAGCAATTTTTCTCTGATAAGTTATTTGAGTGTTTTTTTTGCAGCTTTATGTATGTTTTTCTTCGTCGTTTTTATATTCTTTCTTTTTATATTTTTTAGGGTACAAAACATGGACACGAAATTCCACAGGGTGAAAACGACAGAAAATGAATCCGATTTGATAGAGGAAATAGACAAAAACGAAAAAAAAAGGATATGGAAAAATATGTTGCTTATCGGATTCGCTTTTATGGTACACTTTACTGCCTTTTGGGGTGCATCGAATCTACAAAGTTCTGTTAATTCAGAAGCGGCTTTGGGACTTTTACTTTGACTGCCATTTACGGATCTCTGCTTGTGTCAAATATTTTTTTGCCTTCTTTAGTTATAAAGTAAGTTTTTTGAGTTATTTCCAAAATTTCTAACTATATCAGAAGTTTGGGTATAATTTTATTACAACTGTTTTTTTTCAAATTTTAGATGGTTAGGAACGAAATGGACAATGGCAGTCTCCTTCATCCTTTACATGCCTTTTATCATGTCCCAATTTTATCCCAGATTTTATACCATGATTCCTGCAGGACTCGCCGTCGGGTTCGGTGGAGGACCCTTGTGGTGCGCCAAGTGTACTTACCTAACGGTAATCTCAGAAGCATATGCCAAAGTGACTGAAGTCCAATCTGAATTAATAGTTACCAGGTTTTTTGGTATATTCTTCATGTTTTATTCATTTTCGCAAGTTTGGGGAAACCTTATCAGCTCTGCAGGTGATTATGAAAAGAAAATATAATAATATAATAATAATAATAAAATTTCAGTACTATCCTCTGGACAAGAAGAACCTGCAACTCCGCTAAACTCAACAACTTCCCTAATCAACATATTCATTAATTCAACAACCCCAGAACCAATTCCAAATCTGGAAAACAAATGCGGTGCTAATTTTTGCCCAGCATTTGCTACCCCCGATTCGACACCTACATTAACCCCTCCATCCCCATCTAAACTCAATTTAATTTACTCCATATACTTCTTCTGCATGGTAGTAGCTGTACTGATTATAAGCATTGGCGTAGATAGAATGTCAAGGTAAGAAAAGTTGCCTTTCTTTTTACAACCAGCAGAATAAAGAAAAATAACAACAAGTTCTACTTTTTGGCTTTATCAATCGTTCTTTAAAATATATTGGTTTTTTAGGTACAGAAAAGGGATAAAAACAACTGATGGTGTTATATCGGGTTGGAGATTGCTTGTGGTAACTGTCAAACATGCTAAACAACCTCTACAAATTTTGATATTACCTATAACTATGTTTATAGGAGCCGAACAAGGATTTCTTGCTGCGGAATATACAGCAGTAAGAATTTTTTTATTTTTATATCATTTATGTAATTCAATTTTATCAGTCCTAAATTGGTATTATTTAAATGTTTTAAATTTGAACTTGAGACTGTTTTATGAATTTCGTTCGGACAAATTTAATTTAATTTCAGGAACACTTCCGCATATTTTGAACGTACCTTACAGACAATTAGACAGCTCTTTGTCAATAAAAAAATCGGCTGTGTCGCTACTTTTCCGGCTCGGCTGTAGAGAATAGGATTATTTTAATTACAAAATACTAAGCATTGAATCACCCTATATACCTTATAAGTGGGAAAGTGTTTAGGGGATGATTTCTTATTTTAAAAAATTTTAAAATACTGCAAAAAACTGAAAATTTTGAAAATTTAAGAACTTCGAAAATTTCAAATTTTTAACAATTTTCACAACTTTCAAGAATTTCTAAATTTTTAACAAGAAATATGGAGGTCAGTGAAGTTGGAACAAATTTTTTCGAATTTCCCAAAGATTTTGTGCGCATTCGTTTGTCCATGGATTGTCTATTAATTATTTTCGTTTGTCCACCCTTCGTTTCAAAATGGTGGCTTAAAAACTTTTTTTTTGCAAAATTTCAACCACACAAGTCGTTTGTTTTTTGTTTGTCCACGTTTGTCCACCAATTAGTTTTGTTTGTCCACCCACCGGTTAATTATAATTATATAACTTTTAAAAAATAGTCGATATTAATAATAGAAATTAAGCCCAAAGTAGACTCAATTTTTAATTAATTTTATTTAAAATTATTTATAAATATTTTCAGTGAAAATGGAATGAAAATAGGGAGAGACCATATATTTTTTCTCATTTTGGTCTCTCCCTTATCTCAATTTTTGCTTAAACATTATGAAAAAATTCCCATTCATATAATTTTTATTATCTTTTTAATGGTATTAAATAGATTTTAATATATTTTTTAATTAAACAAAATAACTTAGATAATTGTAGATTTTAATAAATAATTTTTTGTTTAACCCCTGTAACAAAAAAACTATCGATACTATTAGAACGTGTTAAATGTTGATAGAAAGAGAAAACAATATTCTATATAAGTGAAGTTTTTCAAAATTTTATAAAAAATATTGTGATTGCGAAAATAGGGAGAGACCATAACTATATTTTTTCTCATTTTGGTCTCTCCCTTTTCTCAAGGTCACAATTTTTGCTTAAAAATTATGAAAAAATCCCCATTCAAAGAATTTTTTATTATCTTTTTAATGGTATTAAATAGATTTTAATATATTTTTTAATTAAACAAAATAACTTAGATAATTGTAGATTTTAATAAACAATTTTTTGTTTAACCCCCGTAACAAAAAAACAATCGATACTATTAAAACGTATTAAATCTTGATAGAAAGAGAAAAAACTATTCTATATAAGTGAATTTTATCAAAATTTTATATAAAATATTGTGGTTGCGAAAATAGGGAGACCATAATTATATTTTTTCTCAGTTTGGTCTCTCCCTTTTCTCAAGGTCACAATTCTAGCTCAAAAATTTTGGAAAAACTCCCACTTAGAGAATTTTTTATTCTCTTTTCACTGGTATGAAAGATTAAATTATTTAACACTTATTTTGTTTTAGGCTTTTGTGTCTTGTAGTTGGGGAATCAGTAACATCGGTTACGTCATGATATGCTTTGGGGTGTGTAACGGAATCGCATCCATATTTTCAGGAGCTGTAGTGAAAATAACCGGAAGGGCGCCAGTTGTTTGCTTTGCATTCATATTACACGCAGCTCTTCTAATAACTCTGTTAATTTGGAACCCGAATCCGAACAGCAAATGGATATTTTTTGTAGTTTCTGGACTTTGGGGTGTCTGTGACGCACTTTGGTTGGTACAAATCAACTGTAAGTCTTATTTTCTTAGTTAATTCTTTTATTACTATTTTTTTGTTTGTTTTAGCTTATTATGGGATTTTGTTTCCTTCCAAAAAAGAAGCAGCTTTTAGTAATTTTCGTTTATGGGAATCAAGTGGTTCAGTAATTACCTATTTTTACAGTCCTTACCTCTGCGTTCATATTAAAATTTATCTTCTTTTGGGCTTACTCGTTTTGGGAGTATTAGGATATTCAGCTGTTGAATATTCAACTTACAAAAACAAAAGGGGTTCACTTAATAAAGGAACTAAAAGTGGTAAATTTGAGTTAGTTGATAATGCCTTTAAATCTGGAGAAGTGGCTGAATAAATGTGCCTTCTGTGATAGAGAAAATTACTGTATTTTTATATTTTTTTATTTTAATAACGAAAAATATATACTTCATGTTGTTTGTTTTTACCCATCTTTTGCTAGTAATTGAAATCCAACTAATCATAACATCCTCAATAGTTGAATAAAAATAACAAAATTATAATTATATCAGTAAGAAATCAATAAAATTTATTGAAAATCAAAAATAAGAAAAAATTTATACTATTTGGCTAATATAAGTATAGTAAAATTAATTGACAAATGGGCAATTGGGTTTTATAATTTCGGGTTGCCACGTTCCTTTTTTTTATTTACCGAATAATATTTTTGGATTCGATCAGGTTTGGATATAAAAAGATAAAACCTGAACTGTTTAATTTTAACAGCATGTCTATTTAGGTTTACAATTTTCTGTAGCAAATAAATAAACATATTTTTATCGACAAAAACAGTTACAATATTACAAGATATCTAAGATTTTTTTAGAATTTCATTGTTAAAAATGAATGTCATTAAAAAAAAATAAAATACATTTTGTTTGCTATCATCCACTTACATATACCTGAAAATGATGGAAATTCAAATGCCAAACTCGCTTAATTGTAAAATTAGCTCAATTTGGCAAAGAAAATCAATGACTCTCTTTAATTATTTGAAAGGATAAAAAATATTTAAACTAAAGAAAAAAGTTTGTACTGGTAACTCACGATAAAATACATTAAATTTGATAAAAAAAAATTTATTTTCTTCCATAATGATACGTCCTTATTAAATATTAGTAAAATAGTAACTCCAGTTACTGGATAATTAAAATAATCTACTCTTTCTGTGCTAAAACCAACACTTTCGCCATTTCTATAAAAATGAATACAAGAAGTCTAATATGTTAAAAAATTAGATAATTTTAAATTATTTTATAGACAAAGTTTGTTTTGTTTTATTATTCCTTGATATTTAATATAAATATCAAATATTTCTCGCTGTTTTTAATTTTCTAAGATTCTGTTCTCAATAATTAACTATTTTTGATATTATAAGTGCGTGGTCACCTTTAGTTAATTTCTACATAAATAATTGTATGTAAATGTAAATAATTTTTGTCATTGATGTTTCTTAAATTTTACGTTTCAGATTATAATATTTTGATAAATAACTAAACGAGAAAATTTAAATGTATATTAAAATGAAACACGCGCTAAGGCTGACCACGCACAATTTTCGATTTACAACACAAAACAGTGTTTTGGGTCAAAATTTTGATATAAGTCTGATAAGTAAAAATTGGTAGTGTTTCCATATGAAAATTTTGAGTTTAACAAACTCTACTAAGAGATGTAATAGTCTTATCCGCTCTAGAAAAAAATAAATGGAGGATTCGAAGCTTGATATGTCTTGTTCTAAGTAACATTAAATCCAATTAATGAATTCGAAAAAAAGCATTTTTTATGAACGTCAAAGCTACGACAGTTAAATAGGAAAAATT
The DNA here is from genome assembly GCA_963243735.1 of Neocrepidodera transversa. Lineage (NCBI taxonomy): Eukaryota > Metazoa > Arthropoda > Insecta > Coleoptera > Chrysomelidae > Neocrepidodera > Neocrepidodera transversa. The sequence goes on along the minus strand of OY725347.1, from coordinate 1,852,011 downwards.
TGATATAACTAAAAAAAACTGTCGAAATAATAATTCTAAAAATAGTAATTTGGACATATACGACGATCGACTATCAAGGTAATAATGGTTCATTAAAATAATTTTATATAATTAATGAAGTCAAAAACTTTACTTTGGGCATCTTTTATAAACATCAGAGCAACGATAGTCTAGAGAAAGTTTCATTTTGTTTCCTTAAAACCAGAAGGTCGATTCGTGTTTTTTTAAAAAATGTTACTTTATACCAATCGGGTAATATCCAGTACTACTTATTAACTGGATAAAAGCTGTAATGTGAAATAAAATTGTTACTTAAAGTTCACAAATATTAAAAACCGTATATACATTGCAAAACATCCAGCAACAAGCAAAAGATCTCATCTACCAAATAAAAATGTTGGTTCTTTCGATCTTTAACGTGGATGGAAATACACACAGCGAAAATATTTATTACATGGACCCAGTACTGCATTTAGACTTGATAAGGCTCTAAGCTATTTGAGATATGGGGCCCCTTTGGATGTATATATGACACTTGCTCACTCAGACAATTTGGGGGGGTCCTGCACTGCATGAAGCCATTGTAAAAATGTGTGTTGCCTATACGAACGATATCGGAAGAAACTTCCAGGGAAAATGGTAAAAACCAGGAAATAATAGGAAAATGGGAAAAAAATAGGGAAAATAAGGAAAAATAGAAAATAATTTAATAAAGTAGAAAATATAAAGAAAAATAGGAAAAATGGGCAACAGTAGAAAAAAATTAAATAATAGGAAAAAATATCAAAAATGGACAGAAATATTAAACATAGAAAAATAGAAATTGGAAGAACTAGAGAAAATGGTAAAAAACAGGCAAAATCGAAAAAAAAAGAACAGAAAAAAATGGAAAATTAGTAAAAAAATAGAAAAAAACAGGAAAAATAGTATAAAATTGTAAAAAAAATGGAGAAAAATAGAAAACATAGGAAACGTAAAAAAATAGGTAAAAATAAGAAAACATAAAAAATATAAGGAAAAATGGACAAAAATAAAAAATAAGTAATTTTAATAAGATATGCCATAACCAATGCGGATCAGAAAAAAGAATAGTAAACTAAGTAGGTCGAATGACTAACTGCTATTTAAATCTAATATGCGTTTTAAAAATTAAAATATAACTCATATTAAATAAAGTTGACATAAATAAGGAAATTTTGTCCCATTTGAACTATTTCCACTTAACTTGTTTATTGTCTCTGCACGGTGATCACAATCGCCAAAATATTATTTTATTTTGATGTATAGGAAAAGTGTATTTGTTCTCGAAAACAAAGTAGCCATATGTGTCCGTATTAGAATTTGTTCTATTGCCGACTTTCTTTTTTATAGCATTTTTTTTTCTCATAAAGCGATGAATAACTTCTAACTTCTAATGAGAAATAAACTAATTTATACTAATTTAATGAAAAATAACGGCGTTATTTTATTTAAAAACCTGTAACCTACTATCCTGAACCTCCGGATTAAAATTTCGTGATGAATATCATAAAAATAGACAACAATAACATATTTTAACGATTTTTCCATTTTATTTAAATCTTATATTAGACCTTCTTATTTTAAGGAAACAATAAATGATATCCTAGTGGGGGAAATTTGTTAATTAGAAATGAAAATGTAGATATTTAAAACTAAAAAAACTCATGGTGAAGTATATACAAAGCAATTTTTTAATAGATGTGCTTTTATTTCGACTTTTAACATATATTTTAATATTGTATTTGCATATAATTTTCTATAATTGGTCTTGGTAAAGGAAATATATCCAATAAATAAAAATATAATAAATAAATATATAAAAACTAAATAAGTAAATGCTAAAACATATTTTTTTTTGGTTAATAATTAACATATGGCAGCTTTTTTGGTAATCGGGCTATTTTTACCATACAAGAGTTTAGCATTCGAATTTGTTGAATTAGTTAACATTTTTAACTATGGTAGTTCCTTCAGAACAGTCTTCGATTTGAAATAAAACCTTCCCATAGATGATAGCACCGGAAAAGGTAGTGCAGGCACGCTTTGGGACATAATACTGACTGTCACTGCCACATTCAACAATGTTTACCCAACAAACAACAATTTTAATGTACAATTAATAATACTATGAGTTATTAGTTTTTTTTTTATACGATACAAGTTCATTAAAGCTCATTATATATCTCGTATCTCCCACCAAAAACGGTACACATCGAATTCTTCTTCGAGTTTTTTTTTTTGTTTTGTAAAACCCTGCGTGATGCGGTTATGGAAAAAACAATTGGAACACTACGTGGTCAATTTTTTTTTTTTTTTTAATTAGTCGTAGTGGAGGTCTGGAACATATCAGGATTGGATGTCCTGTGGCCTTCGATCTGTAGCTACGCTCAACAAATTCGCATATTCTATTTTCAAATTTTGCCGCGCCTACAACAAAAAAAATGTAAAATATTGTAAAATAATTCATATTGAATAATTCCTTACCTGTGTATTTTGGGTAGGTATTTGTAAAGCTAGTGCCATACTGTCGGCATCGAAACTCTCGTCTAAAGCAATCAAAGCACCATGAACCCCAGACTCTTCCAAATTATTTGCGTAATCCTACAAAAAAAAAACAGATAAAATCAAATTATCTATAAATATAAAGAACATTAGATTCTAAAATCGATTCAACGGGATTATAATGATAGAAGTAACCCAAATGTTTATTTTTATTTAAATTGCCAAAGTTATTCAATCATGACACATTTACAGAAATATTTTAGGAAAAGTGTTACCTTTAATCCTATAGTAGCGACCCATTTGACTAAACGTTCATTACTCCACACTAAAACATCTACTGACGCATTTTCACTGTTTTTTCTTCTCTCCTCTAAAGCATGTCGGTCGAAATTCAATCTCTTCAAACAAGATATCCCATAATGCAAACTAGTTCTAAAAACCGAAAAAATGAATAATTATTATTATACATATTATCGATAATAACCTGTGAAATCCGTCGACCATTTTCAATTGCCCTCTTAGGTCCTTTTTGGTTAAATGGTCCAACATTCTAGCGTCGACTAAACATTCCATGAAGGTAGTTCGGTATTGTGGAAGTCCTAGTGCTGGAAGCCATGAATTTCCTATCCATTCGTGGTTCATATCTCCAAACGCCAATGTCGTTCTCGAGGTTTTCGGTGCCGAAGGTGATGTCAAAGAAACCATTTCTTGTATAGCCAGACGTAATTTTAACCTAAATAAATCAAATTTTAATTTTTCACTTATTCATTTCTTAACAAAAACTTGCCTATGTAAAGGATTACTGATGCCGATTTCTCTTTGTATCTCGGTATCGCTCAGCGCGCTCATAATAGCTCCAGACTTGACGTTAGCCCTACAAGCGGCCACATACCAAGCGGGCATTCCTACCCACAATTCCAACCAAGCTACTATTGTTGGTCCGTTCCATAACGCAAACGGAGTACCCGCCTTCATAGCCTCTGCCAATAATTCGTGTCTATAATCACGTTCCCTAAAATTAATCGAAAAATAACAAAAATTATTGTCTTAAGTTGATATCTAAGATTGTTCAATAATTTTGAAAATATACTTACTTCTTTTTCTGTTTTCTATCGAACTCGCCTTTATGTACAATTTTAGCGGATATGCTCATTCCATCACTAAGATCTCCATCGGACATTCCCATGGTATTCTGATTGAAACTTACGTTAGTTTCTTGACCCGTTACTTCTTTGCCTTTTACCTAAAACCATCCAAAAATATTCTAAGCTCCGTCCATTTCCAGGATATTTAGTTTCATTTCAAGAATTTTTAATAGGAAAATAGAATTGGCAGCACTGAATGTCATAAAAAGTTGTATTTTGGAACGAAGTAGACCATTACCAGTAACTTTAATCAAATAAACATTTAAAAATTTAATTTTAAACATTACTTTTTATTGTTTAAACGATACTGAAATTTTATAAATTAAAAATAAATTTGAAAAAGAATCTTTGTATTGACAGAACTGCAATGTATTATATACTTAATGTAAGGTTTAAATAATTTTCGATAAGGAAAAATCAAAGCCACTTTGTGAAACAAATACCAAAGTTTTTTTATGATTTAACGAAGGGGTTTTGTCGGCGACAATTTGAAGTAAATTTTGGTTAGTTACAAATGTGTGCACATAGATTTAACATACGTGAAATAAAGTGTTGTGACTTATATCGAGGAGTAAAAGCTAAAACCCGATAAGTCGGTCAAAATTGAAAACAACAAAATTAGTTTTTGAGCTCTCTCCGTTAATCCAGTCCAATTTGTGAAATTCCATCTCTAAATAAGTTAAATGCAACACTGATTTCTAATAAAAAAGCAACGTTCGTATAGGCAAAATCCAAAAAGCCATTTATGGCATACAAGCAAAAAAAAAGCGAACTCACACCCTTGGCACTACCCTATCACAGGATAGCCAACTGAAGAGAAAAAAAATTGAAGAGAAAAAAATGAAAGAGAAATAAACTGTTACTTCTATTTGTTATAAAGATGTATTATCCTCAGATAAGATTGCTATAGCTGATGCAAAGTTCCCGGAGTTCTAGTTGGCTCCAGAGAGGCTGAAAATTGTCCAAGGGTCGATAGCCGATAGAGGGACCTCAGGCCCGATTTTTACGGGCTATTTAGTCATGACGTCTGCAGATCGTATTAGCGCAGACTGGCTGGATTATTCTTCTGTTAAAACCCTGCGAAGGGACAAGCCTGAGGATTTTGGAGGGAAGTGATCTTCTCAAACAGTGTGCTTACCCTATCTATCTTCCGGATGATAAAAGACAACAGTTGGATGGAGAAAAGATCCTGGCAAGGCTGCAAAGAGCTAACCATGGATTAAATACGAAACTGTGGACGGTCTCTAGCAAGAATCCTCCAAATAACGGCAAACGTGGGTTTTCTCGATGGACAAGCAATCCTTTGAAAAACTTAAAAAATTGGATATGCTACTCTTTTATAGCTTAGAAATGTGGAAATTCCGGTCCAAGGGGAACACTCGACGAAGCGAAGACGTTCCACAGGGACGTTCCACTGTCTATTCAAGACATAGTCGTCGATATAGACGAAGGATTCAACCTGGAAAAAGAAGAATCCTTCGGAAGCGGAGGAAACCCTCTTATAACGGAGGCAATACCGATGGAGAAATAGAGGGTAACAGAAGGGCTGTCTTAACAGAGCTAAATAAGATCAAGCTTCTGCAAGCAAACCTAGAATATGCAAAGACCTTTAGTGCCACGCTATGTAGGTTTGATAGAGGATTTAGACATCGCCCTATTGCAAGAACACTGATTACAGGCAGATAAACTAAATCATCCTTACAACAAACATCAACTGAATTTGGCCAAATTACTTTAGAGTTACTGAATGAAACACCGAATGTATCTCTTAATATATAAAAACGTGTCGTAAAGGGATCAAAACGACTCAAAATATCAGGATATACAATCATAGAACTAAATAGAAAATTAATATTGACTCACAAGTGGAGAAAGTTGCGGCAGATAATCCCCAAAATTTTCTAAACGTTCCTGCGATGGCGAAACTATGTTTTCTTTTATTAATTAATAATTTCACTATATATCAAAACAACAGAGACGTACCAGAGGATTTTTGTTTATTGAAATTGGAATTTCGGCGTTGACTTGACTGATTAAAATAGATCTGATTTTACCTCTTAACTACTAGATCAAAAACCCTATAAGTACCTTGTCATATTAGTTCTAATTTAATAAATACAGGTGTGATCTAAAAAAAAGATGTAATACTTCATTTCAGTATCTACACAATTTAACACACATAGGCACAACTATATCCTTTCTAAGTCTTTAAAAAAAAGTAGGCTTAAAAATAAAAAATAAATCCTTAAACATATGTATGTCTTTTACTAAATTTTCTTACTTATCGGGTTTTCACTTTTACCCCTCGATTTACCTGAACTCAGTTCTGACTATAATTTATTATGATGTTTCCAAGTAATAAAAAATGTTCAAATACAGACTAAAATATTGGAGAAATGGATTCAGAAATAAATAAAGTGAAGATATATTGCATAAAATTATTGTAAAACACAGAACCTTTGGTAATTTTACCTGTGTGGTGTCGAACATTTAAATTTGTTGCTGAAAAAAAGTCAGTAAATTGCCAGGTAAAATTAAAGACGTCAAAATAGTTATTTATGCAACAAGTGTGTAAAGTGATACTTTTTTCATGAATATGAATTTTGTCGCACGGGCCAAAGGCGAGTGAAAAAAGGCACTTTACACACTAGTTGCATATATATTTTTTGAATTACCCAAAAATATGTAGGTATTAAGTTAAAAATAAGCAATCTACTCTACGCACCAGTGCGTAAAATACTTTACTTTACGCACTAGTATTTCATTTACAGCACTAGTGCGTAAAGTTAAACTTTACGCACGACAAAGTATGTGTAAAGTGAGTAATTTACACACGGTAGTAGAAAAAAATGTTACTTTTGACTTTTTGCAGACAAATCTAGTGCAGAAGCCGAACCAAAAAAAATACAGTATATACCGTTGTTAAGTCAAAATTTATTCAATTGTCAAACCCAAATTAAGCACACACACATGGGGTTTCAATAAAAACCCCCTTAAACAATACTTATTTTTTACAAACAAGTAATAACAATTTTTTTAACTACTTTCATAAAATATACAATTTTTTATTCTTGGTTCTGGAGGTATTAAAATCTACCATAAAAACAATGGTTAGAATACTTTTCTATAAGAAAATGATTTGAATGACCTTTCATTATTTTCTGTCTTTATTATAATTTCATGATTGATGATACCAACCTTTTCTTTTTTGCTGAAGAACCGCCCCAAAGACGATTTGAGTCCCTTTTTCTTTTGAGCGGCGGCCGCGGCGGCAACGGCGGCAGCTGATGACATGGACATGTCTCTCGACAGGCCGGACAGCGTGTTCTTGTGTAGGCTCTCCTGGCTGCTGTGACGAGAGGACAGAGGTGATGGAGGTGTGTGTGTCTGTCCATGCCTAAACATACTACATTTCTACTTTCTAAAACTAGACCTAAGTTCAAGCATATTTACTGCACACGACTAGCAAGAGAAAATAGTCCAATTAGAAAGAGAAGCGACATTTATTTTAAATATATTGTCGAAAGTGGGTACTACGTCTTTTGAACCTGAACAATTTCTAGCTCAATAGTCAATTCAATTTAAGCAATTTATGTCCCTATATATTGCACCAATTTGTTTCAAATAAAAAAAATAAATACCAAATAGCGTTAAAGAAGTCAGAAAAATCGATAAGCAAATTGCTAATTTAAATCTAACTCTAATCAGACTATTTAACGAAAACCTAATAAATTTTAAACATAAATTAGTGTGTCGATGGAAAAACTGTAAATATATTGACAGATAAAGTTGTAATATTTGCAAGGCCACCCCGAAAAAACATGAAAAACCTAACTAGTGTGCTTAAGAGAAAATGTAAAATTCATATTCAATTTTACACTCATATCGGAGATGTTTTCGAAATTCTTCTTAACATTTCCTATAAAATATCCATAAGGCAGTAGCAAGTAGTAACTGACTTAAAAATTTAAATAAAGGAGCAATTTTTTAATCATTCCGAAAAATAAGCTCCAAGATTTGTGTAAAGCAGGTCAACAAATAGGTTTGAAGCTTGAATTATAATCATCTTGTCATGTTTTTTACAAGGAATAAATTTTGAAAGATGCTTTAAAATTTGTGTCAAGTTCTGTAAATTTCAGACATTTTTGTAGTTGTACAGTCCGTTAAGTATGTTATTACATTGTTTATTGTTAATAAAGAAATTGCTTTAAATTACTCAACTCTACATCAGTTAAAGATCGAATAACTTAGCTAATTAAATTGGCGCCAAAATGGACTAGGATGGTCGACCAATCAGAGCGCACCATCGAGACCGCTGTGATGTACAATATATGTGATTGGTAAATCTGATACTGATAGACGTATTTACAGAGGCTATTATGAAATAAATTGTTCTAGGCTCAAAATGACGACCCCGACGCTGTCAACCGGCAGCGAAACTTCCCAAGAAATATTTAAACAAAACACTGCATTATTAATAAAAAACGAATAATCTCTCATTTTTCTCCTTGACTTGTAATATTTACTAATTTGTTAATTAAAATTGAGAGTTAAGACGTTTTTCATCAAAGACTTTTCTAAAAAAAAAAAATGTTTTACTTCCTCATTTAGCTAAAAAACGACGAACCTGACATAAAAATCTAAATATAGAGAATTATACCTTCGAAGTTCCTCTTGACTGTGCGCTAATGCCTGAGCCACCCTTTCAAGCCTCAAATGGCGAGCCGTTAGAGGTGAAGCCCCCCCATCGTTCGTACCATCGAGGTGCATCTCGTCGGCGACCATTTCGGCTGTCAAATGGTCCAACTGAAGCTGTCAAATCACAAAAATATTCATTTTCCCAAACCAAAAAAAAATGAAAGGCAACAAAAAGGATGAAAGCAACAAAAAAAAAGCATATATGAAATGAGCAAGTCACTGACCCCTTCCTCCCATTTATTACCTAAAAATAGGAAAAAACAAAGCGGACTAATTCCCTCACCGTATGATACTTATGCATATGATCCCTTTGAGGTGAATGATGCGATTTAGGCGTTGATCTACCGCTTACTGGTGGACTTTGACGTTCCAAGCTCCTTCCCCTAGTTAAGAGATTTACATGTTCCATGCTACCAACACGCGATTCCAATTCTTCAGCTCTCGCTTCGGTATTTTGCTTTTCCTCTTGAATCAAACGAATTTCATTATTGATGGCATCCAATTGTTCCTAGAAATCAAAAAGTACATAATAATCAGATACAGACATAAAACTGTATAAACGGTCAAATTACCTGTAACATCATGGCAAGAGTTTGAGCATCAGTAGGCCCATCCGGAGACAAAATATCCTGAGTACTAAATATACTTTCAGCATCATCTCCTTCAGCATCACTTGATACATCAAAAGCTTGTTGTACATTAGCCAAGACATGAGCTTGTTGGAGTTTCTCCCATTCATGTTCAGTCATAGATCTCGATCCAAATGGTAACTTGGGTTCTTCATCAATGGGAGTTCTACTTTTGGTCGCTCTGCGAGGCAACGAATGACTATCGAAACTGGAATGACTAGCACTTCTTGAAAAACTACTCGGGTCTATGGCGTTAGGAGATAAAGACCTATAAATGAAAAAAATCTCATTAAAACTTCATTTTTCTTCATTATTACAATATTTACCTAGTTAATGCGTCTGTTTGTTGAATATTATATGATATTTCTTGCTGCAACATTTGGCGCTTAACATTATCTATTTCTAATCTAGATTTAGCTAATTCCTTCATTATATCTGACTTTTGACCATCCAATTCCTCCAACATTTTCCTCGTTTTTTCCAATTCCTGCGTCAAACTGTTCTTTTCTTGCAAAGCGTGCATACGTTCCTTTAGATGTTCTTGTAATCTATCGTTAGATTCCGACAACAGTTTATCCACCGTTGTCGAAAGACGAGAATTATGATCCTCGTTCATTTTAAGTCTTTGGTTAAGGCGAATTAATTCTGCGTTTTTCTCGTCGAGGTTAGCTTCGAGCCGTTGAATTCGGTCTTCAGCTGAACCGTGTCTTTCTTGAGCCTATAATTATTTTGTAAAAAGTACACAAAAGTCGTAATAATATATATTTAGCAAACTAAACGTCTGTCTTTGTTTCGATAGATGTTTAGTAACTGAAAAACGAGTCAGGGTTACTATATATAATGTTTCAATGTGACTTTTTTGTTTGAAAAAACAGGACGTGGAACTTCAAAATTTAAAGAAAAACTCAACTGATGTGGATAAATGTCATCACAGCTATAAAAGGAATAATTAGAGGAATGTGATACCAAATTCAACCGAGTCATGCGTGACAATATTATGTCAATTTTCAAAAATGTGTAACTTTTACTTTCCCGACCCACCTCCGAGAAGGGAAAGTATTGTGAACGAGCTAAAAAAATTTTCGAAATAAAGATGAAAATATCCCATTTGCAGATAGAGGTCTGTCTGTCTGTCTGTCTGTGTGTATTCTTCCACGATAGAGGCCACGCGTTTAATCCGATTGAGCTGAAATTTGGTAGATGGGTTACCCGTCGGAAGAACCCATTAGTTTTTGTACGACATCTGTCAAACGAAAGTGTCACTATCAAAAAATGACACGGAAAAATGTCACGGAATTCGACTTGCAATATGTCATTTGAAAGTACTTAAAAAACTGTATTCAGAACAGTCAAAATTATTTTTCCAACTGTCACCTGCCAAAAATAATAAAATGTCAAAGTTTTAAACTTTAACATTAAATATCTGAAAAAATACTCGTCGGGAAATTTTTTTCAATTTTTTCCGTCAATTTCAGTTTTTTCAATTTTTTTCGATTTTTTCATTTTTCTTTGGATATTTTCTAAATTTGCAATTTTTTTCTAAATCGCCAATTTTTTTCTGATTTTTCTGTTTTTCCAGATTTTTTTCTGATTTATTTCCAATTTTTTCCCATTTCTTATAACATTGAATTATAAACAATCCGGACCTGTTTTACTATATTACATAATTTACTATAACGTCCGCTACATTCCAACACATACGCAATTCCAAAATGGGAAATTGGGCGACACAATCGGTTTTTTTCAGTTTTTTTCAATTTTCTCCGTTAATTTCGGTTTTTTTCGTTTTTTTTTTCAATTTTCTTCGATTTTTTCAATTTTTCTATTTTTCTTTGGATTTTTTCTAAATTTGCAATTTTTTTCGAAATCTCCAATTTTTTTCTGATTTTTCTGTTTTTTCCCGATTTTTTTCTGATTTATTTCCAATTTTGTCAGATTTATTTTAAAATTAAATTACAAACAATCCGGACCTGCTTTAATATATTACATAATTTACTATAACGTACGGTACATTCCAACACTTACGCAATTCCAAAATGGCGTCTTCATTCTATAATTTTTCAACCAATGAAATAAACACATTAGTAACTAAATAGTTATAAGAATTTTAGTTTTAGGAAGTTGGTAATCCTGGAGCCAAAATTCTGACAGTTCGATTGTCCAGTACATTTTAAATTGAGCTAGTATTCAACAATTTTTATCCGTCGTTTATTGTGTGAATGTTTTTAACACCCTAAAAACTATTTTATATTAAATTAGTGAACCGCGAGTGCAATTATAATAATAATCATCCAAAAATTGTGATTAACTCTTATAAAAAACGTGTTGTAACTTTGCAGGAAATTATCTGAAATGTGTGAAATTAGTTTAACTGGTTGTAGAAGAAAATAAGGTATTTATTTTTTTTAAATTATGTGTTATTTGAAAGTAGAATCATTTATTTAGATTATTATAATCACCAGAAGGTAGTAAATCTTTATCCTTATTGATAATAACGTTCTTGCTACTTTTATCATATAAATGTAATATGTAACGTATATACAGTGTGTTTTTACATTTTTGTCATTATCACAATTGCAAATAAAGTAAAATAACTCTAATTTTTGAAAAATATACGAGAAAGCTGCAACAATTTAACTTTAATTGTTATCAGGAATGGTAGAAGCAAAAAAAGTGGCTTCGATGTTTGATAGTTTCCGTAGATAAATAAAATGATTTAAGTGATCAATCTAATCAGAAATTAGTGTTTTATATTAAACCAGGTTTAAGAAATTTACCTAAAGCATTGTTATTAATTGAAAAATATATAATTTTGTTTGCATGTGATGAAATTATAGAAAAAAACAATTATCGTAGACGTTGCCCTATTTTTTAAGTTTTTTTTTAAAGTTTCTATTAAATTTTAGTAATAATTGACAATTTCTAAAGCAATTTTTGTTGCCAAGTATTTTTATTAAAAATTAAAAAAATTACTTTCATTTTTCATTCATTTTTGACAGATTTTAAAAGATTTTTCTCATTTTTTCTTGTATTTTCAATTTGTGATAATTTTTAATAACTTTTATCAATTTTTAAGATTTTCCCTTATTTTTTTGAAAATTTCTAATATTTTTTAGTCATAAGTGACAATTTCTAGAGCAATTTTGGTTGATTTTCATTTTTCATTAGTTTTCGACAGATTTTAAAAGTTTTTGTCTCATTTTTTCTTGTATTATCCATCTGTGATAATTTTTAATAAATTTCAGCAATTTTTAAAGATTTTCTTATTTTTTAGATTTTTTAACATTTCCTAATAACTTTAAGTAATAATTGACTATTTCTAAAGTAATTTTTGTCGTTTTCATTTTTCATTAATTTTCGACAGATTTTAACAGTTTTTGTTACTTTTTTATTTAGTTTTACATTTTGTGATAATTTTTAATACATTTCAGCAATGTTTAAAGACTTTTTCTTATTTTTTAGATTTTTTTTTTAATTTCCTAACTTAAGTAATAATTGACAATTTCTAAAGCAATTTTTGTTGCTTTCATTTTTCATTAATTTTTGACAAGTTTTTAAAGATTCTTGTCTCATTTTTGTTTGGTTTTGCATTTTGTGGTAATTTTTACTTTCCCGACCTACCCAGAACGGAAAGTATTGTGATAAAGATGGAAATATCCATTTTGAGATCTTCCGAGACTATTAAGACCATTTCCAGATGGAAGTCTGTCTGTTTGTCTGTCTGTGTGTATTCTTCCACGATAGAAGCCACACTCTTAATCCGATTAAGCTGAAATAACAGAAGCAATATGTCACGGAATTTGACTTGAAATATGTCATTTGAAACCCCTGGAAAAAATCTATTCAGAACAGTTGATTGTTGTACAGAAAATGATAAAAAATTCAATTTTATATTTAAATAGATATTTAATCATTAAAAACCATTCAGACTTACCATATATCGAATTTTGAAAAGCATATGAACAATTTGTAAGTTAAATTTAAAAAATTGTATAGACCATGACACTGTTAATGAGGTGGAATTGACAATCATGTAATCTTAAGCAGAAAGATAAAGACTTCAATTAATAAGGATAAATGTAGTTCTGGCTGTAGATGAATGAAGATCAATTACGATGGAGAATTAAAGGTTATAGAATAGAAACAACCATCCTGTTTGTGATTTTTTTTCTAATTTTTTGAGTGGAGTTCATAAAAATAGAGAACCTAGGAAAAAAATTCTCATGAGGTTAATTAATAACAAGCTGTCTTTTTCAATATAGTAACTGTTGTAAAATAAAAAAGAATAAAATTATAAGCGCATCTACTTAATTATAATTTAAGCCGAAAGCCTCGTACCTGTGGTCTCACCTGTGTCAGCGCTTCCATACGTTGCTTCAACTGCTCTTCAATTTCCGGTAATTTCGAATATTGAGCTAATTTCTGTTCGGCCAATTCCAGTTTTTCTTGAATAGCAGCTATTTTCTCCTCGTGTAACTAAAAAAAAACCATACAAAAATAGCATCCAATCATCTTAGCTCTCCCTATGTACCTTAATTTGAGCTTCCTTATGTTGCAACTCTTGTTCTAACTTTTCGTTCAAATCATGCAACGATGTGGATTCTCTTTGAGCATTAAGGTACCGTTTTTCGAGTGTTGCTATTCTTTCTTCTTGATCTTCTTTCTGAGCCACGTTCTCTCTGAGATCGCGCTGTAACTTCGAATTAGTGTCTTGTGATTTCAACAACTCCTTTTGTGCCTTCGATAAATTCTCTTCCAATTCCGCCACTCGGTTCTGAGTTTCTGCCACTCTACGTTGCCAGGTGCTTATTTCTCCAGTCTGAATAAAAATAATCAGAAATGTTCGATAATATTGTCTTTAGATATATGGTAAATATAATTATAGCACAATAAAAACTTACTTGTTGTTCTAACGCCATCTGGAGGTCAACGATTCTAGCTGTGGTATCGGTGTCTGGCTCAGCATTTCCGTTAGCCAAGCGTGATTTCGGAGTTGCCTGTATACCCACAACAACATGCTTATTGTAAATATGTATTATAAAAATAAGCAGTCAATTATAATATTATTTTTTTAATTTAAATCTTTTTAAGATAGAAACCTACGTACATTCATAATACAATATTCACAAAAATACATCAAATTTGCACAAAAATAAAATAAGAAAATAATAATTTAATATATTTTTCTGCAATTGGATTAAAATTCTAAATATTATTATTTTATACATGACTCATGTTTATTATTTTTATGTTAAAATTCAGTTTTACTGGAAATTTGCCTGAAAGTAAAGTCATGCAAAAAAATATTTTAGTAATACAATAATATATTTAAATTAGGTTTATTCAAAATTTGACAAAATAATTAAAGAGAGACCATTCCACATTATTTAGCATGCCACATTTACTCTCCTACCTTTACAAATACAATCTGGACCCTCACAGAGTTTAATAATGTTTATAGAAATATCAAAATTTAGTCATAACCCCTATTATATCAAATATTTATCGTAATTTGTATTAAATATTTAGTTATAATAGTTTAATGTGATAAAAAAAATTTTAACCTTATTATTTGTAGTTATCACTTGGTCCCCAGCTTCAACTTGTCCATTTTCTTTGGGTTTATCTTCATTAGTAGACACATTTGTTGGTACAACTCCTTGTTTGTACTGTTGTAACTAAATAAATGAAATAATTGTTTAATTTCCATTTAAATTAAATAACTAGATTTTGGGATTATTACCTCTTCTTTGGTAGATGCCAATTCTTCTTCTAAAGTGGAATTTCGTTCTAGAGCTACTCTCAGTCTTTCTCGGACCTAGATAAAAAAAATGTAAAAAATTATAATGTATTGATATGTTTGTCACCTTTTCGTCCAAAGCTTTGTGATGCTCAAATAAACTTTTGAGTGCTTTAAGAACTTCTACTTCACTGGAAACGCCTGATTGAGCAGCCGCTTGGCGTTTAACTACTGTCATTCTTAAAGACCGTTCGTGCCTTGAGACAAGGCATTCCAAGTGTTCCAATAATAACTAGAAAGAATAAAATAGTTTTTTTATATAAATATATAGAAAGTGTACTAAATTTACCCTAGTATTGTTTCTTTCTGCTTTAAGTTCTGATATTTCTTCTTCTCTTTCGAGGAGATGCTCCCTTGCTGCGTTTAATTCTTTGGTAAGAGTAGCAAATTCCTAAAAAAATATTATGTATACATAATTATAAAAAATTTCATGTAGTGATCCTTTTATTAAATATATTTTTCTTTTTAGATTCCCTATATACAATTTGTTTTATAAATGATTCCCTACTTTAAAAAAGGGGTTAATTAGGGATGTCTTGATTTTTGTTGTTGTTTGAAGAGCATTTCTTTACTCTCTTTACTAAACATTAAGGGTTTTAGAGGTTTGGTGAAATTTAGTTCATGGTCAAATATTATCCCTAGGCATTTAATGGTTGTTGTTTTGAATAGAAGGGAAATTGACAGTTGTGTGTAATTAACTACAAAAAAATTGGGATTTGGTTAGGTTCAATTCGTTCATTTGATCTAAGAATTTTTGAAGATTTAAGTAGATTTTTTGTAAACTGTTTTCATGGCTCTATATGCAATAATGTTTTGAGCAAATTATAGCAGAATAAATTGTATAGAAAAGGTGATAGTGGGAAGCACTCATTGAGCAAGAGTAAATTAAGTATAATGGATTTTGTAGATTTTAATTACAAGGAAAAAATTTCATGACGATATATAAAAGTGGTAGAAACAAATGCATGCTGCGAAGTTTTTAAAGTAGCACTTTGTGCCAAACTTTATTGATGATCAGGAACCTTGCTACAATTTTTTTGTTCTGATGTCTCAAATTTGTACATTCATGATTTAGATGAATTAAAAGGCCGTTCTACATTCATGCCTTGAACCTAGCACAAAAAATTTACACTCTACACTCACAATTCCTCATTTTTGTTTACCCGCCTGGAAATTACTGTAGCTGATTTACATTCTGTTTGTTTGTAAAGTGGATCTTTTAAGTCCCACAGTACAGGTTCCGTTTGGTAGTATTCCAGAAACTTCAGCTTGACATCTTTATTCCATATGATACCATGTTCAAGCAACAGCTTCATTCATAAACACACAGTGTGGAGAGCCTTTAACGATTTATGGTACCAAACGGCGTGAACCCTTTTGGAGCGGGTACAAATTACCGACTTTGAACAGATCACGAACAAGAACGAAGGCTGTGAAAACCAACCACAAAATATTTTAAAATACTCTTCTTAGCTAACTATCTAGATGTTTCATATTAATGAGAAAGTCATCATGGCAAGTCAGTTGTGAGTTAAGTGGTTGGAATTTTTGGAAAATTTCAGTATTTTTCCTAATCCATCAAGCATTTTCTTCCATTCATCACTATGGATATGGTTAGTTTGTTTTTAGTTTGTTGATTTTTTGGAAAAAGTTAATTTTTTTAGTCCATTGGTGAAATCTATTAATTTAATCTCTTTAAGTTGGGGGTTGTTGGTATTTCAGTATTCTTGGTACATTTTTTTTTTGTATTTTGTATATATGTGGGTATTTAGAATAATAGTTTTGTTTTCTCTTTCGTTCAAAATAAATCTTTATTATTGCTTTTCTGAGGTTTTCTCATTTTAATACTGACTTTTATACTTTTTTTATCAATTTTAAATTGCAAAATAAATTAAAAAGAAAAAAAGCAGATGAACTTTGGTTACTGATTCTTCAAATTCAACAAATAAAGAAGTACATTATTATTATTATTATTTCATCTCATCTTAGTCCACACCATGCAACAAAATTGTTGGCAACATGTTGATGATGATATTGCCATTTATGTATCCCGTCAACAAGTAACATGTTGATAGATACTTGTCAACATTGGACTGCATAAAGAATTTTGATTGCCAGTTGCTTGTATCTGTATTTCCCATTTCAAATGGGAATTATCGCTCAGTATGGACAGTGTTTCCAACAACAGGTACATTAAACTCATATACTAATCACTGAAACTAAATATCGGAGTGACCAAAAAATGTACTAATGGGTGGGATGACTGCATGGTAGTGATGTTATAGGAGCTACCAAACGAAGAACTTCTTAAAATTTGTCAATCTGACAAAGTTGTGGAACCAAGTTTCATCATTTAATAGTAGTTCAGATATCAATTTGTCTCCATAGAAAGTTTAATTTTTAATAAATTCTACACGATGAAATAAAACCCTTTTTTTGTTTAAATCTTCATTATATTTGAACTAAGTTCAATATAATCCGTGAAGCGTTTCGCCATGGATCTATATTGAACTTAGTTCAAATATAATGAATATTTAAACAAATTAAAGTTTTTTATTTCATCGTGTAGTATGGATCTTCATCAATCTATTCAATTTTTAATAAATTCTCTTTGGCAATTGCTTTTTTTTTGGAATTGGCAGTTATTATAATGAAAGCAGCCCAAACACCAGCAACAGCTGCCAACATCACTGACAACATGTATTCAGATACAGTGGCTGCAACTGTATCTGTTGGCAACAAATTGTTTGGCAACATAAATATTGATGTTGCCAATACTTTGTCAAATCTGTAAAAACATTCTTATACATATGTGGCAAATATCCAGAATAATTGACTTCTGGATATCAATAAAGGTGCAGATATAGACCCATTTTACCGATGCCACTGTGTATTGTCTTAAGCAGAGTCCACACTTAGTATAACATTGCTATGTAACATGTTACTTGCTACATGTTATAAAACAGCGTTATGTGCACATTAATAATAGTAATCATGAATTCGTATAACAAGGAATAGGCTTTGAGGAAAGTAAAAGAAAAGTGCAGAAAAAGCGGTTTTGGGTCCGTCATAGCATAAAAGCAAGCTCCAGATATAGCGGAAGATCTAAAAACGGATGATTATTGTGCCTCGTCGAATTTGGAATTGGGACTTTAAAAATTTTTGTAGGATTAGTTCTGATTTTGAATACCTGATAAATTTAATTGGTCCAAAGATTAAAAAATGTGACTCATGATTTAGAGATATTGTATATGTTGTGTAACGGTTAGTCATAACCTTAAATAAGGGACTACGGATATCTCACAATGCTATATGGTCCCTATATAATTCAATTAGTTTCCAGGTCTGTTCCTTACTCCACTCGATTAATAATTATTATTTATGACCAAAATATAATAAACTAAATAAACTTCTCAGTCCCACTCTACACTACCTCTATTTTCATCTGCCCACGGCCCTGAAAATACATCAAGTTAAAATACAAATATTGCAAGTGTGGACCTGTTGTTTTATGTTACAATGGCAATGTTGTAAATTTACAAAATATGATTAAAAAAGAAACATGTTGTATTTTAAAGGCTAGATACGCATAGTTATTATTATTATTATAAAAAAGTGATTTATTTTGATCTACCTAAAAGCATTTTTTAATTAAAATATTACTTATTATTATAAATTGACAAAAAGAACTAAAAACGAATTAAAACTAAAAGTTATGGTATAAAATTTTTCCAGGTTTTATTCTATTTTTGTAAATTAATAAACATATTCTACACCCCATTATGGAATGACCTAATTCCAAAAATAAAATAATATAAGTAAAATTTCTTATTAAATATGACTTATATTAAAGTTTAACGTTGGTATATAAAATAAGAAAATTTTAAATACCTAAGTGAGGTGTGCAATAGTTGATTGATAAATCAATTTTGAGATTATTGAGATCACATGAATAAAAAGTAAGATTGCAAAAAACATTGAATATGATATTTTAAAAGGAATATCTGAGTGTTGAGCTTAAAAAACCTAGAGTAAAAGCACTGCGAGTAGAATCAATACAGCTCCCAAATAGGAATATGAAGAATAGAAGACAAAATACGACGTCGATAGGACAAATTGTCAAACTTACCTGTGGAAGATTTGCCGCTATTTGCCTTTGAAGCGAATCTCTTTCTTTTTCTGTATCCTGAAGTTTAATTTCGGTCTCTCCTAAACGTTCCTGTGTCTCTCTTAAACTGTCCATTAACTTATCCCTTTCGTCGAGCATAGACACCATGAGCTGCTCGAAATTTGCATCTTCTCCAGAGAATTGCGAACTCCTCTGGCTGATACTGTCTTCCGATATCGTTGGCATCACATCACACATCATGTTCCACATGTTTAATTATTTACAATTTACTCTATCGCCGATTTTAATTAACAAATGTCTTTTCTAACCCTCATATGTGTTTGGACACTTTTATTAAATAATTTTAACGCGTCCGCACCTCTATTTAAATTATTACTAAAAACGTCACCGTAATCTCGTTTTAACTTCTTCATAATATTACTTTCCGGATAGTACTAAAGACACACTTATAAAATAAATCTCAATTAAACATTTCAAAATTACATAGGTACATATATATAAACCCTTCGCATAGCCATTTTAAAGCCAATTGTCAATTTGTTAAACAAAACTCCCACTGACATTTAAACAGGTTCCTGTATTCACAATCTCAACACTACTAACTCACTAATAGATGTCGCTGTTCTCAGTTAATAAAAAAATAATCAAAAGGTAATATTCTTTAATCTAATTATTATTAGTTTTTAATAACCAATCCAATAATTATTAGTCAGACTACAGTAAAATGTTTATATACAGTATTTGATCTATGTTGTGTTCAATTCGTTCGTTTTTACAACCCACCAGAAAAGCATAGTTGCCAGACGTAGGATAATTATCTGAGTTACGGATAACTTCAGAAGAGTTGTGATTCTTTTGTAAAGTTGTTAGCAGACGTATATTTAGGGGAATTTCGGAAAAAATGCATAAAATTTAGGGCCATTTGCACCGACTAAATTTAAACCCAGCTTTAGAGTAAGCCTCGCTTTAAATAAAAATTCATTTGTACAGCCAGACAAACTTGGTTTAAAGTGGTCTAAGCAAAGTTTAAGTTAAACCGTCAGAATTGAGGGTTTTAATTTACAAAGCCTTATTTCATAACCAAACTTTTATGGTTTCCAGCCATTTGATCCAAATAACAAATTGTCTATAGTGTTGTTATTCTACTTCTTGATGTTTGTGTGACATTCTTATAATCTTTAGTACTTTTTTTATACTACATCTTTTGTATTAAAAATACAAAATGAATTTCGATTATATTTTTGAAGGCGATTTGGATGTTCTTCAAATAATTAATTTCGGTTTTCCAAGATAAATTTATATCCTAAATAATCCTTACGAAGAGCTAAGTGAACTAACTTTCCATATTTGGTTATTATATTTAATATAGTTGTTTTCTCTTCATTTGAAAAATTAGTGCTTCGCTGACGTTTTCAATCATTTTGAAACATGCAGATTACAGAAATAAGGCATGCGACATAAAATATATTTTCACAGCCATCACACCGTTTTTGAATTTTTGTCAGGTTAGAATTTTTGTTATGAAGTTAGTCACAAAACTGGTCACAACTATAAATAAACAAAATTACCAACAATAGTTCGCTTGTACTCGCTTAAGAAAGCTCGCTTTAAAAAGGTGCGGTGCAATGATTTGGAAAATAAACTTCACTTAAATATTTAAGCGAGTTTTAAAAAACCAAGCTTAGATGTCGATCGGTGCAAATGGCTCTTTTTTACTATATATTTACGCTTTCTTCATACCTATGAGTATTGAATTGAATTTTTTTCCCTATATCAAAGAATCTGTATCGAAATATAGTTGACATTGGGCAACACTGCAAATGTCACTACACATCATTTTACTGTGGTCAGACACTTCGTTCTATCTTATATAGATAACACTAGATGGCGACTCATAATGGACGGCCATTTTTTGTCCATATCTAATTTTTAATTTATTTTCTAATAGTTCGGGGGATACTGCACAAATATTTTGGGAACTAAATGTCGTAATACTTTAATTTATTTTTAAAATAGTTAATAGTTGCTAATGGATTGACTCAGAGTAAAAATCAAAATTGATTAAAAAAATATATAAATTACTGTTCTTAATCTTACTCCTGAATGTGAATAAATAAATAGTCAGGGGGACAAAGTTCAAGTTTGGCAATAGTTCAAAAAATTGATAAAATAAATGTTAAATATTAATTTATTGGGTTGTATTATCCAATTTTTCTATTTGTACATATATAAATTCGAAATATTATACACTGTAAAAATTGACTACTTCTCAGGTGTATTTTTTACTTTTATTATATTCAAAAAGTATACGATTAATTTTTGAAATATTTTTTTAGGTTTTTTTCTACAATAACATTTTCTTTAAATCGAAAAATCAGTATTTTTCGTATTTTCTGCAATCCACTCGTCAAATCTTCTATCCATTTCTGGCGACATTTTGGCCTTATGCTCCCCAACTTTTCCAGACCTCATAAAACTTCCTTCACATTCTATAAGTTTAAATTTACGATTTAAACTCACGACCATTTCGTAATTAACAGCAGGATTTTTTTTCATACTTTCAAAACTTAAATGATTTTTTAGAATATTAATATTTTCCATAGACAGAGGTTTTTCTAAAAAGTCTGCTACTTCTTTAATAACTGATGGTAAATCTTGAATCATTTTTTCATATTTTAAAAATAAAATGTTTGGTTGATTTCTACGTTGCCAAAAAGGTAACACGTGGTTCCAATACGGCGCGAAATTCACTAAAAAAAAATAGTAAACTTTTTTACTTTTTTTTTAATTCAATCAAGTTTGGTAAATTTTAGTCATATTCAATCAACTTTTATTATTTCCAGTCAGATTTTGAAATTTTTGCAAAAAAATAATTTAAAAACATTTTTAAAACATAAAGAAATTAGTCAAAAAGTAGGGAAAGAAAAATAGGGAAAAAAAATAGTAAAAAAGTGGGTAAAACAAACGAGTGAAGAGTTAAAAAGAGGAAGGGGGGGGAGTTGGAGTTATTATTTCTTCTACTATCAAATCAATCAAGCAACAAATTTGGAAACAAATTTGAAACATAAAAAAGTTGGGAAAAAAAGGGGAAAGAACATAAAGAAAGTAGGGGTGGAAATAAAGAGGGGAAGTGGAAAAAAGTTTGGGCCATAAAGAAATAATGGGAAGTAGGAAAAAAAATAGATAATAGAAGTAAGTAAAAAAGTAGGGGGGAAAAAGTTTGAAATATAAAAATTTTAGTAAAAAAGAAGAGGAAAAGAAATGGGGGGGGAAGAGTAGAAAAGGAGGGGGCAGTTAGAATTATTATTTCTCTTACCATCCACTCGGAGCAAAGCGTAGCGAGGATCAGAGCAAAAAAATCAATGAAGCAAAAATGTTGGAAAAAAATTTTAAACATAAATAAATATGAGGGAAAAAGGGGGAAAGTGGATAGAAATAAATTTTAAACATAAAAAAAGTAGTAAATAACTGCGAAAAAAATTAGGAGGCGAAGTGGGAAAAAAGTTTGAAACACAAATAAATTATTAAAAAAACAAATTTGATAATAAAGAAATAAGTAAAAAATTAGACAAAAAAAGGGGGAGGAGAAGTGGGTAAAAAAAGTTTTAAATATAAAAAATTTAAATAAAAAAAAGAAGAAAAGAAATGGATGAAAGAGTTCGAAAAAGAGGGGGAGTAGGAATTATTATTTCCTCGACCATCCACTCCGGAACAATCAAATCAACGAAGTAAAAAACGGTGGAAAAAGGTTTGAAACATAAAAAAGTAGGGGAAAAAGGGAAAACGTGGGTAAAAATAAATTTGAAACATAAAGAAAATAAGCGAAAAATAGGGAGGGTAAGTGGGAAAAAAGTTTGAAACATGAAGAAATCATTAAAAAAATAGGGGAAGAAAATAGGGAAGCATAAACAAACAAAATTAAAAATAAAGAAGACAGTTAAAAACTACAGAAAATATTAAAGAAAAAGGGGAAACGAAATGAGGCAAGTCGGAGAAGGAAAGGGGAAAGTGGGTAAAAATAAATTTGCAACATAAAGAAAGTAGGCAAAAAATGGAAAGGGGAAGTGAAAAAAAAATAAAATATGAAGAAATTTTTAAAAAAATAAGGTAAAAATGGGACGATGCAGGAAAAAACAAATTTGATAATAAAAAAAGGGGGTAAAAAAGGGGGTAAAAAAGTAGACGAAAAAAGAGGAGGGGAAGTGGATAGAAAAAGTTTAAAATATGAAGATAATTGTAAAAAAGAAGAGGAAATGAAATGGAAGAAGAGTTAAAGAGAGGGGGAGGAAATTATTATTTCTTCTAGCAATCAAATAAATCAAGCACGAAAGATTTGAAACATAAACAAAGTAGGGAAAAAAGGGGAAACGTGGGTAAAAATAAATTTGAAACATAAAGAAAATAAGCGAAAAATAGGGAGGGTAAGTGGGAAAAAAGTTTGAAACATGAAGAAATCATTAAAAAAATAGGGGAAGAAAATAGGGAAGCATAAACAAACAAAATTAAAAATAAAGAAGACAGTTAAAAACTACAGAAAATATTAAAGAAAAAGGGGAAACGAAATGAGGCAAGTCGGAGAAGGAAAGGGGAAAATGGGTAAAAATAAATTTAAAAAATAAAGAAATTGGTAAAAAGGTGGGGAAAAAAGAGAGTGGTAGTGAGAAAAAAAGGATGGGAAAAGTGGGAAGAAAAAGTTTAAAATATAAAAAAATGAGTAAAAAACTAAGAGGAGAAAAATGTGGATAGTGGATTAAATCAAATTTGTAAAATAAAGAAGCAGTTTTTTTTGTGTACTTACATTTTCCAGCTAAAAATAAACTGCAAAAATCATCAAATTTTCCATTATAACCTTCCATTAATTTACAATGGTTGTAATATGATATACAAGTGTCTTGTGGATTTCTTGTTATATAGATTATCTAAAATAAAAAAAATTTATAAGAAAGCGACCACTGAGTTATATAAACTTTACTTTTGGTTTTTTCGTTGTATTTTTTATAGTTTCCGGTAACAAAATCCAAGGCAAATGAGTTTTTAAACATAATGGCCTTTTTTTACTTTCATTTAGTACAAATTTAAGCGAGTCGTCTAAAAATTGTGGTGGATGAAAATTACTGTTGTCTTTTTTAAATTTTCTATAATCAAATAATGCGGAAACCCTATAAAAATATATATTAATAATTATGAATTATTTTTAAATACTAAATTACTCTAAAAATGGTGAACGATGTCCCAAATTTGTCTCTCCTCCTTTAAAGTTCAAATTATTCATTATCATCCAAACCATTTCCTGGGTCCAAGTGGTTCCTAAAAAAATAGAAAAATCGGAACCGTGTCAATGTTGATTAAATAACAAATATATACTGGGTGATATATTTATAAATGTTGTAGTATATAATTAAAACGTTTTACCAGTTTTAGGAAAACTACAAATCCATACATCTCTTTCATTCACTTTCCACTTTAAAATTTCCTCCTTCATTTCCTCAAACCGTTTTGGCATTGTTACACCTTCTATTTGAATATATCCAGATCGGAAAATATTTGTGAAATCTCTTTTTAAGATTTTCTCAAGTTCTTGGTCACTTGTTTTCGACATATTTATTAAATCACGATGCTTTAACACTTCACTGATTTATATAATATTATTAAAGTAGTTTTTTCTTATTAAAACCTTGATTCGATTTTTAAACGCAATAAATGTAGGAAATAAAAGTTTTTGTATTATTTATTAGTAATAATGGTTTAAAAGTAAGAAATAATATATATAAAATTATATAATAGAATTTTTAAAATGCCAATCCTGTTCCTTTTGTTTTCTTTTCAATCCATTCATCAAATTTTTGAATAATTTCTGGTGACATGTGATTTTTCCAATCTCCAATTTCACCTTTTCTTATAAAATGATATCCGACTTTTTCAAAATATTTTTTCCCTCCTTTTTTATCTAAAAGTATTTCGCAATTACATGATTTGTTTTCTTTCATTTTCGAAAATTGCAAATAATTATTTAATTTATCAACTTCTTCATCATTTATATCTTTGTTCATAAATTTAGCGATTTTTTTAATAGTATCTTTCGATTGTTCTTTCATTTCTTCGTAATTTAGAATGAGAATATTTTTTTCTTTTCTTCTATTCCAAAATTCTAAATAATGATCTAATAAATCTCCATATATAACAGCACCGTTAAGAAAAAGATCGCAAAACGTATCAAATTTGACGTTAAATTCGTGAAGCAGTTTGCAATGGTAATAAAGAGAAACGCAGGTATCTTTTGGATTTCTCATAAGATAAATTATCTAAAATAAAAAAAAATAAATTAAACATATTCTTAATTTAATAAACAGAAGATTATCCATAACTCAAATGTGGTAAAATTATTGGATACGGCCAGCTTGCGCCCGACCAGCTTGCGCCCTCTTATTAATTTAGCCGGTTTGCGCCCAAAATTCTAAGGTACCTGACGGTCGACTGATTTGCGCCCGTAATAAATAATCAATCGCGTCATTCGAATCATAAGAATGAGAAAAAATGAGAAAATGGAAAAATGTGAAAAAATTTGAAAATAAAAAAATGGAAAAACAGAATAATGAGAAAAAATTGAAAAAATTAAAAAAAACCGAAAAAAAAACAAAAAATCATAAAGAATGGTAAGAATCGATAAAATCTGAAAAAATCAGAAAAAATAGTAAAATATAATTAAAAAAAAGAAAATTAATTTAGAAACAAAAAATTGAGAAAGAAAAGAGAAATTATTGGGAAAAAAATAAAAATTGTAAAAAAGACTAACAAAAAAACGCGAAAAATCACAAAAAAAAACGTAATTAAAGCCTCGAAAAACGCAAGAAAACAAAAAATATCACAAATAATCGTAAAGCACTCGCAGAAAAATCGCAAATAATCAGAGGAATAAGAAATAATGAGAAAAATTAGAAAACAAAAGAAAGAGTAGAAAACATTTAAAAAATAAGAAAAAAAACAAATAATCATAAAAATGAGAAAAAAACGAGAAAAAATTAGAAGAATCGAAAACATTACAAAAAAAAAACAGAAAAAATATCACAAAAAAACGCAAAATAATCCCAAAAAAACCGCAAAAAATCACAAAAAAATGACAAAAAACCGCAAATTATCACAAAAAATCAATAGAATAAGAAAAAATGACAAAAAATTAGAAAACAAAATAGAATATAAAACCAGAACAATGAGAAAAAAATGAGGAAAGTTTAGAAAACAAACAAAAAAAAAACAGAAAAAAAAACAAAAAATCATAAAAATGAATAAAAAAAACGGGAAAAAATTAGAAGAACCCAAAAAAAACAGAAAAAAGCGAAAATAATAAAAAAAAAACCAAAAACCTTGAAAAAACAAAAAAATTAAAAGAGAAATTAGAAAACATTGGGAAAAAAATTAAAAATAAAATTGTAAAATACAAAAAAAAAACGAAGAAATCAAAAAACCGAAAAAGAAACGCTAAAAAATGAAAAAGAGGGCTCAAAAAACGCAAGAAATCGAAAAATACCACAAAAAATCGCAAAACAATCGCAAAAAATTACAAAAAAATTCCAATTTCCCTAAAACTAAAATCCAGCGATCATCACATCTGGCAACTAAGCAAATGGTATTGGAGGTAATAAACATTTATTTTTTTACGCATAAAGTACATCTAATCTAATTAAATTTGCGACATGTTTCGGCCAAACGATGGCCATCATCAGGCCTAAAATACCAACAATAAAATTGGATTACAATAAAAAATATGCTGTATGTAATAAATAATTTTAGTTAATTATACAGATTGGCAACGTCGCATACATACCAATTTAAATGACAAGGTCAAATAATTTTTTTGACAGGAGAACAAAGAAAGTGGGCGGAGTTTTGTATCTCATATGATCTTTGACTGTCATTTACATAAAGCTGTCAAATAGTTGATGACGTCACCTTTGACTTCCGGTTTTTAGGCGACAACAGAAATAATTATTTTTTCGACGATTACTGCCATATTGAAATTAATAAATATTTAATAATCGTCACTTTTATATCTGAATTTTCCTATAAAACGACAGAAAAGCTTATTTTTGGACTGATGAATACAAACACCTCAATCTTTACATTTTGACAAATGACAGTAAAAATTTGATTTCGTATATTTATGTAAAAAAATCGCTTGTGTCGCCCAAAACTTTCCCGACGAGTATCCACAAATACTTTTTCAGATATTTAATGTTAAAGTTTCAACTTTTGACATTTTTTTATTTTTGACAGGTGACAGTTAGAGTAATAATTTAGACTGTTCTGTATAGAGTTTTTCAAGGGCTTTCAAATGACTGTTAATTAACAATTAAATAATTGTTAATTGTGACTATCAATTGTAGTAGTCGCAATTAACAATTAATTAATTTTTACAAGTCTTTATTTGTTTTGACATGTTTGTATGTTTGGGTCAAATTTTGCATACGTATGTAAATCAGATGACAATTCATTATGAAAATTTTGATAGAGAAAAAAATAAAATGACGGCTCCAAGATGGCGGACGAGATTTGTGATTATGGGGTCCAACTCTATTCAAAATTGGTATGTGGTGGGTTTTGGGATCTGAGATTTTGAATTTTTTGTCAAAATAAATAAATCGAGTAAATCAAACCCATCATTTTGAGAATAGATATATAACACCAGTAATTCTACGTAGAAATTTATGTATTTTTTTATAAAATAATTTTACATAGGAAAGTTTTCCGACAAGCTCTTCTATCATATAAAATTTTATAATATAAGAAAATGATGCGTTTGATTTATATCAAAATTTATTTTCTTCTTTTTAGAACATTTAAATAAAAGTTTGTTAAAAAAATTTTTTTTATTAAATTTATTCTTTACTTTAATTTATTAATTTTGACAAAAAATTCATAATCTCCGACCCCAACAATATTCATATAACAAATCTCGTCTGCCATCTTGAATTTATTAATTTTGAAAAAAAAATTAATCTTAGACCTTAAAAACCCCCCAACATTCCAATTTTGAATAGAATCGAACCACAATTACATTTCTCGTCCGCCATCTTGGAGCCCCCATTTTGTTTTTCTCTAACAAAAATTAGAATTTATCACCAAAAAAACAATTTTGGGTGATTTTTGTATACAATTGTAACCCTTATAAATAATTTTGATGGCACCAAGCAGTTTCATAAAACTGACAACGGGCAGGTTAATTGTTAGTTTTAATTGTTTCATATAATAATTAAAAAAGTTAATTGTGATTGATTTAGTTGAAAATTGCAATTAATCTAGCTTAATCTAAATAAATTAATTGTAAAGTGCAATTAACAATTAATTGTGATTACTTTCAATTGCAATTAATCAATTGATCAATTGATTGAATTTTTAATTGATTGATGCCTAACACTGCATCTTAACCGAATTTTTGTCAGTACCCGAACAAGGACGGAGTAAAACGAGTGACAAGAATAACCAAGTAGAACTCACCTTAAGTTGGCAATATGTCTTTAAAATATCATAATGGTCAGTAAAAGTAAAATTTTTAACTCCTATATAAAATGTGTCATTTAACGATGACAGTTTTGTCAGTTTGACAGCGAGAAAAAAGGTGCATCCATTTTTATCGCGATAAAAATGCATGTTCCTCATAATCAGACTATATCTAGTAGCTGTGAATCGCGTCGGCACGTCACTTTAACCTTAGTTCTGTCAGTTAAAATTATTTGTTTTGTTGATATTGAAATATGGAAGATGAATAATAAAATAATAAAAAATAGTAATAATGAAATAATTTAATTGTATCAATATAGATAATTATTGTTGTTCATTCTATATTTTGTCGTTAATTTATCTTGCCAAAAAACATTCAAGCTTTTTTTTTAAGGATAAATTTCTTTGAAACTCAAAATTTTTCCATCAGTAATTTTCCTCGAAAAACTAACATTTGGCAAAATCGCTCGACCCCCGGTCTCGCGATTTTTCCATGTCAGTTTTTCTCATAAAATTACTGATTGGCAAAATTTCTTGTTACAAAGAGAAATTTATCCGATAAAAAAAAGCTCTTGTGTTTTTACTGTTGAGAAACGATTTTGTGAATAATATTCTGTGGGTGAACATTTTTATAAAATATTTAAAAATCATACCTTAGGTTTAATTTTTTCAAGCTCTGTTGGTAGCAATTGAATAGGGAGATGACTTTTTATGAATCTAGGAGAATGCAGTTGATTGACATAATCCACTGAATTTGTAAAAATATTTTCAAATTGATCGGTATATTCAAAAAGCGCAACAGACATTCTGAAATGTAAAATAATATTATTTTAAATACATTAAATTTACCAATTAGTTACTCAATTAGTGGTGCTCTTAGTTGTTGTAATGTGGATTTAGCGCTATCAAAATCCATATTATTGCCTAATAACCATAATAATTCTTGACACCATGTAGATCCTATAAAATGAATATCCTTATTTAAAGTATTCTAATAAAAAATTAGGATCTGTACCTGTTCTCGGATAACTAATTAACCATGTATCATCTTCCCGAATGGGGGTATTTAAAATCTGCTTGGCATAATTTTCAAAAAAAACCGGTAACATGCATTTTCCAGGATTGAACTCCCACAGGGCGTTTTTTACTCCCAGATGAGCATCTGTTATTTCTCCCCATTCTCCTTCTAAAGGTTTTTTACTAATCTCTTGCATTTGTGAAACTATTAACTAAAATGTGCAATACACGACTGCATTATACTTAAAGTGGCTACTTTCACTTAAGATTTCTTCGATTAGTTTTAATAGATTTATTTAAGAAAGTGCACAGAATAACCAACTCTCCTTTAATAAGATTCGAAATACTGATTTTTTTTACAGGGTTATTCAGCGGGCTAAAAAATTGATGGATTAACTTTTATAAAAAAATGATAAAATTAAAGGTTCTGGTGTAGAAGCAGTGGAAGGGGATCGTCATTTTTCCGGTCACCAGATTTGAGCTTCTGAATTTTCTTAAAATTAAAATTATTATTTTATTACAGGTACATCACGGATTTTGGAAGGAGTGAAAATTTCCCTTTTGTTACTTGATGGAAAACTTTAAAATCACGGACTCCAGTGAGTATGTAAGTGTGAATTTTAATTACATAAAAGAAAATAGCATTGTTTAACGTATGAGCGAATGGTGGTATTTTCATAAATTGTTCTATCTATAATCAATTAGAAAATGGCGATTTTATGCCAGAAGGAGGAATAAGGGAAGTGTCCTTTAAGAGTAGGGTATGGGGCACTTGGGTATGGGAAAATTTCCTATCTCAATAGCATTGTAAGCCACGCCCCCTTTCCAAGATGGCCGTCCGATGCATGGACCACCATTTTTAATCCACGTCTTTTGTCAGCCATTTTCTGTCCACGTTTTCATCTATCGAACAGCTTTTAACAGCTTTTAACAGGTCTCGAACAGATTTGAACAGCTTTAAACAGCTCTTAACAGGTCTCGAACAGCTTTTAACAGGTCTCGAACAGCTTTGAACAGCTCTTAATAGGTCTCGAACAGCTTTTAACAGGTCTCGAACAGATTTGAACAGCTTTAAACAGCTCTTAACAGGTCTCCAACAGCTTTTAACAGGTCTCGAACAGCTTTGAACAGCTTTAAACAGCTTTTAACAGGTATCGAACAGCTGTTAACAGGTCTCGAACAGGTCTCGAATAGCTTTAAACAGGTCTCGAACAACTTTTATCAGGTCTGTTCGAAAAGCTGTTCGAGACCTGTTAAAAGCTGTTCGAGACCTGTTAAGAGCTGTTTAAAGCTGTTCAAAGCTGTTCGAGACCTGTTAAGAGCTGTTCAAAGCTGTTCGAGACCTGTTAAAAGCTGTTCGAGACCTGTTAAGAGCTGTTTAAAGCTGTTCAAAGCTGTTCGAGACCTGTTAAAAAGCTGTTTGAAACTTTCTTGTAACGCCATCTATCGGGTGATAGATGAAATCGTGGACAGAAAATGGCTGACAAAAGACGTGGATTAAAAATGGTGGTCCATGCATCGGACGGCCATCTTGGAAAGGGGGCGTGGCTTACACTGCTATTGAGATAGGAAATTTTCCCATGCCCAACTTTTAAGGACCATAATATAGCGAAATCTGGAAAGCTAAGATAAAATTAATTCTATGAAACTAATGAAGCGTTTTTATATTTATATACAGGGTGTTTCATTGGGAAACGTCAAAATTTTAACTGTGCATAAGGGACACCAAGGTGATTCTAAAAACCCCTATATGTCGGGTTTGACGCTCTTTATAACCGAGATACAGAGCGTTTTATTCATTTTGGCCATTTCATTCGTGCTTCATAACTTTTAAACCACCCTGTATATATTTTTTATATCTGGTACATGTACTCATTCTATCCTAACAACTTGATTGATGTATTAACGATAAAGAAAATCATCAATTTAGATTGCAGAAAATGATTTTGCAGGTCTGTACTAAGATGTAATATCACATTAGATTTATCTTTACAACTCTCTGTACATTTGTTTTTTATTCAACAATTTTGTAGGCGAAAAAATATAGAAATTAAATTAAGATATTTATAAGTGGTACTTGTACTCCTTTTTATATTTTCTGGAAGAAGAAATATGACACGTTTTTGTAAATAAATGAAAAAATAATTATTATAACAAAAACCGAATTAAATACAACATAATAGTATAAATAAGTCAAAAATATTAAGGAACAAAGTAAAAAATATGATTATAAAAAAAAATTAGAACAGTTGTTCCAAATGACGCCCATTTTGTCGTATAAATATTTCTTAGGATTAAAGTCTGGAGATTGCGCAGGTCAATGGGTAGGACCATCTCTGCCTATCCACTTATTCGTATTTTGTTCTAACAATTATTGTTCTTGTGGTTTCCTTCAATGTTTATAATGGCTATTGATAAAAGAGTTTATTTAATTTCATACATAGGAATTATTTTTTGAAATTATTTACTGTAATAAAAAAATATACAGAAAGTCGAAAAGATAAATCTAATGATTCTAATGTGATATTTACTTCTTAGTACGGACCTGCAACATCATTTTCTATGATCTAAATACATGCCAATAAAACTTAGCATCTGGTTTTACTGTACAGAGCTTAAAAGTTATGAAGCAAAAAAGAAATGGGCAAAATGAATTAAACACCCTGTATCTCAATTATAAAGAGCGACAAACTCGATATATGAGGATTTTAGGAATCACCTTGGTTAAAATTTTGACGTTTCCCAATGAAACATCCTGTAGATGCAATGTACTTGTCTATGTTATAATTGAAATATTGTTATTTAAATAATACACCCTGAAGATTACTTAACTGATAATATATTTTACCATACAAATATATTTTAATTCTAAACTAATCTATTAGCTACGATTTTGAGAATAAATATTACAATTATTTTTTTTTAATGCTCTTGCAAACCCATTCCATTCCTTCGCGAACGCCAATACCTTTGGTGGCGGTGCAAGCTTGAATTTGCCAAGAGCGATCTTTGATCGTTGGTAGGCCTAATGTTTGAGCTAGTTCCGCAGCTGTAAGTGATTCGGGAAGATCTTGTTTATTTGCATATACAAGTAGAGGTACATCATGAAGTTTATCGTCACTTAGAAGTTCATACAACTCTATTCCAGTTTCTTCTAAACGTTTTTTATCACCAGAATCAACAACGTAAATCTAAAAAAAACAAGTATATTTATATAAAACATATACAGTGTGTACATTTAGTGCGGCATTCCTCTCTTACAGCGTTGTTTGAAATCTGATGCAAAAATAACTTCGGAAATAAATATGGTACCAATTAACCTACATTTTAAAATTATATTGGCTTCTACAGGGTGTTCCAAGAAAAGGTGACACAAAAAAAATTTTTTTTTAAATGGAATGGTGGGGATATTTTTACATTTTTTAAATCAACCCTTAGGTCTACATTAATAGTTAATTTTGATTTAATATCCCATACACCGTTGCCAAGTTATTCCGAAATTTGTCAATTTTTCGAATTTTACACAACTTCTTATAAACCGCCATACAAAAGACATCTGTTAAGTAATTTAGTCACAAATTTGTACATGATATTTCGTAAGAACCAGAAAGCCTTTGGTAAAAGTATATTTAATTTCAGTGTTACAGGGTATTCAAAATTTAATGCCAAATTTTCCGATTTTCGAAGTAAATTTATTCACTTTTCTTAAATAACATTAAAAGTCCATTAAATTCTCTTTTTAAAAATATCCATATATGATACTCCAACTCTTGGTTTAAAAAAAACATTCATTCAAATTGAATATGTCTAAATATTTCTCTTAATCCTAACTTAAACAACCAGATACATCGATGTTTGAAAGTTGAGACACGAATAATTTAAATATAGAAATTAAAGGATACTCATTAAAGTAATTTTATAACTAAAAAATAATTAGTTGACCTAGCAAGTGTCTTTGCACATAATAAGTTTCTAATAATTTCTCTTGAAGCTGTAATTGGCATGAATTATATTTATATTAAAATTAGAAGTGTGCTCTGGACTAAATGAAAAATTTCATCGTTGTATGCAATTGGAGAAAGTTTTGGGAATTTCTTTCTAGCCTCTAGATGTTATGCACAAAAATTTCAAGAACGGCGGCAGCCAGATGTAAGGAAATTCGAAAAGTTAAAAGTAAGGTTTGAAAGAACTGGGAATGTAGCTTATGAAAAAGAGAACAGGGAGAAAACTGTTCTGAATCAGGATAACCAATTAGCGATTTGCTTAGCCGTCGAAGAGAATCCTAAAATAAGTGTTAGAGAAATAAATGTTCAACTAAGTATAGCCAAATCATCAATAGGAAAATGTTTAAAACAAAATAAATACCACCCCTACCATTTTCAGCTTCATCAGGAATTATTAGAAAACGATTATCAGAAACGAGTTAATTTTTGTACATGGGCACAATGGAGTTTAAATGTTTGGGGAGGAATTATACACAATTACCTAGTAGGACCATTTTTCTTTGAAGAACGTTTAACCGGACAATTATTAGAGTTCTTGCAAAACGATTTTCCCCAATTAATTCAGCAAGTTCCCTTATGTGTTAGAAATGACATGTGGTTACAATTAAACGGTGCTTCCGTCCATTTTCAAAGGAACGTCAGAGAATTCTTGGGTCAAACGTTTCCTAATAAATGGATAGGAAGATCGGGGCCAATTTAGTGGCCACCAAGATCACCTTGTCTAACTTGTATGGATTTCTTTCTTTGGAGATTCGTTAAAATAAAAGTATACAAAGAAGAAATTACAACTCGAAATAATATGAAAAACAGAATTCGACATGCATTTCAACTCGTGACGCTGCAGAATGTTAGGCGGTCATTTTCGGAAAGACTGGAGAACTGCATAGAAGTTAACGGTCGACATTTTTTGAACATTTACTTTAAATTATTAAATTTTCATACTACTAGTTTATTTTTGATACAATATTGTGAAATTACATATATGCGTTCTAAAATAGACAGTTGTGTGAATCAGAGTGAATGGATTCAGTAGATTTGTGGACTTGTAGTAATAGAAGTTTGGTTCAAAAAATCACACATAAGCTATCGCGTGGTCGAATAAAGATTTCGAAGGACCACCCTATAATTATTACACGTTTAGGGGACGTGGGACAATAAAACATATCGTCCTGCTTTCTGATAAGATTTAATCAGCAAGCTTTAAACGTAAAAGGTTAACACATAAATTTACAATAATTAAACAATGTTTATCTAATAGTAAACAACAACAATAGAAGTTTAGCTAATAGTAAACAACAACAATTAAACAGAAATTCATCTACTAGTAAACAATTAAATTCTACTAGAAAACGACAACAATTAAATAGGTAATGTTTGATACAGTACATTTAAATGAAAGTAAGAACAAAACATAAATAGTACCGAATATAGTACAATACATTTAACAACAGCGCATATAAAAGAGATATAATTACAGAAAAAGGGTGTCCATAAGAGGAGCTCTCCCTTGGTGTATCCTGGACCGTGTCCTAAGGAATTCTATTAAGTTTGGCAACACCGCTCTCATGCACGATGATCCATATGATTGATTAATTATAGAATAGACCCGTGGTCTTTGCATATTTGTAATAAAATGGAAAAGATCTGTTACCTTAAATTCCACACATTAGACATTATAATTTAGGTTTTAAACCATACACAGGTAGAAAACGAAGCACTATATTAATTTACATGTTAACTGCTCGACGGTTGAAGTGGAAGAGAAGGTTGTCACGGTGCTCACATTGGCGGGAGCCGTGGTTGAGAAAAAAGGGAACTAAACAGTGGCGTAGCAGAGTTTCAAAAGTTAAAGTGATTTTAACAACAGTTTTATTTCCAGATTTAAATTATTCGTTTTTTAACTTTCAATCAACGATGTACCTGGTTGTTTAAGTCAAGATTAAGGGAAATATTGAAAATGTAAGACAAACTATTGGTAGAAACATTTAATTATCTGACCTGCATTTGATAATATTAATATTTTTTCACAGCCTTCTGTCAATACATGAATGTGAACTCGATATTTTTACAAATTATACCGTTTTTAAAAAAATTGTAAGAGAGAAGAAAATTTAATTGGCTTTTCAAATATGTTATAATATACAGGGTATCGTATTTAAGAAAAGTGAATAAATTTACTTCGACAATCGGAAAATTTGGCATTAAATTTTGAATACCCTGTAACACTGAAATTAAATATACTTTTACCGAGGGCTTCCTGGTTCTTACGAAATATCATGTACAAATTTGTGACTACCTTTTCTTGGAACACCCTGTAGAAGCCAATATAATTTTAAAATGTAGCTTAATTTGTACCATATTTATTTCCGTAGTAATTTTTGCATCAGATTTCAAACAACGCTGTAAGAGAGGAATGCCGCACTAAATGGACACACTGTATATATAAATATTATTACCAAAATATCTGTATTTTCGAAATAATTTTTCCAATACGGTCGGATTTTTCTCTGTCCTCCAATATCCCAAACGTTTAATTTAAATCCATCGGAATTTACAGATTTTATATTAAAACCGGCCGTTGGTGTTACGTTCGTTATATCTTCGGAAGCCAACATTTTTAAAATAGTCGTTTTTCCAGCGTTATCCAAACCGAGCAGCAATAATCGAAGTTCTTTATCCGGAGCCGGTCGTAGTTTCCTTAACAGTGACAACAAACCCTAAAATAAAATTTAATTAAAATAGAATTTGTCTTTAATAGTAATAAAATAATTATGAAAAAATTTAAGAAATCGATGGGAAATATCTAAAGAATTTTTGATTATAAAAATTCTACAAATTCTATTCAAGAAAGTTTGGAAAATGTCTAATAAGGATACTTTTCCAATGAATAAATAATATTTAATAAAGGTCACGTTAATCGATAGTTCATTTTTTTTTTTGAAAGCGTTAAAACTGACTTTTGGCAGAAAACGAGAAATTAAAATTTATTTCATTCCTTTTATTTATGAATTTAATGGAAGTATTATTATGTATGAAATTTAATTTTTGTTTTTGTTTCAAGCACTTTATTTATATATTCGTTTATTCTTAATCATGAAACGAAAACTAAAAGTCGACCACCATTAGAGGCAATTCAATGTATTAGAGAAAGAGGATGCACAGATTCAATGTGTCAGAGAGAGAGTGTTATATAGATAACGTAATAGATACCAGAGGATGCTGACAGAGCAGAAGGATCTACCGGACCTGAAGACCGGTTCGTAAGCGTCTGGTCTAGACTTCTGGTCTGTCAGACCCTTCTACCATGTCAGAATTCTCTGGTATCTACTCTCTGACACATTGAATACCAGCATCTTCTCTCTTTAACACATTGAATTCCCTACAGTGGTGGTCGGAGTTATATAGACTATCTACTGCTAAATAATGTGGATTAGAATTTTTACTTGTTTTAGAATCTGTTTTTATTTACCCTTCTAATCATTATATTTAATACAGTTGTCGGTATTTTATTTTTTAATTACTCCTCTTCCAAAAACCTATATAGCGACGCCATTGGTCATAAATGCAATTTCTAAGGGAGAAATTAATTAATTCTTAAGAATTTCGAAATTACTAGCTTTACTTTTTGTACAAAATAGGGCGGTTTTCAAATAGAAATAAAGTCCCGAATAAGGACGTCACTGGTGGTTGATCGTTATTTTGAATAGTTTATTTATTGGAGATTTTTTTTGTATTTTTGCTGCTTCCTTTAATTTTCCCTAAATGTAATTTATTTTATTTTTGCAGTAAAATAGTAAAATAATTTTAGAAAAGCCGGACCTGTCGTCTACCACTTCAGATTTGGTTGTTTTTTTGTGGGCATGTTACCCCCTACAGATTAGTAAAAATATTGTGTCCCGCAAAAATTTTTTGTTCATAGAATAAGAATATGGCCAAATACTTACAAAAGTATTGATCAAAAACATTAAAATTGACAAAAAAACTGCAAAATCTTGGGAAAGTAGTCAAAAAATATTTTTTCTACTATCTGAGAAAGAATCAACGATTCCAATGAGCACAAATCCCGAATTTTAGAACAAAACATTTAAATAATACGCTTCATCAATTTGGAGTTTTTTTTCTTGTCAAAAATACCAATTTTTTCCACTTGTATTTTTGCCCAATTTCCCTCCATTTTTTACAACCACTGTTTTTTGTCCTATTCTTTTCTCTTTTTTTTACACTTCTTTTTTGTCCAACTTTTTTCCCACTAGTGTTTCTTGCCCCTTTTTTTCTACATTAATTGTTTTTTTGCCCGATTTTTTCCCACCTTTTTTCTCACATTTATTGTTTGCCCCTTTTTTGTCCGTTATTTTTTTCTCACTTGTGTTTTTTGCCCTTCTTTTTTACATCAATTGTTTTTCCCACCTTTTCTCTCACACTTATCGTTTGCCCCATTTATTCCCTTCTTTTTTCCCACTTGTATTTTTTGCTTAATTTTCCTCTTTTTTACTCTCACACTAATTTTTTCTCCTCTTTTTTCCTCTTGTGTTTTTCCCCAATTCCCCCCTCTTTTATAATTATTGTTTTTATTCCCAAATTTTTCTCTTTTTTTCTCACATATGTTTTATTGCCCCACTTTTTTCCCTTTTTTTTTCTAGCATTTGTTTTTTGTCATATATTTTTTCTCACTTGTGTTTTTTGTCCCTTTTTTCACCTCTTTTTTACAATAATTTTATTTGGGCCTAATTTTTTTGCTTTTTTTCTCCTACTTGTTTTTTGCTAAACATTTTTTCCTACTTGTGTTTTTTGCCCCTTTTTCTGTTCTTTTTTTTACAATTGGTTTTTGGTCGAATTTTTTTCATTCCTTTTTTTCCAACATTTATTTTTGCCCTCCTTTTTTTGCAATTTTGCAATTTTTCTCCTTTTTTTAAAACTATCTTTTTTGACCCCCCCCCCCTTTTTATTCGTACTCTTATTTTTGTCCCTTTTTTTACCTCTCTTTTTTTCCACTTGTGTTTTTTTCCCATTTTCCACTCTTTTTTTACAATAATTATTTTTTGGCCAACATTTTTTTATACTTGTGGTTTTTCCTCTTTTTCACTATTTTTTACCAATGTTTTTGGGCAGAATTTTTTTCCCACTTTTATTCTCTCACTTATTGTTACCCCATGTTTCCCCTCTTTTTCCCATTTCTATTTTTTGCCCAATTATCCTCCATTTTTTTACAACTATTGTTTTTTACTACAATTTTTCCTCTATTTTTCTCATACTTGTTTTTACTCCACTTTTTGCCCTTTTTCTTCTTGCCATTTGTTTGGCCCAATTTTTTTCAAACTTGCGTTTTTGCCCCATTTCTTCCCTCCTATTTTACAACAATTGTTTTTCGCTAGTTTTTTTTCACATTTGTGGTTTTTATCCAATTTTCTTCTTATTTTTTACAACTATACTTTTTCTATCTAGTTTTTCCCCCTTTTTATTCTCTCATTTTTTGTCCCATTTTTTTTCTTATTTTTACCACTTGTGTTTTTTGCCCAATTATACCCCATTTTTTTACAACTATAATTTTTTGCCACAATTTTTTCTTCGTTTTTTTCATACTTGTATTTTGCTCCGCTTTTTTCCGCTTTTTCTTCTCGCATTTGTTTTTTGTCCATTTTTTTTCTTACTTGTGTTTTTTTGTCCACTTTTCCCATTTTTTTTACACTTGTATTTTGCCCCACTTTTCCGCTTTTTCTTCTCGCATTTCTTTTTTGTCCAATTTTTTTCTTACTGTGTTTTCTGTCCAATTTTTTTCCCACTTTTGTTTTTTGTCCAATTTTTCCCCAGTTTTATTTTAGACTTGTGTTTTGTTTCATTTTACCACCTTTTTTCCCACTTGTTTTTTGTTTACTACAATCAAGTTTTTTTTTAAATTTTTATGTATGTGGGTGGGGGCTATCATCACCACTGCCTCTACCTTTAAATCCGTGCTTGATTTTTAATATTTATTATGATCCTTTCTAGACCAGTGTCTGAATTACAGTCTGAACAAAGACCGTGGCTATACCCATTAGCCGAAAGAGGCCAAATGAAATATTAAAAAAGAAGAAAAGATATTAAAGATAAATGTCAAATAAATAAATTGTGGTTATGTACTATTTCCATGGAAACAGATAAAAGCAACAAATAATTTAGCTAACAAATATTAAAATTTAACTTTAAATGAAGCATTAAACAGGTACTCACCATAGTTAATCAGAATATACCCATAAACTAGATTATTAAGAAAATATATTGGAAAATTTATTTAAAACGCAAACAAGATTTCCATCAACTTTAATATCAACTCGATGAAAATATTACCTGACAAAAAAATAATCAATAATGAAACTATATTGTAACGGTTTTAATTTATTCGGACAGCTTAATGTAAACAAACCTATTGTAGAACAATTCATTAAAGTATTTGAATTTGAGGTTATAAAACAGGTATGCATTAATCAGTCTTATACCGTTATAGCTACAAATAAAGATTGGTTATTGTTTCAAAAAGATAAAGTTTCCTATTTAAATAAAGAAATCACATTACTTGATTCTAATGATGATACTATTATATTTTTAGATAATCGAGGAAAGTTATTAAAAAGTGCATTGAGTGATTTCTTTAGTGAACAAGATTTTTTTAGTTTAGATACAAAAAAATTGGTAGATATTAAAAGTGGTTCTAAATTAATTGTTGCTTATTTCTCTGATGGAATTATTTATAATATTCCTAAAAAGCTAAAGTTTAATCATAATGATATAGTTGATATTCAATGTGGTAAAGAACATTGTTTATTACTGGATACATCAGGAAATATTTATTCATTCGGTAAAGGGAGGTAATACTAGATTATTATTTTATAATTTAATTTATTGGTAAATTTTTATTTTTAGTCATGGTCAGTTAGGGCTAGGTAAACTAGATGAAGAGCTAGAACCACAGTTAGTAGAAGCATTAGCTGGTATAAAAATTAAAAAAATAGCAGCTGGAGGTTGGCATTCATGCGCTATTAGCAAAGAAGGTGACCTTTACGCTTGGGGTTGGAATAGTAATGGACAATTAGGGTTAGGAAAAGAGGAACAAGATAAAAATTTCGTTGCTGTTATGGCTTCACCTCAAGTTGTAGATTTTAGTAATGAAAATTTGAATGCTATATTTGTCGCTTGTGGTAGTAGGCATACAATAGTATTTTTAGGTTAGTATTCCGGGAAGAAATATATTATTTTATTAAATAAATATTTTTAATAGATAACAAACAACTTTATGGCTGTGGTTGGAATAAATATCATCAGTTAACAAAATCTATTGAAGAAAATTATTTTAAACTGACTCACCTGCATGATTTTTTAGATGAAGAGGTCATTAATATCCACTGTGGACCGTGGAATTCGGCTGTTCAATGTAAATAATACACACTGACTGCTATTAATTTTTCAAGAATAAGAAATTATTAAATAGAAAAATCGATTCAAGGCCGTTAATTTTTTATCTACCTTCTATTAATTAGGATATATATTTGAAGTTCAAAGTAAAATTAGAAATAAAAGGGTTTTTTTTTTTAAAACTGGGTCAGCTCGATAATTTCATATTTAATCATGTCTATAACTATGGATTTTATCGATTATGTTTGCTTTAGGTAAAAAAGATGTTTTTATTACATTTTTATAATTTTTAATTTTTTGACAATACGTGTAAATGATTAATTTTTACTGACATTCCACATTCAGCAAACGAAGCGTTTTTGGGCATAATTCCTAGAGGAAATGACAGGACGGTTTGAAACTTTGGTGACATTTTTAAAAGTAGTCAATAAACACACTGACCAAATTTCAGGGCTTCCCAAATTTTGCAACGCTTTCTCGGAGCGCAGAGAGGACTTTTCCCAGCGGACAAAATGGGACGCATCAAAACTTGGGTGGCATCTTCAAAAGTAGTCAATATACACGCTGAACAATTTTCAACGCTTCCCGAATTTTCCAACGCTTTCCCGGACCGCAGATAAATTTTTCTTTTTTTGTCTACGCGATCTCAAGAACGGATAGAGGGATTTTCTTGAAATTTGGCACCTAGATTTTCCTTGGGCTTCTCAAGAAAAATGAGATCTGGGAAAATTCTGTACCTGAGATATGGGATGGGGACGTGAATTAATGCGCTCGGTACCCGTTTATTTTTGTTATTTGCTTTACCTCTTTTTTTTCTCACTACGTTTGGTAGCTAACAAAAAACCTGTTTTCTAACGCGTACACCTTTAGCGCTTGGTTAAATTTTATCGCGGAATTTTGACGACCTCATTTTTTCTTTTTCCAAGTTGCATTCTTACCTCCTACCTTTTGAGGCTGGTACTTAAAATTTTTGGGCTGTTCCTTGGTGTACTGAATTTTCACATTCCTACGGGATATAACTTTTGTGTTTGGATAACGAAATAATAATTATTTAGCCGCGTAAAATCACTTTCTGAGTGTAGAGTGCAAATATTTTTTGTACGAGCATCAATAATTTTATCTTTAAACTATTTAGAAACTTGTTATGGTATACAAAATGCATCAAAACGTAAAAAATATCGACTGACATTAGAGCCCGGTAAAATTATACTTTACCGAGCAGTTGTGTCAATTTTCCGGTCTGGACTGACAAAGATGCATTTTCCGAGCTAAAAATTGATTGAAAAAACGCATTTGAGACCACATTCCTATACAAATAAAGTAGAAAACTAAAAAAAATAGAT
This sequence comes from Neocrepidodera transversa, assembly GCA_963243735.1. Taxonomy (NCBI): domain Eukaryota; kingdom Metazoa; phylum Arthropoda; class Insecta; order Coleoptera; family Chrysomelidae; genus Neocrepidodera; species Neocrepidodera transversa. The sequence continues at coordinate 1,809,842 of OY725347.1, read as the reverse complement.
TAAAAAAATTTCCGAGTTTGAAAATTCGTACTCATAAATTCAAATATAGTTTTTGATCAAAAAACATAAAAAAGTAGTTTGTATTATTAGTATAAATTTGAAAAGGTGAAAAATATAAACGAAAAACGAACAAAAAACGTGAATAATTACTCTATTGAGAGAGAAAAAAAATGTGACCCTAAAAATCTTCAAAATTTGTCATCATTCAGAAAATTGGTAGAACTACATTCCAAAGGGCGTTGATTCCAAAAAAATGAACAGTTTTTCTCTAACTCTATTATTTTCAGAGATAATTAGTTTTTTTTTTGAAAATTGTGAGACCCTCATTTTTTTCATATTTTCCAAATTAAAAATTTTATAGCTTTGAAATGATCGAAACAGATGGCTACTATGAATTCCAATTAACTTTCTTTACATATACAAAAATATTTATTTAAATCGGAGAGAAAAACAAAGTGGCCCAAAAAAAGGGCAAGGCTATAACCTTCAAAAATCTTCAAAATTTGTCATCATCCAGATTTCAACTAAAATTGTTAGAGGTACATTCTAAAGGGCGTAGATTCCAAAAAAAAAGAACAGTTCTTCTCTAGCTCTATTAGTTTCGGAGATAATAATTTTTTTTTGAAAAATTGTGACACCCTCATTTTTTTCATATTTTCCAAATTAAAAATTTTATAGCTTTGAAATGAATGAAACAGATGGCTCCCATAAATTCCAATTAATTTCCTTTATCTATACATTAATTTTCATTCAAATCGGAAAAAAAATGTGGTCCAAAAAAAGAGAATTATAATAAATTATGATGGTGATTAAGACTTAAGCACTGACGTAAAATTTACGTCATTATGACGTTCTCTGGCTACCTGGGAACTTGACAAACTTTTTTTTCCATCGATTTTGAATATTTCTAACACGAGATTCTTTGCGCAGATTTCGAGAATTTTAATTTCAAGGGTATAATCAAAATTTATAAGAGGAATATGTTTTCGCAGTCTCTAAACGTATAGTATACTTTATTTATTCATTTGATTCTCTTTTATGCATTGTTAATATTATTATTCTCCATGTCAATTGGTAAATAAAAATCAGGAAAGGAATGAATAAAAGACAGTAAATTTCATGTAGTCCACAGTATAATAAATACTGGTATACTTTAGAATTACATTATAAATATACAATGTGTATGGTTTTTTTGTATTTTTTGTGGTTTTAAAATATTTTCTGAAAATAACAATTTCCCACAAAGCAATTGTTCAAACATCTAACTTTTTATAATAAAACATGATTTACAAGTCACAGATATTTTACGAACAAGAATATGTTGCATTTCGGGGAAAAATTCTGAACACTTTTTTTGAAAAAATCGTCGATTACGTGTGTGTATACATTAAAAAAAAAACGGTCCAAAATTCTTCCTTTACATATAAAATACAACAATTTTGATATAATATATTCACGCTAAAAAGGCAATTATAGTCACAATTTAATAATGTGAAACTGGCTCTTCGGAAAAATATTCCATGGAATATTTTTTGCGAGAATTGTTAACACAAAAATTATTTTTTACTTGTTAAAAAAAAATGATTTTTGTGTAAAAAACAACAGTATAAATCTAACATATTGTCAAAAAATGGAATATTAAGTGGTCACAGTATATTCAAATTTTTAATAATAAAAAAAAAACCTAAAAAGTAGTCAACTTTTTATAACATGTTTTTGATATTTCGGATATGAATTGGTACTTTTGGTCCCAATGTATAATTAACGGAAATGTTTTTTTTTCTATAAGAGAATGGCATATTTTAAAATTTAGTACATTTTGAAATTTTATCTAAAAGGTAAACAAAAAACAAAAAAATATTCCGCATACGCCCTAAAGTCTTTTTCAGTCTTCATCGATATACTACCAATCACAATAATTTTTATAAATTTCTCTATCAATTTAAAAACATTTTTTGTTTAGGGGAGAAGCGTTACAATGTCGGTTCTACACTAAAAGTGATTTAGAACTCAAGTCCAATATAACTAAAAACTAACAGCTATTGTTTTGGTCTAGAATCGGTATTATAACACTTCTGAGGGGGTTAGACTAGAAAATTTAATTTTTTTTCTCAAAATAATCACCAATAACAGGTACAGAATTGTTAAAAACGAATTTTTTCTCTTGTTTTAAGTGAGAAGACACTTTACGGTGGTGAGTGCTTTTACTTAGCATTACTTTTTTTGCCTTAAACTAGACTACTTTATAAATAAATAAACTTTGGAATATTTCAACATTTCTTTTTTCTTTAAATTAGGCTTCTCAGTTGTTGCAATTTAAAATTATAATCTATCCCTAAAAAATCAGATATTTTCCGTTCCTTCTGTATAATTTTCTTCTACTTTATTTAAATTAATAAATGGACAATAGTTAAGTTTTTTGAACAATGAATTATTTATTGGGTTAGGAGAGAATTTTTTCTTAATTTATTGTTTCTGTTTAATCGTTTCAAATTTTAAACTACAAAAAAAATATTTGGAACATAATAAAATTTTCAGTATTCCATATTATGTTTTTTTACATCTTTTGTTTTTGAGGTTTTAAATAGTTTTTACTCGTTCAAGTCTATAGACAATTTTGAAATTTCATAAAGTTTTGCTTGATCACTTAATTTTTTAAATTTCCACTTAATTGTTCGATTTTTTTTAACGATGATAAGTAAAATGTTTAACGTTATATTTTTTGACGTTTTACTTGATTCTTTGACGTTTAATTTGTGTTTTTGACGTTTCACTTGATTTTCTGACGTTTGTTATTTTACGTGACAATCCAATGCATTAATTTTTTTGACGTTTTATTTAATTTTTTGCTGATTTATTGAATATAAAATTAATCTTACGTCTTTTTTTAATAATACATGAAGTTTTTGACGTCCCACAATATTTTTTGAATGCGTGATTTTTTCATTTAATAGTGAACATTTTCCAGAAAAAAATAATTAAAATTTTGCTACTTTGATTATAAATATAGAATTCATTATAAATAATGATAATGCGTTAAAAAAAGTGAAAACTGGTTATTTTTTACTTAATAAATTATGTGGAAAATTGTTCAAAATAATTTATTTTAACTATTGTCCACTAGTAGAATTAGCAAATATGAAAATAAACAGAATGACTCCAATTAAATATAGGAGAATCTTTAGTTAAAAATATAAAACAAACTAATCATTAATTTTTTCAAGCTAATATTTTATTTAATGATGCAGATCAAACTCTCCAAACGAGCAATTTATTTCAATATTTTTATTTATATCCAAAGATTCTTATTTTGGAGCCATAAGAAGTACCTATGATTCTGTGTCATTTTGAACTAATTCAAAATATATTTTTTTAAATAACACCCTGTATTTTAATCTCAAGTTGTTTGTGTACAGTAAATCAGTTTTTTACTTAGATTAAACTTAGTTGAGCCATTTTTTTTTCTTTCATAAAAAAACATTTTTCAATACAACAAACAACTTAGTTGTCTTGATATAAAAAATAAATATAATTTAAGCTGTGCAAACTATAAATTTTGTTTGTTTTTGTATAAAAATATGATCAGGGTGGTATTTAGATCTTCAGTTTGTTGATATCTATACTACAAAATTCCACCGCCAATACAATTTTAACATATTATGTCAGGTGATTTTTCTTGGCAGTGAAATTTTGAAAGCTATATGAGTACTTTTTTCCGAGTACCTGATTTAAATTTAAAATTTCATTTATCTACGAACAAAAAAATAATAATCTCAGTAACAAAAAATGGTATTTTGGGTTAATTTTGCGAACCGTTTTGAAATATGCCACGAGATTAACCTGTTTGAACCTGTAAAAGTTTGCTACCACAATGAAGACGGCGTTATCGTTAAAGAGAAGGAAAAAACTTTAAAATTTAAGCTACACATCCTATTTATGTACTAAGTAAAAAGTTCCTTAAACTACAATTAGTTAAGTGCCGTCACCTTGTTTATTAGTGTCTCATTTACAAAAAAAAAACTATATAGTGGGTAATTAAACCTAACCTTGTACTGTAAGTGTCAAAACAGTTTGACGTATTTATAGTAACTACCATCTATTAAGTATACACTCTGTATGTTGAAAAATTTACAAAACAAAAACAACGTTGGGTGTAGTGAAGTGTGTCGTTTTCATTCTCACAGTAAAAAAAAATTAATAACATAACTATGACGTGGTCATATAATTTTATTCTAAAACAAATCATTTTAGGATAAAATTTTAGTAAACAGACTATTAATTTTGATAAAACGTCTTATTTATATCTTAATTTTCACATTTAGGCTGCTATTTTCAATCTCAACAAAATGTTTGCTTAAACGGACAATAAATGAAGGAAAGATTAAAATTTTATTTAAACAAAGGTTTTTGGACGAAAAATTCAATTGAGAAAACGATAAAATCGTTAAAAAATGGCATATACACTTTGGTTTTGAGGGGAGAGTATTTACTAAAAAAGGGATGGTTTTTACCAAATTTACTACCTTGAAATTTCCATATTTTATGCTATTATACATATTTATACTGAGTTGATTAATAAGTACCCATATGTGAAAACAGGTGGCGTTGCTGAGGGAAGTTTTCATTACTGTCGTGTAGTGTCATCTGTCACACGATATCATACTAAGTTTCAGACTGATTCACAGGTTAGTTTTTATTTGTATCAAACGTGATAAAATGGGAAAAGAACAATATCGCTTTTTATTTTTGGATGTAAAAACATGCGAAGTTGGATACTATCTATGGGGATCCTTCACCATCTATGACAACCGCAAGATTGGTTCAAGGATGCTCGTACATTTGTTTTTGATGAAGGGCGTCCAGACATGGTTACCGATGAAATCGTTGAACAGGTCCAGGACATGAAAGTGCCCAAAGTAGCAAAGACTGTAGGCCTATTATATAGGACGACAATTTAATATTTTACATGATAAGTTAAGCATGAAAATTAGGTCAGGCTGATGGGTGCCGCAATTGAAATCTGGATCCATTATTATACGCCAGAGACCAATCGACAGTCAAAACAATGGGTTTTTTGAGGTTAATCTGATCCGAAGAAGGCAAAGACTATCCCATTGGTCGGAAAGATCATGGCCACGATTTTTTGAGATTCCACATGGACTTTTTGGAGAAAGAATGAACAATCACGGGAGCAGTACTATAGTAAATTATTGGGCCAATTCGATACAAAATTGAAGGAGACACGGCCCCGTGGGGCTAAGAAAAAAGTGGTGTTTCATCACTATAACGCATCAGCACATTTATCCAGAATTGTCGCTACCAAATTGCTTGAACTGAACTACAAATTGCTACTGCTTCCTACTCGGTCGATTTGGCTGCCTGACACTTTTTTCTGTCGCCCAACATGAAAACGTGGCTTGGGGGAAAATTCAGCTCAAACGGGTTATCGTCGAGAGAGAAGAGTTTGACAAATCGTATCTTTTGGAGGGGTTAAAGAAATGGCAGAAACGTTAAGAAAAGTGTATTGTTGAAAAATAGAAAAAAAAAATGTGTAAAAAACTTGCCTCTTCATTCCTAACTTATTGATTGACCCTCGTTTATTAAATTACTAATTAATCTAGTCAGTTGGAATATTTTTGCCTAAAAATAGAGAGGAAATTTTTGAAAATAAAGAGGGGGAATTTGGGACGAGAAGGTGTCAGATTTCAGAAAAAGTTACTTAAAAAGTGACAAATATTAAGAGAAAAGAGAGAAAAGAAGTGACAAAATTTCAGAAAAAAAGAGGACAAATTTGAAACAGAATTTGAGAGAAAAGAGAGGAAATTTCTGGGAAAGAAGCAAATTTTAACACGAAACAGTGACAAAAATGAGGAAAAATGGGTAATTTTAGGGAAAAAGATGTAATTTTAGAAAAAAAAAGATTAACTTCAAGATAAAAAGGGTAATTTCAAGATAAAAAGTGACAAAATTTGAGAAAAAACGGGAAATTGAGACAAAATTTGAGAGAAAAGAGAGGACAAATGAAAAAAGTGCATTTTTCAGAAAAACAAGGGGGAAAAAGAACTAAAAATTTAAAAGAGAAAATTGGGGTTAATTTGGATAGAAAATATTTGACCGAAAAGTACTTTTTTTAAGAGAAAAGAGGGAAAAAATCTACTAAAAAATGACTTTTTAAAAGAGAAAAAAGTGCCAAAGAAAGTGCATTTTTTTAGAAAAAAAAAGTAGAAAAAGGTATGAAAAAAATTTCAAAGCGAAAAGAGGGGTAATTTTGGATAAAATATGAGGGGTACTTTTGGAGAGAAAAAAAATACAAAAAAGGTACTTTTTTTGAAAGAAAGGTGAGATAATTTCGAAGAGAAAAAAATGCACTAAAAAAGAGTCTTTTAAAATGCCCTTTTTAGTAAAACAAGTGAGGAAAAAGAACTAAAAAGTTGAAAAATTTGAAAGAGAAAATAGGGGTAAATTTGGAGCGAAAATATTTGACTCAAAAAGTACTTTTTTTAAGAGAGGGAAAAAAACTACTAAAAAAACGACTTTTTAAGAGAGGCAGAAGTACCAAAAAATTGCATTTTTCAGATAAAAAGTAGAAAAAGTACTAAAAAAATTTCAAAGTGAAAATGGAGAAAATATGAGGAGTACTTTTGGACAGAAAAAAAAATACATACAAAAAAGTTACTTTTTTTGAAAGAAAGGACAGTTAATTTTGGCGAGAAAAAAATGCCTTAAAAAAAGTCTTTTAAAATAGAGAAAAAAGGGGAAATTTTGGAGGAAGAAAAGTCAAAAAGTGCTTCATAAATTTGCAAAAAAATAAGTAAAAAACACTTAAATAAGGGATTCATTAAGCTAGTTACTGAAAAAAAAACAAAAATTCAAAAAGAAGGAGGTTAGTTCATTAAGCTAGTTACTAATCAAAAAAAAATGAAAAAAAGAGGGTTAGTTAATTAAGCTGGTTACTGATCAAAACATTTTTTGTGTCACATATTTTTTGCATAGTTTTTCTATGCCCCTCCATATTTATCTATCGTAAAGGTAATACCATTAAAAATTGTAAATTAAATCAAAACTCTTACCGACTAGACCATGTATCGGAAAAGTATTTAAACTTGGCAACGTTAAATGAAAAAAATCCAAGTATTATGTAAACTTTACTTAAATTTAGCAATATAGCTTATTAAGGCATAGAACAAAATTATACTGACAATATTTGACCAAATATCAGAAAAATCAATTGGATACAAATATTTTTTTTTTAATTTAGCTAACGTAGTTTCTATAGTTGCTATGTGAATAAAGGCACTCGTAAAAAAATACAAAATGTGTAATATACAAATACTTGAATTCAAGAGGGCCTAATCGTTCGGACAAAAAAATCAAATTGAAAAACCAGAAACAAGGATAAAATTTAGCATAAGATGAGATGAAAAATAGCAGTTTTTTTTAAAGCTTGGATTTTGATTATCCAGAAAATAAACATGTGGAATGTAAAGATCCTAAAACGGATCGAAATACGCGCGAATTAAAACAGAAAACGACGAAAGAGCAACACCCGAAATAAAATAAAAAAATGTCTAAAAATTAACACAAGTCTACGTATAAAACTCGTCGACAATTCATTCATTTCGTTTTGACCGTCTTCAGAGTGGTTAAATGTGGGGAATTGTATATACGTACTATTGTTTGTTGTGGTTTTGTTTAAAAAAGTTTGTTAAATTAATGAACGAAAAAAAAAGGTTTTTGAAAATGTATGTTCAATCAGCAGGCACACACACAACACTAAACGCGTGTGCTGAGAAATATTCTATATATACACGAATAATTAAAGCAAATACTTAAGTAATAAAAAATCTTATAACTCTGCAACTAAAAAATTATTTAACAAATACGTCTTGATATAAAAATTATGTGTATGTAAAAAAATATGTAAGAAATAAAGTCTTATAAACTGTGAAAAAAGATAAGCTTGTAGAGATAACACCAATTTTAGATTTTTAATAAACTTTCTTAAATACCCTTTTTTTCAAGATTTGCTGAAATTTCATTTCCAGTGTTTACATCAAAGTGGTTGAAATTTAAACCCATCAACGTTGCATATTTTAGTACTTTTATACTAACAACAAATATTTCTAAAAGTATCCGAATTTTTGGTCTTTATTAGATTATTAAAACAAAAATCAATAAATAAAAAAAGCTGACAATTAAGGTCGATATTGCGCATGAGCTGTCGAACCGAACTTTCAGTACCAACAAAAATTTAAGGACCGCTAGGACCGATTCTGAATCAATAATGAACCAGTTCGAATTTTTTAACCGCAAACGCTGATTGTTAGAATTCACATGCGAATAGTTACATTTACTACACTTTTTCTAGGATATTTTTTCAGGATGTTTCACAAATTTTTTAATGGATATTTTAAGGACTTTTTAAGACTTTTTAGAACTTTTTAAGAATTTTTCAAACATTTTTTTCAATAACATTTACAGGACTTTTCAATCTTTTTTTAGGGATCTTTAAATAATTTTAAATGGATGGTTTAAGTATTTTTCAAGGACTTTTCAAAACTTATTAAGAATCTTTATAACGATATTTCAAGGATTTTCTAGGATTTTTATAAATTTTTTTAATAAATTTTCAAGGTTCTTCTACATATTTTTTAATAACAGGACTTTCAAGGATATCTATAATTTTTTAGCGATCTTTCAAAACTTTTTAAGAATATTTCAAGGATATTTCAACATTTTTTTAATAATTTTTCAAAGCTGTTTCACAAAATTTTTCAATGACATTTATAAGATTTTTCAAGCATTTTTTAGTTTTTGAGGAACATTTAAGGATTTTTTAATGGATATTTTAAAAAGTTTTGAAGGAATTTTTAAGGATTTTTTACTGGATCTATTTATCGAAGACTTTCCAGAACTTTTTAAGGCCATCCAGGATTTTCCAAGACTTTTCAACAATTTTTTAATAAATTTTCAAGGTTTTTTCACATATTTTTCAATAATATTTACAGGATTTGTAGATTTTTTAGGGATGTTTAAAGAATTTTACATCGATATTTTAAATATTTTTCAAAACTTTTTAGAACTTTTAAAGAATATTTAAGGATTTTAATGGATAGTTTAAGTATTTTTCGAGGACTTTTCAGGACCTTCCAGAACTTTTTAAGAATCTTTCAAGGATATTTCAAGGATTTCTCAAAAAATTTTTAATAATTTTTCAAAATTGTTTCACAAATTTTTCAATAACCTTTACAGGATCGATTTTTCAAGGATTCCTAGAATTTTTTAGGGATGTTTAAAGAATTTTAAATGGATATTTTAAATGCCTTCTCAAAAGTCTTCAGAACTTTTTAAGAATCTTTTAAGGATATTTCAATAATTTTTCAAAGTCGTTTCACAAAAAGTTTCAATAACATTTAAAAGATTTTTCATGCATTTTTTAGGAGTTAAATATTTAAGGATTTTAATGGATATTTGAAGTATTTTTTCGAGGACTTTTCAAAGACCTTCCAGAACTTTTTAAGAATTTTTCGAGGATATTTAAAGAATTTTCCAGGATGTCTCAAAATTTTTTAAAGATTGTTTCACAAATTTCATACAATTACAGGACTTTCGGGGAATTCTAAAATTTTTTAAGGATATTTAAAGAATTTTAAATGGATATTTTATTACATATTTTTCAAGAACTTTTTAAGACCTTTCAGATCTTTTTAAGAATCTTTCACGGAGGAATTTTCTAGGATTGTTCAACAATTTTTAAATAATTTAGGATATTTTTAATATTAATAATATTTTTGTAGTCAAAAAAAGAGAAAAAGTATTATAAGTATTACACCTAATTACAAAAAAGCCCATTTTATGCCCTTTTCAGCAATTTTTTATTCCCCGTGTTTTAATTGGTTTAGTGAATTCAATTTGATTTTGCTCAACTTTTTATTTCGACTTTTTTTTTCCTAAATAAATAAATGTTGAAAAAATTTAAACCACTTTGACCCAACACTAAATATGAATTTCCTAAATCTGTAAAAAAAAAGTAAGTACTTTAGACTATTTTTTTCAGCTGACGACGCAGTTGTCTATAATTTGTGTTATCCTTCTACTAAAGCTAATATCGTGGAATGATTAATCTAAATTCTAAAGACCTTGGTCCGTCGTTTTTTTTTAACAGAAATACTGACACTGGGTGCACGAAAAAATTCAAACAAGGATTTTTTACAGAATAACTAAAATTAATACATATAAACAAAATGGGGCGCTAAAAATAAACTATTCTGTCTCCTAACTTTCTACTTAAATTTAACAATGTACAAATTAATCTTAAAAATGCTTAAAAAAGAAACAAAAATAATGTTCGTTCTTACAAACATTAAATAACAATTTGAGAACACAATAGTTTGTTTTCAATAAGAAAAAACCGCTTTATAAGCAATTTATCTTCAACATCCTTTAAAAAATATGGTTTTTTTTACGCGTATACTCTAAAAATGTTACATTTTTTCAAAAAAAAAACCGTAACACTTGGACCGCATTTATATTAAAATTAAAAAAGCATTAAAAAAAATGTCTATAACAAATTATCACATTAAACTAATGTAAAACCTTTTACAAACACTATAGGTATTTTTTTTTTCAAAAATTGCACGTAATTGGTGGCACACTTGCAGTTTTTTTTCTTTCACATAAAAATTCATATAATATATTACATTATAAGCCGAAATTGTTTTATAATTTTTCGCTCAACGCGAAACACGTCCTAACCTTGTTTCCTTAAAATAATAAAAATTTGGCTAGTTAGATTTTATATATTTAGAGGTATTTTAAAAGTGAGGTTATAAAAAACGAGTTAGGGTTCGGTTTCGAACGTTGAGCTCTAAAGAACTGCCGTTGCATCGCAAGCGCAAAAGTGAGAACACACAAACATTTAAAACAGTGTTTTTTTTTTAAAAAAACTTTAGAACTATGAGATCGGGGATACTCCTATTTTTAAATTATTGTACAGCCGGTAAAACATAAAATATACTTTAATTCACTAAAAATGGTACTAATTTATATGAGTGACGCCAATGGTCAATGCTTAAATTAATATTTTTTTACCAAAATATTGAAGTTTCGCCAAAAATTGTTTTTTTAATTTTAGTTTTATCAAAAAAGTCACTATTGTAAGACTTGTTGGGACATTCCAATAAAAAAAAACTCTTAGGCAAGTGACAAAAAAGTAAAATAAGGTAAACGCACCAATAATTTACCCATCGCATCCCCAATAATTGACCATGCTCTGAATTTATGGGTTGGTACACAATTACTGTATTTTTGGCAGGTCAAACACTTGAGCTAACCTTTCAGGAAACTGTACCTTGATATTCCAAACAGTTTCCTATGATATATGTCACTTGTCAAAATTCTTTGTTTTCTGTGATTTAAAAAAGCTGTCATTCTTACATTTGAGACCGTCCATAAGATGCGTTCGTTAATAAATAGGTGGGAGGGGGACTGCTTAGCGCAACGAAATATGACACGGGGGTGGGGGGTCTAAATAAATGCGACGTTCGCAGTTCATCAATTTTATTTTAATTTTTTTCTTAACTTACAATAGAAAGTCAGTCTCAAGTAATTATTATTCATCAATATGCTATTTTTAATCACAAGAAATCGTTTATCGGGAGATGGGCAATGCCGGATTTACATAATTGGAGGCTCCAAGTTTTTTGTGCGGCCCCCTTCTCTGTCTCGTATTTTTTAAGTATAAAATTATAATTATGTACTTTATAATTTACTTGACAAAAATACGTCTCCCTCCAGTTGTAAGTGCAGCACTGGGGGTGGGGTAGCTTTTGTGACATAATTTTTGTTGGGGGATCGCTGAAAGCGTGACAAGTGGGGAGGGAGAGATCCAAGCGCTTAGTAATTTTTGTTCTAAAAAGAAAATTGTTATCATACAACAATTTTGTTACAACCGCTGCATGTAGCCATATTTTTCTGAAGTTTGGCTGAAACGAACAAGTAAAAATGACGCCAAATATTTTGGACATTTTATTAATGAAATAATTGAAAATTCATTCAGGCCCACAGATTTATTTCCACTTGATCCTAATGCAATCAAGTACAATAAATATTTCAATGGTCAAGAAATTGACATGAAACCTGAAGATTATGACCAAGAAGACAAGCAATTAAATAAAATATTTTGTGAGTAAAATAAATGCAGATTCAAAAAATTGGATTCAATAATATAGACAAACTAGCAGAAATCAAGATAAATCACTTTTTAACGTTTAGTGGGAAATATCCAAAATATTGAGATAGACAAGCGAGAATGTCCAAAAAACTACTGATGCACGCAATATTCAACATGAAGAAAGGAATGGATCCGGAAACGAGTTTAATTTGAATGAAAATGGTCATCAAACCAATTACTGACTTCCCCAAGCCAAGCTGCTCAATTCCATTTAACGTATCTTCACTTTTTAAGAAGTGTTTGGTCTGGTCTGAGCCTGTAAAGGACTCAAAACTAAAAAGAGACACATAAATTTGAAGAGTGAGAGAGATCAAGATGATTGCGATCATGTAAATAGAGATGAAGACGAAGGAGATATAAATATCAACGAGTACAAAGTTGGACATAACGTTATTGTTAAATATGATAATAGTACCCGGGAAAAGTAATAGATAAAAATATTTCCAAATATTCGATATCTGTAAAGGTGTCAAGCAGTATAAAGGTGCGTATTTATTAGAGCAAATTTGCGCGCACAAAAAATGCTCAAGTGTGTACCAGCTAAAGTACTGCTCACGATGGAATCTAAAACATCCGAGTCATTTTTCAAGAATCCAAAAAGTAGATGCATTGGAATGAATAGAAAAAACAATTGGCATAGAGAAATATAACTAATATTTGCGTTATTAGATTGTATAGGGTGGACAAAATTCGTCGTTACACCTACGTGGTATCTTGGAAAAAATAGGAGTTACTAATTTTCGGTGTCCATAATATTTGGTATATTGTAAGTTTGAACAGTAATCTTCAGATGCTCATAAACGAACACATTTTCGAAATTTCGTATCCATCTTCATTACTATTGGTCCAATCAGATTAATTAAAATTTCGAAATTCTCGGAAGCGAATAAAGTTTTTAAAATGTGTCGGCTTTGATATAATTGTGGTCCACCATCGCTTATTCTTTTTTTTATAGAATGCATCAAAATGCACTTACAATTGCTATATTTTTTCGTGGTATTATTTGAGACACACGCACAACAACTGGAGCAGATTTTTACGCGCATAAAAAGAATTTGGACGCACACAACGACGCGAGCAAATTTTGCAAAATTTGCTCTAATGAATACGCACCTTAATATATGTGCTTGAGACGGCCCTGTCTCAAATAAAGCCATTCGAACAAGTAGCATAAATAATTGGAGGTGGCCAGTTAATAAAAATGAAATTATATACAATAAACAGGAAAATTATTCAAATAATTCCAGAACCAATTGCTTTAAATAAAAGAGGAATTTAGAAAGTTCCACAAGTGGAGAAGTACAGTATATACTAGTTAGATGGTCAATTATTAGTGCATTTACATTACATAAAAAAAATTAACCTAAAGGCGGGGCTCTACCAAACTGGGTTCGCTCGGCGGCACGTCGGAGTGAAAATTAAAGTAAAACATTTCTTGCGGCCGCCTGCATAATTTTGATAGCGGGTAAATGTCGGTAAAGATCGAAATTTTGCGGGTTTTTACGCGAGCACGAATTTTCAATCAGTTTTGAATATTTTACTGAATGGTACGTTAGATTTTTTTTATATACACAATAACTTACAATGGATATTCAAGTGGCTTTAAAATGGATAGGCAATATTCTAATTCGGAAAATACCCTAAATGATGATCATATTTCTACCGAATGATTTGAAAAAAAGGCCTATTATTGATACAATTATTCCGAAATGAAAGCAATTTATAGTAAACTAGAACAAATTCAAACTGACACATTTGGTGGAATCGAATTTAAAGTTGCTGCAAGCCGCGATATTTTGTGCCGGTGGCAAGGCCGCAAGTGCCGCCGGGCTAGCTCAGTTTGGTGGAGCGCCGCCTTTAAATAATATAAAAATTATGGTGGGCAAATACCTGTTCATACTCGTTTAGCTTTTTTTTAATTTTAATTTTTCCAAAATTTGAATTGTTTAAAAAAATCTTTACATGTAAATATAAAATTTTGAAAATTGCCTATTATTTTAAAAATTTCAATTTTTAAAAGTATTATCAGGAGAATTAATTTAATTATTTTCTAAAATTTGATTTTTTTTGCATAAATTCTGGAATTTTTTATAAAAAAAATATTTTTAAACTCAATTTTACAAATATTTAAAATTTTTGGGTAAAAACCGCGTTTTTTAGGGTGCCGTTTGTAAGATTTACTATTTTTTAAAAAGAATTTTTTATTGTTAAAATAATTTATACCGTCGTAAAAAAATGTAAAAATATTTGGACCATCCCATTTAAAGAGTCTGAAAAAACCAGATTTAATTTTAATTCATTTAAAAATACAAAAGTTTCAAGGCCCAATTCTTGTATACATCTGGTATAATTTGAAATAGTTAAAAATATACTTTTTTTAACATTTAATTTTTTTTTAATACCGTGTAGAGAGCAAAAAACCTGAAATTTATTTTTAGAAATTACGAAATAATTTTTCCAAAAATTGAATATATTAAAAAAGTTTTGACAAAAATCTACTTTTATTTCAAATGTTTATTTTTAAAAAACGTCGACTTTTATTTTTCCAATAATTACAGTTTACATATTTTTTTAAAATTTTACAAAAAATTCTTTTGTGAAATAAAAATGATTTTTGTAAGATCCGACAAACAATGGGATTTTCGAAAAAAAAAAAAAATAAAAAACACGATTTTATCACTTTTTCTTAAAATCACTATTGTTTAAAAAAAAATAACAAAAAGTTTATTTTGACGTTAAAAATTTTTTGACATAAATCTCTACTTTATTGTTTCAAATTTTTGTTCAAAATATTTGAACTTTCTTTATAATTTAGAATGTTTGAAAAAACGTTGATTTTTATTTTTCCAATAATTCCAGTTTTCTTTAGTTCAGTTTTTTAAATTTTACAAAAAATGATTTTTGAAAGATCCGTCAAAAAAATTCTGAAAACACTAGTTTTTCTTAAAATCCCAATTGTTTTAAAAAAAATTGACCATAAAGTTTACTTTGATGTTAAAAAATGGATTTTTTTTAACTTTTAACAAAAATTTCTATTTTATTGTTCCAAATATTTAAATAACTTCGATGGTTTCTAAACCAGTCAATTATTTATGTTTTCAATAATTCCAATTATCTTAATTTTTTATTAAATTTTACAAACATTTTGTGTAATAAAGATGATTTTTGAAAGGTCCGTCGAAAATAATATTGAAAAAAAGAAGATTTTACCATTTTTTCATAAATTCCATTCGTTAAAAAAATTATTTTGATTTGGGTTTTTCAATTTTTTTTATTTTTTAATAATTTGTCTCGGTAAATTCTGATTTAAAAATAAATACGAATTTTGATTTTCTTTATACTTTGTTTTTCGCAAAAAAATGATTAGTTTTTTGATAAAAATAAGATTTCAATATTTCTAACATTGGCGTATCATTTTAAAACACATTGAAAAAATTCATTTTGTTGTACTAGCTGTACAAAAATTTTATTTCCTACTCAAAATACGTTGGAGCCGTTCTTCCCACAAATCTAATAGTTCGATAAGTTCATCTCTAATTTGTTGTGAATAAAAATTCTGGCACATATATGGTTGGAATGTTTGATTTTGAAAATCTAATTAAATCTCGACACGTCCATTTTTTGATTCTTTTATTGTTTAAACTATAATCTAGACAACACTAGGACGTACTTAGAGTTAATTAAATTTTCAAACGATAAGATATGTATGAAAAGCATACCACATTATATACACCATATTAGATTTATTGGTCCAACTTAAATATGTGTTATTTGCCTGTTTAATCTGGTTTGATTTGAGCGGCGCACATTTCACAAACCACCCTTTTCACAATTCATTTTAAAGCAGAAAAAAAGACCTAAAAAAAATCGGGTACAGTTACTTATTATAAAGAGTAGATAGAAAATATTGGTACAAATCAGGAGAAAGGTTATTGACCTTATAAATAGATATAGTCCAGTCGTATTAGCTTATTTTGAAGCGTAAATAAAACAAAATTGTTAACAGGATGGGAATAGTTGGAAATGGTAAAGTGACGTAAATAAATGCGTGAGCAGGGGTGTTTCTAGATATATTTGGGGGATGAAAAGAGGTGGAATTTTGTATTATTGCGATTTCCGGCGAAAGTTGACGTCGGAGAGAAAAGTGTAAATAGGAAAGTTGTAGATCATAAAAAGATCTGCAACTTTTGTATGAATAATTTTTTCACATAACCTCAAAATCTCCCAAAATCTCCCATCCTGTTAACAATTTTTTCTTTGTAAAAGTGTAATTTGACTGGACTAATATGTAATGTCGGTATATAAAAAAGTATAATGGAGTTGGGAGTTGTATCTTAATGAGTTAATGAAAAATTATTGTTATTAAATGAAACAATTACAAAATCAGGATATCTAGAATACAAGTAGATCCAATATGTAAAGAAAAGATAGCTTAATGGATATCTAGAAAGTGTAGCTCCGTGAAGTTAGCTCCTAAAGTGTAAAATTTTTTTTCGTAAATTTTCTGTTTGTTAGTGCTTCGTTAGTGCTTTAACTATTTTCGTTAGTGCTTTTTCCGTTTTCTGTATATTAAGGATTTTTTAATTTCATGATCAGCCCTGACAATCTACCAAAATTGACGAAATTTGGTACTTTGATTTAGAGCTTCGTTAGTGCTTCAAAAAGTTTCGAAAGTGCTTGTCTATTTTTTTAGATATTTTAGATTTTAACTTCAAAACCTTTTAGTATTGACTTAATTTTGGTATCAAGTTTTAGTGCTTCGTTAGTGCTTCAAAAACTTGCAATCACGATTCTTTCCTTTTCGAGATATTTAACTTTTAATTTTCAAGGTCAGCCCTCAAATCATATGGGATTGACTTAAATCTAGAGTCGTTTCGTTAGTGCTTTTTAGTGCTTAATGCCTTTTCTGTTTCCCGATTATTCAGTATTTTTTGTTTCCAAATTTTCATCCAAATTCTTTTCAAAAATTTAGAAGTACGAGAAAAATCCAAAAATTGAAAATATACAGAATGTTTCATTAAAAATAAAAAAGGTCAGTGGCCACAGCAACATGACTCGCCTTGTACGCTTAAAAATAAAATCTACAGCAGGCCAATAAATTTTTGCTCTTTCTTTTTAGTTTCTGATATAAGGTAGTATCCCTTATACATGGGCCACTCTATCCAGGGTGTCCAAAATAAGATACCACTTCGCCTTATAATAATAATAATAATAAATAGGCTACGCCGTCGTGCTTGAAAAATCGCGCGTGTTTTAAAGACCTTTTTATCCACTTATACTTTAATATACTATTCTCTTCGGGAACCGCATCATCTGTATTCATTTTTTTGGTACCTACTTGGTACCTTTGAACCAATGGTTACTTTAGTGACGTCCTTACGTTTTTTAGATTAAGTCAATCCCATATGATTTGAGGAATGACCTTGAAAATTAAAAGTTAAATATCTCGAAAAGGAAAAAATCGTGGTTGTAACTTTTTGAAGCAGTAGGAAGCACTAACGAAGCACTAAAAACTGATACCAAAATTGAGTCAATGGAAAAATGTTTTATGGTTGACGTTGAAGTTATAATCTAAAATATCTAAAAAAATAGACAAGCACTTTCGAAATTATTTAAAGCACTAAGATGCACTAACGAAGCACTAAATGAAAGTACCAAATTTCGTCCATTTTGGTAGATTGTCAGGGCTGACCTTGAAATTAAAAAATCCTTAATATGTAGAAAACGGAAAAAGTACTAACGAAAATAGTTAAAGCACTAAGAAGCAGTAACAAACCTGAAATTTCCGAAAATAAAATTGACTCTTTGAGGGCTAACTTTACGGACCTAGAAAGTGTTAGTTCCTTCAAATTAGATTCAAAATATGGCAAAACTAAATGACCTTGAAGTCATCGACTGTATTTAACCATTATGATATATAAAAGTAGATAAATTTTTTGTGATTTGAAAAAAATTGAACAGAATTGTGAGTAGAGGTGGTAAGTGAAATGTACAAGCCTTGTTAAACTGTCGGAATCGGTTTGGTATTGGTTGGTTGTAAAGTCTGACGGTTGTTGAAAGGGGGGAATGAAGCATTTTTTTTAAACTCTACCTGGAGTCAATCTTTTTTCTCTCAAACAAAATAGCTTCCATTTGTTTTTTTTTTCAAATATATAATATATTCAATATATCTTATGTACTAAGTAATATTGATGTAAATATATATGTATGTATATACCATCTAATTGCACTTCATTGTTTATATGACAAAAAAATCAACAAAAATATCACTTGGAAAACCGATGGTATCACCGAAATTTTTACAATCAATTTTCCATTTTTTTCTTCATCAAAATTCAAAAGTATTTATATCAATTAACTACCTCTAATTGTTTAAATTTATATAATATTTTAAGATATTTTTAGAGAAAATATACATCAAAAATTTTGATTAAATCACAGATAGATATAATTTTTTTTTTCAATTCTGGGAACGTCCCAAGGGTTTTCGATATATATGATAAATCTCTTCATCAAAGCAGTTTTTAATGTATAAGAACATGTAATTTAATTTTTTTCTATACAGACTGAGGTATACTCGACGTTGAAGACACATAGAAAAGACATATATAATTATTTTATTTTGGAATATGCCAAATACATCGAACAATAAACATTTATTTACGTGGAAAAGTCAAACTTACAAATTTACATATTCAAATATTAAATAAAAATAGTTTTCGTTTGATATTTGTCATTTGTTAATGTGAACATAAAAATCATTATTAAAAAAAAAGGTAGTTGTTAAAAGAAAATTAATTTTAAAAATAATTTAACTATTCCACGTAATTTTTAATTTTCATTATGTATATACTTTTAGAGTCAAAAACACCTAATATACAGCTTATAACTGCTTTGATGCTTAGCAAAAAAGACTACGCTAGAAAAATCAAAAGGAAAACTAAAAAACAATAAATTATTATCAACAAACACCGTCATATCGAGCTCATATTATTTTTGTTACTTACAACCACGGTAATTTCCAACATGGAAATTTTCTATATTTTTTTTACTTAATAAAGTACGTCTTCAGTATAAAATTCTGTCACTTAGAATAGGTACAAATATATCTGGTTGCGGTTGATGTCAGTCTTGGGGCCCATCATTGTCTGAGGCACTGCTAGGCGCACTTTCCGCCATACCTGTTCAACAGAATACATAATATTATTAAACCTATCACATTATAGCCACTATTTATACACCGCATAAATTTTAGCCCACATCTATTCATTTTAACACACTCCTTGGAGCAACGCACCCTACCCAACTTTACAGATACAGAATATCCGGAATTAATGAAATTGCAGAAATGACTGTGGAGAAAGTGGAGAGGAACTAATAAAAATCGATGTCTCTCCAAAGGAACTTACGAGACTAGTAGCACAGAAGATTAACTAATATAGAAGCGAAGGTTCCTGATATAGCAATATTCGAAATTTGAGTGACAGTTGTAAGTTTCTGCCGCTTAATATACAGGGAAAAATGTTCAAAATTCTTAAATTTGTCTATCTAGGTTTATGAATTTTCAGAAACTTCAACTGTTACTCAAATTTTGGTCATCGCTACACATCAAAAGGGCCAACTAGAACCATCGCTTCTGTATTAGTTAATCTTCTGTGCTAGTAGCACAGGAAAAGAACGTCGAGATGACGAATCAAACCTACTAAGGCGCGTCTATATCTATATGCCCTCTACTCTGAACTCTGGAGATGGACGCGACTGCCCACCAATTACGCTGCAAGATATTCGATACAAGGTGAATAAATTCAAAAAAGGTACTGCGAGTGGCCTTGATGTCATTGGGAAGAAAAAAATCACTCCTAATGCCGGGTTCAGACCAAGCAGACAAAAACGGGACACGATTTTGAGACAAAAACAGACAAAATTTTAGGTAAAGGCAAAATTAAGACAAACTGTCCACACCACAAGGACAAATGTGCAACAAAATTTAGTTTTTGGGAATCTGTTGTATAACCATGTTGTATAACCATGATGTTGTTGGTCCTGCAGTTGCCAATAGACATATTAACTACAGAACTGCTTTGAGTATAACAGACATTTTATCAATAACTAGTTTTGTCAGCGTGCACCGTCCACACTGTCCCGACAAATTGTCGTAAAATATTGTCTCCGAATTTTATAACAAAACAAAAATAAGACAAAAATGTATCGGATTTGTCGCCACTTTGTCGCGAAACATGAATGTCTTTGTCTTGTACAAATGGGACTATTCAACATAATATTGGCAATTGGGTACTTGAAGGCAAGATCGGACGACTCTTATCCCCAAGGAAGGTAAAGACCCTTCGCAGGCAGCGAACTGGAGCCTATCGTTATTGGCCAACTCTTATGCAAGTTATTTATTAACCAACATAATAAAAACATTTATATGTTATTATCCGATTTTTAATTGTTTTCAAAAATGGATAATGAATATTCATTCATCTTATTTTCGACTTTTTAAAGCAGCTTTTTTTCTACTTTCGTGCAAATTTTTACAATATTATCGCTGTTTATATTGCTTTGTTTGTTTTTAAAGTGAGTTCGACAAATTTTGTTACTAAAACTGATACAAAATGAAAATACTAAAAGTGGAGCAAAAAAACATTCACCAAAGGAATGTGCCTCTTATCGAGGAAGGGTTAACCAACAATAAATAGCACAACGCATCGGAGTTACGCAATACAGGAAGCAAATAAAGAAGAACTGGACAAGGACAGACAAAAGTCATCACAGATCGATTTTTGACTCTTCTTCCAGTAACAACTTTCCAGTATTACTGAGTGTCCCAGAAGTTTCTGACCCATTTTAACTGCAAATTCCTCCGAACTCAGACGCAATAGAAAGGTTCAATGAACATATTTTAAAAGATCATTTCATTCTTTATACCATATTTGTCTACACTAGCAGCAAATATAAAAAAAAAATTATAAATCATAATTATTTACTCTACAAAAGAATTTAAATTATTTTTTTTAATATAGTTATCAGTATCTTATGAAAATTATCTTTGATACATCCTAGCCGAATATTACACATTATAGCCTATTCGTACAGGTTCTAACATACATTCTTTTGTCTTACTCTTATTCATATATAAAAAAATGTTCTTACCGTTATGGTCCATATCCTGTAGGACTTCCCGAAAACGTACCAACATTTCTGGTTTCAAATTCTCGGGTTTCGCCAAGTCCTGTTTGACGAATAGTCTCGGATGTTTAATTTCCTCTTCGTTTACTTTTCTTTCACTTGAAGTGTTGGAGTCGTTGGAGAGTTCGATTGTGTGAACCTCAGAACTGTCTTTTTCGAATCGGGACGACGAATCGTCGTCATTGTCTTCTTGTGAAGTTTCACCTGCAAGAATTTTTATATTTGTTACACAGATTTATTGTAGGTTAAGTAAATTTTTACCTGTAGCATAGTTTAAAGGACTCATGCTTTTTTGACAAGATTCGTCTTCTGAACTATGGTTACCTTCTGATTCAGGAGGTTTGGATAGAGGCGGTAATCTGCTGTTTCGACATAGCTGATCTAGTAAAGCTTTATTGGACATATTTTCGGGAGCGACGTTTTTGTCTTCATTTAATAATAATTTCTCCTCGCTATTTGGAACGCCGGATTCCAAACTAGATCTTATAATTCCGTCGAGGAAAGAACCATTGGCCGCCCCGCTTTCTAATAGGGATTCCGCCCTTTGCCTGGCGTTTTTAGACAAAGTAGTAGGAGACTGTTGAGGTACAGTTCTACTCGATTCTTCTTGGAATTTCTGCATCATTTGAGATGCATAAAACTCTGGAGTCGGTCCGGGGAACGACGTTGGATTCCTAGGATAATCCAGAGAAAGATGAGGAAAGCCCGGAGCGGGCCAAAACGGAAACGGAGGACCGTTGTAACCCGCCAGAGGAGTAATTCCAGTTTCGAATAACGGTATTTTCATTCCGTTAGGCGAAGTTGGGGAAAATTTATGCGGCGGTTTCATGATAGACTTCATTTTTTCTTGAGAATTACGCATATCGCTCTGTTTTAAACTCGCTATTTTTTCGTCTACCGGATTTGGTTTTGGATCACGTTTACGAGGTCTCATCAAATGTCTTTCTTTCACTTTGTATTCGAGTGTGGAATGCGGAACTCCGTAATAACTACCCGCTCTATGAACTGACATTTCACCCCTTTGAACGGCTCTCACTGCCTCAACTAAACTGTCTCTATCGTAATTCCTATATTTACCCCTTTTTGGCCTTGTCCCTATAAATCAAACATAATATTAATATAAAATTATTAAATTCACTGACACACTCACCTTTTCCGCCAGTAGGGGTACTATTTGAACTTTGTTGCGGTTTGGGAGATTGTTGTTGATGCTGGAATTGTCTATTGAGGTCTTGTTGCGTCTTAATTACCGATATACCAGCGCCTAGAGGCGGCGTAAAACCTCCTCGCTTGAAATCAATATCGATCATTTGCCTTCTCGGCTCTAAAGGCTGTTGGAATTTTTGACTAATGCTTTGAGCTATGACATCTTTTACGTCTTTCATTATATTTAATCCTTTCGCTGGTAATATCGGAGGTGAGCCGGATTCGCTTGTCACTGGTGGGGACATTATACTACCTGTTTAAATAAATCATAATTAAATCTAGTTCCAACCCATTTTTACAGTTTATGTATTCTAACCCACTTGTAGCTTATTTTTACGCATTCTATCTTATTCTTAGTCCACTTTTTTACACACCAGACTACTATAGATCACTTTTATATACCTTTGTATTTTCTTATAAATATTAAGCTATT
This sequence comes from Neocrepidodera transversa, assembly GCA_963243735.1. Taxonomy (NCBI): domain Eukaryota; kingdom Metazoa; phylum Arthropoda; class Insecta; order Coleoptera; family Chrysomelidae; genus Neocrepidodera; species Neocrepidodera transversa. Next base: position 1,786,782 of record OY725347.1, on the reverse strand, counting down.
TGTTAGCCTATTTTTTAGGCACTATTTTCAATTCTAATGCAACTTAATCTCCTTTAATGCTTTCTAACTTACTTTTACCCACTCTAGTTCATTTTTTAATTCTAATTCTCTTATGTTATGCACTATCTTAACTTTTTTGTTTACTAGTTCATTTTTTTTACTTCATAACGTATTATTATGTATTCTAATTTAGCTAGCTCACTTTTATGTACTTATAGATTATTAATTATCGTCAATTATTATTCACCAATGAATAATTTATACTCTCTGTATAATTTCACTTATTTTAGCATACTTTTGCTAGTCCACTCTTATGCGTAACTTTTATATATATTTGAGTCTCGTTTTTATGTCCTTAATATATGCCATTGTAGTCCTTTTTAGGCTTTCAGTTGATTCTAGCCTACGTTTATGGACTACAGCCCACGCTTATGGACTGAAGCTCACTTTTATGTTTAATTTTTGATTATTGAATTATTTTTTGTGCCTAGCCTACTTTTATACTTTTTGTTCATTTTTTTATAGACTCTAGCTCACTTTTATGCACTTTACTACTCATTATTTTAGCCTAATATTCACTCTAGTTTTTTATGCTTCATATCCAACTTTTTATGTAATTTCACCCACTCTAGATCATTTTTATACATCCTAGTCTAATTTTTATGATTTTTACATATTCTAGCCTACTTACACTTATATAACTCATTCTTATATTTTTTTACTCCACTTTCATTTCTTTCAGCCCATTTACATTCCATTCCACTTTTATGGTACTTTACCCTATATGAATGTTAATAAAATGAAATAAATAGATACCTGTGGGTTCTACTTGAGTTCTTATGGTATCGCATCCATTTTTACTCGACGTCGTCGGTTTGAAGGACGGAATTTTAAGTATCACATTCGATGGAGAATCATCGGTTTCCATATCCGACTCCGATTTGGTTCGCTCGAGTTTCGTTATAACGGAATTGCTGGGACTCGGCCTGGTGATTTTTTCGCTGTCGCCGTTGTTGGGCATCTTTAACAACTGATCATCGGCCATCATCCTCTTCATCAATTCTGGAATAGTATTGTTAATTAATGTTCCGTCCGGTAGCCTGGGCATGTTTTGGGAGGCGAGGAAATGAAGGTATGTGACCATTTCGGTTTGGTCCACGCCTCCCAGTTGGTCTTGACCGTCTTTACTCTTTTGAAGAATGGATTTCAAAGCATCTGGAATCTAAAATAAAATAGTTATTTTAGATTTTAAACTAATCTCGTGGTAGGACTTACATCTCTACCGGTAGTCATGCGTAATAAGTCAGCAACGGAAAGCAAAGGAGCTTGCAACGCTTTTTCTACCTCCTTTTCCTCTTCAGTTCCCGACAGATTGATTTCATCCTCCATGGCTTCGTCCTCCAGCGGCGTCGAACTGTTGAGGTGAGATTCCCTTTCGCGTTCCAACGCTAACTTATAAACTTTATTTCGTAACGTCGACCTTGGAATGCCGTAAATGACAGCCGCTCGTCGAGTACCCAATTTTCCTGATTGGATATCCCTTAAGGCAGCTTGCAGCTCGTCTTCGGTGTAAGTCCTTCGACCGGCCACCGTCGACATCCTAGGCTTCGCTCTGGAATCAGAACTAAAATTTTAGACGCATTAGGTGACGTTCCAATAAACATTGGACAAATTTTTCGAATAAAAGTATTAAAATTTGAAAGGGGGCTTCCTTAGTTTTTTTCCAAATTACTATAAAATTGCCCCAAAAACGACAACATGTCATGTTTTAATCTATTAATTATAAAATCAAAATAATGACGAAATTTTAATTAGCAACGCGCAGAGGATGTAATTCAAGGAGTTTCCTAACACTACAAATTGATTTTTTTTGCAGTTGTTGATTCAAGGTCTGATTTTTAATGTTTATGTTAATGGCGGTAACGTCAATTTGAATGTGAAATTGCAGCAGCGAAGAGGTGCAATTATTTTAGCCAGTGCTTAAAATTGTTGGGTTTGAAATTAATGTCAATGCATTTTCTCATAGAGGCGAATTTGAAGTGGGACAAGGGCAAAATTGCATTATCTACACTATTAGCCAGCAAATCTGCCAGTGGCTGAAAGAATAATTGTTGTTTGTAATAATATACCAAATTTTTATATTATTATGTATAAAATATTTTTTAATTTTAAAACATTTTTTATTTGCAAAATTTTGTGTGTTTACGTTTTCTAGTTTTTTTCAGTTGGTTTTGTTTTTTTAGTGATTTTTTTTATTTTCATTTTCTTAAATTTTTGAAAATAAATTAGGTATATTACAAAATTTTCATTTTTGTTTAAACTCTACAATACTGTGTTTTTTTTGCAAATTGCTAGATTATTGGTTTTGCTTTAAATTTACGGAATTTGATGTACAAAATTTGTAAATAAAATTAATTAATCTTTTTCTTTTTTTCTTCATTTTAATAGGTGTTTTGATTTAAAAAAAAATTGAAACTTTTATAAAAATTAATAAAATTTACGAAACGTTCTAGACGTTTCAATTTTTTTTTGCAAATTGCTAAATTATTGGTTTTGCTTTAATTTCAGGAAATTTGAGGTACAAAATTTTTAAAAAAAAATAAAAACTTTTTTTTATTTTAAAACAGGTATTTTGATTTAAAAAAAAATTGAAATTTTTGTAAAATTTAATAAAATTTACGAAATGCTTTAAAGACGTTTCAATTTTTTTGGAATTATTCGAATTTCGAGATTTTGTACCTTTTTAATAATGCTCAAGGGCTATTTTTGAGAAATTTTTAAAACTGTCCAAAACATTTTCCCCCATCATCAGTTTTATTTTAAGATTTCATTATTTTGCCATATTTCCAGATTCAACAATTTTTTGAATAAGTTTTTTATCTGTAAATACCAAAAATTCACCAACTCTCATTCAACAACAAAAACATTTCATCATCAGTGTTAATTTTTAAATACCCATTCAATTAATCGCTTATTCGGTTGTTTTCATTCCACGTTTGTTTATCCGGTTTTGTGTGTGTAAGCGCCGAAAAATTGCAACGCAATATATTTTCAAGTGGGATAGGTTAGTCAACTCAACTTTATCAACAATTATATTTTCGTTCCGACCAAATTTTACTGCCCCGTATTGATAACGAATTACACTACATGCAACAGAATTCGAATAATTGTTTTGTGGACTATCAAAATTTAACACGTTAATTGCCGTACATTATTCGTAAAAACAAAATTTTAATATATAATTAAATTAAAATCCTAATAAAAATAACAATATGCAAGAGTAGATTATTTGTATATACAATAAACAAAGAATTTCATGTTTAAAACTATTATTTTAAAATGAAATTTGAAGGAAATCATTTAAGATTAGTTTTAAATTTTTCACTTCTTTTTGTCGCTTCTGGTGAATATAAAATGCTTGTCCCAAATATTTTTATACTTTTGAAATGTCTGGATACAATCAAAAAGTCGTCACTCTTAAAAGTTATTTTTAAATAAGGTACCGACTTAAAAATATTCTTTTGGATTCAATTATCAATATCCAAAACTCGAAAAACATATACAACAAAAAAAAATTATTGAAAGATAATTTTTCTCGCTAGCCATCCATGCCTTGTTTTTTATAAGTGTTAAATTAGAAGATTTATAGTTGAGTATGAATTTCAAGATGGTGAAAATAAATGAAAAATAATGGTAAAATTTCGATATATTTTGTAAATAAGACACAAAATTATAAATTTAGAATACATAACTAAATTAAGAAAAAATAAAGAGCATAAGAAACCAGCTAAAACAAAAAATAATAAAAAAACCCGAGATTTTTAATAAACTGAAAATATTGTAAATATAAAAATTGTTTAATTTTTAAAAATCTTCCAATATTCGTACAAATTGATGAAACTGTAAATAGTAAAAAATATTGTTATATTAAAAATATTGTAAAATTCGAAGATAAATAAAAAGAACTAAAAGTAAATTATGATACAAAATTTAAAAAATTTAATTATTGTTATTTTTTGAATAATCGGAATATTAAGTAACTCAAAAACCAAAATTAACCTGAAAAATAGAAAATTTAGCATGATTAACGTGAATTTTGAAAAACTGAAAATAAAATAAAAATTAAAATGTACAATATTATTATAAAAATATGCAAATATACTAAAAATTAATAACCTCGGAATATTTAAAATTATCGTATATATTTAAAAAATTAAAAAAGTACACAATAAAAATATTTTAATATTCAAAAATTTCCCAATATTCAAAGATTCCTGAGAATCTTAAAATGTTAATTTTGTAACATTTAAAAATTTAGCAGTATTTTAGGATCTCGACAAAATTTTAAGAAACTAAAATTAAATTTTAAATTAGGGAAACCAAAAATGAAAAAATCATCTTTCCGAATTCTTTCTAATAAATAGGTTGTTACATAAATTATTAAATTATTTTACTTTTAAATAGTTTCCACAACAGTGCAAAATAAATTACACGCATGACTTTAGGTCCCCACTCCCCAAAAAAAATGGTTCAGGTGAGCAAATGTCATATATACTTATAAAGGGCTTCGTATCTCTAATATCAAGTCTAAATCCGGCACTGCACAAAGTAACTAAATTTTCTACTTCATGAAATATACAGGGTGTTTCTTTTTGAAAGGGTCATACGTTAACTGTGGATAAAGGTCACCGAGAAAGAACCCATACTTTATGGGCCTGTCGCCCTTCATAATCAAGATACAGAGTGTTTTATCAATTTTGCCGATTTATTTCTACGCTCATAACTTATGAACCACCTTGTATATTGTTTGATATTTGAGACATATGTGACCCTATTACTAGTCAAATCTGACAATGTACTTTTAAAAAGAAAATACAGGTCTGGCTTAGCAAAAAATTTACAAATTCTTCAATCTCTAAAAAAACAACACACTGTCAGTAGATAGAACGTTCATTTAATTTAACGGTTCTGTAACTAATGACAATGACGTTTAGATTGTGACAATTGTATAAGAAATCAACTTGTAAAGTTTTATTCTAAACGTCATCGCCTTTACTTACTGAATGTTTAAAGTTAATGGACGTTCTATCTACTGACAATATATATCAAAATTTAAAAAATCTGTTAATGGAATCTGATCGTGTATTTTTTATTTTTCCGCAAATAATTTCACTACTGAAATTTTATGTTGAAATTCACTTTTTTGAGTATTTTAGACAAAATAGGACCAAACGAATTATTTATCATTTTATTAGGTTGTAATGAATATTTCCAATTTGATCAAGCGTAAGACGCTATTGACAGTTACACATAAAATGGCCGAAATGTCAAAAATTGTTCACAATTAGGATATCAAAAAAAATGTGGTACAACTCCCAAGTTTTCTCTCCTTTTTCCACCCCTATTAATTTTAAATGTACTTTTTGTAACCATGTTAATATTTATTGTATAACTTCAATAAAATTTTCCACAACTTATGTAATTTTAGTTGGCCTGATGATGGCACATGTATGCCGAAACTAGTTGCCAGTTTCTCCTAAATGTACTATTCCAAAAGTAAAAAAAAAATAAAACATGATGAAAACAAACTCAATATTTTACGAAATTTCCCAAATTTTTAATTCAAAGAGTGAGATTAAAGAGAAAATATTTTTGTAGATTTGCTTCCTCCTATTAACAACAAGTTTAAGAATTGGAGAACTATTTTTGAATACACTCAAGTAATATACAAAAGATAATTTTTTGACCTACAATTTTTTTGATTAAATTGATGACAAAGAGCAGAAAATTATTCATTAATCAACTAAAAGAAAATTAAAAAAAAAATGCGAATTTTTAATTAAATTGTTCTCATTATAATTACACAGAATTTATGATCAAAAAAAAAATAAGTAAACTCGTGTGTTATTAAAAATATCTATTTCATGTAAAATTTGATGATGCCATCAATCATCAGTAAATCGGCAATAGCTGTCCTTTTCTGCACAAACATTGGCTTCTGGGATTCACTCGTAAGGGGGTGAAATATAGGGAGAGTATTATTTTTGTTATTTTGTTTAAAGAAAAAAAACACCCTGTTATAAAATTCTAAATATTTACAAAAATAATAAACTACAATTAAACATTCTTTAAAAAAATACGTTTTAAAATGAATCCAATTAATTCAAGGCCTCCTTTGTCTCTAATAAATAACATCCTTATTAAAGATAACAATATCTATGAAAATTGGAAAAAGGAAATCGGCAAATCAAAAAGTATTAATAGAACTCAAACAAGAAAAAAATGCAGAATGAAATCGATAAATACACACATTAACAAAAAATATCAGTTTAATTTTTCCGAAATTGTGCGGCAATTTTTTTAATTTTTGAACACGCAAGATAAAAAAGTTGATATGAAACATTTTTAATCAAGTAAAAATAAATAATAATAATATGCAACTAGATTATATATAATAAGATAATTTTTTTTTGAAGAAACAGTGTCCGTCTCACTCACCGGTTTCGAATTAAATGATCGAAAGTAACGATGCACTTTATCCATCACAAACGCACTTTACACTCGTATGGATATGGGGAAAAAACAAAAACCGAATTATTTTCGCAACGTACATGCCTCTCCGCAAACATAGACGGTAAACAATTGTGATACACCAGATATAAAAAACAAATAGACCATATTGCACTGTGCTCCGGAATGGTGATTGACCTCAAAAATGATAGTGGCTTACTGCCCATAAATCATTCTTTTTTTTTCATTCATAATGAAAAATACATTTTTTCATCTTTTATCCCAAATTTTAATATAAAAAATATTTATTGAACAATGGAAGCACTGGTAAAAATATTATAATAACATCTCACTAATTTTGAAAAATAGCTCGTAAATATCAAAAAGAAAATATATATAAGAGAGATAAAATACCACTTTCATTTATTCTACAACCTAAGGCAGCTGTTTCTGTCTATCAGACTTCATCAGTTAGATAAATCAACTAGAGAGGTATAAAGCTCTAAAGGAAAACTTACTATAGAGTATTATTAACTTTGATTATTTTTGATTTTTGGCCATAGTGTTTTTTCCCTCACGCGTTCTCTCTAGTCATCTGGCATTTGTCCAATGATTTATCATTCTTATTATTTTAAACTTTTAGTGTTTCATTATTTTTCTCTTATTAATTGACTTTTCATGGTGTTGTTTTCCGCTCGCGCCACCTACCGGTCATTTTCCCAGTCATCATCTGTCATTTGTCGATCTGTCATTTGTTCATCTGTCGTTTATCCATCTGTCTGTAAATTTTGTTCCATTCAATTCCTACCAACAGTAACGAAGATAATAGTTAATGACCTTTGGATCTTGATACTGTGTAGGTTTTTCGCTGAGTATTTATTCTATGTCACATTTGACTAGCGTCGTTTGTTTCGCTTAATTTTGACCAATAATAACACAAATAAGTGTTAGTGTTCGTGTGACATTCATGCTGCACTTATTTTTTTTTGTTGAGTATTTATTTTATATCACATATAGCTAGTGTCGTTTGTTCCGTTCAATTTCGGTCAATAATAACCAAGATTGGTGCTAATGCCCTTCTGACTTTGATGCTGCGCATATTTTTTGTTGAGTATTTTGTCCCATTTGGCTAGTGTCGTTTGTTTCGTTAAATTCCGACCAATAATAACGAAGAAGAAGTGTTAACGATTTTTTGGTTTAGATGCTGTGTATGTTTTTTTGTTGATTTTTTAATGTACGGCACATTTATAATCTGGGGGCGTTTTTTTTCTTCATCAAGTTTAATAGGAATGTTTGGAAATTTTTCATTTTGTAGCTCCTGCAGCAAATCTATTAAAAGTATTTTTTTTTTCTTCCATTAATTTTCCCCACAGATGAGACAAAATGTTTCATTCTTAGATTTAACGTGAAAGTTTGAAAATTTTAATATTGTATGTTGTTTTTCTTTCTTTATATTGGTTTTATCTTCTGTAACTCCTGCAGCAGATGTATCTACTAAAGTCAATTTTTTTCCTATTTTTTTCCAATAATTTTTCCCACAGATCAGATAAAATGCTTCAGAAAATTTTAATATTGGCTGTGCTAATTTTTTTTTCTTCTGACATTGTTTTTACCATTTGTAGCTCCTGCAGGAGATCAATTTTTACCTTTTTTTTCTTTTAATAATTTTCCACTCACAGACAAAATTTTTTATTCTTAGGTTCTTGTTTGAAAATTTTTATGTTTATTATTTTTTCTAATAAAAATTTGGTATAACTTCTGCAGCAGATATCTTTTAAGTCAGTTTGTTTCGTGTTTTTTTTTCTTAGAATACATAAAGGGATGGACATAATAATTTCAGATTTTTTTTTAACGTTTTGATCAGCATGAATTAAAATAATATATCCTGGAGATATTGATTGTTTGCTTCTCCGATTGTTTTTACTTTGAGATGATCAATGAAGAAATATAAATATTATTTAGAGATTTTTGTCTTCTGTGGACTAACTTAGAATTCAGAACTGTACATTACGAATTTACTGTCTTACAAAAATATATTTCAACGGGTTTTTTACGGATCGTTTTTTTTTATTCTGACTAATAATTTAGGTGACAATGCCCTTCTGGCTTTGATGCTGTATTTTCCACAGTACAGTCCATAATGTGGTGCCGTTTTTCTCGTTCAATTCTGACCAATACTAACGAAGATAGGTACTAGTGTCCTTCTGACTTTGATGCTGCGCATGCATAGACTGAAATATTAGTTGCATATTACTTTTGGCAAAATCGAGTTTGGGTATTTCCCATAGAGAATGCGTCCAGAACTGTTGTTGCACCTTTAGTAACCTTCATATTTGATCTACAAGGTTCAAATTTAAACTCGACCAAGTTTGAAGCAAATCGGTAGAGTGGAACAGCCTTGAGAGCTATCACAGACAGACAAACTAACATTTTCTGAAGGCCCTGAAGTAAGTTGATAAAAAAATAAAAAAAATAAAAAAAAGAACTTCGAAAACAACCAGGCTATGAATTTGAAAAAAAAAAATTCTTATATTTATTGCAGGTATTTCCATATTTAAACCAAATTTCTCTATATTTTATCCTAATTTCTTATCGCTTATTAAAATTTCTACCAGTCTATATAATTATATATATAATATTTTTTTATAATTTATAAAATAAGTGATAATTAAATTCCGATATCAATGGCAAGGCACTTTGAAGCGAACTATTGTTGTTAAAATTAGACATTTTCTCTCGTTAAAAACAAAAAACAATTCAGTTAAATGAACTCGCACATATATTTAATCCGAAAGGGGTCAATAACAAATAAAACGCATATTTCACAGAGATGCCTTTAAAAAGTTTCGATATTTTTTCTCGGAAAGTCACAGTGCATTTTATCGGTCACAACTCTTCTCTTATCGTTCGTTTATTCGTTATTATTTGTGAGACTACGGAGAATTTTTATATACAGGGAGAGACTAAAAAATATTAACTATAATTAGATTTTAATAAAATTTGGTATTTGTATTTTATGGATTTTTCGATTTCTAAATTCAACCTTAGTTTCGCCGGAAATAACTCCAAATTTAAATTTTTAAATGAAACATACTACATATTTGTGGTTTTAAGTTTTTGTCAAAATTACTATTATTTTACTAACAATTTCATTTATCAGAAGTATTTTTTTCAGTATCATCTTCCTTGTATTTTGAGTCCCATTAAAAAAACTGGTCATTTCCGGTCAAATCGGAAGTTTAGATTGAATATATTAAATACATGTGCAAGATTTCATTTAGATATGAAAAAGATATAAGACTGAATCATATTTTGTGCCATTATAGGTATATAATAAATGAAAGAGGCTCTAAAAATGATTAACATTAATTTTCTGTTAAAAAAATCCTAAAACGTAACTTTTTTCTGGTATAATTTTATATATTCATCTCATCTCTCTCAATATCTACAAAATCGTGACTTTTTCCAGGACAGTTGGGAACTTGTTGTATTTTCTATTAAAACAATCGAAAAAGTTTTCATGAAATGAGGAATAAAGGGCTCAAAGATATTCCAATCTTGATTTTCCAAAATAATTTAAAACTGCATAATCGTTTCTAAAACAATATCTCTCCTTTAAAAAAGTACCTCAGGACTCTGTATAATTGACTCTAATTGCTAGTTTGTTCATTAAAAAGAAGAACATTTTCTAAAAAATCAGGATTTTTCGCTGTAAGAAAATCGCTTTTTACCATGAAAATTGAGATTTTCCAGAATAATTTCTAACATTACTAGTAAATGTAATTGAGTGAGGTGGACGAAGTACTCTTTGTGACGTATCAACTGAACCTGAACCATCCTGTCCCTTTGAATGTGCCATTTTTTTTCGAATTCTATGGTGACTCTTCCAAAAATAGATTTTTTTCATAAAAATCGTCATTTTCTGTTATAATTTGGAACATCACTCAATATAATCATAACGATTTTTTTTATTACGAGAGTTTGTCTTAAAAAACAAATTTTTTCACGAAAATCTTATTTTTCTAGAATAAGTTGGAACATAATAATCGTAAAATTTGTTAATATTGAACTTAAAAACTTCCAGTTTTTTTTTATTATTTAAAATAGAAAATATTCTATACAATTCAAGATTTTTTTATTAAAAAATAAATTTTTCCCATGAATATTCTAATTTTCAAGAATAATTTAGAACATTACATAGAATAATCGTAAAATTTGTTAATATTAGAATTTTTTTCATTATTTAAAGTAGAAAATATTCTATACAATTTGGAATTTTTGTATCAAAAAATTAATTTTTCCCATGAAAATCCGAATTTCCAAGAATAATTTAGAACATTAGATAGAATAATTGTAAAATTTGTTAATATTGGACTTAGAAATTTCCAGTTTTTTTCATTATTTTAAGTAGAAAATTTTCTATACAATTCAGAATTTTTGTATCAAAAAATAAATTTTTCCCATGAAAATCCGAATTTTCAAGAATAATTTAGAACATTATATAGAATAATCGTAAAATTTGTTAATATTGGACTTAGAAACTTCCAATTTTTTTCATTATTTAAAGTAGAAAATATTCTATACAATTCAGAATTTTTGTATCAAAAAAAAATTTTTTCCCATGAAAATCCGAATTTCCAAGAATAATTTAGAACATAACATAGAATAATTGTAAAATTTGTTAATATTGGACTTAGAAATTTCCAGTTTTTTTCATTATTTTAAGTAGAAAATATTCTATACAATTTGGAATTTTTGTATCAAAAAATAAATATTTTCCATGAAAATCATGATTTTCCAGAATAATTTGGAATAGTAATAGTAAAATTCGTTAATTTTGAACTTAGAAAATATTCTATACAATTCAGGATTTTTGTATCACGAAAACATTTTTCTCATGAAAATCATGATTTTCCAGAATAATTTGGAACATTACATAGTATAATCGTAAAATTTGTTAATATTGTTTTAGAAACTTGCAGTTTTTTCAAAAATTCAAACAGAAAATAAACTAAAAGATATTTGTCACAAAAAATCGTGATTTTCTAGAATAATTTATTATAATCATCTCAAAATTTGTGACAAATCAGAAAATACGAAACAGAATAAAGGATTTTTGCACTTAACAATGTGATTTTTCCATAAAAATTTATTGTTAAGAATAAAGAGCATCAATCTGTCTCAAATATTATTAATTTTGACTTTAGGAATTTGCGATTTTTTATGTTGTTTGCCTCACAGATAAGTTTTTCCATGAATAGCCTAATTTTACAAAATAATTTAGAATATCACTATGTATAACAAACAGGAAATATTCTAAAAATTTTTTCATAAAAATCGTGATTTTTCGGAACCTAGATAACGTCCTAAATTTTCTTATAGTACCGGACCTAGAAATTCGGGGTTGTTATTTATTAGATAAACCAGTAAATAGTCTATAGAACGAGTGATTTTAGCTACAAAAATTTTGATTTTTAAAAATAATTTAGAACAACTTTCTGTATAATTGGATTAAATTTCATTAATATCTGATCTAGAAAACGTCTTCTTTTTTTCGTTAGTTAAAGCGGCAAAATAAATGATTTTCAGCAAAAAAAAATCAGTGTTTATAATCGTCCCTATTAAGTTCTTTCCATTAAACATAGTATAAAATATTGTATCAAAAATATTTTTTTTATTAAAAAAAAATATTTTCGGTAATAATCAACTCTATAAGTCTCTTAGTTTCTATTCTAGAATTTTTCTGTTTTTTATTTAAATAAAGTAAAATAATTTTTATAAAATTACGTATTTCCACCACAAAAATATGGTTTTTTTCTTATGAAAATCTGTATTTTTTTGAATAATTTAAAACATTACTCTATATAATCATTCCCAACTACATTTACGTTCGTTCGGTGTTATTAAAAAAAAAATTTGGTTGTAAATTGAGAATTTTTAGGCGAATCTGTAACAGATACCGATTATAAATTTTCCAGTGTGTGAAAATTTTCACGTAGCCGGTAAATTGAGATTTATAATTTTCCAGCTGAGACCGTTCAAACTTTGTTACGAACACGAGGTAGTTAGAACAAGTCGCCGTAATGGGGATATATAATTCGGCCATTACTATACGAATGTGTACAAGAGTCCTAAATCTAGTTTTCATATAATAATAAAAGAGTAAAAGATAAATGGTGCAATAAATGAGAAATATTCTAGACGTTATGACTCCATTTTCCGGAATTGGGATTTTTATGGTTTATTTTAGAGTTCACGTGATATTATAACTATTTCGTTTCTTTTTCGGGATCGTATGAAATGGCCTCAGATTTCGGTCGTAAACAGTAAGTTATTATACGTACGATGAAAGTACATCTGCGAATAAAATTTCATCGAAAAAAATCCATATTTTCAGTCTTTATAATCTATTCTAGATTCCTTATTAAAGGTTTTATATTTTTTTTTATAATAAGACAAAAAACTAAGAGAAATTTAAATCCTAAGAACTTTATTTTTTTCATCAAAAAAGGAGAAAATTACCAATCAAAAGAAAAAATTACCGATAAAAAAAATTTAATCAAAATATTCCAATATATTAAATGTTAATTTTTTTAACACTACTCTGTATAATTATCTGTAACTCCGTTAATATTAATCCTACGAACTTGCGATTTTTTTCTACAAAATAACTACAAAAATCATGTAAAATAAAAAAATAAGTAAAAGAAGGAATCCAGAAAGAATGTAACAAAAGGAGATAAAAGAAAGTAGTAGAAAATAGGAACTCACTCATAAATCAGAAAATAAAAACAAATTTAAAACTTCATGGCATATTTCGAAATTTCTATAATTTGAGCAAAAACTGATTGGAAAAAATTATATAAAAAAATAAAATTACAAAAAGAAAATTGAGAAAAATCTCGAAAGCTATAAAAAAATGTTCATAAAAAAGAAAATAAAAACATAAGCAAAATTAAAATTCCTGAAAAAAATATTTAATTCCTGAAAAAAAATGTATCGAAGAAAACAAATTGTTAGAATATCACAGAAAAGAAAAACAAATTTAAACTTAAAAGGAAATGAAGAAAATGTAGAAATATTTGAATTTGCATTTAATAAAATAAAAATTAAATGCTAAGAAAAGGGAAAATAAAAACAAAAGCAAAATTAATATTCCTGAGAAATCAAAAAAACAGAAAATAAAATTTCAAATTTTTAAATTTTTCTAGAAAAAATTTTTTGTACTAAATCAGAATATTTAATCTCTAGATTAAAGAAAGTTCAAATTTTTTTTAGAAAAACCAGAAGAAAAAAAAAACAAATTTAAAGTATTTGGTAAATTTTTAAATTTGAAAAATTGTTGAACAAAAAGATTAAAAAAAATTAAAAGAAAAGAAAAATAAAACAGCAAGAAGTGAAGAGAAATCTTGAAAAATCTGAAATTTTTGGATTCGAAAAAAAATGCATAGAAAAAGGAAAATAATAATAAAAAAATAAGAAAAAATAAAAAAAACAAATATTTATTTTCTGAAAAAAAAAATATATTAAAGAAAACCAAAAATTATTAGAAAAGCATAGAAATAAATTTAAACTTGAAAGGAAGTGAAGAAAAATCTTGAAAAGCTGAAATTTTTGGCTAAAGCAAATAAATTTTAAAAAAAAATGCTCAGAAATAGAAAAATAAAACAAAAAGCTAAATGGGAGAGAAGAAAAAAATGGGAAAGAAGGAAATTAAAAATAGAAACATGGAAGAGAAGAAAAAAATCAAATTTACAAAAAAAAATACAAAATTGTAAGTTTTCTGGAAAAAAATAATTACGCTAAATCAAAATATGTAAGTATTTTTTTTAAACACTAAAAAAAAATTTATAAAAATAAGTGAAAATACAAAACAAAAATATTTAGTTTCTGAGAAAATGTTGACATTTTTTTTAGAAAAACCGAAACCAGAAAAAAAAAAACAAATTTAAACTATTCGGTAAATTTTAAAATTTAAAGAATTGCTGCAAGAACTGATTGAAAAAAAATGAAAACAAAAAAGAAATGAAGCAAAATATCGAAAAAGCTGAAATTTTTGGGTCAAATAAATTTAAAAAATCATTTTGAAAAGGAAAAGAAAACGAAAAGCAAAATAGTGGAGAAGGAAAATAAAACAGCAGCAAATAATTAATTTCTGAAAAAAAAAATATTCTAAATTGAAGAAAATCCAAAAAATTTAGAAAAACAGAGAACCCAGAAAAAAAGGAAATTTAAACTTTTTGGTAAATTTTAAAATTTGAAAAATTGGTGCAAAAAGTGATTGGCAAAAAAAATGAAAAGAAAGAAAAGAACAAAGTGAAAAAAATCTCGAAAAAGCTGAAATTTTTGGATAATAAATTAAAAAAAAGTGCTAGAAAAAAGGAAATAAAAACTAAATAGTGGAGAGGAAGAAAAATTAAAGTAAAAAGCAAAATGGGATAGAAGAAAAAAAAAAACAAATTTACAAAAGAAAACAAAATTTCAAATTTTGAAATACAAACATAATTTCTGAAAAAAAAATCTTAGATTAGTCTAATTTTTTTAGAAAAGAAGATAAACCAGAAAAAAAATAAATTTAAATTTTTAGTAAATTTTAAAATTTGAAAAATTGCTGCAAAAACTGTTTGAAAAAAAAAATGAAAACAAAAAGAAAATGGAGGAAAATCTCAAAAAAGCTGAAATTTTTGGATTTAAAGTTAATAAATTAAAAAAAGGTGCGTAAAAAAAAGTAAATAAAAACTAAATAGTGGAGAGGAAGAAAAATAAAAATAAGAAGCAAAATGGGATAGAAGAAAAAAAAACAAATTTACAAAAGAAAACAAAATTTCAAATTTTGAAATACAAACATAATTTCTGAAAAAAAAATCTTAGATTAGTCTAATTTTTTTAGAAAAGAAGATAAACCAGAAAAAAAATAAATTTAAATTTTTAGTAAATTTTAAAATTTGAAAAATTGCTGCAAAAACTGTTTGAAAAAAAAAATGAAAACAAAAAGAAAATGGAGGAAAATCTCAAAAAAGCTGAAATTTTTGGATTTAAAGTTATAGTGGAGAGGAAGAAAAATAAAAATAAAAAGCAAAATGAGATAGAAGAAAAAAAAAACAAATTTACAAAAGAAAACAAAATTTCAAATTTTGAAATACAAAAATAATTTCTAAAAAAAAATCTTAGATTAAAGAGTCTAATTTTTTTAGAAAAGAAGATAAACCAGAAAAAAAAACAAATTTAAACTTTTAGTAAATTTTAAAATTTGAAAAATTGCTGCAAAAACTGTTGGAAAAAAAAATGAAAACGAAAAGAAAATGGAGGAAAATCTAACGAAAAAGCTGAATTTTGTGGATTTAAATTTAAAAAAAAAAAACAAAAATAAAATCAAGAAAAAAAATGGTATCAAAAAAGTTTGCAAAAATGAAAATTACTGAAAAAAAAAACAGAAAAACATTCTAAATTTGCTGAAAAAAAAAAATATAATAATTTTTTTTTCATAAACAAATAATGTAACTTACTTGAATATATGCCTGGGTTCCAAATTGGGCAACCGGACATTATTCCCCACCGCCATCCTCTGTTCAAGGACGCTAGGCGCTATGTGATTAACGGCCCCTTTGCTCAAGTCCAAGGGCTGTTCTCCGGTTCCGTTTCCGTTACTATTGATCTTCTCGGGATCATTGAGCGTTGCGGCGGCCTGGAACGATCGTACCACGTTCGAGAGGTACCAATGAGGCGTCAACATACTCGGATTATAGAATGACAAATTGGTATTAGGAGCGGAGGCGGGACTTTGGCCCCCCGAGATCGCCGCCGCTAGCGTCGCGGCAGCTATCATGTTATTCTCGATCGTTGTCATTCCTAATTGCGGCGTTACTGGATTTTGAATGTTAGATCTGGAAAAAATATGGTTTTTTTTTGTTATTGGTAAAAAAAACAGCGATCAGCTATACAAAATATTTTCTAAAGGTTAAAATTTTTTTAATCTTAAAAAAATATCAGATTTATTAAGAGTGGGAAGTTTTTTCTTATTCTGATCATTTTGTAATTGTTTTTAAAAATAGAATAGAACACAAAAATTTAGAAAAAAATTTAATGTATATTAAAAAAAATAGAGATTGATCACAGTTTTCAAAAAAAAATCACTGTTTTTTAAAAACATAGTTTTTAAAATAATAATTTATAAAAATAATGAATATATCTTAATTGATTAATTTAGTTTCTTCAAAAATTATTTAAAAAAAATATTTCTCACCATAGACACATCTGTATGACCGCAATTTCAAGAACGATTAAAATATTTAAAAATTAACACCTGTGGCAGGTTATGCTACACCAATGGAATTTACAATAAATTTTATATAACAGAAATTTCGAAATATTTCGGTTTGACTAGCGACGAATGGGTAAACAAAATAAAACATTCCACTTAAAAAAAGTCGTGAGTCGTATTTTTAAGTCTTCACATTTTTTAATAAATACATATTTTAATAAAAAAAATATATATTTATATTAATTTATACGTAACAAAAAAAAATTTACCTGTGATGGTGGTTGTTGAGCAACCCCCTGGAGGTAGTTAATAAAGATGTGGGTACTTCGCCGTCACTGTGACTATCCGAAGTGTCCGAGTCCGAAAGACGGGGACTCTGAAAAAAAAAAAAGATAAAATTACATTTTTGATCAAATGAATTCAAAATTATATTTTTTTAAAATAATCCATATTTCAAAAAAATCAGAATTGCAGAATAATTAAATAGATGAAATATAGAAAAAATCGAATTTTTGGATTTTTAAAAAAATTGGCATTTTTGGTGAAATGAATTCAAAATTATGACATTTTTTCAAAAATGCAAATTTCAGAAAAATTTGAATTACAAAAAAAATTTAATAGATCAAATTTAGAAAAAATTGAATTTTTAGATTTTTAAACAAAATTGACATTTTTGGTAAAACTAATTCAAAATTATGACATTTTTAAAAAAAAGCAAATTTCAGAAAAATAAGAATTGCAAAAAAATTAAATAGATTAAACTTGGAAAAAATCGGATTTTTAGATTTTTAAATAAAATAAATTCAAAATTATATTTGTTAAAAAAATCCAAAATTTTTAGATTTTTAAACAAAATTGAAATTTTTAGTAAAAATGACAAAATTATAACATTTTTTATAAAAATCCATAATTAATTTTGGAAAAAAAGTTTAAAAACAATGACAAAAACTAATTTAAAAAAAAATCGAATTTGTAGATTTTTAAACAATATTGATATTTTTAGTAGAAAGAATTCAAAATTCTGATATTTTTTAAAAATCCCAAATTTCAAAAAAAAATAAGAATTACAAAATAAGTTAAATATACCAAATTTAGAAAAATATCTAATGTTAAATTTAAAAAAAAAATATGGGATTTTCTGTAAAATTTTATGACATTTTTTTATAAAAATCCAAAAAATAACAATTAAAATAAAATTAAATGGATCAAATTTAAAAAAAAAATCGAATTTTTAGATTTTAAGAGAAAATTGAAATTTTTAGTAAAAATTACAAAATTATTTTTGGAAAAAGAGTTTAAAAACAATGACAAAAACTAAATTTAAAAAAAAATCGGATTTGGAGATTTTTAAACGAAATTGAAATTTTTGGTAAAATTAATTCAAAATTATATTTTTTAAAAAATTAAAAATTTCAAAAAATAAGAATTAAAAAAAATTAAATAGATTAATCAAATTTTGAAAAAATCGAATTTTTAGTTTTTTAAACGAAATTATTTTTGGTAAAATGAATTCAAAATTATATTTTTTAAAAAATCCAAATTTCAAAAAATAAGAATAAAAAAAATTAAATAGATCAATCAAATTTAGAAAAAATCGAAATTTTCAGTTTTTTAAAAAAATTGACATTTCTTCTAAAATTAATTCAAAATTATATTTTCTAAAAATCCAAATTTCAAAAAATAAGAATAAAAAAAATTAAATAGATCAATCAAATTTAGTAAAAATCGAATTTTTAGTTTTTTAAACAAAATTATTTTAGGTAAAATGAATTGAAAATTTCCAAATTTCAAAAAAAAAAATAAGAATAACAAATAGGAAAAATCCACCATTTTGTTTTTGAAATAAATTTAAAAACAATGACAACTAAATTAAAAAAAAAATCGAATTTGTAGATTTAAAAAAAAACAATTTAATAAATAAAATTTTTGACAACTTTTAAAAAATCCATTTTTGTGCCAAAATGTCAAAAAAAATTTTAGAAAAAATCAGATTTTTAGATTTTTAAACAAAATTGATATTTTTAGATAAAGATATTTTGATGGCTTTAAATAAAATAAAAAAATTCCAAAGTATGAGAAAAAAAGAATTTTTGAAAAAATCAGTTTGATAAATTGAATTTTTGACATTTAAAAAAAAATAAAAAATAAACGAGTTACTAAAAAATGAAATAGATCAAATTTATAATTTATAGAAAAAATAATGATAAATTTTTCCAAAAAAAGATTTTAGATTTTTAACCAATGATGATATTTTTAGTAAAAGAAATAACTTTAATATCAAAAATATTCAAAATTATGCAAAAAAAACTACTACCTACTCATGAAGATTTCTGAGCATGTAAACATATGATTGATAGAAAATTCTATATTTGAATCAATAATTTTGAATCCAATAGTGTTGAAATAAATTAAATTTGATATTTTTAAAAAAATAAGAATTACAAAAAAAAATTAAATACGAGTAGAATAAATAAAAAAATATCAAACATAGGAAAAAAGTTTAAAACTAATGACAAAAAATAAATATTTGCAAAAGACGAAAATGTATCAAAAAAACAAAAGAATTTAAATCGAAGAAGGAGAAGAAGCGGAGGAAGAACAATTTTAAAAGAAATAAGAACAAGAAGAGATTAAATAAATGTTGAAATAGAGATCGTAACCAAAACCGGAAAGTAATGGAGATAATGGAAAAGTGAAGAAAAGTAAAAAAAACTTAAAATTCTGAAATTAATAATAAATTAAAAAAGAAAAGTATCGCAGACATTTCGCTGTTAAAAAAAAAAATAAAAAAAAAACAGGCACTCTAGTTATACCTCAATTTTGATAGTTCACCAATTTTGCCGACCATCTGCTGCCTTATCAGTACCAAATTGTAAACTTTCGGCACGTATTTTAAACCATTTAGCGCGTAATTGTATATTTGATATAAAAACAATGAATAATTATAAATATATAAATTAGTTTGCGACCGCACAAGTGATAAGAAAAGGTCGGTCCACTCAAAAAAAGAAAAAAATGACACAACAAAGGATGTGGTTTATGCATATGCTACTGCTGATATTTTGAACACCTCATTTTTTATAATACGAGGATAGCACCGAAAATTCTATAAAAAGATATTACTAAAGCCATTAAACAAAACTTACTATTGATTATTTTGATATAGTTATTTTCCTAACAAGTGCGGAAAGTTATACTTATCCGCACGCAATTAAGTATTAGGAACAATATTTTTTCTACAAGCGCCTGGAATTAAAAAAAAAATTTAGCAAAAAGTATTTTTTCTACAAGCGCCTAGAATTAAAAAAAAAAATTAGCAAAAAGTATTTTTTCTACAAGGCCTGGAATTAAAAAAAAATTTTAGCAAAAATTATTTTTTTCTACAAGCGTGCGGAAAGTTACAACTTTCCGCACTAGTGCGGAAAAGTACAACTTTCCGCACGCTTGTAGAAAAAATATTGTTTTGTTCAAACTTTTCTAAATAACTTGTTATTTGTACTTCAGCTTCAATTATATAATTTTAATATTTGGAATGAAATTCCGTAACGCGGCTTACGGTAGGAGTTAATTGGCAGAAAGCGTTACGTAAGGAAAATGCGTTATACCCCCACCACCCAACTTTTTTTTTATTTAGAATTTTTTTTTCATTTATAATTTTTTTATAGAGCGAGAAAGAGATTTATTTTGATTTGTTCTGATTTGTTCTCAGTTTTTTCTCATGATTTCGATTTTTTGTTTTTTTTCTGATTTTTTTCGATTTTTTCTAATTTTTGGTTTTTTCGATTTTTTCTAATTTTTCCTCATTTTTTTTTCATTCTGTTTTTTCTTATTCCTCTTATTTTTTGCGATTTTTTTGGCCATTATTTTGCGAATTGTTGCGATTTATTTCAATTCGTTCATTTTTTATTTTTTTTTATAGTTACAACTATTACGGTTGTTTTTTTGTATTTAATACGATTTTTGGTGAATTTTATTTTTTTCCATTATTTTCTGATTTTTCCTTCAATTTGTTCCAATGTTTTCTGTTTCTTTTCTTATTTTTTCTCGTTTTTTCGAATCTTCTGATTTTTTGGTCTTTCCTGATTTTCCTGATTTCCTCGTTTTTAGGGTTCCGTACCCCAAATGGTCAAAACGGAACCTTATCTATTGCTCTCATTTCTCATTGTTCTGTTTTTTTTTTCAATTTTTTCTATTTTTTTCTTATGTTTTAAATTTTTTCTTCTTCTTCTGATTTTTTGGTTTATTGGTTTTATTTTTCTTTTTTCTGTGTTTTTTTAATTTTTTTCAATTTGTTTCAGGTTTTTTTAATTTTTTCTTGTTCTTTTTGTCGATTTTTGAAGATTTTTGTCCATTTTTGTCGATTTCCGATTTCTTTTGTTTATTTATCATTTGTTTTCTAATTTTTCTTATTCCTCTTATTTTTGCGATTTTTTGCTATTATTTTGCGAATTTTTGTGATTTATTTCAATTTATTCCAATTTTTTAATTCTTTTTTATGGTTACAACTGTTTTGATTTTTATGCGATTTTTGATTTTTTTTTCGTTTTTTTTTGATTCTTTCGTTTTTTTCGTATTTCACGTTTTTATTTTATTTTTTTTTCCATTATTTTCTGATTTTTCTTTCAATTTTTCTCAATGTTTTCAGTTCCTTTCTTTTCTTATTTTCTCAAATTTTTCTGATTTTTTGTTTTTTCTGATTTTTCTAATTTCCTCATTTTTTCTCATTGTTCTGTTTTTTTTTTGTTTTCAATTTTTTTCTTGTTTCTCTAATTTTTTGCGATTTTTCGGTTTTATTTTTAATTTTCTCATTTTTTGTCTTTTTCTGTGATTTTTTAATTTTTTTCAATTTCTTTCAGGTTTTTTCATTTTTGTTATTCTTCTGTATTTTCCCTTTTGTCGATTTTTGTCTATTTTGTCGATTTTTGTCGATTATTGTCGATTTTTTCGATTTTTGTTGATTTCTTTTAATTTTTTTCCATTTCACTTGCTTTTCAGATTTTTATTCTAATTTTAAAATTAAAAAAAAAATAAAGTAAAGAACTTCGTACTTGAGGGAGATCCCTCGACCGCACAATTTAATTTTAATTTTACTTTTCCATGAATTCCGTCATCTTAGTGTTTCTCCAGTTTATCGTTGATTAAAAAAAAAGTATTTTTGTTTTAATGAATTCGGAATTTTAAAGTGGGACAATTATATAAAAACGATGTCAAATCTAAACCTTGCCATTCAAACGGTACAGTATAAATGTATATAATTTTTTCTAATTTAGTTTTAAAGTTGTAGTTTTCCTTGTTTTCGAGCACAAAGCAATTAGAGAAGCAATTAGAGCCTAACGGCCATTGCTTATGAAATTCCTCGTCGTATGTGGACAAGACCTTGTTTCCTATTCGTCGAATTAATTAATGCTTTGGTACAGAATTAAGATAGCGATCATATATTTAAAACCATTTATGTTTCGGTTGGTAATAAATCATAGGCGCCCAATCTAAAAATTTATAAAAGAATATGAATAATATTTTTAGATAATAAATCCATAATCTATTTAGACCATAACTGTACCCAACCTAACTTAAGCTTTCAGATTCTAAATCAAACATTAATATACTCAAAAATTAAGTGCAAAACTTAATTTCATACAATTCTCTCCTCATTTAATTAATCATTTTTTAATAATTGTTGTAATTAGTTTTTCCCTAGAACTGCGTTTCTGAAATAATATTAATAAAGTTGATTAAATTATAAAGCGCCCAGCAAGTTTCCAAATAATTTAAGATTATGGTGAATGCGCGAAAAGTTCCGCCCGAAAGATGGAGACAATCGCATACGGACTTTGCATGGGAAAAAATAGAAAAAAACATGGAATACAAAAAGAAAAATGAGAAAAAATAAGAAAAATGGAAAAAAATATAAAAGAAATGGGAAAAAAAAACAAGAAAATATGTAAAGTATAAAAAAAAGCAAAAAGTATTGAAAAATACAAAAAAATAGGTAAATATTTTTATGATTTTAAAAAGTAGTTTGGAAAGCGCAAGCTAGAATCGCCAAGACAAACTTTTAGAGTTTTCGAAAAAAAAAAACTCTTATAAAACGGTTTTGTCCGTCCGTCCGTCTGTTAGCCTGATTCAACTCGAGAATGGTGAGAGATAGAGACAAACAGACAACGGCAATCGATTTAGCATCGTTAAAAAACCCTAAAATGATATTAATCTTTCACCTATTTTTACTTTCCCGCTACTTATTCATTCCATATATACTGTAGTATATAAGGTATATCCCTATTTATTTTCGTAACTTTAAATTTTCGAAAACTCGAAATTACAGCAAAAATATTGCTGTTTTTTTTTGTTTTATTTTATTTGATAACCCAAAAATAAAGTTTAAGACTTTTACTGAACTAGGACACCCTGTAAAATTAATTATAAATATATAAAAAAATAAAACACTCTAAGGTTAATTTTTATTCTTTGTTCAATTCGTTTAATTTTTTAATTAGATATCTAACAGTGTGACCCAAAAATAAAGTTTCAGACATTTGGTACAAAAATAAAACTAGGACACCCTGTAAAATAAATTATTAAAAAAAATAAAGGGACTTTAAGGTTAATTTTTATTCTTTGTGATAATTTTGTTTATTTGAATCTCTCAAAAATTAAGTTTTAGACATTTGCCATAAAAATAAAACTAGGACACCCTGTAAAATAAATTATAAAAAAAATAAAGGGACTTTA
Organism: Neocrepidodera transversa; assembly: GCA_963243735.1. Classification (NCBI taxonomy): domain Eukaryota; kingdom Metazoa; phylum Arthropoda; class Insecta; order Coleoptera; family Chrysomelidae; genus Neocrepidodera; species Neocrepidodera transversa. The sequence continues at coordinate 1,763,282 of OY725347.1, read as the reverse complement.
AGATTAATTTTTATTCCTTGTAATAATTTTGTTTATTTGAATCTCTCAAAAATTAACTTTTAGACATTTGCCACAAAAAAATAACCAAAATAAAAAAAATAAAAGCACTTTAAGGATAATTTTTATTTTTTGCAGAATTTTTTTAATTTTTTTTTATTTGATATATTACAGGGTGGCCCAAAATAAAATTTCAGACATTTGCTACAAAATTAAAACTAAGACCATGTAAAATTATTTATATATAAAAAAATAAAAGCATTTTAACGTTAATCTTTATTCTTTGTAACATTTCTTGAATTTTTATTATTTGATTTCTTACAGGGTTGCCCAAAAATTAAATTTCACATATTTGCTACAAAAATAAAACTAAGATAAAAAAATAAAAGCACTTTAAAGTTAATTTTTATCTTTTGAGAAATTTCTTAAATTGTGTTTATTTGATTTTTTATAGGTTGGCCCAAAAATAGAGTTTCAGATATTTGTTATAAAACTAAAACTAGGACTTCTTGTAAAATTAATTATATGTATATGAAAAAATTAAATCATCTTAAGGTTCATTTTTTTTCTGTGTAAAATTTCTTCATTTTTTTTTATTTGAACTCTTACAGGGTGATAAAATTTCAGACATTTGCTACAAAAATCAAACTAAGACACCTTTTAAAATAAATAGAGAAATTTTCGGAAATTGTTACAAATAAAGCACCATAAGGTTAATTTTTATTCTTTGTATTTGATTCTTACAGGGTGACTCAAAAATAAAGCTTGAGATATTTTCTAGAAAAATAAAACCAGGACACTCTTGTAAAATAAATTAGCACTTTAAGGTTAATTTTTATTATTTGTATAATTTCTTCAATTTTTAGAGTATTCGAAGAAAAAAATCTCTTATAAAACGGTGTTCGCCCCGAAATTACGTCAAAAATATTGCTATTTTTCTCTTGTTTTCTCTTAATAGAAAAACAATTTTTTAAACTGAATCCAAATATGACATCAGAATTTTTAAAATTACAGACAGACAGAATTAAATAATTTAGTAAAGAATTTTTTTAAAGTTTATCGAATATATTTTAATTTTTATTAAAGGTATTCGAAAATAGGAGAATTTTATACAGATATTATGAGATAAATAACATAACTTGGGGTTTATGAAAAAGTATAAAAATATCTGCTAAATTATTAAAAAAGTAACAAATGAATACATTTTACTCCTAATAAAGGAATATAAACTATAACCAATTTTTTATTCTATCGTTTCTTCTTTTTTCTACTTGCATCAAGATATTAATCAATAAATAAAAAACAAAATTTTCTTAATTTGATATTTATTCTGTATAAATTTATCATAAGCCGTAAATTTGAACCGCTACTGATGTTTATGTCTATTTCAAAATATATCGAAGTGCTTTATTGAGTTTTTAGGGTCACAATAGTATAGGTTGCCGAGCACTAAGATCGTTTATCTAAATCTCTGAGTTATTGTGAAAGAGACGTAGACGTTTCCATGCCAAAATAATTCTATATTGAAACCCGCGCCCGCGCCTTCTTCCATTTATGGTGAATGTTTTGTTAAGTTTTAACTAAACAGATTTGTGGCATGACTAAGCGTATAGAATAAATTTTATTAAATCATAGAGAGGTGGAATATCAAAAAGGAGTCATTTAATAATCTATTTATTATTTATAGTTCTATCAATATTAAATTGTTGTTCTTTCAGATTGTGTAAAACTACTTTTATTTTTTTAATTAATTTAAATAAAGTATGTTGCATTTATGGAAGAGTTTTTTATTTTGACAATTATTGTTACGAAATAAGCAAAATCCTACATAGATTCGCATTCACCATTTTTTACAAACTACCCTGAACATGTAAATTTTAAAATTTTGGTGAAGGAACCAACAATTAAGTTTTTTTTTTTAAATTAGGAAGTCTTCGCATTTTCTCTTTATCTTGCAGATTAGCAAGTTAATTTCTGCATTTTATTATTTTGTTGAACTATTTCATTCAATAAGTTAAAAAATTTCTTAGTTTCTTCAGTATTTTATCATTTCCGGAGTTTTATTGTCCATCCGATGCTTTTCCTAATTTTTTAACGCTTTCTTACTTCTTGTTAGCGATGACCCAATATCTTCGGGAGAAAAACTTTTGAATGCTTTAATGTATCGACTTGAAATTTTCACCATTTTTTAAGACCCACGAGTACTGCAGTTTAAAAGAAAATGAGTGAAATCGGGAAATTAATAAACGGGGTTTTCCGGGATTTTCTCATTTTTTTTCAAGTTTCACAGGAAACACACTGCAGGTCGTAATTTTTGAAAAAACCGCTTTAAATTTGCGAAAAAGATCCCTTGAAGTACTGGTACAAAGCCTATTGAAAATCGAAATAATCGGAAAATTTTATGTAGGATATATCGGGTTGTTTTTCCGAAAATTTCATTATTTAAAAAAATCGATATCTCTTAAACCGTAAAAGATATTCAAAAAATAAAATTCATGAATATAGGTCTGAAATAACTCAACAATTATTATTTGAAGTATTTTTCCGAAATTTGGGAAAAAAGTTGGGAAAAAAATAAAATTAAAAAAAAGAAATTTTTCGAAATTAAATTCCGAAAATCTTGGAATATCGAAAAGAGTACTTTTTTGTTGTACTTGAAAAGATCCAATGAAATGAAAAATTATGAAAAATAGGGAAGGGATTAAAATATTGGAAAATATAAAAAAAATAATGAAAAAGAGGGAAACAAATAATGAAAAATAGGGAATAAAATAATTAAAACTAGTGAAAAATATAATGAAAAAATAGGGAAAAAAATATTAGAAAATAGGGAAGAAATATTAAAAAATAGGGAAAAATTCATGAAAAATAGAGAAACAATAATGGAAAATAGGGAAAAAAAATAATGAAAAATACTGACAAAATATTGGAAAATAGGAAAAAAATATTGGAAAAAAATAATGAAAAATAATCAAAAATTGTGAAAAAATAATGAAAAATAGAGAATAATGAAAAAATAATTAAAAATAGGGAAAGAAATAATGAAAAATAGGGAAAAAAATAATTAAAAATATGGAGAAAAATAATGAAAAATACGGAAAAAATAAAAAATATGGAAAAAATAATGAAAAATAAGGAAAAAAATAAAGAAAAATAGGGAAAAAAATAATGAAAAATGGTGGTAGTAAAATTTGGTCTCGCTCCAAAGAGAAATTTCGAAAAATGGCGATTTTTATCATTTTTTCCATATATACAGCGTGTTTCAAAAGTCTAGAAACGGTCCCGCATGTTTCAAGTCTAGAAACGGTCCTGGAATTCAAAAATAAACTGTCTAAATTCGGTATTTAGTAATAACATGTCTTTTGTCACATTTTCATGCTCTTAAAATTCGAAAACATTCATTTATTTTTGCTGCAGAGCCATCTTGAATTTTTTATTTTAAGGAATTTATCATTAGTAGTTTTTGAATTCCAGGACCGTTTCCAGACATCTAACTAACAAATCTAACCTGAATACAGATTTTTCTGAAAATCACCTGCTGAAAATGAATTCGCCGTCACTTTTTTTTTCAGACATCGCATAGGTCTGATCGGCCGCTAGTCAAAGTCGCTGAAATTAGGTTTTTCCTTGACGAATTTTTCAAATCTCCCGACTTTAGATCTCCGTATAGACATTAAAAATGGAAGGTAGGATTCTCACCTGATAATTGATCACGCACAAGGGTCGAAACTTTTATACCATATAATGGTTATAAAAATCGATCTGTTGGAGCGTTTTGTTCATTTTTTTTAATAAACTGTTAAATAGAGAATATTACTTAATCCAGACTAAAAATTATTTAAATCGTACAATTTTCCATATTTCCACTTCCTTGTATAAATTTAATTCATAAAAAATAACAATAATCTATTGATTTAGTTTCTTTTGATTAAAGAATAATCAGCTTTTAATTTATCATGAATCCAGTAAGATTAATTTTGCAACTTTCGTAAATATTATAGGTCCTTCTTTATTTTCTGTGAATTCGCAATATCTAATTTACATTCGAATTTATTGCTCAATCTTGTTAGAAATCGAAAAACGATGAGAACTGTCGAAGCATTTTAAAATTACTCAACGTTTTCGTAGTTTTAACGAATGGACGGCAAGCAGAAGAAATCGTTCAAAACATCTAAACACGAATTTATGAAAACTGAAACTTTCCTATGCAGCCTAATAAGCAGACCTCCGTTTTGTTGCAATAATAAGCGCGAAATTATTATTAATGGCAACGATTTGCTCTCATTATGTCCATTTTTGATTTATGACATTATAAATTTTGGTTAAAATTATACCAGAATATTATTTTTTTAGTTATGCTAAAAGATAAATGATCGGTTAAATAAGAGTAAGTTGTAAATTTTAGGGTGTAAATGTAAATGTTAACTGATATATTATTTATTATTTATGAAATTGTTAAATGATTAAAAATTTGTTTTCCTACATATGAAAATGTTTGCACACTCATTTGTACTTAAGAAAGTAGCTTATATCACACATGGACTAAAATATTATATCACACGTGTACTGAAAATTAACAAATCACACTTGTATTGAAAAGTAAAAAATATCAAGTCAACTTTTTCAACACACGTGTTGATATACTTTTCAGTATATATGTCATATTGTTTAATTGACTTTATTTGAAAAATACGGTTTTTTAATGAATTTTTTTTTAAAACGATTGCATGCATGTAAAAATAGAAGAAAAATGTAAAGTTTTTAATTTGGCATTCAAAACAAACATCAAGTGTACAAAATAGCTCGTTTAATCGAAAAAAAAAACAAAAAATTACGAACTATTTTCTCTAGAATTTAATGTATATTATAATGAAATACTTTGTATGAGTTTGTTTTTGAAGATTTATTATTATAAAAAAAAATTTAGTTAAGGAATAAGTAAATAATAAAAGATAGAGAAACAGTGATTAAAATTTGTTATGATTAATCAAGTAAGAAACATTTTATTTTTTTTTGGGAAAACCAGATGAAAAAAGATAATAAACAAGGAAGAAGATTATTATTGTCAGATATATAATTTTGGTAAAATGTCAATTCATTTTTTTCCCTATTTTCCATTGTTTTTTCCCCATTTTTCCTTATTTTTTTATTTAGATAATTTTTTTCCCTGTTTTTAATTATATTTTTTCCTATTTTAAAATATTTTTTCCCTATTTTTCATTATTTTTTTCCATATTATTCATTTTTTTATCCATATTTTTCATCATTTTTTCCCTATTTTGCATTATTTTTTTCCCTGTTTTTTATTATTTTTTTCCTTATTTTTTATTATTTTTCCCATATTATTCATTATTTCTTTCCATATTTTTTATTATTTTTATCCATATTATTTTTTCCATATTTTTCATTATTTGTTTCCCCATTTTTCATAATTTTTTTCCCATTTTCCAATATTTTTTTCCCCATTTTCCATATTTTTATAGGATCTTTTCAAGTACAGCAAAAAAATACTCTTGAAATTTATTTTGATATTCCCCCCCCCTAGTTTCCCAGATTTTCGGAATTTAATTTCGAAAAATTTCTTTTTTAAAATTTTATTTTTTTCCCCATTTTCCCAACTTTCTCAACGACTTTCGGAAAAATACTTAAAATAATACTTGTTGAGATATTTTAGTCCTACATTCACGTATTTTTCTTTTTTGAATATCTTTCACGGTTTCAGAGATATCGATTTTTTAAAATGATGAAATGTTCGGAAAACTAACTCGGGAAAACCCACAACAAATTTTCCGATTATTTCAATTTACAATAGGCTTCGTAACAGTACTTTAAGGTATCTTTTTCCCAAATTTGGAGGAGTTTGCTCAAAAATTACGATCTGCAGCGTGTTTCCTGTGAAACTAGAAAAAACTGAGAAAAAAGCGGAAAACCTCATTTATTTATTTTCCGATACTGCTCTTCCTCTATTGAAATGTATTACTCGTGGGTCTTAAAAAATGGTGTAAATTTTACGTCGATAGATTAAAGCATTCAAAAGTTATGGCATTTTTACACTTTGCGGACGAGAACCAGACATACAGACAGACAGACAGACAGATATACATATACTAAATACCGTGAAATTATTAACTTATGATATTGCATAACGTTTTTTGTTTATTTTTTTTTATAACAGAAAATAAGGGATTATAACGGCATCTACCAAGTCCTTACTATTACAGTACTATGAAATTACGGTGTTGCAAAATGTATATTTCTTTTAAATGGTTCCTGAAGGTTAATGACGCGTAATACAACATTTTCGCATTAAGATTTTCGATTCAGAAACTATTGAAGAATGTCGCCACGTGCAGCTTACCCGCTAATTTGTACACACCCTGTATAAGGATCTACTAACAAAATGTGGGAAAAAAGCGAAACAAAGAATGTGGAAACAGTTAGGAAAAAAATGACAAACAAAAAATATTTTTTATAGTCATAAAATTCCTAGGAAGAAACTTTTTTACTGATCACTAAGTGACTTAATTTTAATTAAAAAAATCTAAAAAATTTTTATTGTAGCATTTCCTTTGAAAAAAATTAATTACAATGTTAATAAACCGAATTTAATAAGGTAAAATTAAAAATTTATCGCTTGGAATAAATATAAACATGTTTATTCCTATTTGAAAATAGACGTTTGAAACATTAAAGTAATAAATAAAAAAACTCCAGGCCAAGGCCGTTTCCTTGTTTATTACCACAATCAATTCGAAATTGTCCATTAAAAGATTTTTCATTTAATTTTTACTAATTATTGCTCGGTTTGCCGCAACTAATAGTTTATTAAAAAAAAACAACTTTTTACGTTTCGTATTGGGGAAGGTTATAGGTAGATATATTTATATTTATATTGTTTTCGCTGCAATTTTTGTTGCTTGCTATTGACGGCTAGATAATTAACTGGTAATTGCGAATTAGCAATTATAGTTTCTTCAAGGTACTTGCTTCGTTTCAGTTAATGATTATTAACGTAAATAATTAAAAAAGTATACAAGAAGAAAATCACTGTGAATGTGAACCGCTACTGATTTCATTCCATTTAATTTTTAATTTTTTCAATTTATTTACATTTTTTTTACGTTCGATGAGCTGATTTGTGTTAAAAACAAAAGAAAAATTACAAATATTTCGTAAACCAATGTAGGAATTAAAAAATAATAGGAGAAAAAATGAGTACAAAAGAAAAAAAAAATCAAAACAAATGACGATGTTTTTTGGTTAATTTTATTTGTATTATTTGTAATATTAAATTTTAATTGATTTAAAGATAAATTATTAGCCGAAACTACTAAAATCGTCTACAATTAATTATTTAATTATGGTATTTAATTTCTTTTTATTATTATTCAAGTAGATTATTGTTTTATATTTTTTTAATTTCATAGCAGTAAGTTACCTAAAATAAAGGACTAGGCACACTCCATTTGGAAAATCAGAAAAAAAGGAAAAATCAGAATCATCAGAAAAAGGGAAAAATACCCTATTTTATGTGACACATTTTTTTGTTTACTTTTTATGCTGAATTAAAATCTAAGTTCAAAACATTAAATTTTATAATACTAAAAAAATTGTTTATGTAAAACCTGAATCTGAAACCAAAATTTAAAAATAAAAAAAAATTGCGACATGCTTACAGACAGACAGGCAGACAAATATACAGACGGACATACAGACAGACAGGCAAATGGAATTAACTAGGTAACGAAAAGTGGGAAAAAAGTTGAGAAATAAAGTTATGCAAAAAAACACAAGTGGAAAATGGACGAAAAAGTGGGGTAAGAAACAAAAGTGGGAAAAATAATTTAAAAGAAAGAAAAAATTTTAAATACCTTTTTAATCTATTATCGCAGTAATCCAGAATTTTGTTATTTGTAGGAAAAACTGAGGAAAGTAAAGTATGAAACAAATAAAGGGAGGGAAAAAGTGGAAAATATAATTTAAAAGAAAGGAAAAAATTTGAATTACCTTTTTATTTTTTTATCGAAATAATCTCGAATTTTGTCATTTGTGGGAAAAAATGAGAAAAGAATACTATAAAACAAAAAAAAAAGTGAGGGAAAAATAATTTAAGAGAAAAATTTGAATTTCTTTTTTATTTTATTATCGCAGTAATTCGGAATTTTCTCATTTGTAGGAAAAAATTGGGAAAGAAAAGAATGAAACAAAAAAAAGGTAGGAAAAATAATTTAAAGGAAGGGAAAAAAAATTGAAATTCCATTTATTTTATTATCGAAGTAATCTAGAATTTTGTCACTTCTGGGAAAAAATGGGGATAAAAGTGGAAAAAATTGTGAAAGAAAAATAATGGGGAAAAAGTGAGATAAAAGTGGAAACAGCATAAAAAAAATGGGAAAAAAATGCTGGGAAAAAGTAGGAAAAAACGAGCTGGGAAGAAAAAATTTGAAAAAAATGCGAAAAAAAGTATGAAAAAGACAGCACGAAAAAAAGTTTTACCAAAAACAAAAGTGAAAAAAAAAGAAAAGTATAAAAAAAGGTGGAAAAAAGTTTGAAACGATGTAGGAAAAAATGGGAAAAAGTGGGAAAAAAGGGGAGAAATAAAGTGGTGCTAAAAATACAAGTGGGAAAAAGAAAATAAATAAAAGTGGGAAAAATAATGTAAAAAAACGAAAAATACTGAAATACCTTTTTATTTTTTATTTTATTATCGCAGTATAATACAGAATTTTGTTATTTGTGGGAAAAAAGTGGGGAAGGAAAAGTATGAAACAAAAAAAAGTGATAAAAAACTGCGAAAAATGATTTAAAAGAAAGAAAAAAAATTTGAAATACCCTTTTATTTTATTATCGAATTAATCTGGAATTCTGTCATTTGTGGGAAAAAATGGGGATAAAAGTGGAAAAAAAGTATGGAACAAAAAAGTGCAGAAAAAAGGGGCAAAAGTATAAAAAAAATTGGGGGAAAAAATTGGAAAAAACGAGATTGGAAAAAAGAAAACATTTGAAAAAACGCGAAGAAAAGTATGAAAAAGAAAGTAGGGAAAAATTGGAACTAAAAACAAGAGGAAAAAAATGAATAAGAAAGTGGAAAAAAGTGTGAAAAAAGGGGGAAAAAGGATGAAACGAAGTGGAAAAAAAATGGCAAAGAAGTAAGAAAAAAATGTGACAAAAAACCAAATTTGAAAAAAAAAGTGAGAAAAAGGATGAAAGTGGGACAAAATAGAAAAATGGCGGAAAAAAAATGGTACGAAACGTATACAAATGGAAAAAATTGAGGAAATTAGTAGGGCACAAAACAACAGTGAGAAAAATAATTACCGTGCTCCAATTTTTTATTCTACAAATTAGATTTTTTTAGCAAATATCTCAATCTTGGCTAGATAGTATTTTTAATTAATAAATATTTCTTACAAACTTTATAATGATCTGGCAACAGCGCTTTTAATATAAGATAAGTTCTGCGAGGTGTCATGCTAAATTTCAATGTTATCAAGCGTAGGAAATGGGGAAAAATTGAACGATATTTAAATTTTAGAATTTTTTCGTTTTAGCCATCATACTCTTGTCAATTTTAATATTTAGATGTATTTAAATCCTTATTAATAAATATTTTCGTTAGTGAAAATTATACCAATATTTCATAGGGGAAACATACAAATTAACCCTCATAGGTGACTATTTATATACATTGGCGTATCGTGACTTTAAAAAATGGGAGCCCATGCCCATACATTTAATATTTTCTTCACTAGGAACACATTTTGCCTAAGGAACAACAAGGTATTAAAAAATGCAATTTCGTTATTTTAACATATTAAAATTTAAGAGGGTCCCCGTCGAGCATACGCCACTGTTTGTATATAGATACAATAAAATAAAAAAATAGTGCCGTAAAGTAGTTTTGAGTAATAAAAACCGCCTTCTAGATCGAATAAATAAAACAAATCCAACCGAATCCATTAATGAGCGGTTACAAATGCACTATGCATAAATCATTCTGTCTTCCTTATAATATTTTTAGTTGCAAAATCCGTTCTGTAATAATTCTGCTTTGTTACCATGACTGCAATTTGCTTTCACATAGCCGATGGCGAGGATTGAACTTGAAATTTACCAGGTGTTAATTTTATTTACGGTGTGCAGCGGTAACCAAACAAAAACACCAACAAAACTGTCAATTAAGGTGAAACAAAGGATATGAAGATAGATCCTGTAGAGTTGTTAAAGTCATTATCGGCCGTTTATGCGAATAACAGCGTTGTTAGAAATAATAATTGTTTATTTGTTTTTAACTGCAACAAATTATAATATAACCGGAGAGTAATTGGAAAATAAGGCTTGTAAAAATGTTTACTTTTTAAAAAGACATAAAAATTTTTTTTAAATCTTTAAATTGTTTATAAAACTCACCAAAACCCCGTGGTTGGTATGTTCACTATCCAGCTTGCCGTCCACGCAAAAATGACACTTGGTTTGCGGCGTCCAGTCTTTCAGTCTGTCTTCTAAGTCGTTTTCGTTTTCCTTCTGACGTTCCTCTCTCTCTTCCTCTTTTAATTTCTCTTCTAACCCGTTCACCTCTTGCTTGCCTCCTGCCAACATTTCCAACAAACATTCTTATCATAAATTTATCCAAATCTAAGAAGTTTATTACAAGAGAAATATTAGACAGTTAAAAAAGGACAAAAAGGAAATGGAAAGAAATAATATATGTCAAGAAAAAGTTGAAAGCAAAAAACTTGGAGGAATAGACAAGTGAGTGGAAATGATAAGAAAAAAATGGGTATGAAAATTTGGAAACAAAATAACTAAGAGGAATAGAGAAGGAAGTAGGAAAAAGAAAAGAATAATTGATGAATTGAATTTCAGGACTAAGCAAAGTCGTCTGTGTAAAAAAACCGTTGAGCCGTCAGGAGATATGTAACTTAATTTGATTAGTTGACAAAAAGTGGTGTGATATTTTTTTAGGTGCTTTATTTGGATTAGGATTCGTAATATGAACAATTTTAGACATAGTATTCTCTCTCTTCCTCTTTTAATTTCTCTTCTAACCCGTTCACCTCTTGCTTGCCTCCTGCCAACATTTCCAATAAATATTCTTATCATAAAATGATTAGAAAAAAAAATGGTTATGGAAAGTTGGAAACAAAATAACTAATAGGAATAGAGAAGTAAGTAGAAAAAAGAAAAGAAAAATTGATGAATTGAATTTTAGGGCTAAGCGCAGTCGTCTGTGTGAACCTCAATTTCTAAAAAAACCGTTGACTCGTCAAGAGATATGTAACTTAATTTGATTAGTTGACAAAAGTGGTGTGATATTTTTTTAGAGACTTTATTTGGGTTAGGATTCGTAATATGAACAATTTTAGACATAATATTTGTTTTCGCGTACAAGTGAGAAAGAGAGAAGCACTTAATATTGAGATAGTACATATTGCATCATCGTTTAAACGATCTTTCTAGAAAATTTACAATGACGTCAATATATTTGGATGCTTTAATTCAGATTCTTTTATTTAGATTTCCATATATGAAATCTACTTATTGTAATCGATTCAATGACGGGACTCAGACCCGGAAATAGGGGCGCTACGCCGTTTATGACCTGGAGAATAATCAGTAAAGAAATAACTAAGAGGAATAGAGAAGTGAGTAGAAAAAAAATGGAAAAGATGGATATGGAGACTTAGAAGCAAAAGAACTAAGAGCGTAGAAATGAAAAAAAAGAGATGGTTATAGAAACTTGAAGGCAAAAAACTAAGAGGAATAGAGAAGTTAGTAGAAATGAAAGAAAAAGATGAATATGGAAACTTGAAAGCAAAAGAACTAAGAGCGTAGAAATGAAAAAAAAGAGATGGTTATAAAAACTTAAAAGCAAAAAACTAAGAGGAATAGAGAAGTGAGTAGAAATGAAAAAAATGGATATGAAAATTTGGAAGCAAAAAACTAAGAGGAATAGAGAAGTGAGTTGAAAAAAAAAGAAAAAGATGGATAGGGAAACTTGGAAGCAAAAGAACTAAGAGGAATAGAGAAGTAGGCAGAAATGAAAAAAAATATAGTTACAGAAAATTGAGAGCAAAAAACTAAGAGGAATATAGAAGTGAGTAGAAAAAAAAAAGAAAAAGATGGATATGGAAAGTTGGAAGCAAAATAACTAAGAGGAATAGATAAATAATAAGAAAAATAATGGTTGAAAAATTATTTACTGATAAATTTAGTGATGTGTTTACCTGTTGCTTTGGATTCGGGCTTGTCCAAATCGGAGTCTGGTTCCGGAGTTTGGGCTTGCAGACGGATGGACTTGATTTCTTTTTGGTGATACTGGTCTGTATCGAGTTCGTTTGTTCTTTTTATATTGTTGTTCAGTGGTTGTAGATAACTTCTCGACATGGATTCTTGGTATAGTTTCCATTTCCTTCGACCCATCAACTCTTCAGCGATTCGTTCCAACCCTTAAACAAAAAAAAATTTGTTAATATTAATAAATATAGAACTTAAAATGTTACATATCAAAGTAAAAATATTTTTCTAGAGAAGTACAAACCTTATATTAATATAAGTTTTTTTAGCATATTTTTAAAATGATTGTAAATATTAACAAAAAAAAATTTTTTTTTCGGGTTTGTTTTCATATGAAATCATAATATTTTTAGTTCAATTCAGGGAAAAAAAGTAGATGAAATTATACTAAAAAAATACAGTACATAAAGTTAATGACTAACTAAATATTTAAATTGCGTAAATGAACTTTTTTTATGTAAATGATTTGTAATTTATATGCCGGAAGATGGCTTTGTATAAGCCAAAACTAGTCGCCTACAGCTTTTATAATTAAACGTGTGGTACTTGATTTAACAGCTTTTCAATTTCTTATTCTACGACCACATTTAATTTAATACCTAATAAATTTAATTTAATACACTTTATATTTATTATAATTTTGGTGATCTCAATTTAATTTGTTAATTTTTTATGTTGCCGATTTTGGAATATCATTTTGTTTTAATTGATGAAAAATATAAAAATGGCATTAATTTCTAAATTTTTTGGTATAGATAGGCTAAGGGGTTATTATTGTAATTGTGTATATTTAAAAAAAATTGAATGAACCAAAAAACTTCAAAATAAAACAAATCTTAAAATGATGACTTTTACCAAACTCAAATTTTCTAATAAGTTTCTAATAAAGGACGTCGATAATTAAAATCTGTAGTGTAGAAAGAGTAAGTGAGCTTCACTAAATTTTCTTACCGCCACTTCTTTTTATTTCTTTTCTACATATGGTAAAGATGATTTAGATACTTTTATGAGCAATGGAATTTTCTAAAAAAATATGGTTTATAGTTCCTTAGCCTCGATACGTCCCTGGCCCAATACAATGCGTTTAACCTTACGATTCGCCGTTTTAAGACGCTTTCTTTGATATTTACCGAATTACACGGGTAGTAAACCTTATTTTTTGTTTCTTAAATGTGTTTTGCAATTGATAATATCAATTTACTATAAATTATTTAATTATTAAATCAGTGTCGTGTGTGTTTGTCTGTTTAGTTTATTTTACGGTTTAAATTTAAATATGTCAAAAACTAGTACATTAAAAACCCTTTCAAATGAACTATTAGTCTGGTATTTAAAATTTTCAAAGGGGTAGAAATTTATTGTTAAAATGTTTCATCAGAAATAAAAATCGAACTGTCCGATCATTTTTTCGAATATTTTACCGTACACTTTATAGAGTTTATTTTTATGTAGACATAAATAAAATAGTTCAAAATTACAGTACAAGAATACAATAAAAATTATAAGTCTAAAATCAAAAAAATAAACGTGTAGAGGTGTCAATTTAAAGGAAATAAAAATAAAATATACTCTAAAAAAATTTACCATTTCGAAAAAAAATTATTGTATAGAAAATTCAACACTATTAAAGGCTGAGTTTAATAATTGATTTTTTATTTTGATTTAAAATGTTTGTAACTGACAATTTTTTTTGTGGTTGTGTTTTTGGATGGAAATGGTACGAAATACAAGAAAATTGTTATTTCTAATGTACTAATGGCGATTCTCGTTTTTTTGAAAAATGTCCTTTATCCTACAACAGACATTGGTTTATGAAAATACAGGTAATTATTATAATATTCATTCATTTTCTTGAATAATGGTCGACAATGTTTAATATAACGAGCTGAATATAAACCGAATAATTTTTTTCTGAATTTTAAAATTCTATTGCAATTTATAAAATAGTTAGTATAGAATAAAAATACCTCTGAGTTTTCAAAAGGCCCTTTTGGTCGGTGGCATATTTACCGGTACCCTTTCCTGGTCATAATAAATGAGATTGGACTTCCAAAATTTTTAACTTTTAGTTTGAAAATTTCTTTCTATTCTATTTATGAATATTTTTACTTTCCCGCTCCCATCAAAGGGAAAGTATAGTGATCGAACAAAAAAAATCGAAATATCGATAGAAATTTCCATTTTGAGGTCCCCCAAGTAGATTAAAACCATTTTCAGAGTAAGGTCTGTCTGTGTGTAATCTTCCGCAATAACTGCAGAACGGTTTGACCAATTAAGCTGAAATTTGGTTCTTTTTTAAATTTTAATGACAAAAAATACACTTTAGTGGAAAATATTTTAATGCAAAGTTTTAGAGCATAAAATTTCCTATAATTTTTATATTAACCCCTTTTCCAGAATTTTTAATAGCTGCGTCAGTAGAGGGCGAGCAAAAAACGTGCATGTAGTTTTTCCGTAGTTTTTCACTTTTTTTAAGACAAACAATGTACTTTAGTGCAAAATTTTTTATTGCAAAGTTGTAGAGCACCAAATTTCTTTTGGCATTTATTTTTAACTTTTTTCGATTTCACCATAGTTTCGCCGCTAGAAGAAGAAAAATATATACATTTTGGCTATTTGCCCTCTTTGTATTTTAAAGACAAACAATGGGCTTTAATGCAAAATGTTCTAGTGCATAAAATTCATTACAACTTTTATATCAAAGTTTTTCCTGAATTCCCATTAGTTTTCACCCATGATTTTAGGATATCCTAATTGTAGCAGTGTGCTAATATAATGTGTTCCTTCTTGTGCGATTTTTGTTTTTTTACCATGTATTTGCCTTTATTTTGATTTTTTTGGCCTTTTTTGTCCTTTTTCCCCTTTTTTCCGTTTTTCTTGTTTTTTTAATTTTTTGGTCTTTCTTGAGCTTTTTGTCTTTTTTACTTTTTTTTTGCTTTTTTAAACGTTTTTTAATAGTTTTAATTTTTTTTGCCTTTTTTGGCATTTTTTGCTTTTTCCGCTTTATTTGACCTTTTTTGGACATTTCGTTGAATTTTGTTTTACCCTTTTTCTTTTTTTTGCCTTTTTAAGTCTCTTTTCCATTTTTGCTTTATTTTACGTTTTTTTTCTTTTATTAGGCAGGTACTTCTACTCCTTTTTCTTTTGTCTTTTTCTGCGTCTTTGCCACTTTTTCCAATTTTTACAAATTGTATTAAGATTCTTATCGTATTTTTGATTTTTGCATATTTTTACTCTTTTTTATTATAGTTTTAATTTTTGCTGAAATTTAACAATTCTTTATCATTTTTAACAATTTTTTGGAAATAATTCGATACTTTGTTACTATTTTTAGTAACTTTTGCCGTTTTTTATTTTAATTAATTTTTGTGTATTTTTACAATGTTTACCCAATTTTTTTAGCAATTTACTTCATTTTTACAGCATTTTATTTTCCCATTCAGGAATTTTGTATTTTGTAATTAAAATAATCATATTCTCCACAGAAGAGCCTATAAAATGCTGGGATGACAGAGCCGATTTTTTTTATTTGCACTAGTTTTCAAAAAACTAGAGCTGTATTTTTTGTATGTTTATTGTTATATTCTTTTATACAGGGTCTTTCAAAAGTCTGGAAACGGTCAAAGTTAAAATCTAATTTAACATTTAAGTATTACAATTTAGAAGAATTCAATATGACTGCCTACAACAAAAACAAATTGAATGTTTTTGCACATAATATGAATAGTTTTTGAATTCCAGGACCGTTTCCAGACTTTTAAAGACCCTGTATGGAAGTATGAAATTTTTGAACATTTTTTCTACACGTCATTCCGAATCTAATGAGCACTCGACCATATTTCAATCTTTTTAAAGATGTGATATGTCTAAATGTTCTTCTTTATAATAAATAATTTACAATCCATTAATTAATATAGAATATGCAAAATCATTATGTCCATAATTGGTCGACGTTATAGTAGTAGTATTTAAATCAATTAAAAAAAAAACGTATTGTAGAAATTTTAGTTTTTTCGAAAAACGTGTATCTAATATACTTGTCTAAAATTCGATATTTGTCACAGTTCACAGTGCAATTTTCCTTGATAGCATTTATTTTAATTATTTATTATGACCTTCAAATATGCAAAATATGTTGGGTACAATTTCGTGTTAGCGTGCATTTTTATTTTATCGGTATTTCGGGTGAGTCACATCGCTTTGGAAAGTACGCAATTAATATTTAGGAAAATTTCAAATGCACTTTCAAATACCTAACACAAATATCACCTTTATTATTTATATTGTCTTGTAGCAATTTTTTTTTTACAATTTTTTAATTTTATCATAGAATTTTAAGTATTGTTAATTTAATTAGCTAAACAACGCCAGAAAGCGATACTTGTAGACGGAAAACGATATTGTTATTTGATATTTATAATGTAAGAAATATACACTTTTAAACACGTATAAAACCAAAATCGTTGCAAATTAAGGACAGTAATTTCACACTAACACGATACTACATAAATTTTTTTAAATAATAAGTTGAATAAACTCCTTAAATTAACAAAAATGATGGAAATTTTATAATATTCTATAATCGAGAAGAAATATTACAATGAATTTTCAAAAAATCCAAAATGATTTTCATATTATATCTTAGTATAAATCGATTTTGCAACATATAATTTTTTATTTTTTTAATCCTTTAAGCTATTTAATCCTTCATGGTATTTTACTTAAATTTTTTCCATCTTGTGCGCCACCGTTTTGATTCGCTATTCATTTTTTTTTAACTTTTTCTTTCCAATTTTTTTAGTTTAAAAGCTTTTTAGTGATCTGTTCAATTATAAATATTTAGTTTGTGTACTTCTTATTTTATTTCATATTTGCCTATTATTCTTTTAAATAAAAGTCAACTATGAAAATTAAATTATTTGTTTTTATATGCTTTTTTGATACCAGATATGAAAAAATTAAAATTTCTAAAAATAGTCCAGCACCTTTTTTTTGATATTTTCAAAATCTTCAATGCAGATTTTCGGTGCTATTCGCGTAATTATTGAAGTCGATTTAAAAAAATTACCAGATGTTAAAAGTAAATTTACATCCATCCACCTACAACACCAATAAAATGAGAAAAAATAATTTTAACATAATTCAAACCGGTACCATTTTTTACTTTCCTAATATTTATTCAATTCTCCTCCTTCGCAAATTTACATGTACCTACAAATTTTAATTTTTAAGGCGTCACTTCCAGAAATTCCTCAATCTACGACAATTTAAATTTCAAATGTTATTTTCTCAAACACAAATACACGGTGAATGTGATCACGATCGTGTTTTTAATGTATTCAGCAGTTCGTCTGAAATTTTTTATACGCCCAAAGAGAGGCTTGCGAAATATGATTTGTGCCGGTTTGGCCTTGACTCAAACTGACACGTAGCTGCATTTCATACCCACATCAAATGCAATTTTAGAATAGAATGGCACCTATGGACATGGAACATAACGAATGTTGGATGACATAGGCGTAGACAAAAATTATTTTTTTTACTTCTACGTTTACTACCAAGACCTCAATAAGCTTAAAATTTTTTATTTTTACAAAATGTAACTGAGATTCACCAAATAATAATTATTACATTATTATGAATTTGACAAAAAACTTAAGTAAACAATTAAAAATTTTAAATGTTGTAAGTTATTGGATTCTGCAGTGATAAAATCGAGAAATAGACGAGTTGTTAAATAAAATAATAAATTAAACTATTTTGTCTATTTAAAAATTCTAAATTTTTAAAATTTTCGAGTAGAAGAAATGTACACACACTCCGATTTTTCCCCAAATCTGGGTAAATTTACAGTTGAACTGACAACAGCGCACCGTCACATTTTACGACGTTTACGACGTTTTTAACGTTCAGTATTTTCAAGCGTTGAAAAACGTTCGAAACGTCACAATTTACAACGTTTTCAAAGCTTTTTTTCCGAATCAAAAAAAAGAACGTGAAAAACGTTCGAAACGTTAAACTTTACTACGTTTTCAACGTTTATTAACGTTTAGTCTACACCATTCCGACCGCCACTATAGAGAATTCAACGTTTTAGAGGGAAAGGTATAGGAAATTCAGCATGTCAGAAAGAGAGAGCGCGACATTTTTTAACGTTTAGTATTTTGAAGCGGTTAAAAAACGTTCGAAATTTCACATTTTCCGACTTTTTCAACGCTTTTTTTCGAATCAAAAAACAGAACATGAAAAAATGTTCGAAACGTTACATTTTACGCCGTTTTCAACGTTGACTATTAGGTAGTCTGTACCATTCCCACCGCCACTATAGGTAATTTTAACGTGTTAAAGAGAGAGGTATAGGAAATTCAGCGTATCAGAAAGAGAGAGCGCGACGTTTTTTAACGATCAGTATTTAAAGCGTTGAAAACATTCGAAACGTCACATTTTATAACTTTTCAACGTTTTTTTTTAATCAAAAAACAGAACGTGTAAAAACGTTCGAAACGTCACATTTTACGTTTTTTACCGTTTTTTAACGTTTACTTTTTGATGTGAAAAAAACTTTCACTTTTTTGCCCAAATACAATTATAATTTTTAACAGTTTTTTTACGTTTACTTTTTGATGTGAAAAAACCTTCACTTTTTTGCTCCAAATACATATAGTTTCCATAAGGAACGATGTAAAAATAACATGCCAGAATCGATGACGTTTGACGTATTTTTTCGAATCAAAATTCTAAGCGTTAAAAAAGGTTGAAAACGTCGTAAAAAAAATGTGACGTTTCGAACGTTTTTTCACGTTCTGTTTTTTAATTCGAAAAAAAGCTTTTAAAACGTTGTAAAATGTCACATTTCGAACGTTTTTTAAGGCTTAAAAATACTGAACGTTGCACTATTGCCAGATCTACTCTATAAATTTACCCAGATTTGGGGAAATTTATAGAGTAGATCTGGCAACAGAGCACCGTACGTCACATTTTACGAAGTTTATAACGTTTTTAAGGTTCCGTATTTTTAAGCGTTCAAAAACGTTCAAAACGTCACATTTTACAATTATTTCAACGCTTTTTTTCGAATCAAAAACAGAACGTGAAAAAACGTTTGAAACGTCACATTTTACGACGTTTTTAACGTTTTTAACGTCTACTTTTTGATGTGAAAACATTCACTTTTTTGCATCAAGTAATTGTATTTCTCATGTAAAAATAACATGCCAAAATCGATGACGTTTGACGTATTTTTTCGATTCAAAATTCTAAGCGTTAATCAACGTTGAAAACGTCGAAAAAATGTGAAATTTCGAATGTTTTTTCCCGTTGTTTTTTTATTCGAAAAAAAGCGTTGTAAGATGTCACGTTTGGAACGATTTTTAACGCTTCAAAATACTGAATGTTAAAAAACGTCCTAAAATATGACGTACGGTACGCTGTTGCCAGATCTACTCTCTAAATTTCCCCATATCTGGGGAAAAATCGGGGTGTGTGTACTGAAGTTCCATTCCTTCTACTTTTTTGAAATCTATAAAATTTTTGAAACATAATTGAAGTTAAATTATTTAAGTCATTTACCCCTTAATCCTGCCTATTTAAAAATGGTTCATCCAGAAAAATTAAAAATTCTTAGCCTCTTGTCGAAAGGAATTTTCTTTTTTGTACATTTTTTGACACTTCGTTCATTTATAAAATTTGATTTGAATATTGTTTTGGTAGTGAAAAAAGGAGCTTAATTTATATAGAATTTAAATAAATAAAACATAATCTATTGGTATCTTTTTTTTGTAACCCTGTTTTTTATACTTGAAAGTCTAATAAACTTAAAGCATTCAATTAATAATATTGTAGCCTACTTTTGAATAGTATATTCGTAAATTATCTTTAAAATTTCATTTTAGTTATAGATCTGGTCGATTTATTTGACTTTCAATTTGAAAACGTTATTCAGAAGTCAATCAAGTTCAGTCAACCGTCAATTTGGAAATACGAGTATTAATTACGAAAACATAAATATAAACCTATAAATCACATATACACAGGGTGTGTTAAAAAAAGCGAATGAAAAGTGAATAATTTAAAATGTGTAAAAAAAACGGGGAAATTTTCATTATTCTAAACGTAAAAACTTTCTTATGAGAAATATTTTTTTGATTTTTGTTAACCAATTTGTTTGTTTTTTAAGATGATCTTAAAACTTAATTATTTAATAAAAATGTAAGTATAAATTGTTCCATAGATATTTTATTACAATTTTTATGATGGTTTCGTGACCCCGTAAGAACGGTACTTCTATGATATTGTCGTCCCTTTCTCCTTCCTCCCTAAATAATGTCGGACACAAACAAATCTGTAGCTACAATATAAATATGAGTTAAAATAAAAAAATGGAAATAACAAAGTTATACAGTCCAGTTTGTCGAACGCTTTTGGCAGATCACTATATAATAACAATACAAAAAATTATTATTAGTTATTTTTGACTCACAATTTTTAATTTCATTTTGTATATGAAACAAGTGATATTATTATATAATAAAAATATAAAATCAATTTATACTCGTTTGTGTCAATAATTAAAAATGATGAAAAATGTTATTGAAATAAAATTCCAAAAATAGATATGTGAATAAAATTGGCAACCTCGATTACACTATAATACCAAATTTGACCTTGCACAATTTTTTAGTACGTGCACATAATGGGCGACACCATTTGGAGGCATCAAATTTGTCCTTATCAACATTATTTTTTATTTAGTCACATATACATACACTCAAATCACGCTGATCTAGAATTCCGGGAAATCGCACCGACTAATGCTATTTAGATATTTTCTATTATTTTTTTTTCTTCTGACCGGTACCTACACTAAAATCGTGACCGGATTTTAGAAATCTTGCCGAAAGGTTCTCTAGTATATATTGAACGCCTTTTTTGATATATGTACGCGAATTCAAGCGCTTTCTCCTTAAAATTTCATCCGACTTTCCTTAAAATAAATACACTATAAATATCAATTCGATATTAGCAGAATTCTAGAAAATTTACAGGCAGAAAAATTCAAATGTTTATTATTACAAACTCAGTTAAAAAATACGCCATTAGAAATTTTAAGAAGTCACCACCCACTCGAAGCGGCTTATCGACCATTTGGTACTTATACCAATCCTTCAAACCAGCCATTTCAAAATCGACCGAACCCAACCTTTTGCTTTTCCTTACATAGAATTAGGTACTTACTTAAATATCATATTTGTTATTTTACGGATGACTGGCTTACCAACACCTCTGTGGAATATTGTCAATTGTGAAAGACTTTAAAAGCCAATGGCGGCGAAAAAGAGGCAAATTTTCGAAATTTATAGTAAAAAATAATAAAACTAACTTTTTTTATCGATACGAATTTTTACGTTTATAAAACAATTATAACAATTTAAGATCAGAAATTTTTATTGCAGGCGAAGGTAGATTTATATGAGCCCCTGCTGGATTTATTGGCCTCTTCTATTTTTGGGTATGAGCCAATTGAGCACCAAGCTCTAGATGTAATAAATGTAGACCGGTCAACTGAGCATCAGGCAGGCAGGTACCTTTTCAAAGCGACCCTTTTGAGACAGGCCAATTGAGCACTTTGACCTAGATCCACTTTGTAATAATAATCCCTTAATGGTCCAAAATTCTTTAAAAAATCGATAAATTGAAAAATCCTTGAAAAATTGTTGAAAAATCCTTAAAAAATCATTAAAAATTCTCGAAAAGCCATTGAAAAGTACGTGAAAAATCCTACAAGAATTTTTGAAAAATACTCCAAATTCCTTAAAAAAAACATTAAATTGAAAAATCCTTAAACAATCCTAAAAAGTCATTGAAAAATCATTAAAAAATCCTGGAAAAATCCTTCAAAAGTACTTGAAAAATCCTACAAGAATCTTTGAAAGATAGTCCAAAATTCTTTAAAAAATCGATAAATTGAAAAATCCTTGAAAAATTGTTGAAAAATCCTTGAACAATCCTTAAAAAATCATTAAAAATTCACGAAAAGCCCTTGAAAAGTACGTGAAAAATCCTACAAGAATTTTTGAAAAATACTCCAAATTCCTTAAAAAAAAAACATTAAATTGAAAAATCCTTAAACAATCCTTGAAAAATCATTAAAAATTTTTTGGAAAAATCCTTAAAAATCCTACAAGAATGTTTGAAATATACTCCAAAACTCCTTAAAAAATTGTTTTCAATTTAACAATTTCTTAAGTGTTTTTAAGACATTTTTTAGAATTATTCAAAGATTTTTACAGGATTTTTCAAGTACTTCTCAAGGATTTTTCGAGAATTTTTCAAGCATTTTTCAATGATTTTTCAACGTTTTTTTAATCCTTGAAAAATCCATGAAAAATCATTAAAAAACGTTTTTAAAAAATCTTAAAAAAAATACTTGTACCTACCTACTAAAAAAGAATTAAAAAAATCCTTGAAACCCCGTTAAATAATCTTTAAAAAATTGTTGAAAAATGCATGAAAAGTTCTTGAAAAATACTACAAAAATCATTGAACAATCTTTGAAAAATACTCCAAAATTCTTCGAAAAACCAATAAAAAATCCTTGAATAATCCTTGAAAAATCCCTAAAAATCAAAGATGAGGATTATTCAAGGATTTTTCAGCATTTTTTCAATGATTTTTCAAGGATTTTTCAAGAATTTTTCAAAAATTTTTCAATTTAACGATTTTTGAAGGGTTTTTGAGAGTTTTTAAAAAAAATACTTAAAAATTGTTTTGACCCCACGTTTTTTTTTTTAATAAATAAATGCCAACTATCATATTCTGATTTTTATTTAACCGAGAAAAATAACTGTTTGCATTAATTCAGTAGGTACCTGATAATTCGTTAATGAACAAACTAGTAATAAAGTGCGCAATTGGCCTGTCTCTGTTTGGTCCTTGGTGCTCAATTGGCGTGTCCGGCTACGGTATCAATTTTACCTGAGGGTAATAAAGTGCTCAATTGGCGTCCGTCCCTATTTTTACTTTCCGAACAACAAAGTTGTATTGCGATCATGATATTTTATCCATACCCAGATTTTAACGAATCTTTAATTTTTAAGATCACCTGAATCCATTTATACCATTTTTAGCATGATGGCAATAAAGTTTTACACATATATTTTTAACACGTTATAGTTTAATTACGAATGATTAAAATTTTCAAAAACTTTTGCCATTGTTGCCAGATTTATCAAAAAGTAATTTATTTCATATATTTTTTTAAATTACCAAAATAAGCATTTTTGTGAAAAATTAAAGGATACGAATATCTACAAAATCTCTAAAAAACATGGTAGAAATTTTATCTTTTTTATCCTCAAGAATAATTAAAACTAACAAACAATTTCTTCTCACTATAAACGTGCACTAGAAGAGACAGAAGAAAAGAAAAATAAAAAATCAACAAAAAAGAAGACAACAAATATTTTTTTCTGGTATTATCAGTATTTTTTCTCTACCCATAGGGTGGCCTTCAGATTTTAGTACCAAGTGGATCCTGTATTGCATTCCTGTATTTTTTTCTTTGATCGGTCAAACACACAGCCGAGTAATCTTCAAATTATATTATTAATGAGGATACTCCAAGTTAATTGGAGTCCTTCCATTGGTCCTTCCTTTTAATAATTCTCGTTTCTTCTATTCTTATCCACACAATGTTTAACTTAAGACATAATTTTACTAAATTTACATTTTCTAATTTAATTAATTAATCAAATACCAGTACCACTTATTAAATGTAATTATTCGTCTATCTAATATTACAGTTTGTCTTTTATGACAGTAAAAATTTAATTTTTAATTTTAATAACACCCCATGAATAATATGGTAAGATTAAATTTGTTACATGATTTTTTCTTGTTAATTGACGGTACAGGCCTGATGATGGCGAAATTTCTCCGAAACTAGTAGCCTCCTTATCATCTTTAATAAATATATATTTTCTGTACTTTAACTTCGAGTTTCATTAAATATAATACCACATTAGAGAATATGGAATAATAGAGAAGTAGAGCGAAGGAAGAAGGTAGTGAAAAATAAAGTAAAAAAAATGTCAAAAATAAATTAGTGTATCAAAATGAATCAGATGATGAGGTGATGATTTTGATTCGGGAATACCCCAACCAAACATTTAATTTCTGTTTCTATCCCTGATGATGACGATGCTGTGCATCTTTTTTGTGAAGGAGTGTTTTCCAAAGTCTGTACATCCAACAAACGGAGTAATAAAAGTGCGTGATCAGCACATGTTCAACCTTTTTGGTTTAGATTCAGAGAAGTTTGACTTGACCGGGGTATTTTTAACAATTATTTTTTACTGTTAGTTGAAATCTGTGGCGTGCGTTAAGGAATTGTTAAGAGATTGTATTTTGTATTGTATTTTGTGTTGTATTTTGTATTCTATTTTGTGTTTTATTTTGTATTGTACTTTTTCTGCGTTGTTTTGGAAATCTGGTATGGTATCTACAAATAAATATAATTTATTGATATCATTTTTAAGAGATTTGTTGACGGTTTATTTAATCGTTATTAACGTTTTCACTACTTTTAAAAATTGCTGATATCAAGCAACTTTTTTATGAATTAGTGCAGCACATTGTGATGATTTGGGTTACAATAATATTACGATTTATTTATTATAACCCACATCATCGCAATGTATTTCTTTTAGTCCTGAAGATGGCTTTTAAGCCGAAACCAGTCGCCGTCCCCTAATTTTTACAATAATAATAATTTATATGGTACATGACTTAGAGTTTCATTTCATTATTAGTTTATTTCTATTTATATTTAAATAACCAGAAAATCCCAAGCTTAAAGTAGTTAATTTTTTTTACTTCATAATTGGTTTATTTTATTAATAAAGATTTAAAAAGATTAAATTTAATTTAAATTTTATATTTCAATTTTTTAATTGATTTTGTGCAACGCCACTGGTTTCGGACAATATTTCTTTATTCGGGTTATAACTTTTGGAGTAACTAGACATCGGGTGTATTCTTTAAAAACAGACGGTGTTCACGTGATTACTCTGTTTGTTAGATGTACAAACTATAGTGACATGAAGAGCGACTTTGGGTCTGCTATATGTAGGCTCATAATGACTGTACTGGCTATGAAAAAGACGCTTACATGTACGACTTTTGCTAATTTTTTTTTGTACGTAAAGTGAAAGAAGAAGAGTTGTATCTACAAGTAAAGCAACAATGTTTAGCTATTAATTTTTCCTATATTTCCATATATAAAAATATCCTGGGGCCCTTAATAAAAATTTGATTTTTAGGAGAAAAAAAACATTTTTTTAAAATGTGAAAAATTTGAGCCAAATAAGGCGTAATTAATGTAAGACATTCCATAGGAATGTTTGTTATTAATTTTAAGTACCTATACTATAATTATAAGGAGTTATATAACTCTGAATGTAATTAGATTATATATGTGTCTGAATTGTGTATTTTAAATGTCAGAGAATGTCTAAAAACGAACATCAATTACCATTTCGTTTGAATTTGAAGCATTGTTTGTAAAAAGGTGACCTTTTTGGTGCACATATATTACAATTTGGATAGTAACATAAAAATAGACTAAACAATAGAATTTAAAAATCGATGTAGGTACAACACTCCCAGTATATAAGAACCTTGATTAAGAATTTTTTTTAAAAAATAACAGAAATAACGATTATTACATTTCCTGTCGACGGACCAGTTCCATATTTTATAATATACCTCTCATATTCGATAAAATAAGCTGATAAAAAAAATCACGGTTAGTTGCATAATTCGAACATGCTGCACAATGTGGAATCGTGACATTAGAAACTTGTCTATCACCTCAAGGTCTTCCCTCTCCCATAATTCTTCAATCAAACAAAAGAATGGTACATTGATTTACTGCTGATACTACAGAATAAACAAATATACACGGTGCACCAATAATATTCCTAAATATTAAATATTCATGTCTTTTCCTTTTGCCAATAAAATATTATTTTCCTAATTCAAATATATTAGTTGAGAATTAAACCATTGTTTTGAAATAAATTGATATACTAGACACCTAATAGTTTTTGCGTGATTTCTTTTTGTTTCTCCTAACACAACTTTAAAAAGCATAAAAAACTAAAATATTATCTATAAAGAAGTTACTTTTTTTCCGTAATAATTAAAATATTTAAATAAAATGGCGTACGGCACTGGACTAGAATTAACTTCGAATATAAAATCAGCCGTAACACTTAATCTCCACCGAAAGATGGAGTCACTAGCGTATACTTGTTTCGCATATCCAGACGACCTTATGGTAGACGGCAGCTGGAGTCTATCAATTAGTTATTATAAAATATGTAAATCACAATAGTATAAATCTCATTTTGGCTTAAAACCAACACATCATGACAAAAAATGAAATAATAACTAAAAACACCAGTTTAAACATATGAATGGTTGAAATAAATTTTCTTTTAATTTTTTAATATGCTTTACGAGTACTTTAAATTTAAAAGTACAAGTACAAGTATTAATTAGTTGCTGTGGTCATGCTTGCATTTTTTTTCTGATTTTTTTTACTTTAATATGTTTATTACCCCTGTTGACGAGCATTGAACAAAATTTGGGAATTTTTTGACGTTCAGTGCCCTTAATTTTGAATATTAAATTTATGTGTGACGTCTTAAGGAAGCAGAGAAAACAGTATCCTGTAATTACTTTTAAATCCATGAATTCTCTATTTCTCTGAAGATGGCGCTACAATCGACGTTATTAATTCACTATATTCTTACTTTTTAGTACAAAATTCCTTATAATTATTATGTCACAATGTTTAACAATAGTACTTTTAATAGATTAAATACGTAAGTCCGACGCTAACTCCCCCTTGCGATGATTTATAGTATTGAGATGTAGTTAATGGTTTATTACCGACACTTCACAGAAAACTGTCGGATATAACCTGAATTAAGATAAATCACCGTGGCGCCAACTTTCGCATATTTTTTTAACTGAGCTACCTTAAGTCGTCACAGATTTTAATTTTTTTTGAATTATAGAGCGAATACAGGTTTTTTAAAAAATTAAAAAAATATGGGTTAAATATGTATAGGTCAGGTTTCTAATGGCCCATTTACCTAAAATCATGCAAGCACCCCATTGGAGTAGCAGTCCAAGTTCCATTGGCAGTCTCTCGACTTATAGAGACAGGCCAAGCTGAAGGGATCGAGTAGTGCTTTGTACCGGAGAGAAAATTCGACTCCGGTTATTTTTTGACCGGTTTCAGAAAAAACCGGATCTTTTAAAATTCCCGACAACGAGATACAAGATGGTTCTGCCACCTATTGGCATATATTTATAGTATTTATCAAAACTCCACCATTATCCGTCAATTATTATCACTAAATATTTTGAAAATATTCTTCTTTGTGCAATTAAAATGTAATTTTTTAATGAAAGTGTGACATCAACGTCATCAACTAGGTAATAATATACCATAAAATAACCCTAATTTGTTTTAGTTTATAAAAAAAAATTCATTTCAGATAAAATAAAAATCAAATAAAACACATACAAATACAAAAAAAACTATTATCAAAAAAATACAAATCAACAAATAAAAATTAGTTTTTAATAACACGACTTGCAGGAATAATGTCAATTTGAGTAATTTTCTGTCTCTCTCCGTAACACAATTCCCGACAAAGAAAGATTAAAATTATCATATGTATTTATCTATTTTTTTTTGGTAAAACTGTACTAAAAAATAGTTTTGCCAGAAAATAATCGATTTAAATCTATAAAACCTTAGATTTCCGGTCGTTGTGTTGACCGGTGATTCCCCAATTTTCAGTTAACCGGAGCAAAGCTAGAGCGAAGCCAATTAAAATTGTACCGGAGTCAATCACACCAGCCCGGAATACGTGGCTGTACTTACCGTCCAAGAAAAGAACTGTTGCACACCTTTTTCTTAATGAATTTTTATTTGTGATACCATCAGCAGTAAATATTTAGGTACGCAACCCAGAGGACAAGTAAAGATCGCCCTTCTGACATACGAACCCTGGAGTATTTTTCTCCACTGAAGCTGCCCGTGCAAGTGACCTTCACACTATAAACGGAAGGTGGCGCCCGAGGCAATCTGAAACCTGGACTAAGGCGCCGAAATACCGCTTGATGACGCAATACATTTCGATAAATATAAAAATATTTCAAATAAATTTGTTCAGCTGTTTCACCCCTTTTATTTTAATATAATTAATAATTCTAAAATCTTAGATTCAATATTAAATAGATATAACTATAAAATGTAAATGCTCTGATTTAATCACCTTTTAAACTTTTGATTCTAAATGTCTAAAGAAAGTTCGTGCTAATGTTGTTCTAAATTCTAACAATTCAGAACAAGCGCATTCGAGAACATTTTACGTTGCCCCAAGTTGTAAAAGATGAACTGATGCGTGATGAATTTGTTAAATTTTCTTCGCGCCAGTGGCGCATCATTACTATTTCAACCCGGAGCGAAATAATCATATAAGTAAATTTTGAAATGTAGGCGAGTATTTTTTGAAACGAAACGGTTCATATGGAAGTAGAGAAAGTCAAGTTGGAACAAAGGATTATACAATGAAATGCTAAAAAAAGGAAGACATATCTATTTACATTTATCTATTGGTAGGGCGCATCCCAAAATCACCACTAATCACTTGATAATCTAGGGTCAAATATTTTTCCTGCAGAAGGTATAGACCAAAATCGCCACTTGTCTTATTTTCAGAATAAATTTTCGGCTATGAGTGTCCAGGTACCTCTGTAAGCCGTGAATATTTTGGGCTGCCAATTTCAGGGAAAGTAATTATAGGGGCGATTTTAGGCTACACCGATCTAGTTCATATCTTTAAAAACGTCTAATTTAACGGGAATTAAAATATGATTGAAGGCTCATTTACGGTCAAAACTCCAAAGTACGAAATCAACCATAACAGTCATGCACGTGACTTGGATTTTGATGTTGGCGTGTCTTTTGGGTTGTTAATATGCCAATCAAATTTTTTCTACCAGAAATTTTTGGTTGATGGTACATTTATTAGCCTCACTTACTAACTCCTCAAATGGAATTTAAAGAATGTTCAATTTCTTTTATGTTCCTTTGAATTTTGGCCAGATTAAAAAAATAATATGTAAAAGTTTGGTAGAAATTTTATTAGTCCAAAAAATAGTATTTGTAATTTTTGTAAAAATTTAGAGATATCGTTTTTTGGGTCAAACTTTTTTTTTCGCCTCCGAAAAATATGAACGAAGTGTCATTCGATTCGGAATAGCGTGTAGATGATTTTTGAAAAAATTCAAGAGCCGCTTGCAAAAGTTATAAACAATTAACTGAAAAATAAAAATGGGATTTGGTTTTTTGCAAATATCTCAAAAACTATTTAACAGTTTTCAAATTTGAAAAAAGATTCAAAAACAGAAGGCAATTTACAAAAAAAAACTATACCTCCCGGACCTGTAGGACCAATATTTATAATTGCAGAGTGTTGAAAATACGACTGAAAACGGAGACTCCGGCTTGCGTAAACGCTGCCCACTTTGGACATTTAATGAATAAATATTATTTAAACTTATTAAATATAAAAATTAAAAATTGAAAAAATTCAGGCATCTACTGAATAGATTTATGAACAATAATCCGAGGTTAAAAAATTTTTATTGTGATTTTTCTATTAATTATGCATTAGTTAATTAACAATTTTTTCCTACTTGAACATGAACATTGTAGGTGCGATAATTGTTAAATAACAAAATCTGAATTTTTTTTCTTCTTTTGGAGCTATTTTTGGAAGGTCTCATAAGAGATTCCATTGAAAATTTTTTTTTTTCAAATTACCATTGATTCGTTTGTTTATGATCAATCATAAGTCACATGAAAATGATTATTTAAATTTTTTGTTTCTTATTGTTTACAAAAACTGTTATAAACAAATGAGTTGTTTATAAGATAAATTAAAATTTCATTTTTGGAAACATAATCTTTGATGCAAATTATGAATTTTTTTTAAACCGTTCCTTAAAAATTTTTTTAATTGCTTAAAAACGTATTTGGTTTTATTTAAATTTTCATTGTTTATTTAACAAACAATCTGTTATAAACAATTTAATTTTTTCTATATATTTTTTTCTTTTTCTACATAACAACCACGTGTTATTTTTTGAGAAAAATTATTTCTATGGTAGAAAAAATTTGTTAATGAAGAAATACGTTTTTAAGTAATTAAAAAAAATTTTAAGGAACGATTTTTTTTTAAATCATAATTTGCATCAAAGATTATGTTTCCAAAAAAATTTAATTATGTTATAAACAATGCATTTATTTATAACAATTTTTTAAACAAGATAAAATAAAAATTTTTAAAAATCATTTTCATGTGACTTCTGTTCATAAAAAATCGGATCAATAGTAATATGAAAAAAAAATTTTTTTTCAATCACTAATCAAGTTTTTTAATTTTTAACATTTTTTTAATTTTTCCAACGGAAATCTCTTCTGAGACCTTTCAAAAATAGGTCCAAAAAAGGAAAAAAAATCAGATTTGTTATTTAGCAATTATCGCACTTACAATGTTCATGTTCAAGTAGGAGAATGTTGTTAATTAACTAATGCATAATTAGTAGAAAAATTGGGATAAAAATTTTTTGAGTACGGATTATTGTTCATAAATCTATCTAGTAGATGCCTGAATTTTTTCAATTTTTAATTTTTATATTTAATAAGTTTAAATAATATTTATTCATTAAAGATCCAAAGTGGGCAGCGCTTACGCAAGCCGAAGTCCCCGTTTTCGGAAAAATTATAAATATTGGTCCTATACAGTTCCGGGAGGCATTTTTTTTTTTGGTAAATTTCCTCGTCTTTATGAATATTTTTTCAAATTTGAAAAATGTCAAATAATTTTTGAGATATTTGCTAAACCCAAACCCCATTTTTATTTTTCAGTTAATTGTTTATAACTTTTGTAATTTTTGCAAGCGACTCTTGAATCTTTTCAAAATTCATCTACAGGCTATGGCAAATCGAATGATACCTCATTCGTAATTTTTGGAGGCGGAGAAAAATTTTGAACCAAAAAGCACTTGTAGTGAGCTAATGTCAGTCACAGAGACTAGCGAAAAATGGCAAAAAAAAATTATAAGAAATATTTTCAGCTCATAAAAATGCCATACTTCTCGTGAAAATTACAGAAAATGTAATTTTACCAGTAAAACACTTGGTATAATCATTTTTATTTCTCAGAATAACAGAACAAAATTTTCTGTAATAACAAAAAAATTACTAGTTACTGTGAAAAGCTTAAAAAACATATTTTTTCTGGCCAAATTTTAACATCATTATGAATAAACAATTCTGACTTAACATATATGGTTTTTTATATGATATTTTTTTTTAAATCGTAATTGCCTCATATAAATAAAACCAAAAGGTTATCCATATTTATATTTCGAATATTGTCCAAATTTTCTATTTTGTATTATAAAAATAATTTAGACAACTATATTTTGGTTAAGTAATCATCATCAGGCCCTTATTAAAAATAACAAGAGTTAAAATTTATTTATAGTAAAAACCAATGTGAAGGTCCGTTTTGATTACTATATTTGTAACTTTTATTTTTCTTGTACCACTTATAAACCGCCCCCTCCCCCATTAAAATTTTTATAATCGGACCTTTACATTGGTTTTTAAATAAATAAGTTTAACTCTTGTTACTTTTAATAATGGTGCTGATGGTTGCTTAACCGAAAAAAATTGCCATACCAATATCTTTTTATAATACAAACTGTTTGTTTCCAAAAAAAATAATTAAAGTGACAAAATAATTGTGTTTACTAAACCGTCGACCGTTAAAAAATGAAAATATAGAATAAAACTACATCCACAATTAAACATTTAAAATAGTCTTTGTAGAAAATGAATTATAATGGTCGAAGTTATACCATAAGTATTAACAAAGTACCTATAATTGGTATGGTTGACTAGTAAAATGCACCTTATAATTCCACGGATGCATTTAATAGATGTTTTATTGAACGACAAGCCTTTGAATAATTAACTGAATTTCGAATGATGCATTGTTGCTAAGATAATGACTTTTAACGTCAATACCGCTATACTAATATTTTTAGTATATTTCAATTTTAAAATTTACTAAAATAATATACAGGGTTGGGCCAAGTTCATATCTTCAGAACGAATGAACTGATTATTTCAAAATTTGGGGTGGTCATTCTAGATACAATTTTGACATGAAAATTAAAAATACCGGACTTTCGGTTTCTTTGAAATTGGCGTAAAAACTGAATTTTCAAATGGAATACCCAGTATATTTTAACATATTTGGATTGTACAAATCAAAAACTGTCAAAAATAAAAATTATTTAAATAAAAGAAAATTTTTACTAGAGGTAGCTGCGACTTGGTCTAACCTCTAAAATATTATTTTTTTAAAAAACTCAATATTTTTAAATGCGGGAATCATGGTGGGCCAATTGCTCATTAAATTGGCGGTTAAAAAAAATTTCCAGAAAAAAATTTATATTTTTTTTTGATGGCCGACATCATTTTTGACATATGAATACGTAATTTGACTTGTAGAATACTAGAATACAAATATATAAAAATATTCTGGGTGTTCCATTTGTTCGCCATTTTGGATTTTTAAGTCACCTAATTTAAAATAGTCCGTTCATTCGTTCATTCGTTCATGAACTTGGCCCATAATAATAATAATAGTCAATACAGGGTGATTCACTAAGCGTGGCGACCGGCCGTTTCTCTGAAATCATTTGTCCTAGAATTTGGGGAAAAAATTCGGCCTTAAAAATTGTTTAAAAACATTTTTAATATCGTAAATTTCCGCTAGAAGGCGTATTCTATCACTTATAAAATATACGGTTTTTTACAAAATTTTTACTAACTCATTTTTCTTTATCACATATTCTTAAGTGGTGGGAGAAGTGTAATTTCGTTGTCATCAAAATGACTGTAATTTCCATATGCCTGAACCGGTTTTCATAAACGTAGACTCCATGGAAAGGGCATTAAAGGGAGATTTCATAAACAAAAAAACAATACCATATTTAATTTTTTAATCGGCAACTACAGGGCGTTATGTGATACCTAGCTCTATTTATACTTTTTCTAAGAATTTTCAAATGCAATGCTATAACTATAACCAGCTTATAAAAAGACAAATAAGATGACTTATTGACCTGTCAAAACCACAAACTGAAATTTCTTGCCATTCGAAATATTTCGCTATTTTTTTAATTATTGATTTTTGATGAATGTTGGCTCACCCTGTGAGTTGTAAAAGAAATTACGTTACTACAACTGTTTTAAGAATAAAATAACATATAAAAACGCATCATCAGCCCAAAATTCTAGGATAAACGATTTCCGAAATACGACCAGTCGCCATGCTTAGTGAATTACCCTGTATATATTAATTTTTTATTATTCTTATATGGAGTACAATATTATATATTTCTATTTTATGTAAGAAATTTGCTTACATGCAATAAGTAGTGATACTATGCCGGTTCTAGCTCAGCCGCCACATTATCCCGATTTGTGACCACTTGAAAAATGAAAAAGTGAATATCTCGGCGGCTAGATGTCGCATTTTGACGTGTGAGATGTCAAACGATTCAGAATTACATAAGGATATAAGGGGGAATATCTAAACGTTGAGTCACGGTATTGCCAATAGGGAAGTAGGTTTTTTATCAACAAACGCCTTGTTTTTTCTTATTTCAAGTAGGTATGGAAAAATGCGTAGTTGTTTTGTTCCTTAAATTAGAAAATATATTGTTATTTAGATTTTTTTAAATTCTGCTATGAACAAGTTCATTGTTGTTTTTTTTTATTTTAAGTGTGAAAAAGTGGATTGTTGCTTTATTCTTCAAATTCTGGTCTGGAAAAATGCAGTGTTACTTTGTTTTTCAAATTCTACTACAAACTTTTTTTGTCTTAATTCAAATATGAAAAAACGCAATGTTGCTCAACTCTGATTTATAAAAATGCATTTTTTTGATCAAATTTTTATTAGGGATATCAAAATAGTTAGAAAACTTTTTTTTTATTATAAATTGTGCCAGAATTTTCACGACACTTTTTTTCGCAACGAGAAGTTTTTTAGTTATAGAAAATTATCTGCTTTTTTTAATGAAAAAAACCACTGAACGTTCAAAATTAAGAAAGTTTACGATTATATTAAATGCAGATTGATTTAAAAAAATCACGTTTATATAAGTAATAAAATAAACGTGAAAATTATACACATAGTTTCACTTTTCCTAATGTAGAGTAAAATGAAAGAGATTCACTGAAATTTCGGTCAAAATCGGTGTAATTCAACGGATAGCCAGAGCAAAACGTTTTATAGTTGACAGCAGACATGATAGTAATCCAATTTGCATTGTGAAATAATTAACCTTCCTAATTTTAATTGCAATTTCGTTTGTTTTCATTTATGAGCTTGGTCAACTGTCTATGAATGGGTTTTGTTTCTAGATTCAAGCGTTTCTACATCTTTTCAACTAATTCTTGCTTATTCATAGGTGTAGTCAAGAGAGAGTCTAGAGGGTTAAAAAAAAAGAAGAAACTTGCATATTTTTTTATGATTTAACCGCAGAAGTATAGTAAAATACATACATGATTATACACAGTGTTTCATAGATAAAGGGAAATATTTTAAAGCGGTCATTGATTAATTCCTAATTTAATATTTTCTCCTATATACGGATCTGCAGATACCCCAGTACAATGTAAAATTATTTTAAGCCGAATATACAAGAAATAGGCAAATGACACGAGGTTAATTTTAAATGAGTTTCATAAAAATAAAATTTTAATTTTGGTTTCAAAACTTTCACATTCTAATCGGTGGCGGAATAACAACATCCAGGTCCGGCTTTATTAATGATATCAAAACAACACCCTGTATATCACAATGTTGGTATTTCCATTTTAAATTCGACTGGAGCGGAAAAAACTGATTTGAAAAGTTTTTCGGCTTTAGTCGAATTTAAAATGGAAATATCAAAATTGAGATATACAGGGTGTTGTTTTGATATTTTTCATAAAGCCGGCTCTAGATTTTCATATCTTTCAATACTTCAGTACATTCTTCATGAGAAATGCAAGTTTTGTGCGATATATAGAAATATAACTAAGTGATTAAAAAGTTATAGCCCACTTTTAGGTATAATTGATAAAACACCCTGTAACTCGGTTATGAAAGTCAACAGACCCATTATATATAGGTTATTTATAACCCCATATGTGACCCTTACTTATCTTTATAATACTTTCCTTTAGCAATGAAACACCCTATATACAGGGTGGGCCAATTATCTTTCCGCGAAATGTAGCGTCAAAATTAATAAACATATCAAAATTAAAAAAAAAAACCGTTTTAATTGGTTCCAAAATTTTCATACCTAGAAAATAGTGGCTTTTAAATAATTAAGCACATATAGAATAGTATAACGAAGTTACTTTATTAACGGTATTCTTTTTATTACTTTTACTTGATATTTTATAATTAAAATATATTAAGTTTATCGCGCACGGCACTGGATTACAATGAACTAAAAATTGTGGTAAAGGTACTTTCCTCCGCTCAGGTCTAAAAAAACAGTACCAAGTGTAAAAAAATTAAAGTGTAAAAAAAATCCAAGTATAAAAACAAGTTCCTAGTCTAAAAAAATTCATAGTCTAAAAAATAGTTTCTAGTCCAACAGTTTTACGTATTAAAAGCAGTTCCAGGACTAGCAAAATAGTTCCGAGTCCAAAAAAAAGTTTGAGGTCTAAAAAACAGTTCCAATAAAAAAAAAACAGTTCAAGGTCTAAAAAATAATTGTCCAAAAAAAGTTTTGAGTTTCAAAAAACAGTTCCAAATGTAAAAACTAATTCCTAGTCTAAAAAAATCCTAGTCAAAACAGTTCCAAGTCTAAAAAAAACAATTTTTAGTATAAAAAACAGTTCCAGGACTAAAAAAATAACAATTAGAATTATAAAAAATAATTCAAGGTCTAAAAAACAATACCAAGTCTAAAAAAACAGTTCCAAGTTTAACAATGCAGATCCAAACTTAAAAAATAATTCTAAAGGTCTAAAAAAAGGTTTTAGTCTAAAAAAATAGTTTCCAAGTATAAAAACAAGTTTTTAGTCTAAAAAAAGTTCCTATTCTCAGAAGATAATTTCAAGCATAAAAAATAATTCAGTCTAAAATAAAGTTTGGTGTCTACAAAATAGTTCCGAGTTTAAAAAAACAGTTCCAATTTTAAAAAGAGAATTTCAAGCTTAAAAAATAATTCCAACTCTAAAAAAAATTCCAATTCTACAAGTACAGTTCCCAGTCTAAAAAAAACAGTTCCAACGTCCAAAAAACAGTCCTAGTGCTTAAAAAACAGTTCCAAGTCTAAAAATCATTCAAAGTCTGAAAAACAATACCAAGTCTAAAAAAGTTTAAAGTTCTAAAAAACAGTTTCAAGTTTAAAAAATATTTCCAAGCCTAAAAAAAGTTTGAGGTCTAAAAAACAGTTTCCAAGTCTAAAAACAAGATTCTAGTCTAAAAAAAGTTCCCAGTCAAAAAACAGTTTAAGTCTAAAAAGACAGTTTCCAAGTCTAAAAACAAGTTTCTAGTCTAAAAAGACAATTTCAAGCTTAAAACATAATTCCAACTCTAAAAAAAAGTTCCGACTCTAAAAAAACAGTTCCTAGTCTAAAAAAACAGTCCCAACGTCTAAAAAACTGTTCCAAGTATAAAAAGTCATTCATAATCTAAAAATCAATTAAAAGTTACAGTTCTAAAAAAGTTTAAAAATACGGTTCCAAGCTTAAAAAATATTTCCAAGTCTAAAAAAAGTTTGAGGTCAAAAAACAGTTTCTAAATCTAAAAACAAGTTTCTAGTCCAAAAAAAAGTTCCTAATCAAAAAATAGTTAAGTCTGAAAAGACAGTTTCTAGTTTAAAAAATAATTCGGTCTAAAAAAAGTTTGATGTCTAAAAAAACAGTTCAGAGTCTAAAAAAACAGTTCCCAGTCTAAAAAACAGTCCCAGAGTCTAAAACCAGTTCCAAGTCTAAAAAACAATATGAAATCTTAATATTTACCGTATACCACGATTCAATGCGTTCTCATGAGTTGGAATTGGAGCCCTAGCCGAGAATCAGACAACCAAATTCAGCAACCTTTAGAAATAGATCGAGTTGAAGCGAGCAAAGTCGAGCTCAGTCGACCGCAAGCAGTGCATCAGACAGAGAGAGAGGCCCAAGTAGAGTAGGACTGTATGCAAATCCTGTTTATGCCCAGCCTCGTCCCAATGAGTTGAAAATAACCGGGTGAAGAGAAAATTACACACCATTCTTCTTCATTTGACAACTAAAGACAACTATTTTGTACTTGGTGATTTTCTATTTATTTTATCAGCTAATACCCAGGTTCTCAGCCCAGAGGGGCAAGTAAAGCCCACCCTTCTATCCGCTACCGCTTTGTCGATACCATAACGACCCTTGGAGTATTTTATCTTCATTGACGCTGCCCGGTGCAAGTGACCTTTACACTATAAACAGAAGGTGGCGCCCCAGACAACCTGTTACCTTGATGACCGAGTGACGACGTAAAGAGCGTTACGATAGGCTTTCTTAATATTGAATAATATACAGGGTGTTTAATTTACAAAAACAAGAGTTTTGTATAATTCAAATTTAATCTTATATTATAATATTTTAAAAAAATTTAATAAAAATTCGAATATCTTGGCAACGGAGAATCCGATTTTTTTAAATAAATTATTGTCGTAAACGCCACTGAATTAGTAATCAAAAAATGTAAAAACATATTTAAAATAGTCGCACTGAAATTTGAATCACTCTGTACAAATGAAACTATTTTCTAGTTATAGGAATTTTCAAACCAAATCAAACTGTTTTTTTTTTTATTTTAATATATCTGTTAGATAATGGACCCACCCTGTGTATATATACAGGGTGATTCAGCGGTGCGTATATACAAGTTCCATAATTTTTTTTCTATCCCAGCTATCCATTTGATTTTTTAAACGATAAATCCAACAATGAGG
This sequence comes from Neocrepidodera transversa, assembly GCA_963243735.1. Lineage (NCBI taxonomy): Eukaryota > Metazoa > Arthropoda > Insecta > Coleoptera > Chrysomelidae > Neocrepidodera > Neocrepidodera transversa. Next base: position 1,724,825 of record OY725347.1, on the reverse strand, counting down.
CACATTTTAAAAATATTTCTATACTTACATACAGGATGTCCCACACTGAAATACACAACTAAGTTATGGTTCGCCCATATTTGTTACATTTTTGGATTCGCCACTAAATGCTATTTTTACAATAGTCAAAAACTATTATTTTTGTATACTTTATATCGGCAATTTAGTGGCGAATTTAAAAATGTAACAAAAATGCCATTTAATAAACCAGAACTCAGTATGGGACATTCTGTATGTAAATAGCGTTAAAAAATCATTGAGAAAAGTTATTGAGCTTACACGCACTTTTGACCACTCTGTATGTATACAGGTTGATCAATTAGTACGATAAAGTCTAGTACCTATACTATTTCATTTAATACCGGGTGTCCCATTATATTTTCCAGTATTTATAACTTTTAAACGAATAAAGACAGATACATGCATTGAAATTAATGCTAAATACAAAATTTGTAATATTAAAATTGTAAAATTAAAAACTTTTAAATAATCATAATTTAATAAATAAAAAAACATGACGGTAGATATCTTGAAGAGAAGTTATTACAAAGTAAGATTTAAGTAGTGGTCATTAAATTTAAATGTTTGTTTAAATATAATCGCTTCTTTTTAACTAATATTGTCGTTTTAACCAAAGACGTACTCAAGGGAGTTTTAATATTCTATTTAAAAAAAATTAGTCAGTGTTAAACAAACTGGTAATCATTTGTTTAAACATTATAAATCTTAGACAACTTCTTTAAGCATAAGAAGCTATAAACAAGTACGAAAGACAATGGCGTTATTACATTTTTCCGATCATTATCCTAGAAAAAAAAAATGAGTAGAGAGTATTCGTATAGTCGTAGAACGAGTTTCGCCAAACAGGTCTTGTAGATTAACTGTAAAATTAACTTGTTTAATATCTTTAGTGTTTGATTTAAAGTTCGATTTATTTCCCAGCGTTTTACGGTTCACAGAAAAAACATATTGCATCCTCTTGAAGAGAGAGAAAATTTATGTTTGATATCTTTCACTAACAGTTCATTATAATTAGTATTTAATTATTATACGGTTGACTATTTGAGAGCGCTAGAAATTCAACGGCACAGTTTTCTGTTCTAAAACAGATTAACACATTTAACTGTTATGTTAATTTAAGATAAATATTAGTACAAGATTCATATTTATATTTTATTTCCTTTACTAATAATATAATTTATCCTTATAGTCCCTTCAAATTAGTAAAATTTCTTTCTCGCCCTTCAATGGAGAATTTTGGAAAAAGTTTGATGCTCTACAATTAGCAACGTTTAGCACTAAAGAGCATTGTTTGTCTTCAAAATTTTGAAAAAGTCGAGAAAATTTACATCACATTTTTTTGCGCCATCTAGGGAAAAAAATAATAGGAATTTGGGAAAAAGTTTTATACAAAAATTGTATGGAATTTGATGACATACAACTTCGCACTAGAACATTTTGCACTAAAGTGGATTGTTTGTCGTCAAAATCTGGAAAAATCGGAAAAGCTCCCATGTACATTTTTTTCTGGCCCTCTAGCGGTGAAACTACTCTAAATTCTGGAAAAAGTTTTATACAAAACTTGTAGGGAATTTGATGATATATAACTTCGCATCAGATCATTTTGCACTAAAGTGCATCGTATTTCTTCAAAATCTGGAAAATTTGGACAACCTACATCACATTTTTTCGCGCCCTCTAGCGACGAATCTACTGGGAATTCTGAGAAAAGTTTTATACAAAACTTGTAGGGAATTTCATGACATACAACTTTGCACTAGAACATTTTGCACTAAAGTGCATTGTTTGTCGTCAAAATGTGGAAAAATCGGAAAAGCTCCCATGTACATTTTTTTCTGGCCCTCTAGCGGCGAAACTATTCTAAATTCTGGAAAAAGTTTTATACAAGACTTGTAGAGAATTTGATGCTAAATAACTTTGCAATAAAACATTTTGCACTAAAATGCATGGTTTGTCTTCAAAATCTGGAAAAATTCGGAAAAACCTATATCACATTTTTTCGCACCTTCTAGCGGGAAAATATTAGGAATTCCGGGAAAAAGCTTTTTACAAAACTTGTAGAGTTTTTGATGTTACAAAACTTTGCACTTGAATATTTTGCACTAAAGTGCCTAAAATCTGGACAACCTACATCAAATTTTTTCGCGCCCTGTAGCGACAAAACTGTTGGGAATTTAGGAAAAAGTTTTATACAAAACTTGTAGGGAATTTGATGTTATATAACTTTTCATTAGAACACTTTGCACTAAAGTGCATTGTTTGTCGTCAAAATCTGGAAAAATCGGAAAAACTTACATGCACATTTTTTTCTCACCCTCTAGCGGCGAAACTATTCTGAATTTTGGAAAAATTTTTATACAGAAGTGCAGAGAAATTGATGCTAAATAACTTTGTACTTAAACATTTTGCACTAAAGTGCATGGTTTGTCTTCAAAATCTGGAAAAATTCGGGAAAACCTATATCACATTTTTTCGCGGCTTCTAGCGGGAAACTATTAGGAATTCCGGGAAAAAGTTTTATATAAAACTAGAACACTAGAACACTAGAACATTTTGCACTAAAGTGCATTGTTCGTCTTCAACATCTGGAAAATCAAGACACCTACATAACATTTTTCCACGCCCTCTAGCGACGAAATTATTCTGAATTCTGGAAAAAGTTTTGCATAAAACTTGTAGAGAATTTGATGCTATACCACTTTGCAATAAATCATTTTTGCACTTAAGTGCACGGTTTGTCCTCAAAATCTGGAAAAAGTCGGGAAAACCTACACCAGATTTTTTGGCGCCCTCTAGCAGCGATACTTTTGGAAATTCTGGAAAAAGTTTACTACAAAGGCTTTAGAAAATTTTATTCTTTACAATTTTCTAATAGAATATTTTGCACTAAAATGCATTATTTGTCCTTAAAATTTAATTACATGTGTATTTTTTTCGCCCTCTGGCGGCGAAACTATGGAGAATTAAAAAAAAAAGTTAAATATAAAAGTTGTAGTGAATGTTATGCTCTATAACTTTATTTTTTATATGTTCTTCGAAAATTCATTATTTGTACTAAACATCTACAAAAAAACGTAATAACCTACATGTATATTCTTATCGCGCCCTCTACTGGCTAAACTATGGGTATTTTGAAAAAACCTTTAATATAAAACATGTAGAGAATTTAATTATCTAAAAATCTCCCTGTCTTACATTTTCTCGAAAATGCATAGTTTTCCCGGAAAATTGAAAAAACGGGGAAATACCCCAACATTTTATACAGGGTGGACCAATGCTAACGCCTCGGCATGTAGAGCAAAAACTAATCATTTTTTTAAATCTTTTTTTACAGCGACATCTATATTAAAAAAAACAACGATCTAAAAATAATCTTAATTATACAGGATGCTCCTTACATTTTTAGATTTTACATTTTTTACATTTTTAGATTCGTCCTGAGAAGTTAATTTAAAAAATCTATTACACCTATATTATTAAATAAATAGTTTTAAAGTTATAGCAGTGGCGTAATAAAAAATATTTTCGGGGGTGGGGGGTTCAAACAGTTATAAGTCGAATGATATTATAATATTCAAGTTGAATTTTCTTGATACGAAAAGCGTTTCTGGGGGAGGGGTTACCTATCAACATTACATTTTCTAAGCCAAAAATGTTATTTCATTAAAAAACTCTTTTCAAAAAATCTTAAAAACCTATATTAAGAAAGGATTTTTGAAAAATAAAATAAAATAATCATACCAGTTTTCGTAATACAAAAATCTGCATTCAGCATCACGTTCGACTTCACTTTCCAAAATAAAATACTGATAATTAGTTCATATCGATAAAATTCGAGTGTTCTTATCAGATTGTAATAGTATTAAAAAATTAACGTTATCAAGTACAAACTGCATTTTTTTTGGAAAGGAATATTGAAAAAATATTGAGGTAGGTTAAAAACAATCTGAATTTTATTTACTTTTGATAAGTGAAAAAAAATGTCTGGAGATAACGATTTATATATTGTTATTTTTTTAGCTGTATTGAGTATATTGATTGCTAAATATTTTAAAAAATAATTATGGTATAAATTTGGCAATTTAGGGCTCAAAAAAATATACTAAAAAGAGAAAATTTTATTATAAAAAGAGTTATTCATGAACAAGTAGATCAATTTTTTTTAAATTGTTAAAAGCTAATTTTAGGTCTCATATATACTTGTGAGAACAATATGTAAAAGTTTTTTATGTGTGAGAAAATTAGATGGACTAGATTTGTATTGTCATGAAAATTTTTATTTAAAGAAAAGTCAAATACGAACATTACCATAAATATAAAAAATATAAATTGCCCGTAAATTATTAAAATAAATTTAAAAATATAACAATCTAGATTCATATCAAGTATATTACAAGTACGATTCAGATTTTTTTATCAGTCATATTATAAGAAATTAAAGATAAATTAAAAAAATTTACTGTTTTTTTCAAAAATTACTGTTGTGCCTATTGTTGAACGTCAATTAGTTTAGTCAATAAGTGATTTTTGGGTCAAACTTTTTTTTTAACGATTAATCAATTAACATTTTTTTAATTTTTCTAACGGGTATCTTTTCTGAGGCCTTTCAAAAAGAGGTCTAAAAAGGAAAAAAAAATCAGATTTGTTATGTAACAATTATCGCACTTATAATGTTCATGTTCAAGTAGGAAAAAATTGTTAATTAACCAATGCATAATTAATAGAAAAATCGCGATAAAAATTTTTTGATCGCGGATTATTGTTCATAAATATATCCAGTAGATTCCTGATTTTTTTTTAATTTTCATATTTAATAAGTTTAAATAATATTTATTAAGGTCCAAAGTGGGCAGCGATGCGGAGTCCCTATTTTAGGTCGTATTTTCAACACTCTGGTAAAATTATAAATATTGGTTCTACAGTTTCGAGAGATATAGTTTTTTTTTGGGAACTTTCCTCCTCTTTCTAAATCTTTTTTCAAATTTGAAAAATATCTAATAGTTTTTGAGATATTTGCAAAAAATCAAACCTCATTTTTATTTTCACTCAATTGTTTATAACTTTTGCAATTTTTGCAAGCGGCTCTTGAATTTTTTCAAAAATCATCTACACGCTATTCCGAATCGAATGACACCTCGTTCATATTTTTCGGAGGCGCAGAAAAAAGTTTGACCCAAAAAGCACCTGTTGACTAGACTATAGTAAAATAATTGGAGGCAACTAGGTGCAATTATAAATATTTTAAATTAATTAAATAATGATAAACCCAAATTTACCAAACCTACACCTTGATTTACATAAAAAATATCTTGAATTATGAATTTTTAACTTTTGGTTTAATATTAAAAATATCGTTTTATACTGAACGACTAGAACTTTAAAATAATTATTTGTTTCCATATCTGGAAAAGATATTTCTCATTTTTCCTAAATGTTTATTTTTTTTAAATTATTATCTCTACAGTGAATATCCGTGAGAATAAATCATAAGATAAATATATGACCAAAAATAAACTATTTCATTGGTCATCAGAAATGTCAAAAAATAATCAGAAACAATCACGATAAATCGAACACTATCATGGCTGTGAGACATCATAAAAATATTTGCAAAGAAAACAATATCATTTATTTTATTTTACGTATTATGATAATATTTTAGTATTCGGAGTATTAAAAAGGACATCTTCGCATTTTTTTTTTAATTTTACTATTTAGTATAAGTTTGTCGGAAATAATGATGGAAAAGTCATCGCATAAGCACTAATTTTATTAAATCCAATAAGTTAGCCATATCTCAAATGTGGTCAAATGTTAATCAAAAATGAAAATCCAAAATCATGTACCACAATAACATTTATTCAAAAAATGTTTAGGTTAGGTTAGGTTAGGAAAAAATGTTTCTAAAGGCAACTAGTTTCAGTTAAATAACCATCTTCAGGGAACCCAGGTGGGTAAAAATATGCTAAAATTATTTAACATTTAATTCCTTCTATTATTATTTTGGTAAGTTGTTCTTTCACATTGTATAAATTTCACCAACATAAATGTATATTTATTATAGGCTTGAAGATGGTTATTTAACCGAAACTAGTTGCCTTTAGAAAAAAATTTTTAATAAATGTTATTGTGGTACATGATTTTGGGTTTTCATTTTTGACTAATTTCATTTACAAATAGTGAATTGTAGTTTACACTTAGATTATAAATTAAAATTTCTTGAGTTCTACTATTACAGAATAGTTGACATTTTATAGAATCCTTTTTTTATTAATATTGATCTTGATTATTTTTCCAAAAACCGGTTTTTCTGTAAAGAAAAATGAGAAAAATTCGAGCTTCTTTTTTTTTATGTTAACATAATTTTAATCCTACATCGCGACGTGATGGTCATCTATTCTGCTTCTTTTGGTTTCCAACATCCAGCTAATAAAAAGAAAAACTGGAAACGTATGCTTAATGCAACTTTCGTGTCGTTTTATTTTTTTCTCTTTAGTAGATCGTCTAGACTATGTTGAAATACATTTTTTTACGGTTGATTTATTTCTAATAGAGGAAAACCAATAATAAGAGAATTAGTAACAGCCCTGGTATTTATATTTATGCTAGAAAGCGAGGAGGGATAAAATTTGAATATTTATGATGAGATGAGTTTAATACTTGCAATTTTGTATAAGGTTTAAAATTATAAATATATATTCATGTTTTCAGATATTTCCTTTAAACAAAAATTTATACATCATTTTTTTCTCTATATACAATTAAAAATCTCTAGGATCGATATTAAAGCTAATTATACAGAGTGGTGGCAAAATTGGCTATGAAAAATTACATTTTACTGATTTTTATGGGAAAACTAATTTTTAAAAACGTTTTTTATTATACAAAATTCTTGGTTTTTTCTTATAACTGTAGTTAAGAAAGATATAAAAGATTTTATGGAGTGGTGTCAAAATTTTACATGCAATACACTAGTAGAAACTGATCTCGAGATTTTGACTTTTTCACGTTCCCGGATTCCACAAAAACTCTTTTCTAAAAAATTTAAACGTCAGATGTCACATATGTAAGATGAGTTGAATTATTATAAAAAAATTTAATCAAGTGAGAAATAAAAAAAAATATTGAGTTTTGTAAATTTTAAATTTTTTTATGAATTGTCAGATGGAAGGTTAGGTACAAATTTACAAATTTTTGAATATAAAGTATTACAAAATATATGAAATGAAGTATTAATACAAAAAATAAAAATAGTATATTATATACCAAGGCCCCTTAAAATTCAAATAATTATTTAAATACAATTTTGTTTTAAATATAATTTTTTTTTAATATAACTTTGTTCTAAAACTTCTTTAAAAGAATTTTAGTCTGTTAAAATATGTTTTATAAAGTACACTCTTGAGGGGAACACAAAATTGGTGAGAAACGAGGGGACGTTTATAGAAGAGAAGAAATTTGAGACAAAAATAAGTAAAAAGAGGTAATTTCAGAAAAAAGTGATAAAATTTGAGACAAAAGAAGGGAAATTTGATAAAAATGAAAAAGAAAGGTTTAATTTAAAAAAGGGGTATTTTTATTGTGGGAAAAAAGGTAATTTTAGGGAAAAAGAAGAAATTTCAAATTAAATATTGAAAAAGTTGAGAGAAACAAGAGTAAATTTTGGAGGAAGAGCGAAATTTTAAGGCAAAAATGTGAACAAAATGAGAAAAAACGGTAATTTTCGAAAATAGAGGTAATTTTTTTAAAAAACGTGTAATTTACTCAAAAAGTAACAAAATTTGAGAGAAAAGAAGGAAAATTCGTCAAAAATGAAAAAAAGGGATACTTTTATTGAGAGAGAAAAAGTAATTTTAGGGAAAAAAGAAAGGAAATTTGAGACAAAAAAGTAACAAAATTTGAGAGAAACAAAGAGAAATTTTATAAGAAGAGGGAAAATTTAAGGCCAAAAAGTGACAAAAATGAGGAAAAAAGGGGTAATTTTAGAAAAAATAGGTACTTTTTAAAAAACGTGTATTTCTGCAAAAAAGTAAGAATTTTTAAGAGAAAATAAGGGAAATTCGACAAAAATAAGAAAAAAGAGGTAATTTTATAAAAAAAGTGGTAATGTTCGAGAGACAAAATTTCAGGACAAAAGTGACAAAATTTGAGACAAAAAAGGGAAAAAACCTAGGAAAAACGAGAGGAAATTTTGGAGGGAAAATTTAAATCAACAAAGTGACAAAAATGAGAGAGAATGGAGTAATTTCAGTAAAAAAGTGACAAAATTTGAGAGAAAAGATAGGAAATTTGAGACCAAAAAGAGACAAAACTTTAGAGAAACGAGGGGAAGTTTTTGAGGAAGAGAGAAAATTTAAATCGAAAAAGTAGTAAAAATGAGAAAAAAGAGTAATTTTTGAAAAATTTGACAAAAATGTGAAAAAAAGAATAATTTAAAAATAATTATTTACCTGTTAATTTTGTAAATATTTAAACGTAACCATTAATTCTATTATTTTTAAGTTTCCTACTTCTGATTAGGTGATCATGTTTGATATTGAATAATGTATTTTTTAATAAAAAAATAAATAAAATAATCTAACAAAGGGAGACAAGGAAAAAACAAATAGAAATTCGAAGGCTAAAGAGGAAATTAAATTAAGTGAAACAGAGAGAACTAAAATTTGGAAGCAAGTATAATAGCACAGTATTATTAGCAATACGAGAGAAGAAAATAACTACAAGGTGAGACAGAGGAAGGCTGAGAGAGACAAAAAACATTTCTGAAAGAGAAGAGGAGACAGAAAAGATTAAATTTAGTCTTATGTTTAATATTGGTTTTTTTTAATTTATAGTCAAGTGAATCCAGCCCGGATTGAAAATCTTAGATAGGACATTTGAACTACTGGGTGTTCCATATCAATATATAAAATCTGCTGAACCGATTATAACCAAATGTTCACTAAAAATTGTGTTGGTTAGATAGTTCGTGGGATATAACATAATTTGTCATGTGAAATTTGTCTCAATCGCTTGTTATAAACCATTTCTTCTAATTTTCATATTATAAATTTACCAACTTTTTCGCTCTAGGCAAAGCTAAACATATAGGTAGCTTCTGTCATTTTACTTTTCTTATGACTACGATTAAAAATTGTGGAAAATTATGTCCCAAATACACAGAAAATCACTTTTCCCAACAAAAAAGTACCCGCCATGTCCCAGTATGACAACCTCAACACTTCGATCCTGGCATTTTACTTTTCTTATGATTATTTTTTCTGACAATGGTCACAAATGTGTTCGTCGAACAAATAAAGTCTAAAACTTAAAAAAAAAAAAGGTTTTTTTCCCGATTTTTTTTTATCGGAACCCCCTAGTGTTCTTCCTATACTAAGCTCAATCCGCTAAAAAAAATATCTCAAATATGGTTTTCAATGCAAAATTTTTTGCTGAATTCGATCCCGCATCAGAAAAATCTGAATAATCGTGCGATAGTTCGGAAAAACGGAAAACTTGATTAATACTTAAAAATATCGTTGAGGGAATAGCAATAACTTTTATAATTTTTAACCCTTGCAAAAATGACTTAAAAAGTACATACTTGATTTTTGTATTTAAATTATGTTAAATTCTTTTTAAACCGTTATTTAATGATTGTAACGTTTTTTTTGCCATTTTCTGTACTAATACTCTTTATATATAAATGCGTGCTTTACATACTGAAGGGGCGTTTCTTAGAACATGTAATTTTTTTTTATTTTTGTTTAATAAATAAAAAGGGTTTTGGTTACAATCGAGAAACGTTAACGATAATTACAACGCTGTCAAAGTTTAAAAAATTCATAGAAAAAAGTATATCTAGAGAGGTTTCAAAAATGATAATTAAAAAAAAAATGACTGCATAATTTCGTGACTGCAGACGGCAACAAAGTGGCTTTAATATATGTGACAAAAAAGAATCGGTAAACCTGATGATTAAAAATTATTGGAAATAATTGCTGAGTTGATAACTTAAACTGTATGCTGAATGGCAGACAAAAAAAACAGAAGACAACAAATAATATTTACACTGGTTTAGTTAACAACTCAGTAATTATTTCCAACGCCTGCCAATAATTTTCCGCCCTTTGTAATAACAAATATTTGATATTTATCATTTTTGATCGCCCGCCCCTGCTTTAATCTACCTGAGCGCGTTGGCAGAATGGCCACTCAATGTTCGGAAGAACTAATAAAACCTCTCTAGCTATAAATATTGCATGTACCTTATACCTTGTATTTTTATGTATTCGGTGCAATGTTATTATTAATTAAAATATTGACGAACCTATTAATAACAAAAAGTCAAAATTTTATACATGTAGAAAATTTATGACATTTTGTGTCGAACGCGCAATTACAAATTAGACGGAGAAAATAGTGCCGAAAAATTGGATTTATTTTAAAAATTGGTGGAAGCGCTTACAAGATGAGTGTAAAAGAAAATTTTTGCAGGTTGTACTCGAAATAAGAAAAGTAACAATAATTAGACCTGATATAGTATGACAAAAGTAAAAATGGCCTCCTTCATACCGAAATTTAAATTCTAGTTTTATTTTTATAATATTTACTATACATATAAGTACTGTTAGTACTTTGATTGTTAATAAAAAATTTAAAGTAGAGATTACTTACGTTTAGTTTGATTTTAATGAAAATCTAACTTGCTTACCTGAAACAAAAAAAAATATTTGAAATCGATACTAATCTGTTAAAAAAAATTTAGTTTCAAAACAACGGGTTTTTACCTCTACTCTTAAAACTTTTTAAGAAATTGGCGAATACATCTGTTTATCATCAACTCCTGATGATGCTAACATAGTTAGCGAAACGTACGTAGAGTATTTTAAAAAGTGTAATTTTGGTTAGTGGTGACGATATTCTTCAACTTCCAAAAAAATGTTTTTTATTTGACAACGTTTCGGCAATTTTTTTGTTATTATCAGTACACCTAAAAATTTAATTTTATCACCTTAAATTGGCCGCCGCCAGATTAGCAAAAAATTAGAGAAAAATGACAAAATACAAAAAAATGAGAAATAAAAGAGGAAAAATTAGAAAATAATCGAAAAAAATCGGGGAAACACAAAAATACAGAAAGCATTTGGAAAAAATTGAAAGAAAAATAAAATAAATATTAGAAAAAAAAATGAAAAATAAAATTGTAAACAAGGGAGAAAAAAAAGAAAAACTCAAAAAATTGCAACAAACAGAAAAAAATGCAAAAATGGTAAAAAATTGAAATAAAATTAGGGAAATTAGAGAAAAAATGAGAAAAAACAGAACAATGAGAAAAAATGAGTAAAAGTTATAAAAAATCTAAAAAAGTGAGAATTAAAAATAGAATAATTAGAAAAATCGAAAAAATCATAAAAAATCAGAAAAATCGGAAAAATCGTGGAAACAAAAAATACAGAAAGCATTAAAAAAAATTGAAAGAAAAATAGAAAAATATTGGAAATAAATGAAAAATAAAATTGTGAACAAGGGAAAAAACTCAAAAAATGCAACAAACCGAAAAAAATGCAAAAAGGTAAAAAATTGAAAAAAAAAAAAATATTGAAATTAGAGAAAAATTGAGAAAAAACAAAACAATGATAAAAAATTAGTAAAAAATGGAAAAAATCTAAAAAAATTAGAAAATAGAAAAATTATAAGAATCGAAAAAAATAATAAAAAATCAGAAAAATCGGAAAAAATAGCGGAAAAAAAAATACAGAAAGCATTGGAAAAAATTGAATGAAAAATAAAAAAAAATTTGGAAAAAAATGAAAAATAAAATTGTGAACAAGGGAAAAAATGAAAAACTCAAAAAAATGCAACAAACAGAAAAAAATGCAAAAAAGGTAAAAAATTGAAAAAAAAAATATTGAAATTAGAGAAAAAATGAAAAAAAAACAAAACAATGAGAAAAAATGAGTAAAAAATAGAAAAAATCTTAAAAAAATAGAAAATAGAACAATTATAAGAATCGAAAAAAATAATAAAAAATCAGAAAAATCTGAAAAAATCGCGGAAACAAAAAATACAGAAAGCATTGGAAAAAATTGAATGAAAAATAAAAAAAAAATTAGAAAAAAATGAAAAATAGAATTGTAAACAAGGGAAAAAACTAAAAACTCAAAAAAACGCAACAAATCGAAAAAAAGTGCATAAATGGTTAAAATTTGAAAAGAAATTAGGGAAATTAGGGAAAAAATGAGAAAAAACAGAACAATGAAAAAAAAATGAGTAAAAAATTAGAATAATTCTAAAAAAAAGAAATAAAAATAAAAAAATTAGAAAAATCGAAAAAATCAGAAAAAATCGTCAAAACAAAAAATACCAAAAGCATTGGAAAAAAATGAAAGAAAAATAAAAAAAATTTGGAAAAGAATGAAAAATAAAATTGTAAACCAGGGAAAAAAACTAAAAACTCAAAAAATCGCAACAAATCGAAAAAAAATGCATAAAAGGTTAAAATATGAAAAGAAATTAGGGAAAAAATGAGAAAAAACAAAACAATGAGAAAAAATAGAAAAATGTAAAAAAATTATAAGAATCGAAAAAAATAATTAAAAATCAGAAAAATCGGAAAAAATCACGGAAACAAAAAATACAGAAAGGATTGGAAAAAATTGAATGAAAAATAAAAAAAAATGCATAAATGGTTAAAATTTGAAAAAAAATTAGAAAAAACAGAACAATGAGAAAAAAATGAGTAAAAATTAGAAAAAGTCTAAAAAAAAGTAATAAAAATAAAAAAATTAGAAGAATCGAAAAAATCATAAAAAATCAGAAAAAAATTGCGGAAACAAAAAATACTAAAAGCATTAGAAAAAAATGAAAGAAATATAAAAAATATTGGAAAAAATGAAAAATAAAATTGTAAACAAGGGAAAAAAAGGAAAAAAAAAAGAAAAATTAAAAAAAAATAGGGAAATTAGAGAAAAAACAGAATAATGAGAAAAACGTAGAATAAATCGAAAAAAATCAGAAATAAAAAGAGAAAAAGTAGAAGAATCGAAAAAATCATAAAAAATCAGAAAAATCGCAGAAAAAAAAACATAAAATAAGGGAAAAATTTGAAAAAAAAGAAGAAAAAATTGGTTAACTCTTTGAACTAAACTTTTTAATTACAATAAAAGATTTTCCAAAAAATGCATAACATACACCGAAAGTCCACATCATCTTCTCAGAGTAGTAGTAAATATAATATATATAATATCTAGGTTAATATAGAGAACAAAAGGAAAGAGAAGCGATGACTTAACTCTCTGGTATTTATATCCCCTTAAAATCGATGCCGTCCGTACTACAACATACTCTAGAAGAAAGAGACTTTGCATGCATAGGTGAAACACCAAAAGGTAATAAAACGAAACATCCATTCATTCATAAGTCGAGAAGGAAGCTCTCGAGTTAGGTATTATTGTTTTATTTAAAGGTTGTACGCTTTTACTATTTACTTTTATGATCTTATGAATATAATTTTATACACAGTGATTCGTTTTTCATTGAGGTGTTCCATCCAAAAAATAATTTTTTATAAAATATCATCCTGTATAGGAATTAAATTGAGAAATGTCAGGGTAACAAAAATTAAGTTGATTAATGAAGTAAAAGCTATGATAAATGTTTGAAGTGAGATGGACGAATGAGATTTATGGAAATATTGACAAGTATAAATGCACTTTGGGATCAAATTTGTATTTTTATAATAGCAACGATAAATTTTTAAAAATCTGTTTCAAAAAATTAATCTAAAATATCCTTAACAATCTCAATTTTTTAGTATTGGAGAAGATTTGTTGCATACAGGGTGTTGCATAAGGAATGGTCAATATTTTAATTATAGTTTCAGGACCTCCAAATATTAATATTTTACTAAAAAATTCTGGGTCAAATAGTATCTATACTAATAAGATACAGGGTGTTGAAATTAAAATTTATTTTTCGTTTTTTGTAAATCACGTCATTTTGTAACATTAATTAGTGACGTCATATTTATTTGACATAATGCGACGTCATAATACGTCAACTCGGTATGTGGGTTTAAAATAATATTCTAAACAACTTTTTATAATAATTTTTACTTTCCCGGACCCATCAAAGGGAAAGTAAGGTGAACGAGCAAAAAAAAATCGAGATATCGATGGAAATATCCATTTTGAGGTCCCCCAAGAACATTGAAACCATTTTCAGCGCATGGTCTGTCTGTGTGTCTGTGTTTAATCCTCCACGATAACTGTCGAACCGTTTGACCAATCAAGCTGAAATTTGGTATGGAGGGTCGGTGTGTGCCTAGAATGCGACCATTAATTTTTAGTTTAAATTGGTACAGTGGAGGGTCCTCAAGACCGATATTGGTTAAATATACATGTAACAATTTTTTGCTTTATTTAAATTTTAAGGACAAACAATACATTTTAGTGCAAAATGTTGTAGTACAAAGTTTTAGAGCATTAAATTACCTACAATTTTTGTCTCAAGCCTTTTCCAAAATTTCCAATATTTGCGCCACTAGAGGCGTTTTCTATAGTTTTTCTTGATTTTGAGGACAAACAATACATTTTGGTGCAAAATATTGTAGTACAAAGTTTTAGAGAATAAAATTCTCTATAATTTTTGTTTCGAACTTTTTCCACAATTTTCAATAGTTTCGCCACTAGAGGGCGCGTAAAAAATGTGCATGTAGGTTTTCTCTGGTTTTTCTTGATTTTGAGGACAAACACTATACTTTGGTGCAAAATTTTGTAGTAAAAAGTTTAAGAGCATAAAATTCTCTATAACATTTGTCTCAAACTTTTTCTAAAATCTCCAAGAGTTGCGCCACTAGAGGGCGCGTAAAAAATGTGCATGTATGTTTTCTCTAGTTTTTCTTGATTTTGAGGACAAACAATGTATTTAGTGCAAAATTTTCTTGTGCAAATTTGTAAAGCATCAAATTTTCTTTAACTTTTATCTTTAACTTTTATCGAATTCCTCATAGTTTCGCCGCTAGATGGCGAGAAAAATACACATTTAAAATTCCCTACAACTATTGTATGAAAATTTTTCCCGAATTCCCAATGGTTTTCACACATGATTTTAGGAGATCCTAATTGTAGCAGTATGATATATAACGTGCGCATGCGCAGCTTATGTCATTACCAACATTGAAATATTAATTCACTATCAGCTCGTTATTTTTAATGTGTTCCATAAATCAATGTAATGCTTAGTATTTTATAATTAAAATAATAATAATAAATAACATATTCTCTACGGTCGAGCCGGGAAAGTCCTAGGGTGACACAGCCGATTTTTTTTAAATTGTCAAATCGATTAATAAATTTACAATAAAATAAATACAGGTCTGGATTAAAAAAAATATTATAAAATATTCCGACTCAAAAACAACACCCTGTATTTCAGATTTTTCTAAAATAGATTCTATATTTGAAAAGAGTACGAAAAAATAAATTTAGTGATATACTTTGAATTTTCGGCAAATTGTTTGAACTCTGAAATGGTGTGAATTGTGAGAGCCAAAAATTGAAACAATTGTTTTTTTAATGTCATTTAGTTTTAATGAAAACTAGTTAACCTAAATTGGTAAAATTTTAATATTCCAAGTATTTTTTTATTATTTGCGATAAATAATCCACAAAAAACATTTATCTTTAATTAAAAACAACAAAAATTATAACACCTAAAAATTAATGACAACAAAGTGAAACCATTATGAATTGACATTTTTCAAATACAATTTGTATAAAACATTTTTTTATCGGACCTACGGATATGAAACTGGAGGGGGTTTGTTTCCAATAAATTACAAAAATATGGATCAGTACGATTTTAATTATTTGAAAAAGGCAATGTGGTCCACTAATGAAGAAATACAAATCAAAATCTAATACAACAATAATTTAATAAATAAAGTTGGAAGGGAAGCTAGAAACTGGTTTCGGCATAAAAATACCCTTCATTACACCAAATAATTATACATTAGATTATTTAATTTTAAATATACTTAATTAATGGGGTAAAACTTAGGGGTGGTACTGAAAAAAAGAAAAAGGAAAAATAATTAAGAGCACATATGTTAATCATTTTAATAAATTTATTGTATAATTCATATTCAACAATCTAATGTATAATTATTTAGCCTGATGATGGCATTTTTATTTTTGTAAATCAGAAGTTTTTTTATTTTTATTTATGATTCAATGTTGAAACTATTTTGCGTAATTTTGCGCTCCGGGTTCGGGATTCTGCATTAAAATTATAACTAGTTCGTGCGCTTGAGGTCAGCCTAATAATTATCGATAATTGCACTAAATCTTCCTCGTCTTAGTCACATTATCTGCTTGTTTACTTCCGACTAACGACAATGTCGAATGTAATATCTATGACCGATATATCTCATAACTAATGCGATCATTTGAAGGTTTAAAAATCGTGCAGCGGCGGTTTAAAAATTGTAAAGTTTATTGCAAATATAGTGTCTTTAGAAATTATTGTTTTTTAGATGTGATCGTCGCTAAAAAATCGAGAATATTTTGCTTTGCAATAATTTATTTTTTCCACTACTATTATTAGCAAATGTCATTATTTATGCTTTGTTCAAATCGAGAAGTTAAATTTCTCTCCTACAAGTAGATAATTTTTTATTTATAGTAGTAGATAATAAAAACAATTGACGACTAAACGTGATGTCAGATGTAGGCGATCTTAGGAAATCTGTCAAATTAATTATACGCAACTGTCATTGCATGTGTCAAAAGAGTTTTTTTTAAAAATTATTATAAAAAATTCGACTGCGTAAATAAGCACTTTCTTTAGAATTCTCATGTCAAGTGAATTTTCGACCTAATCAAATAAAATAAATGAAAGTAATTCTTTATCAGATATATTTTCGTTTGAAATAATTTAAGATTATATAATAAATATTGTGATATTGATTAGTATTTATTCTAAAAATAACCTAAAAATTTAATTTATATAAATCATGGTAGAGAAGATTTTTTTCAGCTACGCAACTTATTATCCCTCGATGCTTTGCATCTCGGAATAATAATAATGCTCCACTGAGAAAAATTATTTCTTGACCTTATTGTATAATATACTATCATATCATTTATTTGTATTATGAAAATTATTATTCTATACTTTTTCCTAAATTTAATCAATGGGAGTTCAACTTGAAATATTAGTCCATCTTTTTTTGCATTATTTGAGAAAAAAAATGAATTTCTTTTTATGAAAAAATCGTTTTTTCTGTTTTTTTCTTTAATTTAAAATAAAAAAATTTATATTTAAAAATTACTGCATCTATGCAACTTGTAGTGCACCTACGTCACTTATATGCAATAGCTGCAGCATAATATTAACGTTTCTCTAAATAAAATTGACGCTTTCAAATATAGATCGACGTTTGCTTATAAAGTGTCGTTTGGTCAATTTGTTTTTAATTGTGTTTACTTTTGCCTTTGTTTACTTATCTTTACAAATACAAATAAACACGGAAAATTATCAACATCAACCAGATCTACAGAGTACAAACACAACAATGACAGTGAACTATGCAGTAAGCAGACGTTTTCACTTAATCAGGAACGCTTGTGCCCAGCACTTATGTACCAAACAGCAAATTATTACCTGATCTCGTTAAAATAGTCGTTTTCTTTATCTAACAGCGGAATCTAATATCTATTTATCTCTCTCGATTTTGAATGCGAATTCACAGTGGATAGGTCCAAGTTTTTCATCTTTATCCAATTATCATATAATGGATGTGTCCATCTTTGTCTGTATAAGTGAGATTTAACAGCTGTTAATCATTCGTATTATCTTCTTTACACATTTTCAGTGAATGGCTTGACGGTAACTTCATTGTACATAAGTGACGTCACGATCGTAATGGCGGCATATTCAAATAATTAGAAATTTGAATTTTTAAATTAATTTATTGGAAAATCTTTCTCAAATTACGGTAGATAATTAAACTCAGGGTTCTATTTGATTAATTTTAACAGTTAATAAAGAAAAAACGTGAGGTTATATTTTTGTTGAATTCCCCATTATCAAAATTGTTTCGACGTAGGTAATAATAAAATAATTATTCCTTAGAAAGTGCTGTTTATTTTACTAAAATATTTGAATAGATGATAATCTGAAATTTTACTATTCATGGCACCCTATAATTATCAAAAATAAACTTGCAATAATTTTATCTATAGACCAAAAAATTGAAATTTTAAAACTGCGAATTTTGTGATGAAACTCTATATGTGGGGTTAGAATAATATTTTTTTTTGATAAAAGTTCATATTTGATGTGAGCCAGCAAAAATCTGTAATCTTTCAAACAGCGTAAATATAGGGCTGTCTTCATTTTAAAAGCAACACACTGTATAAACTAAAAACAAATAAACATAGAACCTTAAAAAAATTTCATAATATACATTATTTGGTAAAATGATCGCGTGGTCGTAGGAAAAATAGTGCAAAATGGATTTTTCCCACTCGTGTGAAAAATGTCACTTTCGGCACAGATTATATTTTGTATCTTATATCCAAAAACTGAAACGAAACCCAAAATCATGTACCACAAATTTATTTTTTAGAAAAAATTAGGCAACAACTAGTTTCGGCCATCATTAGGCCATATCGCTGATTCAGAAGAAAAACGTCACAAGTCTAAAATAAAAATTTTGGACTTATGACGTTTTTCTTCTGAATCAGCGATATATACTACAAAGGATAATGGGCATTTTGGACCCACCCTCAACAGCGATAAAATATACGTCATTAGAAAGGTATTTTTATATAGAATAATAATTTGAATTCAAAAACGTACCTTAGGTACCGCAGTTCCGAGTTATAGGAATTTAAAGTTACGGGATTATTGATTTAAATGACAGGTTAATCATTGCTTTGTTTGGTCAGAAAACTTTAAAAATGATGAATTTTTGATCAAACTATATATCTAAAATTTTTATTTAATGTAATAGAACTTATCCTAAACATTTAACCCTTTTCCAAATATTCAATCGTGTGCGAGCAAAAGCTACTTGAAGTGATAAAATTAAGAGTTTTCCACACCTTATAACTCGTTATTTTGACCCCAACTCATATAGTTTGTTAAAATGAGATTTTTAAGGATAAATCTAAAATATAAATATATAGGGTGTGCCATTTAAAAAAAGAACAGTCTGTGTGATTCTTGTATAGTTCTTAAAATTAAAAATGGCGATCCTTGAAATTTTTGTTCAACTAAGATTGAGAGGTGGTCAAAATATAATTATTGATACTGTAGCGGGGTAACTTGTTATGTCAACCCATTCTTTATCTCAGTTATTATTAAAAATAAAAAAAGTCTTTTGAAAGCCTTACATATGTAGTTTATAAAACGTGATAGAAACTGTTTTTTAAAATTTCACACACATATTTTAATAATTTTAAATTCTAATCGAAAAGCTGATTTCAGTAAACTAAACACTTGGGGTCTAAAGTAAATAGGTAGTTAAAGAGTTACAGGGTCTATGAATTTTTACGTCAAAATAATTGAATATTTAACTAAACGGCTTACATGTTACTATCTAGACTTTTTAGCAATATTCATATAAAATCATATACCAAGGTGACCAAATAAAGAAACTTATGAATTTTTGATTACATCTTTTACTTTTTTTTATAACGCAGAAACTAAAAGGTAAAAAGTTTTTTTTTCCTAGTTTATTGGCTTTGGCAGAGACCAATTAGCCAGACCATTGTTTGATATATTTATGCTCTACAGTTTATCAAATTGCAAATGCAGTTTAGTTTTTTTTTTTATGCTCTACGGTTTATCGAATTGCATGCAGTTAGTATTTTGTGTGTTTGTTTTTCTATTTGTTTTTATGCATACGCTTTTTTTTTTTTTTTTTTTTTTTTTTTTTTTTTTTTTTTTTTTTTTTTTTTTTTTTTTTTTTTTTTCGTGAACACACTTACAATTTTATTTTCCCGCAAATTGCTTACACTTTTTATATATTAGTAGTTTGATTAGTAATTTACAATTTCATTTTACACCGTATGGTGTGTTGATACAAGCTAAAATATACATTGGGGTTATTTGAAAAAATTATACAATTCAAATTAATAGGCAACGTAAGTTTGTGACGAATTAGGTAAAAAGTTAGGATAGCGACATGTAAGCTGTTATGCCAAATCCGTAATAGTTTTGTTGATACAGAAGACACCTAAGGTTTAAACATTGCTGATTTTTAACACCCTGTAATTCTGTAAATATGTAATTTACACCCCAAGGAGTGTACTATATTGAAATCAGGTTTTTAAGGAGAAAATAAAAACATACATTAGGTGCTATTTAAAAAAAATCATTTCAATCTAGCTACCTGTGGCCAATATACCTATAGGCTTTGGTAGACACCATTTTAATGCTCCCGCAAATAATCTAAATAATGTTGATGAAGAAGATTAAAGAATAATTGAGTATAATTAAATTATAATACTTTATTCTATTAAATGAACTAATTGTTTCATTTGATCGGTTTAAAATGAGTATGTACCTTTTTAGGTTAGGTTAGATTAGGTGGGGCAACGTGGTTTGGAAGGGGAAAGGAAGGTTGACTAACTTGGCATAGAATAATAAAAAGGCCGTAGCTTAGTATTGGTGCGAAGCCATGTGTTAATACCTTGTAAATAAAACAAGTAAATATCATTGCATAAAAAGCATGTCAATTCAAATCACTATAAATCAAAACTGCTGTGCCAAAAGTAAAAATACCTTTCTAATGAAATATAACTCATTGGTGTTGAGGGTGGGTCCAAAACCTCTATAAAAATGCCCATTGTCCTTTAATTGAGTATTAACATATAAAATTATAACGTTTAAATAATTATAATATCCATTTGAGGAGGTTGGAAGAGAGATATAGGACTGATAAGTACCTACATAAAAAAATATAGTTAGTAGTAAATGTAAAATAAAAATTTTAATAAATGGTAATGGGAACAGATTACAATAAGAAATTTAAGGGACTAACTTTTTACAAGGAAATAGTGGAAAACAGAAAGAAACCATAGTACCTAATAAACAAATTTTGCAAAAGTTGTGACCAATAAAGGTCCAACGTGACAACAAATTTTGTCATGGCCACAAAGGGACTAAACAATTTAAGGTATCAAATTTTCTGGTACATGTTTTTGAGTTTTATTTTAATTTATTGAACACTGAACCACATTAGAAATATGGATAACCTAATAGATTTAATATATCTATGATTATAAGTGAATTTATGCCATATCGTATATTAATCATGTTTGCTAAATTATATAAAATCTAATCTAATATTCGTTAAATAAAATCTAAAGAATGTCAAAATGTTCTAATTATATAACAAACAATAGAATATGCGATTAAAATACGAACCGATAATGTTATCTTCATGTGCATATTTCATTACTTTAGACGGGGGCAGCTAAACAGCAAAAAACTTAAATCCAACAACGGCACAACAAAACAAAACCGCACACATAATCACTAAGAAAAATCGAATATGACGAAGAAGAAGAAAAAAAAAACAGACCGTTCTCGGTGCATGCATTAGACCCTTATGGGCCCGATTTAGGGCGCTAAGGGTTACCATCGGACTATGTCTATGTGCATCGAAGCGACCGTCGGGTAGGTCAGTTACTGCATATGCGCGAGTTAGTTCGGTTACCCAATCCAAAGGAAGCGGCACATAACAGAATCATCAGTTTTCTCGATTTGAACGACGCCGTTTTTCGTGGACTGTTTCTTCCAAGGTTCGGCAAACGCGCATCGGCGGCGGCGCTTCCTTTGCCTACGGGGTTTATCATACTTTATAAATAATAAACTCCGAAAACATTAAAAAAAAAAACGTCATAAAACCATACCCAGTAGGTAAACACAATTATAAAAAAATTCTTGTTTTTTTTTAGACGTGCGACTAGTTTCAGCTTACGCAGCCATCTTTAGGTATAAAATTGTTAATGAACATAAAACATAAGTAGGTAATTAAAAATATTAATAAAATTAGTAATGAATTATTGGTTACAAGTAAGCCAACATTATAAAACTACTTATTAGGAAGGACCTGAACCAGATTGTATATACAAAAGAGCGGGAACGGACCAAAAAGATCAGCTTTAAGGCAAAATGGTGCCGGATTAACGTCCATTAATATTTTTTAATCTAACGAATAGAAACAACTCTCCATCACCAAAAATAAGCTCAATAAATAATAAAAAAAAGTGAGAAATAGTGGGACAAAAAAGGGGAGCAAAAACACACAAGTGGGAGAAAAACGGGAGAAGAATGGGACAAAAAACAATGTGTGTAAAAAAAGGAGAAGAAATTGGGACAAAAAGCACAAAAGAGAAAAAAGGGCGAAAAATGAGACAAAAAACAATAGTTGTAAACTAAGGAGAGAAAATTTGGGCAAAAAACACAAAGCAAAAAAAAAGGAAAAATTGGACAAAAACACAAGTGGGAAAAAATGGGGAGAAATGAGAAATGAGGCAAAAAACATACATAAGAAAAAAAGTGTAGAAAAATAGCCCTTGGCTAAATTTAGCCCTAATTATAAAAAATAGAACAAAAACAATAAAAAGGGGAATGGAGGAAAAATGGAGCAAGAAGAAACAAGAGTAGAAAAAATAAAAGAGAGGAAGATAATTACTAAGAAAAAAATCGATTTACTCAATTCCAACCATCTTCCCTTCACTCCACTACACTTTTCAAAAATAAACTATAAGATAAAATTTCTCGCTTCGTTTGGAAAAAGTTAGGTTAGATTTTTTCGATACAACCTCTCGTTCTAATAAGAAAATAACTAAATATATAATTAATAAAGAATGAAACAGCTCGAAGTCATACCACAAAAATATATAATAATGACGAACAGTCTGAAAAGGCGATAAAAAGCGACATGTTTCGGTCTACACGACCATCATCAGGCCTATAACAAAAATCACATTTGAGTATGGATAATATTTTGTTTTTAAATATATAATTAATTGTCTGATGGGTAGAAAAAAAGAAAAAATGGACAAAACGGAAGAATAAAATGAAAACAAAAAAAAAACAAAAAAAAAAGGTAAAAAAAGAGTAGACTAGTTACAAGTTACTAGTTACAATATTGATTGATATATGAGAGAACTTAAAAAATTGAGGAAAAAACTGAATATTGATAGAATAAGATTTTTGTAAGGTATAGGGAAAGTATTGAGATCTGATAAGAAACCAATCTCGATATATTTTTCTTCACGTTTTTTTTTTTAAAAAATCTAAAAATGTCTATAAAGTGAAAGAAATTATCATAATTATCCAGAAACTTCTAGATCTAACAATAAATCGCTAAAGCATTAAATATTTAACGAAATTGGTGATAGTCTCTCAAAATAGAAGAAATTGCTGAAAATATCTAAATAAATCTATAAGATTTTTTAAATCTGACCGTTTTTGTACGTTGTTATAAGTGCATTTTGTAATATTCTTTTCATGTGTATAATATAATTTCCTCTAAATAAAAGTAAGTTGGAAAGTTACTTAAGATGTCATTTACATCTATTAGAAATAATGTGCTTGAGTAATATCAAAGAAAATAAGCATACAGTAATGTTTGTTAATAAAAACTTCATGAACTTCAGATTGTAATTCAACGAGATTATCTAAATTTGACGAAAGCCATTTTGTTCTGGGATCAGTTATTTTTTGTTTTCCAGGAACCATACCAAACGACGATTTAAAATATTTTCGAAAAGCTTGCAGGTATATAGATGAAGTTAAGGAAATTGGTCGATATAATTCTGGGTCATATTTAGATTTGTGGTTCTTTAGGATAGGGATAATAAATGATTCTGACCAAAAAACAGGAAAATGGTTATGAGTCCACATATTATTTTTTTAGCAAAGCAGGAAATTTTTTTTTAAGTTATTAAAAATCTTGTACTATTTTCCATAGAATTTACTTTTCCAAAATAACTTATTATAGTAACATTTTTAGTGAAAATTATAAAAATAATCGAAAAGGGCAATTAAAATTTCACATATTTAGTACTTTTATCTGTATAGTAAAAAAATCATAATTATTCAATAATGGATATTAAATTAATTCGGCTTGTTATCAGCTTATATTGGCAACGCGATTAAATAAATAATTGTTAAAAAATAAACTTCGCTATTGTGATTATGATTTCCGGTGCTAAAAACAATAACTGAATCATTATCGCAACGAGTTTCTGAATTAATGAAAACATTTGGGTTTTATGAGACACGATTTTGTACTACTTTCGATATATCGATCACAAATTTTTATTTGTCAATTAGAATTTTTATTACATTAAAAAATATTTTCGTTTCTTATTTTTCTTTTAGTAATTTGCACCGATAACTCATCGATAATAAATATCAATTTTTTTTCTTCTATAGTTTATTATTTTCTCAATAAATCCACAATTATTTACACAATTTTCGGGGAAAAACCCTGGACGAACTCCATAACATCCAGAAATTAAATCCTATCTACGCCAACTTGAGAACAGTATATTTTTGATATTGGTAATTTACTCTTATGCACAAAATTCACATTTTTTTAAACATCTCTTATACTACTAAAAAAATTGGATATCTGATGGTTGTATTTGAGGTTTTAGAGCATTCAAAACATTTTATGAAGAATAACTTTTTTTCTTAAAATTATAATAAAAAAGTTTTCCATATGATTCCAATTTAAGGAGATACACTGTAGTCAATTTTTAAAAATGTAAAAATTTTTTTACATTTTAAGTAGATTATTTAAGTAGTTATATTATTTTAAATGGAACACTCGGTATCTTTCGTTCCCTGTCTTTCTTTTTCTACAGTGTATGATTTTTTTCTTATTTAGAATTTTTTTTATATATCATTTGTAATTATTTTATAAAGAGGGTTTTTTATTTTTTCTAGTTTTTTTCCCATTTTGTGTTTTTTATTTTTTGTGGTGTTTTCGATTTTTTCTACTTTTTGGTTTTTTTTTTGTTTTTTGTTTTTTTTTGTGATTTTTTCGATTTCTTCTAATTATTTTTCTTCTAAACAATGAATTTATGAAAAATTACAGGATATGAAAGTTGTAGAACATAAAATTTTCTACATATTTTGTCATTACCATTTTTTTGAATTCCTCATAGTTTCGCCGCTAGAGGGCGTGAAAAAATGTATATAGACATTTGCGACTTTTTTAGATTTTGAGACAAAATTTTGGATTTTTATAAAAATTTACAATAAATCGAAATTTTGTCTTTAGTTTTTTTTCGAGTTCCGCATAGTTTCGCCTCTAGTTTTTATTTTAATTTTTAAGCAATTTTTATCTTTATTAAATTATTATTTTTCACTTAAATATTAATTTTAAATATTTAAAAAAAATATCGTTAAATTTGTAATGATTAATTTTATAATTATAATTTTTTTCACAGTTTTATTACAAAAATTGTGAAATTTTTAAAAAATTGACTAAGAAATATTTAAAATTATATTATGATTTTAAACTAAATTGAACTTCTTAAATATTAAAATTATTGAAATGGATTTTCACTATTCGAAAGATAATATAAAACTCTAAATTTTAAATGTATTTTAGTTGCTTAAAATTTAGAATTGTAATTGTTATAGCCAATATAAAGAATTTTTTTTTATTTTTTTGTAATTTCGTTTTATCAATAAGTATAAAATAAATGAAAAAAGTAAATAGCATATCCGAAAAGGATCCAAAAATACTATGTGTGTAAATTATTTCATAATTTTAAAATAGTATTTGTAAAAGTTATAGCAGAAAATGTAAAAAGTTAAAACAATTCAATTACCCATGAATTTTTGAAAGAAAATTTGATTTCTTTTTAGTTTTTTAAACTAACTTTATTAATGAATCTTGATCCAGAAAACATAAAAAAAGATCTGTATAAGATATTAGTAGTTATTTATTTATTTTAAAATTATTCAAAAATAGGTTTTATTTTTTTTAAGGTTAATATTAATATTAAAAAATTTTAAAAAAGTACCCTTAAATTTGTAGTAAAAAAACTCTTTAATTGTGGTTTTTTCAACATTTTATTCAAAAAATTGTAGAATTCATAATTTTTTTTTGAAATTTAATATAAGTTTAAAAAAATTGAATAACTTTAAAAATATTAAAGATATTAAAATGGGATTTATACCATTCGATAGGTAATATAAAACTCTAAATTTAGAAAATATTTTAGTTTCTTCGAATTTAACATTGTAATTATTATACCCAAAATAAAATGAAATTTTGTCCTTTTGTTTTATTGAAAATGGTAAAACAAATGAAAAAAGTAAATAGTACATCCGAAAGTGATCAAAAAGTACATTATGTTTGAAATATTTCATAATTTTAAAATAATACGTGTAGAAATTATACAAAATTATAAAGTTAAAAAAAAAATTTTTTTAAAAAATTGAATTTTTGTAAACTAATTTTATTAAGGTATTTCTCATTTTTTCTAATTCTTCTGATTTTTGCAATTAATTGCGACTTTTTTGGGATTTTTTGCTGTTCATTTCATTTCTTTTTTAATTTTTTTATGGTTACAGTTAATTTCGGTTTTTTGGTTGTTCTTTGTTTTTTGCGATGATTTTCGATTTTTCTGATTTATTTCGATTTTTTCTAATTTTCCCCCATTTTTTTCTCATTGTTCTGTTTTTTTTTATATCTTTTTTATTTTCGATTTTTTTCTCCTTTTTCCTTATTTGCGATTTTTTTTGTGATTTGTTTGCGGTTTTTTTGAGATTGTTTTACGATTTTTGTGATATTTTTTGATTTCTTGTATATTAAAATTTTATTTTTCATTTTTTCCCAATATTTTTTAATTTCTCTCTCAATTTTTTTCTTTCTTTCAAAGTTTTTTGTTTGTTTTTTATTATTTTTTCTGATTTTTTTTCATATTTTTTCGATCCTACAAATTTTTTCTCGTTTTTCTTTTCATTTTTATGATTTTGTTTGTCTTTTTTTTCTACTTTCCACATTTGTTCTCATTGTTCTATTTTTCTATTATTTTCGTTTGGTTTATATTTTTTCCCATTTTTTTTTTATTTCATTGTCCCCATTTTTTGTCATTTTTTTGTGATTTTGTTGCAGGTTCTTTGCGATTGTTTTGCGATTTTTTATCATATTTACTTTTCGATTTCTTGCGGTTTTTTTTTTGGGCTTTTTTCGTTTTTTATTTTTGCGATTTTTAGCGTTTGTTTTTTTTGGGTTTTTGATTTATTCATTTTTTCCATATTTTACAATTTTTTTTTCATTTTTTTTCCAATACTTCATTAGGTATTACACTAAAATAGTAATTATAGCAGCATTTTAAAAATATTGGAACAAAGACATAAATTTACTATTAAAATATCGAATTTCCTTTTTTCTGCTACTTAAAAATATGACGTAAATATTGCGTTACGTAAATAATTATTTTGCACTGTGAAATTGCCAGAATAACAAGTCTCTTATGTATTTTTGGTAATGGTTCAAATTATAAATTTTTGAACATATAAGACTTTTAAATGAAAGTAAAATATCTCTTATGGGAATATAATCTAGTTCCTGAAATAATTTTTATAGCGATTTTTGATGCCTTTTTTGAGGATAAATTTTCACAATTACATTGTTTTTTCCATTTTATTAAATTTTTCTTAACTGTTCAATATATTCAAGAACTAATTTAATACCATTAGAACATTATAAAAGCAAATCCGCATATATTTATTGCCTGGATAGTCCGTCTTATATGTTCAAAAATTTCCCTATACTTGTCCATTTAATAATACAGTTTGGCAACATCTTAAGTTTCCGGACTAAATTCAATCCCCTTCGGGTCGCTTTTCCCCGGTCTTATATTTTTTTCTATTAGCTCTATTAAAAATACGTTTTTTTAACATATTATTTAGGGACAAATGTGACATTTTGTTTCTCACCTATAACTCCTTCACCTTGTAATTAGCGTTAATCGAAAGACCCTGTATATATATATATTTATAAATAATTTCAAATAAAAGTGAAGGTAAAAATAAACGTTTGTTTGAATTAGATTGAATATAAAAAGTATTTTTCAATGTGCAAATTCGTCGTAGGTACGTCATGTCAGTTGGAAACCGAATGACCTTGAATTTGCAGCCGTAATTATCTCGAACGGCTAAAATCTCACTCGAAACCTTGTGTTTATTCAATCGAAGCAACTACTTGAATTTTTATTTGAAATTCTAATTGCTTTAATTATATGATACAAAAACTTTCCTGTTATTACCACCACAAAGGAGTATGAAATAAAGGTAATATCTAAACTAATCATAATAGGAAATAGTTATTTATCTTGAAATTGGAGTAGTCATAATAAGATAAATATTTTCATTATTCACTATAAGAAAGAAATTTAACCTGATCAACATAGTACTTTTCCTTTAATTATTTATGTAATATTATGATACTCGGATGTCTCGATGGATAGAGTCCATCCTCTGCCGTTACGTCATAATCGGTGACGTATTCTGCTGTTTTACGTTTGTTATATATTATTTGAATGTTATTTTACACCTAACCTCAAAATTAAAATATAATCAATGACATATGACGCATGTTAAGGTGTGTTTGTATTAATAAATTGGTAATGTCAAAAATTATATTTTGCTTTATGCGTTGTGTACTTTTTTAAATATTTTAGTAATTTTTTTCAACTTGAAACCTCCGTTTTTTTTTTAACTGATTTGTTTCAAATTTCTAGCTTGGGGATGTTTAACGTCCCTAAGCGTGATTTTTTACTAAATAAAAAAAATTACGGATTATCGAATTGTGATTAACAGGCGAAAAAATGTATTATACGATTATATTTTTGGGGTGAACCCAAACGTTGTAGACTGCATTTAACGGTAAAAGCGCCATTCCAGCATCTCTTTCTCTTGAAAAGTAATTAATCAAATTCAAAATTAAATTTTGCTCGTTCTCATAATTTTCGTATGTTCGAGTGTAAGCGAGTAATGAAAAAAAAATGAAGCAAAAAACACAAAGTTGAAAAAAATGAAGTATAAAATAATAGTTGTTAAAAACGGGAAAATGGAGCAAAAATAAAAAAAAATTGGACATTCAACAATATTTGTAAAAAACGAGGGAAATGCCAAGATAAAAAATTCAAGTTTAAAAAAATCGGGAAAAAAATTGGTAATAGTTGTAAAAAAAATGAAAAATCGGGTAAAAAACCCGAGTTTGAAAAAAGAGAAAAAAATTAATTGGGGTATAAAACAATGTAAAAAAGGAGAAAAAATAGGTGGTGAAAAAAATTATATACCTATAGTTGTAAAAATATAGGGAGAAAATAAGTGGTGTATAAAAATACAAACGGAAAAGAATAAGGGAAAAACAAAAATGGGCCAAAAAAATGGGGAAAATAATTACTAAGAGACGAACCCGGCTTCGCTCGATTTACCCCACTCCACCCTAAAAAAATATTTATAATTAGTAATTAATAGAGATAAAAGTGGAAAAAAGCATAAGTGTGAAAAAGGGGAGAAAAAGGGGCAAAAAATAATAGTTGCAAAAAGAAAAATAGGACAAGAAAAATAGTTGTAAGAAAAATGGAGGAAAATAAAATGAGAAAAAAGGGGGCGAAAGGAATGGAAAAAATAGTTGTAAACAAATGGGGGAATAAAAATAAGGAAGAAAAAAAAAGTGTGAGAAAAAACATGGGGGGATGATTTTTCGGATTTAGCTATTTTTTTTAATTTTTTTTTCTCTCATTTTTCTGATTTTTTTTAGTTTTACTGATTTTTATTTAATTTTTATTGGTTTTTTTTTTAATTTTTCTTGTTTTTTTTATTTTCTTAACTTTCGTGATTTGTTCTGTTCTGTTGTTTCTGATTTTTTAACTTTTCTGTTGCAAATTTTCTGATTTTTTCTGTTGTTGTGATTTATTTTGATTTATTCTGTTCGTCCCATTACCCCATACTCTTTTACCTTGTAAATTTTTTTTATCCTTGTACTACTCAAATCTGCCAATTAAAACATATTTGGTCTCATTTGTTTTTTTAAAATATTTGAGTCTGCCCATTTAACAAAATATTTGTGCCCTTTAATTTTTTGATCCTTATATCCTATATCTTATTTTTTATGTATCTACCTACTATATTTGATTCACTAGTTTTTTGTTATTTCTTTTTTTTTGTTAAATTTACAAAAATTCCTGTCGGTAGGGTCGACAGGGTCAGGTAGATTTTTGTTGTCTAAATTTGAGACTTTCATCCTTCCCCACCTCACTATATGGTCAGATCGAAAAAAATTTTAAACGAATAAATTTTATAATAATTAGGACATGAAAAAAGTCAATAACATGTTTCAATATTTTCAAAAATAGCGAAGATATGAATTTTGTGAAATTCCAACCCCTTCCTTAGGTCGAATGGAAAAAATCCATTTTTTTCTCATTTTCCCCAATATTGCCCTATTTTTTACTATTTATATGTTTCCATATTTATTCTCTAATTTCCCTATATATTCGGAATTTTTTTTATTACTTTTTCCCCCACTTTTCACTATTTTTCTCAAATTTCCCTATTTTGCTCAATTCTCCCTTTTCTCTATTTTTCCCCCTTTTTCACTATTTTTTGCAAATCTCTCTATTTTTTTACAATTTTGCCCTATTTCTTCCTCTTTTTCCGTTTTTCCCAGTTTTTCACTATTTTTCTGTTTGTTTCAATATTTTCCCGTATTTTTCACTATTTTTTCCAGAATTCAACCAGGATTGATCTTCTTAGATATGACATCTGACATGATCTGACGTCTTTATATTTAAATTTTCTTATCAATATATGATTGATAAGATTTACTAAACGAATAAAATAAAGTATACGCCAATGGTTAAATTTAAAGTACAAATCACCCAACCATATATAAATTTATCGAGACATGACCTATGCTGACCACGTCAAAGCGAAATGATGCAACCACATTAAAAACAAAAATGGCCGTCTCGCGCTTTCTAGGAACCATCATGTCGAAAAAAAAAAAAAAAACTATTATTATTAATTCTATTCAATTCTATTCTCTAACCGGTTTCGGTTTAGGTCGCGCCAATGGAACATTCTCTCTCATTCCCCTACCAACGACACCGATATTTTAGGCATGGTTCCTAGTTCGGCATTAGACCCACTATCATTGGTTCGAATTTTAAACGGATGGCCTTGAGTTAGAACAAATAATAATGAAAAGAACTTGTGTACTGTATGTATACTGCTTGCTGGCTGGCCTCTTAGAAGTGGAATTATTTACCGCGTTGCCAGTTTAAATGCCTGAAAATGATTGTTGAATCACGATATTATTATTGAATTTAAACGTATTAAGTACCTAACTAACATTGATATAAATTTATATATTTTAAGTGCGTTGTTTTTTTATTATTTATATTTTTTGTTTTGGTGTGGGAAAAATATTTACATTTGCCCTTGTGCAATTTTAAATGTGACGCCCTTGAACAATTTTTTATAACGCTAAAATATGTGGGTAAAGTTACAGATTAATTTAGGTATTTAAAACAAATTTTAAAATTTTGATAAATTTATTTTAATTTGATATTTTACAACAAGAGAAAAAGCATAAATTTAATTGAGGTTGGTTAACTGAAAAAAAAAAGATGCGTATTTTCAAATCCTTATTAATAACAGAAAAAACGTTTTTTTATTTAACCGCTTAACCGCTTAACATAGAGTTTACTTTTTTATAAAGCTTCATATTTAAAGGGCCACCCTAAACTAATTTTGTCTTTTTGAAATACCCATTTATTTCTCTATCCGGCCATGTATAGAATAAATAATATTTTTATTAAGTTTTGAGAATGAACTGTATTTTAGGATTTTTTTTAAGTACGGTCCTGTTCATTTTTACAAAAAAATTGGCAACTGGTAAATTTGAAATGACAATAATTACCCAAATTAATATACCACGTTTGGGACCAGAGAATATAAAATTTTTGAAAAAATAACTTGCCATGAGATTCGCTTAGATTTATATATATTTTTAAATATACAGTGTGTTTCAATTTAGCGTAAATATAGAACTAAACTTAGATTTTTCAAAGATATATCATTGAATATTTCATTGCAGATTAAAAAAGATTCTAAGCTGGCGATTCCAAAAATAGATGATTTTGCTAATACTAAGTGATTAAAAAAACTATAGCCACAAAATAAGGAAAATTAGTGAAAAGCAGGAAAATTACGACAAAATACAGAAAACAGGCAAAATGGAGAAAAAATGGGAAAAACATGAAAAAAACAGCGAAAAATATGAAGAAATAAGACAAATTAGGGAAATTGGGCAAATGTAGGAGAAAATAAAGCAAAATAGGGAAGAATATGAAAAATAGGACAAAATGAAGAATAATAGAAAAAAATAGGACAGGCGACTGAGGAAAATAGTAAAAATTAGGACAATATAGGGAACAATGGTGAAAAGTAATTTAATTAGGGGAAAAATAGGCAAAAATAGGGCCAAGGGAAAAATGGGAAAAAATAGAGTAAATAAGGGTAAAAAAAAAGAAACAGGAAAAAACGGGAAAAAATAAGAAAAATAGGAAAAAGAGCAGAAATGGAAAAATAAAAGAAATAGGAAAAAATGGGAAAAAATAGAAAAAATAAAAAAAAATCGGAAAAAATCGATAAACATCTTGGGAAATGGGGAGAAATTGGGAAACGTTGGAAAATTCGGTTAAAAGATGGAAACATAGGGGAAAATTAAGAAAAATAGGGAAAAGTAGGGCGAAATGAAGATAGGGAAAAATTAGGAAAAAATAGGGCAAAATAAGTAATAGGAAAAATAAAAAAAATACGAAAAAATAAGGAAACGTGTAAAAACAAATAAGAAAAAACAGGAACAAAACAGGAAAAAATAAGAAAAAGAAGAGAAATTGAAAAATAGAAGAAATAGGAGAAAATAGAAAAAATAGAAAAAACAAATCGAAAAAAATAGAAAAAAATAGATAAACATGGTAGGAAATGGGGAGAAATTGGAAAAAGTTGGAAAAGTTGGAAAATTAGGTTAAAATATGGAACAATAGGGCAAAATGAAAAAAATAGAGAAATGCAGGGCGAAATAGAGATGGGGAAAAATTAGAAAAAACAGGACAAAATAGCGCAAAATAAGTAATAGGAGAAATAGGAAAAATGCGGAAAAATGTAGGAACAAATATGAAAAAATGGGAACAATTGTGTCAAAATAGTGAAAAATAATGAAACATAAGAGTAAAATAAGAAAAATAGAGGAAAATGGGACATATTGGAAAAAATTGGGAAGAATAAGGAGGAACTTGGAAAAAAAATAAAAAGTAAAAGAAAAATAGAAAAAAATAGAAAAAAACAGGAAAAATCGGAAAAAATAAAAAATCAAATAAAGCAATGTCGTACAGGTAATAATATTAAAGAAACTCTGTAGCAAAGCACGGGTATTCAGCTAATTTTATAATATAGGTGTAATCTAAAAATGTAAAAAAATACAAAATGTTCTATTTAAAATAACAAAGTTGGTCATTACTTTTGGACCAATAGCTAAAAATATTTATTTAGATGTGGCACAATGACTCGTATACAAATTTATATAATATTATTGTGATACGAAGTAGTGCTAGAGTGTATGCTGTACACATAAGACTTTCTGGTTCGAATACCGAGGAATTTTTTTTCGTATTTTTTTTTTAATACACAGGTTAGATATAGGTAGTTGAGACTTCTTTTAATAAAATAAATATTTTTTTACGTTTCTTTATTCTTTGGGTATCCTCCTTGCCTAATGCACAGGGGTGCCACAAAATAAAAACATGTCCATATAATTTTCTTGCTCTTTTAATTTAAAATTAAAATCTATAATAATATTGAGTTTTTAATATATAAAATGTTCAAATAATTAAAAAGCAAGAACGTAAATGTAAATTATTTATATATCACTTTTGGTGGCTGAATAACTGATTTAGCTAAGACTATTAATAAGTAGGGGTAGTAGAAGAGTTGTTATAATCTAGTCGTGATACACCCTGTGTAGAGTTAATCAAAACTTATAGACGAAATTTTTTTAAACGATGCCGAACTTATGCCCAACTCTATATATTTGCTAAGTAGATGTCATTAATCCATTAAAAGCCAAACAAGATATTGGATTACAAGCTAAATACTCAAAAAATAATGTAGAATCACTTATATATAAAAGTATACACCTACTTTTATTTTTAATATAACAAAAATTTTGCGTTAATTGTAAAAGATTTCTTTATATTAGATGGGGCGCACCGGTCATTTATACCCGAATTTAATCCTTTGTCGCTTCTAAAGGTGTAACCTTTCTGGTCTTGAAAGCT
The DNA here is from genome assembly GCA_963243735.1 of Neocrepidodera transversa. Taxonomy (NCBI): domain Eukaryota; kingdom Metazoa; phylum Arthropoda; class Insecta; order Coleoptera; family Chrysomelidae; genus Neocrepidodera; species Neocrepidodera transversa. The sequence goes on along the minus strand of OY725347.1, from coordinate 1,690,419 downwards.
AAATTAACTGTTTTAGGAAAATGAAATAGATGAATTTAAATATATTTTTGTAATCTTTTCAATTATGGGTTATTATTACATTTAGTTTATTTCGGATGGAAGGAATCATTTCCAATTTAAAATTTAAAAGTTACTTTATAGTTGATAGCCACTGTGACCAAAAGGCCCACCGAATTTTGAAACTTGAGACCAAACGACCGGTGGGATTACCGAACCCTGTTGACAAAATTAACCACTATGACCAAGTGACCAACACTCATTGGTTGAACCGCTGTAAATAAGAGAAAAAATTTTTTGTAGTGTATACATTAATTAAATTATCTCAAATCCAATTAGATGGCGTTAACTAATTTAAACTAAACTAAGAAAATTCCATCTATACCAGGGACGAAAGTTATTTACAAATCTTTCTTCACAAAACAGTAAGAAGTAAGCAATGAAGTAACTTTCCGTGACTACTCTGTCATTTATTAACCCATTAGCTGACGTAACCCATAATTTGGAGACCTCTAAAAGAACGAAGCAAGGTGCAGAACCAACCAGATGCAACACCTACCTGTAATTTTCGAAACGATCAACTAGCCAGCATCGAATAAAAAAATATGAGTTGAAATAAATATTTTACACCGTTAGATGTAAGTGCCTAGTATTGGAGATACGGTTTCTTAAAAAAAAAAAAAACTTCTTGGTACGTTTTTCATGCATGATTTAATAGGTAACTGTAAAAAATGTGTTGAAACATTTACCATAAGGAAAAAAGTGACCTGCTATCATTTTATACTTTAATGAAACGAGCTTCACGATGGCAGTTTTCATCTTTACTTATCTACCTTAATACTATAGATAAAAAATATTATTAGAATTAACTGTACAATATAATGCTTTAATAAAAAAACAAGTGAAAACGGCAATATTTTTGACGTAATTTCGAGTTTTCGAAAATTTAAAGTTACGAAAATAAATTTCTCCCTATATTTCCCCTCTCCTCACAATTGTTGTTTTGTTAATCACATTAGCGTTATGCCCTTTTTTAATGTATATCTACTTTTTTGTAAATTAGTATATATAAGTTTCTTGTATTATATTTTTATTTGTTATCGAACAATGTTAATCACTTTCAAGACCTGAAGATGACTTATTAGCCGAAACTAGTAACCGCTAACTTGGAAAATATATTGTGACATATGATTTTTAGTTTCATTTTATTTAATTAAAATTCTACAAATTAAGAAACATTTGGAAAAAATGTATACAAGGTTAACAAAAATTACGCAATCACTCTGTATACATTTTGTTTTATCCCACTAAGTATCACGTGACTTGCAGGTTGCCATTTAGAGAATTACCCAAGGAAAATGTGGTTGTATAAATTGGGTGTAAGAATTATTTTTTTAATATTTTCCAGATAATCCTACACTCTAGTCCAATTTTTTCTACCCAAAACAGGGTAGACCGCGGCAATACATACATAATTATTGGTTTTTGGACGAGATCTAGCCTAATATAGCAACTAAAAATATGGGAACAAAATACATGTTACTTTTTTCAAATTTATCTAGAGAAAAAAGTTGATGGTCGTCTTAATATTACCTAAAATAATTTAAAAAAATAATTGACGCGCTCTTAAGAATTAAATACAAAATCGAGTAGTGAAAATCGCAGCTTCCTATTTTTAATATTAAGAGAGCGCCGTCTATTTCAAGCAAGATGCAGTGTGATATTGGTAATGGAAAAATGCGATTTTCAATTGTTTATAACTTCTAGTTGTGTAAAAAATCTTTTGATTAGTCTAATTTTCAAAATAAAAAATTGGACCAAAATCCCTAATAAAGCCTGAATGAATTTTTATTGATGTGAATTTTTTTATAATAAATCAGAATTAACCAAAATCTTTAAAAATAATAAAATAAGAGATTCACAATAAAATTTTTATCTTTAAAATATTTGAAAAATATACTAAAACATGATTCAATTAATTTTCAAAAATTAAAAAAAAAAAAACAAATATAAAATTTCGAAAATTTCAAAAAGTAAAAATCTCTAGAAATTCAAAAATTTCGATAATTTTCTAATATATATGGAAAATGTATTAAAAAGTTTTGAAAATTGCAAAATAAAAATTTCAAAAGTTTAAAGAGTTTTATAAATATTTAAAAAAAAAATTCAAAAAACATCAAAATAAAAATCGAAAATTACAAAAAAATCAAAAATTTCAAAAAACATAAAATTGTCAGAAATTTAAAAAAATTCAAAGATTTTAAAAAAAATCAAAATTAAAAAAAAAAACAAGAATTTTAAACATTTCAAAAATATAAAGAATTGCAACAATTTTGTAAAAATTTCAAAACTTCTAAAAATATCTAAAAATTTGTAAAGTTTATAAAATTTTATAGGGAAATAACAAAATATATTATTATATTATTAATTATTATTATACAGTGTTTACGAATGGGGGTTCACAAGAAAAAAAAATTGTTATTTTGATTTTTTTTTATTTTATGAAGTTTTAGAATTAGCAATTTTTTATCAAAAATTAAATTTTTCGATAAAACCAAAAATAAAAATTATTCTCCTGTTGTAAATCCCAAACGTGGTATAATAGTATATTATTCAACGAGCGATGAAGTTTGCAGCACGAGCAATTCATCAAGTGAGTTATGACCATTACCGCGCAAGTTGAATACTATAATTTATCTACGACTATAACAATAAATACTAAGCTGCAGGTATAGAGAAAGAACTTTATTCACAATTTATGTTGAGTGTGTTTTTTAGGATGCTTTATTTATTGCTAAGCTCACCAACAACAAAAAAATCAGAAAAGTGAGAAAAAAAGGAAAAAATAGTGAAACATTGAGAAAATAGGAAAATAGGGAGAAATGGGGAAAAATAGGAAAAGAAAGAAAAAACAGAAGAAATAGTGAAAAATGGGGGAAACTAGGAAAAAATAGGGAGAAATGGGAAAAATAAGAAAAACAGGAAAAACCGGGAAAAAAAGAAAAAATAGGGAGAAATGGGGATAATATGAAAAATTGGAAAAATAGGGGAAATAGAAAAATAAGGAAATATAGAAAAAAGAGAAAAAGAGGAAACAATAGGTAAAATCAGGGAAAATGGGGGAAAAGTGAAAGAATTCGAAAAAAGAAAATAATTACAAAAAAAAACAATAAAATGAAAAAAAAGAAGAAAAAATCGAAAAACCGAAAAATTGAACAAATAAATCAGAGGAATAAGAAAAAAATTAGAAAACAAAAGAAAGAAATAGAAAAAATAGAACTATGAGTAAAATTGGAAAAAAAACAAAAAATCAGAAAAATGGGAAAAAACGAGAAAAAAATTCGAGACAATTTAAAAAAAATCAGAAAAATGAGAAAAAAATCGAAAAAATCGGAAAAGAAAATAAGAAATTGAAAGAATAATTAGAACATTGGAAAAAATAAGAAATCAAATTGTAAAATACGAAAAAAATTAAAAAATAAAAAAAAAACCAGAGGAATAAGAAAAATTAAAAACAAAAGACAGATATTGAAAAAATATTACCTACTCCCCTTAATGACAGTAATTCGGCGAATTGACTTGTACAAAACTAGATACCTTTGTATAGTAAATTTACATTCTATCCATAACTCACTATAGTGAGTTATGGAGAGTCATAACTCACGCTATTTGTTTATAGATACTATTAATTGCTCAAAAGCAGTTGAATAATTAATATATAATTTAATAGGAGTAGATAAAGTATAAAAATAAATTTATTTTAAAATTTTTATCACAAGATTTATAGATATACTTATCAATTAAATTTGAGCAAATTTTGTATTGAAAAAGTGACCTTTTATCGATAACAGTCGCTAGGGGGGATTCAAACCTATAAAAATATATATTGGCCAATATTACCTGACATGATAACAACAGAATAATAAGCGTTGTAAATATTTATAATAATACCAATATGTTTATTTAATGTAATAAATACAGTGATATAAAAGGAGAAAAGTAAATAAACAGTGATACGCCGCTGATGCATTATTCATGTATGTTAGTGCGGGAAGTTGTATATATTTGTTATATTCTAATACCTATGCAAAACTAAAATATATAAACATTGAGCTATCTCGAAAATTGTATATAGACAAATTTACAAATCTGTGAAAAAAGGTTTGCATTTTTGATAACATAATATTTGGAAAGTGCAAAGATTTTAATTTTAGAACAACAATTATTTTCTCTATTCTTTTTAATTCTATAGTTAATTTATTTTTTAATTCATTAATATTATTTGTTCGTTAGAAATTTTCAAATCCATTTTAAACCAAGTTTCTGATGAACTAGAGACGTGAAACAAAAATAAAATAAAGATAGAAATAAAATACGTATAATTTAGAGTGAGAATAAAAAAATACAAAAATCAAAATATAAAAAATTTGAAACTAAAAAAAATAAAAAATGTAAATTAACTTTCTAATAATAATTAAAACTTTACACACAGCTCAGAGGTGAATGACAAAATAAAGAAATAAATAAAATACAGTTTAAAGAAGCGAACGAGAGAACCAGAAAATAAAAAAATTAAAGTAAAAAACACAAAAATAAAAATGTAAAAAAATTTAAGAATAAAAGCAAAAAAATTAAGATTAACTTCCCAAGCTACTTTACATACAGCTCGGAACTAGATGACAAAATAAAGAAAGAAAGAAAATATAGTGATAGAGCGAGAGAGAACCAAAATTGAAAAATATAAAAAAATAAAAATTAACTTTCTTTTTCAAATACTATTAATTTTATTCATATCAAATGTCATGCGTTTTTTTACCAAATTAATAACCAATTTTGCAATGTTATCCAGTAGCGTAGGAAATTGGGACCAAAATATTCGGCCATATGTAACTAGAACGCCACTGGTAAAAAGTTTTGAAAAATGTCACGTCACAATGAGGGTCGTTAGTAGTTAGTCAGCTGCAAAATTTCGTTAAAAAATATTTATTTTTAAAAATGTTACAGAGAAAAAAATGTTTTTTTTTTTTTATTGACTTTAACACCCTGTATTTCGAAAAATAAATATGTTGGACCCCTCATTTAATATACTTATCATTTTGTCCAATTGTACAAGAGATATCTACAGACCTAAGCGTTATTTGGAAACACCCTGTATATAGGATGTAAATGGATCGTGGGCCACCTCTATAACTTATATACGGGTTAATAGATTTATACCAATTTTTGGTCGATTATAATAGAGCTATTTTTTATTTTTAAAATAAAAATCCAACATGGCCGACATCCGATTTGACCATAAATTACATGAAAATTGGAAATTCAAATGGAACACCCGTTATACTTCTACATATTTGGATTATACGTCTTCAAATGCGTACAGGTCGACTGTCAAATGTCACTTGAGGCGCCATTTTTGGTTTATTTTTAAATTTTTTTATCCATCCTAGACGGTCATGATTTGGTTTAAATTACTTATAAATAAACTAGAATTACCAAAAAAGTCTCAATTTTGTCAATTATTTGTATCTTTTATTAAACCTAAATTCAGCAAATACAGTACTAAATCATTTTTTTAAATGAAACATTGATGGGCCACCCGGTAGTAAAAATTGTTCATTCAATTACCATTAAAATGATATACACAACAATTCCTTTTTTTCTCAAATAAAAGAGAAATGTTATTTTTTTAAATTTCGATATAAAATTTTCCTGAAGACATCCCTGTTAATGAACCCAAATAAAGGAAATTTGCAACATATTTTAATTGCAAAGAATTATTAAGAAACAAAAATAAATGACTAAATTTAGATCTTTTCGATAATTTTAGTTTGATTATAATGAATTTAGACCAATCATTAGTAGGAAGTCCGACACTTTGCAGACCCCCTCCACTTTTCTGAAAGGTTGGGGAAGCCACGCCAAAATTGGTCGGGGGAAGTCATGCCCCCCCACATTTTTAAGGATCCCCGAATTCAATGGACTCTCGAATATTTTTAAGGACCCCCGAATATTTTTAAGTTCCCCCGAATTCAAAGGATGCCCGAATTCCAGGACCCCCAATTGCAGGACTCCAAAATTCAAAGGATCCTCGAATTCAAAGGACCCACAATTTTAGGACTCTCAATTTTAGGACCCCGAATATTTTAAGAACCTCCGAATATTTTAAGGATCCAGAAGTAGAAGGGAAGGAGTCAAAATTTATTTATTTTTTATTAGACCGGCCCATGTAAAAATATTTGGGATCCCTACCCCTTGGCCCACGTAAAAATATTTTGGTAGCGCAAAAGTAAAAAAACTTTGACTCCTTCCCTCATATCTTAAAAATACTTGGGGGTCCTGAAATTTTGGATCATGAATTCGAGAAAAGAGGAGTGAGTCTCCAGTGCCGGAATTCCTAATATCACTGATGGATAAACAAAAATCAAAAATAAAATAAAACTGTCGTTTCAAGTGACATTTGACAGTTGACCTATACATATTTGAAAGCGCAGAATCCACATATATAGAAATGTTGCGGATGTTCCATTTGATTTCCCAATTTTCATGTAATTTCCGGTGAAACCGGATGTCGGCTATATTTAATTTTTTTGTAAAAATATCCGAAAATAGCTGTATTTTAATCGACCAAAATTTGGTATAAATCTATTAACCCGTTTAAAAGTTATAGGGGTGGCCCGCATGACTCATTTATTATCGATTAATGTATTTCTAGGCCTGAAGATGACTGTTTAGCAGAAACTAGTAGCTTTCCCCCCCAAAAAAATTTAAGAAATATATTTGTCTGGTACATGAATGATTTACACAGCTCAGAACTCGTAAAATAAATGTCAACACCTAAATTATAAATTTTAATGTTTTTTAACATTAAAAACTCACACTGTATGAAAAATTATAGTAGTCAATGAATTTTAACACGTTGTCCTTATGTGAAAACGCAATAAGTATATTTTTTTCATTTTTCATAGATAAGATTAGCGAAAAACCGAATAAAATTAAGGATTGAATAGCAGCTTATCAATAGTTACGGAATAGTTGAATTTATCGTATACATTTAAGATAAGATTTTTTTATGTTCATAAATATATTTGAAATAGATTTTGTATTTCGAAATGTATCGAAAAATATATTGATTTTTGACAAAATTAAAATTTACACGCAAAATAAAGAATTAATAAAAGGGTAAAATAGTTGTAAAAATAATTTTTAATGATAGTGAGGAATTTATAATAAATTTTTTAATTATAAGATTATTTACTTCGTTTAAATAACAATGAAGAATAAAGATGTTTGTTTGAATGGGGTTTTCTGTATTCGCTTAATAAAATCATCTGAAAAAAAGTACCTGAAGCACCCCCCCAGTACCTCATACACTGGAACCAGGACATCGACGTCATCTCCGGGAGTTTCCAGTATATAACATTGGCGAAAACGAACCGAAAATCTTTTTTGGGCTGAATCTTTTGTGCTTAATTTTTTATCCAATTTTGAAAATGACCTTCGTAAATATTCGATATGAAAAAAAAAATTTTTCAAACATTTTTTTTTAAAAATTTTTAATTTTTTTTCTCAATAGTTATACTAGTTTCTATACCATTTTCGATATATTCATAATTTTTTATTGTTTTCCTTTGAAAATTTCCAACTTTAAAAATTGAGATTCCAAAATTTCATATTTTACGGGCATTGGTTCGAACTTTTATGAATATCACCAATTTGCACAGATGCAATAAAAAAACTAATTTTTTGTTTCAGAATCTACAGTATTTTTTCTTTCTATGTGTAAAATTTCAAATTTGCCTCTCTATTGGTTAGTTTTTTATCCAACTTTGAAAATGACCTTCGTAAATATTTTTTGGGATAAATTCGACTCTTGGTCATTGGCTCGAACTTTTCAGTATAATTACTATTTCCTCAGATTGTACAGTATGGGCTATGCATTTTTCCGAATGCATTTTGCACTGCACAAATCAAATTTCCAATAAAAACAAGATGCAAAGTAGGCACATTTTTTCAGATAATTTTAGGATGCGAATGCCAAAAGCCCCATCTCAATCCTACTTTTAGGTCAAAATTCGGAAATTTTGGCTCCTTTTGTGCTTTATTTCCTCGCGTTGTGAATTATTTGAATTCCATCAGAATTTCTCAATATTTTATAATTCTTATGCTCATATTTTCAGAGTATAAATGAACAGGACCGTACTTAGAAAAATTCCTAAAGTACATTTCATTATCGAAACCTAATAAAAAAATTAAATGTTCTAGATTTAATACAAAAAAAATATGATAATTTCAAAGATAAAATAAAAAGTATAACGTTGTTTTTATAAATTGGATACCCTATAGTAAGCGATATTTAGCCTTCAATAAAAAAGTTTTATAAAGTTCTTTAAAAATTGAGGTGTTAATCTATAACGGTTGAGGAAATCAAAATTTGCGCCACCCTGTATATCCTTTCAGTTTTCATAACGTCGAACTTGTCTGTGTATAACGAACAAACATTCAGAGTCAGATGGTGCAATTGATGAAGATCGTAACCGTGAGCTATATTTATGAATGTATATCGACTGCTACACGATTTTATACCATATAAATAGATGTTTTATAAAAGAAAAGTGTACAGGGTGTCCCAAATTGGTGTGTTTTGCAGGGTATCTCGTAAACTAGAAGAGAAAAAGTAGTTAAGATGTTATGACTTCTTTTTTTATTAAAGTAACGATAGCCTAATTAAATCTTTAGTAGCTCTCTGCATTTGGAAGATACAGGGCGATTATCGGAAACTGTCGAAAACTGCAAGGTTCTATAACTTCTTAATTAAGAAAAATATAAAATAACTTTATAAAAACTTTTGATGGATATTTTATTATAAAGGGTTCACTGGCGCACAAGATTTTTTTTTAGGAGGTCTCACTAAGGAAATATAATGCAAACTTATATTTTTTTAAATGGGACAACCTGTATATTTCGACGATTTTTATTTCGTTTCTTATTTCTCATTCACCTGATATGGCATATTAACATTTCATTATAAGGATACTGATGTGTGAACATTTTATTTATCAAAATTATAATTAATAAAAAAAAACGGATTAAAAAAATTAAAACAATAAATCTACTATAATCTACCTCTAACTAATTTTAGTAGAATTTGAAAATTACATTAAATGTTAAAAATGCCCTCCATTTTGTTGTAATAATAATTTGCACCTTTTTCTTGCTGATCTTACAAAATTGAGAATGTGCATTGGTTTTAATTTTCACTATCCTTATAATAAAATGTTAAAAGTGTTCAACTTTTTAACGGTCTTTCATCTGATAACATTGATAAATGGTTTGCACTGAAAATAAATATATAATTTGTCATATCAGGCGAATGAGAATTAAATAACGAAACAAAAAACGTCGACATATACAGGGTGTCCCATTTAAAAAAATATAAGAGTGAATTATATTTCTTTAGTCAGACCCCTAAAAAAAATTCTTGTGCGCCACTGAACTCTACAATATTATACCTATCAAAAGTTTTTATAAAGTTATTTTATATTATTCTTAATTAAGAAGTTATAGAACCTTGCAATTTTCGACAGTTTCAGATAATCGCCCTGTATCTTCCAAATGCAGGGAGCTACTAAAGATTTAATTAGGCTATCGTTACTTTAATAAAAAAAGAAGTCATAACATCTCAACTGATTTTTTTCTATCTCTTCTAGTTTATGAGATACCTTGCAAAATACACCAATTTGTGACACCCTGTAAATAGGTTGGTTTTTTTAGGTAAATTATTTTTATTTAAAAAATATTATTTTTTTTTCGATATTTTCATTTCGATACTTTTTAAATTTTCGACAAAGTTAATAAAACAACATATCATCAAAATATTTTTATACTTTTATCTTCAAATAACAGAAAAAAATATACCTATTCGATAAAATATTTCACATGTTGTCAAAATAATTGTTTACATGAAATATCCATTTCCTGTTAAAAAATTTTTACGTTGTTACCAAAAAACCATTTTTCAAGGAAACTGATAAGGTAAAAATACCACAATTTGTTTCGCTGATTGCCAGCCATTGTTGAAATTTTTTTTATATTTTACAAAACGATTAACATTTTTTTCTTTAAACGTTAATTTAAAATAAGTTAGTGGCAAATAATGTTATTACTGTAATGTCATAATTTAAAAATAAATTTTAAATTACACATTTTTTTTAATTTGTTCTGTCGGATATCTAGATTCCTGTTTAAATCCAAAAGGTTATCCATATCTCAAATTTGGTTCAAGAAGAAAATAAAGCACAAAGTCAGGTACCACAAGAATTTAATTGTACAAAGGAGACAACTAGTTTCGGTAACAAAACCATCATCAGGCCTATAGATACAAACGTTTTTTGATGTTTGTAAAAAACGATCTATAATAGAACACAAACTTACCATTATTGAATACTTCAATAAGTGAGAAGAAGTATCACATATTGTGATATGCATTAATAAAAGAGAGCCTCTAGAAGTCAGTCTAGTAGGACCTGCCTAATAGTTGTTCGTTAACTTGAAAGTTTAATTATTTATCACTTTGATACGGTGTGGTCTAATGCTAGCGTGTGTGCGTTACCTAGAGAAGATCCTGGTTTGATTCCTGAGGATCTTTTTTTAATTTTTTTTACGAAATAAATGGAAGGTGTTTTTTTTTAATACACAGGCTAGATTTAGATAGTTGACTCACTAGACTTTTGTTTTATTTTTTAATCTTTTCTTATATTTATTTTAAACTAAATTCTAACAGCCGATTGACGGACCTTTTTTAATGAGACACGATATCCGTCAAAACGGGCCTATTGGGTTTTCAACGGATCCTACTAGACGGATCTCTAGACACTCCCTTAATAAAAAAAGAAAATATTTTTTGAAACATTAAATTAACTGCATTATGGTACTTGAAAAACTAACTCATGTAAACGAGTAAAAAACAAATTAAATGGCATTATTTCCAGCCGTCTAGGGACAGCATCTTGCTTGGGGGGTTCAGAGTCCCAGATAAAAGAAAATACCCACCCAAAATCATAGGTCATCACGTAGGTACAAAAATAATTGAAAATTTGATTTCACTAAACGTGACCAATTGACTAAATAAAGTACCGGCAATAATGAAATTTGACATGTGACAAATGACAAATGCACCGCCCACATCGAGTGTGTGGAGCGTAACCAAAAAGTTAAAAAAAAATAATGGCATAGTGATGGTGTGAACAAATAATTAGATATTGAGCATAATTAGTAAAGTAAAAATTTTTTAGTAAAAGCATATTAGTTAATCAGTTTTGTGAAAGATTGCAAAGATTAAAACGCTTGACGGAGATTCGGTACAAGACAATTAAAAAAGAGGAAGACTTGACAATGACAGATAACAAGAAAGAAGAAGAGGTTTGACAAATGACAGGTGACAAATTTTATAAAAGCTAGGTTGGGAATCCAATAAAAATAATAAAAACACAGGGCTCCAGGCAATAAAGGAACCGTAAATTGCAAAAAGGGGTAGGAAATAAACAAAGGAGTTGAGATAATATCAAAAGCAAGGATAAGGCCGGTTCTCACTTAAGCTTCGGCTACCTCTACTTCGCTTGACTTCATCGAGCATTAAAATGTCACTTAAATCAGTTTACGTCGTTTCTTATGTAGCGGTTCTCACTTAAGGCCGGTTCTCATATAGGCTTTACTGCACTTCATTGATATTCGCTTGGCGTCGCGACAAAATTGCCAGTCCAATTCACTTCTGCGCTAAGCTACTTGAAGTTCAGCGACGCGTACTATAAGTGAGAACCGCTACATAAGAAACCATGTAAACTGTAAGGAAGATGTAAAGTCAAAAAGTGAAATTTAATTTACAACTGATTTTACAAAGGTTTAATATGTAATTTCCAGAAATAGAAATCGGTATTAAATTATGACGTATTTGTTAGTTAAATTAAAAAAAAAACATGTATTTAAATATGAATTTATTGGCATTTTAACTATTTTTAATTTTTAATTTTCGCCTCCCCGCCCATGATTCCCTGCAACATTTGGCAAATATAAAGAAAATCTTCAATTTTCAACTAACAATTAACAATTAATAATAATTTAATTTTAAAGCTTATTTAATTCTCTGTAAAATCGTTATAAATGTTAATTAAAAAAAACTTAAAATTTTCGGATTTACTAGCAAAATTTAAAATTTTATAAAAAATATTCTATAATAAAGATTGGCTGATCAAAATAACTTCTATATTTATTAGTTTTACTGTAAACTCAATATTTTTAAAAAATTAGATCAAGTCAAATATTTATGTCCCACCATTTGTAAAATTTCCTATTACTGAGGCCCAAACAAAAATTTCTTACCCCTACTTTTTATCACTTTTCTCAACGTTTCCGAGCTCTCTGAGTCCTAAAATGCAAAAAAGCAAAAAATCCTGTCCCGACGTCTGGATATTTGTCTATCTGTATGGATGTAAACACTATAACTTTTGAACGAAAGTTCCGCTCTCCGGTTTTCACTGTACCGAGTTAGTTTTGTCCAAGGAAGAACCCTATTGAATTTGAGCAGGATCGGACCGGCCTTTCTGGTACCCGGCATACAGGTTAAAGTGCTTTGCATGGAAATCTTTTTTCCAATTCAATTTTTTTTAAACTTTTTGTATAATTATCTCCTAGATGTATGTCAAAAGTTTTACCAGTATCACAGAAGTCATTCCAGTAAACCCGCCCCACAACGATCCATAAAAATCAAATTTTCAAGGGATAAACTTTTTTACGCTCCAAATTAAAAAAAAAAATACGCCAGATCCACAGAATTATATTACATAGAATGCTAATGCTACATCTTAAATTGAAGCAGCACGCGACGAATTTGAACCTTCTGAGTTGCGCAGATTGCATTTTCGAACAAGACTGTGTTCACAGTTTAAATTTACGTAGGACAGGGGCGGATTAAGCTTACATTTTTAATCAGTACATGTTATAGATGGATAAAACCATAAACAAATATAATCAAATATTAATTGTTTAATAATTATTATTTTCTATTATGAATGCAGTCTTAATACCAGTATTAATGTAGCTAATACCCGGCATTTTCCCTTTGTTGGGCCACCAAATTACCATACAAGCACTCATAGTCTTTTTATTTGCTATTATTACCCTAATTATTTTTCCAAATAGTAAACCAAACTAAAAACTGTGCTTAATAAATCAAATTTGCACTGAGAAATCCACACTTAATACTTAATAATCACAAAGGATAGCGGGAATATGAATACGGAATACGGATCTGGACGCTTGACATTGAAATCAACATGAAGTTTACAGTGTTGCCACAGTATTTTGAAATGTAAGTAGATTTCCTGATTTTAAGATTTTAATACAAATCAGGAAGTCTTCAACAACAATACCAAATTTATATATATTGGCATCACTGCAACTAAAAAATAGTTAAACTGCGCATGATCAGCTGTGTCCGGTAGACAACTCTTGGCACACTTTGGCCTATGGAAACTGCTATATTTTTAGCTATCTAGAAATATATTATATTATACAGGGTGTCCAGAGATGAAACCGACAAAACTTAGGTGGTTATAGAGACTGCCAATATGATTGCAAAAAGTCATATACAAATGTCCAAAACCGCTTCGTTACTGATATACAGTGTGATTTGTGAATTTAGACAAAAAATTCAATCCGCCATATTAAATACAGGGATAACCCGATTTGATTTAAATTTGAACGAATTCAATATCAGGACCCGAATATTCTTTTTCTTCCATCTTAAGTTCTTGTAAGAATAACTCACCCTGTATAATGATTATCAAAAATCTGAGCTCAGATTCGAAATCTACGAAAAAATTCGTACAGGAACTTGTTAAAAAAGTTTCTGGAACCATTTCAATTATTCCGTAATAAATTATTATTTTCAATTTTTTCATTCGAGAGATTAATTTTTGGATAAATAACCATCAAAAATGGATTATTATAATAAAAAATTACAAAACCAAGACATAAATATTGTTATTTTCTTTAATTAGTTCGTAGTAAAATTTTGTAAAATACTTTCATAACCCAAGAAGAGACGAAAAAATAAATTCGTATCAGGACCGGAATGAGTCATTTCTTGTAAGAATAACTGTTCTAGTATAATAATTGTCAATATTCTGATCGCAGATTCAAAATCTGCTAAAAAAAGCGGATAGGAATTTGTTCAAAAAGGACTGTACTGAATTTTTTATAAATTATTTTTGCTTACTAATTTTGAATTTATGAAAGTACAACACAACGCACAATAATTTTTTGTAATCAACATAACAAAAAAAGAATTCGTAAAAAACTTTTACTAATATTAAAATAAATTTTCAAAGTGAAGCCCTCCAGAATCCATACATTTTTGAGAGCGTGCCACTAGATGATTCACTGACTATCGAATTATATTCATTATACACTTCTAATTTTAAATGGCCCCATAAATAGTAGTCTAGGGGTGTTAAATCAGGGGATCGCGGTGGCCAATTTACTGGACCTCCACGGCCTATCCGTCTGTTGAAGTAAGTGACACAAGCCTACTGTATTTAGACAAAAATTGCAAGCTACTGATACGGATTTATTCTTCACTTTTTTTGGGTTATGAGAGTATTTTATAAAATTTTACTACAAACTAATTAAAGAAAATAAGAATATTCATGTCTTGGTTTCGTAATTTTTTATTATATTAACCCATTTTTGATGGTACTTTATCCGAAAATTAATTTCTCGAGTGAAAACATTTAACATTATAATTTATTATGGAATAACTGAAATGGTGCCAGAAACTTTTTTAACAAGTTCCTGTAGGATTTTTTCGCCCAATGGGCCGAATTCCCGAAACGTTTTGTAGTTTTAATATTTTGTTTCAAATCTATTAAAAAATATGGGAAATAATCATTTTAAAATGTTTAAATAAATAATAATAGAAATATATTATTTGGGTATTTTTAATTAAATCGTAATATATTAAAATATGGACAATTATTATTGAAACACCCAGTATATATTTGTAATCATGAAAAGCCAAAAGATTGGTGAAGAGAAATGTTCGTCGTTCAGCAAACGGATATTTGTAACAGTTTTTTTTTTTTCAGACCAAAACCAGCAAAACAACTTAACATAGCAGACTACTTCCGTTCCGTTAGATGAAAAAGCTACTATAGAGTAACTTGTATTTAAGGTGTCAGCATGTGGACACGAATAACAGTACAAGAGCAAACATCAAATATCATTTAACGTAATTAGCTTAAAGCTAACACCACTCGATGTTCGATAAGAGATTTTAATACCAAACTTTTATCGTTAAATATATTGATTAGTAAATAAAAATATAACATATATAAATGGTTTGTTTATATTTTAAATAATCCCAAATAAAGACGCACCGCATCAATGGGAAATTGGCTTTCGGTGAATTTGGTCGAATTTTTTATATATTGTACAATTCACGATGTCTCCATTGCGCTGACGCTATAAATTCAACAGTTTAGATTATACATGGCGCTGAAGTTAATTTTTCCAAAATTTCAAATGAAGAACTTTTTCGAATATACAAAAAAAATTAACTATACTTCGATTATTTATATAACCGATACAAATACACTATAATGTATAATAATTAGTGCACACATCAACAGTATACAGAATGAGTCCATTGATAGCAAATTTTTCAGTGATTTTGGAATTTGATTCATTTACAGATATTTTGCAGGATACCAATATCAATTCCGATTGATGATATTAGTATTTCCTAAATCAAACTTATGTAGAAGATGTTCAAATTATTTCAGAAGATTTATGTTAAATAAAATGAATCTCAAGCAAAACTACTTTAGTTTGTAATCAATAGAAAAAAGATATTGATGAAAGAAAAATTGTTGTTAGTGTTTTGGTTGACTTTTGCTGAAACTATAGATCGTGATAAGTTGATATTAAAGTCCAAAAAATACGGGATAATAGGATTAGTGCTTGAAACAGAGAGAGGTTTCTTTATTTGTTGTAGTTTTTTCTGATTTTTCGTTTTTTTTTATGTTTTTTTGTGGTTTTTTCAATTTTTTTCTACTTTTTTGTTTTTTCTGTGATTTTTTCGATTTTTTCTAATTTTTCGTCATTGTTTTGTTTTTCTTTTTGTTTTTTAATTTTTTTCTCATTTTTTAGGTGTTTTTTCAATTTATTTCTCTGGCTTTTTTCTCATTTTTCTGTTTTTTTTTTTCTGATTTTTTTCGATTTTTTCAAATTTTTAATCATTTTTGTCTCTTTGTTATGTTTTTTTTTATTTTTTTTCGGCTTCTAATTTTTTCTCAGTTTTTCTTATTCC
This sequence comes from Neocrepidodera transversa, assembly GCA_963243735.1. Lineage (NCBI taxonomy): Eukaryota > Metazoa > Arthropoda > Insecta > Coleoptera > Chrysomelidae > Neocrepidodera > Neocrepidodera transversa. The sequence continues at coordinate 1,674,059 of OY725347.1, read as the reverse complement.
TTTGATTTTTTATGATAATTTGTGATTTCTTTGTGATTTTGTTGCGGTTTTTTTGAGACTGTTTTGCAATTTTTTGTGATTTTTTTTTATTTCTTGCGTTTTTTCCGCATTTTATAATTTTGTTTTTCATTTTTTCCCAATATTTTCTAATTTTTCTCTCAATTTTTTTCATTTTTTCAAAGTTTTTGTTTTTTTTTTATTATTTTTTCCGATTTTATCTGATTTTTTTTCATATTTTTTCGATTCTAATTCTTTCTCTTTTTTTTCTATTTTTATGATTTTTTGTTTTTTTTTTCAATTTTTTCTAATCTTTTCTCATTTTTCTATTTTCTTTTCTCTTTTTTAATTTCTAATTCTTTCTCATTTTTTTTTATTTCATTGATTTTTTTGTGACAATTTGTGATTTTTTTTCTCATTTTTTTTTGTGATTTTGTTGCAGTTTTTTTGCGATTGTTTTTCGATTTCTTGCTTTTTTTCGTTTTTTTTGAGAGTTTAGCGTTTAATTTCTTCATTTTTTCTGTATTTTACAATTTTCTTTTTAATTTTTTCCCAATATTTTCTAATTTCTCTCTCAATTTTTTTCTAATTTTTTTTTTCGATTTTTTGATTTTTTTTTACTTTTTTCGATTTTTTGAATTTTTTTTTACTTTTTTCGATTCCTCTAATTTTTGTGTAAAAAAAAGTATTAAAAATTTTTGTGAAAAATTCAATAATTTTGGTAAAAAATTAAAATTTCTATAAAAAAGACTAACAGATTTTTAATCAACAAATTTCGAGAATTTTGATAAAAATTTTGAAGAATTTTGGTGACAAATTTAAAAAAAATTCATCAAAAATTTTAATCACAAAATTTTATAATTTTCAATCAAGATTTTAAGAATTTTGATTAAAAATTTCAAGAATTTTGATAACAATTAAAAAAATTTCTAAAATAATGACAAAAATTTTTAAGAATTTTGATGAAAATTTTAACACAATCGTAAAATTTCAAATTGATCAAAATTTCAATAATTCTGATGAAAATTTAAAAAAATTTTTTGAAAAATTCAATAATTTTGGTAAAAAATTTAAAATTTTTATCAAAAAAAATAAAAGATTTTTAACCAAAAAGTTTTGAGAATTTTCATCAAAATTCTTCAAAATTTTTATTAAAACTCTCAAAATTTTTTTGTTAAAATTCTTTTATTCTTTTTGATAAAAATTTTAAATTTTTCATAAAAATTATTGAATTTTTCAAAAAATTTTTTAAATTTTCATCACAGAATTTTATAACTTTCAATCAAAAAATTTCAAGAATTTTAATTACAAATTTCAAGAATTTTTGATAAACAATTAAAAAAATTTCTAAAATTATGACAAAAAAATTTAAGAATTTTAATGAAAATTTTAACAATTTCGGAAAATTTCAAATTGATCAAAATTTCAATAATTCTGATGAAAATTTTAATTAAAAATATTAATGGGAACATTTTAAAGATTTTGGTGAAAAATTCAATAATTTTAGTAAAAATTTAAAATTTTAATCAAAAAATTTTGAGTATTTTGATAAAAATTTTGAAGAATTTTGATGAAAATTCAAAAAAATTTCAAGGGAAAAATTTAAATTCAAGAATTTTGGTGACAAATATAAAAAAAAATTACATCAAAAATTCAATCACAGAATTTTATAACTTTCAATCAAAAGATTTTAAGAATTTTGATAAAAAATTTCAAGAACTTTGATAAAAAATTTCTAAAATTATGACAAAAAAATTTCAGAATGTTGATGAAAATTTTAACAATTTCGTAAAATTTCAAATTGATCAAAATTTCAAATTGATCAAAATTTCAATAATTCTGATGAAAATTTTAAAAACATTTAAAAATATAAATGGGAACATTTTAAAGATTTTTCTGAAAAATTCAATAATTTTGGTAAAAAATTTAAAATTTCTATCAAAAAGAGAAACAGATCTTTAATCAAGAAACTTCGAGAACTTTGATAAAAATTTTGAAGAATTTTAATGAAAATTCAAAAAATTTCAATCCAAAGATTTCAAGAACTGTGATTACAAATTTCAAGAATTTTTGATAAAAAATTAAAAAAATTATGACAAAAAAATTTAAGAATTTTAATGAAAATTTTAACAATTTCGTAAAATTTCAAAACTATTGATCAAAATTTCAATAATTCTGATAAGAAAAATTTAATTAATGGGAACATTTTGAAGATTTTGATGAAAAATACAAAAATTTTGTTGAATTTTTATAATTACGTATAATTTCAAAAATTTTCCGGGGTTTTCTTCCAGCATGGTTTGGAAGATACCAATATAATCCCATTAAAAAAGTGGCCATTCTGTATACCTCAGGTATCTCTATACATAATGGTATATATTTTAATATGATTTTTTTAACTTGAGTATTGATTTAATGATTAAAAAAAAAATACTTATCCACTAATTAAAAAACTATAATTCAGTGACAAAAAAAAACTCATATTTAAAGAACTAACTACAACTCGTAGATAAATATACAAATACATTTAAAAGTTAATAATAGTTGTCCGTAACCTTACCTAACTAATAACTCATTTTGCTATTTGTGTTAGTACAGCGATCGCGGCTGGTTTTAACTGCTCACTAGTAAACCATTTATTTATTAGTAATTAAATTTACAATAGCATTTACTGCTTGATTACTTAACGATCCGTACCTTGATGACGTTATTAATATACTCGTTTAAATTATTACCGGACGAATTTTCCAAATTAATAATTTAATAATCGAATAGCAATAGTGAAATGTAAATCGATTTTTGCTCCAAATATGGATTTTTTTCAAAATTAGATATCAGTATAAAAATATGAATATATACTTTATTATTATTTTTGGTTTTATGAACAAAAATTATTCTTGATAAAAAGCTGAAATATACAATCATCAATCCCATAAATGACTGTTAATTTTTTTTGATAATAATAAGTTTTTTTTAAAAAATAAATTTCAATAATAATATTAAAAATATGAAATAAAATATTTTTTGATGACTTCCCTCTAACTATATTCCCCCTACTCGTTTCTCCTTCTTTAAGAAGACAAAAGAGACGCTCAAACGATGGTGCACCATTTCTGGACTTCGGCCCATCGAGCGAACACTTTTTATGCTCTCTTTTTCCTCTTTCCATTTTTCAACGCAAGCTTTCATTTGTCTGTATCTTATAACATCAGTAGGTTTGTCAACTTCTCGAATTTTGTGATATTCATTATGTTTTACACGATATTCATCATTTTTTCGAATTTCCTGGTGATATTTCTTGTCTTTTGCACGTTTTGTTTCGCGATATTCATCATGACTTGTGCGATCCTGGCCAAACTTCTCAAATTCATGATCTGACGTTTTTTTTTTAATTTGCAGTATAAAGAAGTACTGATCGTTGTGGGGGGGTACCGGAATTTCTTGTCAGATACTGGCCAAAATTTTCACATACATTTAGGGGAATATTATACATGATGGAAAAGTTCTAAAAATTTGAATTGGAAAAAAGTTTTCCCATGCAAAGCACTTTAATTTGTATTTCAGGTACAGAAAGGGCCGGTCCGATCCTACTCAAATTCAATAGGATTCGTCCTTGGATAATAGTAACTAGGTAAAGTGAAAACCGGAACTCCATCGGAGCTTTCGTTCAAAAGTTACAGTTTTTTTTCAAATAGATAAAACACGAAGTCAGTACCACAAAGTAATATATTCAAAGGGGTGATAACAGGCGACTAGTTTCGGCTAAATAGCCATCATCAGGCCTACAAGGTTTCGGTAAGTTCTACACTTTTAAATTTAAAATAATCATTGTTCTGAACCTTGTAGGCCTGATGATGGCTATTTAACCGAAACTAGTCGCCTGTAATCACCCCTTTCAATATATTACTTTGTGGTACTGACTTCGTGTTTTATATATTTGAAAAAATACCTGGGGCCACATTTGAGATATGGATAACCTCTTCGATTTAAAAGTTACAGTGTTTACGTCCAGACAGACAGACATCCAGACGTCCGGACAGTATTTTTTTGCATTTTCGGACTCAGGGAACTTGGAAACATCGAGAAAAGTGATAAAAAGTGGGGGTAAGAAATTTTTTTCGCCATCACGAAACTAATACTGGGGCTTTTAGGCCTTAATAATTTTCCAAGATTAGCACGAGAAAGACAAAGTAAGAAAATGGTCCTTTTAGAAGAAAATTGTTATTGGCTTCGAATGAAGGAAGTGATATTTTGTTATTAAGTCAAAAAATCCAGACTACATTAAATCTAAAGTCAAACGATAAGAAAAAAATTGCGATTTTTGTATACTACTTTGATTCTATGATAAAAAATAGAAGAGAGAAATGGGTAAAGTGACAACAGCAACTCGATTGTATCTTTCGTTCAAAAGTTACAGTGTTTACATCCAGACGTCCGGACAGGATTTTACTTGCACTTTCAAGTTCACGGAACACTCGGAAACATCAAGAAAAGTGATAAAAAGTAAAAAACATGAAGAAAACGGTAAAAAAGAAGGTAAAAAATGGAACGAAAAGTAAAAATGTATGCAGGAAAAAAGTCGAAAAAAAAAGTGTGAGGAAATAATTATTTTCCTAACAAGTGTGAAAAGTTATACTTTTCCGCACGCAATTGCAGTTGCCCGAACGACGCGAAGCGGAGTTCGGGCATGCAATAAAGTGGGGAAAAGATACTTTACGCAAGTGTTAGGAACAATATTTTTTCTACAAGCGCCTAGAATTAAAAAAAATTTTAGCAAAAAGTATTTTTTCTACAAGCGTGCGGAAAGTTACAACTTTCCGCACTAGTGCGGAAAAGTACAACTTTCCGCACGATTGTAGAAAAAGAAATATGCAGGCAAAAATCCACCATCCAGAATGGGGCAATCAGATTAATCAAGCTCTAATTTTGTATGACTTCCTCCTTGTTTTACATTTTTAAACAAAAAAAGCGTCTAGAAAAAAAAATTCAAACTAAGAAAACAGTTAAAAACTAAGGAAAAAAATAGTGGGAAAAAGAGTGGGAAAAAGTTTGAAACAAAGAAAACAGGAAAAAATTAGAAAAAATAATGGGGAATAAAGTAGGGGAAATAAAATAAAATCAGATGACGCTTAGTGTATTAATAAGCATGGGTAGGTACGTGAGTACCTAAAAAGGGAGGAAGTCGAAAAAAAGAGGAAAAAAAAAGAAAAATAATTTTTTTTATTTTTCCTGTTTTCTCAGATTTTCCATATTTGTCTATATTTTTCCTATTTTCCGCATGTTCCACTATTTTTGTTTATTTTTCAAGGTTTTCCTCTTTTTTCTGTTTTTCCATATCCTTCCTGTTTTTCACCATGTTTCTCCTGTTTTTTTCTTGTCTTTTTTATATTTTCCTGTTTCCTGTTTCTCATATTTTTTCCTATTTTTCTTTATTTTTTCAGGATTTTTGTTCTTTTTTTGTACTCTTTCCCATTTTTTTCTATTTTTTTGAATATATTCCTCTTTTTTCCCATCTTCCCCTATTTTTGCAAAAAGTAGAAAAATAAATATATTTTCCTTTTTTTCTATTTTTCCCGTTTTCCTGTTTTATCCTATTTTCCATATTTTTCCATACCCTTTCCTACTTTTCGCATTTTTCCCTATTTTTCTTTATTTTTCATGTTCTTTCTGTTTTTTCCATGTTTCTCTTGTTTTTTCTTGGTTTTTTTTTCAATTTTTTCTGTTTTGACCCATTTTCTCATATTTTTCCTATTTTTCTATATTTTTGGCATTTTTCCCCATTATTCTTTATTTTTACAAGTATTTTGTTCTTGTTTTGTACTTTTTCCATTTTTTTCTATTTTTTTTGAATTTCCTCCTATCTTCCCCTATTTTTGCAGAAATAGAAAAATTAATATATTTTACTATTTATTTCATTTTTCCAGTTTTTTCTCCGTTTTCCTATTTTATCATATTTTCCATATTTTTCCCTACTTTTTCCTATTTTCCGCATTTTTTTCTGTTTTTTATTTTCCAAGGTTTTCCTCCTTTTTCTGTTTTTTCCTTTTTTTTTTTTCTTTATTTTTCCATGTCTCTTCTGTTTTTTTCTATTTTTTCATGTATTTATCCATTTTTTCATATTTTTTCCTATTTTTCGCTTTTTTTCCTACTTTTCTTTTTTTTTAGGTTTTTTGTTCTTTTTTTGTACTTTTTCCCATTTTTTTCAATTTTTTTGAATTGTTTCCTGTTTTTTTCTATATTCACTCATTTTTTCAACAAAGTAAACGATATTTGTGGTCCGTTTTCCTTTTTTCCTATTTTCATTTTCCATTATTAGCCAAACGGTTAACCTGCTTTCATCGGGTATTTTACAGACGGACGAACGGACGGACACACAATACAAAATTATAAGGGGAGCTCGCTTTGCTGACTCCCTAATGATAATTTATAATTTTAAAAATACTAAGCAAATAAATGATTGGGTTAATTGTTGTGTTTGTATAAATAGGAAAAAGTCTATTTTCCGATCTTATGAAAAATAATCTAGCAAAAAAATAGTAAGTACAATTGAATTTCAAATCAATTCGATAAATGATTTTTTTTTATATTTTTATTTTATAATTTTGGCCTACCATAACACATTGCACCGGGTCCAGCCCTTCTAAAACCGATCCTGCGGCTGTAATTAATTCTTAAAATTTGAATATCGGGGCTATAGTGGCTTGTGACGTAGCAAAATTGAAACAGATTATATTTGGCTATGTTGTCATATCGATAAAACTGGCAACTCTCGTTTTCTTATTTGTTATGATTAAAAGAAGGAAACAAGTATGTCAAATTTTTCTACAAACGAACAAATAGAATCTTGGCAATGCTGTAAAAAGTAAAACGTTAATTATTGGTCAAGAAGCAGCGCCACTTTTAAAATATATTAATTACTTTTTATTGATTTTTATTGATTAATGAATATTATAAGAATAATGAAAATCGACATAAGCAATTAATATAAAACCAATAAATTCGTTCCTACTGGATAAGTCCATTATACTTTCAACAAGTAAAACAGTTTTTAAAAAATATACACTTTTACAGAAGGGCCGTAAATAGTTTGATTTATAAAACACATTTTTTTAAATCTAGTGTGTTACTTTTAATACTGTAATTAACTTCTTCCTATTAAATTGAGTTAATTAGGTTGGGCCTTTTTTTCAGTATATTTTCTAGTTGCAACTAGTGACCTCTTGTTTCCTTCTTTTTTTTTTTATTTAAAAACATGCAAAGCTAAATTGACTTTTTATGAATTAAAACGTTGTGTAATATCCAACAACAAAAAAAAATTTGACGTAAGCGTCAAGCGCAAACGAATTCGCTAATTGCAATTTATAGCATTTTAACGAACGATAAATAAATTTATAAATAGCATAAATTCCGAAATATTTTTAAAGGATATTAATTTTAAGTAGGCCTTATTATGATAAATTATTATAATAGTAAAAAAAATCGATAGTGAAAATATGCTGTTGCACATCTAATTGCTTTGTTTTGTTAACCTTTGGCATTTCGGTTAAAAACAGGAAAAATCGTAAAATCGAATGTTGGAATTTATTTTGTCGTCAAGTTTCGGTATGACCTTCATGTCGTTTTATACGAAAATCGCATCGGGCAGAGCCGTTTCCCCGAAATTTTTAAATGCAGAATTGCATCTATAACTAAACAAATAAATAAATAAATATTATTTATTTAGCTGCATTAACTACTTCAATAATGTCAATTAGTTTATTAAATAGATTTTCGTTGAGTAAAATTATAAATATATATATTTGGTTGGTCTACTACGACACAAATATTTTTATTTTTATAAATAATACACAATTTTGGGATTTTTAGTAACTTTCAGAAAAATAAACAGCTACATTTTATAATATAGTTTACAAAAATATATTTTTTAAAAAATACCATCACTTTGTCTTAATATAAATATTAAAATATGTAAATCCATCTAGTTGCTATCGGCTGAACTCAAGTTCCAGCGACAGAAGATAGATGGCAGTATTTATTATGAAAATTCCTAGAGTATATCTACAGTGTGTCTACTTAAGTTGGAACCATATGGAAAACTTTTTTATTAGTGGTTGTATGAAAAAAAGGTATTCTTGATAAAAAGTTTCTGCATGGTTCAAAAGTTAAAATGCAACCATCAGATATCAATTTTTCAAAGCAGTATACAAGGTTTGTTAAAAAATTTGAATTTTGTGCAAGAGTAAAGTAACTTTATTTTTTACAATTCAGAAAAATGTTATAAAGTAGTTGTTTTGAATTTAAAGTTATATTCAAATCTGCAATTACAGCTATTTATTATGAAAATTCAGGTTTTGTGCGGAAAAGTATACTTTTCCGTACGCTTGTAGAAAAAAAAAGTTTTCCATATGGTTCCCACTTAAGTAGACACACTGTATATCGGGGTTACATCAGTGTTTCCACAATTAAGTTAATTAATATAGACTTCTTAGGGGAAGAATAATGGGAAAGAACTGGTAAGAGAAAATCGAGGGAAAAAAACATAATACGATTATACTTTATTCGCCACATTTAATCTTATACATACAGAAAAATTTTGAACAATATGTATATAAAATATGTCAATTAGAACTCGTGTAAACTGTGTAGAAAATAAACAAAAATGTATAATTTATAATAATTTGTCCCAATTTAGAACGTAGATAAGATCAAAAGTAAAATTAATTTTTATAAAATTTTGAGATTAACATTTGGTTTATTATAAATTTGAAAATTGTCATTAATGCATCATTTAGACTACAAAATGGACCTATTACAAATAACTTTTAGTTTTTAATTCCCCTGTATCACCACATGCCGATGGTGGTGAGATTTTCTAGGTTTTCCTACACCTATAGCCAAATAGTGTCATCAATCGTCATAAGTCACCCCGGAACACCACGGCAAATAATAATAATAATAATAGCCGTCCCTTTCCAGCATAAGCCCTTGGCTTCTGGAGTTCAGTCATAAGGAGGTGAAATGTAGAGAGAATATTATTATTATTATTATTATCAAATAACATAATTTATACCAACGTTCCTATTGTAGTTAAATAAATAGCTTTAATGAAGAAAGTGAGTGTTATCGTTCAGAGTGGCAATAATAGAATCATTTTATATGATTGTATAATTGTTGTATTCTAAAAATTATATTCGAAAGGTTTTTATAGTTGAATGTAATGAGTTAATTTAAAATAACTGGGAATTTTTTTTTAATCAACAATTTTAAATATCTAAGGGAGATCTTTTAGTAGAAATAAAATTTGTTTATAGTTAGAAAGTGATTTAAAATTTTTTTTTATCATTCAGTATAAATTATTTGGAATAAGATTTACGATCAAGTAACGATTTGTTGAGATAAAAAAAAGAAGGGCGAATTTAATTAGATACGAAAAAATTATGAGATTTAATTATTTTTGGACTTTTATCAAATAAAAATATAGATTTGGAAATTTATTAGTTACAAGAGAATTATTGAATGTAAAAAGCTTGAATATGTATGAAATTATATAGAAAATTAATTTACAATTAAAAAAAAAATATTTCAATTATATAGCATAGGGGGGATTCTAGAGAAAAAATTTGGTAAGAAGAATAGTGTGAAAAAGTAGGGGACATAAAAGTAACCTAGGAAAAAATTGAGAATAATAGGGACAAAAACTGGCATAGGTATAAGGGAAAACAGGAAAAAAAAATGAAAAACTGGAAAAAATGAGGAAAATAGGACAAACTAGGGAAAAATAAGTACAAATAAGGGCAATAGCGAAAAATGAAGAAAAAAGGAAAAACTAATGTAAAACAGAAAAAATAGAAAGATTCATATACCTATATAGGAAAAATACAAAAAATAGTGAAAAATAAGCGAAAAGATGGAAAACAGGGGAAAATATGGAAAAAAAGAAAAATACGGAAAAATAAAGAAAATAGAAAAATCTAATGGATAATATAGAAAGATATAGGAAAAATAGTAAAAACTGGAAAGATAAATAAAATAGTAAAAAATAGGGGAAAATATCGATAAATGGAGAAAAGAGAAAAAAACTAATGCAAAACAGGAAAAATTACAATGGTATTGGGAAAAATAGGAAAAAGCATGTAAAATAGAGAAACTAGTGAAAAATAGGAGAAAAAATAGAAGAAAATAGAGAAAAATAGGGAAACAATCTAATGGAAAATAGGAAAAATTAGAATGGTATCGAAAAAATAGTAAAAAATCGGGAAAAATAAGAAAAAATATATCAAAATAGGGAAATTGGGGAATAGTGAAACATATAGGAAAAAATTAGGAAAAATTGGAAAAAAAGAAAGGCGAAATAAGGAAAAATACAGAAATATGGCAAAAATTATGAAAAATAGGAAATTAGAATGGTATTGGAAAAATATAAAAGTATGTAAAATAGAGAAAATAGTGAAAAATAGGGGAAAATATGAAAGAAAATTGAGAAAAATAGGCAAAATCATAAAGAAATAGGGCAGATTTTGGAAAAATAAGAAGAAAAAATATAACAAAATATTGAAATTGATAATTATATTTGATGTGGTACATGACTTAGAGTTTTATTTAATTTATTAAATTATTACTCCAAAATTATGTTGGCAAATGTAAGAGGAAAATATTTTTTTTGCTAATTTAAAGAGATTTTTTATTGTATTAAATAATCTTCTCTATTTTAAAAATCTAAATGTAGATTATTAAACTTTTGTAAAAAAAAAACGAAGAATATGACCTCAAAAATTTTTTCCTTTATCTCGTATTCTTAGAAAATATGCAAAGAATGCCTTTTATATAAGGCTTTGAGAAATAAAATAAGTATAATTTATATATAAAATCTTTTGTTATTAAATGATTTAATCTTTTAAAATATGTTCTAATATCATCTGTTTGAAGAGCAAAACAGTTAAAACTGTAACTTGTAACAGTCCATCTGGGTAATCGTAATAATAATCATTAAAACGTCCATTTCTCGACACTTTGATATGTGACTACCGACTACGTTTATTATTTTAAGATTAAATATTTTAATATGTTAAACAAAACCACCATAATTTATGAAACGGCTACATTCTAAACATTCTTTTGACGATTTGAAATTTAAATGTATATTTTCTAACGGTACAACCAAAGTGATTATAATAATATTATGATAATTTTTCTGAACAACATAGTACAGTTTTCTAGTCAAATCTGATTGGAGGCTACGCCTCGAGCTTGATTAGATTGGACTTCCTGCTATATATATATTTTTTGTTTTCATATTATACAGATCAATCTATTTATTATCAAATTCGTAATATTTTGCTACCTACACATGAAGGCGGATCTAAAATATATGAAGGTCGAACTGGTTTTTTTTATTATTATTTTTATAATGGGCGGTGTTCTTCCTGCCAATGGAATTAGAAATTTTAGAATAAATTAGACCCGGCATATTCAACAAAGAATTAACTAACACAGCGTTGAAAAATAGTTGTTTGTTTAACAAATAAAATTTTATTATTAAAATTGAAGTACGACATAATGTATCAAAAAAATTATTTAAAATCCAATTTCATGTTTAAATCATGAGAGTGTCTAGAGGTCCGTCTAGTTGGACTTTGTGAAAACCCACCCAATAAGTGAAACGGATATCTAATTAAAAAATGAGGGGGTTATCCCACCCAAATTTCCAAACACTCCTAGTAAAATAATTATTTAATCGATTATTTTTCTGCCTCAAAATACATTAATAAAATTCGTTTACAAAAATTAAAAAAAAAAACTTAATTTTTTGTTAAAAATTTTTTTAAACTTTTAATAATTTTGTATAATTACTACAAATATTATTTTAAAATTATGAAATATTTCACACATAATGTAATTTTTGATCCCTTCCAGATGTACTAATTACTTTTTTCATTTGTTTTACCATTTTCGATAAAACAAAAGGACAAAAAAATTTAATTTATGTTTTATTTTGGCTATAATAATTACAATTCTAAATTTTAAGAAACTAAAATACATTCTAAACTTAGAGTTTTATATTATCTTTAGAATGGTGTAAATCCGAGTTAAATAACTTTAATATTTTAGAAGGTATTCAATTTAGTTTAAAATCGTAATATAATTTTAAATGTTTCTTTCTATCTAGCCAATTTTTAAAAAAAATCACAATTTTTGTAATAAAATTTGCTTAAAAATTAAAATAAAAACTGGCGGCGAAATTATGCGGAACTCAAAAAAGTAACGACGAAATTTGTAGAAAATTTTATGTTCTACAATTTTAATTTTTTATAAATTTTCAGGAAAATCCATAATTTTGTCTCAAAATCTAAAAAAAGTAGCAAATATATACATTATTCTCACGCCCTCTAGCGACGAAACTATGAGGAATTCAAAAAAACGGTAATGACAAAATATGTAGAAAATTTTACGTTCTACAACTTTCATATCTTGTAATTTTTCATAAAAATGCATTAATTTGGTAATTTAAAAAAAAATATGAAAAATAATTACTTTTTGATAAATCTGGCAACAATGGCAAAAGTTTTTGAAAATTTTAGTCATTTGAAATTAAACTATAACGTATAAAAAATATATGTGTAAAACTTTATTGCCATCTTGTTTAGTAATGACGTCATCACTTATAGCAACTGTCACTTCCGGTTGTCCAATTAACACAAAAATCTATACAGATCGTCTCCTTGCTACCCTAAATATGTATATAAAATAATAGGGATAAATAATGAAAAACAGAAGAAAATAATGATAAACAAGAAAAATATAAAGAAATAGGGATAAATAGGAAAAAACAGACAAAAATAGGGATAAATGGTGAAAAAATTATGAAAACCAGGAAAAATAAAACGAAATGGGCAAAATACGGGAAAATGAAAATAGGGAAAAATAGGTAAACATAGGGAAAATAATTTAAAAAAAATCAAAAGTAGGGGAAAACAGTAAAAAATAGAAAAAACAGCGCCAAATAGAGAACAATAGCCTACAAATAGAAACAAATAGGAAAAAAATAGGAAACATAGGGAAATTAGAGAAAAATAAGTGTATGGGAAAATAGTGGAAAATAGGGAAAAATAGCCGAACATTATGGAAAAAGGAAAAATAGGAAAACATAGAAAATAACATAAATAAATAGGGAAAAGCGGGAAAAATAATGAAAACAGGAAAAATATGAAAAATTGGGTAAAGTAGAAAAAAATACGGCAAATTAGGGAAAAAATGGCAAAAATATGAAAAAAATCAGACAAATATAGAGAAAATTGGAAAATTAGAGATAAATTGAGAAAAATCTGAAAACATATTGGAAAATAGTGAAATATTGGGAAAAATAAGGATGAATAGTAAAAATAATGAAAAACGGTAAAAATAGAATAAAATAGGAAAAATAGAGATATTACAGAAAAATAAAGAGAAATATAAAAGTAATATGAAAATATAGAGAAATACAGGCAAAATAGGGAAAATATGGGAAAATAGGGATAAATTTTGGAAGATGTGGAAAAATAGGGAGAAATGGTGAAAAATGAGGAAAAATAGGGAAAAATAAAGCTAGTAGAATATATTGTATAAAACAAAAAGAACCAAATAGCATAAAACAAGAAGAAAATAAGTAATTTGTTTTTATTAATACAGCAACAAAAGTTACCTTCATGTTTTTTTTTAAATATACAGGGTGTAATAAATAATAACTATTAGTATCCAAATAATTACTTTTAACATTGACGTTTTGTTGAATCAGGTTTCTCGAAAATAGAAATAATTATTACCATAATCAAAATTTTTAATTAACTCACCTGTTTTTATTTATTTTTTTATAAACAATTTGTTTCTAGAAATTATTGTGACACCAATTTCAACTTAACATCACTAACAGGTTTTGTTAATTTTTCATGTTTTATTTATTTTTTCGTTTTTGTTTGAAGCTATTAGAATTTAATTATTACAAAAGCACTCAAAATAATTGATTTAACGCGCAATAAATACGATATGATACAAAGTAAGAATAATTTGTTAAAAATATAATAATGACTATAAATAAATAAATATAGGTTCTATAAATCTACAAGGGACTAAAGTAACCAGTTTAATCCCGCTAGTAGGATCTCAATCAAGGGATTAAGCCACTTTAGTCTAATGTTAGGATACCCACTTTAGACTTTATGGATTAAATGAAACACTTTAGTCCCTGTTTAAGAGGACTAAAGTACTTATTTAGGACCAAAAGTGCAAAATAATTAGGACACTTGGTTTTGGACCATAATCTTAGTATTTGGTGATTATTTTTAATCTGTTTTTACTTTCCGAACAACAGAGTTGTATAGAAGGAAAGTATTGCGATCATGATATTTTGACCATACCCAGATTTTAACGAATCTTTACGTTTTGAGGTCACCTGAATCCATTTATACCATTTTTAGCATGATGTCTGTCTGTGTGTGTGTCTGTGTGTGTGTGTGTCTGTGTGTCTGTGTGTGTGTGTGTGTGTGTGTGTGTGTGTGTGTGTGTGTGTGTGTGTGTGTGTGAACACGATAGCGTCTAAACGGCTGAACCGATTTAGATGAAATTTTATATACATATTTAGGGTAACAAGGAGACGACCTGTATAGATTTTGGAGTTAATCGGACAACCGGAAGTGACAGTTGCTATAAGTGATGACGTCATTACCTAACAAGATGACAATAAAGTTTTACACATATATTTTTTATACGTTATAGTTTAATTTCGACTGATTAAAATTTTCAAAAACTTTTGCCATTGTTGCCAGATTTATCAAAAAGTAATTTTTTTTCATATTTTTCTTAAAAAACCAAAATAATGCATTTTTATGAAAAATTACAGGATATGAAAGTTGTAGAACATAAAATTTTCTACACATTTTGTTTTTACCGTTTTTTTGATTTCCTCATAGTTTCGTCGCTAGAGGGCGTGAAAAATAATGTATATAGACATTTGCGACTTTTTTTAGATTTTGAGACAAAATTATGGATTTTTATGAAAATTAACAAAAAATCAAAATTGTAGAATATAAAATTTTCTACAAATTTTGTCTTTAATTTTTTTTCGAGTTCCGCATAGTTTCGCCGCTAGTTTTTATTTTAATTTTTAAGCAATTTTTATCCTTATTAAATTATTATTTTTTACTTAAATTTTAATATTAAAAATTTAAAAAAAATATCTTTAAATTTGTAATAATTAATTTTATTATTATAATTTTTTTCAAAATTTTATTACAAAAATTGTGATTTTTTTTAAAAATTGGCTAAGAAACATTTAAAATTATATTATGATTTTAAACTAAATTGAATAACTTCTACAATATTCAAGCTATTGAACTGGGATTTGCACTAATCTAAAGATACAATAAAACTCTAAATTTAAAATGTATTTTAGTTTCTTAAAATTTAGAATTGTAATTATTATACACAAAATTAAGAAATTTTTTAAAATTTTTTGTAATTTCGTTTTATCAATAAGTATAAAATAAATGAAAAAATTAAATAGCATATCCGAAAAGGATCCAAAAGTACTATGTGTGTAAATTATTTCATAATTTTAACATAGTATTTGTAAAAGTTATAGAAAAAAATGAAAAAAGTTAAAACAATTCAATGGGTTTACCCATGAATTTTTAACAAAAAAATTTTTTTTTTTTAGTTTTTTAAACTTTCTTTATTAATACATTTTGATCCAAAAAACCTAAAAAAAAGGTTTGTTTCCCATTTTGAATAAAATTGAATGAGATATTAATTATTTAATGATTTTAAAATTATTCAAAAATAGGTTTGATTTGTTTTAAGGTTAAAATTAATATTAAAAATTTTAAAAAATTACCCTTAAATTTGTAGTAAAAAACTCTATAATTGTGATTTTTTTCAAAATTTTATTCAAAAAATTGTAGAATTCCTCATTTTTTTTTGAAATTTAATATAAGTTTAAAAAAAAATTGAATAACTTTAAAAATATTAAAGATATTAAAATGGGATTTATACCATTCGATAGGTAATATAAAACTCTAAATTTAAAAAATAATTTAGTCTCTTCGAATTTAACATTGTAATTATTATAACCAAAATAAAACAAAAATTAAATTTTGTTGTCCTTTTGTTTTATCGAAAATGGTAAAACAAATGCAAAAAGTAACTAGTACACCCGAAAGGGATCAAAAAGTGCAATATGTGTGAAATATTTCATAATTTTAAAATAATACTTGTGAAATTATACAAAATTATAAAAAGTTAAAAAAAATTTTTAGAAAAAATTAATTTTTTTTTTAATTTTTGTAAACTTATTTTATTAATGTATTTTGATGCAGAAAAACTAAAATAATCGATTAAACAATTACTTTACTAGGAGTGTTCGGAAAGTTGGGTGGGATTACCCCCTCATTTTTTCATTTGTTTTACCATTTTCGATAAAACAAAAGGACAAAAAAATTTAATTTATGCTTTATTTTGGTTATAATAAGTATAATGTTAAATTCGAAAAGACTAAATTATTTTCTAAATTTAGAGTTTTATTTTACCTATCGAATGGTATAAATCCCATTTTAATATCTTTATTATTTTTAAAGTTATTCATTTTTTTTTAAACTTATATTAAATTAAAAAAAAAAAATTATAAATTCTACAATTTTTTGAATAAAATTTTGAAAAAAATCACAATTATAGAGTTTTTTACTACAAATTTAAGGATAATTTTTTTTAAATTTTTAATATTACCTAATTTTAACCTTAAAAAAAACCTATTTTTGAATAATTTTAAATTCAATATATAATTAATATCTCATTCAATTTTATTCAAAATGGGTAATGGTCATTTTTTTAGGTTTTCCTGATCAAAATGCATTAATAAAGTTCGTGTAAAAAACTAAAAAAAAATCAAAAATTCATGAAAATTGAAATGTTTTAACTTTTTCCATTTTTTGCTGTAACTTTTACAAATACTTTGTTAAAATTATGAAATAATTTACACATATAGTTCTTTTGGATCCTTTTCGGATATGCTATTTACTTTTTTCATTCATTTTATACTTATTGATAAAACTAAATTACAAAAAATTTTTAAAAAATTCTTAATTTTGACTATAATAATTACAATTCTAAATTTTAAAAAACTAAAATACATTTAAAATTTAGAGTTTTATATTATCTTTCGAATGGTGAAAATCCCATTTCAATAACTTTAATATTTTAGAAGTTATTCAATTTAGTTTAAAATCGTAATATAATTTTAAATATTTCTTGCCAATTTTTAAAAAACTCCGCAGTTTTTGTAATAACATTTTGAAAAAAATTATAATTACAAAATTAATTATTACAAATTTGAAGATATTTTCTTTAAATTTTTAATATTAAAATTTAACTAAAAAATAATAATTTAATAAAAATACAAATTAAAATAAAAACTAGCGGAGAAACTATGCGCAACTCGAAAAAAAAGTGAGGACAAAATATGTAGAAAATTTTATGTCTACAATTTTGATATCATGTAATTTTTCATAAAAATCCATAATTTTGTCTCAAAATCTAAAAAAGTCACAAAAATGTCTATATAAATTTTTTTCACGCCCTCTAGCGGCGAAGCTATGAGGAAATCAAAAAAATCGGTACTAACAAAACGTGTAGAAAATTTTACGTTCTACAACTTTAATATCTTGTAATTTTTTACAAAAATTCATTATTTTGGTTATTTAAGAAAAATATGAAAAATAATTATTTTTGATAAATCTGGCAACAATGGCAAAAGTTTTTAAAAATTTTAATCTTTCGAATTTAAACTATAGCGTATAAATAATATATTTGTAAAATTTTATTGCCATCTTGTTTGGTACTGACGTCATCACTTATAGCAACTGTCACTTCCGGTTGTCCGATTAACTCCAAAATCTATACAGGTTGTCTGCTTGCTACCCTAAATATGTATATAAAATTTCATCTAAATCGGTTCAGCCGTTTAGACGCTAACGTGTTCACACACACAGACACACAGACACACACACAGACAGACATCATGTTAAAAATAGTATAAATGGATTCAAATGACCTCAAAACGTAAAGATTCGTTAAAATCTGGGTATGGTCAAAATATCATGATCGCAATACTTTCCTTCTATACAACTCTGTTGTTCGGAAAGTAAAAAGGTCCGTCAACCTGTGTATTTTAATTTTATTTTATTAAAAGAAGTCTTGACTATCTAAATCTATCCTGTGTATTAAAAAAGAAGAAATAAGTTCCATTTAATGCGTAAAAAAAAGATATCCTCATGAATCGAACCAGAAACTTGTACGTAAGTTGAAGGAAAGGCACTTGAAACCAAGCACCCCGATTTTTTCCCAGATCTGGGGAAATTTATAGATTAGATCTGGCAATAACGCACCATGTTAAGTACAGCAGATAATTCCCTAAAAATAAGTAATTTAATAGTACCGAAATGAAACATCGCAAAAAGAGATCAAAAGTAGGGGAAAACAGTAAAAAATAGAAAAAACAGCGCCAAATAGAGAACAATAGCCTACAAATAGGAACAAATAGGAAAAAAATAGGGAACATAGGGGAAGTAGAGAAAAATAAGGAAGTGTATGGGAAAATAGGGAAAAATAGCCGAACATAATGGAAAAAGGAAAAATAGGAAAAAATAGAAAATAACATAAATAAATAGGGAAAAGTGGGAAAATATAATGAAAACAGGAAAAATATGAAAAATTGGGAAAAGTAGAAAAAAATAGGGCAAATTAGGGAAAAAACGGCAAAAATATGAAAAAAATCAGAAAAATATAAACAAAAAAGGGAAATTAGAGTTAAATAGAGAAAAATCTGAAAACATAGGAAAATAGTGAAATATTAGGGAAAAGAAGGATGAATAGTAAAAATAGGCAAAAAACAGGAAAAAATAATGAAAAACGGGAAAAATAGAATAAAATAGGAAAAATAGAGATATTACAGAAAAATAAGGATAAATATAAAAATAGTATGAAAATATAGGGAAATACAGGGAAAATAGGGAAAATATGGGAAAATAGAGATAAATTGGGAAAGATGTGGAAAAATAGGTAGAAATTGTGAAAAATGAGGAAAAATAGGGAAAAATAAAGAAAAACAAACACAGCACGTGTATTCACCTAGTAGGATATATTGTATTAAACAAAAAGAACTAAATAGCATAAAACCTGAAGTGCTCTAAGATAGTATTTATATAATATTTTTAAGATTTGATACTTCTTGGTCCAATGAGACAAGAAGAAAATAAATAATTTGTTTTTATTAATACAGCAACAAAAGTTACCTTCATGTTTTTTTTTAAATATACAGGGTGTAATAAATAAAAACTATTAGTATCCAAATAATTCTAATTAGCAATTACTTTTAACATTGACGTTTTATTGAATCAGGTTTCTCGAAAATAGAAATAATTATTACCATAATCAAAATTTTTAATTAACTCACCTGTTTTTATTTATTTTTTTATAAACAATTTGTTTCTAGAAATTATTGTGACACCAATTTCAACTTAACATCACTAACAGGTTTTGTTAATTTTTCATGTTTTATTTATTTTTTCGTTTTTGTTTGAAGCTATTAGAATTTAATTATTGCAAAAGCACTCAAAATAATTGATTTAACGCGCAATAAATACGATATGATACAAAGTAAGAATAATTTGTTAAAAATATAATAATGACTATAAATAAATAAATATAGGTTCTATAAATCTACAAGGGACTAAAGTAACCAGTTTAATCCCGCTAGTAGGATCTCAATCAAGGGATTAAGCCACTTTAGTCTAATGTTAGGATACCCACTTTAGACTTTATGGATTAAATGAAACACTTTAGTCCCTGTTTAAGAGGACTAAAGTACTTATTTAGGACCAAAAGTGCAAAATAATTAGGACACTTGGTTTTGGACCATAATCTTAGTATTTGGTGATTATTTTTAATCTGTTTTTACTTTCCGAACAACAGAGTTGTATAGAAGGAAAGTATTGCGATCATGATATTTTGACCATACCCAGATTTTAACGAATCTTTACGTTTTGAGGTCACCTGAATCCATTTATACCATTTTTAGCATGATGTCTGTCTGTGTGTGTGTCTGTGTGTGTGTGTGTCTGTGTGTCTGTGTGTGTGTGTGTGTGTGTGTGAACACGATAGCGTCTAAACGGCTGAACCGATTTAGATGAAATTTTATATACATATTTAGGGTAACAAGGAGACGACCTGTATAGATTTTGGAGTTAATCGGACAACCGGAAGTGACAGTTGCTATAAGTGATGACGTCATTACCTAACAAGATGACAATAAAGTTTTACACATATATTTTTTATACGTTATAGTTTAATTTCGACTGATTAAAATTTTCAAAAACTTTTGCCATTGTTGCCAGATTTATCAAAAAGTAATTTTTTTTCATATTTTTCTTAAAAAACCAAAATAATGCATTTTTATGAAAAATTACAGGATATGAAAGTTGTAGAACATAAAATTTTCTACACATTTTGTTTTTACCGTTTTTTTGATTTCCTCATAGTTTCGTCGCTAGAGGGCGTGAAAAATAATGTATATAGACATTTGCGACTTTTTTTAGATTTTGAGACAAAATTATGGATTTTTATGAAAATTAACAAAAAATCAAAATTGTAGAATATAAAATTTTCTACAAATTTTGTCTTTAATTTTTTTTCGAGTTCCGCATAGTTTCGCCGCTAGTTTTTATTTTAATTTTTAAGCAATTTTTATCCTTATTAAATTATTATTTTTTACTTAAATTTTAATATTAAAAATTTAAAAAAAATATCTTTAAATTTGTAATAATTAATTTTATTATTATAATTTTTTTCAAAATTTTATTACAAAAATTGTGATTTTTTTTAAAAATTGGCTAAGAAACATTTAAAATTATATTATGATTTTAAACTAAATTGAATAACTTCTACAATATTCAAGCTATTGAACTGGGATTTGCACTAATCTAAAGATACAATAAAACTCTAAATTTAAAATGTATTTTAGTTTCTTAAAATTTAGAATTGTAATTATTATACACAAAATTAAGAAATTTTTTAAAATTTTTTGTAATTTCGTTTTATCAATAAGTATAAAATAAATGAAAAAATTAAATAGCATATCCGAAAAGGATCCAAAAGTACTATGTGTGTAAATTATTTCATAATTTTAACATAGTATTTGTAAAAGTTATAGCAAAAAATGAAAAAAGTTAAAACAATTCAATGGGTTTACCCATGAATTTTTAACAAAAATTTTTTTTTTTTTTAGTTTTTTAAACTTTCTTTATTAATACATTTTGATCCAAAAAACCTAAAAAAAAGGTTTGTTTCCCATTTTGAATAAAATTGAATGAGATATTAATTATTTAATGATTTTAAAATTATTCAAAAATAGGTTTGATTTGTTTTAAGGTTAAAATTAATATTAAAAATTTTAAAAAATTACCCTTAAATTTGTAGTAAAAAACTCTATAATTGTGATTTTTTTCAAAGTTTTATTCAAAAAATTGTAGAATTCCTCATTTTTTTTTGAAATTTAATATAAGTTTAAAAAAAAATTGAATAACTTTAAAAATATTAAAGGTATTAAAATGGGATTTATACCATTCGATAGGTAATATAAAACTCTAAATTTAAAAAATAATTTAGTCTCTTCGAATTTAACATTGTAATTATTATAACCAAAATAAAACAAAAATTAAATTTTGTTGTCCTTTTGTTTTATCGAAAATGGTAAAACAAATGCAAAAAGTAACTAGTACACCCGAAAGGGATCAAAAAGTACATTGTGTGTGAAATATTTCATAATTTTAAAATAATACTTGTAGAAATTATACAAAATTATAAAAAGTTAAAAAAAATTTTTAGAAAAAATTAATTTTTTTTTTAATTTTTGTAAACTTATTTTATTAATGTATTTTGATGCAGAAAAACTAAAATAATCGATTAAACAATTACTTTACTAGGAGTGTTTGGAAAGTTGGGTGGGATTACCCCCTCATTTTTTAATTTAAAATCAACAAATATAATCGATTGAAAAATTTTTGTTGTAATAATAATAAAAGTGCATTGGACTCTGCAGTAGTTAATTGCTAAATAGCATTGAATCTTTTGAGTAAATAAGTTGATAAAAGGATTACTGATAAAGGTCGGTAAAGGGTATCAGTAATAATAACACTTTTTGATGTTTATTTTATGCCGTTTTGTTGCTTATTTTTAGTACTTTTTATTTTTAAATATAGTAAATATAAAATCTGATCGGTTTTAAAAAAACAAAATTCGATTAAAAATTTTACGTAATAATAACAATAATACCCTATCGATTATTTTAATAAATTGTTTTGCGAAAGAGTGGTTTTTAAAATAGAAAAATAAGTGAAATCAGAAAAAAATCAGAAAAAATAGAAATAAAAAACAGGAAACAACAGATTTTTTATGGTTAAAAATTTTTATACTCACACGCATACAATCATAACCTATAGGTACAAAGCCCTTCTAGAATTTTTTCTGTTCTGATAGATGTTATCTTGTTTGGCTTCAAGAGCTTATAACTTTTTTTAAAGGACATGAAGGACCTTGGACCAATGGACATTTTTTGTTCAGCATGATTTAATCTATCGAATCATAGATTTTCACTAAATTTCACCTTAGAGAAAATTTCAATAGGGTCATTTGGTATTTACACTAATTATAAAAATTAAATTAAATAAATAAAAACACAAATTCCAGTATATAGACTATTAAACATCTTTAATTGCTCTTCGACTTTTTTGAAATTAGACTTAATACACACTTTTAGTATAAAAAAATTAAATTTCAAAAATTCAAATTTTAAAAACCGATTTTGAAAATGGAGAACTTTATATTAATATAACATTTTTCTTAATTTCCATTTGTTAATGCTATTTCTTATAAGTGAACACCAAATACAGGGTGTTTTTTTAAAAAGTTTCCACCCCCGATTTAGGCTTACCCAATAATTTTTGGCAAAAATGGCGAGACACGTCGATTTTTGATTTGAGGGGGACAAAATTTTTGATAACAAACATCACTCTAACGTTAACCCCCTTCACCCCTGGGCCCCTCAACTTTAAAATTTAAATAGGGAACATACCATGTGTGGCACATCAGGGAAAAGGTAATTCAATGCAGAATTCAAATCACTAAGTTTAATTTTTTTACTACCCCCCTGAACAGAAATACAGGGTGTTTTTTTCTAACTTCACTTTACTCTCGCACAATAATTTTTGAGAAAAATAGTGAGACACGTCGACTTTTGATTTAAAGGAAACGAAATTTTTGACAAAATTTGTCGCTCTACCTTAACCCCCTTCACCCCTACCCCGTAACATGAAAATTTAAATGGGCGATACACCATGTGTGGCACATCAGAGGAAAGGTAATTCAATGCAGAATTCAAATCATACCTTTTGTCCACTGCTATCAATAATGTTATCAGTTTATTGTCAGGTATTTAAAAGAAGGTAAAAATAAAAAAAAATTACAACAATTGCTCAAAATGTTGTCCATCGTGTGCTAAACAAATGTCAAAGTCTGTCTTGGAATTCTTGTCTAACATTTTGAAAAATTTCCTTATGAATTAATTTATTGATGTTCTCTTACAATTCTGAATGTGTGGATTTTCAAATTTTTTGGACAAATGGTATGATTTGAATTCTGCATTGAATTACCTTTCCTCTGATGTGCCACACATGGTGTATCGCCCATTTAAATTTTCATGTTACGGGGTAGGGGTGAAGGGGGTTAAGGGGGTTAAGGTAGAGCGACAAATTTTGTAATAAAAAATTAAAGATAATAATTATAATAATAATATTGTCGATATGAGTTCTAATGAAAATTTCTAATACTCAGTCTACAGGGTGATTCTTTTTCTACTATGCAATTCTTTGAATAAACTTAATCGAACGCAAAAGACCGTCAGAATAAGTAAATATCATTTGATTTTAATATTGGATGATTACAGTTTACTATTATACAGGGTCACTCAAAATTGTCTTATTTAGTTGTATTTATTTAATTTTTTAAAAAAACTAAATATAAGGTGATCCATTATTATTACCTAATTAAAGGAACCAAAATTTATTTTTATTCAACTAAATGATGTAGGTACACATGATTTAACCCCTATGAGAATATAGCTACTATAGATAATGGAGATTTTCATCGCAAGTACATACCGTGTACGAATTATTAGGCATTTTAGTCATTTACAGCATTTACTTTTGTACCAATAGTCATCCCAAGCATTTTAGCTGATTTAACTTCAACAGCTTTTTTTTTAGATAATTGCCAAAATTCCAAATCAGCATAAGTGTACAGAGTGTCATATTATATTCTGTTTGTCTTGTAATTTTTGATAACTTTTATTATAATTGATAATAAAGTCAATCAACATTTTTAATAATTCACCCTGTATATTATAACGAATTAATGTATCGCGGGTATCTATAGCTTTAATCCAATAATCCGTACAAAAAATGAAAATAAGTAACACTCCGACTTACTAAGCACAGTGTTACTACATACGATTAAATCAAAGATACTATTGAAATTATTTTTTTGACAATTGACAGTTACTATTATTTAGTGCCTGATAATGGGGGAGTTCCCTCAATGTTGCCAACCTAGAAAAAGTTCTACCAACGAGGAAGGCTTATTTTTGGTCAAAATCTACTTTATTATTTTCGCAATGATAAAATATGTGTACAAAATTCTATTAAGCTTTCCAGAATATATCGTTAACGAAATATAATGATTTTAATAAAATCTTACTTCTGATTGGTTGAAACTTCGTTGTCAAATGTCATTCCTCATAGAGTAAAGTATAAGACAGCGACATGTTTCATTTTCATTGACTGACCTACAGCCTTGGAGGATTAGTGGAACTAAACTGAATTTGGCAAGTAGTTTGAATATTCTATAATCTGTAAATGAAACATGTCGCTCTGTTATACTTACTCTATGAGGAATGACATTTGACAACGAAATTTCAACCAATCAGAAGTATTAAAATCATTATATTTCGCTAACGATATATTCTAGAAAGCTTAATAGAATTTTGTACACATATTTTATCATTGCGAAAATAATGAAGTAGTTTTTGACCAAAAATAATCCTTCCCCGTTGGTAGACCTTTTTCTAGGTTGGCAACATTGAGGGAACTCCCCGATTGAAATTAGTTTATTGTTTATAAAAACAGACTACCTACTTTAATATCGAATAAGATGGCCCTATAAGAAATCTAGTAAGTTGTTTTGTTTGTGATGGACGATTTCACTCTTTTGATATTGCATCCGAAAATAGGCAGGTAGAAAATTTAACACATAAATTGAATCCGGGGTACAACGAAATTGCATCCGCGGCTTAAATTTCATTTTTTAAGGTAAAATCGTACCAAAGTTGAAATTGGTTTCACAGTGTTGCCGAACTTTTAGTATAATAATAAATATAGGGAAAATTCACAAACAATATTTTGTTCAGAATTTATGTTATTTATTGTTCCCTAGATTAAAATTAGACCCTCGTTATTTGTCATTTTTTGAAAGATATAGGATTAGAACCTCTTTCGGCAACTTCAACAATTGGGGTTAGCTGCGGAGTACCAAAAAAAAAAGAAAACGAAACTGAAATTACTAAGTTCTTAACTTATATATTTGAATTACCATTTCTTCATTCTGAAGATGTAGGAGACGTGTTTGCTTTTGATTTAGCAGAAATTAAGACAGAAAATGAAAAACTAACTGAATTTTGTGACTACCTTGTGGACAACTACATTAATGAAAATTCGCATTTTCCTCCACATATTTGGGCCGAACATTCGTCGTCGTTGCAAAAAACAACAAACACTTGCGAATCTTTTCATTCGAAATACAATTCTTTATTTAATTGGGCACGTCCTAATATAAACCACTTTCTAAGTGTGTTATTACAATTTCAAATCGATACATTAATAAAAATTAATTGCGATTGATTCACGCAGTTTAATAAAAAAGAGGTTTCTAAACGAAAAACTGCTCGAATTAAAGAACCATGAAATAAATAAGTTTGAATTTGTTCAAGCGGTTTCCTATAGATTTAGGGACAAAATATAAATATAGTTGTGGTATTATAATTTATACTTGAATATGTCAAATTTTTATTTATTTGAGCATTTTTTCTACTAAAATTTAAGTTATTCATCACGTTTTTTTAACGATTTTATCCAATATACTTTACGAAGACACTGTATAAAGTATACTATACATATATTATATGGATATATGAATATTGATAAACTTCGTCCAACTACTAAACCGACCGCTTGGTTAAAAATTAGAGAAGTGGGGAACGAAAGAACAAAGGGAAAATTAGAGAAGTGGGGACGCTGAAGGTGTCGTTTTAGTTGTTGGACAATCTATATTTCTTGTGATGATTATTTTTCACTAATTATGTTATCATTGATTATTACTGATTATTTAAAAAAATAATAATAAGATTATTGAATTATTATTTAATAAATATATAATATTGTGATTTGTGGTTGATTATTTTACTAACTAAATTGTTCAAAAACTTGGCTATCTTGTCTTAATTATATGCTTTTAGCTTACCGTCGAATCATAATAGTATGGATGCAATTTCGTTGTCATCTTTTTCGGTTCAGGTAACGACACCTTTTTCCGGATGCAATTTCGATTTCAACCATGTTTAATGACTAGAATAGAATGGCGATGAGAATGCTGCGAAATGTGAAATAGCTATACGTAGAAGAGAAGAATTTTTGAGACCTCTTCTTGATGTATATGCTGTTACGAAAATATGTACCAATTACAATCAGTCAATATCTTAAAATTGGCTACTATAGAAAAATAATCACCCTGTAGATTGAGTCTTAGAACTTGTCATTAAGTATAACTTATATCGACAATATTATTATTATTTTTTATAACAAACTATTTATTTTTTAAAGATAAAGAACAATACTGCCTCCGCATGTTTAACACCCTGTAATTCAAAAACTGTCCATTAGATCTCGTTGGGCCCATGGATACATTTGAACAGGACATCATAAACTACATTATACTAAATTGTCGGCTCCGTGGAACTTGCGAACGTGGGATTTGCGAACACGTATACCTGGAATTAATCTAACAGCTGACCATCGGTGGGTTTTGCGAACACGCTTAAAATTAGAACTATAAAACTATTAATATATGATATTATTAAGTTATTATTTAAAAATGTTAAAGTTCAAATAACAAATATTATTAATAATTAATGATTGAATGGCAAAAACGGAAATAAATGAAAAAAATTTTGATTTACAAAGCTTTGAATAATTTTTTAAGTTTTTTGTCAAAATAGAAAAACATATCTTTTTTAATAAATATTTACAAATTATTGAGTTATTTTATTAATTATAAATATTAAATAATAATGAATTGAGGATGAAATACAGGACTGCAAAAATGTTAAAAATAAAATGAGTGTGCAGGATTTTTCTAAAAAAATCTAAAAAAATAACTGAAATATAATATTTACTGAATTATTATTTTTATAATTTTAACACTCTACCACTAATCAATCAATATTTTGCTGTTTTATTAAAATACAAAAATAAAACCCTCACTAATTTAACATAATAAAAAAATTACCTGCAGTGTTCGCAAAATTCACGATCTCCATAAACTGACCGAGGGTAAGCCAGGTATATGTTCGCTAATCCCACGGTTCGCAAATCCCACGCCACCAAATTTTCAGCCAATTCGACTGGGACTCTTTCCATAAGAATCGTGCAGGGTCCTTTATTGAACACATTTAAAACAGCGACCCGATGGTGAATAATTTTAACAAATTGATATAATATGACACACTGCTATAATTAGGATGTCCTAAAATAATGGGTGAAAACTATTGGAAAATCTGAAAAAATTTTGAGTTGTAGGGAATTTTATGCGCTACAACTTTTCACTAGAACATTTTGCACTAAAGCGCCTTGTTTGTCTCTAATAAAAAAAAAAAAAACCTATAGTCAGACGAAGAGATATTTGAGACTCATTATAAAGGGCGACCGTAATAAACTAACTACCCGTAACCACATTTAACAATGGTTTATGTGTATACTTTTCGCCCTCTAGCAGCCACACAATGGGAATTCGAAAAAATGCTAAATATAAAAGGAAATTTAGTGTTCTATAATTTTGCACTAGAAAATTTTGCACTAAAGTGTATTATTTGTTTCTAAATTAAAAAAAACAAAAAATTTACATGCGTGTTCAATCAATGTCGGTATACGGATCGGCAAATATCGAAGAAGATTAATTACATACAGACAGACAGACAGACCATACTTTGGAAATGGTTTCAACTTTTTGGGGATATTTCCATCGATATCTCGAATTTTTTTTTGCTCCTTCACTATTTTTCCTTTAGGGAAAGTAAAAATTAATCGGCAAAAAAATGTGCAGGCAAAATAGTTTTTATAACAAATAAATCTAAAACGCTCGTAAGAAATAAGGAAATTTTGATTTGTATAACTTTTATTTTTATCTGAGAAAATTAAAGGCATAAAATTTGCAAAAACTGTTAATTTTTAAAAAATGAAAAAAAGGTTACCAGGAAAGTACAGCAAAAATGGTGAAAAAGAAAAAAATTATCGGCAAAAAGAAATATAAAATACACAAATAAGGAAATTTTGATTTATAAAAAAATTATTTTTATATGAAAAAATGGAAATAATAACGTATAACATTTGCAAAAACTGCTAATTTAAAAAAAAATAGAAAAAGAAACAAAATAGATATTGAAAAATAAAGGAGTCAAAGCAACAGGTCGAAAATCCAACGAGAAAATCTTTGGAAAAAATATTTTCAACTAATTTTAAATTCCGCGATTTCGGTATCAAAATAAAGAAATAAATTAATCCAGAATTTATAACTTTCAAAAACTTTTTACAATTAAAAAAGTTTATATATAAAAATTGTAGCTAGAAAAACGCGTGTTTTATTAATTAATAAATATCAGTTAACTTATTATTTATACATATAAAAATAAATAAAGATTAAAAGTCCATTTAAAAAGTAACGAAAATAAAAAGAAAAAAAAGTTTCGGTTCCCGATCAATAATACTCCCTCCAAGTACTATCGCTTTAATGAAGGAAATGGCGAATTTTCCAGAAAAAATAAAAGAAAACTAATAATTCGGCGCCGTTACAGAAAAATGCGACCACGACGCATACAAAAAAGTGCATCTTAAAAATCATTAAATGCATCGAAGTAGACGGACCCTCCGGAAAATTTCACATTTGCCTTGAACCGAACCACCGAAATCTGTTTATAACTATCCGGAGAAAATTCAACTATTTAGTAGAGTCAACAGGTTATAAACAGCCGAGATATCCCTCTCTCATGTTTCCCATGATGCGCCCCAATATTGATCGGCCGTTCAATTCGGAGAAAAAAAAAACAAACTCTACTCACCGACAATATGAACCATGTTTTTTGTCCATCTTTGAAGCTCTCTTCTAATATTCCTTCTTTGTTGAATGCATCTCGAAAACGAACACTCCGCCATTTTTTTTGGGCGGCAAGTTTGTCACACTGATTTCAACGAGGTTAATATTTCCCATCGCTTCAGATAATTATTCATTACACCAAGATTTTAAATTTTTAAATTGAGTGCCCGC
The DNA here is from genome assembly GCA_963243735.1 of Neocrepidodera transversa. Lineage (NCBI taxonomy): Eukaryota > Metazoa > Arthropoda > Insecta > Coleoptera > Chrysomelidae > Neocrepidodera > Neocrepidodera transversa. Next base: position 1,644,338 of record OY725347.1, on the reverse strand, counting down.
ACAGTTGAAAAAAAAAATCTCAGTCACTTTTGTCTTGGTCTCAATTTTTTCTCGCACAAACACAGTTTTTCTTAAGTTTAAAAATAAACAAACACTTTCATTAACTTAAAATTTAAAAGTCACTAACGAGTTGTTGATGTTTCTTCAACTGGTTAAAATAAGACGGTGTGGGTGATTTCGCCATTGTAGGATCTGAAAAAAAAAAATTAATTTCAATTAATTCAAAATCAAATTAATTAAAAACCGGCTTACTTCGTTCAATTTACATATTGGCGCGATTACGTTTTATTTAAAATTTTTGGATAATGTGCTCGAAATCGTGTTGTGTGAATGGTGGTCGGCATCACTACTGTAGTAACGTCATATTGTGAGGTGCAACAAGTGCGACGCCACACGGCACTTGCATGCACTTGCATTTTCCCTTCCCCACGTTTGCTAGATCGCCGTCGTGCATCCCTATTATCTATCGTCTCGTTCTTGCGTTTGCCGGCCCGTATATACCTTAGTCTGTCTTCGTAAATGTTTTTACCATAGGCGGGACGACGGAACGGCCAACAGGTAATCCAAAATAAATTAAATTAAATTTTTCTAACATTTTTGTTGCTTATATATTTCTATATATTTTACTCAGTCTTCGTAAATGAATCCACCATGGACGGAACGACGAAGCGGACAACAGGCAATCGATTAATAATTTTTGTAATAGTTTGTTGATGATTTTTGGAACTTTCCGCTGATTGGGGTAGGGAATATAAAATGTAGCCTAACGAAAAAGCGCGGCCAGATTGTTTTTGTTTTAATTCATTTATCATTAATATGGTGTCATTATTAAAACCAGAGATGTTGAAAAAATAACTATTCGTAATTTAAAATTTTTGACAGTTACTTTGATTACTGTGGTTATTTTTATATGGTCGGTAGAATCTTAGATTGAATAGACTATAGATGAAATTATTCGAATTTTATAATGGTAAGTAAAATGAGAAAAAATGGAAAAAATAGGTAAAATAGGAAAAATAGACCCAAATAGGGACGTAGTAAAATAGGAAAAAATGATTTGAAAGAGGAAAAATAAAGCAAAATAGGGACAAATCTGGAAAAATAGAAAAAATTAAAAAGAAAAATAGAAAAAGCAGAAAAATAAGAAAAGTAGGAATAGATAGTTCGTAAAAAATAGAGAAAAACGGGAAAAAAATTGGAAAAAATAAAGGAAAAAAAACGCCAAAAATAGGCAAACATATAAAAAGATGAAGTAAAAAAGAAAAAACCTAAAAAACAGTAAAAAATAGAAAAAAATATGAAAAAATAAGGAAAAAAAATAGAAACAAAGTAGGAAAACATAGGAAACATTAAAATACGAAAAAAACAGGAAAAAATGAGACAAATAGTAAAATAAGGAGATATAGACAAACATAAAAAATGGGGAAAAGTTGAAAAAAAAATTAAAAAAACTGGAAAAAAGTAAAAATAAGAAAAAGAAGAAAAAAAGGAAAAAATAGTAAAAATAGGGAAAGACAGAAAAAAACACGTACAGACCTAAACTTTAAATGCTAATGAATTACCGTCGAAATAGGGAAATAGGGAAGATTAGAGAAAAATAAAAAAAATAAGAAAAAATAGAGGAAAAGAGGAAAAACTAATGAAAAAATGTGCAAAATATGAAAAAAAAATAATGAAAAAAAAATGGGGAAAGACAGAAAACACATGTATAGACCTAAACTTTAAATGCTAATGAATTACCGTCGAAATTAGGAAATAGGGAAAAATAGAGACAAATAGAGAAAATAAAGGAAATAGGAAAAATGGGAGAAAAGAAAAAAAAACTAATGAAAAAATGTGCAAAATATGGAAAAAAGAAAAAAATCATGAAAAATAGGAAAACAAAAGAAAAAATAGAAAAAATAATAAAATTATAGAAAATAGGAATAAATTGGAAGAACTGGAAAAAATAAAAAAAATAAAGAAAAATAAGGAAAAATAAGAGAAATAGGGAAAAATAAGAAAATAAAACGGTCCAAAATAGGGAAAAAAGGAAATAATGAAACATGGGGAAGAACTGGAAAAAAATAGAGAAAAATAGGGAAAAATAAAAGAAATAGGTAAAAATAGTCCAAACTAGTGAAAAAAAAAGAAATAATAAAACATGGGGAAAAAATAAGAAAAAATAGTAAAAACATGGAAATTAGGAAAAAATTGAAAAAAAAATTTAAAAAATTAGAAAAGGTGGCAGAAATTAGAAAAATTGGAAAAAATGGAACAATTAAAAAAATTGGAAAAACTAGAAAAAATTGGAACAAATTGGAAAAAAATTTAAAGAAATCGGAAAAATTGGATACAATTAGAAAAATATTGGGAGAAAAATTGGAAATCATTGGAAAAAAATGTAAAAAATTGGAAACAATTGGAATAAATTGGAAAAAAAATAGAGAAAAATGAGAAAAAAAGCTAAAAAATTGGAAAAAACGGAAAAAACTTTAAAAAAATGAAAACACTGGAAAAATTTGGAAAAAATTGGAAAAAATGGAAAAAATTGGAAAAAAAATTGAAAAAAATTGGAAAAATTTTAACGACGAAGCAGACAACATAGGCAATCGAAAATAATAACATTAAAGGTTTATTTAAAATTCAGACCAAAGTGATTTGGAAACATTTAGAGAATATTGTAAAATTAAATTGCACTATTATATTTCAATTAATAATCTTTTTTTTCTTGTTAAAAAAACCTATTATATTTTCACTTGTCTAATTTCTTCATTATGTTTAATAAAATATTCATAAAGTCAATTATTTTTTTTAAATTGGTCAAAAAATAATCTTTCGTTCTTTAATTTCAGATAAATTTTTATTTTTTTTATATAAATTTTTATTTTAGATTTGGCATTCCATCCCGGTTGGCACCTGTCAAAAATATATGATTTTAATTTATTGTTGTATCATTGTTTCTGATAGAAAACAAAAAAATGAAGTAAATTATTTCCCTTATTTGGTAAAATAAAACTAAAAGATTATCTTCTTAAAAAAACTATTAAAGAGGGGATATTATTATTAAATTAAATTTGAATACCAATAAGAGAGGTTCTCCGTGTCACTTCTGCACCCCTATTATTTGTTGTCTCGTTATTGCGTTTTCCGGCCACATATCTGTCTTCGTAAATACCATAGGCGGGACGAAGAAATGGCCAAGAGGCAATAAAAAATAATTTTCTATTAATTTGTAAAATCTTTTTTATCCAGAGTTGACACTTTAGAATTTTTAAATACAGGATTGTAAATGGGAAAAATTTTGATATTTAATGAAAATCAAAATAAGATGTAAAATATTGTCCTTTATATCATTTAAATTACACTAGTGGTCAAAATTCGTCAATAATTCATTTAAAGTTTAGGTCTATACCTGTTTTTTTCCTATTTTTTCTGGGATTTCCTATTTTTTTCTATTTTACTGTGTTTTTTTTTACTTATTTCTGGTTTTTTACTAATTTTTTCTATTTTTTTCAGTTTTACCCCATTTTTCATAATTTTTCTATATTTCTTTATTTTCCTATTTTTCTCATTTTTCCCTGTTTCTTTTTCCATTTTTTCCAAATTTTTCTTTATTATTTCGAATTTTTTTCCTACTTTTTTTTGTCCTTTTTCTTCCATTTTTTACTACTGTTTTTTTCAAGTTTTCTTCTTATTTCCTCCATTTTCCTATTTTTCTCTATTTTACTCCGCTTTTTCGTTTATTTTTTCCTGTTTTTTACTCCTTTTTCCTATTTTTTCTGGGTTTTCTTATTTTTCCATTTTTCTCTGTTTTTTACTTTTCTCCGGTTCTTTTACTGTTTTTTCTTTTTTTCCAGTTTTCCTCATTTTTCATATTTTTTTCTGTATATCTTTATTTTATGATTTTCCCTATTTTCCATTTTTTTACTGTTTTTTTTCTTGTTACCTCCATTTTTCCTATTGTTGCCTATTTTACACTGTTTTTTCCTTTATTTTTTCTGTTTTCTCCTATTTTATCCTATGTTTTCAGTTGTTCTTCTATTTTTTACTAACTGTATATTCCTATTTTCATATTTTTTCCGATTTTTCATTTTTCCTTTTTTTCTCTATTTTTTCCTATTTGTCAATTTTCCCATTCTTTCTATTGTTCCATTTTCTCATGTTTTACTTTTTTTTTCTTTTTTTCCTATTTTTACCTATCCAAAAATGGTTCCAGAGAAGTTTTCAGTTCAAAAATAAAGTTACAATAAAGAAAATTAAAACTTGTTTATAAAAAAAATTTAAAAAAATTTAAAAAAATTTAAAAAAGTTTAAAAAAATTTAAAAGATTTAAAGAAGTTTAAAAAAATTTAAAAAAATTTAAAAAAACTTAAAAAATTTAAATAAATTTGACGGGGTATCTTAATAACATCCTCTTAGCCCATTCAGCTATCGTACCGATAATTAAAAATAGTCAAATGTTTAAGATATACAGTGAATATTATATATTAATTTTAGGTTTCTGCACTCCTCCTGTATGTAAACTTTAACTATGCAAAATCTCACACTCCTCCATTCGTGTATTACTCTTATAAATTAACTGAAAAAAATTATAGCAATAAATAAAAGCATCAATTACGAAGTATTACTTTCATGATGGCGAAAAAAATTTCTTACCCCCACTTTTTATTACTTTTCTCGACGTATCTGATATCAAAAAAATCCTCTCTGCCTGTCTGAATATAAAAAATATAACTCTCGAGTTCTGGTTTTCACTTTACTAATTAGTTTTGTCCAGGGAACAACCCAATTGGATTTAAGCAGAATCGGACTAGCCCTTCTGGTACCGGCCATACAAACTAAAGTGATTTGCATAGGAAAACCTATTTTGAGTTCAAATTTTTATATGTATGTGAGAAGTTTGGCCAGGGTCGTACCCGCTATTCTGGTACCCAGGGTGTTCAAAATGGGACCAAATCTTTATTTAAAACGTCAATATTGTTCTTATTTTAAATTGGACACTGTATTTTATAATTGAATATCAATGAAATTCCATTACCTTTCAAAAATTATCTTATTTTTAATTTTATTTTTTCACCGTAGTATGCAAATGGAAAAAAAAGCCAGAAAAAATAATAAATTTTTATTTTATGTATGTACAATTGTTTTTAATTATTTAAATGACAAAAATATATTGTTATTAAATTCTCTGTTATTTATAAAAATAATAATACGACCAAGATATCTTTGTTTGTGGTGTAAATATATATATATAAATAAATAGTTACATTCTTGCTCTTACCAGGTTTAAAATGTTTTGAAACTATGCTAGAACTATAAAACTAGTTATTAACTAGATTTGAATTTATAGTTTAAGGTCGATGTCGACAATCCATTCGAGACGGTATTTAGATTATAACTAAACTCTTAAACGATAAAGAATTTTTAAAATTACAGTCGTAAATATATATATCTATACAGTGTGTCCTAATAATAATATAGGTACCAAGATAATAACATATTTCAATAAATTAATTAAATAAGATGGTAGCTAAAAAATTTTTTACTTCCTAGTCTTAATTTTTAACAATTATTTTCATGTCCCACACTTTTTCCTCTTTCATGGTTAGTGCATATAATTTAATATTTAAAACAATGTTATATGTTAACGAATTTATATATGGCCTGCAGATGGCTATTTAGCCGAAACTAGTTACCAACTTTCAAAAATTTGAATAATAAAATAAGAATTTATGTTTAATTATAATTTCTAAACTATAATATAAACCGCAAAGTCCTGACAGATTGACTGACTGATTAACTGACTGACTGACTGAGAAGAGAAACTTAAAAAAATAGGAAATAATATAGAAAAATGAAGAAAAACATGGACAAATAGAGACAAAAATGGAAAAAATGGGAAAATAGCAAAAAATAGGGAGAAATAGGAGAAAGTAGGAAAAATAGGCAAAAAAGGAAAAAAATATTGGGAAAAATTGGGGTAAATAGGAAAAATAGGGATTTCGAAAAATTGGGAAAAACAGGAAAAATAGAACAAAATAGCGAAAAATAGGGGAAAATATGAAAAAAACATGAATAGAAAAATTTGGAAAAAATAGTAAAAAGGACAAAAAAAATTATTTTTTTTTATTTCGGTTAAAATATTTAATATTTTTAAAGTTATTCAATTTAGTTTAAACTTATATTAAATTTCAAAAAAAAAATTATGAATTCTACAATTTTTTGAAAAAATTTTTTAAAAAAAATCACAATTATAGAATTTTTTACTAAAAATTTATTGGTATTTTTTTTAAATTTTTAATATTAATATTAACCTTAAAAAAATGAAACTTTTTTGAAAAATTTTAAAATCAACTAAAAAAAAATCGAATTTTTTGTCAAAAATTCATTGAATTGTTTTAACTTTTTACATTTTCTGCTATAACTTTTACAAATACTATGTTAAAATTATGAAATAATTTACACACATAGAACTTTTGGATCATTTTAGGATATGCTATTTACTTTTTTCATTTATTTTATACTTATTGATAAAACAAAATTACAAAAAATTTAAAAAAAAAATCGTTATAATAATTACAATTCTAAATTCTAAGAAATTAAAATACATTTTAAATTTAGAGTTTTATATTATCTTTCGAATGATGAAAATCCCATTTCAATAACTTTAATATTTTAGAAGTTATTCAATTTAGTTTAAAATCGTAATATAATTTTAAATATTTCTTGTCAATTTTTAAAAAACTCCGCAGTTTTTGTAATAACATATTGAAAAAAATTATAATTACAAAATTAATTAATAAAAATTTAAAGATATTTTTTTAAATTTTTAATATTAAAATTTAACTAAAAAATAATAATTTAATAAGGATAAAAATTGCCTAAAAATGAAAATAAAAACTAGCGGCGAAACTAAACTCGAAAAAAAAGTAAAGACAAAATTTGTAGAAAATTTTATGTTCTACAATTTTGATTTTTTGTAAATTTTCATAAAAATCCATAATTTTGTCTCAAAATCTAAAAAAAAAGTCGCAAATGTCTATATGCATTATTTTCACGCCCTCTAGCGACGAAACTATGAGGAATACAAAAAAACGGTAATGACAAAATGTGTAGAAAATTTTATGTTCTACAACTTTCATATCCTGTAATTTTTCATAAAAATGCATTATTTTGGTAATTTAAAAAAGAATATGAGAAAAAATTACTTTTTGATAAATCTGGCAACAATGGCAAAAGTTTTTGAAAATTTTAATCATTCGAAATTAAACTATAATGTATAAAAAATATATGTGTAAAACTTTATTGCCATCTTGTTTAGTAATGACGTCATCACTTATAGCAACTGTCACTTCCGGTTGTCCGATTAACACCAAAATCTATACAGGTCGTCTCATTGCTACCCTAAGTATGTATATAAAATTTCATCTAAATCGGTTCAGCCGTTTAGACGCTATCGTGTTCACATACAGACACACACACAGACACACACACAGACAGACATCATGCTAACGGACAATAGCACTGGAGCAAAACATAGAAAATGAGCATTTTTTTCTCAATTATTATGAGAAGCATCCCTGACATTTTTGATATAAAAATTCGATTTATAACCGACTTTGTATCTCTTACGGTTTTCGAGATTACCATACATTGCAATGAAATTTTCTTAACTCTGTATACCGATAATTTTTTTTACTGATTCTTATTCTCCAGATCATAAACGGCGTAGCGCTCCTATTCCCGGGTCTCTGTCCCGTCATTGCATCGATTAGAACAGGTAGATTCCATATATGAAAATCTACCTAATAAAATGTGATATAAATACGAGATTTTTACCAATCGAAAGACAAAAAAAATATGTCGTAAGAATCAAAAAAATATTAAATAGTTTTTAAAATTGTCTAAAAGAATTATAATTTATTTAAAAATTAACATCGACATTAAAAACGCTGAGTTAGGGATTAAACAGTAGTTAAAAAATATATTTTTTTTTTATAACAAAATTTAACGATTAGCTTTCTCCTTGAAAAAACCTGTTTCCGAGAATGAATGTTTTTAAATTCACAATTTAGAAACGCATTATAACGGTTTTAATGAAAAGAAATAAATAAGGAAAACGGTCAGTTTCAAATAAATAATTCCGTAAAAGGAATAAAACACACTGACAGCCTTGACTCAACAAATTCTGTGTGTATATGTGTGTGTGTGATATGTAAGAAAAATTAGAAACCATAGAATTTTCAAATGCCAAACAATCTGAGTGAATCACTAAAACATGAATCTTGATGCAATTTTGTAATTAAATTCAAGGTTGCCAATTTTCTATGACCGCGATTACTTCATTTTTATACGATTTTGTATTTGTTTCCAAACAGAGCCAGATTCAGCCAAATTTTATCTATTTCAATTAGTCAATACCAACATAATACTTTCAATCTAATCATATAGTGATAGATTGAATTTTTTTATCGATTTCGATGACGTCACAACAAATATGACTGTAAATATTGGGAAAAATTACTCAGCCATTTGCTAACCGATTTTGAAAAATCTTGCATCGGTCAATAGGTCAATGTCAGTTCTTTCAAACCACAAAATATATACTGGATTTTCCATTAAAAAAAGTCAACAAAAAAATTGTCAAAAATCTGCCATTTTTGTTGTGACGTTATCGAAAGCGATAGAAAAATTTCAATCGATTCAAATAAATAATGAGTGAAAACCGCACATTTCTATCCTGAACCGTTTTGAAGTTATGGATAGTTAAAATAGGGGAAAATATAAGTGGACACCCGGTATTTTTTTTAATTAGTGATCGCCCAGTGGTCGAAATTCGACCGTAATTCATTAAAATTTATTTTATTTCCTATTTTTCCTGTTTTATACTGTTTTTTTATTGTTTTTTAAATTTTTTCCATTTTTACTTTCCGAACAACAGAGTTGTATAGAAGGAAAGTATTGCGATCATGATATTTTGACCATACCCAGATTTTAACGGATCTTTACGTTTTGAGGTCACCTGAATCCATTTATACCATTTTTAGCATGATGTCTGTCTGTGTGTGTGTCTGTGTGTGTGTGTGTGTGTCTGTGTGTCTGTGTGTCTGTGTGTGTGTGTGTGAACACGATAGCGTCTAAACGGCTGAACCGATTTAGATGAAATTTTATATACATGTTTAGGGTAATAAGGAGACGACCTGTATAGATTTTGGAGTTAATCGAAAAACCGGAAGTGACAGTTGCTATAAGTGATGACGTCATTACTTAACAAGATGACAATAAAGTTTTACACATATATTTTTTATACGTTATAGTTTAATTTCGAATATTTAAAATTTTCAAAAACTTTTGCCATTGTTGCCAGATTTATTAAAAAGTATTTTTTTTTCATATTTTTCTTAAATAACCAAAATAATGCATTTTTATGAAAAATTACAGGATATGAAAGTTGTAGAACATAAAATTTTCTACACATTTTGTGATTACCGGTTTTTTGAATTCCTGATAGTTTCGCCGCTAGAGGGCGTGAAAAAAATTTATATTGACATTTTTGTGACTTTTTTAGATTTTGAGACAAAATTATGGAGTTTTATGAAAAATTACATGGTATCAAAATTGTAGAACATAAAATTTTCTATAAATTTTGTCATGACTATTTTTTCAAGTTGCACATAGTTTCGCCGCTAGTTTTTATTTTAATTTTTATTTTTATTAAATTATAATTTTTTAGTTAAATTTTTATATTAAAAATTTAAAAAAAATATCTTTAAATTTGTAATAATTAATTTTATAATTATAATTTTTTTCAAAATTTTTTTACAAAAATTTTGGAATTTTTAAAAAATTGGCTAAGAAATGTAAGATTATATTATGATTTTAAACTAAATTGAATAACTTTTAAAATATTAAAGTTATTGAAATGTGATTTTCACCAATCGAAAGATAATATAAAACTCTAAATTTTAAATGTATTTTGGTTTCTTAAAATTTAGAATTGTAATTATAATAGAAAAAATTAAGAATTTTTTTTAAATTTTTTGTAATTTTGTTTTATCAATAAGTATAAAATAAATGAAAAAAGTAAATAGCATATCCGAAAAGGATCCAAAAGTACTATGTGTGTAAATTATTTCATAATTTTAATATAGTATTTGTAAAAGTTATAGCAAAAAATGAAAAAAATTTAAACAATTCAATGGATTTACCCATGAATTTTTGGAAAAAAATTTGATTTTTTTTTTGTTTTTTAAACTAACTTTATTAATGCATTTTGATCCAGAAAACCTAAAAAAAGGTCTGTTTCCAATTTTGAATAAAATTGAATGAGATATTAATGATTTATTGATTTTAAAATTATTCAAAAATAGGTTTGATTTGTTTTAAGGTTAAAATTAATATTAAAAATTTTAAAAAAGTTACCCTTAAATTTGTAGTAAAAAACTCTATAATTGTGATTTTTTTCAAAATTTTATTCAAAAAATTGTAGAATTCCTCATTTTTTTTTGAAATTTAATATAAGTTTAAAAAAAAATTGAATAACTTTAAAAATATTAAAGATATTAAAATGTGATTTATACCATTCGATAGGTAATATAATTAATGTAATTTGATGCAGAAAAACAAAAATAATCGATTAAACAATTACTTTACTAGGAGTGTTCGGAAAGTTGGGTGGGATTACCCCCTCATTTTTTACTTATATTTCCCTATTTTCCGCTTTTCCCTACTTTTTCTGTTTTTTACTGTTTTTTCCATTTTTTCCTGTTTTGTCTATCTTTTCTTGTTTTGCATTTTTTCACTTTCTATTTTGTCCCATTTTCTCTTATTTTTTTATATTTTTGCCCAAGTCTATATTTTTAATTTTCCTATTTTTCTCTATTTTTTCTGATTCTCTATTTGGCCCCTTTGTCCTTTTTTTCTATTTTTCCTCATATTTCTTATTTCTGTCTATATTTTCTTATTTTTCCATGTTTTTCTATTTTTCCCTATTGTTTTATGTTTTCCTAATTTTTGTTTTTCTCTATTTTTCCCTATTATTTCCTATTTTGTCCTGTTTTATTTAGTTTTGCATATTTTTTTACTTTTGACTACTTTGTTCCAATTTTTCTATTTGTCTCCAAGGAAAAACTGGAAAAAACAGGAAAAAGTAAAAAATTGGTCAAAATAGAAAAAAAGGAAAAAAACAAGAATAAATAAGAAAATTAGTTTTTTTCCTTTTTTTCTATTTTGACCAAGTTTTTATTTTTTCCCGTTTTTTCCAGTTTTTACTGTTTTTTTTTCATATTTTTCTTACTGTTCTCTTTATTCTTTTTATTTCTGTTTTTCTGATTTTTTCACACTTATTCCTATTTTTCTCTTATTGTTTTATATTATTCCCTATTTTTCACTGATTTTTATGTTTGTTTGCTATTTATTTCTATGTTTCCCCATTTGGCCCATTTTTCCCTATATTTAAATATTTTTTCCATATTTGTCCATTTTTATATATTTATTTTACGTTTTTATATTGTTTATTTTTCCCGTTTTCCTATTTTCGTATTTTTCTATATTTTTCCTTATTATTTCCTATTTTTCATTATTTTATTACTTTTGCCTATTTTTTTACCATTTTTTTTCTTTCTCTCATTTTGTTCCAATTTTCCTATTTTTCTCAATTTTTTTATTTATTGTGTTTTTTTTCCTAATTTTGTCCGCTTTCCTACTTTTTGCAGTTTTTCCTGTTTTTTTTTCAAATTTTTCTTCCCATTTTTTTTCTTTTTTTCTAGTTTTTTCATACTTTTCCATTTTTTCTATTTTTTTCTCTTCCATATTTTTCACTTGTTTTTCTGTTTTTTTTACTATTTTTTCTATGTTTCCTTTTGCCCATTTTTCCCTATATTTGAATATTTTTTCCATAATTGCCTATTTTTTCTATATCTCCCTATTTGTTACTTTTTCATATTTTTTATTTTTCAATATTTTTTTCACTTTTACCTATTTTCTCCTATTTTTTTAATTTTGCCTATTTTGTTCCAATTTCGTATTTTTCTCATTTTTTTTTATTTAATATTATTTTTATCCTTTTTTCCTTATTTTTCCTATTTTCCTATTTTGTTTCCTGTTTTTTACCATTTTTTCCTGTTTTTTTTTTCTTATTTTTGGTATTTTTTCTATTATTCCATTTTTTTCATATTTTCCTATTTTTCTTTTATTTTTTTTACCATTTATTTATATTTTTTTCTATATTTCCCCATTTTGCCCATATTTGAATATTTTTCCATATCTGCCTATTTTGCTGTATTTCTCCCTATTTTTTTACGTTTCAACGGTTTTTTATTTTTTCCCCATTTTTCATATTTTTCATATTTTTGTTATTTTTTTTTCTATTTTTCCCTATTATTTCCAATTTTTTCTACTTTTATCTATTTTACCCATTTTTGGTATTTGTTCTATTTGGTCACATCTTTTTCCTATTATCTTCCATTTTTTCTTATATTTCTTACTTTTCTGTTTTTACTATTTTTTCTTGTTTTCCTATTTTTTCCTATTTTTTCTATTACAATTAAAGTATTTAATTAAAATCACTATTTACATTTTATCGATCTGTTATCATGTTTCTAGTTTATTGCGTAAATTCCCAAGGGGCTAATAACCCCCCAGGATACCAAAAAATAGCACGAAAGAAATAAAATGTAGATTACCCCCCCCCCCCCAGGAAAAAAGTTATCTACGCCCTTGTAAATTCCTTGGCAATAATTTTAATATTATTAATAATTTTTCGAATGAACTGGTTTGTAAAACTTTGACGTATATAATTTTTAAATAATTATTTAAGCGACCAACATTTAGCCAATCAATATCAGCGAAATAGAAACAGAATTTATGCTCTGATGCGTAATTTCTCTTTGATTTAGGGATATTATAAATTTCATATACTTAAACAAATTATACGAAAAATATTAGCCTAAGTTTATTTCAGATTAATTAAGAGAGTATACATTTAAAAATTTTAATATTATTATTATTAATTTTAAATATGTTTTTTTTTATACTCTGTATATAATATATATTAAGCGATATAATTTAGCCCTATGTTCAGTGAATATTTTAAAGAACAATTTCAGCGAGGAATTTAATTTCAGATATAAGTCCTTGTCCTAATTTTCAGCTGCCGTCTCTTTTCAAGAACTGAATGTTCTAATGAAGTGCATTGTGCTTACAAATGAGATTATGGATAAAAAACAAAAAAATTTATATAGATTGATTATTTTTAGAAAATAATTTATTTTTAATAACCAAAAATTTTCTTACACACTTAATTTTTTTTAAGAAAAAATATTTGAGTGCTCCAAAAATTTTCACATCAATTATTTGAACCAATCAGGTACAGTTATTTTTTATCGTCACCATGGTAACATGACGTATTTCCAAAAATACTTTTCGCTTAGGGTAGGATGGTATTACACTGGAATTTTTTTGACATTAGATAAAATTAAATAATTTGACGTTTGTTGAAATTATTCAATTTTTTTGAAAAAATATTATTTTGATATGAAATTTTCTTACCAAATACCACACAAATTAATAAACAAGAGTTGTAGGGAATTTTATACTTTAAAATTTTTCAAAATAGAACATTTTGCGCTAAAGTGCATTGTTTGTTCTCATAATCTTCAAAAAGTGAGGAAAAATCTACACATTTTTTTCTATATTTTTCCTTTTTTTTCTATTTTTCCCTATTATTTTTTTTTCTTTTGCCTATTTTGTTCCAATTTTATTATTTTTCTATATTTTTTATTTATTCTTGTTTTTTCCTTTCTCTTAATTTTGCCCGTTTTCCTATTGTTTCCTACTTTTTCTGTTTTTTGCCATTTTTCCTATTTTTTTTTCATATATTTCTTGATTTCTCTTTTACGGTTTTATTTCTCTCTTTTTCGATTTTTTCATACTTCCTCCCATTTTTCTTTCATTTTATTGTATTATTCTCTATTTTTCACCAGTTATTTTGTTTTTTTACTTTTTATTTTTATTTTTTCCATTTTGCCCATTTTTCGCTACATTAGAATATCTTTTACATATTTGCCTACATTTCTCGATTTCATCTTATATTTTTACATTTTCATATTTTTAATTTTTTCCTACTTTTCCTATTTTTCCTATTTTTCCTATTTTTCCAATTTTTCCTATTTTTCCTATTTTCCTATTTTTCCTATTTTACTATTTTGTTCCAATTTTACTATTTTTCTCTATTTTTATATTTTTTCTTGTTTTTTTCCTTTTTCCTAATTTTTGCCCATTTTCCTATTGTTTCTTACTTTTTCTGTTTGTTGCCATTTTTTTCTGTTTTTTTTTTTCATATCTTTCTTGATTTCTCTTTTTACGGTTTTTTTCTCTTTTTTCGATTTTTTCATACTTATTTCCATTTTTTTTAATTTTCTCTTATTTTTTCCTATTATTCCTATTTTTCACTGGTTTTTTTAACATTGACTTCTAGTTTTTTCATGTTTCTCTATTTTGCCAATTTTTCGCTATATTAGAATATTTTTTACATATTTGCCTATATTTCTCTATTTCTTCCATATATTTTTAAGTTTTTAAATTTTTTATTTTTTCCCATTTTTCCTATTTTTCTCTATTTTTCCCTTTCATTTACTATTCTTTTACTTTTGCCAATTTTTTTTTATTTTTTTTATTTTTGTCAATTTTTTTTAATTTTTTTACTTTACCGTTTTTGTTGCACGTTTCCTTTTTTTCTCTATTTCTTTTTATCTATTCTTGTTTTTTTCCTTTTTCCTAATTTTGCCCGTTTTCCTAAGTTTCCTACTTTTTCCTGTTTTTTGAATTTTTTTCTGTTTTTTTTTCATATTTTTCTCTTTTTACTGTTTTTTTTTTGTTTCCGATTTTTTCATACTTTTTCCCATTTTCCCTATTTTTCTCTATTTTTTCCTATTATTGTTTTCTGTTTTTTTTTGACTTTTTACTATTTATTTATGTTTTTTTCAAGTTTCCACATTTTGCCTATTTTTGTCTATTTCTCCCTATATTTTTTATGTTTTCATATTTTTCATTTTTTCTTATTTTTCCCTATTATTTTCTATTATTTCCTATTTTCTACTTTTGCTTTATTTTTTCATATCTCAAAATCTGCAAAAACTTACATGTTAATTTTTTTCGCGCCCTCTAGCGGTGAAACTGTCGGGAGTTCGGAAAAAAGCTTGATACAACAGTTGTAGGGAATTTTATTCTCTACAACTTTTCAATAAAACATTTTGCACTACAGTGCATTTTTTGTCCTTAAACTTTAAAAAGAAACAAAATAGTTATTTTCCTAACAAGTGCGGAAAGTTATACTTTTCCGCACGCAATTGTAGTTGCCCGACGCGAAGCGAAGTTCGGGCATGCAATTAAGTGGGGAAAAGATACTTTAAGCAAATGTTAGGAACAATATTTTTTCTACAAGCGCCTAGAATTAAAAAAAATTTTAGCAAAAATATTTTTTTCTCATTAAACAAAAATTTTCTTAGTGCTTCTTAATAAACAAAACATTAGGCTGAAAGTAATCATAGTAACCAAGCAATAATTAATTTTTAATCATTTTAGCATTTATAAAATCAGTACGAAAAGTAACTTTTCCGCACTAGTGCGGA
The DNA here is from genome assembly GCA_963243735.1 of Neocrepidodera transversa. NCBI lineage: Eukaryota > Metazoa > Arthropoda > Insecta > Coleoptera > Chrysomelidae > Neocrepidodera > Neocrepidodera transversa. The sequence continues at coordinate 1,628,727 of OY725347.1, read as the reverse complement.
AAAAATCCTATTGAGTATTTTTTTTCACTCTCTGGCGGCGATACCATGGGGAATTCTCTATAAATTTGCTTTATTTTAAACCACAGTGCATTTTTTGTTCTTAAAATTTTAAAAAAATGGAAAAAAATGTGTAGTATTTTTCGCCCTCTAGCGGCAAAATTATGGGGAATTCGAAAAAAAGGTGAATACAAAAGTTGTAAGTAATTTTATGCTCGACAACTTTACGTCACAATGTTTTTTTCGAAAATGCATTATTTGTACAGAAAATCTATAAAAAAAAGGGCCGAATACCCTACATGTATATTTCTTTTTCACCCTCTAGTGGCTAAACTATGCGTAATTCAAAAAAATGTCAAATGAAAAAGTTATAGAAAATTAAATTACCTAAAATTTCCTAGAAAATACGTTTTTCTTGTAAAATTGAAAAAAAACGGTGAAATTCCCCAAAAATTTTATTGGAAAAACGACGAAAAACCTCAATATTTTATTGCAAACAAAAGAGAGAAACATCACAAATATTTTAGAATTATATTTTGAGTACAAAGTAGATAGTATCCTCCTTCAAAACAATCTCCTTAAAAAAAGTTACTAGATTTTCCACCAGATTGACCTTGAGACCCACCCGTACTTCAGACGTCTACAGAAGTCTACAGATCGCCACAGGTCACTACAGATGGAGACTGAGCGTTCGCTTGGGTGGGTTTCAAGGTCAATCTGGGGGAAATTCTAGTAACTTTTCTAGGGAGATTGTTCTGAAGGGGGATACTATCTACTGTACAAAGATAACAGAATACAGAGTGGCACCTTCCAAAAAAAATTTTATTATTGAGAATAAAATATAAATATTATGATTGCATTACTAGACACCTCTCTATATTTTTTTTCGTATAGGAGGTGACTCTCCTACAATTTTTTTTTATTTTTAAAAGTTTTACGTAAATTCGAAATACATTTTATTTATTAAGAAATATATCCCTAAAAATGTTACACAAATTAAGCCAAAAAACGTATGACAGTCTCTGGTAATTGAATAATTCGTTAACAAACGAAACGGTCTCTTTGAACTTTATTTTTATTTTTGAGTAATAACTTTTACAATTTTATTTATATAAATGATATTTTATTTGTTTTTATGTCGCATATTCATTTTTTTTTTAATAAGGTACGTACTTTGTTTTAATAAAATATTTATTCTAATTATACAAAACTTCAAACGAATTAAAAACATATTTTTCGAAAACATAAAAAACATTCATCGCTGCTTTTGGCATGAATTAATTTCGTTTTTGGATATTTTAAAACATGAAAGTATATAAATTCGTTGATAAAAATTCCGAATGGAAAATAAATAAAATCGAATTCAGTTTCAGTAACAAAATTAATTATAAACACATCTAAATAAATAAAAATATATATAGTGATTTGGTTTTATATTTTGCCGGAACATGGATGTTATTTTTTTTATCAGGCATGGATCTCTGATTACAAAGGGAACGGATTGTTAAATAATTAATTTATTGAATTTAAATATGAATTTATTCCTATTAAAAAATCAAAAAGGGAGAAATAGCTATACGGCCTCCGGACAAATATATATTAAATTTAATATTATTGTAGCGCTATATAAATATAAAATATACAAATATTTAAAAGCAATATCAGGATTAAAAAAATAAGTTACTATTTTCTATGATCTATGATTTTTCAGGAACACTAAAGTAGATTGTTAAAAAAAGTATAAAATTATAAAATTTAACTAGAGGTACATTGATCCACAAAAATAAAAAAAAACATCTATTTTGCTATAAGTAAAATTTTTGAACTTTTATAGAATTTTTAAATTTCAGAAATAATGATGATGTTCAATGAACTACGACATGTTTTGGCCACAACGATGGCCATCATCAGGCCTACAATACAAATATAAAATTGGATTACAATATAACATTTTTTGTAATCCAATTTTATGAAATATGTTATATTATATTTGTATTCTAGGCCTGATGATGGTCATCGTTGTGGCCGAAACATGTCGCCGCCAATTTAATCTGGTTTAACTTAACAATAAATATATGTGGTTATTATTCGTTGAATAATTTACCACATTTGAGCTATGGATAATCTTTTTTAATAAACATATAGTTAAAAAAGTTGTTTTTAGACGCCATTTTTCCAATATGCCGGCTCGAGCGGCAAAGATACGAGGTGGTAAAGTAAAAATTCGGAAAGAACATGTCAAAATCTATAAAATCACCAATTTTCAAAACTCCCGGAAAACTTTCCAGGTAATCTCGTTTTTGAGCAACAAATGACAGATTCACTACAAAAGTAAAAAATTTGAATTATTGATTTTTAAATAAATAATTTAATTTAAAAAAAAACTGAAATTTCATAAATATAAACATTTTTCTTAAATATTTTTATCAATTTTTTAACAGTTTTTAGTAATTTTGATTTTTTTTATTAATTTTGAACAATTTCTTAACTGTGTTTGGTAATTTTGGACAGTTTTGAGCATTTGTGAAAGTTTTCAATTTTTTTTATAAATATAAACATTTTTATTAAATATTTTTATCAATTTTATAACAGTTTTTAGTAATTTTGATTTTTTTTTTAATTTTGAACAATTTCTTAACTGTGTTTGGTAATTTTGGACAGTTTAAGCATTTGTGAAAGTTTTCAATTTTTTTTATAAATATAAACATTTTTCTTAAATATTTTTATCAATTTTATCAGTTTTTAGTAATTTTGATTTTTTTTATTAATTTTGAACAATTTCTTAACTGTGTTTGGTAATTTTGGACAGTTTTGAGCATTTGTGAAAGTTTTTAATTTTTTTTATAAATATAAACATTTTTCTTAAAAATTTTTATCAATTTTTAACAGTTTTTAGCAATTTTGATTTTTTTTATTAATTTTGAACAATTTCTTAACTGTGTTTCGTAATTTTGGACAGTTTTGAGCATTTGTGAAAGTTTTCAATTTTTTTTATAAATATAAACATTTTTCTTAAATATTTTTATCAATTTTTAACAGTTTTTAGTAATTTTGATTTTTTTTTTAATTTTGAACAATTTCTTAACTGTGTTTGGTAATTTTGGACAGTTTTGAGCATTTGTGAAAGTTTTCAATTTTTTTTATAAATAGAAACATTTTTCATAAATATTTTTATCAATTTTTAACAGTTTTTAGTAATTTTGATTTTTTTTATTAATTTTGAACAATTTCTTAACTGTGTTTGGTAATTTTGGACAATTTTAAGCATTTGTGAAAGTTTTCAATTTTTTTTATAAATATAAACATTTTTTTAAATATTTTTATCAATTTTTTAACAGTTTTTAGTAATTTTGATTTTTTTTATTAATTTTGAACAATTTCTTAACTGTGTTTGGTAATTTTGGACAGTTTTTAGCATTTGTGAAAGTTTTCAATTTTTTTTATAAATATAAACATTTTTCTTAAATATTTTTATCAATTTTTTAACAGTTTTTAGTAATTTTGATTTTTTTTATTAATTTTGAACAATTTCTTAACTGTGTTTGGTAATTTTGGACAGTTTAAGCATTTGTGAAAGTTTTCGATTTTTTTTTATAAATATAAACATTTTTCTTAAATATTTTTATCAATTTTTAACAGTTTTTAGTAATTTTGTTTTTTTTTATTAATTTTGAACAATTTATTAACTGTGTTTGGTAATTTTTGACAGTTTAAGCATTTGTGAAAGTTTTCAATTTTTTTTTATAAATATAAACATTTTTCTTAAATATTTTTATCAATTTTTAACAGTTTTTAGTAATTTTGATTTTTTTTTTAATTTTGAACAATTTCTTAACTGTGTTTGGTAATTTTGGACAGTTTTGAGCATTTGTGAAAGTTTTTAATTTTTTTTATAAATATAAATATTTTTCTTAAATATTTTTATCAATTTTATAACAGTTTTTAGTAATTTTGATTTTTCTTTATTAATTTTGAACAATTTATTAACTGTGTTTGGTAATTTTGGACAGTTTTTAGCATTTGTGAAAGTTTTCAATTTTTTTTATAAATAGAAACATTTTTCTTAAATATTTTTATCAATTTTTAACAGTTTTTAGCAATTTTGATTTTTTTTTATTAATTTTGAACAATTTTTTAACTGCGTTCAGCAATTTTGGACACTTTCTGTTAGTTTTTAGCAATTTTGATTGTTCTTTATTAATTTTGAACAATTTTTTAACTGAGTTCAGCAATTTTGGACACTTTCTGTTAGTTTTTAGCAATTTTGATTTTTCTTTATTAATTTTGAACAATTTCTTAACTGTGTTTGGTAATTTTGGACAGTTTTTAGCATCTCCAATTTTTTTTATCAATATAAAGATTTTTCTTAAAAATTTTTGACAGTTTCTGTTAGTTTTTAGAATTTTTTTTTGATTAATTTTGAACAATTTCTTAACTGTGTTCAGCAAATTTGGACAGTTTTGAGCATTTATGACATAGGCGTTTTTTATTGGCCGACGTAGGTGACGTGGACATTTTTAAAAAATAGTTTGGAAGAGAAGGGGGTCAATTTCATGAGTCTGCCGGGATTTTTTTTCATTTTTTTGTTTGGAACGTTTGTTTACTTACGAAAAACATTGTTTTTTTTTGTTTTTATGACGATTCACTATAAACTGCATTTTTTCCAAGTAATTAATTTTTGAGACTTAATACAATTAATGGTGTTATAAACCGTCACCGAATGTTTTCTTTAAAAATAATAATAAGAAAGTGTAACCCTAATTCATCGAAGTTTGTTTACATATTCCCTAAAACCAAGCCTAGATCGATATCAATTTCTAAATTGCGAGCATACCTTAAAAACAATATTTTAGCCCGACTGTGTAAATATTTGGGCTCCATTCACCCCAGTTCTTTATTATGTTGGCAGACGGGAGAAAAATTTCCAAACTATAATGTCAGAAGGGTTGTTGGCTCTAGAAATGTATGTTTTTAGAAAAGGGTTTTACATATCACGTTAAAAAAAAATATATAATTATAGAACGTGAAATATGTTATTCTTTTTATCAAAAATTGTCCAAATATACAATATGATGCATTTTAATTAGAATCACCCCTATAAATTCATTATTTTAACATATTTTTACAATGATGTGGAGAACACAAAATTCTACTATAAAGCAAAAAGTTTCATGACTGAAAATCTGTTTTCAAAGCACATTATGATTTTTTTTCAAAGCTAAAAATAGCAAAGAACTGAATTTAGTACTGGGAAAAATAGAGAAAAATGGGAAAAATATTGCAAAATTGGGAAAAATAGGAATAGAGACAAATAGGGAAAAATTAGGAAAAATAGAGAAAATAGGAAAAACTAATGAAAAACGAGCAAATAGGAAAAAAATGGGAACAATAGGAATAGAGACAAATAGGGAAAAATTAGGAAAAATAGAGAAAATTGGAAAAACTAATGAAAAACGAGCAAATAGGAAAAAAATGGGAACAATAGGAATAAATAATTTTGAGTGTTCCGAATAGAGATTTTCAAGGGCATTCAAATGACAAATTGCAAGTCGAATTCTGTGACATATTTCATCTGTCATTTTTTGATAGTGACACTATCGTTGGACAGATATCGTACAAAAGTAATCAGTTCTTCCGACAGATAACCCAAACCCATACACCAAATTTCAGCTCAATCGGATCAATACTTTTTCAGATATTAAATGTTAGTTTCAAATTTTGACATTTTATTATTTTTGACAGGTGACAGTTGGAGAAATAATTTTGACTGTTCTGAATGGAGATTTTCAAGGGCTTTCAAATGACATATTGTAAGTCAAAATTTTGTGAGATATTGCATCTGTCATTTTTTGATAGTGACAATTGCGTTTAACAGATGTACAAAAACTAATGGGTTCTTCCGATGGGAAACACAAACCTGTATACCAAATTTCAGGTCAATCATCTTTATCTCGAAGTTTTTTTTAGCTCATTTACAATACCTTCCCTTCTCGGAGGTGGGTCGGGAAAGTAAAAAATGAGGGGGTAATCCCACCCAACTTTCCGAACACTCCTAGTAAAGTAATTGTTTAATCGATTTTTTAGTTTTTCTGCATCAAAATACATTAATAAAATTAGTTTACAAAAATTAAAAAAATTTAATTTTTTCTAAATTTTTTTTTAACGTTTTATAATTTTGTATAATTTCTATAAGTATTATTTTAAAATTATGAAATAGTTCACACACAATGTACTTTTTGATCCCTTACAGATTTACTATTTACTTTTTTCATTTGTTTTACCGTTTTCGATAAAACAAAAGGACAAAAAATTTATTTTTTTTTTATTTTGGTTATAATAAATAATAATTACAATGTTAAATTGGAGGAGACTAATATATTTTATAAATTTAGAGTTTTATATTACCTATCGAATGGTATAAATTCCATTTTAATATCTTTAATATTTTTAAAGTTATTCAATTTTTTTTAAACATATTAAATTTCAAAAAAAAAATTATGAATTCTACAATTTTTTTAATAAAATTTTGAAAAAAATCACAATTATAGAGTTTTTTATTACAAAATTAATGGTATTTTTTTTATTTTTAATATTAATATTAACCTTAAAAAAAATAAAACCTATTTTTAAATAATTTTAAAGTCAATAAATAATTAATATCTCATTCAATTATTTTCAAAATGGGAAACAGACCGTTTTTTAAGGTTTGCTGGATCAAAATCCATTAATAAAGTCAGTTTAGAAAACTAAAAAAAAATCAAATTTTTTGTCAAAAATTCATGGGTACCCATTGAATTGTTTTAACTTTTTTCATTTTTTGCTGTAACTTTTACAAATATTATGTTAAAATTATGAAATAATTTACACACATAGTACTTTTGGATTATTTTCGGATATGCTATTTACTTTTTTCATTTATTTTATACTTATTGATAAAACAAAATTACAAAAAATTAAAAAAAAATTCTTAATTTTTTCTATAATAATTACAATTCTAAATTTTAAGAAACTAAAATACATTTTAAATTTAGAGTTTTATAGTATCTTTGAATGGTGAAAATCACATTTTAATAACTTTAATATTTTAGAAGTTATTCAATTTAATTTAAAATCGTAATAAAATTTTAAATGTTCCTGCCATTTTTTAAAAAAATCCACAATTTTTGTAATAAAATTTTCAAAAAAATTTAATTATAAAATTAATTATTACAAATTTAAAGATATTTTTTTTAAATTTTTAATATTAAAATTTAACTAAAAAAAATAATTTAATAAAGATAAAAATTAAAATAAAAACCAGCGGCGAAACTATGCGTAAGTCGAAAAAAAAAGACAAAATTTGTAGAAAATTTTATGCTTTATAATTTTGATATCATGTAATTTTTCATTAAAATCCATAATTTTGTCTCAAAATCTAAAAAGTCACAAAAATGTCTATATAAATTTTTTTAACGCCCTCTAGTGATGAAACTATGAGGAATTCAAAAATCCGGTAATGACAAAATGTATAGAAAATTTTATGTTCTACAACTTTAATATCTTGTAATTTTTCACAAAAATTCATTATTTTGGTTATTTAAGAAAAATATGAAAAAAAATTATTTTTGATAAATCTGGCAACAATGGCAAAAGTTTTTAAAAATTTTAATCATTCGAAATTAAACTATAACGTATAGAAAATATATGTGTAAAACTTTATTGCCATCTTGTTTAGTAATGACGTCATCACTTATAGCATCTGTCACTTCCGGTTGTCCGATTAACTCCAAAATCTATACAAGTCGTCTCCTTGCTACCCTAAATATGTATATAAAATTTCATCTAAATCGGTTCAGCCGTTTAGACGCTATCGTGTTCACACACACATACACACACAGACACACACACAGACACACATACATACACACAGACAGACATCATGCTAAAAATGGTATAAATGGATTCAGGTGACCTCAAAACGTAAAGATCCGTTAAAATCTGGGTATGGTCAAAATATCATGATCGCAATACTTTCCTTCTATAAAACTCTGTTGTTCGGAAAGCAAAAATATCAAAATTTTTAAAAACTGACAGAAACTGTCAAAAATTGATAAAAATGTTTATATGTTCGTTGTTATCATTGTTCTTGCATAGCATACAAGTGAAAATTTTAAAATTGATTAATTTCATTAAAATAAGTGGCCGCCGCCAAGTTTTTTTTTATTTTTAAGCTTCACACTTATACCAATTACTTTAGTAATTTTATTTACTAAGAATTATCATCACTATTTTATTTTTCATCTTCCACTATTTTAAAAACCACATTAGTAACGTTTAAACCATATTACATGTTTTTATCACAAAAATAATAAATTGTCAATCTTCAGAAACACTTTTTGTATTTACAGGAACAAATTTCTCATCTTCATTATCATCAATTTCTTTATTATCTTCTTTGGAGCTTGTATTTTCTTTAAAATATTCACAATATGAATTTTGAGTTCTTAAAATGTCTTGGTAAAGCTGCCATCTTGAACGATAAAGTTTTTCTCTCAAATCGTGGTTTTCAACGATTCGATGACGATTTCTGATTTCGTCGAATAGATTTTTATAACTGGAAACACATCTCGCTGATTGTGTTTTGGACAAGATGGTTATGAAATACGATTTGAACATTGGTTTTTAAAAATACGATTAATTTTACTCATTCATTTTACAAAAAGTTACAAAACTGACATATGTCGGAAGATTTATTTTTGTCTGTCAAATTTATTAGTACTGAAAATACCGTTCATTAATTTATCAAAAGTATTCAAAAAAGTGACGATAGATTTTTTTAATTTAATATTGACAGATATCTATAGAGTCATATTAAAAATAATTCCTGATATAACGAAATGGTATTGATTCAAATCAACAATTTAGATAAACAACTTTAACACTTCTCTTTAATAAATGAACCTAAATATTCAATTCAGAATCACATTAATCCTGTTCGATTGCAAAATACTTGATCTCCTGTTCTTACTTGCTATTAATTTTAACGTCTCTTTTCTGCTACCAGGGCTAATCTGGACGGGACGGACCTACAGCTTCGTTTTCAGTAGATTTCCTACTAAATTAGTAGATTTTTAAGAAAAATGAGGATACTTAGTAGAATGATAATTTTAGTAGATTTCAGTAGATTCTTTGGTTTTGAATTTAAAACTATTGCGCATTATTCGTTTTGCCCTAATCGACTTTTATTGTACGTTAACTTAAAAGTTTGATTATTCATCACTGTGAACATTGTGGTCTAGTGGTAGAGTGTAGATGTTACATATGAAAGTTCCAGGTTCGAAACCTGAAATATTTTTTTTTTACGAAATAAATGTACCCTCTTTTCTCTCAAATGCTGTTATTGTTTTGTCTGAATTTTTTTCTTGTTTCCTGAAAATACCTCCTTTTTTTATAAAATTATCCTCTTTTTCTCAAAGTTACCCCTTATTTTCTCATTTTTGTTATATTTTCCTCTTCCTTCAAAATTTCCCCTCTTTTATCTTAAATACTGTGACTTTGTGTCGCAAATTTCCCCTCTTTTCTCTCAATTTTTGTTACTTTTTCCTGAAATTACCCCGGTTTTTCTAAAACTACCCCATTTTTATCAAAATTACCCCTTATGTTTTCATTTTTATTATTTTTTCTCAAATTTCCCATGTAGCTCCAAAATTTCCACTCTTTTCTTACAAATTTTCTAACTTTTTTGTCTTAAATTTCTCCTTTTTTTTTTCAAATTTTGGCACTTTTTCTCCCTTTTTTTCTAAAACTACCCATTTTTTCTCATTATTGTCAGTTTTTGTCAAATTTCCACTTTTTTTACGAAAAAATCACTTTTTTGAGTAATTAGTTTTTCTCTTCCAGTATCTTTCCCCCCTTGCCAGTCCGTTGGTAATAATAGAAAGGGAGAGGGAGAAAATTGGAAATAAAAAGTTGGGACAAAAAACTAGGGGGAAAAAGGTTGCGGCGAAAAGTGTAAAAAAAAGTAGAGGAAAAATTGGTAAACAAAAAGTTTTAAATTTTAAATTATAAAAAATTGGGGAAAAAGTGGAAAGAAATTTTTGACACAAAGAAATAGGAAATTAGTAAAACAATGTAGGAAAAAAAGTGAAAAAAAGTAAGGGCAAGGGTAGAATTAAAAATTAGGGAAAAGTGGAAGAAAGTAGGAGAAAAATGAAAAAAAAACAGGGAAAGAAGTGGAAAAAAGTTTAAAGGAGAAAAAGTGGAACAAAAAAAATAAGAAAAAAATGTATGAGAAAAAGTGGAAAAAACTAGGGGAAAGGATAGAATTAATAAAATAAAAAAGCATGGAAAAAAGTAGGGGAAAAGTGACAAAAATAGGGAAAGTAGAAAAAGTTTTAAGGAAAAAAAGTGGAACATAAAGAAATTATTAAAACAGTAGTTGAAAGAGGGTGGATGAATAATGGGAAAAAAGTTGGAAACATACAAAAATTAGTGAAAAAACAGGAGAAAAAATGAATTAGGGAAAAGAGGAAAAAAAGTTTGAAACTAAAACTTACTAAAAAATGTAAAATAATGTCTAAAACAAAAAAATGGGAAATATAAAAAAATGGTGAAAAAGTAGAGGAAAAAAGGATGGTGGAAAAACTGCGGAAAAAAATTGAAATAAAAAAATAGGAAAAAAATGGAAAAAAATTTGAAATATAAAAAAATTAGTGAAGAAGTAGGGGAAAAAAGTAGGGGAAAAGTGAAAAGTGAAAAAAAATGGAGAAAGAATTGGAAAAAAAAGTTTTAAGGGGAAAAAGTGGAATAAAAAAGATTGTCACAAAGAAATTAGGAAAGAATGTAAGAGAAAAAGTGGAAAAAAATAGAGGAAAGTGAAAAACATTAGGGAACGAAATGGAGAAAAATTTTAAGGGGAAAGGAAAAGTTATATTTTCTTTTTTTTTTAATACACAGGTTAAATTTAGATAGTCAAGACTTCTTTTAATAAAATAAATATAAATAGATTTTTTACAATTTTCTTATAATTTTTTACAATTTCCCATGATTTTTACGATTTTTCCAATCATTAAATTTTTTATTTTCCGATATTTCCGGATTTTGCCATTTTTTTTTAATTGTTCCAGTTTTTTTCAATTTTTAAATTTTTTTCCGATCTTTTTTCGTTTTTTTTCCGATCTTTTTTCGTTTTTTTCAGATTTTTCTTATTTTTTCGGTTTTTTTCTAAACTTGTTTATTTATTTTTCATTTTTTGAGTTTTTTTACAATTTCTTATGTTTACAATTTTTTACGAATTTTTACAGGTTTTCCAGTTTTTAATTTTTTTCGGATTTTTTCTGATTTGTCAATTTTTCTGATTTTTTCCATTTTTCCCTTTTTCACAGTTTTTCAATATTTCTGATTTTTTCAATTTATCCTGTTTTTCTAATTTTTTATTTTTTTTCTGATATTTAAAGGTTTTTCGGTTTTCAGATTTTATCGATTTTTTTCCGTTTTTTCCAATTTTTTGATTTTGCATATTTACTTTTCGTTTTTTACCATTTTTACAATTTTTTATAATTTTTAATAATAGCCTACAAATTTTTACGGTTTTTTCATATTTTAAAATTTTTTTGATTTTTTCCTATTTTCTCAGACCGATTTTTTCAATTTTTGTTTTTTTTTCAATTTTTCCGGTTTTTCAATTTTTTTATTTTTATCTGATCTTTTAAGGTTTTTTCGATTTTATCCGGGTTTTCTTCGGTTTTTATTCGGTTTTTCTCTATTTGATTGTTGTTTTGTTACTTTCAAAAACTTTTCGACCTATTTTGGACCCAAGAATATGTTACACTCTGTATAACCATGGAAATTACTAATTTTAATAGTGTCAGGTAACATATAAATTATATTCTTTATAAAATAAAACTGCGTTTCCACAATTTTCACTTTAATTGGATTATTTCGATCAATAATGAACGGGAAATCTATTTTTTTTAAATTATCCATTTTTATTTTAGTTAATGAAATAAATAAAGTCAAGATGCCTCTTAAATGCTATCCAATTTTTAAAAATCCACAAGCTACGTGATATAAGGTTTCAATAGCCAAACAAGAAGCGAACAAAATTTATAAAATCGTCCTATTTAGTTTAAAAGTTTGTGTGCATTATCCTTATGAAGGTCATTACTAAGGATTCGTTTATTTTTAGAATTAACGCTATGTCAATATTTGTCTTAAAATAATAGAAAACTATTTTTATTGTTCTAGTTTTCTAGATATTTAGTTATATATAAAAATTGCGGAAGCTATTTGAGACTTTCTGGTCGCATCCTGGAGGCGGAAAATTTGGCAACAGCGCCCTGAAAGTTCGTCCTTACTCTTTCAGAATAATTTTCGCATGTAAAAATGCAGCCGCTAGGAAGTGCACAGTTAGGATGCATTTAGCGAGCCGTGGGTCGAGAGAAGGGCGTGGGGTAGGGGCGAGGGGAATGCGGAAAGGGATCAAAAAATGCGATCAATAGTGGCTCTCTCTGCTTCTTAAACTCTCCACAATTGCACTGGAAGCGCTGTCAAAACTGCCCTCATAAGGTGACTGGATTCCGACAGTATTTTTTTCGGTGGTTTGGGTAACGCACCAAAAATTTAAAAAAAAAATCAAAAAATTTTTTATAGACGACAAAATTTCTAAGATCTAATTGTGTCATGCCAGTTTGCCCAGGTTTAACTTTATTAAATTTTAAAATTATTAATGAATCAAAATAAAGTTACTTTTTTTTGGAACTGACTACAGTGTTTTGACTGTATTTTTGTTTTCATCTACAGTATTTATTTGCGCCTAAACTGTGCTAACAGTACGTTGGAAATGATCAATCGAACACATTTTTGGTCCAAAGTAAGCAAACTTAAATTCTATGACTATCTAGCACCATTTGGTGATCTTACATGATGTTACCATCAGTGGTAGCAGTTTTTGGACGTTCATCATCTCCATAGCTTATACGACCATGTTTAAATTCATCTGCCCAAATTTCACAGTAGTAAATGATAGTCCTTTACATAGTGTCCAAGTAGTCATTACTTTGCCATTTAGCACAAATAACAAAAACCATTTGGATCTGATTCCTTCATTGGACAAATGACATTGGTCATGACGAAACTAATTAAGGATCACTCCCTTGTAAAATTCAAGGAAAGATGGGATGAAACAGGAAGCTGCAAAGTGACTTTTAACCGACATTCTAACTGGTCATTGTCCAGTACGAAAACACCTCAACAACATGGGGCTGTCAGACACCGCACTCTGCAGGGGGTGTGAACAGTGTTGCCAGGTGGGAAAAATTTTGAGTACCACATAATCGATAAAAATGTACTAAATTTGGCCTCGGTATAACACTTTGTCGTGGCGTCACAGGGAGGCGTTTTCGATGTCGAACGGTGGTTGGAAAATACTGCGCGCGACCTTTGTATCCACTTCATACCTATTTTTAGTCAACAAGAATTGTGTTTTATTTTATTATTTTCTTTGAATATGGAATACATTATTTTCGACATGACTGGTGACTTCGATTATCAGCCCTTGGCTAATTCATGAGTCGTGGAACAACTACGATCCCCTGGAGCATACCATCCAGTCGCAACCCCAATAAGAACACAATTCCATTCCATATGAAAGGAAAAACATGATATATCTATTTGCTAGGGGCCGAAGAAGCTGCCAGAGGTGCAGAAGAATGATTGAATGCTGATTGTGAGCCTAATAGAAACATAACTTAACCAGTTCATTCAGTTTTAAGGTTAACCACTAGAGGCATGCGTGATGCATGATTTATCTACTTCGTGGACACTATATACGCCTAGAGAATCTAACCGGAGAGGGACATTTCTATTACAAATTTTTGGAAGCATGCTTCTCTCTTTTTTCATAGTCACCTGCGATGGACATTTTGATTCCACATGTGGTACTATTGTACCACTCTGGCAATACTGGGTGTGAATAAAAAGACGAGACAATCGAGCACATCCTTTATGACTGCCCTACACTCTCGTCAATTAGGAAAACTGTGTTTGGCGAGTATTGGCTAACACCGGCCAACATAAGAGAGGCACCTCTTGGCGTCGTTGTCAACTACATAAAAACTGTAGGTGGCTGACTTACTAAGGAGGATGCACAATGGGTCTAATGAGGTATAAGTGCTGTGGGATAGATCACTTGTAGAGCAACCCACCCTTCACATATTACCGATACAGATTAGCATAAATAATATCTCAACTCTACAAGAAGACGAATTTGGATCAATAATTTCCTCGGTCTGGAGTCTGTATATATCTTCATCTAACTATTGACGTGATTTTATGGCTAGGAGTCTACAGATACTTAGGGAGGTTCAACTTTGACAGAAGTACATACTAACAGAGGAAGTTTTGTCCTCAAACCAAACTTATACATTTAAGTGTAGTTTCATAATCCCAGTCAAATTTAAAGCATTGCAATTATGTTTCAATAGACTTTAACAGAAACAGCCAGTAACACTTTCTTTATATTTTTTATTTTGTTTAGTTGAACAAAACAAGAATCTATGACTGGACAGCAATCTCTACAGTGTTGGTCAATCACGTAATAAAACACTTTTTAATAATAGAAACCGTTTTCCTTTCCCTTGGTTAAGACTGGGGATCAGATTATGGATAGTGCTCGGACTTAAACTTGAGCAATTTTAAGAGCTCGGGACTATTGAACTAAGTCAGCTAGATCTAATCACTGGAAATTGAAAATTAAGGAATTCAAAAGCAGCGTTGTTGTTTCTGAGTATTTAATGAATCTAAACACTAATCGATTGTTTAGTACTTTTAATTTGTTATTTATATCAACGAATTCGTTTATGGCGAGAAAATTCTCCAATGTTTGTTACCAATGTATCTATAGCAGAAGTTGAAGAGTCCGGATTTAAGGAACTTCTCTATGTTGTTACAGTACTAATTAAGTTTTAATTGAATAAACTAAAAGACGCTTTCCCCATGTAATAATTAGCAATTCTTGAAACCAGGCGGTTGGTAGTCCTGTTTGATTATTTTTCATCTGCTAGAGTTTTGTTATGAAGAGGTTATGTTAATTGTCAAGTATTTGGTTGCAATTCATAAAAGGGTGTTGGAAGATATTTGACCAGTTTATATTGAAAGAGAAAGAAAAGGTCTGGGAACTATCCAAGAACAGTTCAATAGTGA
The DNA here is from genome assembly GCA_963243735.1 of Neocrepidodera transversa. Lineage (NCBI taxonomy): Eukaryota > Metazoa > Arthropoda > Insecta > Coleoptera > Chrysomelidae > Neocrepidodera > Neocrepidodera transversa. The sequence goes on along the minus strand of OY725347.1, from coordinate 1,613,550 downwards.
CAGTTAAGTTTACGAACTTAAAAAGGCTCCAAACGAAAGTTTGCTAAGAAGGGGATATCAATCAAGTATGAAATTAAAACATATTGAGTAGAGAAATAATGAAAATACAAGGTGGCACAAAAAAACGTAACAATTGTATAACCCCTAATCAATAATTTTTAGCCCAAACAATTATTTTAGAGTTACCCTTCCGGATGGAAACAGCTTCGAATTGAAGGTCCTCCACATTCTCACCCCAATCCAAGAACCGGAAAAAATATGACATACATACGCAAAATGAGACGGTGCATGTATTTTCGAGCAAAATGTAGTAATTACATATTCACGTGTGCGTTTGCGGGACTCATTGTGCTCGCATGGATGAGGGTTTTTCTTTTCAAAAGTTCGTTTGGTGGCTGCTTTGTGCGCCGATATATACACGTACGCATTTTTTTATGATTCAGAACGCTTTCAAACGAACCTTTTTCGTTTCAATTATTCGTTATATTACTCTTGTTTTTTTTTTGAGGGATAAGTGCGTGATTAAAAATTTAATAGTTGGAAATTACCTTATTAAATTTTTCAATGACCAGGAATAATTAAGTCTTTAGCAAAAATATTTGTTGTACTGTAATAAGCAAGGGAATAAAAATCAGATTTGTAGGAATCAACATCTAAGGTCATATTTATTTTATTACTTGATTAAAAAGCTTTTCGCCTAATATATTTTTAAATCGCTTTTGGGTATATTGTAACAATACAATTAGATTTTCTAACTCAATACGATGAGAAATTCGTTTAGTTACTGTACATTATTGACTTTTCTTGTATAAACCCATACTTGCGAGTAAATATTGAAAATTTCATTTTTCCGGATTGGTCTGAGTCAATTTGATGGATACTCGTGATCAGAGTTGGTGGTAATCTGGATTATATGGTAACTGGAATAACCATATCCGTTTCCGTCAACCAAGTCCCGGAGATTTTCGCAGTGATAAATAGATTCAATATTGGTGACAGATAAAACTCTTTTTTTCTATTGATGGTATTACCTGCTCGTATCTTTCAATTTTAATAATGTGGAACTTTGGCCAGTACCTATAGTAGCTTCCTCAATATATTTTATTTCTTCTTTGCATGCTATTTTTTGGTATCCCGGGGAAGGGTAGTTACCCCCTTTGCCCCCCCCCCCATATCTACGCTCTTGAGAAAAGTAACCTCCTTGAAGTGTTCGAGATTCACTCTCAATTGAAAAACCATAATTACACTTGCATCAACAAACAGCTAAGACAAAAAGAAAACAATTTACCTTTTTATTCCCATAATCGGCCTCTTTCTTTGCAATCTTTTCTATATTCTTCTCCTTTGATTTTCCTACACCTTCACCCCCTCCATTTTATTTAATAATTTTTTCTCCATTATTACTTGTTACTTATATTACTTTCCCGGACCCATCAAAGAGAAAATAAGGTGAACGACCAAAAAAAAATCGAGATATCGATGGAAATATCCATTTTGAGGTCCCCCAAGAAGATTGAAACCATTTCCAGCGTATGGTCTGTCTGTGTGTAATCTTCCACGATAACTGCCGAACCGTTTGACCAATCAAGCTGAACTTTTTTATGAAGGGTATGTCTAGAATGCGACCACTAGTTTTTGGTTTAAATTGGTATAGTAGGTCCTCAAGACCGACATTGATTAAATACAGAATTTCCAATAGTTGCGCCACTAGAGGGCGCGTAAAAAATGTGCATGTAGGTTTTCTCTAGTTTTTCTTGATTTTGAGGACAAATAATACACTTTACTGCAAAATGTTGTAGTACAAACTTTTAAAGCATAAAATTTCCTACAACTTTTGTCTTAAGCTTTTTCCAGAATTTCCAATAGTTGCGCCACTAGAGGGCGCGTAAAAAATGTGTATGTAGGATTTCTCTAGTTTTTCTTCATTTTGACAGTTTTTGATATATTTAAATAGTTTTTGACAGTTTTTTGAATATTTAAACAGTAGTTTAATGTTCCGATTTTTTTCTGATTCATTTTGAGAAATTTGGGACTGCTTTTGATTATTTTTGACAGTTTTTGATATATTTAAACAGTTTTTCAATATATTTGACAGTTTTTTGAATATCTAAGCAGTTTTCCAATTTTTCGATTTTTTTTTCATTTTGAGAAATTTGGGACTGCTTTTGAATATTTTTGACAGTTTTTTGAATATTTAAGCAGTTGTCCAATTTTTCGATTTTCTTTAATTCATTTTGAGAAATGTGGGACTGTTTTTGATTTATTTTGACTGTTTTTGACAGTTTTTGTCATACTTAAATGGTTTTTGAATATTTTTGACAGTTTTTTGAATATTTAAATTTTTAGATTATTTTTTGATTCATTTGGAGAAATTTGGGACTACTTTTGAATATTTTTGACAGTTCTTTGAATATTTAAGCAGTTTTCCAATTTTTCGATTCTTTTTTCATTTTGAGAAATGTGGGACTGTTTATGATTATTTTTGACAGTTTTTGATATATTTAAACAGTTTTTGAATATTTTTGACAGTTCTTTGAATATTTAAACAATTTTTCAATATTTCGATTTTTCTTTATTCACTTTGAGAAATATGGTACTGTTTTTGATTAATTTTGACAGTTTTTGACATATTTAAACAGTTTTAGAATATTTTTGACAGTTTTTTGAATATTTAAACAGTTTTTCAATTTTTCGATTTTTTTTAAATTCATTTTGAGAAATGTGGTACTGTTTTTAATTAGTTTTGACAGTTTTTGACATATTTAAATAGTTTTTGAATATTTTTGACAGTTTTTTGAATATTTAAACAGTAGTTCATTTTTTAGATTTTTTTTAAATTCATTTTGAGAGATGTGGGACTGTTTTTGATTGTTTTTAACAGTTTTTGATGTATTTAATCTGTTTTTGAATATTTTTGACAGTTTTTTGAATATTTAAACAGTTTTTCAATATTTCGATTTTATTTATTCATTTTGTGATTTTTGATTATTTTTGACAGGCTGATGGATATTTTAGAAATGAATGGAAAAATTTTAATTCTGTAAAAGAAAGTTTGCAGAATACTGAGAGGGCTTCAGTTTTGGATATAAAATAATTTTAAAAATGTCAAAATGTAGATGGCGCTGCGCTCATAACTTTTTTTTCAAATGTCGCACATCTCGTAGAAAATGCATTTTTAAGCAGATTTTATTTTTTGAACTAGGGATATTTAAGTCTAAACATTGACGTTTCCAAATAACTAAAATCGAACTAACCCATATTTTTATAATTTATTGGAAACAATACTGCTTTTACAATGGTACCTACCTCTACTATTATAGCAATCTGTATTTTATTTTTTGTAAAATTTGAAAAAAAAATTACATGACTGCACTTGGAAATCATAGAAAAGTAGTTTTAACAATATTTTTTATAAAACAACATATGAAGAACAATTTATCATTATAAAAGCAATATTATTTCCAATAAATTATGAAAATAATAATAATTTGGAAAAGTGAATTTTCTACAAGATATGCTATATTAAAAAAAAAATCCTGCCATCGAAAAAAAGTTTTTGTGCGCAGCGCCATCTACATTTTGACATATTTAAAATCAAAGTTTAACCAAAACTGAAGTACTCTGTAAATTATTCATTTTCAAAATATCCAGCATGGGAGTTTTTATTGGTACACCCTGTATTCTATTTATTTTTAGTATCAGTAAAAATAATTTATTTTATTTCGATTATTTTATTTTTTCATTAAAAGCGTCTATTTTCATTTATCCTAATTTTCATTGACGATTTTTAACCTTTCATTCATTTTTTTTTTGTTTAATTTGTATAATAAAAAGCTTTATTCTGATTAACACATTTTCTTATACGTTACAAAATAATCATTTGAAATTAATTAAAATTTTCACACGTCGCTCATTTTTCCCGATATTATTTAGAATTAATTGGAATTAAAATTAACACGGATGTGCCAACGTGGAACTACGGATAAGATTGCGTGCCAATCTGGGGTCTCCATCTTGGAAATTGAAAAATTGGTTATTCTTATATATACGAACGTCGTTTGTATGCTGAAGAAGTCAGAAATCTTGATTGCAGAAAATTACAAGGAAATTCTTTTAAGTTGTGTGAAACAATATTATATATGTACATAATTATATTAATATTTTACGTTAAAAAAATAAACAATAAGGAAGAAGCAGGAGTTTTTATTCCTATATACTCTTTATAATGTTAATACTGATATGAAGTATTTTTGACAACAAAAATTGCCCTATTTAAATTTGGGAACTTGGAACATTTAGTGGGCTGAATTTATGCTAAGTATACCTTTTTTGTTCAAATTTATCGTAAACGCTTGAAAAAAATTCAAAAATGGCCGAGTTTTAAAAATAATAGAAACTTTTATGCATCCAGTAGAGTGTAGGTGGCGCTCTATTTGTCTAATTTCAAATTTGAAAATACGATTATGATTTACTAACTTAAAAATATAATCATACCAAATTTCAAGTCAATACGTTAAATAATAAAGACATTATTGTGAAAAACACGAAAATAAATTTTAATTTCAACACCCTGTATCTCAGTAACATTTAAAAAAAGTTATTTAGTAAAATATTAATATTTGGATCTCCTGAACCTATGATTAAAATATTGACCATTCCTTATGAAACACTCTGTATATATATATTTATTTAAATGGCTTATTTGTTGAGTAAAATCTCACTTTTCATTATTTGCAGGTAATATAATATAACAGAAATATTTGCTTGAATGATAAAAATGTAAAGGATCTATTTCATATTTTGTAATATATTTTCGATAATTTATTTTCTCAATTACTGAATTTTTTTTAATCAAACTAAATAAATAACAAAATTATTTTCCATTTTAGATCTTTTTTTGGATAAGCGCTTTATTAAATAAAATCTTATTAATTTATTAATTTCCATCTGAGCGACAATATGTATTTATTTTATATTTAATATAACACAAAAAAAATTCAGATAAAAACAGTTACTTTTTTTTAAAGCATTTCAATTATTTATGTCTATAAAAAAAATACTTAGAGTATATTTATATTAATTAAGACTAGGGCTTCACACGAGACGAGATAAGGCGACAATTTCAAAAATCTCGTCACGGTCTCTTTAGTTGAGACAAAAATAACTCTCGTTTCAGTCTCGGTCCCGTCATGTCAAATCTCGTTATTGCTAGAATACAACTTTTTTTCATTCATACACGTTACAATATTTTGGTAAACATACATAAAATTTCATTAAAATGTTTTTATTCTGCACACATACTTTCAACAACAAATGTAGTTTCTAGGGTACCTAAGACTTAACTGGGTCATAACATTTTATTACCCTCAAACTCTTTGGAAATCCTAAAGAATTCGAAACACATTGAGAGCGTCATTTTATTAAAATAAAATATTTTACAGATGGGTAGCAGGTCTTAGTTTTCGTAAATTTCTCGTAACCTATGCAGACCTTTTTTTTATTATAAAAAAAATTAAATGTTTATACTGCTTGCAAGTTTATTTTTCTCGTAAATTCAGAATAACTTTCAAAAAGGTCTCGTCTCGGTTTTACGAGACGAGACGAGACGAGACGAGATGAGGAAAGTATCGTTCTCGTGCGAAAAAGATATTGAACATAGATTAATTTTAATCAAATTTCTTTCTGGTATTGTTTTATAGCCCATTTAAAATACATTTCAGAATGGAAATAATTCCAGAAGGGCTGCGTATCGTGTACCCTACAAAAATTACAGTGTAAAAAAAAAGGATTTTTGTCAATAAGTCAAAAAGTATCACTTTTAGGTAAAAAAGTGAGGATTCGAAAGTTGTAGAGAATTTAATTGTATGCAAAAAAGGTGGTTACAAAATTTTTGTACGAGCATTTGTAATCGAAGTAGATTTTTTGTAAGGAAGTTGTAGACAATTTAATTAGAAACAACTTTTTTTATATTTTTTTTGTACGATTAATATTGGAAAATTTTTGAGTTTTTTTAACATTTATTATCGGTTGTCGAATATACTTTGTTCACGATAAAATCACTAATAACACAAAATCTGTGGCTCTAATAGAAATTTTACATTTAACAGTGAGAGATAATTAAATTTCGAAAATTTCAGTATATATAAAAACTTATTTTGCAAATATGTGAAGTGCGATAATGCTAAAGAACCAAAAAAATTACCGCATTTTAATGTATTTCGTAAAAAAAAAGTTACTAGTGGTGAGTTGTACGTCATATATTGCTTGTAAATTTTTTGAAGAGAATTAAGTTCCCTTTAAATCCTTTTTTATTCATCTGCCTAGGTTGTTTTGTTTTAGAGATCTTCCTATTTTTGACATTAATGACGTATTGTAGAAATATGTACAAAATAATTTTTTTACATTCCAAAAGGTTATCCATATTCATAAATGTAGTCAAAAGTTGAGATAGTAAAACTCGAAATCCTGTACCACAATTTAATTGAAAGTAATATTCTTGGTTACATAAAATAAATTGAAGGGCGGCGATTAGTTTCGGCGAAACGCCATCATCAGGCCAATTAAAATATGAAAGGGAGTGAGAAAGTTAATTATTACAATAATAAGACTACATCTAGTAAAAATTGCACAAGGGTACAGTATAAAAGTTGGGCGAATGAAGGGATTTAGAGGTACTGGGATTATTGGTAATTTATAAAATTAAAGAATACATGTTGGAAAAACGAGTACAAAGGTGTACCCTTGCGCAATTTTTACTAGATGTTATTATTGTAATAATTAACTTTCTCACTCCCTATTATATTTTAATTGGTCTGATGATGGCGTTTGGCCGAAACTAGTAGCCGCCCTTCAATCTATTTTATGTAACCAAGAATATTACTTTCAATTAAATTGTGGTACAGGATTTCGAGTTTTACTACCTCAATTTTTTTTAAATTGAATTTCACTTATTTTCATTACATTATATAATCATAAAAAAGTGGTGTTTTTTGAAGAAATAATAGAGTAGTGATCCTTTTACTCATTTTTTTGCTGATATCTTTTTATTTATTGAATGTACGAACAAAATGCATCAGTTCAAAATTAAAGGTAATAAAATTTGCTACAAGAATAATACCTTAGCATTCGATTATTAATAAGTAGTGTTGTGCTATAAATTATTGAAAATTTTTGCTATTTTCAATTTTCGGCAACATGAAATTTTCAATGTTAAAAATAATGTACTTAAGAGCATGATTTACTTGACGAACAGATACATTTTAAGGGTATCGGTGTGGTCGGAGGAAGCATATTTTATAATTCGGGGCGTGGCTTATCCTTTTTGACCACATCTCTACCAGGGTAGCTTTAAAAGTTGGTCGAATTCTATCAATAGATTTATCACAATAGTTACATTTGTTCGAGAGTTTTCGGTTTAATATAAATGAAATAAATCAAACATTTATTTATAAAAATAGTCATACAAATTTATACAATAAATTAATTATGAATGATAATTTTTAGAAAATTTTGAGCCAATAAGAAAAATAAAAATGTTCAATATATAAATTTCCAGAACTAAAAACTTGTCAAACTTAATAATTTTTTTAATTTTAAGGTAAAATTTAATCTGCAAAAAAATTATTTTATAAACTGTAATCAAGTGTTCTGTTATTGTTTATATTTTATTTAGATAAATAAAAAAACATTTTTTACACCGCGGAGAGTGAAACTAGTACTTTAGTCTCGAATTTTCGGGACTAAAGTGCCACTTTTACTCCCTTTTGAATATTTTTTTTTAGTCCCGCAAATAAAAAACAATTTGAACCAGCCACCTTGTTTAATCTAATTTATTTCATAACTGTCAAATACTTCCACAGGATGATTTTCGGTAGTATTATTTTCTTTTCTCCAACACCATTTTACTAAGCTCGGGAAACAATCTTCGCACTATCGGGATTAAAAGACGCACTTTAATACTTTGATATATAATATACTATTATTATTTTCACAAAAATATATAACAATAAGTTATTTTATGATAACTTTTTGTTATATATTTTTGTGAAAATCATAAAACGTTGTTTTATTTATCTAAATAATATAATCGATTCTGTAGTTAATTCTTTAGAGCGCGTATGTAGAAATTTTTATTAAATTATTTTTAGTAAAAGTGATACGACAATCAACTTTTTCCTCTAGCACAAACGCGTTCTTTTAATAAATATTTTAAAAATCATAAAAAAACCGCATATGTTTAGTTACTATATTAGGCGAGATCTCGTCCAAAAAACAAAAAAATATGTTATATGGCACTCTACTTTGTTCTGCGCAGAAAAAATTGGATTAGAGAGTAGGATTACTAAACATTAACCGGAAAATACAATTATTACACCTAATTTATTAGAATACAAGCACATTTTCTTTGGGTAATTCTCTAACCGACAAGCACGAAAGTCACGTGGTGTGCGGGCCTCTTAAGTTAAGATTTTTCGCTTGAATTTATAGGACGTAAAAAAATACGAAACAAAGAAAAGGTACCAAAACCTTGACCTACCTCATGAATCTTGAAATATATCCGTGTTTAATTTCGAAGCGCACAATGAAATCGAAAGTCGATCGTCACACTCATCACAAAACGAAACAAAAAAAAAATCGCGACCAGGTCCTCGCGATAAATTTTTCGGCCGTGGCTTTCCTTCTGCCGGCACAACGTACTGTTGCATTACATTGCACATTGCATTGGTGCAATTGCAGTCGCGGGCATTTTCTACACGACCTTGACACTCTTCTGTTCGGTTATTATATTATGGGTATACACCGGGCCGGCTGCCCGAACGTTTAACCAACAACCGACACATGTTTCTATGTTAAAACTTTGTTTGCGCCATAATTGTTTTGTGTGGTTGGATTGGAACTGCATAAGACTTTTGTAGACGCTGACGAGAATTCACGTCATTTAAGGGATCTCTTTTTGGCTGCCGTTGACGGGAATATTGACGTCATTTTATATTATATTTCTGGTTGATGTGAATTTATGTCAGTTCGCAAACTTTTTTTTTTTTGTTGTCTTAGAAGCTGATTAGTTTTTTTCGTGAGAACAATTCCAGTGGTATCGATTTTAATAAATTCGTTATAAAATCTATCTTTTATTATTGAATACTGATCGTAAAGGACGATAATCTTTGAAAAAAAAAACACCAATTTTTCCCAACTATTTCTGATACATTTTTTCCAGGATTAATTGACACCCCTCTTCATACAATATTTTTAATAAAAATAATAATACGCTACTGTTTTTTTCTTAAATTAATATTATTTTTATTAATTGTCTTTTATCTTCTCATAAAATTTGAGTTGTTTTCGATTTAAAAAATAAAATGCATTCATTTGCTTGTCCCTGTAGACCAGGACCAAAACAATTTTAAATATCTACCTTAATTCCTAAAAAATTCTTAGCAGTATCTATGTGGATAGTCCGTAAACACACACACTAACACACACACAGACATATTCACGAAAATATCAAAATCGTATTCTAGGGACCCTAAAACGTGTTTATCCATTGAAAACTCACTACTAAATTTTTAGCATGATTACTATACGTCTCTTATCCGAAGGTCGAGAGATAAAAATGCGTATTTTTAATTTTTGAAATAATTTAGACCATGCCAAAAGATTTTTAGAAGTCTTGAAATTTTTAGAAATTTTTATAAAGATAATTTTAGACCTTTTTAGACAATTTTTAGAATAATTTAGACAATGTAAGAATATTTTTGATAGACTAGTAAATTATTGAAAAACACAGAAGGACAATTTTGGATTTTTTAAAAGTTTGAAATAATTTAGACCATGCTAAAAGATTTTTAGAAGACTTGAAATTTTTAGAAATTTTTATAAAGATAATTTTAGACCTTTTTAGACAATTTTTAGAATAATTTAGACAATGTAAGAATATTTTTGATAGACTAGTAAATTATTGAAAAACACAGAAGGACAATTTTAGATTTTTTAAAAGTTTGAAATAATTTAGACCATGCTAAAAGATTTTTAGAAGTCTTGAAATTTTTAGAAATTTTTATAAAGATAATTTTAGACCTTTTTAGACAATTTTTAGAATAATTTAGACAATGTAAGAATATTTTTGATAGACTAGTAAATTATTGAAAAACACAGAAGGACAATTTTAGATTTTTTAAAAGTTTGAAATAATTTAGACCATGATAAAAGATTTTTAGAAGACTTGAAATTTTTAGAAATTTTTATAAAGATAATTTTAGACCTTTTTAGACAATTTTTAGAATAATTTAGACAATGTAAGAATATTTTTGATAGACTAGTAAATTATTGAAAAACACAGAAGGACAATTTTGGATTTTTTAAAAGTTTGAAATAATTTAGACCATGCTAAAAGATTTTTAGAAGACTTGAAATTTTTAGAAATTTTTATAAAGATAATTTTAGACCTTTTTAGACAATTTTTAGAATAATTTAGACAATGTAAGAATATTTTTGATAGACTAGTAAATTATTGAAAAACACAGAAGGACAATTTTAGATTTTTTAAAAGTTTGAAATAATTTAGACCATGATAAAAGATTTTTAAAAGTCTTGAAATTTTTAGAAATTTTTATAAAGATAATTTTAGACCTTTTTAGACAATTTTTAGAATAATTTAGACAATGTAAGAATATTTTTGATAGACTAGTAAATTATTGGAAAACACAGAAGGACAATTTTAGATTTTTTAAAAGTTTGAAATAATTTAGACCATGATAAAAGATTTTTAAAAGTCTTGAAATTTTTAGAAATTTTTATAAAGATAATTTTAGACCTTTGTAGACAATTTTTAGAATAATTTAGACAATGTAAGAATATTTTTGATAGACTAGTAAATTATTGAAAAACACAGAAGGACAATTTTAGATTTTTTAAAAGTTTGAAATAATTTAGACCATGCTAAAAGATTTTTAGAAGACTTGAAGTTTTTAGAAATTTTTATAAAGATAATTTTAGACCTTTTTAGACAATTTTTAGAATAATTTAGACAATGTAAGAATATTTTTGATAGACTATAGTAAATTATTGGAAAACACAGAAGGACAATTTTAGATTTTTTAAAAGTTTGAAATAATTTAGACCATGCTAAAAGATTTTTAGAAGACTTGAAATTTTTAGAAATTTTTATAAAGATAATTTTAGACCTTTTTAGATAATTTTTAGAATAATTTAGACAATGTAAGAATATTTTTGATAGACTATAGTAAATTATTGAAAAACACAGAAGGACAATTTTAGATTTTTTAAAAGTTTGAAATAATTTAGACCATGCTAAAAGATTTTTAGAAGTCTTGAAATTTTTAGAAATTTTTATAAAGATAATTTTAGACCTTTGTAGACAATTTTTAGAATAATTTAGACAATGTAAGAATATTTTTGATAGACTAGTAAATTATTGAAAAACACAGAAGGACAATTTTAGATTTTTTAAAAGTTTGAAATAATTTAGACCATGCTAAAAGATTTTTAGAAGTCTTGAAATTTTTAGAAATTTTTATAAAGATAATTTTAGACCTTTTTAGACAATTTTTAGAATAATTTAGACAATGTAAGAATATTTTTGATAGACTAGTAGTTTATTGAAAAACACAGAAGGACAATTTTAGATTTTTTAAAACCATACACAAAGTTTGAAATAATTTAGACCATGCCAAAAGATGTTTAGAAGACTTGAAATTTTTAGAAATTTTTATAAAGATAATTTTAGACCATTCTAGATAACTTCGACATATTTTTAAACTAGTTTAGACCTTTTTAGACAATTTTAGAATAATTTATAAAATGTTAGAAGCTATTTAGAAAGTTTAGACAATTTTTAAAATAACTTTTGTAATTTTAGATCATTTTAGACAATTTATAGAATTATCATAATTTTTGGAAGATTTTCAAACTTCTTAAATGATGTTATAATGTCAATTTTTAGGAGGCTTCTAAATTTTAGACCATTTTTAAAAAAATATACTCAGTGTTTAAAGTAAATTGAACAAGATGCAAGACCATTTTAGACAAATGAAAAAATAGAGAATTTTGAAAGATTTCGGCAAATGTATTGAATGTTTTGACTTTTTTTTCAATTAATTACACGATCCAAGGAAATTTTTGAAAAAAATTGTTTTACATACAAGATATTTTTATTAGACAATTTTAGAATAATTTAAACAATGTTAAACAATTTATAAAAAATTCTAATTATTTTATTCGATTTTAAAATAATGTAGACAATTTTTAGAATCATTTGAAAAATGGCAGAAAATTTTTAGAAAATAATTTGTATTATTTTAGACCATTTTAGATCATTTTTTTTTGGAATAATTTAGACAATATCAAAAGATATTTAGAAGGAATCTAAATTTTTGGAAAATATGGATATTTTTAGACAATTTTCAATATTTTTAGAAACTTTTTTGAATAAATTAGAAAATTTTAGACAATTTATAAAAAAATTGTAATTTTTTTAGACGATTTTAAAATAATTTAGTCAATTTTAGACAAATTTTGAATACATTTTAGATCTTTTTAGACAATTTTTAGAATCATTTAGCAAAAGGCAGAAAATTTTTAGAACTTCTTGGAAAATATGGACAATGGTACTTTGATTTTATAAGATCAAATAACAAAATTATGAAAATAATAATCTTGTGGTAATTACTAGTAGGTTAATTACCTATTTTGTAGTGTTTTTCAAAATGCAATTTTTATAAAAATAATGTTACAAATAAATAGGTAAGTTTAAAAAATTAATAGTTATGTAAAGGTGGTAAATATTTAAATTTTCCAACCTATAAATTTACAAAACTATGTCATTTTTATTCTGAAAACATTTAATTAATCCAATGAAGGTTATGACTAATCGATTTTCTTAATAACCTGTAATAAATAAAAAGTAATTAGAGTGATATTTCCATTATTACATAAATAATTATAAAAATAAAATTGATTAAACAGTTTTCAGAATATTTTTCTTTTATTAACAAAAAAATTTAAAAATACGCATTTTATGACCAATAGGAAATAATTACTATTAACAATAAATTCGTTATGCAAATATTAAAACATAATAAATTTATTCAGAAAAAATATGCCATGTCTTGAATACCAATTTTAGATTTTTTCAAGAGCGTATCCATTGCTATAAAAGAGGACGAAACCAAATTTTTATATAAATTTAAATTTATTTTATTTTATTAAATATCTACTATTAAAAGAAAAAACTTCAATCGAAAAACCGAAAAATGAAAAAAATCAAAGGAATAACAAAAAATTAGAAAATAAAAGAAAGATAAAAAAAAATCGAAAAAAATCAGAAAAAAGCAAAAAAGTAGAAAAATGAGAAAAAAACACGAGAACGAATTAAGAGAATTTAAAAAATGTGAAAATTCGAAAAAAAAATAAAAAACAGAAAACATTGGAAAAAAATTAAAAATAAAATTTTAAATCAAGGAAAAAACAAAAAAACAACAAAATGGAATAAAACAAAAAAAAACGCAATAAACGTTAAAAATTGCAAAAAAAAGAAAAATAATTCGCAAAAAAAGCACAAAAAAAACAAAGAATAATCAAAAAACCGGAAAAAATTAGAAAACACAGAAAACATTGGAAAAAGTTGAAAGAAAAATCAGAAAATATTGAAAAAGGGTGAAAAATAAAATTGTAAAATACGGAAAATTCAAAAAAATTGTAAAAAAAACGCAAAAAACGTAAAAAATAAACAAAAAGGAAGTCGCAAAAAAACGCAAACGAAAAAAAAACGCAAACAATGCAAAAAATCACGAAGAGAAATCAAAGAATAATCAAAAAACCGGAAAAATCAGAAAAATTCGGAAAAAATAAGAAAACACAGAAAACATTAGAAACGGTTGAAAGAAAAATGAGAAAATATTGGAAAAAAAGTGAAAAATAAAACTAAAATACAAAAAGTCAAAAAAAAAATTATAAAAAAACCAAAAAAAAAGCAAAAATCCCAAAAAAAAACACCGAAAAAGAAGTCGCAAGAAAACTCAAGAAAAAATTACAAACAATGGCAAACAAATGCAAAAAAAACAAAGAATAATCAAAAAACCGGAAAAAATTAAAACAGAAATTCGAAAAAAATTAAAAGAAAAATCGGCAAATATTGGAAAAAATGAATAATAAAATTTTAAAATACGGAAAAAACGAAAAATCAAAAAAATTGTAATAAATCCAAAAAACCGCAAAAAATGGTAAAAATCGCAAAAAAACGAAGAATAAGTATAAGTCGCACAAAACCTTAAGAAAAAATCACAAACAATCGCAAAAAAAACACAAAAAAAAACAACGAGTAATCAAAAAAAAGCAGGAAAATAATTCCGAAAAAAATATGAAAAAAACAGAAAACATTGGAAAAAGTTATAAGAAAAATCAGAAAAATTGGAAAAAAGTGAAAAATAAAACTGTAAAATACAAAAAGTCAATTATAAAAAAACAAAAAAAAGCAAAAATCCCAAAAAAAACACCGAAAAAGAAGTCGCAAGAAAAGCCAACAAAAAATTACAAACAATGGCAAAAAAATGCAAAAAAAAAACAAAGAATAATCAAAAAACCGGAAAAAATCAGAAAAGTAATTCGAAAAAAATTGAAAGAAAAATCAGCAAATATTGGAAAAAATGAAAAATAAAATTTTAAAATACGGAAAAAACAAAAAATGAAAAAAATTGTAAATAATCCAAAAAACCGCAAAAAATGGTAAAAATCGCAAAAAAAAACCGAAGAATAAGTCGCAAAAAACGCAAGAAAAAATCACAATCAGGAAAATAATTCCGAAAAAATAAGAATTAAACAGAAAATATTGGAAAAAAATCAGAAAATATACTGAAAAAGCAAAAAATTAAAAAAAAACTGTAAAAACCCTAAAAACTGCAAAAAACGCTGAAAATCTCAAAAAACGCAAGAAATCAAAAAATATCGCAAAAAATTGCAAAAAAACCGCAAAAAACAAAGAACAACCAAAAATCTGGAAACAATTGTAAATAAAAAAACATTATATGAAAAAATTCGAAATAATTAACATAAATCGTAAAAAATTGCAAAAAAACGCAACAAAGTTCCAAGAAAATTACAAAAAAATTCGCAAACAATGGCAAAAATCAAAGGAATAAGATAAAATGAGAAAACAAAAGAAAGAAATTGACATAGAAAAGGCAGAACAATGGTAAAAAATTAGGAAAAAACAGTAAAAATCGAAAAAAGGCAAATAAACAGAAAAAAGAAAAAAAACCAAGGGATGGAAAAAATGAGAAAAAAATGAGAAAAAAACGAGAAAAATCTCTCTCTCTCTCTCTATAAAATAATTATAAATGATAAAAAATTCATATTGTAGAAAGAGAAAGAGAGTGAAAGGTGACGTTTCTGCTAGTTATACCGTAAGTCGCGTTTAGTAACTTCGTTCCAATAAAAATATATTTTCTGAAAAAAAGTACTAGACTGAGTTCCATTTCTGAAAAAAGGTACCGGTACACATCTTGGTTCTTTTCTACAATAATTTAGAGTATTTTTGTACTCTTGACACATTTTACGTTGTAGTACCAATTTGGATTTTCTAAAAGATTTAATGGTTACTTTCAAGAAAGTGCAAAAAGTGGTAATGCATGGAGATTTGTCCTTTTCTATTAATATTTAGGTTACATTTTCTTTTTTTTTATTTTCTAATATAAGTTTATAGCATTAAAAAAAAATGTATAATTTTTTCTAAATATTCGAAAATTTCCCCTGTTTATTTTCTTTCATTTACGTTGTTCGTGTTTCCTATACAATTCAAGTAAGTGCATATAAAACTAATTGCAGATACAGTAGGGTTATAAAAAGACTTTTTAAGACAGGTGTTTCATTGCCGTCAACGATTCTATATTCAGCTGTTGTGTAATATATAGATAGTTAATTATAATATGCTTAGTAGATTATCTGTTTTATTTTTTACGTTTTATGCCTTTTTATTTCCTTAGCTTCTTACTAAATTAATTTTTCACTGCCATGTTTTGTTTCATTAGATGTAAGTGAAGAAAATATAGAACCATTTTTTTTTTAGTTAACTATTTTGGAGAATATTACATTGGTTTAAAAAATGTACAGGGACTTTCGTCCTTCTAGAGTTATACACGAAAAACTAAAAATGCTATTTTGGTTTGTTACTCCTATAATTTCTATTTAAAAAAATATCAAAAAATAAAAAAGGAAAGTTTTATTATATCTCAAATTTGCTATGAATCTGTAGGTACTAATAAATCTTTGATACTACGTTTAATATCTTAACGGTCACAATTAAGTTATTTTTCTTTAATATGCACCTATCTCTTTTATTACAAAAATTTATAAACCGTTAAAAGTCAAATTCAGTGATTTATAACACTACTTGTCATTTTAACGACGTTTTATCTGAAATAACTAATTTTGAATTACGGTCCTGTCGTAGTTCTTTTGTAAATTCGTTTTAATTTCATCATAACAATTTCGATAAAAAAGTTGCACTATCAGTGAAACAAGGAAAAGTATCACAATAGAAATTAAACAAGCAAATAAATAATCGACCTGCGTCGTGTTTAAAAAATATTTATAGAGAAATTAAAGACAAATTCAGTGGTGTATCATACATTGCCGTTTCTACGACCTTTTACGTATTTAACAGATAATCATCATTGTCACTAATCTATTAATACGGACCTGGATTTTATAATAATAATAATAATACTCGCCCTACATTTCACCGCCTTACGAGTGAACCTCCGGGGCGACTTACTGAGGATTGATGGCGCCATTTGGCTATAGGCGTAGGAAACCCCGGAAAACCTACACCACCATCATATAATATAAATATTCAACCAATAAACTTAAAGTTTTACTAGGTACATATCTATTAACAATTTATTATACTTAAATCAGTTTAGTAAGTGACTTTGTAATTGATTGGTTTTTTTCAAAATCAAAATATCAGGTCTGGTTTCCGAGATATTTCCGAAATTGACGATTTTCGTTTTATTGATTTACACCTTAATATAGAAAAAAACTTTTTTTATACATTTAAAAAACACAAAATATATTATTTAATATTTATTTACCCCACGATAGATTTTTTTTAGTGTATCTTTTCTTGTTTAATTTAAAAAATAAACCGACAATAAAATAAATTGTTTTCGGCTTGTGGCCATTTCAGACAAAGGCTTAAACCGAATGGATGGTTCCTCTTCGTTTTTTACTTTTTTTGATGTCCTTAAGCGATTGAAAGCAAAAGTGGTTTTAAAATAAAAGCACCACGTGAACGTCTTCACTTTTTAACTGGTCGAATATATTTTCGTCTGTGAGTTGGCCATGATATTGTCATGGTCAGACGAGATTTCAGGTCCGTCTGTCGGCGGAGTACAAACATGTGGGGTCTCGGTTTATTTTTGGCAACAAATGAATGGTTATACTTTTGAAATGTTAAAATTTATTCTATTCAATTAATATATTGTTTATATTTGAGAATAAACATAAATGTAAAATATTCTTTAATATGTAGTACTTGCTTATGTAAATATTTACAGGGTGGCGCAAATTTAATTGTAAACCTTTATAGATACAGAGTTGGTTAAATGGGAAAAAATGTATATTTTCGAGATTAATTAATTGGTTTTTTCTTAATTAAAATATCAGATTCTATTTTTGAGATTATTAGTAAAAACCGAAATTGATTTAATTAATGCCTTAATTTTTAAAGATAGAAAAATGCATTAGTGTATCCAATTTTTTAATACAACGTTTCGTCGTTGAAGGGCCACCCTCAACTATTTTTTAAATATGGAAACTAATAACGCATTTTGTCGATAATTCAAATAGCAAAATTTGCTCAAGAGATTTAACAATGCATTTTATCGATAATTTGTTCGATATAATAAAGATTTATTTTACTAATTTGCCCAAGAGACTAACAATGAAGTTTGTCGATAATTCAAATAGCAAAATTTACTCAAGAGATTATAATAAAATGTATTTTATCGATATTTCGTATAACAAAATTTGCTCAATAGACTAACAATGCATTTTGTCGATAATTTG
Source organism: Neocrepidodera transversa (assembly GCA_963243735.1). NCBI lineage: Eukaryota > Metazoa > Arthropoda > Insecta > Coleoptera > Chrysomelidae > Neocrepidodera > Neocrepidodera transversa. The sequence goes on along the minus strand of OY725347.1, from coordinate 1,595,466 downwards.
CTCGATATAATAAAGATTCATTTTACTGATTTGCTCAAGAGACTAACAATGCATTTTGTCGATAATTCAAGTAGCAAAATTTGCTCAAGAGATTAGAACATAATATATTTTATCGATATTTCGTATAACAAAATTTGCTCAAGAGACTTGCAATGCATTTTATCGATAATTTACTCCATATAGATTAAAGATTAATTTTACTGATTTGTTCAAGAGACTAACAATAAATTTTATCGATAATTCAAATAAAACAATACGAGGGAATTTTGACTATTTTCTAGAAAATTATTCAATATCTTTATTGTATATTTTTGAAATTGATTTGGATTATATTACAAAAATTTACAAAGAAAATTTTTACAAAATATTTGAGTATACAAGAATTATAAAATATATTGAAGAAGGGGGAGGACAGTTTGAGCAATTTTTACAGAATTAAAATAATACACAATAAAATATTTAGTTTAATACTTTGTAATGTCTTTAAGCTCTGGTATATAGTAATTTTTTAATTAATTTTGTTCGAAATGGTTTAAAAAAGATTTAGAGTGAAAATGGAACAGGATCGTAATTAGAAAAGTTTGTCAAAATTTAATAAAAAAATTAAGTATTCTACATCGTTGGAAAAAAATGAGGATTTCAAATATGAAATACAAAATACAAGTCGTTTAAAAAAAATAATTGAGGGGCTCGCAAATTTTGAGAAACGGATTTTTTTAATCCCGGCATTTGTCTTAATCGCCAATTATGAAATTCTCAAAATATATATCTCAAAAAAATGAAAAATTCCAGCATATCGAAAAATAAGATGTTTTTAATATATAATCAATTACTGAAATGCTGCGAAGGGCGGAGGGCCCGCTCATGATTACTTCTGGGTCCTGATATTATCTCGGAGATCCTGATTGCTCTAGAGAACTTTTCAGTATCTTTTAAAGAGCTCTAACTGCTCTGAATCCTCTCGCCATTCGTTTCTGAATTTCTTCTTCTTCCTCACCTTTATTGGTAACTATTACTCCCAGATCAAAAAATACATATATTACCAATAAGCACAGTCCGGCGAAATTTCTTGAATATTGGAAGGGCCAAAAATTTTGTGAAAAGTGACAGATAACTAATATAACAGCTGAGGATTCGATTCTTAAAAATATTCGATTCTGCCCATCACTACATTTCCAAGTCCAAAATTATAAAATAAAATATGTCATAGATGGTTACCGCAGATTTTAAATTTCGTAAATGTATCTTAACCTGTGCAGAATTTTTTTATTATTAATAATATTTATACTCTCTCTTGTCAATTTAGCTTTTTAATCCCCTATGAATTGGAATTCTATGCTCCTATAACATTTTTGCCCTGTCTTGTAAATTTTCCTACATTTTTTGCTTCTTGATAATTTCTTCCCAATAAACACACGTACGTGAAATTCTCGTTTTTAAAATGTTTAAAAGTTATTTTAACGTTATTCAACTATCTTGTATTAACGTACTGTTATTATACGTTGTATAAATAACATTTTGCAGCTAACGTTTTTCAACCTTATAAATAACGTTTTGTAAGAAATGAAAAATGGGGTTTTTGGTTGAAATGGTATCGTCATCTTAACCTTTTAATTCTAAGGTATATTTCACGTTGGGTAAATATTCGTAGTTCACCTGACGTTTTTTCTACTCAATAAATAACTTAATCAATAAACTAGAGATAGTGTTCTTTCGGTTGAATAACAAACATTATTTTAGTTATTTGATAATAATATACTATTAAACGTTGTTTAAACAAATGTATTGCCCCTCACTTTTTTTCTACTAGGCCGGTTCGCTTTGATGGATTGTATGCCAAAAAGTGACTGTGTCCGTGGTATCCATCAACCTACGATAGATGGTGTTACTATCTGTGATTTTTGATTTACATAAAAATAGTTGGGGTATACAGAGATGAGTTCTGACAAAGTGAAACTGATGTGATGTATAGTGTATAGTTTTCAAAAGCTACTCTCTCTGTCTTACATCTAAAAATGTTACCTCTTTAAACGTTGAATTCACGTTATCAAAAATATGTTATTCAACGTAAATAAAACCTAAAAAAAAGAGGTAAAAATGTAATCTTCAATAAACGTTTATATAGCAGTAAAAAACGTTTTATTCAACCATTTAAAAATAGTTTAGAGAACGCAAAAACACCTAAATACAATACGTAAAATATACCTGTATTATACGTTTATATTACGTTACTAAACACAGTCTAAACAAAAGATATGGTAAACGTTAAAATCTAGTTGCTGAATATAGTCAAGTAAACGTTAGGAATTTGGTTAAAATTAACGTTGAAATGAGCGACATTTGCCCGAAAAATTAACGTTCCGTCATGGGTTATTCTTTCACTTTAAAAAAAACGTTCATGTGTTTATTGGGTTAAGTCTTTATTTATAATAACTTGTCGTTTTTGGTTTCTATATACATTTTTTCATTCTATTTTATATTCTCTTTTGATGTTTTTTTTTGTATTATCCAACATTTTTTGGCTTTCCATGTTTCTATTATTTAGTCCACGTTTTTAATCATTATCAAATCTTTATATCAATTTTTTCTCTGTTATCCGCGAGTATCTCGTGTGCTACTTCTTTCATTACTTTTTCTATTTCCTGTCACTCAAATTCGATGCTTTTGTTTATTTACCTATTTAATAACTAGTATGTAGTTCAATATATATTTTTTTAATTTCAAGAGATAATTCTTTCTGGATTTTAACGGATATTAGATTAAAGAAAATAAACGTATAGTAGTAGTATTTTCTAACTCCACCAATGCGCGTCTTAATCTTGAAACTCATCCGATATATATCATATTTACAAAACTTGTTTTTCTTCCATCGAATTCTGTCGATGGTGCACATACAAAACAACGAAGACCGTCAAGGCTAAAAATATCTGAAAACGCCAAGCCAAGTGATACCATCGCCGGATTGGGCGAGGCCAAGCCGAATATATAAGTTTAAATACGTGACCTTGAACTTGAATTCACCACTGGCTCAGCACTAAAACTTCCATATCTATAGGTCGAAGAGGGAACCAATCGAAACGACTGAATTAAAATATTTGACCATTGGGTAGGAACCATCGTGGATTTTTATTTCTAATGGTTGAGGTTAGAGAACCAACAGAATTAGAATTAGTCTTATCATTGGTACGACCATTTTATTTACAATTTTAGGAAAAGAATAAAATTTTATAAATTGTTATGGGTATTAAGATTTTTTTTGACATGATAGAATAAAAATTATAAATTTTTAAAAACTTTATTTATAAAATTTTTATTTGTGATTATGTTAGGATTTAATTTTGAAAATTTGTATTAATTTTTTTTAGATTAATTATCATCAGTTATTTTGTCTGAAATGGTACCAAAAACAATTGAGGAATAAGAAAAAAGAAAAAATCCAAGAAAAATAAAAAAAATCGAATAAAATCAGAGAAATAATAAAAAATGAGAAAAATTTAGAGAATAAAAGAAATAAATAGAAAAAAATCAGAGAAAAAAAGACGAAAGAATCCGAAAAATGAGAAAAAATCAAAAAAATCAGAAGAATAAGAAAAATGAGAAAAAATCAAAAAATCAGAAGAATAAGAAAAATGAGAAAAAATCAGAAAAGAAGAAATAGAAAAAAATAGAACAAAAAATCAGAAAAAAACGAAAAAAAAATCAAAAGAAATCAAACAAAAATTAAAAATATGAGACAAAAAGATGGAAAACCCCGAAAAATCTAAAAAAAAGTTAGAGGAATAAGAAAAAAAATGAGAAAAATTTAGAAAATAAAAGAAAGAAATAGAAAACAAAACAATTATGAAAATAAGTTGAGGAAAAATTATAAAAGATCGAAAAAAATCAGAAAAAAGAAAAGAATGAAAAAAACCAAAAGAATCGGAAAAATGAGAAAAAATCAAAAAATCAGAGGAATAACAAAAATGAGAAAAATTTAGAAAATAAAAGAAAGAAATAGAACACAAAGCAATCAAAATAAATTGAGGAAAAATTAGAAAACAACGAAAAAAATCAGAAAAAAGAAGAGAATGAAAAAAAAACAAAAGAATCAGACAAAGTCAAAAAAAAATCAAAAAAATCAAAAAAAAAAAAAATAAAAAATGAGGCAAAAAAATAGAAAAAACCGAAAAATCGAAAAAAAAATCAGAGGAACAAGAAAAAATGAGAAAAATTTAGAAAATAAAAGAAAGAAATACAAAACAAAACAATGATAATAAATTGAGGAAAAATTATAAATTATTGAAAAAATCAGAAAAAAAGAAAAAAATGAGACAAAAAGATGGAAAACCCCGAAAAATCTAAAAAAAAGTTAGAGGAATAAGAAAAAAAATGAGAAAAATTTAGAAAATAAAAGAAAGAAATAGAAAACAAAACAATTATGAAAATAAGTTGAGGAAAAATTATAAAAGATCGAAAAAAATCAGAAAAAAGAAAAGAATGAAAAAAACCAAAAGAATCGGAAAAATGAGAAAAAATCAAAAAATCAGAGGAATAACAAAAATGAGAAAAATTTAGAAAATAAAAGAAAGAAATAGAACACAAAGCAATCAAAATAAATTGAGGAAAAATTAGAAAACAACGAAAAAAATCAGAAAAAAGAAGAGAATGAAAAAAAAACAAAAGAATCAGACAAAGTCAAAAAAAAATCAAAAAAATCAAAAAAAAAAAAAATAAAAAATGAGGCAAAAAAATAGAAAAAACCGAAAAATCGAAAAAAAAATCAGAGGAACAAGAAAAAATGAGAAAAATTTAGAAAATAAAAGAAAGAAATACAAAACAAAACAATGATAATAAATTGAGGAAAAATTATAAATTATTGAAAAAATCAGAAAAAAAGAAAAAAATGAAAAAAACGAAAAAAATCAGAAAAATGAAAAAAAATCAGAAAACGAAGAAATAGAAAAAAAACAACAAAAAATGAGAAAAAATTAAAAAAAAACCGAAAAATTCGGAAAAAAATCAGAAAAATTTCTATCCTTTTTTTCTCCACTTCATAAACTCTGCATCACCCTGTACATTCCTATTACAAATTCTGCCCGATCTATATCTTAATAGCCTTTTAAATAATTAATATTTTAAATAATTTTTTTTACCGCATCTTAATTTCTATTAATTATATTATTATTTTTTTTTCAGATAGATTTTTATATATGACGTTGTCTACGATTCAATGACAGGACGCAGATCCGGGAATAGGGGCGCTACGCCATTTTTGAAAATATTGAAATAGGTCATAACACTTTTTTATGTCCTAATTGTTATAAAATTAATTCGCTTAAAACTTTTTTCGATTTAACCTTCATGGGTGGAACTGAAGGGGATTGAAATTTCCAAAAAAAATGTCTCCGTCATTTTTGACAATATTATAACACTCCCATTAGACTTTTTTATATCCATACAAAATTAATTTGCATGTCGTGGGGTAGGGAAGGATGAAAGTCTGAAATTTAAAGAGAAATCTACAGAACAGGAATTTTTTGGTTACTATTTTTCTTTCTTTAATTTGCATTAATTTTTTCTTTTTTCATCCTTTAGTTTTACTACGATATTATTACCCATACTTAAATTTTCTAGTTTTTCTAATATTCCCTTCTAATTATTTTTTATATTCTTAATTTTCATTCCTCAGACATTTTATTGTCTAAAACTTGTTGTACATTTATCCTTTTGTGTATATATTTTTTTATTATCTTTATTTTTCTTTTCTTTACTATTGTCAAAATAAATAAATAGAATTTCAAACTTTTTTTCAATTATTATTGAGACATCAAATTCTTAACAATTTTGTTCCATTTTACACTAATTTACCAGGTAAAGAAACAATTTCTAGGATAAATAAAGAAGAATAAAAATCGAATTTTTGTTGGTCCGCCGCTGTACACTTAGTCAAAATGTGTCAATAATAAAAAAGGTGCAGCTCAGGTATCGACATCGACGTTGGCGTTGGATCGGAAGGAGTGAGGGTATTTTAGTTTTTAAGCTCGGAAAACTCCTAAAATAACCGGTAAAAAATCAATAAGTGCAACGGTGCCAACAACAAGCTACTCCACGGAGTTGGGAAATTTTTCAAGCAAAAAGGGCTAGTTAGAAAGGACAATGACGGAAAAATTATTTAATTTATGATTTATTTAATATCAAAATATCCCTTTTATAATCCATTTCTAAAGTAAAATTTCTTAACGATATTTTACCTTGAATGTCTACCAAAATATATGTTTATTTGTGCGGCCCATATTTTTCACAGCAAGACCACAAATTAAATAAGAAGAGAATACAAATAATGATGTCACAACTCCTATTCAATACAAGTTTTTTTTTTTTTTTATTTCCAAAGATTAAATTTTCAGGGACAAGTTCAAGCAAAATTATTTGATATTATTAAATTTTCTTCATTATTTTTTCTAATAAATTAGGATTTTTTTTAAATAAATTTCTAAAGGTTATTTTTTCAGGGACAAGTTCAAGAAAAATTTTTTGATATTATAAAAATTTTTCTTCATTATTTTTTATAAATTAGGATTTTTTATTTAAATAAATTTCTAAAGGTTATTTTTTCAGCCAAATTTTTTGATATAATATAAATTTTTCTTCATTATTTTTTCTAAATTAGGATTTTTTTAAAATAAATTTCGAAACGTTGTTTTTTTTTCAACAAAATTTTTTGGTATTACCTATAAAAATTTTTCTTCATTATTTTTTCTAAATTAGGATTTTTTTTTAAATAAATTTCCAACGGTTATTTTTTCAGACAAATTTTTTGATATAATACAAATTTTTCTTCATTATTTTTTCTAAATCAGGATTTTTTTTTAAATAAATTTCTACAGGTTATTTTTTTCAAGAAAAAAATTTTTTTCATTATTTTTTCTAAATGAGGATTTTTTTTAAATAAATTTCTAAACGTTATTTTTTCAAAAATTTTTGCCATTATAAAAATTTTTCTTCATTATTTTTTCTAAATCAGGATTTTTTTTTAAATAAATTTCTACAGGTTATTTTTTTCAAGAAAAAAATTTTTTTCATTATTTTTTCTAAATGAGGATTTTTTTTAAATAAATTTCTAAACGTTATTTTTTCAAGTAAAAATTTTTGCCATTATAAAAATTTTTCTTCATTATTTTTTCTAAATGAGGATTTTTTTTTTTAAATAAATTTCTAAACGTTATTTTTTCAGGAAAATTTTTTGATATTATAAAAATTTTTCTTCATTATTTTTTCTAAATTAAGATTTTTTTAAAATAAATTTCTAAAGGTTATTTTTCAGCAAAATTTTTTGATATTATAAAAACTTTTTTTCATTATTTTTTCTAAATTAGGATTTTTTTTTAATAAATTTCTAAAAGTTATTTTTTTCAAGTAAAAATTTTTGATATTAAAAATTTTTCTTCATTATTTTTTCTAAATCAGGATTTTTTTTAAATAAATTTCCAAAGGTTATTTTTTCAGCAAAATTTTTTGAACTTATTAAAATTTTCTTAATATTTTTTCTAAATTAGGATTTTTTTAAAATAAATTTGTAAAGGTTATTTTTTCCGTAAAATTTTTTGATATTATAACAATTTTTCTTTATTATTTTTTCTAAATTAGGATTTTTCTTAAATTTTCCAAAGGTAATTTTTTTGAAGCAAAATTTTTTGATAATATAAAAATTGTTCTTCATTCTTTTCTCTAAATTAGGATTTTTTTGTAAATAAATTTCTAAAGGTTATTTTTACAAATAAAATTTTTTGTTATCATAATAATTTTTCTTCATTAATTTTTCTAAATTAAGATTTTTTTTAAATAAATTTCTAAAGGTTATTTTTTCAAGCAACATTTTTTGATATTATGAAAATTTTTCTTCATTATTTTTTCTAAATTAGGATTTTTTTAAAATAAATTTCTAAAGGTTATTTTTTCAGTAAAATTTTTTAAGATTATAAAGATTTTCTTCATTATTTTTTCTAAATTAGGATTTTTTTTAATACATTTCTGAACGTTATTTTTTCAGCAAAAATTTTTCTTCATTATTTTTTCTAAATTAGGATTTTTTTAAATATATTTCTAAAGGTTATTTTTTCAGCAACATTTTTTGATATTATAAAAATATTTCATCATTATTTTTTCTAAATTAGGATTTTTTTTCAAACAAATTTCTACAGGTTATTTTTTCAAGCAAAAATTTTTGATATTATGAAAATTTTTCTTCATTATTTTTTCGAAATTAGGATTTTTTTAATACATTTCTAAACGTTATTTTTTCATCAAAAATTTTTCTTTATTATTTTTTCGAAATTAGGAATTTTTTTAAAATAAATTTCCAAAGCTTATTTTTTCACAGCATAATTTTTCGATATAATAAAATTTTTTTTCATCATTTTTTCTAAATTAAGTTTGTCACTACATTTATTATATTATTACAAAATTATAACGAAATAAATTATCTCGATGCGTTTTTATAAACAACACACCAGGACAAAAGTGACGAAATTCTAGTTCAACGACATCGTCAATGCAAACATGCATTTTACGTCAAAAAAAAATTGCGATAACGAACTTGTAACCGATTCCATCTTAAAAATAACGCGATAACACTCGAATTAAATGTACCGTAAAATCGTTGACGAATGCATTTCTGTTTCGTTGACCCACTTTCCAACAAAAACACAGAATCGCATCAAACTTTTCTGAACAAAACACAGAAAAGTCACGCTTATAAAATGCTAACTGTCATCTGTCAAAAATGTTTAAATTTCAAACAAATAATTACGTGTTTCTATGATTAAGTGAGGTTTTCCTACACCAAATGGTGCCATTTATCATCAGTAAACTAATAATAACCGTCATTTTACCACAAAAGCCACCTTGACTTCAGAGGTTCAATCGTAAGGGCCTAAAATATAAATAACCTCATCTAAAAGTACTATTTCTGCATACATTCATTAATAATATTATAAACAATTAATAAAAATAGATGTAGATAAGATAAAATAAAATATATTACCACAAGTTACTATCTTTAGACTCAGAATAAAAAAGTACAAATATCTTCTGATTAAAATAAGATATTTTATTTAACACATTGATTGCCTGATACGTATTAAGATGTTGAATTTGTATAAGAGCTCATTGTATTTAAAGATTGTAAAATATATTGGATCTGAAGAATATTTGTTTTGTCTGGAGATAAAAAAGTGCATTGCGAAATCCAAATAATAAAAAAAAAATCCATGCATTTTTATTTGTGACACACTTTTTTAACAAAAACAAATTTGAGATTAGCAATACAAATAAAAAACATGCATCGAAGTACTGATTTCAACATCTTTATAAATAGATTTCAATGAAATGTTAACGACCCTGTGGATATCTTTTTGAATAATTATTTGATATATACAGAGTGTCTCTATATTTTATATTTATATATAATGCGAGATAGTTATTGCGTTTTTTTATGAATTAAATTATATTAAAAATATATAATTAATTTTTAACTCAGTAAATAAAATTATTTTTATAAAACATAAAAAATTCAATAAATTATTCTAACAATATTTAAAGCATTTGCATGCACTATGCCGTCGTTTTTGAATGCTGCTCATACTGAACGCACCTTACAGATAATTACACAGTTCATTTTGACATTTGTCTCGTTTCGCAAAACCGAGACGAGACCTTTTTGAAAATTAGTTAGCCGATACCGAGACAACATACGGCGAGACCCGAGACCATCGTTCCTATTTCTCCAAATTTTTTTCTCAATTTAAGAGAAAAATAAACTATCAAGCAGTATAAACATTTAATTTTTTACTTTTCCGATCCCATCAAAGGGAAAGTATAGTGAACGAGCAAAAAAAAATATGTGATATCGATGGAAATATCCATTTTGAGAAGATTAAAACCATTTTCAGAGTAAAGTCTGTCTGTGTGTCTGTGTGTCTGTGTGTAATCTTCCACGATAATAGCCGAACCGTTTGACCAATTCGAGCTAAAATTTTGTATGCTGATTGCTTTTTTTTAAATTTTAAGCCTAAGTTGTAGAGCATAAAATTCTCTACAATTTTTGTATCAAACTTTTTTGATGATTTTAGGATATCCTACTTGTAGGTATATATTGTGTTCCTTCTTGTACCGTTTTTCTTTTTTTTTTCATGTTTTTGGCTTTATTTTAACTTTTTTAATTTGCGTTTTTTGGCGTTTTTTCCCATTTTTTGCCCTTTTTCTTGCCAATTTTTATTTTTTTTTAATTGTTTGGGCTCTTTTGGACTTTTTTGAGCTTTGTCTTTATTTGACTCTATTTTGCCTTTTTTGCTGTTCTTTCCACTTTTTTCATTAAAACCACTTTTTTGTCTTTTTTTTGCCTTTTTAAACCTTTTTAATAGATTTATTTGACTTTTTTTGGACTTTTTGTTAATTTTTATTTTACCCCTTTTTCCTCTTTTTTTTTGCCTTTATTAGGTCTCTTTTTCTTTTTTGCTTTATTTTATGTTTTTTTTTGCTTTTGTTAGGTACCTTTTTTGCTCTTTGCCTTTTTCTGCATCATTGCCTTTTTTTCTAATTTTTTTCAAATTCTATTAAGATTTTTATCGTATTTTTGTTTTTTGTCTATTTTCACTCTTCTTTTATTATAGTTTTGATTTTTGCTAAAATTTTTTTATCATTTTTAACAATTTTTTGGAAATAATTCGTTACAATTTTATGTCGTTTTTCATTTTAATAAATTTTTGCACATTTTTGAAATATTTATCCATTTTTTTTCATCAATTTACTTAATTTTTACAGCATTTTACTTTCCCATTCAGGAATTTTGTATTTTTTAATTAATAGAAGAGTCGGGAATGTTCTGGGGTGACGCAGCCAATTTTTTTATAATAAAAAAAGGTCTGCATAGATTACGATACATTTAAGATATCTAAAATCTGGTATAACCATCTGTGAAATATTTTATTTTATAATTTTGCACTTCAGGTGCTAGTAATGTTAATCCTAATAAAAGGCAGAGATCACAATTTGAACAAAAAAATTAATTTGAAATAATTACAGTTGAGAAAAAAGCAATGTGTGAAAAATATAAATTAAGAAAAATAATTAGTAGAAAAGACAATAATTCGACAGGAACGAAGACATTTGTTAACCTCGTTTTGTACTATCTTAGAAATAAGTTCTAGCAATAACAAGATTTGGCGAGACGAGACAAACGGTTACGAGACGAGACCGAGTCTAAAACAAGACTTATTTTTTTGTCAACTAACGAGACCGAGACGAGATTTTTGAAATTCTCTCCTGAACATTTTGTGGTTAAGAAAAATTCAAGTATGTCACCATTTAGATCAATATCTTTAGGATAAACAGTTTCGTTAAAAAATACGCATTAAGTTTTATTTTCGCATTTTCATTAAACCATTTAGAAATCGTTGAAAAAGTTGACGCTGGTTTATTTTTAATTTCATTATAGTCTTTTCCGACAACATAATTTATTTTGACAATAAATATCGATTTTATTCATTTAGTTAAATATGGCCATTTTTCTGTTAATCTAATAAATAAATTTATATAAACAGTGCGTTTTTTAAAAAAGTATGATTTAAGATGTATATATTTATTTGCATACATTTTATTCTTGTCTGATAAGTTTGTTATATCTTATCAGTTGTCATTGTCAAATTATTAAAAATTTTATTTTCTGTTATATTTAAAAATCTTTGTTAAAAATAAGTAACAGATATAACAAAAATGAACAATAAGTAATGTCTGCCACAATGCACTACGCTATAAAAATTGGCATGATTTTTTACATTTTTCATAAATTATTTATTATGCAAAATACACTCAAAAAATATATTATGTCAAATAGTCAACTTGTTTCGTTTGATGAACTTGTTTTAGATATTTAATTTTATTCTGAAACCTATTCCAATTTCACAATTATTGATTTCCCTTAAGTTTTAATTTCAACAGGTTATGGGCCCATTGCCGTTGAACTGATTTAAAAAAAATTTAATAGTCAACCAAACTTGAATTTGTGTCTTCTATAAATAAAGGGACATTTATGGGAACAATTAGTATTAAAATAGTCTCTTTGAATGAAAGTCTAACTGCAAATTTAACAGTTGTAAACCCTGCCAAAAGATGGAGTCACTCGCCTACTTATATCGCATACCCAGCCAACCTTATAATATATCACAGCCGGAGATGATCTTAGCATTCATGGCAGTTGCTGTGACCATCCCAATTCCAGTGACAGTCCCTCTCTACAGGTCAAGCTGAAGTGAGTGAAACTAATTCCAATTGTTCCGGAGTCCAGAATCGTCATCCAACTACACCACGTTAGACACACCATGCTTGTATCATCGCCGGATTTGGTTTGCTATCGGGATTATTCTGGTTTAGGAAAATATCTGCCCGAGGACGTCAGGCGCAAGCGCATTGTAAAATTCGTATTCTGGTTTCACCCGGATTCTTTGGATCGCATAATCCGGTTTTGTATTTGCAACAGTCCCGGATTGCCCCGAAACTGTTAAAAAGTGTCAACGGTCGTGAGTATGAGCACTTTCGGATTGTTTTTGTTGAGCATGCGCTTTTGGATGTTTCTTGTTTCTTATTATTTTTCTTCAATTTGTTGATTTAGCAGTATTGCCAAAATGCGGGTAATTTTCCTGCTTTGTGGGTATTTCAAGTTTACGGGTAAAATTCGGGTATTTCCTTCCATTTTCATCTCATGGTAATTATTCACTGTTTTGATGTTTTGTGGGAGTGAAGCCACTTCCACTAAACCTAAAAATACCGCGCTACAGCTATCTTATTTCTCAAGACATACATAAAAATGGTAATTGGTTTTCATTGAAAACATTTGGCAACACTCCCACATAATTCACGTCAGACGTCAAAGTCAAATAGTAAAATAAAAAATAGCCCTGGCCTATCAAGAAGGAAAAAGAAGAAGATTATTTATTCTCAATTTAAGCTTTTTATGTTGTAATCTGTTGAATACATTAAAAAACACTTCAAATTGTAAGTGGGTAATTTGGAATTCCACTTGTGTAAAATTTGGTGTAAAATGGTGATTTCTCATTGGCAACACTGTGATTTAGTTTAGATTTGATGTTTGATGATACCGTTATTTATTGTTTTTGGTTAATTGAGGATAGTAATTATTAATTAGTGATTTGTGAATTATTATCTATTGTTAATCTATAAATTAAATAATCTTATAATGAAATTTAGTTCGAGTTTGTAAAATATATATTTACATACCCTTTATTTCAGAGGTTACACTAAAGATTTGTAAATATCAACCCTAACATTGATATCTCATCTTATCCTTGTCATACATTTGTTAACTAACAAGGATACAAATAATTCTTGAAATCTTCTTTCTCGGTTGTTTAGGGCTACCCTTATGTCCTTATAGACGAAGTGCAGTCGGCTAAATGACAAAGTCCAACAAAAAAAAATACAAATATTTTAGATATTATAATTAAATAAAAAAATGCATTTTTTAATTATAGTAATTTTAGATTTAAATAATAATTAGTAACACTAAGAGCTTGCTGATATTTTCTAATAAAAAAAAACAAAACTCAATTTATCTACTTGTCATATTTAAATTGCTTATCAAAGATAGCGCTGTGATAATTGATTATTTGTTCTGGTTCAACTACTTGTCCGAGAAAATTTTCAACAATCCGGGATTTTTTGCGTCTATACGCATAATGTATAAACTTATCATGATTTTTTTTTAATTAAAGTTATTTATTTAATCTTATTTTTGTTTTATCCCAGCAGCTAATACTCAGGTATTCAACCAATTAGGGTAAATAAAGTCCGCCCTTCTGGACGCCAGTGATTTGGTCGATACCGTAACGATTACTGGATTATTTCTTTCTCCACTGAAGCTGCCCGAGCAAGTGGCCTTCACATTATAAAGGGAAGGTGGCGCCCGAGGCAATCCGAAATCTGGACTAAGGCACCAAAAGAACCTTGACAATCCAAAAAGCGGTACAATTTATAATCTTAAAGTGAAAAATTCAAAATTAAATAAGTTTAATATATAACAAATTTCTTTCTATAAATTAATTTTTTTCTTATTCTGAAAATTTCGTTTATTGCAACTTTTTGATGTTTTCCAGTTTTTTTTTTATTAATTAAAATACCAACTAAATATATTTATATTTTTTATTGGTAAAAATTTGGTTCGTACAACCCTGTATTTCCCCCCATAAAGTTTTGGACGCACTTTCAACGAGTTTGGATCTTATATTGATTTGGCCAACTGTTGGGTGAGGTCACTGACCTACAGCAATACGTCTGAATAAATTCAGAAAGAATTGCATGACTATGACTTCCATTGATATTTCTATAAGGTTATCCTTTTACGAAATTTTAAAAATAACCGGAGATTTCTTTTGTTAGAAATATGGATTATAATCAACACAATACTTTTCCGTTGATTAGGTCTTTATTATTTTTAAATTGACAAAATTAAATCAAGAATTATGGAACCAAATTAAAATTAAAATAGGTAGTTTACAACATTATAGTACGTTTTTTTGTCTAATTACTTACAATAACTTTATGTAGCTTAAGGTATGTTGTAAAATATTTTTTACACCGCGGAGAGTGAAACTAGTACGTAAAGTGCCTCTTTTACTCCCTTGGGATTAAAATTTTTTAGTCCCGCAAATAAAATTTTTAGTCCCGCTCCCGTAATCTTCTGACATTATTGATTTGAATGCGGATCGAAATTGATCTGAGTTCGAGCCCCATCGGGAACCTCTATTTTTTTATAACTTTTCTAAGAGCCGGTATTTTATAAAAAAATAGGAAACTTACAAATAATAGAATTGATTGTTACATTTAAATATTTACAAAATGAACAGGTAAATAATTATTTTTAAATTATCCTTTTTTTTCACATTTTTGTCAAATTTTTCTAAAATTACCCTTTTTTCTTATTTTTACTACTTTTTCGATTTAAATTTTCTCTCTTCCTCAAAAACTTCCCCTCGTTTCTCTAAAGTTTTGTCACTTTTTGGTCTCAAATTTCCTATCTTTTCTCTCAAATTTTGTCACTTTTTTACTGAAATTACTTCATTCTCTCTCATTTTTGTCACTTTTTTTAATTAAATTTTCCCTCCAAAATATCCTCTCGTTTTTCCTAGGTTTTTTCCCCTTTTTTGTTTCAAATTTTGTCACTTTTGTCCTGAAATTTTCTCTCTCGAACATAACCAATTTTTTTTAAATTAACTCTTATTTCTTATTTTTGTCGAATTTCCCTTCTCTTCTTTTAAAAATTCTTACTTTTTTGCAGAAATACACGTTTTTTTAAAAAACTACCTATTTTTTCTAAAATTACCCCTTTTTTTCTTATTTTTGTTACTTTTTGGCCTTAAATTTTCCCTCTTCCTATAAAATTTCCCTTTGTTTCTCTCAACTTTTGTCACTTTTTTACCTCAAATTTCCTTCCTTTTTTTGTATAAAATTACTTTTTTTGTACCCCTTTTTTTATTTTTGTCTAATTTCCCTTCTTTTCTCTCAAATTTTGTTACTTTTTTGAGTAAATTACACGTTTTTTAAAAAATTACCTCTATTTTCGAAAATTACCTTTTTTTCTTATTTTGTTCACATTTTTGACTTGAATTTTTCCCCTTCCTTCAAAATTTACTCTTGTTTCTCTCAACTTTTTCAATATTTAATCTGAAATTACCTCTTTTTCCTAATTAAAAATACCCCTTTTTTAAATTAAACCTTTCTTTTTCATTTTTGTTAAATTTCCCTTTTTTGTCTCAAATTTTATCACTTTTTTCTGAAATTACCCCTTTTTTTAGATTATCTCTTTTTACTTATTTTTGTCTCAAATTTCCTCTCTTTATTCAAAATTTCCCCTCGTTTCTCTCCAATTTTGTATTCCCCTCAAGAGTGTACTTTATATATCAAATTATAAGTTTTTTAAATTGTGCAAAAACATATTTTAACCGACTAAAATTCTTTAAAAGAAGTTTTAGAACAAAATTATATTAAAAAAAAAATAATATTTAAAAAAAATTGAATTTAAATAATTATTTGAATTTTAAGGGGCCTTGGACACCGCGGTGTAAAAAATAGCGTATATACCACAAGACTAAAGTGTCTTTTAATCCCTCGGGAAACAATCTTCACCCTCGGGATTAAAAGATGCACTTTAGTCCCTTGGTATATAATTAACTATTTTGGTTGAGCCCCAAAATTTATGGAATTTGTAATTACGATAATGATTCCAGCAAAAGTAATACAGAACATGTTTAGTTAAGATAAAATTATCTATTGTTGGTTCTGATTAATTCAAGGTAAGTTTTTCTTGTATTTTATTTTTAATTAACACATAAAGATGGTCGACAATAGAACTGATTAAATATCTCTGCGATGAATGAAACAAATCAATAATTCTATATCTCCAATTTCATAAAAATTCCCAAAAACTTACAGTGTTGCCAAAATTTTAAAAAAATCTTCATTGTTTTAATGGTAATATTTCCGAAACTATCCATTTTTATAAATCGTTAACTAATTATCTAATATTTCCCTATTTTAATAACAATTTTAATGGGCTACCCTATATATATATAATAATAATTACCGACCAATTTGTAATAAATCTAAACTTCCGTGATAATCAACTATCGACTCATTTTTTTTTCGTTTCTTACTAAACACATGAAAATAAATGATCTTGAAGTAAATATTATAAAAAAGTTCACCTTGAAATTTACAATCACAATTTATTTATCTAAAAGTTTTACCCACGAATGGTAATAATTATTCCGTTAAATTTATGGATTTTTTCAAGTTTTTTATACGACTTGTTTTATAATTTGCATTGGCAATAGGTAGATTTTAATCATGTATTGTGTAATAATGCAGTTACCGCAGGTGCAGCCAGAATGTGACCTTAAAGTGTAGCTGCAAAAAAATTTAGAAAACCGGAAATGTTTTAATCAATTTCTGATTATATGTTATTAGTTTTTGGATTAAAAGACATACGGTGTTATTGAGACAGTTTAAAATTTTCAAAAAAAAAAAAAACGATTTTCTTCTAAAAGTTGTGTTACGTTTTTTTTTTAACAAAACATTTATTTTATTTAACAAAATATTTCCCTCATTTAACTAAGGAATTCTTTCAATGAAGAAAACATTTTTTCAGTTAACAAAACTTTTTTTTTTATTTAACAAAATATTTTCTTAATTCAACAAACTATTTATTTCAGTCATAAAAACATTTGTATCATTCAGCAGAATATTAAGCAGAATTAACCGTTTTGTTAACACAAATTACATGTATTGTTCGACCCATCCAAATTAGATATTTATTTGGTTCAAATAAAATTTGGTAGTTTTAAATAATATTTTTCCTCTCCTTATTTAATTGTTACTCTTTCTTTTATAATAGTAAATAAATGTTCTTGATAAGCGATAAAAGAGAATATTCAACAAAATTCATACAAAATAACTCGAGATTTCAAAAATTGTAATCAACTCATCAAATCACAGATGAAGAAACGAGTTTACCAGCTAAAGAAAGAAACACTCGAAGCGAAGGAGGTTTCAGTTTTAGTTTGATAAATCACGAAGAGTACTTCGTCCACGTTTGAAAGTAATAACCAAAAGAGAACATGGCATACAATTTTTCTTTGTTGTTTTTTCTACCATTTGAATTTCATATTTTATTCGGTTTCCTTTTTTCTCTTCCCTATGAATATTTCATATATTTTACTACTTCGCATAATAAGGATGTACCTCTGTAATTTTTGTTTTTTGTGATTTCCTTTTTTACCTCTCGCCCTTCAGATAAGAGAGGTATAGTAATCATGCTAAAAATTGGGTAGTGAGTTTTCAATAGATAAACACGTTTTAGGGTCCCTAGAATACGATTTTGATATTTTCGCGATTATGTCTGTGTGTGTGTTAGGATGGATGTTGTAGTAACGATAACTCAAATACTGCTGAATTAAAAAAATTGAAATTTTGCACACAAGATTCTGGTACCCTAAATTAGATCTGATTAGATTTTGGTAAATGGCAATTAAGTTTTATACATATATTTTGTATACACTACAATTTATTTAAAGTTTCAAAACTTTTGCCATTGTTGCCAGATTTACAAAAAAGTCCATTTTTTTCATACTTTTTTGTGCTACCCTGTACATTTTTGATTCAAAACTGGCGAGAGGTCATGTGCTGGCCACATCACATTTTTTTACTACTATTTTTATCTCTTTTGCTTACCTTCCCATATTTGTTTGTTTTTTAATCTTAACATAACCATATTTTTCTTAGTATTGACTTATGTCATTTGTCTAATTGGCACTTCTTCTTTTTTGACAACGACTTAGGCCTGTACCCATTCTAATCACTTTTGATAAATGACACTGGTGTTAATTATTTTAAATAACCTCAATTTTGATTTGTTCAAACTTTTGTAAATTTTTTTGCACTTTTGGCATTTTTTAACATTATTTTACTGACTTTGATTTTTTTTTTGGCACTTTTTTTAATTTTTTTTTTTCATTTTTAACATTTTTTAGCATTATTTTACTTTTTTTCAGCATTTTTAAAACTTTTTTTTAGATTTTTTTTGACTTTTTTAACATTGTTTACAATTTACTTTATCGCTTTTCAGTTTTTTAGAACTTTTAGGGTATTATTGTGCATTTCTTTATATGTTTGTATTTTTTTTTGCATTTTTTCCATTTTTTTTGTTCGTTTTTTTGCATTTTTGTTTTATTTCATTTGATTTTTTTTTTGCAAATTTAGCGTTTTTAGCATTATTTTACTTTTTTCCGCATTTTTTTTTAGATATTTTTGGAATTTTTTTAAACATTTTTTACAATTTCTTTTAACACTTTTTAAACTTTTCTTGCTTTTTATTTAGATTTTTATCATTTTTTAGCTCATTGTTTGCTCTTCATATATTATTGTGCATTTCATTGTATATGTTTGTATTTTTTTTATTTTTTCCATTTTTTTTTGTTCATCTTTTTGCATTTTTCCATTTTTCGGATTTTTTTGCATATTTGTTTAATTTTCAATACAATATTCATCATAGAGTTTAAAAAGTAGGGGAAGGAAACAGATATAAGAAGGAAACTTTTATATATTCCAACATCAACGCGGACGAAGTCGCGGTCAAAAGCTAGTTACTTATACTTTCCGTATTACATTGAACAAGGAATTTAAAATTTTTGCCATATCCATCTTATGTGTTTCTCTAATTTTCTCATATTTAATAAAGAATAAAATAATTCGAAATCATACCACAATAAATTATTTAATAAACGACATAACGTCACAATGGCGACATGTTTCGTTCTACAACGACCATCATCAGGCCTATAAGAAAATGGACATTATGAAGACATCAATAGTAATAATTATAATTATCTTCACAATGTTAATTTTCTTATAGACCTGATGATGATCCTTGTAGACCGAAACATGTTGCCATTGTGACGTTATGTCTTTTATTGAATACTTTACAACATTTGAGTATGAATAATATTTTTTTTCTCGTATTTACTGGAATCTGTTGTTTGACACTTTTATCCATATTTATTTTTAATTTTTTTATTTCCATGATCCATTTTTGCAGTAAATGTGTTAAAGTTAAAAAATTTTGATCAGATATGCATTGTGCATATAATCCTTTTTAAATAATTAGATAATTACCCCAACTTTTAAACAACAATGGAATTATAAATAACTATTATGGAAAACCTTGCTTAATAATTTCATATTTGTGAAAAATAAACCAATTCAAAGTGTATGTGAGAAAATGAGACAATTAAAAATTATATTAAGAGAACAATGCAATACATTTAACATCGACAGTTAACTTTTAAGTTAAAAAAAAAAAAAATCTTCTTTGTGTATTGAAGAAATCTGGTTCTCCCAAGAAAAATAAATATCACACTTATATAGTTTGTTTAGATATTAATTTATTGGTTTAAATATGAAAAATACGAAAATACTAAAAAAAAATCTGATGTGGCCAGCACATGACCTCTCGCCATTTTTGAATCAAAAATTTACATGTTGACACAAAAAAGTATGAAAAAAATTATATTTTTGTAAATCTGGCAACAATGGCAAAAGTTTAGAAAATTTTAATGAGATGAAAATAAACTGTAGGGTATACAAAATATATGTGTAAAACTTTATTGCCGTTTTGTATAATAATGGCGTCATCACCCATAGCAACTGCCACTTCCGGTTGTGCGATTGGCACCAAAATCTAATCAGATCTAATCTAGGGTATCAGAATCCTGTATGCAAAATTTCAAATTTTTTTATTCAGTAGTTTTTGAGTTATCGTTACTACAACATCCATCCAAACACACACACACACTAACACACCCACAGACATCATCGCGAAAATATTTCAAATCGTATTCTAGGGACCCCAAAACGTGTTTATCCATTGAAAACTCACTACCCAATTTTCAGCATGATTCCTATACCTCTCTTATCTGAAGGGCGAGAGGTAATAAGAATATTGTTGATCTTTGAGAAGCCTTTGACACTGTGAGTTATTTACTCCTCCAGTTGTTAGAAAGATGTTCACAGCACTCCGAGAAAAAATGAATACTGAGTACCCCAAGGTACTATTCTAGGAACTGTATTATTCAACATTTGCAGGTAAATTGAACAAATTTAAAGATAAAGGTGGAAAATTATTTTCCAAAAATGGTTAAAACATAAGCAGCTTAGAAATTAATATAGAAAAAACTAAATACGTACCTTTTAGTAGATCCCAATACTGAGGGACGTCGCGGGGGCGGGAGAATGGGGCAATCACCCTGGAATCCGAGGCTGGAAAAAAAATTTTGTTGTAAATTTTGAATCTTATAAAATCTTCGTAACTAAGTGAAAACGAGCTATAGTATCTTCTGAGCAACTTAATTTTTTTCTGTGATCTGTATGTCTGTTTGTCTGTCTGTATGTCTGGTTGTCGTCCGCAAAACTTAAAAATGCCATAAAACTTTTGAATGCTTCAATGTATCGACGTGAAATTTTCACCATTTTTTTAAACCCACGAGAATTACATTTTAGTAGAAAATAAACGGAATCGGAAAATTAATATATTTTCCAGGTTTTTCTCACTTTTTTGGTAGTTTTATAGAAAACACGTAATTTTTGATCAAACCGTTTCAAATTTGGGAAAAAGATATGTTTAAGTACTGTTTCGAAGCCTATTGAAAATCAGAATAATCGGAAAATTTCAAAGTTTTCCCGGGTTGTTTTTCCGAAAATGTCATTATTTTAAAAAATCGATATCTCTGAAACCGTGAAAGATATTTGAAAAAGAAAAATACCTATAGGACTGAAATAGTTCAATAAGTATTATTTTCTGAAATTTGTTGAGAAAGTTGGGAAAAATAGAAAAAAAAGAAATTTTTCTAAATTAAATTCCGAAAATGTCGGAAACAATTTTCAATCAATATGATTGGCACTGTATTTTAATTTTAAAATTATAAAAAAAATATTAAGTATAATAATTTTTTTTTCTAATTACACATATCTATATTAAATTTTTTTGATTTTTTCGAAAATTTTATAAAATTTAAATAACAAAATTGCTTTTACATAATTGAATTAGATTATTGAGTCACTGTGTAAATGCTTGAATAGGATCGAAATAGGATTCTAAATTCTAAAATAATATAAGTACTAGTTTGTGACATTCAGTTTATTTGTCATTAAAATTTCAAATGGATTTAATGCTAAGGACATCTACTTGTACAGTTTATAACTGGTTTCGATGGCTATAAATAAATCTATTGCTTAAATAACGTATACAGAGTGACACAAATAAAAAATTGGTAAACATTTGTATTGGATAATGTTAATAATAAATTTAATTCAAAGATCATTAAAAAATCATTGAGGAAATTGAAAAATATTCACGGTTTCTTTTTTTTTAAAGGGATTTTTTGAAACTAAGTACCTTAACAATAAGAAATAACGTAACGAAAAAAAGAGATGTTGAAATAGAGAATAGAGAAAATAGGAAGAAGTAGAGAAAAGAGGGAAAAATAGTAAAAAAAGGAGAAGTAAAGTGAAATAGGAAAAATAAAGCAAAATAGGGACAAATAGAGAATCATAGAGACAAATAATGAGAATGGTGATAAATAAAGGAAATGAAGAATAAGTAGGAAAAAATAATAAAAATAGGGAAAAATAGGAGAAAAAATAAAATGAAACAGGAAAAAAATATTAAAAATCGGGGAAAGAGAGGGGAACATAAAGTAAAATAGGAATAAATAGTGAAAAATAGGAAAAAATTGGGAAAAATAGAAAAAATGGGAAAAATAGGAAAAATATGGGAAAATAGGAAAAAGTAAAAAAAATGAGAAATAAAAAGTGAAATAGGAAAAATAAAGCAAAATAGGGACAAATAAAGAATCATAGAGACAAATAATGAAAATGGTGATAAATAAAGGAAATAGAGAAAAAGTAGGAAAAAATAATGAAAACAGGGAAAAATAGGAAAAAATATTTAAAAATAATAAAAAATAGGCAAAAATAGGGGAAAAAATAAAAAGAAACAGGAAAAAAATAAGAAAAAGAGGGGAAATAAAGTAAAATAGTGAAAAATATCGTATTTTGTAAATTCAAAATCCTTTTAAATGTGATTTTTTTTTTGTCAAGTTAAATTAATATTTTTTAATAAATTTGAATCCAAAATTATTTAAAATTTTATTTTTATTAATATTTAAAAATATTATAAGAGGAAAATAATTATATTTTTTTTGGTACACCATATAAATCTTGAAATAAATTGCTCAAATGCCGTATATCGAAGTCCAAATAATATCAGGTTTTTCATGAAATTCGCAAATTAATTTGGCTTGAACTATAAACCTCAATTTTGCAATTTCTAGGCCGTCGCCATTATAAACTATTATAAAAGTTTTGCACAAACGTTACGAAATTCGCATTTACTTTTATAGTAATATTTAATTAAAGGAAGAAGAACATTCAATCATGGTCAACTATTTTTATGTTTTTTTTTTTAATAAATTAAAATAAAAAAAATACGCAAAGATAAAACTTCTTACCCCCTTTTTAATGCGCGAAAAATAGCAAAAGCAGAAAAAGTAAAAATGGGAAAAAACAGAAAAATTACAAACAATAGAAAATATAGAGGAACAGAAAAAATAGAAAAAAATGGACAAAATAGAAAAAATATGGACAAAAATAGGAAAAAATAGAAAAAACCAAAAAACAGAAAAAAATATGGAAAAATGGGAAAAGAAACTGAAAAAATTATGAAAAAATTGGGAAAAATCGGAAAATATAGAAAAAACCATGAACAAATAGTAAAAAATAGGAAACAGGAAAAAATAGGGAATAAGAGGAAGAAATGGAAAAACAGAAAAAAGTTAAAAAAAACGATAAAAAACGTAAAAGACGAAAAAAAATGTCGCAAAAAAATACAAGAAATCAAAAAATATCGCAAAAAAATTTCAAAGAAAATCGTAAAGAAGCTCAAAAAAATCGAATCAAAATCCCAAAAAAAAAAATCTGAAAAAAGCAAGAAATCGAAGAAAGTGGCAAAAAAATTTTTAAAAAAAATGGAACAAAAATATCACTAAAAATTAGAAACAAAATCGCAAAAAAAGGCAAAAAATCAACAAAAACCTGCAAAGAACAACCAAAAAATGGAAACAAATGTAAACATCTTAAAAAAAAAAAAATGAAAAAATTTGAAATAAATCGAAAAAAATCAGACAAATTGGAAAAAAAATAAGAAAAAAATCATAAAATAAAAGAAATAGAATAAAAAACAGAACAATGAAAAAAGATGGGGAAAAATTTGAAAAAAATCAGAACAATACAGAAAAAAAATTGAAAAATAAGAATAGAAAAACGAGAAAAAAATCGGAAAAAATCAGAAAAAGCGAAAACATTGGAAACAGTTGAAACCCCCAGAAAATATTGGAAAAAACAAAAATAGGAAAATATAAACACAAATAGAAAAAATGAGTAAACTGGAAAAATCATGAGTAAATAGTAAAAATAGGAAACAAACAGGAAAAAATAGGAAAATAACCGAAAAAAATTGAAAACAGAAAAAACAGAGAACAAAGTTCAAAAAAACGCTGAATATCGCAAAACAATTTCAAAAAAAATCTGCAAAAAAACTGAAGAAATCGAAGAAAATTCAAAAAAAATGGAAAAAAATATCAAAAAAAATGCAAATGCAAAAATGGCCTAAAATCGAAGAAAAGAAAACTGAAAGAACAACCAAAAAACTGAAAACAATTGTAACCATCTACTTAAAAACTAAAAAAAAAATGAAAAAATTTGAAAGAATTTGAATAAATATAAAAAAAATCAGAAAACAAAAAAAATAGAATAAAAAACAGAACAATGAAAAAAAACGATGAAAAATTAAGAAAAAATAGAAAACAAATAAAAAATCAGAATAAAACTAAAAAAATTTGAGAAATGAGAAAAAAAAACGAGAAAAATATCGGAAAAAATCGAAAAAAAAGGAAAACATTGGAAATAGATTAAAGAACCAGAAAATATTGTAAAAATAATGAAAAAAAAAAGATGGGAAAAAATCAAAAAATTGTAAAAACCCAAAACAAAAAACCCAAAAAAAGTAAAAAAAAACCACTAAAATCGCAAAAAAATTAAAATAAGTTGCTTAAAAAATGTAAAAAAAACGGAAAGAATTAAAAAAAAAATTGAACGATTTGAGGTAAATCGCAAATAAATTACAAATGCCTAAAAAATCGAAACAAAATTATAAAAAAAAATCGCAAAAAAAGCCGACAGAAAATAGCAAAAAATCGTAGATAAATCGGAAAATAAAATCATAAAAATTGCAAATCGGAAAAAATGAAAAAAAAAACATAAAAATAAAAACATAAAAATGGTAAAAAATCGCAAAAAAAAAACAAAAACGGTTGTAATTATCTAAAAAAATTAAAAAAAAAATGAAAAAATACCAACGAAATGAAATAAATCGAAAAAATCAGAAAGCGATAGAAAGAAATAGAAAACACAGAATGAGAAAAAAATGAGGAGAGATTAGAAACAATTGAAAAAAATCGGAAAAAAAAACAAAAAATACGGAAACGGGAAAATGGGAAAAAATTAAAAAATTGAAAAAAACAGGAAAAGAGGAAAGAGTACAGAAAAACAGGGAAATATGGGCAAAAATAGGAAAATGGGGAAAATTACACAAAAAATAGAAAGAAATTGGGAAAAAAATAAAGAATATATGAAAAAATAGTTATATAAAAATTTAATGAATTACAGTCAAATTTCGACCACTAGTTTTTTCTTATTTGACATCCAAAACCGTTAGCACAATTTTAAAAAAAATTCATTCAATACAATTTTGTGTAACTGTATTTATTTGTTTTTCTGGAACAGATATCCCGATAAGCATTTATAAGCATTAAATTGACCAATGCCGTCGGTTCATGATTAAATAGTACCTTCACTTCAATGATAAAATCCCATTGGTGTTCTTTCGGACGTTGGCGTAAAGGTTTCTTCAGATGAAATTTTTCAGAATGTCCCGACCATTCTTTAAGAAATAATCGAGGTCTTTTGGAGTTCGTGAGCGTGTTATTTTACGACTGATCTTTATCGTCGGTAATATCATCGTCTGATTAAACAGAATTACGATATACATTCAATTATAAATGAGAAATAGCTGAATCCATAAGTATTTATTGCTATAAGTAGCCAATAGAAATTATTTTTAAATACTGGAATATTAATTATTAAAAACAAATAGATATGGTCGTTATTCATATGTAATAATTAATTTTTTTAAGTGTTATTTTAAATAGTTTTTAACCATTTTTAGCCGATGTTGGGAAGATAAACAGTAGATACTTTCAGTCACTGGTACATGTTTACTATAATATAATAAATCGATAACTCATCGATGATGAATCAAGAATCGAGAATGGATAACGAATCAATAATGATCCCTATCAAAGAGATAACAACCTATATATATGCAAATCCAACAATAAACATTTCCTGACCTGGGCAACGGCCGGCATCCAAAATAATGTCGAACATATTTTTTTCTCATCCTTCACAAAATTTTAAACAGTAAAAGTTTCCCAAAATTTTCTGCAAACTGCCACCAATTTTAGATAAAAAGGTGTAATTTAAGAAAAAAGTGACTAAATTGAGAGAAAGGAGGGGACATGTGAGACAAAAAAGTGACAAAATTTGTGAAAAAAGAGGAGAAATTCTAGAGGAAGAGGAGATATTCAGACAAAAAGGGACAAAAATTAAGAGAAAAGAGGAGAAATTTGAGACAATAAAAAAACTGAAAAAATTTGGGAGAAAAGAGGGGAAATTTTGGAGGAAGAGGAGAAATTTAGGCAAAAAGCGACAAAAATTAAGAGAAAATAGTAAATTTGAGACAATAAAAAAAACTGACAGAATTTGGGAGAAAAGAGGGGAAATTCTGGAGGAAGATGAGAAATTTAACCAAAAGCAACAAAAATTAAGAGAAAAAAAGGGAAAATTTGAAACAAATAGTGACAAAATTTGGGAGAAAAGAGGGGAAATCTGGAGAAAGAGGAGAAATTTACTCAAAAAGCGACAAAAATTAAGAGAAAGGAGGAGACATTTGAGACAAAAAAGTGACAAAATTTGTGAAAAAAGAGCAGAAATTCTGGAGGAAGAAGAGGTATTCAGGCAAAGAGCGACAAAAATTAAGAGAAATTTGAGGCAATAAAAAAACTGACAAAATTTTTAAGAAAAGAGGGGAAATTTTGGTGGAAGGGGAGAAATTTAGGCGAAAATCGACAAAAATTAAGAGAAAAAGGGGTAATTTTAGATGAAGAAATGACAAAATTTTAGATAATGAGAAGAAATTCTGGAGGAAGAGAAGAAATTTAGGCAAAAAGGGACAATATTTGAGAGAATAGAGGGGAGGAAATTTTGTAGGAAGAGACAAAAAATGACAAAACATTAAGCTAAAAAAGTGACTTTTCAAGGAAGACAAAAAGTACCTAAAAAGTTTTTTGAGAGAGTAATTTTGGAGAAAAAAGGTGCCATTTGAACAGAGAAAAGAGGGGTAATTTTGGAGAGAAAATAGTGCAAAAAGTGAGACATTTAAGAAAGAAAAGAGAGGAAAATGCAAATAGTGTGCCTTTCAGGAAAAAAATCAAGAAATTTCAATGAGAACAGAGGGGTAATTTTAGAAAATATTTTATAAACAAAAAAGTACCTTTTTTGAAGAGAAAAAAGGAAAAAGTACAAAAAAAGTGTCCTTGTGAGAGAATTAATTTATTCATAAATTTGTGAAAAAAAGGGTAATTTGTAATGAAAATTAAGCAAAAAAGGGTTCATTAAACTAGTTAATGAAAAAAGAATAAAAAATAATAAAAAGAACATATAGAACATCTTTATTATTAATGACTTAATAAGAACAGGCTAATCGTATATTTGAAATGTGACTTAAACTAAATAAGCAAACAGAAAGCGAGTGCATTGGTAACGACAAAAGGGCACTAACGTATATCTCCTTTACTCTTGGTTTAATTTGAACGGGTAAAATTGCTTTGTATAATAAATGTGATATAGAATAGATATAGCTTAAAAAAATTATACACAGTAGCTATGACAAAAAGGCACTAGAGTCTGACTTCATTTATAATGTTCTAATTTAAAGGAAAAAAAATGCCAGTATGTATTTGAAATATGATGTAGAATAAATAGGTAATAAAACACGAAAAGAACCTCGCTTTGTTTGGTTCATTAAGCTAGTTACTGAAAAATGAACAAAAGAAACACATTGCCGATCGCACTACTCTATAGTGGCGCCACCCTTGCAACTAGTAGAGTTGTAATATCAATTGTATTGATCGCTGGATGATATTTGTTTTCGTTTGTTTATCATTTGTTTTCATTTGTTTTTATTTATTTTCATTTGTTTTCGTTTGTTTTCATGTGTTTTCATTTGTTTTCATTTGTTTTCATTCTTTCCGTCTTGAACAAATAAACAGATACAGGAATTGTTTCAATAATACTAAATACATCTCGCTACAAATATAAATAATTTCAAATAAACCAAAACTAATTATTAAAAAAAATATATAAAACAATAATATGCAATCCTCGTTTGTTTGATCCTGGTTTTTATTTATTGATACAGAAGGTATAGAACCCCTTTTCGTTTTTAAGGTTTGATAATTGAATTATTTGATGCTAGCCTTGGACTGGAAAATTTGTTGGATAAAATGCATTATACTATGTCATTTTTCCTCAAAACAAGAGGTAAAAATGATACTCAAAGTATAGCACAACAATATTGGTAAAAAATTGTTTATAAAATTTATAGCCAAATAAACAAACAGATAATAAACTTTATTGAACTATAACCCAATTTTTTAATATAAACTTATTGGTTAACGCCACTGACTAATTAATAAAATCTAGCCCAGCTGTAATAATGTTTCAGTAAATCTTTTATTTTGAAGCGCTCTCTCTTCCATATTAATTTAAAATAGTCCAATTATACGGCTATGTAATTATAAACACTCAAAGGCATTTTTTTTTCAACAATAACTTCATACGTTATCGAGTTCAAACCAACACATTGTACTTAACGGTTTAGACAGTTATTTTGCAAGGAATTCTGAAATATTAAAAACTAAAACGGGTCGACGAATACATGCGGGTTCCAACGGTCTTATCAGAAATAAACGAAAATTACTCTATTATTATTAAACATACTTTTATCTGCCATGTAAATAAATTTGTCTTCTGATTATTTCAAGTGCGCTATAGAATAGAAGAAGCAGTTTAGAGATCTTTGTTTTCAACAAAATAACTAACGAAAATTTTGTTGTCAGAAAAACTTACAATGTCGCAGTAAAACTCATCCATAAAATAGCGAAAATTAGATGCAAAAAATAAAAAAGGTAAAAAATGCAAAAAAAGGTAAAAAAAGGCTAAAAGGGCAAAGGCAATAAAATCGGTTTTTACCACTTATAACTAATTATGATTTTTTACGGGAAAGTATGGTGAGGGAAACCGAGCGAAGCAAAATTCTTATATTAGTTATTATTTGTTTACCCCCTTTTTTATTCCACTGTGTTTTTTGCCCCATTTTTATTTTCTCACAATTCCATTTTCTTTTCGATCAATTTTCTCTTCAATTATTTTTTTGCACCATTTTTTCTCCCTTTTTTCAAATTTGTGTTTTTTGCCAAATTTTTTACAACTGCTATTTTTGTGCCCTTTTCTTTTTTTTAAAATTTTGTATCTATTTTCATTTTTCGTCCATTTTTTCTATTTTTTTTCTCTCTGTCTTCCCACTTTTTCTCCGTTTACCACTTTATTTTTCTGCCAATTTATTTCCTTTTTCTCCTCACTTTTTCCATGTTTTCGCCCTTTTTTCCTTTTACTTTTTAACTAATTTTAACCTTTTTCCCACTTTTTTCCCCGGTTTTTCCCTTCGATTTTTATTTTTGCACTTTTTTTCATTTTTTCCCTCTTTTTTCCTTTTTTTTATCTTCATTTTCCCATTTTTTGTTCTTTTCTTTTCCAATAATTTTAACCTTTTTTCCACTTTTATCCCTCGTTTTTTCGTTTGATTTTCATTTACTCAATTATTTTCAATTTTTCCCTCTTTTTTTCCTATACTTTTTCCCTAATTTTAGTTTTTTTTCCATCGTATTTTTCTTTGATTTTCATTTTTCGCACTTTTTCCTCTTCTATATTCGATTTACTTTTCTTCTGATTTTAACCTTGGTTCCTCGTTTTTTCTTTGTTTTTTTTGCACTTTTTTCCATTTTGTTTCTCCTTTCTTTCCCTCTGTTTTGTCACTCTTGTATTTTCACTTTTTTCTTTTTCTTTCTATTTTTTTATCTAAGCTATCTTTCTTTTTCATTTTTCTGGATTTATTTTCCCTCCTTTTTTCCAGTTTTCTTCTTTTGACCCTATTTTCCAAAAAATTTTCTCTTTTTCAATTTATTTCCCATTTTTTTGCCCCATTTTTACTCTACCCCTAGCAGTTACTCTCTGAGCTAATTTTGTTTTTCATGTCGCCCATCAGAATGGTAAAATGCAAAAATAAAATCCTGTCTGTCTGGATGTAAACACTATAACTCTTGAACAACAGCTCCGATCGAGTTCCAGTTTTCATTTAACTAGTTAATTTCCTCCAGGTAAGATCTTTATTAAATTTGAGCAGAATCGGACCGGCCCTTCTGTTATTCACTTATTCACCATACAAACTAAATTATCTTGCATAGGAAAACTTTCTTCCCATTCGAATTTTTAGAATATTTTTTATGTCACAATATGTATAATATGTGTGAGAAACTTATCAGGGTTGGCATTAAAACTGTTTCAGAATTTGTGAGTACTAAAATCTAAAGGTTAATGTTCTAACAATTCCCTTTAAAACAATGTTGTTGCAACTCGGGGTAACTAAACTCAAATATTCTTTTGATTTTGCTGTGTTGCCGGTTTTACTAAACTTTCCCTAGATCTAAATATGTTTCTAATAATTTTTGTATTTTTTAGAATAATTTAATTAATTTAATATTTTTAATATAAGAAGGTAATATTTACTTGTCTAATAATTTTTATATGTGCTCTATTAAACACCACCTTGCTATAGATTTCTACCTTGAGGTTAAAATATTCATGATCGAACATAATTCATATTTAAAACAATAATAAATAAATAATATAAATTACATAATAAATAATAAACAAAAAATTTATTTCAATTAAATTTATTTTTCTGTAAAATAATAAAAGTAAAAAAAAACAAACTCTGAATAATAAATAGTCGATTTCAATGTAGAAATTAAAATTAAAACATTATTCTATTATAGTTTATATTACGCGTTTAATTTTAATTACGAATCGTATTATCTTAAAAAAGAACCAATTATATCCAGCAGCAAATACCATAGACTAACTTTATCTGATTATCGAAAACTTGTTTGCAATTATGTTTGTCTTTGTGTCCGGGTATAAATAAGTAAATTCTTAGTTTGGTCATTATAACGTGGGTCAGCCGTTCGTCACTGACATTTAGAATTAATTCCTTATAAATTTATTGTTCTTTTTAAAAACGAAAAAAGCAACTACCAACTTTGTGCATAGATACATATCAGTAAAATGTAAAATTAACAAAGCGCACTTTATGTTCATTCTATTATTCTACTTTCCAAATAGGAAACAATGATTTTTTTTACCTACATTTTGCTAACGAGAATTGGTAGCGGGAAAGCAAAAACTTATATCAACTTTTAGAGTTTTATTCCAAGTAAATTACCATTAGTTATTAAATTAATCAATAAATAAATAATTGGATGGATTATTGAATAAAATATTAATCGGAAATTACTTAGTAAAGCCACGTGGTCCAATTTAAAATAAACGAAGCAAGCCAAAGTGAAAAATGCCTTCTGAAATTCATGAGACCAATTATAGACGTCTCGCGGAATATAGTCCAAATGCCATGACCTGCTGTCCGAACTTTAATTATTTATTGATTATTCCGTCGATATAACTGCAAAATAAAAAAAAAGCCTTATATCAAACTGTCCTAAATCCTTAATTAAATTAATTACATAATCCAATAAATATTGCGACAAAAAAAAGAAAATTAAACGTTTGAGTTTTATTTTTTTAGATAATATTTAAAGTTTTTGATCGACTTAACAACACGCACATTATATGCCCACGAAATAATTGAAAATGCACTGCATGATCAACCTTGATCTAAAATTTAAAAACAAATGCAATTCATATATATTAATGAAGGCTTTAAAATTTCGTTGTATAAATTCCATGGAATGTTTTAGCATGTTTAAATTCTCATTGTGCATCCTGCCGCACATCTTTTTATATACTTAAAATAAAAGGTCACCTTTGTAAAACTGTAGAAATTTAAATACAGGATGTTACTAGAGTGCATTAAGATAATTTAGACAGTGGCAAATTTAAGTTACTCAAAATAACCCAATATGATCGTTTTTACAGAAAAAAATATACGTACAATAAAAAAATTATCGCGAGGATGTACTTGGAGAAATAATTAAAGAAGAGACATATGGAATACTGAATTGAACTTCCGGGAGTAAAACAAGGTGTCGGCCAACTTGCGCCCGGCCGGCTTGCGCCCTCTCATTAATTCAGCCAGTTTGCGCCCAATATATTAAGGGTTGGCCTGTTTGCGCTCACCGTAATAATTCTTAGAAGAGTTTATTTTGTATTAAAAATTATAGGTAACAGAGGATATAGAAAATTATAAATTACCCAGCAAATTAGAATCTAAATATTGAAGTGCATTGGAATTGTAAAGATTTATATTTCATCGTTTTCTATAGTGACATTTGACAGTTTTCAGTTTTCGCATAAACAGAAGATAATTGTAATTATTTTTTAAATGTTTGAGATAAATAAGTTCTCGTTCTTAAATACTTAAATGATTGTTGTGTGATCAATTTTAACTTGTAAGATACTTTTTAGTGATCTCAAGATTATCTTGCCTCAGAAATCCACTCATGAATATAAAATCCCATAAGAGCGGTTGAATTTTTTCCTAAATTACAGCGAAGATACAAAAAAACGAAAAGACCACGTCGTCAAGACAACCAGTGTGTCAATATCAAATTATTTGTCTTGTGTCAAGTTATGTTTTTAAATTAACCAGAAATTTTCATACCTAACTAGTAGCAACTAAAAAAAAATCTGGAAATTTTTCTCCTCCTTGGAGTAAAGGAGCATGAAATTACACTGGGAATTTTTGGACGTTTATAGTAAAATGACATTTACATTGACCATCAAAAACCTAGTATTTTTTTAATTTTTTGGTGTCAAATTTTCTTACCGAATCCCTTGAATTAATTCCGGGAAATTTCTTTTGTACATGAATTTTAAAAGAAATGTATCCCTATAATTTTCAAAAAATTCATGTACTCAAAAAATTTCCGGCAATAATTCATGTGAAAATTTTTTACGACTGCGTGATTTCTTAACAAATTTCACTCGTCCTACGCACTCATGAAATTTTAAGAAAACACGCATGTTTTTATTTACATTTTATGGGCGCAAATCGGTCGACCGTCAGGTACCTTTAGTATTTTGGGCGCAAACAGGCTGAATTAATGAGAGGGCGCAATCTGGTCGGGCGCAAGCTGGCCGTATCCTAAAACAGTCCAAAGTACTCATAAAAGGGTCCACCCAAGAGCAGAGATAATCTGCAGTTATGCCTATAGACAGGATTTTAAAATTGCATTAGGTGTCCTGACAGGATGGTGTCGTGTCATTTTGTACTCTCATTTCGTACCGTCCAAAAATTTTACCTGTTTTAGTTTAAATTGGTACCGTGGCTTATAAAATAAACATGAGCAGTTGCATTTGGTCCCGCATTACCCTTCCTTATACCTGGTTAAGATTTTTTTGGATTTTCCAAATATAATCCATATTTTGGATAATCCCATATGATAAAAATTATCTAAATTTGTCTTTTTTGTTTTTGTTATTACCATAGCAACCATTTTTTCCTTTCCTGTTCAAAATCTAATCATCTTTGAAATGTTACAATGCTAAATTAATAGTTGTTGTATTATATAAAATTATTAAATTAGCACTTAAAAGTCTGTTATCAAATATGCCTAGAAAAAATATTTATAAATTTTTTAACCCTATATTTTATTAAAAAAAAAATAAATTAAAAATATCTACATTAATTGATAATACTGTTCAGAGATGGCAGTATATACAAACTGAATTCCTTATTAATAGAGGCCAGATGTAAACATGAGAAAAGAAGAAAAGTGTATTGTTTTTATTTTCGCCGTGACTACATATATGTAATACTCCTATATCACTAGCTTGAGAGAGAAGTGTGTTGCAGATAGTAGAGTGTAGACGATCGTTTCTCTCTCACGCAGTCTCGGATGTAGTTATAGGCGTCACAGCTGTAAAATCGCATACGTTTGCTTAACTTTCCTTATCTCTACGTTCTTTTTTCACTACGGGACACGACGCCAATGCAATTTATGTATATGGGCATGCGCTTTGGCACCCAATTCCGATCTTGCATCTCTATCTGTCGGAAAGCTTTGTTTCTACAGGCAAATATAGGACATTGGCGATATAGGAGTATTACATATATGCGTGACTAGCACATCGGATCTACTTGTTTATATCGTACATCGGAAAATAAAATAAACCATCTAATTTTTATATCTTGAATTTTGAAAAAAAAATGAAGAAAAAAGACACTTTGCTGTATAAATGAAAATGATTACCAGTTAATA
Organism: Neocrepidodera transversa; assembly: GCA_963243735.1. NCBI lineage: Eukaryota > Metazoa > Arthropoda > Insecta > Coleoptera > Chrysomelidae > Neocrepidodera > Neocrepidodera transversa. The sequence goes on along the minus strand of OY725347.1, from coordinate 1,561,132 downwards.
TTTTTATGTGGTTTTAAAGTTGTTAAAAAAGCGAAATCTAATAAACATTAATTTTGGAGAAAAAAAAATAGAAAACATCGGAAAAAATTTAAAGAAAAGTCAGAAAATTTGGAAAAAAAAACGAAAAAAATCAAACTCTTAAAATCGCAACAACAAAAACGACGCAGAAAAACGTAGGAAATCGAAAAATATAGCAAAAGAAAACACGAAAAATTAAAAACAAAAACAAAAAACCGGAAACAATTGTAACAGCAAAAAAAAATTAAAAATTCGAAAGAATTGAAATAAATTGCAAAAAAATCTCAACAAAACTTCAAAAAAATGAGAAAAAATCGCAAATGATCGTAAAAAATTAAAAGAATAAGAAAAATGAGAAAAAAATAGAAAGATCGACAAAAAAACGAAAAATAAGAACAAGACGAGAAAAATTTTAACAACCCAAAAAAATCAGAAAATATTGGAGTAATAAGAAAAACAGAAAACAAATGTAAACAAAAATATTGGCAAAAATGAAAAAGAAAATTGTAAAATGGAAAAACCAAGCGCTAAAAATGGCAAAAAACCATGTAAAAAAACGCAAAAAAAAAGAAGACAAAAACAAAGAGAAAAAAAGAACAACCAAAAAAACCAGAAAAATTGTAACGATAAAAAAATTGAAAAAAGAAAAATGAAAAAAATCGAATGAATTAAAAAAAAATCGCAACAAAACGTAAAAAAAATCGCAAATAAACAGAGGAATAAAAAAAAATGAGAAAACAGACGAAAGAAATAGAAAAAAAAACAGAACAATGGCAAAAATGGAGAAAAATTTGAAAAATTGGAAAAAAAAACCAAAAATCTTAAGAATGAAAAAAAAACGAAAAACTATAAAAAACTTTTTCTCTCTTCCAAAAAAAAAAGAAGAAAATCGAAAATTATCGCAAAAATTAAAGGAATTAGAAAAAAAACAATGATCAAAAAATGAGGAAATATGAAAGAAAACAAAAACAGAAAAATGTGAAAAAGATGAGAAAAAATTTTATAACCCAAAAAATCAGAGAAAAATCGTTCTAAAAATCGCAAAAAAAGCGATGTAAAACAACGAAACAAAAACACAAAGAACAACGAAAAACCAGAAAAAATTGTAACGAAAAAATAAATTGAAAAAAAAATTAAAAAAATGGAATGAATTAAAAAAAATCGCAAATACAAAAAAAACCGGAACAATAGGAAAAAATGAGGAAAAATTAGAAAAATTCGAAAAAAAAAACAAAAATCAGAAAAATGACAAAAAACGAGGAAATATAAAAAACTTTCTCTCTCTATAAAATGACTATAAATAATATAAAAAAAAATCTAATAAGACAAAAATTATATTTCGGAAAGAGACAAGGAGTAACAGAAGGAGAGGGAGTCGCTTGGAGGGGGCATAACGCTTTTTTTATGTGACGCTTTGTGCCGGTTAAATTCTACCACAAGTCGCCATCATCATATTTTTACCTCAATACAAATAGCAAACACACTTTGTACTACTGATCAGTTTATTACTATAATTAAATGATATTAGTGTACAAATCAAACCGGTTACCAATGACTATGTTTATGTTGTTTTTAGGAAGCTAAAAAAATTATAAAAATATAAAAAAGTTGGCCGTACTGGGAATAAAACTCCGGCTCTTATACACCGAAACCATATAAGATACACATTACGAAAAATACAAAGTGACAGAAATATTATCAAACTTATCAAGCAGATGCGCAAACATATTTTCATACTTGAACGGCCCCATATATAAAATAAATGCGTACATCCGATGTACTGCTATAGTCACGGCGTTTTATTTTTGACTTTCCACTATAACCTAACCTATTTGTGTGTTTTGCTTTTTTCTTCTTTTTTTTTAATAGCCCAAGTCGCTAAGGCTATTTGCTTTAGTAATACTCGACAGATAACTGTAAATTATACCTTGTGCCATCTACATTACTTTAAACAAATTAATGTAGCTGACGTCACTTAAAAATTTTGAAAATTTATTTCTTAGTAATCGTAATGTTTCAAAGTTAGCCAAGACTATTTTTGTTAATAATTTTAAGTATATTTTCATATACTACAAATGAATTTATAGCTATCGTATCACACGTCCCCACTAACGTTCTCAGGAGTATATAAATCAATTTTAAAAACCAGTAATTTATTAAAATTTCAATATCATAGCCAGAAATTAATATATTGTCTTGTACAATTCATAATTAAATATTTAATTGTATTGAATTCCTAGAAAATCGAAAACACTTTAGCATTAGTCATAACAGGAAACCAACCATAACTCGGAATTTTTAATTTATTCATGATGCCCCCGATGCCGGCTCGGCTGACTTGTTGAAAATCCCGACACGGGATTGGACCCACTGCCAAACAATTTTAGGCAATGCTTAGAGAGGGGACTAGAGGTACCTGCGTCCTACCAACTAATACTCGTTTAGTGGGTGGAGATTTAGAAAACTAATTCCTAAACAAGCATGGTTGCTTGCTTGGCCTAATCTATGGCCATTGCGTGTTCCTAACGCAATTATTAATTTAACAGTTGTGCTGTGTTGTGTCGGCCAGGAGGGTTTTAAGCCGACGCCATTGGCGTACTATTGAATACATTAAGGGTTTAAATAATAACCGAGCTAAGACCAAACAAAATATCTATAAAACAAAAAAATATAATGCTTCTCCTATTGGTAACCATGATTAATTTGACTTCAATTTTTATTTTTTATAGAATTTTTTTAAAAATACGAGTCCCTCAAGGTAGGATTTTCAACCCGCTTCTATAGAATCCTTTATAGAAAGTAAAGATTAGTATTAGAGAAAGTAAATTTTAACGCTCTTTGCGTCGTCAAGCAGTCTTTTGGCGGCTTGGTTCAGGACACTTGCACTGGCAGCGTCAGTGTAGAAATAATAATCCAGGGGTTAAATGACATCGAAAAGACCCTTAGCGGCCAGAAAGGCGGTCTTTACTTGCCCTACTGGGTTGAGTAAGTAAAATTCGTTAAGTAAAAATAATGCGCTATTCATATGTTTCGGACTACGCAGGCTAACGTGCCGGTCAAATTGATGGTTTCGGTATAATTGAATTTTTCTTCTCTCCTTCGACTCGACCTATCTCTAAAGGTCTCTGGGTCATTGACTCGAACTGGTATCTAAACTGGTACTCGGCTGGAGCTCAAACTCAAACGTGGAGCTCCAATTAGGAGTGCCACAGCAACTACCGACAACGGATTGAATTGTCCTATTCGATAAGAATTTCTGGATCTAAGAAACACTGACGCGAGTATCTCCATCTGTCCGGCCGAGGTTCAACTGTTTCAACTAAAATTTCCCATAATTTTAAGTTAATTCTATTCCAATATCATGTGCGATTGAATTTAAATATTTTAATTATTACTGAAATTAAAGTAACTTCGTTAAATATTCTATAGAATTCTTTTACAACAAGTGTGTGCCCCCATTTTTCTAGATTTGTACCAAATTGTTCCCAAAAATTATTTCCTAAACTTAAATGCAAAGGCGAGATAACTCAAAAAACCATTTTTAGAGCTATAGCCCCCATTATTTTTATTTCGATTTTTTCTGTTGCTCCAGATTGTTCTCGTTGTTCTGAACATTGTTCCAAATTTTCATGTCTTAACAAAATATTTCAAGCCCAAAATCGATAAAAGAACATTTGGGTTCAGTCCCCCATTATTTTTTTTTTAGAATTTTTTTATTGTACTATATTGTTCTAGTTATTCTTAGAATTGTTCAAAATTTTCATGTCTTAAAAAAATTATTTCAATAGCTAGCCTCACATTATTTTTTTTTCGATTTCTTTTGTTGTACTAGATTGTTCTAGTTGTTCTTAGCATTGTTCCAAATTTTTAAGTCTTAAAAAAAATTATTTTAAGCCCAAAATTAATTAAAACCTTTTAAGGATGGCCCAGCATTATTTTTTCTTTCTATTTTTTTTAATGTACTAGATTGTTCTAGTTGTTCTTGGCATTATTCCAAATTTCCATGTCATAAAAAAAATTATTTCAAGGCCAAAATCAATTAAAACCTTTTAGAGATATATACCCCCCATTATTTTTTTTCGATTTTTTTTTGTACCCGATTGTTAAATAATATTTTTAAGTTATGAAAATTTGGAACAATGCTAGGACAAATTAGAACAATCTATTACAACAAAAAATTCGAAAATAAAAAAATGGGGGGTCTAGCTATAAATGTTTTTAATTGATTTGGAGCTTAAAATAATTTTTTTTAAGACATGAAAATTTGGAACAATATTAAGATCATCAGAACAATCTAGTACAACTTCGAAAAAAAATAATGGGGGCTGGATCCAAATAGTTTTTATTGATTTTGTAAGACACGAAAACTTTGAACAATGTTTAGAACAACTAGAACAATCTGGTGCAACAGAAAAAAAATTGAAATAAAACTACAAGAAAAAATGAGAAAAATACACCTCTGCACATATAGAGGTTTTAAGGGTTGAAAATGGTTTTTTGCAATTTTTGGAGAATTTTGACTTCCAATCGAAAAAAGGTATAAAATAAAGTTGTAGATAATAAATAAATTTACAATTTTAATTCAGACCATTTTTCAACATAACCTCAAATTTTTCGAAATAATGGCGAAAACCGTTTTTTTTGAATTTTTGAGTTTATATGTCGAAAAAAATTTCAATCTTCTTGAAATTTCAATGAAATGGATATGTCCTTTAAATTTATTTGTTATTTAGGTATACGAAATTTCAAAATTGCTAATTCATAAGATAATAACGTTTTTCAAAAAAATTAAATTTTTTCTATCAATTTTTATCGCCTTGAATTATATTTTAAGATAAAAAAAGAAAAAATACCTTCATACATTTAAAACCCCTGTAAAAATGATAAAAATTAAAATTACCGAATTATAAAAAATATAAATTTTCAATTATTCTAAAAATTTTCTAGATATATATTTTTTCAACTACTACCACCAATACTACTAATTCTTAACATTGTTTTATTTTTTAATAATATATTATTACATTATATAACCTTAGGTGGTACCTCTAATTTACATTTTGGTTGGCGTCTATTAAAACTGAAAATCTAATTAAAAATAAAAGGAATACTTAGTTATGAGCACATGTAATTATAAATAAAAACTGGTTTTTAAATCAGCTGAATAATAATAATGGCCTAAAGTGATTGGTCAGTTTCTAAACCAACCAACCAACTCTCAAGGTGATCTAAACATATTTTAAGGATAGGCACAACAGTGACGTGCCGATTCCAATTAGTTTTTACAAGCGATAATCTATTTATGATAAAATTTAAAGTTAAAAAATAACAAATATAACACATAAGAGAAATTGTGTAACAAGTGAATATATGCATGAATTTTAGTTAAAGTTTGATATAAAAGAAAAAAAATCTGGTTAAAAGTAGATAAATTAAATTAGGGCAGCTATTGATAAAAAATATAGTTTCCACAATTTAATTTGTGTGAGGTGAAATTTCTTAAAATTTATTTTAATACTAAATTAACTTTGGTAGTCCAAAAATTACGAAAAAAACAATAAAAAATCTATAATAGAAATAGATAAAAACATGTCACAATCAGGAAATAAATGGGCATAAAATATTACGTTATTTATATAAAAAGCAAAGCTAGACAAACTAAATTGTGGCAGCTTTAATTAAAAAAATATAGCTATCAGTCAAAATTTATTTTAATACCAAATTTTTACATGTCGACAAAAAAAGTTATATTATTGGACCTATATATTTGAAAAATAAATTAAATTAAATAAAAACAAATATTTTTTTGGTTAATAATAATTCGAGATGACATTGATATTCAATTATTAGTCATTGTTGGGTTTTTTTTTTTTTTCATAAAAAAATTATTATAGATAGAAACTCTATAATCATGAATAATCTAATTTGTATTTTATTTAGAAATAGAAGGTTGCACGGCATGGTATTTTGTTTTTTTTTGCAATAAACAAGGTTTGGCCGTTAAAATATGTTCACCTTGATAGAACTTGACTATTCGTCTTGGCGCTTAACGAACCGCATACATTAGATTTTAGAAACTATTTAGAAATCTATTTCTTATTAGACAAAAGATACAGATGTTTTGTTTTATCGAATAATTGAATGAGACTTGGGAGATTTGTTAATATTCGTAATTTTGCTAGTTTTTAGGTGTTTTTAATTCTATAACCGAAAAAATCCATATAGAAAAAAATCGGTCAAGTGCGTGTCGGACTTCGCACATTTAGGGTTCAGTACCAATTCTAGAATATAAGCCAAAAATACTTGGTAAAAAGATATAAAGAACTGAAAAGAAAAACAACCAGGCGCATGTGCGTTCGACGAAGAAAACAAAATTATGAGACGAAAAATGCATTTTTTTTAATAATACACACATAAAAATAATTGTTCAAAATAAAGCAGGCTGTTTTATTCCAAGTAAATTAAACGGTTATATATAGCCCTAAGAAATATTTTGTTTCTTTAAGAAAACCATTTTTTTAGAAATTTTCTTTATTTAAAAAGATGATTTTTTTGTGTAAAGATAATTCAGAATTTAAATGAAAAAAATAGATTTTATTAAATTAATAGCACTGACATTGTTAATTTAAAATTATTGGAATATTTAATTTAAGCGATTCAATGTCTTCCTAAAAAATAATAATTATTTTAACTTAAGAAAAAGATTTTCTTAAATTTAGAAAAGTATTTTCTCAAATTAAGAAAATTGTTTTCTTAATATAAGAAAATTATTTCTTGCGTTATGAATTTTTATTTTCTTACTTTAAGAGAAAGATAATTTTACTTTAACAAAATAATTTTCTTGTGTTATAAACATATTTTTTTATTTTAAGTATTGGATTTACTTACTTTAACAAAATCATATTTTTGTTTTATGAACTTGAATTGTGTTGCTTTAAGAAAACCATTTTCTTGTTTCAAGAAAATCAGTTTGTTACTTTGAGAAAATAGTTCTCTTCTATTTTTTAGATACTTTCTTGGATAATACAGCCACATGTGGCTCATTATCCATATATAATAAAGCCACATGTGACTTTAATATCCATAATACAACCAGAACTTAGAAATAAACTATAGAAGATATAAGTCTCTTGCAATAGGAAGATCCTTTTTTTAATTATAAAAATTATTTTTTTGTATCATGACATTCAAATTTTTGAATAAAAAATATTATTTACTTGCATTATTGAATTTTATTTTGCTTTAAAATATATTTTTGTAGCATAAATAAAATTTATATTTTGACTCCTATACGGTTGGAAAAAATTAATATAATTAAAACAAAAATATTCCATTTGCGTTAAGGGTCCGTGATATTTGCAATAAAACACTTAATAATATAAAAAATTTACTTATGAAAATACAAATTTACTTAAACACAAAAAACATAAGATTAGTAAAACTAACAAACACAAAGACACAGGTACATGTATATAACTTAATATAAGTTTGGCAATGAAAAAAAGCAGTAACATTTAATGTGTGAAATAAATAGTTATATCCACTAATCGGTTTCTTGATGTTTCATTTAATTTGGAATTAGAGTCATAATATTTCAGAATAGAATTTCCCAAATGAGATGTTAATAAAATTTTAAGGTCGAAATCTTCAAATCTAGGTCTAAAAATGTATTCATCAAGATTGGAAAGGGATACATTTAACAAATCGGAAATTCCTAGATCTGGCACAAGCTCCACATCAGACAACGTTGATGTTTTTGTGCTATCAGACGCTGCCTGAAAAATGTATTTAAAAAAGTTCACTTCTCCTCTTGATTCAAAATAAGGAAGTGTACTTTTAGTATTGAATAAAAACCCTAGACTATATACATACCTCTTGGTGATAGCCCTTTTGCTTCTTCATAATTTCTAACAATTCTGTTCTTATTTTTAAGGGTTTAATGATTTCCATTAGAGTATCATTTTCCATTATAATAAATTCTTCCAAGTTAATATCCTTTCCTAAAAAAGTAATTAAATATTTTAGCAATAAATTTACTACATCGTTATTTTATTTATTATTTTAGATTATATTATACAGGGTTGCTACATGAGCGATACCAGATGATTAAATTAAGACATAACATTTTGACGAAATTTGTTGACAATTTTAACTAGTAAATATGATGCAAACATAATTATTATATAAATTTGATATACCTACATACCTACTTGTTTGAACTTGATATCCTAAACCTTGATATCCTAAACCATATTAGAGGAAAACGCGATTAAACAGTTCAAAGTCTTGAAAATTCTTAAAACTGTAAAAATTGTTAAAAATCTAAATATATACAAACTTACCAATAAACTTCTGTATATATTCTACATCTACCCTCTCATTTAAAGTGGATCCCTCCATATTTAATTTACGGCAAAGAATACTAAAAATCAATATTATCGATGGCTTCACTTTGACTTTTTTCCCTTCTTGGTTTAAAATAAAAATGGACGACACGACCCACGACCCCTAACGAGACTCGACACAGCCGGTTGGGAGTTGGGACAAACATAGAAGACAATACCTACGCATGCCCGCTGAAAATCCAAACGGTTGTTAATATACATGTTGTCAAGCTTATTTAAAAAATATAATTTCCAAGTAATAATGAATTTGTAAATAAATAAATAAAAAATGAATTTAGGGTACTTACGGAAGTATCTAAGAACGTTCTAAATCTAAACATGACGATAACGACTTGTTTAATTTAACTCATGTACACCACCGTAATTGATTATTAGATACACATAAAACATACCTACTTATGTTAATGCTCAAAGAATTCCGATATACCAAATTTGATATACCTATTTACAGGTTTCCATAAATATCTGATAGTTTGTAATTGGTTTATTTAATTAAATGATAATGTAAATTAATAATAAATGTATAGTAAAATGTATTGTAAGACTGGCAACATTGTTGAACAATTTTAAATCGAGGATTTCCGATTGGCCAATGCCAATTCCATAATTATTTAAGTGAAAAAAATGGATTTCTTGGATCAAGAATTTTATTTAACTTGTTTCAACAATATGATTGTCTTGAGCTGGGAATTTTATTTGCTTAGATTAACAAAAAAATATATATTTAATTTGGATTTAATTAATTACCTAATTATCTAAACAAGCAAATAATCTGTATTACTATTACGCCTTAAATAATAACACCATGGCTAAGAAAGAAATATGTATATAAAGAAAGCTAACTTAAACTCAATATTATAGTTCCAACAGTAATGTATGCAAGTGAATCATAGGTAATTCGGAAGAAACATAAGGGTAAAATAAATACAATAGGAAAGAAGAAGTTCATTGTCATTTGTATTTAAGTAAATTAATATTTCTTATTAAATATTAAGATTAAAGATATTAAGATGAATTTATAAATAGGTATCCTATCTCATATTTTTTAAATACAAATAAAACAATTATTATTTATGTATCTTTATATAGGTACTTAAATATTGTCTTTTATTAACAAATTATTACATTTTGGTTCAAAATTTCTAAAAACCGCTTTGTTAAAATTGAACTTATGTTTATTAAAAAAAAAACAAGCAATTTTCTTAAAATAAAAGTAAGAGTGAGTAAGTATGAATTAAGAATATTATTTACTTAAACCAAAATAAATAAAAGTTGATTAAAGAATCACAGGGTTATTCTATTAAGACATTTGAAATTATTATTTCAAAATAATTGCTGTTAATTATAAAAAAATCGGATTATCAAATTAAAATAATTGATATCTTTGATTTAACAATGATGAATATTTTATAAGAAAACTACCAGCTTATTGAAGCAACAAAATATTCTTGAAATAAGAAAACGAACCAATAAAATGATTTTCTTAATAGAAAAACATGAACGTTTTTAGATTAATGTAATTTCTTTAAATTAAAGTCATGTAATTTTAATCTAAAGAGTTATTTTCAAGTAATTCTGTTTATTTAAATTAAAATAATTTTTTTATGTGTGTAGCACAGATAAAAATAATAAAATATCGAATATCACAATTTACATAGATACGAAGTTGCGGAACCCTAAAAATGAGGGAATGGTAATGAAAAAATCATATTTATTAATATATTGGTATTTGTTGGTAAAATATACGTAACAATAAACATTATCACCAAATTTCAAGTTTATAGGTCAATGGAAAGTTAAAAAATTCTTCGGAACAAAATTTTGTAAAAAATGCTTACTTTAGCGGATTCTCATGCCTATGTTTTGCAATATTTATTAAAACAAAAATATGCCTTTTATCTACTCAATAAGCTCTATTCAACGATACCTCACTAGATGGGGTAGGCTAAATTTTTTTTTCAGCGCCCTCCTTTAGTTGTATGGAAGCCCCCCTTGAAAACATTTAAAAATATTTTTTATAATTTATATGGCGTTGGGTCAACAAGATGCATAAACTGTCAAAATTTGAACTCTCTAGCAAGAACGGTTTAGCTGCTAGACTGGTGTGACAGACGGACGGACGGACATACACGCGAGTGAGAGAGCAATAGGGTTCCGTTTTGACCCTTTGGGCTACGGAACCTCAAAAATGCAATCGAATATATGCAAATATCGAAAATATAACATTAAAAGGCAATTAACAATTAGCAAAAATAAAAATAAAAAATCGAGATTGAAAAATTTTTATGGCTAATAATGACACCTGTTGAATAAATTTAGTAGGTTTTATAGTGTGTTAAGTTTATTTCAAATTTTCCTGTTTTTAGGGTTCCGTACCCCAAAGGGTCGAAACGGAACCCTATTGCTCTCAATCGCGTGTCCGTCCGTCTGTCCGTTCGTCCGTCCGTCCATACGTCTGTCACACCGGTCTAGCAGCTAAACCGTTGGAGCTAGAGTCATCAAATTTTCACAGTATATGCGTCTTGTTGACCCAAAGAAATATAAATTATAAAAAATATTTTTAAATGTTTTCAAGGGGGGCTCCCATACAGTTAAAGGGGGCGCTGAAAAAAAATTTGGCCTACCCCATCGAGTGAGGTATCGTTGAATAGATCTCATTGAGTAGATAAAAGCTATATTTTTTGTTTTAAAAAATATTGTAAAATATACGCATGAGAAGCCGCCAAAGTCAACATTTTTTACAAAATTTTGTTCCGAAGAATTTTTTAATTTTCCATTGACCCATGAACTTGAAATTTGGTGATAATATTTATTGTTACGTATATTTTACCAACAAATACCAATATATTAATAAATATGATTTTTTCATTACCATTCCCTAATTTTTAGTGTTCCGTACCTTTTTATTTATGCGAATTGTGATAATTCGATATTTAATTTTTTTTAACTGTGCATTCGTATTAGTTCTATTAAAAAACGCATTTTTCATATTATAATTTTTTTTCCATCTTTGTCGGTTACCCTGATATTAACAAATTTGTTCGTTGCATTTCAAAATTTGTTAATAGATCTAAGTATACAGGGTGTTGCTAAATTCGACCAACAACGCTCTAGAGCAAATTCCTTGTGGCAAATTATGACCATTATGTCCGTAAATGCACTCTTTTAAAAATACAGGGTGTTAAAAGTTACAAAAATAAAATAGTTTATTGTCAAAAAAATTTAAACGGTGCGATTGATTGTAATGAAAATGTAAGAGAATTATCAGGTTAGTAAACTACTTATTTTAACGTTAATAGATAGTTTCCATATTTTTCCAGAGGCGTGCTGTATGGGTCATGGACCCTTTTTCCAACCCTGAATTTCCCGTCACTGCCTAAAATGATGAAGTTTTTTAATTTTTAAATTCCATCAACTTTCCTTAATAAAAAAGTAATAACATTTTACTATGCAAAAATTAACCGTATTCGAGAAAAACGTAATTTTCTTTATGAACGTTCATTTAGTTATTTAGTAAAAATGCAAAACAAATTTATTTCTAATTAATTATACCTAAGGTGCAGTTTCTTTTTGTTTTTTCTTAATAACTGAATGAACGTTCATAAAGAAAATGACGTTTTTCTCGAAAACGGTTAATTTCAGCATAGTAAAATGTTACTACTTTTTTATTAAGGAAAGTTGATAGAATTTAAAAATTAAAAAACTTCATTATTTTAGCCAGTGGCGGGAAAGTCATGGGTGGAAAAAGGGTCCATGGCCCCTACAGCACGCCTCTGGAAAAATATGGAAACTATCTATTAACGTTAAAATAAGTGGTTTACAAACCTGATCATGCCCTTATATTTTCATTACAATTGGTCGCACCGTTTAAATTTTTTTGACAATAAACTATTTTATTTTTGAAACTTTTAACACCCTGTATTTTTAAAAGAGTGCATTTACGGACATAAGTTTTCTACCTCAATGGTCATAATTTGGCACAAGGAATTTGCCCTAGAGCGTTGTCGGTCGAATTTAGCAACACCCTGTATATGCGGATTGTGATATTCATAATATTTTTTTCTTCGTCGAACACACATTCGCCAGGTTATTTTTCTTTTCACTTGTTTAAATCTTTTTACAAAGTATTTTTGGACTTATTAGTTCGATTAAAATTTTAGTCCTTTAAGAATCCTCTGCACAGCTGACTTATATTCTACATTTTGTACGGAACCCTAAATGTGCGAAGTCCGACACGCACTTGACCGGTTTTTTATTATTTTTTCCTGGTTTTCCATATTTTTGCCTATTTATTCTCTAATTTCCTTATTTTTTCATATTTTTTCTCTTTTTTTACAAATTTCCCTATTCTTACCAATTTTTTCCAAATTTTCCTATTTTGGTCTATTGTTTCTATTGTTCCCAACTTTTAACTATTTTTCCCAAATTTTTTCCCTATTTTCTTTATTTTTCGCTATTTTTCTTCATTTTTGCCATTTTCTATTTTTTCCTGTTTTCCATTATTTATCCTCATTTTTGTAGTTGTTATTTTGCCTATTTGCTTTTTTTAACTTATTTTGACATTTTTGGCATTTTTTACTTTTTTTTCTTTTTACTTTGTCGTATTTAGATTATTTTTTGGACTTTTGGGGACTTTTTTGTTAGTTTTTTCTTTTTTTTTTTGCTAATTTTCACTCTTTATTTATTAGTTTTAATTTGTGCTGAAATTTAATAATTCTTTATCATTTTTTCCCCTTTTTGAAATATTTCGTTACCTTGTTGCTATTTATAATAATTTGTTGCCATTTTTAGTAACTTTTGTCGTTTTTCATTTTAATTAATTTTTGCAACCCATTTTTTTCAGCATTTTTACTTTCCCATTCAGAAATGTTGTATTTTATAATTAAAATAATCCTATTCTCCACAGCCGAGCCGGGAAAGTTCTGGACTGACACAGCCGATTTTTTTAAATTATATATGATAAGTAGTTTGTTCATTTGATAATATTTTCCATCGGACTGTGTATCTCCCTGAAGATGGCTTATTAGCTGAAACTAGTTGCCACTCTACTTTTGTTAATATATTAATGTGGTAAAATCTGTAAAAACTTTCTTAATGCTACAAGTATTATTATTATTATTATGAGTTGGCGATGAGTCCGAATTAAAAATATATTATTAAGTATAAAAAGAGTTCATTGTTCTAGCGTATAGTAGAAGTGGAAATCTTGTTTTGGTATTCTTTTTTGTTTTAATTGAGCCTGAATCGCGATCGCCATTTATCTGGAAATAATGACAATAATAGCATCCTCAGTATGCGTCGAACAACAGTTACGACGGACGGCAGGCATTCTACAAAAAGTATAAAAACTAGTAGGAGAAGCTTAAACAGTCCATTAGGAAACGCGTTATTGCACAAAGCAAAATAGCGACCAGACCAGAGGACATGGAAGCCAATACATGTTTTTAGGATAAATTATAATTCAATAAAACCGGTTCCGTTCCGCATTAGAAATCGTTCTTTTGATAAAACAAAGAGAATTCAAGCTTATAAGATCGACTGTTACTATTAAATTTATATATTATTTGTTAACTACATTAGCGTCGAAATATATTTTATGCGTACGCCTATGGCTACGACCAATTCTAGAATATGGAAATTAAGTATTAAATATTTTTGTTAAAACAAAATCGATTAATTCAAATTGCATGGCTATTATGTATGTATTTCCCAGTGTATTTGATGTAGAGGGGATAATCCCACCCAACTTTCTGATCACTTAGAAAATGCTTATTAAATTGTTTTATCTATAACAGAAATGTTTTAATTTAATGGAAAATAAAATTTGTTATTAAAAGAAATTTACCAAAATTTAACACCTTAACTGCGTAAGCGAAAATAACTTTTTCCTATTTTCAGAATAATTTTTTCTAGCATAATTTTTTTTGAAATCTATTAAAACTTGTTTCCTTTAAACTATTTATTTTTTAACTCACTTTCCATTTCGATTAAAAATTTAAACCCATAATAAGAAAACTAAATAATGTATTAAAATTAACTTAATACCAATAAGAAAAGAATGAAATATACTATGTGGGATTTTTTTCAAAATTTTTAAGAAAAAATTGTGAGCTCGCGAAAAGTGAGAAAACAAAATGAGGAAAATTAAGTCTTATAAAGTTGTGTTTTCCCTACAATCACAATTTTTATCTAAAATTTTGAAAATATTTGTATATCTAGTAAATTTCACCTTAAATAAATTAAATTACGACATCTATACGTTTTATGTATAGCTGCCGCAATTTAATTTGTCTAGTTTTGATTTTTATAAAAAAACGTAATTTTTGATGTCTATTTATATCCTGAATATGACATGATTTATTTAATTCCATTATAAATATTTTTTTACTTTCGGGTTATCAGAGTTTTAGTATTAAAATAAATTTTATAAAATTTTACTTCGCCCAAATTAAATTATTACAGCTATTTTTTGTTACCTTCAAATGCCGCAATTTAATTTGTCTAGCTTTATAATAAAAAATTTAATATTTTAATGTCCATTTATGTCCTGAGTGTGACATGTTTTTATCTATTTCCATTATAGATTTTTTTTTCTTTTGGACTACCAGAGTAAAAGTATTAAAATCAATTTTAGAAAATTGTACCTTACTCAAATTAAATTAATACAAGCTATATTTGTTATCTACAGCTGCCGCAATTTAATTTGTCTGACTTTGCTTTTTATAATAAAAAACGTAATATTTTATGCCCCTTTAAATGCCCCGAGTGTGATATTTTTCATTATAGATTTTTTTTTACTTTCGGACTACCAGAGTAAATTTAGTATTAAAATAAATTTTAGAAAATTTTATCTCACCCAAATTAAATTAATACAAGCTATATTTGTTATCTACAGCTGCCGCAATTTAATTTGTCTGAGTTTGCTTTTTAAAATAAAAAACGTAATATTTTATGGCCCTTTAAATGCCCCGAGTATGACATTTTTCATTATAGATTTTTTTTACTTTCAGACTTAGAGTAAATTTAGTATTAAAATAAATTTTTGAAAATTTTACCTCACCCAAATTAAATTAATACAGCTATATTTGTTACCTACAGTTGCCTCAATTTAATTTGTCTGACTTTGCTTTTTATAATAAAAAACGTAATATTTTATGGCCCTTTAAATGCCCCGTGTGTGACATTTTTCATTATAGATTTTTTTTTACTTTCGGACTACCAGAGTAAATTTAGTATTAAAATAAATTTTAGAAAATTTTACCTCGCTCAAATTAAATTATTACAGCTATATTTGTTATCTACAGCTGCCGCAATTTAATTTGTCTGAGTTTGCTTTTTATAATAAAAAACGTAATATTTTATGCCCCTTTAAATGCCCCGAGTGTGACATTTTTTATTATAGATTTTTTTTTACTTTCGGACTACCAGAGTAAATTTAGTATTAAAATAAATTTTAGAAAATTTTACCTTACCCAAATTAAATTAATACAGCTATATTTGTTACCTACAGCTGTCGCAATTTAATTTGTCTGACTTTGCTTTTTATAATAAAAAACGTAATATTTTATGCCCCTTTAAATGCCCCGAGTGTGACATTTTTTATTATAGATTTTTTTTTACTTTCGGACTACCAGAGTAAATTTAGTATTAAAATAAATTTTAGAAAATTTTACCTCGCTCAAATTAAATTATTACAGCTATATTTGTTACCTACAGCTGCCGCAATTTAATTTGTCTCACTTTGTTTTTTATAATAAAAAACGTAATATTTTATGCCCCTTTAAATGCCCCGAGTGTGACATTTTTTATTATAGATTTTTTTTACTTTCAGACTACCAGAGTAAATTTAGTATTAAAATAAATTTTAGAAAATTTTACCTCACCCAAATTAAATTAATACAGCTATATTTGTTACCTACAGTTGCCTCAATTTAATTTGTCTGACTTTGCTTTTTATAATAAAAAACGTAATATTTTATGCCCCTTTAAATACCCCGAGTGTGATATTTTTCATTACAGATTTTTTTACTTTCGGACTACCAGAGTAAATTTAGTATTAAAATAAATTTTAGAAAATTTTATCTCACCCAAATTAAATTATTACAGCTATATTTGTTACCTACAGCTGTCGCAATTTAATTTGTCTGACTTTGCTTTTTATAATAAAAAACGTAATATTTTATGGCCCTTTAAATGCCCCGAGTGTGACATTTTTCATTATAGATTTTTTTTTACTTTCGGACTACCAGAGTAAATTTAGTATTAAAATAAATTTTAGAAAATTTTACCTCACCCAAATTAAATTATTACAGCTATATTTGTTACCTACAGCTGCCGCAATTTAATTTGTCTGACTTTGCTTTTTAAAATAAAAAACGTAATATTTTATGGCCCTTTAAATGCTCCGAGTGTGACATTTTTCATTATAGATTTTTTTTTACTTTCGGACTACCAGAGTAAATTTAGTATTAAAATAAATTTTAGAAAATTTTACCTTACCCAAATTAAATTAATACAGCTATATTTGTTATCTACAGCTGC
Organism: Neocrepidodera transversa; assembly: GCA_963243735.1. Taxonomy (NCBI): domain Eukaryota; kingdom Metazoa; phylum Arthropoda; class Insecta; order Coleoptera; family Chrysomelidae; genus Neocrepidodera; species Neocrepidodera transversa. The sequence goes on along the minus strand of OY725347.1, from coordinate 1,544,168 downwards.
CGCAATTTAATTTGTCTGAGTTTGCTTTTTAAAATAAAAAACGTAATATTTTATGGCCCTTTAAATGCTCCGAGTGTGACATTTTTCATTATAGATTTTTTTTTACTTTCGGACTACCAGAGTAAATTTAGTATTAAAATAAATTTTAGAAAATTTTACTTCACCCAAATTAAATTATTACAGCTATATTTGTTACCTACAGTTGCCTCAATTTAATTTGTCTGACTTTGTTTTTTATAATAAAAAACGTAATATTTTATGCCCCTTTAAATGCCCCGAGTGTGACATTTTTCATTATAGATTTTTTTTACTTTTGGACTACCAGAGTAAAAGTATTAAAATAAATTTTGGAAAATTTTACCTCACCCGAATTAAATTATTACAGCTATATTTGTTACCTACAGCCGCAATTTAATTTGTCTAACTTAGATTTTTATAAAAAAAACTTATTATTTCATGTCCCGAGTGTGATATGTCCTTTCGGACTATCAGAGTTAATTTAGTATTCAAAAAAATTTTTAGAAAATTTTCATCTCCATAAATAGCTATTTATAGTTTTAGTTTTTATTAAAAAAAACGTAAATAATAGAAATTGGTATAAAATTTAGAGAAAATATATAAATGAAAGTCACAATTATAATTGTGATATAAATAATAATACAAAAAAATAATCAATACAAAGACATTTACAAGGAAATAAAATAGCTTCTTAATTCTCCATTTAGCATAGATTGTTTCTCAATAGCGATCTTAGTAAGGCATTGCTACAAACTAGAGCAAAAAATATGCACCTTCTCATTTTGATACTATCTGAAGATTTAACTGTCACTTATCGATTTTTACTTGAATATCGTTACGAAACTTAAGATAGATTCCATGGGATTATTCCAGTGGCGTATTTAAAATAACCAATCTGGACAAATCAACCAATAAGCTAATATTTCTAAAATACTGCTATATTATTTCAGTAGCGTAACTTAAATAGCTATTTATGCAACCAGTTACGAAAAGCCTAATTTTGTGTAACGCATGAGATTTTTGCGGAACTCACTGCGTTTGTTCCGTAAAAGCTCACAAGTTACACAAAAATTGCATTTCGTAACGAAATGCATACAAGATTTTTTCTAATTTTGAAGTAATAAAAAAAAATAATAAAATATAATTGATAAAAATTGTGAAAACATAAATTTAGTCAATTTCCTGCCGTCACTTCATTTCAGTTGTCAGTTTGACAGTTTGTAAATAAGCCTGAAATATTTGGTGAAATATCTAATGAAATGTGCGCCGTCTCCCAAATAACAGCAAGTACCAGCAATAAAACAAGTATGTTGTAGGAAATTAATTTAAATAATTGCAATAATTATGTTATCAATATTTATAATAATTAATTAATTTATAACTTATGTCCTTATCTTGTGTTATAACAGTTAAATAAATAAAATTCTTTTTGTCACTAATTTTGAAATCCATTTTTCGTCACCAGTTACATAATATTTTACTTTATGTTACACAAAGTAAAACGTTTCATAACGTCTGTGAGTTTTAAAAAGTGTCACTTTATATGTCAAAATTAGAAAAAATAAATTAAATATCTAACAACTGTCTCATACACTCTCCAGTAGTTATTAAATTTAAAAATCAAATATAATTATTTTTTTTCTGTTATTAAGATGTTGTAAAGCAAAAGTGATTAATCTAGTAGCGTATTTCAATCAATCATTGACTAATTTTTACTGATATCTAGAAATGTGTTTATTCTATTATGGTTAAAAATAAAAAATCGCAAAATCTCAAAAAACAACAGAAAAAAATCAGAATAAAGAGAAAAAACGAAAAATTCGAAAAAAATCAGAGAAATAAGAAAAAATTAGAACATAAAAGAAATAAATACAAAACAAACAGAACAGTAAGAAAAACAATAAGGAAAAATTAGAAAAAATTGAAACAAAAAAAAAACAGAAAAAATTTGAAAAAGGAAGAAAACCCAAAACACATTGAAAAAAATTGAAAAAAAATTGAAAATATTAAAGAAAAATAAAGATAAAATTGTAAATTACGGTAAATAATCAAAAAACTTTTAAAAAAACCGAAAAAATCGCAAAAAAACACAATATATCTAAAAATAACGCAAAAAATTGCAACAAATCGCGAAAAAATAAAGAACAACCAAAAAACCGAAAACAATTGTAAAAAACCGAAAACAATTGTAACCATAAAAATATTCTAAACAATTAAAATTAATCTCAAAAACAACAGAAAAAAGAGAAAAAATCAGAGGAATAAGAAAAAATGAAAAAAAATTAGAAAACAAAAAAAAGAATTAGAAAAAAAAACAGAATAAGAAAAAAATAGGGAAATAATCGAAAAAATAGAAAAAAAAAAGCAATAAATCAGAAAAAATTGGAAGAAACAAGAAAACCAGAAAATATTGAAGAAAATTGAAAGAAAAATCAGAACAAATTGGAAAAAATAAAAAATAAAATTGCAAATTTCGGGAAAAAATCAAAAAAATTAAAAAGAAAACCCGAAAAAATTTCAAAATATTGGGAAAAAATAAAGAACAAACAACCATAAAAAAAATCAAATGATAAAATTAGAAAACAAAAGCAAGATTTAGAAAAAAAGAACAAGAGGAAAAATGAGTAAAAATTATAAAAAATCGAAAAAAACTAGAAAAAAAAAATAAAAAATCAGAATAATGAGAAAAAAATTAAAAAGATCTATCTCTCTCTCTTTCTATCTATAAAATAATTGTAAATAATATAAAAAAAATCTAAATAAATGAAAGTATATTTTAGAAAGAGACAAAGAGTAAGAGAAGGAAGGTCGCCTGGAGAGGGCATAACGCTTTCCAAAAACTGCTAAAAATCATCATCAGATATGAATGGGAATGGATTACTAATAGTATATACCACAGATATAGGAAAATATTGTATTGGCTATAACCCATTTCTGTATTTTGTTGTATTATATTATTAGATTAGTAGGTATTTATAATCTTTAAAATTAGAACAAATATACAAACATATTTGTCTCTGATTGATTACCCCCTCCCCCCAGGAAAAAGTTATCTACGCCATTGTATCGGGGTTGATCTTCAGTGAAGTCCATGTGATCAGTTTGCAAAGACGAATAATAAAGAAAAGCTTCTCAATCCCAAGTTGAAGAGAAATTCCGTGCCGAGAAAATACTAAAACATTTCTACCGTTGTTGACTAAAGCTATGACTTATGCATAATATTAATAAACAAAATATTACAGAAAACATTACACTTATCTCCATTGAGCTTAGAAAATGTGTCACCAGAGAGAGATTTACCTTAAGAGTCTACAGTTGCACAAACTACAGATTCCGGACAAAATTCTTCACGAAAGAGATAACCTGAAAAAACTACTGGTATCAATTTTTCACACCAAAGATACAAAATCTTAACAATTTGGATCTTAAAAAACCGGCTATATGGCGCTTAGTATCGAAAGATTGAAGCAACGAAAGCTAAATGAGAAAAGCCTAAAAAACCTAGAAGTGATGGAGGATCAAGTGTTGCCATATAGCGACCGATGTTATCAGGAACGTAGAAATAGTGCGAAGGGTCTACCGAATATAAAGGATAAATATGCTGTAGTCCACTTGTTTATATTATACTCTTGAAATATATGCAAACCTACTAGCAAGTGTATCACGATTGTAAAGCAGTATCGGGTCGGGAAGGAAAGAAATAAAATGAGTGAGTTTTTTTTCTTTCTTCCCTTATTTGTTAAAAAATGCAAAAAATTTCCGCGAAAAATAGATAGAAGGGTAGGAAAAATATGAACGATGGCTCATTCGACGTGGATTGCAATTCTGAGAAATTTGATTATAACTCAAAAACTATTTCAAAAAAGATCCTTAAAGAGGAGGAAATTTCCAAACAAAAACTAATATTTATAATTTTAATTTGTTGCTGGAAATAAGTCCCGCATCTAAAATAATTTTTAAAGCACTAAATAGTGATTTAAAAATTTTAATAAATTATGATATCATTTAAAAACTTGATGAAAGAAAGTCCCGTTGGAAAAAAAATTTTTGAATGCATTTTTCTAAAAGCTAGCCTATTGTTAATTAACTGTTTTCTTTCATACCTCTGTCTTCATTGAAAGCTGGATAATTGTTTAAATAATAAACCTAAAAATGTTTCGCCTCTTGGAGTATTTTCTATGAGTGTACGCAATAAGATGATGCTATTAAAATTATTTAAAATTTGTTTGTATTGTTCATAACGAATTTTCTAAGTTAACAAAAAATGAAATAACGATTAAATTATTGTGGGTAAAATTACAAAAACAACCATAGAGGCGAAAAATTTTTGATTATTTAAACAATTATCCAGCTTTTAATGAAGACAGAGGTATGAAAGTAAATAGTTAATTAACAATAGGCTAGCTTTTTGAAAAATGCATTTAAAATTTTTATTCGAACGGGATTTTCTTTCTTCAAGTGTTGAAATGATACTATATTTTTTTTCAAATTTTTAAATCAATATTTACTGCTTTAAAAAAATTATTTAAATGAGGTAGTCACTTTAGAGGCGCCGCATTCATCCCGAAATGGTCGCGCAGAGACCTATTTTCAGCAGAAAATTAAAATTATAAATATTAGGGCTAGAGATCTGGGAATTTTTTTTTTAAGTTTCCTATTATTGAAGGATCTTTTTTGCAATTCCCGCTTATATAGTTTTAAGTTATAATCAAAAAATAAAATGGCTTTTTTGTTCGTTTTTACTTTCCGAACAACAGAGTTGTATAGAAGGAAAGTATTGCGATCATGATATTTTGACCATACCCAGATTTTAACGGATCTTTACGTTTTGAGGTCACCTGAATCCATTTATACCATTTTTAGCATGATGTCTGTCTGTGTGTGTGGGTGTGTGTCTGTGTGTGTGTGTGTGTGTGTGTGTGTGTGTGTGTCTGTGTGTCTGTGTGTCTGTGTGTGTGAACACGATAGCGTCTAAACGGCTGAACCGATTTAGATGAAATTTTATATACATATTTAGGGTAATAAGGAGACGACCTGTATAGATTTTGGAGTTAATCGGACAACCGGAAGTGACAGTTGCTATAAGTGATGACGTCATTACCTAACAAGATGACAATAAAGTTTTACACATATATTTTTTATACGTTATAGTTTAATTTCGACTGATTAAAATTTTCAAAAACTTTTGCCATTGTTGCCAGATTTATCAAAAAGTAATTTTTTTTCATATTTTTCTTAAAAAACCAAAATAATGCATTTTTATGAAAAATTACAGAATATGAAAGTTGTAGAACATACAATTTTCTACACATTTTGTTTTTACCGTTTTTTTGATTTCCTCATAGTTTCGTCGCTTGAGGGCGTGAAAAATAATGTATATAGACATTTGCGACTTTTTTTAGATTTTGAGACAAAATTATGGATTTTTATGAAAATTTACAAAAAATCAAAATTGTAGAATATAAAATTTTCTACAAATTTTGTCTTTAATTTTTTTTCGAGTTCCGCATAGTTTCGCCGCTAGTTTTTATTTTAATTTTTAAGCAATTTTTATCCTTATTAAATTATTATTTTTTACTTAAATTTTAATATTAAAAATTCTAAACAAATATCTTTAAATTTGTAATAATTAATTTTATTATTATAATTTTTTTCAAAATTTTATTACAAAAATTGTGATTTTTTTTAAAAATTGGCCAAGAAACATTTAAAATTATATTATGATTTTAAACTAAATTGAATAACTTCTACAATATTAAAGTTATTGAACTGGGATTTACACTAATCTAAAGATAAAATAAAACTCTAAATTTAAAATGTATTTTAGTTTCTTAAAATTTAGAATTGTAATTATTATACACAAAATTAAGAAATTTTTTAAAATTTTTTGTAATTTCGTTTTATCAATAAGTATAAAATAAATGAAAAAATTAAATAGCATATCCGAAAAGGATCCAAAAGTACTATGTGTGTAAATTATTTCATAATTTTAACATAGTATTTGTAAAAGTTATAGAAAAAAATGAAAAAATTAAAACAATTCAATGGGTTTACCCATGAATTTTTAACAAAAAAAAATTTTTTTTTTAGTTTTTTAAACTTTCTTTATTAATACATTTTGATCCAAAAAACCTAAAAAAAAGGTTTGTTTCCCATTTTGAATAAAATTGAATGAGATATTAATTATTTAATGATTTTAAAATTATTCAAAAATAGGTTTGATTTGTTTTAAGGTTAAAATTAATATTAAAAATTTTAAAAAATTACCCTTAAATTTGTAGTAAAAAACTCTATAATTGTGATTTTTTTCAAAATTTTATTCAAAAAATTGTAGAATTCCTCATTTTTTTTTGAAATTTAATATAAGTTTAAAAAAAATTGAATAACTTTAAAAATATTAAAGATATTAAAATGGGATTTATACCGTTCGATAGGTAATATAAAACTCTAAATTTAAAAAATAATTTAGTCTCTTCGAATTTAACATTGTAATTATTATAACCAAAATAAAACAAAAATTAAATTTTGTTGTCCTTTTGTTTTATCGAAAATGGTAAAACAAATGCAAAAAGTAACTAGTACACCCGAAAGGGATCAAAAAGTACATTGTGTGTGAAATATTTCATAATTTTAAAATAATACTTGTAGAAATTATACAAAATTATAAAAAGTTAAAAAAAATTTTTAGAAAAAATTAATTTTTTTTTTAATTTTTGTAAACTTATTTTATTAATGTATTTTGATGCAGAAAAACTAAAATAATCGATTAAACAATTACTTTACTAGGAGTGTTCGGAAAGTTGGGTGGGATTACCCCCTCATTTTTTGTTAATAAAAATAATAATTTTTATTTGCAGAAAAAAATCGACATGACACATTTCTCAGAATTACAAATGAGCCATCGCTCATATTTTTCGTACCCTTCTAACTATTTTTCGCAGAAAATTCACTTTTCGACTAGACTAACGCGGATCATTCCAGACGTATATACTTATTCAGTATAAGAAAGGTTCTAAACAAAAATTGAAATTATTGGAGCGATATTGATATTCCCGCATATCATATTCGAATATCGCAGATGGGACAGAGAAAGTTTGCAATTCTCGGTAAGCTATGGAGGTATAATAAACTAGTATAACATCATAAACGAAATGGTCAGTTGTGAACGTAAATGGCACCTAATACATATCAAATATGAAAGAAGAAAAAAGAGAAACAGTTTTAAAAAACTTACCCTTACCCATAATGATGTTATACCCCACAAGGTATTTCCAGTACATTTGGTTTAGTGATTATGCAGAGTCCTGAATTCCCACATGATGGATGACCAGTGCAGGGGTTCGAACGTGAGTCTCCATATCTAAAAAAAAAAATATGTAAACAAAAGGAAATAGCCATTTACATTATCTTAGACTCATGACAACGGAAAACTCTCAGAAAGCCTTATAAAGAATCTTGGTATCCTCTTTACCAGACAAGGCTACTAAGCCTTATGAAGAAAATAAACTCTGATCAATGCTTAATAATTTATTCTAGAGGCAATACTAAAATATTGACTTTTATTTCTAATATTTATAGAGAAATGGTTCGCCACTGTCGTATGGATTTTTCAACTAATTTTACTAAAATTATCTACAAATTTACATCAGTAGCGTATCTTACTTAAGCAACAGTTAGTGAATTATTCTTTAACTTAAAGTTGTACTTCAATGTCTATTGGATTTGTTCGGTAGCGTATCTTAATATGCCATTATCTAATTTTTACTGAGACCTAGAGAAGTAGTAAAGTTTATTTATCCTTCCTTTGCCGTTACGTTATAATCGATGACGTATTGTGCTGTTTTACGTTTGTATTATTTGAATATTATTTTATACTTAACCTCAGAATTAAAATATAACTGCCTACCTTTTTACATAATTTAGCAATTTTTTTTAAACTTGAAACTGATTTGTTTCAAATTTCTAGCTCGGGGATGTGTAACGTCCCTTAGCATGATTTTGACTAAATTAAAAAAATTACATATGATCGAATCGTGATTAAATGGCGAATTATAAAATATGTATTAAAAATGTATTATTTTTTTGGGGTGGACCCAAACGTTGTAGACTGCATTTAATGGTAAAAGCGGTATTTCAGCATCTCTTTCAATTGAAAAGTAATTAATCAACTTCAAATTTGACAATGAAAAATTAATTAAACTCTCAAAAGTAATAAATACCATTTACGTCGATATTAGTTAAGAAATAAGTTAATAACGTCATAATTCCGTCTCATCTATTTTATGATTGAGAGATCAAGATGGACAATATATGACGTAACGGTAGAGGATGGTTAAACACTGCTTAATATTTTGAAATTCCATTAAAATCTTAAAATGTTGCTTTATAGAATTAATCGTTTGATCAACTAGTATAAAAAAATTATTTTATTGAAATTAATTAGCACATTGACATTTTTTTTCTTTAGTGTAGTGTGGTCGTACGCTACTGCTTTTTGAATTATTTTAGTGACAAAATTCTTCATCGGCTACCATTTTTAATAACTAAACAATAAATATTTTGAGCAGCACCCTATATTTTTTTATTAAACTTTAATATTTTTTTGAAAAATCCATCAAAATTGTATCACAAATCATTAAATACCAAAATTGACACCAAAAAAAAATGATGCTGATAAGTTTTTATGTTTTTTTTAATACTATAAAATCAGGGCCGTAACTACCACCGGGGCACCGGGACAACTTTTAAGCTAAAACTGACCTTGTGCAGTTATTTATTAATAGTTACGTTTTTATACAAATTTATTTTTTCTCTTTAAAATTTGTTTTCTTTAAACTTATTATTTTAAGATAAACTCTGATAAAGCCGTCCAATTATTTTTCTGTTTTTTTTTGTATCTGTCTGGTCCACTCTAATAAACAATTTGTAAGATAATTTGATTTTACAATTCATTTTACTGTAAATTTTATATTAAACTCAGTTGAAAAAGTCAAGGTGTGCTTTGTCTGTTTTAAATGCCCCTTCTTTACAATTAAAAAAAAAACAAATAGCAATACTAATAAAAAAAGGATTACTGAATGAAAGTGGTGTAGAGGTAAAGGACAGATAGATAGATAGCTACAGCACTGTATAAAATTATCGTTTTTTACATTATAATTATATAGAGACATTCTGTAGATGATATTTTAACTATTATCTTATTTATTCGTCGATATATATAAATATATTAATAAAACTGTTTTTACAAGTGCAACACTTATTTGTAGCCGAGTAACTGATTGTCTGTAAATATCTCTTAACCCGAAGCATGAAGGTTTGAATAACAAGAAAACAGTAAAAAGTCGAGATATGCAAATTCGAGTGGCCTTAACATAAAGATATCCACACTTCGTCACGATCTTTGTTCCTTATTACGTAATATAATCGTGTACCTGTTCAATGAACGATTATTAACTACTATACGTCAACTAATGAACACTTTAGTTGATTGATACTTTACTTGTCATTTAACCTAATTTTATTGTGGTGTAGTTTCAAGGTTAGGTTATATTTTTCAATGTCCGCTTAGTTCATTAGAGTTCATAAAGTATTTTTCAGATTAATACAAAAAAATTTCAAAATTTGAACATCAAAGCACATGTTGTAAATATAGTTTTTTTTTAAATTTGGTGCTCTACAACTTTGCATTAGAAAACATTGCACCCAAGTGCATCGTTTGTCCTCAAAATTTGGAAAAATTGCGGAAAACCTACATGCATATTTTTGGCGCGCCCTGTAGTGGCGCAACTATTGTAAATTATGGAAAAAGTTTAATACAAAAATTGTAGTAAATTTTATGTTCTAAAATATTGTACTAGAACAATTTGCACTATAGTGTATTGTTTGTCCATAATATTTAAAAAAAATCGGCTGTTTCCCGGCTCGACCGTAGAGAATATGTTATTTATTATTATTATTTTAATTACAAAATACTAAATACTAAGCATTACATTGATTTATGGAACACATTAAAAATAGCGATCTGATGGTGAATTAATATTTCAATGTTGGTAATGACAAAAGCTGCGCATGCGCACGTTATATATCATACTGCTACAATTAGGATCTCCTAAAATCATGTGTGAAAACTATTGGGAATTCGGGAAAAATTTTCATACAATAGTTGTAGGGAATTGTGTATTTTTGCCATCTAGCGGCGAAACTAGGAGGACTTCGATAAAAAGTTAAACATAAAAGTTAAAGAAAATTTGATGCTTTACAACTTTGCACAAGAAAATTTTGCACTAAATACATTGTTCGTCCTCAAAATCAAGAAAAACTAGAGAAAACATACATGCACATTTTTCACGCGCCCTCTAGTGGTGCAACTATTGGAGATTTTAGAAAAAGTTTGACACAAAAGTTATAGAGAATTTTATGCTTTAAAACTTTGTGCTACAAAATTTTGCACTAAAGTATATTGTTTGTCCTCAAAATCAAGAAAAACCAGAGAAAACCTCATGCACATTTTTTACGCGCCCTCTAGTGGTGAAACTATTGGAAATTCTGGAAAAAGTTTGAAACAAAAGTTATAGAGAATTTCATTCTCTAAAACTTTGTACTACAACATTTTGCACTAAAATGTATTGTTTGTCCTCAAAATCAAGAAAAACTATAGAAAACATACATGCACATTTTTTGCGCGCTCTCTAGTGGCGCAACTATTGGAAATTTTGGAAAAGGCTTGAGACAAAAATTGTAGATAATTTTATGCTCTAAAACTTTGCACTACAACATTTTGCACTAAAATGTATTGTTTGTCCTTAAAATTTAAATAAAGCAAAAAATTGTTACATGTTTATTTAACCAATGTCGGTCTTGAGGACCCTCCACTATACCAATTTAAACCAAAAACTAATGGTCGCATTCTAGGCACACACCGACCCTCCATACCAAATTTCAGCTTGATTGGTCAAACGGTTCGGCAGTTATCGTGGAAGATTACACACAGACACACAGACAGACCATACGCTGGAAATGGTTTCAATCTTCTTGGGGGACCTCAAAATGGATATTTCCATCGATATCTCGATTTTTTTTTTTGCTCGTTCACCTTACTTTCCCTTTGATGGGTCCGGGAAAGTAAAAGCCAAAAATTCTTTCATATGTATTCAATTAATGTCGATCTTGAGGACCTTCTACTGTACCAATTTAAACCAAAAACTAATGGTCGCATTCGAGGCACACACCGACCCTTCATACCGAATTTCAGCTTGATTGGTCAAATTGTTCGGCAGTTATCGTGGAAGATTACACACAGACACACAGACCCACAGACACACAGACAGATCATACTCTGGAAATGGTTTCAATCTTCTTGGGGACCTCAAAATGGATATTTCCATCGATATCTCATTTTTTTTTCTCATTCACTATACTTTCCCTTTGATGGGACCGGGAAAGTAAAATTAAGTTTTCTACATGGTTAGATAGAAAAATAAATGGCGATTTCAAAGACGAAATTTAAGTACAGGTCCGTATTTAAAAAAAAATAGCAAAGACAAAATGTAGTATTAAAAAATATTGTATGTTAACAGATATTTGGCGTTAAATATGTTTTTTCCATTTTTAAAAATTGAGGTGTTAAGTAAATAAAACGAAAATCGCCAATTTCGGTTTTTCCCAATATCCCATAAACCGGACCTGATATTTTAATTTAAAGAAAACACACAATTCGTCTTGAACATACACATCTTTTTCCCATTTAACCAACTCTGTATCTATAACGGTTTACGAAATCCCAATAGTGTTCAATTAAATTTGGGCCACTCTGTAATAGTGAGTTGGAATAAATACTAACTTTTCCTCCCACTATTAATTAATCTAGAAAAATAAGAAAAATGCTCGGACAAGTATATTCCTAAAATCATCATAGTAATGCTATGGCATATAAAAGTTTCGACCTTTACATGATCCCTCTTCATAATAAATTATTAATGTTTGAATTCATAGCGCCATATAGCGGCCAATTTTGTTACTAGTACTTATGTTAACTCGACTTTTGTTTATGGTTTAAAATATTTTTTTGGATTTTTTATTATTTTGTAGCTATATATTTTTAATCACTGAGTATAACATATAGCAAAATCCTATATTTTGAGTTTTTTTAGTCTTGAAATCAAATACCCACTGATAAAATTTAAAAAAGTAAGTTTAGTTTGGTACACAAAATTGACACACCCTGTATATTTAAAAAAATAAATAAATCGAAGTTAATCTCGTGGCGAAAACCGTTTTTATAAACATTTTATATTTTCTTGTTTATAATTGACGTAAAAGACAATTTGAATTTAATAGAGCTACATGATTTTTGTTTAAAAAAAAAGTATTTTTTTTCGTTTAAATTTTTGTACGTTTTTATTATTTTTTACTATTCAAAAATACGATATTATTATGCAACAAAGTGCCAAAATTAACAATTTACATAAATAAATTCGTAGTACTATTACAAATGTGATAGCGTAAAAAATTTACGAATAAAGTTTTAATTAACTCACCAAAATATTTGTCACTATTATTTTTTCATTATTTGTTACAAAATAATTTATGAACGAAATATGAATAACTTTTAATTTTAACATGTCTAGACGCGTTTAAAATATTTTACAATGACAGTTTAGAATGCCATGGAACTTACTGTCAAAATAGAAATGTCATCTATAAAGGTGCGTTCGGAATTGTAACTCGCGGATCAGAGTGATCAGTAAGTAGAATGGAACATTTACCATCGAGTATGTGCTATCATTCGGCCATTAATAAAACCCATGAATGATTAATAGTTGCAACATATACTATATCTATATATCGATTTGTTTATAGTCAGAAATTATCTACTACGTGAAAAATCGTAAAAAATTGTAAAAAATCGTAAAAAACAGACAAAAGTCATAAAATTTAATAAACAATTTAAAAAATTGAGAAAGATGGAAAAGAATGAAAAAAATCGTAAGAAATCATAAAAAAAATCGTATAACCTTATAAAAAATCGTGAAAAATCGTTATAAACAGTAAAAACCCGAAAAGAAACTGAAAAAATCTGGAACAAATTTAAAAAAGGGATAATATTGGGAAATATCGAAAAACGCGAGTTAATTAGAAAAAATCGAAAAATATTAAAAAATAAATAAAATAAAATCATAAAATGTAAAAAATTTTAAAAAAAAATCGTAAAACACAGACAAAAGTTGTAAAATTTCGTAAATAATTTAAAAAATTGTAAAAAGACAAAAAAAATGGAAAAAATCGTAAAAAACTGTAAAAATTCGCAAAAAAAAATGTAAAAAAACGTAAAAAAACTGTAAAAACAGGCAAAAATTTAGAAAGAAAGAAAAAAATGGAAAAAATAGTAAAAAAACGTAAAAAATGTAAAAAATCGTAAAAAACTGGTAAAAGACATAAAATTTTGTAAAATCGTGAAAAATCATAAAAAAACCTTAATAAACTGTAAAAAAAATCGAAAAGAAACTGAAAAATTCTGGAACTAATGAAAAAAAAGGGATAATATCGGCAAAGATCTAAAAACGCGAGTAAATTGGAAAAAATCGAAAAAAATCCAAGAAAAATTAAATAAAATAAAAAAAAAAACATAAAAAATTGTAAAAAACGTAAAAAAAATGTAAAAAACAGACAAAAAGTTCTAAGATTTCGTAAATAATTTAAAAAATTGAGAAAGCGAAAAAAATGGAAAAAAAATAGTGAAAAATTGTAAAAAAATGTAAATAAAAAAAAACCGCAAAAACAAGCAAAAGTCGTAAAATTTGGTAAATAATTTAAATATTTGAGAAAGAAAGAAAAAATTGTAAATAATCTTAAAAAATCATAAACAATGGAAAAAACCTTAAAAAAGGTAAAAAATTGTAAAATATGGTAAAAAAAAACGAAAAGAAACTTAAAAAATCTGGATCAAATGGAATAAAGGGTGAATATGGGGAAAGAACTAAAAACGCGAGTAAATTAGAAAAAATCGAAAGAAATTAAAAAAAATAAACTAAAATCAAAAAAAAATCATAAAAAAACGTAAAACAATCGTAAGAAAGGGGCAAAAAAAATGGAAAAAATCGTAAAAAACTAAAAATTCGCAAAAAAATATAAAAAAACGTAAAAAAACTGTAAAAACAGGCAAAAAGTTTTAAAATTTCGTAAAAAATTTAGAAACAAAGAAAAAATGGAAAAAATAGTAAAAAATCGTAAAAAATGGTAAAAAAATCTTTAAAAAACAAACTAAAAAAAAACGTAAAAAATTGTAAAAAATCGTAAAAAACTGGTAAAAGTCGTAAAATTTTGTAAAATCGTGAAAAGTCGTAAAAAACCTTAATAAACCGAAAAGAAACTGAAAAATTCTGGAACCAATGAAAACAAGGGATAATATCGGCAAAGATTTAAAAACGCGAGTAAATTGGAAAAAATCCAAAAAAATACAAAAAAAAATTAAATAAAATAAAAAAAAATCATAAAAAATTGTAAAAAACTTAAAAAAAAAATTGTAGAAAACAGACAAAAAGTTCTAAAATTTCGTAAATAATTTAAAAAATTGAGAAAGCGAAAAAAATGGAAAAAAAATGGTGAAAAATCGTAAAAAAAATGTAAATAAAAAAACCGCAAAAACAGGCAAAAAGTCGTAAAATTTCGTAAATAATTTAAAAAATTGAGAAAGCGAAAAAAATGGAAAAAAAATGGTGAAAAATCGTAAAAAAAAATGTAAATAAAAAAACCGCAAAAACAGGCAAAAAGTCGTAAAATTTCGTAAATAATTTAAATATTTGAGAAAGAAAGAAAAAATTGTAAATAATCTTAAAAAATCATAAACAATGGAAAAAAAATCTTAAAAAACGTCAAAAATTGTAAAAAATGGTAAAAAAAAACGAAAAGAAACTGGAAAAATCTGGATCAAATGGAATAAAGGGAGAATATGGCGAAAGGACTATAAACGCGAGTAAATTAGAAAAAAATAAAAAAAAATAAACTAAAATCAAAAAAAATCATAAAAAAAACGTAAAAAAAATGTAAAAATAGACAAAAAGTCGTAAAATTTGGTAAATAATTTAAAAAATTGAGGAAGATAGAAAAAAACGGAAAAAATCGTAAAAAATTGTAAAAAACATTAAAAAGCGTAAAAAAATCGTGAAAAACCAAATTGTCGGAAAAAATGGGGAAAGATGGTAAAAGTTAACAAAAAACAGGAAGAAAGACCTTAAAAAATTTAATTTTAATAAAAATGTATAATAAAATCAATCTTATCTTAAAATTTGAATCTCGACTGACAGAAGCGAAAATTTTTGTCATAAACAAATCCTCGCAGCCAAAAAACTGTTTAAATCATTACTTACGTTACTTGAAGGATTCATATACCACAATTAGATTATATGTTATATTTCTTTTTCTATTTTTTGCAGGTCACTTTTGTTATACTTAATAATATTTCTTTAGTATCTAATGAAAAATGTCATTTTAGTTACGTCTTAAAAGACTAAAATTTCTTCATAGCGTTATATATATAAATTTCGTATTGCGTATAGTTCTTGTGTTTATTGTTAAAGTAAATTTTTCGGGACGAAGAAAAACATCATATATTTTTACTCCGTGTAATATTTTTATAATTGTTTTTAATATTTCTAGAACCCAACTCAAAATAAGAGAGCCTCAGAGTTTCAACAAGAAAACAGTAGATAGTTGAGACAAATAAACAATATATTGAAATATAGAGAAATTAAAAACTTGATTTTAATTTATTTATGACAGTAATATTTTAGCAGGAAGATAAATATAAAATGGAATTATATTGTTCAGGTCAGTGATATGAATATACAAAGTAAGTATATAATTATTTTAAATCGAAACATTTGTGGAAATAAATACATAAATTATAAAAAATGATTAAATTAATAATGTCTTTAGTTAATCTTCAAAAACAATCTTGCATAATTTTGAGGAATGGCGATTATTTTTATATACCATCCACAATAGGAATTGCAACAAACACTATAATTTAGGAGGCTTGCAGTTTATAATTACTTTATGAAAGAGCCATGCATGTGTTGAGGCACTTTAATTTAGAATGTTATTGTGTTCAAAACATAATTCTAAGATTTTTGTGACCTTTCACTAAGTCAACTACCATTCGTCTTCTTGCATGGAGGGATCTCCTTGGTTTTCCTCTCTCTTTCGTCTTTGAATATTCAGCAGCGGACTAGTCCAGAGAAAACAGGTCACCGAATAAAAAAATATTACACCATTATTCAATTGGAAAATAAATTCAAATTTTATAAGCGATCATTTTCTTCTTACTACGTAAATTAGTCAAATTTAGATTGTCTATTATTCAGACAGAGTTGTATTTGGCATAAAAATGTTGCGCCTATATTTAGATAAAAAAATTATAGCAGGCTGTTTTAAATATTTTTTACCTGTGTAAAGTCAATAGCCATAACCGGAAAATATTTTCGAATAGTACTGATTTTATATTTATATATTTTTTTTTTTTGTCCGGGACCGTTCTTTGCAACCGGATTCACTGCAGCCTCGTGGGCTTATTGCGTTATCTCCCGTCTCTTTGTCTACTACACCCAGTCCATCAACCTTGTTCCCTGTACTAGTTTGTACAGGTTCTTTAATGGCTGTTTGTAGTAGTCTTCTGGATCCATTTTTGGTTTTAAATATATTCTTTGCCTTCTGTGATCTAGCGCCTCACAGTTGTATAGTATGTGGAGTCCCTTTATTGCATTGTCTGCATTTAAGGTCGCCGTTATATAGCCCCATTTTGTTTAGATGCTCTCTGGTGGGAAGGTGTCCCGTGAGGAGCCCTGTGGTAATTCGTAGTTGATTCCTACTCATTGAAAGCAGTTCTTCAGTTACGTTCTTTGTCGGTTCTTTTATAAACTTTTTCCCGTGTATAAGTCCGGGTACATTGTCCCAGTATAATTTGTGTTTTCGCTTGATCCAGTCTTTTATATGGTTCCTAAACGTACGTTTTGGTACGCCCATCGCTGATTCTGGACCAATTAATGGGGTGGACGACCCGCTTCTTGCGAGCTCGTCAGCCTTTTCGTTTCCAGCGATACCTTTGTGACCTGGTACCCACGATAAAATTACTTTATTGTGGGTCGCCAGTTCCCTAAGTTCTTCGCCACATTCCCATACCAGTCTAGATGTCACCTTTGGACTTCCTATGGCCTTAAGGGCTGCTTGACTGTCTGAGTAGGTTATGATTCTTTTACCCACGTGGGCTCTCATAATACTGTGTCTCGCACATTCGAGTATTGCATAGACCTCTGCCTGGAATACAGAGGTATATTTTCCAAGAGAGAAACAGTATATACTAGCTCCAGTTCCCCCTTCGGTTTTTGACCCGTCTGTGTACCAGGTAATTCCGTTAAGGTTTGCCCTGAAATCTGTGCTTGTATTCAACTCATTCCGATTCTTAATTATTATTCTCAGATCTTTGTTGAAGCTATATTTAGCAGTCATGTAGTCTGACCTCATGCCAAGCATGTTACCTCCCACATGGTCTAGCTTGGTGTGTCCCAGTCTATGATTTCTTTCATAGAATGGTAAGTCCTCTAGCCGTCTTAGAGCCATTCTAGCCTCCCCCATTATAACGTATTGTAATGGTGGGAGGTCAAGAAGAGTTTCCAAAGCAGCTGTGGGTGTTGTTTTTATGTTCCCCGCTATTCCCAAGCAGGCAAGTCTTTGTATCTTGCCCAATTTGGAGACAGCGGTCCGTTGTTTTATCTTTGGCCACCAGACCAGAGATGCATATGTTACCATGGGCAGCACTACCATATTGTACAACCAATGTACCATTTTTGGATTGAGCCCCCATGTTTTTCCATACGTGCGTCTAGCTATCATTAGAGTGGCAACCGCTTTCGTATGTATTTTTTGAATCTGGAGGTTCCAGGTAAGTTTCGGGTCTGGCATTACCCCAAGATATTTTACCCCTCCCTTCAGATTTACTTCTTCACCACGAAGCCATAGTGGGCTAAGGCCCTCTAAATTCCTTCTGTTGGTGAATGCTATTATATTGGACTTGGAGGGGCTGATTTTCAAACCCTCATGCTCTGTCCAGAGTGTAACTGCGTTTAGGGCCATCTGAAGTCGTTCCCTAACCGTAGTGTTGAATTTACCCTGGGATAATATGACAAGGTCATCTGCGTATCCCAGTGTTTTATGACCTTCTTGTTGGAGGATTCTCAGCAATCCATCCATTACCAGATTCCATAGCAGAGGAGAAAGTACTCCCCCCTGCGGACAACCTCTGGTCACATGGGCTGCCTTTTTCTCCCCCATCAGAGATGTACATATTAGCCTATTTCGTAGCATGCAGTATATCCACCTGCAGCACGTTGCGTCAATACCTGAGTTTCTTGACGCTCTGGCTATTGAGTCTAATGACGTGTTATATTTATATTAGTCTGACTGTATAATATAACTGGCACTGACAATTAACACTTAACGACTTAGCACTTCTCGAAAGGCTGGTTATTAATCCAAATAATAAAAAAATTATATATATATTTTTTAAGGACATACGGGTAGCCCTAAACAACCAAAGAAAACCAACAAGGATTAATGTAAACACACGCTTCTCGTCCAAGGGCCCGTCAGGACCTTTTATTAAGAAAAAAAAGAAATTAAATTGGACCTCGTTAAAAATGAGGGATCAAGTTGAAATTTTGACAGTACCTTTAGCATTTCTTAAAGAAATGATTTCTACCCCCAAAAAATAATAAATATTATATTTGATCAAGTTGAGATTTTTACAGTACTTTCTCTATATAATAAGAAACCACCGGTAGAGGTAAACTTGCCACCAATAATAATATTGTACCTGCTAGGAATTTAAGATAATAAAATTGCACGAGTAAATGTGCCACCAGAGAAAATGGTATCTAGGGTAGAAGTAAAGATTATTGACAAGAAACTAATTAAAATTTCTTAAAATAATTTGCTGTACATTACTAGTTTTCTATATTGTTAGATAAACAAGAAAACTTGTTAGTTAATATCAAAAGTAAACTGAATTTAACAGCACTAAGGACCAGAAGATTTGAGTTCATCTCCAAACTTGTTTGAAATAAAGATGCAACGGTTTTTATTTTTGAAGAGCTTTTAATGCTCGTTTATTTTAATTGTAGAACATTTTTTAGACACGTATAACAAACAACTAATAACATATTATATTTATAGAGAAACAGGGATATATTAACGAATAATTATTTTTGTTTACGAATCTCAGTAAACGGCACTCGACGTGTAAAAATACATTATTTTTTATCATAATTTTACTACCACAATTTATTCTTATTCTTGTTAATTTTTCAGATTTATTATTAATTTTATTTGTTTTTATTTTTTTGATTCTTCTAATTTTTCCAATTTTTTTTTATTATTTTTTAAATTATTCCACTTTTTTTTAATTCTTTACATTTTTCCAGCTTTTTTTTATTATTTTTATCACTCAGACTTTGTTTTTATTTTTTTTTGGTTCTTCTAATCTTTCTGACCTTTTCAAATTTTTACAAGTTTTTTTTTCTTATTTTTAAATTATTCCACTTTTTTTTAATTCTTCTCATTTTTCTAGATTTTTTATTATTTTTATCACTCAGACTTTGTTTTTTTTTATTTTTTTTCTAAATTATGCCTGTCTGATATTTTCTATTTTTTTCTGTCTGATTGTTTCAATTTTTTACAGTTTTTTTTCTTATTTTTTAAGTTATTCCACTTTTTATTTAATAAATCGCATTTTTCCAAAAATTTTTTTATTATTTTTATCACTCTGTTTTTTTTTATTCTTCAAATTTTTTATCTTTTCAAATTTTTGCCAAGTTTTTTTATTATTCTTTAGGTTATTCAAAAGTTTTTTCAATTTTTCACATTTTTCAAGATTTTTTTATAATTTTTATCACTCAGACTTTTGTTTTTATTTTTTTTTGTATTTTTTTTCTGTCTGATCTTTTCAAATTTTTCCAAGTTTTTTTCTTATTTTTTAGGTTATTCCCCTTTTTATTTAATTTTTCTCATTTTTCCAGATTTTTTTTATAATTTTTATCACTTGGTTCACACTTTGTTTTATTTTTTTGATACTTCTATTTTTTTCTGATCTTTTCAAAATTTTTCCAAGTTTTTTTATTATTTTTTAGATTATTCCATTTTTTTTATTCTTCACATTTTTCCAGATTTTTTTATTATTTTTATCACTTTGCAATAAAAAAATCTGGAAAAATTGGAAGAATTAAAAAAAAGGGGAATAATTAAAAAAATAAGAAAAAAACTTGGAAAAAAATTGATAAAATCAGAAAAAATTAGAAGAATCAAAAAAATAAAAATAAAGTTTTATTGATAAAAATAATAAAAAAAGGTGGAAAAATGTAGAGAATTAAAAAAAAGTGGAATAAACTAAAAAATAATAAAAAAAATTTGATAAGATCAGAAAAAATTTGAAGAATCAAAAAAAATAAAAACAGTGATAGAAATATTAAAAAAATCTGGAAAAATAAGAAGAATTCAAAAAAAGGGGGAATAATTAAAAAAATAAGAAAAAAACTTGGAAAAAATTGATAAAATCAGAAAAAATTAGAAGAATCAAAAAAATAAAAATAAAGTCTTATTGATAAAAATAATAAAAAAAGGTGGAAAAATGTAGAGAATTAAAAAAAAGTGGAATAAACTAAAAAATAATAAAAAAACTTTGATAAGATCAGAAAAAATTTGAAGAATCAAAAAAAATAAAAACAAAGTGATAAAAATAATAAAAAAATCTGAAAAAATAAGAAGAATTCAAAAAAAGTGTACTAACTTAAAAATAAGAAAAAACATGGATAAATTTAAAAAGATCAGACCAAAAAATTTAGAAAAAAATCTGGAAAAATGAGAACAGTTAAAAAAATGTGGAATAATTTAAAAAATAAGAAAAAAACCTGGAAAAATTGGAAAATATCAGAAAAAACTAGAAGAATCAAAAAAATAAAAACAAAGTCTGAACCAAGTGTGACAAAATAATAAAAAAAATTTTTAAAAATGAGATGAATTAAATAAGAAGTGGAATAACTAAAAAAATAAGAAAAAAAATTGGAAAACTTTGAAAAGATCTGACCGAAAAAATTTAGAAAAATAGAAAAAATCTGGAAAAAATAGAAGACTTCAAAAAAAAATTGTAGAATAATCTACAAATTTAAATTATTCTACATTTTTTTTAATTCTTCTCATTTTTCCAGATTTTTTTATTGCAAAGTGATAAAAATAATAAGAGAAAAATAAGAAGAATTAAAAAAAAATGTGGAATAATTTAATAAATAAGAAAAAAAACTTGGAAAAATTTGAAAAGATTAGAAGAAATTAAAAGAATGGTAAAAATAAAAACAAAGTCTGGAACAAAATAATAAAAATATAATCTTAAAAAAATGTGGAATAATCTAGAACGTAGAAACAATTTATATTTTTTCTAACTTTAGAAATAAAATTTTTAATAAAATTTCTAGTTACATTATTAAAACGTGCTGACTGTAGATAGAAAGAGAAAAAAATATACTATATATACGAAAATTTTCAAAATTTTAGATAAAAAATTGTGATTGTGAGAAAAGGGAGAGACCACAAAACTAGAAGGATTTTTTAATTTTCCTCATTTTGGTCTCTTCCTTTTTTCAACTTCACAAAATTTTGAAAAATTTCCCACTTACAGTATGGTATTAAGTGAATATTATAATTTTAGGGATAATTTGTTTTTTGAAGCCGACAAAAAAAATTAATGAAAAGTGATCTGGCAAGTCCGCTTCTGTTGTATCGTTTCGTCTTTTAAATATTGCATTTACTTATTTCGTAATTTATTAAACTGTTTGTCGTTGTTTATTTTCTGTTCGACTCATAAACTCTAAATAAGCAGACAACTAGACAATCGAAAATATCTCTATGATGCAACTATAGTGAAAGAGGACATTGCCTTATTTAAATTAATTTATTGAAATCTCAATAAAATAGCGAATAAAGTACTTTATAAATTTTAAAAAAAAAAACGGAACAATGACAAAAAAGAATGAGCAAAAATCAGAAAAAAAACAGAAAAAAAAACGGAAAAAATCAGAAAAATGAAAAAAAATCAGATAAAATCAAATCCCTTCCGATTTTTCTCGTTTTTTTTTCTTATTCCTCGGATTTTTTTCGATTTATTTCAATTCTTTCATTTTTTTTTTAATAATTTTTGGTTACAATTTTTGCAATTTTTATGCTATTTTTTTGCAATTATTTGCATTTGCAATTTTTTGTGGCTTTTTGCACTTTTTTGTGGTTTTTTGAACTTTTTTTTCTATATTCTGCGATTTTTTGTGATTTTTTTGCCACTGTTTTGGAATTTTTTTCGATTATTTGCGGCTGTTGCCATTTTTTTTAAAATCTTGTTACGGTTTTTTGCGCTTTTTGCAATGTTATTGAGATTTTTTGCGATACCTGCGTTTTTCTGCGATTTTTTTTTTTTCATTTTTTGAGATTTTTAGCGGTTTTTTTTCACTTTTTTGCATTTTTTATGTTAGTTTTTTTTTCGTTTTTTTTGAGTTTTTTTGATTCTCTCGTTTTTCCATATTTTGCAACTTTATTTTTCATTTTTTTTTCCAAAATATTTCCTGATGTTTCTTCCAACTTTTTCCAGTGTATTCTGTTTTTTTTCAATTTATCGATTTTTCTACTTTTTTCTCGTTTTTTTGTTATTTATTTTTTTGTTTTTTTTTAATTTTATTTTTGGTTTTTTCTATTTTTTTTTTCTCATTTTGTTCTAATTCTTTCTTTCATTTGCTAATTTTTTTCTTATTCTTCAGATTTTTCGATTTTTTCATGTTTTTCAATTTAGTAGATTTGGGCGATTTTGTCGCTTTTTGTGGGTTTTGTCGATTTTTGTCCATTTTTGTCCATTTTGTCGATTTTTGTCGATTTTATGTCGATTTTATGTCGATTTTTGTCCATTTTTGTCGATTTTTGTTCATTTTTGTTGTGAAAATCGTGAAAAAATAATATAAGAAACTTCGTCCAGACGGGAATCCCCCGACCGCACAAATTTTATAAAATCTGTACACCACTGTCTTTTAAATTGATACCATTACTTGAGGCAGTAGCGCAACCTACTTAAATTTTGTTACAATTTTTTGCAATATTTTTGAGATTTTTTGCGATACTTGCATTTTTCTACCATTTTTTTTCGTTTTTTGCGATGTTTAGCTTTTTTTCGGTTATTTGCATTTTCTTCCGTTTTTTTATTTTTTTTTGGATTAATTGTTTTTTTTTTCAGTTTTTTTATTCTCTCGTTTTTCCATATTTTACAACTTTATTTTTCATTTTTTGTCCAATGTATTTTCTGATTTTTCTTCCAACTTGTTCCAATGTATTCTGTTTTTTCTTAATTTGTCGATTCTTTTATTTTTTCTCGTTCTTTTTCTTATCAATTTTTTGTTTTTGTTTGTTTTTTTTTTTGGATTTTTCTAATGTTTTCTCATTTTTTTATTCTTCTTATTTTTCAATTTTGTCTATTTTTGTCGATTTTGTCGATTTTGTCGATTTTGTCGATTTTTGTCGATTTTGTCGATTTTTGTACATTTTTGTCGATTTTTGTTAATTTTTGTTCATTTTTGTTTATTTTTGTTTTGAAAAATGTGAAAAAATTATATAAGAAACTTCGTCCAGACGGGAATCCCCCGACCGCACAATTTTTTTAAAATCTGTACACCACTGTCTATTAAACTGATACCATTACTTGAGGCAGTGGCGCAACCTACTTAAATCCCAAGTTATTTACGTTGCACAATTTGCAATGGAATTATAATTCAATTCAGTCGGTGATGTTTGCTTTCAGGATGATTTCAGCTGAAAATTCAAAGAAAATCTGCAATTCATATTAGAACTAGTCTTATAAAAAAAACGGTTTGTTGACCTTCATCGGACAGACCACTAAAGAAAACTCACCGTTCATAAAAGTTCTTCCCCTCCTAAGGGTAGATGAAAGGTAAAAAAACTTACTTAGCAGCAATTTTTTTATACAGGGTGTGCTAACAAAAACTAGAATAGACGAAAAGGGATGGAACTGATCAAGACAATTAACCAAAAATAAAAATAGTGTAACTGAAACTTTGAAGTAAATTAGCTAAAAAAAAAGTAGAAATGTTGTTTGTTAAAAATTAAAAAAAATATATAAAAATGGAGAACAACAAAATCTATTAAAAAATAATTATAAACCATCTAAAAAATAACTTATTAAAAATATCGTAAATTTATTAAAAATTGTGCTTTCCGGGGGGACCCCGTTAGGAAATAAGTTTCTTACGTTATTTTTTCACTTTTTAAAATTTTCAAATAAGAAAACAAAAATCTGAAAACTTTGAAAAGAAATCGAAAAAAATAAAAAAAAATGGAAAAAAAATCAAATCGAAAGAGATGGAATCGAAAGGAATCGAAAAATATATAAAAGAAATGGAAAAAAAACGAAAAAATCAACAAAAATCGAAAAAAAAAATCAATAGAAATCGAAAGAAATTTAAAGGAATCAAAAGAAATCGAAAAAAAAAACGGAAGCAATAGAAAAAAAACCCGAGAAAATCGAAAAAAAATTATAAAAAAAATCCAACGAAATCGACAAAATCCGAAAGAGATCGAAAAAAATCAAACGAGATCGAAAGATATCGAAAAAAACTAAAAAAAAATCGACAAAACTCGAAAAAAAGAAAAAAACTGATGGAATTTGAAAAAATCAAAAAACAGTAGAAAAAATTCAAAAACAACGGAAAGTCATTAGAAAATGACAAAAAAAATACGAAAAAACCGAAAAATCAAAAAAATATAGGATAGGAAAAAATTAGAAAAGAAAAGAAAGAACTAGAAAAAAAATAGAGAAATGAGAAAAAAATTAAAAAAATAGAAAATATTGAAAAAATCAGAATAAAAGGTGAAAAAAAATAAAACAATTTTGTGAAAAACGAGAAAAAATTAGAAGTATCGAAAAAATAAGAAAAAAATTGTAAAATATGAAAAAAATAAAAAAAATCAAAAAAATTGGAGAAAGTTGGAAAAAATCGTAAAGAACAATCAAAAATCGGAACAATTGTGAGCAAAAGAAAGAAATAAAAAAATAAATGGAAAACATGGAAAAAATTGAAATCGCAGCAAAATCACAAAAAAAAAAACGTAAAAATCGGAAAAAATCAAAGGAATAAGAAAAAATGAGAAAAAAATTAGAAAACAAAAAAGACATAGAAAAAAAAGTAATTGGAAAAAGAAATAAATAGAAAAAAAGACAAAAAAGAGGGAAAAACATCGAAAAAGTCATAAAAAAACAAAAAAATAAAAAAAATAAGAGAAAATCAAAATAAGTCTCTTTGAGAAAAAATCAGAAAAAGTCTCTTTTTATTAAATAGTTTTAAAAAAAATTAGAAAACGACAGAAAAAAAATCAGAAAGAAAGAACAATGAGAAAAAATAAGAAAAGATTAAAAAAATCGAAAAAAAACCAGAAAAAACTAGAAAAAAAATAAAACAGAATAATGAGAAAACAGAAAAAGGAGTAAAGGAAAAATAATAGAAAAAAAATGAAAAATAATACGAAAAATAATCAGAAAAATTTTAAAAAAGCCAAAAAAAAATTGCTAAAATCAAACAATGTGTCAATAATTTCTGCAACATTTCGTAAACTTCGTTTAACATTTTGTTCTAAAAATTCGAATTGGAAAAAAGTTTTCCTATGTAAACCACTTTAATTTGTATGATGGGTACCGGAAGGGCTGGTCCGATCCTGCTCAAATTCAATAGCATTCTTCCTTGGACAAAACCGGAACTCAATCGGAGCTTACGTTCAAAAGTTACTACAGACAGACATCCAGACGTGCGGACAAGATTTTTTTACATTTTCGGACTCAGGGAACTCGGAAACGTCGAGAAAAGTGATAAAAAGTTGGGGTAAGAAATTTTTTTCGCCTTCACGAAACTAATTGGCCTCAGTAAAATGGTCACATTTACACAATATATTTTAGTAGGTGTTTTTCCACTCTGTTACAGATCACATGATAATTAATAAAGTTGTGCTAGCTTTTAATTAAATTTGTACAACTTTTAATAAAAATGCAGGAAAATCGCGAATAGCGCTTAAAAATATTACAAAAATATGAATAACTTATTTATTAAAAATATTCAGAAAGTTGGGTTCCAAAATAAAAATATTTTAATAAACCCCATAAATAAAGGACAAATTTATCTTTCCAAAAAAAAAAAAACCGTTTCGACATAATCGAATAAATATAATGAATAACTAACCAACATCAACTGACAGAATAATTTTGTTATCGTATCAGTAACTCCAAATGAAAATAGATAGAAATAGAAGAAATAGAAATAATAATGTCATTCACGCTGTTAAGAGAGAGAGAGAGAGAGAGAGAGAGAGAGAGCGCACAAAAACGCTGTCAAACAATGTGAATGAAAGGAAGAAACAATACCTGTCTAGAATTATAAGCGCAATACTTAGAAATTGCCCATTCTTATAATACCTACACAACTAAATGTTGGATTTGTATATACGCGAAATACATAAACTCGGAACTGCAGTCAGAAATTGTGAGAAGCCCCTTCCTATGATACCTTCGGATTAACTACTGTCAATAACTGTGAATAAAATA
The DNA here is from genome assembly GCA_963243735.1 of Neocrepidodera transversa. Classification (NCBI taxonomy): domain Eukaryota; kingdom Metazoa; phylum Arthropoda; class Insecta; order Coleoptera; family Chrysomelidae; genus Neocrepidodera; species Neocrepidodera transversa. The sequence continues at coordinate 1,517,470 of OY725347.1, read as the reverse complement.
GAATATTCTCTTATTTTCTGTTTTATGTCTGGTATAAATATAATATTTTATATCTACATTATTAATTATATATTAAATGAAACAGGAGAGCTAAATAGTAATAGATTTATGTCCTTATGGTGAATGGCTCCCGGGCCGATTTTTTTAAAATTTAGTACATATATTTCTCGAGTCATATGCATTATTTTTGCTCATTGCACTATGACTCTAAAAATACAAAAAAATGGCGTTCAATACATTAACTGCGCATAGTTTATTCTACTAATTAAGTTAGTAATTTTCTTTTCATAAATACTCATTTTAAAACATGAAATATAGTCAACGAAGCGTTTAAATTGAATTTTATGGAGAGCAAAGAAAACTATCTTCCAAAAATAACTACCAGCATATCTGATAAATATGTGATTTATCTAATTCATGTATTCTTCATTCAAATACCCTGTATTTTTTACGTTCTTAAATACGTCATGATTTCAAAAACTTTACACGTGTATGAAGTGTTCTATACATAATACCGGTTGTTTCATTAAAATCCGAATATTAATAACAAAGTTAGTCCTTAATGCCTTTTTGTCTTTGGTTCTGCGCATGATTATTCTTCTACGTCACATTTGAAATATACGCACTAGAGTCAATTTTATAATTATTTGTTTTTCTAGTATTTTTATACACTTTGTATATATATATATATATATATATTAGGATACACAATTTTTACTAAAAAATGACTCCAAGTATCGGCTAAAGGAAAACAAGTTTAAATAAAATCGATTAAAATAATATAGGCATAAGAGCAACGACTTATTTTTTAAGACGACCTGTATGTTTGTTTTTGCCAAATTCAATTTTAATGTACTGTTTACTATATTTCATAATAATAATTATTTATCATCCTGTACGTTAATAAAATATCAATATAATAAAAATTATTCATCAAAATGCTCGAAATAAATGAACTCTTGAATGTCTTATAGTTAATAGTTTTAAGCTGTTTTTAGCTCTTTTTTTGGACTTATGATACTCATTATCATTTCATAGTCATTTTTAGATTTTTTGTAGCCGTTTTTAGGCATTTTTTGCCATTTTTAGCCATTTTTATCTATTTTTTGCCATTTTTTGCCATTTTTAGCCATTTTTAGAACTTTTTAGCCATTTTTAGTCATTTTTAGCAATTTTTAGCCATTTTTAGCAATTAATTAAGTTTCCCAACGTTTCTAATGGTTTCTAGGTAGGTTTAGCCCGTTTCATCGATTTTTTTACAATTTAATAAAACCTCCTGTACTTTTTTTAAAAATTGTTTAGAATTTCTAGAATTTTTAGCCATTTTTAGTCATTTTTAGCCATTTTTTGCCATTTCTTGCAATCATTTAAGCTCGCTTAGGTTTCTCAACGTGTCTAATGGTTTCTAGCTAAGTTTAGCCTGTTTCTTAAATTTTTTAGAATTTTTTAAAGCCTGCTGTAGTTTTTCACGATTTTTAATAGTTTTGAGTTGTATTTTTACTTGTTTTATCTTATTTTTTTTAGCTTTTATTAAGCGTGCTATAATTTTTCACGTTTCTTAATAATTTTATGGCGTTTTGTCAATCTTCTACCATTTTTGTATTCATATGTATTGGAAGTCATTTTTTTGGACCACCCTGTAGTTTTAGAGTTATGGTGCAAGGGGCAAAAAGAAAAATATCAAAAAATAATAATAAACTCAAAGTTATACCCCGCATTAAATATGTAAATTGTTTGAAAAGGCGACATGTTTCGACCAAACAATGGCCATCATCAGGCCTACAATATGAATTATAAAATATGTTAAAACAACAATATGAGATCACAAAAAATTTAAGTTACAAAAAAGTATGCTCGTACAAACGAATTACGAAATGGTATGATTATTAAATGAACATATCAAAAATATTATAACTGAAAAAACTGGTATTCTGGAAAAATTTTCAAAAACTTTAAAAATTAAAAATATTTGATGCCTCTCCATAATGGAGGATTCAAATTTGTACATCGAAGTGCATCCTACGATTCAATTTAAGATGAAAAAATGCTTGAAAAATTAAACAGCGTCTTAAAAAACATGCAGTGGCACTAAATTTGAATGACAAATTTGACAAATGACAGCTCAAAGACAACTGAATTCGACGTGACAGACAATGACAGGAAAGGAAAAAGTAAAAGACCACTAGCAGAACTTACAGTACGAGATCAAAAATTAAAGGAAGAAGAAATAACCTATAGTCGAGTCAATAAAGCACTAAAAATTTTTTGAAGAAAAATATCCCTACTTTTTATTTTATACAAACCGGAAATTACATTGCTGCAGCCAAAAATGCATTCAAAAAATGCATTTTTTGAGACGGCTTTTGGAAGATTAAAGAACTTTGTAAATAAGAGTCAGAACTGGCCCAAATCGGGTTCCCTAAGGTTTTCGAGGTCGCTGAATTCAAATGTCACATCGTTGAAGACCGGAATACCTGGTGCGCCCGAACCTTAACGTGAACGTCATTCCCGAGAATTTTCCTCCAAAAACAACCCGAAAATAATTGAAGGGGCGTTTTTTTTTGGAATGACATTGATACCAAGAAAAAGGTTCCGATGCACCAGGTGTTGAGAGGGACGGGAAATTCTGATTCAGTGCCTCAAAAAACAACTCATAACGATTCTGGGTTCGTCTTCTTCGAATGTGTGAGGAAAACCCTTGGAGACGACGTTCAGGTCGAGGTTTCGGTATGACAGGTGTTCCGGAGCTCGTTTTCGACATGAAATTTGCATTCAGCTCCCCAAAAAACCCCCCATAACGGTTTTCGGTTCGTCTTTCTCGATTGTATGAGAAAAACCAACGGACACGAGATCCGGGTCCATGTTCAGGTGCAATAGGTGTTCAGGGTGTCGTTTTCGAAGTGAAATTTGGATTGAGTGTCCCAAAAAACGCCCCCACAATGATATTCGGATTGTTTTCGGCGATCTTGTTAGGAAAATTCTCGGGAATGACGTTCACATATTTGAATTCAGTGACGCAAAAAACCCCAGGAGCCGAGTTTCTCTCCTTCCCCGTATGAATTTCGGGAGAGTCCCACGGAGATGACGTTCATCGGCGTTCCTGAGCTCCAAGATGGCTGTGGGTCAATTTGAACATCATAATCGTGATCAGCGACCTCGAATCCGATTTGGGCCAGTTCTGACTCTTTATTTACAAAGTTCTTTAATCTTCCAAAGGCTGTCTCAAAAAATTCATTTTTTGAATGCATTTTTGGCTGCAGCAATGCAATTTCCGGTTTGTATAAGATAAAAAGTAGTGACATTTTTTCCAAAAAATTTTTGGAATGCTAAAAACCGCATTACGATCCGTCTTAATTTGAAAAATTCCAAACTTTTTTGCTTCATTGCCTCAACTACTACAAGAAGTATCAAATTGAGGTACATAAAAAATGGAAAAGAAAAATGAAAAATTGAAATTAGAAACGTAAATTTAGAAATAAATAATTTTGTGTAGGGTAAAGTTGTTCATTAAGACAAGTAATATTTGTGTTCGTAAGAGTTTTTTTGATTTCAAACATCTCTAATAAATTCAGTAAGTTTGTACGAGCATAATTTTTTGTAACTTAATTTCTTTGTTACCTCATATTGTTGTTTTAATATATTTTATAATTTGTATTGTAGGCCTGATGATGGCCATTGTTTGGCCGAAACATGTCCCCCATCAAATAATTTACAATATAATTTACGTGGTATGACTTTAAGTTTATTATTATTCTTTGGATAATTTTACTACATTTGAGAATGGATAATCTTCTGTTTCAGAAAAATATCACACTATAAAAATCCATTTATGGAGTTGGCAGGAAGGAAGCTCCGTGTATATTATTTTGTTTGTCTTATGCGCGTTTTGCTATTATAATGCGCTTTTACAAGAGCTTTCGACTTGCCGAAGAACAGGACAGGTTCTATTTTAATTTAACTCGAACTTATGCTGCGATTATATTGTCTCGATCGGTATGGAGATAACAAACTGCCGATCGGCATTATCAGAAAGAAAAAAAAACCTGTCAGTTAGTTACAGCGTTGCCAATGTTTTTTCATTATTTATTTAGTTAAATGGATGAATATAAATGGTACCTCTAACAGAAAAGTGACCGAAGTACAAAAATCAAAAGTTTTAATTTTTATTTTGTCGTAATTTTCCTTTATAGCGGGAAATAAATATAAATAAGTTATCTGGTACATCAGCTAATACAGAAAAATAAAAGATATTTCGGACTTGTGACAGTAATATCGATATAAATGTAAATATTGCACTTGTGTCACTTTTCTATTGGAGCTACGAAATAATAAGATAGATAAAATAAATAAAATATAAAAAAAATATATAAAATATTTTCTTAAAATAAAAAAAGCAAAACTAAAAAATTGGTACTTCGGTAAATCGAGTACCAGAATGGCTTGTACGGTCCTGGCTAAACTTTGAAATGGAAAATAGTTTGCCCATGGAAAATACTTATACTTATTTATATGGCGGGTACCGGAAGAGCCGGCTAGATTTTGCTCAAATTCAATAGGGTCGTTCCAAAGAAAACTAAATGGTAAAAGGGAAACCGGAATTTGATCAGACAGACAGACAGACATCCAGACAAGATTTTTTTTCATTTTCGGACTCTGGGAACTTGGAAACGCCGAGAAAAGTGATAAAAAGCGGGAGTAAAAATTTTTTTTCACTATGACGAAATTAATGTTGCTTTTGGGACTTTCCCGATGAGTATTCATAGACATTTATTTATTATTGACAGTACATTCCCTTCTCTGATTGGAAATATTAGTAATATATCAGAAAAATAAAATAAAAATTAAAAATAATAAAAATTAGAAAAATGTGTTAACCAAAAAAAAATTAAAAACAACAAATATTAGTAAAATTTAATAAGATTAAAAAAACGATAGAAAAAATGAAACAAATGTGAAAATAACAAAAATCAAATTGTTTTTGAAAAATAGAAAAAATAGAAAAAGCGGCATAAAATAAAATCATAAAAATATTAAAAAAAAAATCAAAAAACTGAAAAGTTAAAAATATCAAAAACAACATGGAAAGAATGAAACAAATGTGAAAATAACAAAAAAAATTAGAATGAAAAAAAATAGAAAAAATAGAAAAAGCGGCATAAGATAAAATCATAAAAATATTAAAAAAAAATCAAAAAACTGAAAAGTTAAAAATATCAAAAACGACATGGAAAGAATAAAAAAATGAGTAATAAATCAAAAAATTAAATAAAAATTAAAAATAATAGAAATAAAAATTAGGAAGATGTGTTAAGCAAAAAAAAATAAAAAAAAACAAAAATTAGTAAATAAAATTTAAAAAGATAAAAAAACAATAGAAAAAATAAAACAAATGTGAAAATGACAAAAAAATTGGAATGAAAAAAAAATAGAAAAACCAGAAAAATCAAAAATCTGAAAAGTGAAAAATATCAAAAACAATATGGAAAGAATGAAAAAAATGAGAAATAAATCAAAAAAATTAAATATATTAGAAACAAAAATTAGAAAAATGTGTTAAACAAAAACAAATAAAATAAAAACAAAAATTAATAAAACTGAAAAAGTGGAAAAAATAAAATAAATGTGAAAATGACAAAGAATTAGAAAGTTTAAAAAAATGAGTAATAATAAATCAGAAAAAGTAAATAAAATTTAAAAATAATGTAAATAAAAATGTGTAAAATCGATAAAAATGAAAAAAATAGAAAAATTATAAAAAGAAGAAAACGAGAGAGAGAAAATAAAAATAAATTGAATAATGGCAAAAAAATTAGAAGAATGAACTTGAATTGGGAATTTGGAATATTTGGTTTGCAAGAAAACCGTCAACCAAAACTACACTTTTTTTTGAACACTATACGTACGTACGAAAAATATAAATAGTTAAAAAAAATAAGAGAAAATTGAAAAAATCAGTAATAAAAAAGAAAAATCAATATAAAATAATTAAAAAAAAACAAAAATATTTAAAAAAAATCATAAGAAATCTTCATAAAAATTTTAAGCATTGGATAAATAAATAAAGGAAAATTAACAATGGGAAAAATAAAAATATACTAATATTTAAACTTAATTAGGAATTTGGATCCTTGATTTTCAACAATATTGAAGAATATGAGAAAAATAGGAAAAAAAGGCAGAAAAAATAGAAAAATAAAAAGAGCAAAAAAATAATAATAAGAATTTCGAAAATCAGAAAAAATGTGGAAAAATCATAAAACGAAAAAATCATAATCATAAAAAAAAATATAAAGAATTAAAAAAAAATAACAAAATTTAAAAACCATAAATTTTAAAAAAAATATAGAAAACTTTCAAAGGTTATAAAAATTTAAAACAATTAAAAAAATTTAAAATTTTGAAAATCACATCCTAAAAAAAATAAAGAAGAAAAAATTGGAAAAATCAGAGAAAATGTAGGATAAAATTAATAAAAACTGTGTCATGCTTTATTTAGACCTGAATACATAACGGATTGTTAAAAATATATCAAAAATTTATAAAATCAACAAAAAAAAAATTAGGTTACACCTTTTCTTGACTTCGGTCCATCGGGTACCGGAATGGCTAATGCAATCCTGGCTAAAGTTGTAATATTATACATGATGTGATGTACAGACAGACAGACAGACAGAGGATTTTTTTGTATGAAAAAAGTGGGGTTAAGAAATTTTTTTCACCATCATATATTAAATTATTAATTATAGGTTTTTGCTCCGTAGTTGTTTGAGGAATATGTAGAGACTACATAGGACACAGAACAAACAAATTTAAAACCAACAAATAGAAAAATTTGATGTAAAAATTCAAAATTCTGCTCATGCTTTCTAATGCTACTCTGAAATCAAAAAACAGAAAATACATATATTTATTGTCCCTTAAAATGACAAACTCAGCTGGAATTAAAAAATTATATAGAATATATACATTCAAGTTTGCTTATTAATTAATTAATTGATTTTTTTCCCTATTTAAATTTTGGGAATGGCCCTGTAAAAAAAAAGAACATCGACGAAAGAGGGACAAGGTAACAACCAGGCCCGGTTTTTTCTAGGCACTTTTGAGTTCGCGTGCAGTGCGTGAATACACACATATATGTGGGGCCCCAGGTTAATGACCTCCTCAATACAGAAAACCTTAGGATAGGACAGGCACCCCAAATGCGTTTAGTGGCTTTGGAGCGCCCGCACCTGACTCGTTTTTGCCGTATATATTATGTTATGTATTAAATATACAGGAACGGATTCAGTTATAAAGTGTTATTATTTTTCTTCGTGTAGATATTGAATCGTTTGTTTATATATAGAAAGTAGATAAATATATTTGATAATTTATATTTAATCAATTCATTTGGCAAAACTGCATAACAAAAAAGGATGTGATATATTGTATTTCATATTGTCGGCTAATTGCAGGAAGCCAAAAATATGATAAATATTTAACCATTTCCTCTAAAAATTTACATAACTGACATTGAAATGCATCTGAACTAATTTACATACCTAAATATTGCGAATTAGTTTAGAACATATAATTAGTTACAAATAATATTGTACAAGGTGGCCAACTATAAGAATGCGAGGTACTGTATCTGGGAACCTAGCCATCGTAGAGGGTTGCGGCAAAAAAAGTTATGACTAAAGTGGCCAAGAGAAAAACCTGGAAAATATTTTCAAGTTTCTGAAATGGCCGCTAGGGGGCGTAACTGCAATCTTGAATCTAAAAATGTTATATTTCTGTGAAATCCGCTATATTAACCTAACCATAAAATACTTGATCATTAAATTCGAGGATAATCTGAATCTTTTTTGTTTGACAATTTTTGCTGTATCTCTAAAAATAAACTGGTGGGGGGTATTCAAAGGTTTCCGTAAAAAACACCATGTATCTTCAAAACGACTGATCCGATTTTAACCAACTTGGGCTGGTTGAAAAGAGCTATTCTTGGACTACAAATGTTTTAATAATTAGAGTTTTGCTAGTTTTATATGTCGCCGCTAGAGGGCTTTTTTAGACATTCCGACAGAAATGGTTAATTAATTCACAAAAAAAATAAATACATTGGTATAATTTTTTTTCATGAAAAAGTAGCTAAATGATGCTTAAATAAGCTCGCGAAAACCGCATCTCGATATCTTATTCCTAACCTAAAATTTAGGCCAAAGAAAATTTTATACGGAAATCCCTTACATTTTACTTTCCCGACCCACCTCCTACAAGGGAAAGTATTGTGAACGAGCTAAAAAAAAATCGAGATAAAAACGGAAATATCTGTTTTCGGGTCAGCTGAGATGATTAAGACCATTTCCAGATGGAAGTCTGTCTGTCCGTCTGTGTGTGTGTATTCTTCCACGATAGCGGCCACACATTTAATCCAATTAAGCTGAAATTTGGTATAGGGGTTTGAGTTACCCGTCGGAAGTACCCATTAGTTTTTGTACGACATCTGTCAAACGGAAGTACCACTATCAAAAAATGATAGATGCAATATGTCACGGAATTGAACATGCAATATGTCATTTGAAAGCCCTAGAAAAACTCTATTCAGAACACTCAAAATTATTTCTTCAACTGTCACCTGTCAAAAATAAAAAAATGTCAAAATTTGAAACTTCAGCATTAAATATCTGAAGAAGTATTAATCCGATTGAGCTGAAATTTGGTATATTTGTTTGGGTTATCTGTCTGAAGAACCTATTAGTTTTTGTACGAGATTTGTCAAACGGAAGTATCATTATCAAAAAATGACAGATGCAATATGTCACGGAATTGGACATGCAATATGTCGTTTGAAAGCCCTTGAAAAACTCTATTCAGAACAGTCAAAATTATTTCTCCAACTATCACCTGTCAAAAATAAAAAATGTCGAAAGTTGAAACTTTAACATTAAATATCTGAAAAAGTATTCGTGGATACTCGTCGGGAAAGTTTTGGGCAACCGATTTTTTATTTTTTTTTTAAACTAATTTTTCTGGAATTTCTTTTTATTATTCAGTTGTGGACCGATTTAAAAAGAAATGGTTTTAATGCCCCCGTAAATGCTAGAATTGCTGACCATCATGCTCTATGCATTCTTGAAGCCTCATATGGATAGACAAAGCTGCAGCTTCAATTTTGGCTTTCGGTATGTTACATATTGCATTACGAATCCGGTTTTTCATATCTTCTCTCGTCGTAGGTTAAGTCTGAAACACGATGTCCCTTAACCGTCCCCATAAATAAAAATCTAGACAAGTTAAGTCTGGTGATCGCGGAGGCCATGAAAATAGACTTCCTCTTCCAATCCACCGCTGTTGAAATATTGCATTAATATGCTCTCGCACAATAATTGAAAAATGTGCTGGGCAACCATCCAACTGCAAAACAAGTTTTGCCGTGTTTCCAGTGGCACATCTTCCAACAGCAACGGTAATTGATTGTCCAAAAAGTCAAATAAACTGCAAGCATATCAACAACTTCATCGTTCGTAAAACGCATTTTGTAAGCACAAAAATTGTTCAAAGTAACGCAAAACTATTGACAACTATTGACAGTTTGAGGATTAAATATTTTTTAATGGGTATTTGTTTTGTTGTATTCCATGGCCTGCTCCTATTTTCTTTTTCGTATATACCCATTGTGAATATGCATTTAAACAAAAAATATGCCTTTTATTATTAGCATTACTTACTTATCTTTTAGCGCTATTTTGCAGTATTTTCAAAAAAGGTGATTTTATTCTGAATTCCAGAAAAAAGTTTAAAAAAAAATTAAAATGTACCTAAGGGATTTCCGTATAAAATTTTCTTTGACCTAAATTTTAGGTTAGGAACAAGATATCGAGATGCGGTTTTCGCGAGCTTGTTTAAGCATCATTTAGCTACTTTTTCATGAAAAAAAATTATACCAATGCATTTATTTTTTTTTGTGAATTAATTAACCATTTCTGTCGGAATGTCTAAAAAAGCCCTCTAGCGGCGACATATAAAACTAGCAAAACTCTAATTATTAAAACATTTGTAGTCCAAGAATAGCTCTTTTCAACCAGCCCAAGTTGGTTAAAATCGGCTTAGCCGTTTTGAAGATACATGGTGTTTTTTACGGAAACCTTTGAATACCCCCTACCAGTTTATTTTTAGAGATACAGCAAAAATTGTCAAACAAAAAAGATTCAGATTATCCTCGAATTTAATGATCAAGTATTTTTTTATTAGGTTAATATAGCGGATTTCACAGAAATATAACATTTTTAAATTCAAGATTGCAGTTACGCCCCCTAGCGGCCATTTCAGAAACTTGAAAATATTTTCCAGGTTTTTGTCTTGGCCATTTTAGTCATAACTTTTTTTGCCGCAACCCTCTACGATGGCTAGGTTCCCAGATACAGTACCTCGCATTCTTATAGTTGGCCACCCTGTACACAAACATTACTATTTTCTAAATACTTCAAACTTTTATAAAATAAAAGCTGGGAAATTATTTTAAACATGTATTTAACTTTATATACAAAATATATTATTTTAAGGAATTATAATTATAAACTACAAGTAAAAATGTAATTTTGTCTTCACAAATAAGCGAAAATTTATTTGTTTGATAAATAAATCAACGTTTTATAATTTTCATATAACGGTTATTTATTGATTAGTGAAATATTTCATTATACAATAACTAATTTTATTGAAAATTATTCTTCAAATTACAATTGGACCTTTTTATGAACCATGCGAGAACACTGTTATTAGAAGGTAACAAAAAATGATCCAGAAGATTCAAAAATGATCAGATTAATTCTTAAGCGATAAAAATTAACAAAAATTGATCCTTGAAGTCCAAAAACGATTATAAAATAATTCTTGACTGTTAAAAATAATCAGAATTAACCAAACCGAAGGTTCAAAAAATTATCAGAAAAAATTGTTGACTCTTAAAAATAATTATAATTAACAAAAATAAAGATCAAAACTGCAAAAATGGTCAAAAAGGTCAAAAAGACCAAAAAAAGTCCAAAAAATTGGAATAGCTATAAAAAAGCCAAAAAAGGGCAAAACAGTGGTAAACAATCCAAAAAAAAGTATAAAGAAATTAAAAAAAGGCAAAAAAGGGGTTAAAAGGCCAAAAAAAAAAGGAAAAATGTAAAAAAAACCAAAAAGAAAAACCCAAAAAAGGCTAAAACATGGCAAAAAATTCAAAAACGGTAAAACAAGGAACAAAAAAGGCAATAAGAAAAAAAAGGGAAAAAGGGTAAATCAAAAACAAAAAAAAGGCCAAAAAGCAAAAGCAAAAAGCAAAAAAAAACCAAAATACAGTTAATTAAGGCAAAGACGCCAAAAATGTCATAATAATACTAAAAATGATAAAAACATAAATTCAAAATTCCAAAAAAGCCAAATAACACAAAATAAAGGGAAAAGAAGCAAAAAAACACCAAAAACATAAAAAAAAGTTTTAAAAAAATCAAGAAAAATCAAAATAAAGAGAAAAGTTCAAAAATGGTCAAAAATGCCAAAAAAAAGTCCAAAAAATTGGAACAGGGCAAAACAGTGGTAAACAAACCAGAAAAAGTAGAAAAAAAAACGAAAAAGGCAAAAAAGGAAATAAAGGTAATTAGAATTATTAAGACTAATCCCCAACTCTTGTGTAAATCGGATTACCTCGATTTTGTGGCAGAGTTCGTATACGTCCCTCTCATTCACTAGCCAATTAGAAAAAAGTACTCGAGTCTCAAATATAATAACTTTCAGTTTTTTGGCTAAATGTGCCCAATATAAGCAAAAGTTAATTCAGTTTCAAGATCAAAAGACCAACCGTTACAGACACCATAACGCGTGATTTACTTGAGAATTTAAACCTAGAATCACACTTCTAGAAATGTTTGGAAGCATGCTTCTCTCTCTCTCTCTCTCAGCCGCTAGAGGCACCGTGTCGCAAGATTTACTTGGTCAACGCCATAGAGAATCTAAACCTAGAAACACATTTCTAGTACAAATTTTTTTAAGCATGCTTCTCTCACTCAACCACTATAGGCACCGTGTCCTAAGATTTCCTTCGTAGACATTATAGAGAGTCTAAACAATTCTTGTACAAATTTTTGGAAGCATGTTTCTCTTTCTTTTCATAGTCATCTGCTATGGACATTTTGATTTCTTGTTTGAAAAAATCGATAAAAAAGTTGATATTTTTCCTCAGAAACTAATTTAGGTACCACATTTATCAAAGGAGTACCATCGTACTTTTTGACAATCAAGAGTATCACATATGGTACTATAGCTCGCATGACATGGAGCTACAACGCCATGCAAGACGCAATTTGTCTTGCGCAGTTAAAGCCCAGCTGATCGACTTTTGCAAGAGCTCTTGCAATTGCAACTTTATCGGTTTGGTGCGATTTCTATTGCCTAAAAGTTGCAATTCTAGGGAGAAATCTAGTTACTTTTGGTTTACCAACTTAGTTTTGATATTTTCATTTTTAAACAGATCGACAAAATATTCAAGACAAATAAAAAATATATTTTGAGGTTAGAAAATTGCTATTGAACCGCCGTATCGGTCCTTTAAAATAATTTATGAAGTCGGTGGCGGTAGCGGTTCAACAGCAACCGCTTTTTTTGGGGGGTTGCAATGGCAAGAGACTTGCATAATGTCAAACAACATGCAAGATTCAACATCGGCAATACTTTGACTTTGCAAGAACTTACTGCAATTTCTTGCAGGTTGCATTGTTCCATGTCATTCGAGCTTAAGTGTATAATCTCTCATTTGCACTAACAACTATTGCAATATTAGCTTTGTTCGCGGGTGCAATTCCGAACCAGTTCAGGGACTATTCGCATGCGCAGTCTAACAAGCAGTGTTCGCGGTTAAAAAATTATGAACTTTTAATAACAGTTCCTCGTTTGCTGATCATATCGAGCTGGTTCATTATTGATTCAGAATCGATTCTAGCGGTCCTTGAATTTTTGTTAGTACTGAAAGTTCGGTTCAGCTACTCATGCGTAATATCGATATTAAATTTTAATCTTAGTTGTCAGCTGTTTTTGTTTTTTTGTTTTTTGCTCATAGAAAATAATACGATGTACAATAAAACTGTAATATAATAAATTATAGTAAGTTATACATATATTTAGGTTATAAAAAATTAAAAATCAGAATAGGGAAAAACTATAACGCCTGTCTGACATTCGACAATTCGAAGTTATCGTTGGTTCCGAAATCGTTCGCTAAATGCTTAATTAAAAGAATAATTTTCCCTAATGTATTTTAATACCAACTAAAACTTGGAGGGAGAAAAATGTTCTTGCCAATCCAGCTTTCAATAATTTGAAAGAAAATAGTAATCACTCATATAAATACTGTTCAACTGAAGTAAATCTATGTCTAAAATTGAGGGTTGTAGTTGAAATTTAGATTTGTTCATAATATCTATTTATTCAAAACGTCTTCAATTCAGGAAAAATTCATTGTTTTTTGTAGAGGAATGTCCAGTAGTAATTCTCCTCCAAAACTGTGAAACACCTAGTATAAAAGCTAAAGGGGAAGAGGAGGTATTTGGATGGCACAACCTCTGAACCTCATTTAACCATAATATGTTTGACCACAGGCCAATATTTGGCCAATAAACAACAATAAACGACAATAAACGGCAATAAACGAGAATAAATGGCAATAAACGACAATAAACGACAATAAACGACGAAAAACGACGATAAACGATAGTTCTGGTCTTCTCTTAGATGGCTTCGACTTACACATACTGCAAGAGTCATGGTTGGTGACTAGTAATTGACTAAAATTTTGGGGAAGTGGCATGTTCTATTTTAATCCATCATGGCTGTGAAAAAGTACCGAGCAGACGCTTTTACTTGTCGCTGATTTTTCATGACATCAGTGATTTCGTGTTTATACCTACTTGATTTATAGTAGAGTGACTTTCTTTAAGGTAGCGTAAAAACGAAAAATGACCAACCCTGTAAATGGTATTTAATAACGTTATTGAATTTTAAAAGTTTGATTGGCATGTTGTCTAAATATGTGGAGCACGCAAAGCACCGATTTAATAAAAAGAGGGGTACGATAATTTTATACTCTTGTCAAGCAATTTAGAATACAAAGATTATAATCTGGATGATTATATTATTTTTAAATGTCTTGATTTTTTTTATCACACGTATCGTTTTTTATTTTCATTAAGAGGATATACACTGTTTTCGATAAAAAAAATAACGTTACTATAAAGCAAAATTTTTTATAACTTTATATAAAGCAGTATACGTCTGGTCTATGATAATAACATAATACGCAGGTTCGACATCTTTTTTTAACTGACATCGAGAGATTTTGTTATTTAAAAACGGTCAAAAAAAAATCTAAGCGCAAAATATTAATATTTACGTCCGCTGTAAGCATTTTAAAATCAAGGATCGGCGAGAGGCCGTGTGACGTCAGTAGTCATGAACGCTTCGCCCCTGGTCCGCTGCTGCGCTGTATTCACGATATGTGTGTATCGTGTATCTAGTACCTTCTTTAGGTTTTCTTAGAGACTATTAATGCCTTTCCTTATGGTAATGATAAACATTTCCATAGTCTTGGATATCATCTTACTCTGCCATCATTTCATTAATCGTTTTTGCTCAAATTAGTTTTTTTTATAGTTTTATCCATATCTTTTTCCTCTCCTTTCATTATTATGGTGAGATTTATTTGCCCCTTATACATTTTTGGAATGGCTCCTGTGGCTGTAGAAGCTCTATTAGTTCTTTTATTTCTTCTTCTTTCAACTCTTTCTATTTTATTTTATTTCTTCCATCACTCATATTGATTGTAAGGGTACCTACTTCTATTTGTTTGGACCTTTATATTACAGTTTCTATTTGCGATCTCCAATTAGGGTTTTCCTGTCTCTTCTACTAGTACTTATGGTCTCTGGAATTCTATTCATATTCCCATCTATCTTGTTTATAATGTTCTTAATTTCTTTTTTTTATGTTTGGTATCTCGGTAATGATCCTTTTGATTAGTTCTAGGACGAGCGCCATTTTTCTTGCTATTTCTTATTGTGAGCTATTTTGCCTTTTTCTACCATCTGAGGACCCGTAATATTACTAAAAAGGGCATAAATATCATGGATAGATTTAAGTAGGTATTTTTGAAAAAAATTGAGGTACAGGTAAACGACACATGTCTGGTATATATATAACTAAATTCAATTGAGTGCAGGATGGTGTATACTTTATGTGATATTTAGTACAAACCTTAATCGGACATGACCAAACGAATAGATCATATACAATTAAGGATAAGAGAACACACAAAGGAGCATATGCCGACACATAACAGTGGTGGTTATAGTAGACAAAAAACAAAAATCTCGCTCAGAGAAAAAGTAATGTACATATAGAATTGGACATTGATAAACTTGTATAAAAAGTGCAGAAAAAGCTATACTTTGAATTAGTGGAAATCTATTATGACAAAACTGTTGCATGGTAACCATCACTATGATATCCAGTGCCCAATAGTCCGAGTTTGCGGAATTGTTGCTAGATCTCATAGACCTCTACGCATCAGATAAGCCACCCCACCGACCCCCATGGAAATTCCCTTTGTATTTCTGAGCCTTCCGGAAGGGTCGTAACTATCAAATCAAAATGTCTCATACAATCTTAAGCAATGTAACCAACCAACCCCTTTATTATTTTTTCAAGGATTTTTTTAGAAAGATAGTTAAAAGACCTTATATTTAATAAGAAAAATAGTGTAATATTTTTGTACTTGGGGAAAACCCGTTAATAATGATTTATTTTAATAGTCTCAAGAAAATGCATACACGATTGAAGTGATTAAATTATGTCAAAAAATTTCTGTATGCTTCTACGAGTAAAAAAGTGCATAATTATCATGGACAGATTTTAGTATTTTTGAAAAATAAGAGACATTAAAAGTTTGAGGTACAGGTAAACAGGGTGACACAGCAACCATGTAACAGGCTAGAGTATCTGTATTTCTCAAGATAAAATTTTAAAATTTTAGGGCATCAAATGGGACCTTAGTGGCCTCATTTTACTCAGTTTGTTTCACTTTTACTACTTCCGGTTTTACCGGAAGTGATACCAACTTTTGAATTTTAAACGGGACACCCTGTAGTTTTTTTCCTTTTTTGGAATCTACATGACAACCTGATTTCATCGATGTATTATACTTGGTATCTTAGGAATAGATTTCCCAACTGGAATCATCCAAGCAGTACTTATTTCTGGAGACTTGAAACTCAGTTAAGAAGGGAACCGATTGCTGAAAATGACAAATTTATATTAAGTGAAGAAGTTGAGACAAATGTACTTGCATATGTAAATTATGACCCAACATCTTCCTTGAGAGAAATAGAAAGACAGTTTGATGTAAGCAGGGAATCTATTAGAAGAATTTAAAAAAAAATATAAATATAAATCTTTCAAGTATCAAATTCATCAAGAGTTGTATGAAAATGATTTTGCTAGAAGAATTACATTTTGTAATTGGCTTTTAAATAATTATAATTTAAACAATAATTTGCGTCACTCCATTTTATTTACTGATGAGTCTAGATTTACGAATTTAGGATTATTTAATAGAAACAATACAGAAAATCCACGGCTAATAAGACAAGAACATCAACAAGTAAGATTTGGATTTAATGTCTGGTTGGGCATATTATAGCGAAGAATTTTTGGTCCCATTATATTTGATGGATCTTTAACAGGAGAAAGATATTTAGAATTTTTACAAAATGAAATTGAGAATATTTTCGACGCTTTTCCAGATGAAGTAAATGAAAGAGTTACCTTTCAACAAGATGGGACTGGCCCTCATTATTTTGGTCTTGTTCAAAATTATTTATATTTTCGATTTGGAAATAGATAGATCGGAAATAACGGTCCTATCAGATGGCCAGCACGATCACCTGATCTTACGCCAATTGATTTTTTTTGTGGACATTTAAAGAATATTGTTTATAAAAGAACATACACGGCAAGAGAACAATTGGAAATTTCTGTTAGAGACGCTAATAACAGCAGATCAAATAGCAGATCAAATAAATCGAGCATATGAGGCAACTGTTAGGAGAGCAAGACTATGTGTCCAAAATAATAGACAACATTTTGAAAATTTGATTTAGTTTTTAAATATTTTGTTTGTTTAAGGATTGGTACTTTTTTTATTAAAATTGTAAAATGAGGAGAAATAAATATTATTTTGGAGGTATGACTTTTTCAATTGAAATTATTATTGACTAAGAAATGTACAAAAAATGTAAATTTCAATTATGCAGTTAGTTAAAATAGAATGTGTTTATTGTTTTAGGAAGAAAAAAACAAGGTTTGCAATTTAAAAAGGGTATGAAAACAGGGGTGGAAATGGGTTAAATTAAAAAAAAATAAAAAATGATGCAATTCAGTTATAAATTTATAAATTTTTTGAATTGCATTAAATAATTTAAAGTAATCTTAAAGTTAGTGTCGTTTTTCCCCATTGTTTATTTCTTTGGTATGTCATTTGAGCAAATTTAGATTTTTCGTATTTTTTTTTGTAGCTCCTTAACTATTCACTTGATATACCAAGTATAATACATCGATGAAATCAGGTTGTCATGTAGATTCCAAAAAAGGAAAAACTACAGGGTGCCCCGTTTAAAATTCAAAAGTTGGTATCACTTCCGGTAAAACCGGAAGTAGTAAAAGTGAAACAAACTGAGTAAAATGAGGCCCTAAATTTTTAAAATTTTATCTTCAGAAACACAGATACTCTAGCCTGTTACATGGTTGCTGTGTCACCCTGTATGTATAACTAAATTCAATTGAGTGTAGGATGGTGTATACTTTATGTGATTCGATTTTTATATTTCATGATTTAACCTTCGCAAATAAAATTGATCAACCATGATTTAACGTGGTTTTAGTAAATGCAAAAACGCACTGATTTGAGAAAAAATATTAAAAACATTATGTATATGTTATAAACCTAATTTGAATTTTATATTTACAGAATATTTCTAGCAACAAAAAATGTAATAATTAATATTTAATGTGTAAATAATCTATACCTAAAACCCAGCATTATAGATGATGATTATTCTATCTAACATAAGCTAATAGTTTATATATGAATTTATGCAAATATATTCATTCATTCTGTCATTGAAATGTTAACTTTTAAGTATATTAATCTATTGCACTTGGCAATCAGCGCAATATCCATAATATTGGTGTAACCGTTTATAATCTTAGCAAGATACAGCATGTCCTCGCATTTTTCTATTAATTTGCTAATTTCTTTCGATACGAGGATTTATATAATAGAGATTGATCTTAACCGCTAATCTTTGATGAGTAGCACCACCAAAATTTAAACTTTATGAAAATAAACCTAGCAGGGACCCAATTCTTGAAATCGTAGGAATCGATTCTCATGAGAAATTTACGTCATTTTCTCTAGATTTTGTAATATGTCTATTCTTGAAATATTTCGTAGGAAAAAATTCTCCAAAAATTATGAGAATTAATTCCTAATGTCTCATGAGAATTTAAGAAATTAAGAGTGTGAATTGTACGTATTTGACGTGTTTTGTGGGAATTGAAATTGAACATTATTATTTTTTTGTTGTTACCGCCATAAATATTGTTAAAATGAATATTTTTTTACTCCAAGCTATCGTTTTAGATAATTTAGAACGTTAGTGACGAGTTGTTTAGGCAGCATTTTCGTCTATCCAAACAAGCCTTTGACGATCTAATGGAGTATATTGAGCTTTTTCTGCTACCACCAAGCAGAGTTTTATATTAACCAAAAGAGAAAAAGTTTTAGTAGGGATCTTTCCTCTAAGAAGTTCCTTATCATTTTCTAAGAATTCTACAAGGATTTTTTTTGCGCTTCACTCACCAAATTTCGTTTGGCCATCGCAAATAAAAAATGAACAAATAACAAATAACACATAGTCAATAATAAACGATAATGCACAATAATAGGATAATAATTATGTAAATTGTTTCAAATTGTTTCCTCAAAAATGTCAAATGTCAAATGTCAATGGCAACTGATATTCATTTCTGCGAACTTATTAAAATAATTTTTGAGCACAGACATACGTCACTTTTTTTAATTCACTAGAATTTCAGTTCCGACTCAGTCAAGAATAGGACTGGCGATTCTCAAGAGAATTTTTTTTGGGGAATCAATTCTCTGGAGAATTAATTCCTACGATTTCAAGAATTGGGTCCCAGTAGGTATAAAATGTTCATTTGACATGATGTATGATTTTCCACCATAACCTTACATATTTAAAAAGAGGAGCTGGTACAAAAAATGAGTTTTAGTTATCCCCGGCTAGCCTCCAATTACATTTCTTCCCTGAGAGAGTTTTTTAATATTGATCTATGAGGACTTGTCTATATAGTGTTGGTTAGCTATGTTAAATAAATAAATTCCAGCCCTTCACTCCAGATACTTTTCTCACCCTAGAGCCTCTTTCTGCACTTTCCGATTCCGAATTTCAAAGAATCTTGACCGTTTATTCTATTGTCAATGGACGAATTTATTGGTTTTATATTAATGAATGAATAGCTTAAAGAACCTAGTTGCTTATGTTGATTTTCATTGTTCTTATAATATTCATTCATTAATAAAAATCAATAAAAAGTAATTAACAAATTTTGAAAGTGGCGCTGCTTCTTGATCAATAATTAACGTTTTACTTTGTACAGCATTGCCAAGATTCTAGTTTTGTTCGTTTGTAGAAAAATTTGACATACTTCTTTCCTTCTTTTAATTATAACAAATGAGAACGAGAGTTGCCAGCTACGTCATCCAATTTTTTAAGGCGTAACCATTCCGTTTGCGGAGGAGGTAAAATATCAGGGGATTATCCTTACCTGGAACTCCCATCTGGAAAGAACAATCAATAAAGCCAGGGCATCGCTCTGGAATATCAGAAGGGTATGCGGCAAGTCGTGGGGAATGAACCCTAAACAGATTTACTGGATTTATCAAATGGTGATGACCAATGGTCACATATGGCGCAATGGCCTGGTGGACGAAGGGGCTCCAGTCTATTGCGGCGGCTAAATTATCTGGACTGCAGAGATTAGCATGTGTGGCTATTACAGGCGCTATGTCATCTACCCCGACAGCGGCAATGGAAAGATTTCTGGGTCTTACTCCTCTCCATATATTACTGGAGCAGGAGGCCAGAATGACCTCCTATAGAGCCATATCGGTGGCTAGTCAAATTTAAGGGGAGAGGCTATGGGACCACTCTGGACTGCTGCGAGAGATGAGTACTCACCACACTCTCGGAATGGTTTCGGATGTGCTCTCTCCCAGAACTCACATACAGAAGTCCTTCAACGTCCTTCTTCCCAGAAGATACGAATGGGAAAAGGGGGAGATCCTCTTTCCAGGGACGGCTACGGTAACACTACTCTGGGTACCTGGGCATGAAGGGGTGGAGGGCAGTGAGAAAGCCGACACCCTTGCGAAAAGAGGTGCAGAATCCGAGTTCATTGGACCGGAACCATTTTTCGGCATCGCCAAAAGCAGTGCCAACGACACTATCTGGAAATGGGCCGAGAGGAAAACTCTCCAGCACTGGAAAGATATTCCTGGGTTAGCTCACTCTAAGGCGTTTATAGTCAAACCCTCAGGTAGCACCCTATCGCAGATCCTAGAATTGAGTAGAAGTGACCTACGCATCCTAATTGGACTGCTTACAGGGCACTGTCGTCTGCGGTACCATCTGAAGAAGCTAGGTCTGAGTCAAACATCGGACTGTCGCTTCTGCAGTGTGGAAGACGAAACGGCGGAGCATATTTTATGCTCCTGTCCTGCCCTGGAAATGAATAGGCTTCGTATGTTTGGTTTTGTACAGCTGGAGCCTACCAACTTCAACCATAGACTTCGTAAGAAGGTGTGGATTGTATGGTGAATTATAGCCCATAGGGTTGAGCTACAATAGGTCTCTGTTGGCCGCAGTGGAGGGGCAAGCAAACGCTCCACTCACATTGAACCTACCTACCCTAGAGCCTCTTTCTGCACTTTCCGATTCCGAATTTCAAAAGAATCTTGACCGTTTATCTTATTGTCAATGGACTTATCCAGTAGGAACGAATTTATTGGTTTTATATTAATGAATGAATAGCTTAAAGTATTATTAGTTGCTTGTGCTGATTTTCATTGTTCTTATAATATTCATTAATTAATAAAAATCAATAATTCACATATTTTGAAAGTGGCGCTGCTTCTTGATCAATAATTAACGTTTTACTTTGTACAGCATTGCCAAGATTCTAGTTTTGTTCGTTTGTAGAAAAATTTGACATACTTCTTTCCTTTTTTAATCATAACAAATGAGAAAACGAGAGTTGCCAGTTTTATCGATATGACAACATAGAAAAATATAATCTGTTTCAATTGGGCCACGTCACAAGCCACTATAGCCCCGATATTCAAATTTTAAGAATTAATTACAGCCGAAGGATCGGTTTTAGAAGGGTGCAATGGTAGGCCAAAATTATAAAATAAAAATATAAAAAAAAATCACTGGAAGCGTCCATTACTTCAGACCTTCTTTTGATCATGACAGCACAAAGAATATCTTCATAATCTATTGAAGAAAATTATTTCGCAACTTAAGACCTAATTTTGTTTCCTTTAAAGAAGAATCCATCAGAGAATGATAGTTCCACAGAGTACTGTGTTAAAATATCAATATAATTCAAATGTTTTGCTACTAATTTGGATAAAACATTTCAACCGCATAATCCTCAAGAAGAAGGAGCATTAAAAGTAGATGTCCTGAAGGCAGATGTCCATTTAAGGCTCTGCATGCCGCATTGAGAAGTATAAACGAACATTCCACGCGGTCCATGCGAGGCAGCACTGAACGGACATGAATAAATACGAAATTTTGGTTTGTATACCTTCGGCTCGTGCACGATTACTCGGTTATCTTTTAAAAAAATACAATTTTGTTTTTTTTAGATTAAAGAGAAAGGTTAACTTTAGGATTGTATGTAAGGAAAATGTTATTATAATTTTTCAGAACCCGTAAAAGTTACCAGGAAATTGTAGTATTTTTATAGTTTTTAAATTGTCATAGTTTTTTCGTTTTTATTTTTTTTTAAATTTGACTTGCATACAATCCTAGCTTTATGTTTTGTAATGCCAAGAATACTTAGAAATAATCTATAACATTAAATATGTTGCTATAATCCAGCACGAGCTGGACTCAGTCCAACAAATCAGAAACGATAAAGCCTTAACAAATTAAACATAAATTTATTACGAAATTTGCCTGTCTCCTCCTCTTCTTTAATGCTACTTTCTCCATATTTCTTTGGTTTCTTTTGTCTTTTACCTATTTTAATTTTTGCCCCTATTACCTCTTAAACACAATTTGTATATTATACATAAATATCAGTATTCTGACCGGAAATTATTAATACCGACCAGTTGCATTAAAATAACTTTCATTATAACCAGTTTCCGATATTTTCCCTAATTTCTATTTAAATCGAGACCAACTAGATCACATATTGCGAACGCAGTTTCGTTTTCATGAGAAAGCATTTGTTCTTCACTGGCAGTAATTATTTATAATATTCGCAATTTTCTAGCGGTCGATAAAAAAAGTCAAGCCATCAAGTTGTCATGGTTGGTTCTTTTTCGAACAGCTGTCGTACTTCTTCGTCGAATAAACTGGTCTAGAGGAATCCGTTTTCGCATTTTGTTTCGTTTCTGTGCCTCATTTTTGTTGTGCTTTTTCTATATTTTATTTTTAACCAATTTAACCGCCTTTTAGTATTTAGATAATGGCCGACATTATAGTATTTTTGGCATAAATGTTATTATGAAGTTTTAATCTATTTTTACTTTATCGTTACATACAAACACTGGAAGTAAAAAAAATCCTGTCGGTAATAATTAGAACATTAAAAAAGTCTTATGGTCTGTTTCAATATTTTTGTAAATAGCGGAGATATAAATTTTTGAAATTTTAAGCCCCTCCAGTTCCATCCCCGTAAGTTAGATGAAAAAAAATGTTTCAGATAAATTAGTTTTATAATAATTGGAACATAAAAAAGTCTTATAATCTGTTTCAATATTTTTGAAACTGGCGGAGATATAAATTTATTGATATTTCAACCCCCTCAAGTTCCACCCCCGTGATTCGGATAAAAAAAGGTTTCAGATAAATTAATTTTATAATAATCAGAGTCCAATGACATTTTTAATATTTTCAAAAATGGCGGAGATCTGAATTGTTTGATATTTCAACCCCCTCCAATTCTCATCCCCTTACAGGTAGAATGCCCATTTGCAATTACTGTCCCAAAGAATTTTTGTACCAAATTTGGTGTCGATTGGACATAAATTGCGACCTCTATCGTGCCGGAACGGAATGTCTACACATACATACATACATATAGTAAACGGTAGACGCTAGAAAGACGATTAAATGGGGAAAAATGTGCGAAATATAAAAATAGACAAAACGAATTTTTGAAATCTAAAATTTTGAAATCTATTGGTTCCGGAGTTAAACGACAAAATCAGAATTTGTCGTTTTTTTGTCAAAGCTCTGTTATTATATAAAATTTGGGATAACTTTATTAAAAGTTTTTATTGTATTCTAACATCGTTATAAACTGCCATAATTAAATTTTGAATCTGACGTTTCATCTCTTCGGGGCCACCATCAACTTTATCTTTTTAAATACGGACCTGCCCATTTTATTTAATATTATTAAATCGATTAGAATACCAAATTCAACGAAAACTTGATTATTCCGTGCTTTTCGGGGCCATAATCAACTTTATTTTTTATGGTTAAAGTTGTTTTCGATTTTTTGGTTGTTCTTTGATTTTTGCGATGTTTTTCGATGTTTTTTTTCGCTTTTTTCTCATTTTTCTGATTTTTCTTTCGGTTTTTTTTCTGTTTTTTTTTTAATATTTCGTTAATTTTTTTCTGTTTTTTTTTTAATATTTCGTTAATTTTTTCTCATTTTCTGTTTTTTTTATTTTTTTTGTTTTCTAATTTTTTCTCATTTTCTGATTTTTTTTTCAATTTTTTTCGTTTTCTAATTTTTTCTTATTTTTTTTTATTTCTTTGATTTGTGATTTTGTTGCGTTATTTTGCGACTGTTATACGATTTTTTGTGATATTTTTCGATTTCTTGCGTTTTTTCCGTATTTTACAATTTTACACTTCAATTTTACACTTCATTTTTTCTAATTTCTCTCAATTTTTTTCTTTTTTTCGAAGTTTCTTGTTTTTTTTATATCTCCGCTTTTTTCTGATTTTTTTCAGATTTCTACGATTCATTTAATTTTTTCTCGTTTTGTTTTCATTTTTATAATTTTTTCTTTCTTTTCTATTTTTTTTTCATTTTTTCATTTTTTTCTAATCTTTTCTCATTTTTTTCTCATTGTTCTGTTTTTCTATTCTTTTTTTGTTTTCTAATTTTTTCTCATTTTCTGATTTTTTTTTCAATTTTTTTCGTTTTCTAATTTTTTCTTATTTTTTTTTATTTCTTTGATTTGTGATTTTGTTGCGTTATTTTGCGACTGTTATACGATTTTTTGTGATATTTTTCGATTTCTTGCGTTTTTTCCGTATTTTACAATTTTACACTTCAATTTTACACTTCATTTTTTCTAATTTCTCTCAATTTTTTTCTTTTTTTCGAAGTTTCTTGTTTTTTTTTTATATCTCCGCTTTTTTCTGATTTTTTTCAGATTTCTACGATTCATTTAATTTTTTCTCGTTTTGTTTTCATTTTTATAATTTTTTCTTTCTTTTCTATTTTTTTTTCATTTTTTCATTTTTTTCTAATCTTTTCTCATTTTTTTCTCATTGTTCTGTTTTTCTATTCTTTTTTTGTTTTCTAATTTTTTCTCATTTTCTGATTTTTTTTTCAATTTTTTTCGTTTTCTAATTTTTTCTTATTTTTTTTTATTTCTTTGATTTGTGATTTTGTTGCGTTATTTTGCGACTGTTATACGATTTTTTGTGATATTTTTCGATTTCTTGCGTTTTTTCCGTATTTTACAATTTTACACTTCAATTTTACACTTCATTTTTTCTAATTTCTCTCAATTTTTTTCTTTTTTTCGAAGTTTCTTGTTTTTTTTTTATATCTCCGCTTTTTTCTGATTTTTTTCAGATTTCTACGATTCATTTAATTTTTTCTCGTTTTGTTTTCATTTTTATAATTTTTTCTTTCTTTTCTATTTTTTTTTCATTTTTTCATTTTTTTCTAATCTTTTCTCATTTTTTTCTCATTGTTCTGTTTTTCTATTCTTTTTTTGTTTTCTAATTTGTTCTTATTTTTTTTATTTCATAGATTTTTTTGTCATTTTTTTTGTGATTTTGTTGTGTTTTTTTTGCGATTGTTTTGCGATTATTTGTGATATTTTTCGATTTCTTGCGGTTTTTTTGCGAGTTTTAGCGTTTTTTTTTCGTATTTTACAATTTTATTTTTCATTTTTTTCCAAATATTTTCTAATTTCTCTCTCAATTTTTTCCAAAGTTTTTTGTTCTGTTTTCAATTTTTTTTCCGATATTTTCTGTTTTTTTTTCAATTTTTTTCGATAAGTTAGTGTAAGGCAGAGTCAGTGCTGTGCAAAGAAATGAATAGATTACGCCAAAAATTAAGATCGACCCCAGGGGACATCTAAATTAAAAAACTTTTAGGAATTTAGGTTAAAGCAAAAATGCTGATTAACTATTTGATTAGATGCATTTTCATTATAAAAAAAAACTTTCTCAATAATTTAAGAAAAAAAAATAGATCCTCCATTTTACAGAAATAAAGAATAATATTTTATTCAGGACTATCTCAATATTTTATATATTATATATATGTACATCGATTATTTTATTAATCAATATTGAAGTTTTGTAAATGAAAAACTCATATTTTGTTTATATAAAATTGGCTGGCATCGAATTTCATATATGTAGTAAACATAAAAATGCATAAACCAAACACGCATGAATATGGGGCAAAAATATATTTTTAAACGAAATATATTTATTTTATATATGCCTTTCGTGACTGGTCCTAATTTTATGAAAAAACATTGTTAAAACAGCACATTTTAGATAATTGAATATAAATTTTATATGCGCAATTTGAGGTTAGTTTTCTACTTCTGCTCACCGTATACAATCGAAAAGATTCTAGTAATAAGTAAGTAAGTATATTTCCAGGCAATTTAACAAACGGAAACACAAATTTATTAAACGCAAATACATAATTCAAGAGAACGCTCGGAAGCTCGATGAAAACAAGTAAATGGATTTATTATCAGATTTTGATGAGTTACTTCGCTTATTATTTTTATTTAAATCGCGAGAAATATTTATTATGATACACTACATCATTCTAAAGACAACAAAATTATATATTTCACCATAAAAAAATTATTACAGTATGAAGAAAACTCAGAAACTTGCAAAAAAAATAGAAAAAAAAATCTCAAAATATTGCAAATGAAAATAATCGGAAAGAAATTGCAAAAAAACCGCAGAAAGACAAAAAAGCAGAAAAAATCGTAAAAAAATCTAAAGCAAGTGTAACCTTTTAATAAAGTGAAAAAATTGAAAAAAATCAGAGAAATAAGAAAAAAATGAGAAAAAAAACAGAAAACAAAAGAAATAGAAAAAAAGAGAACACTGAGAAAAAAAATGAGGAAAAATTAGTAAAAAATCAGAACATAATTTAAAAAATGAGAAAAAGCGACAAAAAAAATTGAAAAAAAAACATTGAAAAAAGTTGAAAAAAGCAGAAAGTAGTGGAAAAAAAATGGAAAGCAAATTTGTAAAATATGAAAAAAAAACGAGGAAATCAAAAGGATTAAAAAAAAAACAAATAAAAACGCAATAAATCTCTAAAAAAAAAACAACAAAAAAAGTCACTAAAAAACGCAAAAAATCGAAAAATCGCAAAAAATTGCAAAAAATGACTAAAAAGTAGAAAGAATTCTAAATTTGAAATAAATCGCAAATAATTACAAAAAAAATGAGAAAAAAATGGATACAAAATCCCAAAAAAAATCGCAAAAAAACCGCAAAAAAAGCAAAAAAATTTAAAAAAAATCAAAAAATTGCAAAATCAAAAAATCTAGAAAACATGCTAAAAAAAATGCAAAAATAAACGTAAAAAATAGTAAATAGTCACAAACGACCAAAACAACCGAAAAAAAAAAACAAAAAATCTAAACAAAATTTGAAAAACGAAAAAAAAAGAGTACAAACACGAAAAAAATCGAAAAAAAAAAAATTGAAAAAAGTTGAAAAACCCAGAAAATATTGGGAAAAAAATGAAAAGCAAAATTGAAAAATACGAAAAAACGAGAAAATCAAAAGGATTCTAAAAAACAAAAAAAAAACGCAATGAATCGCTAAAAACCGCAAAAAAAAGAAAAAAAGTCACTAAAAAACGTAAGAAATCGAAAAATATCGCAAAAAATTGCAAAAAATGGCAAAAAGTAGAAAAAATTATAAATTTGAAATAAATCGCAAATAATTACTAAAAAATTTCAAAAAAGCAAAAAAAATATTAAAAAAAAAATGAAAAGCGAATTGTAAAATACGAAAAAACGAGTAAATCAAAAGAGTTCTTAAAAAAAAACAAAAAAAATGCAACGAATCGCTAAAAATCGCGAAAAAAAAACAAAGCAGTAACTAAAAACGCAAGAAATGGAAAAATATCGCAAAAAATCGCAAGATTTTCAAAAAAAAAATCTAAAAAATTGATAAAAAAAAATCGATACAAAATCGCAAACAATTCACAAAAAAAACCGCAAAATAATTTTAAAATAATTTTAAACGGAATCGCAAAAAATTGCAAAGAATGGCAAAAAGTAGAAAGAATTGTAAATTTGAAATAAATCGCAAATAATTACAAAAAAAATCAAAAAAATAATAAACAAATCGATACAATATCCCAAAAAAATTGCAAAAAAAACCGCAGAAAAAAGTAAACAAAAATTAAAAAAATTGGGAAATGAATCGCAAAAAATCGGAAAAATATTGCCAAGAAGATTGCGAAAAAACTGAAAAAACCGGAAAAAAAAAGAAAACATTAGAAAAAGTTGAAAAAAGCAGAAAAAATTGGAAAAAAAAAATTTTAAAATACGAAAAACGAGAAAATCAAAAGAATTCTAAAAAACCGAAAAAAAAGCAGCAAGAAATTGAAAAAAATTGCTAAAATATCGCAAAAACTTCCAAAAATAGCAAAAAAGCGGAAAGAATGAAAAAGTGAGGAACAATTAGAAATAGACCAGAACAAAATTTAAAAATTGAGAAAAAAAAACAAAAAAGTCAGTAAAAGATTAATATCATTTTTGGGATTTTAACGATGCTGAATCGTTGTCTGTTTGTCTCTATCTCTCACCGTTCTAGAGTTGAATCAGGCTAACAGACGGACGGACAGACAGACAAAACCATCTTATAAGAGTTTTTTCCTTCGAAAACTCTAAAGCGGAATGAAAATAGTATTAAAGAAAAAAAAACAATATAAAGAAGTGATAAAAAAATATTTAAAGAAATTTTTTATTTTGGATAGTTCAGGTGCGTACGTGTGGATCAACCGCCGTATCGATTAAATTCTAATTTAATTTTTCGACTCATTTGGTTTGGCATTTCCGGTCGGTGACTCGCGTGCCGAAACCCATAAAGGTTTTTCACCCCTGACAAAAAAAAACTGTTTCACTGACCATCCCTAACAAAATTCGCGTTGGCCCTAAAAGGAATATTCGCATTCCGAATTTTTAAAAGCAAACTCGATGAATAAATAAGTTAATAAATGGGCCAATCGCGTGACTGACTACATGTTATTTTTTTGTAGATGTTTAGTTAAAATCAACTGGGTATTTCTGGGAAAAAAGAAAAAAATTGAATAATGGTTTTGTGGATTGTTGGGCTTAAAAAAAATTAATGTAGTGATATTATAAAAAAATAATGTCAAAATATTAGTTTTATAAATGGAAATAATATGTTATATGTATATTATCTATTATATCTATTATTTTTGCTACGCTATATACAGGTTGTCTCACGAATAAATTCAGATACTTCACCGAATCTAGAGGATATATCAGAAAATCGCCGTAATCTAAACAGGTGTAACGAAGTTACTTAATTTTCGATATTATTTTTATTATTTGTACTTAATATTATACTTAACAGTCGATGATGCTGAGAACGGTGGTGGTATTGAATATCGGTTTCGACCTCTTCCAACCCCTCCACCGGCCAACATTCGCCCCAGAAAGGGGTGAATTTTTATATATTTTTAAATATCAGTCAAGCACCCACTTATGATAACAATGATGAATTTCTAAGTCCGCAGCCTTCTTGAGGCAGTGAAGGAATACACGCCAGTACAGATTATGGAGGTTAGACTCTCCTGGTACTGGTGATGTAAGTGGAGAAGCTACAGTGACAGTAGAGGCGCGGTTGCCGGTACTCCACTTCTCAGAGCCCACAGATTAATGGTGGCTGAACGGGATGCTGTACACGCTTCACTCTCAACGCGCGTAAATTTTAAAAAAAAGGAGATGAAATGATTGGTGGGAATTACAGGGAGTTTAAAAAAATGTATGCACCCTCACCATGTTCAGCATCCTCGAAAACGGGGAGGGGAATATACATTTGCCGCCGATTTAAAAAAATATCCAACTCTCGGGGGCGAGTATTGGTCTTTGGAGGGGTTGGCAGGAATCGGACCCGATATCCAACACCACCACCGTGCTTAACATCCTTGAAAACGGGGAGGAATATGTTTCCCGCAAATATTTAAAAGGGTATAAAAATTGACTGCTTCCGGAGTGAATATTGGCCGGGGGAGGGGTTATAAGCGGTCGGAACCGATATTCAACACTACCACCGTGCTCAGCATCCTGGATATTGGGGGGAAATTATGTTTATCTGCAGGGGAAACCTCTTGAAGCGCATTTAACCCCTGTAGGGGGTGGTTTTTGGCCATTTTAATGGGTTGCGCAACCCCAAAGAGAAATTCTAATGCCTTCATCGTGTTCACCATCCCTATTCATGATAGATTTGGCGAGTCTACTACATTTCGCGCAAACGACTTGTTAAAATGTACTTCAGGTTTGTAAAATATAAACATAACCATATCAGAAGAATTGTTTTTGAAAAAAAAATGTTATTGGCTTTCCATCTATCTAATTCTGTGACTGAAAAAAAAGTCCGCAAGCTCATTCTGACAAAATCTAGCAATTCTCTTAGTTTGACATGCGCTCACACAAGTTAATGTAGTATTTTATCTCCACTAACGCTGCCCGGAGCAAGTCGCCTTTACAGGTGGCGCCCGAGGCAATCCGAAAACGTGGACAAAGGCGCCAAAAATTTAAGACGCAATTTTATTTACTTTTAACGGATTTGGTTATAACGAAGTGGTAAATAATGGGGCTTCACACGAGACGGGCTAAGACAAGAATTTAAAAAATCTTGTAACGGTCTCGTTAGTTGAGAAAAAAATCTCGTCTCGTTTCAGTCTCGGTCTCGTCTCATAACGTCGTCAAACTACTTCTTTGGCACCACTTTGAGATTTATTAAAAAAATCCTATACGTATAATTTAACTGCATTCATTATGGAAAAAAACGTAGAACAAGTACGAACCCAAAGAGAAAAATCGAAACATGTTTATTTATAATCGAAAAATCCTCCGGAAAGCCGAAAACTTAGAACTGAAATCCGAATCGAAGTCAAGTAAAAATTAAGCTCTACTAAATAAAATAATAATAAATAAATTATGACCGTGCCATAAGCAATAAAATAGATTTTCTTTTATGTAGCTCCATTTGTTTTGCACATGTTTTAAAGTTTATGAATTTGTACAATAAGAACTAAACTTATTTTTTCCTATTTCTTATAATTATTTTCATAATGTTTATTCTCCCAAATAGAAAATACGAATACAAATTCATGTTAGTGAAACAATGTATAACATTCAGATTTTTTTTTATTTTTTAATCGAAAATAACCATATTCGTTATATAAAAATTAATTGTTTTGAATTTTGTTAAAAAAAAAATTAAAAAAATGAGTATACAATAAAACTATGATAGTTTATGAGCACTACGCTCTTCGTGAATATATCGTAACCTATGCAGACCTTTTTTTATTATAAAAAAATTAAATGTGCTTGTTACTTTATTTTTCCCGGAAATTTAGAAAAAAAGTGAAGAAATATGAACGAGACTCTCGTATGTGGTCTCGGTATCCCATAAATAATTTTCAAAAAGGTCTCGGTTTTAGGAGACAAAATGCACAAACATCTAAAACTCCTAAAATGGATTAAATTATACAAGGTAGGCCAATTATTTCCGACCATAGTCTGGTCGAAAGATTTTTTTTCGTTGACAAAAATCATAGTAATATTTCCAATTAGGAAAGCACAAAAAAGAATACAATAAACTAACGGATTATAATTTCGGTGAAAGAAACCCATAACCAACTTATGAAAATCCGGTTCTGTGTTCGGTTTAGAAATATTCACTGCGAGGATAAGAACTTTTTTTTTTATTTGATTTTCAACGAACACAATGAAGATGTGTCTTTTGTCTTTGAAAATTTTTCACGTGCGTAAAATTTCGTAGTGTGTCTATTGTTTTCGTTTTGCTGTTGCCTTAGATGACCAGGAATGCGACGAGCAAAACAACTCACTTATCCTGCTACTCAAATTACACAGGAACGTTGCTCTAACCACAATTTCAGGTATTTTACTTCGAGAAAAAGAATTGTCGCTTTTATTGCTTCAAAATAAGAAAAGTCGTTTGTAAGTAAAAATTAATCTAAAGAAGAGAATATTTTGTCATAAAAAAGATCAGAAATGTTTAGAAATTCTATGAAAAAATTTCTAAATTTATAATCTACAGGATATCCCAAACCTCTGATAATATTATTAATAAATTGTAAATTATATGAAATTGTATGATTCATATTTTATAATTATTTTCAAATATATAGGAACAAAGTTATTTTTTAAACGGGACACCTTGTATATTAATATTAATTTAAATTTATACATTTTTATTATGTTATAATTTAAGAAAAAAATTAAGAATCTTATTTTAAGTTCGCCCCTAAATTTCATTGGAAACCACATTTTTTTAAACCCAAATCAATATTTTTTGCTCGTTATTTTTTTTTGTTTTATAATTTTCCGATCAGGTATAAAAAAAATTGTTTAAATTTTCAAATTTTAATTAGATGAGTAGAAAAAATTATGATTTTTCAGGGTAGCGTAATCAAGGAAGAAAATGTGATTTTTTTTTAACGTCGTTCATGTTTTTTTTTGTACCTTGTACAATTTTTTTTTATATTTTTTGTATTATTAATGCTGTGGTACTATGGTATTAAAATAAAATATACCATAAATGTATAATTTTTTTATTAATTTTAAAACATAATTTTACGTTGATCTATTTAATTCCAAAATTATTATCGTAAATACTTTACGCGCCGCCCATGGAATATTCCTACTATTTCGATTTATCCCATTTTGGACAAAACCATGATTGATTGAAAATTTTGATCAAAATTTATAAAATTTTTGAAATGTTTTGTTTAAAATTTTTTGAATTTGATCACTTACTCAAAGACAACGTTGTTTGTCTTAAGAAACTTGGCAACGATGGTTAAATGAAATTCGGACGAAGATTATTCGACACTAACCTAGCCCAATTCAATTTCCATTGTGCTCGAAACAAATAAACGAAAAACATCGGAGTTCAACGACCGATGAGAATGAAGTTCAATGCCATGAATACCATCGCATGTGGATATATACATATTCTTTGGTGGGAAAAAAATTAAAAAAAAAAATTATCGGGAACTGTTTCGTATATGAGTATTTTTTTGCCTTTTTGAACGCTACTTGACGTCGCTATGCAATTGTCAATGCGTGGTTTAGAAAAACAATTGCATATCAAAATAAGTGAAATTACGTAAATTTGTTGTTTTATATAGAAAATTTATTTCCAGATATTAAAATTATAATAATTTTCTTTTGCCGAATTAATAGTGGACTCAACGCTGATCCTTGCTGTACATCCATATTGGCTCCGTGGGCTTTACGAACAAAACCCATTTCGTGGACTTTGCGAACATGCATACCTTATTATATTTAAAAATGTCCAAAAAATAAATACACCAAGATGTGAATATTTTGCATTTGAATAATTTAGTTTTACTTTCCCGTCCAATTTTTCTATTTTTTCCAATTTTTTCGAATTTTCCAGTTTTTTCCAATTTTTCCCAATGTTTTTCAATTGTTTCCAATTTTTTTCAGTTTTTTAAGTTTTTTCCAGTTTTTTTAATTTTTTTAAATTTTTTCCAATTCTTCCAATTGAATTTTTTTAAATTCTTTCAATTTTTTCCAATTCATCCAATTGTCACAGTTCTTCCAATGTTTTACATTTTTTTTTAATTTTTTTGTCCAGTTATTCCAATTTTTCTAATTTTTTCCAATATTTTCCAAATTTCCAATTTTTCTACTTTTTTCAATTTTCTACTTTTTTTCAATTTTCCAATTTTTTACAATTGTTTCCAATTTTTCAAATTCTTCCAATTCTTTCAATTTTTTCCAATTTTCCAGTTTTTTCCAATTGTTCCTAATGTTTTCCAATTTTTTCCAGTTTTTTTAATTTTTTACAATTTCTTCCAATTTATAAGAATTGTTCAATTTTTTTCAATTGTTCCCAATTTTTACAATTCTTCCAATTCAATTGTTTCCAATTCTTCCAATTTTTTCCAATTTTTTTACATTTTTTCCAATATTTTTCAATTTTTCAGTTTTCCCTTTTTCCGATTTTTTCCCTATTTCAATTTTTTCCCGATTTTTTCTAAGTTTATTAAATTCTTCCAGCTTTGTTCCATTTTCAAGTTTTTCAAATTCTAGTTTTTTTCCAATTTTTTTCCAATTCTTCCAATTTTATACATTTTTACTTTCCCTACCCACCTCCGAGAAGGGAAAGTATTGTGAACGAGCTAAAAAAAAATTTCGAGATAAAGATAGAAATATCCATTTTGAGATCACTTGAGATGATTAAGACCATTTCCAAATGGAAGTCTGTCTGTCTGTCTGTGTGTATTCTTCCACGATAGAGGCTACACGTTTAATCCGATTGAGCTGAATTTTGGTATATGGAAGTGTCACTATTAAAAAATGACAGATGCAATATGTCACGGAATTTGACTTGCAATCTGTCATTTGAAAGCCCTTGAAAAAGTCTATTGAGAACATTCAAAATTATTTCTCCAACTGTCACCTGTCAAAATAAAAAAATTTCAAAGTTTGAAACTTTAGCACGAAATATATGAAAAACTAATCATCTCTGGCCACAACCGTTTTTTTTCCAAATTCCTTCGAGAGAAAGTGCATTCTTGTTATATCAATTTTTTTTTGCTCTTTTCCTATTTTATGTATGAAAATATTCATTTTTACTGTTTTTTTTTTAGTTTTCCTGTGTGGAAAAATGCATACTCGCTTTTTTCTCAATTTACGTGTAAAAAAAGCATTTTAACTGTTTTTTTTTTATTTTTATCTGGAAAAATATATTCTTGCATTTTTACCAATTTATGTGTGAAAAAATGGGTTTTTGCTGTATTTTCCAATTTGTTTTTGTATAAAATACATTTTTGCCGTTTTTTCCAAATTCGAGTGTACATTCGTGCTTCTGTTTTTTTTTCGAATTTGTTGAAAAAAATGCGTTTTTGCTGTTATTTTCAATTTTTTGTGTGGAAAAATTTGTATGATATAAAATGCACTTTGCATTTTTTCAAAATTGATTAAGGAAAAATGTATTCTTGCTTTTGTTTTTTTATCAAATTTGTGTAAAAAAAAGTATGCTGTTTTTTCCAATTTTTATGTAGAAATCCATTCATGCTTTTTTCCCAATGTATGTGTGAAAAAATGCATTTTTGCTGTTTTTTTTTTCTAGTTTTTTTTATGCAATCTTGCATTTATACCAATTTATATGTGAAAAAATGCATTTTCGCTTTTTTCCATATTCTTCTGTGAAAAAATACTTTTGAATTTTTTTCGAGTTTTTTTTGTGGAAAAATGTGTTTTTTATTTCTATTTTTTCCAAATTCGTGTGCAAGAAAACGCATTCTTACTTCTGTTGCTTTTTTAAATTATTGTGAAAAAAATACAGTCTTGATGTTTTTTTTTAAATTCGAGTGTGGAAAAAATGAAGCTTAAAAAGTTTTTTGGGAAAGATGGAAGTATACATCTTAAGATCCCCTGAGACGATTGTCTGTCTGTGTATCTGTCTGTTTGTGTATGCTTCCACAATAGAGCCGACATCTGTCAAACGAAAGTGTCCCTGTCAAAAAATGACAGAAGCAATATGTCAACGGAATTTGACTTGGAATACGTCTAAAAATATTCGTTTCTGGATACTCGTCGGGAAAGTTTTTTGGTGATTTTTTTTATAATTTTAACAGTCCCTACCACTAATAAATCTTCAATATTTTGCTGTTTTATTAAAATACAAAAATAAGGCCAACACAAATTTAACAAATTTTAACAATTTTCGCTATTATTAACTATTTTTTCTATTTCTTCATATTCTCCTGTTTTTCATTATTATTTCCTGTTTTTCCATATTTATCCCTATTATTTTGTATTATTTCATTATTCCAATTTTTTTTTATTTTCCCTAAATATTGCCCTATTTTTTGCAATTTTCTCATATTTATTCTCTAATTTCCTTATTTTTCCAGATTTTTTTCCTATTTTTTATTACTTTCCAGATTTTTCTCCACTTTCACTATTTATCCCAAATTTCATTATTTTGCTGAATTTTGACCAATTTTTTCCCTAATTTTCAGTATTTTTTGCAAATATCTCTATTTTTCACCATTTTGCCTTATTTTTTTCTCTTTCCGTTTTTCCCAGTTTTTCACTATTTTTCTTTTTTTTCCCAAATCTATTTTTTCTAGTTTTCCTATATCTCTCTTTTTTTATCTTTACCATTAGTTTTCCCAAATTTCCAAAATTTTCAATATTTTTCCCAAATTTTCTTATTTTGCTCATTTTTTATAATTTTTTCCCTATCTTTCTCTTTTTTTTCCTATTTTCTTCTCTGTACCTTTTCACTTTGCCCTATTTGTTCCTGTTTTCCCAATTTTTGACGTTTTTTCAAAAGTTATGCAGAGCTAGTTAAAATTATGGAAGGAATCTGGACGGAATAATATGAATGAAATAATACCAAAGGAAATTTAAATAAGGAAAATAAGATAAAAGTTAAAAAATCAATTGGTGTCGAAGTTATTCAAAAAAGAAGATAGAAAATACACAGGATATATATATATATATATATTTTTATAATTTACTTGTAATGTTTACTATTTTTTTCATTTTGATAGAACCCACACCAAAAAAAAATTTCTCAATATATAGATATAATTAAAATTTATAAAGCTTTATTTTATAATTCCGGTCCTGTATAATTCGGGCGCTTCATCGTTTATTTATTTATGTGCATATTTTGGGAAGTGGTGCACGGCACCGGTTCCTAACCTCGCACAACATTCTTTCGACGATGTTATTTTTAACGAAAACCGGCTGCATTTCATTGTTTAAAACGCATTTCGGCCTTTAGGCCACACCGCCTTAGTAATTGTCTGTGGTCAGGTTAATGCAGTGCACAGGGTCGGATTCCATAAAAAAAATAATCATTTATAATAAATTTAAAGACAGAGAAAAATTAAAATAAATAAATAATATCAACACGACGCGAAGAAATTAAGAAGGGTTATCAAGCGTGTCTGAAATTAAAATATACTGAGCAGAGGAATAATGGAAAAAAACGTAACAATTATATTTTTACTAGAATCGGAAAAAATAAAAATACTTCACTCTGTACTATTCTGTTTAAGAAGTGAGAACTACAGTGCAGTGTTGCCACGCCGAGTTTTTGAAATATATACTGAACAGAAGAAATTGTACTAAAATTTGCGATTAAGTGAAATATTGCCATTTCTCATACAACTTATACCTATTTTTTTTTCATTGATGAAATCAAACAATATTATGTTTTGCTAAGTATTTTTAATTTTTTTATCATAAAATGTACACGTAAAAAAACATAGAAAAAAAAAAACTTATTTTTCAAAATATATTATATACAAATAATACAATATATTTTATGATATATTCCACAACATCAAACAGGAAACTATTATTTTTCTAATATTGTTATTATCTAGTATAAAATATATGACCTTGGGCCTATTCAAAAATCTATTAGAATTAGGCCTATTTATGATAAAATGTACTTTTGTATTTTGGTGTCAAAAATGTACTAGAAATAGTACAAATGTTCTAGAAATCGTACAAATGGTCTAGAAGTAGTACAAATGTCCTAGAACTAGTACATATGTTCCAGAAATAGTACAAATGTACTTGAAATAGTACAAATGTACTTGAAATAGTACAAATGTACTTGAAATAGTACAAATGTACTTGAAATAGTACAAATGTACTACAAATAGTACAAATGTACTTGAAATAGTACAAATGTACTACAAATAGTACAAATGTTCTAGAAATAGTACAAATTGACTAAAAATAGGACAAATGTTCTAGAAATAGTACAAATGTTCTAGAAACAGTACAATTGTTCTAGAACTAGTATAAATATTTCAGAAATGGTACAAATGTACTAGAAATATTACAAATGTTCTGGAAATGGTACAAATGTTCTAGAACCAGTACATATGTTTCAGAAATAGTACAAATGTACTAGAAATATTACAAAATGTTCTGGAAATCGTACAAATGGTCTATAAATATTACAAATGTTCTGGAAATCGTACAAATGGTCTAGAAATAGTACAAATGTTCTAGAAACAGTACAATTGTTCTAGAACTAGTATAAATATTTCAGAAATGGTACAAATGTACTAGAAATATTACAAATGTTCTGGAAATGGTACAAATGTTCTAAAACCAGTACATATGTTTCAGAAATAGTACAAATGTACTAGAAATATTACAAATGTTCTGGAAATGGTACAAATGTTCTAGAACTAGTACATACATTTCAGAAATGGTACAAATGTACTAGAAATATTACAAATGTTCTGGAAATGGTACAAATGTTCTAAAACCAGTACATATGTTTCAGAAATAGTACAAATGTACTAGAAATATTACAAATGTTCTGGAAATGGTACAAATGTTCTAGAACTAGTACATACATTTCAGAAATGGTACAAATGTACTAGAAATATTACAAATGTTCTGGAAATGGTACAAATGTTCTAGAACCAGTACATATGTTTCAGAAATAGTACAAATGTACTAGAAATATTACAAAATGTTCTGGAAATCGTACAAATGGTCTATAAATATTACAAATGTTCTGGAAATCGTACAAATGGTCTAGAAATAGTACAAATGTTCTAGAAACAGTACAATTGTTCTAGAACTAGTATAAATATTTCAGAAATGGTACAAATGTACTAGAAATATT
This sequence comes from Neocrepidodera transversa, assembly GCA_963243735.1. Taxonomy (NCBI): domain Eukaryota; kingdom Metazoa; phylum Arthropoda; class Insecta; order Coleoptera; family Chrysomelidae; genus Neocrepidodera; species Neocrepidodera transversa. Next base: position 1,478,900 of record OY725347.1, on the reverse strand, counting down.
ACAAATGTTCTGGAAATGGTACAAATGTTCTAAAACCAGTACATATGTTTCAGAAATAGTACAAATGTACTAGAAATATTACAAATGTTCTGGAAATGGTACAAATGTTCTAGAACTAGTACATACATTTCAGAAATGGTACAAATGTACTAGAAATATTACAAATGTTCTGGAAATGGTACAAATGTTCTAAAACCAGTACATATGTTTCAGAAATAGTACAAATGTACTAGAAATATTACAAAATGTTCTGGAAATCGTACAAATGGTCTATAAATATTACAAATGTTCTAGAAATAGTACAATTTTTCCAGAACTATTATATATGTTCCAGAAATAGTACAAATGTACTAGAAATATTACAAATGTTCTGTAAATGGTACAAATGTTCTAGAACTAGTACATATGTTTCAGAAATAGTACAAATGTTCTGGAACTAGTACATATGTTCCAGAAATAGTACAAATGTACTATAAATATTACAAATGTTCTGGAAATCGTAGATATGGTCTAGAAATAAAACAAATGTACTAGAAATGTTACAAATGTACTAAAACGGCAACGCAGTGCAGTACATTTTTCGTAAAATGGAAAATCAGTCGGGAGGTCGGGGAATTACCGAAATTTTGTTTATGTTACGTTCGCGGCGAAGCCAGGCCAGTATTTGATTTACCGATGCTTACAGCGTTGCCACTACTGACAATTTTTACTTATATCAACGTATATTACTTATATACATTTTTTTAAAATATGGTGCCGATATCGGTATCGGCAACTAAAATATTAGTATCGGCAAAAAATCTGCATCGGCCGATCAGTAATCTAAAAGGAGAAAAAATATACCAACCCAAAACATTTCTAAAGCAAAACATTATTTGTTATACAATTTTAACTATAACCTTAAAATCTGTTCAATAGAAAATGGTTCTTATACAGGGTGTTATCGAAATACATGTATATTAGACACTTTTAAAATATTATTTTGAAAAAATACCTATATAATTGTACATTTTAAAAATGAAATGTTAAATCATAATTGCGCCTGTGAAGTTGACATAGGTCAGGTTAAACTTGATCTGAATTAAACATAGGTTTTATTTGGAGAGTATACTATAATTTATAGTATTTGTATGATAATTACAACTTGGTGAATTTTTATGCTTATTCACTAAGTATAAGGATTTGATTAAATTTTGTCTGATATTAAAAAAAAAACAAGTCCTAATACTAAATAAACTTTGAAGTATCAAATATGTTGTTATTAAACGAGTATATATGTAATTTTAATATTTTTTTTTATAATTTTATCTTCTCACGCTCGCCCAAGCAACTAACTAATCCAACCAGCACCACGTCGAGCTGCAGCATCCTCCGAAGAAAGTACTCGCACACATTTCCATCAAAAAGATATCATCCGTTTCAATTAATGCCTAAAAAAGCAAACCCAACGTCAATTCTAGATTCCAGTCACAGGCGGCCAGTCGCGGTTCAATTGTTTCACGGCATATCGGCGCCCCCCGTCACCCCGCCGGCACCCCTTTGCGCCCATCGGCCGTGTCTCGTGGTGCATTCCCCCCGTACGTTCGCGAACGCCGAATAGTTGGCCTTGAACGAGTGCATTGCTTTCAGAAGAGACTCCTTTTTGTTTTTGGATGGCCGCCGTTTGGCAACGGTCAACAGCCCGGCCAAGGTTGCGATTCCTCCTCGGCACTTGGTTCTTTTAGTTGCGAGCAACGAGAACTAACCTATCATAAGCCAAACCTGCGTGAGACAGAAGCCGCTGGCCACCGCCGAAATTACAGGGACGGACCAATTATTCCCCAAAAAAAGAAAATATATATTATCTATTTACGAATCCGTAAGCTTAGACACAAACACGTGTTGGTATTATGTCAATGACAAGGTATTTAAAAAATAAGAAAATTGTAAATTTTTGTCAGAATTAAAAAATAAAGTAAACGAATTTTTATAGGCATAATTAATTAGGAGTAAAAGTTTGAGATATTTTTAAAATTTTTCAAAAAAAAAAAAAAAGAAAATTGTTAACGTGACAGAAAATTCGAGTACACAGTACATAAAAAATGTTCACTTATCACAAGTGCTTAAATTATTTCAAGGTCACGAATAGTTAGAAATAATCCTGAGAAAAAAATCCGTACCAAATTTATGAATAAAATTTAAATTACGACTTTAATTAATGTGTATCAGAAAAAATAAATAAATAAAAGACTGTATCCTATTTATGTGTCTTTCTGTTACATTTGATATTGTTTAATATAAGTTTTCAATTATTTTTATACAAAAATATTATGCTCAAAACAGATGATGTTTTTAGTACTTCCAACAGGGAAATTTACTTTACTTTACCATTAAACACAAGGACTATACGCACCAGGCAATTTATGGGCATAACGCTATGTTAATATTTTGCTCTTTTAAACAGGCTTAATCAGAATGACATTTTTCATGGTTTTCATGAGTAATTTTGTGTTGAGGAAAAATTATATTAGCTCTAGTTTGTGTGCTATATAATCAATAAAAGTTTAAGTTTTTCATTTTAAGGGATTAAGAGAAACCGGTAAATATTAATTACATATGCTATGTTTTTTTTATTCGAGTCAAATTTCACCACAAACGTAACAAAAATTGTTCACATTTTCGTGGCATATTTATTTTAAAAAAATTAAAAACACACCCTAAACAAGAAATTCGCCATTTTTTAAAACAGAAAAAATATCAAAATTCACAGTCACTGCAATAGTGCAATTTTCTCCAAACTGAAATTGTAGAGTGTAGTTAATGAAATGTGACTGCATGTATCTCCAAAACAAGCGCGAATCGTTAATTTTTATGGTGATTTTTGACTTCAGCAGTACATAAAAATCAGGTATTTTTGAGCCCGAAACGTTTGCATAATTGTTTTTAAACTTTTGTAATTATTAAAACGTGATTTGTGTCGTTCTAAAGAATGAAAAGTTGAAAAAAAAATTTTTTTTTTTTATACAAAATTGTGGCTACAATGAGCAAATATAAAACATAAAATGCCAAAAATAACCCAATACTATTGCAGATATAAAAACGATACTTGCAGCAGTCAAAAGTAAATAAAAAGTTGTAATGGAATTTTTTTTTTCAAATATAATAGCAATAATTTTAAATTGCATCTATACAGGGTGAGTTATATTTAAAATAAAAGCGACAATTTGAACGATGTAAAATATTGTATATTTTTATTAATGATAATGGAAAAGAAACTAAACTTTATGATCATAATCTGTTTGTTCAGGAGTATTAAAAAAAAATAAAAAATTCGTTTATACAGGGTAAGTCAAAAAGTTGGATCGATGGTTGTCGTATATTTTTAACATACCCCGTATTTTGTGATAATTAAAGAACAACTATAAAATACCATTTCTAAAAATGTATTATACTATATCCTCTACAGTGTGTACAGAAAGATATGAGAGGTTGAACTTAGAGAAAAGTGGTTATTTTTAAAAAAATCTCGGTATAACAAAAAATCGTCTGTCAAATTGTCTCTTTTTTTAATATTAAAAATAAATTATATTTTGAAATACATCTGCAAAAAACGGTCTAAAACAAATGACAAGTTTTTTTTATACAGGACGTTTAGTTTATAATGTCAACCGAAACTTGTTTTGTTTCGTAGTACAGTTCGTGATATTTAAATTATTCCAATGTTACTGAATTTTTAGGTTCAAAATTATAGTTATCTTTAGAGCTTCTATCAACGTTTTAACCAATATATGATCATCTTCAGTAAAACATAATTAGTTGATTCTTAAAATTATGAAAAATCGATTCTTTAACACCCTGTATCTCAAAAACCTATCATTATTTTTTGTTGGTGCCATGAAAGCTTTTACTTAAGACATCGAGATCTTCAACATATGCAAAATTCAGCAAATTTGACCGAAAGCTATTTGCCATTTAAAAAGTGCGGGGTCCTTTCTTTATAAAAAATTGTGGCTATAATGAGCAAATATAAAACATAAAATGCCAAAAATAACCCAATTCTATTTCAAATATAAAAATGAGACTTACAGCAGTCAAAAGGAAATAAAAAGTTGTAAAAGATTTTTTTTCAAATTTCTTTATAAAAAATTGTGGCTACAATGAGCAAATATAAAACATAAAATGCCAAAAATAACCCAATTCTATTGCAAATATAAAAATGAGACTTACAGCAGTCAAAAGGAAATAAAAAGTTGTAAAAGATTTTTTTTCAAATTTCTTTATAAAAAATTGTGGCTACAATGAGCAAATATAAAACATAAAATGCCAAAAATAACCCAATTCTATTTCAAATATAAAAATGAGACTTACAGCAGTCAAAAGGAAATAAAAAGTTGTAAAAGATTTTTTTTCAAATTTCTTTATAAAAAATTGTGGCTACAATGAGCAAATATAAAACATAAAATGCCAAAAATAACCCAATTCTATTGCAAATATAAAAATGAAACTTGCAGCATTCAAAGTCAATAAAAAGTTGTAAAAGATTTTTTTTCAAATTTCTTTATAAAAAATTGTGGCTACAATGAGCAAATATAAAACATAAAATGCCAAAAATAACCCAATTCTATTGCAAATATAAAAATGAAACTTGCAGCATTCAAAGTCAATAAAAAGTTGTAAAAGATTTTTTTTCAAATTTCTTTATAAAAAATTGTGGCTACAATGAGCAAATATAAAACATAAAATGCCAAAAATAACCCAATTCTATTGCAAATATAAAAATGAAACTTGCAGCATTCAAAGTCAATAAAAAGTTGTAAAAGATTTTTTTTCAAATTTCTTTATAAAAAATTGTGGCTACAATGAGCAAATATAAAACATAAAATGCCAAAAATAACCCAATTCTATTTCAAATATAAAAATGAGACTTACAGCAGTCAAAAGGAAATAAAAAGTTGTAAAAGATTTTTTTTCAAATTTCTTTATAAAAAATTGTGGCTACAATGAGCAAATATAAAACATAAAATGCCAAAAATAACCCAATTCTATTGCAAATATAAAAATGAAACTTGCAGCATTCAAAGTCAATAAAAAGTTGTAAAAGATTTTTTTTCAAATTTCTTTATAAAAAATTGTGGCTACAATGAGCAAATATAAAACATAAAATGCCAAAAATAACCCAATTCTATTGCAAATATAAAAATGAAACTTGCAGCATTCAAAGTCAATAAAAAGTTGTAAAAGATTTTTTTTTCAAAGGACCCCGCACTTTTTAAATGGCAAATGGCTTTCGGTCAAATTTGCTGAATTTTGGATATATTGATGATATCGATGTCTTAAGTAAAAGCTTCCATGGCACCAACAAAAAATAATGATAAGTTTCTGAGATACAGGGTGTTAAAGAATCGATTTTTCATAATTTTAAGATTTTAAAAAATTGCAATGACTCGCAGATGTTTGAACTAATGATCAATTAGCGACATATTTTGATTATAGTACATGTATAAGAGTTTGAAAATATAATAGCAATAATTTTAAATTGCAACTATACAGGGTGACTTGTGTTTAAAATAAAAGAGACAATTTGAACGATGTAAAATATTGTATATTTTTATTAATGATAATCGAAAAAAAAACTTAACTTTACGATTATAATATGTTTGTTAAGGAGCATTAAAAAAAATAAAAAATGCGTCTATACAGGGTAAGTCAAAAAGTTGGATCGATGGTTGTCTTACATTTTTAACACACCCCGTATTTTATAATAATTAAAGAACAACTATAAAATACCATTTCCAAAAATGTATTATACATACATCATCTACAGTGTATACAGAGAGATATAAGAGGTCTAACTTGGCGAAAAGTGGCTATTTTTTAAAAATACCAGGTATAACAGAAAATCGTCGGTCAAATTATCTCTTTTTTTAATAAATTAATAAATTATTCCAATGGGATTGTTACTGAATTTTTAGGTTCAAAATTATAGTTATCTTTAGAGCTTCTATCAACGTTTTAACCAATATATGATCATCTTCAGTAAAACATAATTAGTTGATTCTTAAAATTATGAAAAATCGATTCTTTAACACCCTGTATTTCAAAAACCTATCATTATTTTTTGTTGGTGCCATGAAAGCTTTTATTTAAGACATCGAGATCTTCAATATATGCAAAATTCAGCAAATTTGACCGAAAGCCATTTGCCATTTAAAAAGTGCGGGGTCCTTTCTTTATAAAAAATTGTGGCTACAATGAGCAAATATAAAACATAAAATGCCAAAAATAACCCAAACTATTGCAAATATAAAAACAATTTTTTTATACAAAATTGTGGTTACAGAATAAACAAAATAAATTTTATGGTCAAATTATAATCTCTTTGTCATAAATCACCCTGTATATTTACCGAAAATATGCATTTTCTTGTCCTCTTTACGCTGGAAAAATAGTAATTTAATTTTCTAAGATCGCAACGTTTTTCTGGCAAACCGGCGACCGTAGAATTTCAACTGTAATCAAGTTACATGAGTTTTGGCAAGAAACAAGGTCAGGTGGAAAAGTATTGTGCACAAAGATCTTGTGACAAGATAATCCGTTGTAGGTCGACCAACTTATAATAAAGTGTATGGGTTTGCTGAAATTAATCTTGATAAAATTTTTAGGCCAACGCTATACATCAAGTTGGCATGAGTTATACCGGGTGAGGTGAGGGTGATTTATAGGATTCCTTATATATTTATGAATATAAATGATCTCGTACGGTTTAGATCGTTTATTTTATTTTTCTTTTAGAGCAAATAAAAATTGATTGTTTAAAGTTTAAAGTAATGGATTGAACGCATTTTATAAGATATTTTCTCTAAAAATGAATAATTTTTGAAATTGTAGAATTTTTTGAAAAGTTATAAGTTGCAAATTTTGTTTAACCCTTATAACAAGAAAAATATATAAACAGCTCATTATATCATTCTTCTTCTACTTTACTATGACCATTTTTCTGTTCAGTAAGTACCTATGGCAGTTAAATAAATTTTGGTAAAAAAAAACAATTTTTAGTAAAACAATTTTTTTATTATTTTGGTATCGTATCGTTATCTTTCTTGATATTTGAAATCATAATATTTTTGTTGAAAATTTGGTTTAGTAGATTTTTGCCAGTCGATCAATTGCCATTTCTATCTAAGCAATGCAAAAAATAAAAATAAAATAAGTACATTTTTCACATTGGGAAAAAAACTCTGGGGTAGATTTTTTACTGAGCAAAAATTTAGAGTGCAATTTACTTAATCCTCGAATATAAGTATATATTGTTTTTGATAAATTTAATCCAATAAATGAAAAAAAAAATACGAGAGCAATTTTTTATTGTTCAAGTGCTTTTTTCACATTAGAAAAAAACTCTAGAACAATTTTTTTACTACAGCAATTTCTACAGCATTAATGTTTTTCTAATAAAAGTGATTTAATTAACAAGAAATAAATTACGAAAAAAAAGCTCAAGTGTATATTTCGTATTAGAAAAAAAACTATAATGCAGATTTTTCGTTGAGCAAACTTTTCTAGTGCATTTTTTTTAGTTCTTGATTACAGCTTTAAATTTTTAACGTTACACACATCTTTTATCAAATTTCTTATATGTCATATGTTATCTGTTTAATTCAATTAATAAACAAAACAAAAGAATTAAGCCAAATAGTCCTGGCAGCTGAAAAAAGACCTAAGAGAAACCGACGAATGTAACGAAGTTACTTTTATTTCCGTAATTAAAAGATTTAAATTAAATCGCACATGGAACTAGAATAGAATTAAGTCATGAAAGTTTCGAATACAAGGTATCAGTTGAACCTTAGAAGCCGAATTTCTTATCGAGGAGGACGACTCAATCCGTTGTCGGTAGTTGCTGAGGTAGATACAATTGGAGTAGCAGTGGCAGTCCGAGTTACAGTGGCAGTCTCTCTCTTTTAAGCAAATATCTCTGAAACTGGACCTGACATTAAAATTTTCAAAATCCAGTAAATTTGTCTTGATAATATGCAACTTTTATCCCATTTAACCAACTTTATATATATAACGGTTAACGAAATCCCAATAATATACCTACATTGAAATTTTCAACACCTTGTATATATGATTTTATGATTATTGAATGACTCCATAAGCGTAGTTAATCTTAAGAAAATGGTATGAAATTAAAAATGTATAAACATTTAAGCGGTAAACGTCGAAAGGAAACGGAACGTATTGCACAAAAAAAAAGAAGCGGAAAATGAGAAAAATACGGCTAGTGAGCACGAATTCGAAAAATTATAATCATAATTTTAACCGAAAGATACATATCAAATGTAATAAATTAGCAATTCCACAAGCTCGTTATAAAAGTTTCAGAACTTTAAATTTTAGATCTACACTAGCAAGTTCGCGTGTTTTTTTTCTAACTTATTATTATTCCTTTTCCCATGGCCTTGTGGAAGAAAAATTAAAATGCGTTTCGATTCAACCGGCGATATAGGTTGTTTTCGCGTTAAACTTAACCATGGATGATGGGTCTCGGTTTTCTTCGATGTTTCATTTTTGATGTCTCGCCAACTACTTGAATATACTTTAAATTTTCTATTTTTTTTTTTTTAAATATACATCTTATGTTTCAAAAATTCAAATTTAAAATATCTAAATCACAAGTTAAGTAAAAATAGATTTATTTTATTTAAATCCAATAATTTATCTATATCTCAAATGTGGTCAAGTGTTAATCATAAATGAAATTCGAAATCATGTACCACAATAAATTTAATTATAAAAAAGAAAGTCAACTAGTTTCGGCTAAAAAACCATCTTCAAGCTAAACTACGAAAATGTTAATTAGCATATTGCTAAAATTAATGGTGCCGCTACTGAGAAGGAAAGGAGGGTGGTACAAGAGAAAATAAAATGGGTTAATAAAAACTAAATGATAGTGTAACTTATATTATAAATATTGCCACTGAGGGCTGTTAGAAATAAACAGAGATGAAAATAAGGAATCTGATCCAAAAAATTCCTTATTTTACTAATAAATCTTCTATACGACGTTTCGTGTCTTCACGACTACCAGCGATTTTTTCTAATATGGATCTGACTTTTTAATTAAAAATATTGAAAAACCCTTAAAATCTAAATTCGGTGATATATCACAATTGTGATTTTAACGACGTTTTATCTGAAATAACTAACATCATCAGTGATAAAAATTTTTAATTATTAAAAAAATAAATAAACTGATGGTGGCCGTGAAGACACGAACGTACAGTACAGTATAACAGCATTTTTTAGATACAATAAAACTACTTTCCTTTTCTATTTTTTGATATTTCTTATAATATGTGGAAAAAACCAACAATAGAATTTTTGGTTTTCCTTGTATAAATCGAGAAAATGAAAGTTCCTGTAGATATTTTTCAACCAATGTTTTCTTTGTTCATTTAATCATATTGTATTTTTTATAGTTTAGACTATAGCAATATTCAAACATGATAAAAGAAACTGACTGTATAGCCCGCGAGTACCTAATATTTGAAACACCCTGTAGGCATATAAAAAATATTGCTTCTCAGGCACAATATTTTTTACATTAAGTTGTAAATGCGTTACCATTGCTACAAAAGCATGGACGCAGATATGGGGATAGTTAAAGGGGTAATTACCCCCCCCCCCACCAGGATACCAAAAACTAGCAGAAAACTGGAAGAAATAAAATTATTGAAATATAGAAACGAACAAACATATATTTGTTTAAATGTTTGATTATTCTCCCATAGGAAAAAATTACCATCGCCCGCAGGAAAAAAAGTTATCTACGCCCTTGTATATAGCCTGTTTTACAAGAGGGTTTCATCGCGAGGTTTAGGAGAAAATAATCAGTTAGATAATCACTCTCGCAAAGTTTAGATACAATTATAGAATCACTGTTGGAATAGATCCGGAAAAAAGTGAAGGAAAAAACACGGAAAATCAAAGAAACAAACGCCGAAAAGTATTTTTCTGCAGAAAACCAGAGGAAAATTGTATAGAAATGCCCACAGATTCCGACCGGGAAGTTTTTTCCTAAAATGCTTCCAATGAAAAACACAAATTTAAAGTGCAAATTTTTATAAAAATAAAAACATTTTTCACGAAAGTTAGGAGAAAACTTCGGAAAAGGCCTAGAAAAAATAGCACATGAATTGATGGGAAAAAAGCAGGAATACATTTTTCCACAGTTAAATTTAAAAAAAAGAAAGAATGCATTTTCCACTAAAAAGGAGCAAGAACGCATTTTTCTACGCTCGAATTTGAAAAAAAGAAGCAAGAATGCATTTTCTATAGTTAAATTTCGAAAAAAAATGAGCAAGAATGCATTTTTTCATACTTAAATTTGAATACTTTTTTAGAGTTAAATTTCATAGATTAAAATTTAGAGTTACTAATTTTTCGGTAAATTGTTGAGTTGCTATAGTTCATTTCACAGAAAAACAGCAAAAATGCAGTTTAAATATGAATTGAAGAAAAAAGGAGCACATTAGATTGTAAGCGTAAGAGGAAAAAAAAAAAAAAAAAGAATTAACAAACTCCATGTGTATTTGTACATTCAACAAAAAATAAAAATAGTCTGGCTAATTGGTTTCAAAATTTGAAATTTTAGCATTAAATATCTTAAAAATTATTAATCCGATTGGACTGGAATTTGGTACAGGGTTTTGGGTTGCCCGTTAGAAGAAATCATTAGTTTTTGTATAACATGTGTCAAACGGAAGTGTCACTATCAAAAAACGACAGATGCCATATGTCACGGAATTCGACTTTCTATATGTCATTTGAAAGCCCATAAAAAATTCTATACAGGACAGTCAAAATTATTTCTCCAACTGTCACCTGTTAAAAATAAAAAAATGTCAAAATTTGAAAAAGAATTCGTGGATTTTTTTCATTTTTTTCATTTTTATACAATCTTTTCCAATTTTGTCAAATTTTTTTTTTCAATTTGTTTTTGAGATTTCTTAAGTTTTTTGATATTTTTGGGTTTTTTTGAGATTTTTAGAGGTTTTTTGAGATTGTTTGAGATTCTTTGGGACTTTTTGGATTTTTTAAAAATATAGATTTTTTTGAGAACGTTTTGAAGTGTTTTAAGATTTTTTGAAATTTTTTTGGTTTTTTCAGATTTTTTAATATTTTTTTAGATTTTTTGAAATTTTTTTGAAATTCATTGCGAGTTTTTTAAGACTCTTTGAATCTTTTTTAGAGATTTTATGAGGTTTTTAAAGAATTTTTGGAGATTTGTTGAATTTGTGTTTTTAGGTTTTTTGAATTTTTTTTATATTTTTTGATTTTTTGAGGTTTTTTAAGATTTTTCAGATTTTTTTGTTGAAATTTTTTAAGGCTTTTTGAGCTTTTGAGATTTTTTGACTTCTTTGAATTCTTGGAGATTTTTTGATCAAATTTTTGAGTTTCTGAGACATTTACTATTTTAAATTTTTTGAAATTTGATGTTTTAAATTTTTTGAGATTCTTTGTGAATTTTTAGATTTTTAAAGAATTTTTGGAGATTTGTTGAATTTGTGTTTTTAGGTTTTTTGAATTTTTTTTATATTTTTTGATTTTTTGAGGTTTTTTAAGATTTTTCAGATTTTTTTGTTGAAATTTTTTAGGGCTTTTTGAGCTTTTGAGATTTTTTGACTTCTTTGAATTCTTGGAGATTTTTTGATCAAATTTTTGAGTTTCTGAGACATTTACTATTTTAAACTATTTGAAATTTGACGTTTTAAATTTTTTGAGATTCTTTGTGAATTTTTAGATTTTTAAAGAATTTTTGGAGATTTTTGAGATGTTTTTGAACCGTCTAAAAAATTTTTGAGATTTTTTTTGAAAATATTTTGAAGATTTTTTTGATTTTTGAAATTTTTTGTGGTTTTGAGGTATTTTACCTATTTTGAGTTTTTTTTTATTTTTGAGATTTTTGAAATTTTTTGCGATTTGAGATTTTTTGACACTCAAAGCATTTATACAACTAGTAATTCATAGTGCCGGAAACAATTACCTTTTTTTTTGTAATTCTTTTATTATTGTTCCCGCATTGCCCTCATTGTCTTAATACTTATTTTAATCGTAAAATTTAGCTTTTTTTCGATAAAACTTCCCAACGAACGTACGGTTTCATGTTTTACGATTACACTATCGAAAAGTATCAGGTCGCTAAGTCGTTCGAGCAAAAGTTTCAAAACTAAATTAACGAAAATAAAAACAAAACCATTCACTAATTACAGTCACCTTATCGATAGATAAAACTTTTCTAAGGAATAAAAAAAAAACATATCTAATGACAGCCATATAATGCGAATTAAAGTTTGTTTGTAGAAAAGTTTTAACGGTGGTTTTTATTTTTCTGATAAAAGTAGAATTAATTCGATTCTATAAACATTAACAGGAATATAGTCAGTAATTTTTTATTTTGCTCTTGGCAATAATCTTAAAAATTTGATTTAATTAAAAAATGTGATACTAAAATAACACCAGGGCTTTTAGTGATATTAATAATATTAGATTTCGCCTCGGGCGCCACCTTCCGTTTATAGTGCGAATGCTACTTGCACCGGGCAGCCTCAGTAAAGATAAAATACTCCAGGGATCGACAAAGAGCTATGGGCCCGGCTTTACTTGCCCTACTGTGTTAAGTACCTAGATATTGCCTGCTGGGATATTAAAGAAAAATTCATTAAACAAAAATAATTGCTTTTATTTATACTAAATAAACTCCGGGGAGGAAGAAAAAGGGTGTGCAATTTTCCGGATTTTAATTTAAGTAATTCAATATCTTCCTAAAAATCAATAATTGTTTTAATTTAAGAAAAAGATTTTCTTAATGAAAGAAACTTTGTTATGTAATAAAAAAATTTTCTAAACGTAAAAAAAGATTTTCTTAAATTTAGAGTATTTTCTTAAATGAAGAAAATTGTTTTTTTTTAAGATAAGAAAATTATTATTTTCTCGCGTTATGAATTTTTATTTTTTTACTTTAAGAGAAAAATAATTTTACTTTAACAAAATCATTTACTACACTGAAAAAATTAGATGGTTGTGATAAAAATATATATGTTTAATTTAACAATATTATTTGATTAGTATAGGCACAGTCATACATATTGTTACCTGAACCATCTACATATTGTGTACGAGGTATTGTCATTTTAACCCTATTTTTCTGTTATTATTAAAAAAAAATATATTGTTAAAATAACTGTATAGATAAGTTAAATAACAACTAACCGGTTTGGTAAATTTAACTATTCATATTTTGCTAAAACAACAAGAATGTTTATTTTCCTAACAATATAATATTGTATTTTGTACCAAAAATATTGTAAATTAACCATGTATTCTGTTGATTGTAACTATAATAAATGAAAAATTTAACTATCTCGCAACGTTACCGTTACTATAAATAAGAAATTAGTGAATGAATTATATCGTTATCAAAATATATTGTATATTTAAAATAAGCATATTTTATTGTTAAAGTAACTATGGTATATAATCAAGACCAAAAATGTCTTTGTGACAAGTACAATGTAATATTGTTAGGTTTGCTATTCTTTTCGTAGGTACAGTAAATAAACGATATTGTTAAAAGTACTTTTTTACGAGTACCCATATAATACAGGGCACTCAGTATTTCTTGTTCGATTAGTAGTGTTCTAATCAAACAAGAAAAAATGAGTATCTTGTATGATATGGTTACTCGTAAAAAAGTATTTTTAACAATATGGTTTATTTACTGCACCTACAAATGCCCATATATATTACTTGTTTCATAATTCAATTATTTTAATTATGCTTATTATGTATATGTCGGCTTTGTATGTCAAATTTCTAATACCTTTTTAAGCCTTCATTCAAAGAGGGTACCTATATGAAGAAATAAAACATGTTTATACGAATTCAAAACATTTATTTTCAAACAAAAAACAAAACAAGAAAACAGTATTCTACAAACAATATTACAAATACAACCTACAGACAATGTAACAAAGTATCCAAACTAAACTGTGGATGGACGTATGTATGATTAAACTAACATAAAGTATGATTACCGTAAAATGCAGGTTTACCCGAAAAACATTCTTATGTTATTTTTTTTGCAAAAAAACAAACTTCTAAAAGATTGCTAACATTTGTGTATAAACAAATAGTAAAAATTTAATTATAGCCAGCTAAAAGTTTTTTAGAATATTAATAAAAAAACATAATGTGTTGGAAGCTGCAATTCCGGAACTATTTAACACGAGATATTTTGTAGTTTAATTACTAGTTATTTGGTAGTTGGCAGTTAACGTGTTAATTTAGATTTTTTTTTATTTTAAGTTAATTTATAGCACTATCTCTTTAAATTACATATTACACGATACTTAACAAAAATTAGATTTTATTATGTTATTTCTTACCCAGAAAAATTGGATAGAGGAATTCTAACTTCCATTTTTCTAGTATGGATTTAACTTCATCCGAGACTGCTTCAGTCTCATCCATATCTCAAGAGTAACGCCTAGAAATTAGTCCAAATACAAAAAAATAATTAAAAATTAGCACGTTATGTAACACAAAGAAGTATCAGAAAAATTTACTTTTTAATTTAATTCAAAACCTAAAACCAAAATTACTTAATTTGTCTAGAAAATGGGTTGCTTCAATTTCTTAAAATGAAAAAAATTAAGTAACGCTAAAGGTTCATTCTAAAAATGAAAATGGCGGAAGTTTTAACGAAGCAAAAAAAGTTTGCATAATTTATGTTACTGCGTTTTGCTTATATTACCTACCTATGGGTATTTAATAAAAAATATAAAAAATAATTTTAAAAATGTTTCTTACCTTAATTTTCCTATTTACCGGCTGAAACCACCACGTGCTCACTTTCACTCTATATGCATATGTTCTCCCCCAAACCGATAACATGCAAATGAGACATGATGAAGGCGGCAATCGGCAATCATAGATTCTCGATTTCTAGAAACGACACCTGCCGTGCAATTTAACCCCATCGAGCGATCGGTACTTCTATTTTTAAGAGTTAAAAAGAAAGAGATAAAAAAGAGCCAGTTACGCGGGTAACAACTAACAAGCGATGCGATGCATGGAGCCATCCCACGGTTCGAAAGAAGACGGAGCATTCCGAATACTTACTATTTAGTTTTGTTAAAATAAACTCTAATGTATTGTTATCTGTTCCTAATATTGTAAGTTAACAATATTTATGTTGTATATATAGCAATGTGGTATATTTATAAAATTGTAACAGTCTTGTTTGGCTAATGTAACCATAAGCTTAGAAAATATATGTTTTTACAATTTTGTATTGTGTATTTAACAATAATGTATAGTTAAATATATAACTATATTAAAATAGTCGTGTTAACAATAATATATTTTAAATGTGAGTAGTTCTAGCTATAAAAATTGTTAGCATAGCAATATTTTTTTAAACGATCCAATATTGTTACGATTTAACAATACATTTTTTACAGTGTAGCACTAAAAAATTTAATTTTTTTAATTAAAAAGTTTTTTTTTATTTTCCTTTAACAAAATCATAATCAGGTTTTGACAATGAACTGTACTTTAGGATATTTTCTAAGTACAGCCCTGTTTCATTTTCTTTGTAAATCTGAATAAAATTAAATAAAAATTGATATTTTACGCTCAATTTCTATTAAATATTTTAATTAAATTTTCTTACATAACTTCAATCAAAAAATAAATAAAATTTGTTTAAATTTCAATTATTGAATGATAATAGATAATTAGAAATTACAATATTATTGTGAATTGTTTTAATTCTCTAAGAATTGTCCTCTCGTTGTTCAAAATATTTTATAGTTCTTGTACTCATATTTTCATAGTAAAAATGAACAGGACTGTACTTAGAAAAATTCCTAAAGTAGATACCGAACCCTAATAAAAAAATTAAGTATTCACCATGATTGGATAGAGAAAAAATGTAGATTTCAGAGATTAAGAATTGTTATCCCGTTGTTCAAAATATTTTATAGTTCTTGTCCTCATATTTTCATAGTAAAAATGAACAGGACTGTACTTAGAAAAATTCCTAAAGTAGATACCGAACCCTAATAAAAAAATTAAGTATTCACCATGATTGGATAGAGAAAAAATGTAGATTTCAGAGATTAAGAATTGTTCTCCCGTTGTTCAAAATATTTTATAGTTCTTGTACTAATATTTTCAGGGTAAAAATGAACAGTACTGTACTTAGAAAAATTTCTAAAGTAGATACCGAACCCTAATAAAAAAATTAAGTATTCACCATGATTGGATAGAGAAAAATGTAGATTTCAGAGATTAAGAATTGTTCTCCCGTTGTTCAAAATATTTTATAGTTCTTGTACTAATATTTTCATAGTAAAAATGAACAGGACTGTACTTAGAAAAATTTCTAAAGTAGATACCGAACCCTAATAAAAAAATTAAGTATTCACCATGATTGGATAGAGAAAAATGTAGATTTCAGAGATTAAGAATTGTCCTCCCGTTGTTCAAAATATTTTATAGTTCTTGTACTCATATTTTCATAGTAAAAATGAACAGGACTGTACTTAGAAAAATTCCTAAAGTAGATACCGAACCCTAATAAAAAAATTAAGTATTTAACATGATTGGATAGAGAAAAAATGTAGATTTCAGAGATTAAGAATTGTCCTCCCGTTGTTCAAAATATTTTATAGTTCTTGTACTCATATTTTCATAGTAAAAATGAACAGGACTGTACTTAGAAAAATTCCTAAAGTAGATACCGAACCCTAATAAAAAAATTAAGTATTCAACATGATTGGATAGAGAAAAAATGTAGATTTCAGAGATTAAGAATTGTCCTCCCGTTATTCAAAATATTTTATAGTTCTTGTACTCATATTTCCGGGATAAAAATGAACAGGACTGTACTTAGAAAAATTACTAAAGTAGATATTGAACCCTAATAAAAAAATTAAGTATTCAACATGATTGGATAGAGAAAAAATGTAGATTTCAGAGATTAAGAATTGTCCTCCCGTTGTTCAAAATATTTTATAGTTCTTGTACTCATATTTTCATAGTAAAAATGAACAGGACTGTACTTAGAAAAATTCCTAAAGTAGATACCGAACCCTAATAAAAAAATTAAGTATTCAACATGATTGGATAGAGAAAAAATGTAGATTTCAGAGATTAAGAATTGTCCTCCCGTTATTCAAAATATTTTATAGTTCTTGTACTCATATTTCCGGGATAAAAATGAACAGGACTGTACTTAGAAAAATTACTAAAGTAGATATTGAACCCTAATAAAAAAATTAAGTATTCAACATGATTGGATAGAGAAAAAATGTAGATTTCAGAGATTAAGAATTGTCCTCCCGTTGTTCAAAATATTTTATAGTTCTTGTACTCATATTTTCATAGTAAAAATGAACAGGACTGTACTTAGAAAAATTCCTAAAGTAGATACCGAACCCTAATAAAAAAATTAAGTATTCAACATGATTGGATAGAGAAAAAATGTAGATTTCAGAGATTAAGAATTGTCCTCCCGTTATTCAAAATATTTTATAGTTCTTGTACTCATATTTCCGGGATAAAAATGAACAGGACTGTACTTAGAAAAATTACTAAAGTAGATATTGAACCCTAATAAAAAAATTAAGTATTCAACATGATTGGATAGAGAAAAAATGTAGATTTCAGAGATTAAGAATTGTCCTCCCGTTGTTCAAAATATTTTATAGTTCTTGTACTCATATTTTCATAGTAAAAATGAACAGGACTGTACTTAGAAAAATTCCTAAAGTAGATACCGAACCCTAATAAAAAAATTAAGTATTTAACATGATTGGATAGAGAAAAAATGTAGATTTCAGAGATTAAGAATTGTCCTCCCGTTGTTCAAAATATTTTTTAGTTCTTGTACTCATATTTTCATAGTAAAAATAAACAGGACTGTACTTAGAACAATTCCTAAAGTAGATACCGAACCCTAATAAAAAAATTAAGTATTCAACATGATTGAATAGAGAAAAAATGTAGATTTCAGAGATTAAGAATTATCCTCCTGTTGTTCAAAATATTTTATAGTTCTTGTACTCATATTTTCATAGTAAAAATGAACAATACTGTACTTAGAAAAATTCCTAAAGCAGATACCGACCCCTAATAAAAAAATTAAGTATTCAACATGATTGGATAGAGAAAAAATGTAGATTTCAGAGATTAAGAATTGTCCTCCTGTTATTCAAAATATTTTATAGTTCTTGTACATATTTTCATAGTAAAAATGAACAGGACTGTACTTTGAAAAATTCCTAAAGTAGATACCGAACCCTAATAAAAAATTAAGTTTTCCACATGGTTGGATAGAGAATAAATAAAAAATACAGATCCGGATTTAAAAAAAAATGTTGATTATTGTAGTTATGTGTTTTCTAAAATCATCGAACCATGGAAAACTTGACATTTAGTGTATTACTTTATAATAAGATAACTTCTTATTTGATTTGATACTTTATTGTTATAGAAAAAGATTAAAATAATTTTTGCTCGATTCCAGGCACCGTAGCAAGAGCCACGACCGTTTCATTTAAACTTTTACGATTTCGATATTCCATCTTCTCTTTTATAGGTTTATATGTTTTTTAATTCATGGCTATCTCGTTTGTTGTGTATCGTTATTGTCGCCTTGGGATTTTTAAAGGTTGACTTATTTTTGTTTGATGCTTCGTTAAAGAAAATATTTTTGCTATTTTTAATTAGACTTATTCTAGATGGTTTACATCAATAGTGTTTTGTAACTAACTATAATTTTAAAGAATGTCCAATATTATGCCCGTATTATACCAAATACCCCTTTATTTGCACACATTTTTAAAATAACGTAATATTAAAGACGGTTTATAAAAGAAAATTACAGATGACTTAAGGCAATGTACAGTGACGTATCTATAATACAGTTTACAAGGGTTATAATCATAAAATCATAAGTAAATAAAAGTGCAATGGGGCCGTTCATAAAATACGTTCGTTACTAAGGGGGAGGGAGGGGTATTGCTTACCGTGACAAGGTTTTTTTCTTAATTTGGCAGTACCTAAAATTCTCAAGTACTTTATTTTATATTATTCATCTGTATGCAATTCTTAATCACAAAAAATCGTTTATAAGGGGGGGGGTTGTTAGATTTTGTTACATAATATTTGTTAGGGGGGTCGCTGAAAGTGTGACTTAGCGTGACGATGAGGGAGGAAGGGGTCAAAGACGGTAAAATTCTGAGTGACGTATTTTATGTAAATGTCCTGCACCTAGGACCTTATTTGTTGACTTTACTATTAAGTAATATAAGGGAAAAAATCAGGATAAAGGTATAAGAAAATTAAAAATATGAATGAAATTAACATCTTATCTAGATATAGAAGACTACTAAAAATGATATAACGTAAAGAGAAATCTTTAAAATTTAATGTTGAGAATTTGGATTTTTAGGGCTATGGATTTGAAAAACAGTTACAGAAGAAACACAGATTTTTTTGACTTTATTTCGCTTCTATTTTGCCTTTTTTTTTTTTCTTTTTTTACCTTTTTTGACATTTTTTGCCATTTTTTTAATTTTTTGGGCTTTTTTTTTACCTTTTTTAGCCATTTTTGTTCATTGTTTTTGCCTTTTGTTTTTTTTTTCTTTTTTATTAAAACTTTTTTTTCTTTTTTGCTTTCTTTGTTGTGTTTATGTTTATATTTTGAGTTTTTTTACCATTTTTGGTCTATGTACCCCTTTTTGTACATGTTTTTTTTTACATTTTTAAAATTTTTTTTTTGGACTTTTTTGTCTTTATTTGCCTATATTTTGAATTTTTTTTGTTTTTTTTTTACCTTTTTTGACACTATTTGACCTTTTTTTAATTTTTTTACCCTTTTTTAATTTTTTAGCCATTTTGTTCATTGTTTTTCACTTTTGTTATTTTTTTGCCTTTATTAAGGCTTTTTTTTCTTTTTTTTGCCTTTCTTGTTCCTTCTTTTACCTTTTTTGCTCTCTTTGTCGTGTTTTTGTTTTTATTTTGGATTTTTTTACCTTTTTTGACTTTTTTGCTTTTTTTAAACTTGGACTTTTTTTATCCTTTTGTCTTTATTTGCCTCTATTTTGCCTTTTTTTACCATTTTTTTTTGACACTTTTACCACTTTTTGCACTTTTATTTGCTTTTTTTAATTTGTTGAACATTTTTTTTACTCTTTTTTTCTTCTTTTTCAGCCATTTTTTTTTACTTTAATAAACTTTTTTTTTCTTTTTTTTGCTATCTGTGTAGTGTTTTTATTTTTATTTTGGGGTTTTTACCCTTTTTGGTTTATTTACCCCTTTTTGTACTTGGTTTTTTACATTTTTTAAATTTTTTTCTTTTTTAGACTTTTTTGACCGTTTTTGTCTTTATTTGCTTCTATTTTGCCTTTTTTTATTTTTTTTGACACTATAACCACTTTTTATCCTTTCTTTGCTTTTTTTTAATTTTTTGGGCAATTTTTTTTTTCTTTTTTTGCTTTCTTGGTCATGTTTTCGTTTTTATTTTTGGTTTTTTACTCTCTTTTTGGTCTATTTAACCCTTTTTGGACTTGTTTTTTTTTCACTTTTTTTAAGCTCTTTTCTTTTTTGGACTTTTTTGACCTTTTTTGACTTTATTTGCCTTTTTTTTGTTTTTGTTTTACCTTTTTTGACACTTTTTGTTCTTTTTTTAATTTTTTGGGATTTTTTTACCCTTTTCTCATTTTTTAACCATTTTTGTTCATTGTTTTTCCGGTTTGTTATTTTTTTTTTTGGTTATTAATTCCTTTTTTCTTTTTTTGTTTTTCTCTTTCCTTTTTTTAGCTTTTTTGTTCTCTTTATCGTGTTTTTGTTTTTATTTTTTTATCTTTTTTGACCTATTTACCCCTTTTTAGTTTTCTTTGCTTTTTAAACTTTTTTATTTTTTTGACTTCTTTGATCTTTTTATCCTTATTTGCCTCTATTTGGCCTTGTTTTACCTTTTTTGATACTTTTACCATTTTTTTGCTTTTTTTAATTTTTCGTGCATTGTTTTACTATTTTTCTCCTTTTCAACCATTTTTGTTCATTTTTTTGCGTTTAATAAATATTTTTCTTCTTTTTTTGCTTTCTTTGTCGTGTTTTTGTTTTTATTTTGGGTCTATTTACTCCTTCTTGGACTTGTTTTTTACTTCTTTTAAACTTTTTTCTTTTTTGGGCTTTTTTGACCTTTTTTGTCTTTATTTGCCCCTATTTTGCCGTTTTTTTTTTGTTTTTTTTTTACCTTTTTTGACACTTATTGCCCTTTTTTAATTTTTTTGAGCTTTTTCACCATTTTTAGCCATTTTTGTTCATTTTTTTGCTTTTAATAAGCCTATTTTTCTTTTTTTGGCTTTCTTGTCCCTTCTTTTACCATTTTTGCTTTCTTTCTTATACAACGGTTTTGTCTGTCTGTCCATCCGTCTGTTAGTCTGATTCAACTCGAGAACGGTAATAGATAGTGACAAACGGACAATCGACTCAGTATCGTTAAAAACCCCGAAAATTATATTAATCTTTAACCTATTTTTTACTTTCCCGCTACTTATACCGTATATACTGTAGTATTTAAGGTATATACCTATATAGAAATTTATTTTTGTAAATTTGAATGTTCGAAAACTCGAAATACTGCCGTTTTTCACTTGTTTTTTTATCAAAACGGTAATTTATAAAGTTGTGTTTTTGGCTGTTTAAAGTAAACTATTTTTCTTCTTTTTTTTGACAGGTTTGTTTAACTTCTTCGAATTGTTCATAACCATAATACAATTTTTGGTAGAGCCGGAACTTATGTCAATAACAAATAGCTTTGGGATGATAAATGAAATTAAACGAAAAATATAGGAATACATTTTTTTTAAGGTCTATTTTTGATACGCTACTGGCAATAAACCGCCATCTTGAGAACACCTGCTGATTCCATTTGTTCATGTTCGTACAAGACTGCGGGACATATGTAGTACATTTTTTTTAAATTTATAACAAATTTCTTGTAGTTAATTAAAGAAGACAATGCTTCCTTGCAAAAATATTATCATAGGCGGGTTAAGAGGGGTTTGATATGGAATGCGATTTTTGATTTTTGCCCTTAATCGAAACCATCAGATCTTCAATCAAGATACGGCGGAGAATCTCAAGATCAAGCACAACAGCCGCATTAAATTACATCCGACTTAACGTCACATTACATAATGTATGGGTTGTCATAATTTACCGATTATCTAACCAAAAGGAAAAGAAAAAAAAACAACACCTTCGAAAAAAAAATTGGCTAACACGCCCGTGTCCCAGCTGCGTTAGCCTAGGTCAGTGACAGAGGCGAACGCGATCGTCTTATTTCTTCTTTCTTTCTTTCTTTCTTCGTTCTTACCGAAATTGTTTTTAGCGGTCTACCGAACCGACTCCGTCCTCCCTCCGTTCCCGCTTCTTCTCGGCGTCTCCTCCTTTCGTCATCGATAGCCGGACGCTGCTTGTCGTGCTTCGAATACAAATTAGAACGCACTATTTCATTGAAAAGCGCCTCGGTTGACGATCACGGGGGGTTCATTTTAAATTACCTACCTCAATATTTTTTTTTAAATGCAGAATTTTCCAGTATTTTCCAATTTTTTCCTATTGTTACCAATTATTTTAAATTTTTTCCAAGTTTCCAAAATTTTCCAATTGTTTCCAATTCTACCAATTCCTTCAATTTTTTCGTTTTCTTTCAATTTTTAAATTTTTTCATATTTTTAAATTTTTACCAGTTTTTTCCAATTTTTTGAATTTTTTTCTTTTTTCTATTCTTTTCCAATTTTTCAGTTTTTTACGATTGTTTCCAATTTTTCGAATTCTTCCAATTCTTTCAATTTTTTTTTTAAATTCTTCCATTTTTTCCGATTTTTTCCATTTTTTCAATTTTTTTAATTTTATTGAAATTTTTCTCCCGTTTTTTCTAATTCTTCCAAATTTTCCAGTTCTTAAAATTTTTTACATTTTTTTCCAACTCCAATTTTTCTATTTTTTTCCAATTTTTTCGAATTTCTCAGTTTATTTCCAATTTTTTCCAATCTCTCTTCCAATTGTTTCCAATTTTATCCAGTTTTTTTTAATTTTTTCCAATTTTTCAATTTTTTACAATTGTTTCCAATTTTTCCAATTCAATTTGTTTAAATTCTTCCAATTTTTTCAATATTTTCCAATTTTTACAGTTCTTAAAATTTTTTACATTTTTATTAATTTTTTTTCTTCCAATCTTTCAAATTTTTTCCAATTTTTTCCAAATTTCCAATTTTTTCAACATTTTTCAAATTTTCCAATTTTTTACAATTGTTTCCAATTTTTTGAATTCTTCCAATTCTTTCAATTTTTTCCAATTATTCCATTTTTTTCCAGTTTTCAAATTTTTTTACAGTTTTTCCATTTTTTCCAATTTTTCAGTTTTTTAAGTTTGATCAAATTTTTTTCCAATATTTTCCAATTTTCTCCCGTTTTTTTCCAATTCTTCCAAATATTCCAGTTCTTCCAATTTTTTACATTTTTTTCCAATTCGCATATTACAGTTTTTTCCAATTTTTCCCAATGTTTTTCAATTGTTTCCAATTTTTTTCAGTTTTTTAAATATTTTCCAGTTTTTTTAATTTTTTTAAATTTTTTCCAATTTTTCCAATTCTTCCAATTGAATTTTTTTAAATTCTTTCAATTTTTTTAAATTCTTCTAATTTTCTCAGTTCTTCCAATATTTTACATTTTTTTTTAATTTTTTTGTCTAGTTCTTCCAATTTTTCTAATATTTTCCAATATTTTCCAAATTTCCAATTTTTTCTCCTTTTTTCAATTTCCTACTTTTTTCAATTTTCCAATTTTTTACAATTGTTTCCAATTTTTCGAATTCTTCCAATTCTTTCAATTTTTTCCAATTTTCCAGTTTTTTCCAATTGTTCCTACCTAATGTTTTCCAATTTTTTCCATTTTTTTTAATTTTTTACAATTTCTTCCAATTTATAAGAATTGTTCAATTTTTTTCAATTGTTCCCAATTTTTACAATTCTTCCAATTCAATTGTTTCCAATTCTTCCAATTTTTTCCAATTTTTTTACATTTTTTCCAATATTTTTCAATTTTTCAGTTTTCTCCATTTTTTCCCTTTTTCCGATTTTTTCCCTATTTCAATTTTTTTCTCGATTTTTTCCAAGTTTTTTAAATTCTTCCAGCTTTGTTCCATTTTCAAGTTTTTCAAATTCTAGTTTTTTTCCAATTTTTTTCCAATTCTTCCAATTTTCAAAGTTCTTCCAATTTTATACATTTTTACTTTCCCGACCCACCTCCGAGAAGGGAAAGTATTGTGAACGATCTAAAAAAAATTTTCGAGATAAAGATGGAAATATCCATTTTGAGGTCAGGTCACCTGAGATGATTAAGACCATTTCCAGATGGAATTATGTCTGTCTGTCTGTCTGTGTGTATTCTTCCACGATAGAGGTCACACGTTTAATCCGATTGAGCTGAAATTTGGTATATAGGTTTGGGTTACTTGTCGGAAGAACCCAATAGTTTTAGTACGACATCTATCAAACGAAAGCGTCACTATCAAAAAATGACAGATGCAACATGTCACGCAATTCGAGTTGCAATATGTCATTTGAAATCCCTTGAAAAACTCTATTCAGAACAGTAGAAATTATTTCTCCAACTGTCACCTGTCAAAAATAAAAAAATGTCAAAATTTGCAAATTTAACATTAAAAATCTGAAAAAGTGTTCGTGGATACTCGTCGGAAAAGTTTTGGGGCGACACAACCGATTTTTTTTTTAATTTTTTTTCCGCTTTTTCTAAATTTTTCAAAATTTTTCCAATTTTTGTTATTTAACTTTATTTTCATGCCAATAGGTAACTTTTCATATCAAAGTTTCCTACCGTGTTCGGCGTTGTCAAATCGCATAAATAAAACTTATAAAGTGGGATTTTTTAGTTACAGTTACTGTCAAAATTTCATAAATTTTTTGATGTGGCTATTTTATTTTGAAAAATTCCAAAATAAACCAAAAACTAATAATTATTATACTTAGAAATATTTCTTATTAGTTGAATAAAACATATAATAAACACTCTAAGCATCTTCTATTTTGCATGTAATACGTCCTGCAGTCAAAATATCAATATCAAGTTGAATATTACATAGAAGAAAAGGTAACTGACTTTTAGAATCTAGCGCGTCTCTGATCGCATAATTACATTTCATAGCAGCAAAAGCTCATCAGACCGTGTCTCGATATAATAAAGTAGCTTATATTAAAATAAAAGACCAATTATGAACATTCGCATATGCATTGCATTTTCACGCATGTGCCACTTTCGAGAAGCTGTAACTTGCCCTGGGTCAGAATCGGCATCGCCGCAAACTCGAGGCAGATCGAAAAATCAAAATAAAAATGATACTGAAGATGGATTTTTTCACATTGGCGGAACATTAAAAAAAAGTTTGTATCAAAAATCCAAACAGTATTCGTTAATAATCTTGTTAAATATTTTTAGTATTTAATAAATCTCTTAATAAGGAAAAAAAATATATTTGTAGAAAAAAGTAAATAAAATTTAATGCAGATTGTAATAAAAAAAAGTACACAGAGAGTGGCGCAAATTTAATTAAACACTATTGGGATTTCATAAACTATTAATTGCTTAAATGTAAAAAAAAAGACGCAAATTTTCAAGACGAATTTTCTCCAAATTAATATATCAAGTACGGTTTCCCAGATATTTAGAGAAAACATTTCGGTTTCATTTTATTTAATTTATACCTTAATTTTTTTTAAAAAAAATTATAGCATTATTTTATTGATGGTCAAATACTGCTTAACATACTTTATCATTTTTTTAATACGGTCCTGTACTTTTTATGTCATTGTTGAAATCCTCATTTTTTTTCTATCCAATACTCACATTTATTATTTGGTTTTGACAATGAACTGTACTTTCAGAAGTTTTCTAAGTACGGCCCATATTTCGCAACTCATAGTGATTTTTATCAATTTTTTGCAATTTTTAGTAATTTTCAGCAATTTTAAGCATTTTTAGCCATTTTCGCAATTCATAGTGATTTTTATAGATTTTTGCAATTTTTACCTATTTTAGTAATTTTTAGCAATTTTAAGCAATTTTTGCGGGTTTTATCAATTTTGTGCAAATTTTGTGCAATTTTTGGCAATTTTCACCAATTCGTAATAATTTATGAAGTTTTATCAATTTTTTGCAATTTTTAGTAATTTTAGCCATTTTTGCAATTCAAAGTAATTTTTATAGATTTTTACAATTTTTATCTATTTCAGTAATTTTTAGCAATTTTAAGCAATTTTTTGCAGGTTTTATCAATTTTGTGCAATTTTTGGCAATTTTTAACAATTCGTAATAATTTATGAAGTTTTATCAATTTTTTTGCAATTTTTAGTAATTTTCAGCAATATTTAGCAATTTTTAGCCATTTTCGCAATTCATGGTAAGTTTTATAGATTTTTGCAATTTTTAGTAATTTTCAGCAATATTTAGCATTTTTAGCCATTTTCGCAATTCAAAGTAATTTTTATAGATTTTTACAATTTTTATCTATTTCAGTAATTTTTAGCAATTTTAAGCAATTTTTGCGGGTCTAATCAATTTTTGTGCAATTTTTGGCCATTTTTTAACAATTCGTAATAATTTATGAAGTTTTGTCAATTTTTTGCAATTTTTAGTAATTTTCAGCAATATTTAGCAATTTTTAGCATTTTTAGCCATTTTCGCAATTCATAGTAGGACTTTTTATGGATTTTTGCAATTTTTATATATTTCAGTAATTTTTAGCAATTTTGAGCAATTTTTGCAGGTTTTATCAATTTTGTGCAATTTTTGGCAATTTTTAACAACTCGTAATAATTTATGAAATTTTTATCAATTTTTAATATTTTTTGGCCATTTCTATACTAATTCTTGTACTTTTTATTAGTTTTTGGAATTTTTGCAGTTTTTATTAATTTTCTGACATTTTAGCAATTGATAGTAATGTTTATCGATTTATAGCAATTTGTATTAATGTTTACCAATTTATACAATTTTTGGCCATATTTCGCAATTAAAATTTTTAGAATTTTTTTTAGCGTTTTTTAGCAATATTCTGCAATTTTCAGCAATTTTTATCAAATTTATAGAGATTTTTAGCAATTTTCAGCAATTTTTAGCAATTCTAATTAATTTTAGCTGTTTTTATCGATTTGTTTGCAATTTTTAGTAATTTTTGAAATTTTTATTCATTTATTGTAATTTTAGAAATTCATAGTAGTTTTTATTAATTTTTAGAAAGATTTAATTAATTTCTAACAATATTTAGTAATTGTAGCAGTTTTTTGCAATTTTAGACGATATTTCGCAATTCATACTGATTTTTATAAATTTTTGCAATTTTTAGCAATTTTCACCAATTTTTAGCAATTTTAAGCAATTTTTGTCAATTTTGTCCATTTTTAGCAATTTATAGTAATTTTTATCAGCTTAAATTAGTTTTTAGCCATTTTAGTAGTTTTTATCAATTTTTTGCAATTTTTAGTATTTTTTATTCATTCATTGCCATTGTAAAATTCATTCGTTATTTTTATCGATTTTTAGCAATATTTAGTAATTGTTGCAATTTTTTACAATTTTTGACCATTTTTAGCAACTGTATATTTATGCAATTTTCGGCCATAATAATTTTTATAAATTTTTGCAATTTTCATATGTTGTCAGTAAGATTTAGCAATTTTATTAGTGCAATTTGGTGCAATTTTTGCTCATTTAGCAATTTATAGTTTTCATCGGCTTTAATTAATCCTTCGAAATTTTAGTAGTTTTATTAATTTTTTTGCAATTTTTACAATTTTTAGCAGTTTTATTAATTTTTAACATTTTTTGGTAATTTTTGCAATTTTTATTCATTTATTGCCGTTTTAGAAATTCATAATAATTTTTGCAGTTTCTAATGGCCACTTTAAGCAATTTTAGCAGTTTCTGTCAATTTTGTGCAATTTTTGGCCATTTTAAGCAATTCAGAGTAATTTTTATCAGCTTTTAGTAATTTATAGCAGTTATAAGAATTTGTTATCAATTTTTTGCAATTAGCAATTTTGAGCAATTTTTAGCAAATTTTGAACAAATTTTAAACAATTTTCACTCTATGGCAAATTATTATAGTCATTTTGATCATTATTCAATTCTAGTAATTTGTATTGTTATGACAACAATTATACGTACTACAATACTATTGAAAGGGCAACAAATTAGATTTAGATCACAATAACATTTCAATTTTAATAAAAATTTTAGGCCTACTGGTGAATCCACGTAAAAAAAAGGCACCAAAAGCTTTACCTTTGCGGTGGTGTGGAAATGAGTTCATCCGCCGCTCCTTCGCGTTACGGCCGTGATCTATACGTCGTATACGAAAAACTTGTTTATACAAAAGCTGCTGAGAATTTAGCCCTCTACTACCAACTTTGTTGTTTAGATGTGCCTTTTATTTTTAATAAAAATTGCCCAAAAGTTGAAAAAACCGCGCCACTATCCTAATTTTTCATACTTTTTGCTTATTATTAGCAAGAAATATATAATTTTTTAATATTAACTATATAAAGATTATAGAGAATTAAATTGTCTATAAATTTGTAAGTCACCGTTTTTATCGAGGAATACAAAATAAGCGTGAAAATCGACAAAAACACAAGATCCAAGATGGTGGATAATTAATATAATTAATTTATGGGCAAGAATGTGTATTCTTTATCTACTCTTTGGGGGACACCTAACTACATCAAAAAATTAACGTGTAATTATTATTATTTCTTATATCGAATTTGATCTAAAGTCATTGGGCTCTCTCGTTTTTCCCGCTCGGCTCATAAATTCAGACTCGTCAGATAAAGACACTTTACTGACATGATGCATTTAACATATAAAAAAATTATAATTAAAAATGGATATATTATAACTTAACACATTTTATGAAGAAAATGAACATTAAGTTGGCGGCCGGACCTAGCGTCAGGACTGTATTGGCTTAATGTGCAATCAGTATTAATTAAATAAAAATTAAAGGTAAAATAATGTACCAGTATAGGACCAGAATATTTTTTACCGAAAAAAAAATAATAGTATTTTGGAACAATGTAATTGAATTTGTAAAATATTTAATAAAATATAGAATTTGATAAAATTTTGTCAAGAGGAAGAATTCATACGTTGTTATAGCAGAAGAATTTTTGGTAAATCTTGAAAATTTTGGTTATGAATTGTCAACATATTTTCTTGCCAGATACCGAAACATCAAAAATAAAATAATTATCTTTTTTATATTTTAAGTGGCTTTATTTCCAACGAATAACATTCTAAGTTACAAGACCATTTATCTTCATCTATTAAAATATAAAAAAAAAGATATTCCAGAAAAAGTCCGGAGTGAACTTCTGGAGCCCGTAAAGCGTATGTCGATCGTTCGGGTAGTAGCTACATAGCGCCCTCTGTAGACGTTGTCTAGGGTCAGTAACCGAGTGAGACGAGAACCATAATAAAAATAAGAAAATCCGACCAGTGCAGCTTGCAAAAATAACGGAGTATTTTTATCGGGAATTGTAAAGAACCGGCCCGGGCAGAGAATTAGACAGACGCATTCTTTATATACAGGTTCTTATTTTGCGCGTGTGCCTCGTACTTTTGCAACGTAACAAGTTTTATACGAACAGATTCATTTCTTTCTTTTTTTTTTGATTAATTCTTGATTTGTACATTATTTTTTATATGTGTATAGTGATTTTACATATATTTTTTATTAGCACGTTGGGCGCCAAAAAAATGATCGTGAGGTGCCATAATATATGCTTTTTCCAGTTAAAACTGGCCACCCATCTTTTCTTATTTTTGAATTAAGTAAATGGGGTTAATATGTATACTTGCGCTCCGATTATAAAGATCATAAAACAAATTTAAGGAACCCTAGAAACCAAAAAAATACTTGTTTACTTGTCAATCAATTTTTGAGTACTGTATGAACTTGTATTGTGTTATAAAGACTTTGTACTATAATGGTCTTTGTAAAGTCAAGCCGGAACGGTACCAATGTTGGCGCCAATAACGCTCGGCCAATGTGTGCCCCGAGATTATATCGTTGGTTCCAGTGTTTGCCCCAACGTTGGAAGTTTTCCGTTTTTTGTCGGTTGTTTGACGAAAAATCAAAGAGAATAACACCTAATGTGTGGATGCTTTTAAAAAATAATACCGACAACATAAACCAACGTTGGTGCCAACATTGGTCCCAATGTACAACAGTACAATCTTTAATGATGGATGAAAAATATCGAAGAACTATTCAATGTAATAATACTGGAAAATGGAACAAGTCAACGTGATGTGGCCAGACAATTAAATGTTAGTAGTTCGACTGTACAAAGATCTAACCACCATCGGTACATTTGCTAAAAAAATAACAGCCAGGGAAGATTCGCTTTCTCACAAGTGCTGCTTTACGAGACCGAACGCAAACCGCTAGAATACTGTAAAACAGCCTTCAGCAATCTCATGGAACAGCAGTCAGCATTTCTCGACGAAAGTCATTTGACAGCTTGCAGTCCAACTACAGGAAACTCCAGCTAACAAAAGACTCAGACTTGATTTTGCTCGCGAACACATGAATTGTACAATGAACGACAGTAAAAATGTTCATAGATAAGTGTAGAATGTGGCATACATGAAATAGATGGCCTAAGGAAGATCTGAAGAACATTATGCATCTCTACTCGATGATTTTGCAGTGTTGAATCCAGAGGAGGCAAAATAAGCTAAAGAATAAAATGATAAAAAAATAAAACTTCAGGAACAAAATTTAATTTAACATCAGCTACACAGCTAGATAGGTAACCAAGGCACGTGATCTGAGACAATGACTGTTGGAGTTGGATTGTGGATTGAGTTGAAGGTGAGACGTTTGGAGGGGCAATGAGTCATCCTCTCCTCCCTCTTCCGCAATTCGTACTACCATCTCTGCTTCTCCTATATCCATTCCCTTGGTGTTGTCAGCCTAATACTATTAGGTTATCGACATCGTAGTGATATCCATCATAAAGGCCGGTTTTCACTTAAGCGTCGGCTAGATTTACTGCGCTTGACTTCAGTAGATAAGCTATGACAGTTTTGGCACACTCCTTATGGAAATTAACATGGGAAATCGTTAAGGTCCATTCTGGTAATTTTTTAGCTCATTCAAGGTCACTCGTGACGTCATCAAACTAGAGCTGTTTGAGACCTATTCAAAAGCTGTTCGAGACCTGTTTGAGAGTTGTTCGAGACCTTTTCAAGAGCTGTTTGAGAGCTGTTCGAAGGCTGTTCAAAACCTCTTGAACAGATCTCGAACAGCTCCCGAATAGCTCTTGAACAGGCCTCGAATATCTTTAAACAGCTCTCGAACCTTTTGAACAGAGGTCTTGAACAGATCTCGAACAGCTTTAAACAGCTCTCGAACAGGTTTCGAACAGATCTCGTCTGATGACGACCTTAAATGAACCAAAAAATTACTAGAATGGACCTTGGTGATTTTCCATGTTAATTTCCATAAGGAGTGTACCAGAACTGTCATGGCTTATCTACTGACTTCATCGA
This sequence comes from Neocrepidodera transversa, assembly GCA_963243735.1. Classification (NCBI taxonomy): domain Eukaryota; kingdom Metazoa; phylum Arthropoda; class Insecta; order Coleoptera; family Chrysomelidae; genus Neocrepidodera; species Neocrepidodera transversa. The sequence continues at coordinate 1,447,199 of OY725347.1, read as the reverse complement.
TCGTTACAAATGTCGCTTGAATCAGTTTACGTGGTTTCTTATGTAGCGGTTCTCACTTACACTACGCGTCGCTGAACTTCAAGTAGCTTGACGCAGGTTGAGTCGTCGAATTGCCGGCAGGCTTTAAAACTACGGAATGAAGTGTAGCCTAGCTAGATAAAGTATTTATATAAATGTGATTCCCCTAAGCGTGCTTTTATTATTTTTTTGCGGAAATAGTAATTTTAACAATGGCGCGTATGGATGACAGAAAAATTGAAAGGTTAATTTTATTAATCCGTGAATAGGGCGAGTTCTATGACATTGGTAACAAAAATTATAGAAACCAATTGAGAAAGTACAACATTTGGAACGATATCGGAAAAAAATTGAAAAAAATTATAAGTTAGATCAATATTAATTTGGCACAAACTGTCGCCCACCCGAAGCTTAATAAAGTGCAGTAAAGCCTATATGAGAACCGGCTATATGTGTAAGGCTCATCCCTACTTGAGAAATAATATTATACATCTTTCAATAGTAGAAGAAATAAACAGTTAGTTGATAAAAAAAAATTCATTAATTAATATATATGTAATAAATAAATACCATTGTTTTCCGGGAAATACATTCAACTTTCACTCTAAACGAAAATTGTAATATTTACAGTATTTAAGGTATGACAGGAGGCGGCAAAATGTATTTTACCCCCCTAAGAAAAAACCTAGATCCAACACTGTGCTTATGGGGTAGCTCAGTAATTATTTGGAGAGGAATTTTTTTTGATTCAGACACATATCTCATTATTATTGACCAAGGTGCATTAACGATACATAGCAGAGATCCTAAAAGAGCATATAACATATAATGCCATATGCTGGGTTTTCTGCTATTGGACTGGCCTCATCAAAGCCCGGATCTTAATCCTATTGAGAATATTTGGGACCAGATCAAAAACTGTTTCACACCAGAAAGCTTTACTCACTCCAATAGCTTTAACTACGAAATTTGACCATTACTGGAATACTTCTCCCATATCTGGAGCTCTGCTCCGTAGCATACATGCTTAGCTGGATTTTATCCAGAATAGAGGAATTCGTCTTATTGGAGACTAGGAATAATGAAAGTTTGGAACCGTGGAGAAAAGTGGGCGATTTGACTCTTTTTACAGATACTTTCATAGAAAGTGTTCGGATGATATTGCTCGCTTAATTCCTGTTGGAATTGTGCATGCAAGAGCTGGTATATACTTTCAGTTTATGTAAGAACTCCTGTATCTGGAGAACCTCATCACTCTGGAATAATCTTATTAAAACCGTGATTCCTGGGGAGTACAATCTTCAGCGATTCAAATCCAACTGCTCTTGAAGCGGCTTAAAGGATTTCTTATTGCATCCATAAAAGTACTCCAAGACATTTTACGATCAATCTCTTGGTGACACAGCTTTCTAAAAAATTTAATTTGCAATAGTGTTAAAATCGTTGAAAAATTTAATTTTACTTGGAATAAATCGTTTTTATTTACGCCTTTGCGAATTTTCTTTCGTTCGGCATTGATTAATTGAAAATTTAATTTCGAATTCCTGTTGAACTTTAGACGAATCGAGAGCGATATAGAATTTATTTTATTGTGGTTTTCATCAGTTCGATTGATACATGGATACGTCCTTTTTGTTTTCTGGAATAGCGCATTGTCTTTTTCGATCATATATTTGAGAAAGTCCCATTCAAAACATTTTCATTTCGTTACATTGATGCAAAAAAAAACATATAGAAATATATATACAATAGTTTTAATATTTTTTTCTATTTTTTATCGACGAAAATAATTAAAAATCATAACTCGTATCAATATCGATATCTTCTGTAATCATTTCCATCAATCTTTCATGCTTGTTTTATAACTTGACTGCGTCTGATACAAATACCTCTAATTGAATAGCATGTATATCGGCTATTGAAGTATTTTTTTAATGTTACTCTAATGGATTAGCTAGATGAGAGTGGAATCTTAATTGGCTCGTTGCGAAGTGAAAATTATACCATCCTATCTATCTCACGTTTAAAAAAACCTTAGTTTCCGGCTAGTTTATTTCTGAAATATCCACCCCAATTTTCCACATCCAGCGTTGCCAATATAAAAATTGTAATTTTCTTCTTGCATATATTTTAAAAAAATTCTTAAATACATACAGTTTTTCTGCAAAATTAACATAAAAAAATATATATTGTTGTCAACATAGTATTTTCCCATTAGACGTTTTGAACATGGCTTTCACAGAGATCCTTTTTGTCATTTACACTTTTCCTCCTTTATATTGGTGATTTGCTGAAGAAAAGAAAAAAATCCTATCTATAGCCTTGAATGTTAGATGCTGAGGGCATCACAGACCAATTAATCGTATCGGTCCAACCAAATCAAATTATAATCTGGTCTGGGTCAGGGCTCGTCTACACACGTCGTGACGTTGGTTGTTACAAAGAAAAAAGTTCTGCTGATAGAGCTAGAATCCTAAAAGAGCTAGTAAATCTACTTTCTCTCTTTCTCTTGTAAGAAGTCCTCAAATTCTCTAATTTTTTCTTTACAATCCAAATAGTTGCATTTTTTTTTCAAGTTTGGAGTATTTCATATATCCTATTTCGAAATATCAGAAATCTCGCATAAATATCTGTAACCTTTATGTAGTTCGAGAAACTGGAATCATTATTATACATTCCATTTTATAAAACAACGGTTAACACAAAAACAAATTCCAAACATAAATGACAAAATTAGCTGATTATTGGACGCTACACATGGCTTCATCATGTCAGCTAGTGCGCCCGACATAGGACCGTCGGCTTAGTGACCCGACCAAATCAGACTAGGGCATTCCCTAGATACGACCAGATATTTCACTTGATCTGACCAAATTAACCAAATCGGCTGACCAAATCAGGTTCATGAAAAATTTTAGCTTGGGGTGACAGTAACCAAGTAGTTTACCAGATAACCGTTTTTCTAAGATGGTTAACATTGTGGAACCAGTCATGATTATGCCAGGACGCTCGATTCCAAATTTGCTTGGTCTTAATTTAGGGGAAAATATATTATGATATAATTACGTTGCAAGCATGATGAAAAAAATTTCCCAAAATCTTCTAACACTATTTCACACCAGAAAGCTTTACTCACTCCAACATCTGGAGCTTTGTACCTAATCATACCTTACAGTTGTTGCATTCTATCCACAGGAGAGCAATTCACATTATTGAAGACCCGGAACTGACTAGAAATACTAAATATTTGCAACCATGTAGAAAGGTGGACGATTTGAATCTTTTTACACATACTTTCATCGAAAATGTTCGGATATAGCTTTTATTGCTTTATAAGGCTCAATTTCGACCATTACTGGAATACTGCTCTTACATCTGCGGAGCTCTGCTGATGGTGCTGGTGATAAAAGCATTCTTTATATCTTCCCCTAGTATCATTTTGGTGAATCTGCCTATCCTGAAGCAATCTTATCTATCCGATATACATTTTTAGGGTTTATTCTTTTTCTAATCTGCTTCTATTCATACAACTCTATTATTACGCTTGCTAGATATATTAGTAAAGGAGTAACAAGACTATGTTAATTCCCATAAGGTCCATTCTGGTAAATTTGCGTTAATTCACGGTTGTGCATGAAAAAACTAGTTCACAGCTGATCAAATTTGATCTAAGCTGATCAAAAGCGGATTGAGACTCATCTAGAGGAAGCTGCCTTAATCCGGACAGAAATTATCCGTATTGATTAGGTATGAATTGTTTTGATGATTGACCTTGGTGTTTTCTTATGAGATTTAACATGGGGAATGGGGAGGAAGTCTTGTTACTCCTTTACTTATATTGATCTATATTGTTATTCTTATGGAGTATGCGCGGTACCTGTGGGTCACTTTAGCTTTTTGGACATCCGTTTTTCTCTTATTTGTCCATTTAAAATTCATATACTGAGAGCGGTGGTTAATCAGCAACTTTAAGATCTCTGAGAGTATTTCAGTTTTACCTGGTGCTTTTTGCTCTCTCGGCTGCTTCCTCTAGTTAATCTATGAATATTTTTTATCTGTGGTGAAACTTTTTCCGATCGTCTGTCATTTTGAGGAAAGTTCCTTGGTAATTAGTTGGCAGTATATATTTCGTTAGTGTTCTCATGAACAATTTTCTGTTTTCCCATATATAATTTTCTAGTTCGTGTCTAAGGGTTTCCATTGTTATTTTTGTTCTTTTTTATTTACGTTCTTGAAAGATTTCTTTAGGGATATACTGAACGTCAAAGTTGTTTGGAATTAGTTTTTGACAGGAATGACATTTGTGATGACACACTTTCGTCGTATATTCTACTAGTTGCAAGATGGCGCCACTAAGGAGTAGTGCGTTCGACAATGTGTTTATCTAAAGACAACTATACAGGGTGTTTCAGAATAAAGTACCGTTAGGGACTATATATATCTTGACGAATTATTAAGAAAATTCAAATAACATTTTTCTGTAAACCCCCCCGTTTCCATTCTACAGGGTGATAAAGTGAAAGTGAAAAATACATATTTTTTTAAATATCTTTGGTTAGAGTAGAAACATTAACTTGAAATTAGGTACATATTAGATGTTCAATAATACGAATTACTACCACTTTATTTGGACAAATTAGGATAATCCATTGGCGTAGAAACAGGAAGGTGGTCAAATCATTTTGAGCTTAACTTTTTGCACACCCTGTATTTCTTAAAATTTAAATTTCCATTTTTAAGATGTTTCAAATGTAATGCTACTCATACATGAACACGATTTATTAATAAATTAAGTCCAAAAATGAAAAGTTTTATTTTACAAAATATTTAGCTTTTCATTTTTGGAGTTAATTTATTAATAAATCGCGTTGTATGAATAGCATTAAATTTGAAATATCTTAAAAATGGAATGCTCTACAGAGATGACCTAAGAATACCTTTTCTGTGACAAACTGTATGAGGAATAACTGTAAGCTTTAAATTTTAAGAAATACAGGGTGTGCAAAACGTTAAGCTCAAAATGATTTGATCACCCTCCTGTTTCTACGCCAATGGATTATCCTAATTTGTCGAAATAAAGTGGTACTAATTCGTATTATTGAACATCTAATATGTACCTAGTTTCAAGTTAATGTTTCTACTCTAAGCAAAGATATTTAAAAAAATATGTATGTTTCACTTTCACTTTATCACCCTGTAGAATGGGTCAATGTTATTTGAATTTTCTTAATAATTCGTCAAGATATATATAGTCCCTAATTTACGGTACTTTAATCTGAAACACCCTGTATAACCAGCTTAACACGTTCACTGCCAACTACGAGATATCTTGTAGTTTGATTATTAATTATCTGGTATAGTTGGAAGTCAACGTGTTAATGGACTAACCGCATTCTTCATGTGTTTTTTTGAATCTTTTTTGTTCTTTTTTCAGGAACTTAATGAGTTAATTTTTTCTCAAATTTATGAAAAAATTGCCCCTGTTTTATTTGAATTGTCACATTTTAAATGCTTTTTTTGTTTCACTTTTTCTTACTCCAAAATTTACCCTCTTTTTCACTATTTGAAAAGTCAATTTTTTAGTACTTTTTCTCTTTTAAAAGGCATTTTTTGAGTTAAATATTTTCTCTATAAAATTACCCCCGTTTTCTCTTTCAAATTTCTCAACTTTTTAGTACTTTATTTCCCTTTGCTTACAAAAAATTCTTTTTTACTACTTTGTTTCCCTCATTTTATCACTTTTTTTATCTCAAATTTCCCCTCTTTTCTCTTAAAAATTTCCCCACTTTTCTCTCAATTTTCATCACTTTTATCACAAATTTTCTTCTTTTTTTCCAATTTAGCACTTTTTGGTCTCAAATAGTGTTTTGATGTTTTATTAATGGGATTTTATTGGATGAACCACCAACAGATGAAAATTAAATTATCAATCAATAATATTTGTTACTTGATATCTCTTATTTAATTTTCAGATTTTCCTAACTTGACTATTAATCTAGAAAATAATTCATGTTAGTGTTTCATTTTTCAGTGAGCTTTTTACACAATTTTATATAAACTAATGTAATTTATTTGTTGGTGTATATCTCGAAAAAGTTGAAGCACATAAATTCTTTCGTTTTAATTATTCAAACGGTTCAATTTTAAATGCACGCAACTTGAAAAATATAATTACTTAGCACTGAAATTTTATTCCCTAATCATGCGACTATATACAAAAATATATATTACCATAGAAAAGAAAATAATGCATAAGTATATACAAAGGACGCTTTAAAAAAAATATTTTATTTAGGGACGTTCAGTATAAGAAATTTTAGAATTTATTTCTTTCGAAATAGAAATAACCGACATTCTCTTTCCTAACACAAGGTTGAGGTAATGGATATCCTACCGTCAAGTTAAAGAGAATCGTGAGCAACGATTTTTTTATTGTTTTTGAAATTTATATTACTGGAGATTTAACTGTCGGCTTCATAACTTGATAAAATAGACAATTTGCTAACCGGAATCCGTTAAATGAAATCGTCGAATGAATTGGGATTGTTTGAAATATTTCGGTTAGTAAAAAATTGATATTTTATAAAAAATACTATGAATTGCAAAAGAATGCAAAAATTGATAAAAATTGCAAAAATTACTGAAAATTACTAAAAATGGTCAAAAAATTGTTAAAAACTGCAAAAAATACTAAATATTAGTAAAGATAACTGATAATTGATAAATATTGCTAAGAATTGCTAAAAATTGCCAGAAATTGTAAAAAATTGTAACAATTACTAAATATTGCTAAAGATCACAAAAAATTACAAAAAAATAATAAAAATAACTATATGAATTGGTAATAAATGAATAAAAATTGCAAAAATTACTTAAAATTGGGAAAATATAATAAAAACAGCGTGGACTGAATGGATATTTTGGTTTGAAAAAAAATACGAAAACATTTAAACTAAAGACTATTTTTAGTTTTAATACGTATTTTAATTTGAGAATAACTAATTTTCTTAAAAAGATTCGGTAATTTTATCCTTTGCTAAATCATGACAAACCGTGATATAAAATTAGAAAAAATAAATAACTGTGGAAAATTGGTAAAAAAACTTAAATTTTGCTAAATATTATCAAAAAATACTATATAGAATTGAACAATTTTTGGTGTAAAAATGCAAAAAATCACCAAAAATTGATAAAATTGGAAAAAATAATCTTCAAAAATTTCTATAAAACTATAAAAAGTGCTGAAAACTTGTTCAGAATTAGCAAAAGTTGCTATAGAACTAAAAGAAAAATTGCTATAGAAATAGTAAAAATGTTCAAATTTTGCTTTAGAATTGTTACAAATATAACAGGCGTAAATTTTATTTATACTTTTTGATTTTGTTTTAATAATTTATACGGGATTTATATTGTCATTATATTTTATTTATGTGAAGTTATCCACAGCCACAATTTTGGCGACAGGGATAGCCGAATGACACAAACGTTCACAGTGTTGCCATATTTTCAACTATTTTATACTATTTTTTCTTCGTATTATCAAAGGGTAGAGAATAAAAAAAGATTTTTTTGTGGAGAATATCTATACAGTATGTCTCAGTAAGTTGGAACCATATAGGAAACTTTTTTATTATTAATTTTAGGAAAAAACTTATTCTTCATAAAAAGTTCTGCATGTTCTAAAATCTAAAATACAATCATCAGATATTAATTTTTTCCAGTATTATACGAGGTTTATCAAAAAATATGAATTTTACTCAAGAGTAAAGTACAACATCGTGAAATTTTATTCAAAAAAGTTGATCAGAACTAAAAACTAAGTTCAAATATGCAATTATGTCCATTTACATAAAAAAATAGGTTTTGTGCTTGTTTAAGATTGTTTTTATTTTAAACATTTATCTCTTGTGATTATAAAAGCCATGTTAACTTTCTCGTTTCTTAATGTTTTCTAACAATTTTGTAATTTAAACATGTAACTATTTGCTTTGTTATTGTGCCTAGAAATACATTTAAAAAATTAATACATTAATGTAAATTGATATAATTACGTATTTGAACTTAGTGTTTAGTTCTGATCAACTTTTTTAAATAGCATTTTTCGATGTTGTCAAATTTAAAGAGACTTTAGTCTTGAGTAAAATTCATATTTTTTGACAAACCTCGTATAATACTAGAAAAAATTAATATCTGATGATTGTATTTTAGATTTAAAAACATGCAGAACTTTTTATAAAGAATAAGTTCTTTTCCTAAAATCAGTAATAAAAAAGTTTCCCATATGGTTCCAACTTCCTGAGACATACTGTATACATTTTCAGAATATTTCTGCAAAAAATCATATGTTTGCTATTTATTTTAATTGTTTTATGTTTAATGTTACACCAACAAAATTTTTGCTGATGGATATTATTTGTACGTGTCCATAGAATATATCTGCTTAATCAAAATCATTTGCCTCCCCGTCGAAGAGGGTGAAAAAGGGGTGTTTGTTACCCATTTTAATTATTTAAATTTTTTATTTCCAAACTAGATGCCGTGCAAATTTCTTTTCTACTTAAAGTTATTTTTATTTCATCTTAGAACATTTTTGGCCAATCATACTTTTTCATATACTGGCGAAAGGGATGAAAAAGGGTGATTTATATTTTATTTTCTAGTTTCCAACTCCGTTTTTTGCATATTGTTTTTACTTATAATTAAAATATTTGTGAATGATCAGATTTTTTTGCCTCTCCGTAAAAAGGGATGAAAATTGGTGTTTTATGTTTAATTTTATACCCTCATAGGCGCATCTCCATATTTATAGTCCACGAAACAGCCCCAGTCATTTCCAGTGTGGGTACGTTATTGTTCTAGTCCATATGTCCAAATACGTCTGATTTATTTTCGCATAATTAGATTTTTTTGCCTCTTTTTAAAATTAAATGGAAAAGAGTGACATTTATTTGTGAGTAAACACTATAGAAACCACATTACAAAAAAAAAACAATTTTGCACAGAGTTCAGTTTGGAAATAAAAAATTAAAATAAAGAACAAACATCCCCTTTTCACCCTCTTATTATTTTGTGGACAAGTACAAATAATATTCATCATCAAGATTTTACGCACATCAACGAATTGAGAGGGTGTTATATTAAACATAAAACACCCCTTTTCAACCCTTTCTACGGAGAGGCAAAAAAACTGATAATGCAGAAATATTCTAATTATAAATAAAAACAATATGCAAAAAAACAAATTTTGGGCACATCAACTGAGTTGGAAACTAGAAAATAAAATATAAATCACTCTTTTTCATCCCTTTCACCAGTATATGAAAAAAGTATGATTAGCCAAAAATGTTCTAAGATGATATAAAAATAAGTTTAAGTAGAAAATAAATTTGCACGGCATCTGGTTTGGAAATAAAAAATTTAAATAATTAAAATAAGTAACAAACACCCCTTTTGCACCCTCTTCGGCGGGGAGGCAAATGATTTTGATTAGGCAGATATATTCTATGGACACGTACAAATAATATCCATCAGCAAAAATTTTGTGGGTGTAACATTAAACATAAAACAATTAAAATAAATAACAAACATATGATTTTTTGCAGAATTATTCTGAAAATATATATAGATATTCTCCACAAAAAAATCTTTTTTTATTCTCTACCCTTTGATAATGCGAAGAAAAAATAGTATGAAACAGTTGAAAATATGGCAACACTGTGAACGTTTGTGTCATTCGGCTATTCCTGTCGCCAGAATTGTGGCTGGAAATCTGTGGATAACTTCACATAAATTTATGATCCCCCCCCCCCCCCCCCCCGACTGATCAATTTTTTTATTTTTTATTCTATATTACAAAATATTAAAAAAATAAGTGGTTAATCGTTCATTAGCCTGGAATTATTATGTAGTAAGTGAAATGTTAGTAAACACCCGGTTTACTTTGATAATTGGTAATTTAATCGAGTAATATATAAAAGGTATACCTACCTACGTGTAATCAAAAACCGACTAGATTTTTTTTATTTTTGTCGAATTTTACGTAAACTAATACGTAACGTAGAGTAAAAATTGTTTTATTTTATATCAGTAACCATTTTTTTTTTCATATTGTTAATTTTTTTAAACTTGATAAAAGAGAAAAAAGTACTAAAAAATTATTTTTTGAAACAGAGACAAGAGGGTAAATTTTGGATTAAGTGAAACAAAAAAGCATTTAATATTTTCTCAGATTGTGGGTCGGGAATGTTTTTGATATTTTCTTAAATCGAAGAAATTTGATTCAAACGTTGTCAAATTTTTGAAAATGTACCTAAATTTAAAGATTTTCTGTTAAATATATCTTTAAATTTAAGTTTAAAAGTAACTTTAAAATGTTGTGTCTATTTTTTTGTCTTCTTCCCTAGATTTAAAAATATTTTTATAAAATAACATTTGTAACCTTGTAACCCTAATACTATTTCGTTTGATTCGTTTTTTTTTTGTGGACTGTAAAGTTTGAAAATTGATTTTGCGACAAACCTGCAAAACTCGGTTTTCACTAGTTGAATTTTCTCTGTTCGTAAATCAAATTAAAACTGTAATAAACCACCACGATCCTCATATGGTTATGAGGCATTTAGCTTTTGATGTGCGATAAGATTTTAACTCGGGATACTGTTATTAGCGAAAAGTCTTGAGTAACCGTTTAGGTGAAGTGTATATCTTCAACAATAGTGTTAATTTTATTATACAGTGTAGAGAAAGGATTTACTGAAGCAGAAGAGAAGTAGGTGGGATGTTATTGTTATCAGATGGTAGATGTGCCTTTAAGGTCAATTTTAAATTGTTATGCCTTGTGCTCGAGATTGCAAGATTCAACAGAGATCACTCCTTTTCTAATAAATAAACTTACTCCATGACTATTTTAAATCATCAAGATCAAGAAGAAAATTAATACACACCACATCTAAAAATATATTTTAAGCGAGATTATTTCACAATTTTTGCACAAAATAAAATAAAAAGTAAAAAAATAAATAAAATTGAAGAATGCTCTTTAAAGACGAAACGTCGTATGGAAAAAATGACTACGCAATGTTAAACAGTATTTAGTTTTCAACAAAAAAGATTAAAAAAAGTTTCTTCTGTCATTAAAAATAAAGGTAATAATTAAATAAAACGACAATAGTCAATTTTGGTTTTAAGCAAATATCTCTGAAACCGGACCTGACATTAATTTTTTTTAAAATCCACTAAATTTGTCTTGATAATATGCAAGTTTATTTCCGATTTAACCAACTTTGTATTTATAACGGTTAATGAAATCCCAATAGTGTACATTGAAATTTTTACCACCCTGTATATACAGGGTGGTGGAATTTCCATTGAAATGTATTATAATCTTAGAAACCGTAAGAGATACGAACTCGGTTTAATGGAACAAAAGTTTATCAATTGGTGCTGTATACCCAAATATATCAGGGACGGTTTTTATAATAATTGATAAAAATGCATGAACGTTTTTTTTTCTGAAAATGTGTTACCTGATAATATTAGATTTTGAATCTGGTGTGTAGTTTCCGCCCAGCCACCCTAAACTTTTTTTCTCAAATACGGACCTGGACTTTTACTTTCCTGGTATAAAATACCCCAATTTCCCATTTTGCAATATTTTCCTATTTTTCAATAGTTTTTCCTATTTGTTCCTTTTTTTCTATATTTACTGTTTTTCTTTTATATTGTTTTCTATTTTCAACCATTTTGCCTATTTTTTGGTATACTTCCCTATTTTTTTCCTATTTTTCCCTATACGTCCCTGGTTTTTTCCTATTTTTTTTTTTTTAATTTTTTTTTTCATTTTCAACCATTTTGCCTATTTTTGTATACTTCCCTAAGTTTTTTCCTATTTTTCCCTATACGTCCCTGGTTTTTTCCTATTTTTTCACATTTTTCTCTATTTTTCCCATTTTTTTTTACATTTTCTTGTGTTTGATTATTTTTTCTATTTTCCCCATTTTTTTATTTTATACCACTTTTTCCAATTCTTTTTTAAATTTTTTACTAATTTTCTATATTTCCCTGTTTCCTTTTTTTCCTGATTTTTTCCTATTCTGATTATTTTTCCCATTTTCTCTATTTCTCCTAATTTTTTACATTTCCTTATTTTTCTCTATTTTCCCTATTTTTTTTAACTATTTTTTCCAATTTTTCCTATTTTTTTCTACTTTTGCCTATTTTTTCCCATTTTTCCTATTTTTCTCTATATTTTCTACTTTTTCCAATTATTTTCTATTTTTTTTTCTTATTTTCTCTATTTTTCTCTAGATTTTCCCATTTGTTCCTATTATTTACTATTTTTTAATATTTTTTCCTATTTTTAACCATTTTGCCTATTTCTCCCTATACTTCCTTGTTTATTTTTTCCTATACTTCCCCGATTTTTTTTCTATTTTTTCCCATTTTTCTCTATGTTTTCCCTATTTTTTTACGTTTTGTTATTTTTTGCCTATTTATTCTATTTTTCCCCATTTTTTTTCTATTTTTTACCATTTTTTAGTAATTTTCAATTATTTTAAATGTTTCCATGTTTCCTATTTTTTCTGTTTTTTCAATTTTGCCTGTTTTTTCCCCTTTCCTCTATTTCTCAAAAAATTTTTACATTTTCTTATTTTGTATCTATTTTTTTAACCATTTTTTCCCATTTTTCTCAATGTTTCCCATTTTTTTTACGTTTTCTTATTTGTGCCTATTTTTTCTGTCTTTCCCCATTTTTTTTTTCAATTTTTTACTATTTTTTAGTAATTTTCTATTTTTTTCAATGTTTCCCGTTTTTCCCTGTCTTTTTTTTCCTGTTTTTTTCTATTTTGTCTATTTTTTCCCATTTTCTCAATATCTCAAAAAATTTTTTACGTTTTCTTATTTTTGATCTATTTTTTTTTAACTGTTTTTTCTCATTTTTCAAATTTTTTCTACTTTCGCCCATTTTCCCTATATTCCTCTATATTTTCTACTTTTTCCAATTATTTTCTATTTTTTTCCTTATTTTCCCTATTTTTTCCCATTTTCCTATTGTCTCAAACAAAACAAAAACTAAAACGCAAGATATAAACACACAAACACAATCTACTGATTTCACTCCAAAATCAGCTGTGTAGTTGTGCTGTTGTTGTTGTTAAGAGGCTCACACACCACGTGACTTTTGTGTTTGCCGGTTAGAGAATTACCCAAGGAAAATGTGCTTGTATTCTAATAAATTGGGTGTAAAAAAATTTTGGGTAGAGCGCCATAAAACATAATTATTCGTATTTGGACGAGAACTCGCCTAATATAGCAACTAAAAATATGCGGTTTTTTTCATGATATTTAAAATATTTATGAGAAGAGCGCGTCTGTGCTACATTTTTCAAATTTGTCTAGAGAAAAAAGTTGATATCACTTTTACTACAATTATTTTAAAAAAAGTGCCACAGACGCGCTCATAAGAATTAACTATAGAATCGATTGGTGAAAACCGCAGCTTCCTATATTTAATATTAACGGAGCGCTCGTCCAAAAACGATTTCAGGCAAGATAACATATGGTATTGGCGCCTCTTAAGATCAAATGGCGTGGCTGCCAAAACAATAAAATCGATCCATTGTTGCCAAAATTACAAACTTTTTCTGTCGTCTTTGGTAAAATAGAAAAGGGCAACACTTGTTGAATATTTATTATTTTGAATAAAAAAATAATCATTTTGGCGTTTTGCAATGATTTATGCCATGAATAATTATATTATTTCAAGCGAAAATAAGAAAAAAAAATAGTTTTAGTTTAATTAGTTTAAACGTGCGTGTTATTTTTCAATAAAACTCGAAATGTTTTAGAAAATATAGTTGGTGAAATAAATACCGTTTCAGCTACTGCACGTGATGGTTCAATTTATGAATCCTAAATTGCACTTTCTCATATTACTTATGTTTCTAATTTAACTAAATCTAACTGTAATAAATAGGCAGTTATCCGCGCGGCAGAAGCCTTTAAAAATTAAGAATGTGATCTGGATATTGCAATTAACAGACTACATAAACCTAATAATTTCTCACGAATTGCGAGCCATTCACGCATAAAATTATTTAAGAACATTATAAGATTCGTCCATTCATATCTCGTTTTACAGTTAGAAAACGGCCTCAGGTGGGCAATTTTTACGATTATCTCCAGCTTCCATAATTAACTCTATATTTTCGTCTATTTATGCAACAAACACAATTTAATCTTAGCAGGTCATGATTTATTTCGACGTGATCCATTTCTCTTCAGTCTAAATTTTAAATTATTAGATTACGAGGCGGACACGAACGCAAAACGGAGATTTACGGCCCCTCTGATTCCGTCCGCTATTGTTGCACTCCAATATTATAATTAATTGGTATTAGATATGCTGTTCCGTTGGAATATCTATAGTTGTCTTATCCTATACTAATACTAATAAAGATAAATATTCAATTCTCTATTAACAAAATACTAGAGATAGTATAGATTACTATTTTTTTTTTATTAAATTTGACAATATAATTTACTATATAGCTCAAACGGTGGCCGCCTATGTTAAAAAATTCTGGATACCATAAATTCAAATTTTCAAATTTTTTCAACAACAAAACAAATCGCTGCAACCGTGGCAAACAAACAAAAAAAATATAGGTTCATAATCATAAAACTCGTTCGCCATCTTCGAGTTGCAATCTCAATTTTTAATTGACAACAAAATCATAATCTCCGACACCAAAAAACTTCACAAATCAAAATTTTTAATGAAATCGGTCCATAATCATAAATCTCATCGTCCACCAACTTGATTTTTTTTTGTTTTTCGTTGTAATTTCCCACAAATCGGCACGATTACAAAATACCAAGAAATTGGAAATATTCCACAAATTGGCATCACTGTTGATTACTGACTGACTGGAACTTCCAATCTTTTTTTATTCGTCTTTATATAGCGAGAAAGTAAAAAGAACGGTACACAGCTGTATAATAAACTTATCCTCCAGTAATTACCCAATGATATGCAAAATTACCTAAAAATGGGAAATTTCCCACAAATCGACATCACTGTTGATTACAAAATAGCCAAAAATGAGAAATTCCCCACAAATGGCAATATCACTGTTGATTACTGACTGACTGGAACTTCCAATCTTTTTTATTCGTCTTTATATAGCGAGAAAGTAAAAAGAACGGTACACAGCTCTATAATAAACTTATCCTCCAATAATTACCCAATGATGTGCAAAATTATCTAAAAATGGGAAATTTCCCACAAATCGGCCTCACTGTTGATTACAAAATAGCCAAAAAATGGGAAATTCCCCACAAATCGGCATCACTGTTTGATTACTGACTGAGCGGAACTTCCAATCTTTTTTTATTCGTCTTTATATGTAGCGAGAAAGTAAAAAGAACGGTACACAGCTGTATAATAAACTTATCCTCCAGTAATTACCCAATGATATGCAAAATTACCTAAAAATGGGAAATTTCCCACAAATCGACATCACTGTTGATTACAAAATAGCCAAAAATGAGAAATTCCCCACAAATGGCAATATCACTGTTGATTACTGACTGACTGGAACTTCCAATCTTTTTTATTCGTCTTTATATAGCGAGAAAGTAAAAAGAACGGTACACAGCTCTATAATAAACTTATCCTCCAATAATTACCCAATGATGTGCAAAATTATCTAAAAATGGGAAATTTCCCACAAATCGGCCTCACTGTTGATTACAAAATAGCCAAAAAATGGGAAATTCCCCACAAATCGGCATCACTGTTTGATTACTGACTGAGCGGAACTTCCAATCTTTTTTTATTCGTCTTTATATGTAGCGAGAAAGTAAAAAGAACGGTACACAGCTGTATAATAAACTTATCCTCCAGTAATTACCCAATGATATGCAAAATTACCTAAAAATGGGAAATTTCCCACAAATCGACATCACTGTTGATTACAAAATAGCCAAAAATGAGAAATTCCCCACAAATGGCAATATCACTGTTGATTACTGACTGACTGGAACTTCCAATCTTTTTTATTCGTCTTTATATAGCGAGAAAGTAAAAAGAACGGTACACAGCTCTATAATAAACTTATCCTCCAATAATTACTCAATGATGTGCAAAATTACCTAAAAATGGGAAATTTCCCACAAATCTACATCACTGTTGATTACAAAATAGCCAAAAATGAGAAATTCCCCACAAATCGGCATCACTGTTGATTACTGACTGACTGGAACTTCCAATATTTTTTTATTCGTCTTTATATAGCGAGAAAGTAAAAAGAACGGTACACAGCTGTATAATAAACTTATCCTCCAATAATTACCCAATGATGTGCAAAATTATCTAAAAATGGGAAATTTCCCACAAATCGACATCACTGTTGATTACAAAATAGTCAAAAATGGGAAATTCCCCACAAATCGGCATCACTGTTTGATTACTGACTGAGCTATATGTTTCTAGCACCTTATAAAGCTATATTGTGAATTTGCAAATAGTGAAAAAACAGGTAATTCCGTTTGCCTAGTATCAATCATTTCTTTTCAAATAACCATATTTACTTGGGGTATCAGGAATTTTTGTTAATTAAATTTTAGTAAAAACTCGTTATTAAGGCATGACGTGTAAAAATTGGATTTTGGTATTTTATTTTTCTCTATTTTCTCTATTTTTTCCTATTTTCCCATATTTTTACTATTTCTTCCTATTTTTCCAAATTTTTCCTATTTTTCTGATTTTTTCCCATTTATCCCAATTTTTTCTGATTTTTCAATATTCTTCTTTCTTTTTCTCTATTTTCGATAATTTTTCCTATTTTCCCATATTTTTACTATTTCTTCCTATTTTTCCAAATTTTTCCCATTTTTCTGATTTATCCCAATTTTTTCCAATTTTTCAGTGTTTTTCTTTATTTTTCTCTCTTTTCGCTATTATTTCCTATTTTTCCAGATTTTTACTATCTCTTCGTACTTTCCTCTTTTTCTCGTTTTTTCCATTTTCCCCTGTTTTTTCTTATTTTTTTCACTATTTTTCCGCATTTTTCCATATTTTTTCCTATTGTTCCCTATTTTCGATATTTTTTAACATCTCTATTTTTCGTTACGTTACAATTTCTGATTGTTAAATCCTACCGTAAGAATTTAGTTCCAATAGTTCCAAAAACAATTGGGAAAATTTTCGTTTAAAATATGATACAAAAAATACAGCTCCGAATTAAAAAAAAAGTTGATGATGGATCCTTAGAAATAAAACGTCTAACGGCAAATTTGACCTCAAATACAATTGTTTTATATTCATATAAATAGACTACAAAAAAATAATAAAGTTTGCGCCTATTTTGGTTAATAATATAAATATAAACAAAAAACGTTAAAAACACATTTAAATGTTGGAGAATATCGTCACAACTAACCAAGCCTACATTTTTTTATCATTCCAGGAATTGATCATCAACTCCTGATGATGCTAACATAGTTAGCGAAACGTATTTAAATATTTTTTTATTTTATAACAACATTTAATATCTATGCACACTATTTCTTTTTTTATTATTACAAACATCATTTATTTAAATTTTATTCTATTTCCAAAAAGTTTTGAACAGTAACGACATCTTTTTTATAAACCACCAAATATATACAAATATTTTCTATATGCCATCTACCATCAAATTTACTAACTCATTTACTTGAAATTACAGATTTCTGTTATACGTCTGTCCTGACATCTCTTAGAATTTTATTTTTCTGCAAGAGAAATCGCCTCTTATATTTATTTTTGTCATATTTAACCGAACTGTTTTCTTGTGTCTAATTTCCCAATAAATACTCACAGACCATTAGAAAAAAAAGAGAGGTACGACAGAAAACTCTCTGTTCGAAAATATTTATACCATTGAAGGATTATAGTAGATGGAGCCACCTTGATGAAGTAAAAAAAAAATAATATCTGTTATTAGAGAGATCTTATTTGAGCATTGTATTTATTAAAATATTAAAATGTGGCACAAAATTTATCACATTTCGATACTCTCTTTCTTCACTACAGAAAACAGCTAATTTAAAAAGGAAGAATTATAGGTTTCATTAAATATCTAATAGATGGCGCTTACGATTGCATTTAATGCGTTTTCCGAATTTTAAATATTCAACAGAAAAAATAACATCAAATGCACGGAGTACAAAAAAATAATAAAAACAAATTATCAGGCACGTTCATTGTTAACAGAGATATTTACAAAAATATGCTAAAAATGAGAGTTTATCTTGTATATATGATTTTCCTACACCACTGTAAATTAATTTCTAACCTGCTCAACATATATCAAGTAATTCTTAATATTTTTGTAAAAAATCATCAACTCACATTTATTGTTAACCGAGATATTCTTAAAGATATTTGGATAAATATTGCTAAACTATTTATTCAGTCTCGGCTACGCCACTGCAAGTTAATTCGAGATCTTCCTATATACATGTACAATTTTAAACATTTTGGACGTTTTTATAAAATTATTAAGTGGAAATGTTACGAAAACGTGGAACATCGTAATATGGTATATTAACGCAAGTTTTGTACCCCCTTGTCATGGACAGAAAATGGTGAATAACTTCAGGGTTACTATATACAATATATAAGGACTAACCCTGAGTAGCTTCAGTTATATGTGAAGATATGTTTTAATAAGAGAAAACCTAATCTCTATTAATTATAAAATACAATTTAGATATTATTCACTTTGAAAGTAATACAAAGTATTAAATGGATTACTTACGTTTCATCGTACACCGGTGGTCTACCATTTTAACTATCACTAAGGTTATGCACTTTAATACAAAACTATCACTAAAGTTATGCACTTTAAAACCATACACTCATAACTTTGTAAAAGTATTAATTAAGATGAGTTTAAACTAAAATTAATACACGTTCACGTTATATGTACCTAGATGTTTAAAATTGAAATTGGTTATGTCAAATATTGGAAATATCACTAACTCACTCCTGCCAATAGTAAAACGTTTTACCTCTAAAGACGGATTCCCACTAGGCGGCAAAATCTGCAGGCGGATTTTCTGTACCCAATTCTATTGGTTGATTTTGAAAATTAATTCGAATTAGAATTTTTTGTAACAGAAATTTTAATATTATTATAAAAGAACACAATTAATATATTATAGGTTATGAATCTAGTGGATTCCGCAAAAAGTTGAACCAAAGTCAACTTATTTGCGTATCCGCAACAAAACTGTCGGAAATTAATTCGAAATCGACCAATAGAAATTAGATACAAAAAAACTACCTAATGGGAATCCGTCTTAACTCTAAATACACTCTGTCCGCAGAGCATGATAGAGACAGACTTATGGATATTCAATGTGTAAAGCAGATGCGCAACATCTCAACTCGAAAAACATATTTTGTTTTGGACTCATAAAAATGCATTAGCGTCGTTGCTTCAAGGGCGTAGTAATATTTCGAAATTGATATATAAAACCGTATTTTAATTTTTGTTCACATATAAATATTCCACAGAATTATAATATTATAAATTACAATTCTGTGAAATATTCCAATTTAGGGTAAAATTCAGAAGATTGGCAGCACTGCTAATGCTAGTCGATTTCTTCAATAACCAAACCAGAGGCGTAACATATTAGGTACGCGTAGCTAAATATTAACATTATTTCTTAATATTTTTTAATTTATAATTAATATTTCTCGATTTAAAATTAGTTTTATAGAAAATAAGAATCCTTAAGTAATTATGAGTATGAACTATGAACTTAAGGTTATATAAAAAATTAATTATATTACTAAAAATAAGTTTGTACGCAAGTTGAAATAATGTTTATTGTTAATTATTTACTTCATGATAAGTGTTGTATATTTGAAATTGAGAAGCGAGTAAAATGAGAAATCACATTTTTAATATATAATACATACAGGGTTATAGATTGGGACCACAGCTGGGACTGAAAAAAAAATTATTATTCTTCACTTTACGAAAGTACACGTTATTGTGGCTTCGTGACTTCAAAAGTAACGCGTTTTTTTTGATTAATGTTCCATTATACCCCTATAAATTAAAGGATTAAGATAAGAAAAGTATTTTACTTAATTTATTTAAACAAATATGTAGTAAAATAATATTTTAGTAACCCAAAACGAAATCGATTGTGCCAGGAATTGGTAATTTTTTTTGAAAATAAACCAAATTTTCCATTACTTGTTCAGCAACGTCTTGACCACGGCATATTCCAGAACAATGCGGCGTTACAATTACCTTAAAAAAAGATTATTTTTCCTTTTCGTTTATTTCACTAACTTACTTACATTTGGCATGCTCCACAAAAGACTATCTTTTGAGAGCGGCTCACTTTCAAATACATCCAAAATAGCACCGGAAAGCCATTTATTTTTTAAAGCAGTTACTAAACATTCTTCGGTAATAATAGATCCGCGTCCTATGTTAATAAAAACGACTTTCTTATCTAAAATTACAATATTAAATACTTTTACAAATCTTATTAAATACAAAACTTACTTTTACAAATTTCTAATACGTTTCCATTTAACAGCCCTATAGTTTCTTTAGTTTCTGGTAATACATTAATAAAGTAGTCGCAACTTTGGAGTAATTCGGAAATGGAATTTTTAGTGTAATATTGAGAAATATGGGTATTTTCCTTTAAATTAAAACTTGACTTTCTTCCATATCCTAATATGTTTGCTCCCAACGAATTTAACAACTTTGCCACTAAAAATATAAAAAGCACTTCAAAAAAAATTGATTCAACTATTTCATAATTCTATTCAATTTAAATTAAATAAAAATATATATGTATCAAAAATAAAATTATGGGAACAGAAATAATAAACAAAATAGCATAAATTCTGAAATTTACAGATATAATATAGTATAAACTATGTTAAATATAGACTAATATTTATTAGGATTATGAGGTTGAAAATTATTCAAACTTGATAAAAAAAAATTTTAGTTCTAAATTAAATACAATTTACTTACTATTATTTCCAATCATACCAACACCTAAAATTCCAATAGTTAAATCAGCAATCGATCTATATTCAACTGATTATCCTTCTCTAATCCACAAATTTGATAATTGATATTCTCTTAATACAAATGTACTTCTTTCATAATTAACAATGTGACAAATTACATATTCGCAAATTAGTTTCAGTTTATGTTTGCCGGCGAATCTAGTAATGATATATTTTGGCTTTTCTGTTTTAATCACTTTTAACAATACTTCAATTCCCGCCCAAGTTCCTTGAATCCATTTTACATTTGGTAAATCGTAAATGTATGGTGAGATTAGGTCGAAATCAGATACAATTATTTCTGAATTCTTAAAATATTCGTCGGTTTCTAAAAAAAAAAAAAATAAAATAATTTCCAAGGTGCAGTACCAGTTAAATTCGAAAATTTTATTATTTTAAGTACATTATTAAAACACATGTATAAAGTGTAACATTTTCGACGAAATTTTAAAAAAAGTTC
The DNA here is from genome assembly GCA_963243735.1 of Neocrepidodera transversa. NCBI lineage: Eukaryota > Metazoa > Arthropoda > Insecta > Coleoptera > Chrysomelidae > Neocrepidodera > Neocrepidodera transversa. The sequence continues at coordinate 1,425,624 of OY725347.1, read as the reverse complement.
GTTACTGAACTCTATAAGTCTGTCTGTCTGTTTTCCATATGGTGTAATTTTTGTGGAGGTACTGTATATATTGTTATAGTAATGTGGTGCCTTGAATTTTAGAAAGCCCCACGTTGGCCAGCTACATTTGTTGCGTTATTTCAGTAATATTATTTGAAATATCAATATTGGGGAGGTTTCTGAAGAAAAATAATAAACATTACAAAAAGTATCAAAAAAAAATGTAAATTTTATGTTTCTCCTATTAATTTGTCTCTTGTTCTCTTTCTAAACCCAAATCTAAACCTTCTAAAATTCTAATTTTCTTTAAAAACAAATCTCTTATACTGTCTTCTATTTATTTCTCCTCGAATATTTTTTTATGACCCATTTTCACCCAGTATAATATTCTTGACTTAATTGTCTATTCCTTGGTACATTAAATTTAATAATTATTTTAAAGAAATAAAATTCATTTAATTGTTATATAATACCCTTAAATATCTAAGCAACTTTCAATAAAACCTTTTTTTATATCCTCTTACATTGACAAACCGTATCAAAATGTTTTAAAAAAATTGACTTTTTTGTTTAATATTCTTCTACCTTTAAATTTTCTAATCACTAGATATACTTCGTTGGTAGGTCATCTTCTTTCTCGCTCAGACCGTTTTAAATCTTTTATTCTACCTTATGTCTATTTCTATCACTCTAACTACTTATAATTATTTAAAATAAAATAAATATTATAAAAAGATTGCGATTAGGTATCTTCTAAAATAAAAAACCAATTAGATGTTTTTTAATGTAAAATGTTTGTTCTAATCCTAGTAAGTAGATTTTAGATGTTATCTAAAAGTAACAGACTGATAGTTTAAAGATTTAATTTTAAACGTACACTCGTAGATTATGTTCAAGTTTTAACAAAAAGTGATATATTTATAATAAAAACTCATATATTTTTAAAATAATAATTCCTGAACAATTTATATTAAAAATATACAAATATATAAAATTGATAAAAACATAAAAGATAAATAAATAATCATAAAAGTAGTATTAGACTACCTGTACATGATATTTGAATTTTTTAACATATGCAACTATTATCGCAATTAAGTTATTTAAAAATAATTTTATTCTTTTTATGCTTGTTTTTATCAGACGTAATACTAATATTTCCATAAAGGAAAACCTGTGTTACAAAATATGGTAATATATTTTTACCTGGATTTTCAACTCTATGAATTTTAATATCTGATAACCGTTTTTGCAATTCCGGTACAATACTTGTAACTTTACTTAAAACTGAAATTGCAGGATACATTTCAGTTTGTCTAAATCAGTTGTGTCGCATAGACGAACTGATAACTATTAAATTTAAATAACCTCAACGAAAATTGATATTAATTTTATCTTTAATAATGAGTGCATTTTTTTGCAACATTATTGATTGCTAGACAAATTGTAATTTATTCGCTACACTTTCAAGCTGCATGGAATTGTAAATAATACATCTTTACTATTCGATGTATATTAATTTTTTTATTCGAAAATTTACTTATTGTTATTTTTTGTTATTTATTCTTGTATTATTTTTTTTAAATGTAAATTTTAATAGAAATTATTATTTGCCTATTTTACTAAAACTGCGAACTGTAACAGTCATTTTTTTATTAGTTAATAGTAAACTTTATCATTTTTTAAATACTTCAGCAAAATTTGGTCATTGAGATTTCACCAGGGGTCGAGGAAATAATTAATGAAATTTAAATATTAACGTCCCAAGATTTAAATTGTGTTGTGTTATTTTCTTATTAGTTCCACCTGTCTTTGAATTGTAGGAAGAATAAAATAGAAAATAATTATAGGTCTTTTCTCTATTTTAATATGCATATTGAGTAGTAACTAAATAAAGTGATCAAATTTATGTATATGTTTTTAAATTGTTGTAGTTGTGGATATGGCTTTTAAATAAATAATTAGCTACATTTAATAGAAATTCCTAATAATTTTTTTTTACTTGAATAATTAGTTCATTTTTATAAATTAAAATACAATTCAAAATATATACCAATAATGAATAAATGTTAATTTAAACGTTATATGCCTTATTGAATATAATTAAAAATAAGAACAAAATTTCAGATTTTAATCATTTAATTCCTCCTTATATGCATTTAGGCGGTACCCTGCTTGTATAGTTTTGGAAAATTATTGGTTTTATTTAAAAATAAGCCATGGGCGGAGACTTGTTATAATATAATCTGACAATGTTTATTTATGTTTTTTTCTTTCGTTTTTGTATCATATTGAAATCTAGTTTTGAAATAAAATCGTGGGTTTTCGAAAAATTTAAAAATTCCACAAAATTCAGATAATAATCAATCACAACTAGAACAAAAATTCAATAACAATCTACGCATTACTAGACGAAAATAAAAGTGTTTAAAAAAATACCTTTGATAGGTATAAATACAGTATTTATAAGTTGTAACCATTTTTATTAATTCTATTGATTACTTTTGAGCACGAACATTAAACCAAATTATTTTATTATCAATTTACTTTTAAATGTCTAATTAAATGGATAAATTGGGACCTTCATTGACTGTTTCTACGTAAATACAATTTTCGTTACATTGTTATACCTCATTCTAAATACACAGGAACAGATACTTCATGAGTGAACCATACAAAGGAAAGTCAAGTAACAAGAGAGTTAGCAGGTGAATGATATAAAAATAATTAAATATTCACAGCAGGAGAAAATAAAAAAGTTAAAAAAAGATGCACCAACATTATTTTCTTTATACATGATCTATTAAAATGATAGTAAAAAAACAACAAATAATATATTAAAATATTTGGTATAAACTATCATAAACATATGTAACAATTTTGTTTATTATCTTACTAGGAGATTAATACTAAAGCACTATTTTCTGATTTTAAATGCACCCACTCCATTTTAATATCCTAACGAGAAATCTATAGTTGCATGTATAGGTAATTTTTGTTGAAATAAACTTAGGTTTTCCTTAAATTGTTCAGCAATATCTTGAGCACGACTTATTCCCGAAACATGTGGTGTTATAATAACCTGAAATTTTAATTTTACTACTTACTTGGATTATTAGGCAAATCTTTTTTACTTACATTTGGCATTTCCCATAAAGGACTGGAACTAGAAAGCGGTTCGGGATCAAATACGTCCAAAACAGCCCCAGAAATCCATTTATTTTTTAAAGCTGTAACTAAACTTTGTTCAGAAATAATTGTACCACGTCCTACATTAATAAAAATGGAACCTTTATCTAAAAAAAAAATCAAAATAATGCCAAGTTAGAGATCGTAAAAATAACTCACTTGTACAATTTTCTAATATATTTCCATTTAATAGCCCCTTTGTTTCTTCTGTACTTGGTAAAGTATTAATAATATAATCACAGCTTTGTAACATTTCTGGTAATGTATTTTTGGTAAAATACCTCGATATATGATGGTTCTCTTTTAAATCAAAACTAGGTCTTCTTCCATAACCCAAAACATTTGCGCCCATTGAATTTAAAGTTTTCCCCACTAAAAAATGTATAACTTATTTTTCTATAGTAGCAAAGTACCTAACTTTTACCTCTATTCCCGATATTCCCAACACCTAATATCCCAATTGTTAACTCAAAAATCGCTCTATATTCCGATATTTTCCCATTTGCAAGCCACAGTTTTAATTTCTGGTTTTCTATCATTTCAACAGCATTTCTTTCATTATTAATAATATTAGATACAACATATTCACTTATAAGAGAACCAAAATGTTTACCGCTGAATCTACTTATAGGATATTTCGGAGGATCTAACGGTCCGATTACTTTCAATAACTTATCAACTCCTGCCCAGGTTCCTTGAATCCATTTTACATTAGGTAAATTGTAAATGTAAGGTGCAATTAAATCGAAATCGGCTATCAGAATTTCTGATAGTCTAAATTGTTTATCAGTTTCTAAAATTTAAAATACTAACAGAAATATATTATAAAGTTAGGTGTTTTACCTGGAGTTTCCACATTATGAAATTGTATATTTGGTAAAGCTTTGTACAGGTTTGGTAAGAGATTTTTTGCAGTTAAAACAGAAATTACGGAACACATATCTATTGTATTAGAATCAAAATTTTATAAAAAAATTTTTACTGTTAAAAAAGTGAGGTTAGGTTATTTTTCTTCTTCGTTTTTTGATAACAATTGGGGTTATTAACGTCTAGGTACACCAGAATCAATTTTGATTGCAAACCTTTATACAGAATGGGCATATTCAATAATGTGCAAAAATTTATTTAAAACAAACCGAAGCTTGCTAAAAGATAATCAAAGTTTTTTTGTCTTTTTGAATTGGTTATAGCGGTTGTTTCAAATAAATATTTAATATTATAGTAGTTGGTTTACGTTGACGTCGCCCTAATCTCCGCCTCAGCACCTTCCACCAAGAGCTCTAAACACCAAAACTCAACAACTCCTCAATTGCTTCGCTCAATCATGTAGCAATTGAAGGGTTACCCTGAATCTTCAAAATACCCAACTTATATTATTCAAACATCCCTAGATCACTCTCGAAAAGCTAACCAAAACCCCAATGACATCAACCTACGGCTCTGGGGATCCCCGAACACTGCTCCACACCTAAAAAACTTAATCCTAAGAAAAACGTCCTATCTTCCCTGGCTATTCCCCTCAAATCAGATTTACGAACACACTAATAAACTTTCTATCATTTCCAGATTCAAAAAACTACAAAGAGAAGATTGAACAGCACGGTCTGATTCCTTTCATTAACTTATCAACTCCTGCCGAGGTTCCTTGTACCCATTTAACATTAGGCAAATTGTAAACGTAAGGTGAAATTAAATCGAAATCGGCTATGATTATGTCTGACACTTTAAATTGTTTATCTGTTTCTAAAATTTATCATGCATAACAAAACTATACTATAAAATCGTATGTTTTACCTTACCTGGATTCTCCACTTTGTGAAATTGTATCTTTGGGAAATATCTGTGAAGTTGTGGTATGAGATTTTTTACAGATAAAACAGAAATTGAATTAATATAACATAATGTACTTAAATACCATTTATCTTATCTACTTACATCTTGATTTACTAAAATCAAAAAAAAATAAGTTCTGATTCTTTATTATGTACAAAAAAAATAGGTTATGATAACCAATTTTCAGTAAACGTCATTCTCTATTTCTTCTTCTACCAATTTTTTTATTGGGCTTTGTCCATAGGCAATTTAGCCAATAATAAAGTGTCTATTTGTTTTTATTATTACGATCTAGGTACAATGCAATGCTTTTTGATTGCATATTTTACTCACGTCTATTGTATTATACGAAATTGTTTTAATAATATATAATATAAACAATTTTTTGAATTTACATTCTTTACAACAATCGATTTAAAAAAAATATCGATATCATTTATCGATGTTTAAGAATCGCGAGCCTCATCTACTAACTAGTATAAACATTATTTTATTGGCCCTCTTACGATCAGATACCAAAATATTTTGTTTTTAATTTCGAGATTTCTGCCATTTGGTGAGGGAGTACTAAACGTTTTTTAAATAATTGTCAACGTCATGAGTATTTTTTCAAAAATATTTTAAAAAATCATATAAAATATCGCTCAATAATATTTAATCATTGTGATTTGGATGCATAAATTGGTAATATCGAATTAATTTTAGATAAAGGTGGATTAAAATTTAATAATTCGTATTTATAATAGTGACATTTGTTAATTTAATAGCAAATTATAAGGATATTTAAATTTTAATTTTAACATTTGGAAGGGGTTGTTACAGGTAGTCGGCCTTCCTAGTCTTGCAAATCTGCCCCGGTTCCCCAATCCGCCCAGTCATCAAGCCACAGTCGTTGATTGAACTTGTGTCTCTGTCCTTTTCCACACATCCAGTGTTCTCTCTCTAGCAACATGGCAGACATCTCCAAGGAAGATCTTCGTAAAGAAATTGCCGGTAAGTGTTATTTTTTCGTTATATTTAATATTAGAAGTTGTGAATTTCATAAAACTAAGCTTGTATTTTTTTTCTGAACAATTTTTGTTAATGGATTTTTGTGGGTTAACAGTCAAAAACAGGCTATTTACTCTTGGTGCAATATTCTCTTATACGTAGGAATAAACAATGGCTGAACGACGCTATACTAGTAGATATACGCATACTTCATATTAAAAATAAATTTTTCTCTGAAACTACACGTTACAAATAAAAATGGTATGGACAAAATCGATGTAAAAAATTATTTCTGATTTATGTAGGAGTTTTTCTCCCCGAAATTCGGTCTATTTAAAGAAATTTTCTTCAAAATGAAATCGTTATAATGTGTTCTTGACTGTACGTATGAAGGACTCGTAAAGTATGTCGCTGTATAAAATATTGTTTCATTCCGTTTAGAGAATACGACATTAAAAACTTATTTAAAGTTATTTAAAGATAAAATGATAAAGAATATTTTTTTCTGTTCGTGTTTTTGCGTACGTTTATTATTTATCGAGTTCTAGGAGTTCCTAAATATGCCTTTCTACTTGTAGTTATGAATACCATTGCGCTTCCATTTTCTATTAGCAACGGCTTGGGTGTTTCTAAACAATAAAAGTCCTAATTTTCGATCAATAGTTAAATATTATTGCAATATTTTTTATATATAATTAATTTTATTTAAAATTTAATTAAAATTCATGCCAACAAAAAAATATGAATTTGAAATAAAATCTTTTCTTTGGTCGTAATTTTAGTTTTGGTTTTATTAATTTATTATTCTGAATGTAAACATTTTAGTTTTTGAAAAACTTTGTCAAATCTTGAATTTTAACTCTGGTTATGTGTGCGCATGAGCGAATTTACTGCCGCCAAATTCGACCGATGTTCGCCAAGCTCATGTTGGGGACAAGTGGGGCAAAAATTCTAACAAAGGTTTTTCAATATCCATCTATTTTGTTTACGAGTGTTTTGGAATGTATAAAAGATCGATTAAATAGAGTTACGTAATTACAGTTTCGAAATTTAAATGATCAGGTTTCCAATGTAACCAAATTTTTTAGAAAATTATTTTTTGTCATTTGTATTGTATTAAAACTCGTTCTAGGATAGAGCTTAGGGAACTATTTATAAATAAAAAGCGCTCTGTATTTTGCCATAGGTAATATCAGACCTCATTATTGTAAAAAGTTTATAATAATATCATTTCAATGTAATTTTAGATAAGGAGCTTATTATTTGAATAAATAATGATATTGTTATCAGTTAATATAGTGTCAGTTAGCGTTTATTTACGTCTGGACAGTAATACAGTTTCTTTCGCGATTGGTATAATAACCATAAATAAATTAGGTTTATTAATTTGGGGTATAAATATTAGAAATTTGGATTTGTACATCGAAAATTAAATAATTTTTTTTTAAACAAAAGTTATTTAAAAGAATATTTTTGCAGTATTTTTGCGACACAAAAAATTTGCATATGGAAAACTTTTTCATTATTGATAAAAGTTGGGGCATGACCTAAATCATATGTTTTAGGAATAGCATTTTAAAACGTCGTACACAAGAGAGATTTAAAACTTCGAAGGGGTGAATCAAAACTACCTCGAAAAATTCAATAAGATTGTTTTTCAAATTCGAGTATAGAATTCTTAAGCTCGCGCAATTTTAACTATCTTACAATTTAGAGATACGTGGTATTCCTCATTCTTTTTAAGGAACTAGTTCACTTCAACGAACTAATTCGCGAACGAACTATTTGTCAGATCACGAATTGCCGGAATAAATTTTGAACTTAAGGCGGGGGTTTGGGCGGGAAAACTAGCACTCAGATGGCTCAATAAAAAAAGCTGAAATAATACATTATCTTTTGATTCAAAATCCACCAATTCAACTCCAAACAGCTTTATTTTTTGAATTGTCGATGTCGGTCTTGAATAAATTAAAAATGATACACTGTTCATTATAATAAATATTCAATATTAGAAAATTTATAAAATGTTCTAACAATAAATTCCTTTAGCAATCCTCAAGGATGCTGACCTGTCTTCAACATCGGCCAAAAAGGTCCGACAAGAATTAGAAGAAAAACTAGATGCAAATCTACAATCTAGAAAGAAGGAAATCGACGATCTAGTCATGGAATTCGTGAGCTCAAAGCAAGATAAGAAGAAGGGAGCAGGAAAGAAGGGAGATAAGGCAGAAAAGGCAGACAAAGCAGATAAAGCAGAAAAAACAGACAAGGCAGAGTCTGAAGAGGAAGAAGAGGAGGAAGAGGAAGAAGAAGAGGAGGAGGTAAATATCATATATTATTTTGTCTGAAATGATTTTTTGACTTGAGCTTCCTTAATATTAAAGATAAGAAGCTTTTTCATGTTGTGTTTTGGTCTCTTATTCCGCATTTTTGCTTTATTATATGATTATTTTTTTAGGAACCGTCTGAAGATGAGAAAAAAAAGAAACGGGCATCTACTGGTAAAAAACCAGCAGCTAAGAAAGCGAAGAAAGGATCAGATGACGAGTCTGCTAGTGAGCAAAGTGATGGAGATTCTGAAGAAGAATATTCTCCGAAGAATTACAAGCCTATTAAGACCCGCAAGCTTCCTCCCAAGAAGAAGAAGGGTGGTTCAGAGTCAGATTCTGATGAAGATTGGGGAAAGAAAAAAGGCAAGAAAGTGAGTAAAAGAAACAATTTTTCAATTAAATACATATTTTTGAAACTTTTAGAATATTGGGACAATTTTTAGTCTATAAAATTTCTAGTGAGATTCCGCAAATTTTGTAATAAAAGTGGCAGGTTTTTACACATAATTTACACAGCTCTATGATAGGTATACATTTCGTAATTCATTTTTTTTTTAACAAGAAATATTGTCCCAGCCAGGAGCTACATTTTTTTATTCAAAAAGTTCTTTACTTTATCTTACTCGGAATGGTCTTGCATAATTCTTTTATACCGTTTGTTTACATTTCTTGAAAATTCTGAACTGAAACTGTAGAAATATTAATAGTTTAAACCCTGGTCAGTGATGTGAAATAAATAATATTTTGTTTTAGGGAGGTGGGGGTGGCGCCAAAAAAGGAGGTGGCGGTTACACGAAAGTGATGACTCTCTCCCCTGAATTAGCGGCCTTAGTTGGACAAGATTCCATGGCGAGACACGAGGTGGTCAAAAAAGTATGGGCAATAATAAAAGAGAAGGACTTGTACGATCCCAAAAACAAACAATACGCCATCTGCGACGACGCTTTGTTAAAAGTAATTGGAACAAAACGTTTCCGCACGTTCGGTATGATGAAATATCTCAAAAATCATTTTATCAGCTAAACTGTTTGGTGCGTGCGCTCGGCCGGCGCACTCAAGTATAATTTTTTAAGTCATAGCATACTCCTTTTAAAATGTAGTTTTGATGTTCGTGTTCGATGTGTGCCGGTCAATGAAGATTATGGAAAAAGTCTTAAATGTTTATAGAAGATAATTTTTTGAAATATTTTTATTATTAAGTCGATTCTAGAACTGACTTAGTTCATAAGTTTTATTAATTATTAATCCACAAGTTTCATTTTTATAATTAAACAATGTATCGAAAAGTTGCTGTATTATGAGTTTTGAGTAACATGCACTTGTAAATGTTCTGTCTTAAAATTTTATGAAGTACGTGCAGATTTTTTATTAAATAAAAGGTACAATTGTGACTATTGCGTTTTGTTTTCTAAAAAAAGTCTTATGTAATTAAACAGATGTAACACAATTTTCACGTTGTTGACAATTTGTCTAGTGGTTTTTAAACTAATTTGTAAAAGGTCTACAGTAATAGAAATTATATGCCAAGCTGCTAGAGTGCCGATTAATATAAGTTGAAACCTTTTTCTGGTAAAAAAAAAATAAGAAAATTAAAGGACCTCACACCGCATAAATGGGAAATTTACTTTCGGTGAATTTTCTATATATTATAGAACTCACGATGCTGATCAACTGTCTCCATTGCCCTAACGCTCTAAATTCAACAGTTTAGATTATACATGGTGCTGAAATTTCTAATAACCATTGTGAATTTATTGAACGACACGTTATGTTCTTAACATAAAGGCAGACAACGGAGTAATAAAAGTGCGTGATTTTAACATTTTTTTTGTTTGGATTCAGGGAAGTTTGACTTGACCGTGATACTTTTAACACTTATTTGTTACTGTTAGTTGAAATCTGGAGTGCATTAAGGAATTGTTAAGAGATTGTATTTTGTATTGTAATTTTTCTGCATTGTTTTGGAAATCTGGTATGTATAAATATTATTTATTGGTAACATTTTTAAGAGTTTTGTTGACGGTTTAATTAATCGTTTATAATCCAAGACAAGATATTATTTTCTAAATGTATTTTAAGAAACAGTAATTAAATGGTTAAATTAATTGTGAATTTCAGGAAATAATGAAACATTTCTTCAAAATAAGTTGAATATAGGTGTGTCAATCAATTGATAAGATGGTTTTATCCAGGTGATATTTTTATTGTAGACGGAACCAACAAAAACTAGATTTAGGCACTGAATGGTCATTTACAAGTAATCAAATTTTGAAATTAAACTACAATAAAGTATCGACTGTATGGCGCTATCGTCAAGACTCCCCTACTATTTATGTTCATTTATAACGCTTGCCGTTTAAGACGCAAATAGGAAAAAAAGAATTAAAAATACGTTTTCATACGGCACACTTACAATAGAAAATTTTTAAGCCGCTTCAAGAATGGTGATTCACGTTAGATTTGAATCGCTGAAGATTGTACTCCCCGGAAAACACGGTTTTAGGAAACCCATTCCAGAGTGTTGACGTTTTCTAGATAAAAGAGTTCTTGAAGATGCTGTTACGGGGGTTCATACCAGCTCGATGGGTGTTTTTTTCAAGTACGACTAGTAGGAGTCAACGATCTTCCAAACTCAAAATTCTTAGTCAGTTCTAGGTCTTCAATAATGCCAATTGCTTTCTTCTGAATAGAATCAATCAACCGCAAGCTCGAGGTGTGGCAGATGGTTCAATTTGAGCCTTGTTAAGTAAAAGCTGTTGCGGCGAGTAAAGGTTTTTTGTGAAAACAGTGCTCTATATTTTTTGGAAGCTTTTTTCGCCATGCTTGCAACATGATCATGCCATGACATATTTCCCACCAAGCAAATTTAATGATGAAACCAATGGAATCAAGTGCTGATATAATTATTGCGGGTTCCGCAATGTTAACATTTATAGGGAAACATGTTTCAGTGTTTTTTTTTTAACTACTACCTAACTAAAATTTCCCAGATCTCGCAGCGCCTCGAGCTACGTTTTTGAAAAAGTGGATGCAAAACTTAATTTATAAAGTTAATTACTGGAGCTAAGTAACCAGGACATGTAGCAATTTCGGCATTTATGGAAGTATTTTTAATGAAGGAAAAATTTGTAGTGTAGTGTAGGTGAGAAAGTTTTTCATTTTGTTTATTATTTTTTTATCATTTCCTGTAAAACAATGAGAAACAATGCAGACAATAAATTATTTGTTTTTAATCAATGGTGAATCAATAATACTATTATTATTATTTTACTCGCAAAATCTGAATATCTAAAAATATACTGGGTGTTCCATTTAAGAATTTAATTTTTATCTTACTATTTTAAATTTCCAAATTCAGTTTAGCATGACCATTAAAACACTTTTTTAATTAATGGGAAGTCAATACCATTATTATTATTATTAGTTTACTCGCAAAATCCGAATATCTAGAAATATACTGGGTGTTTCATTTAAGATTTAATTTTTAGAGTACTGTTTTAAATTTATTAAATCGTCTGCGAAGATGTGTTTGGGTATCTAAGGCAAAGGAGGACAAAAAATGAATAAACCTTGTTTTTAACATTATCACCAACTCAGAAACCGCCTCAAGTAACTGATCCTTTTGAACAGTCAAATAAAAAAAACACATTTTTTCCCCAATTATATTTTAACTATAGATATATATTAAATATTCATATGAAAAAATCTCATTTTGATTAGATGACTTGTAACCCCAATCTAAAAAAAAATCTTCATTCATGTACTGGTCTAGTTAAAGTAACAACAAATTGTTTATCGTCCGATCTCCCTCTTAAACCATACAAGTAATTCGATTGTGTGGGTACACTGGTACGTTTATCCACAAGCGTTTGAGTATCGCTGTCTTTCAAAATAACGGTTTGCATTCTAATACAATTGGTACTGTGAGATTTTACAGTTTGCGTTGCAGTGGTCCTACATCTCGAAAGACTGGCCTATAATAAAGCAAAGACATTTTTTGTACTAAAAACGTTACGAGTCTTACCATCAGTAAGAGATTTCGTTTAAGATCCCAGATATTCCACGTAATAGACTTGTCTTTACATGGTGGGATAACGTAACTATCCTCAGATTGTATACATTTTTCGGCTACTTTCGTTATCTTTATTTTATCTTCAACTAAACTGAAACAAATTAAATTAATATTTCTCGTAGATTTGAACAAAGACTGCATATGTTAAAATTATGGAATATGAAACATGGATCACTTCGTATATTAATTTAAATTAAATTTTATCCACGCAAGCGGATTGAGCAGTGAAAGCGTTAAAAATGATCGTACGGCTTATACTTATTAAGTTAACACGGATACATCGTCTGATACCGACAAAATCTGTATCACCTCCCGTTTTCGAGGACGCTGAACACGATGGTGATCCTGGATCTTCACCCCGAAGCAAACTATTAAAAACTACCCCTTTTATAACCGGTTTTATGAGATACGAGTTTTTAGTCGTTTGAGGGGGTAGTTTGTTTCGGTGAGAAGATCCACCATCCTCGAAAACGGGGGGTGGCGCAGATTTTGTCGGTATGAGATGGCATATCCGCGTTTTACCCCTGTTGGGGGCGATTTTTGCCTTTTTGGGAGGAGAGAATTTAAACCACCACCAATTTTCAAGGTTTTTTTTCGACACGCAGAATCCATTAACTAGTGTTTATTCTTTTTTACTTACGTCTTTATTTTTGAAACTTTTGTCAATTCGGCATGTAGACGTAAAAAATTAATCAGCTGTGGTTTTTGTCTTGATAAATTTAAAACTTGTTTTAAATATCTAAAAACATATTTGGTACAAAAAATGAAAAAGATATATTATAAAAAATATACTCTTCGGGTCTTTTTGAGAAATTGACGCCTGCTTCGTATGAAGAAAAAACGAAGAAGTCGTCATTGAATTTTGCTATACCATTGCGCGGATTTCCTGGTACCAATACTCCTCTTGTTTCTACCAATCTCCAACAGCAGAAGCCTAAGTACTAAGAAAATAATTTAAATTAAAACATACAAAACAATAGGTATATGGAACCAATTACCTGTAAATCAATACTTTCTGGGTTTGGAAGGTCTCCAATTTGAAGTATTTCAACTTTTGGAGTGTCAGATTCAATCAACAAGTCGAAATTTTCTACCCTATGTTTATCCTCAAACACTGTACTAACTTCCGTCAATTCGTCAAGAACATAATTTTCTACTTTCATCGCCCTGGAATATGTCTCCAGATTAGTCGTGATTGTACTATATCTAGCTAAAATGATAACTTGTTCTTGAAGACCAGCCCAATATGTATTTAGCTGTTCAAATAGAGGCTAGAATAATAATAATAATTAAATTTGTAAGCTTGTAACATACGTTAATACTTACAAAAATGATGTTAACTGGAACTGCTAACCTTGCAGAAACTATTGTTTGGATTTTATTCATTAAATTATTTATTTCATTATCGATATTTTCGACTTTACTGTCGATATTTTGAACATTTTCTAACACTTTTCTAAAAATTACTTATTTAAAAAGCAGGGATTTTTCCAAGAATCAATCTTATCACCGTTCTATAAATTTATTTCGGAGATAAGTTTGACTACAAATAAAATAAGAGTAAGAGTTGAACTAAATGCTGAAACACATCAAACTTCTTAAGGACACACATAATTTCATCAAAACACTTATGACATCATTAATAAGGGTTTAAAACGCGCCAGTATATTCTTCTAGTCCCAAAGATTAAACAGAAAAAGACTGTTTGTTTTCCAAAATTTAAATTCTACTTCATTTAAAAAATGAAAATTTGATACATATATTATGATTAAATACAAAATAATAATCGTCTACACTGCAGACGAGGAAAACTGGGCAACTGGGTTTCTGACATTTTGTACAAAAGCTATACTTGAAAAAACTATAATTTTCGAGCACTCTCTGTATATAATTGATACTAACCTAATAAAAAGTTCGTATTGTCGAAAATGTATGAGCTGATCCTTGGCTACTTCCAAATAGTCTTTGCCCATCTTTGGAATGGCGACGTAATCAAAATAGAGATTTTCAGAATTTTCTCTTAAAATATAACACTTTTCGAAAAGTACTGTCAGAATCGCTAATTTTTCTAAAACCCTATTTAGTGCAGAGTTTATCTCATCTTTTACAACTCGCGAAGCATTTTGATATAGAGCCGTTACTAAAATTATTAAATACGTTAATTACGTTCCTGGAAAAGAAAAATATGCTTACAGTCGGGTATATCAATTCCTCCTTTGTCGCAATATTTATTAAACAATCTAATTCCAGTTATCAACCTCGCCAATTCCATAAGTTGGTCCTCTTTAACTTCCCTCGAAGAAACAGCGAAATCTTTTAACTCATCTTCGTTTATCACACTCTTCAATGCGGCCAAAGCTTCTGCATAAACCTAAGAACAAAAAAAATCAACAATTTCAAATGTATACCCAATCGATACTTACAGTTTCTTTTAACGGATTTCCTAGTCCAGAGAGAAAAACAGCATAAATAACAATAATCCTTCTTAGTTTCTCGATATCAGGTGGGAACTCTGCTAAAGAAATCAAAATTTGTTCTTTTATAGGCAATAACCGATTTAATAAAGTTTTGTAATTGTTGGTAACGACGTTATCGATATGATCCAAGCTCCACATAAAATAAAATTGCATTTTTAACGTCAATAACTTCACGGAATCCTTCGATTCCAATTCGGATAATACGTATTTTACTAATGTTTGAACGTTCACTCTACTGTTCAAAAGATTTTCTGTGATACCCCAATTAGGGTCTAATAGAAGTAATTTAACCTAAAAGAAAATAGTTATAGATCCTACGACGATTTCTAAATTTTACTTACAAAATACATTACAAAATCTTCATTTGGATGTATATTTTTCGGATAACATTCTCTCAAAATTTCCTTGACAATATTTCGTTCGATTCGACTCACCATATTTTCTGTCAGTTATTTGAGCAAAATAGTTTGATCAATAACATGAGATTATATAATTAATATATTTATAAAGAATTCATCAAAAATATTTTATTACGCGACAACAGTAGACATATAATTGATAAATCGTAACCATAGAGACAAATATGTTTCTTTAAATGGCTATTTAACGAGAAAAACATTGGGTTTTTGGTTCCTATGATTTTGAACCAATCAGAACATATAATTTAGTTAAATTGCCTCCTTACCTCTTATTATTACTATAATTATTGTTAATAATACGTGACCAATAGAAAATTTTACTCGCTTTATACCATTTTCTCATTTAAACTTTCTATATGGTTAGGTTTTTGCTCGTTTCTTTCTCTCCTCTACTTCTGCTAAAAACTCCTCAATTTTTAGACGATTATTGAATCAGTAATTGTATTCGTTTCAAGATTTAAGATACGATTATTCATCATTTACAATTCACCTCCTATTTTTTTTCTTATTCCCTAACTTGAAAGCCAGCCGACATTCTACACAAAAAAAATCAATGATCTGTTACGGACGATCATTTGGGAAGGCACTTTCATTCTGGTGAAAGGGAACTAAGCGCAGATTATAAAATAATCTCCTAAAATTACTTTTGGACAATTTGGACACTTGTTTTCGATCTCATATTTCGTGTAAATTTTTGGAGATAGCTTTTGATATTGCATTGTAAAATAATTTCTTGGTAACGTTGCTATGTAGAAATAATATAACAAGTATAACATGAAACAACTCTATATTAATACTAGATTATCTTATATTTAATAACAAATTTATAAATACAGTTTGTTTTTTCTCCATAAGTACATACATTTATTTTTACAAAAATATATTTAAAAAGCACTTTTACCAATCAATACAACTTCTTTTAACGCATATTTTTTCAACATCACAAATATACCGCGTGTTGCTTTATTTATATTTTTATATAAAACATCACGCTGGTAGTTCATAACAACACCTTTTAACACTTTTGAATCTTAAAATATCCATTTTAGAATTAATCAGAATCACTATACATATATGTAAATCTAACTTTATTTCAAAAAATTTGCTAACAACGAACACACTTCCTAAATTTTCTGTTAATTTAGTCTTTGTCATATTAATTTTATTATCCACCAGCGAACGCAAGTTTATGTTACAATTTGAGATGACATAGCACTTGAATAAGAATAATGAACGAGTACCGAGCGCATTCGCGCGTCCACGCCATAGCTCCGGTACAGAATTTCCCAGACATATACGATATCTCATTTTTTTAGGAGGCTAAAATTCAAGAAAATCCCTCGAGCCGTTCTTGAGATCACGTAGAGAAACAAAACTGTATTAATAGGAGTAGATAGATGAACGCGTATTGAATGAATGTACCATATCACATTTTTTTGAGCGTTTTAGGTCAAATTTCAAGAAAATTCCTCGAACCGTTCTTGAGATCGCGTAGACAAAAAAAACGAACAAATCTATATTAATATAATAATTCACGAGATCAGCTGATTATTTTTTTAATATAGTTGCCAAGAAACAGGACAAGTACCTCGCCAAACAAAATTTTTGGTGGTTATATAGAGTAAGTCAAAGTTTAAATATTGATTCTAGAAGCAAATAACAATTTGCTCTGGTTTTTTTCTAAAAAAAAATTTGTTCTGTTTTTGTATTCAGATTTTTCTTATTATATTTTATCACAATATAAAAACATAATAACCGATTTGCTTAAGTAATTATTTAAATTTAACATATTTATCTATATTCTTATAAGTACTTTTTACATAAAGTTCTTAGTTACTTGTGTGAATTATCAATTAATATTAGCTTTTAGGTTAACAAATTTTTTTTGTTATTAAAAAAATCTTCTGGAATGAATAATTCATTAATGAAAATATTATATTGATGTGTTATTGGTACGACAGTGTCAAATATCTCAAATGTATGTAAGTACTTAAGAAAATCGATTATGTTTTTAATCTTGATAAAAAACACAAAAATAAAAATGTATAAAGACGAAATAATCCATTTTTTGCTTTTAATTAAAATCCTATTAATCTGAGCTTCTTCAAAAATCAATATTTATTGACTCATCCTGTATAACCACTAAAAAAAGCCGCTTAACAGGATAATTATCTCCCCAGAATTACTCTTATATAAGAGCCATGTCATTTCTGATTTTTGATAAAAGAAGAAACTGTTTTTGTATAGTTATGTGCTTAAATAAAATATTTAATACCTCTGGTTTATGCATCTACAGGTAGAAAAAATAAATAAAACATTCCTAAGCAGTCATAAAACGTTCATTAGCAATAAATTAAATTAGGAAACATACTATTGGAGTACCGTTTAAATGATTCAAAAATTAATACAGAATTTTAAGGTTCATGAAGTTTTACAAACTGCTCGAGCGTCTTTGGTATCTGATTTTCATAAGAGATGTTAGAATTACAAATCACAGTCGCGCACAAACATTTTAAAGTCAAATAATTTAGAACACGTATGTCTGATTGTTGATGGAATTGATAGATTTTAATCGCTTCTAGAGGCACCACACCTGACGCATTCGGTTGGTCTATGTGCGCTCCGTATTCCAGAAGTAATTTGAGCAACTGAAAACAAAAAAAACAATGCAGATTATACAAACTTATAAGAAAAGATCGGAAAAGTTAGAACTGGATAATTTCTCACTAAAATCACTAATAACATTTTTCAATTAAAAATAAATTTATAACAGATATTAGTTCTGTTAAAAAATGTATAATGAATTAACGGAACTATAACATGAAATGCAATGAAATTCGCTAGAAGGACAAGTCTGTTGATTATATTAAACGATAAAATTAGATTTTTATATTCCCAATGGAAGTACAAAGTTAAGTTCGATAATAGGTAGCAATAGATCAAATTAATTATTCTGTATTCAAACCACCTATGATAACAACTCTGTTTTTCAGGGATCATATTCATAACTTTTAGCATATCTTAATCATGTTAACTATCACACGCTATTTCTGAAAAATCACCTCACTCAGTTTTTATTGTTTTAAAGATATGAAAAAAATTTAAAACAAATACTAAAATAACACAGAATACAATAATCAAAACCACCCACTAATACCTTTATAGTGAGAAAGAGGAATGAGGAGTGGCAAAGTAGCGAAGAAAAAGCGGGTGGAAAAAGAATAAAGTGGGAGTACCAGTTAAAAGTAATTAAGAGTTTTATTGGGAATTAATCATCCCCACAATTATCATATATAAATATTATTTTTCGAAAATTATAGATACAAAACAAGTAAATACATAGTTTTTAAATTTTTAAAGGAATTACTCAGCACTAGGAGGGATGCTGGAAATTAGAATATTTAAATAGTTCTTTTAAACTTACCGAATCTGAGTAATTGTAAGCTAGAGTGCTAATGTGTAGTGGGGTAAATCCTTGTTCATTTTTTGCATTTATAGGTGCTCCACATTCTAATAGACATTTAATTACATTTTCACTAGGAAATATCATCTGAAACCAAGCAAATGATTGTACTGTATATTTATTAATCCTAATTTTTATGAAGATTAAAGAAAAAATAACATTGGCACCCTCTAAAACATGCATTATTATCGATTAGAAATAATCTGGTCATTTTTGGGGTCGTTTCCGCTCGCTTAAAAAGTTTCTTGAAATAACAAATGAGTTTTCTACTTTTACCCAAAAGGAATTTTCATTTATCCAAGTACCCGTAACATTTTTAATGAAAGAAACTAATCAGGAACAATACAAAAGAAAATCAAATGGCACATATGCTGAAATATTTTGCTTAAGATATTTTTTATTAATAAAATAATAAAACTTTGATGTATTGCGTTACAAAATGGTTTACATGATTATATTCGGTATATTGAATTCAATTATAATCAGTAACACGCACATCAGATACAAAAAATATATTTTATTTGTCTGGTATTTATATTCAACAAAAGTGAAAATAACCCCAAGTTCAATTTCGAAATAATCTGGTAAGAATAATAATAAATAAAGGAAATTCCATTAAAATATTAAATTTAAATTCAACAAATATTTCCTGAATGAATTTCGTGATAAGTTAAGTTGGAATTCCATTATCAGTTTCATTCAATTTGTAAACGAGATAACAATGTTTTGAGACTTACAATCGGTTCTACATCCATGAAATAACTGGATTTGATGGTATTTAATTTCGAAACGCATAAATGTAATATCGTATCATCTAAAATAACACATCTGATGTTTTTCCTTAAAAAATCCGTTATGACTTGTTTGACTTGTAATTTTTCATCTTCTGTAGACATATTTTCTATCATAAGATATATCAGATGGGTAATACATTTTAAAATTTTATCAAAAAAGTCTCCTTGTCTCTTATATACAGGACGGATTGTTAAAAGTTGACGAATTTCTGAAATAAATAAATGGATTATCAATATTATTAATAACAGATGTATTTGTGTCGCGCTCTTATCACAAAATATAAAAGATAAACTTTGTTTATATTCAAACAAGAATCACGGAACTGATAAATATCACATAAAACTTTTGAAAAATAACTCACCAACAATATTACGCGTCATATTATTGAAAACAGAAATAACATCATTGAATCTCTGATGAGTATTCTTCTCCTCTCTTATTTCAGATTTAATATGATAATCCATCATCAGTCTCACTAAAGCTTGTGCTGAAAAACACGTATCCGTATACAAAATCGTATCTTTTTCTATTCGAATCTGCAAAGCTCTCCTCCATAAATCAATCCCGCGTTGATATCGCCTTACGTCGGCATAAGAGGCACCTCGGTACATTAATCTGGAAGAAAATAATCATTGAAATAATAAAAGTATGGGAAATAGCGAACTGCTTACCTAAATATTGTGTCTTTGTGATGTGGACCTAAAATTCGTTCAGCAATCATTAAACTTTGTATTCGAATCAAATCTAGATCTGTTGAAATAGCCTCCAATTCTTCCATAGTTTCAAATTCTTTATTATATCTATAACCTTCTTGAGGTGGTAACATCGGTTGTTTAGGTAACAATCCTAAATTAATAAATATAAATACAACATATCTATTTATATAACAATTTTACGTACTGTGATTGTGCCTAATTACAAGGGCTTCTTTCCAATGCAGTAAAGCCACTACAAAATCATTATGTTCGTCAAGATATGTTGCTCCCATTAGTTCATGTGCGTTTGCCAATTTTTCTGGAGTATAAACGATATTCCCTGTGAGATATTCGAAAATTCGTGTCGATCCTTTAAGGCATGCCATTTGTAAAGCATCATCGCCGTATCGTGATTTAGCATTGTAGTTTGCGCTATGTTTTAGCAGTAATTTTGTTGTTTCTAATCTGAAAAATAATATTTTTAGGCTTAAGATGTTGTTGGTGCAAATTGGGATAAAAAAAGTATAGATAGATGATTAAAAAATATAATATAAAGTAAATATAAAATTCCAGAAATTTGAAATAGCAGAGATGTAGCTATAACATTTGATATCAAATTCAATGTTTTTTAATAATTCATCTATTGATTTTCATTTATTTGGAGTCCAATTGGACCCACCCTACTCTGCCCCCTCTAAAAAATTAAATAAGCAAATATTTTCCTATACTTCAGATACTTCAGAATCCATGTAACTATTGTTACTTTTAAAAAAACATTATTTATATTAAAACTCTTAGAAGATAATAAAATAAATGTTATAGGAAAAACTAACTTGGACCAAACGAGCAAATTTTAACTGATTTGGTTTTTTAACATGCTTTTTGGAAATGGTTAAATGATGCTCTTATGAGTGAACTAGCAAAAGCAAAACTTGTACAGGAAAGGGACTTACTGATGATTGTTAGTGTTAATAATAAAATGAATGTTATTTTTATTGTCTCAGTATGCACATTTTTTAATTCATTGTTCATTATTCTTTATTAAAAAAAAAATTAATCACTTAGTAGTGACACAGATCAAATCTGTGAAAATATATTCAAAGTGAGACATGGTAATTTTTTTTCATTATTTCTCCATTTCTCAATAAATAAGTATAATCAACAAAAAATTTTATAATAAATGAATTATTTATTTATAAAAAAACCTTGAAAATTCCATTTATAGCAATCCAACAAAGAAAACATTTTAACTCACCTATGTTCTTGAATAGCATAATGAAGGGCACTCTTGTTCTGAATATCTCTCGCATTAACGTCTGCACCATTTTTTAATAAAAATTCACAAAGAGAAGCACTTTGCACTGAATTTATTAAGCAAGTACCACCGTTGTAATTAGGTCGGTTGATATCAGCTCCGTGTTCAACTAAATATTTAACTATTTCAAAGTGCGTCATGTAACAAGCAGATCGAACTGGGGTAGAACCAGTATCTGAGACTGCGTTTATATCTGCTCCATTTCTTAAAAGAATTTCGACTATGGGTAATTTACCTGATACTGCCGCACACCATAAAGGAGTTACTACGTGTGTGGATCTATAAATTTACTATTTAAATAGATTGTAATTTATAACTAGTTAAATTCTTACCTGTCTTCTTGTACTTCATATATTCCTTTTTGTTCTATATCTGCTCCACATACATTAATTAGATATTCTACTATTTCAGTTTGTCCTTTCTTGCAAGCGATAAAAAGTGGAGGACAACCAATTTTAATTCGATTCACTATGTCTCTTCGTATTTCAAGGGGGTATTTTTCGAGTTTATTACGGAGGGGGTACGATAATCTAGCACTAGGAACGGCATGTCTGCATGCGTCTATTAGTTCATGAAATATTATATCTTTTTCATTAATCGGATCCACTACTTTCTTCCACATATTTACCCTATTAAAAAATCTATAAATCTAAAAGTTTTGTTTTGATTTTGATCACTTTTATTGAAAAAATTGACAAGTGACAGTTTTGACATCTGTCACATTATTTATAGGTCGTTCGATATGTAATCGGTGATGAGTCTGTTAAGCTAGATTTATAAACTCTTGAACGTCAACTGCAATAGTATTTATAAACTCTCGAACTATCTGACAGATAAAGTAAGTTTCCGTGTTTTTTGAAGAGAAGTTATCTAAAAGATATTTAGCCGATATTCTATGGTTATGTAGCTAAAGGCCCACTGTTGTTGTGTACATCAGTGTTCATCATGAGTGAAAACCTCGATCTAAGTATTTACAACTTGCTCAAAGGAGGAAAATCAAAGATTTTTGATGAAACCAAGATTGGAAACAACGAGATTGTATAAAAACTGAGAAAATAACTTATAATTTACTGTTTGGAACTTATTTATCGTATATTGTATGTTTATTTTGTATGTGAAATAAATAATTTCGGATTCAGCGACCCTAACTCTGGTCCTTCGAACATTTTTTTGGGGCAGTGAAATTATTTAAAAAATTACTTAACAAATTTATAGGGTGGAACGTTATAAAAAAACACTTTTGCTGTTTATTGCATATATTATAAACTACGTAGTAATATATTGTGATGATAAATATATTAACCTTAGTATTGCTATTCTAAATTATAAGAGCTATAGTCCATCCAATATTTCTTTTAACTTTTTGACAATCCCCAGCTGAATTGGCGAAAAAAACTCACTAAATCTGCACAAATTCCATCAATAATCAGTCAAAAATGGTAATGTCTATTGATACTATTTTAAGTTAGAATAAAGGATATAGATATTCTAAAATTTCAACAGTTTTCCCTTTTCAAAATAATAAATATTTCGTAATAGATTAGAATACGCTAAATTATATATTTGTTATGCATATTATGTTCATGTTCAAATAATTCACTACTTTTTAAACTTGGTAATGGGCGAGTAGACACATCCGAACAGGTTAGCCACACTATATATTTTAAAACAAAATTACTAGTCGACCTGTCATTTTAAGAAAAAAGAAATATTGGAGTATATCAATGATCTGTGCGTTGTGTACCCAAAAGTTGATAATACGACAAAATAGTTTTGATTTTCTATACATGTATAAACTAAATAAATATTTTAATATATACTTATAATTTTAGTGCTAAATCAGCTCCCTAGCATGTGTAAATGTGAGTTTTAAGACGTGACGAAGCGCCAGTGTGGTGTTGCCAATTCTCCGGATGTCGTATCGCCTCTGTTCACGGCCCCGGAGTTCTGGAGGTTGATTATAAACACTGACATGTTGTGATGATACATATTAATCTTATTTATTACTAGTCTAATTCATACTACACAATGCACAAGAAAATACAATATAAAACGACCTAATTAGGTTGTGGCTGTGTGCACGTAGCTTAAGGGCAAAGAAAATTCGTATTTCGTGCAAAATTTCTTTTATTTTTCGCAAAATGCTTTCGGCTGTAAAGCCATCATCAGTGCTTATTTACAATAATTAAAATTTGTCAAATATGTCAAGATTTATTTTCGATCACAAAGAATTGCTGTTCAATTGTAGCCAAGCAGATTATATTGGCCCTTCGAGATAAAAAACAGTTTTTGTGGTTCATGAAAGAACCTTTTTTTATACCACGAGACGCCACATGGTCCTTCGAGCCGGATTTCGACTATGGATGGAATCTAGAAGAGCTGCAAGATTACAATTGGGCCATTCTGTCAGTTACTTGTTTTCTCCCCGCTCATTTGGAGCATCATAAATTCGTTTATAATTGATATCTATCTGTGTTTGGTTCGAATACCAATTTATAACGATCCTCTGCGTGTTGCATTGATTTTTCTGCATATATATGCACACAAATATTTACTATATTTTCTTTGTAAAATATGGAGACAATATAGAGGATTTAATAATAAAAAGAGGTCGAACAAAAGCGATTATAACGTTAAATATAAATTGGTTTAATGGGTTTAGCAACAAAGATGGCATTAAAAAAAGGGGAAGTTGTCTATCGACAACAACAAATTAAGTCTGCTTATTCAGATTATGATGATCTTCAAAACCGTATATAAATGTTAACTTTAGACGATAATGATTTAGAAAGGCAAAAACAGGTTCGTCCTTAGGAACATTTGATATCCAACATAAGCACTGATGATGGTTTTAGAGCCGAAAGCGAAAAATAAAACAATTCTGCACGAATTTTCTTTGCCCATAAAATACAATAATTGTGAAAAATAGTTACTAACAAAACCTTAAATAATATAATTTTCTAAATATTGTATTATGAAAATGATTAAAATCTTTTAAAAGTAATTTTTCTGAAAAAAAAATCATATGTTGTGAAAAAATTCCAGAAAATTTAATTTGATTCTTGGAATTTTAATAATTTTTAAGTACAGCCAATAAGGAATAAGATCGCTTTAATATCTGAAAAAAAATATACATAATAAAATATATTTTTTTTAGTATTTTCCGGTTAATGTTAAGTAATCCTACCCTCTAGTCCAATTTTTTATGCGCAGAACAGGATAGAGCACTACAAAACATAATTATTCGTTTTTGGACGAGATCTCGCCTAATATAACAACTAAAAATATGCGGGTTTTTCGTGATATTTAAAATATTTATTAGAAGAGCGCGTTTTTTTCAAATTTATCAAGTTTAATTCAAAGGAAATCTACAAACACCCTCTATACAATTAGTTTTTAATTTGCTTAACATTTATAGAAAAAAAATTTAAAATAAATTTTGACCTATAAGAATTTTTTATTTGTTAAAATCTCCAAAAAATATTTTTTAGCTTACCAAAGTGAATGTAACTAACGATAAATGCAATATTTTTCCGGCTTTGAGTTGAATTGGTTTTTTCGATATTTCCATTAAAAATATCAGAGATTTCTTCGATTTTTGATCGTAGTTATACCAATTGCTCATATATATTGCGTCAGAAATACTAATGCTCTAAAAAAAAAGTTTTTTAAAAACAATTAGTATTTTTTCTAAATTATTACCTCATCATGAAGGAGGGTTCCATAATAAGAAAATAGAAAAATTTCCGTTAGCATCGTCATGAAAAATAAAAAGTATTCAAATTCAGCTAAAGTAACCTGGAATAGAAAATCAAAAATAAATTTGACTATAAACTATTATTCATTAAAATCTTCTTACATTTGGTAAACGAAGCAAAAGTATACATATCACTAAAATATGACCAAAATATTGAGAAAAAACTACTGTAGAGTATACATTTTCCAAATCTTTTGCATATCTAAAAATAAAAGATCATATATAATAAAGCATTTAAGATTTGCGGGTTTCTTTAGACTGAATATATTTTTACCTAAAGAACTTGACAATTACACTAATAAATCTTATATTACTGAAAGAATGTTGAATAAAAAAAATTAGAAGATTAAATCCATAAGAT
This sequence comes from Neocrepidodera transversa, assembly GCA_963243735.1. Lineage (NCBI taxonomy): Eukaryota > Metazoa > Arthropoda > Insecta > Coleoptera > Chrysomelidae > Neocrepidodera > Neocrepidodera transversa. The sequence continues at coordinate 1,399,928 of OY725347.1, read as the reverse complement.
TATATCTCAAATATGGTCCAGTGTTCTATAAATAAAATAAAACTCTAAGTCATGTATCACATAAATATAATTAAATAATAATAGGGAACGGCAACTAGTTTCGGCTTACAAGCCATCTTCAGGCATAAAAGTTATACAATTCGATAAAGGAGGGTTTACAATAAAAACAAAAACATTTTTCAAAATTAGGCAATATGTTAAAATTTTTGATAGATGGTTTTGCATAAAAAATAATGCAAGTGTATTTTTTTTCAATTTTTGAAAATATAATGTGAATTTTAGGAAAAAAGCCGAAAATCCAAAAATATTGTAAAAACTTTCGATTTTTTTTGAAAATTTTTACTTTCCGAACATAGTTTAACGGATCGTTAAGTTTTGAGGTCACTTGAATCCATTTATACCATTTTTAGCATAATGTCTGTCTGTGTGTGTGTCTGTGTGTGTGTCTGTATGTGAACACGATAGCGTCTAAACGGCTGAACCGATTTAGATAAAATTTTATATACATATTTAGAGTAGCAAGCAGACAACCTGTATAGATTTTGGAGTTAATCGGACAACCGGAAGTGACAGTTGCTATAAGTGATGACGTCATTACAAAATAAGATGGCAATAAAGTTTTACACATATATTTTTTATACGTTATAGTTTAATTTCAAATGACTAAAATTTTCAAAAACTTTTGCCATTATTGCCAGATTTATCAAAAAGTAATTTTTTTTTAAATTACTAAAACAATGCATTTTTATAAAAAATTACAGGATATGAAAGTAGTAGAACATAAAATTTTCTACACATTTTGTCATTACCGTTTTTTTGAATTCCTCATAGTTTCGTCGCTAGATGGCGTGAAAATAATGTATACAGACATTTGCGACTTTTTTTTAGATTTTGAGACAAAATTATGGATGTTTATGAAAATTTACAAAAAATCAAAATTGTAGAACATAAAATTTTCTACAAATTTTGTCTTTACTTTTTTTTTCAAGTTCCGCATAGTTTCGCCGCTAGTATTTATTTTAATTTTTAAGCAATTTTTATCCTTATTAAATTATTATTTTTTAGTTAAATTATAATATTAAAATTTTTAAAAAATATCTTTAAATTTGTAATAATTAATTTTATAATTATAATTTTTTTCAAAATGTTATTACAAAAATCGCGGAATTTTTTAAAAATTGGCAAGAAATATTTAAAATTATATTACGATTTTAAATTAAATTGAATAACTTCTAAAATATTAAAGTTATTGAAATGGGATTTTCACCATTCGAAAGATAATATAAAACTCTAAATTTAAAATGTATTTTAGTTTCTTAGAATTTAGAATTGTAATTATTATAACCAAAATAAATATTTTTTTTTAAATTTTTTGTATAAGTATAAGTATAAAATAAATCAAAAAAATAAATAGCATGTCCGAAAAGGATCCAAAAGTACTATGTGTGTAAATTATTTCATAATTTTTACATAATATTTGTAAAAGTTATAGCAAAAAATGTAAAAAGTTAAAACAATTCAATGAATTTTTGACACAAAATTTGATTTTTTTAGTTTTTTAAACTTACTTTATTAATGTATTTTGATCCAGAAAACCTAAAAAAAAGGTCTTTTTCCCATTTTGAATAAAATTGAATGAGATATTAATTATTTATTGATTTTAAAATTTTTCAAAAAAGGTTTAATTTTTTTTTAAGGTTAATAATAATATTAAAAATTTAAAAAAATACCATTAAATTTATAGTAAAAAATTGTGATTTTTTTCAAAATTCTATTCAAAAAATTGTAGAATTCCTAATTTTTTTTTGAAATTTAATATAAGTTTAAAAAAAATTGAATAACTTTAAAAATATTAAAGATATTAAAATGGAATTTATACCATTCGATAGGTAATATAAAATTCTAAATTTAGAAAATATTTTAGTCTCTTCGAATTTAACATTGTAATTATTATAACCAAAATAAAAATAAAATAATTTTTTTTGTCCTATTGTGTTAGGTTATACAAAATTATAACTAGTTAATAAAAAAATTTATAAAATAATTTAGTTTAATTTCTATGAACTAATTTTATTAATATATTTTGATGCAGACAAATTAAAATAATCCATTAAATAATTAATTTACTAGGAGTGTTCGGAAAGTTGGATTTTTATTTTTGAAAACCATTTTTCTAAGATTAGTTTGATCCATAAAGAACAAAAAGTTTTCGAAATTTTTTAAACTACTGCATATATTAAAACAAGACTTATATGCCATTCCAAAGAACATAAAATGTTGTACAAATAAAATTTTTTTCAGGTTTTCCCATTAAAATCGTAGACATAACAGCAAAGATTAGTTCAATATTTTTAAAACACAGTTTTTTCAAAACGATACAAAATATTAAAATTTATTAACACGTCATTGACGTTTCAGTATTCAGAGACAAATTCATAATTTTGATAGTCTATTTCCACAAAATAAACTACGAACACCATCATTAGAAATTGAGATATTCGACGTCGCGACGTCTTCATCCCGATGCCCAATATTTATTTTAAATCCTCCTTATTTAATCAATATTTATTATTTTACTAGAACTCACATATGCCCCGCTCGGTATAAGATAAATTCAATAAGGAGGCGTTTTGTTACATTCTTATGATTATTGATCATTTAATCTTCATTTTTAATGGGAAATTAAACAAAATAACTATATAAATTTCTAAACAAATAGCTATGAGAAAAATTTTAATTAATACTCACAATGCTACAGCATTACGTAGATCGATGCATTGAGAAATTCTGTCGTATATTAACTTATTTATGTTTGTTTCTTCGTTCAAGATGATATTCGTATCTTCTTTTAAATATTCTTCCAAGTATTGAAGCCTGTTTTTTACAATTCTTAGTTGTGCCACAGTTTGTAGTATAATTCCAGCTATCATTGTATCAACAGCAGTGTTAGCGATGATGGCAATTAGAACGGCTAAAAATATACATTTAGATAGAGGACGTTAAATTTTCAATGATTTTCTTACAAATAAATGAAAAACACAAATTTAAGACAAAATTGATATTTTCGTGAAAAAAAATCATCAAGTCTATTACTCTTTACCGTGGAGTTATTTACTGATGATTAATAGTTGTGATCAAAATTTTTATACTACATCAAATTTTGAAACAAAAAACTAATAATAAAAAATGTATACTTACTTAAATATATAAATAAAGAAATCCCTATGTAAACTCTATTATCACTAATAGCATCAAATGGCATCCAAACTCCACAAGGTAACTTCCTTGTTTTTTGAAAAAGTTGCTGTAATATCATAAATAAAACAGTTGTCGCACATGTCCAAAAAAAACTCCAAAAAATTAAATTATACTTCTTAATTGCTTCATTAATAATTTTTAAATCACTCCTGGAATAAGTGGTAAATATGTCCCTGTTCCAAGACTCGATTGTCCTTTTAATGCTTTCAGGATATCGTTTAAAAGGTAATATCTTCGTTATCATTATAGCCAATTCAGCAATTGGATATCCATCAATACAAATTTTTATTTTCTGCTCATATTCCGATACTAAAATATTATAAAAAGTCACGAGTGGAATTGGGAGTACGAATAAAACGTAAAAGAGATAAGATTGAAATTTAAAAATCCAAGGACACTTATGAAACGGTAATAATCCAGTAATTTTCATCATTATTTCGTTTTTCACAAACGATTTTCTTACTGAAAAGTCTCGAAACATCATCGCGGATTTAAAATGACGATATAGACAGAGTTTTCTTGGTATTTATAAGAAAGCTCAGGCGTTATTAGAAGCTAGCCAGGGTTGTATTTAATTACTTTTTTTTATAATTGTAAAGTCATATTTAAAAATTTCATAAATTTAAATTATTTTCATACTCTATAATCTAGGCCAACGAAAAATAACTGTGGTATATAAACACATTTCTGCAACCCTAAAGGTGTCGAAATTAATAACAATATAGCGATCCAGTTTTGGCACTATCACTTAACGTAATGCAAATCAACAAAAAAAATGTTGAACCAACAAAAGTATGAAAAAACACGGCGCATCATTTTTGTTATAAGAAAAAATTCTTCAGTCGGGAATTCGTGCTCCGTTGCCCATCGTATCGGCGCATGGTAGTTTTTTTGTGAAAAAAAAACCAAAAAGTGTCGGTTAGATTCTGCCGGAAATTTTCAAGCCTACCGCCAAGGGACTATGGGCGAGACTTATCCATTTGTTTTATTAACATTTTACTAGACAGAATTTTTTTTTTTTTTTTTTGTATAAATAATAAAAGGGAAAAGTCTCTAGTTTCTCTACCGTACATTTGTGTAATAAGAAATATTATTTTGGGTTAAATTATAGGGCTAAGTTTAAGCCAGATATATATTGAGACTTTAGTCTTTTGGGTGCCATTATGCTAATGTATATTTTATAGGTGAAATTAAAATTTCGTGGCTCTAAAGAAATAATCAACTTTATGTGTTAAGTTCCTTCTGAACAAATATCGAAGTCAATATCCTTGTTTTTATATAGTTTAGTAGGTGTCAAAATTTTAATGTCAATCATTTTTTAGACTTCTAAACCCTAAAGGAGAAGTTTTATAATACGGCTCTGTCTATCTGTCTGTCCGCATTTATAACTCAAAAATGAAAAGAGATAGAGACAAACGGTCAACGGTAATAAACTCAGTATATCTTGAATAGCTCCCAAATAAATTTTCAAATTTTTATGACTTCCGGTTTCAAAACTGGTTTTATAAACCAGAACCGGTTTCAAAAATAGCATTCCGACGTGAAATTTAACGCTGAATCGATATTTGAAAACAGATTTGAGATTTATGGTTCATGAGATAATCGCATTTTTGTTTAGAAGTCGCTTGATAACGCGCATGCGCTTCTGACTTTTTAATAAAAAAATTTAAATCAAGATTGGCTGAAAAAATACTAAGAAAATTCTGGGTTTAATTAATTCTATCTAGGTTGAAAATTGATATTAAGTTTAAAGTTCAAAATCGGGATACTATATATACAGTGTGATCCATTTTAATCTCCGTAAATTCTCTATTTATAACACCGATTTCAAAAGTGATGTGGAGAATGCAAAATTCTAGTAAATCACAAAGTTTCATGACTGAAAATGCGTTTTCGTGACACTTTATGAAAATAGCAAAATCGTATTGGCGATTTTTTTTACTGACTATGCCACATGTAATTTTCACCAAAATTGCGTTAAAAAATATTTGTTATTAAAAAAGTTATAGCAAGTTTAAAATATTATTCTGTATTTTTTTTGGATGAAAATTTTAGACAAATTCTATAAACTAGTAACAATGCATGACTATAAAATAACACCCAGTTGCTAGAATTTTTTTTAACGTCTAAAGACAACAAATATTTTTATCTAAAAACAGCATTTAAACAAGTCGAGAAAGTATTGAAAAAAATAGGAAAAAATAGAAAGCATATTTAGTAGATAAATATATTGAGGAAATATAAGTGAAATTTAGTATCTACTTCGGCCGGAGAAATTCAGTTTAACATTAAACACAAGAACTACACGCACCACAAAATTTAGTGACGTTTTGTACTTTTAAACAAACAATCAGAATATTTTTCATGGTTTTTATAGGTAAAACTGCACCAAATAAGTCAGTGAATGTACAATGTACATTAATTTTTTTTTTATTTAAGCGTGTTGTGGGTAGCTTAAAACGTTGAGAAAATTCATTTTATGCATGACAAAATTTTCAAATTTTTTTGTGATTTTAATACTGCCGGATACATAGTGGGAAAGCTAAATTAGTGAAAATTAGATCAAAAAAGGTTAAAAAAGTCAAAAGAGGCAAGAAAAGACAAAAAATGTAAAAGAGGCAAAATTGCAAAAAAGGTTAAAAGTGCAATTAAAAAAAAAAGGTAAAAAAAGCAAAAATACCAAGAAAGTAAATAAAAAGATAAATAATACAAAAGAGGTCAAAAAAAGTAAAAATAATTGATAACAAAACGCAAAAAGGCTAAACAGACAAGAATGGTAAAAAAGGCTAAAAAGGTAAAAAAGAAGGGCAAAAGAGCAAAAAAAAGCAAAAAAGGTAAAAAAAGGAAAAGAGACAAAAAAAGGAAAAAAAGGCATCTTTTTCCGCTTTACTTTTACCCTAAAAGTTAACCTTTTTTCTCTGTTTGTTTCATTTGTCGCACTTTTCCATGATAGCCTCTTTTTCCCTTTTACTTTCCCCTAATTTTAACCTTTTTTTCCACGTTTTTTTTCCTTAGCATTATTTTCATTTTTAGCACTTTTTTAATTTTTTTGCCCCATTTCTTTCCCTCTTTTTATTTTCCGCAAATGTTTTAATTTTTCACTATTGTAATTTCAATTTATATTTTTTTCTTTCTATTATGCCCTAACCTAATTTTTTCTAATCAGCTTTGTTTTTCATTTTTCTCAACCTTTATTTTCCCTCCAGTCTATTTTCCACAAAATTTAGCCGTTTTTTGCTTTTTATACAAATTCTAAAAACGGGTAAAAACGCAGATAATTATTTTGCCCTTTTATTACCTTGCAATTTTGTATACTGTGTATGTTTGTTTATTCTTTGGTGAAAATTCTGGACAGTTCGTACAGTTGATTCACACCCTCACATATCCCAATACCTAGAATAAAACCGAGAAAGAGTTCAGACTAAGTAAAAGGTCACTAAATGTTGCATATCGCCTTTAAATTTAAAATTCCATAAGGAATTAAGTCCTGCAATAGATTTGAAGCGGGGTGCGACTAACTGCACTAGTAATCAAAAAATAATCTAGTAAAATTTATATTAGAAAATTGTTGGAAGGTGGAATAAAATAATGAATTATTAGTTACTGATATTAGAAAACAAGAGTAAAAAAATAAATAAAGATGTGATAACAGTAGAAATTTACTAAGATTTTGAATAAATAGTGATATCCAGTAGACATATTTTGTAATTTAAATAAAAGTAGGCTTCATATTAAAATTATTACTAGAGGAAAAAAATTAAAATGTTGATCAAATTTCTTTTAAATAAAAATTTTAATGTTAGTACATACCTGCATTAGCGTTGACGTGTTAATAAGCGAATCAATTGAAAAACATTTAGCATGTTACAATTAGAATATTTTAATTTTTGCTATTTGGAGCTATTAATTATCTGCAAAAGGTAAAACCCTTTTCTTTGATCGTTACCCAGACGTATATTCATATTTTAAGAGTCTACTATCTCTCTCACTTTAACAAAATTCAATTTTCCCTGGTCTAAAATAAACTACATATATAATTTTCTTAAAATTTAATATTTTTTTACAAAATAAATATTTGCTCAATATATACACATAATATACAAAAGTTTAACTATATATCGAGCAAAAATTCCTAATTAAAAAATTTACAGCTCATTATGGACGTATTCAGTCGTTACTTTTAATTCTTCAACATGGAATCCATTACATTCATCGAAGTATAATTTCTAAAAAAAAAACCAAAAAATAAGTAAAAATAAATAAATAAACTCAGATTTTTTTTACCTGACAATCAGCATTATTTGTAATATCAGTATACAACGTCCAGAATGGTGTTCCAGTTCCAGCACTCAAGAACCATCCTGCAACCAAACTTGCTCCCTTATACAATAACTTTTTCAATCCCGGTAAACTTTCAGCTTCGTTTTGATTGTTTTCATTCACCAAACATAACACGTACCTAAAATTTTAATTATCAAACATTTTCGAACCAATAATCATGATCATATATACCCAATTAAACCGTTACTACCCTAAAACAATAAATATAGTCCATTTGAGTTAGCTTGAGAGTAATAAATCAACATAAAACGTCATATCTCTGTAAACGCCCATGCGATTCTTTTTACATTTATCTTTAGCTGGGTTATTATTCCCAACTGGTAAAAAGTGAAGTCAGGATTTTAAATACTTTCGTACAGTTGATTTGGATGAAATTTTGTAACTAGCTATAATGCAGGGTTGTGATAAAATTATTTGTAGTCAAAAAATTAATATATTAAGTATACAATACACATGGATTCTAATTAGTTGTTTTATGTAAACAATTTTCAGTCTCATAAAGATCAATCAATGAGATTTCATTTCCACCTGCTGCTGAGTTTCAGTAGGGTATTTGTGTACAGCATAGTTGCATTCATGTTCTTTAAAAAATCCACTACAAGGGATGAAGCAGGCAGAGAAAACTAGTGAATTGTTGATAAGGAAAAAATAAAAAGCGGAAGAAAAATATAAAAGACAACAATGCATTTTTACAATAGGATTTGAAAAAAAACAAGCAATAATGCATTTGAAACAATCCACAAACGCATTTTTTATAGGAATTTGAAAAAAGCAACAATGCATTTTTAAGCACTTGAATTTGGAAAAAAAATAATGCATTTTTCCACTATAATTTGAAAAAAAACAACAATGCATTTTTCTATTAGAATTAAGAAAGTACATCAATGTATTTTTAAGCACTTGAATCTCAAAAAAACAAGCACTAATGCTTTTTTTCACACACAGAATTGAAAAACACCATCAAAGCTTTCTTTCACTGGAATTTGAAAAAAAATAATGCATTTCCCTGGAACTTGAAAAAATCAACCATTTTTTAAACAATTGAGTTAGGAAAAAAAAAAGCACTAATGCATTTTTCCACACAAATTTGAAAAACACTAACAATGTGTTCTTCCACTGGAATTTGAAAAAAAAATGCATTTTTCACCTGGAATTTAAAAAAGCATCAATGCATTTGAAAAAAAACAAGCAATAATGGATTTATACAATAGAATTTGAAAAAAAACAACAATTTATTGTTCCACTAGGATTTAAAAAAAAAAAAACAAAATGTATTTTTCCATTGGAAATTAAAAAGTACATCAATGCATTTTTAAGCATACTTGAATTTGGAAAAGCAAGCACTAATTCATTTTTCCACACACGGATTTGAAAAAACCAATAACGCATTTTCCACTGGAATTTGAAAAAAGTAAAAATGCATTTTTAATCACTTGAATTTGTAAAAAATAGGCAATGACATATTTTTAACACTAAAAATTTTCACTTGAATTAAAAAAATTCAACAAATGCATTTTTCTACTGAAATTTAAAAAAATTGCAACGTATTTGTTCGCACTAAAACTTGCAAAAAACATTTTTTGACTATAGAATTTGGAAAATAAGAAAAATGCATTTTTCTAAATTTTTTAAATAATTTTTAAAATTTTGATGTATAATTTAAGATTTCTTTGATCTTCATTTATAAATAATAATTAAGCAATGATCCATTTTCCATTTGAATTTAAAAAAAGTATCAATGTATTTTTCCACACAAGTCACAATTTATTTTATAATAATACATTTCTATGTACAAAAATTTAAAAAATAACCAATAATACATTTTCTACACGAATATTGAAAAAGCAACATTATATTTTTTCACCATCGAATTTTCAATCCCAGTTCTAGAATAGTATTCATAATTTATTTGATTTTTTTTTGCTCTTTATCTATAAATAATAATTAAACAATGCAGCAATGCATTTTTCCATTTCGTAGTACTATTTTCAACATTAAAACAAATAAGATAGTTGAAAGTCAAGTCTACACTTGAAGTAAGAAAAAAGCAACAATGAAATTATATTGTACAATTTGGAAAAATCAAGAATGCATTTTTTTATTGGATTTGGAAGCAACAGTACATTATTTTTCACTCGAATTTGGAAAAAGCAACAATGTATTTTTTTCTTTTTAGAATGTGAAAATGATCCAATGCATTTTTATACATTTAAATTAGGAAAAAAGGAGCAATGATTCTCTACAATTTGGAAAAAGCAACAATGCATTTGTCTCTAGAATGTGAAAATGCTACAATAGATTTTTCTATACTTGAGTTAGGAAAAAGGAGCAATTAGTCAATTCAATTTGGAAAAAAGCAACAATGCATTTTTTCTATTGGAATTGGAAGAAATAATGCATTTTTCTTCACAAGAATTTTTAAAAAGTAATAATGCATTTTTTCTCTCCCTCGTTTGGAAAAAATCAATAATATATTTTTTCTAGTGGATTTGGAAGAAACAGTGTATTTTTGTTCACTCGAATTTTGGAAAAGCAACAATGTACTCTTTCTTTCAATGTAAAAATACTACAATACATTTTTCTAAATAAAAAACAATGCAACAATGCATTTTCACTGTAATTTGAAAAAAAGGAACAATGCATTTTTCCCAGTGATGTATTGATAAATAAAAAAATACCGGAACGGGGGAATCTGATTAAAAAAATCGGCTGTGTCACCCCAGAACTTTTCCGGACTCGACCGTAGAGAATAGGATTATTTATTATTATTATTATTTTAATTATAAAATACTAAGCATTACATTAATTTATGGAGCACATTTAAAATAGCGAGCCGATACGTCTACCGAATTGATATTTCACTGTTGATAATGACATAAGCTGCGCATGCGCATGCTACAATTATGATCTCCTAAAATCATATGTGAAAACTATTGTTAATTCTGGAAAAATTTTCATACAATAGTTGTAGGGAATTTTATGCTTTACAACTTTGCACTGAAACATTTTGCACTAAAGAGCATAATTTACTTAAAAAATGGAAAATCCTAAATGTGTATTTTTCTCGCCATCTAGCGACGAAACACAAAACTTAAAGAAAATTTGATGATTTACAACTATTCACCAGAAAATTTTGCACTAAAATGCATTGTTTGTCCTCAAAATCACGAAAAACTGGAGAAAACCTACATGCACATTTTTTACGCGCTCTCTAGTGGCCCAACTATGGGAAATTATAGAAAAAGTTTTAGACAAGAGTTGTAGGGAATTTTATGCTCTAAAACTTTGTACTACAACATTTTGCACTAAAATGTATTATTTGTCCTCAAAATCAAGAAAAACTGGAGAAAACATACATGCACATTTTTTACGCGCCCTCTAGTGGCGCAACTATTGGAAATTCTGGAAAAAGCTTAAGATAAAAGATGTAGGGAATTTTATGTTCTAAAACTTTGTACTACAACATTTTGCACTAAAATGTATTATTTGTCCTCAAAATCAAGAAAAACTGGAGAAAACATACATGCACATTTTTTACGCGCCCTCTAGTGGCGCAACTATTGGAAATTCTGGAAAAAGCTTAAGGCAAAAGTTGTAGGGAATTTTATGCTCTAAAACGTTGTACTACAACATTTTGCACTAAAGTGTATAGTTTGTCCTTAAATTTTAAAAAAAGTCAAAAATTGTTACATGTGCATTTAATCAATGTCGGTCTGGAGAACCTTATACTGTACTAATTTAAACCAAAATTTAATGGTCGCATTCTAAGTACACACCGACCCTCCATACCAAATTTCAGCTTGATTGGTCAAACGGTTCGGCAGTTATCGTGGAAGATTACACATAGACACACAGACAGACCATGCGCTGGAAATGGTTTTAATCTTCTTGGGGAAAATATTTCTTTAATCGAAATTTTAGAATGGTAACAGAATGAATGACTTCAGCAGCTTATAGTACCAAAATATGTCAGCTTCAAGGTGATAAGAACAACAAAACGTATTTTAATGAGTATGTTTTCCATAATGGATTTTACTGGAAAAAAGCAACTACTGTTTATGTCTTACCTTTCGCAATTCGGTACTGCTTTGGCAAATCTATAAGCTCGATTGACTCTTGCTAAAGGTTCAATTATTTCTAAGTTTATAGTATCTGCTAATTTACTTGATAGTTCTTTAGAGTCGCTGAAGGATTTTATTGTTCCTCGTTTTTCTGCTAATTTTAATACATCCTGAAAAAATTTTAGATAAAAATTGTAATTATTATTATTATTATTATTATTTTACCTGTATATACAAGATAGCTGGCTTTACGTATTCTTTAGAATGGATTTTGACTTCGAAATACTTTTTGGCAATATAATTGACAAAAGCTGAAATAGTTTCTACTGGTTTAGCAGGATCGAAGAATGTTGATTTCGGGAAACCTTGGCTTTTAATATACGAATTAAAAAACATTTGTCCACCAGCTAAATAACTATAAAAAGAAAAATTAATTATCCTTTAAATACATAATTTTCTTTATTTTAGTGTAATTAAGGATCACTTAAAGTTATCTATATTGTTAACAGGAAGGTATAAACTTATATTAGTACTGATAACAAAATGAACAAGTGAAAAACGACAATATTTTTACCGTAATTTCGAGTTTTCGAAAATTTAAAGTTACAAAAATAAATTTCTATATACGTAAATAGCAGTATTTATGGTATAAGTAGCGAGAAAGTAAAAATATGTGAAAGATTAATATCATTTTTGGGGTTTTTAACGATGCTGAATCGAAAACTCTAAAAAATGAAAGAATTTGATAAATTTGAAATAAATCGCAAAATTACAGAAAAAAGTGCAAAAAAATAGAAACAAAATCCCAAAAAAATGGAAAATAAATCACAAAAAAAAATTAAAAAAATGCAAAGAATGGCAGAAAATAGCAAATAATAGTAAAAAATCATAAAAAGAGTTGCAAAAAAATCACTAAAAATAGGAAAACAAAAAAAAACGCAAAAAAATTGTAAGAAATCCCAAAAAAAAAGGAGCCAAAACAGGGAAACAATTGCGACCATCAAAAAAAATTAACAAATTCGAAAGTATTTAAATAAATCAAAAAAATAAGAGGATAAGAAAAAATCGGAAAAGAAAAGAAAAAACACAACATTGAGAAAAAATTATGATAATCGAAAAAACTATGAGAATGAAAAAATCGGATAAAATCGAAAAAAATTATAAAAAAATGGAAAAAGTTGAAACAAAATCAGAAAATTTTCGAAATGAAATGAAATAGAAAATTGTATAATATGGAAAAACGAGAAAATGAAATATATTCTAAAAAAAAAAACGAAGAACGCAAAGAAATGTAAAAAACGCAAAAAAAAAGATGGAATATCGCAAAACAAACAAAGACCAAAAAATCTGGAACAATATATAGTTACCATAAAAAAAATTTTAAAACTGAAAAAAATCCCAAAACAGACCAAAATAGGGGAAAATAAGGAAAATGAGGAAAATAGTTAAAAAATATGGAAACAGTGGGGAAAAATGAGGAAAAATTAGTACAAATAAGGACAATAGATAGTGAGAAAATAAGAAAAAATAAAGAAAATAAAAAAAAAACTAATGAAAAACAGGAAAAAAATAGAAAGATATAGGAAAAATAAGAAAAAGTAGGAGAAATAGAGATAATAGAAAAACAGGGAAAATGGGGAAATTTGGGACAAATAGTGATAAAAAAAGGAAAAATATTAAAAACATAGTAAAACAGGAAAAACAGGGAAATTTGGAAAAAATATGAAAAAAACGGGGAAACATTGAAAAAGATTGGAAAATTTTACAGTAAAAACTAATGAAAAACAAGAAAATATAAAAAGAAGTAGGAAAAATAGGAAAAAAACATCACAAAAATAGTAAAAAAAATATAAAAATCCAAAAAATATTGAAAAATAGAGAACAAAAGAGAAAATCAAAAATATTGTAAAAAGACCGAAAAACGCAAAGAAATGCAAACAACGTAAAAAAACTCAGGAAATCGAAAAATATCGCAAAAAAACAAAAAACGACAAAAAATAGGAATAATAGTTACCATAAAAAAAAATTAAAAATCTGAAAAAATTCGAATGAATTGATATAAATCGCAAAAAAATCTCAAAAACCGTAAAAAAATCGAAACAAAATCTCAAAAAAATCGCAAAAAAAATCTGAAAAAAATCGAAACAAAATCCCCTAAAAAAATCGCAAAAAAAAGAAGTAAAGAACGCAGAAATTCGAAAAATATCGCAAAAAAAAACCAAAGAACAACAAAAAATTGGAAATAGTAAAATTTAAAAAAACTTGAAAAAATTCGAATGAATCGCAAAAAATGTCAAAAATCGAAACAAAATCCCAAAAAAATCGCAAAAATCCAAAAAACCGAAAAAAAATCCCCTAAAAATATCGCAAAAAAATAAGTAAAGAACGCAGGATTTCGAAAAATATCGCAAAAAAACCAAAGAACAAAAAAAAAATTGGAAATAGTAAAATTTAAAAAAATTCGAATGAATAGCAAAAAATGTCAAAAATCGAAACAAAGTCCCAAAAAATTTTAAAAATTGTAAAAAAAACAAGGTACAACCGAAAAACCGGAAGCAATGGTTACCATAAAAAATTGAAAAAATTCGAATGAATTGAAATAAATCGCAAATAATCTCAAAAACCGTAAGAAAATCGAAAAAAATCCCAAAAAAAATCCAAAAAAATCGCAAAAAAAAAAGAAGTAAAGAACGCAGGAATTCAAAAAATATCGCAAGAAAAACCAAATAACAACAAAAAATTCTAAAAATGTCAAAAATCGAAACAAAATCCCAAAAAATTTCAAAAAATTGTAAAAAAAACAACGAACAACCGAAAAACCGGAAGCAATGGTTACCATAAAAAATTGAAAAAATTTGAATGAATTGAAATAAATAATCTCAAAAACCATAAGAAAATCGAAACAAAATCCCAAAAAAAATTGCAAAAAAAATAAGTAAAAAACGCAGGAATTCGAAAAATATCGCAAAAAAAAACCAAAGAACAACAAAAAATTGGAAATAGTAAAATTTAAAAAAACTTGAAAAAATTCAAATGAATCGCAAAAGATGTCAAAAATCCCAAAAAATTTCAAAAAAATAGGAAAAAAATCGCAAAAAAAAAACAAAGAACAACCGAAAAACCGGAAGCAATGGTTAACATTAAAAATAGAAAAAAAAAAGAACGAATTAAAATAAATCTCAAAAACCGCAAAAAATCGAAACAAAATCCCAAAAAAAATCCAAAAAAATCGCAAAAAATCTGAAAAAAATCGAAACAAAATCCCCAAAAAAATATCGCAAAAAAAGAGAAGTAAAGTAATTCGAAAAATATCGCAAAAAAAACAAAGAACAAACAAAAAATCGGAAATAGTTACCATACCGTTCTCGAGCTGAATCAGGCTAACAGACGGACGGACGGACAGACAAAACCGTCTTATAAGAGTTTTTCTTCTTCGAAAACTCTAAAAATAAAATTATAACTTGTAGCCGACATCATTTTTTTTCACTTATTTATTTTGTTATTTTTTGCTCATTATTCTAGAATCGACAGAAAAACTCTTTATTTTTTAAATATTTAATAAGTTTTATATAAACTACTGTTTGTCCAAAATCCTCACCATCAATTTCACTTTTTGGAGTATTATCACTATAAAAATAATTTGTTTGTGGGAATTTATCAGTATTTGTAACGTATCAGTTATCAGCTAACCATAAATAAAAATTATAAAAAATAGAATTAAATTTTTTCGCTATTTTTAAATATTGGGTATTGTTTTTGTTATGTTTTTACTTACGATTTATAAACTTTTGGTTCAGAAACAAACTGCAAGTAATCCGCAATTCTATCAGTAACGATACTTATCCACTGTCTTCGATAAGAATGATTCTCCATCAGCTCCCCAAATTTTTTATAACTAAAACGACCAGTATCGTCCAGAAATACTTTAAAAGATTTTTCAGCTCCAAGAGCTGCGATCGTTTGTTTTCCAAGTTCCGAATGGATAAAATGATCGAAAAAAATGTGAAGTTTTTCTAAAAGCGGTGGCATCGACCAAGAATGCCCTTCATGATTTTTAGCTCTATTATCAGCATCTGGTCCTATAAAAGTATTAATAGTTTGTAGAATCGATGGCATTAGCGTCATAAAATTAACATCTTCTGTTTTCTTTTCTTTTTGATCACCTAAAAAACTCCCGGCTAAAGTAAGCAAATCGTTCATATTAAATTCCTCATCGTCTTCTTTTTTAGATTCTTTTTTAACTTCTTTTTGTTCTCCTTGTTGGTTAGTAAACATATTTAACATAGTTCCGATTAACGCAGGATCTATACCACGTCCTTCTTGCCCTCCTTGTCCCATTAGAGATCCTAATCCTTGCAATATAGCAGCCGTACCATCCTGACCTTGGTTTTTATTTCCTCCTTGGTTTAAAAGTGAACTTAATCCTTGTAATAAAGCTGCTCCTTGATTTTGTTGTTTACCTTCTTTTGATTGTCCAAGAAGACTTCCAAGTCCTTGTAATAAAGCTGCTCCTTGATTTCCTTGACCTCCTTGAGCAAGAAGACTACCGAATCCTTGAAGTAAACTTGCTGCTCCTGCACCTTTACCTGCACCGTCACCTTGAAGGTTAGACATAAGACTCCCTAGAGTATCCAGTACGTTTGGTGAATCTGAGTCTGAAAATTAACATAAAAATCTAGGTAAAAGAAGGTTTTTAATAAAATAAAAATAAAAAAACCGAAATAATCCTCATTCCAAAGCCAGGGAAACAGCTACATTACGTCACATCATACAGACCAATCAGCCTGATATCAAGCCTTGTTCAAGGTCTTAGAAAAGTTAGTATTTCTACAGTTGGGAATAATGGAGAAAAATGGGAAAAATATTTCAATGTTGGTAATGACATAAGCTGCGCATGCGCACGTTATATATCATACTGCTACAATTAGGATCTCCTAAAATCATGTATGAAAACTATTGGGAATTTGGGAAAATGTTTCATACAATAGTTGTAGGGAATTTTAAATGTGTATTTTTCTCGCCATCTAGCGGCGAAACTATGAGGAATTCGATAACAGTTAAAACATAAAAGTTAAAGAAAATTTGATGCTTTACAACTTTGCACAAGAAAATTTTGCACTAAATACATTGTTTGTCCTCAAAATCAAGAAAAACTAGAGAAAACATACATGCACATTTTACGCGCCCTCTAGTGGCGAAACTATTGGAAATTCTGGAAAAAGTTTGAAACAAAAGTTATAGAGAATTTTATGCTCTAAAACTTTGTACTACAAAATTTTGCGCTAAAGTATATTGTTTGTCCTCAAAATCAAGAAAAACTAGAGAAAACCTACATGCACATTTTTTATGTGCCCTCTAGTGGCGCAACTTTTGGAAATTTTGGAAAAGGCTTAAGACAAAAATTGTAGATAATTTTATGTTCTAAAACTTTGTACTACAACATTTTGCACTAAAATGTATTGTTTGTCCTTAAAATTTAAATTAAGCAAAAAATTGTTACATGTATATTTAACCAATGTCGGTCTTGAGGACCCTCCACTGTACCAATTTAAACCAAAAACTAATGGTCGCATTCTAGGCACACACCGATCCTCCATACCAAATTTCAGCTTGATTGGTCAAACGGTTCGGCAGTTATCGTGGAAGATTACACACAGACACACAGACAGACCATACGCTGGAAATGGTCTCAATCTTCTTGGGGGACCTCAAAATGGATATTTCCATCGATATCTCAAATTTTTTTTTTTGCTCGTTCACCTTACTTTCCCTTTGATGGGTCCGGGAAAGTAATAGGAAAATCCAAAAAATAGAAAACAAAAGAGATAGGGGATAATAGTGAAAAGTCAGAAAAAATAGGAAAAAAGGTCAAAATAGAGAAAATACGGAAATAATGAAAAACAGGAAAACAAATGAAGACATAGGAAAAAGTATGAAAAAAAGGACAAATGGAGAAAAATAGGGGAAAATAGGTAAAATGAGGAAAATAGTTAAAAAAAATGAAAATTAAAGTTTTAGAAATCTAGTCAATTTTTTCTTTTAGAAAAATTGGCAATATTGCATGAATTTTAGGGAATTTTAATAAGTTTTGCAACGCCCCAAAATATTCTAAATTTTACTAGTTTTGAGCAAGTCAACAAAAATATATTTTTTTTGTTTAAATTAAATAATTAATGGATATTAAAAATATTAAAATAAATGAGGGTCCAAATATGATACCTTGCGGTACTTATTTTTTTTTATATTGCTTGGAACTAGAAGTAATTTATAATATTCCACAATGTTATAAATTTCACACATTTTATCAAATTTCAGGAAGAAAATTTGACAACGTAGAAAAAGTATCAATATTTGAGGCATTTTAAGAAATTTGGCGACGTTGTAAAACAGGAAAAAATAGAAAAATACAGAAAAAATAGGAGAAATTGAAATAGTAATGAAAAATAATGGAAAATATGGAAAACAATAAAGAAAAATAGAGAAAAATTGGGAAAAATAAGGTAAATGAAAAAAAGTATGGAAAAATAGGAAAATTAGAGAATAAATAAGGAAAAATGGGGAAAATAGTCAAAACTGTAGGAAAAATTGGGAAAAATAAGAAAAAATGAAGAAAATAGGAAAAGATACGAAAAAATAAGTACCAATAGGGAAAAATAAGGATAACAAAGAAAATAGGAAAACTAATGGAAAGCAGGAAAAAATAGAACGATATAGAAAAAATAGGAAAAATCGAGAAAAATTGGAAAAACTAGGAATAAATAGTGAAAAAATAGAGCAAAAATAGGGAAAAATATGGAAAAGTAGGGCAAAATAAGGAAAATAGGGAAATTTGGGAAAAATAGGGAATAAGGAGAAAAGGAAAAATAGGGAAGAATTGCGAAAAGTAAGAAAAATGGGAAAAAATATAGAAAAATACGGAACTTAGAGAATAAATAGGGAACCAAATAGAAAAGTAGTGAAAACTAGGAAAATATATTGGAAAATAAGGAAAATTGGTGTAAATAGGGAAAAATGTGGAAAATATGGAAATATAAGTACAAATAGGATAAAATAATGAAAAACAGGAAAAATAGAAACAGGAAAATAGGGGAAAAAAGGAATATTTGCAAAAACTATGCAAAAACAGTGAAAACAGGAAAAAAAACATGGACGAATGGGAAAAAATTTGGAAAAATAAGAGCAAAATTGAAAAATATAGATAAAATGGCGAAATTACAGATTAATATAGGAAAATCAAAAAAAAATAGAGAAATATATAAGAAAATAGTGAAAAAAATTCAGCTAGTCCTAATATACAGGGTGTTTCATTATATTCTGATTGTTCTTAAAAGCTCATATCCAAACGGATCTAGATCCAAACGGTTATAGATAATGAGATGCGGTTTTCACAGTTCAGTTTATAATTACTTTAAGTTTTGTTATGATATATTAAATGGCCTACTTCCGGTTTACCTGCTTTAAAAGTGGCGTGTTTTCGATATTCCACTTGAAGTTCTGAAACTTCGCTTTCTGTGTACCGAATTTAAACTTTAAGGTACCGCTACAAAGTAAAAAATATGTGTCTTTTAGAATATTACGTAATATACAGGGTGACCCATTTAAAAAATAATTTACTTTTATATCGAGTAAACCGGAAGTAGGCCACTTATATCAATACCTATGTCACAACAAAACCGAACTATGAAAACCGTATATAATTCTCTATAGAACCGTTTGGAAGATATAAGCTTTTAAAAACAATCAGAATATAATGAAACATCCTGTATAATGAAGTCATCATATTGATCTGGACATACGAAATAGAGTTATGGGGATGCGCCAGTAAATCTAGTATTGCTCTCATACAACGAGGACAATCTAAAATTATATAAATACTAGCGCTTGCACTATAGTATGTCTCAAACAAATTGATCCATCAAAATCTCAGTATTCCAGCAATACAAGAAAGAAGCCGTAACTACTACCTAAAGTTGGACACCCATTCTAATATACCACTACAGATTCTAACCCAAGAACCAAACAACAGAATACTGAAACGAAGCTAGCCAATTGACCTCAAATAAAGTGTAAGAGAGGAGTGAAGAAGTCTCATCTGGACATTCCTTTAGCCAACAGAATAGCTCATAGAAATTCTGTATTTCTAATTGCTGTTAAGTGTACAATAAAAAAAATAAAATAAAAACTAATTAAGGCCTATAATACAAACGTTGAAGTTAAACTTCAACGTTTGTATTATATTCCTGAAGATGGCAGATTTCTGCCGAAACTAGTTGCCAGTTTCCTAAATCTATTATTAAATAATCTGTGGTACTAGACTTTGGTTTTATTTCTTCATTGGTGGACCACATTTGAGATTATGGATAACCTTTTTCAATTAAAAAATAATTACCTTTTTTCTTATTTTGATTGGCAATTACGGATCCTAGTCCTTGTAGCAGTTGACCGGCATTTTGTTTTCCAAACTCCGAAAGGATATTACCTAGTAAATTATCTCCATCACTTTCAAGAATATTTTCCATTATCTTTCCAAGAGTTTGCGAACTTTGTTCTTTTCGAATATCATTTGCAGCTTCTTTGTATGGATTTATTTCTTCTTCTATTCTGTTATTATCTAGATCTTGTAAGGATTGCGAGATGAGACAGGATATGACTAGATAGAGGAGTTTTGTGCTGGTCATTTTTAAGTCCTGAAAACAAAATTACTAGTGAACAATTTAAACATTATAAGTTAATTCTTCAAGTACATTCTAATGAGGTAAACATTTTTAATTGATAGTTTTAAGTTTTAACACGCTCATTAAGGACTGTCATTAGATTACAAAATATATTTATTCTTTTCTACAATCAAAAACACATAATTGCATCGACATTGTACTAGAATTAAAAAACCATGACATAAAGAAAGAGTATTGCGATAGTATAAAATGATATTCATATCTGTTATAGATAAGAATAATTTTAAATAAAGCCTTAGGTTTAGAATTTTTATAAAACGTGGTAAACATTTAGAAGATTTATTTAATCGATTATTTTAATAAGGAGATCATTAAAAAATTATACAAATTTATATTATTCAATGTTTCAGAGATTTATGCCTTCATATTCATTCTAAGTAAAAAAAGATATTGATATCTGTTTTAGATAAGTTTATTTTTAAATATTGCTTTAGTTTATAATATTTATAATCAATATTATTATATAATGTATATTTGTATTTTTAAAACAAAATATACAAAAATGTGCAGAGAAATCTTGGACGTCGGGACGAAGAGCGTCGCGACGTCGAATATTACTTTTTCTACTGATGGCGTTCCTGAGAAATTGGAATTGGAATAAGATGAAACAAAACAACATTAAAAATAATGCATTTGCTGGAAAAATTAATAAAATCATATACCAAGGGTTAAAAGGTCCAAAGACCCATCAAGAACAATATGTTAGTATTTATTATTATTATCTCTTGTAACAATATTACTGTAGGTTGGAATATTTATAATATATATTTAAATATAGTGATCTATACTTGTATTTAAAAAAAATATATTGACAACTTTATTCAAGGGCGTTGATATGGGGAGGGTAAATGGGGTAATTAACACCACCAGGATACTAAAAAATAGCACGAAAGGGAGAAATAAAATATATGAAATGTAGAAACGGACAAACAGATATTTGTTTAAAAGTTTGATTAACCCCCCCCCCCAGGAAAAAATTAGCACCGTCACCAGGAAAAAAGTTATCTACGCCCTTAACAAGAGGGTTTGAAAGCGAGGTTTAGGAGAAAATAATCAATCAGATATCACTCTCGCATTCTACAATAATTGTAGAATCACTGTTGGAATAGATCCGGGAAAAGTGAAGGAAAATTCACGGAAAACTCCAAAAAATCAAAGAAATAAACGCCGAAAAGTATTTTTCCGCAGAAAAACAGAAAAATGATATAGAAATGCCCACAGTTTCCAATGGGGAAGTTTTTTTCTAAAATTCTTCCAATTAAAACGAAGGTAAGTATAAAATGCAAATTTTTACAAAAATAAATTTTTTCATGAAAGTTACGGGAAAACTCTAAAAAATCCTAGAAAAAATCACACATGAATTGGGAAAAAAGAAGCAATAATGCATTTTTCCACAGTTAAATTTGACGAAAATGAACAAGAACGCATTTTTCCACACTCAAATTTAAAAAAAAAGTGAGAATGCTTTTTTCAACAGTTAAATTTAAAAAAGAAGCAAGAATACATGTTTACACAGTAAGATTTGAAAAAAATGAGCAAGAATGCATTGTTCCACACACGAAATTTGAAAAAAAGCAGGAATGCATTTTTTCACAGATTTGAAAAAAGAAGCAAGAATGCATTTTTCCACTGTTAATTTGGAATGCATTTTCTCACAGTTAGATTTAAAAAAGTTATCTACACCCTTGCTTTATATTGTTTAACGTTTCGGTGATTTATTATTATAATCCGAAACTAGTTGACGCACCTTATGTTAAATAATTTGTATTATACTGTGGTACATGATTTGGAGTTGTATTTATTTATTGAAAATTTGACCACATTAGAGATATGGATAACCTTTTGGTTTTGGCTGTATTTTGTAACAAGCCCGGCACCGAATAACGCGCGAGAAATCCATCGACTATTCGAGAAACGACGACGTGAACGTTCCAGATCAAATAAAACGAATATAAATAATCCGAAAGGACGGGCAAGAGTTAGTTGAATTTTTTATATTGTGTTATATAAATTAATATATTTTGTTTTAATTCAAGCGAACCCAAAGTACAAAAAATATTACAATATGATAAATTGGTATCAAATTTTCGTGATTATTGAACACTGAGGTGGCAATCCTCTTTTTTTCCAACACACGCCTGTCAAAACAAATTGTATCTTGAAAACACTGAATGTAGCAATTTAAAGTGTTCAAGAAAGTGTACCTATAAACACGGTAACCAATTTTTTTTTTTTTTTTTTTCAACATATACTATACTTTTAGGCAAAAACTCACAAAGGGACCGTTGTCCAAACAAAAACACAAAAAAAGGACGCTGTCCACCAAAAAAAATAAAAAACACAAAAAGGACCGTTGTTCGCCAAAAAAAAAAACAAAAAAAAGCACAAAGGGGGTTGCCCCACCAAAATTTTTTTTTATTTTCAGAAATCGTATAGTACAAGGGTAATATTTTTGACTTATACTAATTATTATTTTTTTAATTATGTTTTAGGTACAAGAAAATATTACTCAGCGACGACAGGACATAACAGACAGACAATTGGGATAGAGGCTCCGGTCGTCCTGTAAAAACAAAATGAAGATCAGCCAAGAATCCGCCAATGCCCATTGGGGAGGAATACAGCCAACCATAGAAAAGCGAGGATCGTGAAGCCCAGGGGACTTCGATCAGAAAAACAAACCCTCGATATGTCCACAGTGGCGGGCATTTCGGGGGAAAACCTTGGGGGAGATGGTAGGGGACTTGGGACGGATTTTGTTCCGTGAAACTGTTTCCAAGGAAACAGAAAAAATTATAGGTTTTTCCATGAGAACCTAACAGCTAAAACTTTGTTTCATGTTGTTTATTTAGGACAAAAATTAAAAATGACTGTGTTTGGTTTTGTCGCTGGACTTTTTTATTAATAAATAAAAAAATCGTAAAACTGCGTTTTTCGGCGGGGTCTAAAATTGGGCTTAAATATTAAAAAAGTTCTACTAGTCTAGAAATATTTGCAGCCATTGGGAGCTTACCAGTGGTGTAGTAAGAAATATTTTCAGGGTTAAAAATCGACTCCGACAATGTTATTATAATGCAGCCATTGGGAGCTTACCAGTGGCGTAGTAAGAAATATTTTCAGGGTTAATAGTCGACTCCTACAATGTTATTATAATGCAGCCATTGGGAGCTTACCAGCGGCGTAGTAAGAAATATTTTCAGGGTTAATGGTCGAGTCCTACAATGTTATTATAATGCAGCCATTGGGAGCTTACCAGTGGCGTAGTAAGAAATATTTTCAGGGTTAATAGTCGTGTCCTACAATGTTATTATAATATAAAAATGTGATTTTTATGGCTTTTAACAGAATAACAATTCCAATTTATATTTTAGATAACGTCCAAATACAACCCAATGTATATTATTATTTGGATATTCTCCCATGAATCAACATCCTTTGAAATTTTAAAATGAACATACAAAACTTTTATTATTTAAATTTTTACTCCCAAAAACTACCCCTAGAAGTGATTTTTTGGCCAATCCTTTTCAAGACCTCCCAACCGTAATTTATTAGCCCTAATGATGGCAAAAATGTTGCCCGAAACGTGGAAAAATGCTGGTTCGATCCTTCAGTTTGGCATTGAAGCACTGTTGCTGGAGAAGGACAACCTTGAGCTACAGTATCTTAAAAGACCTTTCTTTTTATTTTTTTTTTCTTTTTGGAAAATGTAACTTGGCTTGGTTTTGTCCTTTTCATCAAGTTTCTTCCAAAAACAACTTCCTGGATCCGGCAGTGAAAAGATTCAGCTCACAAGCAGTTTCTGATCCAGAGAAGATCAGTCCAGAAAAAAACTAGGTCCAGGAAATGACTAGTTCTAAAAAAACTTGTTCATTTTATAGTCAGTATCAAAAAAAGAGGGAAATCAAGATAAGTTGAGAAGGGACACAACGCGAGGAAATTAAGAAGGGATATCAAGCGAGTCTGAAATTAAAATATACTGAGCAGAGGAATAATGAAAATACAGGGTGGCACAGGAAAAAAAAACGTAACATTCAATGATTTATTCCATCATCTTCAGAGCTAAAAAATAACCATATTCGTTTTAGATAATAATTTATAAAATATTGTTTTAGAGATTATAGAGAGATTATAAAAATAAATATTAATATTCGGTAGTTTATTCCATAATCTTTTTGGTTATTTATTTTTTTAATTAATTTGGTAGCATATTTTTCTTAATAGAGTATTATATAAATATAATTAATTTTTAATTTGTGGTATAAAAATTGATAACGTAATGAAATTTTGATATTTATTGCTTTTGCATGCAAAAAATAATAATAGAATTAAATGTTTATCCAACTATATTGTGCAAAGTGTAGGAATATATCTTTCTTTTGATCTTTTTGTTAATATAATTTGCTCTGATTAAATAATAAGAAGTAATTTAGTAATTTAATTTAGATTATTACTTTTTCCAGGCACTATAATTTTTAAATTTTTATAAAAATTACATTAAATTTAAAATTATATCGTATCATTTTTGAATGATTAAATTATTAGAATTAACATTGCATAAGTTATTTTTTTTTCGTTATCTCTATAGTATAGATAAATTATAATTATTAAGAAGTTAAATAAATTTATATACTAAGATAAGTATTTATGTATATTTACCTACTAAATGTAATTTATCAAAATGGTTTATATGCCTATACTAGTGACAGTGGCGTATCGTGACTATAAAAGTGGAGGGGTCATACCCTATACATTTAATATTTTCTTCATTAGACAAAAATTTTATATTTGAACTGAAAGATATTAGCAATATTATATTAAAATTTAATAATCTAAAAAAAGTGCCCCTCTCCCTCCAGAGCATACGTCACTGACCAGAGGTGTCGTCGCAACGCCAAATTTTAGTTTTTATGTGTTTTATTCTATCATAATAAGCGTAATTTTATTTCTTTTAGTTTTTTCTGAAAAATCGATCAAATTGGTAAAAAACAGAACCGGCCCAAGGATAGAAAAGAGTCAGAGAATATTATATACTTAAAGATCTTTTTTTGTAGATTAGATTGTCAAACGACTAAACCGATACCCTCAACATCCCTACTACTTTAATTTTTCCTTTCTTCTTTCTCTCTCCACTCCTCTAATTTTTAAAGAAAAGGTCGGTTGAGTAGTTGGAGAAAGTTTAACTGATGATTTTTGCTCTTTTAAAATTTGATGACCATTAAAGATGACCTGAAGATATTTTTTTCCCTTTTTTGGACATGTTTGTTCTCAAATACTTCTACAAATGAACTACGTAGAGAAACCATTACGATATTAGAAGAAGATTAAGGCATTTCCAAAAGCAAACATTCTTTGAAATAAAGTAATCCCTTCCCAACACTGTTTTTAGTACGGATAATGTTACGGAAAATTTTAATTTTGATCCTCACTTGCTCCAGGGCATAGTTTATATTTTCATCATAGGCGTAGTAGGTAGGTAAAGCATGAGAGACAAAATCCATGAGACATTCTCACCACAATACATATTACATTGTGTACCCATTTTACGCCCTTATTAATGAATATTTTTAGTTAAAATTATTTTTTAATAAAAGCCAAATCGCGTTTCTAGTAATGTACAACTTTAATTTTTGAAATTTTTGTTGTGACTTTTATTTATAAGAGGTTAAACATTCGCCTAAAATATCTTATTTTAGAATTTGTTTACTAAAAAAATAATAAAAAAACTCATTGCATATTAGTAGATAAGATAAAAATGTTGTTATAAAAAATAATAAGTTTATATCTTTCTTTTTCTGTTCAGAAAACGATTAAGAAATATAATAAATATGCACTAAATTCACTTGGGTAAAAATCCTCTTTAGGAACAAAAAAAAATGAATAAAAAAATAAAAAATGCATTGAACAAATTACATATACAGATTTCGAATATTTTGTTGAAGTTAGAGAATACTCTCCCTATATTTCACCCCCTTGCGAGTGAACCCCAGAAAACGATTAACTATAGAAAAAACATGACATTAAAGCAAAGTATATATAAGAAAGTTCGGAAAATTAAATAAAACCAATACACAATGTATTTGGTTTGTTGTTTCAAGTAATTTTTTTGTATCGGAAAATGAAATTTGTTCGAAAATTTTCTAAATCAGTACAGATCATTATTAAAATTAGTAACCAAGTATGTTAATGTAAAAACAAAGAATATGTTTTCATAAAATTAAAAAATCCAGTTTTCAGGTATATCTAAATTGGCCTACATACAACACATTCTGAGTATTTATAAAAATTTGTATTTTTTTTAACAGTTCAAAACAGGTTTGTTTAAATTTTCTATTTTTGTCGAAATTTTTAAAATTTTTATTAAAAAATCACTTACCTTATTTTAAATAAAGTATCACTTGAAATTAAATAAAACGGAAAATTATTTTTTAAAAATTCACAAATCACATAATCAAATGATGAACCGATCAATGCTCTTTTTAGTAAGACGATCAGGTCCCGGGTATCTTGTTCTGGTACTTTGTAGCCGGCGTAAAGTCAAGCAACTCAGACTTAACGGTACTACGAAACGGTTCTGGTACCACACTGCCGCCAATCGGTACCTGACTTATTTGACTGAGTTGTTAGAACGTTATCTTTAAGTGGGAAACAGTGGCGGAGTAGTTTCAATTTAATTTTTATAACAAAAACAAGAAATTTTTTACCTATCGTTAAGTAGTGCAAATCACATAAAGAAGGGGGCGCACAAAACAAAACTATATATTTTGCTAATATCCAGTTATAAATCACAACGATTCTGAAAAAAAGCAATAGCCGAGAAAAAATAAAGATTCACTCCTTTTTTTTATTATTAATTATGGTTGAATTTGTAACGAAGTTACTTAGTTATCGTTATTCTTTTTATATTTTTACTTAATATATTTTGATAATTAAAATATATTAATTACTGAATAACAATTAACTTAAAATTACAGGCAACCTTCTTTGAAATATAAGATCAAGCTCGATTAGTAAAACATCCGCCCGACAGATGGAAACAGTCGCGTACGTGCTTCCCAGACGCAAAAAAATAAATTCCAGCGATTTTTACAGATAGATCATGTTAAAGGAGAAGTCAAGCTCAGTTGAACGCAAATCGCTTGACTAGAGGGAACGAAAGCTATATGAACCGTCAGCAGTAATTGCCACATTTATTTTGGCGAATGTACCGTCCGACACATCACCTAATAAAGAACCTTGTTGCACACCTTTTCTACCTCACCATTGGTACAAATAAAAAATCATTTAATGAATAAGTAAAGTAAAACCCGCCTCTGTGGCCGCAACGACCCCTGGAGTATTCTTTTCCATTGTCGCTGCCCAGAGCAAGTGGCACGCTATAAAGGGAAGATGGCACAGCTTCTTTTGAAGTTGTACGTTATCAATATAACTTATCTACATTATATGCTTGATACCTATATTAAGTTTAAAAAGCCCTTTATGGGACTGATAGTTGTAGGGGAAGTCCCTGTAGATTGAATGAGTAATTTTTAAAAAAAATCTGTTTCCGTACTTTTGATTAGAATTTTGATCTTCAAAAATTCAAAAAAATTGTTTGACTTTAATACGAAATAAGGGGCGCATGTATGGCTAAGGCTGGCACTGGTTGTCATAGAGATTAAAATATTATTTGCACCGTTATGCTGATTTTTAATATCAATACCAGAGGGTGTATCTCACGATTCGCCATTAGCAATATCTAAATTTTTGCCCATTTTCTTATGACTTTTATAGACCAAATTAATAAAATATATTTTTTTTTGAAATGTTTTATGATTAATTCGATACAAAAAAGTTTGTTTTTATTTTTTTTGTGATTTTTTAATTATGGCGGCACTGATTAATTAGCTGTCTGTAATTGTACTAAATTTAATACATGTGGAAGTACAAAGTACATTTTCGATTTAAAAAATAAATATTAGTTTAGGATTACGGTTTCTATCTAACGGTAATATTAGATTAATATATTTCATAAAATGTTCGCTGGATGTGGGTGGCGATAGGGTTTAGTGGAATTTAGTTTCTAAATGGTAGTTTGTGATCTAAAGGTTGGTAAAATACAGTTTATTAAAAACGGTGAAGCTGTCTCTGTGGCTCACAAAAAGCTGTAGACTTGCTTTCTGCTTCGTCAATCTAATAACCTAGCCATATGCTGAATTAGATAAATTATAATTCTTCTTAATAAATATTTTAATGATTTTCATTTAAAAAACGGGAATTTTCATTTATTGGGTTGGTATTGGTAACCT
This sequence comes from Neocrepidodera transversa, assembly GCA_963243735.1. Taxonomy (NCBI): domain Eukaryota; kingdom Metazoa; phylum Arthropoda; class Insecta; order Coleoptera; family Chrysomelidae; genus Neocrepidodera; species Neocrepidodera transversa. Next base: position 1,371,245 of record OY725347.1, on the reverse strand, counting down.
TATAATAAGCTGAGTTCGATTTGTAGAATTAGGAGCGTTAGGAGTAGAGTATGAGTATTTGGAGTAACGTCTGAATTTAATTCTTGTTAGTAACCGAACGGACAAATGAAAAGAGTAACAAATCCAAACTCACCTATAGTAAGTAAAAAGGAGCATATTATATTGGTAGATAAGAACACCGGCAACATTTTAAAATTGGCAGTTCCAGTTGTTCCAAAATATAAGATGATGAGCCCAAATAGCCAAGGCACCTGAGGCCTCAAAAATAAAAAGAAGAATATATGAGGTTAAAAAAAAAATAATGTCAAATATGAATATTTTAGAACAAGTGTAGTTTTTAAAAACTTTTTTTACACAATGTGATAAGCCCACGAACCTGAAGTAATTGTGTGCTATTACCCAGTACCGTCTTAAATATGTGAGTATTTTTTAATTGTATAAGTATAGCGAAATTATTTAACTGAATTCTTAATCTTGGTCACTAGTTTCTCTAATTTCAAATCGATTTGATCCTAGAGTACAGGACAGGACAGTATAGGACAGGATGGCGAAGAACTGGTCTTAAGTGCCTTATAAACTTGTCTTTTTCTTTTATTCATTGAATGTATCGATCTAATTTAGTTTCATATGGAAATTATTTCATACTAACGCTTTACACTCCAGTTTTAGTCTATTCTCAATAAATGTTATACATAGATTAATTGAAGGTCTCAGTAAAAAGAGTAATGTAGCTCCTGTTTTTACAGTAAAGCAAGCCCTTAACTTATTTTAAGATGCAAATGAGAAAAAGGTGTGCGTTTTCTAAAAAGACCCACAAATTTCATTTCGAGAAACTGGAGTACCTGATTAAATTTTCAATGAAGATGAGTCTCTTATGTTTATATTTTTAATTATTTATATTTCTTATATAGATATCTTTTATTTGAATATTATCTTAGCATCTACATCTTTGCCATTTATTGATAAACAACGAGAGTTTAGGTAATTACAGAAATCTGCAAATGGAAGTTTTGATGCTAGGTTTCAAAATTTGTTTCAAATAGAAAAAGCTATCTCAATGTAGTTGTGTTTAACTGTAAAATAAACAGAAATAGTTGAGAATTATTCTAAAATATAGGATTTGGAAATACAATACAATACAATTTTTAAGACTTGTAAATTTAAAAAATATCTGAATGCTCTATCCTAATTTTGACCGTATGTGTTTTTTTGCTAATTATATCATTTTTTGAGGCGATTTTATTTTAAAAAGCTTTTGAAAATTATCTTTTGTAGGACTAGGTATATTCCTCTCAATTAAAAAATACAGTATTAGTTTATATTAAAACATATATTTATATAAAAAGTATACAAAATATTTTAGGTACAAAAGCTAATACACTACTAATAAAGCTTTAATAATTATAAAATAAGTACATATCAAATATTTGGTATAGGTATAAATAAGTAATTATCATTCTATAAAAAGGTATAAAAAGAGTATTTGTGTTTCAGATGGAATTCATAAGAAAATTATCATCTATTATAATGTCACAATCGAGGTAAGTAATTTTCATGCAGATACAAAAAATATTGATTTTTTTTTCAATATTTTAATTTTATTACATTTAGAAATACAAAAATATCACATAAAAGACTATAGAAGCATTTTAGAGATATGTAAAAATTGCTACAATTGGAATAAAGGAATGCTATGTTTAGATATTTTTCCAAATGTAAATAGGCACAAATTTTTCAGCAAAAAAATCAATTATCCATCAGCAGATCGAAATAAAACGGCGATTCTTCAGGTACTGGAAAAGTATTTTAATAAATCCATAGAAGGAAAAGTATTGGAAATATCTTCCGGCACTGGTCAACATGCTGCTTACTTCGCTACCCATTTTCCAAAACTAACCTTCTACACTTCAGAGATTGAAGAATCGCTTTTCGATAGCATCAGAGCCTATGCAGCTGATACCCCTACAAAAAACGTAAAAGAACCTGTAATAATCAACATTGCAGATGATTCGAAAAATTGGAATATCCCGAACGAGTTTGATTATGGTATTAATATCAACATGATTCACGTATCACCATTTTCTTGTACGATAGGGCTGTTTAAGAATCTCAGCGAGGTTTTAAAACCAGGCGGATTGTTAGTAACATACGGAGCTTACGCGAATAACGGAGTTTTAGAACCGCAGAGTAATAGAGATTTCGATAAGAGTATAAGACAGAGGGATCCTAATTGTGGAGTTAGAGATATTCAAGATTTGATCAAGGTTTCGGAAACTTATGGCATAAAGCTTAAGTATATCGAGGAGATGCCTTCTAATAACAAGTGTTTGATATGGAAAAAAATTAATTTATCTGAATAAGAAATATATCTGTAAAAAAGTATTATTCATCTGTCAAGAGCAAGCAAATAATGACAATTTTAGACAAAAAAGTATTTTATATAATCCATGGCATTATTTTTTTTAAATTTACCTATATCCCAAGTTTTAAGTAAAATTTAAATTTGAATATATAAAAGAATTATTTTTTACCTGGAAAAACTCCCTTTTGTACATATAATCATGCGTCATAAATTTTTTCTTATTACTCTTTGTAAATATTTATGCATGTTCTGAAAGTTCAACTATAAATAATTCTTTGAGAAGAAGATTAGCGTGGTTCTTTAAAAAAGCAAAATGAAGATTTACAAAGGTGATAGTTTAGATTTTCAAAGGTCATAAATAAAAATTGACGGAACTTTTATATTTTAATACACAGGGCGATTCATTAAGAAATGCACATACATTAGAGGTAATTAAGGGATAACAAAGTGGTTCTAAATAACCAGGGCCGGCCAAAGGCGAAAATTTCAAGTGTGCAAGACTCACATTTTATGCCCCTGCCAGGAGGTCTAGGGGGTAATTTTTGGAATTTAAGGTCTAAAAACACAGTGTTTGTGCACTTTTGCGCCTTTTAGAACATTAAATTTATGCCTCTCAATTTGATTTATTATTCATTAACTATTTGTACTATTATGTTAAATAAACTAATGAAAGCTTCTGGGTCACGTTACAATGATTTTTACACTTATATCAAGTACTCTCAGAATAAATAGCTAATGCGGGAATCAACGTCCGCCGGACCTAAAAAAATTTCCATATTTCATGGGTAAAAGAAAAGGAAACAACCACATAGTGAACCAATAATTACAGAGTTTAATAATGGCGCACACACAACAAAAGTTTTCTTGCTTTCATTTCGGAGAATAAATGAACTATGTCCAAATAATCAATTGACTGAGACAGCTCGTTTTCAATTGATAAAATTAAAAGGCTGTTAAGTCTTTTCTCAGACAGTGTTGACCTGAAGTAAGTTTTTATCAACTTCAGAATTCGTTGGGGTGGATCTTCGGTTTTACCTTCAATAGTTTTAAGACAAAGTTCCTTCTAGTTTAAATATTTCTGCCCAACATTTATATCGATTTCTAAAAATTTGCCTTTTTTACCAAAATATGCCAATTTTATGCCCCTCCAAAAGGCTCGAGTGTGCGGCTGCATACGTCGCACACCCCTCAGACCTGGTCCATCGTGTTGTTCAAGGTAATTAATTACAAATATTACATATCCATCAGTGTCTACTATCAGTTAAATAAATAAATATTACGAACCTTTTAGTTAAGTCAGGCATATAAGTGTTTGTCCTTCATAAATCTTATCTTGGACTTTATCGCTGCTGGTTGATTTTTCTGCAGGTAAAGACAAACAAGATGTTACAAATGTCAAAAACGTAGCGGAGATAGCCAACCATAGACCAATCCCTAAAGAACAATCTCCTGGATAAAATGCCGATGCTTCTCTTCCACAAAGTTTATGTACTCTATCGCTTCCCCACGCCATCGGATGTAGCATCACTCCTATTATATAACAGATTCCTGCAATGGCTTGTCCAGCTCCTGATATGTTGAATATGCTTTTTTTAAAAATGCTTTGAAAGAAACAACTTAATAGACCTGTGCAAACCGTCAGAGACATAATAGCCAAACCTACAAATTTTAAAATGAAAAAAATAAACGATCAAAGTTAACTATAACTTCTTACCTAAAGCTAAAAATATAGTAGCAGCTTTCCAAGTAGTTGGGTAAATAAACGACTCAGTCGCTAGTCCTCTTACGGCTAAAAGTGTACAAATGGGATGTTCAAATCCGATTGGTTTGCTGCATTTCGCGTATACACCCACACTAGGTCTATAAAGTTTAACTATTTTAACAAATCTTGGTACTAAACTACTTGCCTTACCTATAAATGATCGTTTCATTTCCGAAATAGACAGTTTCTGGTGCTGCGAGAAGCCAAGATGGACTAAGAAAGGCACTCAGCATCAGTAATGTGGAAAACAAACTCAGCAGCACCCATAAAAGACTGCGTGCCGTTACGATTAGAAATACCATGATAATGACGCCGCATGTGTACCAGTTTAAATCTACAATAAATAAGATAATAATGTTTGCATCTGTTATTTGACTTGAATGAATAATTATTTAGAGAAGTCATATTGACAATCATTAATAATATTGAGAATAAATTATATTTGATCCGAATATGTCGACTGCGCGTAGTGGAAGCGAATTTAAAAAGGCATCATATGTGGATCAGAAAAGGTCACTTATAAAAAACTTTTACCAAGAAGATATTTTTGATAAAATTTTAAGAATATCACAGAATTACAATTTTGTAAGACATAGGCCAATACCAGCAATATCCGAGGATGAGGTTTGTCATATATTGTATTTTTACGATTAATAGTACAATCTAATTATAACGCACTATGGATGGTCAAGTAGTTGATAGCTAAGTTTTTAAGTATAGCTACCTTGTTTGGCCCGAAATAACTAATTTGCAAAAAAATATATGAACCGATTTTGCAGGCATGAGGTAGGCAAACGTCGCTGCACAATACAATGACCCGATCTAGTTTGCTTTGGGTTTTTAAGAGGGGAATCCCGTGTACCATCCCGAAAATTTAAGGTATTTTTGAAGATGAAAAAGATAATAATTCTTTACAAAACTTTTGTGGTTTATTAAGGTACTCTTATATGAAACAAATTAATTTCAGTTTGATACATCCATAATACTTTGATTTATAAGGGCGGATGTCTGATAGGTCAATTTGCCCGATTTCTAGCTTCTCACATATAACCAAAAAGTTTAGATTCTTAGTTAGTCGGTGCGCTATAATGCACGCGCGCGATACACTGAATTGATCAACGGCTCTGGGATTTTCATTATATGTTTTTGGGATGCCAAAGCAAGCAAAAAAAATCGATTTTCGGACCCGCTACAAGAGATTCCCCTCTTAATAATCGTCCACACTGACCTCTAATTACATTTGATTCAGCGGTAGAAATTAACAAATATCGGTTCACAGTATTGATTGTTGCAGAAGTATGTTAGTGCAGTTGGGTTGAAAAGTTGCAGTACTCTGTTCAAACATAGTTAAGTTGCAGAACGGCTTTTGATTCGTTTTTGTTGTCTCATATATTAAATTGCTAACAACTCCTTTTTTCGAATATTTAATGTCATATTTTCACTAGTAATCTCCCTAGAGCTTAGATTATTACCGGAAATGTCCCTTTTTAGTTATAACGAATTTAATATTGATTAAAAGTGTAACGCCTAGATTTATGGTCACCAAGTTTTGCTATCACTCACAAAAAGTCGTATTTTATTTTAAAATTTTGTAATTTTAAATACAGAATCATACAGATTCCAGTGCTTCAGAACTCAGATACGAAAATCCCAATATTTACTGTTCGTTCAAAAAAGATAAAGGCAAAACGGGTGATATGTATTTAGAAAAAGTTACATACAAAAATCAACCGTTAGAAACGAACACGCTCAGGGTATTGAACGAAAGCATTGATGGTTATTCTTATCTAACAACACTCAAGTAAGTATAAATTTTCATTATATATTCCCCAATACAATATGTTTGTCTACATCTATTATAGTCCAATTCGTAATAATAGACAGTAATTTAGTGGTTTTTATGCTATGATTAGTTGCGGTGCAGTGTTGTATGGCACCGTCCGGTTCCCTCTCGATTTTTGGTTTACGAAAACTATATTAATGGTCACTAAGAATGTTAAAGCCTTCGAAGTATTTTAAAACATGTTGGTTGATAGCTTTCTCCATAATTTTGATATTACTGAAAGTAACTGTTTGGCAAGGTCTGTTTCCCCTTTTGAAATGACTTCATAGTCTGAAGATACCAATGAAGAATGTACTACAACAGGGTAAAGAAGCAGATGTCAATGTTGCGTCTGAAACGGGAATAAATAAGCTTATATCTAGGATCAAGGAAGCTGGTGAACTGACATGAGTTTCATAGAGTGCAACTATACGAGGTCTGTTAGTTTGGAGACGTTGTTGTACTGAGTGTTAGTACTTCTAACGTTGCACAAGTCGATTTGGAAGTTACTATTTCTAAACCCTCTTTCAGTGTTGTTTGTTGGATCTGTTTGGCTTTATAAAAAAATGGTCAATAAATTATCCCCGCATAATACAGCTCCTACTCGGAGATCCGAACGGGTGGCTAGTCGTGCACATTTTTGTTCCCATCTTAAAAACCAGGAATAGTGGCTCAGCGACAAAATGACGACTCGTAGGATCAACTTCACGCTACCTAAACCGAAAAAAATTATATTCTGCATCACTGAGATATTCAATGAATGTTTTGCTTATTTGCTTTGAATGTATTGTATTTGAGATTTGGCCATTTACAGACCAAGATAAAAACGTATCGATTCTTAATTTGTCCCTGGTACCCTAAAATCCACTAGGAATCTTGTGTACTCCGCTAGTAGTAAAGTTTAAATAAGCCTATATTCGTAATAATAATAAATTATTTTTAAGGTTTGAATTTTGTGGGCTATCAGTGGACCAGTTAAAACTTCTAGATAAAATGTTAGTTTTTTACGAAAGAATCCAAGAAGTTAGTGTCAATGGGAACCCAATAAAAGAACAAAATTATTATATTTTATTGCGACATAAATTACAATCATTATCTCTTAAATTATGTGGAATAAATCAGGAAGGTAACAAAATACAATAATGTAATTAATATTTCCTAATTTAAAAATTTTTAGGAGTCAAACTGATCTGCCAGGAATTATACAGTCCGCGCGAAAGCACTTTATTACATTTAAATCTTGCAAGCAACGCCCTCTTTGACGATGGTATGGAACCCATCGCGAACTTACTGAGAATGAATAGAAAACTGATTTCTCTGAATCTAGCAGATAATAAAATAAGAAATGAAGGTCTGATCACATTATTGGAGTCTTTACAAAAATTCGAACTTAATCACGACGAAGTAATCGTTAGAAGATTGTTTAAGCTTGACTTTCAGAGGAAAATATTAAGTAGTAATACAACTGTGCGGGAAAAAATGATGTTACCTCTAAAATTTTAATTAAACTATATTTCAGCTTGACAGTCGAAGATCAAAGGCCCGAAATATTAGTTCAAAAAGGCGTAATTATTTATTATATTTCAATTACATATTTATTATTATACCAGAGAAACGAGTTACTTAATCTCAAAGTGTTGTTCAATGAAGATACAACTGATTTTAATTTTGAAGAGCTTTTACATCCTCATTTACTCATAATAAAATTTTTATTATAAAGTTTACAATTGTTGGTCACAATTACATGAACACACACAATTCACTGTACATTTTTAATCATAATTTCAACAACACAAATTATTAAAAGGAATAAATTTTTCAGTAGCAGTTAAAATTCGCAAAACTTCTGAAAAATCGAAATATCAAAAATCAATACTTGTATTAATACCATTTATATATTATAGCGTCAAGGGCATCTGTTATTTCAAAGATAAGAACTATGAGCATATCTCAACGTTTTTGCGCAGATCTTTCAGACAATCCTATATTAGAAGAAAGTTTTGAAGAAGACGAACGCATATACTGTATTGGAAATAATATTTTGGTTAATCTCAATCTAGCCTGTAAGTATAAAAAATGTCTATTTATCAAATGTCAATTTTTTTTGTTAGATAACAGAATAACAAATAAAGTTGTACCAAATATAAAAGCGATGTTAGAATATCAAATTGAGCAGTTCACTAATAGCTTGGACATGAGTAAGACTGGTTTATCCCGTCTGTCACTCATAGGAAATGATATATCTGAGGAATTTCAGGAAGATATCCTTATGATATTAGCCAGAAAACGGAATTCAGCCAATTCAAGCAACTCACTAAGGTCTGTATAAAATAGTTAAAGAAATATCATATTAAACACTGATAAAATTTATTAAACTAAGAATTACAACACTTATAATATTATGGAGACCTTTAAATGAGCCCTACTGCGGAGTCCCTCGAACTAGCAGTGAAGAATTAGTGAGATTACATCTTAGACCATCAATTTTCCACCTTGTCTTGAAGCCAATATCGAAGTTTGTTTGTATACAAACAGTATCACTAGTAACTCTCCGAGTGCCAATGAACCCTGAAGTTAGCTACGAGTTCTCTTATACATGGAGAGAATTATTTTTTAGTTTATTGATATTACAAAAGTATAATAGGAATTACATCACTTATGATAGGGCCTTAACTGTAGCGCTTTAAATGAATAGTGCGCAGCCCCTCCAACGTGGAGCATCCTGTTTGAATTTCCCGCTATTTAGAAAACTTTGACAGCTCACTTCCGTTTCCGGAGTCTCATTGTTCTAACTACTGGTCATGTCTAATACAGGTTTCTAGGGTTAAACGAATTTTTCTATTGAGCTATATTAGTCAACTGGAATGGAACTTAAAAACAGGAGGTAGCACAATGGGTCCAAACAGACGGCCATAGCGCCTCCTCCAATCTGAAATCTATTCATATATCATTCGGTTAATGCACGGCGTACAATAATTTTTTGAAAAAAAATTTAATTAAACCCATATTTGAGTTTTTTTTAATTTGATTAAAAGAAATTCGGAAGCTTAATTCTTTTTTTATCGTGTTGTACAGACATCATTTCTATTACTTCTGTTCTTTTGGGGTAACTCAAAACATAATAGATGAGGAAAGCCATTTCTCAAAAAGTGATTACAATAATATCTGTCCGAATAGCCCAGGCAGCTGAGGTCTTAAAAGAAGAAGAACAATAACATCTGTCAAATTTAAATCAGCTTGTCAGATATTGATTATTCCGTTAAAGATTGGGGGCCATTTTTGTATTTTAAGTTGGCTATTTTTTGTTTTTTAGGTAGTAGGCGAGAAGCAAGTAATTCTGCACTACAGCAGCTTAAAATATTTCATATATGTATTATTGTAAAATTAAAATAATTAAATTCTGAATGTATTCTTTTTACTACCCGAGCATAACGAATAGCGTCGGTCCTATCCAATTTTCGGAATGATGCGAGACAAAAAATCTTCTAGTACATTCTGCCAACGATTTTGGCGTCGATGGCGACACAAGTATTGTATTCATATTTTTCAAGTAAATCCAAATAGACGGCACCGTTTTAAACCAATTAGATTTCTAACCAATATAAAATACGAGAGCACCCTTTAAAAAAATGGAATCTAACAGTATGATCACAAAACTCACCCGCCATCTTAAATTTATGAATTTTAAATACAATCGAACCATAATCACAATTTTTATTCGCCATTTTAAACTCATTAATTCTGTCAAAAAATTCATGTTCTCCGACCCCAAAAAACCCCACATACCAATTTTGAATACAATATCGGGGCATAATCAAATTTTATTCGCCATCTTGATTTTATATTAATTCTGGCAAAAAATTTATAATCTCCATCCCCAAAAATCCCCACATACAATCGGGCCATAATCATAATTCGCCACCTTGAATTTATTAATTCTGGCAAAAAAATTAATAATCTCCGTCCCCAAAAATCCCCATGTACTAATTTTGAATAGAATCTGACCCTATTTATACTAATCTCGCCCGCCATCTTGAATCCGACATTTTATTTTTTTCTCCATCAAAAATTTCATAATGTATTGCCACCGAAACTATGAACAACTGCTAAATTTCAAGTTAATCTGATGTCTGGAAATAGTCAAAAAATCGATTACAAATTTTAACGTCCACTTGCAATAAACATTTTTTGCACGAGTTACAATATTTTTTCTACGTTCAATCAAAAAACAAAGAACTAAAAATGGCGACGATTTGAATGATGTTTGTCATGATGAAATAACCATCGACATATATACTAATGGGACGTGCCTTACCCCGTAATAATTTTTTGGGGAAGATGGCGTACAATTTCGGAATATGTACATCTCTTTCATACAGGCGATTACTATTTTGATGAGATGGTCCGAAACATCATTTTATCTCTTTCTCTCAAAGTACCATAATTTTCACAGCTAGATGTCCATTTAGTATATGTCGATGGACAAACAGAACGCTATAATGGAATGACAGATTAGTGCAACAAAATTTTTGTTGCACTAGTGCAAGAAAAAACCGTTTTTTCCACTAAATATAGTTCAAAATTTTGTTTTTTCCATGAAAGTAAAAAAAAGTTCCTTCAATATTTTTAACAAGTTCTTTATCAGAAAGTTGGGTGTGGAATTGCCCGCCGTATCAAGTTTTAAAAATGGAGAAAATCAACCGTATTTTTTTATATATTACTATTATAATATATAATATATTAATATATTTTCAAAAATATTAAAAATCTGAAACTACCTGCGTTTAAACAAAAAAAAACATCGCTAAAAGTAGACTGTTGTCCTTATCTACAAGGCTATGAGTAACAAATGATTTGTATTGTAATCTTTTGTTTAAATACATTTCGTTCAAATTTTTAATCAATTAAATGACATACATTTCAACGTGGGTGTATTGTTATTATCAACCTGTTGCAAAAACTTTAAAAAAACAATTTAATTGTGACAAAAAAGCACTTACTTGAATATGGGGACAGTCTCGATTATTGTATGAAATTTAATTAATATTTTTGTGTAAAATCACAATCTTATTTTACTTTTTATAACCACACCCCTGATGACATCTCATCCATCAGCTGATGCCGACAAAAGGCATATAAAAAATAGAAGTAGGGGCGCTGCGAAGATCCTCACGAAGTTAGCTACAAGTATTCAACAGTGATGCCAAAAACGCGTAAAATTAATACAAATTGAAGACTTTTTTGTATCTTGACTATTTTATTTGTATTTGTCTAATTAAATATATTCTGTCTGAGTTTTTAGATACTAATTTAATTAGGGAAACTCATGTATAGTATGGTATTATCAGTTTGATTGGTAATAAACTGATAAAACATTATTTGAATTTTTGATGATAAATATCTAGCAATAACACTGGCAATATTGTTAAATTTACGGATATTTATTTATGATATATTTAATCAAATAATTATTTTGGAACTTTGTATGTTGTATGTAAAAGATAATAATAATAAATCTTATTTTAGGTTATCACTGTTTAATTAATATTCTACATCTATAATAATAATTGGGTAAAATATATATCAATTTCTTTCATTTTAATCAAATCAACATTTATCATAATTACGCAGGATCGTATTTAAAAAAAATGAAAATTATTAATTATTTAATTGCAATTTGTGTTTTAGGAAGTACTTCGGCAATTGCCATGGAATTGCATAAAGTATTTGTATACGGAACCTTAAAAATGGGCGAACCCAATCATTCTTGGTTCACAAAAAGTACCAACGGGTATTATAAATTTATTTCCAAAGCAAGAACTGTAGAAAAGTTTCCATTAATTATAGCTACCAAATATAATGTCCCGTTTATTCTTAAAAGTCCAGGTTTGTTTAAAATAAATTTAATTTGAATGTATACATATAAAATATCAATTTTAGGGAATGGATCACATGTAGAAGGTGAGGTATACGAAATAGATGATAATGTATTAAGAGATTTGGATGTATTAGAGGATCATCCTAATTTTTACGTACGAGAAAAATTCGATGTTTCTTTTTTAAATGAAGAAAAATCTACTATTCGCGTTTGGATTTATGTAATAAAGAATTTTAATTCTAACTTATTAAATGAACCTTTTTATGAAAGTTATAGCAACAATGGTCCTCATGGAAGGAAATATGTAGAAAGGTATCTAAGAGAACAGGGTTCAAATTACAGAGAAGTAATATTTGAGTAATTTTATTTTAGAGATGAGTCCACTATTGAAGAATTAAATGATGTATAAAACTGTTTATTTGGGAAAATTACATCTAATAAATTTTATTTAGATTCTTGTATTAATAACAGCAAAATACAGTTTCATATTAAATATTTTTTACTGTGTTTGTAATTTTAATATTCATGTAATGAAATTTAATAGAAACATGCACTTTGTAGGTTATATCAAACAGTATACATACACTACTGTTTTACCTTCTTAATTATCCTTCAACCTTCTCGCTTTCCTTCAATTACTCTCTTGTTAGATAATTTTTCCAATATAAATTTAACTTTCCTTAAAATTAAAATCGCCCTAACCTAATTAATTGTTTACCTGTCACATTAATTTCTTCTTTAAAGAAATATGACTCACCATATTGCCTCATCTCTTAGAATATATAGTTAATAACTAGGCCTCATCTGCACTTTTTATTTATTGCGGTTTTTCATCTAGTCCAATCACATTTAATTTTCCTCAACGCAAATGGGCTATTTTTGCATAACGAAATTTAAGATACATAATGGCATGTAGCTAAATAATTAAAATTAAATAACTAATACGAAATTTCCAATTTACTTTTTTATTGATTTAATTAGTTCTTTATGTAAGGTTGGTACACCTTACTATTATTAATTTTGAAAATGGAACTGGCTGTGAAACCAAGTACCTATTTGTTTACGTCTTGTGAAATCGATTGTGATTTTTGATCTGAGTAAAAAATGGGACATGATTTTGTAAAAGATACGTTTAATAATTTATGTTTTATTTGGAAAAAATAGATAAGTGCAGAATATACAAATGTTAAGAATATGAGGTTAGGTAAGCACTTCTATTAGATGTTATTTCATATTAACTAATTACCAAATCCATGAAATCAATCGATATTTAGATCATTTTAATTTTACCAGCAAATATATACAAAATGTGGTCTAGTAGACACGTCCAAACCAAAGCTTCATAAAGGGGAGGAGTTACTGGTACTACGTCATGTCCGCGAAATTTAAAAATCAAAGTCCGTAACGGTCCCAAAGCCGTTATAATTTAAAATTATTAATCAATGTAGATAATTCATTTTGACCTTATATATTTAAAATTGATTTTTAAAAAATTCACAAAAGTAGCCAGTTTCAAAAAAGTTTATATTATGACAAAAATATCGGTAACGGTCAATCCCTGCTATGAAACACTATTATTTTTTTAATTTGGTTCCTGTATATTTAAAAACAAAACAATTTATCGCTATTTATATGTGGCATTTTATTATCATGATTTATATCTTGGGGAATTGATTAGTTTAAAGATTAAGTAAGGAAAAAGTTTCCACTGATAATGAATCTGAGAATGCTAAATTAATGGTATATTGTCCCCTAAATATTTCTTAGACAAAACTGACCTAAATTGAAGTTTTTAAGTTTACACAGGCGTGTATTAGTTAAAATAAAACATCAAATGATATAATGTATTTTTATAAAAAATTACAATGACTCAAGAATAAAAATATTATACTGTAGACTGAATAAACGCTTGTCCGACCTCAAATTACATAAAATTTCAAATAATCTGCTTAAATAAAAAATACAGTCATTTCATATGATACATCGACAGTTTGCCTAAATTTAATATGTTAAACAAAAATTGGCAAAATCTATTTTTTACATAAAACCAAATTTGAGTTCCACCAAAAATTGCGCTCAAAATCTCAATAATGACATATTATAAATTGTGCGTTGGCCTAATAGTTGACCAGGGTAAAAAAAAAAAGAAAAAAATCAGTTTAGAAAATATATTACACCAATGAAAGATATAAAAACACAAGATAATTTGAAATTTTTATAATTTTATACAAAATCTTAAACCCTTTACCAACACTGTAAAGTTCTTAACCACATGATTTTTAAGCGGGTTATAGTTTATTAATAATTACACTAAATACATCAAATAGATAATCTGAGTATGTGAAAAGCAATTTTTGATGAAACTTTAATTTTAACAAGTTGGTTTTTATCGATTAACAAAAATACCAGAGGCCTGCTTAAATTTCCCAAATTGGAAAATTAACAGATGCATAACTTTTTAAGTTACCTAACAATTGACCATTTTATTTAGGTTAGGATTTCCTGGATAGGGTTAAAAATGATGAAACTTCGGATATTCTATAATACAAACTGAATTTTAGTGTTTTTTTGGGCCTAATAAGAATTATTTAACGATATGTCGAAAGCATCTGATCGCGTAAATCACGTGGACCTCCTAACCTGCTCAAAATGGTCAATGATAAAACAAACTGTAACAATTTTTTTTTCATATCGCCGGCCACCTTTCTTGACACGTGACAAATTGGTCTCTATGGAGTTTTTAAATCACTAGCTGTCATTACTGAGAGTATTGTATCTGTTGCCGAGGGTCAATTTAGGACCCTGGGAAGAGTTGATCTTAGATTGCTCGGCTTGCCGATGTGAGGTTGACTTATTTGATTGAACTACTTCGAACGATCCTTCATTACGACCTCTGCAAATAGAAATTACATACTAAGTCATTTTGAAACTAGTTAGAATTACAATATTAAAATACAGTTCAAAATTTCACACATTTTCATAAAACATTTCCTAATGGATTTTTGCCACTTTTAAATTTGGTCAAGTAACTGCATTTCCCCTTCTAATTGAAGCTAAGGCAAAAATTACAATATTCTTCATATTTATTCCAATATTCAACTTTTATTTTTATATTTACGAAAAGCTGTACTTCATTCTCTTAAAATTAGTTTTAAGTTAACCAAGGTGCTGGTACTTATTTTTGCCATTCATGACATCTAAATGTACAAAATTTCGCGAAGGTGTAATTTGTAAAATATGAAAGTTTACGATTCAAAAGTACCAAAAATAGTTTCTTCAACATATTTTGTGGCACTTGACATAGTTTTATTATCACTTTAGTTGACCACATTTGAGATTATGGATAAGCTTTTGGACTCTCACCTTATTGGTTCTTTGAATCATTTCTGGACCAGCCAGAACCTTTTTGATCATCTAAGGCCATATTTAGTAATTTTAAAATTTCCCAAAAATCGAATTTTGTCCCTACCATCTAGCTGGGACAAAACTAAACACAGCTACTACATTTTAATATATTTTGTAGTACATTAAGTCTATCTGCATTGATTACAAACTATTAAATCTTCGCGACCCAAAAATTTTTGATACTTTTTATAAAAATGATATTGTTATAAATTCCCGGTCAAAAACCTTGCTGCTTTTAGGACTATATGATTTATTTTATTTATTATCTAATTATTAACTAAAATAAAAAATAAAATTATACTGGTCATAAGCATTTTAGAATATTGATAAACTGGAGAGTACAAAATACATCATTCTTGTAGAATCTACTTTGTACTGTGCATAGCGATTTCTCGAGTAAGCAATATGACAACAGGACAGCCGTCGACGATCGAGAAATCCCCTCCAACAATCACACTTAAGATAGCAGCGAATACGCAAAGATGCCATATTTCTATAAAGCATGAATTCCCTGATTAGAATAAACGCAGTTTGTATTCTCGATAAACATGACACCATACCATAGTCAATCAATATTAAGGTGTCATAATTTTCAGAATGACTTGCGACGTTTGTTCTTCGTGAGATATATTTCCCTATGTAAAGCAGAAATATTTACAATCTGTATACAAACATCAGTGTCTATAGCAAAATATGGATTAACAAATGAGACCTCCAAAAGCATTGCTTGTCTTTTGTCTTCCTATATAGATTGTTAAATGGTCTAATTCAGGGTAATAGCTTAGTTTTACTACTTTATTTGTTCCTATAAGACACACTAGAGAGATTAAACTATTTCACGAAAAGAAAACTAATTACAGACAAAATATATATGTCTTACACTTTATAATCTACTCAGGATTACAAACTAAAAAGATGGAGGTAAACTTTTATCGTTCAAGTAGCAAAAAAACACATACAAAATAATTTGTTAAAATTTGTTTAAGGAGCATTACCAAGCTATGCCCCTCTAACAGTTCTCTACATAACTTGTCCTTTACCAAACAACACAACTGATACCTGCCTTAGAGTGGTTTAAAAATATATCCTTAAAGTTTGTTACAAGACAAAACAATGAATTGCTAACTTCATTGATTTCCACATTATTAGAATGTGCCACCAAAAAAAATAACCACTGTGGAATAAAATACAAGACCATATAAGAATATGTTAAAGGTAAATGTATAATGAATATCTTTTCCTAAATACTTACTTTTTATAATCACTAGTTTTGGATAAAGTAGGGAAGAAATCTTCATTGTGTATATCTGGTGCAGCTTTCGAACGATTTGGATTCCTACTCGGAACAGGTGTTTGCCCGGAGGATCTTAAACTTGGAGGTACGTATGCTCCAGCTCTAACATTAGGAAGGATCTGCACTATAGGTGTTGGTTCAGGTTTCTCTGGTTCAACTTCCGTCGCGTCTATGCGCTTCCACGGTCCTGCTTTCTTTTCTACTTCCTGTCCCGGTTCATCTTCTTGTTGCTGTTCGGTGTTTTCTTTGTTACCTCCGCTAGTAGTACTTTCCGAGTTGGCTGCGATGGTTAAGTTTCCGATTTTTAAACCAGAATAATCTTTCTTTTCTTCTTCGAAGTCTTTCCATTCATCTTGATCCTATAAGAAAAGAAAGAGAATTAAACATTATATTAGAGATAAAGTGAATTTTAGATGTTCTATTGCTAAAACAATGAAACTTAATTTTCAAAAATAGCTTATTCATATTCTGTTTTTATTACCTTAATTGATGACTAAGAATTTAAGTTTGGTTTACACTAAATATATAATAAATAAGAAGTAAATATTAAAAGCAAGCAATATATATAAGGCTATTGTGCCATTTTGTTAAACTTTTGTTATTATGAGAAATTATATGAATGGTGAATAAAAATGATTGTTCAGATGGCAAATTTAGAAATTAAAAAAAGTCTTCACACATGTGGCTTTTTTGCAGGACAAAAAAGAAAAGTGCAATATGGCTGCTCCTTTATATCCTTTAATAGTAGAAATGAACCATTATACTAGTATATTTTTTTAATAAGACTCACCTGTTCACTTGCTATATTGTCCTCGCCCTCGTTAACACGTTCTTTTTTTAATTTTTCAGTCTTTTTTGCACTGTCTTCTAGCTTTTTGGCGACCTCTTCAGTTGTAGCATATTTTTTTGTAGATTTTGACTTTTTGCGGTCTTTCTTTGCAAAGAAATCATCTAAATCTGCCATTATCTAACCAACGAGTGATTTGGGGGCGCACAAAAGGAAAATTTGGCAAAGAAATATAAAACTCGCACCTGTGATATGCTGAACCGGACCGAAAAGAAATGTCAAGCACAAACGTCAGACGTCACTATCAGCGCTACCAACATGATGTTAAAATGTCACACGTCACTCTATTCAGTCAAGTTTTGTTGACACAATTCTGAAGTAAATTACACAGTGCCGTATTCCATTTAATTTCTCAAGGTTTTATAAGATACCAAAAAAAGTTGGAATAAAAAATTTTCAATCTAAAATATTTAAGACTTTCGATTTCTTATATGATTGATTTGATGCAATCTTATTTGGTTATTAAAAATTTCTGTTTATATGAGATTAGATATATCTAATCAAAGATATATTGATAAGCGATGATATAGTATATCCATGGATAAATAATTCTTTCTTAAGGTTTAGTGTGAGTTTAATTAGGAAAATCAAAGTTTAGTTATTATTATAAAGTGAAAAATGATTTTGATTTTATTAATTTTAAGTGTTTTTGGAACAGTGTTCTCTGATGATAACATTTTATGTACAAACGATTATTGTAAAGTAAATAAAAATCTTTAATTCTAATAATTTTATTTTATTTATAATATTATTTCTAGAATGCAGCATGCCCTGAATTATCGGAAAAATGCAAAACTCAAAATTCTACGCACAATGGAGTTTTTTTGACATCCCCTATGACTTGTAACTGCTGTGAATATTGCTTAGATAATTTAGGTAAGTGTTTATTTTTCGTTTTAAAGATGACAAAATGACACAAATCAAAGTAATAAATAAAAATACGGGCACACGCCCATAATTAAATTAGACAGTGCATTGATAAAGTTGCAGGTTATCTATAATAAAAATTGTCTATCTATTGCGCAAAAATAAAACTTCGTACCCCTTTTTAATCGTAATGTGAGATTTTGCATAGTTAAAGTTTATATACAGGATGAGTGCGGGAAGCTAAAATTAATATATAATATGTATTACAAATAATTTTCTTTAGAAACAAGCTTTTACTTTTCTTTATTGTAATTTTATGTTTGAGGTGAAACGCATTGGATGATTTTTGGATAGGTCAAAAATAGGAAAAATAGAGAAAAACAGGGAAAAATAGAGAAAAATAGTAAAAATGGGAGAATACAAAAAAAACAGAAAATAATAGGGAAAAATAAAGCAAAACGGGCAAAAACATGAAAAATGGGAAAATTAAAAAAAATAGGAGCAAATAGAGATAGGAAAAAATAGAAAAAATAGATAAAAGTATAAATAGGAATAAAACAAGAAATAATATGGAGAAATAAAAAAAGTTGGAAAAAATGGGAAAAATAGGAAAAATAGAACAACTCAGAAAATATTGGGGAAACTATGCAAAATCGAAAAAAATTGTAAAAAATAGTAAAAACTGGCACAGATTTGTTAAAAATAGGAAGAAAAAGGCAAAAAATTGTAAAACAGAAAAAATAGAAATGGGAAAAAATATAAAAAAAAGAAAAATTGAGAAAAATTGGAAAAAGAAAAAAAAAAAGGAAAAATGGTATAAAAATAGGAAACAATAGAGGAATGGGAAAAAAATTAGGAAAATGAAATAAAATAGAAAAAAATAGGAAAAATGGAAATAACAGCAAAAGTGGGAAAAAACAGGAAATAATGGGGAAAAAGAAACAAAATATATGAAAAATGAGAAAAATAGAAAAAAATTAGGAAACTTAAAAAAAATATGAAAATGTAAAAAAATGGAAAAAAATAATAGTAAAGACGCGAAAAAATAGGCAAAAGTAGAAAACAAATGGGAAAACAGGGAAAAATAGAGAAAATGGCAAAAATCTGAAAGTCAGGAAAACCGGAAAAAAAAATAAATCAAGAAAAAACAGAAAAAAATGGTAAAAAACCGGAAAAATAGGAAACAAAAGAATGGGAAAAAATGGTAAAAATGCGGGAAAAATAGGAAAATGGGAAAAAGATAAAAACAGTAAAAATGGGAAAATAATATTAAAATAGGAAAAAACAGAAAAACAAACAAAACGGGCAAATATGAAAAATGGGAAAAAACAGGAAATAATAAAGAAAACTAAGCAAAATTGGGAAAAATAGAAAAAAATTGTAAAACAGTAAAAAACAGCAAAAAATTGTAAAAAATTGAAAAACATTAAAAAACAGCAAAAAATTGTAAAAAACTGAAAAACAAATTGTAAAACAGTAAAAAACAGCAAAAAATTGTAAAAAATAGGAATAGGATAAAAAGAGGAAAAAGTGGAGAAAATAGGATAAAAGAAGAAAACACAGGAAAAAATGGAGAAATAGTAGGCAAAATTTGGACAAATTGGTAAAATTAAAAAAAACTGTGAAAAAACTGTAAAAAATAGGAAGAAACAGGAAAAAAAGGGATAAATATGGAAAAAAAAAATAGTAAAACCATATGAAAAACAGAAAACAGGGAAAAATAAAAAAAAAATATGTTGGCAAAGGAAGATTTTTCGAAATATTTGTATGTTGGCGACCCTGACTCTGAAACACTAAACGTGAAGTTAGGTCCAGGCCTATTTGTAATTGTAACTTGTAACCTTATTTTTTTAGTTTATAGTTATGCAAAAGGTATCATTTTTTTAAAAGATTTAAACAAACAATAAAAAAATGATACATAAAGCAACTTCTTCCGTCTTTTAGGTGACGGTGAACTCTGTTCAACAGGCGGCGTTTCGGATCCAATTCCAAAACAAATATGTGGACCGGGACTCTATTGCAAAACTCAAGACCCAAATCAAAGTGATGGTGTCTGTTCAAGAAGTAATTACCATAATAATTAATAAATTAACTTCACTTCGAAAATTTATTGTTTTTATATTTCAGTGAATACTGAGTGTACGAAGAGGCAGGACGATTATGATGAAAGAAAAGCTAGCGGTACTTTAGGGACAATGGAAGTTCGTCAGGATTGTGATAGCGAAGGAGAATTTGTTCCTTACAAATGTATACCAGGTCAAACGTAAGTCGTTTATTTGACCCAAATAAATTTAAATATCAACATAAAATACGTACAATATAACCAATAATTAACAATATAATATAGATAGATAAATCCGAGTATATTAGATAAAATACGACGAATCTTCGTAGTTGGCGTTTGCTGAACGGGATATGACTTATCTTTTATGTTTGGCTACAAATCTGGATGTATACAAAATTATTTGAGTTATCTTTTTTTAATTAATTATTTTAAGCCGTCCCTTCCCCGCACAAACCTTTAGCTTCTAGGGTTCATGCGTATTGGGGTAAAATGTATTATTATATAATTTATTTTTAGTTGCTATTGTGTTGATTCCCAAGGAAATAGAATTTTTGGAGAAGTAGATTTTACCTCTTTACCAGAAGCGAACCTAAAATGTAGTAAGTAACAATCAGAAATTGAGATTTAGAGAATTTTTATTGACATATTATTTGTTTCAGAATGTTCTAGAGATTACACAGAAGTACTAACGATAATTGGAAGAGAATTAAGTCCCGTTGAACACTTACACTGTGCCGCTAATGGAGATTATGAAAGCGTACAATGTATAGGCGATCAATGTTTCTGTGCAGATGCATATGATGGAGTACCTACTTACCCAAATGATCCTTCTGTTAATCTAACAGATATTTCCAAATCAACATTACAATGCTGTATGTATTAAGAGGGTTGAATACTTCTTGACAACTGAATAGTCTGTTATAAATAAATAAAAGTAGTTCTATCCAATCTATCCAATTAGCACCCCATGATTTTCATAACATAAACTAGTAATTAACTAAATGTTCGATAGATGGCGATTAGATGTACTTTCTACGTAAAAATTTAAATGTTTATTATCCTCCAATAACACTTGCTTAGTTGCCAGATGTTAGGATCGCCGAGTTTTAATTTTATGTGAAATTGGGATTTTAGTGGCATCAGGTACCTAAATAGAAGATTTTTATGACACCATTAAACTAGCCAAAAACTACTGACCTGTAATCCGATATATAAACTCGCCTGTGAATGTTAGCTATCTTTTAATATTTTTATCTAAATCTATACCTGATTTGTATAGTAAACAATTTTTTTTCAAATTTTTTTCTCCAAATAAATAACATCAGTTTGATTTATATTAAAATGATTTTTTTCGGTATCAGAAGTTTTTACTTATGTGAAAATTATTTGTTAGTTACAAAAATTTGATCAGTAAATGATTATTTCAAAACTAATCTCCAAAAAGGGTTAAAATGTAAAGATCTAAAAAATAAAATTAAAATTTGGTTTTAAAATTAATTATTTACTTTCCCAATTTTTCAATTTTTTCTGATTTTAATTAGGTGACCAGATTTTAAAGTTATAAATTCGGGGAAGTTAATAAAAATTTTATGTTGTTTGGGTCTAAAAGTAAAAAAAAAATTCAAGTTTAAATTTCTGCTATGACTGGTGTAGCCTCTACAGAGTGTTAAAATTAATACTGTTTTGTTAATTGAAATGAAACTAAGTTTAATTTATTTGTATTTCTGAGTTGAAACAAGTTTTTTATTATTTTTTGTTTTTTCAGTATTTTTTTTGTAATTTTTTCGATTTTTTTTGATTTTTCATCATTGTTCTGTTTTTCTTTTTCTATTTTTTCTTTTGTCTTTTAATTTTCTTATTTCATGTGATTATTGCAATTATTTGCGACTTTTTTGCAATTTATATCAATTTTTTTGAATTTTTTCATTTTAATATGGTTACAGAGTTACACAGTTGTTTCCGATTTTTTGGTTTTTGCGATGTTTTTCGATTTTTCTCATTTTTCTGATTTTTATTCTCATTGTTCTGTTTTTTTTTCTATTTTTTTCGTTTTCTAATTTCTTCTCATTTTTTTTATTCCTTTGATTTTTTATATTTTGCGATTTCTTTGTGATTTTGTAGCGTTTTTTTTTGCGATTTTTTGTGATATTTTTCGATTTCTTATTTTACAATTTTATTTTTCATTGTTTCCCAATATTTTCTAATTTCTCTCTCAATATTTTTCTTTTTTTCAAAGTTTTTTGTTTTTTTTCAATTTTTTCTAATCTCATTTTTTTCGCATTGTTCTCTTTTTCTATTCTGTTTTAGTCATTTGTTTTATTTCATTGATTTTTTGTAATAATTTGCGATTTTTTTGTAATTTTGTAGCGGTTTTTTTGCGTTTGTTTCAATTTTTTGTGAAAATTTTCGATTTCTCACGGTTTTTTTTTTGCTTTGCGATTTTTAGCATTTTTTTCGGTTTTGTGATTAATTTCTTCTGTATATTACAATTTTATTTTTCATTTTTTTCCCAATATTTTCTTATTTCTCTCTCAAAGTCTCAAAAATTTCCCTTGTTCGTTTTTTTTTTTTGGTTACGCGTTCTCAAGAACGGTTAGAGGGATTTTCTTGAAATTTGGCCAATAGACTCCCATAGGGCTCCTATGAAAAATGAGATATCGCACATGTCTGCTAAAATTCTGTACCCCGAGATGTCATTATTGGATATTTGTACAATTTGAATGAATTGTTATAAATATTTTTACTAATTTATAGTATTTGAATAGAATTAGGAGTGGAAAATAATTATCGAATTTAAAATTATTTTCAGCCAAAAATAACGAGCCAGGATTGTACTATCAAAAATGTGAAGAAGTCTATATGGAAGTTTTAGAAGAATATAATTCATTCAAAAAAGACGGTTACAACATGCTATTAGGATTCGATTATCCAAAATGTGATTTGGATGGAACTTATCAAGCTGTACAAGAAAACGCAACACAGTAAGTTTAAATAAGATTGGGCCAAACACAAAATACAATACAATTTTTTTCAGCAAATATTGTGTCGATAAAGAAGGTATCATTTTAACTGCTGTAGATAAAGTTGTAAGTGCCACTTTAGCCATTTCAATGGATTGTAGTAAGTATTTCTTGGTAAATAATAAAAAAGGTCTAACTATTTTAACGATATTCTATACCTGTGTTAGAAAATAATAGACTGTGATTTTTAATTAAATGCAGAGATGGTGTCATACGACACAGCATGACAACGCATCATAACATAGTATTATGCGACTAAAGTGAACATTCTACTGAGTACGGCGCTGCCAGGGTCGTAGCTACCACCGGGCAATACTATAAAATCATCTATAAGTATTTTGGAATTACTTTATAGCCCATTATTAATGAAACACTTTATATATGTTGTAGGACAAATCTATATATTGTAATGAATGGGAATGTATGGGAAGTTATAGAAAAAGTAAATTATAAGCGATAGACAAAAGTGATGAAATTTTTTTTTTAAATAATTGAGTAAGAAAAATTTTTATTTTGAAAAAAAAAATAAACAAATAAGGGGATGTCATTGAATGTTTATAAAAAATTTCGTCACTAAAAATTTTGACCACAAATAAAAACCATCAAAACAGTCTAGTTTAATTAAATTTAATATTGTTTAATTTTTTTGTAGTTTATAATTTTTTTAAATTTTTATAGAACCCAAACCCAAATAAGATATTCTGTCCTTAGTAAATCCTTACAATATATATTTTTTGTATCCTTTTTATTAATTAGTATTTTTTTAAATTTTAACAATTTATTTAAATTTTTTAAACAATAATAGTATATTACAATAATTGCCCCCTAACCTCTACCACTGTATTGATTTAATTAACTTATTATGGGGCTTTTTCATAATAATTTTAATAATTAAATAAAAACATTTCATCCACTTTTATTATAACCAAAAAAATAATAATAGAAGTTAATTATTAAGTTTTAACTTATCAGAGAAAATCAGATGCTACAAATAAACATTTTTATTTTTTCCTTTTTAAAAATATAGTGGAAATAACCACCTTCTCACTTCGACGACTAACAATGAAAAAATCACACCTACATTTTTATTCTAAAATCTTATTTAAACGAAATGAATCATTTTAATTAAAGAAATAAATTCATTTCATATACGGGGTGTGATTCGAAACTATAAAATATTATATTAAAATTTATAGATTAATGTCAAAATGTTGTTATTAATTTTAATCAAATTGTTAATACTTATTTATATATCTATATATTGTAATGAAATACTCTCCGAACAACAAAGTTGTATAGAAGGAAAGTATTGCGATCATGATATTTTGGCCATACCCAGATTTTAACGGATCTTTACGTTTTGAGGTCACCTGAATCCATTCATGCCATTTTTAGCATGATGTCTATCTGTGTGTGTGTCTGTGAACATACGATAGCGTCTAAACGGCTGAACCGATTTATATGAAATTTTATATAAATATTTAGGGTAGCAAGGAGACGACCTGTATAGATTTTGGTGTTAATCGGACAACCGGAAGTGACAGTTGCTATAAGTGATGACATCATTATTAAACAAGATGGCAATAAAGTTTTACACATATATATTTTATACGTTATAATTTAATTTCGAATGATTGGAATTTTCAAAAACTTTTGCCATTGTTGCCAGATTTATAAAAAAAAATATATTTTTTTAAATCTTTTGAAATTATCAAAATAATGAATTTTTATGAAAAATTACAGGATATGAAAGTTGTAGAATATAAAATTTTTACAAATTTTGTCTTTACTTTTTTTTCGAGTTCCGCCGCTAGTTTTTTATTTTAATTTTTAAGCACTTTTTATCTATATTAAATTATTATTTTTTAGTTAAATTTTAATATTACAAAAATACTTTTGTAATAATTAATTTTATAATTATAATTTTTGTTCAAAATTTTATTACAAAAATAATCGATTAAACAATTAATTTACTATGAGTGTTCGGAAAGTTGGGTGGGATTTTGTCATGTTTTTTCATATTTTGCTGCTGTTTTTTCCTATTCGTATCTATTTTTCCCTATTACCATTATCCTTTCGAGTAAGTACGTCAACATATAGATATACTTATTCTATGTAAGCCACCGTTTTTCAGCCTTTTCTACCCCTTAAAATCAAAATTTTACAAAATTCTCTCCTAGTGGGTGTCTATATTATAAACAGAACATATTCTCGAGATTTCAAGTCTCTGGGTTAAGTAGCTGTAGCTCTACGTTGATTCTATGTCAGTCAGTCAGTCAGTCTATATCAATCAGCCAGGACTTTGCCGCTTATATTATAAGATACATTTTTATCATAGATTTTCAACTGCTAAAATTAATTTTTCCTCCATTTTCGTGATCCGTCTACTCCGGCGACCAAAACTCAACTGATGGTGATTTTATTTTTATTGCACGCGGAGCTGCACTGCATATGATATATTGACTTTGCTGGAACGTATTTAGTTAAAGCAGGGTTCATAAACCAAAATGTAAATTAATTTCATTGCATTGACGCACCTCACTGCTACATTAGTGCCTTAGTCTGTGGAATGTTTGCTTAAGTCACTGTCTATTATTATCTAACTATACTATAAACTTTATCATTTTTAAATACAAAATCACTATTCTGATGAGGGATTAATTTTAGAATGTGCAAGAGCTTCTTTAGTAATGACAAGCAGTCCAAAGCCTGATTGTCTAGATAATGGAAATTATAACCCTCAACAATGCAGACGAGGGAAGTGTAGATGCGTGGACGAAAATGGAAATCAAGTTTGCAATAAACCCAATTGCGAAGTGGATGAAATGCAAAAAGATACTTTAACATGTCCATAACTTTTTCATATTAAAATATACCATTATATTATATTTCTCGTTTGCAAAAAAAGATCAGAAATTTTGCTTCTATACTTGGAGCCATAATAAATATGCAAAAAAATAAAGAAATAATTTATTTTTAAACTTAAAGAGGATATTTACAAAATACAATTAATTCCAGTTTCACTTGTTTGGACATTTATTTCTCATATGACCTAAAAATAAAATAAAGGATAAAATTAGATTTTTTTACTAACCAAATTAAAATAATCACTTTGAATCAAATTTGAAGATTATTCAAAATTTTTAAGATAATTGAAGTTATTACAACAAAATACTTTATATTAAAAATCTGTTTGGTTAGTATTAAAACAATGTTAATGTTAAAACATTGCTGATATTAAAAAATATATACAATATTATAAAAAAATGAATTTTACCTTCTTCTCCACAAATTCCACATTTTCTTTTTGCTTTGGTTTTGTTACTGTAAGGTGCTGTTCGTTTATTTGTGTTCTTTTTATTTATTTGTACAAAATTATTTTTACCGCCAAATCCTCCTCCGCCACCAAAATTATCATCGTTATCGCCATTATTACCCCCTTCACCTACCTAAAAAAATATAAAGAATTTAATCTCGATTATTGAAGATATAATTTTCATGGTTTACCTCATCAGCCCATTTGAAAAACTTGCATCCCTGACCCATCGGTTTTGAGCAACAATAAAATTTCCTGCCAGTATTTGGTCCAGCTTTTGCTACTGTCCTGAGAACTGCAGGTTCTCTACAGTCACATATTATCTGTGTTTGATCAATAGCTGGAGCTTGTTGTCTTCCTGTATTACTATTAGTAGTAGTATCAGCATCTGCATTTGGAGCCCATAAAAAGAAGTTACATGATCCACTAGCACATTTATAAAAGTTTCTTCCTAAAAAAAATAAACAAATTGATACTTTAAATACTACAGGTCTCAAAAAACAAACCTTGATTAGGTCCTTCTTTTCTTACTGTAAGTATAGTAGCGTCTTGATTACAAGAACACACTATTTCTCCGAATTGTACATTATTTTCCGTACTATTCGTATTATTTCTAGATGGTCCTGGCAATAGTTCTAAAGTTCTATTGACATTATTGGATTGATTTGTTCTAGAGACATTTTTTGACAACCAAGTTCCGTTGTTTGATGTGTTTGAACTAAATCCGCTATCAGAGTTATGTCTTGTATTGTCAAATGCATTATTATTTGATACAGAATTATTTGCAACTGTCTGATTTCGGTTGTTGTTTTGAATTGTCATGTTCGCATTAGCAATTGTCGTGTTCCCATTAGGAATTGTCACACCTACAATAAAGCAAATAACGTTACATTTAAACAAACTTTTCAGTAGCACAGATGGAACTTACCTCGGTTAATCACAGATGAAACACTAATATCCAAAGTTTCTAAAACATTCAAATCACAACCACCTATACAGAGTGTATTTGGATTTGGTTCACCAGGAAATAAGTTTTGCTTGAATTTGAATTTTAATAGTTTAAAATTAGGACCACACTAAAAATAATACAAAATTTGAATGTGAAAGTAATATAATATTACGATCCAAAATAAACAGTACTGAAAAGTTAAACGATCAAATAATAGTGATTCACTGATTTCTCTCATTCTTCATATTAACCAGATCTCACCTCTCTAGATGCATATATTTGGAGCATGGCCCAAATACACAACTATCGTATTTTAGCCTTTTTTGTACTTACTGTATCACAATGACGATTTTCAATTTGTACACTTTCCACAGAACCTGGAAACCAGATTGAGTGCCGACATTCGGGATAGCCTGTACATGACAAAAACTGTCCTATGCCATTCTTTTTAGTTCTAAAAATAATACAAGTACAATTAATTATATATAAAACCAATAACGTTATTGGTGAATCGCTTTTAACGCAGAATACTAAAATATCCTCAATTGTTAACTTAAAGCCAGCTTTAATGACAGATCCCTGAATTGTATCATTCTAATTGAACTGCAAAATTTAGAACATTTTTTATTTCATGGTTTTCAAATGGAACAATAACGAATTGCATTTCCAATAAATGTTCATACTTATACATACTTATCTTTTACCAATTAATTCAATATTTCATGATTAGCTGTTTTTACAGTACATTTTGTATGTTAAAAATTAAATAAATAAAATATCAGTTCTGACAATTAGTCATTCAAATAATTAAAGGTCAATGTTGTCACTCTGAATTTTCTGGCAATAATTGATAAAAACGTATTACATAACTTACTCTAAATTGAAAAAAATTAAAAGATACTACATTGCTAATTTCTAAACATTTAAAACAATTTGAATTTTTATTCAAGAACCGCCCAAATTTTGCTATCAAAAGCATACCCTCCTTTAATAAACTATTTTTTAGTAGTTGTCTGCTTTTTATTAAATGAATATTGATCTTCGTCATATATTTAAGTTTTTTCTGAATTTTTACTTGGAAATTAATTTATTGAAAAGTCAAACTAAAGAGAAAATTATATTCTATGCCTTTGGTTTATTATAAGAGAAATTCGGATACAAAATTGTATTTTTTTTGTTCAAAAATGTAATTAAAAAACCCATTTACCATATATAAGATTTTTGCTTTTACCTTAAAATCATATCATTTCCACATTTAGGACACTTCAAAGGTGATATAAAATCATCATTGTTACCAATAACTGCTAAATCCTGTATATCAGCAGGTCTATCGTCTAATCTATTTCCCAAACTTTCATCTATCGTTCTCATCCTTTCTACCACAGTTTGAAATACGGCTTTATATTTTGCTACTTGTTCTCTCCTGACTTCTTCAGGGTCTTTGACACCATCACAAATCAATTTTAAGTCATTTTCGAATTCTGCTCTGAGAGTTGGTTTGGCAAGAGATACTTCAAGACCAACATTATTATAACTAAAATCAATGAATTTAGAACATAAAAATATCAAGGATTTTTTTCAATAGTTACCCTTCAACTAATCCCATACCGAGAGTTCCAGGTACAAAGTACATATTTTCATGTAAGCCTACATATTCCCTGGTTTTTATTTTATCAATGTGTTCAGCATGAGTTGCATCAGTTCCTATACCATGTTTCTCCATTAAAGCTATTAGATCAGCTTCAGTTAGAAGTTTGGGAGGAGAGGTTGAACTTTCAACCTAAAATTTATAAATAAAAACAACAAAATTACAAATTCGAATTTTCTTACAATATCTAATAGGGTCGGTGTAAAAGTGTCACCAACTCTGTAATTATTTAATTCCTTGGCATTCCATTTTTCATAAATATAAACCTCTAGATAATTTTTTTCCAATATTATTAGTCCTTTGGCTTGGAATTTTTCTTCAGCGATATTAACATTGACAGTTGTCTCAAATCCTTTGGCATCTTTGTGTACACAGGCCAGAAAATGACGCACTATGTATTCATACAGTACTCTATCATTTCCTCCTAAATCATCAGCATATTTTGTGGGATGAATAGGAGGATGAGCCTAAAAAATTAAATATTAAACACAAAAATAACTAAATTAATTATCATACCTGATCAGATTTTCTTCCTTGCCTGGGCGTTGGCCCACCTTCATTCATAATTCTTTGTGCAAAATTTCCCCACCTGCCATCGTTTAGTTGCTGTTGAACTAAATTGGTCAAATTCAATTCTTTAGGAAAAATATTTGTCTCAGTACGCGGATAACTGATATAACCTTTAGTGTACAATCTTTCAGCTATTTGCATCGCATCTTTTGCATTAATTTTTAATTTTCTGGATACATTTTTTTCCATTTCCTAAAAAAATGTTATATAAATTAGGTTTATAGTTTTCATGAGGTTTATTCTACTTAAAAATAAATGAAATAGGAGTCAGCTGTAAGAGTTAAAAGGTTTCTTACTCTCCTGTTTCATATCTTAGGTAATATATATCAAGTTTAAACTTGCCACTGTATCAAGAGGTAGAGGTCTCCATTTACTTTTTTCTTTGCTTTCAACACTTTCTACGGTTGCTAAGGAATTTTCTTGACAAATATCCAATATAGCTTCACAAGCATTTTTATCAAAAAGTCTATCCCTCTTCCAGGAAAAGTCAGATGTGATATCACCCACAGTATGGGACACTAAAAATCTTACGATTAATAAAGCTACCTATATATTGAATAGAAAAATGTCTTTAAATTAAGTACCATTTAACCAATTCCAACACTAGAAAAAGTAGTAATCAAGCTTATAAAAATTATAGAGTTCTACAAAATTTGAAAGATGGGTAATATTTTGTTTGTTTTTTTAAACAATATACCTACTTTTGATTCTCCAAAAAGGTTCTCCAATGAATTCTTCAATAGCTTGATATCTCTCTACAACAAAACCAAGGGTTGGAAATTGACAAGATCCATAACTGATCAGTTTATCAGCCAATTTTTGAGGAAAAACTTTGGTTAATCTCAATGTTTGTAACCTAGTAAATGCAGCGCCTAAAATTTAAATTAATCTACCATAAAAATAATCTTTTAAAAAACAAAAATTACCTGTTCGTAAATCTAATTCCTGTCTTACATCTACAGCGTCACTAATATTTTTGTTAGGCTGACCTAAAGTTGCCAGAGCCCTAAAGATAGATGCTGCTGTTATTTCAGAAAATTTAGCTCTGTAGATACGCAGATTTGGTTTAATATCTGAACACACTTTAATAATTTCAAAACCTATATTTTCCCCTTCTCTATCACAATCAGTCCATATTATCAAACCACCGCAAGAGCGAATTTCACGTTCTAAAGTTTTCTATAATAAAAGAATTTTATCTAATAAAAATGTAATATTGAGTTTGTCCATACCTACTTTTACTTGTTGATAATTCTCAGGACACACCTTTGAAATGGGTGCATCAAATAACACAAGAGGATTACATCCATGCCAATTTTTGTAAATCCCACTAAAAGCATAAGTGAGTAAATGTCCAGAAACAGATGTCATTATCATTCTTGCTTGCTCATTAAATATTGTTGCATCGAATTCATATATTTTATTATAAGGTGATAACCCTTCTCTCTAAAAAAAAAATGATACAAGACAACATTTAAACCACCATTTAAATGTAAATAAAATTACAACAGAGACTAATACACAAATTATAGTTTTAATGGGCATAACTCAGGCTAAAAATATCGCAGGTCGTGTAGTATTTATAGTATATTTTAAACAGTCAATAAATATATGCGACTAAATTGGTTCTATGAGTATACACAAATACTAGTTGCGTGCATGTATTTTATAAAAGGAAGGATATTAAAAATGATTCACTAATTATAATAGATTACTTACCCTATTAGAAGTGCCTCTGGATAATAGTTGTGCAATGTTCTTAGCAGCATCATTTTTTTCGGCAACATTTAAGTATTTCATTATAGGTTTTTTAATTTCTGTACT
The DNA here is from genome assembly GCA_963243735.1 of Neocrepidodera transversa. Lineage (NCBI taxonomy): Eukaryota > Metazoa > Arthropoda > Insecta > Coleoptera > Chrysomelidae > Neocrepidodera > Neocrepidodera transversa. The sequence goes on along the minus strand of OY725347.1, from coordinate 1,339,616 downwards.
AAAATATTTTAAATTGGCATTATATGTTAAATGTATGATTTTAAAAGCTTTTGACAGTACCATTTAGTTTCGAAATTAAACTACATATTACAATAAGATAAATAAAGTTCCAAAGAACTCAAAAGCAAAAGAATTAAAACAAAAAAACACTATTTATTTTACTAAAATAAAAAGTAAGGTTATTTTTCTGCCATTACTTCTTTCTTGTAGTGACTAAATGATATTAAACTATTAGACACATCGTTTCTTAAAAACATTGCAATAAAGGTCACTTAAAATAAAAGAAGAAAAAGCGGTGTTGTCACCACTAATACATTTGTACTGATTCTACAACTTTAATACTTTTCAATAGTCTTATCTTGAAGAAAAGGTGCTAAGTTTTTTACATATTTTGATGGTAGCAAAGCCACACTACACCATAAACTTAAATAAAAATCAGTTTAGACTACGGAATTACTTATTCTTCCTATCTCCGTGTTTTATCTATATGTAAAATTGATAACCGTATATATGTGACAACAGTGAGATGTAAAATTGTGACAAATGTCAACTGTCAAGGTGGTTGAATGAATGGTTGATATGAATGATATGTTGCATGTTTAATTGAAAATTCTTTTAAATATTTAAGGAGGCAAAAACTATTGGTACAAGCAATTAAACATGGGTATTCTAGAGAAAATATCAGAAATAGAAAAGGAAATATCTAGGACACAGAAAAATAAAGGTACTAAGAAAGAATTTATTAAAACATCTCTTCCTAACCTCCTTTTTTTTAGCCACCGAGTACCATTTAGGACTTTTAAAAGCAAAACTTGCAAAATATAGATCTCAACTTCTAGAACCTTCAAAAAAATCGGAAAAGGGAGATGGATTCGATGTCTTAAAAAGTGGAGATGCTAGAGTAGCACTTATAGGCTTTCCATCTGTCGGAAAAGTATTTTTTTTCTATTAATAAAAAATATTGTGATTAATTTGTGTCGTTTTTAGTCTACATTACTTTCTACACTAACAAAAACTGAAAGTGAAGCAGCTTCTTATGAATTTACAACACTTACGTGTATACCAGGTGTTATAGATTATAATGGTGCTAATATTCAACTCTTAGATTTACCTGGAATTATTGAAGGTGCCGCACAAGGAAAAGGAAGAGGTAAAACAGTAAACCAGATTTATTTGTTAATATACCATTATTACTATAATTTTAGGTCGACAAGTTATAGCAGTTGCAAGAACAGCTGATTTAGTCCTTATGATGTTGGATGCTACTAAAAAAGATGTCCATAAGTGCCTGTTAGAGAGAGAATTGGAAAGTGTAGGCATTAGACTCAATAAACCAAAACCTAACATTTATTTTAAAGTAATTAATTTATTGCTAAAATTTGAATTTTTACATAAATATGTTTGAAACGTCAACTCTCATTCATATCTCAAATTTGTTTGCTGTTGAAGTTAGAGATGCAGAGGTAGTAAAAGGGATAAATACCCTACAAAATCTTAAAACAATAAGCCCAATAATATACTAGGACCTGCACAAGGGCTTTACTTAGGTCCTCAAAATTCTGTTTATGTGTGGCCCCTTTTTTGCTCTGCCACTCTACCCCAAGCACTGTTTACCTCTTTCCTGCAAAAAAACTAGTTCATATTTCAAATATGTTGATGTAATAATCTCAAAATCTATTTTTAAGCACTTTGGGGGTAATCTGTATTTTTTTTAGATAAAAAAAGGTGGAGGTTTATCATTTAACTCTACTTGTCCTCTGACAAAGATTGATGAAAAATTAGTACAACTAATCCTTCATGAATACAAAATATTTAACGCAGAAGTTTTGTTCAGGGAAGATTGTACCGCTGATGAATTGATAGATGTTATTTGTGCTAACAGAGTCTATCTGCCTTGTCTTTACGTCTACAATAAGATAGATCAGATATCGATTGAAGAAGTTGATAGAATAGCGAGGCAACCAAATAGTGTAGTTGTAAGGTAAACATGGTATAAAATGTTTAGGTCTTTTGACAAAACATTTTTTTTTCTTTTAGTTGTAATATGAAATTAAATTTAGATTATCTCTTATACACCCTATGGGAGTATCTGAGTCTTATAAGAGTATATACAAAGAAACCAGGTCAGCCTCCAGACTTTGATGATGGCTTAATTTTAAGAAAAGGTGTGACAGTTGAACATGTTTGTCACGCTATACATAGAACATTAGCAGCCCAGTTTAAATATGCTCTAGTATGGGGTACTAGCACTAAGTATTCTCCTCAACGTGTAGGAACTAGCCACATTATGCACGACGAGGATGTTATACAGGTTGTTAAAAAATAAATTGCTTTTTTTATTGTGCTGTGGTTTACAATATTAAATTACATTTTTTAAGAACATTTTGCTTTTATTAAAAAGTTTTTTTACAGCAGTTATTGTGTAAGGGGATGAGTAAATTGGGATGTCTGGGTTGGAAAAATTTATTTTTTGACTTAAAAAATACTCAGTTAATTCAGTCCTTGTCTGATAAATTTCATTGTTTATATGAATAAAATTACCTGACCCTCCTTTTTGTAATTTTATATGATTCATCGGTGTAAAGTTACCCTGTAGTAAAATTAAAAGGTGTAACTGTTAGTCGAAACTGCAAATTTCCGGTATAAAATCAAGCACCTTGAAATAATATGAATTATGCTCTAACATCAGTTATTTTTAATTTTAAAAAATATTTAAATGATTTTAGATAAAACTCAAATATCAGGACTTCGGTTAATTTTACCGAAAGGGCCGGCCCAATCCTGTTCAAATTTAATGGATACAATTTAACCTTGACACCATTTTGTGAATACTATTTCACAGTGTTGTCAAATGTAACACAATTATGCCAAAAGTGACACCAGAGAACGCACTATTAAAAAAGAAACAAAAACGAGCACTATTTAGTTCTATAATGTTTGGTTTTGTTATTGAATATATGAAATTTTTAAAAATAAGTGCGATTAAAGTTGCGCCATCTGTGGGTTCATCAATAAAACTACATGTTGAATGAAGACGTGAGAAATTGGCTATCAGTTTGACATTGACATTGATTTTTTTTTTTTGGAAAATGTCAAAATATAAACGTCACATCTGTCATGACATCACTTTTTGTAAATTCATCGATAATTTTTCCAGAAAATTCATAACAAAAAAATTGTCAGTGTTTAAAAAACAGTCCATCGTTATCATTTAGTCATAAAAATGTCGTTAAATACGGCACATTTAAATGGAGGAGTGCTAATACACAGCGGAGAACAGTAAGTACAAAAAAACATGTCGAATTTCTTATAATAATCAATTATTTTTTTTAGAATATTATTATATTCGGATGGCGTAGCTGTAGAATGGTCTGGGCAACAAAGCGGGGCGTTTCAGGGGACCAAAAAAGGTCTAATATACCTCACTACTCACCGTGTAATCTATATTAACAAATCTGGAGGAGATGAAATGCTTAGTTTTAGTTTCCCATTCGTAACACTCAGCGAAGTAAGACTGATTATTGATATATTAAAAATAATTACGTGAATTCTTACATAATTTGTCTGCAGGTTGAGATAGAACAACCTGTTTTTGGTGCCAATTACATAAAAGGGAAAGTTAGAGCTCAACCTAATGGCAATTGGATTGGTGAAGCGAAATTTAAAATCACATTTAAAAAAGGAGGAGCTATAGAGTTTGGAGAATCCATGCTTAGGGCTGCTCATTTTGGTAAGTGGAATATTTTTATAATCACTTGTTTACTGTCTATTTATTATTATGAGTCATATTACTAATTAATGTGATGAAATATACAAAATTATGATAACATTTTATTTTATAAAAACTTAAAAAACATAAAAACAATTTTTTTTAAATACAATAAATACAGAAAAATAAGTTTGTTTTTAATAAACTATGTATATTAGTGATATTTTTTTCACCAATATGAATTTTGTCCCATGAGCCAAAGGCGAGTGTGACAATCATATGAGTAGAAAAATTATTTAGTTACAAACACAGAATATCTAGATAATTGTCTTTACATTGTAACATTATTTTTCTGAAAAATTATTAGTGTTATTTAATATTATTTCCAGCCATAGACACTGATATATCAGGACTTGGTATGTATTTTACTTTCTGCTAGTTTAGGTCTATTAATAAATATATTTAATTATTGTGTATTTTTTTTCTTCAGCCTCGAGAGGTGGTATGCAAGCTCCACCACCATATGTACCGCCACAGAACCAGTGGTATGCTGCTCCACCACCTGCATATGCTCCACCTCCACAAGGTAAGAAAAATATGAAATTTTCAATATATAATTTATTATTTTTCATCACATATTTTAATGTAAAAAGTCATCAATGCTTTTATGTTTTTCTATTTTCATTCTGTTTTGTCACCATTTTTGTTACTCTTATTCTGCTTTTTCATCTTTCATCCTCTCTATTAATATTCCATTGAAAAACCTCACTTTTGCAGGTTATTACGGCTGGACGCCTCCTACAAACGTTTTTCCCCAACAACCCCCGGCGGATGGCGTTTTCATGACTGACGCACCTCCACCATATCCTGGCATTAATGCACCCTATCCTGGTCCAGCTGGCTATGCTCCCCAGGCTCCCACTGGTGCCCATGGTCCTTTCGTTAATCCCGCAGGTGAGTTTCAGTGACATTTTTTTAAAGCTTTTATCTGTTTTTTTATTACAATGCTATTTTTTAAATAACCAACAAACTTCTCTCTATTGGGTCTATCTCGAATAAAAATTCTTCCAAATTATTTTATTTTTTTATTGATAAGAATATGGGGCATAATGACCCGGTGACAAAATGTTACTATTTTTCTCTTTTTAGGGTTCGTTGTTGATAGCTATATGTACAGTTGGACTTATTGTTACCCGTACCCAAGTGGGCTCATTCGAGATAGACCTCATGGAAAATATAGATGATTTCACACATAAATATTCAGTCAAAATTAAAAAAAATATATTTAGACATTGCTGTATTGTAACGCTTCGTTCAGAAAATAAAACGAAACGTAACAAATCACAATACAGGATTGTCTTCAGTATTTTTTTGTTGATTTAATATAATATTTAACATAATTCGAATAAAATTCTTAACAAACATGTTTATTGTATTCTCTGACGCTTTCTACAGAAGTAAATATCCCTATACTGCAAATATCTCTAATTTTGAGAACACTTATTCAGTGAAATAACAAGATTTGCATTATAGGAATAATTCTCACCTTATTTGTAGATTTATAAAAAAAAAACCAGTTTTTCCAACTTCATTTTATAAAGTCATTATGACCATAATGAATCACTAACAAATGTAACACATTGTAGGTCATAAAGCATATGACGGATAGTTGTGGCTAGACCAATATATTTTAAAAAGCGCCAAAATTGAATAAAATAGAAGACGAATAGTAAAAAGGAAGAGAACAATAGACAACCAAATGTATGCTGATACCTTTTCATTATTTTAACAGTTTTAACATAAAATATTTCTTCTTGGTTTCTTGAATTTCAGATGCAAAAGCTGCAGAAGCTGCCCAATCGGCTTACTATGATCCGAATCAACCTCAGATGGCTTATCTGCCGCCACCAGCATATTATGTAAGTAAAATTTTACTTATATTATACAAATTGTTCTTGAAGGTGGTTTATTTTTTTAGGAAAATCCGCCCAGTTACAACCAGGCAACTGGCAAAAAAACTCAATAATCACAAACTGAGCACATACCCAAAAGGCCTTGTTTATTGTATTCTTTATTTTAGTATTTAGTTTTTTAATTATTACAATTAAACTGATAATCTTTATTATCGTAAAACACCAAATTATTTCCATTTTTGTTATTATAATGATTTGTGTTCCCTCCAGCGATCTTTTTGATCATTATACTTTAAGTAATTCTTAAATTTTGAAAAATAAAAATTCTATTTTTAAAATAAAAATTATATTTCAATATGTTAAAACGCATTTAATAGAATATATTAGAATAATATATATCTTTTTCAATGTATATATGCAATGTTATAAGCTTATGTTTAAGTTATATTCATCGAGATAATATCAATAGAAAGATATTTCACCTAGATGTTTTATTTTTTCGCCCTAATAAATTTAGGTCGACTTTGAATGAAGGAATATTTTAATTTAATTTTACATTAACCAATTTATTATTTTTTAGCTTTTTTAATGTTCTATGTTTGATTTCAAGGGAAAAAAAGTATAAACAATAAAGACTTGATAATTGTGGCTAGTACAGAACATATTCTATTTTTGTTCAGAACTATTTTATTCAATGTAATTTCTATTTAAACCCCTCATTCATTTCTAGGATCAGTTTTAAATCTTTTAGCATCTATAACATTAGTAAATTATTGGCCGAGAACAAAAACATATACTATTTTTTCTGAATTAGTATCAGTATTGTCTAAGATTTAAAAAAAAAAACCTGTAGGGAAAAGTAACTTTTTTATACTGTTTTCTTAGTTGCTTAGCAACGCACTAATATACTAGAATAAGATATTTTAGAATTTGAAATTAATTTTTTAAAAAAATATACATAACTTTTCTAGTTATTTTAGGACTATCAGTTGTGTTTAGTTTCTCTGGGAAATTCAGAAAATAAAATTTCCAAGAATTGTTGAAATTTTATTAAATATTAGTAATAATGATGTAATTTGCTACTCAGTAGTATAATATTTAAAATAATTTTATCTGAAATCAACTGTTTTTAACTAAAGTAAAATAGCACATTTCATGTTGCATCCAGAAAAAAATACAATAGACAACAATAATATAAAGACTAAAAATTAAATATTAATATGGATATTAAAAACAAGATTTTGCAAAGTTCAAGCAGAATTAGTAAAATTCTCATAATAAACAATTATATTATATTTTCTTTTGGTTTTTCTTTGCTAGGAATTTTAAAACAATCGTATCTCTGTTATTGCCACACATCACAGTTTTATCCTTAAATTAATTATCGTTAAGTAGTTTATTGACGCAGGGTAAATTTTCCAAAACAATTATATTTAATTTGATAAAACTGCAAAAACTTCCTCACTATCTTCCCTCTTGCCAGGTTCAGGAAAATCAAAAATCAAACTACTGGTATAATCATAAGCTCCAATTTTCATTCCAACGAATCCCCCATATCCAGGTTTTCCCTTGTAATAAATACCAGCCGATCTCAGAGGCACTGCAGGTTCAGCATAAACAGGTTGAATATCTATAAATGGCACTGTAGTTTGCCCTGCGTCTTTATCTAAATCCGTATAAGTAAACTGAACGTAGTTTCCTTCATCGAAGTTTGGTTCTGAAGAGGACGAGTAAATTGGAATGTCGGGGTTGGAAAAATCTATTCTTTGCCTAAAAAAAAACACTCGGTTAATTCAATCCTTGTCTGATAAATTTTATTTTTTATATGAATAATTTTACCTGATCCCCCTTTTTGTAATTTCATATGATTCATCTGTGTAAAGTTGTCCAGTAGTAAAATTAAAAGGTGTAACTGTTATTCGAAACTGCAAATCTCCGGTATAAACAAATCTAGCACCTAGAAATAAATATAAATTATGCTTTCACACCAGTTATTATTGATTTTAAACCATATTAGTTAAATTAGTTTAGGTAAACTCAGATATCGGGACTTCGGCTAATTTCACCGAAAGGGCCGGCCCGACCCTGCTCAAATTCAAATGGATAAAACCACAGTACAACATATATTCTATCAGTATGGCCACTCTCAGGCGACACCTTTGATCTTTATAGGCACTGAAATTTAACCTTGACACCGTTTTATTGCGAATACTACTTCACAGTGTTGTCAAATGTAGCACAATTATGCCATAAAAGTGACACCAGAGCACGCACTATTGAAAATAGACAAAAACAAAAGTTATAAGTCCGAACAGGATTTTTTTGACATTTTCGGATTCCGGGAAGTTGGCAACGTCGAAAAAACTGATAAAAAGTGGGGGTAAGAAATTTTTTTCACCATCACGAAAGTAATACTGAGGCTTTTGGGCTTTAGTTATTTCCTAGGAAGAGATTGAAACTGTCGCACTAAAATTTTGAAATGTACTTACGAATTTGATGAAAATGTATTAAATTCAGTGTTGCGGTGTTCTTACTGTCACAGTACAATAATTAATATACAAGTTTCACTATGCGACTTTCCCCGGTTTTAATTTATAATGGACTCGTCGACGCTGGGTGGATATGCGCAAAAACCGAAAAGCTGAAAAGCTTGATTGTCCCATTCCTGTATGCACGTGCTTGTTTCACGTGATATTTGCAGTGTTGCCAATGTCAAATATATTTAAAAACAGGTTCTTCTGTTTAAGGAAAAAAATACAATTTAGTACTAATAGGTAAATATGAGGAAAGCATAAATATATATTATTAAATTTTATGTAAGAAAATTACAAAAGAATCACAACTATTCTGAAATTATACTCTGATAATTATTCCACGGTTTTCAACAATGCTTATCTGGTGGGTCCTAAAAATTGAAATATACACCATGAAGATCAAAGTGCCGATACCGGAGTGAAACTACTGTATAATCATTATACTGTGTTACTATTACCACAAAGTTACCAATACCAACCCAATAAATGAAAATTCTCGTTTATTTTTAATGAAAATAATTTATTGTAAAATCATGATAAAGTAAATATTGAAACGAATTATAATTTGTCTAAAACAGCATTAGATTCAATGAATTAGAATATGTAAATAAATGTAAACACAAAATAGACAGTGAAATTTGTGTTCGGATAAAATGAGAATTTAATAAATTATTAACTTGTTAAATATATCGAATCGTTACGCAAGCACAGTCGCCTTTCTGACTGGAGCTACGCCACTGCTTCGGTGATTATTAAAAAATAGTTTTATTTTGTTTTTCAAATAGGTTTTCCCATTTCAAAGTATTAGGTAAAACATTTTTTTACCTATTATATATATTTTTAATATAGATTTTCTTATATAATTGTAAATAAATACGTTAAAGTTTCAAGGTCAAGTTTATGGGTAAAATAACATTTTACTATTGGCAGCACTGCGATCACTATTGTGCGGGTCTGTGCATGCAGTGCGTGTATTATATTTATATGGAGAGTAGATTTAATAATATTCTTGTGGTTTTGTAGATATTTTGTTTTATTTAGTGCGTTCTAGAATTAATGAATAACATTTCTATTAACAATGGAAGCAGATTTCATAAAAGCACAGTGAAAATATGTCCAGAATAGATGCTATAATACTGGTAAGTTTCTTTACATTAAATTCTGATTTTTGTCCTGCCGACTTTAGAAATGTTAAAACTCCTGTCCAAATATAACCAAAATATTTTTCGTTAGTTAAAGATTGTAACTTTTACTGGGGTTAAAGTAAGTTAAACATCTATGAGTAATTTAAAATACGCTGTGACTACAGTCACGCTAACGGGCCACAATGTATTACATTAGAGGCACGTTACACTTTTATATAAAAACTTAGTTGAATAGACAAGTCGGGTTTTTTGAATTTAGTTTGTATCGGATCAAGAAAGAACTGATGGGTAGAAAATATTAAACAACAAACATATAATTATTATATAATGAAGAACAACTCGTTCATTTTTAAAGTTTTTTTTAATCTATGAATAAAATAAAAAAAGTTTGGTGTGAGGGCGGCCAATAAACAAATCAGTAATTATACTTTGAATTAACGGAAAAAAAACATTCCGCATAAAATGACTTATTATGATTTTACGTTATTACGCTTTTATTACGTTATTTAGTTTTAAGTTATTATATATCGTTGAAATTCCTAATTTATTTATAGATTTTCCATTAATTTAATAAAAACGAATTATTGAACAATGCAAACCAGTCGTTAAGTAGTTTTATGTATTTTTTATATAAATATTTATTATTCGTATCAGTAAAAAAAATAAAAGCGCTTACCAGTGATAATATAATTTTCTCTTTCTACTTCCAAATCATCTAAATACATCGATCTGCTGTAGTAGTTCATAGTGAAATAGTCTCTTCCATTTTTTACACCTACATCACTTATACTATATCCGTCAACAGGTGCCCATCTTGTTGTATTTTGATCAATATAACCGTGCGGTAATAATTTACCTTCTTGGATTTGAATATAGAAAATACGGTTGTGTTTTACTAATCTCATACCAGTAACAACTCTTAAACAAGAAATAAATAATACTTATATATAAAAAAAGTTACTAATTTTATACCTGTTGTATTTGGTATCAGCGGTAACAAATCTTAAATTAAAGTATCTATCAGAATGTGGTCCCTCTTGATCGCAGAAACACAAACAATAAGAACAATGTACAAACCATCTGAACCAACTGTCGATACTACGTTGCCAGCATCTACTTTTTTGTCCTAAAACCCTGCCACTATTAAATTCTATATATTCATATCTTCTTGGGTTACCTTCTGGCTAAAAATAAACAATTACGTTCTCAACAGTTTTCAATACCAGAGGCCTTATTCTCCAACAGGCGAACGTTCACTAACTTTTTGTCTGACGCAGACCAAGCGAAGTATGATTTGAAAAAAAGATGGAAGACAAATTATTGGCGAATGATGTGAAGTGGTGATACGCCCTCTGGTGTTGATATTAGAATCAACGTAACGGTGCAAACATATACCCACAAATTTTCTTGTTAACGATGTAACAGGGAAAAATAAATTGTTTTGCCGTTTAATGTTTTAAAGAACAAAAAATCACGTTTGTAAAACTGGATTTGCAAATTTTATGCAACGATGAACTTTCAGATAAGATATTTTTATTGGTATAAGTTTAAGAAACCAATTTAAAATCACCTTTGTAAATATTTCTACTAAGTACTTACTGCAATGCAAGTTTTTAAATGCGATTCTATGAATCTACAATCGTAAATTTTTCCTTTACACGGTTTTACTTTTTTGCAGTAGTCACTTGAGCTATCGTAACATCCATAATTTTTGGTGACCGAATATCTGGCACAATTATCCGTGCAAGTTCCAGCTGGATTTAAATCGACCTCGTTTTGAATGTGGGCTTGGATCAATTGGGTCACTTGCGAATAAGTTTTTCCTAGAAAAAAATATTGATAAAGCAAACTAACTATTTTTTAAATAAATAAGTATAGTAAAAAAGCAATCGAGATATTTGAAAAAAAAAATTTAATGCAGTATTTATGTTTTTACTTTTTCAGTATCAAAAAATTATGTCTTCTCCACTGAGGATCTTTTCTAAAGCTTTTTTCTGGCTTCCGGTTTAAATATTATCGAAGTTTTTTTTTGTTTACTTCAAACTTTGAAATTTGTTAGTTAATAAGAAAATTGGGATAATTTTTTCTTGTCTGCAGATTATTGTTTATTCAACTAGTCAGCAAGTGCCTGATTATTTTCATTCTTTAATATTCATATTTAATTAGTTAAAAAAAAAGTATTTAAGACTTTGAGCTGAACGGATACCGAATCACCCGTTTTCACTGCTAAATTAAAATCATAAATATTGGTGCTACAGTTCCGGAAGTTTTGGTTTTTTTAGTAACTTTTCTCCTCTTTATGGACCGTTTTTTTGATTTTCGATACCTGCAATAGTTTTCGAGATATCAGCAAAAAACCAACCTATATTTTTTTTACTAAATTGTTTAAAAGTAATTAAACTATTTGTGGTACTTGTTGACTACACTAATGACACAATTTAATCAATAATGCTCATGTGATGAAAAAGGACACAAATAGATTACCGAGAAAAATGGTCTTTGGTAAAAATAGAAAGACAAACAAGGCGATTAATATAAAAGTGACTAGAAAATAAGAGAAATTGAAAAAGAATAGAAGTAGACCACCAAAAGAATGAAGAGTGCTGAAAAGAGATAAATAAAAACTTTTGGATAATTAAGAATTAGAAAAAAAATAATATACCTAATAAGTGATTATAAAAATTTACCTTCTACGTGTGTTTTGGGATCACATCGATATATTTTTCCATTTGTAATTTCCATTGCACCAGAGATCAAAGAGATCGCAGTTTTAGTTCTATTTTTAAAATTATTTCGAGCTTTTAAAGATTCTTCAGTATAATTTCCTAAAAATCGTCAAAACGACAAACTAAGAATTTATTATTATTATTATAGTAGCTACCTGTTTCTTGCAGTCTTATTGCCATATATGCAAACTGCGTCAAAATGTAGCCTTTAAGATCAGTAAGAGCTATCAAGTTGTATAAGTGGTAAAATGCTTGCTGAGCTGGCTGACTAGGATTATTGCAGATGTAATCTTTTGATGAAATTATCTAAAATAATTAGAATTAAAATGTTTGTAACATTATTTAGAACTTTCTTTAGTTATAACCGAATTTAATCCTTTGTTGCTCCTAAAGGTGTAAATATTTTTAAAACTTACATTAAACAAGTCCCATATTAAATTTTTGCGCTTACTAGCCCCAAAAGATTCTTCAAAAATTTTCTCTATAGTTTTGTTGATGTTATTTTTAGCATCGTGTAAAACATCATCTACAATATCGGAAGTTTTGATTTCTCTCCTATATTCTGAGTAATCCTTTTTGATAGGCGATAAAATATCTGCCAGGTACCTCCTGAATTTATCGTACAAATCGTGAACTACTCTTAAATCGGAGAATAGTAGGAAGAATTGTTGAGATTGCCGAGCTACTTTCATCCCATACATAAAGTCTTGTGGCATCTTAAAACAAACAAAAAATATATCTAATTATTTAATGTCTGGTTATTTAGAAACGAAAATAATTAAAAAGGTTTTTGGTAATTATCAAATGTAGATTTGGTTAATAAGTTACAATGCAATTTTTTCACTCCACCAATAATGCGCGGCTTTATCTTATCCTAGTTGGCGCTTACTCCATTATTAAAAAAAAAACTATTACAAATATGAAAAATTTTATTTGTACCAAGGTTGCAGCTTGTAAAATTTTGGTTTTTTTGTATCGCTCTAGTGTCAATTTTAAGCGAGAAGTGACAGATTGAAAAATAGTGACAAATCCAAAATTTCCAAAAAATGATTTTAAAATTTAATAAAATTCGCATAAATATTCCTTTAAATAGTTAAAATAGTTTGAGACGAAATGTGGGCTGGGTTGTTTTAAAGGGGTGAAAGCGGATTCATTTTTTTTCTTTTTTCGTAAATATCTCAAAAACTACGAATCTTTTCGGTTTTACCCAAATATCTCGGAAACCTGACCTGATATTTTAATTTCGAAAAAACCATTCTATTCGTCTTTAAAATACACATATATTTTCCCATTCAATCAACTTTGTATCTATAACTGTTTATGAAATCCCAAATAGTGTACAATTAAAATTGCGCCACCCTGTATATATTTTTTAAATATGTTAATATAAAAAAATTAGAGCCATAGTTTTATGTATTAATTGATAAGATATATAATTAGTTATTAAGATTTTAGGATAATATACAGGATGTCCCAAATAAGAGTGATCGATTTTAAATGTAAATCGACAGCTTATTAATTGTCTTAAAAAAATCGGTTTTTTACTAATTATTTTCGTTTATCCAAAAAGTTTTTATGAATTTTACTTTTTCTTCCATTAATACAGGGTGTTGGTTTTGATAATATTGTTCTAATCGAACTTCCATTTATTAATTCAAAAAATATATGAAATTCGAAAAATCTGAAAATCTAAAACTCGAAATAAAAATAAGAAAGTTGCGAAAAATTCGAAAAACGGAAAAACTCGAAAAATATGAAAAATTCCAAATACGTGGAAAAGTTCAAAAAAAGTCAAAATTCGAAAAACACAAAAATTTAAAAAAATAAAAAACTCTAAATCTTGAAAAATTCGAAAGTTATGAAAAACTGGAAAAACAGAAAAATTCAAGAGATTCAAAAAACAAAATTTGGAAATTTTTGGAAAGTTCGGAAAATATGAAAAAAACTTGAAAGACCGACAAACCCGAATAATTCAAATAAATCAAAAAATTCATAAAAGTCGAAAAATTCGTTAAATTCGAAATTTTCAAAAAAACTATTCTCAAAAAATTCAAAAAACAAATCATTCAAAAACTTATTTAGAAAATTTTGAAAACAATATTCAAAAAATTCAAAAAACAAATCACTCAGAAATTTATTTAGAAAATTTTGAAAACAGCACTAAAAAAATTCAAAAAACAAATCACTCAAAAACTTATTTAGAAAATTTAGAAATCAATATTAAAAAATTTCAAAAAGCAAATCACTCAAAAACTTATTTGGAAAATTTTGAAAACAACACTCAAAAAATTCAAAAAACAAATCTCTCAAAAACTTATTTGGAAAATTTTGTAAAGTTTGAAAAATAAAAAAAACTTGAAAAATGGAAAACCTCGAACAATTCGAATAAATAAAAAATGATAAAATTCGAAAAATTCATTAAATTCGAAATATTCAAAAAACAAAAAATTCAAAAGCGGGTGGAAATCAATTTTTTTTCTTTTTTATTGTAAATGTCTGAAAAACTACAAATCTCACAATAAAAAATATTCTTTATAAAATTATATTTTATTAGTTTTACTACTTTGAAATGTTCTGAAAATCTTATTAATACCTCAAAAAACATTGTATCAAATTTTTAAAAAAACGTAAAAATTGAACAGGTCCGTAACTTATAAAAGTTCCTAGAGTACAGTTAATTATCAAAAATTAAGTCTACATGATTGGATAGAGAGAAAAATGGGGATTTCAATATATGAAATAAAAAGTACAGGTTCGTATTTAAAAACTTAAAAAAATGGATACGCTATGACCTTCAATAAAAAGTATTTTATCTTAAAAAATAAGGTGTAATTAAATAAAACGACAACCGTCAATTTCGGTTTTCAAAGAATATCTCTTAAACCGGTCCTGATATTTTATTTTTTTGTCTATAACGGTTATTAAATTTGCGCCATCCTGTATACTAAACAAACCAAGAAAAAATTTAAAATTACAAAAAATATTTGTATTTTGAAAAAATCATTTTAATTTGATTTTGCATAATGAATTTGTTATTCCCTTATTATATTTTTTGATTTTTCTGTTATATTTGTATTTTTCTGTATTGTTTCTTAAGGTAACTAACCAGTTGAACTTGTTCGTCAAATTCCAAAAACTTTTTAGAAACATCCAATCCGGGATCGATTGCATTATCCTTATGCTGTTGAAGCACAAATTTCCAAACGTCATTTTCTAAACTTAAGAAATTGTTTCTTATTCTATCGACTAATAACTTTTGGTAATGACATTGTGTCCAATACACCGATAAACTAATTACGAACAAAATTTGAAATACAAACTTCATTATGGCACTAAAGGTTTGGATAGACTATTGAACGCAACAGATACACATGCAAAACATCCGTTCATTTCGGTCCATGTGTTATCATCAGGATGACGATGAGATAAATACAATGTGATTCTTTTTTTTTCGATGTTATAAACAGTGGTGTAGGTACGATGAAGAAAATTGACCAAAATCTAAAAATATAGAAAATTCTTAGTAAGTAAAAAAACTCGTTGGAGTTACAGTCAAACAATGTTAAACTTGATTTTATTTTTAAATTTTTGGTGAAAAAAATCGGTAAATGTAAAAAAAATTATCAATGATAATAATAATAGATTTTTTTGTTTAATACAATCTAATAATAATATAGAATGAATCAAGGCTATTTTTTTAAATTTTAATAACAATTTTTTGATTTAAAACGTAGAAAAATTGTTTCTGCGTAAGATCCCCTGAACTACGTCATTGAAGAATGACGATCAATGTTATTCTTCTTTTGCTGATAAAACAAGTTTATTTTTGTTGATAACCTTGAATGTTTAGATCGTTATTTTTTTTCTTTGTGTTAATCTACATGGGAAACTAAAAAATAATGGGGCAAAAGTCAATGATCTTGACAACAAAAGTCATATATATTACAAAAACGTGCTTTTTAATGTATTTTTTTTATCCAGGATTAGTTAGGAAAAAAGCATCCGATTCCAGCAGCTAATAAATGTTTTTATTGAAATAAAAAACCTCTGTAGAACCTTCTTTATCTGATTGAATTTATCCCAATTGGGTTGGGTTCATACAAAATTTTATCTACGACTTCTACTTAAAAAATTTGAGATCTTAAACATTATTTTTATAATGTTTGACACGTGTGCCTCTTGACACTCATCCCAACTGAATGTCTTGTTTCCATGTTTCCTTTAGGCCTCTCGATGGCATCACCCAGCCTAAGACTCTAAACATTCATTGATTTGCGATGCTATTCTAGTGGTCTGGTCCAAAGCTCTGGAGTTGGTATCATAATTCCCTTTACACACAAAATATTGGACTAGCTTTCTTTATGATGCATTATTAACCAACTAGCTTAATTATCCCTCATTACTTACTTTTCCTTTCTTTTTTGTTGTTTTTTTACCAAGTAACTAGCTTAATTAACACCATCCATTACGTGTTTTTCCCTTCTTTTATAGATAACCTAATCTAGCATTATTGATCATGTCTACGAACCTGTTTAATTTGATAAATAAATAATTAAAATGACTGAAGACGGAATTCCACTATGCGAAAAATCTGCAGGCAGACTTTCTGTATCCAATTCTATTTGTGAATTAATTTTCGAAATCGACCAATAGAATTGGATACAGAAAATCCGCCTGCAGATTCTCCACCTAGTGGGAATTAGTCTTGAGCTGTTAAACTAAATGACGGTAAATGTAAAACAAATGACTATTGTCAAAGGCAACTAGTTTAAAAAAAGAGTGTTATAATGAAAAGTTCATTTAAAAATCATTGGTCATTTTCGCACTGTTTAAAATTGTGTATAAAGCGTATCTTTAGAATAAGTTTAAAAATTCTAATTTTTAAGGAAGGTAGATAAAAAAAATTATATTTTACAATATATCCTGATTTAATAAAAAAAATTCTTAAAAACTTTTGCTCCTTCACTGTCTTTTTCTAACTCTACTATCTTCTCTCTCTCTATTAATCATGCTTGTCTTTTTATTTTCCCTATAGTATGTATAGGTTTTTTAATTTTTCTTCCCCAGTATGTATAATTCTTTTATTTATAAAATAAAAAACTTAATTTTAGCTTTTCTTATAAATAATTTAATTAATCTTCCATCATTATTTATTAGGCGACGACCTATCTTTATTTTTTCTGTGGTCTGTCTGTCAGTCTCCGTACCTGTTTGTCTGTCTGTATGTCTGTTTGTCGTCCGCAAAGCTTAAAAATCTCATAACTTTCGAACGTTTCAATGTTCAATTCAATTTTCACCTTTTTTTTAAGACACACGAGTAGGTACTACATTTTTTTGGGTTTTTCCGACTTATAGTTTCCGAAAAAAAAACTCTTATAGTGTCTGTCTGTCTGTTTGTCTGTGACCAAAATTCAACTCAAGAATGCTAAATAGCTACAAATAAACAACGGAAATCGAGACAGCTTCGTTAAAAATACCTAAAATGAAATTAATCTTTGTCCTCAATGTCATTTTAGTGCAGCAATCAGTCGAGGGATTAAAACGCACTTTAGTCTCGTGGTACACAGTGACAAAAACGATACGAGAATTATGTGAAAAGAAACACTCAACATTTTCGCCACACTGACAGAGGATTACTTAAATATTTTTGTCCCAAGGGAGTAAAAGTGGCATTTTAGTCCCTATTTAGAAAAATAAGTACAATTCATTGTTAAAATCTAATAAAAAAATTAAGTCTGTATTCAATATGGTTGGATATAGAAAAATGGCGATTTCAAAACTGATATAAAATGTACAGATCCGTATTACAAAATAATTGTTGATGGTGGCTCCTCAAAGATGAAATGTTGTTTTAAAAAGTTGGATTAAAACGGAAATCGTCAATTTCGATTTTACTAAAATATCTCGGAAATTTAAATTTTGAAAAAATCATTAAATTTAACCAACTTTGTATCTATAACGGTTTACGAAATCCCAATAGTGTTTAATTAAATTTGTACCACCTTGTATTAGATCTACTTCCCCTTTTTCTATTCACCAAAAAGATTATTTGATCTAATCAAACCACTTTGATTTCATTATAACCACTTTCGCCTGAGATCCGTTGACCCAAACAGATCACTTTGGTTTTCATTATAGACCTGGTCTAAGAGTCGTTCATCTTTTGTTAAACATTTTACTTTTTAAACATGTGCTCCCCTACTTTTTATTTACATTTTACACATACAATCATCACATAAAGTCTTCTTTAGTTTTTTCTTCTCTTATTTCTCTCTATCCTTCTTTTATTTTTAAATGTAAAGGTTGATGGAGTTATCCTTGTATTTAAACGAATTGGATTTCTAATACGAAATCTTTTAAGCCGCTTCAAGTGCACGAAAATGACGATTCACGTTGGATTATTATATAAAAATATATACCTTACATTTAAACGTAAATATGAAAATGTATAGGTAGAATATTTAAGGTCAACATTAAAAAAAATTACGAATAATGGTTTTTATTATATTTTTAAAAATGGGTTGTCACCCCCATTTTTTAGTTATATACGTGCATCATATGGATTAATTAGTCTATTTTGAAACTTTTTTGTGAGATTAGCAATTTTAATTTGTTTACTTTTATTACGCTTATCCTTATTTTATGATAATAACGATCAAAAATTGTACTTAAATGATTCACTTTTTCTTCTTATATTGCATCGCTTTATCTAAATTATACGAGTTGATAAGATTTATTAAGCTGCATATAAAATACCAAAAAACAGGTATAATTTCTCTATTGTTTCAAATCCGGTGCAAGAAGCTTCAGTTTTCGATAATTCAATATGAAAAACATACTATTGGCGATTTTTCTTGTGAATTTAGTAACTAAAGGAAGTAAGTAGATAATTATTATTTTTAAAAAAATATTTCTCTAACAAAAATTTTGAAAAAATGAGAAATAAAAATATAAATTAATTTTAAGTAATTATGCATAAGTAGATATAGGGTAGGGCTTCACACGAGAACGATACTTTTCTCGTCTCGTCTCGTAAAACCGAGACGAGACCTTTTTGAAAATTATTTAGGCGATACCGAGACCACATACGGCGAGACCCGAGAGTCACGTTTTTGTTCTCGTTCATATTTCTTCAGAATTTATTTCTGAATTTCCGAGAAAAATAAACTACCAAGCAGTATAAACATTTAATTTTTTTTATAATAAAAAAAAGGTTTGCATAGGTTACGAAATCTAAAATCTGGTAACCATCTGTGAAATGTTTTATTTTATAATTTTTTACTTCAGTTATAGCAAATGTTTATAATTATAATTTGTATAGATAATGATTTAGTAACATCCAAATAAAAAATAAGAATAAATAAATAAATAATCACGCGTTTAATAATTACCTCGTTTCTAGCAATAACGAGATTTGACGTGGCGAGATAAATGGTTACGAGACTGAAACGAGACTTATTTTTTTCTCAACTAACGAGACCGAGATGAGATTTTTGAAATTCTCGCCTTATCTCGTCTCGTGTAAAGCCCTAATATAGGTTTTCACTTGCCATATTAAAAATACTTAATATAGGTATACTTTATTACTGAAATCGTTTTTTTTTGCCTCATGTGATTTCATTCTATGTATATTCGGAAAAAGTTATGACTTTAATAATAATTTATTATTTTAGGCAGCATCATTAGAATATCATCCGAAGATGATAAATTTGAAAAAACAGACAAATCAAGTAACAGGTTCGTTGAGAGCGACTTGAATATTTTGGAAAATAACGTTAGATTTTATCCCTATGACAAAGATGTAAAATCATTAAATGTAACGGATACGGATTCGAATATTACAACCAGTATTACAGATGCTTCGAATACTAGCACAAATGTGACAACTGATTTTTCCAATACCACCTCTGATCCAAATATCACTACAAGTAGCCCAACTGTTACCACAGCCTCTTCTACTGTGATAACCGGTACGACCTTAAATCCAAATATCACAACTATATCTCCGAATATCACTACAACTTCTAATGTAACAACCGAAGTTTCAAGTACCACAGCTCCAAGTAACTCTACTATTACTTCTAATATGACAACTGATATTTCCAGTACAACTTTAAATCCAAATATCACAACTATTTCTCCCAATAACACTACAATTAACTCTACAACTTCATCTCCAAATATAACTACAAGTAGTCCAACTACCACAACATTTTCTCCTAATGTGACAACTGATATTTCCAGTACGACTTTAAATCCAAATATCACAACTTTATCTCCAAATATCACTACAAGTAGTCCAACTACCACTACGTTATTTCCTAATGTAACTACCGATGCATCAAGTACCACATTAGCCCCTAATACTACTTTATCACCAAATATCACTACAAGTAGTTCAACTACCACTACGTTATCTTCTAATGTAACAACCGATGCATCAAGTACCACCTTAGCCCCTAATACTACTTTATCACCAAATATCACTACAAGTAGTCCTACTATCACTACATTATCTCCTAATGTAACAACCGATGCATCAAGTACCACCTTAGCCCCTAATACTACTTTATCACCAAATATCACTACAAGTAGTCCTACTATCACTACATTATCTCCTAATGTAACAACCGATGCATCAAGTACCACCTTAGCCCCTAATACTACTTTATCACCAAATATCACTACAAATAGTCCTACTATCACTACACTTTCTCCTAATGTAACAACTGATACTTCAAATACGACATTAACTCCTACTACCACAACTATTTCTCCAAATGTCACTACAGTTAGCCCTAATACAACTTTATCTCCTAATAGTTCAACTGTTACTACACTTTCTCCTAATGTGACAACTGATACATCAAATACGACATTAGCTCCTACTATCACAACTATTTATCCAAATATCACTACAGTTAGCCCTAATACAACTTTATCTCCAAATAGCTCAACTGTAACTACACTTTCTCCTAATGTGACAACTTTAAATACGACATTAACTCCTACTACCACAACTATTTCTCCAAATATCACTACAGTTACTACACTAACACCCACTACTGAATCCAATGGTCATATCTTAAAAATAACTTTATATCCCGTAATAATAAGTTTAATTGTACAAAGAATAACTAATTTAAACTTTTAATTTTTTTTATATCAAAATAGATTGTGAAAAGTCTTGATATATGTAGATCGAATTTTATACAATTAAATTTAATTATTGATTCCAAAATTGAACTGGCTAGAGATAGAATTATTATTGATAAATTGTATATATTTATTTTTGTATTGTATTCTTGTTTCTATAAAATGTTTTTTTTGTTTTAAATTGATTTATGTATTATTTTTATATTTATATAAATTGCTGTTTTAGATTGTTTACAATAATTTATAAAATATGTATTTATTATAAAAATAAAAGATTTAATTATTGATTCATCGTTTATTTAACCAGACATGATTTGTTTTTTGGAATCTTTAAAACAATTTAAATTATATTTTAACGGGTAAAAAACTTTTTATTAACAATTAATTTTGTTGTTATCTTGCCTGAAATGTTTTTGGGCGAGCGCTCCGTTAATATTACAGATAGGAAGCTGCGGTTTTTATCAATAGATTCTGTATTTAATTTTTAAGAGCGCATCTGTGGAACTTTTTTTAAATTATTTTTAGTAAAAGTGATACGACTATTAACTTTTTTCTTTAAATAAATTTGCAAAAAGTAGTACAGACGAGCTCTTCTAATAAATATTTTAAATGCATTTTTTAGTTCCTATAGATCTCGGCCAAAAACGAATATTTATGTTTTTTGATGCTCGACCCTGTTCTGGGCAGAAAAAATTGAACTACAGGGTAGGAATACTTAACATTAATCGGAAAATAGTAAAAAAATATTTTTATAATCATAAAAAACCAAAATTTCTTGTTCACTTGGCGTAGTAAAAAACAGTTTTTCTTAATTCCGCCCTTTTTGAACTGACGGGTTTTCACTTTTTTATATATTACAAAAAAAAACAAGTTTAAATATAAATTTTTCTTAGTTTTTATTTAAAAAAAATTGTTTCGGTGTTTGTAAATGTTTAATAATTGTTACATTAAAATTTCTATAATCTTAAGATCCAGATGACAAGGCTTTCCAGGTTTGGCTTTAGGAGGTAAATTTGAAGTAGATCCGGCAAAAAACGGTCTGTTAGGCAAATTAGAACCTAAATTTGGTACATTCTTTTCCGTAGTTGTTTCTTGGAATCTATCCACTATTAAAGGACTAATATTTCCATTATTTTCAGGTTTAGATGACCAAGGCTCTCCTGGTTTAACTCTAGGTGGTAAAGTTGTAGCAGATCCAGCAAAAGATGGTCTGTTAGGTTTAGGGGTAATAGAATTTTCGTTTAAACCAAAATTATTACTCGCACTTAAAACTGTATTTATAA
Source organism: Neocrepidodera transversa (assembly GCA_963243735.1). NCBI lineage: Eukaryota > Metazoa > Arthropoda > Insecta > Coleoptera > Chrysomelidae > Neocrepidodera > Neocrepidodera transversa. The sequence goes on along the minus strand of OY725347.1, from coordinate 1,317,150 downwards.
TAGTACCTGGTTTATTTTTATCAGTGGTTGTTTCTCCAAATCTATCCACTAATTGTGGATTTTTAGTAGTTGTAACACTAAAATTTCCGTAATTTTCCGGTCTAGATGGCCAAGGTTTTCCAGGTTTAACTATAGGTGGTAAAGTTGTAGCAGATCCAGCAAAAGATGGTCTGTTTGGAAAATTGGAACCTAAATTTGGTACATTCTTCTCCGTAGTTGTTTCCTGAAATCTATCCACTATTAAAGGATTTATGGCACTAAAGTTTCCATTATTTTCAGGTTTAGATAACCAAGGCTTTCCTGGTTTAACTCTAGGTGGTAAAGTTGTAGTAGATCCAGCAAAAGGTGGTCTGTTAGGATTAGGAATAATAGAATTTTCGTTTAAACCAAAATTATTACTCGCACTTAATACTGTATTGACAATAGTACCTGGTTTATTTTTATCAGTGGTTGTTTCTCCAAATCTATCCACCAATTGTGGATTTTTAATAGTTGTAACACTAAAATTTCCGTAATTTTCCGGTCTAGATGGCCAAGGTTTTCCAGGTTTAACTATAGGTGGTAAAGTTGTCGCAGATCCAGCAAAAGGTGGTCTGTTAGGTTTAGGAATATCAGAACCAAAATTGTTATTAGTACCTGGTTTATTTTTATTAGTTGTTATTTCTGGAAATCTATCCACTATTTGTGGGGTTCTTTTAGTTGTAACACTAAAATATTCATAATCTTGTTGTCTAGAAGGCCATGGATTTCCTGGTTTGACTCTGGGTGGTAAAGTTGCTCCAGATCCAGCAAAAAAAGGTCGATTAGATTTTAAATCTTGGATAACTATTAATGTCTTTTCCAACAAAGCACAGTTTAAACAAGTTTTGTTTTCAACAATTTTAAAATCTTGTATTATTGATGTATTAAGATTATCTTTATCTTCTAAAAATAAAAAATATAAACGAGAGTACATGGAAATATTGTGAATAACTTACCATTATTTTTGTTAGCATTAGAAAACTGGCATGAATATAGAATAAATAAATAAAGTATCCCATTTAAACCCATTTAGCTTATTTTTATTTAAAGTCAACGACCTATTTGCGGAGAGGTTCTGAAAATAACTAAAAATTTAGATTCGCGATTCTATCTTACTCCGGACAGGTTGGGTTACTATATTTACCGTTGTCCGTAATGGATACACTCATTGTTTAATTTATTGACATTATTCATTTGACGATTTTCGAAAACAGAATTAAATATATAAATGTTAAATGAAGATGTGAGGCACATACCAAATTTATTCGGTAAAATAAGAAAAATGAGAAAATTATAGATTTTTAATTTGACCTTACACACAATTTTACCTAAATAATACCAACTTCATCTATTACATCAAATTTTACAAAATAAAAATTTCAAAGACATGGTGAAACGTTATTTTTTATTTGTTGATAAAAGTGATTTAGTAATAACTGTGATTTAAGCTCAATTCTTTTTATTATGGTTTCGTTCAACAAATAGAAATATATCAAAAAGTAAAAATTAAATAAAAAAAATTGGATGCCAGTCTTATTGATTTTTTGATGTATATGTAGAAACAATTGAGAAAAAAACTATGATATATTTCAAAATACGTCCTTTATTTTTTTGTGAGTTTAAGGAAATAAAACTAAAATCAGAAACTTTTTCTTTTATTTCTTTGAAAAATGTGATTTAACTTGGTTTTGGGCTTGTCATCGAGTTTCTTCTAAAATTTCCTGGATCCAGTAGTAAAAGATATCACGTTCCAAAAGAAAAAAGGACTTTTTCCAAATAAAAACGTTCGATCCCAAAGGAGAAAAAAACTTACTCGTTAAAAAAAAGACGTTCAGTCCCAGAAAAAAAATGTCCAAAGACCTTAAACGTTCACATAAAGTAAATATAAGACAAAAATCTTATAAATTACCAGATTTCATTGTCTCTGTTAAAAAAATATATATATTAAATGACGATAATATTTCTCTTTTAAAAGAATTAAAAACAACAGCAAATAAAAGTTAAAGCGTCGAAATAATTAAAAATAATAACAGGGGACATAAGTGAATATATAATATAATATAATAAAAAGTTGTCCTATATAACGAGAGGAAAAAAAAGAAAACTTTAATAAGCGACACAAATGATATAAAAGTCAATTATTCTGACTCAAAGAGACAAAGAGAGAGAATTATTAACATGGGAAAGACATTTTATAGTAATACCAAGAGGAGAGACACGACGCGAGGAAATTAAGAATGGATATCAAACGAGTCTGAAATTAAAATATACTGAACAGAGAAATAATGAAAATACAGGGTGGCACATAAAAAAACGTAACAATGGTGACAGGATTTTTGTTTTTTTTATTAAGTTAATCGTGCTAAACCATTTAACAAATAAAAAAACGTCAAAAGATTAATAGTTCTTTGGTAGAATACTAATTTAATTTGGGGAAAGTTAGTATTGTACAAAGATAACTAGATAAATGCAGGATAAAGTTGCTTTTGTACCAACAAAAAATAATTTTAGGTTTTTTCACTGACATCGTCTTACTGAATTGTTTATTCAAAGTATAAGAAAAATTATTTTAGTGTATTGTAACATAGATTAAAAGTAATGAAAATAAAATGTTTTTTATCATATTAAAATAACGTTAATAAAGTAATTAAACAACTTATGGAGTTAAATCTCAGAACATTTCGGTACAAATGAATGAAATGTTCACTTGAACTTTCCCAGTTTTCCGCAATTATAAGAGCCAAAAGTTTTTTGACATCGATAATTTTTTCTTTTGAAATTGGATGAGATAAAGGAAGATTTCGAATCACAAACTTTGCAGCTACCTTTCCAGTGCGGAACGGGACACTAGGACGCGGGGACTCTAGGACGCGGGGTCACAATAGGACGCGGGGACATCAGGACGCGGGGCTATATTAGGACGCGGGGACACTAGGACGCGAAAGTATAATAAAGATTGCCACAATGAAATATATATCTAGCGGTTCGAAAGATGGCAAAGGACCTTTTACGTCTACATTATAAATTAAAATGAATATGAAGAAATATTTAAGATTACATTAAATATTAGCATATTTATATATTGCAATTAAATTTAAAAAATTGATATAAATTTGACAAAATACATTTAAATGGAAAGAATACAAAATAATTCTCTTTATTACATCTGAATAACATATATTCTTTTAAAAATATTTTAAGTAAATTGTATTCAAGTTATTTTGAAATAAAAATTTTAATAAATTTAATTTTCATGTTATTTTTAAAAGTACTAAATGAATATTTTAAGATCTGGTATTAAATGATATATTTTTGAAATTAGAAAAAAGCTTATTACTAAAAATTAATAATATACAGTGCATTCCATCTAAAAAAAAATGGGTCTATACGCTCTAGAATATGCACGACACTGTGTTTCTGATGGCATTTAAAAAAAATTAATATAAAAGAATCAGCCAGTTTTCGAAATAAAATTTTGTATATAGAAAAAAGACAATGATAAGTGTGGGTAACCCTTTACATAAATATATATTTATTTTTTCAAACAGACCAATGATCAATATAGACCAATAAAATGCATTTTTGAAATAAATTCATTTAATTTTAATAATTTAGCGTCCTAGTGTCCCCGCGTCCTAGTGTCCGCGTCCTAATGTCCTAGACCCTTTCCAGTGACACCACGTTTGAATGGGGAAATAAAGGCCATTTGCTTCATCTTCAAAACGGAAATTTGGTTGAGCTTTATAGGAAACAGAGTAATGTCTATACTTAGTCTTGAATTTTTTCAGAATAATCCTATTCTATTTTGGGTACCTTAAAAAAACGTAAAAATGGACGTCCCAAGGATGTCTCGTACTATATGGGAAGCAATATCTCAATTTTAAAAAATATGGATAAAGTTATTTTCTAATTAGTCTAATTAGCTCATTTTAATTTATTTCAGGAATGTATTTGTATAGTTTATCTTTATAACTTTTTTTTTGTTTATTGCGCTTATTTTCTCTTATAATGAAAAAATATATAACGTAATTTATTACGTGTAATTAAATCAATCGTAAATGCAGTTATCTATAGGTACTTTTTTGTTTAAAACCGATCCAAAGTAAAACCAATAGTTTTAATGATCTGATAATTACTTATCAGTAAGAGAAAGTTTGTAAAATTTATTTATGATCAATGTCATAAAAGTTGATAATGTTTTTAAAAAGAAATTTTGTCTCTGAGAAATTTTAATTCTGAAAAATTACCAATAATTACATTTTCTAAATAAGGTTGTCTAATATAATGATAGCAGGAGATTATAAATGTAATAATCTGATTAAATATTTGAACGGGGAGCATGAAAAAGGTTCTTTACCATAGTAAAATATTTTGTTTACAAAAAAGATCTAATTCATACACTAATGCGTAAAATATTTCATTATACGCTTTTAGTACAATAAAAAATAAACAAAAGAATGAAAAATATTATTATTATTAAGTAAATATAAAATAAAAATGCGCTTCTATGAGCAAATTGATTTTTCCACAGTTATTGACTCCTAAATCAGTATAAAATTGGATTCCAGTTTTAAATTTTTATGCAATTCTTTCCCAAAATTTTTATGAAAAAAAAAAATATAATAGTAAAATAATCAGCATTATCGCTTTATCTGTTATAAATTAGTCATTATTTACATTATGTGTGTTCCAGTTAAAATTTGACGGTAAATTTTTTATTACAATTGCTTACTTTTCGATTAACGAATATGTTCATGGTTTATGATGAAACTTGTGGTAATAGTAAGAATTTATGATGAACAATATCTAGACTGACGACAATAAAATGCACGAAATTCCGTCCATTTATCCGAAAGAAACCAAGTGGTATAATTCGTCTTCATCGTGTGTATATACGGATGAACGCATTAAGTATAAAAAAAATTGTTATTTTCTGTGATAAAACTTTTTTTGTTGGATGTTTATATCGCAGAAACTTCGATTATATATTTTTTGCTTTTACCAATGTCGTCTCTCCCATCCATCTTGTGTGTGTTTAATAAAAAATAATAACCTTGATATTTTCGTGTTGTAGAAATGTCAAATTTGAAAGTGACCTTTGCTTTTTCGGCCGTTGCTATGGGTAACGGCCGCGAAATCCTATTTCGCGGACTGTGTGGAATAATAATTAAAAATATTTTTTTATTATTTTGCATACTCATTCTCTTTATCCCCTTCTGTATACATACCCAAAATAAATTATTTTTCTTACCATGACAAATGTATAAATGGGAGTAATTTTGTGAAATAAAGTATTTTTGTAAAATAAAAAATAGTGAATCTGTCCCAATTCTCATTTTTTTCAAAAATTGAAAAAAAAATTTCGAGGGATGCCTAGATCTTAACCCTAAAGTGATTTTACCACAATTCGAATAACCTGATTTTTCTCGTACCTTGTTTTCCAATATATCCAAAAATATTTGGCACGTACCTGATCGGTAAAAAATATAGATCAACTCTATCTGAAAATTGGTTAAAGGTGACTTTTTAGATTTCTTTTATTACACATCTTATTCCCCCCTTTTGGTCATAATTATCCTGATTTCATAAATCACTCTTTTTTCTGAATTTTATTCATAAATTACCTTTCTTTTTATTTTCAATTTTATCACTTTTTAAATACTTCATTCCCGCTTTTCACTCAAAAATTTCCCCTCTTGTCTTTCTTAATTTTGTCACTTAAGAACTTTTTTTACCCTCTTTTCTTAGTTAAATTTATCCCCACTTTTCTTTCTTAATTTTGTCACTTTTTAAGTACATTTTTCTCCTTTTAACTCAAAAATTTCCTCTCCGACTTAAAATTATACCCATTTTGTGATGATTTGAATCAGAAAAAAACATCTTATATTTTAAGTAGGCGATAAATTTTACTCTCATAAAAATCATTTTCCTGTTCACTCTATACCAGTTTGTACTTCATTTTAAAAGTACTTACAAGTAAAATATGTAAATTAATTTGACTCTGTGCGAAAGACTATATTTGGGTTTTAATAAAAACTAAAAATAGAATAATATGTCTATATTTCTATCACAAAAATATATAATTCTACAAAAATCTTAAACTAAAAATGGTAGAATGGCTTCAAAATAGACTTTTAAATCACAGTAGGGTATATAAATACCTATAAAAAAATTTAATCTAACACCAGAATAAGGCTAAAAATACAAGTCCGTTAACTTAGTACCACCATTTTCGAATTTTAATGAAAATGAAATTGTTCTGTAAAATAAAAAATTTATAAATTCTTGAGTACTTGACAAATTTTTAAACAGTTTTGAACATTTCTAAAAAAAAAACAATCTTTGAAAATCCCTAAAGAATACTTAAAATACTAGAAAAATCATTCAAATTACATTATTTAAAAAAATCTTCATGGATTCCTTTTAACTTCTTAAAAAACCTTTAAGAAATCCTTAAATAAAATCCTGAAACAATTCCTGAATAATTCTTGTAAAATAATTGAAACATTCCTGAAAAAGTCTGTAAAAAACCTTTACAAAATTTCTTAATAATCTCTTAATAATTGAAAAATCTTTGAAACATCCCTAATAATTTTATACAATCGTTAAAATATCTTTAAACCATCTTTTTAAAATTCTTAAAGACTCTTTTGAAAAATCACTCAGAAAACAAACTTCAGAAATTAATAAAAAATCATTGAGAAATCCTTAAAAACCCATTAAAGGTTCGTTAGAAAAATCATTGAAAACCCATTAAAGAATCCATAAGAAATCCTTTCAAACAAAAATATTTTTGAAAAGTATTTTTGAAAAGCCCTTGAAATATTTTTTGAAATTTCTTGAGAAGTCATCGAAATATTTTTTGAAATTTCTTGAAAAATCCTTGAAATATCACAACCAATGGTTTTACAAAACAAATAAAAGTCATTATGAAAAGTCCTTGAAAATTCGTATAAAATCCTTGTGAAATACTAAATCATTAGAAAAAACTCTTAAAAAGTCCTTGAAATATTCTTTGAAATTTCTTCAAAAATCACAACCAATGGTTTTGCCAAAAAAAATCTCTGAACAGTCATTTTGGAAAGTCCTTGAAAATTCGTATAAAATCCTTGTGAAATCTTAAATCATTAAAAAAAACTCTTGAAAAGTCCTTGAACTATTCTTTGAAAAGTTCTTGAAATATTTTTTCAAATTTCTTAAAAAGTCCTTGAAACATTCTTTGAAATTTCTTCAAAAGTTCTTGAAATATCACAACCAATGGTTTTGCCAAAAAAATATCCAAACAGTCATTTTGAAAAGTCCTTGAAAATTCGTGTAAAATCCTTGTGAAATACTAAATCATTAAAAAAACTCTTGAAAGATCCTTGAAATATTCTTTGAAATTTCTTGAAGTCCTTGAAATATTTTTTGAAATTTCTTTAGACCTTGAAATATTCTTTAAAATTTCTTAAAAAGTCCTTGAAATATTTGAATTTTCTTGAAAAGTCCCTGAAATATTCTTTGAAATTTTTAGAAAAATCCTTGAAATATCGCAAGAAATGGTTCTGCCAAAAAAAATCTCTAAACAATCTTTTTGAAATGTCCTTGAAAATGTAAAATCCTTGTGAAATACTAAACGGACAACTTAACTATCAAAAAAAAAAATATAGAAAAAAATATCTAAAATTTTTATTTACTGCACTACCCAGCACAATTTAATTTTAATGGCGGGGCTAAGTTAACAGACATTACAATTTTTATTATCTTAGAATTTTATCTAAGGTATAAGCAGTGTCTTATTGAAATTTTTTTTATTGAATATCAATATACAGTATGATCCACTTAAATTAGAACCATATTTATTAAAATTCGCGGCTAAACCGCCGTCAAATTTTGGATGTCAGGTGGACTGGAATGCGCTAAGACAATCATCACGACGTCTGATTTTGATTTTGCAGGATTTTGATTTTATGTATTTATTTTTTATAAAATTATTTTTTAATGACCTACAAGAGTGATCGATATAAGTGTATATTTTAATAAAACAAAAGATTCATATTTGGGTCTATTTATTTAGTTATGATGAATTTAGGACTTTTAACATATTTGCATTTTGTCTATATCAGTTTTATTTTTTTTTTCAAGACATAAATTCAATTTGGATTAAATCAATTTTCCTGTTAAGAAAATATCTCAAAAATAGACTCTTTCAATAAGACACATTGCTCGACCTCCTTTTTTTTAATAATATTTACATAAAAAGACACTAAAACGTTTCTTTAATTTGTTTCTTCATCAGGAAAATCCGCATACATGTGTTTACTAAAATCGTATGTAATGACTTTGAGCGTTATAAAACCTCCAAAGAATTTTCTCCCTTTGTGGAAAATACCGGCACCGCTAAGCGGTACAGGTTGAAATGATTCTAGTTTTTGAGCATCCAAAAATGGCACTGTAGTTTGAGCGGCGTCTCTATCGATGTCGGAATTCGTAAATTCAATGTATTGATCCGATTTTGAAGTGGGTATCGAAGGTGCCGTGGTTCTTGTAGGTATGTCAGGGTTCGTCAACCACACTTTTTTTCTTTAAAAAAAAATATTTTCTTGTTATAGCATTTTAGAAAAAGAGAAAACAGAAATAGGATGAAAAATATTTAAAAAAAATTGCTGAGGATTATTTAATTCAAATGATCCTGAAGCTATAATTTAATTCCATTCTGGAGTTCGTAAAAAATATGTTACATATTTTTTTACTAAACAATGTACATATTTGTATCTTTTCTTTTCCTTACCTGGGATTTTTATTTGCTGAATCAGTATTTGAGTTGTCCTTCCAGACACTTGTACTAGATGGGTTAATAAGTTTTCCATTGGTAAAATTAAACTTCGTTACGTATATTTCAAAGTTTAGATGGGATCCTATTTCTTTAAATCTCGCACCTACAAGACAAAATGTTCATAAAACAAAAGAAAAAATACTAATAATAATTCACAACAAAATACATTTTAAACAGACAAATATAATCAAAATGGAAAATCACCTGGCCTAAATGGGATTCTTGGAAAACTAACAAAATACGAAAAGACACTATCAATGACTCTTTCAAGAATGGAGTACATAATATATGATAATAATATGCTGTTAGCAACATCAGGAGCTGATAGAAGAAGACGGACTCGGCCGAACGGTTTTAGGTTCACTAAGAATGGAGAAATCAAGGAGGCGGAATATTTTCCTTTCTATAAACAAATTAAAAAATTTAAGTCAAAAGCGGATTTCGTGGGACGGGAATTATTCCACTTGATAGGACTCAGGTTCTTAAACATTTGCCACAAAAAAGAAATCTCGAAGAGGATGATCCTAATTCCTGGACTCGGATCAGTTGTAGAATTGTGAAACGAGAGCAGAAATGCGTGCAAACCAACAAGAGCAAGGAAGAAAAGCGTTTCAACCACAGATTTTTTAGAACCATCAACAAACAATGCCAGTACCTCAAGAAAAAAAACATTTGAACTTGAACCAGAACTGGAGCCGGAACCAGAAGGAATGGAAAAGAAAGAGTGCTTACAAAGGAAAACATCGCCACTAACGGTTTTGTTGAGGTTGAATTTAAAAGAAATATTTTATCGGACAAATTGTAGGCTAAGAAGAATTTTTCAATACATCCTGGTATCATGTACGTAAGTAAATTTCGTAGGCTAATGGATATCCTCAAAATCCGCAGTCAACAAAACCAATCTCCCCCCCCCCCCCAAGTAAATTTTGGTAGGTTAAGGTTAAATCCCAAAATATGGTGTTAGCTACTGGGATAGATTTTTGGAATAGAGAAGCTAGAAAATCAAAAAATAATGATAACCACACACCTAAGAAAACTAGCATGGTAGTTATGTACAACGAATGCCAAGTGAAAGAAAATAATTTGTGGTGTTCCGGGGCGACTTACTGTTAATTGATGGCGCCATTTATCTCTACTTGTAAGAAAACCTCACCACCATAATCACATGATAGAAGTGAAATTTTTGAGAAGTTGATGGTAGGAATTGAGTTTTTGTTACACAAACCAATGCGTATGTTCCTAATTTTCAGATTTTTTTTTGTTTTTTCAACACTTTCCAGATTTATTATTTTTTTTTTATTTTTTACCAAAAAAAAAATACAAAAACCTTGTTCTAAAATGCAATGTAGAACTATTAAATGTGAGAAATGCCAAAAATGAACGAGAAATACCAAGAAGGTACCAAAAATATCAAAATGCCAAAAAGGTACAAGAAATGCCAAAAATGTATAAAAAACGCCAAAAAGGTACAAGAAATGGCAAAAAGGTACAAAAAATGTCCAAAAAGTACAATAAATACCAAAAAGGATGCAAAAATGATAAGAGAATGCCAAAAGGTACAAGAAATTGAAAAAATTACTAAAAAGATACAAGAAATGCCAAAAAGGTACAAGAAATGCCAAAAAGTACAAGAAACGCCAAAAAGATACAAGAAACGCCAAAAAGAATGCAAAAAAGGTACAAGAAATGCCAAAAATGTACAGAAAAATGCCAAAAGTACAAGAAATGGAAAAAAATACCAAAAAGATATGAGAAATGCCAAAAAGGTACAAGAAATGCCAAAAAGTACAAGAAACGCCAAAAAGATACAAGAAACGCCAAAAAGAATGCAAAAAAGGTACAAGAAATGCCAAAAATGTACAGAAAAATGCCAAAAGTACAAGAAATGGAAAAAAATACCAAAAAGATATGAGATATGCCAAAAAGGTACAAGAAATTCTAAAACGATACAGGAAACGCCAAAAAGAATGCAAAAAAGGTACAAGAAATGCCAAAAATGTACAGAAAAATGCCAAAAGTACAAGAAATGGAAAAAAATACCAAAAAGATATGAGAAATGCCAAAAAGGTACAAGAAATGCTAAAACGATACAAGAAACGCCAAAAAGAATGAAAAAAAGGTACAAGAAATGCCAAAAACGTACAGAAAATGCTAGAATGTACAAGAAATGGCAAAAAATTCTAAAAAGATACAAGAAATGGCAGAAAGGTACACGAAACGTCAAAAATTTGCAATATTTGCCAAAAAGTTACTAGAAACGCCAAAAAGATTCAAGAAACGCAAAAAAAGATGCAAAAAGTTACAAGAAATGGCCAAAAATGCCAAAAAGGTACAAGGAATGCCAAAAACATACACAAAATTACCAAAATGATATTAGAAATACCAAAAAAGTACAAAAATTTCCAAAAAGATATTAGAATCGCCAAAAAGTACAAGAAATGGCAAAAAGGTACAAAAAATGTCAAAAAGATACAAGAAACGCCAAAAAAAGTAAAATAAATACCAAAAAGAATGCAAAAAAGACAAAATAATGGCAAAAGGTACAAGAAATTGCTAAAATTGTCAAAAAGATGCAAGAAATTCCAAAAAGGTACAAGAAATGCCAAAAACGTACAGAAAAATGCCAAAAGGTAGAAGAAATGGCAAAAAAATTACCAAAATGATACAAGAAACGTCAAAAAGGTACAAAAATTGCCAAAAAGATACAAGAAAGGTACAAAAAGATACTAGAGACGGCATAAAGGTACAAGAATTGCCAAAAGGGTAAAAAATATCAAAATGATGCAGGAAATGCAAAAATAATGCCAACGTACAAAAATGTCAAAAAGAATGTCAAAGAAAAAGCTGAAAAGATAGAGTAGATAAAGAAGAGATTTGGATGATATCGTTGTCGTTATATATTTTTTGTTCTACTTAAATATTAATAAAATCGGTTGAAAAAACATTCCTGGATCGGATCAACTTTCTATATTAGTTTTTATTTAATAACAATTTTACCTGTTAGAACATATCCATCATCGCCTTCTAAATCGTCCAAATCTACAGCACTTTTTTCCCAACTAAAAGTGTGATAATCTTGTCCATTATAAATTTTTCTATCAGTTATTTTGTAATCTTCTACAGGGACCCACCTCACAGTACTGGTGTCTATATTTCCATTAGGAATTAGTTTACCTTCTTGAATTTGTATATGTATTATACGATTTTTTTTTACGAATCTCAAACCGGTAACAACCCTAAACGAAACATTTTAATTAGTAATTGTTTAAAAAAACTATAAACTCAAAAACTTACATATTGTTACTGAGGTTTGCTATAACAGGTCTCATATTGACGTATCTGTCAGAATAACTGCCCTGTTCATCGCAAAAACAGAAGCAGTAGGAACAGTGCCAAAAGAGCCATCTCCACCAACTATCTACTTTAGTTGTTCCTTTGTTACAATTTGTTTTTCTTCCCAATATTCTACCGTTTTCGTATTCGATGTATTCGTATCTTCTTCCACTAGAGATATCCTAAAAAACGAAAAATATTAAGTATTAACTTGTTTATTGCACGCGATGTGAAATAAATTGTCCAACGAAGCCGTCAGACCAAGTTGGACAATAAGCTTAGTGCAATAAACACTTTTTGTATGACTTGCATACAATATTTTTCTACGTTAATGCAAATATGTGTAACTAAGAGGACTAAATATGGCGTGGATTTGATTTATGTTTGTCATGATCAAAAAATGATATAGTAAAATGACAGATAAATGCAATAAAATATTTATTGCACTTATGCAATAAAAAACCAGTTTTTCCACTAAATATAGTCCAATAAATTTGCATTGTAACGTTCTTAGCGTCATCACGCGAACTTTTGGCGCCTTAGTCCAGGTCTTAGATTGCTTCGGGCGCCACCTTCCGTTTATAGTGTGAAGGCCACTTGCACTGGGCAGCGTCGGTGGAGATAAAATAATCCATGGTAACGACAAACGTCGAACTAAAACTTGTTGTTTCGTGATTTTTTTCCGGTTATCTATAAAGTTTGTATAGTACAGCGATTGGATTTTGCTAAAAATTTAAATCGAGAAAAAAATACCAATTGTCTTTTTCCAGTGTTAGTAGATAAACTAAGAGAGCATCGGAACAATGGAGCTCCGCGGGTGTCGCGGGGACGGGGTAAAGTATGAAGTATGAATAAATAACAAAAATCATGCGCAGAAGCAAAGACTAAAGGGCCTTAAGGTCAAACTTTGTTATTATTGGTCCAAATTGAACGCGGAAAAGGGCATTGTATTATTAATGTGACGTAGAATAAATACGTAAACAAAAATCATGCGCAGAAGCAAAGACTAAAGGGTCTTAAGATCAAACTTCGTTATTATTGGTCCAAATTGCACGCGAAAAAAGGCGGTATATTTGAAATATGTAAACAAAATATTTATTTCTTTTATACGTTAAAGTGATACTATGATTTTTATTTGTAATTTCTTTGTACAATTTTAACGTTTTAGACCGGCCATGGCAAGTTCTGTTAAAATAATAATAAAAAAAGAAATTATTGAATGTATTACCGGTTTTCTTTAATTATGATAAGTTATACTCACGGCGGGGCAAATCCACATGTCGGAGTCAAAAAATCTACAATTAAGAATTTTTCCATTACAACGTCTTTGCTCTTGACAATACAAATTTTTGAAACATCCATGACTTTTCGTATAAGTATATTCACCGCAATTTTCTCTACATGTGCCTTCTGGATTGAGATCTACCTCGTTTTGAACGTAACCTTGTAAGAGTTGAGTTATTTCCTCGTAAGTTTCTCCTAAAAATTTATATTATAAATAAGATTTTGTGTACCGAGACAATTATCACCTTTTATATGGCGTTTAGGATCGCAGTTCCAATATTGACGTGAGGCATCCGCCATGGCTTTTCTTACAATCTCTATAGAACTGTTTGTTCTTTGTTCGAATCTTTTGCGCATTAATTTTGATTCGGTGGTAAAATTTCCTGTAAAGAATTTTAATATTAAAAAAAAACATTCCTAAAAATATTTGAATATATGTTTCGTACAATTTACCCATTACACCCATGTTAAAAATATTTTAAATTCGTATGAAAATAAAATTTCTAGAAAGGTCCCATTGACTTCTTTGTATGGTTCATTTAACGTCACAATGTCCGAGGATCAAAATAAAACGTTTTATAATTTTTTAGTAATTTTAAAAAAAGCTGAATTATATGAAATTCAAAAATTTCGAAAAACAAAAAAAATGTTAAAAAAATTAAAAACATCAAAAATATATCAAAACTTTTAAAAAACATTAGAAAACAATTATTGTCAGACATTTTCAAAAATTGCAAAAATTTTACAAAACCCAAAATTTTAAAAAAATTTCAAGAATTTTAAACACTTCAAATGTCAAAAATTTCAACAATTTTAAAAATTTGTAAAAAATGTAAATATATGAAATTGTTTATTTACGATTTTTGCAGCTCAAGCAAGTGTTGGTACTTTATTACGAAGTTACTTTGTTTTTAGTAATTTTTGAACGGTACAAAACTTTTTAGCAACCTTGAACGTTACTTTTTAACATTTTTTTTATTTTAACCATTTTTTAGTAGGTCTTAGCAGCTTTAAAAAAAACTGATTTTTAAGAAATTCAAAAATTTCAGAAGTGTATCAAAAATTTCAAGAAACATAAAAAAAATGTTAAAAAAATTAAAAATGTCAAAAATATATAGAAAATATCAAAAACATCAAATAATTATTGTCAAAAATTTTCCAAAATTGCAAATTTTAAAAAACAAAACATTTAACAAAAACTCAAGAATTTTAAACATTTCAAAATGTCAAAAATATGTAAAAATATATAAAAAATTTGTAAAATTTATAAAATTTTTTGGAGAAATAACAAAATATATAAAATTGTTTATTTACGATTTTTACAGCTTCAAGCAATTGTTAGTACTTTATTACGAAATTTATGACTTGTTACTTTGTTTTTAGTAATTTTTGAAACTTTTTAGAATTTTATAACGTTATTTTTTAACATTTTTTATTTTAAATATTTTTAGTAAGTTTTAGCACTTTCGTGTATTTTGACAGTTTTAAATATTTTTTGACACTTTTTATAGCATTTTGATACATTTTTGATCATTTTTTTTAACCATGATTAGTAAGTTTAAGCATTTGTACAGCTTCAAGTTTAGCGTTTGTCACTTTATTTTTAGTAATTTTTGAGGGTAACTAAATCTTTTTAGAAATTTTAACATTTTTGTTTTATTTTAATCAATTTTCAGTAACAGTTTTGATCATTTTTTGAGTTTCAAATAAATTTTAACAGTTTATCAAGTATCAGCACGATTTGATCACAATATGTAACTTCATTTAAATGTAATAATAAATGTTTTATTACGAATAAATGAGCATGACTAGTAGAATATTTCTTTAATCATACAGTCTCACTTCTGCAAATAACTGAGTGGTTCTTCGATGCAAAATATATTCAAGTCCACTTGGAAATATTTTAATACGAATAAATGAGCACGAAAAAGCTCTTTAGAATCAAACTAGTAGCTTATTCCTTTAATCGTACAGTTTCACTTTTGCAAATAACTGAGTGGTTCTTCGATGCAAAATATATTCAAGTCCACTTGGAAATGTTTTAATGCGAATAAATAAGCATGAAAAAGCTCTTTAGAATCAAACTAGTAGCTTATTTCTTTAATCATACAGTCTCACTTCTGCAAATAACTGAGTGGTTCTTCGATGCAAAATATATTCAAGTCCAATTTGAGATAAACAAACTATAATTATTGACTGAATAGTTACAATGAAACTTACCTTTGTCGTATAACCTTAGTAACATATAAGAGAATTGAATCATCGAATAACCTTTTAGTTCTGTAAGGGCTATGGCATTATAAAGGTTATATAAAACCTGCTGTGGAGACTGTTTTGAGTTACACGACATATCACCTTCTATTTCCTAAAAAAAATAATAAAAACTTTTTTTTTACATTAGAAAAATTTAGGGAAAATAATTCTTGAGTAGCATCATATTTGTATGTGAGAACTAAGAAACCTTTTTCATATTTATTTAACTAATTTTTAAATCCTCAAAAAAATAAAATCGAATACCATAAGTTATATTTGAGTTATTAGGCGACTTGTTTCGGTTAAAAACCCATCATCAGGCCGTTATTTAAGTAAGAGGGGAGGAAAAAAATTATCATAAAAGTATGAATTCCATTATGGAATACGTAATTAAAAAATTAGTTTTTAATTCTTAGTTTAAATTTTTTCCTTTATCACTTTAATTCTTCAATTTAAATAATTTAATTTAATGCGATAATTTTTTCTCTCCTCTTGTACTTATACTTAATAATGACCTGGCGATGTTTTTTTTTAACCGAAACTAATACGATTTTGTGTTTAATTTCTTGAAATTTTAGACCACGATTTGAGATAAAGATAACTTATTTTTTAAATACCTTTTTAGCATGTACAAACAGTTTATCCTTATCAATAGTATCTTGAATCCTGGTTAAGCACTCGTTCACGTTATTTTCATCGTAAAGTATTGTGTTGGCCAAATTTAACCATGCTTGTTTCGGTGAAGGTATCCTATTAGAGGCAGTTTGTTGTCTTTCGAATCTTCTGAAGGTTTCATAAAGGCCATGAATAGCCCTTAAATCTGATAAAGCTAATTGTAGTGTCCAAACGCTTTCCAGACTATCCAAACCGTATGTCACATCGTTCGGGAAAACCTTTTTTAAATTGATATGAAAATTTTATAATTGATTTTAAATTCCAATTATCATTACTTTCACTCACCTCATGTAATTTATCACCAAACTGTTCGTATTTTCTTATCAATTTGATTTCCGGTCCGTTTTCGCTAATTTCCGACTCCTTGATGATGTTATCGGAATAGCCAGAAACGTCTTTCCACGTGTCACTTTCTAAGTTGAAAAAATCGTTTCGAAATCTATCGATCGGTAAGATTTTTGATGGGTCTCGTGATTGTACGAAACAAAACACTGTCCATAGGCACAATATTGTTTTTGATAAGTTCATTTTCACAAATTTTATTGTTTAGGTTATATTAAATTCATTTAGGATTCCAACTGAAATGAATTTTTCTATTTTAGATTAAGTGTAAAAGAGGATTTTTGTATTTAAAATGTATAAAAAAATTTCGACTAATAACAATCCATCATCAGAGCTAATTCTGGACAGTTTTCTAATGTTAGAATTTTTAAAGAAGGCATTTTTCTTTACTCGAATTTGGAAAATAGGAATAATGCAATTATATTCTCTAGAATTTGAAAAAAAGCAACAACGCATTTTTTCTATTTAATTGGAAGCAACAATGCATTTTTCTTCACTCGAATTTAGAAAAAGCAACAATAATTTTTTTTCTATTGTATTTGGTAGAAGCAACAATTTATTTTTCTTCACTCGATTTTAGAAAAAAGTAACAATGCATTTTTTCTATTGGATTTAAAAGGAACACTACATTTTTCTTCACTTGCATTTGAAAAAAACAACAATGCATTTGTTCCCCCTAGAATGTGAAAATCCTATAATACATTTTTAACACTTTAATTAAGAAAAAAGGAACAATGCAATTATTATCTATAATTTAGAAAAATAGCAATAGTGCATTTCTTTATAAAAGTAACAATGCATTTTTTTTGGATTTGGAAGAAACAACGCATTTTTCTTCACTCGAATTTGGAAACAGAAACAATGATTTTTTCTTCCTAGAATATGAAAATGCTACAATACATTTTTCTACCCTTTAATTTAATTATTTTCTACAATTTAGAAACAACAATGTATTTTTCTTCATACGAATTTGGAAAAACCAACAATGCATTTTTTTCTCAATATGAAAATGCTGCAATACAATTTTCTACACTTGAATTAGGAAAAAGAAACAATACAATTTGTCTCTACAATTAAAAAAAAAGCAAAAATGCATTTTTCTATTGGATTTGAAAGAAACAGTGCATTTTTCTTCAATTTAATTTGGAAAAATCAACATTTTTTCTCCCTAGAATGTGAAAATGCTACAATACATTTTTTTTATTTAAATTAGCAAAAATGGAACAATGCAATTATTCTTTATAATTAAAAAAAAATCAAAAATGCATTTTTTTTATTGGATTTGGAAGCATTTTTCTTCACTCGAATTTGGAAAAAACAACAATGCATTTTCTTCTCTCTACAATGTGAAAATGCTACAATACAATTTTCTTCACTTGAGTTATGAAAATAGGAACAATACAATTATTTTCTAGAGTATGAAAAAAGCAACAATGCATTTTTTATTGAATTTGGATGAAGCAACAATGCATTTTTCTTCACTCGAATTTGGGAAAAGCAACAATGTATTGTTTTTCCCTAAAATGTGAAAATGCTACAATACATTTTTCTACACTTGAATTAGGAACAATGCAATTATTTTCTACAATTTGGAAAAAGCAACAAAGCATTTTCTCATTGGACAATGTATTTTTCTTCACTCGAATTTGGAAAAAAACATCGCAATTTTTCTCCCTAGAATGCAAAAATCCTACAATACAATTTTCTTCACTTGAGTTATGAAAATAGGAACAATGCAAATTATTTTCTACAATTTGGAAAAAGCAACAATAATCGGATTTGAAAGAAGCATTTTTCTTTATTCGAATTTAGAAAAAGCAACAAAGCATTTTTTCTATCGGAACCATCATATTGTATCAACGCAGTGAAATTTGTATTTAAATTCTTCTTCAATTCTTGTAATTTTTTTATACTTAAATTTCTTATCAGTCCTTAAAGGGATAAAGTAAAAAATGGTTTTGCATACATTATCTATCATAATGTGAACTCAACCATAAGATATACATTTATTTAAAATTAATAAAAATGGTGTATTTTTTTTTAATTTTATTATAGAAAATAAAAATTTTTAAAACGAAAAAAATTCAATCGCTTACAACCTACTATAGTCTATTTATAATTGACGGTAATTTTTTCAATTAATATTAATTATGCCTATGGGATGTTTTATTATTCAAAGAAATAAAATTACTATTGTAATATTGTTTTATTGTTGATAAAGGTAGAGCAATTATTTTTATAGCAAATTATATTCTTATGAAAAATGTCACATGATGACTAATTTTGTTATATTTCCTTAAATATTAAACAAATTAACAACTTCCGCATTTCTGACAATTGTATTTCTACAAAATCCAACAAAATTAACAATAGCGATTTTTATTTTTAATTTTTTATTAAAAAAAGCCACTAACCTGTATTTTGCAAATCTGTATTTTTCTAATTGCAAGAAATAAACTAATGCATCTCCAATAATAATATTGCTTTATATATGCGTTTAATTCTTTTGTCGTTGTTTAAAAAAATATATTGCCTACCCGCAGTTAATTACGGAAGACATTATATTTTAATTATCGATTTCCGCAACAAAATTACAGTGACATAATTGATATGTTTCAGTGGTGTAGAAGAGAAAAAAATGGGATTTATAAAAAATTAAATCACTTTAATTTAAAAAAAAATGATGTTTCGTTGTCTCTGTATACAATGAAGACACGCATTGAAAATTATATATTATTTTAGTTATATAAAAACGTGGGAAATATACTAAATTAAACGTTATTTAACGAAGAACCATTTTAAGACAAAACAAGTCATAGTTACAAAACTATCGTCTAAATGTTAGGTAATTATTTCATAAAAGCAAGTTGTAGCACTAAAATAAATTCAGATAAATTAATGCCCCGTTTCTTCTCCACACAAGTAGATAGTCTATGCGGGTTCTACTATAGGTATAGGGAATTCAAAGTGTCAGAGAGAGCGCTATGACGTCACTACGTAACCGGTCTTCAGATCCCTCAGATCTGACAGCTCCACCAGTGGGTGCTACCAGAGCAGAAGGGCCTGACAGACCTGAAGTATTACGCAACCGATCCTCAGGACCCGTCAGGCCTGTCAAACACCCTCTGGTGGAGCTGTCAGACCTGACGCATCTGAGGGACCTGAAGACAGGTTGCGTAGTGACGTCATAGCGGCCTCTCATTCTGACACCTCTTTCTCTAACACGTAGATTTCCCTATACCTATAGTACAATTCACGTAGACTTATCTAGTCACACAACAATTAATAATTAAAAAGATTTTTGGATAATACTTTTCAAACGTGCTTGATCATATTATCTATGATTTGCAAAAAACGGCATGTAAATCGGTTGTCTCGTTTCCGAGAAATACCCAAAAAATACTTTCTGTTAAGCAAGCAAGTTAGTCCGCACGATAACTCAAAAACTAAATCTGGAATTGAAAATTCGATGGTGGAAAAATGCAATGTTGCTTTTCAATATTCGTGTACGGAAAATTAATTGTTACTTTTTTCAAGTTCGATTGTGGAAAACTGCATTGTTCATTTTTTCCAAATTTGAGTGAAGAAAAATGCACTCTTGCCTACAAATCCAATAAAATAATTCATTGTTGATTTTTCCAAATTGTACAGTAAAATTGAATTCATTTTTCCTAATTCAAGTGTGGAAAAATGAATTGTAGAATTTTCACATTCTAGAGAAAAAAAATGCATCGTTGCTTTTTCCAAATTCGAGTGAGAAAAAATCCGTTTTCTTAATTAAAGTGTAGAAAAATGTATTGTAACATTTTCACATTGTGGAAAAAAATGCATTGTTGCTTTTTTCCAAATTCGAGAAAAATGCACTGTTGATTTTTTCCAAAATATAGAGAATACTTGCATTGTTCCTATTTTCCTAATTCAATCAGAAGATAAATTTCACTGATTATATATGCAAATTTTTCTACCTATACTTAAATTTATATGCAAATTTCACCAGCTATACCGAAATTTCACCATTTGTACCTACTCTAATTTCACCATCAGGCAACAGTTTTCACCGTCGACGATATTTTTCACCATTTGGAGATCAGTTTTCCATTTGTGGATAAATTTAACCATTTCTGGATAATTTTTATTTCTGGGATGAACGCAAATTTCACCATCTATACGTAAATTTCTGGTGATAATTTTCACTATCTTTAGTCAAATTTTAACTTTTGGCGAAAATTTTTCCATCAGGGGATAAATTGTTTACCATTTATATGCAAATTTCACCATTTAACAATAATGTTTACCCTGTACGCTAATTTCACCATTTGGCGACAGTTTTCAGCATCGACGATAATTTCCACCATTTGGAGATCATTTTTCACCATCTGGGGATTATTTTTACCATCTAAACGCAAATTTCATCATCTGGGGACAATTTTTACCATCTAAACGCAAATTTCAACTTCAATCAGATGATAAATTTCACCATGTATTGCAGCATTTTCATATTCAAAAGAAAAAATACATTGTTGCTTTTTCCAAATTCGAGTGAAGAAATATGCACTGTTGCTTCCAAATATAGAAAAAATGCATTGTTGATCTTTATCAAACTGTAGAGAAAAATTGCATTGTTTCTTTTTCCTTAATTCAAGTGCAGATTTTACTTATATCTTGATTATTAATAATTTTAATTTTGAAAATAGCACTGCGAAGTGGAAAATTGCACTGTTGCATTGTTTCATTTTTATGAATAAATGAAAATAGATAAAAATAAGTGAAAATAAATGAGAATAAATGAAAATGAATAAAAATAAATGAAAATAAATAAACATAAATGAAAATAAATAAAGAGCAAAAAAGATTAGATTCAATTATGAATATAATTCTAGAACTGGAATTGAAAATTTGATGATGGAAAAAGTCAATTTTTCTATGTTCGCGTATAGAAAATAAATTGCTACTTTTTTCCAAATTCGACTGTAGAAAAATTCATTATAACTTTTTTAAACTCTTGTTTGGAAAAACGCATTGTTGTTATTTTAATATTCGTGTAGAAAAATGCATTATTGGTTGTATTTTAAATTTATGTACGAAGAAATGCATTGTTACTTTTTTCCAAATTGATGTGATAAAAAAAATTGTGTCTTTTGAGGAAAAATGCTTTATTACTTTTTTAAATTCAAATGGAAAATAAGCTTGATTTTTATTTATAAATGAAGAGCAAATGAAAATAAACATAAACAAATAAAAATAAACGAAAACAATTATTATTTTCATTTGGTTTCGTTTATTTTCGTTTGTTATCGTTTGTTTTCATTTGTTTTCGTTTGTTTTCATTTGTTTTCGTTTGTTTTCGTTTATTTTCATTTGTTTTCGTTTATTTTCATTTGTTTTCGTTTGTTTTCATTTGTTTTCGTTTATTTTCATTTCTTTTCGTTTTTGTTTTCATTTGTTTTAGTTAAATTATATTTAGGTAATTAAAATGTTAAAAATGGTTTAAAAAATTCGCATTTGGTAAAATCCCTTTTTCTTATTTTCCAAATTCGAGAGTCAAAAATGCATCATTGCTTATATTTGTCCAAGCACAAATATACGTGCAACTTTTACAAATTTCAGTGCAAAAATGCATTGTTGGTTTTTCAAAATTAAGTGGAAAATGTGAGTGCTAAAAATGCGTTTTTGCTATTTTTTTCCAATTTCAAGTGATAAAAAATGCATTATTGCTTTTTTCAAATTCCAGTGGAAAATGCAATGTTGGTTTTTTCAAATTCAAGAGTGCTAAAAATGTATTATTGTTTATTTTTTCGAAATATAAGTGCATCGTTGCTTTTTTCAAATTCCAGTGGAAATGCATTTTTTTTTCGAATCCGTGTGTGGAAAAATACATTATTGCTTGTTTTTTTCCAAACTCAAGTGCTTAAAATGCATTCCAGTAATTAATTCTTTCTCTGTTTTAATTTTTTTACATTTATGCCCGTTACAATAATAACTTAATTAACCTTAATTTAAAATTATATTTTATCCGTACCAAGTGATATTTAGTAATAATAAAAATAATTAGTGCAAATTTTCTTCAACGACTTTAATGCATAAGTACCACCTGTTCTTTTCAATGCAACAAAATTAAAAATTATATTAGACCAAATTAATTCAATACAGACTGATAACCAGTGGCGTAGGTATTTAGTTCAAAAGGAAGAGACAAATAAATCAAAGAGAAAATATGAAAATGTTCTGCTAGTTTATATTAAAAAGTTTTTATTAATTCCATTTAATATTATTTTATATGAATGTATTCAAAGAATTAGTTTATATATTTTGAAGAAAAAAATTTAAACATAATATATTTGTTATTAGGTGCAATATAATTCCATTGATCACAGTCATAGATTTTTTAAATAACTAAAAATGAAATCGTGATCAAGCTATATGAGTCTAATAGAAAATTAACGGCGGAGTTTTATATTATTTCTTATTATTATTATAATTAGTATAAATATAGATACAGAGCAGGGCAAAAAAAGGCGCAATTAATTTTTCTAAGTCCAATTATGTCAAAATTTCTCGAGTCACCTTAGGTTTTGAAAAGTCACGTCAAGTAGATAATTTCACACCTAACATTTTCGACCAATTAAAAGCCTGTATTTTGTATCGATATCATAGCAACTAATAAAATCTCCTGAAATTTTTCTCCTCCTTGGAGTAAAGGAACATGAAATTACACTGGAAATTTTTTGACGTTTATAGTAAAATGACATTTACATTTACCATCAAAGACCGTCATTGTCCTAGTATTTTTTTAATATTTCGGTGTGAAATTTTCTTACCGAATCCTCCACGTACTTGAATTAATTGCGGGAAATTTTTAATGAAAATTCATGTACTCAAAAAATTTCCGGTAATAATTGAATGATGCAATTAAATATGCGAGAAAGTAAAAAGTTAACTCGAAAAATTTTGACAAAATTAGACTAACTGGCGCTTTTTTTTGACCTGCTCTGTAAATGGCTCCTTGGGACTTGCGAACGTGGTCTTTGCGAACAGAACCTTTTTCGTGGACTTTGCGAACACGCATACCTGGTTACCAAAAAAAAACTGTACCTCCCGGAATTGTAAGACCCATATTTATAATTTTCCCAGAGTGTTGAAAATACGACCGAAAACGGCGACTCCTGCTTGCCCAATTTGGACCTTTAATCAATAAATATTATTTAAATTTATCAAATATAAAAATTAAAAATCGAAAAAATTCAGACATCTACTGGATAGATTTATGAACAATAAATTTAATTTACAAATCTTTTCTACAATTTTCTCCATATTGGAAACTAATTTGTATTATACTTTTGGCTTGAAAAAAATATGTATGGTCAATATTTTCCTAGGGAGGAAAAATTTATACTTTTTTCCCTAACGAATCTATTTTATCAAATTATTTCAAGGTCTAACCAAATAGCTGCAAAAAAAATCAAAATGTATCTAAAATTAATTAAGTTTTCAGAAATTACAAAAATGTATATGAAAGTTACATTTTTGTGTAATTATAATTTGTGTTTGTATTTCCTTAATAGAATTAATTATTAATTAAACAAAAAATATATTTCGATTACATTATCAATCCAATTCAATAAAAAAATTGACAAATAAGAAAAAAATTGAAATATATATACCCAAATAAACCGCACTCTCACGAACACAAACAATAGAAGTACAACAAATAAAATAAAACAAGATCGTTATTTCGTTGTTCAGTTGTCTCGTTGTCGCACGTCACACTTATTTCACACTAAATTAATGATCAGACGGTGTATTCGTATTGTGTATGTCGTCAGGTCAGAAATGAGAGAGGAAATTCCATTTAAAATAGGTAGAAGGGAAGGAGAGCTAATATTATGTTTGCCTTGATATAATAATTATTTTCAATTAAATAGCGGTAAATCGCCATCTATATTAGACAGATGGAAGTTTTGAAAAACGACAGAACCGAATTTAAGAATTCCTCTTGACCTTACTCAATTTTAAATATTAATTAATTCTACCTAAATTGATTATTTGATCGCTTTTGCATAATTTAACTGAGAAAATTAAAAAAGTTGGTTTACGAATTTTCATTTTTTTAACTTTATCAGAGTGCTCATATTTTCTTTGTTGAAACATCGAATAAAACGAAAAAACGACTTTTTCATAATCGATTTTTCATTTAACCGGAGAATTTTTGATTATTTATTGCAAATAAGCATTTGAAATTGATGAAAAAGATTAATTTTCATGTAATATTGTTTTACTTTCCTGACCCACCTCTGAGAAGGGAAAGTATTGTGTACGAGCTAGAAAAAACGCCATCTATCTGTATTCTGAAGGAAACTATCCTTCACTGAATTAAGGAGTCGGTACAAAGATGGCCCCGTCAAATAATTGTTGAAAATGGAATAATATACATCTCTAAATGGATTAAAATTTCAAATTTATCATACGGTAACTGTCAAGTCCTCATTTTATTTCGAGAAATTATCTCCAAGATCAAAAACTCTGCTACAAGATATATTTTCAAATTTAAACTTTGCTTGATAAACAATTAACAGCTACGGATTGGGGATGGAAATATCATGTTAACGGTATCACGCCTACATTTGCGCAGCAAATAATAATAATAGCCTTGTATCAAATTAAATGTTATTAAATTAAAATTTTACGACAATCTTTTAATAATTTGTCACATTTTGTTGTTAACTATATATTATTATAAAACAATCAGCGAGTTGTATATATACAATTTTAATAATTCTTGGAAATATGAGATTATAAAATATAATGTTGCAAATTTTTAAATAGTCATTCTCGTTATTTAAAAAAATGCCCTGTTAGCAAAATATTTATGTTTGTGTTGATAAACGAAAACATTGATATCGGTAGTAAGATACAAATGTTATACTAAATTTATATTGCGTTTTACTTTTACAATAAAACAGGGTCAAGAATTGAAGGTTTAAAAAATTTCTCTCTTTGGATACCGGAGTAGAGTGATTATGAACGAACTAATTAAAAAAATAAATCAATTAAAATATTAGAAATAACTAAAATGAACGGTTAAAAAACGGATTTTGAAGGAAATAATTTTAAATTATATTGACGCTCAAATGGTGGTGACTTCAGCCCATCGACCAATTACAATGTTAATTTCCAGGCAATTAAGGGATGAAAAAAGTATGATCGTGTATAAAAATAAATTATATAAGCGTTTTTTTAATAACGAACCCAAGCTAAAAAAATTCACGAAAGTCAAAAAATAGTTTCTGGCTAATAAAACAAAAAGTTTAATGAGAAAGTTGTAGTTATAAAAATTCTCTTTCGATTGATTGTTATGCAATATTGATTAGTGCCTTATACATATATGGAAAAGAGCAAAAACCCATTAAAAATCGCGTTTTTCCATTTATTAATTACTTTTCATTAAAGCAACCTAGAAACTTGTTAATTGGAAAAAATGTTGGTTTTGGCTATCTGAAAATAATTTTTTTTTGACGCGAAATTTTGAAAAGAATTTCGTGTTTTTCTCACCGCAAAAATGTCAAAATTTGTATTTTTGGCTGTAATTTTTTCAATTCAACATTTAACTATTGTGATAATAAATAATTATTATATTAAATGTATTTCGAATAATTTCATGCTTCATCTCTACCATTTATATTTCTCTTATAACAGAACTAATAATAATAAGAATTGATTCGAGCTTGAAGCAGCAATTACTGCAGCGCCAAAAATGTGAAGTGGCGCCGTTCCCTACTCTACAGGACAACAAGAGCATGAACGCATGTAAACGTTTTATCAATATCTCGAGTAAGCAACAGGGCTTTGCTTTTTTGCGGCAGTCAACGATCGAGAAATCACCTCAAATAATCACATTTAGATACCAGCGAACACGCAAGTATGCCATTTTTATATAAAATAAACGCCTTTACTATTCTCGATTAACATATGATACCACACCATATAAAATCAGTATTCAGCTGTCATTAAAACTCCGGAAAAAACGCTGTCTTATAATTTATTTTTCTACATTACATATTTTTTCCAGTTCTCATATTGTCTGGAGTATTTTCGGGATTAAACTAATACATGTTCCAAAGTTTACCTGATTATGTTTTTTGGGGTGACTAAATACGAATTTATCATCACAATGGATGGTGGATGCAATATGGCGGCTGCTAAATAAAAAATTCAGGTTTTATATTTATTTGTAGCCTCCTATTGGGCTTTTCCCATAGTTGCCCTATCAAGTTTAGATTTAAAATATAGCTGGAATTTCTGTTTATTTTCTGCTACTATTCTCTTATTAGCTTCACCTAGAACATTTTCTTTGGACCTCAGTAAAATCAAAAATCAACCTTCCTTTGAATATAAGGTCAAGCGCGATCAGTTGTCAGGGTGTCTACATACGTAACAAACAGTACCTTATACATCGATCTGATAAACTTTTGCATTTTGGCAGTTGTAGTCCCAGTTCCGAGAACCAAATCCAGCGACCTTCAGTTGAATTTAAGGACAAGCCAAGCTCAGTCAACCGCAAGCCGCTTGACTAGAGGGATCAAAAGCTAGGAACAATCAATCCGATGCCCACACAACCCTGGAAGTCGTGCTTTTGCCGTCCGAAACATCACCGAGTAAAGAACCCTGTTGCACATCTTTTCTTCTTTTCCGGATTTAGTAAAAATATAAGTTTCTTATTTAATGAATCTTATTTTGTTCTTACTATAACATCCCAGTAGCTAACATCCAGGTACTTAACCCATTAGGGCAAGTAAAGTACATCCTTATAGTTGCTGGTGATTTTGTTAATTCCATAACGTGCTAATTCCTCACTGACGCTGCCCGCTGCAAGTGGCCTTCACACTATAAATGGAAGGAGGCATTACACTAAGGCACCAAAAGACCGCGTGGCGACGCAAAGAAATTTTTTGATTCCATTTCTTTTGATCGACTAATATGATTTACTTCCTCTTTTTTTTCCTACTTTTGCAATTTTCTTATAACCGCAATTTCATATGTTTGTCCTTTTTTCTCTTGCCACATTTTCTTACTTACATCATTATTCTTCTATTTTCCTAGAAGCTGCTTGTCCTCTTCTAGATTCATTTATTTCTTGTGGATATCCTTTTCACATTCTTTAATAATTTTTCTTGATTTCCAAGACTTCATCGTCTTCACAATTAGTTCTTTCTATTCCTATGTATTTTAGTATTTCTGCTTATATCATTTTTACAAAAAATATTACAATTTATAGGAAATTTCAAAACTGTAATTTTTTGAGATTTCTTAAATTATATAAATCGTTTATTTGTACTTATTTTTTATAATCAGTTTAAAATTTCTATTTCCATATGATTCATTTTAATGATAAAAGTAGGACATCTAGGTAAGTATACCTTGAGTCACGTATTCTAATAAGAATAAATTTTATTGTTTCATTACTCGCAAAGAAATTATATTTAATTAGATTACACTAATAATAAAAATGAAAAATATCTCAGGTAGTTCCGTATGTATCTAGAAATAAATAATCACACCTTCCTGATTTGGAATGTAATGAATCATAAGTTAATTGTTAATTTTTTTTGTCTTTTGAAAAATATCTCACTATTTTTAAATACATTGTAATGTTATTTACACTATCTCAATTTTGGGGTAGGTTCTGTAGAAAAGTAATAAACATTACAGACATTATAAAAAAATATAAATTTTATATTCATCCTTTCATTAATTTTTTTTTAACTGGGATCTAAACCTACTTAATTCTATTTTTCTTTAAAGCCAAATCTCTTCCTACTTTCTATGGTATATTATTGATATGTTTTTACTCCTTTACCTTTATTAAATAATATATGGATTAACCCTTTTATATTATTTGTCACATTACAAATATATTTAATTCATATAGTAATATCTGATATTAAAACATCCAAAACTCTACAAAATTCCTTTAGTCTGACCATTTCAAAAAAATATTACACCTCAAAATTGACCTTTTGTTTATTATTCTTCTTGCCTTTCAAAATCTTTTTACCACTAGATTTTTTTAATATCGCCACCTTAGTTTTTTTAACACTATATTCCCTGTCGTCTTAACAAATAATTCTTTCACTTTTTCAAATTTATTCCCAATTTATCTATAATTTTCCTTTGATCTACTGACAGTAAGCGCCAACTAATAAGAGACGAATTTCGTCATCGTAGCTAGGATGATGTAAAGCCGCGCATTTAGGGAGGAGTACGACAAATTTCAGGATATCTTCGTAGTTGGCGCTTGCTGCACCAGTTTCTTAGTTCTCACAAGAAATAATTTAAATAAATATTGTACCTTAAGATCTTTAACCAACAAATCCAGTAGTCCAGTATCAGCTATACCCCGCCCAGATGGCGCTATAAATACGTGTATTCTTTCCATGAGACTCACCACTGAGTTGGTGTCGTGACTGACAACCATCCGGGCGTAATCCTCCAGTGTTAATCTCTCGAAGTCGTTTTGGCGGTTGGAGTATTTCTGAAAACTCCGGAAGTTGACGTCAGTTCTCGTCATGTAATTAAGGAGATCATTAAGGCGGAGTTCCAGACGGACACGATCCGGAAGGTTGTTGAGGACCATGGATATTGTACTTGTGCCTGAAATGAAAGAAATAATAATAATAATAATACTCTCCCTATATTTCACCCCCTTAGGAATAAACCCCAGAAATCAAAGGCTTATGGGGGAAAGGGGTGGCTATTATTATTATTTGCTCGTGGGCGACTTACTGAGGATTGATGGCGCCATTTGGCTATAGGTGTAGGAAAACCTCACTACCATACAAGATGAAATAAAGAATAAAGGAAATTATTTATTGTGAGGTGTGTCACTTTTTTCTTTACATTTGGTTGTTTTCTTGAATATTAGATTTTGCAAAATATTTTTTGATCAGTAAAAAAAATCCTAAAGAATGTGGGAATAGAAATAAATGAAAATAAGAATAAGTTATCAAGAGACAGAAAAATTTGGCAGATATATATATATATATAGAGGGTGATTCTAAATTCTATTTATTACATCTATGATTTTTTTTATAAAAAAAAAATTTGTTCATGTACCCATATTCTAAATTCCACCATTTTTAACATACGGGATGTTAAAGTTAAATAATTCAAAAATATTTTCCATATCAAGTCGTTTTTTATAAAAAAAATTTAGTGGCTTAATAGATTATTTTATATAAAAACTTTTTTATAAATATTTATAAACTTTCTAAGTCATTGCACAAAATGAAAATACTTTTAAATTAACTATTTGTTCGTAATTAAATTATGTATTATCTCTGACTATGTTAATGTCGTCGTTATCATAAATATTGTTGAATGTTAACAAGCCATTAATAAAACTAGAAAAATTATTTAGCTATTTATGAATTCTACAATTACTCTTATTCTTAATATACAGGGTGTCAAAGTTAAGTAGTTAAAAAATATTTTACCCTTCCAAGTCGTTAATATTTAAAATAAAATAAGAAGCAAGTATATTATTTTGTATAAAAAGTTGTATAAATATTATTACTGTAAAAAAATGAAATAAAAGAGAGCATTCAACCCTGTCGAACGCCACTGGTAATATAAAAAATACTATGTGACCATCTGGTCCACATTTTCTTAAAAAAATTAATAGTCCAAAATTTTCAGGTATAAAGGGAAAATTTTGGTGGTTACTTATACAATATGTGTTTTCTCCATTTACTACTTCATTAACATGGACCGGATTCAAGATTTTCCACATCAGTTGGAATGGTTACCCGCAGTAGCTTCTTAATTGTTACTACCATACCTTAAATTTTTAATAATTTAACAATTTTTAATATTTTTAACCAATCATCGATGACAACTTAATGTTGATTTCCCAACAGTGCAATTGACCTGATGGTGGCGTAAGCCAAAACTAGTTGCCATTGTTTTAAATATTAAAATATAATTTTTTGTGGTACTAGACTTTGGTGAGTTTTATTAATCAATAATAATTATTATATAATTTAGTACACTTCAAAATATACAGGGTGATTCATTGGTAAAGGTAGGTTTTACGCCCTTTGTATCCGAGATATAGGGCGTTTTATGAATTTTGATCATTTCTTTTCTTACTCCTAACTTGCGAACCACCCTGTAGATTTTTTTAATATTTGGTATACATGCTCCTCATATCTCGTGGGATATAACGATGTATCAAATATATTGATAATCCAGGTCCGACTTAACGAAACATTCACAATTTTTACATCCTCCAATTAACACCCTGTATCGTGTGGTTGTATTTTTTGGGCAGACGACTTTACCATGAAAAATTTAATTTCATATTTAGTTTTTTTTAGATTTTGTAATGAAGAAATGAAATTTATTTCGTTTTAGACTTCTAAACCATAAAGGAGAAGTCTTATAATACGGCTCTGTCTGTCTGTCCGTCTGTCCGCATTTATAACTCAAAAACGAAAAGAGATAGAGACAAGCGGTAAACGGTAATAAACTCAGCATACCTTGAATAGCTCCCAACAGATTTTCAGATTTTTCTGACTTCCGGTTTCAAAACTGGTTCTACAAACCGGAACCGGAAGTGATACTACCGGTTTTAAAAAAATATTATTCCGACGTGAAATTTAGTGCTGAATCGATATTTCAAAACAGATTTGAGATATCTTTTACGGTTCATGAGATATTAATCGCATTTTTGTTTAGAAGTCGTCACGTGCCTGCTAACGCGCAGGCGTTTCTGACTTGTTTTATTCATAACTAGGGAACCACCCTGTATAATAATTTTTTATTTCATATACGGGTTCTTGCTTTTTAGTGGGATATATCGATGCAGTAAAAAAATGATAATGCAGGTCCGGCTTTACGAAAGATATACTTATTTGCCAATCCTTCGTACAACACCCTGTAGATATTTTTTTTAATTCCTATATAAATTTAGACAGTGCACAAAAAACGGAATTCTGGAATTCCATTATTGTTTTTGTATGTATTTAATTATCATTTTTTTACTGCATCGATATATCCCACAAAAACCCGTATATGAAATAAAAAATTATTATACAGGGTGGTTCCCTAGTTATGAATAAAAAACGTAATAATATGAAATTAAAATTTCCATAGTAAAGTCGTCTGCCCAAAAAAAAATACAACCACACGATTAAATTCAGTATTTTGCGCTCTTTTCAAATATGGCGATTAAATTAAAAATATCAAACTATACAGGGTGTTGTGAATTTTTCGTAAAGTCGGATCTGGATTATCAATATTTTTGATACATCGTTGTATCCCACGGGATATGAGGAACATGTATACCTAATATAAAAAAAATCTACAGGGTGGTTCGTAAGTTATGAGTAAGAAAAGAAATGGTCAAAATTCATAATATCTCGTGTAAAAATATTAATACTTTTGTCTTAAAAAAAAAATTGTCTTTAATCAACAATTTCAACAGTTCTTCGAACTCTTATTGCTTGATTGTTTCCAAGAAAAACCGCCAGATTTAATAAAAAAATAGTAGGTGTACCTATTTAAAAATTTAATAAATTCAGGGTCAGTAACACCGCGTGTCAATCAAACCACAACATAGATAAAAGATTTAAACGAGAGACAAAGAACGGAACGTTTTCCGGTATTATTTTTTCGCTATATACGCGCCCAAATATACGAGGTGTCCACAATAAATTATCGGAAAATAAAAAACAGCATTTTAAAAAAAAATTATATTGAAGGCATCGGAAATGGGTTGTTTTTGGTACATTTTTTTTAATTTCTGAGCTATAATTTACAGAATGGAATTACTTTTGTTTCTTTCGGATTTTTACAATTCGACCACGAATTATATATTAATCCTATTATAGCAAAATTTGAGGATTATGCATTGAGAACAATTCGACCACCGGTTTTAATGACTTATAAGTGCTTAATATTATTTTGTGGGTAGCTAATATAAATAAATGTTATCTAGAATCAGTTTCGATTTTATATGAGAAAGTTGGGATTTATAAACAAATAAAAAGTGCAAATGTCCAAGAGATATAACATAAAACAGAAAATTGACTATTTATACAACATGATATATGAATACAACAATCATTAAGTAATATCACGATATATATTTGTAAAAGCTGTTTCTTCCAATTTTGCTAAAAATAATTCAAATTATTTTTTTTCCAATGTATATTATTATTAAATAAAGTGTTTTGAATAAAATCTATAATACCTATTTGTATTATCTGCCATAATCCTTAATCCGCTTTAATCCTTCCGGTTTTAAATTCGTGGTCGAATTGACCTGTCGGATTAACAAGTTTCCAAATCAGTGGTCGAATTGTTATACGCCCGTTTCCTTATCTTCCTGAGATCAACACTCACCTGTATGACTTAAATAAATCAAAATTATTAACTACCCAGTCAAAATATGTGTCTGAAACATTCCTGAAACCATTAATTTTTCATTTGAAACGTTTTTTCTTATTTTGACATTAACTAAAATATTAGTCAAAAAAAATATTTATGTATGCTATATATTTAATATCTCTGATCAGCACTGTAGTTAAGAAAACTTGTTTACAGTTATTTGATCTAAATTAACTACTGTACAATTTTTGAACCGGTGCAATTTCGGTGTAACCAAATATAAAATGTGACAAAGCATCAGCATTCTGAGTTTTATTGTAATTTTGATATTCACAATATTAATAAAAAAATTGTTATTCTTATATTAGGCAACATAGATTATACATTCTCAACTTCTAGAAAAAATATTTCACTATCCTCAAGCAAAATTCAATTATGTTATTAAAAGCAAAAATAATTAGTTCATATTATAAAGAAAAAATAATAATAGGAAGTCTTATATCAATATAATTTTTAAATTACATTACGCTGTATATATTTTTTTCAAACAACTATTAAGCAACCATATCGTAAATATTTTTATAATCATTTCGCAATTATAAATAAACTTTATATTTGATATTGATTTTGAAATCAAATGTATTTATTTTTTATAAAAATTTGTTTTGATGAATATAACAAAAACTTCATTCGTACGTCACTGGAAAGTGTTAAAATTAAACGTGCCACAATCGTTTGCTATATTTGAACATACTATATATGAAATTAGTTCAGTGCCGTCGAAAATATAAGAATTAGTCAAAAATATTTTGTACATACCTACACCATCTATTTTAACTGCTAATTCGTCCATTTCTTGCGAAATAACTTCAAGTTTTCCAAAAAGTTTTGATTCAGTCTTATCCAAAAGCGGTATAGGAATAGTCGAATAATCGTATTTTTGATCAACAATATTCCAAGCCTTTCCTATACCTTCCAAAACGACTTTTGCTAATTTGATTATGTCTATAATTCCTAAGCTTAGATCAAATCCATCACAATTTTGCGTTAAAAAACTACACGTTATCACTAAAATTATTAATAAACAGCTACCGCGGTGATAGAACATGTTTCTATTGTTAAATTCACTAATAAACTACTTTATTAATTATCGTATATTTGTTGAGAAATTGTTTAAATTTTACATAATTAACAATTTAAGCTTGAAGTTTTAGCACGCGTTGTTATGGTGATATCCAAACGTTAAAATTTTTATTTTAGTCGAGATGGAAACACTGGAAACAGTCAAACCACTCAGACAGAGAGAGAGGTTTACCGAGAACGACGAGGACTGTACAACAGCATGTTGTCTGTTGTCTGATTTTCATTCATCTGTTTATCGTGTGGTTTCCCCCAACTTAAAACGCAGCACCGCACTAGCCCGAAAGAAAGACGAAAATTATGTCTTTAACACAAAAATAAGCCATACATAACACACATTTTAATTATCTTTTATTTTACAAAATATTTTGATATATAACTATTTACAATTTCAAGATATATATTTCAACCCGCTCCCCTCTTCTGTAGTACGAGTTGCTGTCCCTGTGATTTTTCATTATTTGATCACAGAAGGTAAACTAATCTTACATTTTTAGGGTTCTGTATCTCAAAAGAAAAAACGTAACTATTAAAAGATTAGTCTTCCGTCCGTCCAACTGTATATGTCTGTCACAGATGTTTTTCTCGAACAAATGAGAATATGGACGAAGACGGCGAGGAGATGGAAAAACTGACTGACCTTTCCTGGATAGACAGCAATAATGAAGAGTCATTGTTAACTGAAGACTACGAAAGTAAGGAGAAAGAAAGCAACTCTCCCCAAAAAGACCACCAAACGAGATCAGAAACATCAGATAGCGCTAAAAAAATAAAGCAAAGTGGTTAAAGTTGATAAAAATAATAAGATCAACCCGATACTACCCATTCCTAGTAAGGGCGAGACACCAAAATTATAACAAGAAGGAGACAACATCCGAAAACGGCACAAGCTGTCCCGAAGACCTCCGATTTAGATCCAATTCAGGTCTGAATGCCCCAGGCCATTTTCAGGTCTAAAAAGGATCATAAATCGGTTCTAGAAACGTCCTATATTTTTCCTAGGAAGGAAATTTTGTTCTAACTTGGGACCAATATCGAACGTCCTGGGAACTCCTTCATTATTAACAAAGTCTGTCCCGAGGACGTCCAAAGGCCTGAATTGGACGAATATCCGAAAACAGACGTCCCGAGGATGTCCGGGGGAGGTATTTGTGCTGTTTGGGATGATAGTAGCTATAAAATCAGTGATAAAGCAATGACGATAAAACACGGAGCTAAAATTCGAAAAAAATGGAATTTTCTTCAGAAAACGAAAGCAAGAAGAAAACTTTAGAAAACCTTGTTATAAGCGAACCGAAAGACCGATGGAGACAATTTTTCTGGGGCAGTCAAAATATTTTGTCAGCGATCCCACAACAGACGAAAACATTCACCCTCGCATTGCCCAAAAATGTGAAAGAATATTAAATTTCGGAGGAAATACTACCTCATCGGAAGTTTTGATTTTTGATTCAGTCTTAATCCAAAACGGGTACGTATAGTATAGTCGTATCTTTGTTCAACAATATTCCAATCGGAAAACGAAAGCAAAATACTTATAGGCTGAAATTCACCACCCAATCCTAAAAGAGAAAGATGAGAATCACTCTGAGCATGTAAATTTATACTCAGAGTGATTTTAAACCACCAAGGGTAGAATCCAACTCACCCAGAAGATAAACAATTAACAGACACTGATGATAAAGATAACGGAAGAAAACAGGCACAGATGGAAGCGAAGATGAAAGATAAAAGAAAGGAAGAATAAGAAAATGTTCTCTTTTCGCGTAAAATCGGTACAATGTCAGCGCGCGTTTAACGCTCGTCATATGTGAACCAGCTCTAAGATTGCGAATTATATAAAATTCAATAAATTTATATTTTTCGTTATATTACGAAAAGTAATTTTAGATAAAAAATAATTTATCTTTCGTATTACATTTTTATATTCATTATTAGTGACCATTTATTATTTAATTTTAAAACAAAAAACTTAAATTTCAAAAACATTTTATTTTTTGGATCTTCGAACATTTCTCCGGACTATATTTTTTTATGACCATCAACGTTTTTTATTTGACCCAAACGAGTTATTATGGTATCGGTTATTGTCTGCAGCCGCTTCTGTTATTCTAACAGTACTACCAAAAGGATTTTTGGCATATGCTACGGGGAGCGATTAAAAAATCGCATCCATTTATTTTTAACAAAGCACATGTAATAGTTTAATTATCTTACAAAATAGAAAGCTTCAAAAAGTAATAAGACTAAAACAAAAACTAATACTTGATTTGAGTTATTAAAGGATTTGCAATAAACAGGGTGTCAGTGAAAGTAAATTGAGCGATTACTTGCTGTTATTTCCCTTAAAAGGTCCGATTGCCTTTTTTATGGTCCATTTAACGTCAGAACGTCCGAGAACCAAAATAAAACGTTTTATAAACGTTTGTGCAAGAACGTTTTTAAAATGGACATAAAGAAACGTCCAAAATACGTCGACAAAACGTCCGAAATCATAAAAAAAAACGTTGTCCAAGCTACACTACTCAGACGTTTTTAAAACGTCCATGTCAAAAGGTTTTATTTAAATTGTTTTGAAAACCAGCAGTAAAAACGCTCACAAGCATGTTTTGAGAAAAAAGCAGAAAGTTACGTTATTTAAACGTTTTTGTAAGTTGTTTTTATAGCCACTGTCAAAAACGTCCAAAAGCCGTTGCTTTTAGGTCTGCAAAAGTATGTTTTGAGAAAGAATCAAAAAGGGACCTTTTTTAAACGTTTTATTTCAGTCGTTTTTAAAATCACAAGTAAAAACGTTCAAAAAACGTTTTTATTGGATCTCCAAAAGTATGTTTCCATAAATAGTCATAAAAGGAACGTTTTTAAACGTCTTTGTGAGTCGTTTTTATAACTAGTGTAAAAAACGTTCAAAAGACGTTTTGTTTAGGTTCGAAAAATAAGTTTTCGTAAAAAGTCATAAAAGGGACGTTTATTAAACATTATATTTCAGTCGTTTTTAAAATAAACGTTCTCCACTCTCAGCTGCAGTAAAAGTATACTTTTTACTTTTGTTATATTACTTACCGTCTTTTCGGAAAACTCAAAAATTTCCCAAAATTCAGACTATGTATATAGTATGTTCATACGATTTAAGTGAATACAACAAGACAAATACTGCCAGACATTTTACATTTTTTGAAAAAAATAAGTTTCTGATGCCCAAATTTAAAGGGGGTTATTACAACCCCCTAAACAAATTAAATACACAATTATTATATCTTAAAGTATTACCCCAAAACTTATAAAACATTGTATATAATTTCAGTTTCCAATATGGAATGTAAAGTTGTGGACCAGAAAAAAGTAGGAAGGGGTGATATGCATATTAATCTCTGGTAGTGTATTTATATAATGAGTTACTATTTACTATACTCGTTCTTTCTGAAGAAACTGCCTGCAAGACAAATTTTTCGAAAAAAAATTTTAGTTAAAAATTAACATTTCTCGAATTCTATAAGAAAATTAGATCAAAAAACCTATCCAATATCCAAAATGTTAAAAAAAAAACTAGTATTCGGTTTTTTTTTTTTTAATAACTAAAATAATCTCCATAATTCTTCAAATTCATCATCAAATCTCGCAATAATATTCAAATTGTTTGTTAAAATTACATTATCAAAATTTTTAGTTAAACCTTGGGTAGTTAAATTTAAGCTCCCAAAAAACATTTTCGCAATTTCCTTATTTTCCTTGTCTATCAAACAAAATTTGTGATGCATCATACTTTGCGTTAACGGCTGCACCTTATATGGAATTCCTAAAAATATTATAATTGTATTTTTTTTTCAGTTATAATTATAAAATATCAGATAAGTTAAAATTCCAAAATTATTGTCAGACAAAACATATTCTAAACAGATATACTGTATAAAGGATGTTTTTTATAATGGTTAAACATTGTTATTTTAAATTTAAAAAAGGGTAGAGGAATTTTTGGTATTAAGTTTTTATACAATTATATACATTTGCCAGAAATATCAATGGTTTAATGGGTTTTGGTTTTTTTTTTTTCAATAAATCATGAATTATAGGAATATTTGATTATATATATATAATTTGGATTATATCATTTAAGAATTATCAAAATCTATTTGTGATTAATAATAACCAGCTTTTTTCTCGCTATTTCTTATTTAACGTTAACCAAATTTGATATTGGAAGAGGTTTAGAGTATTGTTATACATAGATGAAAGTTTACTTTGTTAGTTACATACAAAACCAAAATCAAATTTATTAACAAGGTGAAATTTAAATAAACTTAAATTGTAATTCTGCTTACCATTTTTTTTCAGAAATGAAAAATTTATTTGAGCCGCTTTTGTTTCAGACATAACTTTATCAGTAATAACTCTTACTTTTACTCCTCTTCTGTGAGCATTAATTAATTCATAGTTTAAACTTCTTAACGTTAACATATACATGCAAAGGCAAATGCTTGTCTTAGCACTGGATACAAATCTTTGAAGTGTTTTTTGGTAAGCCAAAGAACACCATTCAGTACATTCTTTTCCTTCGATAAAATGCTGTTTACAGTCGAAATTTTTCATATCTATGCTTATTAGTTGGTGGTAATAGTTTGTTTCTTTATCTAATTCATCTAACATTCTTTTATATCTTCGTTTGATGAAATAAATTAGTAAAATTGGTACTGAAGAGATAGATATTAATAAAATTCTGGATAAGTTATTCATTATATAAAGATTTAAAAATTAAAATATATTTTGTAAATAAAAAACAAAAATATAACCTATAAATTCATCTTCTTCTTCTTTTTCCTTTATTGGGCTATGTCCATAGGCAATTTACCCAACCTATAAATTCAGTGTTGTGTTGTTGTGTCTTCTTTTTTTAAATTGTAATTTATTGTTGCCTTTGCCCTCAAGTACAATTGGCCACAGCCTAAAAACAAAATTTAAATGCAGAATAAAAAAAAGAAAAACTAACACAGTAACCGAAGTAAAATAATCTTTTTACGTTGTATATAGATTATGATTTTGTCAAAAAATACAGGTATTTTTTGATTTTATGCTTCTACTTCAATAATGATGTTTTTAATTTGTAACCACAAAAAATTGCCTAAAAACAACAATCTAAATTGTCATCTGTCAGTTATTATATTGTACTTGGGCCGAATAGCCCAGGCAGCTGAGGCCTCAAAAGAAGATGAAAAAAGAAAAAGGATGTTACACTTCTTTTATATAAAATCTTTATATTTATCATTGATAAAAACAGGTTTGAATATTTTTAACAACCTAATGAATCATATAAATTTCATTTTACCATTTGATTGAATAATCCTAAACTTTCTAGAGATCTATTTAAGGTCGCGGGTCAATGATCAGTTCGAACATGTGTACCAACATATAATAACGATAGCTGTCAGTCTACTTTGCAATTTGTCAGCCAATAAAATTTAAATCTGACCATTTTGTTGAAAATTGACCAATAGAGATTCACTGGCACGTTGTCTTACGCGTAGGAATAAGTCGGGCAGTTCGTCTTCGTCATCGTTTGGCTTGGCTTCAAGCAATTTATTTTGTGACTTGGTTTGTATCGTATTTGATGTGTTTTTTCGGGAGATTATTTGTTTCTTTGTTAAATAAAGTATAGCTACTTCAAGTGGAAAGTATCATCAGTTTGTAGGTAAGTTTTAGTTCAATATATTTTCAATTTTTTACAGTTTATCGTAATAAAGTCCCTTTTCGTCGGAAAGCGAAGTGAACGATGGAAGCCATGTTGAAAAATTTTTCTTCGATTTTAGACTGCCGGGTTTTATTTTGCCTTTTACGAACCGGACGAGCGTCGGTATCCTATACATCTTTAATGCTTTATTGTTATTTTGTTTTAATTTTTATATAAAAATTCATCATTACTGGATATTGATCCACCATTTTGAATGCTAATAAAGTAAAAATTATTTTTACATGAGTTCAAAGTAAAGATTGTCCAGCTATTTTTTCTATTAATCCGACTCCTTCAGTACTCTTAATTTTTTATTTGTTCTTTCGTTCCCCAATTTTTAATGTCTGGTTTGGTAGTTTGACAAACCCTAATGTAATTTAAATGTTTTCATTTTTAATAAAAAAAACTCATTTTAAGAAGGTTTTATGAATCTATTTATTGAGCACCCTGTTCGTTGTAATAAAAAATATTTATTTTTATAAATTTTAAAGGTCGCTACTAGGTTTCGAGTATCCTGGAATTAAATATAATAAATAATATTTTCGAGTACATTAACATTCTTTTAAATTATTTGTAAACACCATGTTTATTGCTACTTTTGTAATTAACAAAATATGATTCCAAAATAAAATTTCACTGATAAAAATACTTTTTATCGAGTATTAATATAAACAGTTAAAAAATTGTACAAAGTAATACTGAACAAAAATTTCGGAATTTATAAAGAACAAAACATTAAATATTATAATCCACATGTTATTTATCATCATAATTTGTTGGCTTTAGATTTTATGTAAAATCAAAAAGTTTTTGGCATAGAGTTTTAGTGTAAAAATACTGTTATTAAATTGCAATTTTATTTTTCATTTTTAGCCAGTTTAGTTTAAACATTAAACTCAAAGCATGTTATATTTATTTTATTCCTTAGCAAGTTATTGGTATTTGCAAATTACTGATTTATAAATAAAATTTAATCACTAGTATGTTCGAAACTTAATGATATGTAGAGGTAGAATTTTGAAAGTGACTAATTATATACCAAAAATCGTTTTTCAATACTTAATAGTGTATAATTAGTTCTATTAACACTAATTCCTACCAATATTATTAACAGCTATCATAGAACAATAAATTATTCTTTTAAAATGAAGGGATTCTACTCTCACTAATTTCTTCAAATTATATTTCTGTGCAATTTTGTTATTGATTGCATATTATCTCTCAGGATTTCTAAGCCAGGTCTTTGAATTGTTGACTAATTGACCTTACTGGATTTTTTTCATATCTTTTTTTAAAGTTTATGTCAGATTGCTAATTAGTATGTAACTGTATCTTTTATGCTGTATTTCAACCAAAGAGACAAAACCAGAAACACAAACGAAAAGTGTATTCTTGAACAAAAATACCAATGTTTTGTTAAAACTATACGAAAAATATGTTTGTCTTTAAAAACTGTTTTAGTAAACAAAACACTTTCCCATTCCGAGTCTGTAAGATCGAAGAAAAACACGTTTGTTCTTGATTTTTTATCTAGGGTTGGAACACATATTTTTGTTTTCTGCGAAAGCAGTCGAATACGAAATTTGTTATCATTTTATTTTAGTTCAAGTGTACAAATTTTATTAATTGTGTTTATTATTTTTTTATATAACTAGTTCCAACAAAAGGCAGTGGACAAAAGAGGAAATCAGAAATGTATTGTAAACATGATCACTTGTGGGATTGCAATCATCTCTTCTTTTTAATTGATAACTGACGCAATATCTCGGTTTATTCTATTTTGGATTGTCATTTATTAACACCAAATTATGAAATCATCGCCAGCATTTTTTGGGACACATCAAAGACAAGCTAGAAACAAAAACAGTCTGTTCAATTGGAACAAACTGTTTACATATAATAGAACTTTTTTCAAAAAACAAAACATGTTTTTGTATTATTTTTTGAAAACAAAATGTCTTTTTGGTGGAAATCCGGCATTACATTTCTAATTTTCCATTAGACTTTTTAATGTTTGTAGAAAATAACTAATTATAATTTCCCCAAACAATTGATTTTCTTTTGAAAAACGAAAATAAATTTGAGGAAAAATATAATGGGTCTGTTCTGGTTTCTACCAGATTTGCATTTGTTTCTTCATCGACGAAAGATTTGAAGTAGCGATTTATAAAATAAAACTTCCTATTATTATTTTTTTCAAAAACATGACAGGATGCTCAGATAATACATACACAAGTTGAATTTTAAATACTAGAAAACAAATTTTTTACTTTTATAATTTTTTTTTTATTTAATCATATTTTTTCGACTGCTTATAATTTTTCGGCGACGATAATCGCCTGATCGTTGACCCGTTACAGTAAAAGCAACTTGTTGATTTTTAAAGAGTTTCAGGCGTGGAAATTAACCCGAGAAGGTCGTCGCCGGAGTGATCGTCGGCGTGTTTATAAAACCGGAAGAAAAATCCCTCGAGGCCTATTAAAATGCCGGGTTTTAGCAGCGCGGGCACCTTCAAAATCTTTATCGGTAACTTGGCTGAAAAGACGGCCGTGGCCGAACTGCGTCCCCTGTTCGAAAAGTTCGGCAAAGTCGTCGAATGTGATGTGGTCAAGAATTACGGCTTCGTGCATATGGAAAATGAGACGGACGGACGGGAGGCCATCCAAAGCCTCAACGGGCATATGTTAAACGGTCAGGCTTTGAAATGCGAGGCGGCCAAGAGCCGGAAAGCTCCTCAAACACCGACAACGAAGATCTTCGTTGGAAATTTGACGGACAACACGAAGGCGCCGCAGATACGCGAACTATTCAAAAAGTTCGGCACCGTGGTGGAATGCGACATCGTTAGAAACTACGGGTTTGTCCATTTAGAATCATCGGGAGACGTTAACGAGGCTATCAAAGGTAAAAAAAAATCATTTGACAGCATAGTAAATCATATTTGTCGAAGTATACAGTTACTCGACTGGAAAATAATATTTCTTAATTAGACTGTTGATGTTTTCTAGATTGTACAGTTTACCTTCATTAAATAGATTTTGACTCAATTTCATACCAAGATGTTCAATCAACACAAAAAATTAACTTAATTAATTTTGAACTACTGTTTTTGGTATAGATTATAAATTAGACGACAAAGTATATCTCAGTTAATTTAATATTTTTAGTTATAATTTAAAAACTGTTGGAAGTATTTTTTTAAATCTCTGTTTCTTCTTTTTATTACCTCATTAAATACACATTGTTTTTCTTATTTAACCAACTTCGAATCCCTAAGATATACTAAATCTTGATGTCATTATTACTTAAAAAATTAAGCCCCTAATCATAATTGCAAGAAACATTGACAGTCTATTAAGCTAAAAACGACAAAGTAATTAAAATATATAATAATAAAATCCAAAACCCTACTTTCCCAATAAACTGAAGACTTGAATGGTACCATGGTCGACGGTCAACCAATGAAGGTGCAAATATCGACGTCGCGCGTCCGTCAGCGTCCCGGCATGGGCGATCCGGAGCAGTGCTACCGATGCGGCCGCGGCGGCCATTGGTCAAAAGAGTGCCCCAAAGGCATGGGGCCCGAGAGGTTCCGCGAAAGAATGTTCGGCCGGGATCCGTATCCACCCCCGCCACCGCCGCCGTTCCTGCGCGACCGCATGATGGGACGATTTGGGGTACGATATCACATATGCTCAGTTTTTGAGTTTTTTTTTTTATTTAATTTATTATTTAGTTATAATATTGGGCTATTCTATTGTAAACTACTATTTCTGTGATCTATGGAGATGTACACTGTATATAGTTTTTATTCTTTATTTATCAAAGCTATATATCTAGCAGAAAAGTGTGTGATTAAAAGTAAAAACATTTGCGTTATTGGTATTTAAATAAAAAAAAAATTGATTACAGAAAATAGTATGTTTATTTTAAATTTTCAGCAGCTATTTATTTAACTTTTCCAAGTACTTGTGATCCACTACCAGGCTTTTCATATTTTAATACTTGGATATCCGGACATCAAAAAAATAAATAAAAAGTTTGACAACTTTGCAAATTAATGGGTTTTATATTAGAAATTTTTAATTATTGAAATGATTCTAAAATTTCAAATTTTCCATAAAATTACTGCACCCTTTACACTGATTCATAATTCATTTCAACAAAGTAATTATTCTGATTATAAAGAAACAGTGAACTCATTT
Organism: Neocrepidodera transversa; assembly: GCA_963243735.1. NCBI lineage: Eukaryota > Metazoa > Arthropoda > Insecta > Coleoptera > Chrysomelidae > Neocrepidodera > Neocrepidodera transversa. The sequence goes on along the minus strand of OY725347.1, from coordinate 1,272,977 downwards.
AAATCAAAAAATCTGTTATGTTTACACCTCTGGAATTGTTAAAATATGCCTCACTACATGTAAAACCAGTGATTTGGAACAGGTTATAAAGAAATTATTATTGAAAGTTAAAATCATACCATTAAGGAATATATTTTTTTTAAAACCTAGTTTTATAGTATTTATCACCATATTTTAGGAAACCTGGCAATATTAACTGTTATTATATATAAATAAAACCACTTTTTTAACTCTATTAACTTTTCCAATCCCATAGAGGCGTGAATATAATTGACAGTCCCTATTTCACTTTAAAATAAGTTGCAGCTTAAAAAAATATATCAGTACAACCAATTTTTAAATTTTACTGCAACTTATTTTGTTCCCATGTTTTTTTTGTTTTTAATTGGTGTTTTTAAATTTTCTTTAGGACAGCTACGATGGCTACTATGACCGTCGTTTCGAAGATTCGCGTGACCTCTACGAACGCCGCTACTCGGGCATGCCGCCAAGTCGTGAAGTTGGCATGCGAGGAGGCGGCAGCGGTCGTGATTTCATGCCGCCACCTCTTCCACCCCGTCGCGAACCACTTCCCCCTATGCCTTCCATAGGATTAAGAGGCGGTCCGTCCAGCGGTATGGGTAGCAGCATGAGAGATAGCAGCTTTTCTAGAAGCAGCAGCGAATATGGAATGTTCAGTAGAAGATCGCCGCCTCCAAGTAGCAGTATGGCGAGTATAAGGAGCAGTAGAATGTATGAGGATTTTAGTAGAGATTCGTTTGATGACAGGAGGTTAGTAGTCACAAAAATTAAATAACTTGAGCTTAAATAAAACGATTTTTGTTATGTTACAGACCCGGTTTAAGGGGACCATCACCTCCTAGACGATATGCACCATATTAAATTTGAAAAAAATAATCAAGTTTCTAATAATAATTTATATATATGATGGAAATATCATAGAATAGTGATTTATGAATCTATAGCCAATTTTATAATATATTTCAAAATTTCCTTCCAAGGTACATTTTGTGTGTGATACCCGGAACCAAAAGAAATTTGGTTTCACCTATAATGCTCCTTGTGTAGAATTGTTATATTTTTGGTTTAATTGATTTTATCTTTTTTTTATAGTTACTGAGAATGATGTTTTGTATGTATGTCATTATTTCTTTTATAAAGTAAGATGCATTAATTGGTAATAAAAATTAAGTGAACCGTAATTTTTGTTTTTTGTTACCATCTTACCCAATTGTACAAGGTTTATATTTACTTCGAAAATAAAGGAGACGAATTTGGTTAGTGGTTGAAATGCTTGTTTAAGGCGAAAATCAGGCTTTAGAAATTATATGTTTTAAGCTAGAAAACTATATAAAAATATCGATACTTCGGAATATGGTCATTACGTGCTTGCAAAATAAGTAGAAACTATTTTAAACAGTTTGTATATGCAATTTTAAGTTTATACAGGGTGTTTTATAAGAACTCCGATTTTAATAAAAAATGGTAGAGGGGTAGTTTAAGGGGCGTAGTTTCCAAAAAAATGATCAGTTCCTCTCTAGCTCTTTTGGTTTCAGAGGAAATTGAGTTTTTTTTAAAATGACGAGTGCGCAATTTGACCCGAAAAAAAAGGCAAGACTATAACCTTCAAAAATCTTCAAAATTTTTCATCACTCCGATTTTAATAAAAAATGGTAGAGGGGTAGTTTCAGGGGCGTAGATTCCAAAAAAATGATCAGTTCCTCTCTAGCTCTTTTAGTTTCAGAGGAAATTGAGTTTTTTTAAAAATGGCGAGTGCGCAATTTGACCCGAAAAAAAAGGCAAGACTATAACCTTCAAAATTTTTCATCACTCCGATTTTAGTTACAAGTGGGATAGGGGTAGTTTAAGGGGCGTAGTTTCCAAAAAAATGATCAGTTCCTTTCTAGCTCTTTTAGTTTCAGAGGAAATTGAGTTTTTAAAAAAATGGCGAGTGCGCAATTTGACCCGAAAAAAAAGGCAAGACTATAACCTTCAAAAATCTTCAAAATTTTTCATCACTCCGATTTTAGTTACAAGTGGTATAGGGGTAGTTTAAGGGGCGTAGTTTCCAAAAAAATGATCAGTTCCTTTCTAGCTCTTTTAGTTTCAGAGGAAATTGAGTTTTTAAAAAAATGGCGAGTGCGCAATTTGACTCGAAAAAAAAGGCAAGACTATAGCCTTCAAAAATCTTCAAAATTTTTCATCACTCTGATTTTAGTTACAAGTGGTATAGGGGTAGTTTAAGGGGCGTAGTTTCCAAAAAAATGATCAGTTCCTTTCTAGCTCTTTTAGTTTCAGAGGAAATTGAGTTTTTAAAAAAATGGCGAGTGCGCAATTTGACCCGAAAAAAAAGGCAAGACTATAACCTTCAAAAATCTTCAAAATTTTTCATCACTCCGATTTTAGTTACAAGTGGTATAGGGGTAGTTTAAGGGGCGTAGTTTCCAAAAAAATGATCAGTTCCTTTCTAGCTCTTTTAGTTTCAGAGGAAATTGAGTTTTTAAAAAAATGGCGAGTGCGCAATTTGACTCGAAAAAAAAGGCAAGACTATAGCCTTCAAAAATCTTCAAAATTTTTCATCACTCTGATTTTAGTTACAAGTGGTATAGGGGTAGTTTAAGGGGCGTAGTTTCCAAAAAAATGATCAGTTCCTTTCTAGCTCTTTTAGTTTCAGAGGAAATTGAGTTTTTAAAAAAATGGCGAGTGCGCAATTTGACTCGAAAAAAAAGGCAAGACTATAGCCTTCAAAAATCTTCAAAATTTTTCATCACTCCGATTTTAATAAAAAATGGTAGAGGGGTAGTTTCAGGGGCGTAGATTCCAAAAAAATGATCAGTTCCTCTCTAGCCCTTTTAGTTTCAGAGGAAATTGAGTTTTTTTAAAAATGGCGAGTGCGCAATTTGACCCGAAAAAAAAGGCAAGACTATAACCTTCAAAAATCTTCAAAATTTTTCATCACTCTGATTTTAGTTACAAGTGGTATAGGGGTAGTTTAAGGGGCGTAGTTTCCAAAAAAATGATCAGTTCCTTTCTAGCTCTTTTAGTTTCAGAGGAAATTGAGTTTTTAAAAAAATGGCGAGTGCGCAATTTGACTCGAAAAAAAAGGCAAGACTATAGCCTTCAAAAATCTTCAAAATTTTTCATCACTCCGATTTTAGTTACAAGTGGTGTAGGGGTAGTTTAAGGGGCGTAGTTTCCAAAAAAATGATCAGTTCCTTTCTAGCTCTTTTAGTTTCAGAGGAAATTGAGTTTTTAAAAAAATGGCGAGTGCGCAATTTGACTCGAAAAAAAAGGCAAGACTATAGCCTTCAAAAATCTTCAAAATTTTTCATCACTCCGATTTTAGTTATAAGTGGTATAGGGGTAGTTTAAGGGGCGTAGTTTCCAAAAAAATGATCAGTTCCTCTCTAGCTCTTTTAGTTTCAGAGGAAATTGAGTTATTTTAAAAATGGCGAGTGCGCAATTTGACCCGAAAAAAAAGGCAAGACTATAACCTTCAAAAATCTTCAAAATTTTTCATCACTCCGATTTTAGTTACAAGTGGTATAGGGGTAGTTTAAGGGGCGTAGTTTCCAAAAAAATGATCAGTTCCTTTCTAGCTCTTTTAGTTTCAGAGGAAATTGAGTTTTTAAAAAAATGGCGAGTGCGCAATTTGACCCGAAAAAAAAGGCAAGACTATAACCTTCAAAAATCTTCAAAATTTTTCATCACTCCGATTTTAGTTACAAGTGGTATAGGGGTAGTTTAAGGGGCGTAGTTTCCAAAAAAATGATCAGTTCCTTTCTAGCTCTTTTAGTTTCAGAGGAAATTGAGTTTTTAAAAAAATGGCGAGTGCGCAATTTGACTCGAAAAAAAAGGCAAGACTATAGCCTTCAAAAATCTTCAAAATTTTTCATCACTCCGATTTTAGTTACAAGTGGTATAGGGGTAGTTTAAGGGGCGTAGTTTCCAAAAAAATGATCAGTTCCTTTCTAGCTCTTTTAGTTTCAGAGGAAATTGAGTTTTTAAAAAAATGGCGAGTGCGCAATTTGACTCGAAAAAAAAGGCAAGACTATAGCCTTCAAAAATCTTCAAAATTTTTCATCACTCCGATTTTAGTTATAAGTGGTATAGGGGTAGTTTAAGGGGCGTAGTTTCCAAAAAAATGATCAGTTCCTCTCTAGCTCTTTTAGTTTCAGAGGAAATTGAGTTATTTTAAAAATGGCGAGTGCGCAATTTGACCCGAAAAAAAAGGCAAGACTATAACCTTCAAAAATCTTCAAAATTTTTCATCACTCCGATTTTAATAAAAAATGGTAGAGGGGTAGTTTCAGGGGCGTAGATTCCAAAAAAATGATCAGTTCCTCTCTAGCTCTTTTAGTTTCAGAGGAAATTGAGTTTTTTTAAAAATGGCGAGTGCGCAATTTGACCCGAAAAAAAAGGCAAGACTATAACCTTCAAAAATCTTCAAAATTTTTCATCACTCCGATTTTAGTTACAAGTGGTATAGGGGTAGTTTAAGGGGCGTAGTTTCCAAAAAAATGATCAGTTCCTTTCTAGCTCTTTTAGTTTCAGAGGAAATTGAGTTTTTAAAAAAATGGCGAGTGCGCAATTTGACCCGAAAAAAAAGGCAAGACTATAACCTTCAAAAATCTTCAAAATTTTTCATCACTCCGATTTTAGTTACAAGTGGTATAGGGGTAGTTTAAGGGGCGTAGTTTCCAAAAAAATGATCAGTTCCTTTCTAGCTCTTTTAGTTTCAGAGGAAATTGAGTTTTTAAAAAAATGGCGAGTGCGCAATTTGACTCGAAAAAAAAGGCAAGACTATAGCCTTCAAAAATCTTCAAAATTTTTCATCACTCCGATTTTAGTTACAAGTGGTATAGGGGTAGTTTAAGGGGCGTAGTTTCCAAAAAAATGATCAGTTCCTTTCTAGCTCTTTTAGTTTCAGAGGAAATTGAGTTTTTAAAAAAATGGCGAGTGCGCAATTTGACTCGAAAAAAAAGGCAAGACTATAGCCTTCAAAAATCTTCAAAATTTTTCATCACTCCGATTTTAATAAAAAATGGTAGAGGGGTAGTTTCAGGGGCGTAGATTCCAAAAAAATGATCAGTTCCTCTCTAGCCCTTTTAGTTTCAGAGGAAATTGAGTTTTTTTAAAAATGGCGAGTGCGCAATTTGACCCGAAAAAAAAGGCAAGACTATAACCTTCAAAAATCTTCAAAATTTTTCATCACTCTGATTTTAGTTACAAGTGGTATAGGGGTAGTTTAAGGGGCGTAGTTTCCAAAAAAATGATCAGTTCCTTTCTAGCTCTTTTAGTTTCAGAGGAAATTGAGTTTTTAAAAAAATGGCGAGTGCGCAATTTGACTCGAAAAAAAAGGCAAGACTATAGCCTTCAAAAATCTTCAAAATTTTTCATCACTCCGATTTTAGTTACAAGTGGTGTAGGGGTAGTTTAAGGGGCGTAGTTTCCAAAAAAATGATCAGTTCCTTTCTAGCTCTTTTAGTTTCAGAGGAAATTGAGTTTTTAAAAAAATGGCGAGTGCGCAATTTGACTCGAAAAAAAAGGCAAGACTATAGCCTTCAAAAATCTTCAAAATTTTTCATCACTCCGATTTTAGTTATAAGTGGTATAGGGGTAGTTTAAGGGGCGTAGTTTCCAAAAAAATGATCAGTTCCTCTCTAGCTCTTTTAGTTTCAGAGGAAATTGAGTTATTTTAAAAATGGCGAGTGCGCAATTTGACCCGAAAAAAAAGGCAAGACTATAACCTTCAAAAATCTTCAAAATTTTTCATCACTCCGATTTTAGTTACAAGTGGTATAGGGGTAGTTTAAGGGGCGTAGTTTCCAAAAAAATGATCAGTTCCTTTCTAGCTCTTTTAGTTTCAGAGGAAATTGAGTTTTTAAAAAAATGGCGAGTGCGCAATTTGACCCGAAAAAAAAGGCAAGACTATAACCTTCAAAAATCTTCAAAATTTTTCATCACTCCGATTTTAGTTACAAGTGGTATAGGGGTAGTTTAAGGGGCGTAGTTTCCAAAAAAATGATCAGTTCCTTTCTAGCTCTTTTAGTTTCAGAGGAAATTGAGTTTTTAAAAAAATGGCGAGTGCGCAATTTGACTCGAAAAAAAAGGCAAGACTATAGCCTTCAAAAATCTTCAAAATTTTTCATCACTCCGATTTTAGTTACAAGTGGTATAGGGGTAGTTTAAGGGGCGTAGTTTCCAAAAAAATGATCAGTTCCTTTCTAGCTCTTTTAGTTTCAGAGGAAATTGAGTTTTTAAAAAAATGGCGAGTGCGCAATTTGACTCGAAAAAAAAGGCAAGACTATAGCCTTCAAAAATCTTCAAAATTTTTCATCACTCCGATTTTAGTTACAAGTGGTATAGGGGTAGTTTAAGGGGCGTAGTTTCCAAAAAAATGATCAGTTCCTTTCTAGCTCTTTTAGTTTCAGAGGAAATTGAGTTTTTAAAAAAATGGCGAGTGCGCAATTTGACTCGAAAAAAAAGGCAAGACTATAGCCTTCAAAAATCTTCAAAATTTTTCATCACTCCGATTTTAGTTATAAGTGGTATAGGGGTAGTTTAAGGGGCGTAGTTTCCAAAAAAATGATCAGTTCCTCTCTAGCTCTTTTAGTTTCAGAGGAAATTGAGTTATTTTAAAAATGGCGAGTGCGCAATTTGACCCGAAAAAAAAGGCAAGACTATAACCTTCAAAAATCTTCAAAATTTTTCATCACTCCGATTTTAATAAAAAATGGTAGAGGGGTAGTTTCAGGGGCGTAGATTCCAAAAAAATGATCAGTTCCTCTCTAGCTCTTTTAGTTTCAGAGGAAATTGAGTTTTTTTAAAAATGGCGAGTGCGCAATTTGACCCGAAAAAAAAGGCAAGACTATAACCTTCAAAAATCTTCAAAATTTTTCATCACTCCGATTTTAGTTACAAGTGGTATAGGGGTAGTTTAAGGGGCGTAGTTTCCAAAAAAATGATCAGTTCCTTTCTAGCTCTTTTAGTTTCAGAGGAAATTGAGTTTTTAAAAAAATGGCGAGTGCGCAATTTGACCCGAAAAAAAAGGCAAGACTATAACCTTCAAAAATCTTCAAAATTTTTCATCACTCCGATTTTAGTTACAAGTGGTATAGGGGTAGTTTAAGGGGCGTAGTTTCCAAAAAAATGATCAGTTCCTTTCTAGCTCTTTTAGTTTCAGAGGAAATTGAGTTTTTAAAAAAATGGCGAGTGCGCAATTTGACTCGAAAAAAAAGGCAAGACTATAGCCTTCAAAAATCTTCAAAATTTTTCATCACTCCGATTTTAGTTACAAGTGGTATAGGGGTAGTTTAAGGGGCGTAGTTTCCAAAAAAATGATCAGTTCCTTTCTAGCTCTTTTAGTTTCAGAGGAAATTGAGTTTTTAAAAAAATGGCGAGTGCGCAATTTGACTCGAAAAAAAAGGCAAGACTATAGCCTTCAAAAATCTTCAAAATTTTTCATCACTCCGATTTTAGTTACAAGTGGTATAGGGGTAGTTTAAGGGGCGTAGTTTCCAAAAAAATGATCAGTTCCTTTCTAGCTCTTTTAGTTTCAGAGAAAATTGAGTTTTTAAAAAAATGGCGAGTGCGCAATTTGACTCGAAAAAAAAGGCAAGACTATAGCCTTCAAAAATCTTCAAAATTTTTCATCACTCCGATTTTAGTTATAAGTGGTATAGGGGTAGTTTAAGGGGCGTAGTTTCCAAAAAAATGATCAGTTCCTCTCTAGCTCTTTTAGTTTCAGAGGAAATTGAGTTATTTTAAAAATGGCGAGTGCGCAATTTGACCCGAAAAAAAAGGCAAGACTATAACCTTCAAAAATCTTCAAAATTTTTCATCACTCCGATTTTAATAAAAAATGGTAGAGGGGTAGTTTCAGGGGCGTAGATTCCAAAAAAATGATCAGTTCCTCTCTAGCTCTTTTAGTTTCAGAGGAAATTGAGTTTTTTTAAAAATGGCGAGTGCGCAATTTGACCCGAAAAAAAAGGCAAGACTATAACCTTCAAAAATCTTCAAAATTTTTCATCACTCCGATTTTAATAAAAAATGGTAGAGGGGTAGTTTCAGGGGCGTAGATTCCAAAAAAATGATCAGTTCCTCTCTAGCTCTTTTAGTTTCAGAGGAAATTGAGTTTTTTTAAAAATGGCGAGTGCGCAATTTGACCCGAAAAAAAAGGCAAGACTATAACCTTCAAAAATCTTCAAAATTTTTCATCACTCCGATTTTAATAAAAAATGGTAGAGGGGTAGTTTCAGGGGCGTAGATTCCAAAAAAATGATCAGTTCCTCTCTAGCTCTTTTAGTTTCAGAGGAAATTGAGTTTTTTTAAAAATGGCGAGTGCGCAATTTGACCCGAAAAAAAAGGCAAGACTATAACCTTCAAAAATCTTCAAAATTTTTCATCACTCCGATTTTAATAAAAAATGGTAGAGGGGTAGTTTCAGGGGCGTAGATTCCAAAAAAATGATCAGTTCCTCTCTAGCTCTTTTAGTTTCAGAGGAAATTGAGTTTTTTTAAAAATGGCGAGTGCGCAATTTGACCCGAAAAAAAAGGCAAGACTATAACCTTCAAAAATCTTCAAAATTTTTCATCACTCCGATTTTAATAAAAAATGGTAGAGGGGTAGTTTCAGGGGCGTAGATTCCAAAAAAATGATCAGTTCCTCTCTAGCTCTTTTAGTTTCAGAGGAAATTGAGTTTTTTTAAAAATGGCGAGTGCGCAATTTGACCCGAAAAAAAAGGCAAGACTATAACCTTCAAAAATCTTCAAAATTTTTCATCACTCCGATTTTAATAAAAAATGGTAGAGGGGTAGTTTCAGGGGCGTAGATTCCAAAAAAATGATCAGTTCCTCTCTAGCCCTTTTAGTTTCAGAGGAAATTGAGTTTTTTTAAAAATGGCGAGTGCGCAATTTGACCCGAAAAAAAAGGCAAGACTATAACCTTCAAAAATCTTCAAAATTTTTCATCACTCCGATTTTAATAAAAAATGGTAGAGGGGTAGTTTCAGGGGCGTAGATTCCAAAAAAATGATCAGTTCCTCTCTAGCTCTTTTAGTTTCAGAGGAAATTGAGTTTTTTTAAAAATGGCGAGTGCGCAATTTGACCCGAAAAAAAAGGCAAGACTATAACCTTCAAAAATCTTCAAAATTTTTCATCACTCCGATTTTAATAAAAAATGGTAGAGGGGTAGTTTCAGGGGCGTAGATTCCAAAAAAATGGTCAGTTCCTCTCTAGCTCTTTTAGTTTCAGAGGAAATTGAGTTTTTTTAAAAATGGCGAGTGCGCAATTTGACCCGAAAAAAAAGGCAAGACTATAACCTTCAAAAATCTTCAAAATTTTTCATCACTCCGATTTTAATAAAAAATGGTAGAGGGGTAGTTTCAGGGGCGTAGATTCCAAAAAAATGATCAGTTCCTCTCTAGCCCTTTTAGTTTCAGAGGAAATTGAGTTTTTTTAAAAATGGCGAGTGCGTAATTTGACCCGAAAAAAAAGGCAAGACTATAACCTTCAAAAATCTTCAAAATTTTTCATCACTCCGATTTTAATAAAAAATGGTAGAGGGGTAGTTTCAGGGGCGTAGATTCCAAAAAAATGATCAGTTCCTCTCTAGCTCTTTTAGTTTCAGAGGAAATTGAGTTTTTAAAAAAATGGCGAGTGCGCAATTTGACTCGAAAAAAAAGGCAAGACTATAACCTTCAAAAATCTTCAAAATTTTTCATCACTCCGATTTTAGTTACAAGTGGTATAGGGGTAGTTTAAGGGGCGTAGTTTCCAAAAAAATGATCAGTTCCTTTCTAGCTCTTTTAGTTTCAGAGGAAATTGAGTTTTTAAAAAAATGGCGAGTGCGCAATTTGACTCGAAAAAAAAGGCAAGACTATAGCCTTCAAAAATCTTCAAAATTTTTCATCACTCCGATTTTAGTTATAAGTGGTATAGGGGTAGTTTAAGGGGCGTAGTTTCCAAAAAAATGATCAGTTCCTCTCTAGCTCTTTTAGTTTCAGAGGAAATTGAGTTATTTTAAAAATGGCGAGTGCGCAATTTGACCCGAAAAAAAAGGCAAGACTATAACCTTCAAAAATCTTCAAAATTTTTCATCACTCCGATTTTAGTTACAAGTGGTATAGGGGTAGTTTAAGGGGCGTAGTTTCCAAAAAAATGATCAGTTCCTTTCTAGCTCTTTTAGTTTCAGAGGAAATTGAGTTTTTAAAAAAATGGCGAGTGCGCAATTTGACCCGAAAAAAAAGGCAAGACTATAACCTTCAAAAATCTTCAAAATTTTTCATCACTCCGATTTTAGTTACAAGTGGTATAGGGGTAGTTTAAGGGGCGTAGTTTCCAAAAAAATGATCAGTTCCTTTCTAGCTCTTTTAGTTTCAGAGGAAATTGAGTTTTTAAAAAAATGGCGAGTGCGCAATTTGACTCGAAAAAAAAGGCAAGACTATAGCCTTCAAAAATCTTCAAAATTTTTCATCACTCCGATTTTAGTTACAAGTGGTATAGGGGTAGTTTAAGGGGCGTAGTTTCCAAAAAAATGATCAGTTCCTTTCTAGCTCTTTTAGTTTCAGAGGAAATTGAGTTTTTAAAAAAATGGCGAGTGCGCAATTTGACTCGAAAAAAAAGGCAAGACTATAGCCTTCAAAAATCTTCAAAATTTTTCATCACTCCGATTTTAGTTACAAGTGGTATAGGGGTAGTTTAAGGGGCGTAGTTTCCAAAAAAATGATCAGTTCCTTTCTAGCTCTTTTAGTTTCAGAGGAAATTGAGTTTTTAAAAAAATGGCGAGTGCGCAATTTGACTCGAAAAAAAAGGCAAGACTATAGCCTTCAAAAATCTTCAAAATTTTTCATCACTCCGATTTTAGTTATAAGTGGTATAGGGGTAGTTTAAGGGGCGTAGTTTCCAAAAAAATGATCAGTTCCTCTCTAGCTCTTTTAGTTTCAGAGGAAATTGAGTTATTTTAAAAATGGCGAGTGCGCAATTTGACCCGAAAAAAAAGGCAAGACTATAACCTTCAAAAATCTTCAAAATTTTTCATCACTCCGATTTTAATAAAAAATGGTAGAGGGGTAGTTTCAGGGGCGTAGATTCCAAAAAAATGATCAGTTCCTCTCTAGCTCTTTTAGTTTCAGAGGAAATTGAGTTTTTTAAAAAATGGCGAGTGCGCAATTTGACCCGAAAAAAAAGGCAAGACTATAACCTTCAAAAATCTTCAAAATTTTTCATCACTCCGATTTTAATAAAAAATGGTAGAGGGGTAGTTTCAGGGGCGTAGATTCCAAAAAAATGATCAGTTCCTCTCTAGCTCTTTTAGTTTCAGAGGAAATTGAGTTTTTTTAAAAATGGCGAGTGCGCAATTTGACCCGAAAAAAAAGGCAAGACTATAACCTTCAAAAATCTTCAAAATTTTTCATCACTCCGATTTTAATAAAAAATGGTAGAGGGGTAGTTTCAGGGGCGTAGATTCCAAAAAAATGATCAGTTCCTCTCTAGCCCTTTTAGTTTCAGAGGAAATTGAGTTTTTTTAAAAATGGCGAGTGCGCAATTTGACCCGAAAAAAAAGGCAAGACTATAACCTTCAAAAATCTTCAAAATTTTTCATCACTCCGATTTTAATAAAAAATGGTAGAGGGGTAGTTTCAGGGGCGTAGATTCCAAAAAAATGATCAGTTCCTCTCTAGCTCTTTTAGTTTCAGAGGAAATTGAGTTTTTTTAAAAATGGCGAGTGCGCAATTTGACCCGAAAAAAAAGGCAAGACTATAACCTTCAAAAATCTTCAAAATTTTTCATCACTCCGATTTTAATAAAAAATGGTAGAGGGGTAGTTTCAGGGGCGTAGATTCCAAAAAAATGGTCAGTTCCTCTCTAGCTCTTTTAGTTTCAGAGGAAATTGAGTTTTTTTAAAAATGGCGAGTGCGCAATTTGACCCGAAAAAAAAGGCAAGACTATAACCTTCAAAAATCTTCAAAATTTTTCATCACTCCGATTTTAATAAAAAATGGTAGAGGGGTAGTTTCAGGGGCGTAGATTCCAAAAAAATGATCAGTTCCTCTCTAGCCCTTTTAGTTTCAGAGGAAATTGAGTTTTTTTAAAAATGGCGAGTGCGCAATTTGACCCGAAAAAAAAGGCAAGACTATAACCTTCAAAAATCTTCAAAATTTTTCATCACTCCGATTTTAATAAAAAATGGTAGAGGGGTAGTTTCAGGGGCGTAGATTCCAAAAAAATGATCAGTTCCTCTCTAGCTCTTTTAGTTTCAGAGGAAATTGAGTTTTTAAAAAAATGGCGAGTGCGCAATTTGACTCGAAAAAAAAGGCAAGACTATAACCTTCAAAAATCTTCAAAATTTTTCATCACTCCGATTTTAGTTACAAGTGGTATAGGGGTAGTTTAAGGGGCGTAGTTTCCAAAAAAATGATCAGTTCCTTTCTAGCTCTTTTAGTTTCAGAGGAAATTGAGTTTTTAAAAAAATGGCGAGTGCGCAATTTGACTCGAAAAAAAAGGCAAGACTATAGCCTTCAAAAATCTTCAAAATTTTTCATCACTCCGATTTTAGTTATAAGTGGTATAGGGGTAGTTTAAGGGGCGTAGTTTCCAAAAAAATGATCAGTTCCTCTCTAGCTCTTTTAGTTTCAGAGGAAATTGAGTTATTTTAAAAATGGCGAGTGCGCAATTTGACCCGAAAAAAAAGGCAAGACTATAACCTTCAAAAATCTTCAAAATTTTTCATCACTCCGATTTTAGTTACAAGTGGTATAGGGGTAGTTTAAGGGGCGTAGTTTCCAAAAAAATGATCAGTTCCTTTCTAGCTCTTTTAGTTTCAGAGGAAATTGAGTTTTTAAAAAAATGGCGAGTGCGCAATTTGACCCGAAAAAAAAGGCAAGACTATAACCTTCAAAAATCTTCAAAATTTTTCATCACTCCGATTTTAGTTACAAGTGGTATAGGGGTAGTTTAAGGGGCGTAGTTTCCAAAAAAATGATCAGTTCCTTTCTAGCTCTTTTAGTTTCAGAGGAAATTGAGTTTTTAAAAAAATGGCGAGTGCGCAATTTGACTCGAAAAAAAAGGCAAGACTATAGCCTTCAAAAATCTTCAAAATTTTTCATCACTCCGATTTTAGTTACAAGTGGTATAGGGGTAGTTTAAGGGGCGTAGTTTCCAAAAAAATGATCAGTTCCTTTCTAGCTCTTTTAGTTTCAGAGGAAATTGAGTTTTTAAAAAAATGGCGAGTGCGCAATTTGACTCGAAAAAAAAGGCAAGACTATAGCCTTCAAAAATCTTCAAAATTTTTCATCACTCCGATTTTAGTTACAAGTGGTATAGGGGTAGTTTAAGGGGCGTAGTTTCCAAAAAAATGATCAGTTCCTCTCTAGCTCTTTTAGTTTCAGAGGAAATTGAGTTTTTAAAAAAATGGCGAGTGCGCAATTTGACTCGAAAAAAAAGGCAAGACTATAGCCTTCAAAAATCTTCAAAATTTTTCATCACTCCGATTTTAGTTATAAGTGGTATAGGGGTAGTTTAAGGGGCGTAGTTTCCAAAAAAATGATCAGTTCCTCTCTAGCTCTTTTAGTTTCAGAGGAAATTGAGTTATTTTAAAAATGGCGAGTGCGCAATTTGACCCGAAAAAAAAGGCAAGACTATAACCTTCAAAAATCTTCAAAATTTTTCATCACTCCGATTTTAATAAAAAATGGTAGAGGGGTAGTTTCAGGGGCGTAGATTCCAAAAAAATGATCAGTTCCTCTCTAGCTCTTTTAGTTTCAGAGGAAATTGAGTTTTTTTAAAAATGGCGAGTGCGCAATTTGACCCGAAAAAAAAGGCAAGACTATAACCTTCAAAAATCTTCAAAATTTTTCATCACTCCGATTTTAATAAAAAATGGTGGAGGGGTAGTTTCAGGGGCGTAGATTCCAAAAAAATGATCAGTTCCTCTCTAGCTCTTTTAGTTTCAGAGGAAATTGAGTTTTTAAAAAAATGGCGAGTGCGCAATTTGACTCGAAAAAAAAGGCAAGACTATAGCCTTCAAAAATCTTCAAAATTTTTCATCACTCCGATTTTAGTTACAAGTGGTATAGGGGTAGTTTCAGGGGCGTAGTTTCCAAAAAAATGATCAGTTCCTCTCTAGCTCTTTTAGTTTCAGAGGAAATTGAGTTTTTTTAAAAATGGCAAGTGCGCAATTTGACCCGAAAAAAAAGGCAAGACTATAGCCTTCAAAAATCTTCAAAATTTTTCATCCCTCGGATTTAAAAAATAAGTGACAGAGGGGTAGTTTCAGGGGCGCAGATTCGAAAAAAATGATCAGTTCCTCTCTAGCTCTTTTAGTTTCAGAGGAAATAGAGTTTTTAAAAAAATGGCGAGTGCGCAATTTGACCCGAAAAAAAAAATTCTCAAAATTTTTCATCTCATGTTGGGCTTTGATTTATTTACATGTCTGTCAGACCGGCAGAAGCCACAACAATGGTTAATTTCCAAACAAATACTATTTATTAGCTTTCAATTTTCAGAATTAACGTTTCCTTAATCAAATTTTCAGGGTTTAGATGTTTGGCTTCATAAATAAAATAAAACATGTTTTTTTTAAACTAACTTTTATTTTTTTACACACAACATCCAAAATATCAGTCTTGCAATAATATATTTTACTGCACATTCAATCATTTTTATGTCACAAGAGTTGTAACAATTATGTATATATACAATACAAATAAATGCACATTCTAACAGTCACACGGCCTACTTGAAAATAGAAAAAAAAAGACTCAAATTTAGTTGACACAAGCATAATTTTGATTTGTACTGTAAACTGCAAAACGTTAAAATCTAATTGCACTTTTAATTTTGAAAAAAATAAGTTGAGCATTTTTAACAAAAAAAAAAAAATTGGTGCTTTACTTTAACAAGTGTATAAATATAAAAAATAACCACGGAACGTTTGTCATTAAGCACCAGCTGATTTCTTTGAATATATTGTCAGTTGGTCATGCAGTTAAGAAAAAATCAGCCTTAATTGCACAGTAACTCAAAAATAATGAAAAATGGCACTAATATATAGGAATCCCCTATAAGTATTTATATGAGGCAATCACTGTTCTGAAGAAAAACAGTACAATGATAGACACCCAATTAATATGGCAACTATGAATAAATACCTACAGTTACTTTGTACATATTTAAAGTTATAAGTTTTTTTCTAATACTAACCACCTTGAAAAATATTTAAATTTAAGGAATACTTTATCGGAGAACTACCTAAAATAGATGAGAGTTTATCTGATCTAGAGGGTATACCACAACTAGTTGCCAACTATACATAATTCAGAAAACTATATTGCTATAAGAAATGAATATTGTTTTAATAATCTGGATTATAATACATTGGACATTGGTTGTGGTATGATATCTTGTGCGATTAATTATTTGGACACAATTACATTACAAAATTATGTTATGGCAATTAGATTTTTTGAGTTACTGTGTTTCAGTTTTTTTTTTATTCATATTTTGGTTTTCATTTAGGTCAACTGGACTATGAATGTATATAGGTACTTTGACTTTATATATAATAGTTAAATTTTAACTAAAAAAAGAAAAACAATTATATACAACTTATTTGTCATATTTACAGCTTTTTCAAAATATTTATACTAACATTTTTGGACTTATCCCTCTGAGTCTCTAATTTGAGTTTAAAGCTTCTTGAGATATGGCAGATGTACAAGTCCACTTCAAGAGATTATAGATCTCTAATCTGCCAAGAAGGAAAATATTGCGTTTCTATTTTTTCCGACTTTGTGATTTTTCACAGTCAACTGGGATTTGAATGTTTCTAGAACACAATATTTTCCTTCCCACTGTATCTTATTCTATCCAACAAAAAATAGTAAAAAATCTATAACAGAAAAAACACTACACTATCTTTATAGTCGTGTCTGTGTCCAACTTCGACAACGTCTTTTTTACTCGTAACGCCGTTAACCGAACGTCCGGATTGGAGTGCCAACACTCTTGCATCACTTTCGCGAGAGCTTGCAGGACTTCCTCGCTTTCCCATCTCTGGGGTATCTGTGGTCGAATGTTCTTCACGCAGGCCACTTGCTGCATGTCTTCGAACGAGGGATCCGAAGGTACACAGTCGTAATAGGGAACTGCGTATTCATCGGCAATCTATAACAAAAATTGTTAGTTGTAATGAAGTTATATTATCCATCAAAGGAACATACAAATACCTATAAACGAAATTTAAGAAAGCCGTTTCAGTTGAAAATAGGATTTCATAGTATATTTTAGTAATTCTTAATATAAGCGAAACTTGAGACCAAGAGAATTTGATGTTGGAATAAAAAGTTTCTTTCTTATACCAGTTTTCTTCCATGATTTTTAAATTGTATCCCCATTTTTATCCCTCCGAGTGGAGTTACTATATCAAGTGTTATATCAAATGAAAGGTCATTGTTTGCAAATTTCAACACAATTTTTTTTATAATCTTATTTTTTTATAATTTTTAGACTTATAGCTTTTTCAGGTCGGAGTAATTAAATTCATACAGATAGATATTTATCTATATTTTACAGGAAAAAGAAAATTATGTATCCGAATTAAAAAAAAAATGTAGACCATAAATTAGATTAAAAAATGAAGTTTTTAATAAAAACTGCAAAATCAAAAAAAATACCGTGCTCGTCTCAATTCCTGAAGAAGCTGCGAATAATGGAAACGAAACATCGAGTTTTGATATAAAAAATTATCGGTGAATTTCTATAATAAAATACCCAGTGAACGAGAAATGTTAATTAGTAAATTCTTATGGTAAAAAAATATAATGATATTTTTTTAATTTCATTTATTGTCGATTTTGAAAACTACCCCTTAATAGCTTTTAAATCCGATTAACGTGTAGATATTGAGTTGAGATAAATAATTTGTACTTTAATTATATCTCCGGTCTCGCTTGGGATGGGAACTGAAGTTTATGTCAGCAGCAGTGGCGGCTCGTGAACTTTTTAAGAAGGGAGGCTGGACATAAAACGTTTTTGTAAAAATATACTCCATTCAGCCAATTAATTTAACATTTGCGCAGCGACCGTACCAGCTACTTCAGTGATAAAATTAATTGTTGCCCAGCAAGAACCAACGTGGAGGTATAGAGTTTCTCTCGCCAAAACTTTTTTTTGTATGTTTTTTGTTTTTTATTTATTTTTTTAATTTTTTAATGTTTTTTAATTTTTTTGGAATTTTTCATATTTTGTTGTTATTTCGTCAACCTGCCACGAAAAAAAAGGAACGTCTAATAATTCATCCCCTATATGATTTCGGAGGACATAATTGATTGAATCGAGAATTTCGTTTTGTATTGTTTTTGAGGTGCCTGCAAATACTGACGCGTTACTCATAAAATCACGAAGCTTACCATCGTATTTAGTAGTATTTACAAAACAAATCTACCAAGAAATCAATGATTTTTTTTAAATTTCGCGGTTGTCTTTAACTGTATTGTTACGATTTTCTATTTCGAGTGTACGAGCAGAATCAACAACATTAACAATATTTTGTTTACCAGTTAATTTAAACTTAATACTCGATGTAATATGTTCCTGCGATTTTTCATGTCTGTCTAGACCACGAGCTAAATTTTTCAAATCATTATAATAACCCAAGCGCCCCCAACATGAAGAATTATCAGTTGTAAATAATAAACAATACCAGCAATCTAATTTATTGTGTACCTCAGATCCCGTTAACCATAAATATTTTTTATAATTGTCAGTATTAAATGATCGATTTTGATATTTACCTGACATCACTAATCCTGTTAAACCCGGTAAAGACCGTTTATTTTTAAAAACACTTTTTTGTCATATGTTAATCCACTAAATGGATTTTTTAAAAACTCAGAAACTAAATCACAGGCACTCATTTTAAATTTTAATAATTTACCGAACAGACAAATTATTTCGCGTGGCGTCACTTAACAATTATTCCCGCTAATCATAAAACAAAACAAACACCCTCGCAATCCGCATGTGTGGTATTCCCCTGAAAGGACGAAGACTAGCCTACTAAGACTGTTGCCATTTCAGCTATTTTTTACGGTATTTAGCAATTGAACTGGTCGAAAAACGGCAACTGTGTAAAGCAACACGTGTTTAGGATTTGAAGTATATGTATCATTTTCCACCGGAGTGAAGGCTAGCCTACTAAGACTGTTGCCATTTCAGCTATTTTTTACGGTATTTAGCAATTGGACTTTTCGAAAAACGGCAACTGTGTTGAGCAACACGTGTTTAGGGTTTGAGAGATGTACAGATTCGATTGAGTCTAGCCTCAGGTCCCCGTTGTCAGATTTAAAAATAATTACTGAGAACAGGGAATTAATTGTGAAATTTTAAAAAATATTAGAGAAACACTAAATAAAATGAATGATCAACAAAATATTTCTGGTGCTGTTTGCTGAATAAATTAATAAATTGGTGAGGAGGCTGAGCCTCCTAAGCCTCCTTCGAGGAGCCGCCACTGGTCAGCAGATGCTCTTGACCTACAGTGTTTGATGTCAATTTTGGCCCAAAAGTTTTCCAGAATATCATTAACTACCTTTTTATCATGTACACAGGGATTGGTAATTAATAAATACTAGTAAGAATATTAATTCAGTACGTTATCTAACCCATTTGTTGAAACAATGATGATAAGCGCATTTTTTCTGGTTACAATATTTCTCCTAAAGCAAATTTTTATTTTCTTACCTTCAGTTTGTCCCCAGTTACGCACCGCCTTCCCATTTCCCACAGCACCAAAGCAAATGCGTACATATCTGCCATTTTGTGCGCTTCAAAATTATGAACGTTCATGGATTTATCAAGGAGTTCTGGGGCCATGTACCTCCTTGTTCCTGATCTGACATTTGGAGGAACATCAATTTCCTAAAATAGATGTATGTTTAATTTCAAGAATAATCTAGTCATACTGTTATCATTAACAACGGATGATAAGATCAGCCTCAGAGGTAGTGACGAAAAAATTTATTAATTTTATCATTAGAATCAAATTTTGAATCTCATCATAGGCACAAGATTGATTAAGCATTATTATAAATTTATATAAAACTTACCTTTGTATCAGATAAATATTTGACGGCCAATCCAAAATCTGCTATGCAACACTCCCCATTTCTTTTTACAAGAATATTCTTGCTCTTGATATCGCGATGGGCTATCGACGGTTTGCCCTTAGTTCCGAAAATTTCCATATGAAGATGAGACAAACCTGACGCGATGCTCTGTGACATCAAGAGCAATCCTGTGGGATCCAGGCAGTGATCTTGAAGATAGTCATGAAGACTTCCGAACTCATGGTAATCCGTTATCAAAAGCATTTGAGTCCAACTGCCTGTACCTTTGATATCAGCCGCTATAAATCCAAGTATATTTTCGTGTCGCATCAGTACCGTCTGATAGATCTCAGTTTCCCTAAACCAACTCTGTTCTTCAGTGGTAAAGAAAACTTTGACAGCGACTTTTGTACCTCTCCATTTCGCTAACCACACTTCGCCATATCTTCCTTTTCCTACGGAATGAACCATTTGGATTTGTTTTGAAATGGTGCGTTGAACTAAAATCGGAAGGCCGGATCCCGAACCACTGGATTGTTCAATGAGGTTCGTGAGTGGACCATGGACCTATAAATGAAAATATTTGTAATGATATATTATATAATAATTAGTTTTGATCAACTTACCTCCATCTTAGGATACTTTTCTGCAGGATATCCTTTCCCATACAGCCCGAATTTCCTTTGCATTTCCTTTCTTCGGCTTTTAACAAACACTATGGCTACTACTAGAAGAACCAGTGTGAGGCAGAAAGTCACAGTGGTCAGTAGGACCGTAAAGGGTAGACTATCTGCTGTTCCAAAACCAGGAGTTTCAGGAGTTGGTCTCTCGGGGTAAGTGGGACGCAGGAATTTGTTGCATTCGTCTTTGTCATTGCAACATTGAATAGATTTACTCTGTTCGTGCGGTACTAAATGACCCTTGCACTGAAAAATAAAAACAACAAATTATAGACAGAATTGTAAATTTTAACAGTCCTAGAAACAATATAATATACTACTCAGCAGTAGCCTACGCTAACGCTCGTACCGTAACCTTCAAAATCGTGAGGAGAAACGTGCTACACCCCGATTTTCAAAAATTTAGAACGATTTCGATCTTGACCCCGCACGGACATGTAGTCGCAAGAATCCTGAGATAATAGCGTCATAATTATGTGCTTTTTGTGTACCGAAAAATCAAATTTTTTGCTCGACAGCAGCAATGTTTTTTTTTTTTAATTAAAATTAGCGGGTGTAACACGATATCGATCCCGACCCGCTATTATCTCAGGAATTTTTGCAATTCTATATATGTGCCGGGTAGGGATCGATGTCGCGCTACACCCTGTAATTTTAATTAAAAAAAAAACATTGTTTCGGTTGAGCAAAAAATTTGATTTTTTAGTACACAAGAAGCACACGATTATGACGCTTTTATCTCAGGATTTTTGCCATTTCATGTCTGTGCGGGGTCGGGATCGATATCGTGCTACACCCCGTAATTATGATTTTTTTAAAACATTGTTGCAGTCGAGCATAAAATTTGATTTTTAGGTAAACAAAAAGCACATAATTGGGCAATTTTTTTTTCAAAATTTTTGAAAATCGGGTGTAGCACGTTTCACCTGAAATCGTGTGTAATAGGTTTCTTACCACACTTGATATGTAATATACTATAAAATAATTTTTGTATTAAATTAATTTTTGTATTAAATTAAAGTCCAGTTTACGACAACTTTTCAGATTTTGACAATTTTTTTATAGACTAATTTGGGGTCAAGGAACACGAAAATGTAAAAAAAAACTTGGCGGTCTCTTACCAAAAAAAGTTATGAATTTTTTAAACCATCATCAGACCATTCTGTAACAATATTTTTGTTATAACATTATCTCTTCTTAATACCTGTGTTTTACGATTTTCTTTTCACACACAAATCTTGACCTAATAAGTTACACGGAAATCGACAAATGTTTCTTGAATTTATACCAAAATAAAGTATAATTTATTAAAAATCTTTAAATAACATATTTTCAGACACCATTTTATTTATTACGTCATTTTACTCAATCAGAGTATAAAATGGTGACAAAATGGAGTTGAAACAACCATTAAGCAGAGACGTTTTATCGACCGTCTTTTTATTATATTTCCAGTAATCCGAAGTGATCAACTTGGCAATTGATTAAGATGCAAAATTTATATTAATTTTCTTTGGACAATAACCATCTATAACTTGGCAACAACGCATTTCCGCAAACTTCGAATGTTATATCAAGACTCATCTGATTAAATAGAATAATGTCCATCTCAATATCATATTTCCAGTAACTCAAAGTGACCAATTTGGCAACAGGACATTTCCGTAAAACAAAAATAACCATTTGAATCGACTGAGGGCTCAAAATCAGGATGTTTTTTCTCTATAACAGATTTCCAGTAAACTTAAGTGTAACGAAAAAATGAATAATTAGAAGTGGGGGTAATTTTTGATTGAAAAGAGGGGTAACAATTGAAATATTGATATTTATGAGATGAGAACGCGATAATCTGTATCAGTTAGTCGGGAAGACGATGTAATTTTTGAATAAATAAAGAATATTAAAAAACGAAGATTCAGCAACTTTTTGGCTACTGTTTGATCGGTTCCTCAGATTTAAACCTTTTTTCATAATTTTTTTTTGGTAAGAAACCGCCAAGTTTTTCATGTTCCTTGACCCCAATTAGTCCATAAAAAAAATTGTCAAAATCTGAGGAGTAAACTAGATATTTTCCAACATTTTCTCCTGTTCTGTAACATCCGAAAATCTCTATGATTTTGAAGCAATGACAGATATCAGCATTCCTTTCACATTTTTTTTCTGTCCATTATTTACAAAAGAAAAAAATTTAAAATATTGAATTTCAACAAACAGCGACAAATATGAAACGACAACTTTGGCAATAAGTATCCTGTAACGACTATAAATAGGTTCTTCATTATGAAAATGACTTTCAACATGTAATAACATTTTATGAGAGATAATTTTGTTTGTTTAATTTGTCTTAGAATAAATTGTAACTAAAAGCCATTATCCTTATTTGTGGTTATTTATATTCAAAATGCATAAACTGCAACGTTGCAGTTATAATAGTGGCGCCTGCAAATCCAAATTCAGAAACGACGAGACATTTTACCTCTATTGATATTCTGCTACTATACATAGAAAACTGTTATGGCGATAGTAAGTATACATTTTAATGAGTTAATTTTAGTTTACCTGCATGAGTCCCCGTTCGTCATCAGGAAGACATCCGAAGGTGTAGAAGGGTACATCTTTATCTTGAATATCATCGTAAACGGCTTCGACAGAAGTGAAGCATACTCCGCCTGTTCGAATTTCGCACGTTCCATTTTGCTGACCGTCCGGACAATGGCCCTCGCAGTAGCACCGTTTTACTGAAACAAAAAAAAACGTTTAAGATATTTAAAAAAAAATTATGAGCAACATAAAAAAACCGGGATTGCAGAGACATAAGTGGTCACTCCAAGCACAATATATTTTATCGTAAAATTAAAACCAATCATTTTGTAATATTATAAGGAAGTGAAATGAACCAAATATAAATCTGTATAGGCAAGTCCTTACACCTATTATTTTGTAAATACATGTCTCTACATTATCGATCAATAGGATACTAATAGCTAGGAATGCATCAGAGTGTAACATTGAAAGTATAAACTATCTAATGTAAGCACAGATGCGCAACAAGGGGTAAAAATAGAGAAATGCACATCCCAAAACCTATGATTATCTAGAAAGTAGAAAGTTAAAAAAGAGCGCAAATACACAAAATGAGGAAAAATTTAGGACAGGCATTATGAAAAACGTTTTAAAAGTTTGTTATCCCACCATAATTTTATCTTTCTCGTCTCACAAGCTACATTGAAATTTACTTTATAATTAAAAAGTGATATACAAAAAATAAAGTAAACCAGATTGCCAAAAGTAACTTTTCAAGCAACTATATAAATTACTTAAAAAAACTATTTTTCTTCAATGTATACCTTCAATTTCTGTTCATTTATTTTGAAAACTTACTGGACATTTTAAAAAAAATCTGACTTTATGATTGACTAAATTATAGAATTTTCTACAAATTAAATTTAAATACAAATATAAAAAGAAAATTAAATTTACTCAATTAATACAATTATGAAATGATTCTAATTACGGACCTGTTGGCACATACCGTACTTTTACTTCTTTCCAACGCCTCGTTTCTCGTACACAACCTATTGATAAATTCTAATAACAGCATAATGGTATAGAGCAAGAACAAATGGGACAATTTCGAAGGCATTTCCCCGTTCAAGGTTGGTTAGAATGTGGGTGTATTTATTAAGGTAATCCCATTATCCCAAGACAGGCGATATCTTGCTTATAAGCTACTACTACTCGTAAAAGTACAAAGTACCATTAATTAAAAACTTAATAAGATTAGTCGATTGATCGGTATTATTTTTTTTCTTTGTTTTGACCGTCTGTTGCTTCTGTTCCGTTTTATAGGAGTTTTTGAAAATATATAAAATTTTATTATTCGGTATTTTGTTGAGATAGTAAATAAAAACCTTTGGAGTTGTCTCTTTACAAAAATATGAAAAAAAATGTTATTTTTTGAAGAAATAACTTTTATTGAAATTTTGATTTTTATGTAGTTGCCAGACTTTGTCAGAATTTAAATAAACATTTCTGAAATCTATATATTAATACGCAAAGAAAAAACTTTTTAAGCGTAATGCGCGAACGGAGAAGTGTAAGATTTTGCATAGTCAAAGTTTATATACAGGAGCAGTGCAGAAAGCTAGGGGGAATATAAGAAAAAAATTAGGAAATAATAGGAATAAATAGGACAAATAAATTTTCTTTTTATTCCGAAATTTCAAAATTCTTTATTTATATCAATTTTTATCAAACAGTAAGAAAAAACAGGAAAAATATGGTAAAAAGCAAGAAAAAATGTAGAAAATGGGAAAAAAAAGAAAATGGGAAAAAAGTTAATATGGGGAAAAAATAGGAAATAAGAGAAATAAATATGACAAATAAATTTTCTTTTTATTCTGAAATTTCAAAATTATTTATATCAATTTTTATTAAACAGATGAAGTAAGAAAAATTGGAAAAAAACAGGAAAAAATGGTAAAAAAAAAGAAAAAGGAAAAAAAATGGGAAAAGGGAATATGACGAAAAAATAAAACAAATAAATTTTCTTTTTAAACTGTATTTCAAAATTCTTTATTTATATCAATGGGAAAAAAATTAGAAAAAACTAGGAAAAAATGGCAAAAAACAAGAAAGAGGGAAAAAATAGGAACAAATCGAACAAATAAATTTTGTTTTTATTCTGAAATTTCAAAATTCTTTATTTATATCAATTTTTATGAAACAGAAAGGTAAGAGAAATGGGAAAAAACAGGAAAAAAATGGTAAAAAACAAGAAAATAAGAAAAAAGGGAATATGAGGAAAAAATAGGAATAAATAGGACAAATAAATTTTTTCGCTATTCTGAAATTATAAGATTCATTATTTATATCAATTTTTATTAAACAAAACGAAAATAGGTTATAACTTATACAAATTTTTGTAGCTAATTTATCTTATTTTAATTCATTTATTAGCATAAAAACATGTCCGCCACTGTCCTCCGTAACCCGGACACGTAAAAAAAGATGTAAATGTAAATAACTTAACAAATGCACACGTGCGACTTTATCGACTATTTAATTCTCTTACTAAAAATCTTAAAAGCTCTGCCTGCCCACACAATCCATTCACTATTATTGCCGTTTGCTTTGTTTGACTTGTATACAGGGTGTTCCCATTTTGAAAGTCAGTATTAGTATATACATTAATTATCTATAGAGTAACCAGATTTTTTCAATAAAAATATGAAGATTGTGCTTGAAGTAGAGTGTTTTTTTTATTAAAAATGATTGTTAACAACTATTTTTATTGTAAAATTTGAAAAAAGTACTTTATTTCCACCTCTCTAAATTCTACACCACTTGCGGAATAATCATTCTAGTTTAATTTTTTACTTGTCCAATAGGAAGTCAAAATAAATATCAAATATTTTTTTAATTTTGAAATAAAAATGATGTGGCCAGCACATGACATCTCGCCATCTTTGAATAAAAAATTAACACGTTAACACAAAAAAGTATGAAAAAAAATTACTTTTTTGTAAAGCAACTTTAACTTTCGGTTCCCCTATTAACACCAAAATCTAAATAGATCTAACATAGGGTATAATACTCTTGTATGCAAAGTTTCAATTTTTTTAATTCAGTAGTTTTTGAGTTGACTCTACCGAATTTTTAGCATGATTACTATACCTCTCTTCTCTGAAGATCGAAATAAAAAAAATTCTATAATCAAATTATATTTGATTAATACCTTCTTGGATAATATTTTTATTAAGTAACTGGAGACTTTGTATATCGAGATCGAGTTTCTTGTTCCATTGTATCTAGAGCGAGTCATGATACAAGAATTGCGCACTTGAACTAAGAAGTAGGTAGGATTAATTTTTTTTTTTAATAATTTAAATGGAACAATTGTTTCGCTTTGTTTTTGTTGAACAATGTATTAATTGCGTGGGGGGTTACAAGAAACGAAGATTGTAATGCGAAATGTTTGAAGTAGAATAAGATTATTTATCATAATTAGGGATGCACCGAAAGGGATATTTATCCGATGAAATTAAATTGGTTGATAATTTTTAACAAAAAACTGATTTTTTTTAAAATGTCAGATTTTTTAATAGTTTTATTGGGGGCGAAAAGAAACGGTTCCATTTTTTTGGTAGTTGTAAGTTTGCCAGGATTATTTTATTTTAAACATTATATTGCCAAAAAGTGTGATTTACGATATAATAAAAAAAGACATCAATTTATTAGTATTTACGTCAGAGCAATAGAGAAAGTGACTATTATTACACTTGTAAATATTTTGGTTTTGCATAAACAGAAAACGCATATGCCTAGATGAATTTGCAAATTCTTGCTACTTTTAGAACTTTATCAAATAATTTCACTTTGGACTAGACATAAAAATTAGTAAATGAACTATACATAGTGATTAACTCATTGACTTCCAAATAACCAGCTGCTATCTACATTCGTCAAATAAATAATTCAAACAATTCCCAAACCGCTAACGTACATTCATTCTAAATAGATATTATTACATCACATATTTAGCATCGACACGAGTAATCACGTTACTATTATATTTATACAGTGTGAGAGTTTAGGTTGGAAACGTTAATCAAAAAACGTTTTTTAAATTAGTTTTGGATAGACAAGTGTAATTCTAAAAATGGTAATACGTAGTTTAATAATGGTCATAAATATTTAGAAATGGATTGAATCAGCAAATATAACCAGTATACCCACATAATAACCCAAATGGATTTTTATGGTACAAATAATATAGAGCTACTGTCTTCTATGGCGTCAACGTTCGGTCAATATTTGAATAAAAGACGAAATTTCAGCTAAGTGACCAGACCTTACTCTGCTGCATTTTTGTTGCGTTTTAGAATTGCTCTGCCTATACAAAATTGATGAAAAATGGAGGACGAACAGGTATCTATGTAAAAAAAAACAGAACTAAATTTAAAATTTGATCTGCCACGATGTTTTTGGATGGGACGTCACCTAAATTAATAAAACTCACACTGTATATAATATTGTTATCATGAAATATTTAGCGGCTTATATGTTTATTTATTTAGAATTCGATTAAGGACTATCTGCAACAAACATTTAACTATTCACCAAAATGTTTGTGTTATAAATGGACAACAAATACCTATTTGTATAAGTAACAAAATATTACAATGTATTTTCATAAAGTAAAAGAACACGAATTTTTTAAAAATTTTTCTGTAAAATGATATAGAGAGATATTTGATTGATGACAAATTCTTTTAGACTTGCAAGTTATTTTGTGCAATTTAAAAAAATAGCTTTGTGAATATTTCCCAAAGGAAATTCAAGCCAATTATAATTTGGGCAATTCCACATGTTAAAATACCAAAAAATATGGAAAAATTTATTGAGATATCAAGTGAATTTCCTCCCCAGAACTCGGATCATTTTTGGATAAAAACAATGCAAGAAAAAATAAACAGCAAAATAAGTAATTTTTGTTTTATTTTGGAAATCCTTTCACCCCTCCAATTCCTTAAGAAATTTTTATAATACAACAAAAAATACAGAATGATGATGCCAAAAATACGTAAATTATAATTAATTAAAAAAAATGTAGATTGCACACCCTGTAGAAAATGTTATTAAACAAATATCAAAAATACTCAAAATGATAAAAATTTCTAAATCCAATATTCTTTATTAAATTGTGACAAAAATATCAATGTATAGGATGATGCTAATAAATTCGAAATTTTATGATGCGAATATGATGAAAATAATGGATTTTAAAAATGCTGATTTATTTTGAGTAACCACCGACTTTGTTTTTATTTTTGTGTTTATAGGACTTGTTTATTTACGATTTTTATTATTTATTTTACCATAAGCCAGTATATTTTTCTTACAAATACCTAATTTTGTTTCGTTCGAATTTTCAACTGTCAAAAGGTATGAATTTAAAAAAAAAACTAGAATGTTTAAAACCCAGAATATTTATTGGTTATGTAGTGCATAGATGACATATTTCTGAAGATAAATATTTATTTTACCCTTCCGCACTATTTATTAATTTCTCATCGATGGTCTTCTTTAATTAAAAAATCAAAAAGCCCAACCTACACTAGATAATAACCTCGGACGATGTAAAAGCAAGGGCGACTTCATTCTTGATTTTCTTAGACGTCTCTCATTCTACGCTGCCATGACAGTTACTAAACTTTCCTAATACGATTAATTTCGAATAAAATGATTTTAAACACTCACCTAGCTCATCGTACATATTTAAGACTTATTCACACCATATCTATTAGCAATTATTTGTCACTATATGTAGTTTTTTAACACTTTTTAACTTGACTTAAACTTTTGACTTAACTTGAACAACGCAAAACACACGAACAAATCTCGGCCGATACTGAGAGAAGATTTGAAAAGATGGTGTGTTCTTGAATGCCGCTGTTGCCAAGTTTCCAGCGCTCCCTGGAATGTTTCAAGCATATTTTGTCGTTGGTAGTAAAATTAATGTGATTGCGTAGGATTTTTTTTATTGATTTGTGAAGGAGAAAATTTTTATAAATATTTATGTAACGCCAACGCTTTTCTAAACTTTTAATTCCAATATTTTAAAAATAATCAAAAAAAAATTATTTGTCACTACGTTTATAGAGTTCTTGATTTATGCATTTTTTTTAAAGGCTGAATCTTGGAATATATATAGTAAATAGGAAGTAGCATTTACTATCAAATATACATAGTAATGTGCGAATAGTCGGCCATTACTAAGACCCATGTAGGTATATCGGTTTCTTTACATTTGCGTCGTGCGTACTACACTACATGAGAATCCGCCATTTGCAAGACCCATCGCGTTTCACCGAGCGCAAGTGATATGCTCCTTCTTACTTACAACATATTCAAAAGATTGAATAAATGTAAAAGAGAAATTTATGAGTTATATCCAGTTATTATATGAAAATCATGATTGACTTATTGTCACGAAAATCTCTATATGCCATGTAATTTGGAGGATGCGGCAACGCAGCCCTTAAGATGGTGTTTCTTCGCTTAGCAGGTAAGGAAGTTGAGTACAGTCTGACCAAGATTATTGAAATACTGGCGCCTTAAAAGTGGTCTCGACATGGACTTAACGTCTCTCGTGGGCCCTTGTAAGCATCTCTCTTATTTTCTTCTCGGTTTAGTTGTGTTGCCAAATTGGTAACAATTTGGGGGAATTTTAGAAATTATATCACTTCTCGACTTTTCGATTTTAACACGTTCGGTAATACCACGTTTTACTAGGTGAACTAGATAACAAATATTGGTAAAAATAGTATACGTATTTTGTTTTTATTATAATTTGTAATTACATAATTCTGGGGCCTTATACACCAGATTTAAAAATAAAAAAATTGTTGGCTCATTTACAGTGCGTTCATAAATGATTGTCCCCCACGTGATCTGGTCGTCACTAAAAATCAATCGAAAGTGCCTGATTTAGTGACATTGTCAATGTCAAACTTCATTAGCGTCACATGCGTATTATTATTGTTTTATATTTTACTTGGCTATAATTTATTTAAACAAAGAGTGTTTTTTCAGAACTAACCGATTTTTATTTTAAAGAACATTTTGATTTTAGACTTTGGCAGGAACAATTATTATTTTTATACCCATTTAAAATAAACTGTAAATATCTCCGGCACTGGATGGCATCTAGGGATATGTCATTTTATCAATTGGTAGAACATAAAAAAATATCCCCAGACGTCATCCAGTGCCGGAGATAATTTTAGTTTATTTTTAATAGGTATAAAAATAATAAATGTTCATGTCAAGGACTAAAATTGGTTTGATCTTTTTTTTTTATATCCTCTCTAAAAAAACGATTTACAACACTATACGTTAAATTTTTAAAAATATTTTTTTCTTGGATAAGTCGTGTTATATTATTTTACTTTTTTATAACAGAATTTAAAATGTGACGCTAATGAAGTTTGATAAAATCAGGCACTTTCGATTGATTTTCGCCATTTTTTAGTTCAATTTTTAGTGTCATTGCCGGACTTGCTATAATTAAACAATTTAAAATACGCGAAATTAATGTTGTAAATAAAAAACATATCACGTTTAAGGAGTTTTTTTTCGATAGGATGCTGATAAAATTTTGAATTCAAAACTTTTGGTAGGTAATCATATTTTTATCTCAGGCAAAGAAAGTTTGTAAAACGAGTCATAGGCGAGTTTTGCAATCATTCAAATAACCACATTTATTCTATTTTATCGGTTTTTTAGAAAATTTTTGGTTTACACATTTATCTGATCGGACTTAGTATAGAGAATGGCAACACTGCTAGTTAGTTAATTGGGTTTTTGGGTGTTGTTAAACGCTCCAGCCGTTTCCATTTCCAGAACGAATAGGTTATTATAGGGCCTCATTATGTGGTACTGACGGGTGATGGACGTCCTTTATATTCGGTTTTAAAATTCCAAAGAAGAATAATTTTTTTAATGTCGGGACTTTATAATAGCATTTCGTTTTATTTTTTTGAAGAAATTAAATTATTTAATCAACATTATTAAATGATATTTTGTTTTTTTCTTGTAGGCTACCATCAATTATTTGTTTTTAAATACGGACCTGTACTTTTTATTTTATCTTTGAAATCCTCATTTTTTTCTATCCAACCAAGTACTTAATTTTATTAGGTTTCGAAAATTGACGCACTTTATGAATTTTTCTAAGACCGGTCCTGTTCAATTTTATACGAAAAATATGAATTATAAAATGTCTTGAACAAGGAGGAGGATAATTTGAGCCATTTTTAGAGAATAAAATAATTCGTAATGACTATTTATTTATTTTTTGATTGTATTAATTAATTAATCTATTTTATTTAAAAACATTTATGAAAATGGAGCAGGACCGTTCTTAGATAAGTTCCTAAAGTGCAGTTCATTGTCAAAATAAAAAAAGTCCCAAGTAATATAAAGCAGAAAATCTCGCAGGTTGTATGAAAAATCTAGTTGACTTAAATCTGGAAATATTGTAGATGGTCAAAAATAGAAAAAAATTAATTGATTTAAACGGGAATGTATGAAAAATCCATAGAAATATTGTAAATTGTCAAAAATGGAAAAAAAATCAAGTGATTTAAATCAGGAAACCTCGAAGACTCAATAAAAAATTTAGTTATATAAAGTTAGCACAATTATGGCACAATCTACTCTACCTTTTTCATAATTAAGTAATATTTTTGAGAAAAAATAATAATAGGAATAATTTCTGTGATTTTTTAAATTTAGATGAACATTTTTTAAATTTTTTTACGGAATTTTTTCAAATTTTTAAACAAAATTCATGAAATATTTTGATTGATTTTTTCCAATATTTTTTATTTGCATTTAATATTTTTCATATAGCAATTTTTGACAGTTTCTAACAATTTTTATTTGTTCTTATTTTTTTTACAGTGTTTTAGCAAATTTTAAAAGTTTTTCTTAACTGTTATCACTTTAATTCACATTTTAGCGAACGTTTTTCTTAATTTTTTTTAAACAATTTTTAACATCTGACAGTTTTTTGTGAAAGCTTCTAATATTTTTTATAATAAACGTTTTTTTTTAAACAATTTTTGAAAGTATTAGAAACTTTCAATTTCTTTTATCAATTTTCAAAATTTTCTAATATTTTTTAGCAAACTTTGAAGGTATTTTTTCCATTCAGAATATTTTTCTATTTTTTTTTCAGCAGCTTTTAACAAATTGACCGTCTATTATATATTTTTTAATCTTCGACCGTTTCTAATATTTTAAAAAAATTTTTTCTCAACTTTATTGTATAATTTTAGCGATTTTTAACGTTTTTCTATTTTTTTTTAACAACTTTTAACAAATTCTCATTATTTTTGACATTTTCTGACAATTTTTTAGTTTCAAAATTTTTTTAATAATTTTAAATCGTTTTTTTTTAAATAAAATAAAATAATATTAATTGGGTGTTAAATAATTTTTAATTTGTTTTATTTTTGACTTGGTCTAAATAGTTTTTAATAATTTTGAATGGTCCAAATGACGTTTTTTTTTTTAAACCAGAAGTGTCTCCATGTATGGATTAAAAAATTCTTGATGTTTTTATTAAAATTTTTGAAGTTTTTTAAATTTTGATCAACATTTTTGAAATTATTTTATCCAATTTGTTCAAATTTTTAATCAAAATTCATGAAATTTTTTGATTAATTTTTTGTGCATCAAATATTTTTCTTTTAGCAATTTTTGTCAGGTTCTAACAATTTTTAATTTTTCATATTAATAATTTTTCAGCAAATTTTAAAATTTTTTCTTAACTTGTGACACATTCCTTCACTTTTTAGCGACTTTAAACATTTATAATTCGACTATTTAAGTTTGCTAGGTATATGTGTACTATTTAATTTCACATATGTATTTAACTGAATATCAAGAATTATTTAATCCTATTTCATTTTCCTAGAACCCCTAATCCCGCTTTCGTGCCCAGAAAGGCCACATATTTAGAAGCTATAAAAGATTAAATTCGGGTAATACTGACCGCGGTACCGAAAAGGGCTCCACCCATTAAGGGTGTGCGTAATTAAATTATATATAAGTAGAAAAGAAAGCGAAGGTACTTATTTACAGTGTCTGGCTGTCTGTCTGTCTGTTTGCATGTCGTTTGTCACAGTGATAACTCGAGAATGGTTTCGAATTTTGGAACTCTGTTTTCAGCAATCGATAGCTGGTTACCTTAGCTAACACAGGGACCTAAGTTAACAAAAACCGTCTGTCTGTCCGTTTCTCCGTAGTTGAGCTACTTGGATATACTGTTAGTTTGCTGGGTTTATTATTTCGTTTCATAACTCCGACAATGGGTTTTTCAAATTTGTTTTGCTAATTTTTTATTCGTTAAATATTAATTTGAATTTAATGTTATTTTGGAGATGATCATTGTTAATCTTTTTATGAGATTCAAAATTATAAAACTCTGTACATCGAACAACAATTTTTTTTAAATTTCGTACGCAGTTACGTCCTAGTTTGGTGTATTTTAATTACTAAGAAATTCTCGTAAGTAAGAAGCATTTATCGTATATAAAATACCTCATTTTACAAACACGGTAAGTTAACAGAAATTACATTTAGTATAAAAACGGTCAGTTCACAGGTTCTGTGAATAGAAAAAGAAGAGAACAAAACGGAGAATAAACTGGTATAGAAGAACTAGTCACCGACCGCGATCCGTTTATGTAAGTAATGATAATTACACAAGGTCGTTTAAAAACCATTCGTTACATTCAAGAATTTATAACAATTTTTGAAAAAAAAAATACTAAAAAAAATTGTAATGGTAATTTGTCAAAACCACTTTTTATTATTATAGGGTGTCAATTATAAAGAGCCGACTCTGTTTTTTTCCGTCACCGATACCTCTCGTAACGGAAGTGTAATATAAAAAACGTTTTATTTTATTTAAAATATCTCAATTCTGAATATTATAAAAAAAAAAATGTTCAATGTGATACGTCAACAAGATTATCATGAACGAGAAATATTATTTATATAGACGTTTACTCAACTTAACATTGTTCAAATATATTTATCTAATCTTACTCATTTACTACATTTGGAAATGGTTTATTTTCTCGGAATCCAGCTATTTGTACTCACCTGAAACAAAGAACAAAATTACATTACTAATAATATTCAAACAAGACACTTAAATGATAAGATTAAAAATAGAAATTTATATTTCCGTTTCTTAGATATTTTACTAGAAAATTTTTAATCAAAAATTACATACAGATGAACAAAAAATTAGAATTTTTAAAATGAAATTTTCAATAAAATCTGGTTTTTAATTTTTTAGGTAGATTTCCATATATGGAATCTACCTATTGTAATCGATTCAATAACGGGACCCAGTACCGGGAATAGGGGCGCTACGCCGATTATGACCTTCTGAATAAGAATCAGTAAAAAAAAAAATTATCGGTATATACCTATATACAGTGTAGACATTCCGTTCCGGCACGATAGAGGTCGCAATTTTTGTCCAATCGACACCAAATTTGGTACAAAAATTCTTTGGGGCAGTAATTCGTTGCGTATTACAAATGGGCATTCTACCTCTAAGAGGGTGAGAATTGCAGTGGGTTGAAATCTCAAAAAATTTAGATCTCCGCCATTTTTGAAAATATTAAAAAAGACCATTAGACTTTTTTATGCTTTGATTATTATGAAATTAATTTATCTGAAACTTTTTTTCATATGACCCACGGGGATGGACCTGGAGGGGGTTGAAATTTCAAAAAATTTATATTTCCGCAATTTTCAAAAATATTTAAACAGGTCACAAGATTTTTTTATGTTCTAATTATTATAAAATTAATTTGTCTGAAACTTTTTTTAATCGGATCTAAGGGGATGGACCTGGAGGGGGTTGAAATTTCAAAAAATTCATATCTCCGCTATTTTTAAAAATATTGAAACAGGTCACAAGACTTTTTTTGTGTTCTAATTATTATAAAACTAATTTGTCTGAAACTTTTTTTCATCCAACCCACGGGGATGGAACTGAAGGGGGTTGAAATTTCAAAAAAATTACATCTCCGCTATTTTCAAAAATATTGAAACAGTTCATAAAACTTTTTTTATGTTCTAATTATTATAAAATTAATTTGTCTGAAACTTTTTTTCATCGGACCTAAGGGGATGGACTTGGAGGGGGTTGAAATTTCAAAAAATTCATATCTCCGCTATTTTTAAAAATATTGAAACAGGTCGTTAGACTTTTTTCATGTCCTAATTATTATAAAATTTAATTGTTTGAAACTTTTTTCGATCTGACCATATCGTGAAGTGGGGAAGGATGCTCAAATTCAGACAATAGAAATCTACCTCCCCTGTCGACCCTACCGACAGGAATTTTTTTTATTATAGTAGAAATATATGCTATTTTACTTATTTTATTTTTAAATCAATATAAAATTTTATTACAAATTTAAAAATAAATAGATTTTAATTAAATTATTGTTATGTAGTAATGTTTATGAATATATTGTGGTACATGACTTGGAGTTTTTATTTGTTAGTCTTAAAACTATTTCAAATTGTACTTACATTTTTTTAATCTGGCATAATTTTAATTATTTACGCAATATTTAAAATAAAACAAAGTATAAAACTCAAAAATGTTTCGTTAAAATTTAGACTGTAAAATAAAAAAAAACATTAAAACAATTGTTTATAATTTTCGATATTTTTGTCAACATGCTACTTACGTTTCGATACTATGTTAACACCATCAGGAGTTGATAAATGAGTTTATCATCAACACCTGATGAAATCTTTTACATTTTTTTAATTATGATTTTTAGGAAATTTTTTAGTGTTTACTGCATAATTCAAAGCAATAAATCGAATTTTGTTATTTAATAGTCGCCTAGTTATGTTCCTATGTTCAATTTTTCGATTAGAAACTAAATAAACGATGAATCTCATAAATATTCGCCAAATTACCATTCGCTTATTAGTTCGACGAGTTTAAGCCAACTGTAAATTGAAAATAATTAAGCTGTCAAAAAATGATGTCGATTCAATTAAAATAATCTAGACCGCAAAAGGTTTTATGCTCATAAAGTTGAAAATTTTACGTCGTTCTTATCGTGAAACATTCCAATTTTAGATAACACCGAGAAAGGACCGTTTTTTTTTTATTTCTACGGTTTTTTTTTTGTATTGACTGAAACCGTATTAAAAAGGTTGCAGGTAGTTAAAATGTTATTACGTCACATCATGTGGGAATTAAAAAATTTAGATTTTTTTAAATATATGAATGTGGTCAAATAATGAGGTTATAACATTGTTAAATTGAAAAGCGGAAACTGCAACTAGTTTCGGCAATACTGCCATCATCAGGCATCACCATTTGCATTACTGTTTTTACACTATGTATTATAGGCCTGATGATGGCAGTATTGCCGAAACTAGTTGTCGTTCTCCTCTTCAATTTAAGAACGATGTAATGTACTGTGTGGTACAAGTTTTATTACCTCATATAAAATAAGGACAAATATGTATACAATATCAAAAAATTTGAATTGGAAAAAAGTATTCTTAATAAAAATTGGTACCTTGATTAAATTAAAATGTGCAATTATTTTTCTCTGTGTCTCTTATTATTTTGACAAATAAATAGTTTATTTCTGGTTTGATATAGAATTTTGTTTATCGAACAGGTGTTTTTATTTTATGACTATATTTTTCTCTGATAACTTTTGAAAAATTATACCGTAAGCAATACTTCATCGTTGAGGACAAATTTGACAAGGTCGCATACGTTAAATAAATGACTTTATATATTTATATCTTTTCGTTGCTAATTGTCAAGCTCGGCCAAATGAATGAATACGCCAGACTAATTGATGTTTCGTTTATATCGGTTTTTGGCTGAAATCCATCGTTCTGCGTATTTTTCGATATTATATAATGAATGGTATATACAATTTCCTGTTTACTCATATAAACTTATCAATAGATGATACCAAAATGAGAATGAGCTACACACATTTAAAATGTTTATTTAACTAAACCGATTACTTAGAATTAATGTATATGTATTTATTTTTATTTTATTGCAAAACCTAACAGTCAGTTTCATACTATATTCACCATCATTTTACGGATTTATGTAAATCCTAGTTGATTAGAAAAATTTTGGGTCTAATCAACAATTACTACAATTCATCCTACCAAACTGATTTTGAATTTTGACGTGGGTGATTTTATGAGAGCTTAAAGTTACCGCCCGGAAGTTGGCACCCCAATTACCGGAACCCTTTGATTTTTTCGGAGTTCCAGACTCGTCTCGAAGAGTTCCAGAGTTCTCGAGGGGGTGCGATAGAAATCTGCAATTTTTTGCGGAATTTCGAAAAAACGAATTTTCGGGTGCTAATTTCATGCCGCACCCCTTTTGTGAGAGAAAAGAGTTCTGGGTGAATAGATATCTCAGAAATAAAGAGTTCTAGAGTTCTCGGTAGGTTTTGCAAAGAGTTCGGGGAATTTTCAGAAATTACAAAAAAAATAAATTTTGGGTGCTAACTTCATGCCGCACCATTTTTTATTTACTGGTTAATTTCAGTCACTTAGGGCTAGTTTTAAATACAGCACTAGCTAATTTTTCGCCAGAATATTCAATTTTTTTCTTTACTAGGAAGTTTTGGTCACTTAGTTATAAATACAGCACCCCTGAGTTCTGACACGAAAAAATATTGAAAATTATGAAAATTAGCGACAAAAATCGGAACTTTGTAGCACCCCTTGAAAATATCCATTTTCATAATTTTCAGTATTTTTTCGAGTCAGAACTCAGGGGTGCTGTAATTAAAACCAGCCCTAAGTGACCAAAACTGTCCAGAAAATAATAAATTGAATATTCTGGCGAAAAATTAGCGACAAAAATAGGAACTTTGTAGCACCCCTTGAAAATATCCATTGTTATAATTTTCAGCATTTTTTCGAGTCAGAACTCAGGGGTGCTGTATTTAAAACCAGCCCCAAGTAACTAAAACTACCCAGTAAATAAAAAAGGGTGCGGCATGAAGTTAGCACCCCAAAAATTATTTTTTTTATAATTTCCGAAAATTCCCAGAACTCTTTGCAAAACCTACCGAGAACTCTAGAACTCTTTATTTCTGAGATATCCATTCACCCAGAACTCTTTTTTCTCACAAAAGGGTGCGGCATGAAGTTAGTACCCCAAAATTTGTTGTTTAAAAATTCCGCAAAAACATTGCAGAATTCTATCTGCACCCCCTCGAGAACTCTAGAACTCTTCGAGACGAGTCCAGAACTCCGAAAAAATCAAAGGGTTCCAGAAATTGGGGTGCCAACTTCCGGGCCGGGCCGTCTTAATTTTTATAATCCAATATGGTCCATTGGCTGGGATATGAGGCTTTCAACCACGAAATCCCAGGTTCGATCCTCCAGATAGGGAGTAAAGTGGTTCATTTAATTCTTAGGGACCAAAGTGGATATCCTAGCATAATTATTGAAACATTCAAAAATACCGTCAATGTAACATTTCTGTTTGACAAATAAATAATTAAGTAAATAAATTGAAATAACCAGGAAGAATTATCCGAAAAGGATTGTCCAAGAAGGATTATTAGAAAAGGATTTAAATGCGTCACTTTAGTTCCGTGGTAAATGTTAAAACCATAATTTAACTTGGTACAAATTTATTTAGTTGTATGCATCAAAATCCAAAAATGAGTTGCATGAGTAATTTGATTTTGTATAATATTATGGTTATATTGTTATAATTTTGTTTTTTGATTTTTATTGTATAAATTTAATTTTTTACTCTTTTTCTCAGAGTGGGATCATCAAATTTTGGTTCTTTTATTTTATATTTTTGTTTTATGTTGGTTTAATTAGTACACAATATAAATTTTAACAATGGTTTATTTTCATTGGTAAATTTCTTTTTTATTATTTACCTTTATGTAATGCAACCCTTTATACAATTTTCTGTACTTTGACTTGCATACATCAGGAACTGCTTAAATTTACAAACGACAAATAAAGAAGAAAATCTTAACCTAACTTAATTCTAATTATTCACCATAAAGTATAAATCGAACATGATTACCACATGTAAAACGCAATCCCAAAATACTCAATATTTAAGTAGCAGAGCTGTAGCGTTAATAACAAAGAAGTAACGCGTTACTTTACCGTTATTTTTGTTGAAAAGTAACGCGTTACATAAATGCTACCGTTATTTGTTTACAAAAGTAACGATTTATTCTTTACTTTCCAAAAGTAACGCGTTGTCAAAAGTAACACAATTGCCGTTACTTTTTCTCCTTTGATTTACATTAATTTTCTTTGTAATTAATTATTTTTGATTGGTTTTTTAAATCTATCAAAATTCTTATGCAGTTTTTTTTTTGTTATTGATTTATTTTTTTTTATATGATCGTATTATTATTTTAGTATACTTCAGTGATTTATTTTTATTTTTTATAGATTTATATTAAAATTTTTTCACCATTTTTTTACCAGTCCTGACTTGTTTCCGAAATTAAAAGAAATTTGATATGAAGAAGGGTCTTATTTTTCGGCTCCTTCTTATTACAATTTTCACAATTTTCTCACTATTATTTTTAGATGAAATTTTTTTAAATCCACTTGCCACGATCTGTCAACTTTACATTTAGACAAGAAAATTCCGCCAATGAGAAAATTTTATAATTCAAATTCAAATTTTATACATTATTTCTTTTTTTTTTATAATATCTAAAGTGGTAATTTAAACTTTATAATATCAATTATGACTTGATTTACTTGATTAATTTTTCTTAATTTTTTAATTCCCTTAATAATTAATTTTGTGATAAAAATCAAATTAACGGTTATGATAAATAAAAAAAAATCATCTCAATATTTATCTCGAAATAAACAAACATATTCTCCAAAATAAAACAGTATTTATGTTTATTTTCTGATCAATAGAATTTACCGATATTGTTGTTTTTTGCTTACGGTGCTTAATAGGTTGGTGTTAGATTACTTAACAAATATTTTCTTTAAAAATATACAGGTATTTTTATTATTATTATTATATCAGCTGATCGTGAACACTACTACATTTTAAATTAGATTTTATTTACACTTACTATAAATATATTTGATATTGGAAAAAAAATTGGAAGTAGAAAAAGTTGGAGCAAATATTTTTTAATTTTGGAAAGCGAGATCCTTGTTCAAAAATTTAATGTCCAATTAGAAAGGAACTTAAAAAGTGTTACATTTATAGAATTTAAAAATGTAGACTTACCAGTATAAAAAGGTAGAAAAATTTTCGAAAAAGAACAATCACGAATTTTCTCGTCATCATTTAAATTACTGCCCTAAACCCAATGAGTGAAAGTGAAAATGAAAATTAACAATATCCGGTTTAGTTTGATAAAATTGGGCAGCAAATTGAAAATTATGGGCTAAACCATAACATTAATAAAATCATTAATGCTACCGTAGATCAAGTAAGAAAAGTAAAAGAAAATAGTTCATTGCAATAAAAATTGAACGACGTTAAAATTTTACCAAAAAAATGAATAATAATGAAACTTGATGTATTATTGAATTTTACCAGATCAACTAAAATTTAAAATAGCTAGATAAAATCACTCCTTCCTAGAAAATTCTTCCCAGATTTTTTTTTCCCAGACAATCCTTCCCCGCGATATTCCTTTCGCACAACAATCCTTCCCTACCACAATCCTTCTCCACGACAATCGTTCTCCACGACAAATCTTCCCTGTGACATATATTTCTCTAGGAAGGAACGTTGTAGGGGAGAATTATCCAGGAATGATTCGCCGAAAACTGGAAGAGTTGTACCGGGAAATATGGTTTGATTGTCGTGGGAAGAATAAGTCCAGAAAGGATTATCCGATTATCCTTGGAAGAATTGTCTAGGGAAGGATTGTAAAAGAAGGATTATCCGAAAAGGATTGTCCGTTAAACAATTGTCCAGGGAAGGATTGTCCAAGGAGAATTGTCCGGGAAGGATTGTAAAAGAAGGATTATCCGTTAAACAATTGTCCAGGGAAGGATTGTTCGGAAATGGATTGTCGTGGGGAAAAATTGTCCGCAAAGGATTATCCGAAACAAATTGTCCATGGATGAATTATTCAGGGAAGGATTGTTTGTAAAGGTTTATTGTGGGAAACAATTATCCAGGAAGGATTGTCCAAGGAGAATTGTCCGGGAAGGATTATCCAAGGAGAATTATCCGTAAAGGATTGTGTATTGAAGAATTGTCCAGGGAAGGATTGTTCGGGAAGGATTGTAAAAGAAGGATTATCCGTTAAACAATTGTCCAGGGAAGGATTGTTCGGAAATGGATTGTCGTGGGGAAAAATTGTCCAAGAAGAATTATCAACAATTTGTCCGTGGATGAATTATTCAGAAAATGATTGTTTGTAAAGGATTAATGTGGGAAAGAATTATCCAGGAAGGATTATCCAAGGAGAGTTATCCGAAAAGGATTGTCTATTGAAGAATTGTCCAGGGAAGGATTGTTCTGGAAAGGAAGAATTGTCCGGGAAGAATTATCCGAAATGGATTGTCCGTGGAAAAATTGTCCAGGAAAGGATTGTCCAGGAAAGGATTGTTCGGGAAAGGATTCCATTAAGAGTGACTACAGATTACTCTATGTGAGAAGTATCTCCGGAAATCGCAATTATGGAAATAGTCCGGTCCAATTTTAATGCGAAATCAGACAACGGAGAATTATCAGCTTTAAAAGCGATTTGTTAAGCAAAAATTAGAAACAGAAATCTGTTAACTTATGACACTGAAGGATTTATCAAAATATTAAAAAAAAAAATCAAAGAAATCTGGAAATTAAGATCGATGTGTCGAAATTAAAAAAAAAAAAAATTTACTGTCAAAGTTGATGAAAATAATTATAATAATTTTATAAAGAATAAAAACGCTTTTCAATTTATCATTATAAAAATGCTGCTAAGGATTTATATAAATCCCGGCATGAGTGGGGGGAGTGGAAATTTATGATTGGCGAGGGTAGAAAAAACTTTGGGAACCATTGTTTTATATAATTCTAGAATATTGGAATGTTTTTCTCCATTTTCATATTGATTCGAAATAAAACCCTTTAAGCGAATGCAATTTTCTCATCTTGAATATAAAACGAGCGAATCAACTTGATAGGGACGTAAATAACGAACACAAGGACGTAATCATAAACATACTAAAAGAGGGTGTCACCCCAGACATAACCATGGTTACGAAGGAATCGTCCAAGAATAGAAAAATAGCCCAGGAAATGAATAATAAATAAAAAATCTACTACCGGGTGTAAATTACTAACTTTATAAATACTTTTTCGTACGTAAAGTTTACGCACTTGTGCGTAAAGTACAAGTGTGTATAGTTTTTTATGCACTAAAGCGTAAAGTAGATTGCTTATGTTAATTGGTAGTAGAAAAATATTGTATATGCAACTAGTATATAAAGTGCCTTTTTTCACTTATGCGATAAATAGATTCGTGAAAAAGTATCACTTTACACACTTATTACATAAATAAGTATTATCTTTATCCGTTTTACTGCTTAAAAATTAATTGTACTTCAAAAGATTTATTTATCATTTATTAGATAGAAGATTATATTGATATTAATAAAGATTTCTTATAATGAAGTTATCTATTTGTGAAGTATCTTTAGAGCTGTGTTAAGTGCCAATTAAAATTATTAATTGAATACATTAGATTTTATTTCTAAAAGAGGCTTTTCATTATTATCGAAAGTAATAATTAGGTAAATTAATTAACTTTTGGATTTTGATATTTTTCTTGTACTACTGGTCTTCATGATATTTAATTTATTATTTATGTCTCCCATATTGGGATATTTTATCTACTGACAACTAAATTATTATTAATATTATAGACTTCGGTGGCGATATTTCTTTAGCCGTTTTTTTTGCGACAATAAACAATTAAAACTCACTGACAACTTTTTACGGCAAAAAATATATAAATTCCCATTAAAAACTTATTAAAATCAATCGTTAATTTCCATTTTTATTGAATTTTAAAAACCGTGCACTATCATCGGTGTGTTTA
This sequence comes from Neocrepidodera transversa, assembly GCA_963243735.1. Taxonomy (NCBI): domain Eukaryota; kingdom Metazoa; phylum Arthropoda; class Insecta; order Coleoptera; family Chrysomelidae; genus Neocrepidodera; species Neocrepidodera transversa. Next base: position 1,230,519 of record OY725347.1, on the reverse strand, counting down.
ACACCTCCGGGCAAAATTTTATTCACAACCAATTTAAATTCAAATTGCCTATTAAAATATCAATCAGTCAATCAGGGTTTTGTCCATTTTTTAATTTTCTACCAAGATAGATTGGAAGATTTGAAGAAATTTCGATTTTCATTTTTGTACATCTACAAAAGAATCTTTTGTATGGAGAGGTAGAATGAAAGAAATTTGGTCTAGGCGCTTAAGAATTTTATGGTTTTCGTCACTTCATTGTTTTTAGGTTAAAGAGCAAAGTTCGAAGGACCAGCTACGGAAGCAACAAATATTGTAATAAATAGTTACAGTTACGATTGAATAAAACTACACTCTTCTATATGTAGCACTATTTTATTATGCTAAAAAAGAAATAATGTTTATTAAAAAATCTTTTCCGCATAATACATTAATCGATATTAGTGAGAATTTTATTATACTAGAAGTGGCAACATCGCGACACGCCTCCGTGATAGTTAAGCAAGATCGGAAAAAACTTACAGTTTACAGACTTGGTATATCGAGCGATTCGACTCGTCCGGCACTTTTCACAAAAAAAAAAGAGATCGATTGTTACGTCGGTCGATACGTGTTATATAAAAAAATATTTCGCGGTGGTTCGGGACGCGTCGGACACACCCGATTAAGATTTATGAACTGCCATGTGTGAGTGCGCAGCTCTCGCACAGTGTCAACATATGAAGACATTTAGTATGAGTAGTGATTCAAGATAGCGCCAACTAAGAAATCAATTTTAGATACAGTTACTTTTAAATGATTTCTGTGTTTATCTGAATCTTTAACTACAATTTTCTTCAAAAAAGTCACCTAGACAGTTTCTTTTTTCCTATCCACTCTCTTACCCATTTTCGACGTTCTCTTTTCTTGTTATTTTCCTCATTCAAATGACCAATCAGCAGATCCGCTACAATGTTAAGTCCTTCTTGTAAAATCAACATTCTTGACAAGTAATTGTTGATAAAATTTCAATTTTTTAAACGACTAAGACAACAAAATTGCATGAGGGAAGACATACGAGTTGACTCGTATTCCAACTGTCATTCCAGTCAACTCGCATCGTTTCAACGCACTTTAAGATATCAAAACGATGGCGATGATTTTGACTTTAAAAAGGGGGTATAGTAGGCTGTTATTTTGCCGGGATAGTATAACGTACTTTACTCCCCGGTCGTTTGTTTACTTCGATTTGGTGTATGTTTTTTGATCCTGACTAAGCAATATTCCTAAGTCTTGGAGGTGCTCTTCTTGTTGTTTATTTTTCTGCTCTGTTTCTGTTCTTTTCTCTTTGTCAGCATTTCTTTTTTTAATGTTGTCTTGTTTCCTTTCTATTCAGCTGTTACAACTTCATTCTTAGTACAATTTTGTCACTAATGAAGCTCGTGTACTAGTGGTTTTCTTGTCATATTTTACTATTGCCGCTCGTGCACTAATAGTTGGTAGTTCTTCTAATTTTAGTCTTTTCTAGTGATCTGATTTTTCGTATCTTTATTATCTGCACTGTTTGGCCAAATTAAGTTGAGCTATAAGTCATGGGTGCGCAGTAACGTTTAACCCCATCACGGAACTCATTTAACCAGATTATTCAAGCTGTTCGGTTCGTAAGAAATTAGTGCGGTGTTGTCAAGAATTCCAAAGTGAAAAATAAAACATTTCCCCTAATCGTAAAGTTACTGGGCATTTTGTGGTTTAACTTTTTTTTGCCAAACAGTATTTCTATTTGTGGTATCCAGTATCTTGATTACTTAAGTTATTATGTAATTAATCTCTATATTTCTAGAATTCTTTTTTCTTCAGCCTCTTTTACGTCTCTCATATCCTCCATTATTCTTAATAGATTTCTGTTCTCATCTGCATCTTATTTTTTCTCCTCTTTAACTCTCCCGACCAACTAGTCAAAGAGTTAAAATGAATGAATATTTTTTTATTAAACAACTAATTTTTGTTTCTCATTTTTGGTAGCGCGTAACTTTTTACAATAGCTTTCGTTTACATGAAAGACCCCCTTTAATTTTCGACAATATATCATCCCCTAAAAGCTTTCGCACTTATTTGGAAAAACCCTGTATACTAAAATAACTTCATAACTCAAATAATTTCGGATTTGCTATTTCGAACTCATCATCAGTTTTATGTTATTTCAAAGGGTATAAAAGCGTTTTTAATATAGCAAATTCTGGGTAAAACAATAAATATATAATTAATATAAATAATACATACTCTTACTAAAGCGGTACATGAACGTCTTAAAATTACGATTTTAAGTGTTTATAAGAACTTTTTACCAGAATTTTTTATTATCAAAGCGTAACGAATAGATTATTTTTTTAGTAATAAAAAAATTTATAGTAATAGTAAAAATTCTTTTAAATAATAAACATAAAAAAAATAATTATTTTTTTACTTTTTAAAAGTTTAATGTTGAAGTGCAACATATAAAATAATACATTATTAGTATTTTTTAACTTTAAATAGCAGTTAAAAAATGGTTTTTAAGAGTACAAATAATTACGCTATGCATTTGTCATCGTCAATTAACTCGTCGTTTGTCGCAACAGGTGTTTACTGGAATCACGTAAACACTCATGTATTGCTAAGTAGTTAAAACATATATTGCAATTTGGATTAAACACTACACAATATTTCCCTTTACTTGATTGTGACACTTCATTGTCCCCGTTTAGAAAATAAGAAATTACCATCCATGGACGTAACAAAAAAAATTACAATTCTAACAGATATTGACTAGTATGAAAGCTAGAAATGATCGTTTATGGACACTTACATAAAAGTCGAAGAAATAATTTTAAAACCGTGAGAAAATGTATGAATTTAATTTAATGTTTTCAACTTGAAATACCTACTTAAACTATATAAAGAAAAGATTTCTTTAGAAATTTATTCAGTTATTAGCAGGCATTAACTTAACTATTATAAGTCTTAAGTATTACTTATACATTCTAATAACTGCAGGTGCAGTTTTCACAGATATATTTTGCATATTTATGGTACAGGCCTAATTACTTTTATATCTTCCCATTCAAAAAAATTCTTTATTTTCAAAATTGTAATATTTACAATGGACTTATCCAGTAGAAACGAATTTATAAAAATCAATAAAAAGTAATTAATATATTTTGAAAGTGGCGCTGCTTCTTGACCAATAATTAACGCTTTACTTTCCACAGCATTGTCAAGATTCTAGCTTTGTTCGTTTGTAGACAAATTTGACATACTTCTTTCCTTCTTTTAATCATAACAAATGAGAAAACGAGAGTTGCCAATTTTGTTTCAATTGAGCCACGTCACAAGCCACTATAGCCCGGATATTCAAATTTTAAGAATTAATTACAGCCGCAGGATCGGTCTCAGAAGGGCTGGACCCGGTACAATATGTTATGGTAGGCCAAAATTATAAAATAAAAATATTAAAAAAAATCACTGGATGAGTACATTACTTCTATAAAAATTAAGACTAAAAGATTTGAATATGATTAATAATGTACAAGAGCCGATTTTGCTCCGCTCGGGTAATAATTTTTACTGTAGGGATTAAAAGTAGCACTTACGCTATTTTTTGTACCTCAGGGACTAAAACTTTGAAATTCATACGATACTTATGTGAAAAGAAATACTCAATATTATTTAATAACGATTATGAAAGGTTATTAAAAAAAAATTATTCGCTCATAAACGATGTCTTCGAAGGACTGAAATTTTTATAAACCCTCGTATTGGGGCTAGAAACATTTTAAAAATGTATTCGCTTATAAATGAAATTTTCTTATATTACCTTCGAGTAAAATAGTTTGCTATGGTTTCTATTGGTTTTGTTATTCGAGGGACTAAAAATTTTTGAATCCCTCGGGCAGGGGCTAAAAACATTTTAATCCCAAGCGAGTAAAAGTGGCACTTTAGTCTCTAAAATGAAAGAGTAAAATGCATGTTTTAGTCCCTGAAGTACAAAAATGCCAAAATTGCTAATATGTTCAATAAATATACACCAAACAAGAATTGTATCGATTTAGAACTGACAACAATAGTATGGAACATAGTAGGGAAAAAATCTAGTTTAGGGTAACACCCCAGATTTTGATATTTTTTTTTTGTAGACTTTCCCTCAAAGTTTCCAACCCAGAACTAGAAAAAGGTCTACCAACGTAGGAAGATTATTTTTGGTCAAAATATAATGATTTTAATAAACTCTACTTCTGATTGGTTGAAATTAATGTTGGTATCAAGACTCGAGGTGACAATTGACATATTCCAATGTCAAATGTCATTGTATACATCATTCGCCATTATACTTTTTGTTTTTTGTTACTGTCACTTTACTGCCAAATGAGGTTTGAATGAAGTTTAATTTTAATTTTTAAAGTTGAAAATATTATTCTTAAGATTTTTATCAAACATAATATCACGAGTCCTCAAGATTTGTAGGATAGCAAATCAGTTTTGACCAACATTTTTCATGAAATCAGCTGAACTTAGATACATGAACTCTGCTTGGAATTTAACGTAGAATTCAAAAATACAATGACGTTTAAAGAAATAAACTAAGCCATTAACGAGTTTGAATAAAACTCTACAACTTTTGAATATAACATTTTTTTTGTAATATGTAAAATATCGAAGTTAAGGGAAGCGACGGACTTTTGGTCCTCACTGTATGATTCTCAGTAGCGTATCTTTCTATATGATAATATTTTTGTCAGTGAGCTAAAATCTAAATAAAGTTTTAGCGATACGCTCGGTTGGCAGTTAATCATTTGGTTAATTGAAACGTTATAATTTATTATCTCGAATTGTCACTTTTCTAAGTGTCCGTGCAACAGGTGCCTACAAATTATACAAATTGCGTTTTCAGTTACGAACAAATCGTAAACAAGCATTTATTTCGCCACAGAACATTGTTTTAACTATTTTTTAAATTAATTTATAATTATTTCCGATTGTCATTGCATGCAAATTATGAGTTTTTAACGCGTTTACTTAACAAAGCTATTTCGTAATGGTTAATCAAGTTTTCGGCTTTTTTTATAAACAGCTATTCCAAAAATTAACACACAAAACTAAAAAAGTTTTAATTATATGGATTATGGATTAATAAAAATTATAATTAAAAATAGGACAAGATCGAGTCGGTATAGTCCAATCAAGATTCCGGACCAAATATATAGACCAGGGCCAAACAGATTTTAAATAAATAAAATTTTTAGCATTATGTGGGTGGTTGGAAAACTTAGAGTAAATTATAAGTAAATTAAAAATTAAGTGAACTTTCGGTTTCTTCGAGTTCAGTTTTATTTGGATTTAACTTTATTATTCTCGTAATAAATATTTTTTTCAGCATTTAAACAGATTTCAGAACAGACAATTAGAACACAAAGTTGTGCAGGACTTAATTTTTTCTCTATGAATCTAGGCATGATACCGTTAACATGATATTTCCATCCCCAATCCGTAGCTCAATTATATTACCAAGCCAAGTTTGAGTTTAAAAATATACCCACCCTGTAGCAGTTTTGTTTGGCTGCTTTATTTAGTTCGAGGTAATTTCTGGAAATTAAATGAAAATTTAACAGTCGCTGTTTAAAGTTTAAATTTTAATCCATTTTAATTTGTACTTTTGTAAAAAGATCCTATTAATTTTTTTTTAATTTTCAACAATTATTTTTTTGTCTGCATTTTTATTATAAAAAAATTCTGCTAGATTCGATAAAAACAATATTACATAAAAATTTATCTTTTTCATCAATTTCAACACTTATTTGCAATTAAAAATAAAAAATTCTCAAGATTAATTGAAAAATTATTTTACTATGAAAAAATCACAGCTTATTTAAAACACAAAAAAGAATGTTTGCAAGTTTTATAAAAAAAATATTATTTTCGCGGGAGATAAAAATTAAAAACGAATAAAACCGTTTTAACATTTTTCTCCATAATTTTGAGGTTAGGTTGAAAAATGATCAATATAAAAGTTTTAGATGATTTAATTATCTACAACTTTTACATTAAACTTATTTTAATAGCATGCATATTTAAGCTAAAAATCATAACCAATATCTAACTCTCAAGACGTATATTTACCTACCCCCCACCCCGGAACTTTTACTCAGTATTCTTGATTTTTCGCAATAATTTATCCTAAATTTTTTTAACCATCTCCATACTGTTAAGATTTTTTTTTCTTTCATAAATGATTGGCTATGGTCTAATTAATACTCGATCAATCGAATTTTAGTAATTTTTATATAAACTTTTACTTGTGATAAAAAAAAAAAAACAAAAAGAAAAAAAAAGAAAAAACGTCAAAATTTGTTATTTTGATTATTCGTTAATTTTTTACCAGACATTCATCATGTTAACAAATGGATAAAAACTTTTAATTTGTATATACAGAGTATTGTTATGATATTTCAAATTTTTCTGGAAGACGAAAAAATACTGGGTGGTTCAAAAAAATTAATAAAAATCGGTGTATTTCGAATATGGAAGTGACTCTAATACCCAACGGGTTATTTAGATGATTTCTATCTATCAATAAAATATTTTCCTTTCTTGGATATTTTTAAAATGAATGTTGTGAACAAAAAAAATCTGATGATGAGATATATTAAAACGTTAGAAACATTTATGAAAAAATGGTTCTTTTAATAACTTTATTAAATTTAGTTTATTAAATAATTTTTGAAAATATGCTGAATTGTAATTATTAAACTAAATTTTGTTCAGTTATTTTTCCTAACTATTTTACATAAAACCCGGTACTAAAAAAAAAAAAACAAAAATACCCAGTCCCTGCCCACATTTATCGTATATTAAATCTAAGTTTTAGTACCTTTTAATTTACGGCCTTCAAGGCGTGTGTGCACTGTAATTTCGTGGGTTTTTTATGGTCTTTTTCACTCTTCAGACGTAGGTATACCACTTCTCTTTCTAACTTATTAACCTCACTCAATAGTTATAAGAAAAAGAAGAAATGTTACCAACGCACTGTATAAATGACGTAGTATAGGTACATTTTATTTATTAATCGATATACCGGATGTCCCAGAAGATTCTAACCTATTTTAACTACAAATATATCGGTACTGAGAAACGATATACAGGGTGATCAACTTGTACTCAGGAGTTTCATATCACAGTTGTTTTGAGGGATAAGAAAAAAGTTTTAAATAAAAATTAAATATAAGTTAAGCTGATTTCAAGCAGTTTTGTCCGATTTTATGTTGTTTGGCAATTTTCAATTGACTATATCTTCAAAACTATTTAATTTATAATATAAGTGTAATGGGTTTTTGAAATCAGTTTTTCAGGACGAATCTAAAAATGTTAAAAAATATAGGTTATTCTATTAAAAAAAAAAACATAACTTTTGTATGCTGTAACTTTTTTTGTATGCTGTAACTTTATGAAACACCTTGTATATTACGAAATAATTTTAAAATGTGGAGGACTCTATCTGTAATTTTTATTTAATTTTTTGTTCGTATTCCTCAAAACAATGGAGATATCGAACTTCGGAGTACAAGTTAATCACCCCGTATAAAGTATATTTTTTTTACTATATATCCTTAAAAATAACTCAGTCATTTTTCTAAACTTAAAAGAAATTATACGTTTTCCCTAAGGGGAGTTCATCTTTTTCGATGGAATAAAAATATATAGGGTGTTGAAAAAAATACTAAAATTGACCCAGAAAAGGGGTGATTCAAAATTTGTCAGGAAGGTCAGATAAACATAAACAACCTGTATGAAATTTGTCCTAATGATAATTTAGTTATGAATATTTTTTTTTTACTTTTTCTCATTTCATTAATTTACTTAACAAATTATAAAAAAATACTATGTAATTAAGTTACATTTTGCAATTAAAAAAATTAAATTTATTTTTCCGTTTTTTATTAATTACTTTATTTCATTTTGTAACTAAAATAATTAAAAATCTATTATCGTGTTTGTAAAATTGACCAGAATCAGATTCTTCTAGTGCCAACCCTGTATCTTTAAATATTCCCAGATTATAATTTGCAACTAAATATTACAATATTTTTAACTAAAAAGGATTTTTTCGGACACCTGAGAATTTGTTCCGTCCAAGTAAATTAAATTGTGACAAATTTCATATTGCCCCAGATAAGTTTTTTTTTATAGGGATATACTGTATATTTTTGCAATTTTAAATTCGTCCTGAAAAAACCTATTGCACTAATAAAACAGCTTTGAATTTATACAGGGTGTAAATAAAATACATGTACATAAAATACATCTACATATTAAAAATGCGGTACGAGCATAAAATTAAAATATTGAAAAAAATATAATAAAATAAATAAAAAAAAATGTGATTAAAGTTTTACACTTGAGTATAAAAATATAATAATTTGTGCAGATTTTGAAATAAAACCGTAAGCTAATGACATTTTTATGTCTAATTCATTTCAAATTCAACATGACCTATATCAACTTCAGTGGCGCACTCCGGATTTAACGAACAGTTTTTTAATTTATTTTTTGAAAACAACACATTCTAGGAAGAGTCTAAAGATTAATATGTAAATGTATTTCAATAACACCCTGTAGATAATTAAAAACAGTATTTTTTTTAATTTAAAGTAATTACAAACGATTTAAAACAGCTTTCATGTTCCCCTATTTTTTTTTAAAGCAATGGTATAAAAAAAAAATATATACAGAGTGATCAATGGTTTCTGATAACTTTAAATAAGCATAGAAATACTGAATTTATCTCTCGATTTTTCGAAATTTACATTGACCACACTGTAAAGATATTAAATTAAATACGACCTTGCCTTGAACAATAAAGTACTAATAATATACTGCCTTGCCTATTAGACGTTTTGTGTGGTACTACTATAATAGAATATTTATAGTCCAGTAAAATTAGGTTTTTTTTGGATAAGTGAAATATACAATCACTGATTTTTTTTATATCTAATAGACTATCAAGGAAGCTTAAATCCGGATTTTCGGATTACTATGTGATGACTTCCGGTCGCCATATTGGCAAACGCGCATGTGGGGAGCTCTCCGGGAAAGTTCAAAGTGCCAAAAATAAAGATAATATAATTATCTTTCATTTTTAATAAAACTTTAATTTTGTGCGGGCATTATTTTTGGAGGTTATGTGATTTCGAAAATTTTCTTCACTCGAATTTGTAAAAAAGCAACATTGCATTTTATTTACGTGAATTTCGAAAAAAGCAACAATGCATATGCAATTTTCTTCACTCAAATTTGAAAAAAAAACAACAACGCATTTTTTTTCTGTTGGATGTAGCAAAAGTACAGAGCATTTTTCATCACTCGATTTTGAGAAAAAGCAACAAGTCATTTATTCTATCTAATTTGGAAAAAACACTGCAGTTTTTTTTACTTAAATTTGGAAAAAACAACATCGCATTTTTTCTATTGGGTTTGAAAAAGCAACAATAGATTTTTCTTTACTCGAATTTGTAAAAAAGCGACATTGCATTTTATTTACATGAATTTCGAAAAAAGCAACAATGCATATGCAATTTTCTTCACTCAAATTTGAAAAAAAAACAACAACACATTTTTTTCTGTTGGGTGTAGCAAAAGTACAGAGCATTTATTCTATCTAATTTGGAAAAACAATGGGTGGTTTTACCCCTTAAAGTTAAGGTGAGAACAAATAACTCGTCCACCAATAAAGAAGTTACGCGTTACCGTTACTTTTGCTAAAAAGTAGCGCGTCAGATTAACGTTACCGTTACTTTTTTAAAAGGATTTATTCGTTACTTTCCAAAAGAAACGCGTTACTTTTAAAGTAACGAAGTTACAATAACGCGTTACTTTTCTATATATTCTTCTTGTTTCATATCTTCTCGTTCTTTTATTGTCCATCTCACCATTTATCGCCGTTATTATATATAAAAAATTTCAAATAAAAGTTGTATGAATAAGCTTGATTTTTTAAAATGCTATCCAAAACACAGTGGCGCGCGAAGCAGCAGTAACAAAACAAAAAAAAAACCTTTAAAGGTAACGCGTTACTTTTACAGTAACGCAATTAACATTACTTTTCGCCCACTTTAAAAAGTAACGAAATTACTAGTAAAAAGTAACGTTTTAGTTTCGTTACTCCCAGCTCTGGGTGTAATTAAAAATGAAAGATAATTATCTACATTCTTGGTATTTACAACTTTTATGCAAAAATCTATAGTTTCGGATATATGAAGCCATTTGCATTTTCCAATATGGTGACCGGAAGTCACCACATGGCAATCCGAAAATTCGGAATTTAACTTTCCTGGGCTCATCTTGAATAATTTTACTGGACTATTTTTTTTCAAGTTGTCACACATTTTTTTGTAGAAATACCCATTTTTTTTTTAATTTATTGATTGACAAAAATTTCTTAATTCATAATAACTTTTTAATTGTTCCTAAAAAAAATAATAAATGACGACATACATCAAAAGCGATAATTCGCGAAATTACTGCCCAAGGTCGTTCCGTATATAATATCGTGTATTCCGTTGTATAAAGTGACTAAGCAACAGGTGTAGTTTATCTAGCGCTATTCCATGAATGAAGATGATTATTATTGGTTATCTGCTAAAGGAAAACACACTGCGGGAAACACTGAAAATTCCACAGATTGATTCACCAATCATAATAAATATTTGTAAACAAGCAATTTTTATACAATTAAAGAATGTTGAGACATCCTGTATATATCAAAATACTATTCAAGATCCAAGAGCGAGTGACCAGAATTAAAAATTTTACGATTTCTTTTACTTCTGGGATTCTTCTTTTATTTAATCATACCCAAGCAATTTTTATACAATTAAAATATATTGAGACACTCTGTATATATCAAAATACTATTCAGGCTCCAAGAGGGAGTGACCAGAATTAAAAGTTTTACTTCTGGGATTCTTCTTTTATTCAGAGGTTCCGACAGAGATGGAACTATGAATAAAAAGAGAAGACAAGTGTGTGGGGCAGGTTGTAGAAGGCGCCAGGTATTCATGGACACATGGGCGTGCCCTAAAGCGGACGCGAAGGGGTTGAGATAGCCTTGATTTTGATGTAGGTCGACAGTGAAAAATAAAAAATAATAAATTTTCTATTGTAAGTTTTGAAATTATATAGAGTGTTCTAAATGTGTAAATTGCTCAAAATATCTTAAAAGAAATACCAAGAAAAAACTGGAATTATTTTTTTTATAAATTTGGAAAGTTATAGCTCACTTAATAAAATTCCATATGGTCATAAATATAATGATGGTGTAAAGTGTTGTGCCCATGATGGGACAATTTAAAATTATTATAAAGCAGTTTCTGAGTACCTCAGGCTATAACACTGGTAGTTGGTACTATCATGCTCTTCAGTTTTTTTAATGATAATTATACTTAATCGGTCATCGATTATGCAAATCATTTTAAAAATTAATATTTGTGTATGTAATTTGAATTTTGTTGTCTCTGTACTTATTTTGATCTACTAAATGAAAAAGAAATATTAAAAATAAAAATCAAAATTATGTAACAAACAAAATTTATATATAAAAAAAACTAGTCCGAAAAAATCAGAATAATAATAAAAAAATAGAAAACATCGAAAAGAATCAAAAAAAATCAGAAAATCAGAAAAATAAGAAAACTAGTCCGAAAAAATCAGAAGAATAAAAAGAATCAGAAAATCAGGAAAAAACCAGAAAAAAACTAGACAAAATCAAAAGGAATAGAGTAAGAAAAAATCAGAAAAAAAAGAAAAACTAGTCCGAAAAAATCACAAGAACAAAAAAAAAGAGAAAATCTAAAAGAATCAAAAAAACTAGTTTGGAAAAAATCAGAAAATCAGGGAAAAATCAGATAAAAAACATGACAAAATCAAAAAAAAATAGTCTGAAAAAATGAGAAAAGCTAGTCCGAAAAAATCACAAGAATAAAAAAAGAGAAAAATCTAAAAGAATGAAAAAAAACTAGTTAGAAAAAATCAGAAAAACAAGACAAAATAAAAAAAATTGAGTCTGAAAAAATTAGAAACATGAGAAAAGCTATTCCGAAAAAATCGGAATAAAAAAAATGGAAAAAAACTAGTTAGAAAAAATCAAAAAAATCAGGAATAAAACAAGACATAATCAAAAAAAATTGAGTTTGAAAAAATCAGAAAAACGTGAAAAGTTAGTCCGAAAAAATCAAAATAAAAAAAAATTGAAAAAACCTAAAAAAATCAGAAAAAATCTAAAATTCATGAAAATCAGAAATAAAGCAAGACTAAATCAGAAAAAATAAAGACAAAAAAATTTAGAAAAATAAGAAAAACTAGTCCGAAAAAATCACAAGAATAAAAAAAAGAAAAATCTAAAAGAATCAAAAAAATCAGGAAAAAATCAGAAAAAAACAAGACAAAATCAAAACAAAAATTGAGTTTGAAAAAATCAGAAAAATGTGAATAGGTAGTCCGAAAAAATCAGAAAAAAAATTTAAATTTGAAAAAATCTAAAAGAATCAAAAAATAAGTCTAAAAGAATTAGAAAAAATCTAAAAGAATCAAAAAAAAATCTAAAAGAATCAGAAAAAATCGGAAATTCATGAAAATCAGAAAAAAAGCAAGATTAAATCAGAAAAAATAAAGACAGAAAAAATCAGAAAAAAACTAGTCGTAAAAAATCACAAGAATAATCAAAAAAATCAGAAAATTGGGAAAAAATCAGAAAAAAAACAAGAGAAAATCAAAAAAAAATAAGAGTGAAAAAATCAGATAAATGAGAAAAACTAGTTCAAAAAAATTAGAATAAAAAAAATTTAAAAGAATCAGAAAAATCCAAAATAATCAAAAAAATCAAAAAAATTAGAAAAAAAAACAGATAAAATCGGAAAAAATAAAGTCAGAAAAAATCAGGAAAATAAGAAAAAAGAATCAGAAAAAAATCAGGAAAAATGAGAAGAATAAAAGAATTTTGAAAAATCTAAAAGAATCAGAAAAACTAATTTAAAAAAATCAGAAAATAAGGAAAAATCAAATAAAAATTGACAAAATCAGAAAAAATAAAATCCGAAAAAATCAGAATAATAAGAAACACTAGTCATCAAAAATTTATAAATAAATATAAATATCTAAAAAAATAAAATTCGGGATATTAAGTAATTTCGTGAAAATTTAAGAAAATTGATCGAATATTTTAGATTTAAAAATGTCACCATTTTTTTTTACAAAAATTAACATTTTCAGGCTATTTTAATTTACGTTACATATTTCTTTCAACCCATTTAAAATACCATTCTATTAAATTTTCTTTTAATAACCAATCAAAAAAACCTCCAATCCTTTGTCTTACCAGTTAAAATTTTTTGTTTGGCCGAAATATGATCTGTACTAGCGAAGAATGCATAGATATAATTCGAAAAAAAAACCAGAATAAATGTTGAATTTGAAACTGTTGATGGCGGCAGACAGACACCGAGAAAAGAATAAAAGAAGGTCCGTTCCATATCAAGATTCCATACGCCGGTTTTATCCACCGTATCACGATATCACGTCCACGATCTCCTTTCAGGCGCTTTTTGAATTTGTTAACGTGGTACCAACCAGCTCTCCGAGCTATTGTCAACGTGAAGAAAAGTCACTAGCGGAACGTTAAAAAAATTAAATAAAAACGGAAAAAAATTTCAAAAAAAATCAAAATTTTGATTAAACCTTTTAGGCAAAATCAAACCAATTTTTAAAATTTAGATAACAAATAAAATTATTGAGAAATATTAAGTTTGAAAAAAAATGAATTTTTTTAGAAAATACAAATTTTAATAAAAATGATGTAAATAAGATAGTAGGCAGCTAACGCCATCTACCACAACACGGTGTCACTTATTACTTGGGAAAATATTCTGTATAATAAGAGCCAGTACTAACTGTAACCGAAAAGAAAGCCCATATCCAAGACTTATAAAATTCCAAAAAACAAGTGAATACTTGCATTTGATTTCTATGTATCAGGCCGTATACCGGACAGCTGTTTCGTCCCTTAAGCACTCATCAGCAGAAATGTGCCTAGATTAATAGATTAATTTTCAAGTCAATTCATATCCTAAATCAGGAAAATGATGAAATAGAAATTAAAGTTTCTATTATTAGTACATTTAAATAAAATAAAAAATAAAAGTCTCAGAAATTTTTTGGAAGTCCATAAATACTTTTTAGAGGTCTCAGTAATTTTTTGGAAGTCTGTATATACTTATTAGAAGTCTCAGTAATTTTTTGAAATCTGTACATAATTTTTAGAAGTCTCAATAATTTATTGGAAGTCCATACATACTTTTTAGAGGTCTCAGTAATTTTTTGAAGTCTGTAAATAATTTTTAGAAGTCTCAGTAATTTTTTGGAAGTCAGTACATAATTTTTAGAAGTCTCAATAATTTTTTGGAAGTCCATACATACTTTTTAGAGGTCTCAGTAATTTTTTGAAGCCTGTAAATAATTTTTAGAAGTCTCAGTAATTTTTTGAAGTCAGTACATAATTTTTAGAAGTCTCAATAATTTTTTGGAAGTCCATACATACTTTTTAGAGGTCTCAGTAATTTTTTGAAGTCTGTAAATAATTTTTAGAAGTCTCAGTAATTTTTTGGAAGTCCATACATACTTTTTAGAGGTCTCAGTAATTTTTTGGAAGTCTGTATATGCTTATTAGAAGTCTCAGTAATTTTTTGAAGTCAGTACATAATTTTTAGAAGTCTCAATAATTTTTTGGAAGTCCATACATACTTTTTAGAGGTCTCAGTAATTTTTTGGAAGTCTGTATATACTTATTAGAAGTCTCAGTAATTTTTTGAAATCTGTACATAATTTTTAGAAGTCTCAATAATTTATTGGAAGTCCATACATACTTTTTAGAGGTCTCAGTAATTTTTTGGAAGTCTGTATATACTTATTAGAAGTCTCAGTAATTTTTTGAAGTCAGTACATAATTTTTAGAAGTCTCAGTAATTTTTTGGAAGTCCGTACATACTTTTTAGAGGTCTCAGTAATTTTTTGGAAGTCTGTATATACTTATTAGAAGTCTCAGTAATTTTTTGAAGTCTGTACATAATTTTTAGAAGTCTCAATAATTTTTTGGAAGTCCATACATACTTTTTAGAGGTCTCAGTAATTTTTTGAAGTCTGTAAATAATTTTTAGAAGTCTCAGTAATTTTTTGGAAGTCCATACATACTTTTTAGAGGTCTCAGTAATTTTTTGAAGTCTGTAAATAATTTTTAGAAGTCTCAGTAATTTTTTGGAAGTCCATACATACTTTTTAGAGGTCTCAGTAATTTTTTGAAGTCTGTAAATAATTTTTAGAAGTCTCAGTAATTTTTTGGAAGTCCATACATACTTTTTAGAGGTCTCAGTAATTTTTTGAAGTCTGTAAATAATTTTTAGAAGTCTCAGTAATTTTTTGGAAGTCCATACATACTTTTTAAAGGTCACAGTAATTTTTTGGCACCTTATAAAAAACTTTTTAAAATATTTTTTGCTAGATCACAATAGTTCTGTTTTCGTTTGTAAGAATGAGATATAAATACTTTTTTTAAATACAGTAGCAATATAGTAAATGGCTGTAAAATAAACCTGTAATCATTCTAAATTATTTAAATATTTGATGGCAGCATCAACGACATTTTAATGCATCCATTGAACGCGCGTCCTTTTTAATGACCCGGTCATTATTGTTATTGATTGGACAATTATTTCGAATTGCGTCGATTATGGTACCAGGATGGAGTGCTTGCCACCCAACGGTAAGGCAAATTTGCAAAAGTCGATCTTTCGGGAAAAATCAAAATAAAAATTTTTTAGAAAAAAAGAAATCTAAAAGAATCAGAAAATCGGGAAAAATCCGGAAAAAAAAACCAGACAAAATCAGAAAAAAACAAGACCAAATCAGAAAAAAAACAAGACCAAATCAGAAGAAATAAGAAAAACTAGTCCGAAAAAATCAAATAAAAAAATTAGAAAAAACAAAGAATCAGAAAAACTAGTTAGCAGGAAAAAATCAGAAAAAAAACAACACAAAATCAAAAAAAAAATAGAGAAAAAATCAGGATAAAACAGAAGAATAAAAAAATAGAAAAAACTAAAAGAATCAGAAAAACTATAATGATCAAAAATTGGGGTTAGGGATTTTTTTTGTTTTACAGACAAAACTTAATTATTATTATTATTAGATTGTGATTTCATTATACATGATTCGTGCCTTTAACACCCTGTATATCAAAAAACTAGCCATAAGATGACTTTGGTCCCATGGACTCTTTTGAAATTTGAAAATCGGGAAAAATAAAAAAAAAACAAGACCAAATCAAAAAAAAAATAAAGTCAGAAAAAATAAGAAAAACTAGTTTGAAAAAATCAGAATAAAAAAAATAGAAAAATCTAAAAGAATCAGAAAAACTATATATGATCAAAAATTGACCTTTATAAAAAAATTCTACATGGTTGGATAAATAATAAAATTGGGATTTCAAAAATTAAGTTAAAAGTACATGTCTGTATTTAAAAAAAATAATTGAGGATGGCTCTTAAAAGACGAAACGTTGTTTTAATAAATTGGATAAGCGGTATTTGATCTTCAAGAAAAAAAAACCCGATTTAGTTTAATTTTATCTTTAAAAATTAAAACGAAAATCACCAATATCGGTTTTCTCCAAATATCTCGAAACCGGACCTGATATTTTGATTTTAGTTAGAAAAAAATCAGAAAAAAAAACAGACGAAGTCAGAAAAATAAGACAAAAGAATAAAAAAAAATTAGAAAAAATCTAAAAGAATCAGAAAAACTAGTTGGAAAAAAATCAGAAAAAAGCCAGAAAAAATATAGTCAGAAAAAAGCCAGAAAAAATATAGTCAGAAAAAATCAGATAAAAAAATTAGAAAAAGTCAGAAAAAATCTGATAAAAAAATTAGAAAAAATCTAAAAGAACCAGTAAAATTAATTGGAAAAAAATCTGAAAAATAAGAAAAAAAATTTAGAAAAATCCTAAAAGAATCAGAAAAAATCAGAAAAACTAGTTAGAATAAAACAGGAAAAAAAAAGACCAAATCAATAAAAAATCAAAATAATAAGAAAAACTAGTCATAAAAATAAGAAAAAATCAGGAAAAATTAGAAGAAAAAGACCAAATCAGAAAAAATGGTCAGAAAATTTCAGAACAAAAAAAAAAGAAAAATATAAAGCAATCAAAAAAGCTAGTTAGAAAAAAATAAAAAAAAAAGACAAAAATCAGAGAAATGAGAAAAAGGAATCGGAAAGAAATCTAAAGAATAAAAAAAATTAGAAAAATCTAAAAGAATCAGAAAAACTAGTTAGAACAAATCAGAAAATTGGTCTGAAAAATCAGAATAATAAGAAAAACGAGTCATAAAAATCAGAAGAAAAAAAAATCAGAAAAAATCAGAAGAATAAAAAAAATTAGAAAAATCCTAAAAGAATCAAAAAAAAAAATCAGAAAAACTAGTTATAACAAAACAGGTAAAATAAAAAGACAAAATTAATAAAAATCAGAATAACAAGAAAAACTAGTCATAAAAATCAGAAAAAATCAGGAAAAACCAAGAAGAAAAAGACCAAATCAGAAAAATGGTCCGAAAAAATCAGAATAAAAATTTGAAAAATATAAAGGAATCAAAAAAGCTAGTTAGAAAAAAATCAGAAAAAAAACAGACAAAAACCAGAAAAAATCAGAAAAATGAGAAAAAAGAATCAGAAAGAAATCAAAAAATGAAAAAAAATTAGAAAAATCTAAAAGAATCAGAAAAATAGAACAAATCCGAAAATTGGTCTGAAAAATCAGAATAATAAGAAAAACTAGTCACAGGAAAAATCAGAATAAAAGAAATTAGAAAAAATCTAAAAGAATCAGTAAAACTAATTAGAAAAAATCAGAAACCAAGGAAAAATCAAGAAATTAGGAAAAATATAAAAAATAAGACTAAATCAGGAAAAATAAAGTCAGAAAAAACAGAATAATAAGAAAAACTAGTCATAAAAAATTAGAAGAATAAAAAAAATTAGAAAAATCAAAGAGTCAGAAAAAATTAAAAAAAAATTGAAAAAATAAGAAAATTAGAAAAAATGAAAAAAAAACGAAAATAAGAAGAAAAGCACAAAAAATCAGATTAAAACAAAAAATCGGTAAAAAAAAACTAGAAAAAATGAGAAAAATCAGTTAATACGCTTAAAGGGAACACGATTATTTTTTTTCAAATTCTATATTAATTTATTAATGCACTTTATTTATATTTTTTAATACATATTTATTGAAAACAATATCCTGCATAGTTGCATATATTTATGCAGATGTAAAAGACCGATTGATTCGCTTGACAACTGACTTCATATCAAAGCAACAAAATTATAGGTTAAATTATATAAACATATTGGCGCCCATATAAACTGGCGATTATCAATATTATAATATTTTCTAAACAATCGCCAATCGCAATTTACATATACATAAATAATTCATTTATTAAATTGGATTTCAAGAATGGTATTTATTTTTTTGTATTGGTATGACTATGAATGGTGTATTGTGTGGCCTACGCTATGCTAGAGAGCAACTTGCGCCTTTACGACACGCCCCTGATAGTCTATTCAAAAAAAAATTATTTTAATTAAAAGATTTCTTAATGGAACGCACAAGTACAGGAAGACGTTTAAAACGAACAGCTGAAGAAAAAAGGAAATATTAATAAAGATTTGTTAAAAAAAAAAAAAAAAACAATAAAACCATTAAAATCCTAAATGTTTAGTTGGAGAAGGAAAGTTAGGGTATACAGCAGAAGAATATAAGATTCAGTTTCACTTTTTTAAAAGAACTAGTGAGAGGGTCAAAAGAGAGTTTTGCACCAGACCGTGTATAATATGCCTGAACATAATCTCTTCCACAGTCAAGAAATCTTCCGTGAAGGCCAAAAGACGAAGAATAATGTAAGAAAACGTGTTATGCGAACGAATCTTTAGGCGAGACCATAACAAAAGCCCATAATACGAGAAGACTTCAAGTTTGTGTAACAGACAGGGTAGGATTCGATTTTTTTTTTTTTTTGAATTGATATTTAAGTTCTAATTTGTTGTAATAAAAAAAAATTGACAAAACCAGACAAAATAAAGTCAGAAAAACTAGTTATAAAAATCAGGACAATCAGAAGAAAAAAAAATAAGAAAGTCCGAAAAAATCAGAATAAAAAAAATTAGAACAAAAACTTAAACAATCAGAAAAACCAGAAAATCTAGTCCGAAAAAATCAGGATAAAAAAAAAAGAAATATCTAATAGAATCAGAAAAGCCAGTTAGAAAAAAAAACAGAAAAAACAGACAAAATCAGAAAAATAAAGTTATAAAAAATCAGAATAATAAGAAAAACTAGTCATAAAAATCAAAAAAAACAGTAAAAATAAAAAAAAACAGTAAAAATCAACAAAAAAAAGAAAAAAACAGAAAAAATGTCATAAAAAATAAGAAATACAAGTCCGAAAAAATCAGAAAAAAACAAAATTATTAAAAAATCTAAAAGAATCAGAAAAAAATCAGAAATAACAAAAAATAAGAAAAACTAGTCCGAAAAAAATAGAAGAAAAAAAATTGAAAAATCTAAAAGAATCAAAAAAGCCAGTTAGAAAAAAATCAGAAAAAAAACAGACAAAATCAGAAAAAATTAAGTCAGAAAAAATAAGAAAAAAGAATCAGAAGAATAAAAAAAATTGAAAAAGAAAAAAAGACAAAATCAGAAAAAATAAAGTCAGAAAAAAATCAGTTCAGTAAGAAAAACTAGTCATAAAAAATCAGAATAAAAAAAAATTAGAAAAAATCTAAAAGAATCAGAAAAAAACAGAAAATAAGAAAAACTAGTACGAAAAAATCACAATCAAAAAAATAGAAAAATCTAAAAGAATCAGAGAAGCCCGTTAGAAAAAAATCAGAAAAAAAAACGGACAAAATCAGAAAAAATAAAGTCACAAAAATAATCAGAAGAATAAAAAAATAGAAAAATCTAGAAGAATCTGGAAAATCAGAAAAACTATTTAGAACAAATTAGAAAAAAATAAGACAAAATCAGAAAAAATTAAGTCAGAAAAAATAAGAAAAATGAAAAAAAAAAATCAGAAAAATAAAAAAAATTAGAAAAAGAAAAAAAAACAAAATCAGAAAAAAATCAGTTCAGTAAGAAAAACTAGTCAGAAAAAAATCAGTTCAGTAAGAAAAACTAGTCATAAAAGATCAGAATAAAAAAAAAATTAGAAAAAATCTAAAAGAATCAGAAAAAAACAGAAAATAAAAAAAACTAGTACGAAAAAATCACAATCAAAAAAATAGAAAAATCTAAAAGAATCAGAGAAGCCCGTTAGAAAAAAATCAGAAAAAAAAACGGACAAAATCAGAAAAAATAAAGTCACAAAAATAATCAGAAGAATAAAAAAATAGAAAAATCTAGAAGAATCTGGAAAATCAGAAAAACTATTTAGAACAAATCAGAAAAAAATAAGACAAAATCAGAAAAAATTAAGTCTCAAAAAATCAGAACAATAAGAAAAACTAGTCATAAAAAATCAGAATAAAAAAAATTAGAAAAAATCTAAAAGAATCAGAAAAACTAGTTGGAAAAAAAATTTAAAAAAATAGAAAAAATGAAAAAAAAAACAACAAATATGAAAAAACCCACAAAAAATCAGAAAAAAACAACAAATCTGAAAAGAAAAACAAAAAACCAGAAAAACAAGAAAAAATCAGAAAAATAAGAAAAATCAGTTATTAGGCTTACAGAGGGGGGAAACGATTTATTTTTTTAAATTCTATATTAATTTATTAATCCTATTTATATTTCTTAAAAAATCTAAGAAAATCAGAAAAATAAGAAAAACTAGTTCGAAAAAATTAGAATAAAAAAATAGAAAAATCAAAGATTCAGAAAAGCCAATTAGAAAAATGAGGAAAAAGAATCAGAAGAATAAAAAAATTAGAAAAATCTAAAAGTATCAGAAAAATCAGTAAAACTAGTTAGAACAAATCAGAAAAAATAAAACAAAATCAGAAAAAATAAGAAAAACTAGTCCGAAAAAATCAGAATAAAAAAATAGAAAAATCTAAAAGAATCAGAAAAACGAGTTAGAAAAAAATTAAAAAAACGGACAAAATCAGAAAAAATAAAGGAAAATCAGAAAAACTAGTTAGAACAAATCAGAAAATTAGAAAAAAATTAGACAAAATCAGAAAAAATAAAGTCAGAAAAAATAAGGACAATAAGAAAAACTAGTCATAAAAAACCAGAAGAATAAAAAAAATTAGAAAAATCTAGAAGAATCAGAAAAAAACCAAAAACAAGAAAAAATCAGAAAAATCAGTTAATACACTTACAGGGAGAAAACGATTTATTTATTTTTTAAATTCAATATAAATTTATTAATATGTTTATATTTCTTAAAAAATCTAAGAGAATCAGAAAAAATAGAAAATCAGAAAAATAAGAAAAACTAATCCGAAAAAATTAGAATAAAAAAATAAGAAAAATCTGAAAGAATCAGGAAAATCAGAAAAAAAGTTAGAACAAATCAGAAAAATCAGAAAAAATAAGACAAAATCAGAAAAAAACAAAACAAAAAGAAAAACTAGTCATAAAAAATCAGAAGAATAAAAAAATTAGAAAACATCTAAGAGAATCAGAAAAAATTAGAAAATTAGAAAAATAAGAAAAACTAATCCGAAAAAATTAGAATAAAAAAATAGAAAAATCTAAGATTCAGAAAAGCCAATTAGAAAAAAAATCGGAAAAATGAGAAAAAATAATCAAAGAATAAAAAAATTAGAGAAAATTAGAAAAATCTAAAAGAATCAGAAAAACTAGTTAGAACAATCAGAAAATAATTCAAAATCAGAAAAAATGAAGTCAGAAAAATAAGAAAAACTAGTTCGAAAAAATTAGAAAAAATCTAAAAGAATCAGAAAAAATTTGAAAATCAGAAAAATAAGAAAAACTAGTCCGAGAAAATCAGAATACAAAAAAATAGAAAAATCAAAGAATCAAAAAAGCCAGTTAGAAAAAAATCAAAAAAAATAAAGTCAGAAAAAAATCAGAACAATAAGAAAAACTAGTCAGAAAATAATCAGAAAAAATTTGCAAAACTAGTTAGAAAAAAACAAGACAAAAATAAGAAAAAATCAGAAGAATAAAAAAAATTAGAAAAAAACCAGAAAAAGTTAGAAACGAATCTTTAGACCAAACCATAACAAAAGTCCATTATAAGAGAAGACTTAAGTTTGTGTAACAGACAGGGTCGGATTCGAAGAGTTGCAAAACATCAAAGACTTCAGTGACCTTGAGCCTGAAGAGGTTTTGCTAACAGATATAGAGGAAGCGTCTGACGAAGATGTGTTGATCGAGGTGCTAGTGGAGTCCGATAGTCAGTCTTGTTTTTACCTTATTTCCCTAGAGTACCCAGTATAATTATATGGTTCCTGAACATAAGATTTGGTACTCTCATCGCAGTCTAGATGTCACCTTTCAGTTCATTAGAGCTTTAAAGGTTGCTTGACTGTTTGAGTAGATTATGATTCTTTTCCCTCATGGGCCCACATATTACTATTCCTCGCACATACGAGTATTGCATATTTTTGTGATATGGGATAGTAATGTAGAGTATCTCGATATTGGGAAGATAAACAGTAGATACTTTCAACGACAAATTTAATCCCCTCTCAAAGACATAACAACCTATATATGCAAATCCAACAATAAACATTTCCTGACTTATGGGCAACGGCCGGTATTCAACCTGTCGATGTTACCTTGCTATATCACGTTACGTATAACTCATGTCTCAAACATTATATTGTTTAAAATATAACTGGTTTCCAGTTTCCCTAGACTTTATTTTAAAGTGAACTCAATGTTAAAATAGTCGCCATGTTAAAAGTCCCAAAGTATTTAAAATTTTATCTTCTCGGAATTCTATTGAAAACAAAAGTTTCCTTTACCATCCACAGAAACAATCAAGTTCGAGAAAAAAAATTTTTTACTGAGTTTTCGTTTCTTCATTGAGATTATGGATAATTATGGATAACCATAAAATATATGGTTATATAAAACTTTGTAGTAGAAAACCATACAGAGATAAAACAATCGTGGAAAATCTATGATATAAGAAAACAAAATTGTGCTGAAAATTATTTATTATTACACCAAAACTATCTGACTCCGTCCCTATCTCGAAAAATGGTAAATGGAACCACGGGATACAAACCTAAATCATTTGTAGCTCTGACACTTAATTAAGCCAGAAGGTTTCATTCGAGTAGTACCACCACAATAAAAAAAAATCAGTACGAATACGTTTTCTGGCGTCTAGCTTATGGGACTCCTTTTTTTAATTCTTCTTCTTTCTTCAATTCTAATGAACTGTCAGAACAAATCAAAAAAGATGTATGGGGGCCCATTTGATTCGGTAGTTTGGACTATCAAGTTGGTATCGTAAAAAATTGGGTATCCCGATGAGAAATTAAATTAACGTTGTGGTTTTTGGGTAGAAATTATTATTTACTTTTATAAAAAAAAATGTAATTACCACTTCATTGTATAATAAAAGATTTATTAGATTAAATTTTTCACTAGTGGTAAAAAAAAACTTTTCTGCTTCTACTTTTTTTAGGATATAAACAAGAAAAATTAAATTATTTATAAAATTAATTAATGGTGGACCCGGAGACGGAAAATATAAATGACCAATTATTGATAAGTGACAAGTCAAAAACAACGCGGTAAATTCAAATAATAATAAAACTTGACCATGCCGAAACATTTTGTGATTTAATTTTGGTAGATTTGAATTTATTGAAATTACCTAAATATTTTTTTATATTAAATTCATTAGATTTCTATTTTTTTTTTTCGATAAATATTTTAGTTTTTACTTACGCACTATAATTACTGCAATGAGAGGTTGTCAAAACTTACCTAGAAAAAAAAAAACAAAGTTAATATCTATATAGGGAATATTTTTGCGAATCAATCCAATAACAACCTTAGAAAATGGTCGGTTAATTATAGTAAATTTGCTTAATGGTTAGTAATTAAGTATATACGATTTCAAAAATAAAATCAATTCATACGTCAAACTAGGTTTAAATTATCCAATCAATTGTTTTATACAATTGCTAATTTGCATTCAATTTAAAAATTTATATAATAATTAATACTAATTATTTAGATAGAATCTTTCATTTTCAAGTTATCAAAGCGGTTTTTTTAAATAGTGCTGGGGCCACTATTAAGACATTTTTGGCTTTTCTTCCGTGATAATAAAAACTTGATATGTAAACTAGTAAAGTGAAAATCAGAACTCGATCGGAGCTTTCGTTTGATCCAGACGGACGTCCCGGACATGATTTTTTTGCATTTTCGGACCCTGAGAAAAGTGATAAAAAGTTGGAGCAATTTTTTTTTCAATACTGAGGCTTTTGGGTCTCAGCAATTGTTAGAAAATGGTTTTGTTAGATTCGGGGATCTGACAACGTAAATAAAATTAAAATCTCAAGATTGGATTTTTCCCTGATAGCAATATCCCATAAAAATTCATTTTTTTTTTCAAAATTAACAATTTCAATTTTTTAATTTGAAAAATACATTTTTTTTAAATTAGTTTTTTTGAAATTTTTCTATATTTTGGATCCTTTTTTTATTTTTTTCAAAATTAAAATCAATTTCAATTTTTTAACTTCAAAAATACATTTTTTTAATCATGAGTTTTTTGAAATTTTTCTATATTTGAATCCCTTTTTTTAATTAATTTTTTAGACATTTATCTATATTTTGAATCTTTTTTTTTTGATTTTTTTCAAAATTAAAATCAATTTCAATTTTTTTACTTAAAAAATTGTGGCTTAAATTAAATTTTCAACTTTTCCAACAATTTGTTTTCTTAAAATGTGTATAAAGTTTAAATATTTTTATTTTTTTTTGTTTCGAATTTTAAAATTTAGATAATAAAAAATTATATTTTTTCAAAATTTGGATATTTGTGTAAAATTCACTTTTTTATATTTAAAACTAATGATTAAGTATTTTAAAATTTCGATTTGTTATTGAAATTTGTTCGTTTTTTAATCAATTAAATTTTTTCAAAATTTAGATTTTTGTGTAAAATTCGTTTAT
The DNA here is from genome assembly GCA_963243735.1 of Neocrepidodera transversa. Classification (NCBI taxonomy): domain Eukaryota; kingdom Metazoa; phylum Arthropoda; class Insecta; order Coleoptera; family Chrysomelidae; genus Neocrepidodera; species Neocrepidodera transversa. The sequence continues at coordinate 1,205,318 of OY725347.1, read as the reverse complement.
ATTGAATAAAAACTTAAAATTAAGGATGAATAATTTTTTAGAAAATGGTTTTTTTAGACTCAGGGGAACTGAAAAAAACGTAAAAAAAATCAAACTCTGAAAATCGTATTTTTCCCTGACAATTCCCATAAAAAATACATTTTTTTCAATGAAGTTTTTTTTTTTTTAATTTGAATTTTTTAACTTAAGAAATTGTGGTTTAAATTAAACTTTTAAATTTTCCAACAATTTGTTTTGTTAAAATATGTGTAAAATTTAAATATTTTTATGATTTTTTGTGTCGAATTTTAAAATTTAGATATTAAATTTTAATTTTATTTTTTCAATATTTGGAAATTTTGTGTAAAATTCACTTTTTAAATTTAAAATTAATGATTATTTTAAAATTTAGATTTGGAAGTTAAATTTGTTTTTTTTATCCAAAATTTCTGACTCTTTTATCCAATTTAATTTTTTCAAAATTTAAATTTTTGTGTAAAATTTGCTATTGAATGAAAATTTAAAAACTAAGGATAAATAATTTGAGAAAACGGTTTTTTTAAAAAAGTAAAAAAATCAAAATCTGAAGATCGGATTTTTCGCATAAAAAATACATTTTTTTTAATTGGAAGTTTTTTGTAATTTTTCTATATTCTAAATCTTTTTTGAAATTGGGGATTCTTTCAAAATTTTGATTCTTTCAAAATTAAAATCATTTCAATTTTTTGACTAGTGTTTTAAAATTTTAATTTACATGTAAAATTTAAATATTTTCAAATTTTTTTCGGTTTCGAATTTTACAATTTTAAATTTTTCTTTAATGTTTTTCCAAATTCCGATATTTTTTTAAGTTTTGAATATAAATTATTTCAAAATTTAGATTTGTTTTTTTTTAAATCCTTTTCTGGATGTTTATTTTAACTAATTTTATTTTTTCAAAATTTTGATTTTTGTCTAAAATTCATTTATATATAAGTTCTAAATAAAAATTTAAAATTAAGAATTATTCAAAAATTTTGATTTTTCACTTAAATTTAATTTTTTTTTAATTGTGAATGGTTTTTTTTAAATAATTAAATTTTTCTTTTAATATGAATTTTTATCTAAAATTTAGGTTTTAACACGTTGATTGCCAACTACGAGATATTATGTAGTTTGACTATTTATCTGATAGATGGCAGTCAACGTGTTAAAAATTTATATTTTTATTAAACAATTTATTTGATATATATAATAAATGATATTTAATATTTTTATATTTTATTTTAACGCGTTGACTGCCAACTACGAGATATCTTGTAGTTTGATTACTATTTATTTGATAGTTGGCAGTCAACGTGTTCAACATCAATTTAAAATTATTGATTATTTCAAAATTTTGATTTTTCATTTAAATTTCATTGTTTTATTAAAAACTAAGTATTGTGTCAAAATTTGAAAATTCATATTTGAAAATCAACATTTTGGAAAAAGTGTTACAAGATATAAGAGAAAAAAAACTTAATTGTGTTTTATATTAATTGATCCATTGGCGCCACCTAACGCATATTTTCTTAACTAATATACCTCCTATTATTATAAATTTATAATTATTGTGAATTTTAAGGCGAATGTAGATTTTAAAAATGTTTATTTTTAAACTAATTTATGCATATTGATAAATTTGATATTTTATACAAGAAAAAAAAAACATATTTAAGTAAATTGGCCACATGTGGGTTGAAGTTAGGCGTATGTATATATGATGTATCATTTAAATGCTGGCACAGTGTTATTAGAAAACACTATAACAAATTTGACATACCAAAAATAATGACATAATGAAGTTAGCTCAAAGGCAAAATAGAAATTATCCACGTAGTAACCAATGACGTACTTTTTTATATTTAATAATAGATTTCAAAATGACATATTTAATTATTTATTCAAATAGTTGAAACCATAGACGTAGGTAGAAAATAGTAATAGGTAATTTTATAATTTTAAAGAGGATATAATCATTCATAAAATTTTATTGGTGAAATAGAAAATATTTCTGCACGGCAATGGATGAATACATTTTTTAAGCCTTTGGGGGATTTTCTTACTTATTATTGCGAAAGTCTGCGAGAGTAGGTAATTAAGCCCGATTCGCCATAATTACGTTAATACTAGAATCATGTTTAATTGCGACACAAAAAAAAAACAATGCAAATGCATGTTGATGATCATAACTGTCATTAGACATTTAATTGATAACTTTGTATAGTTTATTAATGAAATTAAATGTACCCTAGGATACAAGGATTTTTATCAAAAACAAAAAATGACGTTTGAATTTGATTAAGAAAAAATGAGAAATTTTTTTGATATTTTATGTAGAATTGTATAAACAATCAAAATATAAAAGAAAAAAAAAACTAAAAAATGATCTAAATATTAATTAAAAAAATTGTTTAGGGATAGTTTTCACCCTTAAAATTTAATAATTTTAATTATTTTTGGAAATATCTAATGGATTTTATTACTAGTTTCACAAAATAAAAGGATTCTGAATTTTCCAGTAAATATAAATATAAATATTGAACGCGGAAAAAAGCGGTATATTTGAAAGGAGACGAAGAATACACACGTAAAGAAAAATCATGCGCAGAACCAAAGACTAAAGGGCATTAAGGTCAAACTTCGTTAAAATATTAAATTTAAACTTGAACTTCTAATAATATCAAGAATAGACTGGCGCCCATTTTAAACCATTATTTTTAATCTAACCTCGATAATCACTAATTAAAACCTGAATTCATCACTTAAGAATCTTAAATAAGAGTATAAGTATACTGTTCATAAATTTTTTTATCTTCCAAAATAAATATTTCTCCTCAACCTCAAATTGGACCATCATTCATCAGTAAGACACTAGGAGCAAAATATTATTTTTTCCTTTACGAATCAATTCTTGATATTTTTTTTTGTTTTGATTTATGCTAAGGTTACCATTATTATCCAACGAGGAGGGAAAATATTGCCAACATGCTAAAAAATGTTTTGAAATGAAGAGGGAAATATACTGAGACGATTACGACCATTTCCAGATGGAAGTCTGTCTGTCTGTGTGTCATTATATCAGTTGAAAGCCCTTAAAGAAGTTTATTCAAAACAGTCAAGATTATTTCTCCATCTGTCACCTGTCAAAAATAATAAAATGTCAAAATTTGTCTGACATCTGTCAAACAGAAGTGTCATTGTCAAAAAATGATAGCTCTATGTCACGGAATTTGACGTGCAATAATGTCATTTGAAAGCCCATGAAAAACTATATTTAGAACAGTCCAGATTATTTCTCCAACTGTCACCTGTCAAAAATTAAAAATGTCCAAGTTTGAAACTTTAACATTGGACAGCTGAAGAAGTATTGACTGGATTAGAACCAATTTCGGAAAAAAGGCATAAAAACGAAAAGTTTTAGAAATCATTCGGAGTTTTCCACCGTATCGGAGATTTTTTTATTTTTCTGGTCGGGATCAACCCAGAAAAGCCTATATCGTGGTAATGGCCGGCTGCCATTGCTAGGCAACAAAATAATACCTAACTTTTATCTATTTACAGGGTGATATTGTGGATAAGTAGATAAGCAAAGTGCAACGCGATAATTTACAGAAATGACCGCTGGGTGGCGCTAGTGGTGGTGCTGCGAACAGTATGTTATGCACGGCCATTTTTAATCCACAATCATTAGCGTCTAACTCGTTATTAGTAGTCAGATTTAAACAGGACAAAACAAAATCATGAGCAGAAGCAAAGACTAAAGGGCTTTAAGGTCAAACTTCGTTATTATTGGTCCAAATTGAACGCGGAAAAAGCGGTATATTTGAAAGGAGACGAAGAATACACACGTAAACAAAAATCATGCGCAGAACTAAAGACTAAAGGGCTTTAAGGTCAAACTTCGTTATTATTGGTCCAAATTGAACGTGGGAAAATGCGGTATATTTAAAATATGACGCAGAATATATAGGTAAATAAAAATAATACGTAGAACAACAGGCAAAAGGGCATTAGGGCCAAGCTGTTATTATTGGTCCAAATTGAACACGAAAAACGGTATTGTATTATAAATGAGATGAAGAATACACACGTGAACAAAAATCATCCGCAGAACAAAAGACAAAAGGGCATTAGGACTCTATTCCGTTACTATTGGTCCAAATTGAACACGAAAAACGGTATTGTATTATAAATGAGATGAAGAATACACACGTGAACAAAAATCATCCGCAGAACAAAAGACAAAAGGGCATTAGGACTCTATTCCGTTACTATTGGTCCAAATTGAACACGAAAAACGGTATTGTATTATAAATGAGATGAAGAATACAAAACAAAACAAAAATCATATTCGTAATAAAAAATCAAAGGGCGTTAGGGTCCAACTTCGTTATTAGTGGTGAAATTTAAGATGCCCTATTTCACTTCTTATAAACGATAAATAAAACAAAATGATTAAATTAGAAATTAATTAGAAGAAAAAAGAAAAATTTGACGGATCTTTCACGGTTCACTAGATGTTTGTAAAAAACCAAAATACCGTATTTTTTTGGCATTTTTTGACATTAAGGCCAAAATGTTTGCCATTGAAATTTCAAATTTGAAACTAACAGACAATGGAATCGATATGAATTGATTGAAATTGGTTTTTCCTCAAATTTTGAGGTTAAAAAACGAAAACTTTGACATTTTTTAACCAATTGATATCAAATTTAAAACCAACAGACATTTCTACTATTGAATCGATATGTATCGGTTGAAACTGACTTTTCCTCCAATTTTCAGGTTAAAAACTAAAAGTTTTCCATTTTTTAATCAATTGGCTTCAAATTTAAAACCAATAATAGAACATTTTTTACATAATAACAAGGCAAACAGGATTGGTCTAAGGGGTGTAGGTCAGATTGATACAATGACCTCGAAGATGACTTATAAATCTGGCTAGGTTCTTAATTAAAAAAAATTGTCTAGTTCAATTAACTACTTGGATCTCTCATAAAAAAATTACATTACTGGCAAATATTTTAATAAAAATTATAAACCGTGAGCTCCGGACACGAAATAAATAAACAGAGAATATTCTAAAACTAAACCCAAAAAAAAAAAAAAAAAAAAAAAAAAAATGGGAAAATCTTTTGTCTGTAACGTTTCTCTGTGCAAACTGCTACCGTCTGGTTTCGTCTCGTCTCGAAAATAGATCGCGGTCTGATCTAAACTATTATTATTTGTATAAACGTCTGGCTGTCTAGCTTTGGCTGTGGTTAAAGAGACACACGAAAAAGATGACATAACGGAATAACAGTGTAGTGTAGCATTGCGCTTTGTACAGAAATAATCGTAGGCACCTGCGATTCGCTACCATGGGATATTTTTAGAGTTAACAGAAATGTCTTTGGATTTTTTTGTGTCTACTTCTTTGAGAATTTTTACTCTCACAAAACTAAATTAGAAATGGGAAATTTTATTATCGAATTTTAGTTTGCTTATAAGATATAAATAAGTACAAGGATTTCCTTATTTTTTAAATTAATAGTAAACTAGGTAGAGATCGGCTGATACCGACATTTTAATTGTCGATGCCGATATATCCCATATTATTTTTTCATTATTTTTTTAATAGAATTGGATCAACTAGATAAGATGTTAAAACATTGGGTTTCTCTAGAAAGCTTTCGCCGCAACGTTGCCAACTGTATTGGAAGTTGTTATAGTACGAGCACTTAAATTATTATAGTACATTGGAGAATAATATAGTACAATAAAGAAGAAACAAAAAATATGTAACGACACCAACAATAACAAATACTAATTATCTCAATTAAGTATTTGAGTTCAATCAAGACTTTCTTGGTATATAATTAATCCTTAAAAATCCTTAAATATCCTTAAGAATCCATGAAAATCTTTAAAAATATTTAAAAATCTTAAAAATCATTAAAAATACTTAAAATCTTTAAAAATACCTTGAATTTCTTAAAAAAATTTAAAATTTCTTAAAACTCCTAAGGAAATCTTAAAAATTCTTTAAAATACTTTAAAATCCTAAAATAATCCTTAAAAGACATTAAAAACCCCAAACAAAGTTTTAAAATCTTAAAAATCCCTAAAAATCCTTAAAAATCCTTGAAAATCCCAAAAATCCTTAAAAATCCCAAAAATCATTAAAAATCCTTATAATGCTTAAAAATCCTTTAAAGTTTTTAAAAATCTCTTAAAATTCTTAAAACAAATTTAAAACTCCTTAAAAATCTTAAGAATTTTAAAAAATACTTTGAAATCCTGTTAAAAAAAATCCTTAAATTCCTTAATATTACTTAAAAATCTTAAGCAATTCTTAAAGATCCTAAAATAATCCTTAAAAGACAATAAAATCCCTTAAAATAGTTTTAAAATCTTAAAAATCCCTAAAAATCCTTAAAAATCCTTGGAACTCCTTGAAAATCCTTAAAAAACCCAAAAATCCTTAAAACTCCTTGAAAATCCCAAAAATCCTTAAAAATCCCAAAAATCCTTAAAAATCATAAAAAAAACCCTTATCATGCTTAAAATTTCTTAAGTTTTTAAAAATCTCTTAAATCTCACTTTAAGAATTGCTTAAGATTTTTTAGTAATTTTGAGGAATTTTTAAGGATTTTTTTAACAGGATTTCATAGTAATTTTAAAAATTCTCAAGATTTTTAATGAGTTTTAAATTTTTTAAGGATTTTTATGGATTTTTAAGCACTATAAGGATTATTAAGGATTTTCAAGGACTTTTAAGGATTTTCAAGGACTTTTAAGGATTTTTATGGATTTTTAAGCACTATAAGGATTATTAAGGATTATTAAGGATTTTCAAGGACTTTTAAGGATTTTTAAGGATTCTTGAGAATACCAAACTATTTTTAGGGATTTTAATGTTTTTGAAGGATTATTTTAGGATCTTTAAGAATTGCTTAAGATTTTTAAGTAATTTTATGTCTAAGTATTTTTAAGGGTTTTTGAGGATTTTTGGGTTTTTACAAAGATTTTTAGGGATTTTAAAGAATTTTAAACTATTTTTAAGGACTTTAAGGATTATTTTAGAATCTTTGAGAATTGCTTAAGATTTTTAAGCAATTTTAAGTCTTTAAGGAATTTTTAAGGACTTTTTTAAAAAGACTTTAAAGTATTTTTAAGAATTCTTAAGATTTTTAAGTTTTATTTTTTTTTAAGAATTTTTAAGGATTTTTAAAGATTTTTAAGGATTTTTATGGATTCTTAAGCATTTTAAGTATTTTTAAGGACTTTTAAGGTTTTTAAGGATTTTTAGTAATTTTTAAGAATTTTAAGAGATTTTTAAAAACTTTTAAGGATTTTTATTATTTTTTAAGCATTATAGGATTTTTAATGATTATTGAGATTTTTAAGATTTTAACAGTGTTTTTAGGGATTTTATTGTAGGGAATTTAATAGGCTACAAGGTCATGTGGATTTTAATCTTTTTGGACCTTTAGTTTTAGAAAGTTTTGAGTTTAAAGGGCTTCGCGCAAATGCAAATTTAATTTTTATGCTAAAGAAATGCAAAATTTTCAGTGAAAAAAAAAGATAAATTTAGTTATTTTTAAGTTATTATGAAAAAAAAATATTTTTTCTGAATTTAAAACAAAAATATTTGAATCGACTTTTTTCAAAATCTGTTTTCTAAACCATTATAAAATTTCTGGAACATATTAGTGGGTATATATAAGGGAATTTTATTGTTCAATAAATTCGAACGACCCATCTTATTTTCATCATAACTCTCTCAATTTTTGTGCTACATACTTTTACCACCACCAATTTTAAAGGTCTGTTTGAGTACTTTAAAAAAGGTACTATGAGTTTTCCCGAAAAAATTTCTCTTATCTAAATTTAAGGCAAACAAAAATCGCTGTCAAAGAGACATTACTCGCTTGCTAGGTATTGCGTCTAAAATAATAAATAAAAAACAGATTTTTTTTGTTTTTTTATAAGCATCATTTTTGATAAAAATGATTTTTCTCATAAAATGTCAAATTTTAGAGTTATTCGCGAATAACTGTTAAAAAAAACAAGAGAGTCGATAAAGGTCCGCCAGTTATGAACCTTTATATAAAAAAAATATTTATTTTATTAAAAGAAGTCTTGACTATCTAAATCTAGCCCATGTTTAAAAAAAATTAAAAGCCGATGATGGGATTCGATCTAGCGGGCACTATGTCACGCTGCTACTAGAGCTCATGCTTTATGTTCAAACTTATTATTTAAATGAATCACGTTTTACGCAACTGGCGGATTTTTATAAAATATGCTAAAGGTCCGCAATTCGCGGATCTTTATCCACTCCAAAAAAACAATTTTAGAACCATTTTACCGTGGAAAATTAAATATCAAAAAATAATGGTTCGCTCACTATAAAAACCCCGAAAATTCAACTATGGTTACTAAAATTTTATAAAAATTTACACAGATGGATCTGAGACAGTCTCTTGTTTTAACCATTGCAGTGTTGTCTAAAAAATTTGTAGGTTAATGTGTTTTTTTTATGAATAAAAAATATAAAAGTTATAATATAATTGAACTATGCAGTAAGTACTGCCTGATTGGTATATTTTTAATATACCAATCGAGTAAAATTGAATTTAAATTTTAAAATTGTTTATTAAAAAAAATTAAAAAAATTTGGCACCTATGGACCAAAAAATGAAAATGTCAATATGTTAATATCAAATTGAACTAAACTTATGACAGAACCGAAATTTGGCGCCCAATGTAAACAAACAAAAATTGACATACCGTTCATTTTTTTAACCCTTCTTTTACCATTTTTCTTAGTAGGAGGCATCATCATTTTTCCAAATAAATTATCACAAAAACAAAATTAATTAAAAGTCACTTAAATAGTAAATATCACAGATAGGTCCAAAATTTGTACACAGCTTCATAATAACCACAAAGTCAACAAATTATTGATGCAACACTTAATTGTTTACTATTTATCCGACATCAAGTAGGCAGCGAACGATCGGCTGAACATCGTCGTCATTCATTTGTTCAAAAAATCGACCCGCGGAGAAAACGTCAATTGACAAAAACAAGCTAACGTCGTTCGATACTGACCAAACTAAACGCACGTGACAATAGCACAGCTTTTCAAGTACTGCTCGCCCGTAAGCAGATTACAGGTTGTTATATCAAGCGGGCTGTGAAAAAACGGGCGAGCGGCGGCAGAGTTCGACTCCTACTGCGTTGCCAGATCATAGAATTTTTCGGTAAATCTAAGAAAATTCGCTTAATTAAATTATTGACCAAATCAAAAATAATTCATTTTCTATAAAAAGTGTTAATCAAATTTTTATTTTAAATAAAATATAAAGATAAAATTTTAATAGTTTGAAATAAAATTCGTTAAAAAATTAATTTTCAAATAAAATTGATATTTTTAAAGTACGTACTACTAAAAAAAATTATAACAAAATTAATTCAGCACTATATTTTTCAATTAATTCATTATTTTTTTGATAAACTTGTATTTATAAAGATATAAAAAATCAAAATAAAAATTATATTTATCTACATTATTTCTATATTAAAAGATATGGCAACGTTGCTCGTTCGGGTGCGCTCGAGGGTGGGGACCGGACGATCATTTCTATTGTTATGGCATGCTGGGATGATGGTAGACCTGGAGCTTGGTACACGAGGAAGTGTGAAATTGTCTTGTCGGACGCGGGATGGCGGGTGAGAGGGGGACCCAGAAGGGTGTCTTGGAGGTGTTGGAGTTCGAACCTTTTTGGTATGGGTCCACCGAACCGCGATTCGGTTTAAATTGATTCGGACAATTTTTTCTGAAGTCGCAGATGGTTTTTTTTTTAAATGATTTTAAGTAAATTTAAAAAGTCAATAACTTATTTTTGTTCTGTTCAGTTTTTTTTATTTTGAAAAATTGAAGATATTAAAAAAAGTGACTATTATAAATAGAGATAAGATTATTTTTTACTGTAATAATAATTTGTTGAAGAATATCGTTACCACTAACCAAAAGCATCATCAGGAGTTTATCATCAATTCCTGATGATGCCAACATAGTTAACGAAACGTAGGTACGTAGAGTTTTGAAAAATAATAATTTTTGGTAGTCTGATAATGATATTTTTCAAAAATGTTGAAAACAAAAAGTTTCAAATTCAAAATTTAAGATAATAATTTAATTGGACAAATATGATTAAAAATACTGCGAAAAGACTGGAAATAATAAAAAAATCGATTTTTTTTATATTTATGAAAAATAAAAAAAGTCTATATTGAAAAATAATACATATTTTCAAAATTTTGGAAAATTATTAAAAATTTCATGAGATGGAATCAAACGCCAGTAAATAACTAAATTTTATGAAAAAATCAAAATTTTCTTCATGAAAAAATCAATATTTTCAAGATTTTCTATAAATTGAAATATTTTAAATTTCAGAGTAGAAATTTCTAATTTTTCCCATTTTTTCCTGTTTTTTTCACCATTTTTCCTTTTTTTGTGCCTATATTTTTCCGTATTTTCCTATTTTCCCCATTTTAAATCTTTTTTTTTTAATTTTTTTCCTAGTTTTCTCTATTTTTTCCATTTTTTTTTTTATTTTTTCTTATTTTTCCCGTTTTTTCCTGTTTTTTTCCCATTTTTCATATTTTTGCCTAAATTTGTTTGCGATATTTTTCGATTTCTTGCGTTTTGTCAGCAACTTTTTTCCGTTTTGGTGATTTTTTGCGTTTTCAGGTTTTTTACAATTTTCTTCATTTTCTCGTTTTTTTTTCGTATTTTACAATTTTGTTTTTCATTTTTTTCCAATATTTTCTGGTTTTTTCATTTTTTTCAATGTTTTCTTTTTTTTCGATTTTTCTGATTTTTCTCTTGTTTTTTTCCCCATTTACCAATTTTTTTCTGTTTTGTTCGGTTTTTTTTGTTTCTTTTCTGATTTGTTTTGATTTTTTCAATTTTTTTCTCATTCTATTTTTTTCTATTTCTTTTGATTTCTAAGTTTTTTCTTATTCCTGATTTTTTTAATTTTTTTAAAATTTTTTTTAGATGGTTTCCATTGTTTTCGTTATTTTGGTTGATTTTTGAAATTTTTTTACGTTATATTTCGATTTCTTGCTTTTTTTTTAGAGAATTCTTTTCGTGTTTTGCGATTTTTAGCGTTTTGGGCCTTTTTTAATTCTTTCTATATTTTTTCCTGTTTTTCATAATTTCCTGTTCATGTTTATCGTTTTTTACCTATTTGTCCCTTTTTTCCTATTTTTTCTATTTTCTCTATATTTCTTATTTTTGCCTATATTTTACTAGTTCTACTTATATTTTACTATATTTTCCTATTTTTCCCTATTTTTTCCTGTTTCCTACCATCTTTTTTCTATATTTTTTCCTATTTTTCCCAATTTCCTGTTTATATTTTTCGTGTTTTTCCCTTTTTTCCTATTTTTTTCTATTTTCTCTATATTCCTTATTTTTATCTATATTTTACCAGTTTTACTTACATTTTACTATATTTCCCTATTTTTTCCTATTTTTCTCTATTTTTCCCTATTTTTTCCTGTTTTTTGACCATTTTTTTTCTGTTTTTTCACGTTTTTCGCAGTTTTTTATTTCTTCCCATTTTTTCTATTTTTCCCCATACTTTTCCTTTTTTTGTCAACTTTTAATATTTTCCTCTTTTTCCCAATTTTTTTTCTGTTTATCCTATTTTTTGCTGTTTTTTTACCATGCTTTTCCATTATTCCCTATTTTTTCTATTTTTGCAAGTCTTTTGCTATTTTCCCATTTTGTCTATTTTTCCCTATATTTCCTATTTTTTCACTCTTTTCCCATTTTTTTCTATTTTTTCCTACTTTTCCCCATTTTCCATTTTGTCTATATAAAATTATAATTGTTTCGACAAAAAAACAGACCTAAGAGGTTATCAAAAACATAGTAAATAACGTCGTATTTTTTTTATTATTTATTTATATGATATATTTATGTCACAGTTAAAGTAGGCAATCGATCTAATATCCTAATCACAGAAATGAGATAATCGAGATAAGACAGTGTTGAAAAAAATTAATAAACAAAAATGTCCAATAAATTATTTTACAGATAAGATATTGTGTTATTTATGATATCAGGTAAATCCGAAATGTTGAAATTTAAAAAAAAATAAACTCAAGTAGACATTAAGGAAAGTAATCAAAATATTTGGTAATAAATTTAAACACAATAAGATTATTAAATTTAGAAAACAACTAAATTGCTCCATTTAAAAATTTATATTTCTTCATAACTAAAATTTATTACATTAAATTAAATTTTTTGATTATTTTAGCAATAATTATGAAATTTTTACTTTAATACTAAAATTGTGGATTTTGTTTTTTTTTCTTAATTTTGACTTTTTATCCAATTTTGATTTTTACTGAAATTTGTTATATACGATTTCTACATTTTTTTTCTCAATAATTTTTTTAAAATATTTTTTTTTCTTAATTTTGACTTTTCATCCAATTTTGATTTTTATTGAAATTTCTAATATGCGATTTCTACAGTTTTTTTTTTCAATAATTTTTTAAAAATTTTTTACTTTAACACTAAAATTGTGGATTTTGTTTTTTTTTTCTTGACACACAAGAAATAGGTCACGGAGTGGGTAAGGTAATAATTTTTTTTCTTAATTTTGACTTTTTATCCAATTCTGATTTTTTTTGAAATGTCTTATATGCGATTTCTAGTTTTTTTTTCAATAATTTTTACTTTAATAATACTAAAATTGTGGATTTTGGCTTTTCTTTCTTAATTTTGACTTTTCATCAAATTTTGTTTTTTATTAAACTTTCTGATATGCGATTTCTAGTTTTTTTTTTTAATAATTTTTAAAAAAAATTTCCAATTAGTTTTATTCTTTATGCGATATGTTCAGTAAAATTCTTGTGTGCTTTTGCCGCTAGTTATTTATAAAATTCATTCATTGTTCAAATTTACTATTCATCACATCATCAAAGCAATTTCAATAACTTTTCCAAAAAAATATCCGACCTTCAAAATCCCCTTAAATATTCGAAACACGACGCTTACACACTTTGGCCCAAAACAAAACGTCTCTGGAATTCCAAAAAGACACAGTCACTATAGTAGGAGGAAGAAAGAACGATCGAAACGAGAAAAAGAAGAGTCGTACTAGTTAAAAAAAAAAAAAAAAGTCGAAGGCGGTTTGTGGTTGGTATATCTCTCGGGCAAGTTTTATCGACTTGTCGTACATGGGGGCATTTAATTCGGACACACCGCAGGCGAGATAGCGCTCGAACTACTCACACCACCAGGAATTCATTAGGTCTTAATGGAAGCCAACCAAAAAAGATTAGAATGAATATTTATTGTTTTGCGTAAAGAATTTGCACAATTTGTTAAAGAATTTTTACTCTTGTTTTTTTCTCCAGAAATTTTTTTTGCACGCACATATTTTATGTACTACCTGTATGTTTGTTATGTCTCCAATAATTTAGCGTTGTTCCTGCCGGAGAGAGCCATACATTTATTTTAATCGGGATAACCGACAGAAAGCGGCCTGAGCTGAGTAGATACTTCACAGGGCCAGCCACCTGTCGGCTTACTAATCATTGAATTCAATTTTTAGCGTTATTCCTACCGGAGAGAGCCATACATTTATTTTAATCTGGATAACCGACAGAAAGCAGCCTGGGCTGAGTAGATACTTCACAGGTCCGCCAGCCATTTGTCGAAGCACTGTTAGCATATTTTATTGATACATAAATTTCAAAAACCGGAAAATAAAACTTTAGCTTTACCACTATAACTTTCTATGAGATACATATTTTAACATAAATAATTACGTGCTTTAGACAAAATATCATTTCCTGAAAAATTAAAAAGTTGATGTTCAGAATGTTTTTGGTAGGAACCATTCATTATTAATGATAATAATAATATTCTCCCTACATTTCACCCCATTACGAATAAGTAACCAGGAGTCAAGTTTGTGCGGGAAAGGGACGGCTATTATTACTGTTTGCATGGTGCTACTTAACGATTTATTTTTATAGAGTTTATTTATGGTGATTTTTTAAATAGATTTAATTTTTAATCAACATAATTTATACAATAGTTCCCCAGAGATCACATTTTGGGCCTACTTTATAGTTTCTTTAGATCAATGATAATACAAAAAAATCGGTTGTGTCGCCCCAAAACTTTCCCGACAAGTCCAATTTCGTGACATTTCGTGACATTGCATCTATCATTTTTTGATAGTGACACTTCCGTTTGACAGATGTTGTACAAAAATTAATAAGTTCTTCCGATTGGTAACTCAAACCTATATACCAAATGTCAGCTCAATCGGTTTAAACGTGTGGTCTTTATAGTGGAAGCATACACACAGACAGACAGACAGACAGACAGACTTTCATCTGGAAATGGTCTTAAACATTTGAGGGGACCCCAAAATGGATATTTCCATCTTTCTCGAATTTTTTTTTTAGCTCGTTCACAATACTTTGCCTTCTCGGAGGTGGATCAGGAAAGTAAAAATTCAAAAAATCTCAAATGTCAAATAATCTCAAATCGCAAAAAATTTCAAAATTCTCAAAAATAAAAAAATCTCAAAATAGGTAATATACCTCAAAACTACAAAAAATTTCAAAAATCAAAAAATCTTCAAAATATTTTCAAAAAAAATCTCAAAAAATTTTTAGACGGTTCAAAAACATCTCAAAAATCTCCAAAAATTCTTTTAAAATCTAAAAATTCACAAAGAATCTCAAAAAATTTAAAACGTCAAATTTCAAAAAATTTAAAATAGTAAATGTCTCAGAAACTCAAAAATTTGATCAAAAAATCTCTAAGAATTCAAAGAAGTCAAAAAATCTCAAAAGCTCAAAAAACCATAAAAAATTTCAACAAAAAAATCTGAAAAATCTTAAAAAACCTCAAAAAATCAAAAAATATAAAAAAATTTCAAAAAATCTAAAAACACAAATTCAACAAATCTCAAAAACTCTTTAAAAATCTCTAAAAAATCTCAAAAGATTCAAAGAGTCTTAAAAAACTAGAATGAATTTCAAAAAAATTTCAAAAAATCTTAAAAAATATTAAAAAATCTGAAAAAACCAAAAAATCTCAAAAAACCTTAAAACACTTCAAAACATTCTCAAAAAAATCTATAATTTTTTAAAAAATCTAAAAAGTCCCAAAGAATCTCAAACAATCTCAAAAAATCTCAAAAACCTCTAAAGATCTCAAAAATCTCAAAAAAACTCAAAAATATCAAAAAACTTGAAAAAAAACTCAAAAACAAATTGAAAAAAAAATTTGACAAAATTGGAAAAGATTTTAAAAAAATTGAAAAAAATCCACGAATTGTTTTTCAGATATTTAATGTTAAAGTTTCAAATTTTGACATTTTTTTATTTTTAACAGGTGACAGTTGGAGAAATAATTTTGACTGTTCTGAATATAGTCTTTTAAGTGCTTTCAAATGACATGTCTAATTTGATCTTTCATTTTTTGATAGTGATACTTCCGTTTGACAGATGTCGTACTAAAACTAATGGGTTCTTCTGGGGGGTAACCCAAACCCCTATACCAAATTTCAGCTCAATCGGATTAAACGTGTGGCCTCTATCGTGGAAGAATACACACACACAGACACACTCACAGACACACACACACAGACACACACACAGACCGACAGACAGACTTCCATCTGGAAATGGTCTTAATCGTCTCAGGGCACCCGAAAATGGATATTTCCGTTTTTATCTCGAAATTTTTTTTTAGCTAGTTCACAATACTTTCCCTTCTAGGAGGTGGGTCGGGAAAGTAAAATGAGGTGTTGATGTACGGTATATTTTTTTTTATAAAACCAAAATTTAGACACTTTTTAAATTGATCAATCAAATAAATTGTATATAATCATATTCTAATTTAGATAATTTAAAAATATATTAGTGATTTTAAAAAACCCGTCAATTTTGATTTTATTAAAAAAAAATCTAATATGTTTATAAATGTGATTATTTATCATTAACCGAGTTTTTTGCTTTTTGCTTGTTTTTAAATTCAGATATCCAAAACAATTTAAATTCTTTGAAATAATTGCTAATTGGATACATGTGTTTTTTTATTATTGTTTTAATCTCATATTAATGGACATATCAAAACGTTATCCAATCCAATAACAATTTAGTATTTTTGAGAAAAAAATATTTTTTTTTTTTTTTTTTTTCGTGTAACAAATTATACTTAAATGTGTATGTCCATCAATTAAACCTTTGTGATTTTTGCATCTATTTCAACACGATATTTACAAACATTGTCAATGGTTTGCAAAATCGTTGATTAAATAGAGTCAGTCGATGCATGAAAAAATTACGAAATACGAATTGAAAACAAATTGATTGACAGTCCAGGTCAAAAGTCGAGATGAATGGAATTGGTATTTTTTTTTTTTAATTGAACTAGTAAACATCAACCAAAACAAGATTTTGTACAGATAAATATGTCTTTGATAAAGTCAGATTTTGACATCAAAATATTAATTTCATGACGCGTAGTTCAGAAGTGAAAAAATTATTAAAAAACTTCTCAAATATTATTATTTTTTAAATATTTCTGGTATTTTTTAACCAATAATGAATGGTACTTCCTCGTTTCTTTTTCTTATTTTGTTTTTGTCAATACTTTCTTCTGTTACTACAAAATCCTTAACATGGAAAAAATCGGAGGTTGGTCGGGAAAGTAAAACTAAAAGGAACTGAAAAGTGAGAGGAAAAAAATTCGAAACCAAAAAATAAGAAAAAATTTGAAAAAATTAGAAAAAAATAGGAAAGTAAAAAAATCAAAAATAAACGGAAAAAATGAAATAAAATCGCGAACAAACTGAAAAAAAATGGGAAAAAGATCTGTAAAAATTTGAGACAATCAGAAACAATTGAATCTGTTCAGTTTTTGTTCAATTTGAAAATTAAAAAAAAATAAAATAATTAAAAACTGAGAAATTTTGAAAAAATCAGTGAACAGAAGGAAAATAAAAAATAAAACAAAATTAAAATCAAGAAAAAATAACAAGATTTAAAAAATAATCACAAAAAAAATTGAAAAAATAAGAAAATTAGAAGAATCGAAAAAAAAATTAAACTAAATTTTGAACAAATGGAAAAAGATCTGTAAAAATTTAAAACAATCAGAAACAATTGAATCTTTTCAGTTTTTGTTCAATTTGAACAATTAGAAAAAAATTAAAAAATCAAAAAATGAGAATTTTTGAAAATATCAGTGAAAAGTAGAAAAATAAAACAAAATCCAAATTAACAAAAAATTACAAAATTTAAAAAATCCGAAAAAAATAATAAAATAAAAATAAGAAAATTAGCGAAATCGAAAAAAAAATTAAACAAAATCTTGATCAAATGGGAAAATATCTGTAAAAATTTGAAACAATCAGAGACAATTGAATCTTTTAATTTTTTATTCAATTTGAAAATTTAAAAAAATGAAAGAATCAAAAACTGCGAAATTTTTAAAAAATTGGTGAAAGTAGAACAATAAAAAATAAAACAAAATTTAAATCAACAAAAAATGACGAAATTCAAAAAAATCAAAAAAAAAATTGAAAAAATAAGAAAATAGAAGAATCGAATTAAAAATAAGTAAAATCTTGAACAAATGGGAAAAAGATCTGTAAAAATTTGAAACAATCAGAAAAAATTAAGTTTTTTCAGTTTTTGTTCAATTTGAAAATTTAAAAAAAAAATAAAATAATCAAAAACTGCGAAATTTTTAAAAAATCGGTGAGAAGTAGAAAAATTAAAAAAATCCATATTAACAAAAAATAACAAAATCTAAAAAAATCAGAAAAAAATTGAAAAAATTAGAAAATAAAAATAAGAAAATTAGAGGAATCGAAAAAAAAATCGAAAAAAAATTAAACAGAATTTATTCAGTTTTTGTTCATTTGGAAAATTAAAAAAATAATAAAAGAATCAAAAACTGAAATTTTTTTAAAAAATCAGTGAAAAGTAGAAAAATAAAAAATAAAACAAAATCCGAATTTGAAAAAATAAGAAAATTAGAAGAATCGAAAATAAATCGAAAAAAATATTGAACAAATGGGAAAAAGATCCGTAAAAATTTGAAATAATCAAAAACAATTGAATCTTTTCAATTTTTGTTCGATTTGAAAATAAAAAAATAATGAAAGAATCGTATATATATTACTCTAGTGCGTTTTTTCTTGAGTACCACCCTGAATTTTCGAAAATATTGCTAACAATAAAATAAAAAATAATTAATAAATGTGTAGATTCAAATTAATCTTATAAATATTTTCTAGATTATCGTGTCTCTTTTTAATGTTCCAATAATTGTTTATTAGTTAAATTTCAAGGATTAACTTTTTTAATAAGAAATTTAAATGATGTCCAGATTATAATTAGGCACCTGTACCATACACTTAAAAATAATTAACATCTATTAAATTTATATTTTTTACCGCTAAAGACACTAAAAATTAGACGGTCACAGTAATAAAAAAAAACCTCTGTAAGCAAATAGATGAGTAAATTGACGTCTTTAAAATGAACAAATTATTAGACATTAACGAACGCATTAACGATGAGCAGTATTGGTTTATAACCAGTGGCGGATCATTTAAACAACAACAAAATAAAAATATCCCAACACCTTTTATTAAATTATTTTTTTCAGTTAAATTTTAATATTAAAATTTTTAAAAAAATATCATTACATTTGTAATCATTAATTTTATAATTATAATTTTTTTCAAAATTTTATTACAAAAATTGTGGAACTTTAAAAAAATTGGCTAAGAATATTTTTAAATTATATTACGATTTTAAACTAAATTGAATAACATCTAAAATATTAAAATTATTGAAATGTGATTTTTACCATTCGAAAGATAATGTAAAACTCTAAATTTAAAATGTATTTTAGTTTCTTAGAATTTAGAATTGTAATTATTATAGCCAAAATTAAATTTTTTTTTTATTTTTTGTAATTTAATTTTATCAAAAAGTATAAAACAGGAGTGTGAGATTTTGTATAGTTAAGTTTATAAACAAGAGCAGTGCAGAAAACAACAATTAATTTATAATATGTGTATTTTTATAGAAATAAGTTTTTATTTTTCTTTATTTTTATTTTTGTAGTGAAAAATTTCTTTAGGCTCGTTGAACGATTTTTAGATTGGTAAAAAATAGGAAAAAAATTTAAAAAAATGGTGAAAATAGAAGAAAAAACAGTAGAAAAAACAGGAAAAAGTAAAAACAGGAACAGCAAAAAACAACTGAAAACCTGGGAAAAACAGGCAAAAATAGAAGAAAAATAGAGAAAAAGGAAAAACAGGAAAAAACAGAGAAAATTAGGAAAAAATAAGGAAAAAATAAGGAAAAATAAAAATAGGTAAAATGGAAAAAAACATGAAAAAAAATGGGAAAAAGACAGGAAAATGTAGGGAAAAATTGAAAAAAAGTAAAAAAAAAACGCAAAAAAACTCTAAAAAACGAAGTCGCAAAAAACGTAAGCAATTGAAATATAACGCAAAAAAATCAGAAAACAAACAAAAACCGAAAACAAATTAACCATATAAGAAAAATAAAAAAAATGAAAAAATTTAAAAGAATTGAAATAAATCGAAAAAAATCAGAGGAATAAGAAAAAAATGAATAAAAAATCAGAAAATAAAAGAAATAAAAAAAACAGAACAATAAGAAAAATGAGGAAAATTAGAAAAATAACGAAATAATCAGAAAAGAAACAACAAATTAAAAAAGAAAATTGAAAAATGAAAAGCAAAACAAAAAAAATGAGGAAGTAATCGAAAAAGAAAAACAGAAAACTTTGGAAATCCCGCAAGAAATCGCAATAAATCGCAAAAAATTTAAAAACATGAAAAAATTTGAAAGATTTGAAATAAATCGCTAATAATTACAAAAAAAAAAACAAATAAAAACGGTAAGGCGTAAAAATCGAAACAAAATAACCGAAAATGGCAAAAAAAATTCAAAAAATCAGAAAAAATTGCAATTGCCCAAAAAACCTGAAAAAATTGCAAAAATGGTAAAAGATCGCAAAAACAACCAAAAAACCGAAAACAATTGTAATCATCTAAAGACATTTTAAAATAATTAAAAAATTTGAAAGAATTGAAATAAATCAAAAAAAAAACAGAGGAATAAGAAAAAAATCAGAAAACAAAAGAGAGAAATACAAAACGTTTTGTTTTAAATTTTTGAGATCGGACATTTGTTCGACATATTTTGGACGTTTCTTTATGTCCATTTTAAAAACGTTCTTACGGAAACGTTTATAAAACGTTCAAAAAAGGTTCAGTACTCGTTTTTTATCGTACTATAGCGTACAAAACGTTATGTTTTTAATTTTTGAGTTCTGACATTTTTTCGATATATTTTGTACGTTTTTTTATGTCCATTTTAAAAACGTTCTTGCGGAAACGTTTATAAAACGTTCAAAAAAGGTTTAGTAGCCGTTTTTTATCGTACTGTAGCGTACAAAACGTTTTGTTTTTAATATTTGAGTTCTAACATTTTTTCGACATATTTTGGACGTTTCTTTATGTCCATTTTAAAAACGTTCTTGCGGAAACGTTTATAAAACGTTCAAAAAAGGTTCAGTACTCGTTTTTTATCGTACTATAGCGTACAAAACGTTATGTTTTTAATTTTTGAGTTCTGACATTTTTTCGACATATTTTGGACGTTTTTTATGTCCATTTTAAAAACGTTTTTGCGGAAACGTTTATAAAACGTTCAAAAAAGGTTCAGTAGCCGTTTTTTATCGTACTGTAGCGTACAAAACGTTTTGTTTTTAATTTTTGAGTTTTGACATTTTTTCGATATATTTTGGACGTTTCTTTATGTCCATTTTAAAAACGTTCTTACAGAAACGTTTTATTTTGGTCCTTGGACGTTTAATGAACTATAAAAAAACATCAATCGGACCTTTTGTCACAGAAAACCTTAACTACACAAAAGCGAAAGTACAAGGCTGCACTTTGATCTTCAAGGGGTGAGTTTTCGTGACCTTTTCATCCTCTACTAAGTATTACATCTGTCATTTTTGAGCGGCAAATTTGAATTAAATCAAATTGAGTTAGTGGGAAATTTGAATTTAGTTGAGGTGTTCTGTGCTTTTGTGCTATTAGGGTTACGTTTAAAATATTTCTGTATAGACACGCCACTGCTTACTAATAATATTAAACGTCAAATCTAATTCTCAAGTTAATAATATTCCCGTACGACAAGTCAATCAGACTGGCGTTGTAAGTATAGCCAGAGTCTTATTTCTTAGTTCCTTCATTAACAAGCTACCTCGTACTGTACTTATCGTTTCTCTTCATTTTGACGCGAACTTTAGACGATGGTACTAATTTTTATAGTCCTAAGTCGGAAGAACTTCGTCTAGTATGCGAATATTGGTACCTGACGGAAAAGGTTACTTCCTCTATGTATTACGTCACAAACTAGCAATAAATTTTATTAGTTTTAATGACATTAAATTAAATCGGTATTTTGAATTTTTTTTTTTAATACAACGAGTTAATCATAGAATAATTAAACAAAAATACCACATGAAATATAATTAATCAATAAACAAATTAAACTTGCGAGGGCGACATGTCTTATCCAAACAATGGCCATCATCAGGCAGAGAATATGCATATATAAATTAAATGACAATATATATTTTTTTTTGTTCAACCATATTTGACAACAAAAAAATATATACTGTCATTTAATTTATATATGCATATTCTCTGCCTGATGATGGCCATTGTTTGGCCGAAACATGTCGCCGTCGCCAGTTTAATATTATATTTCATGCGATATGACTTCGAGTTTTTATTATTCTATGAATAATTTTTACCAAATTTAAGAATGGATAATCTTCTGTTTGTTTTTTTACAACGATTTAAGTTGATTAGGGCAAAAATACTACTTTCCCATTATTTATGTATTATTTATTTCATTTTTTCTGATTTCTGTCTGCCTGTAATTTTAAAATTCCAATTTTAGATTTTGCTTCAGCTTAAAAAAAAATTAACTTTATGCATATTAAAATTTTAAATTGTGATTTTAGATTTGGATTCAGCAAGAAAAAACTTACGGGGGTTTGAATTTTTTTAATTTGTGACATTTTTATCTTATTTGTGTAAAATTTAAAATTCTGATTTCAAATTTGGATTCAACATAAAATATTTTTTACACCGCGGGGAGTGAATCTAGTACTTTTACAAAAAGAAACAAAAATACTAGAATTAATTATTACGTTTAAATTTTTACAAAATTAACAGGTAAATAATTATTTTTAAATTATCCTTTTTTTTCTCATTTTTGTAAAAATTTTCTAAAATTACCCTTTTTTCTCATTTTTACTACTTTTTCGATTTAAATTTTCTCTTTTCTTCAAAAACTTCCCCTCGTTTCTCTCAAATTTTGTCACTTTTTTAATGAAATTATTCCATTCTGTCTCATTTTTGTAACTTTTTGGATTTAATATTTCCCTCCAAAATTTCCTCTCGTTTTTCATAGGTTTTTTCCCTTTTTTGTCTCAAATTTTGTCACTTGTGTCCTAAAATTTTCTCTCTCGAACATTATCACTTTTTTTTATAAAATTACCTCTTTTTTCTTATTTTTGTCGAATTTCCCTTCTTTTCTCTTAATCATTCTTTTTTGTAGAAATACACGTTTTTTAAAAAATACCTGTTTTTTCTAAAATTACCCCTTTTTTCTCAATTTTGTCACATATTGGCCTTAAATTTTCCCTCTTCCTATAAAATATCCTTTTGTTTCTCTCAACTTTTGTCACTTTTTTGCCTCAAATTTACTTTCTTTTTTCCCTAAAATTACTTTTTTCTCTCATTAAAAGTACTGTTTTTTCATTTTTGTCGAATTTCCCTTCTTTTTTCTCAATTTTTGTTACTTTTTTGAGTAAATAACACGTTTTTTAAAAAATTACCTCTGTTTTCGAAAATTACTCTTTTTTCTCGTTTTGTTCACATTTTTGCCTTAAATTTTCGCTCATCCTCCAAAATTTACTCTTGTTTCTCTCAACTTTTTCAATATTTAATCTGAAATTTCCTCTTTTTCCCTAAAATTACCTCTTTTCTCTCATTAAAAATATCCTTTTTTTAAATTAAACCTTTCTTTTTCATTTTTGTCAAATTTCCCTTCTTTTGTCTAAAATTTTATCACTTTTTTCTGAAATTACCCCTTTTTTAGATTACCTCTTTTTACTTATTTTTGCCACAAATTCCCTGTCTTTCTTCAAATTTTCCCCTCGTTTTTCTCCAATTTTATGTTCCCCTCAAGAGTATACTTTATATATCAAATTATAAGTTTTTTAAATTGTGCAGAAACATATTTTAACCGACTAAAATTCTTTAAAAGGAGTTTTAGAACAAAGTTATATTAAAGAAAAATTTATATTTAAAAAAAATTGTATTTAAATAATTATTTGAATTTTAAGGGGGCTTGGGCACCGCGGTGTAAAAAATAGCCTATATACCACAGGACTAAAGTGTCTTTTAATCCCTCAGGGGGATTAAAAGATGCACTTTAGTCCCTTGGTATATAATATACTATTATTACTAACAGTTTTTTTTGCCTATTCAGACAAAAAAGTTCTACTGGTTTAAATTTCAAATTTTAAATTTTAAATTTTGGTTTTAGATTTGAATTCAGCATAAAAAAAAAAACTAACAACAAATTTTATTACGAAAAGTTAATGTTTATGTAGATACATAATTTTTGATGTTTTCGAAAAAAAAAAACTCTTCTTTATTAGAGACATTTTTTATATTGTGGTTATAAATAAAAAAAATAATCCTTCAATTGAATTTCCAGCATATTTATGTCCTACAAAAATAAACAACCAAAAATCCAAGACTGACTAACACCTCGTTTTTTTTCTTTTTTTTTTGAATACAGCAAAATACCCAACCTCTAAATCCAATATCGAGAATAATACGAAATAAATTACAAAATGTGAATTGTATAAAAAAAAAAGAATGAAATCCGATTAGTAGATTCACAATGCACCAAATGTCCGATCTCAAATGATAACTTATGGGTTTTCTCGGTGGGTAGGACACCTTATTATATGGGGACGGGACAGGATAGGTCTAAGGAATGTTCAAGAACACGCGTAAATTAATGAGTTTATTTGACGGGTATAATACAAACCACGTGGGCCTATAATTCCAGTTTTTTAAACTTAACGTAAACAATAATATTTTATCCTGGTAAATATTTTCTATTAAAATGTGTTCAATAGAATATTTCCATATAAAAGGATTTTTTTAAATTTTTGTTAAAAATTTTCAACAAAATTTTCGAAATTTTCAAATTTTTTTTGATCATAATTTTTGAAATTTAAAAATGGTACATTAAAATTCTTGAAATTTGCTTAATGATAATTTGTTCAATTGAAGCTGCAAATTTTTGAAATTTTTGACTGCTAAATAACGGGACTCATACATTCATACAACACCTGACCATCGTAGAATTTTATAAAAATCAAAATTCCAACGTACACAATAAAATCTATAAACCTTTCACGACAACAAACAACACACCCTCTCCTCTCTTTAACCCCCTATGGGAGAGCATAGAAACGTATAAATCACGACTAGGTGCATCGAATAGGGCCATGAGAAAGAAAAAGCAGTGTTGTCTAATTTCAGAAATTTTTTAGAATTTGGACTATATCAACATTGATCATTTGCAAAATAAGAGTAATTTCCGCTGACTCAGCAAATTAATTGAGTGCAACGTAATTATTTCGGTTTGAAAGTTTCATTATATCTATATTTTAATACGCAAAGAAAAAAATTCGAATTCCTTTTTAAGCCTAATGCGTGAACGGAGGAGTGTGGGATTTTGTATAGTTAAATTATATACAGGAGCAGTGCAGAAAGCTAAAATTAATATATAATATGTATATTTTTTTTTAGAAACATGTTTTACTTGTAATTTTTTTCTGGGATAGGTAAAAAATAGGAAAAAATAGAAAAAACGGTGAAAATTAAAAAAAAACTATGAACAAATAGTAAAATAGAAGCAAATATAAGAAATATAGGGAAAATAAAAAAACCGGACTAAAGGAAAAAATAGGGAAAAATTCGAAAAATAGAAAAAAAAAAAGAAAAAAATTAAAAAAGGGCAAAAACGCGAAAAAAAAGGCACTAAAAAAGGCAAGACATCGAAAAATAACGCAAAATAATGAAAAAACCGAAAACAATTGTAACCAAAAAAGCAAAAAAATCGCTAAAACCCGAACAGAAAAAAAAGTTGCTAACGAAGTGCAAGAAATCAAAAAATATCGCAAACAAAATCGTAAAAAATTGCAAAAAAACCGGAAAGGATTAAAAAAATAAATAAATAAAAATTGGAAGATTTGAAATAAGATATCGAAAAAATAACGCAAAACAACCAAAAAACCGAAAACAATTATAACCATTATAAACAATTTTTTATCCAATCGAAAATTCAGACTTAAAACCAACGGAGTAATTTCACCAATTATGAACTTAGAAAATGGAATCCCCCAAGGGTCTGTGATCAGTCCTACTTTATTTTTAATGGCAATGAACGATTCACTTAAAAACTTAAAAACACCACTAAAAGCTCGACTATACGCTGATGATTTAGTGATCTTCGGCAAAAGCAAAAATATAAAAAATCTATTTACCGTTACTCAGAATTTTTTATGTAACTTAGACGAATGGTCACAGAAATCTGGTTTCCGTTTCTCAACAGAAAAAACGCAATATATAGTTTTTTCAAACAAGGACATTCCAAACAGTCCTCAATTAACACTTTACAATAAAAACCTACCAAACAAAAAACAAATAAAATTCTTGGGAATGATAATCAACAAAAAACTAGATTGGACAGAACATATAAAAAAACTCAAAGCAGAATGTTACTCAAAACTAAATATTCTGAAAGTGTTAGCAAATAAGGAATGGGGATCAGATAGACAAACTATGCTCACCTTATACAGATCAATAATAAGGTCAAAATTAGACTACGGGGCAACAGCTTATTCATCAGCAGCTAAATCTAAGCTAAAACCTCTAGATTCAATTCACCACTCAGCGCTACGACTAATATTAGGCGCTTTTCGAACAACTCCGGTTGAGAGTCTATATTGCGAATCAGGCGAAACGTCCCTATACGATAGAAGAACCTACTTAAGGCTAGCATATGCAATAAGAACTAATGCTAATCCCCACAACCACACGTACAACATAACCGACAATGATAGGCTGGCAGCAATATATCATAACAGAACAAGATTACATAAACCATTTTACAATAGAGTTGGAATAGACTTTCAATCCCTTAACCTATCCTTACCACAGTATTATTCCACAACACATGAACCCACACCACCTTGGATTCTAAAACCACCTGAAATTATAACAGCACTTACTCAGTATGACAAACATACAACAAACACACAAATAATATTAGAGAGCTTAAAAAGTATTTTAAACAAGTATCCCAACTATCTACAAATTTATACAGACGCGTCAAAATCAACAGAAGGAGTAGGAGCAGCAATTGTATCACCATATACAATAAAAAAATATACATTTCCTATCGAATGCAGTATATACACAGCCGAATTATATGCAATATATAGGGCCCTAACTGAACACTCTCATATACAAAACATAGTTATTCTTACAGATTCACTGAGCTCAACCCAAACTCTTATGCATATATACCCTATTAACCATATAGCAATGAAAATCCAACAAGAATTGCACAATCGGCAAAGCAGTCATAAGGAAACCGTATTTATTTGGATCCCATCACACATTGGGATTATCGGCAATGAAAAAGCAGACAGAGGTGCCCGCGAAGCAATTATATCTACAGACTCTATCCACATACCACATATATTAGCAAAAGACGTGATAAATAGTGTTAAAACAAAAGTGCAAAGCGCATGGCAATCCCGATGGAACAATTCAACATCAAAACTACATATAGTGAAACCCAAAGTGAACCCATGGACGCGTTTGCCAAGTGATCGAAAATCCCAAGTGATAGTGACCCGGTTGAGACTCGGTCATACAAACCTAACACATTCATTTCTACTTAGCAAACAGCAAGAACCGATGTGCGACACCTGCAATACGAAGTTGACGGTCGAACACTTTATGATAAACTGTCCAAAATACCACAATGAAAGGAATACATTCAACATCCCAAACACCTTATTTGAAGCCCTAGGCTCAACATGTAAAAATATAATATCCTACCTATCAGAAATTAAGCTTGTCAACAAATTGTAAACCAACTATCTCTCGCTAATAACCCGTAGGGTTGATGCGAATTATTAAATAAAAAAAAAAAAAAAATTATAACCATCTAAAAAAAAATTTAAAAAAAAAAGAAAAAAATCGGGGAAAAAAACAGAAGATAAAAGCAATAGAAAAAAACAACAATAAGAAAAATGAAGAATTAGAAAAAAATCACAAAAAATCCGAAAAGAAACAAAAAATCAGAAAAAAAATTGAGAAATGAGAAAAAAAACGAGAAAAAAATTGGAAAAAATCGAGAAAAAAAAAAGAAAACGTGGGAAAAACTGAAAAAATCAGAAAATATTAGAAAAAAAAATTGTAAAATACAAAAAGAAAAAGAAATAAAAAAAAAATTAAAAAATCACTAAAACCCGAAAAACAAAAAGAAATTGCCAACAAAAATCGCAAAAACCCGAAAAGGATTAAAAAAAATTGAAAGATTTTAAATTAATCCAAAATAATTACAAAAAAATCTCAAATAAAAACGGAGAAAAAAACGTAAAAAATCGCAAAAGAAAACCGAAGAAAATGGCAAAAAATCGCAAGAAAATTGGAAAAAAATCACAAAAAATGCAAATGCAAATAATCGCTACAAAAATAAACGCAAAAAATGGTCAAAAATCGCAAAAAACAACAAAAAACCCAAAAACAATTGTAACCATCTAAAAAAGATGAAAAATTTCTAAAAAATTAAATCGAAAAAAATCGATGGAATAAGTAAAAAATCAAAAACAAAAGAAATAAATAGAAAAAAAAACAGAATGAGAAAAAAATTAGGAGAAATTATAAACAATCGAAAAAATCAGAAAAAAACTAAAAATAGAGAAATGTAGGCAAAAATAGAAAAATGCGAAAAAAAAAGAAAAAACCATTAAAAAATGGGAAAAAAACAGGAAAAAATCGGCAAAAATAGGGAAATATAGGCAAAAATATGGAACTATAGGCAAAAATAGGAAAATGGAAAAAAATAGAAAAAAAACATGAAAAAATAGTAAAAAAACAGAGGAAAAGTAGACAAAAATAGTAAAATAGCGAAATATGGGCAAAATAGGACAATGGGAAAAAAAAAACAATAAAAAATTGGAAACAAAACAAGAAAAAATAAAGAAAAACATAAAAAAATAGTAAAAAAAACAGTAGACAAAAAAAGTAAGATAGGGAAATATGGTCAAAAATGGGAAAATGGAGAAAATTAAAAAAAAAAAAACCAGAAAAAATAAAGAAAAATATGAAAAAATGGTAAAAAACAGAGGAAAAAGTAGAGAAAAACAGTAAAATAGGAAAATATGGGCAAAAATGGGAAATTGGGAAAATTAAAAAAAAAACAATAAAAAATAGTAAAAAATAGGAAAAGAAAACAGAAAAAATATTAAAAAAATAGGTATAGACATAAACTTTTAAATTTTAATAAATTACGGTCGAATTTCGACCACGTATTACAAAATCGTTGTTATATAGAAAAAAAAAAGTAGAGATACAGTTTTATAAAAAAAAAGTCCCCAGAAAAAATCTAAAACTATTTACACTGTTATTTTAAAATCAATATTCAAAATTATTTTTCTTATTTTATCAAGTAGGATGAACAAAAATAATCCTTATAAGGATTGTTTATATTTTTCCATTTAATAAACTTTGGCAACATCGCTTTTGATATTATCACAAAGAGCACCAAGCATAGAAGAATAATAAAAAAGGAAAATAAAGAAAGAAAATCTGACAAAAGAACCATCTGGACAACCCACATAACACCTTTGAATAACACCAAGGGACGCACGCTATTTTGATATTGGGTTCTTTAGATGTACAGTGTGTTTAAGGACGATAGTTGGTCGATTCGAAAAGAGAATAAATAAATACCGCCGACACACTGAGGGATTAAAAAGAACGTGGCAGGCAGGTAGATTTTAATTTATACGATTTGTATTTTTTTTTTTTTGGTACTATGCAAGGTTGGTACGTTTATGATTTTTATTAATCCTGCCAACCCCATTAAAAAATAATATTTTTGTAATTTTCAAAGCTACAATCTAATTTCCATCTATAGTTTATCGATAATTCAGTAAAATCCATTATATATAGTTTATTTTTATGTATGTTTATTTTTATGTATGTTCAAATATCTTTT
The DNA here is from genome assembly GCA_963243735.1 of Neocrepidodera transversa. Taxonomy (NCBI): domain Eukaryota; kingdom Metazoa; phylum Arthropoda; class Insecta; order Coleoptera; family Chrysomelidae; genus Neocrepidodera; species Neocrepidodera transversa. The sequence goes on along the minus strand of OY725347.1, from coordinate 1,175,813 downwards.
GAATATTTCTTTTTACTTCGCTTTATTGTAATTTGATAGGTAATTTTTGGATAGATAAAATATAGGAAAAAATGGGGATAATTAAAAAATAAGAAAAAAAAAAAAACAGGAAAAGAACAGGGAAAAAAGTAAAAACAGAAAAAGTAAGTAAAATAGGAAAAACAGAAAAAAAAAACAGTAAAAAACTGGAAAATATAAGAAAATCTGAAAAACAAAAAAATATTAAAAGCATAAAAGTATGAAAAATAGGGAAAATCAGAAAAAATAGAGAAAAAGAGGAAAAAACAGGGAAATTTATTAAAACACCAAATATAGTTAAATATAGGTAAAAATAAGAAATGTAGGGAAAATAGAAAATATGGGCTAAACAGGAAAAAAAGAAAAAAATGGACAAAATATGAAAAACAGTATAAAGTGGAGAAAAAAATTTAAAAAAACGCAAAAAACGAAAAAAAACTTTATTCCTATACAAATTTTTTATAATTCTCTGTATGTTTTCTTTATTTTTTACTATTTTTTCCTGTTTTTCTATTTTCCCACATATTTCCCATTTTTGCCTGTATGTCCTCTATTTTCCTGTTTTTCCAATGTTTTATATTTTTTAGATTTTTTCCTGTTTCTCTCCATTTTTATTTATTTTCCTGTTTTATTCTATTTTTTTCTCTTTTTATTTGTTCTGGTTTTCCCCATTTTTCTATTTTTAAATATTTTTTCTATTTTTCCCAATTTTTTTTCTATTTTTACCCTTTTTACATTATTTTTTCCCATTTTCCTGTTTTTTACTATTTATTCATTATTTTGCTTGAAATTCAAATATAAAATCATTTTGACGGAAGGTTCGTAATTTCCTCTCCTCTCAAAAATAAATATTTTTTTTTGACATTTTAAGTTTCAGTATCGGAAATTATTTTTTTTCAAAAATCAATAATAATAATAATAATAATAATAACAACTAGTGGTCGACCATTTCTCGAAATTTATTAAAATTAAAGTTAATTCCGATACACATTTTTCATAATTTTCTCTGTTTTTCTTTATTTTTTTACTGTTTTTCACTATTTCTTCAATTATCCCACATTTTCCTTTATTTTCTTGTCTTTTTCCTATTTTTCTTTATTTTGCTAATTTTTTCCCGTTTCTCTATATTTTTTGTATTTTTTCCTGTTTTATTTTTGAGACACACTCTATATAAAATAAAAAAATGTGATCTACATTATAACGAATTTCAAAATTAATTAGTTATTTATAAAAAAATCTCAAAGTGTTTTTTTACTTACCCATTTTAATATATTGATTGAATTAGAACGGAAATCGAACTTACCTGAAATTAAAAAAAAAAAGTTTTAATTATATCGCAACTTTTTTTTGCATATTTAACAAAATAAATTAATTCATCAAGCCAATTATTATTAACTATTTTTTTATAAATATTGTTTTTTTGTCCCAATTTTTTATCCTTTTTTAACAACTATTCTTTTTTGCTCCATTTTTCATCCCTTTTTTTTTAACAATTATTGTTTTTTTCCTATTTTTTTTTCTCACATTTGTTTTTATCTTATTTTTTCCTCCCTTTTTTTAATAACTACTGTTTTTTCCCCCTTTTTCCCGCTTGTGTTTTAAGCCGCATTTTTCCTCTATGGTTTTTTTACTTCATTTTTGCGCCCTTTTTTACAACTATTGTTTTTTGCTTCATTTTTCATCACTTTTTTTTTAACAATTATTATTTTTTCCTCTCTTTTTTCAACAACCATTGTTTTTATCCCCATTTTTCCGGCTTGTGTTTTTGTCGCATTTTTCCTCCTTTTTTAAAAATTATTGTGTTTTGTTCCATTTTTACCCACTTTTTTTACAACTATTGTTTTTTTTTGCTCCATTTTACCCCCTATTGTTTTTTTGCCCAATTTTTTCCTAATTGTTTTTTTGCCTCAATCTTTTCCCACTTTTTTAACAGCTATTATTTTTTGCTTCTTTTTTTTGTTTTTGCTCCACTGTTCCTCACTTTTATTACCACTTTCTATTTTTTGTTTTTTCCCACTTGTTTTGTTAATTTTTTTTTTGTTTTAAAAATATATCTCAAACCGTTTTCTGGTTATTAAACTTAAAAACTAATCTCATTAAATAGTTCTAAACGTTGTAAAATATATATATACAGCGTGTCCCAAAAAGTTTGTACGAAATGGAAAACTTTTTTATTATTGATTTTTAGAAAAAATGGTGCTTCAAAAAAATTATCTTCTACGAGAAAAAATCAAATAATATGAATTTGGTTCAAAAATATAGTACTTTTATTTGTCAAATAAGATTTTTATATAATGTTTATAATTTTCCAATAAGTTGTTAGACTTGTGTACGTCTCGTTATTAATCTTTTTTAGTACAGACCTTCAGCTTAATATTAAACCCATACAAAAATAACCTCATAAATTACAGTTGTACACGAAAAATTGACAGTTTTCATTTAACTTCACTTAGTTCACTTAGCTGCGGTTCATTAACTTTTAAACCAAACATTTACGTTGTACAAAACAAAAACCATCAAATAGAAAAAAAAAAAAGTTATAGGTACATTTTATGTAATTATTTGCATTTGTAATAACGTGAAAATAGAAATAGAAACGTGGATAGTTTCTTATTGTTTGTTGGAATAATTAACATCTGGACGAGATATTTTATATTTGTGTTAACGCCTCTTCGAGGTCTTTTGTCTTAGAATTATTGGTGTGTAATTTGTTTTTTTGGGTCTTCTGAGGAAATTAATGTTTGTCCAGATGTGTGCATCAAGCATCGAGATGAGAAACGACATTTTTTCTCTTGAAAAATCATAATTTTATTTTAATAATAATAAATGTTTATATCAAAATAAAAAACTCAAATATACTATGCAAATTTTAATTTTTTAGGTCACTAACAAAACCGTTAATTTTTATCAGATTTAATCATTTGAATCAATACCGGAAACAATCACTTTAAAAACCGATAATTAATAACCAGCAATATAAAACATCTCTCATAGGAATTCACAAAAGACCAGAATAAATCAAAATCCTGGGAATTGAAGCCGACAATAATAAGGATTAAAAGTTTTTAAGATGGCATTATCTATTAAAAAAAAAACCGAAGTCAGTGGCGTACAAGTTAATTCATAAAAAAGTTTTCTACAAATGGAAAAAATATTTATTCTGCATTTCATATAAAAAAATAATATCGTAATATATTGTAATACTCTGTATTATTTTTTTTATATAAGTTAATTGTTAAAAGGTTTGATAGCATAAATAATTTTATGTTTGAATTTTATAAATTGTTAAAAAAGTTTGACTGAAAAGAATATATTATTATTATTATTAGTACGAAAATAAAAAAAAATCTTTGGGAAATGATATTAAAAGAAAATTTAAGTAATTAGGTAAAGAGCCCTTTTAAATCTATTTTTATCAAATAAGAAAATTTTTACTAAAAAAAAAAATGAATAAAAATAATAATAAATAGAGAAGTCAGTCAGAAAACTTTAAAAATGTCAAAATAGATTATATAAAATTGTAAAAATGGTTTATTGAATGTTGGGAAGATTATAAAGATGGAATATATTTAAAAAAGAATAAAATTTATATACCAATTAAAAAACAAAGGTTTATTAATAAAAATTTTATAACATTGGAAGAAAAAGATATGAGGACAAATTAAAAAAAATCGGATGTGTCATTCCAGAACTTTCCCATCTCGGATTATTTTAATTACAAATTAAATTATGGAACAAATTTTAAAAAGCAATCCGACAGTAAATACGTCTACACAATTGATATTTTAATGTTGATAAGATGATAATGACATAAGTGGGCGCATGCGCATATTACATAGCAATTAGGAACTCCTAAAATCATGGAGTGAAAACAACTTTGCACTAGACAATTTTACACTAAAGCCCATTGTTTGCCTTCAAAGAGAATCCGAAAAAAAGTTAAATATAAAGGTTAAAGGAAATTTAGAGCTCTACAACTTTGCACCAGAACCAAAGTGCATTCTGTGTCCTCAATATTTGGAAAAACTGCGGAAAACTTACATGCATTTTTTTTGCACGCCCTCTTGTGATGCCACTATGGTAAATTCTAGAAAAAGTTTGATACAAAAATTGTAGGAAATTTTATGCTCTAAAACTTTGTATTAGACCATTTTTCACTAAATTGTACTGTTTGTTCTATTGAAATGTTTGTTATTTCGTCCCAATTTTTATAAAAATTGACTTAATATTATGGTTAAACATCATAAATTAACTGTTCCAAAGTTGCACGTTAACAAATCTAAAATTTCATTTTTCCTGATGAAGAGACAATAAAGCTCGAAATTAGGAAAAAGAGTACTTTTTTATTAACCTAAGACTGAAGGGTCGAAATGTCAAAATATTCACAACTCCGCCATTTTTGAAAATATTGAAACAAATTCGCTTTAAAGTGTGAAATTTAGACAAAAGAAATCTACCTTCATTAATGCGGTGATGAACCGTGTCCTTATTCCTCAATGACCAGAAAGAATTATTATCAACCTCACACCTTTATATATTTTAGAGTATTATAGGGATACTTGGTAGGTTTTAAAGTACTAATTGTAATTTGTAACATTTGTTTGATCTATTACATTTTTTTAAAATTGTAAAAATTACGTTTATCCCCTTTTACTCTGGTACAGCAAACGCCAACTAGGAAGAGATTGCGCAGATCCTGAAATTCGTCGTACTTCGCACATAATGCGCGGATTTTTCCCATCCTAGTTGGCGCTTACGGTATAATTCCATTATTTCTTATAGATATTTCTAAAAACAATTATTTTTCCGGAGTACAAATAAATAATCAATAAATTACACCAGTGCCGTAGAATTTTGATCTTTCTTTTACATTTTGAAAGATATCATGAAAGACTTTCTTGAATGAATCTATTTTGTCATACATAATTTTCGAATTAATTAAACTGCGATTTTCTACCTTTAATAAATTTCAAAATCAGCTGAACTGTCAGGAATTAATATTACTTACAGGAAGTATGGAAATAAAATTATGAAATACTAAATAAAAATTGTTTATAGTTAATTTTAATCTAACCTAACCAAATTTGATATAAGCCCATCTAAATACATTAAATAAATAAAAATTTAAAAAAAATAGTAGATTATAAATACTCTTTTATTAATATTTTTTCAAGATTTTTAAAAAGAAATCTTCAAGTAGTTTTCAAGGATTTTTTACAATTTTTTTAAGAATTATTCAATAATGTTTTAAGGATTTTTCAGGGCATTTCTAAAAGTTTTTTAATCATTTTTTATTCATGAGTTTTTCAAGGAAGATTTTTGATCTTTTCAAGGATTTTTCAATGATTTTTTAAATGATTTTTTATGTATTATTCAAGGATTTTCAACGACTCTACAAGAATTTTTCAAGATTTATTATTATCGGAACTTTTTTATTAATATTTTTCAAGACTTTTATAAAAAGTTTTCAAGGATTTCTTAGAAGTTTTTCAAGAATTTTTCATTCATCGGTTTATTTGACTTTTCGAGGTTTTTCCACTGATTTTTTAACGATTTTTTAAGTATTGTTCAAGTTCTAGTATTATAGCAACTCTTTTATTAACATTTTTTCAAGATTTTTAAAAATAAATCGTCAAGGAGTTTTTAAGGTTTTTTTACAATTTTTTCAAGAATTATTCAATACTGCTTTAAGGATTTCTTAGATTTTTCAAGGATTTTTAAAGGTTTTCTAAAAAGAATATTCCAGGATTTTCGAAGGATTTTTAAAACGATTTTTCAATGATTTTTAAGAGCATTTTTAAGAATTATTCAAGCATTTTTCTTTCATGAGTTTTTCAAAAAAGATTTGTGGACTTTTCAAGGATTTTTCAATGATTTGTTTAAAGATTTTTTAAGTATTCAAGGATTTTCAATTCTACAAGAACATTTTTTCAAATTTTTTGTAAAAATAAATTTTCAAGGAGTTTTCAAGGATTTTTTAGAAATTGTTCAAGAATTATTCAACAACAGTTTAAGGATTTTTCAAAGAAGTTTCATAGATTTTTCCAGGATGTTCCAGGATTTTTCAAGGATTTTTAAAACGACTTTTCATGGAGTTTAAGGGCATTTCTTAGATTTTTTCAAGCATTTTTCAGTCATAAGATTTTTTTAATATTTTTGGAATTGTTACGGATTTTTCAATGATTTCTTAAGTCCTCAATGTAAATTCGTTTATTATTTATCAATAATCCAGAGAAATAGTGATAAATTTTCATAGTAGTAATTAAGGTGATACAAAATACTTTATAAGAAAGATTTTTTTAATAAAACGGAAAAGTTTACCAAAATTGAATAAAAGTGTGAAAGCAAAATTAAGATATCTCAAAAATAACAAAGTTATATAATTTTAAAGTTATTTTGTTATATTATTAAAAAAAGTCAGACATGCGTCAATCGTGTCGTGGCAAAAAATTTAAATTTGATTTGTAGTACGGCGCTTTGGCTATGCAGAGACGTGACGTCACACGCATTTATTAGATTTCAATTTTTAGGGGTTAAACTTCGTCACAACCAGGTTTATATGGTCAGCTAACTGCAGTAAAATTTTCATTGTCACAGAATCACTCCAAGCAGTTTAATTCCGAGGGCAAAGTTTTCAATCCGAGTCACGACAAAGAAAGCTCATCTACGGTTCGCTTTGATTATATTTCTCCGTTATTTATTGACTGATTTCAAAAATTTTTTTATCGATTTATTAGTTTTTGTCTATATTTTAGTTAAATGTAAAAACATATTTGAAACGCCTTCATCATATTTATTGCCTTTTGATTTATTTCCCTTAATTTTTTTTTCCGCGTCGCCACTGTTCGGAAGGTTTTTTTTAATAATAAGCCGCGGTACGGCTGTATTTCGTCTGACATTTTGACAGGTTTAAAAATATATATTCGGTCGTTCTAAGAAGTTCATTTTGATTTAAAATCGTTTCTGGTTATCATACTCACTAAATCAGATTTAAATACTACAAATCATGATTCCGCGGACAATGGAAGCTTGATTTAAGGAACACGGAGAATTAGAAGAATTAAATGGTGTTTATTATAACAAGATTCTTTTTGTATTGTGACTAAAATTCTATTAAAAAATAATATACAGGATTATTTTAAAACGTTGAATTTTAATGTATATTTAAACAAAATTTTCTACTATCCTACGTAATTAAAAATTTATTAAACTTATTGTTCCCCTAATTATGGTGACTATTTTCTGGAGAATTATGTCATCTTCAAATCTGTTAACGAACAATTAAACGACTGAAGGGGGATCACGCAAGGAACGAAACTTTTATGCCAAGATGATTTTAAAAATGGTTTTGCTCATTTTTCTAAAATAAATTAATGGGGAAATGGGGCAAAAAATAATAGATATTGAAAAAAACGAAGGAAAAAATTTTGGGGTAAACAAGTGTGAGAAAAAAGTATAAAAAAAAACAATAAAAAGGGGGGCAAAAACACAAGTGCAAAAAATGGGGGGAATGGGAGAAAAAACCAGCGAGAAAAAAGAGAGAAAATGTGGCAAAAAACAAGAGCGGCAAAAATGAGAGGAAGAAAATAACAAATTTAATCCCCACTATACTTACCCCTAAAAAAATTTATTAAACTTATTCTTCTCCCAATTGGTGACTACTTTCTGGAGAATTATGTTAACGAGCAATTAAACGACTGAAGGGGGATCACGCAAGGAACGAAACTTTTATGTCAAGATGATTTTAAAAAACGTTTTGCTCATTTTTCTAAAATAAATTAGTGGGAAAATAGGGCAAAAAGGGTGGAAAATACAAGTGGGAGGAAACAATAGTTATTAAAAAGAGAGAAAAAATAAATTGGAGTAAAAAGCAAGTGTGAGAAAAAAGTAGGAAAAAACAATAAAAAGGGAAGCAAAAAACACAAGTGCAAAAAAATCTGGGGGAATGGGGCAGAAAACCGGTGTGAAAAAGGGAGAAATATGGCACAAAACAAGAGCTAGCAGAAAAAGGGGAAGAAAATAACAAACTTAATTTCCCATTCTACTTACCCCTAGAAAAATTGCTAGTAAAAATAATTATTAACAGAAGAATCTCATTTTGCTCGATTCCAACTATTTTCTCTCACTCTACTTCCCCTTCCTAAAAAAAAATAGTTACAAAAAATTCATGTCGATTCTCGCTTAGCTCGGTTCTATTAAAAGACTGCACTTCCCCCACTCCACTTCCACTTCCTGTATAGACATAGCACGAAAAAAAAATCAGTCGCGAGGGTTGTTTACACGTTCAAACATATTTTTTTATACCCTGTGCATTTCGCACGCCACTGTATTTTTGATGATATTTCAAAAAAAAATTAGTCACAATCATGCAATTTGCATTTAAAATATTTCTTTTATATGAAATCATGGTAATAATAAATGGTGGGTACAAAGTTCAAAAAATAGGACAGCAAAAAATAGGACAAAAAATCAATGTGAGGAAAGGGAAAAATGTGGTAAAAAACAACAGCTGGCACAAAAAGGGTAAGAAAATAACAAGCCTAACCCCCACTCTATTTCCCAAAAAAAAAATTGCTAGTAAAAATAATTGTTAACAGAAGAATCTCACTTTGCTCGATTCCAACTGTTTTTTCCCTTTCTAAAAAAATTAGTTACTAAAAATTCATGTACAATGAACTTTCCCCCACTCCACTTCCTGTTTAGACAAAGAACGAAAAAAATATCAGTCGGGGGTTGTTTACACGTAAAAAAATATTTTTTATACCCTGTGAATTTCGCACGCTACTGTATTTTTGATGATATTTCAAAAAAAATTAGTCACAACCATGTAATTTTTATTTAAAATATTTTTTTTTTATATGAAATAATAGTAATGATAAAGGGTGAGTAATTGGGAGATTCCCAAAAGGGCACAAAGTAGAAAAGGGCATTTTATTATTTTGTCATACGTTTCTGCACATACGCAATTAACATTTGGCGCAGTCCATTCCTATTTTTTTAAACGAAAATTAGTGACTGGTTTGAATTTGGCCCAGTTTATTCCTTTTTTCTAATTACCTAAAAAATAGTGACTGGTTTGCATTTGGTGCAGTCTAGTCATTTTTTTTAATAACTAATAAATAGTTTACTCTTATCTTACTCTAGTACTTTTTTTAAATAACTAAAAAATATTGACTGCCTTGCATTTGACGCAGTGTAGTCCTCTTTTTTAATAAATACAAATTAGTGACTGGTTTGAATTTGACCCAATTTAGTCCTTTTTTTTAAATAATTAAAAAATAGTAACTAGATTACATGTGGCTCAGTGTAGTAATCTTTTTTTGTTAAATATCTAACAAATGGTAACTGGTTTGCATTTGACGCAGTTTTGTCCTTTTCTGTGCTGAAATGTGAATATTAAACAGGCCCGTACTAGCAGTTATTTACGTCATAGGCCAAATTTCTAAATTACTCCCCCTTCCAGGAGGTCTGGGGAGTGTAGAATTTTTTTATCATATTTAACTATAAATCTCGTTTTAGAGCTTCTTTGAGGTTATTTGAGCTATTAACACATTTTTATTTTTAGTCCTTTCGAATACATTTTTAACAATTTTCCAAGAAAATGATTTGTACCAATCACGCAATAACAGTGATTAAAATTCAAAAATATACAAAAAGCAAATATAAAGTTTCCGTATCCTGCGCCCCCCGCAAGCGTACGCCCTAGGCAATGGATCTGTCATTACCTTTATGTGCCGAAATGGGCTACGCCCGAGTAATTTATAATGTAATAACCCTGTAGATTAACCGATAAAACATCTTGTATAATATATAACTTTCAAAAAAATACTTTCTATAATAAACAATTAAATATACAGGGTGATTCACGACCGACGCCTCGGAGTTTTATGGCGAAATGGAATATATTCGTAAACTTCTATTGCAGTGGTATTATGTAAGTCAATGAGGACTACATTTTAAAAATATTTTGAAATATACAGAGTGCTCCAGGAAAGTGAAACATCTGAAGGTCATATTTTTTTTAAATGGGACACCATATATTTTTTTACATTTTAGATTCGTCCTGAAAACCTGATTTCAAAAAACTATCACACTTATATTATAAATTTAGTAGTTTTGAAGTTGTAGACAATTGAAAATCGCATAAAATCGAATAAAACGACTTACATATCCCTATCTTAACTTTTTGAGTTCTGCTTGGTGGCATAAGAATAAATTGTATACAGGGTGATCAAAATCACGAAAATTTTGACACCCTGTATACATTTTATTGTTATGCCACCAAGTAGAACTCAAAAAGTTAAGATAAGGGCATGTAAGTCGTTTTATCCCAATTTATGTCGTTTGGCCGTAGCAATCATTTAAATTTGGAAAAATGCGATTTTCAATTGTCTATACCTTCAAAACTATTAAGTTTATAATAGAAGTGTAATACTTTTTTGAAATCAGCTGCTCAGAATGAGTCTAAAAATGTAAAAAAAATAGGGTGTTCCATTTAAAAAAAAATATGACCTTCATATGTTTCACTTTAATAGAGCACCCTGTATGTTTCAAAATATTTTTAAAATGTAGTCCTTATTGACTTATATAATACCACTGTAATAGAAGTTTACGAATATATTCCATTTCGCCATAAAAGTCCGAGGTGTCGGTCGTGAATCACCCTGTATATTCCTTATCACAAAATCGACTTTTTATATTTCGCCTGTCGTATTATATTTACATTTTTGTAGATATTCCTCCAAGAATGTACAAGAATAAAATTGTTCCGAGAGACTTGCAGAACTGGCTCTCGATGCCAGATAGGACGCCCGAGACGAGACGTTTTTGCATTTTCCTGTATATAGAAACGCGTTGGCCACCGGAGAATCTCTTCGTATGGCATGACGGGATTCGATGACAACCTTAAACAACCTCAAGAATACATTATTACACTAAAACAATTGATTTTAGTACGAACGCTAATGTAAAAAAAATTAATGAAAAGAGAAAATTTCGCCTAAGAAATATCATTTTTTACTTGTATTAAAATTTCTCCATCACAGTTTCATTTATTTTCTATCCGTTCAATATTAGTTCTATTTAAAAAAAATATCAGTCGAAATTAATGTTTTAATTGCGAAAGTCCAACTCCGTATTCCATTAGAAAAAATTGACAAAATCAAGTGTGTCAAGTGTTGTTCAAAACGAACCTTTAAGAGCATGTCGCATGTGCCTTTCCAATGTAATCTTAGAAAAAAAATCTAAGAAAAAACGGGACAATATTTTTGAAAAATTCAAACGGTCAGTTAAAATTTAGGTCACTACGGATGTCGGAAAGTTATTAAGAATCCTGAAAATATTTAGTTTTTGAAAATATTAGCATATGAAAATTGATAGTTCGTAAAAATCACCAACAGAATATTTTTATACTATCTTAAGAACTTTCTGCAGTTAAGAACAGGTTAAGAAATCATTTAAAAAAAGTTTGATACAAAAATATTCAGTAGATTTTTCAGGATTTTGATTATAAAATATCCTATGAGATTTGCTTTCTTACTCATACATTATAGCCATCGAGTTCGTTTAAAATAAACAGTTTTTACTAACCCAGGACCAATTTGTGCCCATTATGGTTTTTTAATGGAACTCGCTCTGGGTTGCACTGGGTCTATGAAAGAGTCGGTTTCCTAATTTTTAAAGAGCCGCCAACACAACACCTCGCATAATGACACACCTTGTATACCAAGTTCGATTTTTCCAGTCAATCGTTGTAATGAAAAACTCACGTACGATACGCGACTTTCTGGAAATCCTACCGACTGCGCCAAATAACTTTTGTGACTTCAAAAGTTGTTTCTTTTTTTTTTAAATATTTTTGAAATATACAAATAATCTATGAAATTCTTACAAAGTTTTATTATATAATTTTATAATGGTTTATAAAAATGTGAATGAATAATAAACAAAGAAAAGAACACAATCAGAGTTCTTCTGGGATTTATATAAGGGATACCATGAGATAATTCACGCAACTGTACAAATGGCTGAATATCAAAAATTATATTTCGAATTTCCATATGTAATCGATACGAAATTAAGACAAATTCAGCAGTTTTTGATGTAAAAAAAAGTGTAGGTTAATATATCAAATAAGGGGTACGGTGTAGATAATGGACCTTTTCATTTCCGAAAAATAAATTCCAAAAATTATATATGTCGATTGTATATCATATACCTACAACATCCATTTAACTTAGAATTCGACCATATATTTTTTTTTGGAAAAAATATCGCATTTGAAAGTGTACTCATGACGTCACGTTCATCTGAAACAACCCCTTTCATAATTCACGTTCAGAAACACACATTACTGTTCTTCTGAACATTCTGAACGCACCTTCGTTTTGATGAAGAGCAATCATTGGCAACACCGCAAATCTCAAAGACAGTGACAGTTGCAATATAACAGTTATGATATTTGAGGTTAATGTTTGTTTTCTTTATTTTCTTCTTCTTCGATCTTTTATTGGGCTATGATCTATGGATCAATTTACCTAGTATAAAATGTTTGTTTTCAATAATAGGAAAAAATAAAGAAAGTGGAAAAAATCGGTAAAAATATGAAAAAAGTCGAAAAAATTCTAAAAACTAGAAAAATAGGAGAGAATAGGAAAAAATAGGAATAAATAAACGAAAAAATACAAATAAATTGGAAAAAAACAAAAAAAATCGGGAAACCCAAGGAAACAGGGAAAAATAGAGAAAAATAGAAGAAAAAAATCGGGAAAAACAAATAGGGAAAATTAGACAAAAACAGAAAAAACAAAAAATAGGAAAAAACAGAAAAAAACATAAAAAAATCTGTTGTGTCGCCCTAAAACTTTCCCGACGAGTATCCACGAATACTTTTTCAGATATTTAATGTTTAAGTTTCAAATTTTGACATTTTTTATTTTTGACAGGTGACAGTTGGAAAAATAATTTTGACTGTTCTGAATAGAGTTTTCCAAATGCTTTCAAATGACATATTGCAAGTCAAATTCCGTGACATATTGCATCTGTCATTTTTTGATAGTGATACTTCCGTTTGACAGATATGGTACAAAAACTAATGGGTTCTTCCGACGGGTAACCCAAACCCATATACCAAATTTCAGCTCAATCGGATTAAACGTGTGGCCTCTATCGTGGAAGAATACACACAGACAGACAAATGGTCTTAATCGTCTCAGGGGACCCGAAAGTGGATATTTCCGTTTTTATATCGAAATTTTTTTTTAGCTCGTTCACAATACTTTCCCTGGTGGATCGGGAAAGTAATATAGGAAAGAAAAACAAACAGGAAAAATGGGAAAAAATAGTATGAGCATTCGTGACTTAAAAAATAAGACCCAGGCACTAATTGTTTAAACGGTATTAATCTTTGACAAAAGAAAGCCAATAACATTTAAACTCTTTGATTGATTAAAAAAAAAAAAAAAAAAAAAAAAAAAAAAAAAAAAAAAAAAAAAAAAAAAAAACAAAGAGCTACATCTCCAAGCAGTAGTATTTTCTGGAAAGGAATATACGTACTTATGATTGAAATCGATGATTTCAAGAACCGAAGGGAAACTTACTAGTACATGAGACCATCAAGATGAAGAATAAGAGGATTTGGACTATTAAGCCCTGGGTCCGAACAAATCCAGATCTAAAAAGAATCCGAGTCCAAATCCGCCCCATTAGTCTTGTGGTTTCCAGAATTTGCTCTTAGGCTTAATAGTCCAAATCCTCTATTCTTCATCTTGATGGTCTCATGTAGTAGTAAATAGTATTTCAGTTAATAAATAAATCTATTTTTGATAAATCCCTTTCTCACTTAGTTACTAAATTACTGGTAATGGTTATTTCCTAATCCCCATATTTGCTAACTTTTTGTGCTATTTTTCATTTCCTACCTCTAATTTTACCTATTCCAAGTGTCTGTGATTTGAATACACAATGCGTAAAAATAAATATCTGTTAAGAAATAAAATATAAAGTCAAGTACCACAAATTATATTTTGTAGGCGACTAGTTTCGGTTAAAATTCATCATCAGAACTAAATTAATAATATTTTAATTCCCTTTATCCGATTATTTGATTTAGTTACTTTAAAGTGATAAAAATATTTTACCAATATTTAATTCAGTTTGAAAATGTTATATATTTTGTCTAATCTTCTGTACTAATTTTACAATGCTTTGACCGGAGTACGCACTTACCTTGGATCAGAAATAGTTATGGCCAAATACGTAACGCGTATATAAGCATAAAAGTGAATCTCGAAAAGGGAAGATTCTAGACACAAAGAAAAGAATCTCCGATCGACATTGTCTTTCTGTGTTACTAATTGGTATTTAGTTTAAACATATTATTCAACATTTTCCCACAGTTTATTTATTGCTAAGAATAGAAAAAAAATTATCAATAATAATTAAATAAAAAAAAAAAACAATAGAATTAATTATGGTGTTGTTTTATTGAGAAAGGAATAAAATGTTGATAAATCTAACAATTATTTCACAATTTTTTAACCTTTTATTTCTTTGCTAAACTTTGCAATAAATATCAAAAATTAGTTATTCTGGTTATATAAACAATGAGAAAAAAAATATTATAGCGATATTTAATATTCATAAAAAAATAAAAAAATTAATGTGTACTAAAATAATAGTAATTTAAAATAAAATTCTAAAAAAAGTTCATAAAATATCTTCTAGATTTTTTGAAAATTTCTAAAAATACTTGAAACTTAATTGAATAGTCCTAGAAAATTTCTAAAAAATTCTCGAAAATATCTTAAAGATCATTAAAAAATCCTTGAAAAATCCTTAAAAAATCATTGAAAAAATACTAAACGAAATCCGAAAAATCCTTAAATTCTTAACAAGTCCTGAAAAATTCCTAAAAATAATTGAAACTTAGTTGAAAAGTCCGTAAAAATTTGTCCAAAAATCCTGGAAACTTCCTGAATGATCATTTAAAAATCTTTGAAAAATCCTTAAAAACTCATTAAAAAAAAACTAAAAAAATCCTAAAAATCCTTGAGTAGTTCTTAAAAAGTTCTCTAGAATTTTTGAAAATTCCTAAAAATACTTGAAACTTAGTTGAATAGTCCTAGACAATTTCTCAAAAGATTCTTGAAAATATCTTGAAAATCATTAAAAAAATCTTTGAAAATCCTTAAAAAATCATTGAAAAAATAGTAAACAAAATCTTAAAAATCCATAAAAAATTCTTAAAAAGTCCTTTAGAATTTTTGAAAATTCTAAAAATACTTGAAACTTGGTTTGAAAAGTCCTTGAAAATTTTTCACAAAAATTCTTGAAAATTTCTTGAATAATCATTGAAAAAAAATCCTTGAAAATTTCTTATAATCATTAAAAAATCGTTAAAAAAATATTGAAAAAATACTAAACAAAATCCTAAAAATCCTTGGAAAAATTCTTAAAAAGTCTTGGAAAATTCTTGAAATTTCCTAAAAATACTTGAACCTTAGTTGAAAAATCCGTGAAAATTTCTCCAAAAATCCTGAAAAATGTCTTGAATAATCATTAAAAAATCTTGAAACTTCCTGAATAATCATTGAAAAATACTAAACAAAATCCTAAAAATCCTTGAAAAGTCCTTAAAAAGTCCTGGAAATTTTTTGAAAATTTCTAAAAAAATACTTGAAACTTGGTTTGAAAAGTACTTGAAAATTTCTCACAAAAATCCTTGAAAATTTCTTATAATCATTAAAAAATCCTTAAAAAAATATTGAAAAAATTCTAAACAAAATCCTAAAAATCCTTGGAAAAGTTCTTAAAAAGTCCTGGAAAATTCTGGTAAATTTCCTAAAAATACTTGAACCTTGGTTGAAAAATCCGTGAAAATTTCTCCAAAAATCCTGAAAAATGTCTTGAATAATCATTAAAAAATCTTGAAACTTCCTGAATAATCATTGAAAAATACTAAACAAAATCCTAAAAATCCTTGAAAAGTCCTTAAAAAGTCCTGGAAATTTTTTGAAAATTTCTAAAAAAATACTTGAAACTTGGTTTGAAAAGTACTTGAAAATTTCTCACAAAAATCCTTGAAAATTTCTTATAATCATTAAAAAATCCTTAAAAAAATATTGAAAAAATTCTAAACAAAATCCTAAAAATCCTTGGAAAAGTTCTTAAAAAGTCCTGGAAAATTCTGGTAAATTTCCTAAAAATACTTGAACCTTGGTTGAAAAATCCGTGAAAATTTCTCCAAAAATCCTGAAAAATGTCTTGAATAATCATTAAAAAATCTTGAAACTTCCTGAATAATCATTGAAAAATACTAAACAAAATCCTAAAAATCCTTGAAAAGTCCTTAAAAAGTCCTGGAAATTTTTTGAAAATTTCTAAAAAAATACTTGAAACTTGGTTTGAAAAGTACTTGAAAATTTCTCACAAAAATCCTTGAAAATTTCTTATAATCATTAAAAAATCCTTAAAAAAATATTGAAAAAATTCTAAACAAAATCCTAAAAATCCTTGGAAAAGTCCTTAAAAAGTCCTGGAAAATTCTGGTAAATTTCCTAAAAATACTTGAACCTTGGTTGAAAAATCCGTGAAAATTTCTCCAAAAATCCTGAAAAATGTCTTGAATAATCATTAAAAAATCTTGAAACTTCCTGAATAATCATTGAAAAATACTAAACAAAATCCTAAAAATCCTTGAAAAGTCCTTAAAAAGTCCTGGAAATTTTTTGAAAATTTCTAAAAAAATACTTGAAACTTGGTTTGAAAAGTCCTTGAAAATTTTTCACAAAAATCCTTGAAAATTTCTTATAATCATTAAAAAATCCTTAAAAAAATATTGAAAAAATTCTAAACAAAATCCTAAAAATCCTTGGAAAAGTTCTTAAAAAGTCCTGGAAAATTCTGGTAAATTTCCTAAAAATACTTGAACCTTGGTTGAAAAATCCGTGAAAATTTCTCCAAAAATCCTGAAAAATGTCTTGAATAATCATTAAAAAATCTTGAAACTTCCTGAATAATCATTGAAAAATACTAAACAAAAATCCTAAAAATCCTTGAAAAGTCCTTAAAAAGTCCTGGAAATTTTTTGAAAATTTCTAAAAAAATACTTGAAACTTGGTTTGAAAAGTACTTGAAAATTTCTCACAAAAATCCTTGAAAATTTCTTATAATCATTAAAAAATCCTTAAAAAAATATTGAAAAAATACTAAACAAAATCCTAAAAATTCTTGAAAAGTCTTTAAAACGTCCTGGAATTTTTTTGAAAATTTCTAAAAATGCTTAAAACTTGGTTTGAAAAGTCCTTGAAAATTTCTCCAAAAATCCTTGAAAATTTCTTGAATAATCATTGAAAAAAAATCCTTGAAAATTTCTTATAATCATTAAAAAATTGTTAAAAAAATATTGAAAAAATACTAAACAAAATCCTAAAAATCCTTGAAAAGTCCTTAAAAAGTCCTGGAAATTTTTTGAAAATTTCTGAAAATACTTGAACCTTGGTTGAAAAATCCTTGAAAATTTCTCAAAAAATCTTAAAAAATCTTTAAAAAATTTTTGAATCAGTGAAATATCTTAAAAATCTTTAACAAACCTGAAAAAACCCTGTTTCAAAACTCCTATCGCAAGTTGCGTTAAGTAACTTCGTTCCAATAATAAAATAAGTTTTAAATAATTTTTTTTTAATATATATTTTTGATTTTTTTTTTCAGTATACATGGATTATTTAAAGACATATTGAGCCATATTTTGGTATCCCATAAAGTTTAAAATAAATGTCATAAAAACACGTTTTTTTATCTCTCTGATAAGGTAACTTATTTTTTACTTTATTATCGCACTATTAAATAAAATAATTTGACGTGCTTATTTTGTAATTCAATCTCAAAATGGCTAAAATTTTTCTATTAAAACTATCACTACCCTCGACAAGCTGTGCCCTTGTAAAATGACCCAACCAAGAGGATCTTTTTGCGTCATCTGGAAACCATAAAACTAAAAATTTGGATCCGACACCAAAAGATATATTTGGGAAATTTAATATTGTTACGGACGAACGATCGGCTGATGGGTCATTTACACTTCGTTAGTGTCAATAGGAAACACATTTTCAAATGTGAAATATACAGGGCGAACCAAAAACTAATATCCAATAACAGAGATATGAACAAATCCAAATTTTAAATGAGAATTTTATATTTAATACAAATAAGAAAAAACATTACAAACTTAAAAATTTTAGACAGCTATAACTTTTTTTTCTACTACCGTGTGGAAATTACTAACTGCATATTTTAAGCACTAGTGCGTAAAGTGAATTGTATGCAACTAGTGTATAAAATTCACATTCCTAATAAAATTTATAGTTTACTTTTTTATGCTGAATCCAAATCTGAAATCAAAAATTTAAAATTTCATAGGATACCGACAGACAGACGGACTGACGAATTGCGTCGAAACACAAAATTCGATAAAAATGTAGCTATTAGTTATTTGAGAAATTTACAAATGTATTTTCTTTAATATTTTCAAATTTATCGATAATTTTCTTTTTTTTTTCTTATATTTATCTAATCTCTAATTTTTTTGTTCTTAATTTATTTTTCCTAATCTCTCATTTTTTTGTTCTTAATTTATTTTTCCTCCATATTCTTCTGATCTTCTTTCAATTTGTCCAAAATTTTCTTACCCATATTTTCATGATTTCCAGTTATCAAAAATCGACTCTCTGTTTTTTCCTATTTTTTAAAATTTTTTTGCCTTTTATTATATTTTTTCCTTTTTTTTCTTATTTTTCTCTATATTGCTTTAATTTAATTTCACTTTTCTATTTTCCCTATTATTTCCTGTTTTTTTTCTATTTTTGCTTATTTGTTACTGTTTTTTTGCCTTTTTTCCTATTGTTCCTATTTTTTTCTTATTCTTGTCTATATTACTTTAATTTTCTTTTTTTCTTCTATTTTTCCCATTATTTCCTATTCTTGTCTATTTTTCCTGTTTTTTCCTATTTTTGCTTATTATTTACTTTTCTTTTGTTTTTCCTATTTTTTCTTTTTTTCCATTTTCCTATTTTTTCATATTATTTTCTATTTTTTTCTGTTATTTATTTATTATTATTTCCTATTTCTTCTCGTATTTTTCTTATTTTTGCCTATTTTTTCCCACTTTACTGATTTTTTTTTATATTTCCTATTTTTTAATTTCTTCCTATATTTATTCGATTTATTCCAATTTGTCCCTATTATTTCCTGTTTTATTCCCATTTTTGTCTATTTTTCCAAATTATTCAATATTTTTTTATTTTTTTCCTATTTTTTCCTGCTTTTTCCTCATTTTGCCCATTTTATCTATATTTCCCTATTTTTTCTTGTTTTTTCTTAGTTTTGCCTATTTTTCTTATTTTTCAGATTTTTTCTATTTTTCCCTATTTTTTTTCTGTTTTTTTACTATTTTTTTTTATTCTTCCATATTTTTCGTTTTTACTTCATGTCTTTTCCCATTTTTTTCTATTTCTCCCTATTTTTTTTCTGGTTTTTTCTATTTTTTCAAATTTATCTCTATTTTTCGCTATTATTTCATGTTTTTTCCCAGTTTTGTCTCTTTTTCTCATTTTTTTTTTATTTTTCCCAGTTTGGTAAATTTTTTTTTCTGTTTTGCTCTTTTTTCCCATTTTGTTTGTTTTTGCTTATTTCTTACCATTTTTTCTATTTTTCTTCGATTTTTTTTGTTCTTTCTCTGTTTTTTCAATTTTTTTCTCATTTTGTTTGTTTTCCCTATATTTGCCACGTTTTTACTGTTTTTTCTAATTTTTGTTTATTTTTTTCCCATTTTTTGCATTCTTCTCTTTTTCTCTATTTTTTCTGTTTTTTCCAATTTTTTCCCATTATTTCCTCTTTTTTTACCATTTTTGCCTATTTCTTTCTTTTTTCCTTTTTTTCTATTTTTCTTCTTTTTCTTACCATTTTTTCTACTTTTCCTCGTTTTTTGTTTTTTCCTATTTTTTCATATTTTGCTTGTTTTCCCCATACTGTTTTTTCTTATTTTTTCTCATTTTTGCATTCTTCCCATTTCCCTGATTTTACCTGTTTTTTCTATTTTTTCCAATATTTCCCTATTATTTGCTCTTTTTTACTATTTTTGCCCATTTTTCCGTTTTACCAATTTTTTTCTGGTTCTTCTGATTTTTTATATTTTTTTATTATTTTTCTCTTTTTTTTCTATCTATTTTTCTATTTTCATTCCTATTTTTTCCATTTTCTTATTGTTTCCTGTTTTTGTGAATTTGTTCTTCTATTTTCCTATTTTTCTAATTTTTTTCTGCTTTTCTTTTCCTGTTTTTTTTTCTGGTTTTTTTTTCGAGTTTTTTTATTTCTTCCTAGTTTTTCCCTATTTTTCCTTTTTTCGCACAATTGTGAAATTCGAAGCCGCGCCTCTGAGAAGATTTGTACTTATAAATAGAGACTTAGATCGCTCAAGGGCATAGATAAGGGGGGATAATTACCTCCTTTTACCCCAGAATACCAAAAAATAGCACGAAAACCAGAAATAAAATACAAGGTAGAAACGGACAAAGACATTTGTCTAAAAGTTTGATTAACCCCCCAGGAAAAAAAATTATCTACGCCCTTGAGATCGCCGGCCACGTTACTGATAGAAAAAGTAAGTATATTTTTTGACATAAACAATGAATATTATATTATATACTAATTTTAGGTTTCTGCACTGCTTCTGTATATAAACTTTAACTATGAAAAATCTCACACTCCTCCGTTAGCGCTTAAAAAGGAATCCGAGGTTTTTTTCATTATCTCTGCCTTTACTTTTTCATTATTTCTATACTTTTTGCTTGCATGGTATTTAATTCTTGTTATTTGTTTTTTTGATCCTTTGTAATTTTTCTTCGACTTTTCATATCCATCTTTAGACTTTTTTTATGCTTTAAAAAAATATTAACTCGTTTGATTACTTTGCTCAAATGAAATGTCAATATATTTTTTTAATCGGCCGAAATGTATGCGATAAAAATCACAATCGTAAATTGGTCTTTAATCTTCTGTGGTTTCTCCATAAACGCAACTGATCGAGCCTCATTCTTCTTTTGTTATCGTTTGTATTTCGATTGTAAATACGCAGGACAATCGATCTAAAAGTTAGAAATGGCATAAACGGGCTATAATAAGAATAAACACGTACTGTCCTGTCGAGCCGGATAGACGTAAACGACCTGTACGTACGAATGTTCCCATGGTCGTAGTTTTACTATAAATGGACAAAAAAGCAGCTCGCAAAGGAAAAAGGAAAAGTAAAAGAAAAAGAAGACGTCTATAGATGGTGGCGCTCCTCCAAGTTCTAATGGTGACGGTGTCTACGGCGAGAAAGAGAAGAAGTGAAACAGGTAACAGGTGTCGTTTTATTTCCTTAAAACTGGACTTTAAAGAAGCTTTAAGGAAAACAAGATCGCAATTTAGTGTCGGTTGGTTCATGATTTGCGAAATAAATATTTTATTATAAATTTGCTGACTGGACAACATATAATCCAGCTAATTAAAAAATGAGGGGGTAATCCCACCACCCAACTTTCCGAACACTCCTAGTAAAGTAATTGTTTAATCGATTATTTTAGTTTTTCTGCATTAAAATACATTAATTAAATTACCTATCGAATGGTATAAATCCCATTTTAATATCTTTAATATTTTTAATGTTATTCATTTTTTAATAAAATTTTGAAAAAAATCACAATTAAAGAGTTTTTACTACAAAGGACCCCGCACTAATCTAATGAGAAATGGCTTATTGTAAGATTATTTTGAAATTCACATATGTTATAGAGGTCGATATCCTGAGTAAAAAATACCCTTGCCTCAACTTTCTATCATCAACCGTTTAGATAATACAGGGTGTTGAATGTGAAAAAATCCATTTCTATTCAAAATGAAATTCCAAAGAAAGTGTAGTCAATTTCTTTTAAATTTTTTTATAAATTGTATAAAGACCGCCTTTTTTCAGATTGTGTAGAAAAAATATCTTTTCTTGATACAGGGTGGTCAACTTAGAGAAAAGTATTTTGTCACATATCTATTTTAGTTCTTCTTCCAAAATGACTAAAGTTTTCAATTTTACTAATAAACAGAATAACAAATACATTGCCAATATACAGAGTGTTTTTTATTTGGCATTAAAAATAATAACATTTGTTTAATTGTTCAGCTCATATTTTCAATACTGCTAAAATTAGGGTGCACCCCTGTATTTATGTATTTACGGAATATTGAATTGTTTTAACTTTTTTCATTTTTTGCTATAACTTTTACAAATACTATGTTAAAATTATGAAATAATTTACACACATAGTACTTTTGGATCTTTTTCGAATATGCTATTTACTTTTTTCATTTATTTTATACTTATTGATAAAACGAAATTACAAAAAATTAAAAAAAAATTATTTATTTTGGCTATAATAATTACAATTCTAAATTTTAAGAAACTAAAATACATTTTGAATTTAGAGTTTTATAGTATCTTTTTATTGGTGAAAATCCCATTTCAATAACTTTAATATTGTAGAAGTTATTCAATTTAGTTTAAAATCATAATATAAGTTTAAATGTTTCTAGCTAATTTTTAAAAAAAATCACAATTTTTGTAATAAAATTTTAAAAAAAATTATAATTATAAAATTAATTATTACAAATTTAAAGATATTTTTTTTAAATTTTTAATATTAAAATTTAAGTAAAAAATAATAATTTAATAAGGATAAAAATTACTTAAAAATTAAAATAAAAACGAGCGGAGGAACTATGCGGAACCCAAATAAAATTCAAAGACAAAATTTGTAGAAAATTTTATATTCTACAATTTTGATTTTTTGTAAATTTTCATAAAAATCCATAATTTTGTCTCAAAATCTAAAAAAAGTCGCAAATGTCTATATACATTATTTTTCACGCCCCCTATCGACGAAACTATGAGGAATTCAAAAAAACGATAATAACAAAATCTGTAGAAAATTTTATGTTCTACAACTTTTATATCCTGTAATTTTTCATAAAAATGCATTATTTTGGTAATTTAAGAAAAATATGAAAAAAAATTACTTTTTGATAAATCTGGCAACAATTTTTTTCATATTCCACGTCCAATCTTTCAGGATATTGCATAATTCAGCAACAGTTCTTTCATTTGTCAAATCATATATGCATTGTTCACAAAATTTCTACGTTTTTAGTTTACAAGGGGCAATCAGAAAATAGACAATTTCTAAATATTTCAAACCCAATTATTAAATATAATATACCAAATGTGGTGTTTGGTATATTCGATGTGATAATAAGAATCGAGAGTATGGGACTAGATCTATAAACTTTTCACACACTGGAGCATCCTGTTTGGCGGATGACTTATTCTTGGTGTTTACATACTGATAAACTGGTAATCCATGCGATTATTATTACTTCCGGCACTTTTCATTTCAATATCATTTGCATATCGTTTTGCTCATTTCGATTTCTTATCAAAATATTGATAAAATATCAGAAATCATTTCTGAAAACACATTCAAAATAATTAAATTTTTAAGTTCTTATATACAGATATTTTTTCTAAAAAAACGTTGATTTTGTCGATTTTTGTAATAGGAAACTATTTTTATCTCCAATACCAATAGTGGTAAAGTGTAAAAACTTAATAATACATTTGTTTTTACATATATAATTACAAATTATTGAATGTACCTCGTATTCCTCTACATTACTAACGACCTTACACCTTGGAATTTTTAATTGCTCCATCTGTAATATCGACTTGTCTAGTTCGTTTATTTAATATAAATTAGTGAAAGTTTGTCTGGATCTCCGATAACAATTTTATTTTGTGATTGAACAAATATGATTAAGAATCTATATAAGTTTGGAATAATTTACTAAGCAGACAGCGTGTTAACGCTGCCTAATTTACGAAGGACCACCTTAATACAAATTATAAGGAAGTAAATAAATAAATCAAGTGAACTGTAAGGGCTATTTACTCACCCATTTATTAGAAAACCAACATTATTAATATTACATTTTTTATGACATTATTATTATTGGAACAACTGCTCTACAAAACATATTTACAATTTATGTACATTTTTAGACTCTTAGAAAATTTATTATATTATTAATTTTTAGAGTGTGGTCAACCGCTTTTTATAACGTCGAGACATGATATGTCAACTGAACACTAATAAATATGATGAGACTCTTAAACTATTAGACAGTTTCTCTATTTATAGTTTTAGAAGATTTGTAAGAGGAGATTTATAACGGTTTTTTTCTTTCCAATAAGAAAACCGATCTGTCCGGCGATCAGCGATCAGAAATATTTCTGCGCTTGTCGCTCTTAGAAATATTATATCGCTTAGAGGGAGATGGCGATAGGGTGAATTATTTTGTACAAACAATATTTTTGCACTTGGCACGACAATCATAGTGACGTCAATACAGAATAACAATCTATTTTTCAATTATGGAATGGTAATATATACAGCACTGGCCAAAAGTATATCTTATTAAATTTAAAGGAAATATAAGTTTATTTTGTGAATTCTGGATAATATTCCGGTGAAATTTATCCAGTGATTATTAATAATCATCGATTTCTATCAGTAATAATTTGTAGAATGTGACATAAATTCTTATACTCACAATCGCAATTTGGTAGTCAAGAGATAAAATTTTTAATCAAGGTAATCTGTTAATTGACAAAACTGAACCTTGTCATATCAAAATGAAGGTAGAACTATTATTTACTCTTTCCATTACTTAATTTTAAAGCTTCACACGAGAAAGACACTTTTCCCGTCTCGTCTCGTAAAACCGAGACGAGAACGAGCCGATATTTTGAAAATTATTTAGGCGATACCGAGACTACATACCGCGAGACCTGATGATCTCGTTTCTATTTCTTCAGAAATTTTTCTGAATTTACGAGAAAAATAAACTAATAAACAGCATAATTTTTTTATAATAAAAAAAAGGTCTGCATAGGTTACGATAAATTTACGAAATTTAAAATCTGGTAACCATCTGTGAAATATTTTATTTTATAATTTTGGTCAGTTACAGCAAAAATGTAGTGATGGGCAGAATCGAATACTTTTAAGAATTGAATCCTTGGTATTCGAATACATTTAAGAATCGAATACTGATTTGAAAAGATCTTTTTCTACCTACAAATACATAAACATGAAGCAAATTAACCTACAAAAAAGAGAAACTAATTTATTGCACCGTCAAGATTTATTTTTTATATTATTTTATAATACTACTATCTTAGAAATAAGTTATGGCAATAACGAGATTTGACGAGACGAGACAAACGGTAACGATACGAGACCGAGACGTGATTTTTGAAGTCTGTCGGTCTGCATCTCATGGAATTTGAAAATTCTGATAACAGATTCGAATTCAGCTTAAATATATTGAAAAAAGCGATCATCGATAGATATATTCCTTCCCATATAAATCTTAATGTAAGTGAATAAATATTATTCGCGTCTCGTCTAGCTAAAGCAAAATCGTCTTTTCTTTTACGCATAATCTATTGTGTATGTATGTATGTTATCCACAATCCACGGCGAGTTATGAAAAAAAAATGTAGACGCATAAAACACACGACATGGCATGGAGACTCGAAACAGGTTCAAATTATTTGAATACATATTGCAAGGCATGTCAACGCAATGTTTCTATACTTTTATGTTAATTTTAACTTTTTTTGCCTCTAATTTATACATAAATTAAGAATTTATAATTGTTTTTTTGGTTACTTATAAAATTTCTACTTTAGAATTGCAGTAAATTGGTTTATATATATTTTTTTTAAATGTATAAAACGATACGTTTAATATTATTAATTATAAACTAGTAATGAAGCAAAAATGAAAAAAATTGATTTTTTCCGTTTAATTAAACTATATCACAAAATTTAATCAAAGAATGCAAACCAGAATTTTTATTTTTTGGACATACTGTATACAACTTAAAAATTTTTTCTCAAAAAACTCAACTTTGGACACACTATATTCAACTTACATTTTGGGTATAGAAGAATTTTTTTCGAAAAACTCAACTTAGGACACACTTTATGTGTAACAAGAATTTTCATTTTTGGGACATACTGTACAAATATATATTGTGATGATAAACTATTGACAAATCTTAAATTTTGAGGTGGCTTCTATGAAATAAAAAATAATTAACCTTACAAAAAATTATTTAAAAAAAAATGTTTTTCCTGTATATTCGTCTTCATTTTGCTTTTGCTTTTAAATCTGGATACAAATCTTCTAATTTTTTTTAATACCAAATAATTAATTCTTACTTTCTTCTATTTATTCCTTCTCTTACATACTCCGATTTATCCCAGTGATAATCTTTTTTTACTTTAATTTTATTCTTTGGCGACTTAAATTTTTTTTTTAATTACACTTCTTACTAATTTTGATAATAAGCATTAAAATCTAAGGCACGACACTGGTAACTGCCAGTTCGCCATCTACTTTGTGTTTGCGCATGTGCAACCCATTTCGGTGATCCTCGGGTCTGGTTCCCCACTATTCTATTTTTTTATGGAACGGTCGGTTTAGTAGTTGGACTTGGACAATCTATCCAGAATAGACAGTGATGCCAAGTCTACCGTTTTTACGGTAGATCTACCGCAGAGACTATCGATTCTACAGCAAATTTGCAAAAATAAAAACAGAAGGGAGTTACTAGAATTTAGTATCAATTAAAAAGAATAAAAAATCTGCAAAATATAAACAGATAAAATAATGTTGAATAATTGAAAAAATCAGTAATAAATAAAATTCCATTAAAATTAAAAATAATAAAAAACCAAAATATTTAAAAAAATTAAACAAATAAAAATCCAGAACAAATCAGAAAAAATTCAAAAATCGAATTAAAAAAGAAAATATTGTAAAAACTAATAAAATATGGGAAAAAAAGGAAAAATGTTTGATAAAAATAAAAAAATAGTAAAAAAATAATAAGAAATTCAAAATTTAGAAAAAATTTGGCAAAATCAGTAAATATCAGAATTAATTAACAAATTATAAAACAAAAACTTTCAAGGTTATAAAATTTTTAACAAAATTAAAAAATTGAAATAAAAAAAAATAGAGAACAAAAAATAGGAAAAAACAGAAAAAAGTTTGTGTGGTCTAGGACCAATTTTTTCCTATATTTCCCTATTTTTTACTAATTTTTCTATTTTCGCTAGTTTTTCTTATTTTCTCTATTATTCATTATTTTTTCTTATTTCTCCTATTTTTCCGCATTTGTTCTTATTTTTCCGTATTTTTCCATATTTGCCATATTCGTATCTATTTTCCCTATTTTCTCTATTTTCCCTATTCTCTATTTTTCATTATTTTTTACTATTTTTCCCAATTATTATTTTTTTTTTCCTATTTTGCACCATTTCTCATTATTTTTTCCTATTTTCTCCCATTTTTTCCTAATTTCCTTTATTTTTATTTTTCTCCAAGTTTTCCCTGTTTGTTCCTATTTTGCTTTATTTTCTCTATTTCAGTTTGTTCTTCCCAATTTTTCGCTGTTTTTCCATATTTTCTCTATTTTTCTGTATTTTTTATTATTTTTCCCATTTATTACTTTTTTTTCCTATTTTGCTTCTCATTATTTTTTCCTGTTTTCTCCCATTTTTTCCCTATTTTCTTTTTTTTTGTTTGTTTTTCTTTATTGTTCTCTATTCGTCCTTATTATGCTTTATTTTCCCTATTTCACTTTATTCTTCCTTATTTTCCCTACTGTTCTCAATTTTTCGCTAGTTTTCCATTTGTTCTCTATTTTTGCCATTTTTTTCCAATTCTGCTTACTTGTCCATAATAAAAATACAATAATTTTGTCGAACGCGTCGGCGTCGTATTCAATATTTATTGGTTATTTTAGATCTGGTAACACTGTGGCCTCTCTCTTCATTTTGCGCATTTCGTCTTTTTTCCGCTTCTGAAGAATCTTGAGCCCTTTTAGCTATTGCTGTCGCAATTTTTTAAGGCTTTTTGTATATCCCATCGGGAAGATCTACCATCATATCATCCCCAATTTTCACCTAAATACTATCAACATCTATTGATTTACGACGCCGTTCAAGTGGTCTGGTCCAAAGCCCTTGGCTCGTCATCATAATTCTTTACATTATCATTTTTTCCTTTTTTCCATTTTTATTTTAAGTAAGATTAAATATATTCTTAAGAGACCCACACACCACGTGACTTTTGCGTTTGCCGGTTAGAGAATTACGCAAGGAAAATGTGCTTGTATTCTAATAAATTGGGTGTAAAAAAATTTATTTTAGTTTTTTTCGGTTAATGTTAAATAATCCTACCTTCTAGTCCAAACAGGGTAGATTGCCTTAAAACATAATTATTCGTATTTGGACGAGAACTCGCCTAATATAGCAACTAAAAATATTTATGAGAAGAGCGCGTCTGTGCTACATTTTTCAAATTTGTCTAGAGAAAAAAGTTGATAGTCGTATCACTTTTACTAAAATTATTTTAAAAAAAGTGCCACAGACGCGCTCTATAGAATTAACTACAGAATCGACTGGTGAAAATCGCAGCTTCCTATCATTAATATTAGCGGAGCGCTCGTCCAAAAACGATTTCAGGCAGGATAACATTGGCGCCATAAATTGTCAATAAATCAGTCCAAACCAGCCACTATTATATATAAATAACTATTACAAAACTATAACTCTATTTATTTTTAACGTTATCTACATCCATTCATGTATATAATAAAGCTCTATCTAGTTTATAAAGAAAAATCATTGATATTTATTATTTAGTCTTGAAATGACACGGGTGACTGCCAACATCTGTTGATAAAGACTTGCCATATTTCTATATTTAAGCCTACAATTTCATTTATTGGCTATAAAGTTTGCATCTGTTGCTATTTTTATATGTAGACAAAAACATATACAGGGCTATTCTTTATACACCGCAAAGACAAGAAATTGTACTAACAAAAAAATTTATTTACCCTACAAATTTTTGTAGCTCCGGCGAACTTTTCTTTTATTTAAAATAATTTCTATGAAAAAAAAAAGAACAGACGTCTTTTTTCTTTTGTGGGATTATTTAGAGTTAATCAAATATTAATATCAATTATTGTAAAGGATAAAATAGCAGTAAAATAGTATTTTTCAGGTCTCAAGAAGTGGCCAGGTTCGGACGTGCCTCGCCTGTCCATATCTTCTTTAGGCCTGAAAAATGCCATTTTACTATTTTTTAAATGTACTGTTTTTCATGGATTTTTTATAAATAATTTTTCCAAGCCACAGTAACAACTTCTACTATACGATCATTCTCTGTACATGTAAATATATTTATGGGATAGCAAGTGTTCTTTTTCATTTGCTTATCTGAATCAGCGAAATTTTATTCTCGGTATTTCATTTCTTACTTTTGCATTGTTATGCATTTTATCTCGAATCGTATGTAACTCTACAAGATGTTGAGAAATTGTATATAGTTGATTGGCGCTCGGTTGCAATTTGATTACCGATATGGAGCGTTTTGCGAAATTTAATATTTTGCAAAAAAGATTGTCATCAAAAAATATATTTTTATATAAAAAAAAACTGTCAAAGTTATATATTATTTTATAAATTGTTATAAGCAAATATTAAAACTATGTAAACTTAAAAAAAAAATTGGCCATGTTGATGACATAAGCTGCGCATGCGCACGTTGTATATCACACTGCTGTGAAAACTATTTGGAATTCGGGAAAAAATTTTCATACAGTAGTTGTAGAGAATTTTATGCATTAAAGAGCATAATTTATCTATAATTTAAAAAAAAAATGGAAAATTATAAATGTGTGTTTTTCTCGCCATCTAGCGGCGAAACTATGAGGAATTCCATGAAGAGTTAAACATAAAAGTTAAAGAAAATTTGATGCTTTACAACTTTGAACCAGAAAATTTTGCACTAAAATGAATTGTTTGTCCTCAAAATCAAGAAAAACTAGAGAAAACCTAGACGCACATTTTTTACGCGCCCTCTAGTGGCGCAACTATTGGAAATTCTAGAAAAAGTTTCATACAAGAGTTATAGGGAATTTTATACTCTAAAACTTTGTACTACAACATTTTGCACTAAAGGGTATTATTTGTCCTCAAAATTAAGAAAAACTAGAGAAAACCTACATGCACATTTTTTACGCGCCCTCTAGTGGCGAAACTATTGGAAATTCTGAAAAAAGCTTAAGACAAAAGTTGTAGGGAATTTTATGCTCTAAAACTTTGTACTGAAATATTTTGCACTAAAATGAATTGTTTGTCCTCAAAATCAAGAAAAACTAGAGAAAACCTAGACGCACATTTTTTACGCGCCCTCTAGTGGCAAAACTATTGGAAATTCTAGAAAAAGTTTCATACAAGAGTTATAGGGAATTTTATACTCTAAAACTTTGTACTACAACAATTTGCACTAAAGGGTATTATTTGTCCTCAAAATCAAGAAAAACTAGAGAAAACCTACATGCACATTTTTACGCGCCCTCTAGTGGCAAAACTATTGGAAATTTTGGAAAAAGTTTGAAACAAAAGTTATACGGAATTTTATGCTATAAAACTTTGTACTACAACATTTTGCACTAAAGGGTATTATTTGTCCTCAAAATCAAGAAAAACTAGAGAAAACCTACATGCACATTTTTACGCGCCCTCTAGTGGCAAAACTATTGGAAATTTTGGAAAAAGTTTGAAACAAAAGTTATACGGAATTTTATGCTATAAAACTTTGTACTACAACATTTTGCACTAAAGGGTATTATTTGTCCTCAAAATTAAGAAAAACTAGAGAAAACCTACATGCACATTTTTTACGCGCCCTCTAGTGGCGAAACTATTGGAAATTCTGGAAAAAGCTTAAGACAAAAGTTGTAGGGAATTTTATGCTCTAAAACTTTGTACTGAAATATTTTGCACTAAAATGAATTGTTTGTCCTCAAAATCAAGAAAAACTAGAGAAAACCTAGACGCACATTTTTTACGCGCCCTCTAGTGGCGCAACTATTGGAAATTCTAGAAAAAGTTTCATACAAGAGTTATAGGGAATTTTATACTCTAAAACTTTGTACTACAACAATTTGCACTAAAGGGTATTATTTGTCCTCAAAATTAAGAAAAACTAGAGAAAACCTACATGCACATTTTTTACGCGCCCTCTAGTGGCGAAACTATTGGAAATTCTGGAAAAAGCTTAAGACAAAAGTTGTAGGGAATTTTATGCTCTAAAACTTTGTACTGAAATATTTTGCACTAAAATGAATTGTTTGTCCTCAAAATCAAGAAAAACTAGAGAAAACCTAGACGCACATTTTTTACGCGCCCTCTAGTGGCGCAACTATTGGAAATTCTAGAAAAAGTTTCATACAAGAGTTATAGGGAATTTTATACTCTAAAACTTTGTACTACAACATTTTGCACTAAAGGGTATTATTTGTCCTCAAAATTAAGAAAAACTAGAGAAAACCTACATGCACATTTTTTACGCGCCCTCTAGTGGCGAAACTATTGGAAATTCTGGAAAAAGCTTAAGACAAAAGTTGTAGGGAATTTTATGCTCTAAAACTTTGTACTGAAATATTTTGCACTAAAATGAATTGTTTGTCCTCAAAATCAAGAAAAACTAGAGAAAACCTAGACGCACATTTTTTACGCGCCCTCTAGTGGCGCAACTATTGGAAATTCTAGAAAAAGTTTCATACAAGAGTTATAGGGAATTTTATACTCTAAAACTTTGTACTACAACAATTTGCACTAAAGGGTATTATTTGTCCTCAAAATCAAGAAAAACTAGAGAAAACCTACATGCACATTTTTACGCGCCCTCTAGTGGCAAAACTATTGGAAATTTTGGAAAAAGTTTGAAACAAAAGTTATACGGAATTTTATGCTATAAAACTTTGTACTACAACATTTTGCACTAAAGGGTATTATTTGTCCTCAAAATCAAGAAAAACTAGAGAAAACCTACATGCACATTTTTACGCGCCCTCTAGTGGCAAAACTATTGGAAATTTTGGAAAAAGTTTGAAACAAAAGTTATACGGAATTTTATGCTATAAAACTTTGTACTACAACATTTTGCACTAAAGGGTATTATTTGTCCTCAAAATTAAGAAAAACTAGAGAAAACCTACATGCACATTTTTTACGCGCCCTCTAGTGGCGAAACTATTGGAAATTCTGGAAAAAGCTTAAGACAAAAGTTGTAGGGAATTTTATGCTCTAAAACTTTGTACTGAAATATTTTGCACTAAAATGAATTGTTTGTCCTCAAAATCAAGAAAAACTAGAGAAAACCTAGACGCACATTTTTTACGCGCCCTCTAGTGGCGCAACTATTGGAAATTCTAGAAAAAGTTTCATACAAGAGTTATAGGGAATTTTATACTCTAAAACTTTGTACTACAACAATTTGCACTAAAGGGTATTATTTGTCCTCAAAATTAAGAAAAACTAGAGAAAACCTACATGCACATTTTTTACGCGCCCTCTAGTGGCGAAACTATTGGAAATTCTGGAAAAAGCTTAAGACAAAAGTTGTAGGGAATTTTATGCTCTAAAACTTTGTACTGAAATATTTTGCACTAAAATGAATTGTTTGTCCTCAAAATCAAGAAAAACTAGAGAAAACCTAGACGCACATTTTTTACGCGCCCTCTAGTGGCGCAACTATTGGAAATTCTAGAAAAAGTTTCATACAAGAGTTATAGGGAATTTTATACTCTAAAACTTTGTACTACAACATTTTGCACTAAAGGGTATTATTTGTCCTCAAAATTAAGAAAAACTAGAGAAAACCTACATGCACATTTTTTACGCGCCCTCTAGTGGCGAAACTATTGGAAATTCTGGAAAAAGCTTAAGACAAAAGTTGTAGGGAATTTTATGCTCTAAAACTTTGTACTGAAATATTTTGCACTAAAATGAATTGTTTGTCCTCAAAATCAAGAAAAACTAGAGAAAACCTAGACGCACATTTTTTACGCGCCCTCTAGTGGCGCAACTATTGGAAATTCTAGAAAAAGTTTCATACAAGAGTTATAGGGAATTTTATACTCTAAAACTTTGTACTACAACAATTTGCACTAAAGGGTATTATTTGTCCTCAAAATCAAGAAAAACTAGAGAAAACCTACATGCACATTTTTACGCGCCCTCTAGTGGCAAAACTATTGGAAATTTTGGAAAAAGTTTGAAACAAAAGTTATACGGAATTTTATGCTATAAAACTTTGTACTACAACATTTTGCACTAAAGTGTATAGTTTGTCCTTAAAATTTAAAAAAAGTAAAAAATTGTACCATGTGCATTTAATCAATGTCGTTCTTGAGGACCTTCTACTATACCAATTTAAACAAAAATCTAATGGTCGCATTCTAGGCACACATCGACCCTCCATACTAAATTTCAGCTTGATTGGTCAAACAGTTCGGCAGTTATCGTGGAAGATTACACACAGACACATAGACAGACCATGCGCTGGAAATGGTTTCAATCTTCTTAGGGACCTCAAAATGGATATTTCCATCGATATCTCCATTTTTTTTTGCTCGTCCACCTTACTTTTCCTTTGATGGGTCCGGGAAAGTAAAAAACAAGTGTGGAAGAAAAAAGTTGCCATTTGTTTTATTTTGATAATAATTTATTGGACAGGATAATATTGTTACAAATATTAAAATAAAAGGAACACAAAGAATTAATTCATTAAATTTTTCCAAAAAAATATTGTCTAGTTTCTAGCTCTAAAATTTATCTAATATTAGGGTTAATAATAAGAATTTATGTTGCGCTACTGATTCCAGTTTTACAACAATGCCTCACTAATATGTTATGCAATAAAACGTTAATGGAAGTATTTGTTTTATTGTTGCGAAGCAATTATATAAACTATGTTTTATATTAGATAAATATCGCATTAGGAGAAAATTGCAATAAAACAATCACCCGCGGTGGATAAAAATATCCCTAATGCCTTAACTAGCGCGTATCCTCACTATAAATACAGTATTTAATTTTGATATCGGTAGTTAATCTATGGGAAAATGGCATTTTTTTTAATGTAATATTTATTAGGGGTCATATTTAGTACAATTTGTATCTTTTTAACCTTCCAATAATCGC
Source organism: Neocrepidodera transversa (assembly GCA_963243735.1). Lineage (NCBI taxonomy): Eukaryota > Metazoa > Arthropoda > Insecta > Coleoptera > Chrysomelidae > Neocrepidodera > Neocrepidodera transversa. The sequence goes on along the minus strand of OY725347.1, from coordinate 1,141,579 downwards.
GTCAAATTTTGAGACGTGAGTAATCCGTCAGTCTACAGTTATCTATTAAGAATCCAAAAATATAGTGAAAATTATGTATGAAGAGTTTTTAATAATTTAATGGAATGACTAGAAAAAAAAAAGTACATTTGACAAATTTTTTCAAAAAAAAAATTTGTATTTTATTTTTATTATTAGTCACATTCAGAATATAAAATACTGGTAGTAATACAATCTGTAAATTATTCTCTTTTACTATAAAAAAATGTGATACAAACATTTTCAAAATAGATACAAATATGTGAAACAGGGGAAAAATTGGGAAAAAAAGGCAGTGGAGACAAATAGGAAAAATAGTAAAAAATAATGAAATATGGAAAATTCAGAAAAATAGAAACAAATACGGAAGAATAGGAGAAATAAGAAAAATTGAGAAAGTAAAAAAAATTGAAAAACAGAAAAATCAGGAAAAAATAGGGAAATATAGAAAAAAAATGGGAAAATTATAAAAAAACAGGTAGAGAGAGAGAGAGAGAGAAAGAAAGAGAGTGAGATATTACATCATGTAGTTCCTGACGGGATCCCAGACCACAGAAACTTTTTTCTGATTTTTCCAATTTTTTGTTCTCATTTTTTTTTATTTCAATTTTTGTTACATTTTTATAACCTTTGAATATTTTCTATATTTTTTGGAATTTGTCTTTTTTAAATTTATGTGTTTTTTCAATTTTTTTTTTGTTTTATGATTTTCTAATTTATTCTGATCTATACTGATTTTTCCACATTTTTTTTCTGAGTTTTGAATTTCTTATTATTTTTTTTATTTTAATGTGACATTTTTCCTTTTTATTCCCATGTTTAATTAATTTTTTTGTTTTCTTTTTTAACTTATCTAATCATTAAATTTTCTAAAATTTTCTTTTAATTTCGATTTTTGAATTTTTGTTGATTTCTTCTGGATTTTTATTTGTTTTATTTTTTTCTGATTTATTACTGATTTTTTCAATTATTCTACATTATTTGATCTGTTTACATTTTTCAGATTGTTTATTCTTTTTAGGGTTCCGTACCCCAAAGGGTCGAAACGGAACCCTATTGCTATCACTCGCGTGTCCGTCCGTCCGTCCGTCTGTTACACCGGTCTAGCAGCTTAACCGTTGGAGCTAGAGTCTTCAAATTTTTACAGTATATGTGTCTTGTTGACCCAAAGCCATATGCATTATAAAAAATATTTTTAACTATTTTCAAGGGGGGCTCCCATACAGCTAAAGGGGGGCGCTGAAAAAAAATTTTGTACTACCCCATCGAGTGAGGTATCGTTGAATAGAGTTCATTGAGTACATAAAAGCTGTATTTTTTGTTTTAAAAAATATTGCAAAACATAGGCATGAGAAGCCGCCAAAGTCAGCATTTTTTACAAAATTTTGTTCCGAAGTATTTTTTAATTTTCCATTAAGGGTATAATAGCACCTCAGTAAAGTTTGAAATCGAAAATCCTTTTCTAAAATAGCTGAAATTTTAAATGTATATATTGGAGGAAGTTATCGATTACTTCCGATTTTTTTTTTCTTAAAAGTACTTTTTGTTAAAGAGAAAAAAATTCGCCGACCTCATAAAATTGGAATTTTGACAATTAAATATGACCTGACCTAGATAATGTCACAATAAATATGTTGTAAAAATTTTGTTTCTTAATATCAAACCGTTGTCGAAATAACATTTTTCAAAATTTCTTATTTATATAGATTATATCCTAGCAGCAACTTCACTCTGTACACTCGGGAGAAGGACAACGGTTTGATAATAAGAAATAAAATTTTTACAGCATATTTATTGTGACATTATCTAGGTCTGGTCATATCTATTTTTCAAAATTCCAATTTTTTGAGGAAACCGAATTTTTTTCTCTTTAACAAAAAGTACTTTTAAGAAAAAAAAAATCGGAAGTAATCGATAACTTCCTCCAATATATACATTTAAAATTTCAGCCATTTTACAAAAGGATTTTCGATTTCAAATTTAACTGAGGTGCTATTATACCCTTAACCTATGAACTTGAAATTTGGTGATAATGTTTATTGTTACGTATATTTTACCAACAAATACCAATATATTAATAAATATGATTTTTTCATTACCATTCCCTCATTTTTAGGGTTCCGTATCTTTTTATTTATGCAAATTGTGATATTCGATATTTTATTATTTTTATCTGTGCAATCGTATTAGTTTTATTAAAAAACGTATTTTTCATCTTATAATTTTTTTTTATTTTTATCAGTTACGCTGATATTAACAAATTTGTTCGTTGCATTTCAAAATTTGTTAATATATCTATCTCATAATTTTTTTTCTTCGTCGAACACACATGCGCCAGGTAATTTTTCCTTTCACTTCTTTAAATCTTTTTACAAAGTATTTTTGACTTATTAGTTCGATTAAAATTTTAAAGTCCTTTAAGAATCCTGACTCTGCACAGCTGGCTTATATTCAACATTTGGTACGGAACCCTAAATGTGCGAAGTCCGACACGCACTTGACCGATTTTTTATTATACTTTTGTTTTTATTTTTGCAATTTTACGGTAGAATCGATAGTCTCTGCGTTAGAACGATAGATAGAAAGTGAAAACGGTAGATCTACCGTAAAAACAGTAGAGCTGGCATCACTGGGGAGCTCAACTGTGGTTCTGTCGAATGGGACAGAGGGGGGACTTCCTTATTTCGACTTTTATCGAAAGATTAAATAAAAATTCAAAAATAGAAGTTTCTTAGGCTCGGGTCTGGCACTGCGATGATGAACTAGTCATTGGATTGCATTGGTGCAGTGTTGCCATAGATAAATAAAAATAAGTGTTGCCAATGGATGAAATGAAAAGATCCTCCTTTCAATTTAAAATAATCCGATTTTGCCCGAAATTCTCCGATTTTTTAAATTTATTAAATTATTGTTTGTACATGTTATTTTTTGTTGGTATAGATTTTAGAACGCAATTTTATATATTTTATGGTAATGAATGAGCAAAAGTTAAGACGTTTTGCTAAAAATGACTTAAAATTTCATGAAACGTGGAGAAAATTGATTTTCCGCGAAAAAAAGTCTGTCTGTGTGGGTGTGTGGATCTCCGTGCGCACGATAACTAGAGAACGGTACGGCCAATCCGGAAAATTCTTTCGGCCATCGGTTTTTATTAAAAAAATGAACCTACCGAATTATCCCCCCGCTGTGTCGGTAGAGACCTTCGAAGTTCCACATGGCTGAGGACTATAAAGCGCCATGTTGTCTAATCCAAACCAATGAATGTCAAAATCTTGTCATTTTTGCCTTCAAGAATCTACAACATTGTTGCCAAATTCAAAATAATACCTTGCCTTGTAAAATCCCATATTTACCGTTTTCATCTGAAAATATTGATACGGTATCACGTCAGCTTTAAAATTATCCGTTTTTTGTCCGATTTTCGGATGGGTGAGAAAATTATCCGGCACGGTCTTAAATTATCCGCAAATCGGATAATTATCCGCCAATCGGCAACACTGTATAGTGCTCAAAAACCCCACTTATGTATAGAACTAACACACTTTTTGGTACGTGATTGTTCATAAATATCAACACTCAACAAGATTTTTTCCGCATTCTCAACATCGAGTATATACCGAGAGAACGGAAAGATGTTTACAAACTGCAATGTGTGTTTTTCTTGCGTGGTCTTCTCGTTATTTGTACAGATTGATTTGAAATAATAAAAAAGTCACGAACACACATCCGCTGACATCTATCGAGTGCTGTTCAAAAATGTTTTTTTTTTAATAAAATAATATTGAGTTTATGTAAATTAAACGACGTGTTGACATAAGGAATTTTTATGTTAAAGACGCAAAACACGTGTCCGACTAGAGATATTTCACAGTACACTATGTTAAATTTATTGGCCCGTTTTGTTTTTAATTTAATTATTTATTTGGGATACAAATAAATCGAAATACAACAAAGTATTTACAATTAGAAATATTGTAATCAAAATTGTTTTTATCTGAAAGCAATAAAAACTAACTAGAATTAGAAGAAAAAAAATGAACAATATTTATTTTTTATAAAATTAAAATCTTTAATGGATAAATAGTTAATAATTCCAAAAAAGGTTGTGAAATCCCATATGGACTTGACCGTAATAAAATGTTTGTGTTCGTAGGAGTTTTAACATCGAATTGTGTACACAAGAGAGAAACAACAGCAAATATTGACAGAAGATGATGTTATTGAACAAACATTTTCTCTAAGCTTTATATCTCAACTCGAGAATTTAGCTGACCCGGGCAACAAACAAGAACTTGATGGATCGGTACACCTCGAGGCCTAATTTTAATTGATAATCTAATGGACTTTTGTTAATACTTATTTTTTGATCCCCACAATTGTTTAGATCGATTTATCAAATATGAACTTTTGACATGTTATAGTAGTAGGTGTATTATTATTATTATTAATGGTTTATTATAAATTTAAAATAATTACAAAAAAATATAAAAAAATCTAATTTAGCACCAATCACTAGATATTGGCACACAAGCACAAAAATAAATATAAATATAAAAATGAGGGGGTAATCCCACCCAACTTTCCGAACACTCCTAGTAAAGTAATTGTTTAATCGATTATTTTAGTTTTTCTGCATCAAATTACATTAATAAAATTTTAGTTTACAAAAATTAAAAAAAAACTAAATTTTTTGTAAAATTTTTTTTTTACTTTTTATAATTTTGTATAATTTCTACAAGTATTATTTTTAAAAATTATGAAATATTTCACACATAATGTACTTTTTGATCCCTTCCAGATTTACTATTTACTTTTTTCATTTGTTTTACCATTTTCGATAAAACAAAAAGACAGAAAAATTTAATTTTTGTTTTATTGTGGTTATAATAATTACAATATAAAATTTGAAGAGACTAAATTATTTTCTAAATTTAGAGTTTTATATTACCTATTGACTGGTATAAATCCCATTTTAATATCTTTAATATTTTTAAAGTTATTCAATTTTTTTTTAAACTTATATTAAATTTCAAAAAAAAATTTATGAATTCTATTTTTTGAAAAAAAATTTGAAAAAAATCACAACTATAGAGTTTTTTACCGCAAATTTAATGGTATTTTTTTAAATTTGTAATACTAATATTAACCTTAAAAACAAATAAAAACTTTAATAATTTTAAAATCAATAAATAATTAATATCTCATTCAATTTTATTCAAAATGTGAAACAGACCTTTTTTTAGGTTTTTTGGATCAAAATGCATTAATAAAGTTGGTTTAAAAAACTAAAAAAAAAAATTTTTTTGTCAAAAATTCATTGAATTGTTTTAACTTTTTTCATTTTTTTGCTATAACTTTTACAAATACTATGTTAAAATTATGAAATAATTTACACACATAGTACTTTTGGATACTTTTCGGATATGCTATTTACTTTTTCATTTATTTTATACTTATTGATAAAACGAAATTACAAAAAATTAAAAAAAAATTCTTTATTTTGGCTATAATAATTACAATTCCAAATTCTAAGAAACTAAAATACATTTCAAATTTAGAGTTTTATTTTATCTTTAGAATGGCGCAAATCCCAGTTCAATAACTTTAATATTGTAGAAGTTATTCAATTTAGTTTAAAATCATAATATAATTTTAAATGTTTCTTAGCTAATTTTTAAAAAAAATCACAATTGTTATAATAAAATTTTGAAAAAAATTATAATTATAAAATTAATTATTACAAATTTAAAGATAATTTTTTTAAATTTTTTAATATTAAAATTTAACTAAAAAATAATTTAATAAGGAAAAAAATTGCTTAAAAATTAAAATAAAAACTAGCGGCGAAACTATGCAGAACTCGAAAAAAAATTAAAGACAAAATATGTATAAAATACTTTTTAAAAAAAGCATTTTTTGTGAAAACTTTTTTTCTTGAATTTTTTCTCAAAAATTAAAAAAAGTCCTTCAAAAGATGCCTAGATCCAACCTTTATGGTTAAATCGGTCTTAACTACTGTTGGTCTAGATAGACCAGATCTCACAGTTCCATATACGAGGCTTTTAACGAGTAATTTTTTTTCGAAATAAATACCAAAATTTTTACAATAAATTTTCAGAAAGTTTATAATACTTTTTAGTATAGATTTGTATGTATTAATAGAGGTTGTTTTTTTTAATACTTTTTTAATAACACTCTACAAATAACCAGTTATAAAAAAAGGATTTTTGTAAACTTTTCGAAATAAATTTTTTCTTTTGCAAAATTTATATTGGGTAGGAATTTACATATTCCCTAGCGAATATTTATCTTGTTTTCTTGCTCTGAAAAATTATTCTTTCTGACTTTTAAATCCACTTTTTAGATTGATTTGTACCAGCACTGCAATTTTTTTTCACATGTTTTAAGGTATGTCAGTTATATTTTTAGAAATCACGTCAAAATATAGTGATTATTTAGACTTTTATTGGACATTGTTTTCAAAATGTCCCACCCACGATATTTTTTTTCTTAGCAACCCAGAAAAATAAGACATTTATCAAGAGTTTAATCTTACCTAGATATGGAATATTAGGTTTCTTGGAATACGAGTTGTTTGTTGACAAGATAAAAGATATAAATAGAAAGATATAAGGACAGAGACTCCTCAAATTTCACTTGATTTTTCGTATCGCGTTTCTATATAAGTATACGCATAGGCGTAACAATATTAATCTATTAAATCCAAAAGGTTATCAATTATCTCAAATATGATGAAATAATAAAACTCCAAGTCGAGTACCATAAAATTTTTATTAAAGATGACATGAAGAGAGTTGGCAGTAATTAAGTAATTCAATTATTATACTTTAATTTCTGGTAAGTCATACTTTGTTTTCTTCTCTCAGCCCTAAGAACTTTGTATTCTAGGCCTGATGATGGCAGTTTGCCGAAACTAGTTGCCAACCCACTTCATCTTTAGTAAAAATTTTGTGGTACTCGACCAAGAGTTTTATTACTTTATTAATCTAGACCAGTGCTTGAAGACCAGAGCAGAGACCGTGATGTCATAGCGTTCTCTCTTTCTGACACGTTGAATTTTCTATACCTCCTTCTCTAACACGTTGAATTCCCTATAATTGCTATAGAACAAACGTATACTACTCAATTTGATAAAATATTCCTACTAACCGAGATACTGAGTGATGCTGACATTACCCTATCTAATTTTTTTGTAAATAAATTCACAAAGTTTTTGTCAAATTTATTCGTGAATTTCTTCACGTTTGTTCGCTTAACATTTGTCAATTATTTTTTGTATCATTTCTGTCAATAAAACAGTTTTACAAAATTATCATTTTAATGTCCAAGTAAATTCACACGTTGATTACAATTTCAGCATGATCTAAAACATAACCTAACTTTTTGCATAATGCTTAAGTTGGTACTACTGAACTTCGCGATAAAATTTTGACGAAAATAGAACAAGTTCTAATTCGTGAAGAAATTCATGAAGTTATTCACACAATTACTTGACATCAAAAAATTGGATAATGTAAAGTCAGCATGACTGATATAAAAGTCACATAACTGCAAATTATAGTCGTTATAAGCGATATTTTAGACTCATTATAAAGGTCGACTATCATCAACTACTTACCCTTAACCACATTTAACAATGGTTTATGAGTATGGCCATAAATTCAAGCTCGGACCAAAGCTAGACAGCTCTCTCTCTGGTCCGTATTACAAATTTTGTTTTTAAAATAATTGGTATTGACCTATACTTAAATTATACTTTAACTGTTAAGGTATCTATTATTTTTCAACAAAAAACTGTAATTTTTATTTTCTAGAAAATTAGATAGGATCGATTAAAACGAATTAATTTTTAGTAAATACAGTTTTTTAGCCAAAACTCATTTTTTTACCATTAAAATGACGTACATAACAATTGTTTTGTTTTTTTCAAATAAAGGAGGCGTGTTATTAATTTTCAATATCACTTTTTAAATATAAATAATTATTAAGAAACAAAAAGAAATACGTAACAAAATTGAGACTTTTTAGGTTTTTTTATCCTAAATACTAAATTATAAATTTGTATCTATCTTTGTTTTATTTTAATTAACACCAATTAATGAAACAACTTCAAATTATACTGAAGTAGGGTCCATATTTAAATTTTAAAAGAGGTACCATTTCCTTAAAAGATTTATAACAGTTGCCTATAAAGCAGTAAAACCCTCACAAACCTTCGTAAAAGACGAATAAGTCAATCTCAAATATCGATTCCAACGACTATAGTTGATTCGAACTTTTAACAGAGGCGTACAGCAGCGATATGGACCCCTTTATTTTGTACGATAATTTTTGTCATATTTTTATATTTGGCTAAACTTTATACGTTCATAATGTATTTTTGTTTCACTTCTTTAACACATTGACTGCCAACTACGAGATATCTTGTAGTTTGACTACTACTTATCTGATAGTTGGCAGTCAACGTGTTAAAGTGGATATTTTTCAAGATATTCGTGTATTTTAAGTATAATTTTTATTTTTTGAAAAATGCTTTTCGCTCATTTTGGAATTTAGTAATTTAATATTTCAATAATTACTTCGGTCCGCACCGGAAGTATTAAAATCATAAAAAAAATTAGAATTTTTTTTTTTTGCTTAAATTGACTTTTCTCGAAGTTTTGAGCCACTCACAACACGATTTTGTGAACAAAATTTTGCATGTCCGTTGGTCTAGATGGATGGATGTATGTGGAGACAATAACTCAAGAATGGGTAGTCCGATTTCAAAAATTTTTTCGCCCATCGTTTTCTCGTAACTACGAAGGGGTTGAAATTTCAAAAAAATCATATCCGCCATTTTGGAAAATATTGTAACAGGTCTTTACACTTTTTTCGTATCCTAATTGTTATAAAATTAATTTGTATATTTTTTTTTTATCCGACCTACAGGGGTGAAACTGGAGGGGATTGAAATATCAAAAATAATCATATCAGCGCCATTTTTAAAAATATCGAATCAGGTCATAAGACTTTTTTATGTTCAAATTATTATAAAACTAATTCGCTAATATTTACGATTTTTTAAGGATTTATAAAAAATTAGAAAGATAGGAAAAAAAATGGAAAAAAACGTAAAAAACGTAAAATATGATAAAAAATCGTAAAAAAAACGTAAAAAACCGTAAAAACCGTAAAAAAATTGTAAAAACATTGAAATACTTTTTAATTAGAATTAGAGACATAAAAACTAACTAGAACTAAATTATTGAATTTTTTTAAATATTTTTGAAGTTTGATCTATCAAATTTTTGAATTTTTTTAATTTTTTGAATTTTTTGGTTTTGAAATTTTTTTATCTTTTGTCCCTTAAACCTGCCCATGTGAACATATTTGTTCATTTTACAATTTCAGCTTTATTTAATCTTTAAATTTTTTTGGATTGAAATTTTTGATTTTTTTAGAATATTCGTTTTTTTTTTAATTTTTGAAAATTTTAGCCTTTAATTTGCCTATGTAAATATATTTATCATTTACCACTCAATTCTGTCAATGAAAAAAATTTTGTCCTTTTTATTACCTTTCTCAATTCCCTGTATATAACATTTTGGGGTTCATCGCCGTTTTTACAATTTTTCGAGAAAAAGATATTTTAGATAATTAAACTCTCTACAACTTTTGTTTTTAATTTTCCACGATTTTCTTAATTTTTTAAAAATCCGTAAAAAAACGTAAAAAATCATAAAAAAACGTAAAAAATCGTAAAAAATCGAAAAAAAAACGTAAAAAATCGGAAAACGCCTTAAAAATCGGAAACTTCGTAAAAAATCGTAGAAAATGTAAAAAATGGTAAAAAATTGGTAAAAAACGTAAATAATTTTTATTTTATGAAAAATGATTTTCGCTCATTTTGTAATTTAATTAATATTTCAATAATTTAGTTAATAGAAGTTTTTATTAAATCAATAGTGAAACTTTTGAAAGCGTACATATTTTTTCATATGATAAATGTAGTGGGAAACTAAAAATATATCTTCAAAAATTATTTTTATATGGAGATTAATTTCTTTATTAAAAGTGTCCCAGAAATTTTTACCAAAAAATATAAATTTTAATATTTATTGTATCTATCCATAATTGAATAGTTTTAGATTTTTGTTAATACACTGATTTATTTATTTTTTTCAAACCTAATGAATAATAAATTTTTTCTTCATCATTGAAAATATGTCGTGCATCTAATAGAGTCAAAAATTTCAAAAATTATGTAAACAACCATAAAGACGATAGAAATATGGACTATAAATTAGATTTAAAAAATTTCACATGAGGTCGACACCTTTTACAGCTTTTTTCGAATTATAATAAATATGTCACATATTTTTTTTAAACGTAAAATATAAACCACTCAATACCTGTATATCATTTAACTATTACCTTGATGAATAATAAAATTAATACAAGTATTCATAAATATTACTATTAATAATATTTTTATAAATTTAATTTGAAAGTTTTAACGCGATCATGGAAGCGATAAATTTTTCTATTAAATTACTCACACTTGTCAATTAAGTGTCCCCCTGGTGTGTATATCGCTCTTTTATTGCATAATTTGACATTTTTCTAATTTAATTTTATTGGATATTAACTTACCGGCGTTATGGCTTCTTAATTATTGACTATTTATTTACGAACTTTTTGGAAATAAAAAACTCGTTTTTACGGCATTAACGGTCCCATATTGGCAGTTTCTTTCATATTATTATTATTTAATGTCATTTTTACTATTTTATGATATTGATATTTTTAGTTAATTTTCTTACACCCGATGCGTGATTCAATTATAATTTATGTTTATATATTATTTTGTTTTAAATTAATTTTCTTAAAGTACATTAAAAGAAATAAAAATGGTTTTGTTATCATTAATCTGGTCACTTATTCCAACAATTATTTACTTTATAATCATTTATTTTTAGATTTTTCAAGTACTACACATCCAAATAAACGAGTTAGAAATGAAGGACCACGCAATTTTAAGAGATACTTGTTTTTAAATGAATATACAACTGATTTTAATTCCGAAGAGCTTTTACATGCTTATTCATTCATATTAAAACATTAAGTACCAAATTCACTTTCATTCTCACATATCAATTATATCACTACTTAATGCCACTAAACCGTTGAATGTCTGGCGATATGTTAACTTAATTTGATTGGCTGACAAAAAATAGTGTGATATATTTGAGAGGAGGTCTGTAGGTTAAGATTCGTAATATGCACAATTTCCGATATAATATTTGTTGTAACGTACAAGAGGGAGAGAGAAAAGCGCTTAACATCGCGATAAAAAATATTGCGTAATAGTTGGCTCACTCTTTCTAGAAATTTTACAATGACGTAGTAATATGCAAATTAAATGTTGGGATAATTTAATTTACATTATTTTTTATTGTTATTATTAAATTGATTTATTGAATTGAATCTTTTAGTTTCATATATTTGGGAGCAACCAAATTTTCCGGTAGCATTCACTTCACCAAAAATCGAGATAAAAAATGGTAATGGGTGTTAAAATTATAAAAACTAACTCTAGCATTTATGCTTGACTTGATTCAAATAAACTTTAAACAAAAGATGAAAGAATGAGAGTGTATCTTAAAAATCAAGCAAGCGCAAATAAAACGAATTCGATTTATACGACATTCCATTGTTTCTCCATTAAATATTGACGGTGTGACGGTTGGTGAAATCTAGTCGACTGTGTAATAAAGGTGTGGGCTTAACTGTTGGGAGGATTTATGACCTGTGTCATGAAAAATTAGCTAATGACTAATCAAATATTGATTTATGGTAATAGAAGATGGTATATAGGATGTTCTGATCTTTTTATTTGCATATTGTGGTTTTAGAGAACCGCCATTGAATAGATATGGGTACGGCATAAATCACAAATAGAAATGGTGCTTGAACTATTAAAGTTTTTCTCTTTAATAATCGTTAGATATTAATAGTTAAATGTATTAGAAAGTCACCAAAAAAAAATTTTTTAGTAATTGTATATGCTACTCTTCTATATTTTTTTAGTCAGATACAACAACTTCTAAATCAGATTTGACAGTTAATAATTTGTTAAATTAAAACTTTACAACATAGTAGGCTATTACAATTGTTAGTTCTGGTCCATGGAACGAAAATTTCATTTAAATGTTACTTTCCGCCCTTGGGGGTATCTAATACTATATCTTATGAAGGTACGTTATTGCACTGAGTCATATTGGACTGGTTACGGACCTGTGTTATGTTTAAAATGTTGTGTTAGAAGTGTTAAATTTGAAGTTTAATCGCGGTCTTCGGTCTTCTAGAGAGTTGTAGTAATGATATTTTATTTCCCCAGTTTATCTTCTTTTTTTTTTAATTTATTTCTATTTTTCCTATTTGTCCCATGTTTTTTCCTATTTTCCCCAATTTTTCGCAAATTTTACTATTTTTTCCATATTCTCTCTAGTTTTCGCTATTATTCCCTATTTTTTCTATTTATTCATATTTTCCTGTTTTTCATTATTGTGTCCTGGTTTTTCCATATTTATTCCTATTATTTTCTATTATTTAATATATTCCATTTTTATTTATTTTTTCCAATATTGCCTCATTTTTTACAATTTTACCATGTTTCCATATTTATTCTCCAATTTCTCTATTTTTCCATATTTTTTTCCTATTTTTTATTACTTTCCGATTTTCCTCACTTTTCACTATTTTTCTAAAATTTCCCTATTTTGCTCCATTTTACCTAATTTTTTCCAAATTTCCCTATTTTGCTCCATTTTAAATAATTTTTCTCTACTTTTCTTATTTTTTCCCTCATTTTCCTATATTTTCCCCTGTTTTTCATTATTTTCTTTATTTTTCCTATATCTTTCTATTTTTACTTTCCCGACCCACCTCCGAGAAGGGAAAGTATTGTGAACGAGCTAAAAAAATTTTTCGAGATAAAGATGAAAATATCTATTATCAGGTCTTCTGAGGTGATTAAGACCATTTCCAAATGGAAGTCTGTCTGTCTAACTGTCTGTATTCTTCCATGATAGAGGACACACGTTTAATCCGATTGAGTTGAAATTTGGTATATGGGTTTGGATTACCCCTAGGAATAACTCGTTAGATTTTCTACGACATCTGTCAAACGGAAGTGTCACTATCAAAAAATGACAGATACAATATGTCACGGAATTTGACTTGCAATATGTCATTTGAAAGCCCTTGAAAAACTCTATTCAGAACAGTTAAAATTATTTTTCCAACTGTCACCTGTCAAAAATAAAAAAATATCAAAATTTTAAACTGTACCATTAAATATTTGAAAAAGTCTTCGTGGATACTCGTCGGGAAAGTTTTGGGGCGACACAAACGGTTATTTTTTGTTTTTACCTGTTTTTTCTGTTTTTACCTATTTTCCCCTATTTTTCCAATTTTCTATGTTTTTTCATATTTTTTTCTATTTTTCCCGTTTTTACCTATTTTTCATTACTTTCTCATATTTTTACCGATTTTATCTCATGTTTTTTCCGATCCTTTTCGATTATTTTCGATTTAATCTGATGTTATTCGGTTTTTTCGATTTTTTCCGATTTTTTCTGTTTTTACCTATTTTTCAATATTTTTTCCTATTTTTTACTAATTTTTTTTGCTTTAAATTTTATTAATTATTAATAATCAATTTTGGTGATCGATTTTTAGTTGATTGTTTATGAATCGATTATTATATTATATTTTTAAAGATTTTTTAAAATACAATTATTTTATAATCAATTTTGTTCTTTTTTTTTTTGTTTTTTTAACCGATTTTGTTCATCGATTTTTTATATCTAATTTTATAATCGATTTAGTTTAATGGATGTTTTTATTCAATTAATCGATTTGTTATCGATTTTGTTCATCGGTTTTTTAATAGATTTTTTAATATCTTTATCGATTTAAGCAATCAAATTAATCAAACTAATCAAACTGTCACCTGTCAAAAATAAAAAATGTCAAAATGTCAAAATTTGATACATTAAATATCTTTGGATACTCGTTTGGGCGACACAACCGATTTTTTCCCTATTTTCCCTACTGTTTTCCTATTTTAAACTATTTTTCCCAAATTTCCAAATTTTTCAATATTTTTCCCAAATTTCCCATCTTTCAATTTTCCCATTTTTCTATATTTTTTCCTTATTTTTCAATCCCTTTACCAAATTTCTCTATTTTTCACTTTGCCCTATTTGTTCTTATTTTCCCAATTTTTCGCTATTTTTGCCTGTTTTTCTCTATTGTTTCACTATTTTCCACATTTTTGTCTATTTTTCCTTATTTTCTATTTTTCCTTAATTTTCCACATTTTCCTTATTTTAACCTATTTTTTCCTATTCTTATCTATTTTTCCCTATCAAAATTTCAAGTCTCTGCGGGTTCAGTAAATTTTGCTGTGCGTTGATTCTATGTCAGTCAGTCAGTCAATCAGTCAAGACTTTGCCGATTATAATATAGATATTAATATTTTATGCCTAAAATATTCTACATTTTAATTTTCATTCAAATTATTTTATAAGCTTTTAAAAATTCTTTATCAGCATAAATTTAACACACTTGATCTGTTTCGGTAATATAAAACATTTTTACTACATAATTGCGACACCCTGTATCTATAGAAATTCTTTCCAGCAATAAATTGACTTAGTTCTATGTTTGGTTGGAAGACGTGACAAGTTGTGAACTTTAGCTACTCTTTATATAGAAAATTCTATGGCGTTCTGGTATTTTACATTTTATCTCTACTTCTTCCTTGTACAGAAAAGAACTTGCAGAACGACCGTTGTAGGAAAATTATACGATATACCGGAAAATTTAATTTGGTCTTAGTTGAAAGAGTACGTGAATAGGATTTAAAAAAAAATTCCATTTTAGAATTTTATACACTTTCGATTTATTTTTCTTACCATATAAACGAGTATATTCTATCCCAGATGTTTAGAGAAAAAACAGCGCACCCTCTATAAATATATAAAACCAGACCGATTTGTCACCCTTTTGAATGAATAACAAATCCCTTTTTAAATGCCTTTACCATTCCTCAAAGATGCCATAAAGCCATATAATAATAACTAGAGAATTTCGAAATTTAGGGTTTGTTATGATTACGAAGTTATTTCAGATGTCGCTTAAACAGGATGAAGATACACTGGAGTGTAAAATAATATAAATTCCAAAGATGCCGCATATATAACAAAATGGAAATAAGGATGAAATAAAATTAAAAAAAATAAATTGATTTTTCACCGAATCTTTATTACTTATACCCGGTTTCACCAACGATAAATAAGACCTTATTCGATGAATAAATTTAACTGTCGAATAAAAATGCACAATTTTGTTTCACCAACGTCAAATTCGACGATTAAATTGACGTTTAAATTAACCGACGAAATTTGGACAGTCAAAAGTTTATTTGATGTATTCTAACCTCAAATGATATTAAATTGTAATATTTTTGCTCGTGTTTTTCTGATTGTAAATTTTTATTTTATTGGTTGTCTGTATTTATAGTTTGTTTGATTTCGAACAATGGATAACAGGTAAAATAAACATTATATACTTTTTAATTTATATTTCAAAATTATCTATTTATAAACGATTGCAGATTTTTAACATCATCTTCATCATCATCTTCAACATCGTCATCTGATGAACATTTGCATTATAGACGATTTCGAATTGTTTTAGAAAGAAGAAATCACATTAGATTTCGACTATCCAAAAGATGTGTTGAGGAAGTTTTAAATTTAATTGGAAATCATCTAGGTCATTTAAGTAATCGAAATAAACCAATTAGTCCTATGAATCAATTACCTATTGCCTTAAGATTTTATGCTTCATCAGCAGTTTGTAAGAATGCCACAAAATGCAAATGAGCTCATTCAAGTTCAAAATGGTTTTTATGAAATAAGCCGGATTTCCTAGAGTTGTTGGAGCTATTGATTGCACGCACGCATATTCGTATTCAGTCACCAGGTGGAGATCATGGAGAAATGTATAGAAACCGAAAAGGATGATTTTCTATGAATGTGCAAGTGACATGTGATGCTAGACAAATAATAAGAGATGTTGTTGCACGTTGGCCTGGTAGTGTCCATGATGCTACGATTTTCAATGATTCTTTAATACGAGCTCGATTTGAAAATAATGAGTACCCAGGTACGTACCTTTTAGGAGACAATGGCTATGGATGCAGAAAATTTTTACTAACTCCACTATTAAATCCTGAAACGAGGTCAGAACAGGCTTACAATACAGGACTCGCAATATTATTGAAAGAATTTTTGGAGTTCTAAAGAGACGTTTTCCTTGCCTATCTTTGGGGCTTAGATTAACCTTCCGGTACTCGCACCTACTTTTGAGATTGAGTTCGCTGCTGTAATTTAGTCTTTGTACAAAGTGTATAAAATATAAAACAAACAAAAAGTACAAATTGTGAATAAACAAGACCTTTATTAATAAAATGTATACATTTGATTATGTTAAGACCGGATATTAACAAAAAAATCTAAAAAGTTAAATAAAATCAAATAAAAAACGTAAAACAAAAATTATGGGGGACACTGATGCGGCACATCATAGAATGCTCTAAACATGTAAATTTGTGATCTATTTTTTTCGTGACATGTTTTTCCCATTCCGTAAGGCCGTCTTTACCAAGAAACATGGGCCGCCGTCCTAATTCTAAATCAATTGGTTCTTTCAAGTCCGATATCTCCTGCTCTTGTCTCTCCACATGGTCCTCTTCTCCAGATTCTTCCTGGTCATCAAACTGTATATCGGGCTCATTTTCATAAATGAAATAAAAACAACACCAAAAATTACCTTTATTTTGTACTTTTTCAAAAAATATACACTCAAATAATTTATCGCAAATGGTTGCATGCCGACTGGCAGTCCCCAGACGTAAATATTTTTCGAACAACTACACTAATCGGCGATTGGTGCGGCTACTAGTGCATCCCGGCCTTAAGATACATAGTTGAGATGCGGAGCTAGAGTCCGCGCGCGAGTACCGGAAGGTTAAAGATCGAAACTGTTTTAAGTATAATTGTAGCAAGTACTGTTTTACACAATTTTGCCACTGAACTTGTTGATGATGAGCCTAATGAAGACCCACATATTGTATTCCCTCTATTTGAAGATGCTGCAAATATTGACCATTTGGAAAATGACAATAATATGTCAGTAAGAACTGCGTTAATAAATACAGTTTTTGCAAGATAGATATATTTTATTAATAAATTTTTACAACTTATTTATTTTATTTTTGTTCAAATTCAATTTTTTTTATTTTTAATTCTAATTCTTCCCTTTCTGTAATTATTTCTAATATTTCCATTTTTTTATTATGTTTGTCTCTTTTCATTTTTAAAATTTCTTTTTGGTATTCTGTCATTTCTGCCACGTTTTTTCTATTACAATTCTTGTAAAAATACTTTGTATTATGTTGATTTGTTCCTGAACTGCTATTGACTGATGCTGTGGTAGGGGTTGTGGGACTTGTGGGAACAGTACCCAAAATGTCAGCAGTAGGGATTAGAACGTTTTCCTCTATAACTGCAGCTAAAACATAACAATATAATTACAAATGTGCCTTTCATGATACACAAATAGTGCTATGACTTTAAAAACATTAATATTTACCTGTCGTAACAAAATTTGTGTTACTATCATAGGGATTGCTAAGACCTTCCACTTGGCTTCCCAATATATTAAGTACCCTTGTATCAAAGGTACTTAAAGTTGAAGATGCACTTCTTCCGCCAGTCTTATATACCTCAACCTAAAATCATGTAGAAATAGAATATATGGTCTAAATTTTTTTCAATAAATTTACTACCTTTTCATCAACTTTGTGTTTTTTTCGCTATTTTTTTTAAATTATCATATAACAGCTTAAGTTGGTTTCCATTTCTGATGTCCGTTTTAGCCGTACTGTTATACACTTGGGCTATTTCTTCCCAAACTATCGCTTTTGCCTGTTAAGAAATAGCATCAGTTTTTTTATTTTAGATTATATGTTGAAATTCTTCAACAATCGTTATTAGGTATTGTTTTTCTTCTTCCAAGTAATTTTTACTCCTTTCCCTTTTACCATTCCGCAATTAAAATTAAAACAATAAAAACTCTTAAACTCCAAATACAACAACACATACATACACCAAAAAATAAGGTTGTAAATTTCTTCTCCTTCTTTTTGAGGCCTCAGCTACCTGGTCGATTCGGCCCCAAAAAAAATTTTACAGTTCAAATTCTTCTTTTTTTGTAACTAATTCAGTTTTAAAGGTTGGTTTACAGAAATATTTACTTTAACTGTTAAACAGCTAACTTAAGATTAAAAGTATTGGTGAAACGTCAAAATATTTAACGGGAGATTAAAAGTTATTCATCGATTAACTATTTAGAGATTTATTTGTCGTTGGTGAAACCGGCCCTAAGTAATTTAAATTCAAAACTATAATAGTTGTGACATAAGGATGTAGTTAACATTTTCACTAAACCGTAACTAATTACAAAGGTCGTGTGACATCATAACGACATGATTCAATTCTTGATTGTTTATGGAATGTTATTGTGAAGCCAGAAAGTCTAGGAAAATTTATAAAAAAATACCATCCAATAGTAAATTATTCGCAAAAAAAAATATGCTGTTTCTTTTATCATATGCTAATATTAATATATTCTAAACCATAAGAAAAACGAAGATGATTAAATGGGCTAAAAGTTAACTAATTTGAATATTACATTAGTTAAAAAAATCTACAGGGAGAACTAAAAATGCCATTTTTATTTTTTTCCTCATAGAATTTGTATTTAGCACCCCATGATTTTCATAATAAAAACTATTAATTAACTAAATGTTTCGATAGATGGCGATTAGATGTACTTTCTACGTAAAAATTTAAATGTTTATTATCCTCCAATAATACTTGCTTTGTTGCCAGATGTTAAGACCGCCGGGTTTTAATTTTAAGTAAAATGGGGATTTTAGTGACGTCAGGTACTTAAATAGATTTTCTACAGTATGAATTATTTCTTATTTAGAATTTTTTATATATCATTTGTAATTATTTTAGTTTTTCACTATTTCTCATTTTTCGTTTTTTTAGTGGTTTTTTCGATTCTTTCTATTTTTTTGTTTTTTTTCTATTTTTTTCTTTTGTTTTTTAATTTTTTCTTATTCTTCTGATTTTTTGCAATTATTTGGAATTTATTTACGATTTTTTGCAATTTCTTTGAATTTTTTCGATTTTTTTCCATTTTTTTATGGTTATAGCTGTTTTCGGTTTTTTGGTTATTCTTTTGTTTTGCGATATTTTTCTCGTTTTTTTTTCATTTTTCTAATTTTTTCTCATTTTTTCTTATTCCTTTTGATTTTTTTATGATAATTTGAAATTTTTTTTGCATTTTACAATTTTATTTTTCATTTTTTCCCATTATTTTCTAATTTCACTCTCAATTTTTTTCTTCTTTTCAAAAGTTTTTTGTTTTTTTATTATTTTTTCCGATTTTGTCTGATTTTTTCAGATTTTTTTCGATTCTTTTAATTTTTTCTCGTTTTGTTTTTTCATTTTTTTTCTAATTTCTCTCTCATTTTGTGTCAAAGTTTTTTGTTTTTTTTTTAATTTTTTTTCCGATTTTTTCTGTTTTTTTTTAATTTCCTCGATTCTTCTAATCTTTTCTCGTTTTTTTTTCTCATTTTTATGATTTTTTGTTTTTTTTTTCTGTTTTGTTTTTTATTTGTAAAAAAAATATTAAAAATAGCGTCACCATAATTTTAATTCTAAAAGAAACTTAGTTTTCATTAGGTATTATACTAAAACAGTAATTTTAAGGGGGTTGAAATCTCAAAAAATTCAGTTCTCCGCCATTTTTGAAAATATTTAAAATGGTTATTAGACTTTTTTTATGCTCTGATTATTATAAAATTAATTTGTCTGAAACTTTTTTCCATCCTACTTAAGGGGATGGAACTGGAGGGGATTGAAATTAAAAAAAAACCTGCTATTTTTGAAAATATTGAAACAGGTCATTAGACTTTTTTCATGTCCTTATTATTATAAAAATTATTCGTTTAAATTTTTTTTTCGATGTGACCATATCGTGGAGTGGGGAAAGATGAAAGTCTCAAATTTAGACAACATAAATCTATCTCCCCCTGTCGACCCTACCAACAGGAATTTTTTTTATTAGCTTTCGACAATGAATTCTACTTTGGGAATATTTCTACGTACGATTCTGTTCATTTTTACCCTGAACAAGAATTATAAAATATTTTGAACAAGGTGGGGGGGGACAATTTGAGCAATTTTTACAAAATTAAAATAATTCATAACTATTTGGTTTCAATATATACAATTAAATTTACACCACACTGTATACGTAAGCAAACTAAACATATCTGTCATCTGTCACTTGTCATGTTACTTTCTCCTTTCGCCGTTTGCCTGTGAGATTGTGTTTTGACACGTGACGAATTTTATTATTAGGTTTTTCCCTGTTTTCAACTGTAATGACCACCTGGTGGGTGGCGATATTTTAATTTTTCCGGGATGTTGATCCCCCTGTAGGTGCTGTCCTTAAGTGCGGGTAATTAACGTCATCCCCTAACCTGTATTATTTTATTTTATTTTTTTTTTTTTATTTTTCTAGTACCATCATTATTTTCTACCCTTAAGGGTGTTTCACATCAAACTTCGTTATTATTGGTCCAAATTGAATGCGGAAAAAGGCGGTAAATTTGAAATGTAAAGCAGAATATATACGTAAAGAAAAATTATGGACATTAGTGTCAAACTTCGTTTTTCACGTTCAATTTGAACCAATAATAACGAAGTTTGACACCAATGTCCTTTGGCGTTGTTCTATGCAGGATTTTTCTTTACGTATATATTTAGCGTCACATTTCAAATATACCGCTTTTTTCACCGTTCAATTTGGACAAATAATAACGAATTTTGATCTGAATGCCCTTTAGTCTTTGTTTCTACGCATGATTTTTCTTTATGTATTTATTCTACGTCACATTTATAATACAATGCCGTTTGTCGTGTTTAAATCTGGCTACTAATAACGGAGAAAAGAGAGTCAACACACTTACTCAAATGCCTTGTTGAGATCAATATGTACTTAGCTTATCTACTGGCGACTTTGTTTAGCATGTTTGTGTCATTAGCGCACAATTTGTGATTCTACAATTGTTATTTAAATTTTTTTGAATGTTGCACAAATCTTTTCGAAAATAAATATAATATATTTACGAGTCTTTATTAATTCCAATCACATTTCATATATTATGAATTTTTAAAAAAAAAATAAAATTTGACAATTTTTAGGATCTAGAGACATATTTTTTATCAAATCAATGAATTTTAAATATTTTTTGGTTAATTTGACAGATTTTGGTTATTTCGACAGTTTTTGAAATATTTATAAGGTTTTCAAGTTTTTTTTTTATTATTTTTAATTAATTTTAAACAATCATTTGACTTTTGGAACAGTTTTTGAATTTTTTTTGATATCATTATTATTTTTTTGGTTCTACAAACAGTTTTGGCATATTTTTAAGCAAATCCTAAAATTTTAAATATTTTTTAGTAATTTTTTGACAGGTTTTCAAATAATTAAATAGTTTCTCTATTTTTTGATCCGACCACAGAATTTAGTCAAATGAAACACCTTTTTCTAATATTTCTTTTCTAAAATGACAGAAGGTGCAATCATTTGAAACGAATTATAAAATATTACATAAAAATTAGAATGAAATTTAAATTACATTTTTTTTATTACTATTTTATTAACCTAACCTACCGACACGTTACACCATGTCATTGAAGTGTTGCCGGAAGTCCCTCATTTATTACTACCTTGTTATTTTCAAATTAAATTTAACCGCATAATGTGGGGTATTCATTTTTTTTTTAAATTGATGTTTAATCATCGTCCAATTATTTTTTTATGAAATTTTAATTCAGTAAAAGTAAAGATAATTTTGAGAAATTATTGTATTTCATTTTAAAATTTCTAAAAGTTTTAAAATTAGAGCAAAATATTTAGTTTTTTTTTATTTTTCTGGATCACTAGAATAGTGATTTTCTAAGACAAACTTTTCTAAAAATTTGAACAAATTTGAATATTTTTCGATTTTCGTTATTTTTCTCTAAAGTGCACAATTATACTTCCAATATTTTGAAAAAAAAATCTCATTCATAGTCAAATAGGTTAATTTTTTTGGTACTAGTATCCGTAGGTGGGTGAGCGCCTATTGGCGGTGTGAAATCGGTCCCAAACCCACCAAACCTAATGTTACGTTTTCTTGTGCCACCCTGTATTTTCATTATTCCTCTACTCAATATATTTTAATTTCATACTCGCTTGATATCCCCTTCTTATTTCCTCGTGTCATGTCCCTTCTCTTCTCTTGGTATTCCTATAAAATGTCTTTCCCATGTCAATAATGTTCTTCTCTTTGCCTACTTAGTCAAAATAACTGACTTTATATCATTCGTGTCGCTTATTGATGATTTCTTTTTTTCTCCCCCTCGTAGGGTTTTTTTTCCTGGGAATTATTTTTTTCCCTCTGGACTTCGTTTTTCTTTTGGACCAAGTTTTTTTCTCTGGACTACAGTTTCATCAGTTTTTCCTTTGGATCAAGTTTCTTTAACTACAGTTGCCTTTGGAGAAGGAAGATAAGAAAAAAACCTCAAAAAAAGCAAAGTGCCTGAAATAATCTACTACATATTTTTTAATATCTATCTCTCTCTGTAACATATGTGCTTGTGCGAGTCACGTTTGTTATGCTAAAGCGAGATAAACACATGTCTCGCAATTTAATAGCATAGGATTTATCGTGACGTGTATCGGTGATATTTAAGTGCGTCTTCTTAGCTAATAACAAATAGTTAACAAGTGACGTATATTTAAGTCACGTTTAGATTACAGTTATAATATAATATTAGCAAATTAACATATAAATCTTTATTAAAACTATAATGGACAATAATTTAATTTTCCTATTACTAGCACCGTCTGATTTTTCCCTTTTATTAAAATACTATGAAAAACTATCATTGTACATTTTGCTACGTCTATGTAGCTGGAATACCCCCTACGGCAGAATTTAATGGGACATGCGCAGAATTTATGTGCTAATTTCGGACGCCAATAAAAAAAATTGTGCTCTTCTCTTATAAAAATTACAAATGGTTCTGCTGATTTCAGACCAAGCTAGAATACTCCAGGCCAAATATTTTTTTAAATAAAAATTGAAATATATTTTTGTTATCTCCTATTTATGTGCCAATAAAAAATTTTGTGCTCTTCTTTTTTAAAAAATACAAGGGTTTTGCTGGCTTCAGATCAAGTTGGAATAGCCCATGCCAAATATGGTGGAAAATAAAAATTGAAGTACATTCGAGGAAGAAAATGCAGACGAAAACTTGGAAGAGGAGGAAGAAAACATTGACGAAACAGATGTAATTAAGCCCTTATTTACCTAGTTCCCAGGTCCTCAAAAACTAACTGTACTAGTTCCTAGGGCCATAAAAATAAACTGAACTAATTCCCAGTGTCTCAAAAGCAAACCAGGATAAGTTCCTAGGACCTCAATAACAGACTTTACTAGTTCCTAGAGCCATAGAAATAAACTAAACTAGTACCCAGTGCTTCAAAAGCAAACGTGACTAGTTCGTAGGTCTTCAAAAACAAAATCTACCAGTTCCTAGGGCCATAAAATTAAAATGAACTAGTTCCCAGTACCTCAAAAGCAAACTCGGCTAGTTCCTAGGTCTCGAACATCGAAACGAAAGAAAAAATATTAAAAATAATGCATTAAGGATTAGGCCTACTGGGGAAACCACATAAAAAAACGCGCCTTTCACGTTACCTCATGGTGGTGCGGAAATGAGTGTATTAAGTAATTGATGTTTATTAAAATTTTGCGAAAAAATGGAGTGTTTTTGCGAAAAAATGGAGTGTTTTTGCCAATTATGAAAATTTGCCGAGCTTGACTCGGCTGTAGCTCGTAAACTATTTATCAGATTAAAAAACTTCATTGTTACAAAAGTTTTATGAAATTTTATGCCCTATAATTTTTATAATAACTACTTTTAACCTAGGTGGCGCTGTAAAAAAGATATGCTTGAAAAACTGATTTTTTGTAGCATTTTTCCAATATAGAGAGACGGTCGTTTAAGGTCGCAAACTCAGAGTATTATTTAGAACCCCAAAATATACTAATTTACCAAGTTGTAACCCTCTATTTTTGTCTTGATTGACTGGACTATTGTATTTTTTGAAAAAGAATAGTACAAAATTTTTTATTGGTGTCCGAAATTAGCACATAATTCCTGCGCATGTCCCATTAAATTCTGCATAAGGGGGTATTCCAGCTACATAGACGTCATTTACGTCTGCCACTGGTGAGTAATCGATTCGAATTGAGACAAGGAAAGACAATGCGTGAAATGAAGTTTAGTATTGGTCAATTCAATTTTTAAGGCTTAACGGTTATTTTTGACATTTGACATAAGATAAAAGAAAATAAGTGCAGACTAACCTTCAAATTGTTTGATAGTAAAAATTATATTTTTAAACAGTAGAAATTATAAATTGTATCAAATAAAGTAGTTGCAATAAAATTTCAGTCCCACGTGATCAACTTATGAAAGTAGAAATTTTATTAGGTACCTTTTACAGTTCTCAATTTTTATTGCTGCAATTATAATTGCAGCAATTCTTATTGCCGCAATAAAAATTGAGGGTGGCTTTAGAGTTCGCAATTCAGTTGCAATTGATTTTAGAGCTCGATTATTTTGAGATGAGTACATTTAGTTTTGGCCACGCCCCAGTTGGCGCAGCACGTCATAAACTTTGTGGACCTTATTTTATGGCGCTAAGTTCAAATCTGCTGTGGTAGGGGTATCTGATATTTTAGCAGTGGCGTGTGTACATTAATAAAATATTTTAAATTGAAAATACTTTAAAATAAAAAGTAGCATTTAAAATTTTAACTATTTGTTAGTTAAATTGCTGTTAAACTTTAAAGTAATAAAACAATTAAAAGTTTAAATAAATAATTTATATTTTATTAAAATGTTTATAATTTTAATTGTTTCATCGGATGACCCCGTATTGACACAAAATATGAGGGAATCTGTATATTCATCCAAACAAGTTTGCCAACTTAACAAAAAAAAATGAAAGTCTGCTTCTTTTTCTTTTTAAATTTAAAAAACAACTTTGTGTTGTGTCATTAATGATCGAAAAATTTAATTAGAAAAAAGAAAATAGCGTGTTTGTGTATTATAATATGTTGTTGTCTGAAACTAAAATCTCGGAGACGAGAAAGAAAATGGTGGGTGAAGCTATAACTTGAAAGAAAAAGGAAAGGAAATTTAAATATCACCAATTTCTGCAAACTCATGGTTTTCACTAGTTATCAGTCCTGTTTCTATTATCACTTAATGTACACAAAAATACTATAAACACAAATATAACTAAAAAAAATTATATCAAATGTCAAATTGTAAAAAATCAAAAATATTTTTGGTGTAGTGACTTTTATTACCGTTGGTAACACCAATATAACTAAGAAATCCACTAGAATTGCTTCTGCAATACAAACTGCAGTAATAAAAAATAGGTCCCGACTCATTTTCTGCAATTACAATAAGAATTGCAACAGCTTATCGAAAGAGTGTCAGTGCGCAGTCGCGCAATAAAAATGTGGCCCTTATAAATTTCAAATGTGTAAGGTTTATAGAGACTTCTCAGTAGGACAAGCAAATATTCCACATGAAATTACCCTAATTAATAATTAATATTTAACAGAGCTACTACGTACTAATTTTTGACAATTGAAATTTTATTACAACTACTTACTATATACGTAATTATTCTATACCTACGTCACTGGTTAACCCTGAATATAAATAAAATTTGGACAAAAGACCCATTTCATTTCATCTAACTGAACACCTGTGAGTGTCATCCCGATCCTACGAGAATCATACAGAGTAGTATAGAAAAAAAACCTGCACCTTCCTTTGTTGCCGGACAGCGTGTAAGGTCCCTATACACAATAGACGTCCGTCTTAGTCGAAGGACCATTTCTTTATTTCTTTCATATATTTTCGATGCCAGCACACTTAATGAGGGCATTATGCGAGCGTTGTGGGTGTCAGACCGATTTTCGGTTTTTTTTTTATAGTACTGATGAGCGTTCTGGGAATGTAACAAATGATGATGAGTCTAGATTTTTTTTTAAACTAAATTGTATTGTTGGTTATTAAAACAAAATTATGATAAAGTTGAGGATTTGATTTCGAATTTATATTTTATTAAACGTTATAAATCTAGAATTTATTCTAATGAAATGGATATTGATGAAATAATAACATTTTGGCAAAATAAATGTAAAAATTGAATTATCTAAATGTAAAGAAAATCAATATTTTTTACATATTTAGAAAAACATTTAAAAACCTGAATTTTTATAAAAATCTTTCTGCAAAAGAATTTATTAAAACATTTTTTCCCACCCAACTTTCAATTATTCTTCTAATAAAAAAAATTTTTCTTAATTAAAATGTTATTTTGAATTTTCTTAGTCACTAAATTTTTAGTCACTTTTAAAAAAATATTTATATATAAATACTTTTTAGTGAATCTGGCAACATACTGTTATCATACAAAAAAGAAAATATGTAAGAGTGTATCAACTTTCATAGATTTATAGATTTCTTGTTTGATAAGATAAAAATAAATAAAAATTATTTTTAATTGAAAAAAAAAAATAAATTTTTTTTTGCCAATGAAACGTCGTTAGAATTAAATTTAATAATCAAAGTTGGACGAAAAAAACCTGTTATCACTTTTATGTAACTCAATAAATATTTTGAGAAGAATTAAAAAATAGGTAAAAAATTTTGGGACAAAAATAATATTAAACTAGAAGTCTTAATAAAAATATAAGATAATGCCAAAACATTGAAAAAAAAAATTGAAAAATGGAATTGCAAAATACGGAAAATACGAAAAAATGAATAAAATAAAAAAAAAAACAAAAAATCGCTCAAGAACGCAGAGCAATCAAAAACCGGAAACAATTGTAACCATAAAAAAAAATTTTAAATGAAAAAATTCGAAATTGAAATAAATCGCAACAAAATCTCCAAAAAATTGCAAATAATCGCAAAAAATCAGAAGAATAAGAAAAAATTAGGAAACAAAAGAAAGAATTTCCCCAGAACAATGAGGAAAAATTAGGAGAATCGAAAAATTAGAAAAAAAAAACATAACAGTGGAAAAACTTGATAGAAAATCAGAAAATATTGGAAAAAAAATGAAAAAAGAAATTGTAAAATACGGAAAAAACACAAAATTTAAAAAAAAATGAAAAAAAAAGGAATTCGAAAAAAATTGCAAAAAAACGCTAAAGAAGAGCAACCAAAAACCGGAAACAATTGTAACCATAAAAAATGTTTAAAATGAAAAAAATCGAAGTTGAAATAAATCGCAACAAAATTGCAACAAAAACGCAAAAAATCACAAAAAAAAATGGCAAAAATTCGCAAATGGTCACAAAAAATCATAAGAATAACAAAAAATTGGAAAACACAAGAAAGAAATGGAAAAAAATAGAACAATGAGAAAAAAATGACAAAAAATTATAAAAAATTGAAAAAAATCAGAAAAAATAACTCTCTCTCTATAAAATAATTATAAATGATATAAAAAAAATAAGAAAAAATTTATACTTAATTCCAAAAAGAGTATCGAAAGAGAAAAAAAATAAACAAAAACCGGAAACAATTGTAACCATAAAAAAATATTCAAAATGAAAAAAATCGCATTAAAATTGCAAAAAAAAACGCAAAAAAAATCACACAAAAAAACGCAACAAAATCACAAAAAATCCCAACAAAATCACAAAAAAATGGCAAAAATTCGCAAATAGTCGCATAAAATCATAAGAATAAGAAAAAATTAGGAAACACAAGAAAGAAATAAAAGAATGAGAAAAAAATAAGGAAAAATTAGAAAAAATCGAAAAAAATCAGGAAAAAAACAGAAAATTTCATATTGATTTATAATTATAATATTGAATACTGAATACGTAAAAATGAATCGTTGATAGTAAAATACTTAATTGAACCGTTTCCCGAAGAAAAATATTGAGTGATCTATTTTGGACCACTTTATATAGCTTAAATCACCTTGTAATCTTAGGCAGACAAATAAAATTTCTATTTTTTTTTTATTTTCGACATCCTTATTTATAATCTTGTCATTTCTATAAATTACAATCAAGTTTTAAGCCATTTTCCTATATAAAGAATTTTTAATAAAGCAACTTGATAAATTCGCATTTAAACCGAAGGATGTTCGCTTTCTAATTTTTTATAACGAGCATTTGATTAAATGTAATATATTTAGCACAAAGTTTTAAAGTTTTATGGATAGGACAAACCAGGACATTAATTAGGATTAAAAAAATGTTTTTGATAATTCCAGTTCATTTCTTTTTCTATAATTTACCTAAAATAAGTGTTCTAGATTCTCCAGGTAAATTTTAAACTCATCTGGAACCCTTCTAATGTTTTGATAATTGCAGTTAGTTTCTTCTTCTAGAATTTACCTTAAATAAGTGTTCTAGATTCTCCAGGTAAAATTTAAAAAAATCTGGAACTCTTCTAAAGTTTTTGATAATTCCAGTTAGTTTCTTCTTCTAGAATTTACCTAAAATAAGTGTTCTAGATTCTCCAGGTAAATTTTAAACTCATCTGGAACCCTTCTAATGTTTTGATAATTGCAGTTAGTTTCTTCTTCTAGAATTTACCTTAAATAAGTGTTCTAGATTCTCCTGGTAATTTTTAAACTTTTCTGGGAGACCCACTAAAGATTTCTATATTCCCAATTACATCCCTCTTTCAGTATTTACTTGAAATAAGTGTTCTACACTATCCAGGTAAAATTTAAACTCATCTGGAACCCTTCTAAATTTTTTGATAATTCCAGTTAGTTTATTCTTCTAGTATTTACATAAAATAAGTGTTCTAGATTCTCCAGGTAAAATTTAAACCCATCTGGAACTCTTCTAAAGTTTTTGATAATTCCAGTTAGTTTATTCTTCTAGTATTTATATAAAATAAGTGTTCTAGATTCTCCAGGTAAATTTTAAACTCATCTGGAACCCTTCAAAAGTTTTTAATAAATCCAGTTAGTTTTTTCTTCTAGAATTTACATAAAAAAAGTGTTCTAAATTTTCCAGGTAAAATTTAAACTCATCTGGAACCCTACCATTTTTTTTAATAATTCCAGTTAGTTTCCTGTAATAGAATTTATCTGAAATAAGTGTTCCAGACTTTTTAAATAATTTTATTAATATTTTGTTATCGATACGTTTTTTTTTTTGGTGAGTCATACCACAATAATGTAATTTAAATATTAGTACTATACTAGTTAATATTTAAATTACATTATTATGGTATGACTACGAGTTATTTTTATTATTTTTTGAAAATTAGGATTAATAAATACATTATGTTATAGTTTAAGAAAAATGAAAATCTGATAGGACTGGACTAAATGTTTGTTTAGGCTCGGAGCATTGGGCATTCTATTTTTGAGCTAAAAAATTTGGATGCAAGACAAGCAACAGTTACGAAACACGTCTGCAGTCACGAGTTAGAACTAATTATAAGCGTTTTGTAACGAATCTTTTGTAGGTGGTCTTCCAAAAAACAATGACATTTACCCGAATTTCGTCATACTTAATTGCCAGTGGGTCGTTTCGAAAAATAAAATACTCCTCCACTCACTAGTTTGTTTAGAGTGAAATTTATTTATACTTTTTTCTTATTAAATACCTTAATAATAATAATAATTTCTTCTTAGGAAATAAATATTCTCAAAATACACTCCTTACATTGACTTAATATTGTTCAAATAAAGGCGTAAGTGAACCCACTTATTTGATCCTGTCTTTAAGAGGATGTTTTTCCATATATTTTTTTTTATGTTGTTACTGATCCTCAAACAAAAGACGCAACGCTTTTAACTGTTCCGGTTTTGGTCGCGTGGGCAGCCCTTTTAATTACTCCTTGTACCGTCCCCGGTTTCTTCTTTTTTTTCCGATTTAGCAAACACGCTTTCAAGCCTACTTGATGCTTGTTTGACAACCACTAGTTGATATTTTTCTTTTCAAATATGCGTGGGTTTTTTAAGCAAATATAATGATGGTAAAAAAATGATTTTTCGTATTTTTCTCGGAAATTTTAAGGTTATGTTACAAAGTGACTTCTACAAAATTTTTATTAATCTATAGAACTTTTGTATTGAAAACTTTTCGATTCTGCGGAAAAACAATTAAAAAATATTTATTTATAACAATGCTGTACAAATATGAAATTTCGGATCAAACAATAAAACATATTTTTCTTTCTGTACAAGTTAATGGTATAATCTGTTTTTCAATTTTCTTAAAATTTTAAAAGTTATCAAAATTCAGTGTTAAAATTTTTAAAAATTCCGCCGAGACCCCATTTACATAAGGATTTTGCGGGGTCCTTTAAGATAACTTCTAATTTTTCTTCTCTCCTGATTTATTTCTTCTATTTTCTTAATACAAATAGTGGGAAAATCATAAACTATTCTGTTCATATTTATTTGAAAATATGCCAGACCAAGAACAAATAAAAAAATGTTGTGATTATATTGATAGTGAAGCTCCATTTCCTCCCACATTATGGGCACCGTGGGACTTTCGAACGTGGATTTTGCGAACAGATCCTTTTTCGTGGGATTTGCGAACACGTATACCTGGAATTAATCTAAGCGCTGACCATCGATGGGCTTTGCGAACACAAAATACACCAAGATGGGAATATTTTGCATTGTCTTTGACTTTAGTTAGTCAAATATTTGAATAATTTAGTTTTTTGTCAAAGTGGAACTATAGAGAAAATTATCTTTTTTATTAAAAATTTACAAATTATTGAGTTATTTTATTATTTATAACACGTTTTTAAAAACTGGATGAAATATGTTCGATTTACTATTCTGAACTAATGGTAATCAATAATTTATTTATATTCCGTTCTTTCTATTCTATTAAAGTTGATTAAAAAGTGACAGTTAATCTTTCAAATTGTTTATTTTATTTCCGCCATTTTAAAAATTACTCACTTTACCGACCTATTCAGAAGTTTGGTGTTAAAAGCTATTTTTGTTAAATTAAAACATTAAATACTAATACAATTTGAGGATGAGACAGAACTGCAAAATTGTTAAAAAAATTACGAGTGTGCAGGATTTTTCTAAAATGTAATCTCGGTAATTATACAAAAGTTTTGTGTGAAAAAATAACTGAAAAAATAAAACCAACACAAATTTAACTAAAAAAAATTATCTGAAGTGTTCGCAAACCCCCACGGTGCCCATAAACTGACCGAGGGTATGCCAGTTATATGTTCGCAAATCCCATGGTTCGCAAAGCCCATGCCTCCTAATTATTATTATAAAATTAATTTGTATAAAACTTTTTTTATCCGATCTATGGGGATGAAACTGAAGGGAATTGAAATTTTAAAAAAAAAATTATATCTCCGTCATTTTTAAAAATATCGAAACAGGTCATTAGACTTTTATCTTCTAATTTTTATAAAATTAGTTCGCCAATTTTTTTAATTTTTTACAATTTTTTACGGATTTTTAAAAAATTGAGAAAAATAAAACGAAAAAATCGTGAAAAATCGTAAAAAATCATAAAAAGTCTTAAAAACCCGTAAAAAATGTAAAAAAAAAACTGGTAAAAAGTCGAAAAATATTCGTAAAACAGCATTAAAAATCGTGAAAAAGCGTAAAAACCTAAAAAACTGGAAAAATCTGGAACAAATGGAAAAAAAAAGGGATAATATCGGGAGAGAACGAAAAACAAGAGTAAATTAGAAAAAATCGATAAAAAAAACCAAAATAAAATCGAAAGAAATCATAAAAAATCGGAAAAAATTGGAAATCAAAACATGTGTACCCTCCCTTCCTAGTGCTGCCTCTGGTGGTTTTTTTTAAATCTTTCGAGACTAATTAAGTTATTAATCAAGTAACCAAATCAAATGAGCCATTGCTGATATTTCAGACCAGATTGTAGATTTAATTTATCATAGTTCTCTTTGCAAAATTGTAAAATTCTCAGACACTTGACAGACAATCGGACTATAAAAATATTCTACACTAAATAAGTATTTATTAATTTACGATGATTACAGTCATTTAATTTATTTAGTTCTCACAAGTTGTAGCTTGTCGTCTCTGTATAATAGATCCAATTTCCTGTTCTATTAATCATTTTTACGTATTCTTTGGGAATTTCCTTATAGACTGATGAACGTCTACTTTTTGGATAATTTTTTTCAATAAAAGTTTAGTACAATAGAAACTTTTAAAAATCAAAATGACAATTTTCGATGATGAATTTTAAATTTTTCTAATTATAATTTAACTCCACTTTAAAACATGAAAAAAAGAAAAAAATACAAAACGTTTGTAACCTCGTGAAATAAGACCACATAAAAACGATAAAATGCAGGGCATTGTTGTGTCGAGATATCCTTCTGAATTTTAAACTAGTCCAGCCTGTTTTGCTCTCCTTATCCGTACGTAGATCAGTAGCACACCACAAAACGTTGTTGCCAACGATGTTCGATTTGTAAGAGCATTTAATAAAAACAAATGAGTTTATAATACAGTAATTAAAAATAAATTTTTCGTTACGACCACTCTGTATAGGAAGTCAGAAAACTGAAATAAGAAATAGAAGAAATTGAAACAGAAAGTAACAAAGTAATTCACAAAATTAAGAAGTCAAAGAAGAGAATTATAGTAGAAATATTATAAAAATGTGTTACGAAGTTACCGCGATAACTAAAATATTTGAATTAAATCGCGCACGGCACTGGATTTAGAACTAACTTGAAATTTCTGCAGCAGACAAATCTGAGCACGAATCTTATACTGCACATGCGCTTGACTTTCTCGGACAGATTTTTTTCGAAACCAGTTATCGTCTCATACTCTAAGACATCCTCAACACACTAAACCCCCCAATTCCCCCTCTAATGCTCAACCCATTCACCCTAGAAGACATCGAAGCGGCATGTCAGAAGGGGAGAAATTCAGCGTCAGACCCTGAAAAATCTACCTGCCACCATTCTTCCCATCCTCACCCTCCTATTCAACGCTTGCCTTCAGCACTCCTTTTTTCCATCAAACTGGAAAACAGCCCACATCATTCATATCCCCAAGCCCCATAAGGCTCCCAACTCCACCAATTCCTACAGACCTATATCCCTGACGAATGTTCTGGGTAAGGTCTTTGAGAATCTTCACAAGGACCGTATCTGGGTTTTTCTGGATGAAAGGGGAATGATCCCCCAATTTTAACACGGATTTAGGTATGAACTCTACACCCAAGATGCACTAGTGAGACTCCACGCCCTTATCTCCAAATCACTAAACCTAGAGGTCACTGTGCGTCGTCAGTCTTCTTCGATGTCAAAAAGGCTTTCGATCAGGTCTGGCATACCGGATTTATTCGGAAGCTTTCCAACATCGGCATCCCTACCCAATTCATCAAGCTTATCCATTCCTACCTCACATATCGTTTCGTCATAGTTAAAGTCGGTTCTTTCACCGCAGATCCCTTTACTCCACAAGCCGGAGTCCCCCAAGGTTCAGTGCTAGCCCCCGTGCTGTATGTCATATACACGCACGACCCCCTCCCCCGTCAACTTCTAGCCAAGACATCCAACTGTATGCGGACGACACATCCATCTCCGCAAAAGCCCCAACCACCAGGGGTCTGCACAACAAAACCCAACAGATGCTAAAACGTTTTTCGGAATGGTGCAGCAACTGGAGGATTAGCCTAAACCCGCAACAAAGCCAATTCATCATATTCAAACAACCTTTCCCTTTAGAAAAGACGAAGTCAATCCTTCAATGACGTCGACCTAAGGCTTTGGGGAGAGAGACTCGTGCCCAAGGACTAGATTGACTACTTGGGAGTGTGCTTCACGCGTACTCTCAACTGTTCAACCGAAGTCCAAAGAACTCTGAACAGAGTTAGGGAACGAGCCTCAATCATCGGAGCCTTAGGGGGACAATTTGGGAGATGAAACCCTGAAACCCTTTTGCACATCTACAAAATACATATCAGACCCATCCTAGACTACAGAGCTCTGAACCTTTCCGCTCTTCCTCCTCACCTCCTGCACGCCATCACGGCAATAGAGAGGAGAATCCTTAGGAAATGCGCCTACCTCCCCTGGCGTTTTCCTTCCAACGAACTTTACGAACACACTAATATAACCCCAATAATTTCCAGATTTCAAGATCTCCAAGTAAGGTACGTCAGGAGAACCCTGGCTGGCTCCAACACCCACGTCCAAGAAACCGGACGAGATGGACAGATGGAAGGATCGGAAGACTTCTACCCAAGAAGCCCAAAAGGAAACTACCTCAACTGAATATAAATGTTCTCAAAGAAGCCAAAGAACTTCCGGACGAGCTCCTAGATCTCTTAGAGGACGTTCCTCTAAGCATCAGATGAGCTGGTCACCCCACTGACGTCCAAGGACTTTTCAGATCAAACCAACACCCACTGTATCCCTGAAAAGGGGAAACTTCTCCTACAGCAGGGTACAAGGAAACAACCAAAACGGGATAAATAAACGAGGAAGGTTTAACAGGTATGCCCCTGACTCTGCAGAGTGATCAGGGGGGAGAATCCTGCACTACTTCAAGCATTGAACCTAGCGTGAAGTGTCTTTAAAAGGACAATAGTTGTAATTAAAAAAAAAAGTTATCGTCAGTAGAGACATGGGAGGTTCGATTCGTTTTAATGAATCGATTCTTTTCATTCGGGTCATCAAAATGATTCGTTCCTAAATGATTCACTAGCACATGCGCAAAAGAGATTGATTCAAAAAAACATGAATTGATTTAAATCATGCGCATTCGGTTAAATATACCTACTATATGTATCAAAATTGATTCTGAGATTTATATGTATATTATAACCATAAAGTAAGTATAGTATTATGTAAAAAACTTATTTATTATTCATAACTAAATTTAGTAAAAAATGGTGGCGACATCTTACTGATATGTAAGGAATTGTTATGACGTGTCAAGGACTTTTGGACGGGACTACTTTGGTGGTGTCATGGATCATTGGATGTTGAGTGTTTATGTACGAGACGCCGTTGAGAGGCAAGAGGGAAGCATGTAGAGACATTCAGATAGAATAAGCCTGACTATTCACACGTGTCATATATTATTGAAATTAAGTTTAGTTCATGAATCGAGTATTATTGTAAAATTAAGAATTTTCTAGATCTCAGTTTTACTTTATTTTATTTATTCCATTATGAGCAGGGAATTTAGTTTATTGTTTTTTATATATTTTATTTTATTCAATTAATTTTAGTTTGATTCTAAATGTACTAAAAATTGTAATTTTATTTTTAAGACAAAAATATTTATTTTAAGAGCACAACAACACGTAGGAAATTGTTTACATAATATATTTATAAAACTATTTATCCCTCGCTCGGCATTTAATACCGGACTTCACACTCTCACTCAGTCACTCACAATCACTATGATCAACGTTCGTTGATTAGTATTAGTAAAACAAGTATTATACTTATAGGTTTTTGGGTTTTTTTTTTAAATTTAATGTAAAATTATATTGTAAAAAACTAGATATGTCTTTAATAAAGCACTATTATTATTATTATTATATACGTATCAGATTTGTTATCTGGTAAAAAACAAAAAATGTAATGTCAATTTTTAAAACCGTGGATGATAAAGAATTGTAAAATATATAAGTCGTAAAATTACGCCATACATTGTCCAACTTGATCTCTCAATCATGAAATGGATGAGACGGAATTATGACGTTATTAACGTATTTCTTAACTACTGACCAGACAAATGCTATTTTTGACAGTTCAATGCCTTCTCGGTATAATGAGAAAGAGCAAAGTTTAATTTTGAAGTTGATTAATTACTGTTCAAGAGAAAGAGATGCTAGAATACCGCTTTTACCGTTAAATGTAGTCTACAACGTTTGGGTTCACCCCAAAAATATAATCGTATAATACATTTTTAATATACAGGGTGTTCCGATATTCGACCGACAACGCTCTGCAGGTGATAGCCCTTGACAAATGATAAAAAATGAGTTAGGTATTATATAAGCCCCTAAGATTCTTAGTTTGCGAGATACAGCTGGTTACAGTTGAAAAATTTAAAATCATTTTTTTTGCGATATTTCACTTATCGTTTTAAATTTTTTGTTCATTTTGTTCATTTTTTGTTGGCAGTCAATTAAATTTTTAGAAGCTTGAAAATTTAACAAAAAATATGCTTGGCGTACTTCATCCAGTGGCGCACAATAATGGGTAGTGGTAACTTCGTCCCCCCCCCCCCTATTTTTTACGAATCGATATTCTTTTTTCATTTTATTTAAATCTTTGGTTATTTATGTTACAAAAAGTTATTAACTTTTGTTGCGTTAAAATCAACCATTTTGAAGATATTTGACTTTGAAGAGAAGGCTACAATTCGTCTTTTCTAACGATCGATGTTAAATCTGGATTTGTTCATTTACAATAAACAGATGCCTGGACCTACTATACACAATACAAACATTTAGAAAATAGTTTAGTGTACCCCCCACTAGTGCTACCTCTGATGGATTTTTTTTAATCCTAAAAGTAAACCGGCTAATTGTATTAAATAAAATTGATATGATTTTTGTAATAATAAAAATATTTGTTTGAATTATGACATCGACTTTTTGTCTCAAACTAAATGTTTTTGCATGTGTCGAGCAGTGTATAATTCCGATTGCAGAAAACCAGCACACCTGTGTCAAACCTACACGAAAATGCCAATCGAAACAAGTACAAATTCATTGATTATTATTATTATTATTTCTGTAGTTAACCGTGCACCTTCTCTATTTTCTAATAACATACACCACACCGGGTTTTAACTATTATACACACATACAAAGACACTTTACTATAATTTTATTCTGATGTGTTTATTAAGCATTTTACGCGATTTTTTTATGAATGGGAAGGATTATGCCGTTTCATTCAAGAAATTTTATTTGAGGACATTTTATTTCAACATTTGCTTACTTAGTTAATGACCAAGAAGTTAAAGGTGTGGTTCTGAATTTTTATGTCCAATGGAAAGTTGTATTGTTAATAATATTAAATTTTATGAATGAAAAGACTTGGTATTATTCAAGGATAAAAGAAATCATCTAATTATTGAAATATTTCTAATTATCGGTTTAAAATTTACTATTAGTTTAATTGATATCTCAAACACCTGCAGTGGGAAATGATAAAAATGGTCACAGGGAACATGTAAAAAAACAGCGCTCTAGGGGTTGGTCTAATTTATTTGTGGAGTGAAAAATGTTTTTATTGCAATTTTTCGCAATTTCGATGTGGTATCAAAAAACATTCAATAACAAAGTGTAGCTTGTAAAAAAACCTGGCACTTTTGTATAGGCCACTTTTGACCATAACCTCAAAATTTCCGAGAAAAATGTGAATTTTTTTATCTTTTTTTATTGTTCATTTAACTTTGTGAAAATATCGTTGCGGCTTTACAATTTTTTACACATTTATTAAATTTTTTAAATTTTGGAATATTTTTTTTAAACTTTTGAAATATTTTTAATTAATCGAAAAACTTTGTGTTTTTTAAAATTTTCAATATATTGTAGAAATTTTTGAATATTTTGATATTTTTACTTTTTGAAATTTTCAAAAAAAAAAAATGCGATTTTTCAAATTTTTGATGTTTTTTAAATTTTCAAATTATTTTTGAAATTTTTGAAATGTTAAAATTCTTGAAATTTTTTAAATATTTTTAATTAGTCGAATAATTTTGTTATTTGAAATTTTCGATATATTTTAAATTTTTTTGAATATTTTGAGTTTTCCTTTTTGAAATTTTCGAAAATAAAATGGAAATTTTCAAATTTTTAGAAATTTCGATATATTTTAGAAATTTTTGATATACTTGTGAAATTAACGAAATTTTCGAATTTTTATTGATTAATTTTTTGATATATTTTCGAAATATTTGAATTTCTTAAAAACCTGTTTTGTTTTCAAATTTTTGAAAATTATTATTAATTTTTTGAAATTTTTTGATATATTTACGAAATTTTTGAATTTCTTAAAACTCTTGTTTTTAAATTTTTTGATATATTTTCTAAATTTATAAATTTCTTAAAACTGTGTTTTGTTTTCAAACTTTCGAAAATTATCATTTATTTTTTGAAGTTTTTTTGATATATTTTAGAAATTTTTGAAAATTTTGACGTATTTACTTTTTAAAATTTTTAGAAATTTTGATATATTTTGAACTTTTCGATATACTTGTGAAATTATCGAAATTTTCGAATTTTTATTGATTTATTTTTTGATATATTTTCGAAATGGAATTTCTTAAAATTGTGTTTTGTTTTTAAATTTTTGAAAATTTTTATAATCAAATGTATTGACGTTTTATTTAAATTCAACTAATGCCAAAATTTTCTAATTTTTAAATATTTTTGTTCTTTGAGCGTTCAGTTCAGCGCTGCAAAATTGAGATAAAAAAATAAATTTTTTTTGAGATATTCATTTTTTTCGGTCAGTGTTCTCCGGATGCATATTTTTTTCGTTTTCGCGCTGTACTTTTTAATGCATCGTGGAACAAATATACACTTTTTACACTAGTTGTAGGAATAACTATTTATGTCTACTTTGCAGGCACCAATATTTTTTTTAAATTTCAACACCCTGTAGATGTAGATTGTTGATGTAAATAATTTAGGTTAAAATCATCCAAGGATTATTATTATCACCGTTTAGAATCAGCATTCAATTATGAAACACTCTGTATACGGATATTAATAAACATAAGAGGAATGTGATAGTGGATAGGATTTAATTCAGTTACAGTAAACTCGTGCTTACTTAGTAGTTAGAGCGTGTCAGTGTTTTGATGCTTGGCCTCTCGGTTTTAAATCCATTATTGTTTATTTTTAATGACAGATTTTCATAATTTTACAGAAAAATTGTGACAAATCTAGAGAAATCATGAGAACCGTAGATATGAGATAATTGTTGGATAAGGAGCAGACTATGTTTGAAGGCAACGAAGATACCTAAAATTAGTAAAAAATAGTTCATTTGTTACCCATAAATTTATTTTAGATTTTAAGAAATTTATGACCTAACCTAGGTATTTCATAAATTAGTTTTAGTAACTCACTGAGAAATTTTTTTCACCTCAAAACAATCGGTGTGATAAATAATAATTATTCGTAAAAAAATAATTGTTAGTGCTAATTTATAAAAATAAAAACATGGCAACGGCGCTTGGTATCGGATCTTTTTTAGAAACATTTTTTTTTTTTTTAGTTGTTTTCGCGATATGGCAAACACGAGCAGTTTAGATAATAACCTGTCCGCGTTTTTATAGTTTTACCACGCATTCATTTTTTTTTATCCTCTTTTAAGGATGACATTGATGGCTACTGCTTTCGAAAGGAGAATCGCACTCGAAATGTTGCCACGGGTATTTTTATCACTTTACAACTTTGTTCGAGATAACATCGAACATAAATCATAAAAAGGAAACGAGACATAAAAGTATTGTTCTTTTAGACCATAAATAGTAACACATTTAATAATTTGTCAATATTCAAGAGATCTTATATTTTTCAAAAATAAAATTACAAATGTTTGATCTTGTAACTTTAATATGAAAACAACTTTGATGAGAGGAAATGTTAGTTAAATTCGAAATGTCGTCGACTGATACTAATAACCGTTTCAATTACGGAAAACTTAACAGTTCGCTTTCTGTTTGTGTAAGCGATAGAAAGAGAAGAATAGGAATAGCAAAGACTTGACGGTTAAGATCAAAGTCGAGACCTGACTCTTCTCGTTTTATTTACCGGTAATAGCTTAATTGCCGTGTGAATGTCACATTTTAGATGATCTTTTCTAGATCTTATTTTTTTAATCGAAATGTTTCAATTTCTAGAAAATAACAACTCTACAGATTGTCCGCAGAAATTGTGCAATTATTAAAAGATTTGTTATTGTAATCTACGCCACTTTACAAAGTTTAAAACAATATCCACGTTCTGCAATATAAATATCCATTACATTTATCACAAAAAAATAAGTGAACTTTTTTATTTTCTTTTGTATATTACAACCAATAATCCTTAGAACAAATTGACGAAACTTTGTCGTTCAATATAAAGTCATACAACTACGTTACTATTGCCGCGAGTTTCACCATAAACCATCAATAAATCATGGTGTTCATGAACTGAAAAATAAATCGTAAAATTTTAATCTAACCGTACAGAATGTAAATAAATCTTGTGGTAAAGCAAATGAAGTGTTTTAATAATTCTCAAAAGATGTTTATCCAATTTTTTGCGTATTTGCATTTGCAATTTTTTATGATTTTTTTTACCATTTTTTTTTTGCGATTTTTTAAAATTTTGTTGCTATTTTCTGTATTTTTTGTTTGCGATTTTTTTGGATTTTGTTACAATTTTTTTGTCAATTTTTATGTTTTGTTTATAGTTTTTGTTTGAGATTTTTTTTGTAATTATTTAAGAATTATTTAAATTTTTTTTTAATTTTTCCGGTTTTTTCTTTTTTTTGTGCCTTTTTTTTCGATTTGTTAATTTTTTTTGGATTTTCTGGTTTTTTTTTCGAATTTTGCAATTTTTTTCCAATATTTTCTGATTTTTTAAAGTTTTTTCAATATTTTCTTTTTTCCGATTTTTTTTGATTTTCTTCTAATTTATCCTTTATTCTGTTTTGTTTTTCTGATTTTGTTATATGCTTAGGTACAATTTTTTCGGTTTTTTTGTGCGATTTTTTTACCATTTCTTGCGTTAATTTTTACAATTTTTTGCGCATTTGCATTTGCAATTTTTTAAATTTTTTTTGCTATTTTCTGTATTTTTTTGCGATTTTTTCTGATTTTGTTTCGATTTTTTTTACAAGTTTAAACTTTTTTTATCGTTTTCGTCAGAGATTTTTTTTGTAATTATTTGCGTTTAATTTAAGGTTTTTTTAATTTTTTTCGGTTTTTTGCATATTTTTGGATTTCTTTTTTTAGCGATTTTTTTAAAAATATCTGGTTTTTATTGGTTTTTTATTTAATTTTCCCCATTTTCCTATTTTTGTCCATATTTCCCTATTTTTCCTGTTTTTCTCTGCTTTTTCCTTGTTTTCATGTTTTTTTGGTATATTTTCATGTTTTTCTGTATTTTTTCCTATTTTTTCTATGTTTTGCTATATTTCCCAATCTTTCCTCATTTTTCTAATTCTTTCTTTTGTTTTCTGATTTTTTCTTATTCCTCTAAAATTTTTTCGATTTATTTCAATTCTATCGAATTTTCTGATTTTGTTAGATGCTTGCGTACACTTGTTTTCGTTTTTCATTTATTGTTTTTTTGCGATTTTTTTTACCCTTTTTTACGCGTATTTTTGCAATTTTTTATGATTTTCTTCCCATTTTTTTGCTATTTTGTGTTTTGTTGCGATTTTTTTGGGATTTTGTTTCGATTTTTTTCCCAATTTTTATGCTTTTTACTGTTTTTGTTTGAGATTTTTTTATAATTATTTACGTTTTATTTAAAATTTTTTAATTTTTCCGATTTTTTGGCATTTTTTTGCATATTTTTTAATTTCTTGCGTTTTTTAGCGATTTTCTTTTTGGTTTTTTTTTATATTTTACTTTTTTCGTTTCGTTTTTTGCCTGTTTTTTTCGATTTGTTAAATTTTTTTGGATTTTCTGATTTTTGTTTCCGATTTTTTTTTGATTTTCTTCTAATTTTTCCTCATTATTCTGTTTTTTCTAATTCTGATTTTTTTCTTTTTCCCCCGATTTTTTCGATTTATAATTCTTTCGAATTTTTCAATTTTTTTTTAAATTTTTAGATTGGAATTATAATTGTTTTCAGTTTTCTGGTTGTTTTTTGCATTTTTTCCAATTATTTGCATTTTTAGCAACTTTTGTTTCGTTTTTTGCGACTTTTGGCATTCCTTTTTTATTTTTTCTCTATTTTTTCCTGGTTTTGCTATTTTTAACCATTTGTTCATATTTTTTTCTATTTTACCCATGACTTGGGTCACTGAAAATAGAGGTGGGCGAGCTATGGTGACCAGTTTTTTATTGCTGAAAACAGAGATCCAAAATTCAA
This sequence comes from Neocrepidodera transversa, assembly GCA_963243735.1. Classification (NCBI taxonomy): domain Eukaryota; kingdom Metazoa; phylum Arthropoda; class Insecta; order Coleoptera; family Chrysomelidae; genus Neocrepidodera; species Neocrepidodera transversa. The sequence goes on along the minus strand of OY725347.1, from coordinate 1,099,152 downwards.
ACTCATAGAAAAAAAATACTTTAAAAAATTTCTATTCAATATTGATAAATTATGCAAAAGTTATCTGGTAATTATTTTAAATAATTTGAATTCGTGGGCGCCACATCCGGCTTAAAACCGCTAATAGACAACTAGAGAACTGTACATAAACTTTATTTCCACTTGACACCTATATTAAAAGAAAATCATTACGTATTTCAATTATACACTGTCCAACATTAAATGTGAAATCAATATTAATCTAATAATTTGTATTTAACAACAAAAATTGTGTTCTTTAATAAAAAGTATCCACTACATAATTAAAAAAAAATTATTTTTAACTTTTTCAAATTTACAATTATAACGTTTTTGATTTTTTTAATTGGTTTTTTTTACCTAAATTTTCCTTTTTTAAGAATAACCGTCCGATACTTATGATATAAACAGTACAGTGTTGTCAAATATAACACAATTGTGTCAAAAGTGGCACTTTCAGCTCTGGAGTAGCACCAAAGCAGGCACAATCGAAAAATAGACAAAAACTAGCATTATAACATTTTTCTATATTTTTTTAAATAAGCGTACTTTACTCGTGAGCAAAATTTATATTTTTTGACGCACCTCGTATACGACTGAAAAAATGGATGGTTGCATTTTAGGTTTTAGACCATGCAGAACTTATGAGGAATAACAATTTTACGTAAAATTAATAATGAAAAAGTTTCCTAACTGTTGCGAATTTAAGTGGACACATTGTATATTGTGATTTTTTTTAAATTTATACTCAGTGTTTAAAAATATATGTCTAAGCCGTGTGTGTGTGAAGTTAACCTCCATTTTTCGAATTTTGATATTTTGAAAGTTGTTCAAAATTGTTCTAGAAAATTATTCCTTAAACTTAAATACAAATGCCGGAAAACTCAAAAAAAACATTTTTAGAGCTAGCCCCTGATTATTTTTATTTCGATTTTTTTTCTGTTGCACCACTATTTGTTCTTAACATTGTTCCAAATTTTTACATCTTAAAAAAATTGTTTCAAACTCAAAATTAATTAAAACCATTTAGAGCTATCCCCCATTATTTTTTTCGTTTTTTTTTGTTATACTAGATTTTTCTTGTTGTTCTTAACATTGTTCCAAATTTTCATATTTTAAAAAAAATGTTTCAAGCTCTAAAAAAAAGTAAGGAAAATACAAGTCCAAATTTAATAAAAAATATTAATTCTATTCCTTTTTTCATTTTTTTTTATTCTACCAGATTATTCCAATATTTTGAATATTGTTAGTCCTAAGAAAAATATTATAGCAAAGATTAAGTAAAGAAAAATTGATCACGATCCTCATTATTTGTTTTTGTTAACTAATTTTTTTTATTGTATCAATTAACCAAATTGTCAAAAGTTTTAAGGCAAGAGTACTACAAAATTTCAAATAAAACAAAAAAAACTTTTTTTATTGCTTCATATAAATACATATTTCTAATTTTATTAAAATATTTTCGCTGACATTTTTTATCTTGTATTTTCCTTACTTTTTTAGAACTCGAAAAAACATTTTTCAAGACACGAAAATTTAAAACAATGTTGAGAACAACTAGAACAATTTGAGGCAACATAAAAAATTCCGAAAAAAAAATAATGGAGGGCTATTTCTAAATGGTTGTAATTGATTTTAAACTTGAGATATTTTTTTAAGACATGAAACTTTGGAACAACTAGAACAATCTAGTAAAACAAAAAAAAATCGAAACAAAAATAATGGGGGACTAGCTCTAGAAGGTTTTAATTAATTTGAGCTTGAAATAATTTTTTGAAGACTTGAAAATTTGGAAAAATGTTAAGAATAACTAGAACAATCTAATACAACAAAAACTAATGGGGGGGCTAAATCTAAATGGTTTTTATTGAATTTGGCCTTGAAATAATTTTTTTTAAGACATAGAAATTTGGAACAATATTCAGAACAACTAGAACAATCTGGTGCAACAAAATAAAATCGAAAAAAATAATAATGGGGGGGGGGGCTTGCTCTAAAAATGGTTTTTGAGTTTTTCGACCTTTGTATTGAAGTTAAAGGAAAAATTTGGTACGAACCTAGAACAATTTGGAACAACTTTCAAAATATTAAAATTCAAAAAATGGGGAGTTAATTTAAGGATTTCTAGTCTGACTTCCAACTTGGTTTGAAAGCAAAAAAAAAATTATTAAAAAATTACCAGATTAAAAATACAATCAGAATTTCATTAAATTAATATATGTTTTTACTTACCCGCTACAGCAAAAAAAAATTGAATTATTTCAAAAATTGAACTTACCTGAAATTAAAAAATAAATAAATTAGTAAGTTTTTACTTATAATGAAATTTACATTAACAAGACATAAACCATCCGTGATAGAATCTCTTATCTTTTATCTTAAAAATAACAACTAGTAATTTTGTAGTTAAACAAATGTATACAGTGATTAAACCATGAAAAAATCCTAAGTAGGATTGTGTTTATTGTCGGTATTAAAACAAGAAGTGAAATTAATTATTGACTGATCATTGTGTTCTTTTATCAGATAATATTTACTATAAAATAACGTTAGTTAAATAACGAAATAAAATGTATAATCGGTAATAAAATTTAACGAAGTTGTTATAACTTTATAAAAGATAATTGTCATTATTGGAGAACTCATTTGAACTAAAATTACAAACAAAAATGCTAAATTAAGAAAATGTTACCAAAACTGCATTAGAGATGCTAATATTTTTAAAACCGACTTATATAATAATTAATTAGATTTAAACCGCAGAATGAAAAATGTTAGAACTGTAAAAAATACAGGGTGTAATTAAAAGTAAGAGTCCAAAATGTCCAAAAACTGTACTTATTTTCTCTTAAAAGTAACTCGATAAAATTACATAATTCGTAGTGTTTCCAAACTGCGGTACGAGCACAAAATTAAAATATTAAAAAAATACATTATAAACAATGTCGCTGATGAGTCCTTAAAGGACGAAACAACTGTCCGGTATATGGCCTGGATGCGTAGGAATCAAATTCTCAAAACTTAGAAGTATTTAAAAATTTGTTAAGGGTTTCATTACCCTTTAGAGATATGGGCCCTCTGTCGGTTCCAGTTTGTACTGGCGCTTATTACATAGGTGGAATATTTTTCCCAAGTAATAATTGATACGTTGTCATATTGGTAGATGGCGTTAGCTGTCTGCTTTAGTACAACATCCTTTAAAAAAAAAATATTTCTGTTGTCTGGGACTTACTCATCCTTCCCCACCCCACGATATGGTCGAGTCGAAAAAAGTTTCAAGGGAATTAATGTTATAATAATTACAACATGAAAAAAGTGTAATGACTTATTTCAATAGTTTCAAAAATGGCGTATATATGATTTTTTGAAATTTCAACTACCTCCAGTTCCCACCCCCTAGAAGGAGAATACCCATTTGCAATACGCCCCAAAGAATTTTTGTACACAAATATACATATAGAGCGTGTTTCAAAAGTTTGGAAACGGTCCTGCGTGTTTCAAAAATCTGGATACGGTTCTGCGTGTTTCAAATATCTGGATACGGTTCTGCGTGTTTCAAAAGTCTGGATACGGTTCTGCGTGTTTCAAAAGTCTGGATACGGTTCTGCGTGTTTCAAAAGTCTGAATACGGTCCTGCGGTTTCAAAAGTCTGGATACGGTTCTGCGTGTTTCAAAAGTCTGGATACGGTCCTGGAATTGTCCAAATTCGGAATTTAGTAATGACATGTCTTTTTTCACATTTTCATGCGCTTAAAATGCAAAAATATCCATTTGTTTTTGCTGCAGGCTGCCATCTTGAATTTTTTTTAAAGCAAATATGATAAGACTGCTTCCAGACTTTTGAAATATCCTGTATATTTATTTACTAAGGGTCACTAAGTAGTCGAAATTCGACCGTATTTCATTAAATTTTAAAGTTTATATTCATACTTATTTTTTCCAATTTTTTTGCTGTCTATTTTTCATTAATTTTTGTATTTTTTGAATTATTTCCTATTATTGCCTATTTTTCCTGGATATTCCTCTTTTTTACTGTTTTTTCTAGTTGTTCTATTTTTCCCTGTTTTTTCTTAGTTTTTTCCTATTTTTGCCCATTTTTTCCATTTTTTTCTATTTTTTACTATTTTTTCCTGTTTTTTACTTTTGTCTCCTATTTTTTTCTATTTTTTCTCATTTCCCCCATTTGTCCTTATATTTTCATGGTTTTTAAAAATTTTTATTTCTATTTTTCCCCATTTTGCAATTCAATTTTTTTTTTATTATTTCTTGTTTTTCAATTTTTTTAAAATTGTTTACTATTTTTTCTCATTTTGCCAATTTCTTACTAATCTTTCCTGTCTTTTCCTGTTTTTACTGCTTTTTTGCTATCGTTTTTTTCTGTTTTACACATTTTGCCTATTTTCTATGTATTTCCCTGTTTCCCTGTTTTTTCCTATTTTTGTTTCCTTTTTTACCTATTTTCCCCATTTTTTCTATTTTTGCAACTTCTTCTCTTTTCTTCTTATTTTTTATATTTTTCCCCTATTTTTTTCCAATTTTCTGTTTTTTCTGAATCTTTTCCTATTTTTTATTATTTTGTCAATTTTTCCCTATATTTCCCTATTTTTTTCGTATTTTTACAATATTTCTCCATTTTTTTCTATATTTTTCAATTTTTTTCTATTTTTTACAATTTTTTTCATGTTTTTTTGCTATTTTTTTTCTGTTTTCCACATTATGCCTATTTTCTCTATATTTCCCTATATTTTTTCTCATTTTGTATATTTTTCCCTATATTTCGCTTTTTTTCCATTTATCCTATATTTTTCAATTTATTACTATTTTTTCCCGTCTTTTCCTGTTTTTACTAGTATTTTTTTCTGTTTTCCCCATTTTGCCTATTTTCTCTATATTTCCCTGTTTTTTTCTATTCTTGTCTTTTTTTACCTATTTTTCCCATTTTCTTCTATTTTTCCCAATTCTTTCCCTTTTCCTCTTATTTTTTATATTTTTCCCTTATTTTTTACCATTTTCTGTTTTTTTCCTATTTCTTTTCAATTTTTCTTATGATTTTTTTTCATTTTTCCCATTGTTTCTTTTAAAAAATTTTAATATTCTTCTAATTTTTTTGCTTTTTCCTGGTTTTCAGATTTTTTCTATTGTTTCCTAGTTTTTTTTATTTTGCTATATTTTTACCTATTTTTTCTACTTTTCATATTTTTTCCCATTTTCCACTGTTTGCTCTTATTTCCATATTTTTTCTAATTTTCAAATTTTTCCATGATAAATATTTTTCCTATTTTTCCAAATTTTTCCATGATAAATATTTTTCCTATTTTTCCCAATTTTCCCCTGTTTGTTTTTATTTGCGTTTTTCCTAGGGAACCTATTTTTCCCTAGTTTTACATGTTTTTTCTACCTATTTTTCCCTATTTTTTCGATTTTCTCATTTTTAAAAGGAAAACATTTTATATATTTTAATGAAAAATAAATATCCAATAAAACAATGTAAACACATGTTTCTAAAAAAAAACCCTAACCTAACCTACCTAAAAATTTATATCTTGAACATAAAAAACTATAAAAAATTGAAACGCAATAATCATTTCTATTGAATTCTTCAGGTCAATTTCAACAAGGCCTATGTAAACTTCAGTGGCGTACTCCTGATTTAACATACATTTTTCAAAATAATTCTAGAGGAGTTTAAAAATTACATGTATTTAATTAACATCCTGTATACCATGCATGCATAATGAAAATTTTAAGCCTCTTTATATAAACTTTGTGAATTTTAAATCAATTCCAATACATAGGTACCACCTGTGTGTGTGTCTAACTAAGCAAAACACATATTTCGTCTTTTATTATATTCTAAACCCACACATATGGTACTCGTTATCTATATCGTACCCAGGTACGTTTACAATAATAGCGAAAAGGAATAAATACAAGTTTGGCTCTATATGGCGTTGCTTATTCACAATGTAACAATATAACATTTCAAAAAAGGATATTTCTGCTTAAGTCTACGAGTCAGATTTTTCCTTATATGTTTTTAATTCTTTTTTAGAAAAGTGGAAGGCCATCTGTTTAATATACAGAGTGGTTAAAATAAATCAATCTATAGAAATCATATTTAAAATTTAACTCCAAAATTAAAATAAATTTTTATAAATAATTATATTTACAACAGAGACGATTAAAAATTTTTGGTAAATTTAAAAAAAACAAATAAATAATTTTTGTTTAACCCCCGTAACAAAAAAAACTATCGATACTATTAAAACGTGTTAAATGTTAATAGAAAGAGAAAAAAATATTCTATATAAGTGAATTTTGTCAAAATTTTAGATAAAAAATTGTGGTTCTGAAAATAGGGAGAGACCATAACTAATTTTTTTCTCATTTTGGTCTCTCCCTTTTTTCAAGGTCACAATTTTTGCTTGAAAATTTTGAAAAAAATCCTATTTATAGAATTTTTATTTTCTTTTTAATGGTATTAAAATAATTTTAATATATCTTTTATCAAAAAAAAAATAGCACAGGTAGTTGTAGATTTTAATAAATAATTTTTTGTTTAACCCCCGTAACGAAAAAATTATTGATACTATTAAAATGTGTTAAATGTTGATAGAAAGAGAAAAAAATATTCTATGGTAACCTTCAATTCTAATTGGTTTTCTTTATCCTTACCACAATTTTTATTTAAATCGGGGAGAAAAAAATTTGAGTAGAAAATTTAGAATCTTCAAATTTTTTTTCTCAAACTTTAATGAAAATTTGCAGAAAGATGATCTAAGAGTTGTTTATTGCAAAAAATAAATAGTTTTTTAGCTTTCACAGGAAAACGATTTTTAATTTTAAATAATTAAATTAAATATTTTATTAACGCGTTCGCTGCCAACAACGTAGGTCGAAGTTTTTTTTAGGCGCCAAATACGAGTTAATTCATAGAAAGTTTTTGTTTTATCTAATTACTTAATGTTGCCTAATTAATTAAAATTTGTTGGCGTGGTGGAACCTTTTTTGAATTTTTAAAAATGTCTCTTAGCAGCGGACGTGTTAAAAATGATAGAAATTGTAAAAATTTTATTTGTTCAGAAAGAAGTCCATTTTATGGAAAATTATATATCTTTATAATTAACAGTGTAAAAACTTAAAAAAAATCGCAAAAATCTCGAGAAAACTACAAAAGCGAAAACAATTATAACAATCTAAAAAATTAAAAAAAAAAAAAGAAAAAAATCAAGAGAATTGAAATAAATTGAAAAAATTTGAGGGTTCTGAAAACAAGTGAAAAACGGCAATATTTTTGTCGTAATTTCAAGTTTTCGAAAATTTAAAGTTATGAAAATAAATTTCTATATAGCATATATGGGGTAAGTAGCGGGAAAGTAAAAAAAGGAAAAAATGAGAAGAAATTGAAAGAATCAAAAAAATCTGAAAAAAGTCGGAAAAAATAAGAAAAAAAAAATGAAAACAAAAATGTAACGGAAAAAGTCGATAAAAAAAGCAATAAATCGAAAAATATCACAAAATATTGCAAAGAACTCACAAAAAACTGCAAAAAAATCGCATAAAACAAAAATAAATAAATCGCAAATAATCCTAACAAAAGCGCGACAAATCGCAAAAATATTAAAATAAAATGTCAAAAAAATCACATATCGAAAATTTTTTAAAGAAATTTTTGTCTTTAAAAAATTATTTTGCTTCAATAAAAAATCGCCAATTTAAAGAAAATCAGAAAACTAAAGAAAGAAATAAAAAAAATGACGAAAAATTAGAAAAAAATCAGAAAAAAAATAAAAAATGAGAAAAAACCCAGAAAAAAGTGAGAAAAAAAAACAAAAGGAAACTGGAGGAATCGAAAAACTAAGAAAAAAACAAAAAACATTGGAAAACGTTGAAAAAAAAGGCAGAAAATATTGGAAAAAAAATGAGAAACAAAATTGTAAAATACGGAAAAAAGCGAAAATTAAAGAAATTGTAAAAAATAAATAAAAAACGTTAAAAATCGCATAAAACGAAAAAAGTCATTAAAAAAAAGAAATAAATCGAAAAATATTGCAAAAAATGGAAAAAAATCGCAAAAAAAAATCACGAAAAATTGACAAAAATCGTATAAAACAAAGAACAAAATAAATAAATAGCAAATAATCACAAAAAAAAAACGCAAAAAAAATCGCAACAAAATGCCAAAAAAATTGCAAAAAAATCGCAAATTTAGAGATATAAAATTTTTCCAAAGCAAAAATAATATAATTCAAATATAACATGAATCGGGAAAAAACTTTTTTTCCAATTGATATTTTTTCTATTAGGTAATATTCATGTAGTGGGAAAGTAAAAAAATTACATCTGGAACAAATATTTTACTACTAAAATTCAGGTGAACTCATAAATTATAAAACCAAGATTTACACTCAGTGTAGGTGTTTAAATATTGGCGGGTGTGGACAACTGCACTAGATTATTATAAAGTAATTTTTATTTATTAATCAAAATTTATTTTGACAACTTGTTTTTTAATAAAAGTTATAAATTTTATAAAAAATAAGTTTTAGATTTTTTAGACAATTTTTTAAATGAAGATTATTTATCGAGTTCAGTTTTTACTAACCATAAGTGACAAATATCACTAAAATCCCGGTAATTAAGCATGTCTGTGCATAAAGCAAGCAGCGACAGGTGAAATGGTCGTTTGCTTTATTTTCGGAAAACACTTGAAAGCCAAAATTCACGCTTTAATAAATTTGCTGCATGAAGGATTATGATATTTTCGATATTTCGCCAGAAATAAGATCACAGTGGAATGTTTAAAGTCTTAATAATTCCGGGTACTCTTTTGATATTTGTTGTAAGTTATAAGGAAAAATAAAAGAGAAATTTGCTCTTTATAACACATTGGTTATTTTCAGATGAACGGGTGTATAGAAATTCAGAAATATCTGTAACATTAATATAAGTAGCATAAATTTGCAAAAAAAAATTGTTGGAATTATCAAGTAATGACGTAAAAGTTCGAATAAATTCGGTAACATCATATCAAATAATTTTTTTTTCCAAAATTGGTTTTTTACGTTTTTATGTATGTACTCTATTCTTATATTAAATAAAAATTCCTTTGAAATTTTTGACACTCAACATTTTCGAAATTTCTGACATTTTTTTTTGAATTTTTGGAATTTTTTGTGTTATTTTTGTTGAAATTTTCAATTATTTTTATTTTAGAATTTTTGGAATTTTAAATTTTAATATCGAAATATCAGAAAAAAAATTGGTAGAAATAGGGAAAAATAGAGAAAATAGGAAAAACAAAGAAAAAAAGAAAAAACAGGGAAAATAGGATAAATGTTTTCTTGAAAAATGCGAAAATTGGAACAAATAGGGGAAAGTAGGACAAATATTTTTCATGGAAAAATTTGTAAATCGGAAAAAAAGGACAAATAGGGAAAATAAAGTAAAATTGGAAAAAAATGAAAAAAAAACAGGAACAAATATAAAAAACAGGAAGAAATAGGCAAAATAGGAAAAAATAGGAAAAACAGGAAAAAGTAATAATATTTAGGAAAAAATATGGAAAAATAAGAAAAAATAAAAAAAAAACAGAAAAAAAATGGTATAAAACAGGAAAAAAATCGGTGGTGTCGCCCCCAAAACTTTCCCGACGAGTATCCACGAATACTTTTTCAGATATTTAATGTTAGAGTTTCAAATTTTGACATTTTTTTATTTTTGACAGATGACAGTTGGAGAAATAATTGAGACTGTTCTGAATAGAGTTTTTCAAGGGCTTTCAAATGACATACTGCTTCTGTCATTTTTGATAGTGACACTTCCGTTTGACAGATGTCGTACAAAAACTAATGAGCTCTTCCGACGGGTTACCCAAACCCATATACCAAATTTCAGCTCAATCGGATTAAATGTGTGGCCTATATCGTAGAAGAATACACACAGACAGACAGACAGACTTCCATTTGGAAATAGTCTTAATCACCTCAGGTGACCTCAAAATAGATATTTCCATCTTTATCTCGAAATTTTTTTTTCCTCCTAAAATATTGGAAAATATAGGAAAAAATATGGAAAAATATAGAAAACAAGAAAATTTTTGATGTTTTTTTTGTTAAAATTTTCGATTTTTTTTGATCTTCAGAATTTTTAAGGTTTCTTTGAAATTCATGATATTTTCGACCTTTGAAAATTTTAAAACTGTCTCTAAGCTTTAAATTTTTTTGGCTTTTTGAACGTTTAGGATTATCAAATTTTTGAAGTTTTTTTTTTAATTTTCAGATATTTTTTTTTGAAAATTTTGACAGTTTCAAGATTTAGGAGTTTCGAATTTTAATATCGAAAGTTTTCTCTCGGAAAAAATAGGTAAAAGTGGGGAAAAATACAAAAAATAGGAAAAAATGGGGAAAATTGGAAAAATGTTTCCTTGGAAAATGCGAAAATAGGAACAAATAGGAGAAAAGCAGAAAAATAATGGAAAAAGGAAAAACAGGGAAAAATAATGTACAATTGGGAAAATAAGGAAAAATAAAGTGAAATGGGAAAAAGGAAAAAATATGAAAAAACAGGAAAAAAAAGGAAAAATATGGAGAAATAGGAAAAAATTTTTTTTTTTTTTAAATTCTCGATATTTTTATCTTCAAAATTTTTGGGGTTTCATTTGAAATAAATGATTTTTTTTTTTACAATTTTCGAAATTTTTGTAATTTTTAAAACTGGCATTTTGAACGTTTAAGATTATCAAATTTAAGTTTTTTTTTTAATTTTCAGAATTTTTAAAGTATATTTAAATTTTTTTGGCAGTTTCGACGTTTAGGAGTATCGAATTTTAATGTCGAAAGTTTTTTTTCAGAAAAAAATATTTAAAAATTGTAAAAAATGGAGAAAATTTGAAAAAACAGGGAAAATAGGAAAAATGTTACCTTGGAAATGGAAAATGCGAAAATAAGAACAGATAGGAGAAAAGAGGAAAACTATTTTTCATGGAAAAATTTGAAAATTGGAAAAATATGGAAAAAAGGGAAAAATAAAGTACAATTGGAAAAAATGCGAACAATTAGAAAAAAAACAGGAAACAAAAAATAGGACAAAATAGAAAAAATAGGAAAAAATAGGAAAAACCGGAAAAAACGGGAAAATTAGGAAACATTAAAGAAAAATATGGAAAAATAAGAAAAAACTGGAGAAAAAGAAAACCGAAAAAATAGTATAAAACAGGTAATAGGAAATTATAAAAAAATAGGAAGAAACTGGAAAAAATAAGAAAAAATGAGAAGAGATCGGAAAAAATGGGAAAAAATATAAAAAAATAAGAAATTTATGGATAAATTTTCGATTGCTTTTATCTTCAGCAGTTTTTTTAAATATTAATGATATTATTAAACTACTTTTAAAATTTTGAAATTTTTAAACCTGTCGAATCTCTAAATTTTCAAAATTTTTGGCATTTTGAACGTTTTAGATTATCAAATTTTTAATGTTTTTGATATTTTCCAAGGAAACATTTTTCCTATTTTTCCCCGTTTTTTCCTATTTTCTCTATTTTTCCCCATTTTTACCTATTTTTTCTATTTTCCCATTTTTCCAGTGAACATTTAATACATTTTTATAAAAAATGTAACACAATTTTCTAAAAAAAAAAGTGGGATTCGAACCCACGCCTCTGAGGAGATTCGTACCTAAAATAGGCCCTTAGACCGCTCAGTCACGCTACTGATAGAAAAAGTTGATGTTATATAATATGTAATATAATTTAATTTATATTTAAGTCTTATATATTAATTTTAGGGTTCTGTACTTCTTCTGTATATAAACTTTAACTATACAAAATCTCAGACTACTCCATTCAAAGTCCATAGTTTTTTCATTACGCATTAATATATAGATTCTGGCTCTATAGTTCATAAAAAAAAAATATATTAAAATTTTTAGACTCACCTTAAACAAAATTTTTATCAAAAAAAAAAAAACATGGTATCCGTTTTATATTTCTCAGTTAAGGTGCGCCATGTGTTTTATATAACCCACCTCACCTTACCTTACGTGGTTGTATAAATGCAATAAATATATTGATTTATTCTTCTTAAAATGATACGACATTATGGCAATCTCGACGAAGCCTTTTACAACTAATAATAATAATAATAATATATTCGTTTATTTATGTCCTAACATAAAAACGAGGCACCATTTTAATAAATTTGATAAATTTTTACAGTTGTGATTTACAACGCCAGATTTCGGGAAGCAAAACCGTAAAAAAGTCGTAAATTTAGAATCAATTTAAAAGACGCGGCGCAGCGGGTTGTTTTGTTCCTAGTACTAGAAAATGCGTGACTAAAAATTAAATATTTTACGAAAATGATTTAATTTACAGATAAAAACTTTTTGCATAATATAAAATATCCCATTGAAACAAACTAATTCTAAACAAATTGTATTGAATATCTTTAGTACGGCAGAATCTCACGATTACGATGCGGCGTGACCATCTGTTCACGGCCGCCTTTCTGTTTTTTTTCTTAATTTATGTTGAAGTGAAGAGTAATTGCTCCTGCCTATATCGGCTCCCGCATCTTTGTTTGTCTTTTCGAATTGAAATTAAAAAAAAAACCATTCGTTACTTATTACTTCGGATTTAATCAAGCCGCAAATTGCATAATTTTAGTCAACATTTAAGAAATTATATCGAAGAAAAATCTGATCAAATTGGGAAGTTCAACAAAAATATAACTTCACGTTTTTTCTTTATTAACCGTTAGAATTAATCAAATAAAACCCATTGAGTTTAATTATCTATCGTAATTTGAGCTAGATTTTTGAATAAATGAATTTCAAAAATTCAAATTTCTAATTATTTGAATATGCCGATATTACGATCGTGACGTCGCTTATGTGCAATGAAGTTACCGTCAAGCCATTAACTGCAAATGTGTAAAGAAGAGAATACGAATGAATAACAACTGTTCAATGTCACTTATACAGACAAAGATGGAGAAAACCATTATATGATAATTGGATAAAGATGAAAACTTGGACCTATCCACTGTGAATTCGCATTCAAAATCGAGAGAGATAAATAGATATTACATTTTCTCTTGTTTTCGCTACTTTCCCCATTTTTTTCATTTTTCCTATTTCTTTCTATTTGTCTATTTTCCATTATTTTATCCTGTTTGTACTTATTTTCTTCCATTTTCTCCATTTTTCCCTATTTATCTCCAATTTTCGGTTATTTTCTATGTCTTCTTATTCTGTTTGTCATTATTGTTTCCTGTTTTTCTCTTTTCCCATATTTTTCCCTTTTTTATTATTTTCTCTGTTTTTCCTATTTTTCCTATATCTTTCTAACTTTTCCTGTTTACCAGTAGTTTTTCCTATTTTCGTTATTTTTGCTTATTTTTTCCTACTTGTCTCTATTCCCTAGTTTGTCCTATTTTTCTCATTTTTTTCCCAATTTTCTGTACTGTTTGACTATTTTCAAGTACTTTCGCCGTTTTTCAAAGTTTTCCCTATTTTCAAGTACTTTAACCATTTTCAAGTATTTTCTCCATTTTTAAAGTTTTTCCCCATTTTTTCCGGTTTTTTTATTTTTCCCAATTTTTTTATTTTTCAATTTTTTTTTCTATTTCTTTTATTTTCATCCCTGTTTTCATTGTTTTTCTTCCTATTTTTTCATGTTTTTTTCATATTATTCCCTATTTTGCTCTATGTTTTCCAGTTTTTCCCTGTTTTTCGTTATTTTTTTGACTATTTTTCCTACTTTCCTTTTTTTCCCCATTTTTTGTTTTTCCCATTTGTGCATGTTTTTCTTTATTTTTCTATATTATTACCTATTTATTATAATTTTCCCTTTTCCCCTATTTTACAGTATTTTTTCCTATTCTAATCTATTTTTCCCTACTACCATTACCCGCTCGAGTGTCAACATATACAGGATGTGTCACGTAGACGGCCCATTAGCCATATATGGAAAAGTAATGGTAATTCAAATTTGAAAGTTTATTTACACAGGTTTGTAAATACGCTTTATCTAATGAAAATATTTTTAACTTTCGGTTTATACAGGGTGTTCCGAAAGTAACGATCAACTTTGTTATTTCAAATGGAACGCCCTGTAGTTTTTTACATTTTTAGATTTTTCGTGGAAAGCTGATTTCAAAAACCTATTACACTTATATTATAAACTAAATAGTTTTAAAGTTATAAATAATTGAAAATCGCATTTTTTCAACTTTAAGTGATTGCTCCGGCCAAACGACATAAAATCCGATAATACGGCTTACATATCCCTGGCCTAACTTTTTGAGTTCTACCTTTTGACATAAGAAAAAAATGTATACAGAATGATTGAAACTTTGATCACCCTGTATGAATTTTTTACTTATGTCACAAAATAGAACTCAAAAAGTTAAGACAGGGATATGTAAGCCGTTTTATCCGATTTAATGTCGTTTGACCGGAGCAATTACTTAAAGTTGAAAAAATGCGATTTTCAATTGTCTATAACTTCAAAACCGTTCGTTTTATAATATAAGTGTTTAAGGTTTTTGAAATCAGCTTTTCACGACGAATCTAAAAATGTAAAAAATGACAGGGTGTTCTATTTAAAATAACAAAGTTGATCGTTACTTTAGAAACACCCTGTATCAACCGAAAGATGAAAATATTTTCATTAGATAGAGCGTATTGACAAACCTGTGTAAATAAATTTTCAAATTTGAAATAACATTACTTTTCCATATATGGCTAATGGGCCGTCTACGTGACACACCCTGTAGACTTATACTTATTCTATCTAAACCACCGCTTTTTACCCTTTTCTATAACTTAAAATCAAAATTTCACAAAATCCTTAGTGGGTGTCTATATTATGAACAGAGCATACTCTCAAATTTTCAAGTCTCTGGGTTCAGTAGATTTTGCTGTCAATCAATCAGTCAGTCATTTATTCATTCAGTCAGTCAATCAGTCAGGACTTTGCCGCTTATATTATATATTTGCTCATAAACAGGTAAACCTCTTCGCAATAAGGGATGCTGCAAACAGCTATAGATCCGCGGACATCTCATCTTCCTATCTGAACGATTAGGACATTGTTGACCATATTAAATAAATACACGTTATTTAAAATTACCTAAATAAATAAGTTGTACAAAACAAGAAATCTAAAAATGTGACAAATCTCTTCTGTTCCGTTCCACCAGTGGCGGGTCATGGTTTTTTTTTTCGTATTAATCTTTTTGAAATCACTCAAAATACGATTTCAATGTTTTTATATTTTTTTTGTTTGTTTGTAACTTTGTACTCGTCTTTTTCACGAGGTTCACACTTGAGAAACCAAAAATGGAATTGAAGAAACAGGTGTTGCTAGATAGAATATAAAACAAGAGACCATTGAAAATGGATTAAGTTTTTTTTTTTAATAATAATAATAAATTGTTGAAATCTCATCCTGTATAGTACAAAAATGCGATTTTCATCATTTAGAGGCTCCGCTGGGACTGAAGAGAGCAATTAACAATTCGATTTCTACGTGGGCTCTTTCATAATTATATGAAAATCAGTACTCATCCTACATAACTAATTAAGCTAGGCACTATAAGAGTATTATACTAGAGATGTATTAACATGCTATTATTATTGTCGACTATACTTAAATAAAAATGTTTGGAATATGATAATAAGTACACCTACAAGATAATTTAAGAGAATTTATGTTTTGTAGAAAATCAATAAAATTTTCAATGATTTTTTTAAATTTCACCAACAAACTTTCATCATCTTCTTATGTTTTTAGTGTTAAATAAAGAGTTACTGAATTTTTTATTGATGGGCGATTTTTGAAAATTTTATTTGGTACTTGTCACTTTTTTTCATGGAAAAATACATTATGCAAAATATTTAAAATTTTGTGGAAAAAATTTTTACAATTTTATATAAAAAAAACATTTTTCGATAATTTTTTATTTTTTGATTGGATACGTAATTTGTCTCTTTTTGTATTATTTTTTTTTACTTATGCAAATTACAAATTCTTGACTTCCAAAATATTTTATAAATAACAAAAAATACAGGATAATACATGTTTTAAAAAATCAATTAAAAAAAATAGTGCAAATGGAATTCTAATATTTGATACAAAATAATCAATTTGGAAAGAAAATTATTTATTACATAATTGTCAGTTAGTTATCGACTTTATGCGATTGAAGAATACGAATTATAATAACAATGATTGTTTACAGTTTATTGTCAGATTACAAAGAACCTTATCTAAATTACTTACATTTAACTATCGGCCGTTACATAAATTTATGGCTTGTAACTTGTACTTACCGCTGATAGGTATTCAGTTTTGTTTATTGCTCGTATAATAGTGGTTCATGTTACTTTTAAAGGAAAATTATTAACTGAATAGAATACAATAAATATAATATAAAAATATTAAAAAAAATATTTCAAGCTAAATAATAACACATTATGTAGTATTTTATATTTTACATCTATCTTCATAATTTTGTTCTACAAAGTTGTATTCATTTTTAGGCCTGAAGATGGGTATGAACCGAAACTAGTCACCTCCCCCCATTTTAAAATGTATTAATACATTCTGGTACATGATATCGAGTTTATTTGCTATTAATTAAATATCAAATAATCTACACTAAGGGGTATAATCTCACAACAGTGATTTAATGAATAACATCATGTTTCATTAATAATATAAACTAGAAAAATAATATATTTTCATCATTATCAAAAAGGATGTTATTAACCTTATAAAAATCGGACAAAATAATAAAATTTATTCTTTAAATTAATAATAATATAGATAAATGATTCTCACAGAAATAAAAACAGTTTTATGAAAATTAGGTATAACTTTATTTTTAATTTTAATTTAAGACCTTCATATTATTTATTGTATGTATCTCAGTGTATAAGCAACTTATAACGATGCCAAAAATCAGACATTTTATATTAATAAAATATATAATTTATTATAGGAAAAAATCCAAACTATTATGAATATACACACACACACACACACACACACACACACACACACACACACACACACACAGCTGTAAGTGATTCTCATTCAACCAGAAATATCCTGAGCCAGGTGCAAAAATTCTTTTAAACTGACTCATACCTAAATTCAAATAACTTAATGCTTAATTTCTGGAAGAGAATTCCTTTCGGTGTTTATAAATCTTGAAGCGAAAATACGGAAATGCACCTTCTGACCACAACACGCCCATTTGCTATTAAATTTAGAACGAAAATAAACAAGATTATTGGTATCTGATAATTTCCGCTGAACTTTGTAATAAGTGAAATAAAAATAAATATTAAAAAAAAATAATAGGAAAATCCCACAAAAATTGGATATTTACAAAAAATATATAAATTTCCAAAACAAATTTCCTGACAAAAAAATGAAATATTCATAAACAAAAATTTAGAAAAAATTAAATTTCCAAAAAGTTGTGTTTCAAAAAATGGAAATCTCCAAAAAGAAAAAACGAAATTTGGAAAAAATTGAAATGTCCACTAACAGAAATTTACGAAAAGAATTAATTTTAATCAAATTAAAATTTTCAAAAATAATTGAAAATTTCAAAAAAATGGGAATTCCCAAAAATGGAATTTTCCAAAACACACTAAAAATTTACAGACAAAAAAAGACAATCCACAAAAATAAAAATTTCATCATATTTCCAAAAACGAAGAAATTTACAAAAAAAAATGAAGCTACAAAAAACTTAATTTCCAAAAAGCTGAATTGAAAACAAAAATATCCAAAAAAAAATCGAAATTTGGAAAAAATTGAAATTTCCACTAACAGAAATTAATTGTAATAAAAATAAAATTTTCAAATATAATAGAAAATTTACAAAAATATTTGGAAATTCCCAAAAATACAAATTTCCAAAACACAAATAAACACTACAAATTTTCAGACAAAAAAATTTATCATATTTCCAAAAAAAAAAAGAAGAAATTAAAAAGAAAAGGAAATTCCAAAAAAATAATTTCAAAAAAGATGAGAGTTTAAAAAAAATACAAATATCCAAGAAAATCTAAATTTGAAAAAATTATCCACTAACAGAAGTTTTCAAAAAAAAAATTAATTTAAAAAAACTGAAATTTTCAAAAATAATAGAAAATTTCGGAAAAATGAGGATTTTCAAAAATAGAAATTTTTTAAACATAAATAAACTAGAAATTTCCACAGACAAAAAATGGAAATATACAAAAACAAAAATTTACAAAAAAAATTATCATATTTCCAAGAAAAGAAGACATTTACAAAAGAAAAGAAATTACAAAAAAATGAACTTACAAAAAATAAATAATTTATAAAAACCTGAGAGTTTCAAAATTATAAATAAAAAAAAAAACTGAAATTTATAAAAATTGAAATTTCCATAACGGAAGTTTACAAAAAAATTATTTTAATAATATTAAAATTTTCAAAAATAAGATAAAATTCCCAAAAAATAGAAATTTCCATTAAACTACTTTCCAGGCCAAAAAATTGAAATATAGAAAAACAAACATTTACAAAAGAAAATAATTTTAGAAAAAAAGAAGATATTTACAAAAAAAATTATGTTACAAAAACATAATTATTTTCCAAAAGCAGAAAGTTACAAAAAATACAAATATCCAAAAAAAATCCAAAATTTGGAAAAAATTAAAATTTTCACTAACAGAAGTATGCAAAAAAAAATATTTTAAGATTAAAATTTTCAAAAACAATAGAAAATTCCCAAAAAATTGGAATTTTCATAAAAATTGAACTATTAAGAAAAGTTTACAAAAAAAATTAATTTTAATAAAATTGAAATTAAAAAAAAATAGAAAATTCCTAAAAAAAGTAATTTTCAAAACACAAATAAACACTAGAAGAAAATGAAATATAAAAACAAAAATTGATATTTCAAAAAAATAAAAAAATTAATTTCCAAAAAATTGTATTTAAAAAAATTAAAATATCCATAAAAATCGAAATTAGAAAAAAATTGAATTTCCACTAACAGAAGTTTACAAAAAAACTTAATTTATTAAAATTAAAATTTTCAAAAATAATACAAAATTCCCAAAAAATGGGAAATTTCTAAAAATAAAAATTTTAAAAACACAAATAAACTACAAATTTCCAGACAAAAAAGGACATAAGGATCCAAAAACAAAAATTTATAAAAAAATTCATATTTCCAAAAAAAGAAGAGATTTATAAAAAAATGAAGTTACAAAAAAAATTAATTTCCAAAAAGCTGAGAGTTTCAAAACATAAAAATGTGAAAAAAATCGAAATTTGGAAAAAAATTGAAATTTCCACTAATTTACAAAAAAAATTTAATTTTCATAAAATATTTAAAAGTCTAGAAAATTCCCAAAAAATAGGAATGTTCAAAAAAATAGAAATTTTCAAAACATAAATACAACACTAGAAATTTCCAGACAAAAAAGGAAATATTCAAAAACAAAAACCGAAATTTCCAAAAAAACAAAAAAAGAAGCAATTTACAAAAAATTAAATTACAAGAAATAAAAATTTTATAAAATGCTGGAAAAAAATTACTAAAATTATATAACAGGGTTGCGTAGGTCACATTATTTTACTAGCGTCTAGATCCCAATTGCAACTCGAGTGCCCACCGCTGTTGCCAGGTTTAAGTGTTTCATTGACGAAAAAAAAATATTTATTTTATTAAAAGAAGTCTTGACTATCTAAATCTAACCTGTATATTGAAAAAAAAAATTTCCTCGGAATTCAAACCAGGAAGTTTTATGTGTAAAGCATACACTCTAGCACTGGACCACTTCGTATCACAATAATTTATAATCAAACTTTCAAGTTAACGTACAAAACGATGGCAACAGCGGTGGGCACTCGAGTTGCAATTGGGATCTAGACGCTTCTCATTATTTTAAAGGATTAGATTTTGACTATTTTTAAATTTGTGAGTTGGATCTAAACAGATCTTGTTCCAATAATTAATCATCAATTATTATCATATTATAGATTTTGTGATTTATTACTGGTAGGTATTTGGCTATTTTGGATTATCAAGTTTTTGTGTAATTTACTTCATTTTCATTCATCTACGTTTCGGCTTTATCTACGCTTGGCTTTATCTACGCTTCGCTTTTATCTACGCTTCAGTGTTATCCACGCTTTGGTATTATCTACGCTTCGGTTTTATTTTTGCTTCGGTTTTATATAGGCTTCGCTTTTATCTACGCTTCGGTATTATCTTTGCTTCTGTTTTATCTACGCGACCGGTTTTATCTACGCTTTCGCATTATACACGCTTTGGTAATTATCTACGCTTCGGTTTTATCTACGCTTCGGTTTTATCTTTGCTTCGGCTTTATCTACGTTTCTAATTTATGTACGCTTCACTTTTATCTTCGCTTCGGTTTTATCTACGTTTCGGTTTTATCTTTGCTTCGGTTTTATCTACGCTTCGCATTTATCTACGCATTACTTTTATCTACGCTTCGGTTTTATCTACGGTTCGCTTTTATCTACTCTTCAGTGTTATCCACGCTTTGGTATTATCTACGCTTCGGTTTTATTTTTGCTTCGGTTTTATCTACGCTTACGCTTCTTTATTATCTACGCTTTACTTGTACCTATGCTTCGGTATTATGTACGCTTCACTTTTATCTACGCTTCGGTTTCATTTACGTTCTGGAGTTATCTACGCCTCGGTTTTATCTACGCTTTGCTTTTATCTGTTACTTTTATTGGTTTTTACTTCATATGTCTAAGATGGCGCATACATGATTGTATATTTAAGAGGATAGTTGAGTTAGACTCGTTATTGACTATAACATTTATGTTAATTTTATCGATAATGTAATTTTCGCTCACTCCAATCTCCCGTACTAATATAGACATAAACCGAACGAGATACGGTCTAAAGTGCGAAAGTAAAAAAATGTAATACGAAAAAGCAAGACGCAAGGTGCCTGGCGGACGTACACGGCGGCACGCAGTTTGTCGCTCATCTTTAACATTTTTGCGTCTCTTCTTCGATGCAATATCCCTTCCTGGTTCCATTAATTAACGTGATATGGGAACTAGTGATTGCTTGAGTGCGGCTAGTATACTATACTAGTACATCGGCTCCAAGAAGGGGCCCGGTCGTGGACGGGGCCCGATTACACATGCGGGACATCATCATAACTATGTTTCAAAGTAATAAAGAAAAAAAAAAGTTTAATCTGGTTCTTTTATTATGAGGTGCTTGCACTAGAATTAATAAAATTTGCATATCAAGTGTATACTATGACTTCCGTATATTTACGACAGCGACTTGATTCACTTTTCTCAGTCGAACAATTTAATAACATTTTATTTATCGATTTTTCTAGTAATTTAAAAATAGAAATTAAAAAAATTGGAAATTTCTAATATACAAAGAGAAAATTCCAGACAAAAATTAGCAAAAAAAAGTTATAAAAAGAAATTTAAAAAAATTGAAATTTTCTAAAAAATGGAGATTCCTAAAAAAAATTACCAAAAAAACAAAAATTAGGAATTTTCAAGTTAAAAAAAAATGGTTTTTAAAAACTAGAGCTTATTTAATTTCCAAAACGACAAAAAAAACGTGCCAGTTACTCTACCTCATGGTGGTGTGGAAATGAGTTTTTTTTGCCAAAACACATATTCGTAAAAAGGTCGGATAGGAGATAATATCAAAAAACTGTTTTTAGGTGCCATTTTTCCAATATGGCGGACGTGATACGAAATAGCAAAGTAGAAATCCAAAAACTAAAACAAAAAAAAAATACGAAAAAAAGAAATATTAAAAGGAATATTAAAAATTTTCAAAAACGGAGATTTCTAAAAAAAACAGAAATTTCTAAATAATAGAATACTACAAAAAAACGGAAATATTCAGACAAAAAACAGAAGAAAATTTCCAAAAAATACAAAAAAGTTAAAAAAAAAAATTAAATTAAAAATATCCGATTTCGAAAAGATAATTTCCAGACAAAAAAATTTACCAAAAAATAGATTTTTCAAAAAAATTAAATTAAAAAAATACAAATTTCAATTTCTAAAAATTTCTAAAAAAATATAAATTTCTAAATTTTAATTTGATTTTCAAAAAAAATGGAAATTTTGAAAAAATAGAAATAAAAAGTTAAAAAAAAAGAAACATCATCCAATTTCCAAAAAGACAATTTCCAAACAAAAAAAAGAAATGTAAAATAACTAAAATTTACCAAAAAACTGATATTTCCAAAAAAAATTCCAGATGGAGATTTCTATAAATATAGAAATTTCCAAATAATAGAAAATTACCAAAAAATAATAAGTTTTCAGATATAAAAATCCAAAAAAGAAATGGAAATTAATTTAATTTACAAAAAAAAATTAAATTTCCAAAAAAATACAAATAAAAAGTGAAAAAAAAATAGAAACCTCATCCAATTTCCAAAAAGACAATTTCCAGACAAAAAAATGTAAAATGACTAAAATTTACTGAAAAAACTGGTATTTCCAAAAAATAAAATAACACAAATTGAAAAAAAAGGAAGATGGAGGTTTCTAAAAAAAAATAGAAATTTCCTAATACTTAATAGAATTTTATCAAAAAATGGAAATTTTCAGATAAAAAAAAGAAGAAAATTTCCAAAAATACAAAAAAGTTAAAAAAAAAATAAAATAAAAAACATCATCCAATTTCGAAAAGACAATTTCTAGATAAAAAAAAATTATCAAAAAACTGATGTTTCATAAAAATAAAATAAAAAAAGGAATATTAACAGATTTTTAAAAATAAGGATTTCTGAAAAAAATAGAAATTTCTAAATAACAGAAAATTACCAAAAAATGGAAATTTTTCAAATAAAAAACAATCCACAAAATAAGTAGAACTTCAATTAATTTTCAAAAAATAGAAATAAAAAGTTAAAAAAAAGAAACCTAATCCAATTTTCAAAGAGACAATTTCCAGAGACAAAAAAAGAAATGCAAAATGACTAAAATTTACCAAAAAAGTGATATTTCAAAAAACAAAATGAAATAAAAAATAGAAGAAAAAAGGAATATTAAAAAATGTCCAGATGGTGATTTCTATGAAAATAGAAATTTCCAATTAATAGAAAATTACCAAAAAATGGAATTTTTCAGATAAAAAAAAAACAAAAAAGAAATGGAAATTAATTTAATTTTCGAAAAAATGAAATTTTATAAAAAATACAAGTAAAAAGTTTAAAAAAAATAGAAACATCATCCAATTTTCAAAAAGACAATTTCCAGACAAAAAAATAATGTACTCAAACTGATATTTTCAAAAAATAAAATAAAAATACAAAAATTGATTAAAAAATTTCAAGTTTTCTAAAAATGGAGATTTCTAAAAAAAAAATATAATTTTCAAATAGTAGAAAAGTACCAAAAAAATGGGAATTTTCAGACCAAAAAAAAAGAAAATCTCCAAAAAAAAAATAGAACTTAGAATTTAATTTAAAAAAATAACATATAGAAATTTCATACTAAAAAGAGACAGCTATATTTTCTACCTTTTTACAGCTGTCACTATTTAATTTGTCTATCTCTGTTTTTTTTTTAATTTTTTTAATAAATTCGCCCTTACACAAATTAAATTGGGACAGCTAAATTTTTTACCTTTTTACAGCTGCCGCAATTAAATTTGTCTAAGTTAAATTTTTAGACCTACAAGGCAAAACTAGTTGCCGCACTTAATAAAAAATTATTATATTGTGGTACATGATTTGGAATTTTATTTCTTTATTAAAATAGTTTTTTTCATTGTATAAATTCGAAATAAAAATCCACATATTTTTATTTAAATTAGCACTTAATAACTGACCATAAATCGCGCGGCTATTAAAACTAGTATCAGTTTCAAGTTCCCATAGGAAATTTTATAAAACTTCCTGTTCTTTAACAAAAAAAAAAAAAAAACCCAAGCAAAATAAATAAAATAAAAACCAGTATATCAACTGTTAATCTTCTTAGCAGACTTCTTTATTTAAACCAATCAAATTAATTATCAATTATGATGCCCGAGGTTAGTTCGTCTACAAGACTTGAGCCTTTTTCCGCGATTCCAACTATTGATTATAAAATGTTGCGTAATCTCTGTCTCGGTTGGGCATTAAAGAAAACGAGAAGAAAAATACATGACTGTAAAAATAAAGAGAAGAAAATCGGACGACAAACGGACTGAAAAATTGACAAATAGTTTTACTTTTATTTTTAAACACAATTTAAAAAAAAAAACATTAAATATTGGCGGAACTTCTTATAATAGCACAAGGCTAAATCTTTTTTAAAATAAAAAAATTTTTAGATAGATAATGCCGAAAATCGTTTTTTTTATTTTTGAGTTTTTTTATATCGATAATAAATTCAATATACTTGAAAATTTGATGAAATTTCAAAATTTTATAGTATGAATTTTTATGTCTGAAAATTGATCGTAGAAATTTTTCAGGGTCTCATTTTTTTCGTCTTGAATCAAACTTTAAGATAGAAAAAAATATCTTTACACTGTGAAAAATTTGAAAAACCAAAAATAGCGATTTGTAAAGAACGCAAGTTTTTAATCATTATAAAAATTATTCATGGCGAAAAAAATAATATTTAATGAACTATTCAATTTCGAAATTTTTTTTCTTGTTCCTCTAATTTTTTTCGATTTATTTCATTTTTTTAGATTTCTGCGATTTTTACGCTTTTGAGAGATTTTTTTGTAATTATTTATTCAAATTTTTTAATTTCTTTTATTTTATTTTGCAATTTTTGCGATTTATTTGCGATTTTTTTAGCGATTTCTTTAGTTTATTTTTTTATTTTTTTTGCTTTGTTTTTATCTTTTCTTTTGTGTTTTTTTTCGATTTGTTACAATTTTTTGGATTTTCTGGTTTTTTTAGTATTTTGAAATTTATTTAGATTTATTTCATTTTTTTAGATGCTTACAATTGTTTTCGGTTGTTTTGGTTGTTTTTTTTTTGGATTTTTTACCATTTTTTGCGTTTATGTTTGCGATTTTTTTTCAACTTTTTGCGCATTTGCATTTGCAGTTTCGATTTTTTTACGATTTTTACGCTTTTTTTTTACCGTTTTTGAGAGATCTTTTTATAATTATTTACGATTTATTTCAAAGTTTTTCATTTTTTTTTTGCAATTTTTGAGATTTTTTTTAGCGATTTCTTTAGTTTTATTAATTTTTTTTCGTTTTTTTTATCATTTTTTTTTGCGTTTTTTGATGTAATTTTGTTTTTCATTTTTTTCCCAAATTTTCTTTCTTTTTTCTGATTTTTTTTTGATTTTCTTCTAATTTTTCCTCATTTTTTCTAATTGTTCTTTTTTTTCTAATTCTTTTGTTTTCTCATTTTTTCTTTTTCCTTTGCTTTTTTCGATTTATAATTGTTTCGAATTTTTTCTTTTAAATTGTTTAGATTACAATTGTTTTCGGTTTTCTGGCTGTTTTTTTACAATTTTTTTTCCGATTATTTGTATTTGCAATGTTTTGTTAATTTTTTTCCCATTTTTTTGATTTTTATTATTTTTAACTATTTGTTCATGTTTTTTTCTGTTGCCTATTTTTGTCTATTTTTTTCTAATTTTTTCCCATTTTCCTCTATTTTTTTTCCTATTTTTCTATTTTTTACATTTTTCTATCCATTTTTTGTATTTTTTTACTGTTTTTTTCTATTTTTTTTATCTTGTTTTCTGTTTTTTTCCTGTTTTTCCCTCCATTTTTCTGTTTTTTTAATATTTTTGCCCATTTCTCGTATTTTTTACTGTTTTTTTCTGGTTTTTTACTGTTTTTTCTATTTTTTTTCTAAATTTCCCATTTTGCCTGTTTTTCCTTATATTTCCTGTTGTTTTAATTTTTGCCTACTTTTTCCCATTTTTCTCTATTTCTCCCTATTTTTTTTACGTATCCCCCCATATTTTCAATTTTTTCAGTTTCTCCTACTTTTCCTGTTTTTACTTTTTTCCTATTTTTTTCCATTTTCACCATTTTTTCTAATTTTTTACATATCCAAAAATAGTCCGACAAGCTCAATAATAAAATTACAATAAAATAAAGTAAAAACTTGTTTTCAAAAAAAAAAAAATGCACATATTATATATTAATTTTAGCTTTCTGCACTCTTCCTGTACATAAACTTTAACTATACAAAATCTTCCACTCCTCCGAAATTTTCTTTACATAAAAAACTGATTTTTATGATAATTTACTCAAAGTTACTTTTTCTAAGAACCACTTATTCATTTTATGATTTCAGTGATCTGATTAACCAGAACAGAACCCTAGGTACCATCTAGCACACCGGTTAATAAATAATGGTAAGTTATATGACCGCAGACAGATATCTCTGTATCTTAATTTTTTTTCTGGTTTTACGCGGCTGTGAGTTGATTTATTCTAAATCGTGCCAAGAGGTTTGTCGTGGTTGAGTGAATTCTGGGATTATGGTATTTCTTACTGGCGAGATGGTACCCGCCCACCGGCATGACTTTCTTTATACAGAACATAGAAATATTATTGTTAATATAGAAAGGCAAATACTTTGAAACATTCTGTATATTAATATAAATAAATGCATTATACAAAAAATTAATCTTGAATCACTAGAAACCAATAATCGAAAATCAAATTTTTAAATATTTTAATTGGAATGCTCAAAATATTATTCAAGTTTAATCAATAAATTATTAAGGTTTAATTTTTTTTTAAATTAGAAACGCTTTAAAAAACTTTTATAACCTTAATAACTGAGGGACGCACAATATTCCGCTAAGTGCTCCCACTATAGCCATCAAACGTTCTCCAAAAATTATTGGCTAAAGAAAAGATAAAGCGGAAAACAAAATTAGAGAAAAATATAAAACTTTATAATTTATTTCTTGATATGTTACTATTTTTACACAAATTTAACAAAATGTCCAGTTTGACAACTTTGACGTTTGTATGAATTGACAGTTGGTAAATTATATTTACGTCATACAATTTAAATTTCACAAAATATTAAGATACATCAAACTTTAGAATTTTGACATTTCTATAACTTTATATTACAAAAATGGACATTTAGTCGACTAATTTGATTTTGACAATGGGAAAATGAAGTTAAAATTAATAATTATGACGTATTTATGACTTATAACGAGTGACAGATGACATCTCAGAAAACTTAACAATTTAAAAATGTGTATAACAAAAAACGCTAAAATGACATTTACTTAACAAATTTTGACATTTAATCCAATTTTTACTGGATACATTTCACTGGATTATTATCCAGAAAATATTTAATGCGCTTTATGATTTTTGCTGTTCATGTTTCGTAAATGGAATAAAGAATTAGGTACATTCCAATTTCAAATTCTATATTTTTATTTTAACATTCATATTGGTTTAACTTCTACCCAAGAAGTTTGGTCCTTCGAAATCCTGGAATTATTTTAACACGTTCGCAGCCAAATATTCTTTCAACAGTTATAAATACTAATATTCATAATTCGTTTATTTACAGTCTTTTGTTTTTTCTAGTTTAATATGCACATTTTTCTGTTAAAATCACAAATCACTCAAGTCACATTATATTTGACAATATTGACGTTTCTATGATTTTATAGGCGACATATAACCTTAAAATGATATTTGACACAAAATTTGACATTTTGGACAACTACGTCACAAAATTGACATTTAATTAGATATTTTGATTGTAACAGTTAAAAAATATTGTTACAAGAAAAAAAATAGTAGTTAAATTAAATTTAACAATTTTAAAGTTTGTATGATTTGACAGTTGACTAAATGATTTTAAACTGACATTTGCCTCAGAAAATTCGACATTTTGTTAAATCAAAAAAATGCATTATAGATTTGAAACAATTTTGGTAAAATGTGTTTCGGTTGATCGTCGGAAAAAACCGTTAGGATTTGTCCGACATCTGTCAAATGGAAGTGTCACTGTCAAAAAATGACAGAACCAATATATCACGGAATTTGACTTACAATATGTCATTTGAAAGCCCTGGAAAAACTCTATTCAGAACAGTAAAAATTATTTTTGCAACTATCACCTGTCATAAATAAATTTCAAAATTTGAAACTTTAACATTAAATATCTGAAAAAGTATACGTGAATAGTCGTCGGGAAAGTTTTGGGGCGACACAACCGATTTTTTAAATTTTTTATAGATTTTTTATTGAAACTTTTGAAATTTTTACAAAATCTTAAAATTTTTACATTTTTAAATTTTTTGAAATACTTACACATTTTTCATTGAAATTTTTAAATTTTTATCAAAATTCCTGAAATTTTTGATCAAAGTTCTTGAAATTTTTAAAATATTGAAAGATTTTCGATTAAAACTTTTTAAATTTTTATCAAAATTCCTGAAATTTTTGATCACAGCTCTTGAAATATTTGAAATCTTTACAAAATCTGGAACTTTTTACATGTTTTTAAAATTTTTGAAATATTTACAAATTTTTGTCAAAATTCCTGAATTTTTTTAAATCTGGATTTTTTTCTTGAAATTTTTAAAAAAAAATTGAGATTTTTAAAATTTTTATTAAATTTCCTGAAATTTTTGATCACAGTTTTTGAAATATTTGAAATCTTTACGAAATCTGAAACTTTTCAGACGTTTTTAAATTTTTTAAAGTTTTTTTTATTGAAACTTTTGATATTCTTACAAAATCTTGAAATTTTTACACATTTTTAAAATTTTTACAAATATTTGGATTTTTGATTGAAATTTTTTAAATTATTATCATAATTCCTGAAATTTTTTATCAAAGTTCTTGAAATTTTTGAAATCTTTACAAAATCTGGAACTTTTTACATGTTTTTAAAATCTTTATAGATTTTTTATTGAAACTTTTTACATTATTACAAAATTTTGAAATTTTTACACGTTTTTAAAATTTTTGAAATATTTACAAATTTTTGATTGAAATTTTTTAAATTTTTGTCAAAATTCCTGAAATTTTTTAAATCTGGATTTTTTTCTTGAAATTTTTAAAAAAAAATTGAGATTTTTAAAATTTTTATTAAATTTCCTGAAATTTTTGATCACAGTTCTTAAAATATTTGAAATCTTTACAAAATCTGAAACTTTTCAGACGTTTTTAAATTTTTTAAAGTTTTTTTTATTGAAACTTTTGACATTATTACAAAATTTTGAAATTTTTACACATTTTTAAACTTTTGAAATATTTGGATTTTTGATTGAAGTTTTTTAAATTATTATCATAATTCCTGAAATTTTTTATCAAAGTTCTTGAAATTTTTAAAATCTAGATTATTTATTGAAATTTTTATCCAATTTCCTGAAATTTTTGATCTTAGTTCTTGAAATTTTTAAAATCTTTACAAAATCTGGAACTTTTTACATGTTTTTAAAATCTTTATAGATTTTTTATTGAAACTTTTGACATTATTACAAAATTTTGAAATTTTTACACGTTTTTAAAATTTTTGAAATATTTACAAATTTTTGATTGAAATTTTTAAAATTTTTGTCAAAATTCCTGAAATATTTTAAATCTGGATTTTTTTCTTGAAATTTTTAAAAAAAATTGAGATTTTTAAAATTTTTATTAAATTTCCTAAAATTTTTGATCACAGTTCTTGAAATATTTGAAATCTTTACAAAATCTGAAACTTTTCAGATGTTTTTAAATTTTTTAAAGTTTTTTTATTGAAACATTTGATATTTTTACAAAATCTTGAAATTTTTACACATTTTTAAAATTTTTGAAATATTTACAAATTTTTGATTGAAATTTTTTAAAGTTTTGTCAAAATTCCTGAAATTTTTTAAATCTTAATTTTTTTCTTGAAATTTTTAAAAAAATTGAGATTTTTAAAATTTTTATTAAATTTCCTGAAATTTTTGATCACAGTTCTTGAAAAATTTGAAATCTTTACAAAATCTGAAACTTTTCAGACGTTTTTAAATTTTTTAAAGTTTTTTTATTGAAAATATTGATATTCTTACAAAGTCTCGAAATTTTTTAAATTATTATCATAGTTCCTGAAATTTTTTTATCAAAGTTCTTGAAATTTTTAAAATTTAGATTTTTTATTGCAATTTTTGTAAACTTTCCAAAATCTGAAACTTTTTACATTTTTTTAAAATCTTTATAGATTTTTTATTGAAAATTTTTACGTTTTTAAAATTTTTGAAATATTTACAAATTTTTGTGAAATTTTTATCAAAATTCCTGAAATTTTTTAAATCTGGATATTTTTCTTGAAATATTTAAAAAAATTTAGAGATTTTTAAAATTTTTATTAAATTTCCTGAAATTTTTGAAATCTGGAACTTTTTGGAAAGTATTATGATCGAGCCAAAAACATTTTTCGAGATAAAAATGGAAATATCCATTTTGAGGTCAACTGAGATGATTAAGACCATTTCCAGATGGAAGTCTGTCTGTCTGTCTGTGTGTGTGTGTATTCTTCCACGATAGAGTCCACACGTTTAATCCGATTGAGCTGAAATTTGCTATTTGGGTCTGGGTTAGCCGCCGGAAAAACACATTAGTTTTTGTACGACATCTGTTGAACGGAAGTGCCACTATAAAAAAAAATGACACATGCAATATGTCACGGAATTTGACTTGTAATATGTCATTTGAAAGCCCTTGAAAAACTCTATTCAGAACAGTTAAAATTATTTTTCCAACTGTCACCTGTCAAAAATAAAAAAATGTCAAAATTTGATACTTTAACATTAAATATCTGATAAAGTATTCGTGGATACTCGTCGGGAAAGTTTTGGGATGACACAACCGATTTTTTTATAATTTGAAAAATTTCCCGTGGTTCATTAAATTTCCTATAGAAGGCCAATAACAAAGTTTCTTATTGCAGTAATAAATCATCTTTAATAAAATTTCTGGTACTTGACATTGAGTTTTATTACTGCATCATTTGAGGTAATGGATAATTTGTTGAATTTAAATTTCTTATTATTTCGTACCTCAAAATCCATTCTATAGTTGGATAAATATAAATTTCTATGGTTAATTTTTACTTTTACGTACTACCAAGATGTTATGCCGCCTACGCATGACTTACTTCATACAGAATAAGTAGTACCATTTCATTTAGCCTTATCAAATATCAAGAGTACTACATTACACTACTTATTGGTACTATGTAGGTAATGTAAATGCAGGTCAAGAGGTTTTTATGTAATTGATATATTTACAAAATTAGAAATAGAAAAAATAGCTGTGATTTAACATTTTTTTGACTGGAATTTCTTTGTAGAAAAAAAAAATGAAATCAAGAAATTTATTTATAAGTTCTGATTTATACACCAACAAAATATGTATAACAAATTAGTCCTTTAGTTATTTACATTTTTTTTTAATCACGACGTAGACCATTAAACGGTGATAACTCAACATATTTGAGATAAAACTCCCATTTAAATTTTGTTTTTTGATAGTACACAATATAGTGTTCGGTAATTAAATATTTTAATTGCAAAATACTAACCAGACCATATGGTATTTTTCTATTACGTATTTGTATATTTATAGCAAATTTATGGTATTCACATTTCCTGGTAAACGATAACGAATTGAAACTTTAGAAATAGTTGTTTTAATTGTTTCTGATAATAAGGTATTAATTCAGTACGTTTTTTCTTCATTGTTAATTTGATAACAAAATTACTATGAAATTATAAAACAAACACTTTTAAATTTGTCTTCTTTCCAAATTCTTTTTGAAAGTTGTTTTTTGTTCCATAATAAATAAGGAAAAAATAGGGAAAAATGGGAAAAAATGAGTAATATAGGGACGAAACAGGAAAAAACATGAAAAAATAAGTCAAGTAGGAGAAACAATTGAAAACAGGAAAGAAACAGGAAAAATTGAAAAAAAATAAAAAATAGCGGAAAATGGAGAAAATCGAAAATATAAATAAAACTAGGAAAAAATAGTGAAAAAATTGGAAAAATAAGGCAAAATAGTGAAAAATAGGAAAAATTGGTAAAAATAGTTTGAAATTTTGAAAAAAAAAATATGACAAAATAGAGAAAATCGAGGAAATAGTGAAAAATATTAAAATTTGGGGAAAATCGGAAAAATGGGGAAAAAATAGAAAAAAAAGGGTAAATAGAAAAAATTTGGGAAAAATAAAAAAAAATTGGAAAACAAAGAGCAAAACAGGGAAAAATACGGATATTTGGTTCAAATTAATGAAAAATAGGGAAAATCCAAAAATATAAGAAAATTTAGAAAACATGGGAAAAAATAGAAAAATAAAAGAAAATTGAAAAAATTGGGAAAATAGGGGCAAAAGAGTAAAAAATATGAAAATTTCAGAAAAATAGGAACTAGAGAATAAGGGTGAAAATAGTAAAAATTAGGAAACTTTGTAAAAAATAGTGACAAATTGGGAAAATATTGTTAAAATAGTGAAAATTTGGGAAAATAGAAAAAATCAGGAAAATAATGCAAAACAAGTAAAAATGGGGAAATTTGGTAAAAATAGTGAAAAACATGTAAAAATTAATAAAAACTGGAATAAACTGGAGAAAATAAGAAATAAGTATTGAAAATAGAGAAAAATAGTGAAAATAGGTAAAAATAGAAAATAATAGGGATAAACAGAAGAAAATAAAGATAAACACGAAAAATATAAAGAAATAGGAAATAGTTAAAAATAGGGAAAAAGTAGGGGAAAATAAGAAAAAATAGAGAAACAGGGCAAAATAGAGAAAAATAATTAAAAACAAGGACAAATAGGAAAATTATAGAAAAGTAGCGACACATGGAAAAATTGTGAAAAATAGGGGAAAATTGGAAAAAGGGAAAATGGGAAAAAACAGAAAATAATAGGGATAAATGGTTAAAAACAGGAAAATAGGGAAAAATAGGGCAAAATATGGAACAACAAGTACAAATAGGGACAAATAGGAAAAAAAGGAGAAAATAGGAAAATTAGAGAAAAATAGGAAAATTAGAGAAAAATACGGAAGTGTATGAGCAAATAGTGGGAAACATGGAAAAATAGCGAAAAACAATGGAACAAGGGAAAATAGGAACAAATAGAATATAATAGAAATAAATAGGGGCAAACAGGAAAAATAA
Source organism: Neocrepidodera transversa (assembly GCA_963243735.1). Taxonomy (NCBI): domain Eukaryota; kingdom Metazoa; phylum Arthropoda; class Insecta; order Coleoptera; family Chrysomelidae; genus Neocrepidodera; species Neocrepidodera transversa. The sequence continues at coordinate 1,065,987 of OY725347.1, read as the reverse complement.
TGAAGAACAGAAGAAATATGAAAAATTGGAAAAAATAGGAAAAAAGAGGGAGAAATAGGACAAAATAGGAAAAAAACCGTAAAAATATGAAAAAATCAGAAAAAGTTAGAGAACATATTGAAATTGGAGATAAGTGGAGAAAAATCTGGAAAAATAGGAAAACATATTGGAAAATTGTGAAAAACAGGGGAAATTATGGAAAAATAGTACCTAAAACTAGGTAAAAATTGATAAAAGAGAGACAAATACGGACAATTAGGGAAAAACAGGAAAAAAAAAACAATGAAAAACGGGAAAAATACTAAATGGGAATAATAGCGAAATTAGAGAAAAATTGAGAAAATAAGAAAAAATTAATAAAAATATGGAAAGACAGGAAAAAATAGGCAAAGACATGGAAAATAGGGTAAATATCGAAAAATAAGGAGAAATAGCAAAAAATGAGGAATAGTAGGGAAAAATAAAGCAAAATAGGAAAAAACAGTAAAAAAAAGGAAAAAATAGGAAAAAATAGAAAAAATAGGAAAATATTGGTAAAATAAGATAGCTCGGTCGTCCAGGTACTACTATAGACTCCATAGCAAAGCACGGGTATTCAGCTAGTTTTTTTATATTCGCATTATTAACTGAACTATAAATTTTTGAAAAATTGCGTTTAAAACGAACATGGGCCAATAAATAGATGGAATAAAAGTATAAATATTTAATATTTTCCAGCAACTAAAAACCAAATATAGTAACGATCAAAATATAAATTTCAAAGTGATCTAAAATACTTCAAACAATTTAAATTAAAGTGTCAGAGACCTAAGCTATAGTTGGAAATTATATACAAAATGAATTCTAGACAAAAATAAAACAAAAATATATCGACTGCACCTGTATCATCACCATCTAGTAAGAGAAGTGGTACCTGTTGGCTACTTCCTACTATTCGAACCAGAACCAGACGCGTCAAAAGAACTTAAGTGACTTTCTGACCACAACTTATGCAAAAGATACACATACCTCGCTCGATAGTACTTAATACCACCACCCGGCGTTAATGATCTTCCTTGTGACGATTTGTTTACTATAATAAATTCATGTACTTTTTATTTCTGGCATCTAACGCGTGGCTAGTTTTTCACTCACTTCGTTATTTTATTTAAATCTAAGATCGAGTTAGATAAGTTGAAATAACTGAGAACAAGAAAATTAGTACGGGGGAAGTACTGAATAAGATTCTATATCGAACGCAAAAATTAAATGAACTATTTTAATTATTATTGGGGAATAAACCACCAAGTCGTGTAATATAACAGCAAATGTTTAGGCAACTAGTTTCGGCTGAAACGCCATCATCAGGCTTGAGAGTTACATCATTTAATGAACAATAGATAATATCGAAACATTTTTGTTAAAATTTAGTAGAAAAAGTTAACATTTAAAACTCAATTCGTCCTGAAAATATGCATTTGACCGACTTTGTATCTATAACGGTTTAGGAAACAGAGAGTAAGATAAAGAGAGGGTAGGTCAGCTGGAGGGGGTATTAAAAATTGTAAAAAAACTGCTACAAAATCACATAAAAATCGAGGAATAAGAGAAAATTAGAAAACGAAAAAAAAAATCATAAACGTGAGAAGAAATTGGCGTGTCATCCGAGAACTATCACGGCTCTTCTGTGGAGAATAAGATTATTTTAATTAAAAAATACAAAATTCCTGAATAGCAAAGTAAAATATTGTAAAAATGAAGTAAATTGCTGAAAAAAATGGGTAAATAGTGCAAAAATGCGCAAATATTAATTAAAATGAAAAACAACAAAAGTTACTAAAAACGGTAACAAGTTATAAATAATAACAATTATTTCCAAAAAATTGTTAAAAATGATAAAGAATTACTAAATTTCAGTAAAAATTAAGACTATAATAAAAAAAGAGTGAAAATAGGCAAAAATCAAAAATACGATAAACATCTTAATTACAATTTATAAAAATTGGAAAAAGAGGCAAAGATGCAGAAAAAGACAAAGAGTGAAAAAGGCATTTAACAAAAGGAAAAAAAACGTAAAATAAAGCAAAAAAGAGAAAAAGAGATCTAATAAAGGCAAAGAAATGAAAAAAGGGTAAAACAACAATCAACAAACAGTCCAAAAAAAGACAAATAAGACAAAGTAAAGGGAAAAAGCAATAAATGAAAAAAGGCAAAAAAGATCAAAATTTGAATAAAAAAATTCAAAAGAAATTATTAAAAAAAGTTTAAAGAAGCAAAAAAAGGCAAAAAGGTAGTAAAAATGTCAAAAAAAGGAGAGAAAAGCAAAAAAGACAAAATAGAGACAAATAAAGGTAAAAGTACAAAAAAGAGCAAGAAAAAGGGCAAAAAAGGGGTTAAAACATCGCAACGAAATCCCCAAAAAAACCCAAATTATCGCAAAAATTCAGAGAAATAAAAAAAAATGGGAAAACATTAGAAAAAAAAACAGAATAATGATGAAGAATTAAAAAAATCCAAAAAAAAAACCGAAAAAAAAAAACAACCAAAACAGAAAAATGAAAAAAAAATCTCTCTATAAAACAATTACAAATATATAAAAAAATTCTAAATAAGAAAAAAATAGACAGAGAATAAGAGAAAGAGAGGTAAGGTCACCTGAGGGGGCATAAAAAATTACAAAAAAACCGCTACAAAATCCCATAAAAATCGAGGAAAAAGAAAAAATTAGAAGAGAAAAAAAACCAAAAATATCAGAAACATGAGAGAAAAAAAAACAAGAAAAATCGAAAAATATCGAAAAAAAATATAGAACAACCAAAAACCGGAAACAATTGTGACCATAAAAAAAATTAAGAAATTCAAAGAAATTTAAATAAATCGTAAAAAAACGCAACGAAATCCCAAAAACACATGGCAAATTAACGCAAAAAATCAGAGAAATAAGAAAAAAGGGGAATTAGAAATCAAAATAAGTAGAAAAAAAACAGAATAATGAAGAAAAATTTAAAAAAAAATCAAAAAACAAAACATCAAAAAAATGAGAAAAAAAATCTCTCTATCAAAAAATTAGAAATATATAAAAAAATTCTAAATTAGAAAAAACTCATATTGTAGAAATAGACCGAGAGTGAGAGAAAGAGAGGGAAGGTAGACTGAGGGGGTATAAAAAAACCGCTACTAAATCCAATAAAAATCGAGGAATAAGAAAAAATTAGAAAAGGAAAGAAAAAAAACAAAGAATCATGAGAAAAAAAAAAACGAGAAAAATCGAAAAATATCGCAAAAAAAAACATAGAACAACCAAATAACAGAAAGAAATGTGACCATAAAAAAATTCAAAAATTCAAAAAAATTTATGGCAACGTAATTCCAAAAACATGACAAAAAAACGCAAATAATCGCAAAAAATCAGAGAAATAAGAAAAAAATAGAAAACAAAGGAAATTGAAAAAAAAAACAGAATAATAAGGAAAAATTAGAAAAAAATCGAAAAAATCGAAAATAAAAACAGAAAAAATAAAAAAACACAAAACATGAGAAAAGGAGAAAAAAAACAAGAATAAATTCAAAAAATCTCTCTCTATAAAATAATTACAAATGATATATAAAAAAATTCTACATAAGAAAAACTCACATTGGAGAAAGAGACAAAGATTAAGAGAAAGAGAGGGAAAGTCGAATAGAGAGGGGGCTTAAAAAATTGCAAAAAACAGCAATTAGAAAACGATAGTGTTCAATTAAATTTACGACACGCTGTATACTGTATACGGCTCTGTCTGTCTGTCCGTCTGCCATTCAGCATACAGTTTAGTTAACAACTCAATAAATCGTCTGCCAATAAATTTCCGCCTTTTGTAATAACAAATAATTGATATTTATATAATTTTTATCCGTGAAGTTTATCATTTTTCTTTTTTTATTAAACTTATCATTTTTGATCGCCAGCCCCTGCTTTAATCTTCCACGTAATGTTCGGAAGAGCTAATGAAACCTCTCTAGCTATAAATATTACATGTACCTTATTACTTTCCGAACAACAGAGTTCTATAGAAGGAAAGTATTGCGATCATGATATTTTGATCATACCCAGATTTTAACGGATCTTTACGTTTTAAGGTCACCTGAATCCATTTATACCATTTTTAGCATGATGTCTGTCTGTGTGTGTGTGTGTCTGTGTGTGAACACGATAGCGTCTAAACGGCTGAACCGATTTAAATGAAATTTTATATACATATTTAGGGTAGCAAGGAGACGGCCTGTATAGATTTTGGAGTTAATCGGACAACCGGAAGTGACAGTTGCTATAAGTGATGACGTCATTACTAAACAAGATGGCAATAAAGCCTTACACATATATTTTTAATACGTTATAGCTTAATTTCGAATGATTAAAATTTTTAAAAACTTTTGCCATTGTTGCCAGATTTATCAAAAAGTATTTTTTTTTCATATTTTTCTTAAATAACCAAAATAATGCATTTTTATGAAAAATTACAGGATATGAAAGTTGTAGAACATAAAATTTTCTACACATTTTGTCATAACCGGTTTTTTGAATTCCTCATAGTTTTGCCGCTAGAGGGCGTGAAAAAAATTTATATAGACATTTTTGTGACTTTTTTAGATTTTGAGACAAAATTATGGAGTTTTATGAAAACTTACATGGTATCAAAATTGTAGAACATAAAATTTTCTATAAATTTTGTCTTGACTATTTTTTCATGTTGCGCATAGTTTCGCCGCTAGTTTTTATTTTAATTTTTATCTTTATTAAATTATTATTTTTTAGTTAAATTTTTATATTAAAAATTTAAAAAAAATATCTTTAAATTTGTAATAATTAATTTTATAATTATAATTTTTTTCAAAATTTTATTACAAAAATTTTGGAATTTTTAAAAAATTGGATGAAATTTAAGATTATATTACGATTTTGAACTAAATTGAATAACTTCTAAAATATTAAAGTTATTGAAATGTGATTTTCATCATTCGAAAGATAATATAAAACTCTAAATTTTAATTGTATTTTAGTTTCTTAAAATTTAGAATTGTAATTATTATAGCCAAAATTAAGAATTTATTTAAAATTTTTTGTAATTTCGTTTTATCAATAAGTATAAAATAAATGAAAAAATTAAATAGCATATCCGAAAAGGATCCAAAAGTATTATGCGTGTAAATTATTTCATAATTTTAACATGGTATTTGTAAAAGTTATAGCAAAAAATTAAAAAAATTAAAACAATGAATTTTTTTTTAGTTTTTTAAACTAACTTTATTAATGCATTTTGACCCACAAACCTAAAAAAAGGTCTGTTTCCCATTTTGAATAAAATTGAATGAGATATTAATTATTTACTGATTTTACAATTATTCAAAAATAGGTTTTATTTGTTTTAAGGTTAAAATTAATATTAAGAATTTTAAAAAAATTACCCTTAAATTTGTAGTAAAAAACTCTATAATTGTGATTTTTTTCAAAATTTTATTCAAAAAATTGTAGAATTCCTCATTTTTTTTTTTGAAATTTAATATAAGTTTAAAAAAAATTGAATAACTTAAAATATTAAAGATACTAAAATGGGATTTATACCATTCGATAGGTAATATAATTAATTTATTTTAATGCAGAAAAACTAAAATAATCGATTAAACAATTACTTTACTAGGAGTGTTCGGAAAGTTGGGTGGGATTACCCCCTCATTTTGTTTTATATTTTTATGTAGCTCATATTCGTCTAATACAGGCAACACAAAATAAATAAAATAAAAAGCTTATTTGGTTCAATAGTGTTGAATAGTTTAACAATTTTTATTTATGGAAGTTACTTAATATTTTTTTTTTGATTTTGTATTGGTCTATTTGTGTTTGAACGTTATTTTTATTAAAAAATTCAAAAGTTGAATTGAAATGTTAATTTTTACACACAATATTAAAACCAAAAATAAAATGATCTCTGTATTAGGCGTCTTTAGTAGTCGGTCTGTCGCTCACTAATCATCACTCACAGTTTTCATTTTTAACGCCAAGACTACTGGAACGAATATTATTATCCTATTGAACGCATCTTTATCATCATTCCTATTATTATTTCCGGATAAGAAACGTTGATTAATCGCGGCCAGTTTTATGAACTTGAGACGCCATGGAAATTCTATTTCACCTGAAAAATTCGCGTTCGCTCTCTATTTGATGAGTCCGGGTGCGGCTCGGCTCGACTCGACTATGCTAACTAGATGCTGATGAGAGATGAACAATCAATGTGAGATTATTTATATTATTTATACAAGAGTAACAATGTATTTTATAAAAATATTATTGATATTTTTATTTCAAAAAAACAGTACCAATTCTCTTTTTGGATCAGAATAAACAGAGTATTATTAAAATACATGTACTGCTATGAATTGTAATTTTTTTTTTTGATTTCTAAAATTTTTTATTTGAAATTGTAACATTTTTGTTGGGCGCCATTTACATTTTTTTTTATTAAGATCAATGAGTTCTCAGGGAGGGTTCATAAATATAAACAAAAAATTTTTAATTTTCTCTCTATTTAATTTTTTTTATCAAATTGATTTAATTTATTTGAATGTGATTTTTTTTATTTTATAAATGAGAAACAAATAGTCTTTTAATTACAAATAACAATAAAACTTTATTTTAACTTCTTTGAAATGTTAACGAAACATTTGAATGACGTCATTACATTAAAAACCCCTTAGTTACTTCCTAGCAAACGAGAAAAGAAAAGCTGGTTGATGAAAAATTATTTCAATGGGCCAATCAAAATGCTTTATTATAAAATGTCTGAAAATTTGGATTTTTAAACATTAAATTAAATTTATCTGGATGAGTTTATTAAGATTTTGTATTGAATTTACTTCCTGGAATTATATTAAAATTTCTAAACAACTTTTTATTCGAAATGCTAGGTAAGTTTTTTCATTTATAATTATCACCAATCGTGAGACTTCAATTTTTGACATTACTTAATTTGTGTACAGGGTGTTATTTTCTTTACTGTTAACAAAAATTTAATTTTGTTGGTTTTTATGATTTTCAAACTCTGTATTAAAAAAAATTTAATTCTTTTTTATTCCATATCAGTACATATTATAAAAGGTTAAGCTTTAGACTCTTATGATTAAAAGGCAAATAACAGTTTAAAAATGTATGTTAAATTAGACGTACGCTACTGAAATTAACATAGGTCATGTTGAACTTGACCTGAAATTTTAATAACTTTCCTTCAATACCCCCACCAACGTATTATAATATTGCACCACTGTTTTAAGGATAAAACCAGGCTACCATTGGTCAATTTCGTACTTATACCTAAATTTGTACTCCTCGAAAAACAAGGGCGTAAGCAACTTTTATCCTGAGGGAATACTTTTTTCCTGATGGGGAATAATCAAACTTTTAGACAAATATGTTTGTCCGTTTCTACATTTCATATATTTTATTTCTTCTTTTCGTGCTATTTTTTAGTATCCTGGGGTGGGTAATTACCCCCCATATAAACGCCCTTGCGTGTAAACGAGCCAAATGGAATTGGTTGCGGATGATCCTCCAGAAGCGGATTATCCGAAAAGTGATTTATTTTCTCTTTTTGTCTAAGATGTAGAAAAATGCATTGTTGCTTTGTTTTTCAATTTTTTGTACGCAAAAATGCATTGTTTCTTTGTTGTTCAATATCCTGTATGCAAAAATGCATTGTTGCTATGTATTTCAAATTATTGTGTAAAAAAATGCATTCTTGCTTTGTTTTTTTTAATCTCCTATGTGGAAAAATGCATTCACACTTTGAATTTCATATTTTTATATAAATAAATGTATTGTTGCCTTGTTTTTCAGTTTTCTTTGTGGAAAATGCGCTTTTGCTTTGAATTTCAAATTTTTATGTGAAAAAATGTTTTTTGTTTTATTTTTCAGTTTCCTGTGGGGAAAATGCATAGTTGATTTGTTATATAACATTCTGTCCGTTTTTACATTACATATATTTTATTTCTTCTTTTCGGCTATTTTTTCGTATCCTGGGGTGGGTAATTACCCTCTTTATCCCCCATATCTACGCCCTTGTCGAAAAATATACTAAAGATTTACTACTATAAGTTTTTTTTCCTGACATTTAAATTTTATCATGCAATTATACAGAGTGAACCAATAATATAATATATATGAGTGTCTACGATTTTGGAAACGTGTTCTAAATTTATCGTTTATGTCACAAACAAAATATAATCAATTTCACAACATTGTTACGCTCTTTCGTCATTACGCGATCGGTTTAGCGCTTTAGTTCAGGATCGGATTGCCTCGGGCGCCATCTTCGATTTATAGTGTGAAGGCCACTTGCTCCGAGCAGCATCAGTAAAGAAAAAATACTCCAGACATCGACAAAATCACTAGCAACTAGAAGGGTGGACATTTATTTATACCAAGTGATACCAAATCCGGCGTGAAAGGAAAAACGTGTTGGCCGGTAAAAGGTAAAACGTTAGTGGTGGTCGAATTTACGGTTTCTAACTTTCGGTCACTCTAATCAAGCGACTTGCGGTTGACTGAGCTGCGCTTCTCCTTCAACTCGATCACAAAAGGTCACTAGATCTGGTTCTGAAGAGAACGAATTGAATCGTTGTATACGATAAAGTTTTCTGCATCTGGCAATCACGTACACGAATGTTTCCATCTGTCGGGCGGATATGTAACTGACTGCGTTTAATTTTATATTCGAAATAAGGTTGCCTTTAGCATAATTTGAAGCCAATTGTAATTCAGTGCAGTGCGCAATATAATTAATATATTTTAATTATCAAATATTAAGAAAATGTATGAAAATAATAACTAACTTCGTGACTATACCAACGAAACTTTTAAAATAGTTAATATAAATAAATAATATTAAACAATAAAAAAAACACTCTATATATATATACCGGAACATCGTACCTAAAACCTCTTTCTCATGCCTATCAGATGGTCTAGATAACGTCAAGTGAAAAAAATGACCGAAAGAGATTCGGAATGATCAGAATTGATTGGAGCCTTCCGGCCAGTCGGGATATTAAGGGAATTTGATTCAATTAAGAATCATTGCATACACTTAAGGTAAATTGACGTTTAGTGCTTTGTCTCTCGGTCTCCACTTTGTCCGACTCTACACATATATATATATATTTTATCATTATAATGATGATGTTGGTTAGAATAAATACATATCTATTAAATAACAACAAGTGGTTACAATTTAAATAATATTATATACAGAGGCGAAGTTTTTATGTATTGGTCAAATTACATCGAATCCAAATATCAAATTTTTTATTATCTAAGAAACTACGACTTGATCAAAACTACTAAACAAATTTAAATATGTACTGGGTGTTATATTTAATAACATGATTTTATGAATATCTCGAATTTGAAATTAATCTAATGATTTTTTGAGTCACCTGGTATATGCCGAACCAAAACACATAAAGTAAAATTAAACAAACTATTAGTTAATAAAATTGCAGAACATTTCTCAAATGAAAAAATATTAATCAGGAAAACAAAAAATTGGTCCTAGGAACTAATTTTTATTCTATAATTTTATTCTTACTGTAAACTTTCAACTATTGAATTAAAAAAATCTCCATACTAGTCTGGACGCCATAAACTTAATAATCATAATAAAAATCCAATCATTTTTTATTTAAATGTTTGTCCTACGCATTTTAGTTACTATTTCTACATTTGAGCACGAGCGTTCATTTTTCGATATTATCATGTAAATTGTTTGAAAAATATAATTAGTCCTTACAAGCCGAGAAAGCCATTAAGAATATTAGGCAAGAAAAGAAGATAATTAATAAAAAAAAAGTAAATTTTTAGACTAATGACAGGTTAGGACTGGCTAATTAATTATTAGTAGATATGAAGCAAAAGCCACATGTAAAGATAATTAATAGACAAAAATTAGATTTTTCTTTTTTGTTTCCAAAAACGGTTAATACAAATTTGTAAAAAAATTCTATAACTATAAATTAATTACCGGAATTTTTTTTTCGAGCACTCAAATATTTTGAATATTATCCCGAGTCGCAAAAATTAAAAATAAAGGTACCTGATTGGTTCAAATATGTTGATGTGCAACTATTATTTAAATATTAATATTTCTTATCTTGTTTACTCAAATTACATTTAGTCACAAGTTTTTCATAATTTTTCAAAGAATTGTGTCTAGTCAGCGATGTTTTATAATACGTCTTTTGATTATTATTTTAGTCAGATATTTTATAATATGAAAGCGAATAAAACTAGAGAGGAAAGGAAAACTTACTTAGAGTGTTGTATGTATCAATCATATAAAAAAATTGTGCGGTCGGGGAACAAATTTTGCCATTTGAAATGCATATAACCTTGTAACCCCCACAATTTAAACTCGGCCGAGGTATGACCCTAAGGTATTTACATACCAAGTTTGAAGCAAATCGGTCTAATGGAATGGCCGTGAGAGTTCTCACAGACAGACACACACACTAACAGGATGATCTCAATAATTTACTTCGCTCATGCAACTAATAGACCCAATATATTATAATCAAATCTTACCCATTTTACTATATTTTTTTCTTAAAATCCAGCTATTTTACTCACCTGAAAAAAAGAAAAAAAATTATATTAGTAAGAATATTTAAACATAGCATTCAGGTACTATAAATTGGGAATCAATGCAGATCCGTCTTTCTTTTATTAGTGGTAAAATAAAAAAATCGAATTTTGGATTTATGTTACGCCATTTTTTATCAATGAAAGTGTCGATTTTAATATTATTTTTTATCAATAGAAAATTTTGTCTTGTTTACATAAACAATATTACGTTAAGAGTTCGTCACATGTGGGCCAATTTACATAGTAATAAAGTCCAGTTGATCGCATTGGGGGGTCCCTGATTATCGTTTTGCAATTACCATACAATTTCGATGGTCTTATCTGTCATCTTTGCTCTCAAAATTTCATCACTCAAATCAAAACTTAATTATATGTAGTAGGTGGTGAAGTTGAAATTTTTTTATTTAAATTTTGCAGTAGCCAGCAATTATTAAAATTATGTTAATAATATAGGGTAAAATAGGGAAAAGTGGAAAAAATAAAGCAAGTAAGGAAAAATGTGGAAAAATAGAGAAAATATAAAAAAACATTGAAAATGGAGAAAAATGGGAAAAATAGGGAAAAAAATGAGTAACTTATCAAAAATAGGAAATATAGAAAAATAAAGAAAATAATGGACAAATAGGGACAAAAAAAGTTGAAAAAACTGAATAGGAAAATTTGAGAAAAATATTGAAAAATATTGAAAAATTGTGAAAAATAGGGCAAAATGGGGAAATTTGGGAAAAATAGTCAAACATAAACAGTATGGAAAAATGAGGAAAAAAGGAAATAGCGAAAAATTGGGAGAAAAAACAGAAAAATAGGGAAATCGTAAAAAATGGGGAAAAAATATAGTGAAGAATTAGAAAAAATCGAGCAAAATAAGGAAATTTGGGAAAAATTGGGAAAAATTAGGAAAATTAAGGCAAATGGGAAATTTGAGAAAAAATATGGAAAATACTGAAATTAGAGAATAAATACGGAAACATATGGAAAAATGGTGAAAAATAAGGAAATATTCGGGAAAATGTAAAAAAGAAATAATAGAAAATAATAGGAATAAAAAAAAACGTAAAAAAATAATAAAAAATAAATAGATAATAATAGGGACAAATAGGGAAAAACAGGACAAATTGGTAGAAGTAGGAAAAATAGGGCAATTAGAGAAATGAAAAATGAAAAACAGGAAAAATATGAATAAATAGTAAAAACATTGGAAAATAGTGAAAAATAAGTACAAATAGGAACAGCTAATATAAATAAGGAACATAGAATAAATAATGAAAAACAGGAAAAAATAGAGAAAATAGGGGAAAAATATGGGAAAACAGTTAAAAAATGGGAAAAATGGGATAAAATAGGAAAATTTGGGAAGAATAGGGAAATTTAGAAAAAATATGGAAAAATAAGGAAATTAGAGAATATGGGAAATATAGAGGAAAAAGGGAAAATAGAACAAAATAGATAAAAATAGGAAAAACCAGGAAAAAATAAGGAAAAAAACAAGGAAATCTCGGAAATCTAATTTATTTTAAATTTTAGGTTAATGATTCCAATTTTTGGGATCAGACACAATGACATTAAATAACCTATTTGTGAACCATCATTCTAGGTGTTGCCAAAATGCGTCTAAAGCGCACCAGGTTATTTAATCCGGCGATAGTTAGTCCCATTATTTATTGTTATGCAAATCAGTTCTCAGTGCGCTCGTTTTACGCCTACACTCGGATCACTCTGACCAACAAAGCACAAGTTGACCAGATTGAAGTGATCCGATAAGTGGCCAAATTAAAAAAATCACAGAGTATTTAGAGGTACGGGAGAGAAAAAAAAATCGATTTTTTTGATAAATTTGTAACAACTTATTACAGTTTTATGCAATATTAGAAAACTTTAAAAAAATATATATAAAAGATTTCTAAAATTAACATAAAATTATCATTTTATTTAAAAGCGGAAGCTTCCTCCTAATATTTTTTTCTCTAATAGCCTTTTACGAGTTCCCTATTATTTAAATCATTTCTAACAGAAAAAAAAAACATATTTTAACGTAATGGCAGTACCGAAATGATAAAAATAACAACTTTTTTAAAAGGCTAATGGCAGGTTCGAGAAGACAATAACACCGCATTTAACATAATCACAGGTTTTATCCCCTAATTAGTTTCCAACTTTTTCTTAACCGATTTGGTGGTAGCCACCAAAACTGGTCTTTGAAATTGGTACTATTAGTCTGGTAGCTTAGGTTTTTTATTTTACCCAATTTTAAGAAAGCAAAAAGTTTGCAACTAGTTTCGGCAGTCTGCCATCTTCAGGATTGTAAACTGTGAATTTTTAGTTAAAGGATTAACCTTGTACAGATTTTACTGAACGTTTTTCGCTCCTATGTAGAATAATTTTTTTTTGATATCCCAATATTCGTGATTCAAAAGTTGGAAAAAAAACATGTGCTTAACGGGTTTTTGCGAATAACTCAAAAACGTTCGGTTTTTTTGAAGAAAATCAGTCTTATGAAAAAATTAGGAAATTTGTTCTTTTTTTTTAATTATTTTATACGCATAGTTATGGCGATTGTTTACCGTAAAATGCGAAGATTTAAACAGAAAACGAAAAATTTTTTCGGGAAAACTCATCGAACCTTTTTTGAAGTACTCAAGCAGATCTTTAAAATGAGTAATGGTAAAAGTCTGTAGCACAAAAATTGGGAGAGTTATGATGAAAATAAGATGAGGACACTCGAATTTTGAAGAAAAATTGAGCAATAAAACTGATGCCATTACCAGTATAATTAAAATTTGGATTTGAGAAAAGTCGATTCAAATATTTTTTTTTAATTCTGAAAAAATAGTTTTTTTTAAAATAACTTTAAAAGTAAAAAAAGTTGTTCTTAACAAAAATTTATCTTTTTCATTCACTGAAAATTTTGGATTTTTTTGCATTTATGTAGCATAAAAATTAAATGATATATGACAATTCAAAAGTTTGAATTTGGGCGAAGGCGCCTTTTCCGAACCCTTTAAACTCTCTAAAACTAAGGGTCCAAAAATATTAAAAATTAAATGGCCTTGTAGCCCAAGAAATTCTCTACAACATGGTTTTAGTATTCATTTTTAATGCCATAAAAATATATGGGATGTCCTATTTAAAACAGTACATATTTTTTCCATTTATTTTGAGAAAAAATAGTAAAACACCCTGTATTGATAAGAGACAATATAAATTATAAAAATTTTTTGGGTCAATGAAAACAAATAATGAAAACCAGATTTATTTAAGGGAATTAATAATTTGTACATTTACATTTAAAATCATTCTTATTTGGGACACCATGTATCAAGAAAAACTTGGGTTTCCTTTTTTTTTTAATCATCGAAAGCAACATATGATCGGTCAAAAAGAAGTAATTAAATATAAAAAAATCTAAGTAAGGAAAAAAATAAATTAAAATTAGTTTATAAAAAATTCAAAAAGTAAAAAAAAAATACCATTATGACACAAAACATAATTATTTTAAATCAAATTTTAGAAAAAGAAACTAAATCCAGTCACGGTATTAATTTTATAGGTGCGTAAATAATCAAAATGTTGGAATGGGTAAAAATAGAGGTAAGAAATAACAAATAAAAATAACTATTAAAATACTGAATAAATTAGTGGAGCTACTAGGAGGATTGGCCATTACATAAAATCAGCACCACGTGAAAACAAGTGAAAGAGCAATATTTTTACCGTAATTTTTCGAGTTTTCGAAAAGTTAAAATGACCTTAAGGTTGCAGGTCAAAGGTTAAAATCATTTCAGGGGTTTTTAACGATACTGAGGCTGAGCAGATTACCGTTGTCTGTTTATCGATATATATTACCATTTCTGAGTTGAATCTTGTCACAGACAGATAGATAGACAGACAAACAGATGGATGGATTGAGAAAGCCTTTGTATGTTTTTTTTTCGATAATTTTAAAAGGACAAATGTACCACAGTTATATTAAATTGGTAGAGTTTGTTTAACCACCCTCTGCCGTTACGTCATAATCGGTGACGTAGTCTGCTGTTTTACGTTTGTCATATATTATTTGAATGTTATTTTACACATAACCTCAAAATTAAAATATAATCAATGTTAAGGTGTGTTTATATGAATTAATTGGTAATGCCAAAAATTGTATTTTGCTTTATGCGTTGCATATCTCTTTACGTAATTTAGTAATTTTTCTTAACTTGAAATCTCCGTCTTTTTTGGTTGATGTGTTTTAAATTTCTAGCTTGGGGATGTTTAACGTCCCTGAGCGTGATTAAATAGTAAATTATATAATATATATTAAAAATGTATTATAAAATTATATTTTTGGGGTGAACATAAACGTTGTAGACTGCATTTAACGGTAAAAGCGGTATTCTAGCATCTCTTAATTTACTGTTACTGTTTTCAAGTAATACTTAAACGAACTTAAGTACTTATATATTCTTGGTACTGGTACTTGTACTTAAATCCACTTGGAACAAGTACTGTAGCTTAAGACTTAAGTACTTTTTGTCAGTACTTACAACAGCTCTGTAGCCATACAGGAAGACCGTTACTCGAAGAGTTCACGAGCTCTTTTGTTTTACAGATTTCTACTGATTGTCGATAACCTGATCTATTTTGTATTTCGAATGTTAATTTTTTATAATTTTTTATCTTTTTTCTCTCTATTGTGACTTTATCCCATACATTCTTATAATGTCAAAAAAATCAATAAAAATTATTATTATTGTTATAAATTATAAAAATTTGTAGAAAAATCGGAAAAATTAGGGCAAATCAGGGAGAAATGGGGAATTTGGTAAAAATAGGAAAAAATTAGCAAAAACAGGCAAAAATGGGAAGAAAATTGGAAAAAATAAGGAAAATAGAGAAAAATAGGGAATATAGGACAAAAATAGAAAATAATAGGGATAATTGGGGAAAAATTTGGAAAAACTGAGAAAATAGAAAAAAATTGGGCAAAATAGAGAAACAGAAAAAAATGGTGAAAATAGTTAAAATAGGAAAAAAGTATGGGAAAATGGGAAAAAATAAGGAAAAAAATAGAGAAAATAGAGCAAAATAGAGAAAAATAAATATACAAATAGGAACAAATAGTAAAAAATAGCGAAAAATCGCGGAAAATAATGGAAAAACGGAAAACAGAAAATAATATTGAAAATGACGAAAAATAGGAAAAAAAAGGAAAAAATTGGAAAAATAGAGAAATTAGAGAAAAATAAAAAGTTAACTAGAGCGACTGGACTTGGATGATCCTGTACTTTTTGTAGTTCAAGTAAAAAAAATGGAACTGAAACTTCGTTCAAAAAAATAATCGAAGCAGTTAGACAGTTTCTATTTGCTATCCACGCTCTTACCCATTTTCGACATTTTCTTTTCTTGTTATTTTCTTCATTAAAATTACTAATCAACAGATCCGCTACAATATTAAGTTCATATTTCAATTTTTTGAAGGACAAGGATAACAAAATCGCATGAAGGAAGAATATCGACTGTCTTTTAATATGTTATTGGCATGCGAGTTGACACGTATGCCAACTGTCATTCCAGTCAACTCGCATTATGTTAATGCACTTTAAATAAGTAATGAGCGACTCTACTATATTTCCAAATAACTTTAGAAACTCGAAATATTATAATAAGTCCGTAGTTAAACTTAATTAATTATATGAGGGTATTATCGGCAGGTTTAGATTGAGCCTGTTTTACATGATATTTATCTCGAACAATTATTAAGGCTGTTCCTCGATACATCGCTTGTCTATAATTGGGGATTAACTAAACCAGTTTTTACTATAGATCGAATTTAATTAAAAATAAAAAAAAATAGGCAGTATTATTTTATTAAGATTTTAACGAATCTTGCTTAAAACTCATAATTTTTTTTTTGGGACAGAACTTTTTTATTTTATACAATTTATGTTTTTTAAAAAAATTATATTTGTTTTGTTCTGGTAAAATTATTTAAAATTTCACTAGATATTATATAGATTAATTAATTAAAAAATCGTATCGTCTAATTTTATTAAAATCACTTCGATTGTCGGTCACGATTTTCATTCCAAATCGGTACGAACAAATGAAAGCTTCCGGCAGCCGGGCACAACCACCTACTGCGATTGGCAGACTGATTGACGTCCATTGTTTCAGTGATCACTAGATTAGTTTGTTCTAATGACCTACTCATATTCAATAATCGTTTTTTAGTACGTCACTTATTAGATGTTAGATTAAATTAATATATAATGCTTTCCAATTTAAATTGACATTGTACGTCTTATTTATTTAATAAAATTTAAGAAATTAGCCACAATGACATATACAGAATTTCCTTTGTAGTTATTACAAATTGATGGATAAGGTACATAAACAATATTTAAGCCGCTTCAAAATAGGGGCGTGCGCGATTTACATTGGATTTGAACTGCTATTATATTCCGTTGGGAAAAAGAAACACGGTTTCAGGAATTGTTTTAGGTTTTTGGCAATTTTTTGAAAATTATTATGAAAGTGTAATTTTGTTTTAGATTTTCAGAATTTAAATTATATACACCAGAGAAAAATGACATATAACGATATATCGAAATTTTGGACACGTTTTTATTCAAAATTACGGAATATATCCAAATTTCATTTGGAATTACATAAAAGCTGATAATCATTTCAAATTACGAAATTTTCCGAATTTAAATTTTTCGCCGTTTTTCCAATTTTCCGAGAAAAACGTAACACGGGGGATTTTGGATAATTAAATTCTCTAAAACGTTTGCAAATGTTAACATATTTATTGTCGAGAAACATACCTCAATTATTCCTAAAAAAATTTTGCAAAATAAAAATTATGGTACTGGACATGTTAAATAAAAAAACAATAGAGCTTTTTTCGATTTATGTAATCAAATTTCCAAATTAAAGTATATAAGCACTATGAGCGTGTTAAATAAAAAAAAAATCCAAATAAAATTATTTTCAATATTTAAATTTTTAACACATTCACTGCCGATGAAAATGCCACAATTATCTGTAAAAAAATGTTTGCAATGGACGTCTTAAATAAAAAACACAACTGAGCCTATTTCGGTTTTTTGCGCCCTCTAGTGGCGAAACTACGGGGATTTCTGGAAAATGTATGACACAAACGTTGTAAGGAATTTGATGCTCTAGAAGTTTGCACTTTGGTGCATTGTTTATCCTCAAAATCTAAAAAAACTTGGGAAAGCCTACATGTACATTTTTTTCACGCCCTCTAGCGGTGTATTGGGAATTCTGGAAAAAGTTTGATACAAAAGTTGTAAAGAATTTGATGCTCTACAAGTTTGTATCAGAATATTTTGCACAAAAGTGCATTGATTGGCCTCATGCACATTTTGTAAAGAATTTGATGCTCTATAACTTTGCACTGGAAAATTTTGTTTTTTTTCGCCCTCTCGCGGCTAAATTATGCGTAATTTAAAAAAAAAGGTGTTTAATACAAAAATTATAGGGAATTTTATGCTCTACAACTTTGCAATGGAACATTTAAGACTAAAGTGCATTATTCTCAAAATTAAAAAAAAAAAGGAAAAAATTTTACATATGCATTGTTTTTCCGCCCTCTAGCGGCTGAATTATGCGTAATTTGAAAGAAAGTTTAATACAAAATTTGTAGGGAATTTGATGCTCTACAACTTTGCACTGAAAAATTTTGTATTAAAGTGCATTATTCTCAAAAAAAAAAAAAAAAAAAAATCTACATATGTATTTTTTTCGCCCTCTAACGGCTCAATTATGCGTCATTCACAAGAAAGTTTAATACAGAAGTTGTAGAGAATTTAATTATATAAAATCCCCTTCGTGTTACGTTTTTCTAGGAAATTCATAGTTTTCCCATGTTGCGAAAAATTCAGTAAATCGGCGATTTTTCGTCTAATTTGAAGGGATAATATAAATGTGAATTTGCTCAAATTTTTAAAAAATATAAATGTTGAAATTTAGGAAAAAGAATTAAATTTTAAAACCACTTTTTTACTGGTATTTTTGCCTAAAAAACCATTTGGCATTAAAAGCAACTGTAAAATGACGAAATTAAAGATGGCGTAAAATAAAAATGTCATTAGTTGTGAATTAAGAATTAATCTGAATTTTTTATTTTTGTATACTTAACATAAACATTTTGATACGGATTTCTTCATGAAACATAATTAGGGATGTGCGAATCTTTCCAAAAGATCGATCTTCTGAATCGATTCAGATCATTTGGTATTTAATCAAGATCGAATCGAAAAAATCGATTTTCTTAAAAATCGATCTTATTAATTAATATTTATACAAACAATTTTATTTCAATTAACGAAACAAAAACACTTAACACTTAGTTTATATTCCTTCTGTCTGTCCTTTAAGAGAATCATTTATTTATTTATATGAAAAATGGCAATTTCCTGAATATAATTTGGAAACATCCGATCTTTGTTGAGCGATTTTTTAATAATAGAATCGATACCCCGATTAATCGCTTATGAAAAGATTCGAGAATCGCAGGCAAAAAGATCGATCTTGTGAATAATCGATTTAGATCGAACATCCTTGACATAAATACGTATTTTGATGGTAACCGATTGTTTGAATTCGAAACTCTGCGTATTAATAAAATACGAAAAAAAAAATTTAATATATAATTTTCAGCATTCTCCTTCATTCTTTATTAAAAGTCCATCTGCAATAACTCTCTTCAAATAGCGAGTTAAAGCACGACGATATGGTAATAAAAGTCGCTTTTATGACGTTAAAAAATCGTAAATTTTTGAGAAATATAATTTTTATTGCTAGACTGTATTCATTTATTTGATCAACGACAAAGAGAATGTTGAGAATTTGCCGCCTTTTTTTAACAAATTAAGCAATAAACATAAAACGAAATTAAGCACAAAAATATAAATTAATAGACGCCGTTTATCATAAGTAAAAACGGCCACCCAATTAGTATATTATATTTTCCACGAAATTCAAGGGAGAACCGAATAAAAAAATAATCGTTTAATATGCGGCGATAGATGTAAAACACGTTACGAAACAACAAAACAACAACATGTATTTGTAGAAAAGAAAAAAGTCGGCGCGTTTTCGCGACTTTAAAATGTGGTCGTTTATAATTTGGTCTTGCGAGTCGTTTCGCACAGAGACGGACTAAAAGTACATTGAAATTATTCTAGTTCCAAAAGAAACGGTATCCAAGTGGAGTCATTTTTATTACACTTTTTAATTACGACCAATTGATTTTTTTAGTAAAAAACAGAAGATTATCCATACTCAAATGTGGTAAAAATTATTCAACGAATAATGAAAGACTAGGTCATACCACAATAATTTAATGAAGGTTGTAAAAATGTTTTTAACAAGGGGCGGCGACATGTTTTGGCCAATCGATGGCCATCCTCAGGCCTATAATACAAATATGACACTAGTTAAAATACAATGCTAATTATGAAATTATGAAAACTTTATGATTATAAATGCTTAAAATACTGGAGGTTATAATTAGGGATCAAAAAAATTTTAACTTAAAATTTAAAATTTAACTGCGTAATTCTCCACCATGCGGCAAATGGCTGAAGAGAAATAATGACAATTTTGTATTGACAAATGACAGATTGAAATTTGACATATTGAATCGAATAACCACAGAGACGAAGCATCAGACAACAGATTGAACAAATGGACTAGAAGAAAAAGAAGAAGAGTAGCAGATTGAAATTAAAGAGAAGAATTATAACCTAAGTATTGTAATGTGGATAATAACAAAACATTAGAAAAGTAAATTTAAAAATTAATAATTGTCGGTGGGCATTAAATTATTTTTTAGTATTTCTCACTTAATTCTAAGTAAGAACAGGGTAGAACGCCACAAAACATAATTATTAGTTTTTGGACGAGATCTCGCCTAATATGGAAACTGAAAATATGCGGTTTTCTTTCATGATATTTAAAATATTTATTTAAAGATTGTATTTGTGCTACTTTTTTAAATTTATCTAGAGAAAAAAGTTGATAGTCGTGTCACTTTTCCTAAAAATAATTTTAAAAATGCCATAGACGCGCTCTAATGAATTAAATTCAGAATCATTTGATGAAAACCGCAGCTTCCTATCTTTAATATTAAGGGAGCGTTTGTCAAAAACCATTTCAGCAAAGTCTCTTAGAGTTTGTTTGACCATCCTCAGCCGATACGTCATAATCGGTGACGTATTCTGCTGTTTTACGCTTGTCATATATTATTTGAATGTTATTTTACACTTAACCTCAAAATTAAAATACAACTAATGACATATGTTAAGGATTGTTTTCAATGACGCATGTTAAAGTGTGTTTGTATGAATACATTGGTAATGCCAAAGATAATATTTTACTTTATGCGTTGCATACCATTTTACATAATTTAGTAATTTTTTTTAACTTGAAACCTCCGTTTTTTTTTAGCTAATTTGTTTCAAATTTCTTGCTTGGGGGAGGGGGGGGGGTGTTTAACGTCCCCGAGCATGATTAAATGATGAATTATATAATATATATTAAAAATGTATTATACGATTATATTTTTGGGGCGAACACAAACGTTGTAGACTGTATTTAACGGTAAAAGCGGTATTCCAGCATTTTTTTCTCTTGAAAAGTAATTAATCAACTTCAAAATTAAACTTTGCTCTTTCTGATTATACCGGGAAGGCATTTTGACAATGAAAAATTAATTGAACTATCAACAGCAATAAATAACATTTATGTCGACATTTAAGAAATACATTATTGACGTCATAATTCCGTCTCATCCATTTGATGATTGTGAGATCAAGTTGGACAATGTATGACGTAACGGCAGAGGATGGTTAAACAAACTATAAGATCTTAACTGCGGAAGCGAAAACGACTTTTTTTATTGCACAGTTTCATTTTGTATTTTCAAAATAATTTTTTCTAGCATATTTTTTTAATTTTCTTCTGAAATCCTTAACTATTTATTTTTTAAACTACTTTCCATTTCATTTAAAAATTTACACCGATTTAAACGTTGTTATACTGTACATGCTTTTATATATCCCATAATAAGAAAACTAAATAATATATTACAATTAACAAAACCTTTGAAAAGAGAATGAAACATACTATAAGTGGGAATTTTTTTGAAAATTTTTAAACAAGAATTGTGAACTTGAGAGACCAAAATGAGGAAAATTAAAAACTTATAATTATAGTCTCTTTCTATTCTCACTAACACAATTTTTTATCTAAAATTTGGCAAATATTCGTAAATTTTTTTCTCTTTCTATCAACAGTCAGCACTTGTTAATATCGCGACCAGTTTTTTTGTTACGAGGGTTAAACAATTAGTAATTAGAAATTTTAATTTAAATTTTGTTTCTAAAGCTAAAAAAATATAAATTATTAAAGTTCTTGATTATTAATTAATATTTTGTATTGTGAATTTATTCTAAGAATTTGCTTAGTTCCCGTAGTATTTTTTTTCAATATATAAACTCATAAAAAATCGATGTAAGAAACCTTCCATCAATTTGATTCTTTATTTTTACTACCCTTTATTTTTTTTAGATGGTGAATTAAATTTCTTTTAATTTGTGCTAAACTAAAGTAAATATAAATTCCGAAACCTAATATATCATATCACATATCGCCGGGGGTATGTTTAGCAGTTAAAATGTTAATAGACTGCTTTGAGATACATTTGCGCAGTCAGGGGGATTTAGGGGTTAACCCTCCTCCCACATCCACACATATGCATCGTTTTCTAATGTTTTCTCTAATATATTATAGTAATACTTCTATTTTTTTGAAAATCCTCCTAATAAGTAAAAAACTCCCTTAATAGGTAATTCTGGCTGCGTCACTGTGACAGTTTAGAAATGACGTAACGATTATTGCAGTTTTATATTCAAGCTTTTCATAATAAAAATTGAAATTTTTAGATGGGGTCACCCCTAAGTCGGTCTCTGATTTCGCATTTACCCAAAGCGAGAGATTCGAACGGATTATTTTATTTTGGTACTGTCTGCGAATGCTAAAGCGAAAAGGGAATGCGCACATGTGACAAGGTACAGTCCGGGTAACAATTTTCAGGTATTTTAGGTTAATGCACTTTTCTAACATTAGGTTCAATGATTTTTAATAAGTAGGTAATCAAAAAATTTTTAATCTTATGACAAATCTAATCATAAATAATCAAAATAAAAATTACTACTTCTTCGAAATTTTATATACAAAAAACCACTGGAAGTACGTTTCGCCAATTGTGATAAAAAATATTAGCACCAATTCCTGAAATGTACGTCGAGTGTTTTTTTCTTCAAAAATTAGTGACGATATTCTTCAACTCTAAAAGAATAAATTCACAAATAAAATTGCATAAAACCCGAATTCTGTATTATACAGGGTTTTTCCAAATAAGTGCGAAATTTTTTAGGGGATGATTTCGTGTCGAAAATTAAAGGAGGTCTTTCATGTTTTAATTTTTAATGTAGGCACGTATCAGTAGAGTTTGTTTAAACATCCTCTGCCATTTTACGTTTGAATGTTATTTTATACTTAACCTCAAAATTAAAATATAACTAATGACATATATTAAGAGTTATTATCCCAATGAGTCGGCTAGAAATACTGAAAAACGTATTTTTAATATAAAATTTACAATTTTCAAAATAGGTTTTTGAATTTTTTTAATACCAGAAGTATGTTTTAAGGATTACTTGACAACATTAAAATATAAACAAAAAAACTCAATATGATCTAGAAAAAAAATTAATTTGTATCTGAGCATTGTGAGTTTACTATTAGTCTAATACAAAAAAATTCAAGCCGTTTGTAGATAATTGAAATCACATAAATCTTTATAGAAAAAAAATCAATTTTTTTAATAAGTATCCAATATATATCAAGAATTAAAAAAAAATAGAAAAATGGGAGAACACTAATTTTAAATAAATTTACTTTAATTTTTGATAAATGTTTGTAATACAAATTGTATAAGTATGTATTATTTAAAAAATAAAAAAAGAAAATTTTAAATTCATTGAACAATAAGTGCCTAGCGTTTAAAATAAGAATCGCGAAATCATCATTTTTAAAACCAAATAATTTTTTTTTCTAGACCATGTTGAGGTTATTTGTTTATATTTTAATGTTATCAGGTAGTACTTGAAACACACTTTTAGTATAAAAAAAATTAAAGACCCATTTTAAAAATTGTGAATTTTATATTAAAAAATATCGCAGCGCACCTTTTTCGGTATTTTTACTTGACTCACCGGGACAATAGCTCTTAAGGATTATTTTCAATGACGCGTGTTAAGGTGTATTTGTATGAATAAATTAGTAATGCCAAAAATTGTATTTTGCTTTATGCGTTAAGTACCTTTTTACAAAATTTAGTAATTTTTAACTTAAAACCTCCGTTTTTTTACTAATTTGTTTCAAATTTCTATCTTGGAGATGTTTATCATCCCTAAGCATGATTTTTGACTAAATTAAACAAATTACCGATGAACGAATCGTAATTAAATGGCGAAAAATATGTATTATACGATTATATTTTTGGGGTAAACCCAAATGTTGTAGACTGCATTTAACGGTAAAAGCGCCATTCGAGCATATCTTT
This sequence comes from Neocrepidodera transversa, assembly GCA_963243735.1. Lineage (NCBI taxonomy): Eukaryota > Metazoa > Arthropoda > Insecta > Coleoptera > Chrysomelidae > Neocrepidodera > Neocrepidodera transversa. The sequence continues at coordinate 1,041,697 of OY725347.1, read as the reverse complement.
CTCTTGAAAAGTATTTAATCAACTTCAAAATTAAACTTTGCCCTTTCTCATTTTACCCAGAAGGCATTTTGACAATGAAAAATTAATTGAACTGTCAAAAGTAATAAATTACATTTACGTCGACATTAGTTAATAACGTCATAATTCCATCTCATCCATTTCATGATTGAGAGATCAAGTTGGACAATGTATGACGTAACTACAGAGGATGGTTAAATAAATTCTACCATAAAATTAAACCGAATTGTACTGTTAACTACCATATAAAAATCAAAGCTACTTTACAGCCAGCTACTAGATTTTTCAACAGATATTTTTAAAGCAAGAAATTTTATTTTGTTAAAAAATCATAACAAATTCGAAAAAAATATTCATAGGTAGCCTTTTTATTGGTAGAATACGTCCACAGAATGGCATTTCGTTAACTTTTCAACAATTTCACAAAAGCAAAAAAAAACTATTTTTTTTCTCATTTTTGGAAGCGTGTAACTTTTGACAAGAAAACATCCCCTAAAAACTTTCGCAATTATTTGATATAATAGAATAATATTATTAAAAATGCACCATTATCTAAGTTTACGAGCAATTCAGAATCCAGCATCAGTAGAAATCTTTTTACCAGATTGTACCGGCTATGTCAGAACACAACTAGTAATGGATGCCATGTTTAGAAAGGACTCACGCCTCGTCTCACACTACCCGATCCGCCAAAAAGGACAAAAACAAAAAAAAAACGAAAACCTCCAAAAAATGCTTGTTAACCAGTTTTGAACCGAAAGAAGGATGCATGCCTTTTATCTTGGCTCGAGAAATATTTAAACGAAACCGCTTTTTCGTCGAATTTTACAAAAACTAGCACTGTTCGATGATACGCCAAATTCAGATAATGCTGTAAACGCTACAAGTGTCTTTTTAGGTGTAAAAGTGATCTACAGTGGCGTAACATCTTTAATTTATTAGTTATATAATTTTTAGATTGTTTAATTCAATCATTTTTGAAATTTTTCTTTCCATAAAAACCTTCCTCAGATTAATACGAACATTTATAAAAAAATTGCCATAAAATAAGCACCTTCAGTTTTTCCCAAATTTTCCAATTTCCCGATCAGAAATATATTACATTAAGTTTGTTTTCTCAATTCCACGCATCGAAAATAGATTTTTCAGTGTCCTCCAATATGATTAACGAATATTTATCAATATTTTTTCTTTAGTACTTCTGAATTAATTTATCATAAAATCATACTTATTTCTTATTCACATCATACCAATATTAAATTTAAATTCAAATCATATTTTCAATGTTTTGATTTGTATATTACTAAGTCATTATAAAATTTCTAGAAAGATCGAGCCAACGGTTACGCAAAATTTTCCCTCTTATATGTTGCAATTAATATTATATCGAAAATTGTGCATATTACGAATCTTAACCTACAGACATCGTCTCAAATATGTCACACCATTTTTTGTTAGCCAATCAAATTAAGTTAACATATTGTCCGACAGTTTATTATTAACTCTCAAAGATAAATGTGCTCTAATGAGAAAATAAATAAATGAGTGTTAACAAATTTTCTAAAGTTTATAAAATATAAATCGTGCAATAGTTACTCCTTTTAATAATTTGCGTCGTTGAAATTATGATTAAAAATGTGCAGTGATCTCGAAATTAAACACGTCTAGTGCCGGTAAACCAAATGAGAATGAACGTGAATTCGCCTGATTTCTCGGTATACGTAAAAGCTCTCTAAAATTAAAATCAGTTGTATCTTCATTTAAAATCAAGTTTCTCAATTATCTAAAAATTGCGTGGTCCTTCAAGTCTTATCACGTCCATTTTGAGATTAACTAACTCGTTTCTCTGGTTGTGTAACACTGGAGAAAACTAAAGGATGGTTACTGAATTCTATAAGTCTATCTGTCTGTATGAGATTTTAAAAATCTGACTTTAGATTTAGATTATTAAGAAAAAAAGAGTTATAGGGCTTGGAAGTCTTAAAATTTGCGAATTAAAATTTCGTCTTGGTTAGCGTATTATAAATTCCAATCGTCTAAAAATTGAATTTATTCTGGGAATAAGTAGTAGGCAAATAAACGATTTGAACAAAACCGATTAGGTTATTAATGCATAATTAAACTATCATTTAATGCGATACTTATTAATATATTGAAATTTAATGGTTCTCTTTACAAGATAATAATGTCAGGTGGTTAAATGTTTTTTTTATATATTTAATAAGTGGTATGTTAAAGACATACATAAATGCATAGATAATCTTCATATAATAATAATAAAAGTAATAACAAATACTAATTTTAATTAATTCAAAATTCTAAAACAATCATCTGTTTTTTACCATTTCTATATTTTAGTTTCCATAATTGAGTTTCACAATTTTCTCATTGTTCTTATTTAGTCGTCTGATGATGGTTTTTTAACCGAAACTAACTTACATTTACAATTATTGTGGTACTTGAAAATTTGTTCCACACTTGAGATTATTGGATTTAACTCTAAACGACCCTAGCGGAATTTGGTAGTACTAATACTACAAGAAAACCATAATTTTAGGCTTTAACGATTAATAAAAAACCTAATTCAGTTTTTCCCAAGATGGATTAAAAAAAATTACTATAACATAGTTTGATCTACTTTGACCTTTTTAATCTGTTCATTTTAGTGATTTGATTCAATCAACTGAAAATATGAAATAATTCATGAAAGTACATTTTTATTATATTGATAAAAAAATCTGTTGTGTCGCTCCAAAAACTTTCGCAACGAGTATCCAGAGACGAATATTTTTTCTGGTATTTAATAAAGTTTCAAACTAGACATTTTTTTAATTTTGGCAGGTGACAGTTGAAGAAATAATATATTAACTAATTGTAACAATTTATAGGAATTTTGAATTGCTTTATCTTTTTTTGATAGATTTTAACAATTTTTACCAATTTGGAACGGATTTATATTTTTTTGAAATTTTTTTGACAGAGTTTAACAATTTTTAGCAATTTTGAATTGTTTCTTCTTTTTTGGCTGATTCGAACAATTTTTAGCAATTTTGAACTATTTCTTCGTTTTCTTGAACATTTTTTGTCATTTTCTAGAACAATTTTTAGCAATTTTGAATTGTTTCCTTTTTTTTGATAAATTCTAACAATTTTGAATTGCTTTATCTGTTTTTGATAGATGTTAACAATTTTTAGCAATTTTGAACTGATTCATCTTTTTTGAAATTTTTTTGATAGCTTTTAACAATTTTTAGCAATTTTGAACTGTTTCTTTTTTTTGGCAGATTCAAACAATTTTTAGCGATTTTGAATTGTTTCTTATTTTTTACAGATTCCAACAATTTTTAGTAATTTTGAACTGATTCTTTATTTTTAAATATTTTTTGACAGATTCTAATAATTTGTAGCAATTTTCAACTGTTTCTCCTTTTTTTTGACAAATTCTAACAATATATAGCAATTTTGAATTGCTTTATCTTTTTTTGATAGATTTTAATAATTTTTAGCAATTTTCCATTGCTTTATCTTTTTTTGACAGATTCGAATAATTTTTAGCAATTTTGAACTAAGAATTTCTTCGTTTTTTGAACATTTTTTGACATTTTGTAGAACAATTTTTAGAAATTTAGAACTGCTTCTTTTTTTGATAAATTCTAACAGTTTTTAGCAATTTTGAATTGCTTTAACTTTTTTTGTTAAATTATAACAATGTTTAGCAATTTTGGACTGATTTAACTTTTTTTGAATTTATTTTGATAGATTTTAACGATTTTTAGCAATTTTGATCTGTTTCTCCTATTTTAACAAAATCTATCAAGTTTTAGTAATTTTGAACTGTTTCTTCATTTTTGACAGATTCTAACAATTTTGGACTGATTTAACTTTTTTTGATTTTTTTTGATAGATTTCAACAATTTTTAGCAATTTTGAACTGTTTCTTTGTTTTTTAAATATCTTTTGACAGATTCTACCAATTTGTAGCAATTTTCAACTGTTTCTTCTTTTTTTTTGACAAATTCTAACAATATATAGCAATTTTGAATTGCTTTATCTTTTTTTGATAGATTTTAATAATTTTTAGCAATTTTGAACTAAGTATATCTTCGTTTTTTGACATTTTGTAGAACAATTTTTAGCAATTTGGAATTGCTTCTTTTTTTGATAAATTCTAATAGTTTTTAATAATTTTGAATTGCTTTATCTTTTTTTGATAAATTATAACAATGTTTAGCAATTTTGGACTGATTTAACTTTTTTTGAATTTTTTTTGATAGATTTTAACGATTTTTAGCAATTTTGATCTGTTTCTCCTATTTTAACAAATTCTATCAAGTTTTAGTAATTTTGAACTGTTTCTTCATTTTTGACAGATTCTAACAATTTTGGACTGATTTAACTTTTTTTGATTTTTTTTGATAGATTTCAACAATTTTTAGCAATTTTGAACTGTTTCTCCTATCTTAACAAATTCTAACAATTTTTAGCAATTTTGAACTGATTCTTTGTTTTTTAAATATTTTTTGACAGATTCTAACAATTTGTAGCAATTTTCAACTGTTTCTTCTTTTTTTGATAAATTCTATCAAACGGGACAAACGGTACTGTACTATAAATGTTAAACGTAAAGAAAAAAATATGCGTAATAGGAAGGACAAACGGTATTTTACTTAAAACACCTCATACATTAAAAACGTAAAGAAAAATTTGACGTAGTATCTTGGTGTCATATTTTTGACATTTGAACGTACAGAAATACTTTTAATTTCGTAAATAATCTAACGTTAAATCTTTAAATATTTTATTGTGAATTATTTTTATAGTATACCAAATTAATTCTTTATTTTTAATTAAATGTTTAATAATTTTTTCAAAACGTCTCTTTCAGTGCAAGTCCGATTCTGTATTCTATAAAATTTATAATGTCCAACATTTTTGTTTCATCATTTATCGTACACCTCCATGGACAGACAGACCGAATGCCGAATGGTTAATTTACCAGCGCCCACGGTCGATTGCTTTTAAAATTATTGATTTCGATCTTTGATGTACAGTGGCAAAATTGATTGGTGATTTATTTTATGTTTGTATTAATTGATTTTCTTACTTTAATAATGTCATTTTATATTAAACTAAAAAATATTAGTGAAAAAAATACTTAAAACATTGGGTTGTTTTTTTATTGTTTTTTAATAAAAAAAAATGTTTACACAATTAAAAATTAAATATTGATCAGATTAAGGATTTGCTTAATTATTATTTATTTAATGGAAATTATTCTCTTTTTATACAAAATGTGTCGTTTATAAAATTCTTTGTAATTTTATAACAACGAATCACAAGATATTTTATATAGTGGAACTGTATAAAATTTCCATTTGTTTTAATTAGTATTAACGTCATATTTTAGTAATTTATAGCCGTATCATTTAACCAAAAATACGATTGTCATGATATTTTGAAAACAGTTGTTGACGCCTTTAATTCTCTAATCTGTTGAAATACTGTTAAAAAATAAATTTTATACAGTATGTCTCAGTTAGTTGGAACCATATGAAAAAAACTTATTTTCCATAACAAATTCTAAAATCTAAAATACGATCATCAGATATTAATTTTTTCCAGTAGTTTGTCAAAAAAAAATTTTTTTTACATCCATTTACATTGAAAAAATCGGTTTTGTGCTTGTTTAATATTATTTTTACTTTTAATCAATATTTATCTCTTGTGAATTTAACTTTTAAATAACATTTTTCGTTGTTGTCAAATTTAAAGGTACTTTGAGTAAAATTCATATTTTTTGACAAACCTCGTATACTACTGGAAAAAATTAATATCTGATGATTGTATTTTAGATTACAGAACATGCAGAACTTTTTATGAAGAATAAGTTTTTTTCCTAAAATTAATAATAAAAATGTTTTCCATATGGTTCCAACTTACTGAGACTTACTGTATACATACAGGGAGTAACAAATAACAAAATATTATTATAATAGATAATTTTAATATTATCACTACACATAAGCAAAAAACACCTCGTACAGTGAGTTTTTGATCCTTGACTCTACCCATACAGGTCATACAAAAAATTAACACCTGCATTTTTATAATTTCTGCTTTTGCTATTTTTTTTCGTTTTAAGTCTGGTCTGTTGCAAATAGGCTTTGTGTCGTGTCAGATTTTACGAAGAGATTCGTAATCTGATTATTTCAGCACATATAAAGGTGAGGATTATGTACTCGTCGTATCCAGTTAAATTATTCTCGTTACAAGGACAAACTGATATTTTTTACTTAACACTATATACACCATGTGTTAAATTTGCCCTGAAAATTTATGCAACCATGCAAACTTCATCCATTTTGAAAAAATTAGATGGTGAGTTAAATATATTTTTTTTAATATTTAAAGAATTATATTTATAGCAAAATTCTATTAAAGAAAAACAAATATTTATCGGAATAAATTATTTTTCATCTATTCAAAATGATGTTGGCTTAATGCAAATTTAAATTATTTTCAAAGATTCTAAAGACTTCAACTGAATTTTAATTTATTTACATTGGTAAATAGATAATTTTAAATTCTTTCAATCGATCACCAATTGGAAGGACCAACCTTCACATTGAGGGGATGGGGAATTCAAGTTGAGGAATACATTGTTTTTTATATTTTTTAGATTTTTTAAGTTTTTTAAAATTTTCTTGGATTTTTTTTTAGATTTTTTTAGATTTTTTTAGATTTTTTTAGATTTTTTTAGATTTTTTTAGATTTTTTTAGATTTCTTTAGATTTTTTTAGATTTTTTATAGATTTTATTAGATTTTTTAGATTTTTAGATTATTTTAGACTTTTTTAGATGTTTTTAGATTTTTTATTTATTTAGATTGTTGTAACTTTTTTTAGATTCTTTCAGATGTTGTAACTTTTTTTAGATTCTTTCAGATTTTTTCAGATTTTTTTAGATTTTTTAGATTTTTTTTTAGATTTTTATTGATTTTTTTTTTATTTTTTTAGATTTTTTTTTTAGATTTTTTAATTTTTTGAGATGTTTGTAGACTTTTTTTAGATGTTTTTAGATTTTTTTAGACTTTTTTTGATTTTTTTATACTTTTTTAAATTTTTTATTTTTTTACATTTTTGTAGACTGTTTTATTTTTTTTAGTTTTTTAAATTTTTTTAGATATTTTAATTTTTTTTTTAGATTTTTTATTTTTTTTTTTTAATTTTTTAGATTTGTTTTTAAACCTTCTCTAACTATTTTAGATTTTTTTCAGACTTCCTCTAATTTTCGATGAACTTTGAAAAGTTTGTTACTGAAATTTATAAGTCTATCTACGTATATCTCATAGAATTTTAAAATTTAAATTTCACATTTGAATTCAGCATAATAAAATTTAACAAAAAATTGTATCACGAAAAGTTTGAGCAATCTCTCCCAACCCTCATTTTTTGTCTATTTTTTACCGTTTTCATTGTGTTTTAAACTTTCTTTTCAATTTTTTTAATTAACCCTACCTTTTTGTCCCTCAGTTTTTTTATCAATTTCATCTGTTTTTCCATATTTTTTACTTATTTCTTTGTTTCGGAGAGCTTAATTGTTTGTAGTGGATGACGGTGGAAAGTTGGAATTATTATTTATCCCAGCACAAATTCCGAGTCGAGCGCAGCGAGGTTCGGAAGAATCAAATCAATCCAGCTCTCCAACTTCCCCCACTTTTTTACCGTTTTCAAACTTCATTTCCTTTTATTTTAACTTCTCCGATCAATTTTTTCATCTACTTCCAGAAATCTTTTAAATAAATTATATACCAATAAAACTATTGTTAAAGTTAAAATAAAAAAAAAGGTTTAAAAATAAAAAAAAAGTTCAAAAGTTTAAAAGAATATTTTTTTTCGAAAAAGGTAAACAATTTGATTAATATGATGGAGATAATTTAATATAGAAGTAATTTTGGAGGAAGTTTGAAAAGGGAAGATTGTATAAAGGTTGAGTAAATAAGTAAAAGAAGCTGTTTTGAAGGAAGAGTGATACAAGATTTAGAGGTAAATTTGTCTAAAGAAGAGGAAGTGAACAGGATCTATAATTTTTTTTTTTTTTTTCATAGAAGGCACTCAAAAGTTGAGATTTGTTAATAGTATACCATTACAATATATCTGATTAAAAAAAAAAAAAGAAAATAGTATCTAACCATTAAATAATAATAAAAGAGTGCTAGAGATCTTTTAACACAATTCCCCTTATTAAATTTGACTCGTTAAGGTCAACGATACCGTACTCTTCAAAAACTAATAAAAACGGAAACATCTAGGCCAAAGGTGAAATCTCTCTTAAAAAAAGATAAGTCTCAAAAGATTTCGTCGCGTGCCCACATAGTAGTTAGCGTAGGTTTGGAAATAAGCGCTCCCACGCTTCCTGCACTTGAACATGAACTCGCGACCATCTGGCGATATCGACCACAAGGCACCGAACGGGGGCCTCTTTCAGCCAACAGGAAGAGGCTTCGATTCGTTTTCTTTTGCGAAGGAGTTGAGGTGTGTGTGTGTCTGTGTAAGGATTGTTTTAGGTGTGAAGTAACATGTCTTATTTAGTATAATTTTATGATATTAAATAAAAAAAAATTCATGGAACTAATATAGAATTTTAATCAACTATTTAAATGTACTTCTATTCAAGCGGAAAATCTAATAAACGTAACGATAATGCACATGCACATGCACATAAAACACACCTTTCTCGTTATCTATCACAAATCCATAGATCAAAACAAATTTTTAAGCCAAACACAATATTTGAATAGTAATGAACCTTGACAGAGTTGACAATCCGTGCGTGTCAAATCTTGTTAAAATCCGAAAAACTAATCGTCCAATTAACACTCAGCCACTTAATACATATATACGGTGTCCCAGATTTAAACATACACAGCTTAAAATGTTATTTACGGAAAAACTACATGGAAAATCATTAGTTACCATAATAATTTCACTAATAAAATAAAATTTGTAAAAAATTGAATTTGGAATTTCCTGAGGAGCATTGGCAAAAACTTTGCTATGATACAGGAAGGCCCAATAAGTACCCAGGGGCAATAGAGGATTTCCTACGATCCGGAGCATTGGCTAACATCGACTGGGTCGGCTTATATACAGACGAACAGGGAAATAAGGCTTCTGCGGTGTTTAGAGGTCTTTTATTATTCCTCGTATTAATTTTTCTAATTTAAATATTATTCCTACAAAACGTTACTAATTGTAAATTAATTTACAATTAAAATAGATGGATTAATCCCACCCAATTTTCCGAACACTCCTATAGTAAAATAATTGTTTAATAAATTATTTTTCTGAAATTTTTTAATACAGTCTATTGTTTCTGTTTTAAAATATTTTTAATTTTCTTTAAAAAATATGCGCGATGTATATAATTTGTTTCACGCCCTCTAGCGGCGAAATTATGAGGAATTCGAAAAAAGTAAAGACAGTAGAAAATTTTATTTTATCTAGAATTTTGATTACCTGTAATTTTTTATAAAAATCCATAATTTTGACTCAAAATCTAAAATAAGGAAATGGCAATCCCACCCAACTTTCCAAACACTCTTAATAAAGAAATTGTTTAATCAATTATTCTTTTGATAAAATAACTTTTTTAAAAATACCGTTAAATTGTCACAAAGTGAAATCCATTGTGACACATTTCTATCCTCTTATATTTTTAATAATTTCCTGATGATGGTTTTTCAACCGAAACTAGTCGCCTAAAAAGTTTTCTATATACACGACTTTGATATATTTCTATTGTTGAAATTTTGGACCACATCTCTACAAAAAAAAAAAATTCACTTATTATTGTATTAATATTGACAAAAAAAGCAATTTATGATATTTTGAAATTATGAAATAGTAATCAAAAACTTAGAGCTTTGGCGCAATGGAAATATATCAAAATTTCGGAAAATTCTGACCAAAAGGGTATTTTACATTAAAAACGTGCCCCCTCCTTTATGAATTTAAAAATAACAATTTATTCGAGTTCGAAAATGTGCATCATCCTGTATATGTTTTAAAATGTATTTATTCATTTCATAACAGACTTTCGTCATCGGCGAATTTCCTCGAAATATTTTGCAACTTTATTATACTTCATTAATATTCACGTTTGACATTGTTTTGACGCTTAACAATAAGTGACGATAATTGAAGCGAATATTTCTTCGAAAAGAAAAATAACTAATTTCACTTGACCTTGTTCGCGCTATCTTGACAAAGCGCGAAGCGGTTATTTTTCCACCCGTCAAAATATATTTGACAGAACAATAGAAAATAATAAATATGCGGAATACCCGTTGAGCAGGGCAAGAATAAAAAATATAAAGCGCTAAAATATTGACAATGGTATAAAGACTAGACGCGACATAACAAAACCAAGAAAATTATTTAAATTTATTAAAAAATAACTTTTAAAACTGTAAAAATGTTTTTTTTTTCTCTTAGAAAATCAATTAAGATCAAGAAAAAAAAAAAAAGTAAATTATATTAATTAATAAATTTGCAGATTATTAATTGTACTGTCGTTCTTAATACCAAATATAATTTTTTTAAGAAAAATCATCCTCCCTCACTTAAAAGGCATTTAGCTGTGATTATTGGCTACAATGCCGAGTCATTAGAACGCCCATATAATTTTAGGATAGGTCTCTTTAAGTGAATGACTGGGCACTATTCGTAGAACGAAACGTATCATTTCTTTAAGTTTAAATTATTAGGTTAAAGGGGTGCCACAAGGTGAGGTCAAAGCCTGCCGTACGCGATTTTTAATAAAATAAAATAAATAATATTTTTCACAAAATAATTAATTTATACTTATACTAATTGCACAGACCAACAATAAAAAAACTTTTTCAATAATTAAAATTTTTTTTTTTCATATTTATCATATTTTATTGTTCCTTCTTTTTCCATATTTTTCCTTGTTTCCCCATTTCTCCGATTTTTTGTTTCCCCATTTTCCGTTTTTTTTCTATTTTTTTTATATTATTTTTCCCTCTTTTACATTTTTCACTGTTTTCCCAATTTTTCTAAATTTCCCTATTTTTCATTTTTCCAAAGTTTTTCTTATTTTGAAATATCTAATCGATGTCGTATTGTGACAATAATACATAAGATTAGGTAAATTTTTGAAAAAAGTTTTTACAAACATTTTTTGTTGACCTGCGTATTCACATTTTATTAAAGCTTCATTTGAATCTGATTTTATAAAGCTCAGTTCCCTGAATCAAGCTCATTATTATTATTTTGAGTCGTTTGATTTTTATCCCTTCTCAAAACTTGTTTTTTGTCCCACATGTATGTCTATTTTTTCTTATTTTCGTTTTTTCCCACTTTCATTTTTTGCTCCTCTTTTTTCCACAAGACAAAAAAAAATTGACATCAGAAAACAACGAAAAAAAAAGTTTTAAACTACAGATAATGCAATATTTATTTTTTATTTTTGCCTCACTTTATCCTCCCTTATTTTCCACTTTTGTTTGTTACTCCACTTTTTTCCCCTTTTTTCCACTTTTGTTTTTTAACCCACTTTTATTTTTTGCTACACTTTTTTCCCACTTTTGCGTCATTTTCTTCCTATTTTTTCTTATTTTCGTTTTTTTCCACTTTCGTTTTTAACTTCACTTTTTTCCATGAGACAAAAATAATGGCATCAGAAAACAACGAAAAAAAATGTTAGAAAGTACAGATATATGATAATGCAATATTTTTTTGTCCTACTTCATCCTCCCTTTTTTCCACTTTTGTTTGTTTCTCCACTTTTTTCCACATTAGTTTTTTACTCCACTTTTATTTTTTGCTCTACTTGTTTTCCTTTTTCCCACTTTTGTCTTATTTTCCTTGTGTTTCCCTTTTTTGTTTTTTGCCCCACATTTTTCCCGTCCTATTTTCTTATATTCGTTTTTTTTTCTCTTTCGTTTTTTGCAGCTCTTTTTTTCCATGAGACCAAAAAAAATTGGTATCAGAAAACAACGAAGAAAAATGTTGGAAAGTACAGATATAGGATAATGCAGTATTTTTTTGTCTCACTTTATCCTCCCTCTTTTCCACTTTTGTTTGTTGTTCCACTTTTTTCCCCTATTTTCCACTTTTTTTTTACTCCAGTTTTATTTTTTCCACTTTTGCCTCTTTTTTCTCCTGATTCCCATTTTTGTTTTTTGCTCCATATTTTTCCCTTCTTATTTTTTCTTATTTTCGTTTTTTGCTTCACTTTTTTCCGTGAGACAAAAAAAATGGCGTCAGAAAAAAAACGAAAAAAAAATGTTGAAAACTACAGATGTAGGATAATTCAACATTTTATTAATGTTTGTTTCACTTTATCCTCCCTTTTTTCCACTTTTGTTTGTTGTTCCACTTTTTCTACCTTTTTTCCACTTTTGTTTTTTACTCCACTTTTTCCCCTTTGGTCCCACTTTTGCCCCATTTTTCTTTCCCTTTCCTTTTTTGCTCCACATTTTTTCCTTCCCATTTTTTCTCATTTTCATTTTTTCCCACTTTCGTTTTTTGCTCCACTTTTCCATGAGACAAAAAAAATTGGCTTCAGAAAACAACGAAAAGAAATGTTGGAAACTACAGATATAGCATAATGCAACATTTTTTTTTATTTTTGTCTCCCTTCTTTCCAATTTTGTAGTGTACATTTTCCCCTTTTTCCCACTTTTCTAATTTGTCTTATTTTCTCCCTTTTTCCCTCTTTTGTTTTTTGCCCCACATTTTTTCCTTCATTTTTTCTAATTTTCCAATTTTATTTTTGCTCTACTTTTTATTTTTCCATGTGAAAAAAAAAATTGGTGTCAGAAATCAAAGATTCGGTTTTTCACAGGCATTTTTCAATGGTCACTATGACTGTTCCTACAATTTGAGATGTTATTAAAAATTAGTTTCCCTGCTTGTTATTTTTAATCAATCTTATATGCTGTCACCAAAGTATATATTTCACTCCCTTGTATATCATGAGCAGACGATCGAGCACCATTTTTTTTTAAAAATCAGTTCAAAACAAAAGACTCCTTATGCCCTCACACACATCGGACAACTTGTTGCCTTATCTAAGATCACCTCGTTTAATTTTGTCCCGACTGGACTTTGATACTAAGCGTGCATAAGAGAGCTCGTTAGTGCAGGTTCCACCTACTTTAAAAAACCGACAAAATCAGGTGTCGGTTTGGTTGAATCTTTTATTTATGAGGTGCGAAGAAACAAAGTGTACTGTGGGTTTATTTCATTTTGTTGTTGACAGAATTATCATTTTTTTTTATCTAATAAAGAATAAATCACAAATGATATATTGATTTTCTATAATAGTCTAAAGTTATAGTTCAATTCTGATTTAGATATTTTATGATTTATTCATTTGTCGCCGATTTCGAAGAAAAGCTATTAATTTAACATTGTAACAGGTACGGCAAAATCTAGAAATCATTCACAACTGAAAATAATGGTCTTCTGAGAAAGATTTACATATAATGTAAAACGCGTCGTTCTCTAAACCCCGTGTCAAATTTGACCGATGTAAAATCTAAGCGAAAGAATCAAGCATGCCTTTACGAATATTTTTTTTTAAACTTTCGTCATGGACCGACCCAACAACAGCCTCGTCGTGACCGTCTGAGATTTCAATAGATCAAGCGTAAAAACATGTGTTCTTGTTGTTGGATCGCGTTGCTTTGATGGAGCCGGATGTCATTTGTTTTTTCTTCTCCTTCTTAAAGTAAAAAGCTAATTAATCGACTTGATACTTATACTTAATACACGCCTTGTTTACACATCAATACTAATTTTATTTTTATTGTTTTAACTCATTTTCCTTTTCTATATAATCTATATAATCCATGTTGTTTCAAGTATCTCTATATTTTAACATTTCACTTAATTTTTCACTTATTAACTTTCGGGTGTGCATTTAAAATCTAGGCCACTTTACAAAGTTGACAACACCGCATACGTTTAATATTTACGTTCTGCGATAAAAATTTTCAGCAAAAAAATTGTACTTACATTTATCACATAAAATAGGTATCTAAACTTTTTTTATACTTAATGCGCTCGTCTGATTTCATTTTACTCACATTATTACGACGAATTCTATCACTTGTTTCCTTTAGTAAACGCAACCAGTTTCCAATAATCTTTGGGACAAATTGATAAAACTTAATAAATCAGCAAAAGGTAGTAAAAAAACTGCTGAAGATAGTAAAACCCAAAAAAATCCGCATAAAGTTGTAAAAAAACTAAATCAGCAAAAAGTAATAAAAAACCAATGAAAATAATAAAAAGTTAGAAACCAGCAGGTAATGTTAAAATACAAGCACAAAGTAGTAACAAACCAGGAGAAACGTAGTAAAAAATCAGTAGTATAAAATCAGCAGAAAGTAGTATAAACCAACAAAAAGTAATAAAAAATAAGCAGAAATAAGTAAAATCCAACGGAGAGTAGTAAAAATTTATCAAGCGTAGTAAAAAACCAACAGAAAGTTGTGAAAACCCATAGAAAGTAGTAAAAACCTCAAAAAAAAGGAAAAATGGAGTAAAACCAACAAAAAGTAGTAAAAATAACATAGTAAAAACAAAAAAAAGTAGTCAAAACTAGCACAATAAAAATAAAAGCAAAAACAAGCTTAAAGTAGTATAAACCAACAAAAAAATAGTAAAATACAAGCAGAAATAAGTAAAAACCAACAGAAAGTAGTCAGAACCCATCAAGCACAGTAAAAAACCAACAGAAAGTAGTAAAAATCTATCAAACGCAGTAAAAAAACAACAGAAGGTAGTAAAAACCTATAGAAAGTAGTAAAAACCTCGGGAAAAAATGGAAAAAAGGAGCAAAACCAACAAAAATAACACAAAGTAGTAAAAACAAACAATAGTAGTAAAAAACAAGCAAAACAAAGTAAAAACCAACATAAAGTAGTGAAAACCTATAGAAAGGAAAAAAGGAAAGAAAGGAGTAAAAACAACAAAAAGTAGTCAAAACTAGCAGAATAAAAATAACAGCAAAAACAAGCATAAAGTAATATAAACCAACAGAAAGTAGTACAAAATAAGCAAAATTAAGTAAAGACTAACAAAAAATAGTAAAAAGCCCATCAAGCGTAGTAAAAAACCAACAGAGAGTAGTAAAAACCCATAGAAAGTTGTAAAAACCTCAGGAAAAATAGGAAAAAGGAGTAAAAACAACAAAAAGTAGTAAAAACAATAAAAAATAGTAAAAATAACAACAAGTAGTAAAAACAACAAAAAGTAGTCAAAACTAGTAGAATAAAAATAACAGCAAAAACAAGCACAAAGTATTAAAATACCAACAGAAAGTATTAACAAACAAACAGGAAGTAGTAAAAAACATCAAAAACTATCAAAAAGTAAAAAATCGGTTATGTCGCCCTAAAACTTTCCCGACGAGTATCCACGAATACTTTATCAGATATTTAATATTAAAGTTTCAACTTTTGACATTTTTTTATTTTTGACAGGTGACAGTTGGAGAAATTATTTTGATTGTTCTGAATAAAGTTTTTCAAGGGCTTTCAAACGACATATTGCATCTGTCATTTTTTGATAGTGATACTTCCGTTTGACAGATCTCGTACAAAACTAACTGATTCTTCGAACAGATAGCCCAAACCCATATATCAAATTTCAGCTCAATCGGATTAATACTTCTTCAGATATTTAATGCTGAAGTTTCAAATTTTGACATTTTTTTATTTTTGACAGGTGACAGTTGGAGAAATAATTGAGACTGTTCTGAATAGAGTTTTTTTAGGGCTTTCAAATGACATATAGCATGTCCAATTCCGTGACATATTGCATCTGTCATTTTTTGATAGTGATACTTCCGTTTGACAGATGTCGTACAAACACTAATGGGTTCTTTCGACGGGTAACCCAAACCCCTATACCAAATTTCAGCTCAATCGGATTAAACGTGTGGCCTCTATTGTGGAAGAATACACACACAGACTGACAGACAGACTTCCATCTGTAAATGGTCTTAATCGTCTCAGGGGACCCGAAAATGGATATTTCTGTTTTTATCTCGAATTTTTTTTAGCTCGTTCACAATACTTTCCCTTCTAGGAGGTGGGCCGGGAAAATAAAAATATCGCCGTTCTGGATATCGTTCATCATAAAGTCTTACGGCTACGCGATTTTCACCATAAATCATCAAAATATCGTGCTATAAGCGAATTGAAAAATAAACCATTCCAATTAAAAATTTTGCAGTCAAATTTTATCCGTATTGCGCACAATGTGAATAACGACTAATTTCTTATCAATTACGAGGAATATAACATATAAAACCTTTATTTTACTATTTTATTTTAGTATATACAGGGTGGGCCAATTACCTTCCCGCGGTTTGTGGCGTCGAAACTAGTAAAGATATCAAAATGAATAAAAAACTGTTTTTTTTTTGGTTCGAAAATCCCTACAACTAGAAAATATTTTCATTTATACAGAGTGATCCATATACGGGCGGCTAAAAAAATTGTAATTTTTTTAAATGACACAAACTATATATTTTTATATTTTTAGATTACTACTTTAATGGCCTTTATGACAATATTTTATTTTTTTAAATCGGAATTTGCGTTGCCAAGAAATTCAAATTTTTATTAAATTTTCTGAAAAATCGCTACATTTCAAAATCATTCAAAAATTAATGTATTTTCCGAATTTGAAAATGAAACTTTGGTTAAAGTTAGTTTACATATGGATGTACCTCGTCTATATTTCATAAATATTTAAATATGTACAGGGTGTTTAAAATATAAGATTAAAATTTCAAAATTGTAATTATAAAAATCTTTGTTTTTTTAAATGAAACACCCTGTATATTATTTAATATTTAGCCTATTCTAAAGGCTTTATATACATACCACATACTAGGCTTTCTAAATATTAAATAATATACAGGGTGCTTCATTTAAAAAAACAAAGATTTTTATAATTACAATTTTAAAATTTTAATCTTATATTATAAACACCCTGTACATATTTAAATAATTATGAAATATGGACGAGGTACATCCATATCTAAACTAACTTTAACCAAAGTTTCATTTTCAAATTCGGAAAATACATTAATTTTTGAATGATTTTTAAATGTAGCGATTTTTCAGAAAATTTAATAAAAATTTGAACATCTTGGCAACGCAAATTCCGATTTAAAAAAATAAAATATTGTCAAAAAGGCCATTAAAGTAGTAATCTAAAAATATAAAAATATATAGGGTGTCATTTAAAAAAATTACAATTTTTTTAGCCGCCCGTATATGGATCACTCTGTATAAATGAAAATATTTTCTAGTTGTAGGGATTTTCTAATCAAATAAAACAGTTTTTTTTTCATTTTGATATCTTTACTAGTTATACATTATTTACATTAAAAAATTTTTGAAAGCATTAAAAGAAACGTGAAAAAAATAATCTTATATTTGCAGTTAACGAACTCTCAACGGTGCGTATTTAAATTTTCAACACCCCGTATGCATATTTATTTTTTCTTTGTGGATCACGTTCTCACTAATTCCATCTAGAATCGGAGACGTGTTCAATCACCTGTTGAAAATTAAAAACAATCCCGACACCAACTCAGACCCGCTTTGTTCAGATTTGTTTTTTTTTTTTTTTGTTCTCTTTACCAACGTGAAATATGAATATGCACGTCTCGGTTTTTTTTTAAAAAAAAGAAGAAAAAAGGGAAGTTCAAAACTGCCTTCGACTCGACGTTACGTGATGTTAAACATAGAAATTACCGTATTAACGTTATTACGATAATTATTTTCGGTATTGGTTCGAATTTGTATCGGTCGAGACAGACACAACACATACTCATCAGCTGTGAGAAAATTTGAACCAAAAGTATAGAGGCAAAAGATGGAAAAAAAATAGTAATTGAGCCTAATAAACATTTTATTTAAAATTTTTTTTTGGGACGTTTCACAAAATACATTAGTATAAAAATTTAACAATCATCTAACTATTTTTTTCAATATTACGATTAAATTTCCCGCCAGATTTATTTGTAATGGTATCGTTAAAATCGTCTAAAATGTGATCTCTACTTTAGATTAGATACACTTATTTATTTAGTCCGAAAATTGTTTCGATGAAAATAAAAAAATAAGATTTACTACTCAATGCAAATCGACACTATATATTTAACGGAATTCTATTCAACTAGAACAAAAAGAAATTAATTCTAATCCGTAATATTGTCAGCGGCTCGCGCTATCGAGGAGACTGGAACAGTGCTGGACTTAATAATTTGTTATATTGCTCTTATAGCAACTTTAATATACAGTGAGTGTCAATTCCCCTATTTTTCATAATTTCCCCCTATTTGTCCACATCTTCACCTATTTTTCCGATTTCCCCTGTTTTCCTCCCATCTTCCCTTATTTTTCCCTATCTTCCCCTATTTTTTCCCATCATCCAGTATTTTCTCTCATCTTCTCTTATTTATCCCCATCTTTCCCTTTTTACCTAAATTTCTCCTATTTTTCTCCATTTTCCACTGTTTTTTAATAATTTTCACTATTTTTTTCCAATTTACTCCTATTTTTTTTATTTTCCATATTTTCCCCCTCTTACCCTATTTTCCCATTTCTCCTATTTTTTTCATCTCCCCCTATTTTTCCCATTTCCACGTATTTTCCCATTAGAATGGGACTAAACATCAACCCCCACCAAAACCACCTGAAAAAAAAGTAACTCCGCGGTATGCGGAGAAAAAATGGGGATGCAACCCAAAAATCCTGCAGTGAATGTACATATTTTTTGTGAGACCAATCATCTATCCGTAAGATGATGACAAATAGGGGGAATGGGAAAAATATGGGAGGATGGGGAAAATAAAGTAAAATTGGAAAAAAAAAATAGGAAAAAATTGGGAAAAATATGGGAAGATGGGTTAAAAATAGGGGAGGATGTGTACAAATAGAGGAAATAGGATAAAATTAGGAAAAATAGGGGTAAAAAGGAAAAATAGTGGATATTGGGCAAATGGGGAAAATATATTGGAATATGGGCAAAAATAGAGGAAGATGGGGGAAATGGGATAAATAGGGGAAAATTGAGAAAAATAGAAAATTGGGTGAATTAGGTAAAATTTAGGGGAAGATGGGCAAAATTGGGTGAAGATGGGATAAATAGGAGAAAATTCTGGAAAATAGGTGAATGTGGGGAAAATTGAGGAAATTTGAAGACATATATGGGAAATATACAGAAAGATGGGGAAAATGGGGTAATACGGGGAAAAATAGGGTAAGAGAAGGAAAATAGGGGAAATGGGAAAAATAGGGGAAAATTGGAAAGAATAGGGAAAGATGGGGAAATTGGGGAAGATAGGGAAAAAGTCTATTATCAAAAAGTAAATGGTTTTTTATTTTATAAATTTGTTTTCTCAGTTATGATTCCACCAAATTAAAAAAAAAAACATTATATATCTGAACAGAGAATTAAAATCCCTTTAAAACAAGGTGCCGCACGACCTACTTTTTTATTTAAAATTCTCAGGGAGTGTCGTATAATTTTGAGGGGGTGCAAGATGGGTGTCATATTTTCGAACTATAAATTGTCAAATAAAGAATAAAAATCGACCTATTTCAGGTTTTCTTGATAATATTTTTGATTTAGGGGATAATGAATTTATTTCATAATTATACATTAGACTCCAAGTGTGATATATTGTCGGAATCGGCTTTTTACTAGGATTAACAAAAATGTCATAATATAGAGAGTATTCCATTAAAAAAAAATGTCAACGATGTAATTACTTCCATGTGGATCACCCTGTATAAAACTTTTTTTCTTAGACTATATAGAAAATTAAAAATAAAAATCGATCTGTTTCAATTTTTTTCCCAAAAGTACATAATAATGCTAAAAATTAATTTATTCCATACATATGGACCATACATGAGAAAACAAAAATAGAAATTTACTTAAAAAAACAACCATGGTAACGAATTATTTAAGTTTATGATCAAAGGCATTAATAATTTTATAAATAAAAATTTATAAGAATTAAAGTATTTAAGGATTTTTGTGTTTATGAATGGATTACACACGTGTGTCGTCTATATAGTTAGGAAAAATTATTTGTGATTAGGAGAAACTATAAAAAACAAATCTTAAATTAATCAATTGATTGATACAGCTCATTAAAACACTGTTGCATAACATTATACATTATACATTTTCTTGACGAACTGCTATATAAATTATATCTATTAGGATATCTATCTTCCAAACACATTATAAGAGTCATAAAATTAAAATTTTAAAAACTTCAATTTCCCGGTTCTAGCCAAATAAAGCGATCCCAAATTACCATATCTCGTCTCTTTTTAATGTCTTTAAACGTTAACATTAACGTTAACGGAGGAGTGGACAAGCCCATAAATCCCATTTGCTTGTAGTCTTACGTTTTAGTATAATAAAAGACGGGAGGAGGCGTAGGTGAATTCTAATTTTTTTTTTTTATAACTTTTCAGGAGTAGTTACATAGTCCGGTAAAAAAATCAAATATATAATTTTATTCAAAGATTTTGATCTACAATTATTAAAATTTATTCTATATTTCATGAAAAGCAAAATTCTAATGGTGGAACTTTATTAAATGCCAAAAAAAATCGGTTGTGTCGCCCCAAAATTTTCCCGACGAGTATCCACTAATACTTTATCAAATATTTAATGTATCAAATTTTGACATTTTTCATTTTTGACAGGTGACAGTTGAAGAAATAATTTTGATTATTCCGAATACAGTTTTTCAAGAGGTTTCAAATGACATATTATAAGTCAAATTCCGTGACATATGTCTTCTGTCAATTTTTGACAGTGATACTTTCGTTTTGACAGATGACGTACAAAGACTAATGTGTTCTTCCGACGGGTAACCCAAACCCATATACCAAATTTCAGCTCAATCAGATTAAACATGTGGCCTCTACCGTGCAAGAATACAGACGGACAGACAGGCAGACTTCCATCTGGAAATGGTCTTAATCATCTCAGAAGACCTGATAATAGATATTTCCATCATACTCGAAAAATTTTTTTAGCTCGTTCATGATACTTTCTCGGAGGTGGGTCGGGAAAGTAAAAGTCGATAAAAATATTAAAAAAAAAATCTATTAAAAACCGATGAACAAAATCGAAAACAAATCAATTAATAGAATAAAACAAAAACAGTTAAAAAAAAAACAAAAAAAGAATAAAATTGGTTATAAAATTATTGGATTTTAAAAAATCTTTAAAAATATAATATAAAAATCGATTAAACAACAATCAACTGAAAAAAATCTATTAAAAAACGATCACCAAAATCGATTATTAATAAATAATAAAATTTAAAGCAAACAAATTAGTAAAAAATAGAAAAAAGTATTGAAAAATAGGTAAAAACAGAAAAAATGGGAAAAAGATTAAAAAAATGGGAATAAACTGGGCGAAATTGGAAACAAACCGAAAAAAGTGAATAACAACAGAATAAATCGAAAAAAATGGGAAAAAATCGGAAATAATCCAAAAAATGGGAAAAAATTGGATAGAATCGGTAAAAACATGAAAAAAAAATGAAAAATTGGTAAAACAGGAAAAACAGGAAAAAAACATAAAAAACATGAAAAAAACATGGAAAATTGGAAAAATACGGAAAATAGGGAAAAATAGGAATAACAGGAAAAAATAGGAAAAAATATGGAAAATTAGAATAGATTAAAATAAGAAAAAGGAAAAAATATAGAAAATTGGAAAAATGGGTAAAGAAAAAATAGGAAAAAAACTAGGAAATAACAGGAAAAAACATGGAAAATTAGAAAAAATTGGAAAACAGATAAAAACTGACAAAAATTGGAATAAACAGAACAAGTAGGAAAAAATCGGACAAAATCGAAAAGAATCGATAAAACCGGAAAAAACTGGACAAAATCGTGACAAATCAAAAAAAAAAGAGAAGCACGAATATCCACGAATACTTCTTCAGATATTTAATGTTAAAGTTTCAAATTTTGACATTTTTTTATTTTTGACAGGTGACAGTTGGAGAAATAATTTTGACTGTTCTGAATAGAGATTTTCAAGGACTTTTAAATGCCATATTGCAAATCTAATTCCGTGATATATTGATTCAGTTATTTTTTGACAGTGACACAGATGTCGTACAAAAACTTATGGGTTCTTCTAACGGGTAACCAAAATCCGTATACCAAATTTCAGCTCAATTGGATTAAACGTGTGGCCTCTATCGTGGAAGAATCCAGACAGACAGACAGACATACATTTTAATTTAAAATTAGGCGATCGCCCCTACTTTCACTTCTAAAACAAGAAACACAGAAAACAAATTTCAAAGGTTCCAAAAAAAAAAGACTTTGTACATAAATATTTATAGTGAAGTGTTTAGTTACGCCCACATAATGTGTATAAAATTTTCGTATAATGCAATAAATTCCAATAATAATAATTCCTAAATGAATGAATTTTTCAATTTCCTAGTCTATAATAATCGTCAATATATACGTAGGTAGAATTCTAATCTTTTTCTATAGTAGGATATTAATAAATCGGTGGTACTTTGTCGGTACCGCTGATATCATATTAATTACTCAATTTTGGTTCGTACGGTGTGATTGGGTCTTTAGATAATACGTACCGATAAGAACATTATTTAGCGGCTACTGAATCTAATATGTTAATTTTTTTTTATTATTTCTGATTTTAATATCTAAGAGAATGTGGTAATCGTTCAGATAAGGGAATCTACTAGAAATTTTTAATGCGTTGGAGGCCATTAATTAAAAACGCTTCAAAGAAATAAAAGATATAATTAATGGAGAATATAAAAAAATATTTATGGAAATATTAAAATAATTTAACAGCGGATATTGACGTTTAAAAAACTATTTCGAATAAAAAAATTTAATCCGGAACCAACATTTTTATGACAAAAAATCTAAAAATTCTAAAATAAAACAGGATTTTAGGGATTTAAATACAAATATTTTGCAAAAATCATTTTGAACCCACATATTACATTTATTTATAATGTTATCACTCATTAATTTTTTTTAAATGTTACACCCTATATATTTTTCTCTTTCAGATTGTATATTCATAGACGATTCCAAAAATATGTTATACTTGTGCTCGTTAATTGACTAATTATTTCTAATTTAAATTGAACATAATTAAAAAATAATAAAGAATTACGAGGTCGGGGGAACCCCCCATGAACTTTTTAAGAATTTAAAATGGGAAAAAAACGGAAAAAACCGAAAGAAATCGACAGAATTAGACAAATATCGAAAGAAATCAACAAAAATCGAAAAAACTAGAAGAATCAGAAAAAATGTTAAAAAAATGAGACAAAATTAGAAAAATCGAAAATAGCAGGAACAAAAAACAGAAATAAAACAAAAAATAAGAAAAGTAAGAAATAACGAGAAAAAATCAGAAGAGGTCAGAAAAAAAACAGAACAAATCGAAAAAAATTAGAAAGAAAACATTGGAAAAAATTGAAAGAAAAATCAGAAAATATTGGAAAAAAAAATGAAAAATAAAATTGTAAAATACGGAAAAAATTTGTAAAAAATCCGGAAAAAAAGTGGCAAGAAATCGAAAATTATCGTAAAAAATCGCAAAAGAAACAAAGAACAACGAAAAAACCGGCAACAATTGTAGCCATAAAAAAAGAAAAAAATCGAAAGAATTAAAATAAATCACAGTATCAAAAAAATGGCAAAAAAATCAGAGAAATAAGACAAAATAATAGAAACAAATAAAAAACTGAACAATGAGAAAAAAATGAGGAAAAATTAGAAAAAAACAAAAAAAAAATAGAAAAAACATAAAAAAAGAAAACAAAAAATCGGAAAAAAAGAAAACATTGGAAAATCAGAAAATATTGGGAAAAAATAAACATAAAAATTGTAAAATACGTAAAAAAACTTTAAAATCAAAAACTTGTAAAAAAATAGAAAAACCCCAAAAAACGATAAAATTCGTAAAAAATACAAAAAAAGAAATCGCAATGAAACACAAGAAATCAAAAAATATCACAAAAAAAAAACAAAGAACAGCTAAAAAACCGACAATAATTGTAACCATAAAAAATA
Source organism: Neocrepidodera transversa (assembly GCA_963243735.1). Lineage (NCBI taxonomy): Eukaryota > Metazoa > Arthropoda > Insecta > Coleoptera > Chrysomelidae > Neocrepidodera > Neocrepidodera transversa. The sequence continues at coordinate 1,017,504 of OY725347.1, read as the reverse complement.
AATAAAAAAAATCGAAAGAATTGAAATAAATCGCAACAAAAATATTGAAAAAATATCAGAGGAATAAGAAAAAATGAGAAAAATAAAAGAAACGAATTTTAAAAAAAAAAACAGAACAATGAAAAAAAAATCAGGAAAGATTTTAAAAAAATCGCAAAAATCAGAAAAAAACTGAAAAAACAAGAAATCAGAAAAATAAGAAAAAAAAAGAAAACATTGGAAAAAATTTAATGAATAATGAGAAAATATTGGGAAAAAATCAAAAAACTTGTAAAAAAGGCGAAAACCCCCAAAAAACACTAAAAATTGTAAAAAATACAAAAAAGATGAAATGCAAGAAATCGAAAAATATCGTAAAAAAAACAAAGAACAACCAAAAACCAACAACAATGGTAACCATAAAAAAAGAAATAAAAAAATCGAAAGAATTGGAAATAAATCGCAACAAAAAAATGGCAAAAAAATTAGACGAACAAGAAAAAATGAGAAACAAATAGAGCAATTAGAAAAAATTACGAAAAATTAGAAAAAATTAGAAAAAATCAGAAAAAAGTAAAAAAACAAAAAATCAGAAAAATGAGAAAAAAATTAAAAATCAAAAAAATAAAAAAAAACCTCTCTCTCTTTCTATTAAATAATTATAAATGAAGCAAAAAAAATATGAATAAAAAAAAATTATTTTATAGAAAGAGAGTAAAGAGACGGAAGGACTTTTTTTCCTTACGTGACGCTTTCGGCCAATTAACTCCTACCGCTAACCGCGTGAAGAATCAAAAAAAAGAAAAATATATAGGGTGTACCATTTAAAAAAAATCGATGACGTCATATTCAAAAGTGTGATGATGTTATAAATAAATTTAATACAGGTTATTCGAAATTAAAAATCAACTTGTCTGAGGATTTACCCAAAATATTTGAATTTTTGGGAAATAATGAATTTATTTAATACTGTATGTATAATATTACCATTCAATTGATTTTAAGTAATAAAAAATGCACGTTAAAGTATTTTGAAGTAAAAAATCTGATGTGGCCAGCACATGACCTCTCGCCATTTTTGAATCAAAAATTTACAGGTTGACACAAAAAAGTATGAAAAAAAATTATTTTTTTGTAAATCTGGCAACAATGGCAAAAGTTTCGAAAATTTTAATGAGATGAAAATAAACTATAGGGTATACAAAATATATGTGTAAAACTTTATTGCCGTTTTGTATAATAATGGCGTCATCACCCATAGCAACTGCCACTTCCGGTTGTGCGATTGGCACCAAAATCTAATCAGATCTAATCTAGGGTATCAGAATTCTGTATGCAAAATTTCAAATTTTTTTATTCAGCAGTTTTTGAGTTATCGTTACTACAACATCCATCCAAACACACACACACACACACTAACACACACACACACACACACTAACACACACACACACAGACATCATCGGGAAAATATCAAAATCGTATTCTAGGGACCCAAAAACGTGTTTATCCATTGAAAACTCACTACCCAATTTTTAGCATGATTCCTATACCTCTCTTATCTGAAGGGCGAGAGGTAAAAATATAATAATATAATATTGTTAGAAAACAACTTTGATAAAAAATTATAACTAGAAACCAACAGAGTTGTTTTTGTTTATTCTAAACATTTTTTTTGAAACACCTGTTCTCAATATTTTTGTAAAAATTAAACCCATAATTTAATTTATTCCGGTTTCTAAGGGCCCTGTGGCAAGGTTATTTTCCGTGCAACGAAAATATTTTAAGCGGTTAATGCTCAGAAAGATTAAAAAAAAACAAAAACGAAGAACGAGAGGAAGAAGCCAAAAAATGTATCTAAAACTCTGTTCGCGGGCTACCTGCTACCTGTCTTTAAAAAACTTGACAGGTCGACGCACACTTTTACACGCACACTACATCAATGTTGCCAAATTTAGGATATTTTAACATAATATGGCTGATATCACTAAAATTAAAAGGGTTAATTAGTTTGACAGCAACCAGTCAATTTTTACGTCAAATGACAAATTAATCGTTCTTGGACGTTTTTCAATTCTCTATTTCGTCAAATTATTGGTGTGCCATTTGCATTTTTTTTCTAAACTGTGGTGATTGCCCAGTAGTCGAAACTCGACCGTAATTCATTAGAATTTAAAGTTTATGTATTTTTTCTTATTTTTCTCTATTTTCTTTCGTTTTTTTTTTTGTTTTTTTTCCTATTTTTTACTGTTTTTTCTTTTCCCCATTTTTCATGGTTTTCCTATTTTTTTTTTCTATTTTTTACCAAGTATATTTTATTTTGTTTCATTGTTTTTTTTGTTTTTCCTTTTTTTACAGTTTTTTTTCTATTTTCTGCATGTTTTTTTCCCCATTTTTGACTTTGTTTCCATATTTTGTATTTATTCCTATTTTTCCCATTTTCCTGTTTTTTTCTCCTTTTTTCCCATTTTTCTCAAATTTCCCTATATTTTTCTGTTTTTTCTGTTTTTTTTCCAATTTTTGCCTATATTTTCCTATTTTTCCAATTTTTTCAGTTTTTTACTATTTTTTACTGTTTTTTTACTGTTTTTTACTTTTTATTTCTATTTTTCTCTATATTTCCTAAATTTTCCAGTATTTTTTCTGTTTTCCTATTCTTTTTTTTTTATTTTTCTCATGTTTTATTTTTTCTATTTTTGCCCATGTTTTCCTATTTTCCCACATTTTTTCTGTTATTTCCTGCTTTATTAGGATTTTTTTATGTTTTTTTTTTTTATTTTTCCCCATTTTTGACTGTTTCCCTATTTTCTGTTATTTTCCCATTTTCCTGTTTTTTTTTTCTGCTTTTTTTCCTATTTTTCTCAATTTTCCATGTATTTTCCTGTTTTTTCTTTTTTTTTCAAATTTTGCCTATATTTTCCTATGTTTCCGGTTTTTCTTAGTTTTTTTCCTACTTTTTCTTTTATTTTTTGTATTTTTACATGTTTTCCTATTTTCTTTCATTTTTTCTATTTTTCCCCATTTTTCACATTTTTTCCGACTATTTTTTCATATTTTTCCCATTTCCTGCTTTTTTCTCGTTTTTCTCTATTTTATTAATTTTCTCGATTTTGCCTTTTTCCTATTTTTTTCCTGTTTTTCCTGGTTTTTACGGATTCTTAATATTTCTTCTATTGTTCCCCATTTTGCCTACATTTACACTATTTTTTCCTTTTTTTTCTATTTTTGTCTATTTTTACCAATCTTCATTTAATTTTTTGTTAATCTTAGAATTCAAAAATGTAAAAATTCTTAATGTGAGGTTGTTGATTATTATAACATTAAAATGTGATTCAGGAAACTAACAAAGTTGCAAATACTAGAGATTTTATAATTTTTATTGAAGTTGGCAACGCTGCAATATTATTCCGACTGAGTAAAGCTTGCGTGTTAATAATTGTGGCACAATTTAAGGCCCTTTTGCGTAATCATTATTATTAATTTTTTTTCTTTATTTATGGTGTGTTGAACAGGCATTTTAAATTCGGTTGCAGTTAAAATCAAATCGAAGATTAGGTAATAAAAAATATACCCAAATAATCAGAAAAATTTAAAACATTATCGATTTATCAAAAAATATATATTTTTTTTAAATAGATGAAACTTAAAATTGAAAATTTTGAATTGTTAATTGTTAACTGTTGAAAAAAAAAGGAAATTTTTAGATTATGTCAAAATCTTTTAGAATAAAATGTTTATAAAATTAAATTTAGGTAAGAAATCAATTTTTTTAGTAGTAAACAATAAAAAACATTAAAATTAAAAATAATAAATGGAAAATTTCGATTTATTTATATTTTTGAAAAACTAAAAAAATTTAAATGTTAGAAAAAAACATCAAAACACAAAAAGAGCGAAAAAATCTAATTTTTGAAATAATATTAGATAAATTTAAACAAAATTTAAATATTCCACTTTTTTAATGATACTTTTAGATATAAAAAATCAAATTATAGAAAAATTACTAAAAAAACTTTTACGAAAAATCAAACAATAATTTTCAAAAAAAAAATCCTAAATTCTTGGAAAAATGAGTAAAATAAAACAATGAATAAATTTTGGAAAATCACATTTTGAGACATTTTTCAAAAATTCAAAAGTTGTTCAAGTTTAAAAATTGAAAAATTCACATATTAAAAAATTGAAAAACTGAAAAATTGAAAAATTGAAAAATTGAAAAATTGAAAAATTGAAAAATTGAAAAATTGAAAAATTGAAAAATTGAAAAATTGAAAAATTGAAAAATTGAAAAATTGAAAAATTGAAAAATTGAAAAATTGAAAAATTGAAAAATTGTAAAATTGAAAAATTGAAAAATTGAAAAATTGAAAAATTGAAAAATTTAAATTGGCGATAAATTTAATTTTTAGAAAATTCAAGCTTCAAATGTTTAAAAAAAAATCCCGATTCAAAAACTTTATAAAATATGTAAATGTTAAAAAAATAAGTAAAGCAAATTTTTTAAAAAATCCAAATTTTGTATGTTTAAAAATTTGATTTTGGGAAAATAAAAAATTTTAATAATTCAAAAATTCAAATTAGCGAAAAATGTAATTTCTGACAAATTCAAAATTTAAAAAAAATCCCGATTCAAAAACTTTATAAAATATATAAATATTAAAAAAATAAGTAAAGCAAATTTAAAAAAAAAATCAAAATTTTGTAAGTTTAAACATTTGATTTTGGGAAAATAAAAAATTTCAAAAACCGAATTCTTGGGTACTTTTTGGGCAATAATAAGATTTTTGGTGAAATGAATATTTTGATGTTTTCAAAAAATCTAACTTTTGGAAAAATAACTTTAAATATTTTTGACGAACATTTGAAATTAAAAAACAATTTAAAATAATTAAAAAAAAAAACTTAAAATTGGGTAAAAGAACAATTTTTTAAAATATTACATTTAATAAATTTTTCTTAAGTTGTTTCTAAATAAATAAATTAAATTATTAAAAAAGAATAAGCATTTTTTGAAAAAAAAATACTAGTTGTATTTTATATATTTTTTTGGTTAATTAATATTAACAATTATTTTTTTAACTCCTTGTATTTGTATTTGTCTACATAGAAAATTATCCTGTCTGGACTACCAAATAGGATAAAAAAAGGCTACATATAGAAACACGTGCGTAGTCACTAATCATAAAGATATACGGCTGTAATTTTCTAAAATGATAATTTTTATCACCTCCATGCACATCCACCTACTATGAACGACAAACCAAACCAGTGCCAGCACAAGAAACTGTGGCTACGTGTACACAGAAACGGAAAATTAATTTTAACATAACAACAGAAATTTTAATAAACTAAAGAAATATTAAAATTCTGTAAACAAGAAAAAAAAACTTTACTTTGAATTTTTGAGACACACTATATATATAATTTTTGATAAAAATGATAAACAGTCACGACATCTATTGTAGGTTGATCGATACTAACCGGACTAGTCACTTAATAGGATAAAATTGTCTGTAAAAGCGACTAACCAAGTACAACTTGGTGCCGTTAGACGATGAAACCCATCAGCCATCATAATGCCTTTTAGGGGGGAACGGGCACCACGTACTTAAATCAAAAACAGTGAGAATACACTCCGATCATTACCATACATGTTTCATCCTTATAGGAATCATCAGTGGTACTTTATCGGAATGCATAGAAATACTTGTGATATACAGAGTATATTTTTGAAAATATGAAATCCTACAAAGTACCACTGATGATTCCTATAAGGATGAAACATGTATGGTAAAGATCAGAGTGTATAGTTTCAAAAACTTTATTTTTGAATCACTAATTTATTGATAAAAGTTTCAATATTACTTTGTAAACGTAGTTTAATCAAGAAGGACAGAACTCGTGTCATTTACAACTGTCAGCAGGTAACATGTGGTCAAATTAATTCGATGTTTTGTTAGCTTATTACGGGGACAGTGATTGGTGTAGGGGGCCCTCATTTTAAAATAATTGCGGGTCCCGGTCCCAGATTAGAAAATGTTTTTGTTAAAATTCTTCGTTTCAGTTCGTTAAATTAGAGGAAGGTGTGTAGAATTTAGGTCACGTTAAATTTAATTCAGTATTGCATATACATGGGGGAGTTGTAATAACAAAATATTTTTTTTGGTTTTTATGTAATATATTATTTGAAAGGGTGTAAAATTTTCTTTCAACACAAATTTGTTTTTAGTAAAAAAAAACAATGTAAATATTTCCATAAACCTCTCTACGATTTTTTCTCTTGAGCCATCCATATCATATTTTTTCCTAATGACTGAAACTTTTATTGCTATAATTTTTTTTAGTTCTTTTCATTTTCGACGAACTTTAAAAAAGTTCGTTACTGAATATGAAATTTTAAAATTCCGATTTCAGATGTCGATTCAGCATAAAAAAATTAACAAAAAACTAACTTTGTCCGTATTATGACAAAAAAAGTTATAAGGATTTAAGTTTTAAAATTTGAAATTTTTTTTCTTATTTGTGTAAAATTTAAAATTCTGATTTCAGATTTAAATTCAGCATTATTTTCTATAAAATAAAAAATTTGTTGAAAATATATATTTAAAAAAAATGGATTTTTAAAATTTTGACAAAAAAATAAATTTTAAACAAACACAAAAAAAAATTCTGATTTCAGATTTAAATTCAGCATTATTTTTTATAAAATAAAAAATATCTTGAAAAAACATTTTAAAAAAATGGATTTTTAAAATTTTGACAAAAAAATAAATTTTAAACAAACACAAAAAAAAATTCTGATTTCAGATTTAAATTCAGCATTATTTTTTATAAAATAAAAAATATCTTGAAAAAACATTTTAAAAAAATGGATTTTTAAAATTTTGACAAAAAAATTAATTTTAAACAAACACAAAAAAAATTCTGATTTCAGATTTAAATTCAGCATTATTTTTTAAAAAATAAAAAATATCTTGAAAATATATATTTAAAAAAAGTAGATTTTAAAAATTCTGACAAAAAAATTAATTTTAAACAAACACAAAAAAAATTCTGATTTCAGATTTAAATTCAGCATTTTTTTTATGAAATTAAAAATATCTTGAAAAAACATTAGAAAAAATGGATTTTTAAAATTCTGACAAAAAATAAATTTTAAAGAAACAAACAAATCATGAAAAAAATATTAATAAAATAGAATTATAGAAAAATATCAATAAAACACCCAAAATATTTGATTTTTTTCAATTTTGGCAAAATAATATCAATTTAAGATAAATAATCATTAAGAAAAATTAAAAATATTTCGTAATTTCATATAAACTCAAAAAAATTATTAATGATTAATAAAAGAAATTTAAAATGATTTATTGAGATTTTTTTTTCTTAAAATAACAAATTTTGACAATATTTAGTTAAATAAAAATTAAAAATTGCAAAGTATTGATTGAAATCAAATTTTAAGAAATTAACAAATTTTAAAAAAATACTCATAATTTTCAACAAAATTATAGAAAAATTTTGCAAACTAACACATAATTTTTTTTCTTGTTTTTTTTTTCGAAATGTTTGATATTTTTTTATAATTTCCTATTTTTACATTTTTTTAAATTTTTTTCTTCAATTTTTTTCCGGTTTTTCCTATTTTTCCCAATTTTTATTTATTTTACATCATTTTTTTGTATTTTTCTCTGTCTTTTTCTATTTTTTCTTTTTTTTCCTTATTTTCCCTTATTGTTCCTATTTTTTTTCAATTATCTCCTATTTTTTCGATTTTACCCTACTTTTCCCTATTTTTTTTATTTTCGTATTTTTCTAAGGGCTCCGAAAAAAAATTCTCATAATTTTAACAAAATTATAGAAAAATTTTTCAAACAAACATCTAATTTTTTTTCCTGTTTTTTTTTTTCAAATGTTTGATGTTTTTTCTATTTTTTTTTGTAATTTCTTATGTTTCCCCATTTTTCTTTATTTTCCCCTCTTTTTTCTATTTTTACTCTTTTTCTCTACTTTTCCCAATTTTTTTTTGTATAGTTCTCAATGTTTTTTTTCTATTTTTTCTTATTTTCCTTATTTTTCCTATTTTTTTTCTATTATCTCCTATTTTTTTTCTATTTTACCCTACTTTTCATTAGTTTTTTTTATTTTCGTATTTTTCCAACGGCTCCGAAAAAAAAATTCTCATAATTTTAAACAAAATTATAGAAAAATTTTGCAAATACCTAATTTTTGTTCCTGTTTTTTTTTCAAAGGTTTGATCTTTTTTCTATTTTTTGTTATTTAATATTTTTTTATATTTTCAATTTTTTTCCATTTTGTTCTGTTTTTTTCCCATTTTTCTTTATTTTCCCATCTTTTTCCCATTTTTACTCTTTTTTCTATCTTCCTATAATTTTCGCTATTTTTTTTTATTTTCGTATTTTTCTAACGGCTCCGAAGTTTGTTCTTATAAATAGATGCCGGGCGACTATTCTCGGCGTTTCCTCTTTGTGCGGATCTTCTTATACTTTTGCGTTCTCTCTCTCGCTATAGTCGAAGCAATGGGCAATTAGAAAAAGAAAAAGGCCTTAACAGATTTTGTTAGCTCTCAGAACAATGTCGCATAAAAAGTGTCACTTCAAAAATTGTAAACATTTTGACGAAATAACAAATTTTAAAAAGACAAAATCATTTCATAAAATAAAAAACATCTTGAAAAAAAAACAGATTTTAAAATTCTGACAAAAAATTGCCATTTTTTTTGATAAAAATTGGAATTAGAGAAAACCTCAAAACAATATTAAAAATGGTAAAATTAGTAACTCAATTTTTTTTTAAATGTAGATTTTTTCAAAATTTACTTGATATTAGTCCTTTCTCTTGTTTATTTTTTTAGTCTTTTCAGGGTTTAGTTTTTTCTCATATTTTTTAAAAAAGAAAATATATACAAAACTGGATAGAATTAGATTGGAATAGAATTTTTGTCGTATTTTCAATAATATTTTGAATTTTAAAATTTTAACAATTTGTTTTTTGTTAATTCCAACCCTGTTAATTTTAATAACGTTACGAAGTGCCCAGTGATGGGATTGAATAATAGTTGAAGAACTTTCACGTCCAAAAATGGTATAAGTTTATATAATTTGGCCTTATATGTTGGTTCAATCATCAGACATATGCATTCCAAGTAGCATAAGGCTACCATTACATATTTACATTTTTTAATATCAACAATACTAATAAATAGTTGTTATATTCATATAGATCAACTAAAAAATGTATACAGGGTATCTACGAAAAAGGAAACTTATCTCAAAAAAATCAAAAATTCTTTTTAGATGTTATAAAGTCTTACGGCCCCACGAGTTTCACCATAAATCATCAAAATATCGTTATATATGAAAAGTAAGTCATTACAATTATAATTTTTTTTTCACAGTCAAATTTTACCATTACATCTTATATAATTTTTTTTTTCATACGAACTTTGGAAAAAAATTGTATAAGAATTTATATATTTTTTTCCAATGTTGACTTGATATCTGTTCGTTGTACATATTTTGAAATAATAAATCACTTGTTTTTAATTAAATGTTTGTTTCGCGTTTAGTTAACAGATTTATTGGTCATATGTATATATGCTAAGAATTTCACACATATCACCGAGAATACCATTTTCCTAATTTTTTTTTTATCTCTGTAAACATTCTGCTTATTGTTTATAAAACGGGGAGTTCGAGTTATTTGGGTTATGTAATTTGTGCCGAAGTTATGCAGATTTACGAGTTTGTTCTATATTAAAGTCACATTTTTTCTTCAATTTAAATTAATTCGTGCATATTAGTAGGTACTAAAAAGTAGATAAAATAGCGATTGGAAAATTCAAGGTGAAAAATATTAATGGTATAAAACAAAATGGAGATCTTAAAGTAACACAAACAACTAAAAAATACTGATAAAATACTTAAAAAAATCGATTAGTCGATGAAAAAACAGGAAATGAATAAGTACAAAATTTCAGGACACGAACAAATAAAAATGGATATCGTGGAAAAACAATAGAAACCAGTTGAGAATGGCGAATTTTTAATTTACAAACTTTAAAACTAAAAAAGTATTTTGTCTTAAGAGGGTGCGCACGTCTAGAATTTCAAAAATTCGACTTTTTTCCATATTATCATCTAGTAACCTAGTCAACAAGTACTTTTTGGATCAAACTTTTTTTCCGCCTCCGAAAAATATAAACGTGGTGTCAATCGATTCGGAATAGCGTGTAGATATTTTTTGAAAAAAATCAAGGGCCGCTTACAAAAATTGCAAAAGTTATAAACAATTAACTGAAAAATAAATATGGGGTTTTTTTTTTGCAAATATCTCAAAAACCATTTGACATTTTTCAAATTTTAGGACCAATATTTATAATTTTCCCAGTGTTGAAAATACGACAGAAAACGGGAACTCCGGCTTGCGTAAGCGCTGCCCACTTTGGACCTTCAATGAATAAATATTATTTAAACTTATTAAATATAAAAATTAAAAATTGAAAAAATTCAACTATGTAATGGATAGATTTTTGAATAATAATCCGCGGTCAAAAAATTTTTATCCCGATTTTTCTATTAATTATGCATTAGTTAATTAACAATTTTTTTTTACTTGAACATAAACATTGTAAGTGAGATAATTGTTAAAAAACAAATCTGATTTTTCTTTTCCTTTTTTGGACCTATTTTTGAAAGGTCTCAGAAGATATTCCCGTTGGAAAAATTAAAAAATTGTTATTTTTCACTTTGTTATGGACAATTTACTTATGTTAAAAATTAAAAAGCTTGATAAATCATTGAAAAAAAATTTTTTTTTCATATTACTATTTATTCGTTTTTTATGATCAGAAGTCCCATGAAAATGATAACCAACTTTCCAAACACTCCTCGTAAAATAATTCTTTAACCAATTATTCTTCTGAACTTTTTTAAAAATGTTATTTTTAATTTTCTCTACAAAATAGGCGCGGTCTATTTCTTTCACGCCCTCTAGCGGCGATACTACACGGAATTCGAAAAAAAGTAAGTAAAGAATTTGTAGGAAATATTATGGTCTACAATTTTGATATCATAAAAATCCATAATTTTTGCTCAAAATCTAAAAAAAATCTATATATTGAAATAAGAATTATTATTTCAAATGTCGCCCAACGTGGGGCACAAATAAAAAGAAAGAGGGACGGATACAAATATATTTGAAAGAAAAATATTGAAATTTATCAAATTTTAACACAAGGATTGGTGAGATTTTTTTTGGCAATGTTGGCAAGAATGATGAGTGAAATGAAAAATAATAGAAAGAAAGACAAAGAAGAACCCAAGAGAGAAAAGTAAAATAATAAAAAGGAAGAGAAAGAGGAACGCAAGAAAGAAATGGAAGAGATTATTAAAAAAATGGATAACAAATTGGAAGAAACTAATAAAAAATTGGATGAAAATAACAAGAAGATGGATGAAAATACTAAGAAAATGGATGAAAATATGAACAAGAATTTAGGAAAAATAAAGGAAGAGATTCAAGAAATAAAACAAAATAATGAAAGCATAATCAAAAAAATAGAAGAATTAAGGAATTGTACAGATAATAAAATGGAAGAAACAAATAATGAGATAAGAAAAGAAATGATAGGAAGAATAGTAGAAGTTGAGAAATTACAAGATAAAAAATTCAAAGAAAAGAACATAAAATTTACAGAAAATAGAAGAAGAAATAGAGAAAGTAAAATTAGGGGAACAAGATAATGCAGAAATAATGATAATTTTCTAAAATAAATGGTTAAATACTATTACAGGAATAGATGGACAAATAGAACAAAATATAAAGGAGGTAGAAGAAAAGATTATTGAACAAAAGATAGGAGAAAAGTTTAAAAATGAAATAAAGTTAAGTTAAGAAATAAATAAAATGAAAACACAAGTAAATTGAACAATATTCTTAATAGAAGAAAAGAAAGACCAAGGAACTTAGAACAAATAAAAGAAAACATTGAAAAAGAAAACATAAACTTATGGTAAAATTATAAATAATAATAAAATTAAGAGAAATGAAAGAAATTGAAACAAAAGTAAAAGGAAAGACACTAATATGTTATAAAATAAATAAAAAGGGAACTGAAAAAAATATAAAAGACGAAAGGTCAAATTTACAAATAAAAAAGAAATTAATAGCTAAAATGAAGAAAACCGGAGCAAGGATAAGGAATATGGGAACAGGAGTACAGGAAGTGAAAAATAAATGTAAATTAAATTAGTTATAGGAAATTTAGTTAGAAAAGGGAGTTAAAGTTAAATTAGAAAATTTAAAAAGAGATGCATTGTTAAAGGAAGGAAGTATAGAACAATTTGATAATGGATATAGGTATGGGAATAAAATTATTAAATATGATAAAGTGGGAAAATGTAAGAAATTATTATGAATATGGTATAGTAAGAAGAATAGTATGAAATAATAAAAATTAAATAATAGTAAGTAGTGCGATAAAATAAAAGAATTTAAATAGGTAATAAATATGAATATAAAAAAATATGAGATTTATAAAGAAATATTATGAATTGTAATTAAAGTTTATCAATAAATATAAGTAAAGAAATAGTTAATAAATTCAAGATAATATTAGAGAAAAGAAGATAGTAATTTATTTGGAAAGATAGTATATAAGTTGGAAAAGAATACAGAGAAGTTAAATAAATGAAGAAAGAAAATTTTAATAAGAATTCAGATGAAAGAAAGAGCGAAAATAAAATATAAGTATGATAAATTAAATTTTTTTTCGGTTTTTTCGTTTTTTTTATTTTTTCCGATTTCTTCTAATTCTCTTTTTTGGATTTTTTAAAAATGTTTCTTATTTTTTTTCAATTTTTTTAAAAATTTTGGTTGGGTTGTGATAATTTCTTCTAATTGTTTCTAATTAAAAAAAAATGAGGGGGTAATCCCACCCAACTTTCCGAACACTCCTAGTAAAGTAATTGTTTAATCGATTATTTTAGTTTTTCTGCATTAAAATACATTAATTATATTACCTATCGAATGGTATAAATCCCATTTTAATATCTTTAATATTTTTAAAGTTATTCAATTTCTTTTAAACTTATATTAAATTACAAAAAAAAAATTAGGAATTCTACAATTTTTTGAATAAAATTTTGAAAAAATCACAATTATAGAGTTTTTTACTACAAATTTAAGGGTAATTTTTTTAAAATTTTTAATATTAATTTTAACCTTAAAACAATTAAAACCTATTTGTGAATAATTTTAAATTCAATAAATAATTAATATCTCATTCAATTTTATTCAAAATGGGAAACAGACCTTTTTTTTAGGTTTTTTGGATCAAAATGCATTAATAAATTTAGTTTAAAAAACTAAAAAAAAATCAAATTTTTTTTCAAAAATTCATGGGTAAATCCATTGAATTGTTTTAACTTTTTTCATTTTTTGCTATAACTTTTACAAATACTATGTTAAAATTATGAAATAATTTACACACATAGTACTTTTGGTTCCTTTTCGGATATGCTATTTAATTTTTTCATTTATTTTGTACTTATTGACAAAACGAAATTACAAAAAAATTTTAAAAAATTCTTAATTTTGGCTGTAATAATTACAATTCTAAATTTTAAGAAACTAAAATACATTTAAAATTTAGAGTTTTATATTATCTTTCGAATGGTGAAAATCACATTTCAATAACTTTAATATTTTTGAAGTTATTCAATTTAGTTTAAAATCGTAATATAATCTTAAATTTCTTAGCCAATTTTTTAAAAATTCCAAAATTTTTGTAATAAAATTTTGAAAAAAATTACAATTATAAAATTAATTATTACAAATTTAAAGATATTTTTTTTAAGTTTTTAATATAAAAATTTAACTGAAAAATAATAATTTAATAAAGATAAAAATTAAAATAAAAACTAGCGGCGAAACTATGCGCAACTTGAAAAAATAGTTAAGACAAAATTTATAGAAAATTTTATGTTCTACAATTTTGATCCCATGTAATTTTTCATAAAAATCCATAATTTTGTCTTAAAATCTAAAAAAGTCACAAAAATGTCTATATAAATTTTTTTCACGCCCTCTAGCGGCGAAACTATGAGGAATTCAAAAAACCGGTAATGACAAAATGTGTAGAAAATTTTATGTTCTACAACTTTCGTATCTTGTAATTTTTCATAAAAATGCATTATTTTGGTTATTTAAGAAAAATATGAAAAAAAATTACTTTTTCATAAATCTGGCAACAATGGCAAAAGTTTTTGAAAATTTTAAACATTCGAAATTAAACTATAACGTATAAAAAATATATGTGTAAAACTTTATTGTCATCTTGTTAAGTAATGACGTCATCACTTATAGCAACTGTCTCTTCCGGTTGTCCGATTAACTCCAAAATCTATACAGGTCGTCTCCTTGTTACCCTAAATATGTATATAAAATTTCATCTAAATCGGTTCAGCCGTTTAGACGCTATCGTGTTCACACACACACACACACAGACACACAGACACACACACACACAGACAGACATCATGCTAAAAATGGTATAAATGGATTAAGGTGACCTCAAAACGTAAAGATCCGTTAAAATCTGGGTATGGTCAAAATATCATGATCGCAATACTTTCCTTCTATACAACTCTGTTGTTCGGAAAGTAAAAATTCTTTTATATATTTTTAATTTTCTTATTTATTTTGATTTTGTCTCATATTTACTGTTTTTTCTAATGTTTATTTTTTTCTGGTTTTTTATCTTTTTTTTTTCAAATTTGTTATGCATTTCAACTTTTATTCTTTTTTTCTGATTTATTTTTTATTCTGGTTCTGGATCAGAAAAATCAAAAAAAATTGGAAAAAAAACAAAAAAAGAAACCAGAAAAATCAGAAAAAAAAAACAAAAATCAGAAAAGAATGGAAAAAAATTTAAATAAATCAATTTTAGTTATGTTAGCTTTGTAGGTTAGGAAAATATTATATTTAAAATTTTACTATTTCATAAAAAATTTCAAATAAAAATTTTGGGACAATGTAATGAAATTTGTTATGCCCTATATAGGATAGAATTAATTTATTATAAACTAGAGGTTGGTTAAAGTAAAATTAACAGTTTTCCTTGTTTGTAACATAAAAAATTCCTAATGATCTTTTTTAATATTTTCAAAAATGGAGAAGATCTGATTTTTTTTGACATTTCAACCCCCTCCAATTCTCACCCCCTTGGAGGTAGAATACCCATTTTCAATACGCAATAAATTACTGCCCCAAAGAATTTTTGTACCAAATTTGGTTTCCATTGGAGAAAAGTTTCGACCTTTTTTTTTACTGATTCTTATTTTCCAGGTCATAAACGGCATAGAAAAGAAAAATGTAAATTAAAAAGAAATTTTAGTAAATAAAGACTAATTTTGGTGATATGAACAAGGCTAAAATATAAAATTCCTTGTGACAGGTTGGATGGCATTTCTTATCAATCAAATTTATAAAAAAAATTGTAGGTAAAAATTTTGGGAAAAAAATGAAGATTATTGATATTTAATTATTGATATGCTAACTAGTTTCTAAAACAAACAAGTTTGAATATTATAAGTTAAAGCCACTTGTAACACCAAATATAAATTTTGAACTCTTAAATTGTGAACACTCATCAGCATCTGAGTATGCTTTCGAGAATCGAACAATACGCAATCAGACTTATTTCAAAGATGACGAAGATCGAATAAGAAAAATTGAAAAACTGCCAGTCAATCAGGAATGACAGGCACCGGAGAATAGAACGGCAAAGACAAGTGCTATTAATTTCTCGACAGAAATGATTTGAGCTCAGATATTTCCATTTCGTTTGTAATGGTGATGGTTTTGACAACGATGACGTGATTGAGAAATGAATCAAGTCGATTTTGATTATGATCGAGTTATATATTTCCTTACAGAGAAAGAGAGAGAGAGTTTCATATTTCTAATAGTAGGAATGTTGAAAGATCTCGCATGGAATCAATTATAAATGAAATATTTTAGCTTCTGATAAAAAAATATATTTCGAATGAATTATCTTTTTTATTTGTCGAAAAATTTGGAAAAAAACGCGGATACTTTTCGAGATCGTGTCGAACAGTCTGTAAAAACTGGTCTAACCATGCATATTCGTTATTGTCGCTAGATTTTTAAAAGATGATAGTACCGCCTTTCGGTGAGAAAAATGCCTTCTTTTTGTGTCTTCTCCGGACTCTGAAATGACGCGACTGCGAAGATTTAAATTTAATGAAATTCTCCACGGCTTTGGTTCTTTTGTCACGTCTGGCTAAGATATACAGGGACGGAGTTAGGTTAAACTTTAACAGCTAAATATATATTGTCCAGAATTTACAATTACTAAACGTCCGACACTCGGAGTTCTTTAAAATAAACTAAAAACAGTATTTTAACTTTACACCTGGGAATTCTTGAGTACCAATATATTTTATAAACATAAAACAAACACACTGTATATTGAACTTAAAAATGTAAAAGCAGAAACGTGATTCGCTTGAATAATAAATACTGTTTGTTGATGACTGATTAAAAAAACAGATTGTCAAAAATTGAAAAAAAAAACTGTATAAGAAAAAAATCGGCTGTGTCACCCCAGAACTTAGGAGATTTTAGAAAAAGTTTGAGACAAAAGTTATACAGAATTTTATGCTCTAAAACTATATACTACAAAATTTTGCACTAAAGTATATTGTTTGTCCTCAAAATCGTTATCCTTAAACTTTAAATAAAGCAAAAAATTGTTACATGTATATTTAACCAATGTCGGTCTTGAGGACCCTCCACTGTACCAATTTAAACCAAAAACTAATGGTGGCATTCTAGGCACACACTGACCCTGCATACCAAATTTCAGCTTGATTGGTCAAACGGTTCGGCAGTTTTCGTGGAAGATTACACACAGACACACAAACACACAGACAAACCATACGCTGAAAATGGTTTCAATCTTCTTGGGGGACCTCAAAATGGATATTTCCATCGATATCTCGATTTTTTTTTTGTTCGTTCACCTTACTTTCCCTTTGATGGGTCCGGGAAAGTAAAATTGTAAAAACATTATTTTATTGGAAAGAGAAATAGAAATGTATGGTTTATAGAAATGGTTTATTGAAAGAAAAAAATAATAAAATTAAAAAAAAAAATAATAAGCAATATTTATTTATTAAAAACAAGATCCGAAGAAAAAGGAGCGACAATTTAAGGAAGTAATACGACAAATAGGGAGGTAGTAAAGGTAGAATAGCAGTGTGGAAAGGCGGAGACAGAAAATTAGAGAAACAGAAAATAGTTATCAAGATATGAAGAGGTAGACCGAAGAAAATATTTTTATTTTCGTTTACTTAGGCACTGTTGAACCCAGCCCAGTGAGGAAGAGTTCCCAGGTGAGAAATGTGATCCCACCCTATATCCCGTGGATTTTACATTTCAATACATATTTAAGCATGAGCTCTAGTAGCAGCGTGACATAGTGCCCGATAGTGATGCAGTGAGCCCGGGGATCGAATCCAACGGACTTTTAATTTTTTTTTAAACACAAGCTAGATTTAGATAGTCAAGACTTCTTTTAATAAAATAAATACACAAGCTAGATTTAGATAGTCAAGACTTCTTTTAATAAAATAAATACACAGACTTGATTTAGATAATTAAGACTTATAATAATAATTAATAATACTCGCCCTACATTTCACCATCTTATGAGTGAACCCCAGAAGCCAATGGCTTGTGCGGGAAAGGGACGGTTATTATTATTATTTGCCGTGGCGCCTCTTTTAATAAAAATTTGTTTTTAGGTTAGATTTCAGGACTGTCGGACGTTTATCCACGGCCCAAATTTATATTTTTTTAAATTTAATAATATTCATTTTCGGTTTATAATTTTAGCCAGTACAGTATTTTTTTAAATTTATATCATTTCTTGTCGTTCAGAAATTGCTTCAGAGACGTGTGCAAAATAAATCTCTTTCAAAATATTTTACTCAATGCATAATTTTAATAAGAGCGACAAGTGCAGATGTAACTCTGATCATCGGACGAGTCGATTTTCATAATAGACAACCCTCACTTACAAATCTACATAGAATAAAGAATATCTACGTCATGAATCAATACTAAAAAATTATTAGTTTTCGAAATACAGTGTGTTAAAAGTTAGTAAAAAAAAGCTCGAGTGCGATTCATTTTATCGGCGAAAAAAGCTTTAAAGCTAGGCAATTTACCAGTAAAAAAAGCTCTAGAACGATGCATTTTATTAGAGAAAAAACACGAGACAGACGAACAGACAGAGCCGTATTATAAGACTTCTCCTTTTAGGGTTTAGAAGTCTAAAAAGTTAGAGAGTGGCGCGGTTTTTTTAACTTTTGGACCATTTTTATTAAAAATAAGAGGAACATTTAAAGAACAAAGTTGTAGAGGGCTCAATTTAGAACAGCTTTTGTATACACAAGATTTTCGTACGAAGTGTAGATCACGGTCGGAAACGCGTTCAACGTGGGGCGAAAAAACTCATTTCCGCACCACCGCAGAGGTAAAACTTTGAGCGCTTTTTTTACGTGGGAATCTAATCTAATAATCATGTGAATGAGTGTTACTTTTCATTTGCATCTCTTATCTAGAATGATATATCAAGAAAAAGAAGAAAAGCGTGGTATATCCTCGATAACACGTCTAGTAGGAACCAGTAGGATGCTGAAGAGAAAAAAAATAAAATTTGTGACTTTTTTTTCCTATCTGTACAAAATTTAAAATTCAAATTTCAGTTTTGGATTCAGCATAAAAAAGTAAACAAAAAAATGTACTAGGAAAAGTTTGTGCCTATTAAGACAAAAAAGTTATAAGGGTCTCAAGTTCTAAAATTTGTGATTTTTTTTCGTATTTATATAAAATTTAAGTTTCTAATTTCAGATTTGGATTCAGCATAAAAAAGTAAACCAATAAATGTACAAGGAAAACTTTATGGCTATTAAAACAAAAAAGTTTAAAAGTTTCTGATTTTTTTTGTAAAAAATTTAAAATTGGCTCACTAAAGTTTCGTGTCTTTTGCGATTTTTTAGATTTGTCTGTAGAAAATTGCTTGATTCCAGCCCTGTAATCATTTACCTCGGCCATCGCAGCGGTTCAAGACCTTCAAATCGAATAAATAACATCAGAAAAGAAGAAATGAATATAAAGTAACCGCCGCGCTATGCCATCCGAGACCCAAGGAAAAGAAAGATTTCATCTCAAAAGAAACAGAAACGAATCGACGAGCACGACAATCCGTTTATTTTAGTTCTTTTTTTATTTTCGGGATGTGTCTTATGTATAAGAAAATAAAAAAAATTATAATTCTTTTTTGGAAACTGGGATTGAACTATTGATATAGTCGTTGCTATAAAATTACAATCCCACGTGACAAACTATTTGCCTAGTAGCTCTGTCAAATAATAATTGTTAATCAGTATAATTTTTTGCATTATTTGTTTGTCCACTGTAGCTGTGGCCATATTAAAAAATATAAACCTTACACTTTGGAAATTTATAACAAAATGACATTATCTACTTTCATAAGTTGATCAAGTAGGTTTGAAATTTCATTCCAAATACTTTAATACTGGTATCAGACTTATCAATGGGGGAGGTTCCTCCAGGACCTTTATTCTTGAATCGAGAGAAAATTTTACACCCCGAGGAGCTCTCTATTCTTGAAACTAAAGAGTAGAAAGGAGTGAGAGAAAACACGAACACAAATGTCAGTAGAAAATTCTGACCAATCAGAAATTCAAAAAATTGACCCCCTTTTGATAGACAACTTACCAAGGTCAAAAATTGTTGTATTTTTGTGCCCTAACCCCATTTTTTAAAGCTTTTGTTTTGTGAAAAATATTGCGCCCACAATTGCGTCTTTATTTGACATATTTGGCGCCAAATCCAAATATACATGTTTGGAGTTTATATTTACTAATTATAAAAAAAATATATATAGAATATTTATGTCTTGAACAATAAGTTAAATAAATAATTTTTTGCACTTCAGGGACTCTTAAAAAGCTATTCACACATTTGTTTTTTTTTATAGACCTGGATTGACATTAAAAAAAATAACAAAATAAAATTGTTTATATCCATTTTATACAAAAAAATAACTCACAAAAAACACGGCTTCTTCTTAATTTTAGGTTATGTTTTGTTATTTCTATTTTCATTTTATCTTACTTGGGACCAGTAGAATTCGCAGGTCCCTTAGGGAAAAATTGTTCTCTCAATATTTGAGAGAAATATTTTGAAAAATACAGTATTTTCAGTTTCAGGGAGCCATGCCTACTTTTAAGTCATTTCTACTCCCCGATATTCAAGAATAGGGGTCCACGCTGCAGGTCAGTAGCGGTAAATGACATATGTCAATTGTCACCTCGAGTCTTGATACCAACATTAATTTTAACCAATCAGATGTAGAGTTTATTAAAATTATTATATTCGCTAAGGATACATTCTGGAAAGCTCAGTAAAATTTTGTTAACATATTTTATCATTGCGAAAACAATTAAATATATTTTAACCAAAAATCCCCGTTTTTCTAGGTTGGCAACTTTGAGAGAACTCCCCCCCCCCTCACCATTTGTTCTATTGACATCTATAAATATATTTTTAACACATGTGAAATAAAATGTTACTTTTGACATAATTATACTTCTAAATGCTCTTTATAGAAAAACATTATTTTCTCGAGTAAAAACAAAAAAAAAATGATACAAACATTTTTTAGATGTAGATAACTCAACAATTTAGAAATTTGATATTAACACTATTTATTACAATTTGAAAAGACAACCTCATTCTAAAATTTAATACGATTCCACCCACTCAATAATAAGTACTCTCCATCAATACTCGCACTAATTACCTATAAAAAAAATTTGTAATTAGTGAAAGGATTAATTAGCTGGTACCACTTTAAATCGTGATTTGCTCAATTCAATTCGCAATGACGTTAACCAGGTCAGTGAGTCATCGCCATCGCCATCGCCATCGCCATCGCCATCGCAACGGTCAGCTGCAACTAGGTATTTGCATTGCATTATTTCAGAATTTTTTGACACTGTGTCTGCCAGAACAAACCAGTTGCTGTAATTTAAATGAGTGGGTGAAATATATATATGTGTACAAGGTGAATGATGTACGACAAGCCAATAGTTCGTGTTGATGATGAATTCGTTCGATTAGAATTTTAATTTTACTTTTCCGCTCAATTGATCTCTTAAATAAAATACTCAAAATAATTAAGAAGAGTAAAAGAGATATGACAGTTCTGGATCATTTCGATCTTGTAAATCCCATAAGAAAACGCATTCTGATAAATTTTTCACCCATTCAAAGTCACTCGTGATGTCATCAGTAAAATTTGACAACAATGGATTAAAATTGGCAACACCTAAACCGCAGTTGTTCAAATAATGATCCGATTTCGATCAGGTCCTGATTTGTCACTCATATAATTATTATTATGTGACAAATCTTTTATCACATAAAATCACTTTATTAAGTGATTTTTTATTCATTTTATCACATAGTTTTTCATTGAATCAGTTAAGAATTGTGTCGGTTTGCATTGAGAAGTCAAATTTGTTTTTTTTTTCTATTTTCCTACTCATAGAATCATTATACTGCCGGTTTAAACTGAGAAAAATAAAATACATGCCAAAGATAACAAATAAGTAGTGGTTGCCATAAAAATTAGATCCATCGTTATATTTCAAAGTAGTTCTCACTTATGTATATTACATCCTATGGTTAAAAACATTCAAAATTGGTTCTGTCAAAAATCAATTGTCACTGTCAAAAGTCAATTGTCACTGTCAAAAATAAATTGTCACTGTCAAAAATCAATTGTCACTGTCAAAAATAAATTGTCACTGTCAAAAATAAATTGTCACTGTCAAAAATCAATTGTCACTGTCAAAAATCAATTGTCACTGTCAAAAACCAATTGTCACTGTCAAAAATCAATTGTCACTGTCAAAAGTCAATTGTCACTGTCAAAAATAAATTGTCACTGTCAAAAATCAATTGTCACTGTCAAAAATCAATTGTCACTGTCAAAAATCAATTGTCACTATCAAAATGAACAAAAAAATATGAATTTATTTTGACATTTAAAAGATTCCTGTCAATGTTTACTTTAAAGTCAGTTGACACAGTCAAAAGTCAATTGTCACTGTCAAAATGAACAATTTTCGATTTAAGATCAAAACAATTTTTATTTGAAAGTTGATTTAGTTTTTTCAAAAATAAAAAGAAATACTTAAGTTTGAATTTATTGTGACCTTTTGAAGATTCCTGTCATTTTTTACCTTAAAAAGTCAGTTGGCGCTGTCAAAACATTATTTATCAATGTCAAAAGTCATTTGGCACTGTCAAAAATCAGTTGTCTCTGTCAAAAGTCAATTGTCATTGTCAAAATTCAATTGTCACTGTCAAAAGTCAATTGTCAATGTCAAAATTCAATTGTCACTGTCAAAAGTCAATTGTCAATGTCAAAAGTCAATGTCAATGTCAAAAGTCAAGGTCAATTGGTAAGTCTCTGACACTTGGTCATCACGCACTTCGTCACCCAACAGTGGGTCACCCTGCAATTCGTCACCCAATATTTTGTCACCCACATCCTTAATATATATTTTCGACGAGTTTGATTTTTTGCATGATTGTATGTTTAATTGTTTTTTACTTTTGTAGCGCTTTGTATTGTTGTTGAAAGTTTGTTCGTTTGGTGTCTAGATGTGCAGGAAACCAATTTTGGATTTTAAATACAAGATGGCGATTCTAAGATGGCGGACGAGATTTATGAACCGAATTCATTCAAAATTTGTATGTGGGAGTTTTTGAAGTCAGATATTAGAAATTTTTTCGTAAAATTAATAAATTAAAGATGGCGGACAAGATGTGAATATTCAAAATTGGTATTTGAGGATTTTTGGAGTTGGAGATTACGATTTTGTTGTCAAAATAAATAAATACAAGATGGCGGACAAGATTTATGATTATGAACCGATTTCGTTCAAAATTAGTATTTTGGGGTTTTTGGAATCTGAGATTATGAATATTTTGTCAAGAACGTTTGAGCTAGATTAAGTCAATTAGTATTGAGAAATTTCATTAATGAAATAGTTGCGAGTAGGAATGAGGGGGAAAAGAGAAAAATATAAGATAATGGATTACAAATATGTAAGGCCGAATTACGAGGGGAGAACAAATGTTGGAAATCACTAAACTAGAATCTATAGAACAAGAAAAGAAAAATGGTGACTGATACACTACAACAAATGGAGTAAAGGAGCTGCACCCGTTCTAGGGCATTATCAGTAAAATCTACATGTAAATCTCCATAAGAAAATCTTAGGTCACATTTTACAACGTTTCGAACGTTTTTTAACGTTTTGTTTTTTGATTCGAAAAATACGTGAAACAATACACTATTTCACCGATTTTGAGGTGTATTTGATTCAAAAAAGTGAAAGTATTTTCACATCAAAAAGTAACCTTTAAAAAACGTTCGAAAAGTTGTAAAATGTAACGTTTATAACGCTTCAAAATATTGAATTTTAAAAAACAGCGCCAAATTCCGTTATTTTTACTTTTTAGGGAAAAATTTCGCTATTTTTGATCTTAGATTTTCTATGGAGATTTACTTGTAGATTTTACTGATACTAATTTAATGTTATTTTCTAATTTTGACAATATTGTCTAAAAAAAACATTTTTTAAACAAATTTTTTTACGAAAAACAATACAATATGCATTTCTGGTGTCGATGAACTAGGTATAGCATTTCAAAGGGCTCGTAAATAAAATGGATTTAAATATCTGTGGCGGAATTACGAAAATTGGAATCAGTGTCATGTGGAATAAAATTTAAGTTAATTAATTTAGTATTTTAGTAATCGACCTTTACAAATAATTATAATAAATATATAGACACCAAATTTATTGACGATATAAAATTCAAATTAGTATTTGACGTTTCACATTTTTTTTTTTTTCTAAAGATACCGTTTCCATTTCCGGACAAGATTAAACTCGTTCGTATAAATTAATCGACGAAATTGATATCTAACACCGAAACAAGAATTATGTCTTTGTATAAAAGGAAATTTAATAGACTGATCGAACATTCAGAAGCTTTTAATTAATAGAAAAATTTACTAGTTGCTGTCCAAATTTGGTATGTATAATACAGAACCGGATTCATTTTTTTTTTTACTACGAAAAGTAAATGTTCCTGGAATAATAAATAATTAGATTCCAATTTTCATTGGAATTATATAATAATATAAAAAATTTAGTCTGTTAAGTAAGATTGAAAAATCAAAATATAACACCATAAAATTAGAAAACTAATAATTTTTTATTTAATATAGCAATTGAATAGTAAATCTTGTTTTTTTTTTCATTTTATATTCAATTAAATAAAGATCAATAGTACTTGTGTTAATATGTTCTGATACAACAAGCGCCAACTATGAAGAAATTGCGCAGATCCTGAAATTCGTAGTACCCCGCCCATAATGCGCGGCTATATCTCATCCTATAGTTAGCGCTTACTATACAGGGTGTTTCAGAGTGAAATGTACATACGTGTGGGACACTTGGATGATTCAAAATCACTGGTTAATAATGGGCTATCATACCTCATTACCTAGATACAGGGTGTTTTATGGATTTCGCCTTAATTTTTATTGGATCATAACTCAACAACCACTTGGTATAAAAATATAAAATTTTGGCAGGTGGACTTCCTTAGATATATATCTAAAATATTGCCATAGAAACCATAGTTAAAATCCAGGTCCGGCTTAACAAAATTATAATAGCCCATTATTAACCAGTAAATTTTAATCATCCAAGTATGCCACACCTTTAGTTAACGTATGTACATTTCACTCTGAAACACCCTGTATATACGATATTTGCAATATTAATAAAGATAGAAAAATATTATTAAAAAAAAAAATCTGAAAGATCGAAAACAAATTTGAGAAATTCGGAAAAAACAAAAACAAGAACGCTCATATTATATTTTTATAAAAAATTAGATAACAATTTGGAAGGTTTTTTATTGTCATAAGCGAATATATGATAAATTTTGCATTTAAATTTTTAAATTTCTTTAGAAACCGACTAAACTTTCATAATAATTTATCTTGATTTAAAATCAATCTAATCCGCATTTATATGGGTCTACCTACTCGTTATGTTAATTGTTATTTTTAGATTATTGTCTTTATGGTATGTCACGAACTGCTATTTGGATCTATCGCTTTTTCTATGGCCCGTTTCTATTGTCCATCTTTTTCGATACGACTTAGATCATGTCGATGATAAAAACTTTGACCTCTTGACCGTGAAGGTGTTCTTAAATACAGGGTGACACGTGTATAAAAAAATTTTTTTTGATATATTTTACTGATTAAATGTTTTTCCTACGATCACTACCCAAAGTAGGCTTTTGCACACTCAAATCTAACCGCAAAGTTGACGTTTTCCGTGATCTGTAATAATTTGACATTATTGTCGCTCTAGCGCGTACTTTTCCGCTCGCCTGTTTTCATTTACAATAAACTAAAGAAAGATAGTAAATAATAGGTATATTAAAACAAAATGTAGGGCAGTCTGAATATTTTAGTTGAAATATTAATATTTGAAGATATTTCGAACGAAATTAAACTTTATTTTATAAAATTTATCTAGTAAAAATATAACAGTCAGAAGGTACACCTAGATACACCTAGGTACACCTATATGAAATAGTGATTGCATATTTAAGTATCTACTTACTGTTTTGTGCCTTGTGCAAATAGTAGACTATGAAATTAATGAAACGTCATTATTTCATTTTTAGGTTATGAAGTGTATTTTCATGTTTTTTTTTTAATTATTTGTCTAAAAATAATGTGATCGTAGAAAAAATCTTGTGTGCAATTCGAGCAGAAAGTGCTTTGCCGCTTTCGGCAGATTGCCCGCGCTCCGCTACGCGTCGCGCGGGCAACTCTCTGCCTCAAGCAGCAAAGTATCACTTTCCGCTCTTAATACACAAATAGCTATTCTTGTTAGTGGGTTAGAAAAATTGAAATCTTTCTGGTCTATTTGAACCTTTAAAATAGTGTTTTTCATATTTTTAGAAAAAAAAATATTGTAATAATTTTTGATTTTTTGTTATTATAGATTTTTTCCAAAGAGTCAGGTACCACAATAGTTTAATTTTAATTACAAGGCAAGACAATTAGTTTCGGTCGCAGACCATCATCAGGTCTATAGATACAGAAACGTTCAAAATTAATGGATATAAAATTAAAGTAAAGTTGCCATTATTAGTTTATATGGAGGAAAAAATTGTAATTAAAAACAATTAAGGGTATTGAAGAATGGGGTTTATAAAAGCATGGTAGTACTTGAAAAGATAAAAAAATAAAAAAGGGGGATTTTTTAATTTAAAACTACGTAGAGAACATTTATTAAATTACTGGCTGAATAATAGTGCTTTGCTATGGAGTCTCTTTAGTACCTGGACGACCAAAATTTGCTTGTTTTTTCGTATTTCTTTCTATTTTTCATCGTTTTTTCCTGGTTTTCCCTATTTGTCCTTATTATTATTTATTTTGTTCTATTTTGCCTATTTCCCCTATATTTCCCATTTATTTGGTTTGCCTATTTATTCTCTAATTCCTTATTTTTGCATATTTTTTCGCATTTTTCCCATATTTCCCTATTTTTCCAAAATTTTTCTCAAATTTTCCCAGTTTGACCTATTTTTTCCTATTTTTCCAAATTTTTTACTGTTTTACCCATTATTTTTCCACTATTTTCTCTATTTTGAACTTTTTTACATTTTCCTGTTTCTTTCTATTTGTTCCTGTTTTCCATTATTTTATCCTATTTTCCTTACTTTTTGTAGTTGTTCCTATTTGTAATTATTTTTCCCTATATTTACCCTATTTATTCATAGTTTTTCTGTTTTTTATTTCTCTAATTGCCCTATTTTTCCCATTTCTTCAATTTTTTTGTGTTTTTAATTACTTTTTCTGTTTGTCCCTATTATTATCTATTTTTTGTTATTATCCCCTGTTTCACTATTTTCCCATATATTTCCCCATTTTTTTATATTTATCTCTAAATTTTATATTTTATATATCTTTTTATAATGTTTTCTTATTATTCCCAATTTGTCTCTATTTTTTCACGTTTTTCCCTATTTTTCACAAATTTTCTAATTTTATTTATTTCTCAATATTTTTCCTCATTTATCCATTTTTCCTATTTTTTTCTATTTTTTCTTATTTTCCATTATTTTATGATATTTGTACTTATTGTTCCCCAATTTTTCCTATTTCTTCATATTTTTCCTTTTTTTCATTATTGTTTTTATCCATATTATTTTCTTTTTTTCCTTATCCCCAATATTTCTCTATTTTTCACCATTTTCTCATACGTTTCCATATTTATTCTCTAATTTCCCTATTTTTCCATATTTTTTTTGAAGTGTACCCTAATTTTCCTAATTTTTCAATTTTTCTCAAATTTATAATTTTTACTAATTATTCCCAGTTTTTCAAAATTGTTCCTTATTTTTCTGTATTTTTTACTATTTTGCCCTGTTTGTTCATATTTTTACCTGTTTACCCAAATTTTTTAGATTTTCCCCTATTTTTCTGTTTTCTATATTGTCCCCTATATTTCAAGATTTTTCTTATTTTTCCCTACTGTTTTCCTATTTTTGATGATTTTTCTCGTTTTCCCTATTTTTCAATATTTTTCCTAATTTCAATATTTTGTCCGATTTTTCCCAATTTTTCCATGTTTTCCAATTCATGTTTTTTCGTATTTTTCCCTATTTTGCTCTATTATTTCCGGTTTTTTACAATCGTTATTTTTTTCTCTATTTTCCTATTTTTCTCTTTTTTTCCTATTTTTAATGTTTTTCCCTATTTATCCGTATTTTTCCCTATTTTCCCTACTCCATCTTATTTTTCCCTATTTTCCCCATTTTTCTATATTTGTCCATGTTTTTCTTTATTTTTCTATATTATTTCCTATTTTTATAATTTTCCATATTTTTTCCATTGTTTCCTTGTTTTTCTCTATTTTCCTCCACAGGGTGTGCTAATTAACCGGAATGGAGCCGAGAGCTGATAATAAAAAACTTGTAGAAGGATTCCATGGGGTAAGCCTGGGATTCACACGTACGGGAGTGAAATATAGGGAGAATATTATTATTATTATTATTATTATAGCGAAATATTTTTAATAAAAACTAAAAAACTTTTGAATACTAATTAATTAAAATACTGATTATTATTTTTTTTAATGATGCCAAAAAGATATTTATGAAATAGAAGAGAGATTTGTTATAGACAGTCTCTCATCCAACTTTTATTTTTTAATGTTTCTTCATCCAAGTTGCTAATTAAAATACAACGGTACTATATTAAAAAAAAAAGCGTAGGTTGATAAATAATTTTATAGTTATTACATTATATGGTAAAAACTACTGCTAATCAGCTATTTTACTGTAAAATTGCAATTAATAGTTATTACTTATCTTTTTGGGTACTACCTACTATGTATAGAATTATTAAATACCATACAGGGTGTACAAAATTGTTGCTTATAACATATTACTAAGAGTAGAAGGCGCTTATTAATTGTGGAGTTCAGAAATTTACTGCCGAGGCGCTATAGCCGAGGCAGTGTAATCTGAGCGAAAAACAAATAATGAACCGTGGGATTTGCGAACATATACCTGGCATACTATTTACTAATTTAGTATTGATTGAAATTTTTGGTTCTGTTGTCACTTAACCTCAAATATTTTTTTTATTTTGGTTACCTCTCGCAGATGATTATTAACACTATTGTACTATTCCAATCGTCCAGGACCATTCCATATATTTGGTTTTCATTTTGAACTCGGACAAAGTCAAAATTTTCGACAAATTTCCTAGCACTGGTGAAAACACTATTCACAATTACAAATCAACTCTAGGTGAATATTTGTCTTAGAATATCTTGATTATATTTATGCATTACCTTTGATATATTTATATTTTTTTATCTCCCAATTTTTTAATCACCATCATTCAAAAAAAATTCCCCGTCAATTACTCCCTAGTTTCATCTTAACAACCAATATCTTACTTCATATTTTTATCAAATTACTTTGGACCAATCATTACTTTATGATTTTAGTGATGTCATAAATTAAACTTTTATTTCAAGAGAATGAATTTATTTTAATTATTTTATTACTGGCATTATAAGAGTTTGGATCTGGATATTTATTAAAGTGTTTGTATGACTTTTAACGGACCAATCGTAACATTTTTTAATCTGACATTTAATTTTATTTCCCAATTTAATACTGTCAGAATGATTTAGTGTTTAATTTACATTTATACAGAGTGACACCTTTTATTTTTTATTTATTAATTTTACTTTCCCGACCCACGTCCCAAAAGGGAAAGTATTGTGAACGAGCTAAAAAAAAAAATCGAGACAAAAACAGAAATATCCATTTTCGGACCCCCTGAGACGATTAAGACCATTTCCAGATGGAAGTCTGTCTGTCGGTCTGTGTGTGTATGTGTGTATTCTTCCACGATAGAGGCCAAACGTTTAATCCGATTGAGCTGAAATTTGGTATAGGGGTTTGGGTTACCCATCGAAAGAACCAATTAGTTTTTGTACGAGATCTGTCAAACGGAAGTATCACTATCAAAAAATTACAGATGCAATATGTCACGGAATTGGACATGCAATATGTCGTTTGAAAGCCTTAGAAAAACTCTATTTAGAACAGTCAAAATTATTTCTCCAACTGTCACTTGTCAAAAATTAAAAAATGTCAAAAGTTGAAACTTTAAGATAAAATATCTGAAAAAGTATTCGTGGGTACTCGTCGGGAAAGTTTTGGGAGGACACAACCGATTTTTTTTTAAATTACTGAGTATTATTATTTTATTTAAATTAACAAACCTAAAGTATTTCAAATTGATTAGTTGATAATAATAAAAAAAAACTTATATCAA
Source organism: Neocrepidodera transversa (assembly GCA_963243735.1). Taxonomy (NCBI): domain Eukaryota; kingdom Metazoa; phylum Arthropoda; class Insecta; order Coleoptera; family Chrysomelidae; genus Neocrepidodera; species Neocrepidodera transversa. The sequence goes on along the minus strand of OY725347.1, from coordinate 987,410 downwards.
TATACATACATGTAATAGATCAATTGATATTTTTACATCAAATATCTCTCTCTTCATGTAGTTATTGTTTATTTGTTTGTTAACTATTAAAAATATTTGATTACACCTAATGTTTCTGTAGCAAAATTCATGAGAACTTTTATTTACTATCGTTCCCATCATTTCTATCTGCTAGATTATAATAAAATTTGCCAACTTAACAAATTTCATACGATAGAAAAATAGATATTTAAAAAAATAATAAAATATGACAATTAAATTCCAACATTATCTCAAATGTGGTTGAATTATGAGGTAATAAAATTTAAAATCAAATACCACAAAATATATTAAAACCAAGTTGTTAAGAAGACATAGAGGGGGAAACGGCTACTAGTTTCGGCAAAATTGCCATCATCAGGCAGTACCTGTACACTCACACGCATCCTTCTTAATTTTAATTTCATGTTGCCGCCAACCATCCACTAAGCACTTGCTCTTAAATTTGGCCTGATGATTTCAGTTCTGCCGAAACTAGTTGTCGTTTCCCCCTCTATGTCTTCTTAACAACATGGCAATAATATTTTGTCGTAAAAAAAATGTTCATATATTAACACAATTTTAAATTTTATAATGTATATCGCCATACTTGGTTAAAGTTTTCATACCATTGTAATCATACAATTAAATATGTTATACTTGCCTAACAAAAATTCTGCCTGATGATGGCCATCGGATGGCCGAAATATATTGTTAAAAGATCCCAAATTATATTATTGTGGTAAGACTACGAGTTTTATTATTCTTTGGATATTTTGTGGTATTTGATTTTGAATTTTATTACCTTATGACAATTTATATAAAAATTGAAAAAATTTAAATAATTTATGAACAGATGATTTCCAAGAACATTGTTTTTCAAAATTAAATTTTTTTTATAATTTTCAAAAAAAAAATCGAACCCTTCTAATATATTTCTCTATTTTTATTCTTATATAGTTTTTTTTTAACTATTGCCAAAAATTTTGAAAAAAAAAATCACACTTATACAATTTTGAGTAATTTAAAATTTTTGATATATCAATCAATATTATTTGTCCACCGAAAATTAACTATTTTTAAATCTACTATTCTGTTTCGCTTATATCCACGTTATAATACTTGGGTTATAATTCTTCTCGTTAATTTCAATCTGTTCTCTTCTTCTTTTTTTCAATGTGTCAAATTCAAACTGTCAATTATCAACAAAATACTTGTCATTCTTTCGCTTCAGCCATTTGTCGCATGGTGGTTGCAATTTACGCAGTTAAAAATTTAAAAACTTTTTACTTTTGATTAATAGTGCATCGTAGTGTGCACTTTGATGTATTTCTGGGAGTTTATCTACATAATGGAGTTTTAATGTTGGTGCAGATGCAAAATTTTATTTTTCTTGGTTTTTTCAATCAGTTGTTATCGTAATGTTTTAAATTTTCATACCAATTTATATAATCCAACAATGGGGACGTATTACGTAATTTCTTTAAATTAGGACCTTAAAAGTCTGTTATCAAATATGCCTACAAAAATATTTATAATTTTTTTAAACCTGTATTATATTTAAAAAAAATTAAATTAAAAATATCTACATTAATTGATAATACTGTTAAGAGATGTCAGTATATACGAATTAAATTCCTTATTAAATAGAGGCCAGATGTAAATATGGAAAAAGAAGAAAATTGTATTGTTTTTATTTTCGCCGTGACTAGCAGTACATCGGATGTGCTTGTTTATATTGTACATAGGAAAATAAAATAAACTACCTAATTTTTACATCTCGAACTTTGAGAAAAAAAGACACTTTACTGTGTAAATCAAACTAGTGACCATGTCACTATCTTTATGTAGATTTTAAGAAGTTTAAGAGTGAAATCTAATAATCATTAATTTTGGAGAAAAAACTCTACTATACAAATCAAACCAGTTAACAATCACTATTTTATGAAGCTAAAAAAATATTAAAACATAAAAAAAACGGCCGTACTAGGATGAAAATCCGGCCCTTTTAAGGTATGTTCATGCTCATACGAATTTCGCAAATTTTATGCGCCTGAAAATTTCGCAATAAAGTTGAAATATTTGAACTTTTTTGCGGATTCGGATGATGACGTGTCACAGAATGTGACAGATATCAATAGTGGTAAATGTTCGTAATATAATCTATAAAAGTTCAATATATTTAGTTTTGTTTTTGTTTCTGAATCCATTATTTTTTACAGTTAAATTTGTTTACAAAATTCACTAACACAACACAATAATTTCAAATATTTTGATTTATCTGACTTGACCGTTGGCAGAAACCGTCAAATTATATCGCCCAAGTATGAACAACAAATTTTGCGAAATTCGTATGAGCATAGAACAGATAACTGTTAATTATACCTTGTCATGCCATCTACATTATTTTAAACAAATTAATGTAGTTGACGTCACTTGGAAATTTTGAAAATTTATTTCTTAGTAATCGTAATGTTTCAAAATTAACCAAGCCCATTTTTATGAATAATTTTAAGTAGATTTTCATATACTACAAATGAATTTGCTATAGCTACCGCACCACACGTACCCATTGTTGTTGTACAAACTACTATTTTGTAAGTAATCATATTTAAGCATATTTTTTTTGTAATTTACCTATTGTTATATTTGTATTATACGCCTGATGATAGCCATCATTTGGCCGAAACAGGTTGCCGCTCACTGTTAACCTTTTACAACTCACATAAAATATTGTGGTATGACTTAAGAGTTTTATTATTTGTTGAATATTATTTTTACTGTAGTGCCTATAATTGAGATTCTAAAATTCTAAAAAAAAAATCACAAATGTACGTCAAAGTTTAAATTAATTAATTATTGGAAAGTACAATTCTCATCATATTACGTCTCGATCTGGCTTTTCCTTATTTCAACTTAACCAAAAACGGTAGTAACAGAAATCAATCATAAAAATCAAGAAGTGCGACCATATGGCCTCCCTCATTATAATAAAGGATAATTATCGAAAAAATGAAAGTGGATTAATTATTAAAAAGGTCTCCCGCAGGTATTTAGTTGATCTTCATTGCGTGCAAATATGGTAAAGCAGTTAACCAGTATATTATGGGTACTTGTTCCATTAAAAAGTTACACGGTTAATCATTTATTATAATTTGATTCATAATGGGCTTCTTGATTTCTTTATTCAATGATCAAGTAATCGAATTTACGTAATTTCTAAATGTTTTTAAGTGATAAAGATTTTCCTAATTTTAAAATTTTCTGAAAAAAAAAATTAGATTTAAAATAATTATGAAACATATATAACAATTTCTTCTAATTAAGGTCACATCTAGTGATTTTTTTTTCATGGCATCTTTATATTTACAATTTAATAAAATAACGTGAAAATTCGTTTTTTTTTTTAAATAATATTTAAATTCATCTCAATATTTTTCCATTCATTCCTCTATGTTTACAAATATATTGTAATGAAATACTTTTTATGAGTTTTGTTTGAATTTTATAACCAGTATTTATTGTTAAAAAAGTTTAATTTAAAAAAATTTATAATTGGTATAGAAGATATTCTAAATCAACAATTGTGGAATATGAAGAATCTTATTTTTATTTTTGGCACATCATTATTATTATTAGTATGAAAATAAAAAAAAATTGGGAAATGATATTAAAAATATTTTTAAGAAATTAGATAAAAGGCAAGATTTAAATTTTTTTTTATTAATCAAGTAAGAAAAATTTTTATATTGGGGAAAACAGATGAATAAAAAATAATAAACGAGTATAAAGTTGGAATGTATTTAAAAAAATGATATACCAATAAAAAAACAAATTTTTAATATTGGAAGAAAAAGGAAAAACTGAGGAAAAATAAAAAATACAGTGAAAAAAAAAATAATCAATTTATAGAAGTTTACCAAAATTGATGAGAGTAAAATAGCAAATTAAGGAAGAAATCAAGATATAAGTTTAAAGATAAAAGTCAAGTAATCATAAGAATAGCAGAAGAATAGAAGAGATTAATGAAATTTGAAGAAATTTAAATAACTAAATTTTTAATTATTTTTTTTATTTAAAATTGTAATGTTTATTTTTTTTTAGTCCATAGAACACATCCCATAGGTGAGAGTTTTCTGTGTGAGTAAATTCATTACAATTCCGAATATTAAAACCATTTTAATATCAATTTACACAGCTATACTTCTTTTACTACAAAAATAGTTGCACGTCATCAATTACGTCATATATATTATTCCGTGTCAGATGCAAAGCGAAAAAATGGAATATAAATACCAAAAATGTATTGTTATTAACCTTATTTTTTATACAGGTTGTCTCTTAATTCTACTGACAATGTTTTAAAAGCACAGTTTTTTTATAAATACACGAATATATGAGGAAAAAAATCACAAGAAAAATATTTAACCTCACTATATGACACTTATAAAAAATTAAAAATGGCAACTGATTAATTCATAAATCAATTGCACCAACCTTAAAAAAACCATGGATTCAAAAGGCACCAACTTTAATAAATATTTAGTGTGAAGTAAGTTCTTTTGAGTATTAATATTTGAAAAATTTTATCTGCTTTTTTTTTGAAAAAAAAAAAAACGCAAACTTGAACATTTTTAGGTTTTTTATGATTTTCACGATTTTTTTTTGGGTTAAACTAAAACATATTTTCAAAATTTGCGAGAGTAGGAACCTGGATTTATGTCTTTATGTATATTTTTTTGCTTTCTTAAAAATTAAAATTAAAAAAAAAAAGGGGGACTACGAAACTATTGCTACATTATAGCTTTTTGTTCGTAAAGTAAATTACGCTCTTAAGGAAATATATTAAATTGGGATGTTCTTTTCACACCCATAAAAAATATACTCAATTTAGTCATAAAATATTTAATTAAATTTCAAATTTTGAAAAAAAAAAACTCTAAGCTCAGGGTAAGTTCAATTTACATCTTTCTATTCAAAAAAAAAATTATAATCAATATTAATTCTTTAATACAAAAAAATAATAACCAAAAATTTTAATCATATTCAAATTCAAGTTTATGATATACTATAATTTTGTTTTAATCAATTAAAAAAAAAAAATTTAATTCCTTTTTGTTTACAAAAGAATAACGTCCAAAAATAAAAAAAAATAACTTATTTCATTCAATGAAGAAAGAAAATCGAACGAACTCAGTAATACCAACATACAGACTATACTCACGAAGAACACAGAAAGAGTGATGAAATACCTAAAAGACATTAACGTATATAATCTTATATAACACCAAATAATGTAAATTGTGGTTGATGCGGGTGTATGTATGTTGAATTAAAAAAAAAAAAAAAAAAAAAAAAAAAAAAAAAAAAAAAAAAAAAAAAAAAAAAAAAAAAAAAAAAAAAAAAAAAAAAAAAAAAACTTATTCAAATAAATGTTTTCTGTTTCTACTTTATAAAAATTTGAAATTTTAATACGCCACAAAATTTTAATTTCTTTCTATTTTGTCCAATGTTCGTATTCAATTTCTATATCCTGTTCTCTTCCTTGACTATTTCCTTTTTTTTACTCCTCCATTTTTACCATTAAATATTCATTCCTCTCCATCTATTCTCCATATATTTTTAGATTCCAATTTTTTTTAAATAATTTCTTAATTTTTATATATTTTTTATATAGGTAAATTATCAAAATTAATTTCCTTTCAATTTTTTTTTATATCTCACAAAAGAAAATCGCCACCTATTTAATTTTAGTCTCCAAAACAAAATAAAATCTAGTCAAACTATCATCCATACACACTCCTTAAATTTTATTTCATTCAACCATATAATACATAAAATAGCACCAAAATTATACATAAGACCATTTTAATATGTTTAAAATTTAATTTTAATGAATATTCATGTGCATTTTTGACATTTAAAAACAATTTCGCATAATTAGTTTTATTGTTAAATATTCAGTGGGCGGTAGTATTTGATTTTATAGTTTTCGGAGAAAAAAAAACTTGTAAAACGGTTTTGTCCGTCTGATTCAACTCGTTAAAAATCTATTAATCTTTCACCTATTTTTACTTTCCCGCTACTTATACCCTATAATATACTGTAGTATATAAGGTATATACTAAATTGGTATGTGGTGCCTTCAATCTCAGAAAGCCCCACGTTGTGAAGTCATTTAAATTGGTATGTTCTTTATATTTTAAATAAACCAACTTATTTAGGTGAGTTCAATCCAAAAAAAAAACATATCCAAATAATAAATAAAATTAATTACCATTTAAAAATCATATCACAAAATTCATTATTAAAAAAAAAAAAATATTTTGGGGTAATTTTGACCAATAAAAAATCCCAGATCTGTTATTTTTTTTTTGGTTAGAAAAATAATAAGCCAAATATATAAAAAGAAAAACTTATCTTATTATAACTCCTTCGTCGTAAATTTTGATTAATAAAATAATATTTTATTCCATAAATCACCCTTCTTTAATCTTCCTTTTTCAATTCGAAAATAAAATAACTCTTTCAACCATTGTATATCTTTTTTTATCCTTTTAATTTTTATGCATCCATTTTTTTACACCTTTTATTCTTCTTTCAAAATTCTATTAAATTTCTATTTTTCTTTATTACTTTCCAACCTTTTTTTGAAAACATTTTTTTTTAAATATTATTTTTTAATTTTTTTTATAAAAAACTCCGTCAATAATAATAAATGAACCCTCAAAAATAATTTTTTTTACACCCACTTTGCCTTTTTTGTCAAAACAAAATAAATTATGGCAAAAATATTGCTGTTTTTCACTTGTTTATTTATTGGGAACTCATTAGTGACGCGCAACTATTTTTGTAGCAAAAGAAGTGTAGAAAATAGTTCCTAATGATCCAAAATAATGTAAAATTTCGCGAATTGAAACGGTCAGTTTTTGGAAAAAAATTTATACAAAAAATCAATCGTAAGTTTTAAGAGATTTGACAACTATTTCCCATTACTAAAATAAACCGAATACCCCAGCAGGAAACGCTTTTTTGTGTTTTCTTCTTACACCGGATGAACGTGCTATTTATACCAAATCAGAAATTAAAGCTGTAGGACGTGAGCAAAATCAGAACATATGGTCACTTTCGTTTAATGAGAAATTTGTGCGTCGTTTTGTGTATGAATTAATTTAAAAATGAAAATTTAATAAAAAAAAGTATGTATCTGATGGAATTTTAAAATACTAAAATAATTTAAGGGTTAATCCCGCAATTTTTCTTATTTCTTATTGAAAAATTTATATGTTAAAATAAAAATTAAATCTAGATTCTAGATTCTTCTAAATTTGCAAAATTGTATGTTCTTCGCAAAAAAGTTTGTTTTCATGATTTTCTGGATTTAAATCAGATTTTCCAAATTTGCTATATGAATAAGAGATAAATTGGTCGGTTAGAGGTAAATCTAAATTAGCAATTGAAAATAAATTACCTATGACCATCATTAAATCTATATTAGACATACGGAACCGAACATCGTGTCAGAGTCTCCTTATTACTTTTAAAACGATTTCAAATAATTTATACATTTTTTTTTATATGCTGTTATTTTTAATTTATTCCCCTTTTGCTGATTATTCATTACTAATAAGAATTATTATTATTATTATTATTAAAAATGCAATGCTAAATATCTTGAGATTTTGGAAAAATTTGGCAAATTTGACAATGTTGCAAAGAAATTTGGGAAATACTTTGACAAAAGTGACCAGTGTTTTAAGCTATCAAAAATGTCTTAAGACAAGTTTGGAGAAATTTTTTTTAATTTTTGAAAAAAATTTACAGTTTGGCAACATTGTAAAAACCACAAATATTTTCAAAATTACAAAATTACACATTATGAAAATATTGCACCATAAGAATTCCTTGAATTAGGGAAAATTTTATAAATTAAAAATTTCACAACAAAAAGTTTAGGGAAATAATTTTGACAAAAGTTACCAGTTATTTATTTTTTTTGTAATAAAACTTCTACAGAATTTTCAAAAATAATGACAAGTTTATAAACATGTTTCAACGTAGCAAAACTAAAATTTGAAAAAAAATTAACAGTTTGGCAACATTGTAAAAACCACAAATGTTGGAATATTTTTTGACAATTTTACAAAATTACACGTTATGAAAATATTGCACCATAAGAATTCCTTGAATTAGGGAAAATTTTATAAATTAAAAATTTCACAACAAAAAGTTTAGGAAAATAATTTTGACAAAAGTTACCAGTTATTTATTTTTTTTTTAGTAACGAAACTTCTACAGAATTTTCAACAATAATGACAAGTTTAAGAACATGCTTCAACACAGCAAATGTTAAATTTGGAAAAAAATTGACAGTTTGGCAACGTTGCAAAAACCACAAATGTAGGAATATTTTTTGACAATTTTACAAAATTACACGTTATGAAAATATTGCACCATAAGAATTCCTTGAATTAGGGAAAATTTTATAAATTAAAAATTTCACAACAAAAAGTTTAGGGAAATAATTTTGACAAAAGTTACCAGTTATTTATTTTTTTTGTAATAAAACTTCTACAGAATTTTCAAAAATAATGACAAGTTTATAAACATGTTTCAACGTAGCAAAACTAAAATTTGAAAAAAAATTAACAGTTTGGCAACATTGTAAAAACCACAAATGTTGGAATATTTTCAAAATCTTTGACAACTTTACAAAATTACACTTGCGCCATAAGAATTCCCTGAATTATTCAAAATTTTGTATATTAAAAATGTCGCAAAAAAAAGTTTAGGGAAATAATTTTGACAAAAGATACCAGTTATTTATTTTTTTATTAACAAAACTTCTACAGAATTTTCAAAAGTTGACAAATTTAGGAACATGCTTCAACACAGCAAATCTTAAATTTGGAAAAAAATTGACAGTTTGGCAACGTTGCAAAAACCACAAATGTAAAAATATTTTTTGACAATTTTACAAAATTACACGTTATGAAAATATTGCGCCATAAGAATTCCTTAAATTATGGAAAATTTTATAAATTAAAAATTTCACAAAAAAAATTTAGGGAAATAATTTTGACAAAAGTTACCAATTATTTATTTTTTTAGTAATAAAACTTCTACAGAATTTTCAAAAATAATGACAAGTTTAGGAACATGTTTCAACATAGTAAAACAAAAATTTGAAAAAAAATTAACAGTTTGGCAACGTTGCAAAAACCACAAATGTAGGAATATTTTTTGACAACTTTACAAAATTATACTTTTTGAAAATATTGCGCCATAAGAATTAGAGAATCTTGGTGAATCTTTGACAAAAAGGACCAACGAGGAGGGAAAGTTTTGTAAACGGGTTAAAGAAAAAACGTTTCGGAATAAAAACGAAAATATCCATTTTGAGGTTCCCTGAGACGATTACGAGTATTTTCAAACGGAAATCTGTCTGTCTGTCTGTATTCTTCCACTCCGATTGAGCTGAAATTTGGTACATGGGTTTGGGTTACCCGTCGGAAGAACACATTAGTTTTTGTACGACATCTGTCAAACGAAAGTGTCACTATCAAAAAATGACAGATGCAATATGTCACAGAATTTGACTTGTAATACGTCATTTGAAAGTCCTTGAAAAACTCTATTCAGAACAGTCAAGATTATTTCTCCAACTGTCACTTGTCAAAAATAAAAAAATGTCAAGGTTTGAAACTTTAAATATTAAATATATCATTTGTTTCTGGATACTCGTCGGGAAAATTTTAAGCTGACAATTTTTTTAAGTAACAAAACTTTTTCAGAATTTTAGAAAATAACGACAGAAAAAAATATACAGACATGGTCTGATAGTATTTTACTATTTGCGACTTAAAAATTATAATATACGGTCCTTTTCTAAATATAGAGGAAATTGCCAAATAAACGTATATTAATCAAAATAAAAATCGCTACCGGTTTTATATTTTATGACATATTAATATATTTTTTAACATATGTAAATCTGATCCAAGAATCGTTTAATATACCAGTCAAAAAATTTGTAATAATCTTGTAATTTGTTACGGACCATAAATCAAAAATATGTCGTCGCCTTAAAAAAATAATATTAATAACGAAGAGATAGTGAATTATTCCTACTTTTTTCCAAGTCCAAACCCACAAGTAGATTATGACAACCATATTTCACAAGGAGTGTCAACATTACGTAAACCCCCCCATAATTTATATTTCAGCCGTGGATATTTTTGTATTTGAGGAATTATTAATGATTTATATGCGATTTTTTGTTCATGAACATAAATTATAATTTTTTTTATATTTCATTGATTTAAATTTGAATAGAACACTTTATTAGGAAATTGGAAATACCTGACCAATTCATCACAAATTTTAAAATAAAATGTTACCTATCACATTTTTAGAATTGTATGTATTTTTAGTGACAACAATAAACGTTTTAAAATCACAAAAGAGTCATTTTCTTCAAAGCCATGGCACATGAATTGCTATATAACTATTGAAAGAAGAAACATTTCATGCCCGGACGGTTATATTAATTTTGTATTTTGTCCGGGGCACCTTCAGTTCGGATTTTGATCGCTTTTAACCATGGGCGTACTGTGCATTATTTTAAGAGCTGTATAATTATTTTGAAATAGAAAAACCCAGCAAACTTCAGAAATTGGATAAATAAAATTAATTTTTTATTTTAGGATACGGTTTGTTGCCTATTAAACCATCTTCTGACAAATAAATATTGGAAGAAATGTAGTTTATAGTGAATCAGCATGAAACATCACTAATTAAAAATTATTCTACAGAAAATATCAATATCAATAATAAAAAAAATAAATTATTAAATACAGTCCTACAAATAATTGAATTTTACGTCAACGGACAATTTTCTTTTTATTTGTTTTGCTAGAAGAACTGTTTTTTTCTTTCTAGTTGGTATAGTCTATACGAAGTTAGTTGGAACGGCATAAAAACGAAATATCTACCGACCATAAAGTATGGGCGGCGTGATATAATTTATTATTAAAATTTATTTTCCTTTTCATAAACCTACACGGATATTTTTTTATTAGTAATATAGAGTAATGCCAAAAAAAACACCAGTTTGTGCTGCCATGATAATTTAATATAAAGTTCAGGTTCATTATCTAAATTTTCAGAGCTTGAATCTGAATTTGGGTTATAATAATGGGGTCAAAGAAAGGTATAATACAATATTTATTCTCCTTTTTCGTGACATTGTGGACACATTTCGCATATCTTGTCGATTACATATTCCTTTTTAAAGTTTTCTTTTTTATAGCTACCAATTAGAGAATAAACTAATTTTGTAAATCCGAACCCTAACCCAAGCCAGGACACTGACAATTCATTCGAAAATGCAAACGCAGATGTTCACGGTGGACCCGACATTTTTGACCTTCATATTTTGCTTGTGTGTCAAAGTAATATTATTTGTTCGACTAGATAGAACTTTGAGCGAGTGATAAGAAATTCAGAACGAGGTCTAATCATTAATTTTATATGAGGAATTTCATATGGTATTAACTAGTAAATTTATCAGACCCGGTACATGAGTCTTTATTTTTAGCTGTTCGGATTGACTTCCTACAGACTTTATTAATGTATTCTTTTTTGAGGATACGGTATATGACTTCAGCGTTGGTAAACATTTTAAGACTAGTTTATTTCTTATTTTACAGCCTTTTTATAAATAATTTGCCCTATGTTGTGACGTAAGTAATGCAATTGCGTCGTAGATTCTATCCCCCTCGAGAACCGTTATCGCTGACTTTTTTATGTTATCGTAGATACGCCACATTCCAGAATTTGAAGAATTTTAAGAGAAATATTCCTGTACATTATATACAGGGAAAAAAATTAAAATATATTATAATGATATCATTTTGTATGATTGATAGAAGTTAAGTTATTATTGTTATTATTATAAATAAATGTTGTGTTCTAAAAATTATATTTGAAAGTTTTTTATAGAGAAATATTCTTTTTAATCAACAATTTTGAATATTTAAAGTTTCTCCTCAATCAATTATTAAATAATTTGTGGTACTAGACTTGGTTTTTTATTTCTTCATTAAGATTAAAGATCTTACCGTTATTTTTTATACAATTAAAGGGGAAACAATTGATCACATAAAGTGATAAACATTAAGTAGAATTATGAAAAATGCATTATGGTATTTGAAAAAAAGGGGGTTAACTAATAAATGAATACTAAATAAACAAATTAAAATTTGAAAAAGTTGCTCCCTAGGGGTTGGTAACAATAACCAGCCGTCTAGAGGCAGCACCGACTGGGGGGGCTCTGAGTCCCGGAGGAAAAAGCAAACGCAAAGGCCACCCCATATGGAGGCGAAAAACAATAGACCACTAGGTCAAAACCAATTGATGCTGAAGGAAAACTAACCAAAATTATTATAATGAAAGTAAACGTGGTTAGACAACATGTGTCGACCGAAAAATGGCGAAATTGACATAAACGACAAGTGACAGTACCACCATACACACTGAAATGGGATTGATAAGAAGGGATAACAAAACAGTTGAGTTATTATAAATTTGAAAAATAATTGAAAAAAGGTCAATATTGAAAGTGTTAATTAAATTTTAACATTGATGGTACAGGCACGGTAAGAAAGAAGAAGAGATTGACAAATGACAAGTGACAGTTGAGAAGGGAAATAGAGAAACAGGAACTGTAAAATGAGAAAAAAGAAAGAAACAAATGAACAGTTATAGGGGATAGGGTTACAACCGAGAAATTGATCATCAAAAAGATTCAAATAAAGTTTCTGAAACAGTCTGATAAGAAAATATGGTTTCGGTTTTTTTACTCATAAAAAATATCTATAAATTCCAATTCCTTGTAACGCCAATGTCCGATTCTCATCTTTCTTATACACCTCTAAAGAAGAGTTGAAGAATAACAAAAAAGTAAAAAAAGAAATGTAAAAAAAAAATCAAGCACGAAATCTCGTCTGGAGCCATAAGCCGTCAGATTTTATAATTAATGCAACACCTCGGCGTGGCGCTTACCTGCCATCTCACGATGGGGAGCAGGCCCACCGATATCTTGCCCGCCTCAACTAATGATATAATGGGGTTCCAAAATATTAAACCCATCTCGCTTTGGGCAATGGCTTCGATGGATCCGTACATGACATAATCGAATTGTCGAATAAAATATAAATAACCTCTTGTCGATAAGAATTAAATATTGGTACTTTATTTGAATCTAACAAAAAAAAGTTTAAATATAATATGGAAATAATTTTAATTCGATAAGTTATAATTTTGATTTAATAACTAATTTGACAATTTTCTTCGGAATAACTTTAATTGATATTTTCTCGAGTAGAAATTTGCATTTGTTTTTGCCTATGCCAAGATTTAAAACTAGTTTATTTTTTAGATTTGATTGAATAAAGAATACCTGAAATGAATGTAAAATATTTAACATAATAGTTATTTATGCAACAAGTGTGTAAAGTGATACTTTTGTCATGAACGTGAATGTTGTCGCACGAGCCAAAAGCGAGTGCGACAATCACATGAGTGAAAAAAGGCACTTTACAAACTAGTTGCATACAATATTTTTTCTACTACCATAATTTTTATGTACAAAAATAGATTTCGCATGAAAGAGGTTAACGAGCTATTTTTTCAAAATCATCAAGTCAACCAGTTGATTTCTGGCAGAACCTTGGCAAGATAAAAACATAAGGATATTGCAAAAAATGTGTTGCACATGTAAAAAAGCTATTTTGAAAATTTTATTTTACTTTACGCACTAGTGAAAAAAAGTTAACTTTACGCACTCCTTGGCGTGCGTAAAGTTGGTACTTTACGCACGGTAGTAGAAAAAATATTTTTTGAACCGAAGTCAGCTATCTCAAAATTCTTATAAAACAATTAAAAATAATTTTTCAAATCTGTCTTCCTACCAGGATAGTGAAAACGGCAAACGTTATTTTTTCAGCTCTAAACTCTCTTTTCTTCTTTTTTCCTATTTCTTTCTATTTTCCTGTTTTTCATAATTTTTTCTATATTGTTTTACTATATTTCCCTATTTTTCTCTGTATTTCTCCATCTCCCCTATTTTTGCATATTTACTCTATTTTCTATTATTGACTATTTTCTCTATTTTTCCCATTTTTTCCTGTTTTTTACTAGTTTTTTCTATTTTCCCCTATTTTTCTTTATTTGTATTTATTTCTCACCACTTTCAATATTTTTCCCTACTTTTTCCTATTTACCCTATTTCCTTTATTTTTTCCTATTCTTATTTATTTTTTTCTGTTTTCCCCTTTTTTGTTTTATTATTCCTATTTTTCTATATTTTTACGTAGTTTTCCCTTTTTCCCCATTTTCCCTCGATTTTCTCTATTTATCTCCATTTTCCCTATATTTCCCTAGTTTCCAGGTTTTTCTATTTTTTAAATTTCACTATTTTTATTTACTTTTCTTTGTGTTTCTGTATTTTGCTTTGTTTTTTCTTTTTTTACTCGTTTTTCTGTAGTTACTCCCTATTTTTTCTTTATTTTTCCATATTTTTCACAATTTATCACTGTTTTTCCCTATTTTTTGTTTTTCCTATTTTTCATAATTTTTTTTAATTTTTTTATTATGTTTTTTTACTTTATTTTTCTCTATTTTCCGCATTTTTTCATGTTTTTTCCTATTTTTCACTGTTTTACCCATTTTTTTCTTATTTTGCGCCATTTCTCACTATTTTTTCCCATTTCCCCTATTTTTACTATTCTTCTTATTTTTCCTATTTTCCACAATTTTTTCCAATTTTCCCAGTTTTTTTTTATTTTTGTTAGAGTTCACTAATGCATATACCGGGTGTAAATGAGTCATGAGCCACCCCTATAACTTTTAAATGGGTTAATAGATTTATACCAAATTTTGGGCGATTATAATAGAGCTATTTTTGGATTTTTTTAAATAAAAATTCAATATGGCCGACATCCGGTTTGACCGGAAATGACATGAAAATTGGAAATTCAAATGGAACATATTTGGATTCTACGACTTCAAATACTTACAAGTCGATTGTCAAATGTCACTTAAGACGCCATTTTTTGTTGCATTTTTGAATTTTTTATCAATCCTAGGTGCTAATATTTTGGTTTAAATTCATTATAATCAAACTAAAATTATCTAAAAGTTCTAAATTTTGTCAATTATTTATTTTTGCTTCTTAATAATCAGTTATATTTAAAAAATGATGTTGTAAATATCCTTCATTTTTTTTAACCGGGGATGTCTTCAGGAGAATTTTATATCAAAATTAAAAAAAAATAACATTTCTCCTTTGTGTCAGAAAAAAATAATTGTTATGTACATCATTTTAATGGTAATTAAATGAACAATTTTTAATACCGGGTGGCCCATTACTGCTTCATTTAAAAAAATTGAGTTTTAGTTAAAAAACTTTGCTGAATTAAATGTTTATTAAAAGTAACAAAAATAAATAATTGACTTTTTGGGTAATTCTAGTTTAATTATAAGTATTTTTTGGACCAAATCCTGACCACCTAGAATGAATAAAAAAAATTAAAAAATAAAATAAAAATGGCGTCTTAAGTGACATTTGACAATCGATGTATACGTGTTTGAAGTCGTAGAATCAAAATATGTAAAAACGTACCGGGTGGTTCAATTTGAATTTTCAATTTTCATGTCATTTCCGGTCAAACCGGATGTCGGCCATATTTGATTTTTAATAATCGACCTAAATTTTGTATAAATCTATTTACCCGTTTAAAAGTTATAGGGGTGGCCCATTTACACCCGGTATATTATATATGAATTGGTCGATGGCAGAACCTTCGATATCCCTTCCGTGTATTTACAGATTTATAATATTCAGGATCGTATTCATATAAAATGAACAAAACTAAAATTTGTCATTTTTATTTTTTTCCGATTTAAAAAAGATTCGGTTTACTTAAACCATCATCAATTAATTCAGTACGGTTCTAAGTTGGCAATTATTTTTTGACTTTTTTAATAAAAAAATTAAACAATACTTAATTAATAATTATTTACCAAATTTATATAATTTATAGCAAGTAATAAATATAAATTTTAGGATAAGTTCCTGTAATGAAAAAATTAAAGCATCTACCGCCACTAGCGTATTTCTACACTTTTTCAATTTGAGGTCGAGACCACACATCAGAGACCATCGATATGGTAATTATAATAAAATGTCTATAAAACATTACACCTTCTCGCATTGTAATCTTACGAGTTTACGACCCGCTGATGTGATAACGGCGTTGTTAACATGAAACTTTAACGTTTTTTCGATTAGATTTCTAGATTTTATGGACGAGGGATATCATGTTGCAAGATCTTTTTACCCATTTCATAGTATTCAATTTCATAATTTTTATCAAGTCAATGTAAAATCCATAAAATTATATAAAAGACATTCTCAAATGTGGTAAATTATTCAAATAATAAAAAAACTCTAGCGGGTAAGGGCGACATGTTTCGGCCAAACAATGGCCATCATCAGGCCTACGATACATTGTTAAAAACAAATATACTTATAGAATTTATTAGAGTTGTTTGAAATCAAAATAGCTCTTTCAAACTTAAATATTATTTGTCTCAATGAACAACTTTACCCTACCCAAAACTATTTATTTCTAAATTTACATTTCTAATTTTTCTTTTTCATTATTTTAATTTGATACATCTTATAGGTTATTTCTTCTTTTTAATTTTTGATCTCGTATTTATTAAGTTCTACTAGTGGTCTGTTAAATTTTTCCTGTCATTGTCTGTGACGTCAAATTCATGTATCTTCGAGTTGTCACTTGTCAAAATTGTCATTAAAATCTAGTTGCCGCATGGTGGTTAATTTAAGAAGAAATTTAATATTTCAAAAAATTCTCTAATTTAACTTTAGTGCACTCTGATGTCAATTTGGCTAAATTTGTATCATCCAATATGGAGGCAACAAATAATTTTATTTAATTTCCTACAATTTTTAATTAAAAAAAAAAATTTGATGATATATTTACTTACTAATCGAGCTTATTCTTCTGAAAGTAACTTTAACATTTATGTGATTACTTATTTGTTTTTAACAATTTATAATTTCTATCGTACTCCTGATGATGACCATTGTTTGGCCGAAACATGTCGCCCTTACCAGGTTAATCAACTAATTTACAAAATTATATTTTATGTGGTATGACTTTGAAGACTTTTTTTATTATTCTTAAAATTATATAAGTATGCCTATAAAATAAATTTTTCTTTTTCAATATTTTTTTTGTTTCAATTATTATTTATTTATACCCTAACCATCTATTTACCCCCACATTGAGCTTTTTTAGTAATACAATTTTTTATTTACTTTTTATACTGAATCCAAATTTAAAATAAGAATTTTAAAATTCCATGGAAAACTGGAATAAGTTGTGTAAAATTTAAAATTCTGATTTTATATTTGGATTCAACATAAAAAACTATATCACAAATTGTATTAAAAAAGTTTGTGACTATTAAGACAAAAAAGTTATAGTTTAAAAATTTGATTTTTTTTTTGTAAAATTGAAAATCATAATTTCAAATTTAGATTCAGTATAAAAAAGTATTTCGTATGTTGCGGCATTTATTTTACTAGATGAAATAGTTCATTACGCTAATTTTTTCATTGAAAAAAAATAACATCGGCGTCCGGAACAAATATGGATATTTCCCGGAAATGACCAAAGACTTTATATCTTTGAGTTAAGAAAATATATTATTTATAATAATCTACAACGCTAAAAAAAAATATTTCCACAATTATGTCCACAATATTCTATCATTAATGAGAGAGTATATTAAGCCCCTTACACACTGATCAATTGCATATTCTAGGTTTAACTAAAAAAGTTAAGTTTCTGCATAAAAGTTTTTATAGTACAACACAAACTATACGTAGTATTTGTCCCTTCGATCATAGGTACATTCTAGGTTAGGTTCCTAACCTAATCTAATGTTATGAACGTATTGAGTCTGCGCAGTATAAAATAACTGTTCCATTATTTTATACTGCGCAGAATCAATATGTTCATAACAAGTTAGGAACTTGCTTCGGGAACAAGCCTTCTGTTTAATTTGGGACCAAAAACTTCGGACAATAAGATATACCGTACTGCAATTGAAAAAATTTCAAGCAGGAACTGGAAAAATGTCTTTCGGCACTAAAAAATTTAATGGAAGTTTCTAACACAAACTTTAACCAACACATTTAAGAAAAAATCCTCTTTATAAATAAGAAAAAATCAGCTGTGTCACTCCAAAACTTTGTTGGCTCGGCTGTGAAGAATAGGATTATTTTAATTACAAAATACAAAATCCCTGAATGGGTTTTAGGAGCATTTGCATACCAAAATGCAGATCAACATGTTTAATATTTAAAAAGTTATGCGTAAAAAAGAAGAAGCAATGTCGTACTTGAGGACCTTCTATTGCAACAATTTAAACCAAAAACTAATGGTCACTTTCAATCATGAAATGGATGAGACGTAAATATGACGTCATTAAAGTATTTCATAATTAATGTGGACGTAAATGTTATTTAATACTTTTGACAGTTCAATTAATTTCTCATTGTCAAAATACTTTCCCGGTATAATGAGAAAGAGCAAAGTTTAATTTTGAAGTTGATTAATTACTTTTCAAGAGAAAGAGATGCTTAAATGCAGTCTACAACGTTTGGGTTCACCCCAAAAATATAATCGTATAATAAATTTGAAACAAATCAGTTAAAAAAAACGGATGTTTCAAATTAAAAAAAATTACTAAATTATGTAAAAAGCATAAAGCAAAATACATTTTTTGGCATTACCAATTTATACATACAAACACATCTTAACATGCGTCATTAAAAACAATCCTTGACATATTATGTCATTGATTATATTTTAATTTTGAAGTTATGTGTAAAATAACATTCAAATAATATATGATAAACGTAAAACTGCCGAATATGTCACCGATTATAACGTTGAAGATTACACACAGACAGACACATTCTGGAAATAGTCTCAATTTTCTCGGGAACCTCAAAATGGATATATTCATCGATATCTCGATTTTTTTTTGCTCGTTCATTATACTTTCTCTTCGATGGGACCGGGAAAGTAAAATGAACAATATTTATAATTGTTTTAATCTGGCTAAAAAGTCAGGAGATCCGTGAGAACTATGGGAGAGAAAATTCCTGGTGGAAATTCTCAAACTTGTCAGAAAAGTTTTCATTTTCCGACTCAAGTTATTTTTAATAATTGTTTTTTTAACAATTGTAATTTTCCGTTAAATTAAATAAACCAATTTACATCTTATTTCTTAATTTATTGATTTACATATTCATTAAATTGTCTTACCGAATTACACTCTAGCTTTTTTTTTGAGACGAAGTAAACTTTAAATTTTTTCAGAGGTAGTTTTTTTCATTAAATTTCCAGGCAACAAAATTCTTATTTATACATGTCAAGTTTACTTCGACAAAAAAAGCTCTCGTGTAATTATAAGTGAAAATAGTTATCGAATTATTGAATATTGTTAAATAGACATAAAAGTTATATAACAAAGAAACAAACAGTGGAAAGAAGAAAATTCATTTTCCAAATTTGATTCATCACTCTTGAATTAAAATCAAAGTTCAAAACCCCGATTTTTTCATTCATGATGAATTTACAAAAAAAAACCTTTTTATGTTTACAAATTTAGTATACAGACATTTTTTTAAATTTTACTGAATGGCGCCTGGCGATACACAATTGTATAAATATACCTTTTTTACGACACCTGTTAAACGTCTTCTCATCGCGATTCATCGACACTAATGCGCCTGAAAGTACTTACAGTCTCGTCAAAACAAAATTTAAAAGTACAATGACAATATTAAAGACGGAATAATGTTTTTAAAGAAGTTTTATATAGGATATATCTCCGAACACAAAACATTCCGACAAGGTTAAAAACATTGAAATGTTTATGATACATTAAATTCTAGAATGGAACTCAAACAATTGAAATAAAAGTATTTATAACAATTTAATTAAAAAAAAAAAAAAAATAAATAAATATTATAATAATTTATTGTCTATAATTTTTAATTTTCAATGAAACATCCTGTACAAATAGATAGTACTTTTACGTATGTACGAGCACGTACCAACTTCGTCATTTCTGATAAATAAAACGCCCACTTTGACTGGATTTTATTTCGTTTTTATTAATGGTCATTAGGGAGAAATTGATAGTTCAACCAGATGGTCGAATGACGAAAACGCAACAATTTGATTACAAATTGGTAAATATAATCAAATAAATAAAATTTACTGTTCTTAAAATACACTTATACAGAACATTTCTGGTAAAACACAAATTTATTGCTGTTTTTTGTTAAAAAAAAAAAATAAAATTATATAGGGCGTCCCTAAACATCTGGAAAATATTTAACTTTATTCGAACATATTCGACACGTGTTCCCATTGTTTATATTTCCCTTTTGCCTCTCAATAAAAATATCAACACAGATTGATTTACGACGCCATTCAAGCGGTCTGGTCCAAAGCCCTTGACTCGTCATCATAATTCCTCAAACTATAGTGGAATGAAATACGATGTATGAATATTTTTAAGTTAATTAATATTTAATTGTTAGAGAAAGGTTTGAAAGCAGAAATAATTTTTATGAATTTTGAATATTATAAACATATTTCTATTGTTAAAAAAGTTTGATATTTTAAAGAATTTATTGAGTGTATAAAATATTCAAAATCAACAATTGTGGAGTATAAAGAATCTTATTATTATTATAATATTAATGATTATTATTTGTATAATAATTAAATAGAAAAGTTAAATTTGGATAAATATATTAAAAGAAATTTTTGCTGTATAATTAATAAGTAAACGGCAAGATAGTCAAAAGTGATTAAAAACAAAAATTATTTTGATTAATCAAGTAATAGAAAATTTTTATTTTGAGGGAGAACAGTGGAATAAAAAAATAAACAAGTCAATTTTTGATCATTTTTAAAAAATTGTCAGAAATTTTTATGAAAAAGCTTATTAAATGGTATTATTGTTAAGGAATGTAAAGAAAAATAAACTTATATAAGATTAAATTCTGGAAATGGATCTATAAATTAAGAAACAATGAAGTAAAAAGATATTTGGAAAAACACAAGAAGAGGAATATAACAGGATAAAGATAAATTTATATTTTCTTTTTCGTGATAATTTTTGTAATGTTTATTTTCTCTAGAACCCACCCCAAAATGAGATTTTGGTAATGGTAATATTATATCATTACTATCTCTATATTTTACCCCTTAGTATATAGTGAAATCCAGAAGCCAAAGCTTGTACCGGAAAGGGACGGATTTATACGACTTTATTTAATTAAAAATAATGTTACTATTCCTTGGAAAATACATCATTGTTTTAGTTTAATCTTAAAAGCGAACACATGTGTGATAAAAATAGAAAAAATTATCTGATCGTATTTCAAAGTCTTTACTTTTACTTTTATAGCTCTAGAATTATTATCACATACGCAGTAATTTTTGACTAAAAAAATATTTAAGAATATAGGTCTAAAATTGGTCAACAATACAATTTACTGTTAAAGTTTAATTATGTAAAATTGTTTTACATCTAGAGTATTGACGAAGGAAAACGAAATGTCCTTGAAATAAGTACGCTGGTATGCTTTTGTTATCGATATATCGCATATGTATAAATCAATCAGTAAATAAAAATTATCATTCGCACAATACTTTAAATCCCGAGATAACAAATCGATATATACATTAATGTTAATGGTTTATTAGTATTATATGCCCTACCTGTACAACAAGATAACATTAAAATAAATCAAAAGTCAGTTTTATGTTTTAAAATGTGAATGGATATCGACAGTGAACTGGAGCCATTTTTTGCTTTAAAAATCATTTTTAGTACAAATAAAAGACTGGCTCTGATGAAAGCGTTCAACCGAATTTTTAATAAATGATTAAATTTTACACACTGACGTACTCTTTCCCCTCTTCACCTTACATTTTTAGTACAATTTGTTAGATTTCTGTATCTAGTATCTATTTTAATTACTATCATTAACGGGGACAATGTGAGATACCCGAGTCACTCCGGAAGTAGCTAGAATTTTTTGGGATACAGTATCGCAAATTTTAAAGCGTTGAATCGACATGTTCAATTTTTTTTTTCATTCAAAATTAGAATTCTGTTAAACTAATAAATACAAAACAACTTGGCAACATTGTACATATCTTATGTGCATCAAATTTGGCCACTTTGCATGAACAAGTGGAAAGAAAATTTTCGAGTTCTATGAGTTGACATTTGTTTTGTGTAAAACCAGACTAGAATTGAAGTAAAACAGTTTCTTAAATATTTAGAACGAGTAATTTGTTGGACAAATTATATATTATCGGAAAAGATGAGCAAATCGTCAACAATAAATAACTAACCACTAAATTAGAAGAATTTAATAAAGGCAAAAAAACGAATAATGACAAGAAGAATTAGAAAACTAAGAAAGCAACATAAAAAACGAACAGATGCTCCCAACTGTTTTAACACTAACAATAAATACCCCAAGAAACCAACTCTATAAGCTTCAACAAATAAAACACCACAGGAAGTTATGCCGCTTGGAGGAATTCCATAACCGTTTAAAAATGTTTTGACGCTCTTTAAGAAATCGTTGTTTTAGCCTGAAACCTTCAAGACTACTACCAAGAAAATTAAAAAATATTACAAAAAAAAGGAGAAAAAAAAGAAAGGAAGCAAGTGGGATGGGGGGAAATAAAAAAGGAAAGTAATAGAGCAAAACATGGAAGAAAGACACAAGTAAAGGAAAGAAATCGAAGAGGTGAAAGTGAACCCAAACATTATATAAAGAAAGAGGTAGAATATATGTTTACGGTATGCCCCTGCATTTATCAAAAATTGTAAAATATTATTGGAGATTCTAAAGGAGAATCTAGATGTAGTCCGAAGTGTGCAAATACTTTTTCAACAGGATAGTGCTTATTCCCAGTACTGTGGAATAGTAAGAGTTTATATGTGTCCTAGAAACTAGAAACCAATTAAAACCGTACATAATTATTTTTATATCCATAAAACATTTATTTATAAATATAAAAAATATTGAGACAGTCTAGTCTATATATTACTCATTAATTTGGTTTTTAATTACCTATGTATTAAAAATCTATTAAAAGGTCAAAACTAACGGATTTTTCAATAACAAAAAAAACACGCAACAAATCACTAAAGGCAAAACACTAAAATATAAGAAAAAGTTATTAAAACAAAGAATAGCTATCAATCATGTGTCAAGTTGCAGCGGAACAATACGTGTAAATAATACCTATTAGATGAAAATAAAATATTGGGTTCACGCACTCTTAAATAAACATGCTAAAAGCTAATTTTAACGTCCATATTTTGCGAAAGAATCAGGATTAAACATGTATATATTATGATGGATTAGTTTAAATTTAGTAAATTTCATTCATTCATTCTCATTCTAACGTTATGGTTCAATTTTAGAGCATGAGATCATAGTATCACGGTTTCATCTTGGAAAAAAAATTAGCATATTCATATTCAACAACACATCATTTCAAATAACTAACAACTCCATCTACCATGCACTGACAGATTAAATAATTTATTTATTTATGATTAAAATAACCTTTATCACTTTATGAGACTGGTCATGGTTTATATATAGTAGTTCAGGCAATAAACAGATTTCATTCTATTATCAAATATACATTGAATATTTAAAATATTTAAAGAAAAAGAGGAATAATTTTTGGCAAATTTTGAAAAAAGGATTCTCCTTGCCATAATTTATGTATAAAGGACACCTTGAATAAATTTGTTAACCCAGGACAAGCCAAGGTCATTATCGTGAAACGGGAAGAATGGTATGAATATACCTACCCTTAGAATAATCTTAATTTAGCACTTCTCGATTAATGATTCAAAAATATCTTAAATTAATGGGGTTCCAATGTCGAAAAGGTTGTTTAGCTACCCTTAAAATATTTTTTTACAAAATCTTAATCAAGATTTCTCGGTTTTTTAATTAATCTATATCTTTGAACCGCTAATTTAACGTTTACGACCTCACTATTCTAGGAAATAAACAATTACTTAACTTATATAAATTTATAACAACTTTCTAGGTTAAATAATAAAACATCTGTCAAAAATTAGGTTATGAATTAATTAATAGTTTCTTTCTAAATAAATAGTTTTATATAAAGTAGCAATAAATGGGATTTCCGGAAATACTATTAATCAATACGACATTAAAAGAAAAACATAAACATTTCCCTATGGAAAGCTGTCAAGTCACATATGAAAACATTAAATCCTCTATTTATGATAAAATTTACTTACATGTGTGTACGATGTTATGTGCTGATGGAGAAAATATGAAAGAAGAACTTTTCACTCCCGTTTCGCGGGAATTCACCATTTTAAACACGATTTTTTAGCGAATTTTCATTGGAAATTAACACAAATACTCCATTACTCCACTGTCAAAACTTCAGATATTTTAAATTGAAGCATTCAGCACCACCTACACGAACTTCTGCGAAATACAATGCTGACATTTAAAGAAAGCGAGTTTTAGTTGTGATTTCGCTTGTTACGTACAGATGGCGGCACATTAATGCATAAAGAATTTAAAAATCTATCGTCGATGCGTTCGGCATTGCTGCTCGCAGATGAATCGCCAGTAGACAATGTTTTTTAATTATTTTACCGAATGTACCTGTTCAATCTGATAACTGGTCGAACAGAAATATTATTTACATTTAAGAAAAAGGCAAAATATAGTATAATGATCTTAAATGTTACAAGATAAACATTTTTTAATTTCGACGATGTAAGTGTAAATACTTCGATTTTATGACAGTTGAGCTTGGCCACTAGCATAAAACATTATCATAACCTCTGTTCATCAAAAACTACGTTAAATCGGTTTAATGTCCTCGTCTTTGTCTAAATTTGTTAATGCTGAACTCAGAACTCATTGAATAAATGAGACAATATACCGAACGATTTTATAGCTGAAATGTGCAATAAATGATAAAAAATGTGCAATGCCAAACACACCGAGTAGATTATTATACGTTTTATAACATAAATAAGACATAAATTTAGTATAATTTTCATGCGAAAATATTTTCGGTAAAATCTTCAATTTAGTACATTTTGTATTGTATATTGGTAACACTGGCAACAATGGACCAGTGTCTAGGCAGAACTCGTGAACAAAAAGTCCTATTTGCAGCTATTAGACGGCAAATGCTCCACATTGTGCGCATGCGTTTTTAATGTTAGATGTTTTTTTCTTATTATTTAGAATAAAAATAAAAAATACAAAACTACTATTGGAATCTAGTCGGGGTTAATCATTAATAAAAAATTGCATTTATTTCTCAAAAAAAAATTATTTTTATGGAATACTTGTCTCCAAATTTCGAGCACTGAGTACATTTTCATCAAACATCCGTTAGTACATTTTCAAATTTCAGCTCAGTATAACCAGCAGCGACAAGGACGGGACCCTTTAGAACCGAAATCCGGACCGGAACCTAAATTTTTTTCTGGACCCGAACCGTAACCGAACCCATATTTTCGTCCAAAATTATTTTAGGTACCGGACCCGAACCCTTTAAAAAATACCGGTTCTTTCCAAATTCCTTTTTACCTATCAACGAATTTAATTTATAAAATAAATGAAATTTAAAGTTGTGGAATTACTATATCCCGGAGCTTGAATTGGTTGGGGGGGCGATTTTGGGTCAGTTTTAATGAAAAAGGGGATACTCCACCAGGAAAATTGTAATGCACATGCGTAACAGTGTTGACTACAAAAAGTGCTATAAAGGGCGCAGTTTAATGAGTTTGCATAAAGATTTTAAAAAATTTGTTTTCAATTTGGGGGGAGAGATCGCCCCACCCTTAAATTCTTGTTTGTAGCTAATCATTTTGATTCAATGAATAATTGAATAATCTGCAAAATGGAATGAGCTACGACGTCATATTAAACTCCACAAGAATACCTTTCAAGTACTTGGGACTGCATATAAAAAAAATATTGTTTTGTCGAAAAATCCTCTGGACCGAAAAACTGGACCGGACCGAACAGGGCCGAAATAATTTTTACAGAACCTGAACCGGACCGGAACCGAAATTTTTTAAATTATGTTGCAGAACCCTTATTTCATTTAGGTCCGGGTCCCTGAATATAATTATATACTATAATGGGTATTTATTTAATAATATAAGTAAACCCTAAATAAAATATATATCACTCTTGCACTGTATTTATTTAATTTTTTGATTGTTGTCTTTACCCACCTTGTATAGTCATAGTCATTTATGCATCAAGTATTTAAAAAAATATCAAATTGAAAATAAATCTTAATTTAATGTATATAATAATTCTTACCTTTAATTAAATGTGAAGAATTTCCAATATTCATCTAGTTGTTTCTTGATGATGATGGTTGCAGCTAGACACGACTGTATTTGTTATAAAAGTCCTAAATTAAAATCTAATAAAATTCTTGTATGCTTTAAAAAGAATATTTTTTTGGCTTACCACGTAATTGTGTAAAATTGGAACGGCATAAATATGTAATCTATTAAACACATATTTTAGTTCAAAATGTCCGACACACCGGCTTTCTAGAAGGATCCATTTTACTTTGTTCATTATTGTTTATATCAAGTAGTCCTTTATTAAATCGTTCAATTATGATTTTTAATAATTTAGACCACAAACATTTTACTGGATAATGCATTGTTCGAAAATTAAAGAACGTTCAATAAATTAGAAACAGTCACAAAAGTTTTATTCACCATCACATAAACTAAAGAGTCACTAACAAAAATAACAGTACAACAAACTTTTATCTAAAAAATTTGAAATGTTATCATTGCAGCCAACTTAAAAATACCAAGAGAGCCATCTAGAACTCGGATCCCAAAATAGAAAAGCAAGTTGACCTTGAGCAATTTACACGTTAAGGTAGTTTCCCACTAGGCGGAAAATCTATAACTGCCTAGCGAGATATATAATCTGTCATGTCTGGGGAATTCTAAGAATTTAGTAAGTGATGTTGGTAAGACTTTTATAACCTCAAATGAAGTATATGAACAAAAAGAAATGAAAATAAAGATTTTTTTTTAATTAAAATACCAATAATGCAAGCAAGAGGAAGAAAATAATTTGGCTTGTAATATTTTCCTGGTTTCGTTGAAATCGTGTGTCTTTTTGTTCTACAAATAAATTTTCTCCAATGATTATATTGAAGAAGGTAATTATAACAATTACTGTTATACTTTTCCAGGTCCATTATAACAATTATTTCACTTCTGAGACATAAATATAAATTTATAACTTAATATTATATATCATAAAAAAAACAATTCCTTTTATATTAAATTAATTTTATTAATAAAACAATCACAATTGCAGCTATTGAAATAAGGAATGTATAACAAGGTTAAAAAGTATCCTTTATAATTTAAATGTTAAATAAAACAGGTGTACATATACATATATTTACAATTTGAGCAGATATCTTTGTTCAAAATGACATAAAATATACAATTTTAGTCTTAAAATAAATTTACAAAGCAAAATAGACAGAAATGTGGAAACGTGAAACTAAATTTGTACATTTCATTGATTAACTTAAGCCTAAAATTTTTGGTCTCCGTTAATAAATTTATTAGATGAGCACTAAGTAAACGTAATAATGTTAGCAGTAAATAAATTAATATACATAATAGCAAGATGTGAAAATAGTAGTGATAGGAGGTAGTTTTGCTTAGTTGACATTTTTTAAGAGATTGATAAACCAAATTTTGAAGCCTTTATATTATTTGATTTGTTTAATTTTTGTCGAAACATTCTTTTTTTTACAAATTGGAAAAAGTGATTAATATGGCAACAAACCATGAGGTAAACACATGCTTTTTCTCAAATAGGATTATTAATTCGTGTGGATGTTATTACAATTTTTAAAGTGAGTTTTCTACAAATTTTCCCTTCTTGAGTTGTGACGTTATTCTTCTGAAGTAGTGATATGTAATTACCCAAAGATACAAAATAATATAATTTTTTTTTTCATATGAATTTTATAGAAAGGCATATGATTACTCCTGATGGTAACTCAAAATAAAAATAAATAATCAAAAAAAATATCATATTTGGTGAAAATCTAATGTTGATGTAAAATTTTATTTTATATAAAAAAAATACCCGTACCTCTAAAATATGTCAACATTAAATTAATAATAAAAGAAAAAATTACTGTATTTTTTATAAGAAAATTATTTATTTAAGTTTAAGTTCTCTAATTTTCATGCTTGTTTTGATTTTTAATGCTTGTAATCTCAAAAAACAAAATATCTAGTAATTCAAAAAATTGTAGCAAACATATTTTGAACACATTCTTGTACTGAGTAATAATAACATAATAAATTTTTTAAAATAGGGATTAGTTATATACAAATATCTCATATAAACTTAAATACTAAACAGACTAGTATACTTACATAATACATAAATTTTGTGAACAAAATTGTTGAATATTTGTTATTTTTTTCGGCTTTAACTTCTTATTATGCCCAGATATATACCTAGACAGACTGCTACTACAAAACAGGCACAAAGTGTGTACAAGACTACTTTTTGTTGGAGGGATCTCATTATCATGGAATTCATTATTCTTCCAGATCTCCCTAATTCTTCATCTGCTTCCCTTAACTAAAAATAAACAAATACAAATGTTACATCCAAAGGGTCAATGAGGAGATTATTATATAGAATTGAATCTTAAATTATACTAGCTGAATACCCGCACTTTGCCAATTTTTCTCTAGCCTTCTTTATTTTTTACCATTTTTTCTTATGTCCCCTATTTATCGCTATTTTTCTGTGCTTTTCCGGTTTTTCCTTTTTTTTTTATTCGTCCCTATTTTTTCCAATTTCCGTTTCCATTTTTCATTATTTTCTCCTATTTATCCATATTTATCCCTATTATTTCCTATTTTACTTTTTTCCCTATTTCCATATTTGGCCCTATTTTTGCCCATTTTTCATCGATTTCTCCATTTTTTCCCTCTTTTGCCCCATTTATAAATTTACAATATAAACAGCAATAAAAATAGTTCAAATAAACGAAACTTCCTATAGAAGCATTAAAGCTATCAAAATATAATGACAATTGACATTTTTGAAAATTATAATATAAACGGTAAATTTTGACAGTAATAAATATAGTTCAAATAAACGAAAGTTCCTAGAATCTGTCAAAATTTATTCAAAATTGACATTAACAATTCTACTGTCATAATTTTAATGTTATCTTTATTAAAATTTTGGTATTAAGTATATTCTCCGTTTCCTGAATTAAATTAGTAAATATTCTTAACACAGTTACCAAAGAAATGTAATTGTGAAAACTTGATATAGTTAAATCTCTAAATTTCTTAAATTATCAAACAAAACCCAACGCTTTTAAATCAATAAGTTATTATTTATTAACGCCAGTTCTATAGATTGTAATTGTTCTATATTTGTCACTATTTTCCTCTATTTTTATCCATATTTTTCCCCATTTTTCCTATTTTTTCCTGTTTTGCATTAGTCTTTTCTTTATTTTTCACTATTTTGTTCATTTTCATTATTTTTAACTGTTTTCCCAATTTTCCCCTATTTTCCTATTTCTTCGTATTTTTCCTGTTTTTCAATATTTTTTCCTGTTTCCCCCTATTTGCCCATATTTTACTTTTTTTCCTAATTTCCTTATTTTGAACTATTTTTTTCAACTTCTCCCTATTTTTCACTATTTTGTCCTATTTTCCCTATTTTTTTCCATTTCTTTAATTTTTTCCTGCTTTTCATTATTTTTCCTTTTTCCCCCTATTTGTCCCCATTATTCTCAATTTTTTTCTATTTTACTTTCTCCCCTATTTTTTCTATTTTCACATATATGTTTCCAGTATTTTTCTCTAATTTCCCTGTTTTCCCTATTTTGCCCTAATTTTTTGTTTTTTCCAACTTTTCCCAATTTTACCTATTTTTTCCTTAATTTCCCCATTTTCTCTGTTATTTTCTATTGTTCTCTATTTTTTGTACTTTTCCTGTTTTTCCTATTTCTTTTTATTTTTTCCTATATTTTATTGGTTTTTCCTGTTTTCTTTATTTTTCCATATTTCCTTATTTTGTCCTATTGCCTCTATTTTTAACTATTTTCCGAATTCTCCCCCATTTTTCATTATTTTTTCCAATTTCTTCATATTTTTTTCAGTTTTTCATTATTTCCTGTTTCCCCCTATTTTACTTTTCCCTATTTTGTCCTGTTTTCCTATTTTTAACTATTTTTCCTAATTTTTCCTAATTGTTTCCTATTTCTTCATATTTTTCCTGTTTTTTCATTTTTTCCTGTTTTCCCTATTATTCTTTATTTTTTCTATTTTACTTTTTTCCCTATTTTCACGTATGTTTCGCCTATTTTTCTCAAATTTCCTTATTTTCCCCATTTTGACCAAATTTTTTATATTTTTTCCCAACTTTTTCCTATCTTTCCCTAATTTCTATTTTTCACCATTTTTTTGTATTTTTCCTGTTTCTTTTTATTGTTTCCCATATTTTATTGGTTTTGCCTGTTTTCTCTATTTTTCCTTATTTTCCCATTTTTTTCTAATAAATAAAAATGGGAAAAAATCCAAAAATACTAAAGACATAACAGTCTCTATACCTTTATATCGTTGTGTATATATAGATATACTTATTCTATGTAAACCACCGCCCTTTTCTACTCCTTAAAATCAAAATTTCACAAAACCCTTTTTTAGTCAGTCTGTCAGTACTTCCCTTATATTATACCTTATAGGTACCGAGCGCATTCGCGCACCCCCATCCCATATCCCGGAGTACAGAGTTTTTTCAGACATTCCCGATAGTTCATTTTTCTGTGGTCTAAACAAAGTCTGTGGGCAAAATTTAAAAAAAATCTTTTGATTAGTTTTTGAGATACAGTTTGTAGATGTTGAAAATTTTATTTTAGAATTAGGCTAATGCAAAACATATTATTAAGTTTAAAATATTATCAGATTGGTCATTTATGAATCATAAAAATTCCAAGAGTTGTAATATTGTTTTGTTCATCTCTTTCAGAAACTCATTGATATATTTTACAAAACTTTTACGCAGCTAGATTAAAGCATAAATCAGAATGTAAAAAAGCCTTTTGTAAACAATTACCAATTTCAACTAATTCATTTTTTTTGCTCTGCAGAACTTTTAATTGAGCAAAAATGATGTAATGAATCTGACTTTCTGAAAATAAAAATAATTTTTGCGTACCCTAGTTCGACTCCTCTGTAGTGTCTCCCTTTGTTCTCCTAAATTTTTCATAACTTGGTTTCCGATGTCCTCCGTTTCGACTACTACCCTATAACCCTCTTCAAGCCTCCTAGTTGTTCTTTCGAGTCTTTCAGAGTTATCTAATAGCCTCTGTTTTTGATCTGTAGAAATTCTAATATCATTTAGATCTTCAGTACTATCATACAAAATTCCTTGTTTGACGGATCTTGCTTTTATATAATCCAAAGTCAGTCTTTTTAATTCGGCTCTATAACAGTCCAATTTTGTTCTACATCTTTGTTTTTTGGTATGTTCAACTTCTCTAGCTTCCAGTTCCATTTGCTCCAACTAAAAGCGATATAAGAAATTTTAATGCATTCAAAAATATTCTATTATTCTTTTACCAATTCTTGTGCCTCTTCAACATGTTTTTCAATATTTGAGATGAGCTGGCGACGATCTTCTATGAAAAAACAATGGGCAGTTTAACCTACTTTCATTATAAATCAAAAAAAGTAACAAAAATACAAGATCAAATTAAACTTTTTTTACTTACTAGTAGCTGAGGCAGTTAAGAGCCCTACTTGAGCAGTAATATCGGCTGTTAAAACCGAATATTGCTGCTCATAATTTTCAAAAAGTGAAACCATTTTGGTTTCGATTATTATTTTTATCACGCTTCCATTTTGCGTAAAAGTCAAAAGATGGCAGTATTTTTACTATCACAGAAAATGACAGGTATTTTAGAATTTCAATTGTATTAACTGGTTGGGTTTGGCTAGAACGGTAATGATAATGACGTCATAATTTATAAAACTGGAACTACTTTAGTTTCCGCATCTGTGAGCATGTTTACTGGGCTGTTATAGAAATTGGCAAGTGTACCTGTTTACTAATTTCACTTTTTAATGCAAAAATGGAAGAATAACTCGAACAGGTTGACTGGTGAACGGTTAACTGGTTCATTTTCGTGAAAGATCATGAACGATAACAACCTTTGGTTTATTTTTTGGTGGGGGTATAACCGCTCTATTACCGATGTCTGATCAACGAGAACTCCCAAAAAATACCTTTGGTGGGGGTATAACTGCTCTATTACCAATATGAGAACTCGCGAAAAAATACATAATCAGTAACTTTCTTTCTTACTTAAAAATCTGCGACCATCGTAGCAGAGACTCTGATCGTAGTATATATATATGGTCGTAATTACAAATCAATGGATATAAAATTCTGACACTTGTACTAGTTTCGACAGTATCAACAAAAATTATAACTTAACCTAAATACAAATTGAAAAGGCCTAAATGTCAATTTAGGTTGACGTTTACATGCTACATCTGTCAAAATAGAAAGGGTAGGGAAATTTCTTTTTAGACTTTCCCTTTTTTGTTAAAATTCTGCGTTTTTTGTAATAAATTTTGAATAAGATTGATACGAAAACAATATACCTATCATGGTAAGTACCAAAAATATTTGTTTTACTCATAACTAATCGACAAATAGAAGAAAACTAAACACATAGTTTATTCTATTATTTACCCTTTATATCCATATTATAGAAATTTTCTTGTAGGATCCTCGAGATAATGGATCCCTGATAGCACTTGAACAACTGATGGAAGAATTTTTTAATCCACATACAAGTAATAGTAGAAAACATGACATTGAACAACAGCTGAATTATTTCAAATCTCTACCACATTTGTGGAGATATTGCATATATTTTCTTACAAATACTTCCAGCCAATACGTAAAAATGTTTGCCTTATCAACTTTAGAGGTAAAATAACAGGTTTATTTTTTATTGTTCTAATTTATTTTCAATTACAGACTGTGATAAATCAGCAATGGGCTAATGCAGAGTGGTCTTCTAAAGAAGAACTAAAAACTGTACTGCAAAATTATTTGGTAGAACAAGGACACACGTCGCCACATTTTTTTAGATCTAAATATGCTAAATTACTAGTTGATATAGCAAAACATGATTGGCCAAATAGATATCCAAATTTTTTTAACAACATTCTAGAGGTAAAATGTTTTAATAATTAATTTTTTATATTTGAATTGTGTTTATTGATTTTTTAGTTGTTAAAAACAGAACCGAATCAATTGGTAGGGCTAACATTGTTAAAAACTACTAGTGAAGAGTTCATGGGAATACAAGCAACTTATGAAGTTAGTAGTAGAAAAGATGAAATTATAAGACTGCTGCAACAATACATTCCTGTAGTTTTTGAGATTTTGACTAATATTCTAGACAATCTTGGTAAGTCTCATCTTTATAAATTTATTAATTAAATTTGTCAATCATTTAAAATTTGATTTATTGTGGAAAGTTGGGTACTACAGTAACGGTTACCACAGTCATCAATTATTACCAATACCAACATGGGCCAATAGATACTCCAGAATAGTTTAAATCTGGTGCGGAAAATAGTTGCCATGAAACTAAGCTAAAATGAGCCTGAGTATTTTTGACCTGAAATTATTATTTTTGTTCTGCCACTTCAGTAAATGCGTTTTTTCGATCAATTTTGAGCTCAGAAAGTGCATATTTGTCTGTCTGGAAAATTAACATAGCTGCTCAGTAAATTAACATAAATGATTTTTAAAGTATAATTTTACTGATCAGTTATTAAAAAAATTTTTTGTTTTGATGTATTTTGTTTATTATTTCTAAACTGTTTAGGAAAATGCGTTTTTCCGATCGATTTTGAGCTCAGAAAGTTCATCTTTGTTGGTCTTGATTGGAAAATTGACATAACTGCTCAGTAAATTAACATAAATGATTGGTAAAGTATAATTTTACTGATCAGTTATGTCAAAAGTTTTTAGTTTTGATGCATTTTGTGTATTATTTCTAAACTGTTTAGAGAAAAAATTATTGGTGGCTGCACAAAAAGTGATACAGACGAAAAGTGAAAAATGCATGCTCTCGCTGTAAAAATACCAGTTTAAGTGTATACACAGATGATGTAATAACTTAAAATGATTTCAAAATATAATTATAAGGTTGGAATTTTCAAACCAAGAATCACAGTAACCAATATGACTGATTAAGAAAGAAAGTACTTTTATTATGGTCCATTGCTGTTTTTTACAAATATTTGGTGGCAAAATTAGTTCTTCATGAAAAGCAAATCAATATTTTAATGGTCAATCCAACTTAATTTATTCCTGATTCTTTAAAAATTGCTACAGTGGTGTCTGTTTAGAGCTTCACACGACAACGATACTTTTCTCGTCTCGTCTCTTAAAACCGAGACGAGACATTTTTGAAAATTATTTAGGCGATACCAAGACCACATATGGCGAGACTAGATAGTCTCGTTTCTGGTATAGTTCTTATTTCTTCAGAATTTTTTTCTGAATAAACTAGCAAGCGGTATAAACATTTAATTTTTTTTTATAATAAAAATAGGTCTGCATAGGTTACGATACATTTACGAAATCTAAAATCTGGTAACTATCTGTGAAATATTTTATTTTATAATTTTGGACTTCAGGTGCTAGTAATGTTAACCCTAATAAAAGGCCGAGATTAGATGAAAATGATGATACAGTAAGTGGAATTGAAGCAATTAATAAACTGTGTTTAATAAAAAGCATCAAAATTTGAAAAAAAAATTAAATTTGAAATAATTAAAGATGAGAAAAAAGCAATATGTTTAGTGTGTGAAAAATCTAGAAGAAAAATAATTAGCGAAAAGTCAATAATACTACTATCTTAGAAATAAGTTCTAGCAATAACGAGATTTGACGAGACGAGACAGTGGGTTACGAGGCGAGACCGAGACTGAAACGAGACTTATGTTTTTCTCAATTAACGAGACCGAGACGAGACTTTTGAACTCAAAAAAATGGGTTAAAATAAGAAAACGTAAAAAAAATATGGAAAATAGAGACAAATGGGAAACAATAGACAAAAATAGAAAAATAGACAAAATGGTTGGAAATAGAAAATATATTAAAAAAACAGTAAATAATAGGAAAAAATAGAAACAAATTGCATAACTAAGGAAAAATAGGGAAATATGGGTAAAATAAGAAATTGGGGAAAAATGAAAAAAAAAAACAGGAAAAATGGGAAAACCGGGAAAAAATAGAGAAAAATTTGAAAATATATGCAAAAACAGGAAAAATGCGGAAAATAGAAAAAAAGAAGGAAAAAATGGGAAAAATTAAAAAACAGTAAAAAAGAGGAAAATAAAAAAAATACTGGGCGACCACTAGTAAAATTAAAAATACAAACTTCCGGTTAGGTAGTTGTAAATTTATTAAAATGGTTAAAATAGCAATAAAATTGTACTACAAAATTTTAGATACCCACTTGGTGTGACCTGAAGTGGTAGGAAGCGGGAGGGAATTTGCAGTTGATGACGCGCTTGCCATGCCTCTTAATAAAATCAGCTTTTTTCACTTTGCAATAAGTCTCTAATAAAGTATTTGTAAATAAATAAAAGAGTCTGACAATTAATTTCTGTCAAAACCATTAAACTAATAAAAAAAGAAGCTAAGCAAATACCCATTTTAATTTTGTTATCCTTATCAGAAACTATGATAAATGTTTCCATGCTAACTGATTTCCCATACCAGATTTCCACCATTCTGGAGTCTACAGTTTTTTAACTATGCAAGTGCCCACCTTGGAAGTAGTATTATTTACTTGTTACCATGGTAAATATTACTGTGACAATAGATTTCCAGCCAAATAATTCACATTCGATGATACATACATTAGGAAATAAATAAAAAAGAAACAAAATTTTAGGTACAAAACCTCGTCATACTTCCACTGCCACGCCGCCTCCTTCTCCAGCACATCCCTCATCATCGCCTACATTGTCTCAACAATTAGTCACTGCCGCTTTTAGACCTGATACCAAAACATTAACCAAAGAAGCCCTAGAAACTGTTCAACATCTTTTCACATGGGCTCCTGTGCAAAGAATACCACCACAAATAATTAGAGCCATATTTAGTTTTACAAATGTTAGTTCTTATTCACAGGTGAGAAATTACATAATAAAAACGATATATTAAGTACTTATTTAATTTCTTTTTCACAGGATGATGATGACATGTGCGTTCTTGCAATGTCAGCAATCAATGAACTTCTTTACAGAAAATGCACGCCTCCAGATACTCAGGATTTTTATTTTCAACTGTATCATCAAACAGTTGATTTACTTAAAGAGATAACAAGCTCTTCTAATAGAATTGATTCATTAGATCCCATGTAAGTTTAAAAAATATGTTTTAACATTATTCAGTTTGTAGTTTTATTGTTTTTTAGTTTTATGGAAAAATTATCAGAACTATTAGTCCTTTTAATAGAACATCACCTTTGGAGATTGGAATCTGAACCAGGATTTTCTGCATTAGAATTTTTATCACCTTTATTTCAGCTTACATTACAATTGCCTTCTCCGAGATGTTATTTGTGTTGTTTGGGTGTTTGGGCGAGTTTTGCTAAATTGATAAAACCAGAAAACGCTAAAAAGTAAGACAAGACAAATAAATTTACAAATTATTGGTAATTTTTATTTCAGATATTCTGATGTTTTTATAACATTAGTAACAGCTTTATTAAAGAAAATTCAATTTACGTACAATTTTAGCCAATTAAATTTAATTAATGAAGTTGATATAAACGAAGATGTAAGTATTTAAATATATTTTTTCTATATTTATTGAAAACTGAATGTTGTGTTTTTTAAGAATGAAACAGAAAGGCAAATTTTCCTAAAGACTACAATTGAAGTTATTGCTATTATCGCAGAATATGCTCCATCTGAAACTTTCGGGCTTGTGGTAAGTTTAAATTGTATTAATTGTTTTACTTTTCGTTTGAAATTTTACAAAAAAATAGGTATCCCGATTGAGTCTTGGACAATCTCCAGAATAGCCTCTTCTGGTTGATCCTGATTGAAGATGGCAAGGAAAAAGGGAAAATTTTTCAATTTCTCTAAATTTCTTCAATTTCTTCAGCTTGGGCGCCAATGAGATTGGCCAAGACTCAATTGGTTCAGGTGAAGGTCCCTTAATAATAGTAGAAATTTATTACCAATCTGTCAGTTCTATTATACTATGTTTAGTTTTTTTTTTTCATTAAGAAATAATTTGTTGCCATCAAACCAAATGTTTTCTATAAAATTTTAATTCTTGATATATTTGATTGATTAGTTCAAATTATGAAGGAAGTGGTTTCTTTTTTTATTTTAATATGTTTAAAATTGGTTTAAATTCTATAATTACTGTTTTAGCTTTCTCCTTGGAAGATTTCTTATGATATTTTTCGCAGCTTAGAACAATCACTTGATTATCAGAATCCTTCTCTTAAATTAGAACTATCAGAGACTGAAAAACTGTGCTATGTTTTTAAGGATTTTTCGTCACTTACGCAAACTCTTACTAGGTATAAAATAATTTAAATCTGTAGATTATTAAATTTTATTGAGTTTATTTTTAGGTTATCATCAATTTATATTGACCAAACAAGCGACGGTTGTCAATCGCCGACTCCAGTAATGAATAACGTTTTAGAAAAATTTCTCGAAAGTGCCTCTTTAGCAAATAAGGCTAAATTTTACGAACTCATTTTAAGAGAGGGAGATACTAGACTTACTACATGTTTTATAGAACTGTAAGTAAAATACATATACAGGGTGGCGAAAATTTCATTGCAATGTATTGTAGTATTGGAAAACTGTAAGAGATACGAAGTTGGTTAAATGGAAGAAAAGTTTGTCAATTTGAAAGCTAATTGACTGGTGCTTTGTACTCAAAGCTATAATTGATACAAATCAAAATTGCACATTTTTTGATCCAATGCTTTTATGTTAAACAATATAAAAAACTGTATTTAACTTTTTTGTATGAGAACAAATTACAAATATTATTAGATTTTGAATTTGGCCATTCACAGTTTTTTTTTTCAAATACGGACCTGAACTTTTTATGAATTCGTCCACTTAATTCAATTTTAATTATTTGAA
Organism: Neocrepidodera transversa; assembly: GCA_963243735.1. Classification (NCBI taxonomy): domain Eukaryota; kingdom Metazoa; phylum Arthropoda; class Insecta; order Coleoptera; family Chrysomelidae; genus Neocrepidodera; species Neocrepidodera transversa. Next base: position 948,899 of record OY725347.1, on the reverse strand, counting down.
TGAATTATTAACTATTTGGTATAAAGGCTTTTAAATACGGTCCTGTATATTATCTGTTGTTTAAAATAAAAGCACTTGGGCAAAAAATAAAAAATGAGCAATTTTGTTTTTTTTTTCAATTATGAAAATCGTCCCTGATATCTTTTCCATTTAACCGACTTTGTATCTTACAGTTTCCGAGATCACAATACATTGCAATGAAATTTTCGCCACCCTGTATAGGATTATTTTATTAATAATTATTTTTTAGGCATAGTCAACTCTTAGCTGCAGTAAAAACTCTAATTTCTTGGACCACTAGAAAAACATCACTAAATAATCACATGATTAAAACAATCTTAGATATTACTCTTCCAGTATTGAGAAATCAAAACATCATTCCTGCGAAAATAAAGCACTCAGCCGCTCACCTTTTGTTATCTTTCACAGACATAGTTTTTAGTCCGAACTTGATAATTATCCCCGCGGTCGTGCAATTCATCCACATCGCTCCAACTTTAAAATTTTCCGACAAACAAACAAATTGCATAGTAAACAATTCCGTTAGTAATTTATTGTTAAAACCGTGGGGCGAGTTGAGCAACGAGGATTCTGCGCAAAGAAATCTTTTTATAGGAGCGTTTTTTGAAAATCTTACCAAAGATTTCCGAGATCTCAATTTGAATTCTCGCGAAGATCGAGTACAACACGTGGTGGAAAATACTCTACCATCTTTGTCTGTGATAATAGAAAGTTGTAGGCATTTTCCTATAGCTTCAAAAAAATTGTTAAGTATTGCTTTAAAACCCACCATACATCATGGTCTATATATGTTTCCTTTATTGGTGAGGTATAAGGAAGTTAGTAATTGTCTTTTGACTTTCTTTTTGAATGTCATGGCTGTGTTACAGCAACAATTGGGAGTCGAAGAAACTAAAAATGCTGTTCAGATCTTTATGCAGGTCAGTATTAGTAACTTAAGTTATAGAAAAAAGAATTTACACTACATTTTTGTTGCTAGGTAACCATGAATGAGAGGCAAACAAGCTCCCTCTGTGGCTTAGACAAATTATTACAAATACTCCAACTAGTGATTGAAGCACCAGGAAATGGTTACAAAACATTTCTGCCCAGTATTCTTCAATTATGCATGGAAAATATTTATCCATTGATAGTGTCACAAGGGAGTAATGCACCTGATATTTTTGTCGCTCTACTTACCTTGCTGTACAGGTATGTAATTTTTGAAGTTACATATTTATATAAGATATATTTTTTAATTAAAACTAACCAGAAGTTTTTCTGGAGACACTATTTTGACTTGTGTTTATTTTTCGTGAATCGATAAGAAAATAGCCAAAGTGATTTTCAATAAGAAAACAGCCAAAGTAATATTTTTTCTTTAAAAATGATAAAAAGTTATTATATACGTGTTAGTTTAGTAGTTTTTTTTTCACTTTTATTGTTTCTTGTGGTGTTTATATTTTTTACCTACAGCTTTCATCAAAATTTCGTTCCCGAATCGATAAATAAATAAGTAAGTAGTTATCACTTTCCTAAAGTAACGCGCTATTGTAATTCGTTACTTTTAAAGTAACGCGTCACTGAAAAAATAACGGTTGACTGGAAACATTACTACAAATAACACGTTACTGCAAAGTAATAGATAAATAGTTACTCTAGATTTTTATTTTCAATTTTCTAGCATATTACTTCACCGGTGGCAGTATTTTTACGTATCACAAGTAAGACTGGGTTACTCTCCAGGTTGTAGCGATACCGATCCGGGTGTAGAACATCCTCAAAAACCGGAACAGTTATTAGCCGTATTACAAGTGTTCGGTCAAGCGCTTTTACAACAAGACATGAATATATTTAGAATAAGTTTGGCAGCATTGGAAGATCTCAATTCGAAATGGAAACTTTACCATAAGGTATATTTTTTCTACAAACTTAAAAAATAGTGATAAAATATTGTTTTAGATGCTGTTCCGATACCATCTTTTATCTGAGTTTCTGACAGTTCTTATCAATTGTTTATTGGACAAATCTCAATCATCATTATCAGACGATGTCCAATTGGCTGTATACAATATGGCGGCTGTGAATTTTGAAGGATTCTTTTTGACATTTTTTAGGAAGTTTGTGCAAGGCATTGATGCAATGTCGAATGAACAACGCAATCTTTTGTTAAGAAATTTTCAACATAATCAGGATACTGTAAGTAAAAAAATATTTTTTATACATATATTTTTGTTTTTATATTAATTTCTAGGATATGCCGACCTTTGTACATAATTTACAAAGTTTTATAAATGAAGCTCGTCATTATAGGATGTGCAATATAGGTTCCTCCGTAACTAGTTGTTAGGATAATAATTATTATTATTTTTATTAAGTGTCATTGTTCTTAAAGGTAAAAAGACTTGCAGAAGTATTAATTTATGAAATTATTTATTTATTTATTTATTTTTAATGAATTGGTACTCTTTTTTTATATTATATGTGTTATTATTTATAAAGAAAATTGGTCACATATTTTAGTATACAGGTTATCTTAAAAATATTAAGATATATTTTAGAAATGCTTATTTTGGATCAAAAAAAAATACTAAAATGTTCTTCTAGAACATCTCTCTTAAGAATTATGCACCCTACTTGGAACATTTATTTTTATTTCTTGGTGAGTATGCAAAGTAGTCTAATTGATGTGCTGTTAGAATAAGTTTCAATTTTTTAACAGAAAATCAAAAATGAACTAGCACTTTAGTCATTTTTACGTAAAAGTTATTTATTTTCATTTGGCAATACATTTTTTTTTGACTTTTATTAAAAAAATGATCTTGCTTGTATGTAGCCACGAATTTAAAACCTATTTTTAAAGAATCAGAATATTGATAAAACTATCTAATTTGTAAACTTCAACAAGGAACAATTTTTTGTATTTTCAATTTTTTTCATTTCAGTTATTGCAGCTTCTTCATTTGTGTAATAACAAATTAAGTTCTTCATATCTGTTGTAAGAGCAGTAAGCTTTATAAATTGTTACTTTTTTAATTTCGATGGAATTGGAGCCCTTTGCATTTATACTTTGCCCACATTGATTTTTAATTATATATGGTTTAAATTAATATATAGGGCCTACAAAAGGTTCTACTCCTTGTTATTAAAATAAATATTATAAATTCTTTGAAATTTGGGTGAGCTAAGGCAAAAAATGCACATGAGGCAATGTTTACAGTAATTTTTCTATTTTAATACATTTACGAATTTTACCGATTGTAGTAAAAAAAAATTCGCCCTTTTAACATGTTATTTTATGAACTGGCGTTGGATCAATTTTATTGTAAAAATCTTTCCTTTATTAGTATGAATTTAAAAACTTCAAAAAGAAAATAATAGCCTGTAAGAAATATACATTTAGGAAATCCACAGAAAATAGTTGGCTGGAAATAATTTTTCAATTATTTTTTTTCTCCTTTCCTGGAAAACAAGTAAAATCAACTTAAAATTCCCAGATAAGTTTTTCAAATTAAAAAACCAACTACAAGTAACAATTATGGGCTAAATTACTAAGTAAGTGCTAGTTCACCTCTGGTTTCCTTCCATTTTCTATAAACTCCAAAAATGAATACAGGTTGAAATTTGATTAGCAAATAACAGTTTTCAAAGTTGGCCCTTCAAGAGCCAAATAACTCCAAAAGGAGGTTTACTAGAGCATTTCAATGATTTTTGATAAAAAAATAAGCATTTATAAAAGATCTCTCAATATCTTTGGAACACCGTGTAGGGTTGTAATATATTTATTTAAATATTGAAGCTTTAAAGTGCCATTTGTAGTATTTTTTTATTTAATGTTGACTCAATTGATAATTTTATTTCACTTCGTTTTTTATAAATTCATACTTTATACATTTGTTCTGATTATTTAGTTAACTAAAAGGGTGATTCAAAATTCGACTGCCAATGGCCTAGAGGAAATTCTTACTTAAATATTGCAAAATAAAGTATTATATAAGGAGTGTTAAAATCAGAGATAATTTATATAATTTTTATTTGACTACATATCGAGGGTGTATTGCGATTTTTAGTATTTCTAGAAAAGACTAAAATTTACACTTGGATCATTCTCAAAATACTTATGACTTTTAAAAAAAATGTATTTTATGTTTCCATCACAAAAAAGTTTTTGGAAAGAAGTAATTTCAGTTTTAAAATATTTGTTACAATTGAACTAAAAATTTTAAATCACAGTTGTCGCGCTCTCGAAAATTAAATGCAGATCTTTGTACAGCATTTCGTTTGATTCCGTCTTTTGACGAAAGATTGTTTAAAATTTATTCTATTCTGGCAAAATTTATATTGTAAGTTAAAATTAATAATCTAGCTTGAGAGTAAAAGAAGGCATATTTGTGCTGGTATAATTAATAAAGGTGTCATGTCATTTCGTACCGTCCAAAAATTTTACCTGTTTTAGTTTCAATTGGTACCGTGGCTTATAAAATAAATATGAACAGTTGCATTTGGTACCGCATTACCCTTCCTTATAACTGCTAAAGGTTTTTTGGGATTTTCAACTATTATCAATAAACAACACCAATATTACTAACACACTAGCCACAGGTATACATTTGGGACGCGGTACGAAGTGGGAAATTTAAAGGTAGCGGTACGACATGACACGGTACGAAATGGGCATAAGCCTTAATAAATTAGTGTGGTTTGTTTTTAAATGTAATAGAGGGGACTGATTAGGAACATTTAACGCACAAAAGTAGAAATTTCTCTTTAATATCTACGCTAAATTATACTATAATAATTTTTAGTTTGAAAAATAATTTTTATTAGTCCAATGTAAAAAAATCGTCTTTTTTTAAATTATTTAAACAATGATTTTTTAATTTTTTTAAATAAGCAAATATTGCTCAACCGTGATTATCAGTAGGAATCTAATGGTCACCAAATTTTGAATCGCTCTGTATGTTGTAATTTATAATTGATATGAAGACTACTGACAATGTCAAACCTATTTTTATGACTTTTTACTATATTTTCTGAAAACCTTTCTCGTAGTTAACATTTAACACAAAGACATAAGTGATAATAACTGACATTGACAAATTCGTACTTTTACAATTATCATGACTTATTAATCTTTATTGTAAATATATTAATTAATAATGTCTGCAAGTCTTTTTCTACAGACTGTTGTATAATATGTACTTTTATATATTCATATATGTTTATGAATGCTCAAACTGTGTGTTAATGTATATAAAGTGATTAAAAAGTATTTTGTATAATTCTTGTTTGGATTAAACCCTAAAAACGAAGTAACCTGGTCATAAATTTCCCAAAAACGCGATGGATATTTATTAAAATCAGATTTGCGCATACAAGAGCAACTATTATCTTAACTAGACCAATGTAAACCATGTATTTAGAACAAAGAAAAAAACAAAGGCTGACTATTAAATAAATGAAGCTCTTCGAAACAAAAAAAATTAGTGCAATCAAACAAACTTTTTCTAATCTTCATTTATTTAATCGTCAAGCTTGATTCTTTGAATTTTTCTCGACATTTATTAGATTTCAATTGTTAGAGGCTAAACTAAGTCAAATTTTAAAATTTCAACTTCGTCACAACTGTAGTAAAATATTCAATGTCAGGGAATCACTCGAATGAGTTAAATTTCGCGGACAAAATTTTCAATCCCAGTCACCACCACAAAGAAAGCTCACCTACGGTATGACGAACAAACGAACAATTTATTTTAATGAAATGTCAATAGTTATACATATAAAATATACTAGTCGAGCATGTTGTTTGGTTTTACTTTACCATACAAATCGGTACACTCGAATTGCGGTTAATCCCAGACCCTTCTTTAATCCAACACTCGAATTGCGGTCGGTAAATTCTGTCTTACCTGAACCATTCTATAATCACGTCCCGATCTGCGGTTATGAAATTATAGACATTATACTTATTACATTTAATCTAATTGTTGATTCAGAAACGAAATTTTTATATTTATAAAAATACAAAATTGTATTACAATATTTATAAGATACACATTTTATAAAATCATATCTACTAATTTGATTATTAATTAATTGGCTAATTTTAAAATTAATGAAAATTTTTTTTTCTGCTCAATATATTTTTCAGAAAGTGTGTTTAATGTTCTGTTGTCCTGGTGGATTTCAGAATTAATTAATTTAGCTGGTTTATTACACAGTTCATAAGTACACCGCAATTCGAGTGTGTCCATACAAATATGTGCGAGGATAAAGGTAAAAATTAAAAGTTATAAATTTTCAAAAATATATCTGTTTATTTATTTATTTTTATAATTTAAAAGAAAAGATCTTACAAACAATTGTTTTGGTTTAACAAATGCTCTATATTACACTAAATTATATCTATATATAAAATATAATAATCTTATTTAATTGTCTCCCGCTTTCCCCTCACCGCGGTAAAACCATGTGGTACTCTTTTTTCATAATAATAAAGATCATCCCATGGCTGCAGTGGCGGCGGTGGCGAGTAATTTTGTCTAGCGTTTTGTTTTAGTAAGTAATTCAAAAATCTGACGTCGTCTAGTTTGTAAGGTTTTAGAAAATCTTCATTGTCGTACGTACTTTGATCGAGGTCATCTATCTGCGATTTTTTACCCCTTACTCCAACAAATCCATATGGTACTGCCAGAACTAAGTTTAGAGTACCGAGTACAAATAGGAATGCTATAAGATGCATCTGAAATAAAATTTAAAGCTGTTAAGAAAAAATTTTTCACTTAGATTATGAATTGTCCTAAATTTTTAAAAACAATTGATTGATTGACTGTTAATGATACTTCACACAACGGAAAAATTTACATAATTACGAATTAAAATATATTTTTAATATCTGACCGAGTTATAGGCCGAATTGACTAGTAAAACGGCGTTCTGATACATTTTTTAGACTAATTGAAAATGAAAAACATGATTTTTTTAACAAAATATAATTTAATTAAACAATTTATTTCTTACCGTGGTTCTTTGGCTCTAAATAATTAATCTGTAGTTGTTTAAATCGTTTCAAACACTGAATCCTCCACTCACAATGTTTTCTTCTTTTATATCACAATCTAGACTAGTTTAATTATATTTACATACCTGGATCATTTAATTGAAGTATCTTGTTTTAATTTGGTTTGGGAAAACAAAGAACATATTGGATCTAGCCATTGGCGTACATACAAAGAGTTAACACAGGACATAAACATTTTGGCGCACAATAATCATTAGAAAGGATGAGGGTATGTTTTTAATAGAAAAATTTGGGCGGTTCCTGAAAATCTAGAATAAGTAAATTATTGTCAAAAAAATGCAAAGTTGCAACATTTGATTTTTAACTAATTGTCAGAACTGACATTTTCTTTGTAGTATCGTAGTACAAAAAGAAGTTTTAAAATAACGGTCTTTTTTTGTGCTGCCCATTACCAACATCATTATCAATATACAAAACTTAAAAAGGAAAAAGAGTAAAGTTACTACTGATTTAATTGAAACAAAAATAAACTTTTCTGTTAGCTGATTTTTACTGACATCGGTCTTTAGTTCTTTAGAACTTTTTAGATGTTCAAAACCTCGCCAAGATTATATCTAATATTTGGTATTACATTGAACCCTAGAATACGCAAATGTCTATTTTATCATTTTCTGCCTTCAAAAACTCAGCTGTAAAAGAATGTATTTTAAAAATATTCCGAAATGTTTCTATATTATATACATCTGTAAAATCTTAAGACCGAGATCATATGGAACCCAAAAAGCATACTTTTCTTTTTGCAAAATTTAAAAAATATAACATTTTCAAGCCAAATCTTAACGAAGAGGATTTCAGTCACGTGAATTACACTTCCAAATAGATTTTAAATTACTACACTGAGAAAAATGGGCCAAGTAAACTAGTTTAATTAAGAAATCCTCGCTAACCCCAATTAAATTTGTAGAATTACTCCAAAAATATTTCGTTTTCTGAAACTCTCTTTCTGAAATATATCTACCGTAAGCTACTAGTTTAATTCGAGCATATTAGAATATTCTATAATTATTTTCGTCTTGGATAAACAGAAATTTTTATCTTAAATACGTAGATTTAAATAGAATACATTCTTATTTTGCGATTTGTGCTTTGTTCTGACAAATTAGACCATTGGGATTTTAACATTTAAAGTACCTATATTCTATATCCCAGACAAAAATAATTACAGAATATCGTATGATTAATTTGTAAAACTTCCCGAGTCCCCGTTCTATGAGAAGTACTTCAAAACCCCTTTTTGAAGCCATGTTTTTGTAACACAAAACTAATAAAACTTGTCACCAGTCACTATACAACTTTGTTAATTACAGTTAATAATTTGTTTATTTGTGTTAAGTAAAATATTTAATATTCCAATAATTTAGATTTCTAAGATGATTAATTTTTGGTTACTATAACGGTTACTGCTTTCTATTTGTTATTAAAGTGATTAATTACCTTAGTTAACTAACCCTAATGGTTAAAATTAAAAGCCCTTTTTATATCAAAACATTTGTTGAGTCCTAATACGTATTAAAGTTTTTATCAACTATAATTAAATTCTTAATAATGCTGAATAAACTTTTTCCTGGGTGTATTACTATTATTATACAAATCGGAAAGGCAGATTATACATTTTTTAATAAAATATACATTTTCAAAAGCTAAAATAATACGAAAAAAAGCACGATAGAAAAATCAAAAGAATTAAAAATAGAAGAATTATATGTTCGTTTATTAACCCTTTATTGATGCGCTCGTGGCTTTATGTATACGAAAAGATTTAGCTGTGGGGTTACATAAAACGATGTCGATTGCTAATAAGTAGATACTGATCGAAATTTTGTGTAATTTGTCCAAATTATCTTCGATTTTGTTTACTTAATACCGCGACTATATTTACATGAAAGTGGATCATATTTTATAAATTGTTTCAGGGAATTAGGGGATACCTACGCCTAACCCTACTTACGATTAAATGAGGTAAATGATAAAATAAATTGTGTAATATTTACCAAAGCGTCTATTAATTTTTATCGAAATAACAAAACTGGAAAGCTCGAGACTTTTTAATTTTTGATTATAAATCAACAAATTTTAACGATATACTTTTTAAAACAATGAAGCTTGTAAAATGTATTGGATTTAAAGAAAACCAATTAATTTTCAAATAATATTGGATTAATATTTTTTTGATGAAAAAAAAAAATTCGATCAGGAGTTTATATTTATTATCAAAGATTTAGAGTTTAAGGAAAATTTCAATCAATAATATTTATTTTATTTTAACTAATTATTAATATTGCCTTTTTGTGATTTATTATTTATACAAATAATTTTATTTAAAAAGTTCGAAATTATTAGATTGTTATTAATTTCACAAAATCAATAACCCATAGTATAATGTGCTTAACTTTGATGAAAATCTATAATATCTAAATTTTGTTGTCCTACTTTTTTATGAGCCTCATTTTACCTGAAAATTGTGTCCACATCCAGCAGAGTAATATTTTAAACGAATTGCGTCCCGCGTTTTATCACGCTTTATTATTTTTGTTAAATAAATTGTTATTTATTTTAGGTATAATTAAAACCAAAAACAGAAAGCAATAATTTAATTTAAGCAGATTTTGTGAAAACTAAAGTTTTTTCTTGAGTTTTTAATGCTGCGCGATTTTACATAATATACTTCACACTAGACGTTTTTAAATTCGGAATACAGGTGTGAAGTTAAATTTAGCATGACATGATTCACATCTATTTGATGTTCGAATTGTAGTTGTAGACGCATTGAAAAAATTGCCCAAATCTGAGGGAAAAATGTAGACAAAACTTCTTCAAGGTAAGTAAAATTCTGAAATTATTGATAAATAAAAAAACAAACGAATCCTTTCTTTTGATATTATTTTAATTCAATCCAAGAGGCTATCCGAATCTCAAATGTGGTTAAATTTTTCGATAGATATAAAACTCCGAGTCATGTACCACAATAAACGCAGTTTAAGAGGCGATTAAAAATAAGAACCCGGTTCCACATAACATCTGGTAAGTTTTAGCTTTTTTAGCTTAAATATGTTAAAATTGTTATGCCGAATTGGGTTCTTATTTTTAGGCCTGACGATGGTTCTAAGCCGAAAGTAGTCGCCTCTTAAACTGTGTTTATTAATATATTGTGGTATGGAGTTTTATTTCAATTGGATTATTTTAATTATCACTAGAAATTTGGATCAGGCAGTGGGATACAATTCGTCAATTCTGCTTTAGACTTGAGACGCATGTTTCTGACCACCGGACGCAATTTGTCTGTATGTAATAAAGATATATAAAAAATTAAGTCACTTTGGCATTTTTTCTGACCTTAAGTCACTCTATTTGAGACATGAATAAATATAGAATAAACCTTTTTTAATTACAATGGTAACTTCTCACTAATTCATATCGTGTGTCCCACAAAGTTTTTTTTATCAATAATGTGATCTTTTAGCCTAATTCTGCAAATTAACACTGTGATTTTTAACTTTGTTATTTTAAATAGAACACCCTGTATATTTCTAGACCACCATAAGCTTTCTAAACATATATAGTTTGTACCACTTCCTTCGGAAAATATTCCCTAAAATTTAATCTAAACATTTTGTAGTGCAATTTATTATAAATGGTAATAAATTAACAATTCTGAACATATAGACATTTAACAAAAACGTTTATTATAACAAATTTTCGAAATGGTGTCCCTGGACCTTTATACACATTCTAATTAAGTTTTGGTAAATAGTAATTAAAATCTCTCTAGGAATACCTTCAATCGTACTTATTACGTTGGTATTCAATTCTTTCATGGTTGTAGGAAGTGGATTGTAACAGCGAAAAAGAAAAAATCCAGTACCTTTAAATCAGGAGACCGTGTGACCACCTAACCGTGCTTTCATCAAATGTTTCGTTTAAAATTCCTCTAATGATTAACGTTGTTTAAATTAAATTTTAGGTAATATTTTCCGGAGAAAGTGGCACACACTATATATGTTCAGAAAGCCTAAAGATTGAGCTTTATGTTGGACTAAAAATCTACAAGGTGTTCTATTTAAAATTACAAAGTTGCCCTATTTTTCTGTCAAACCGGAATTACGATAAAATAATCCCATTATTGAGAAAGAACTAGAAAAAACCGCGCTGAAGTAGTCGATATGAAAATTTTCTTTTTACGATATTTTCACGGATTCTAGTCTATTTGTTATATTTATTATGAATTAAGTGTTACTAAATGTTATATCTAAAATTACTGCGGATCATCGTTTCTCCACAAAGAATTTAGAACATACCTAATGATAGATTCTGGAGCTACGCTTTGAACCAAGTAATTTGAGCCCTTCACTCCTCAAAATAGGGACGTTTTTAAAAATTTTATGCTCTTTTGGCATTTTGGAGGGTAGATTTCAGATAAATACATACTTAAATTTTATCAAAATCGGAGACTTAAAGTCATAGTGCCTTTTTGTCAATGTTTGCACCCTTTAACCCTTAAAAATCTATCCCAAAAACATTAAGCCTGACGAAGTAAAAATATTAACAAATAAGCATAAATCTTTGACAGTTAGTGAGAAAGTAAAAATTATGGACCACATTATTAATTGTTCTTTACGTATCCATTATACGAGATGTTCTAAATACAATGCCGTTTGTCCTGTTTAAAACTGACCAATAATAACAGATATAGATGTCAGTTTGGGGTTGTTGCTGCGCAAGATTTTGGTTGACGTATTTATTATACATTAAATTTACAATACAATGCCGTTTTCCGCATTCAATTTGGACCAAGAGTAACGGAGATAGACGTTAGTGCCCTTTTAACATTCTTACTGCGCTTATAATTATTGTTTATGCGTCACATTTATAATATAGCGTCATTTATCGCGTTCAATTTGGACTAATAGCAAAGGGGATATACAGTATTAGTGCCTTATTTTTGATTATGTACGTATATATGTATTGTACGTCATATTTATAATACACTGTCGTTTGTCCTGTCAAAATCCAATTAATAATAAAAAAGTTACACGTTAATGGGCTTTTGTCGTTGGTTCTGCGCATGATTTTTATTTACGTCTTTGATTATAAGTCATATTTCAAATATAGTGCCGTTTTCCGCGTTCAATTGGGACTAATAGTAACGTTGGTACCTTTTTGTCATTGCTGCAGCGCATAATTTTTGTTTACCTATGTATTGTACGTCACATTTATAAAACAGTGTCGTTTGTCCTGTCAAAATCCAAATATTAATAACGAAGTTACACGTTAATGCCCTTTTGTCGTTGGTTCTGACTATGATTTTTGTTTACGTATTTATTATACGTCACATTTCAAATACAGTGCCGTTTCCTGCTTTCAATTTGGACTGATAGTAAAGTATATACACGTTGGTGCCATTTTGTCATTGTTTTTACGCATGATTTTTGTTAACGTAATTATTCTACATCACATTTATAATACAACGATGTTTTCTTTTCATTAAAATCGTCATCATTACCGCCATCTGTTTATTAGCAGAAGTATTAAATGTTTGAGGCATGTAGCATTCTACTATCGGTGACATTTTTATTTGCGTCTCGCTCTTGCACACTAAAACTCCTCTGAATCCTCTCTCTCAAACACTTTGAATTCTCTATAGGGATGGTAGGAGCTGTATACCTGGATCTACTTTTATTCCCAAAACTATTTGAGTAATAAGCGATCAAAACCCCCAAAAGTTAAGTGGGACATCCAGTATCATATTTATAGTTGAATATTGGATAGCTTATAACTTTTTTTCACTATTAGTCCCTTTTATTCGGTACAGGCAACAATAATGCACACGTAAAATAAAAGTTAATATCTACGTTCTGTGTCACTTATATTAATCATATAAAATGGCAACTTTTTTATAATGCGCATGATCACCAAGAATTCTATTACTTTTTTACTTTGGTGTAACACAAACCAGTTTCCAATCATCTTTGGGAAAATTTGACGAAACGTCGTTTGGATCACCGTCCTGGATATACAGTAAAGTATTTACTATTACCGCGAGTTTCACTATATATAAACCATAAAGCGATGTAGCCGATTATTTTACCATTACATTTTATTTTCAATTATTTTATGTGTTTTTTCATAACAGCGGATAAGTTTATAAAAAAATTGCATAATAATTTTTTGTTTAAATTAATGTCATAATTCCTTTAATTAGAGGACACCTTGTATACCATAACTCCCATATGGCAAATTTTCTAATAAAAATTTTGATAAATTTTTTTATAACTTGATTTGATAACGCATATTTTCCCGTCCGCAATATGGGATTAATTGGGATCACCCTATCAACTTATTGCCCTTAAGCATATACTCCGGTGCTCTGTGACCCTTTTTAGGCGATAACAGAGCCAATAAGGGCTGAATAATAATCTTATTAAATGCGGGGGCACTTACTTAACCGTACCTATTTCCAATCAATATAGAAATAGCTATACGAGAACAGTTAGAATTAGACCAAGTGGACTAATAAACAATCCTTTTTGGAACGAAAAAGACATCCCATACGTTTTGACCAATCGTAACAGGCGTAGTTATTGGATTTCCTTCATACGACTCATTCTCTCTTTTTCTAATACGGAACTGTTTTAACGCGCTGTTGCCGATATGCGGAAAATTTCATTTGATTTCAGAAATTTATACGTTAAGAAAATGAAAGTAATTCGAAACTTAGGACGAAAATGAAAACATAGTATAGAAAATATTAAGTTACTTTTTTCATTTTATTCGAAAGTTATTTTTCAACTGAACTAATTATTTAACGAGCTATAAAATCTGATTTAAATACGTTTCAAATTGTAAAAAAAAATCATTTAACTGTGCGTATTGTATTTTTGTTTTTTTTTTTAAATTTAAAATTAAAAAAATATGTGTAAGGATGAATTACCTATTTAAAATAGTTTTATGATTGTTGGTAACACTGAATAAAAATAAACAAACCAATGATAAAGGTTGGTCGAAAGAGACGATTCAGTTTTGCCAACATAAAAAAATAACGCCCAAGGAAAAAACAACTCACATTTTTGAAAATCTGTTTACCTTACCAAAAAAAAAGTGCCACAGTTTTGGTAGCCACTTTATAGTGACAGGGGTCAGTCTGATTTTATTATTCAAGATGACCAACTTCCGGTTTACTACAAATTTAGATTTATAATTGAATAAATTTATAACTTATTACCATCTCCTTTTATCATATTTTTCTGGTTCAATTTAATTCAAGTTTAGTTTAAAAACAAATTGATAAAAAATAAATATAAATTTGTTTTTGTTGCACAAAAAATTGTATCATTTTTATAAAAAAACATTATTATAAGCCCACCCTGTACGCATGATCTTTTACCACCTACTTTTTCCAAATCGACAAAGACTTCACCCCCGTACAATTTGACAACGTCGCACTTCGGGGTTGAAACGTTCCTACGTAGTCACAGTAGCTGCCAATGCTCCAAAAACGTGTTTAGAGAATTTTACATTGCAATGTTATACGGCATTGCAGTTGTGTCTTACATTTTTAGGTTAACCGCTAACCGATAATCGAAAGTAAAAATCCAAAATGTAACGTCAAACAATCGTACGTGAAGTGTGTGAAGTTGCAAAAAAAAAGTAATTTGATTTATGGTGATACCAGTCTTGGTAGTGATATATATTGAATACGTATGCCAATATAGTGCCTGAATATTATCATTATCTAAAAAAATTGATATAAATAGGTACGTAATGTTTGCTCTGGGGGTAATTTATAATGCTACGAGAGCCAGTCTACAAATGGTCCAGGAAATGGATTTTGGAGAAGCTTGTGAGTATTATTATCTTTTCCTAATTATTTTTATTTTCTACCAATTAAAATAATACCTATAACTCAATTTATATTAATCCTTACGTCAATTTGACATAACTAAAATATTCAATATTCAATTAGTCCCGGTACTTTTGTAAAAATCGTAAATTTTTACTTCTTTACAGAAACTTAATGTATGACCCACACCGTAGCCAACGTGTTAACGATTATTTTGAAAAACAATTTTTATTTAAACAATAATATTTATACTCTCATATAAATTTTCAATTTTTGGGATGATTCGATTATTTATTTATTTCCAGTAAATCAAACAAAATGATTAAAAACGTGTGTTATAATTAATTCTAATATTAAAAAAATTAAAAAAAATTTCGCCCCCGGGTGGGCTCGAACCACCAACCTTTCGGTTAACAGCCGAACGCGCTAGCCAATTGCGCCACGGAGGCTTATAATGAATGTTGCCGAAATTACTGTTATCAATGGCTGCTGTGCTTATTTATTTTTTTTTTATTAGAATTGTTATTTATCTAAGGATTAAATCTGCAATATATAAGAATTAGATAAACTCAAATTATTTAAAACAGACATTGTTAAAAGTTAATATGTAACAGTTTTAAAATTTTAGGCGACTTTGAGCTTTAAGTGACAAGTACTTAGGTCCAAATTCGCCCGAAATGTCAGCAATAAATGATTTCGGCATATTTCAGACAGAGTTGTATTTAAAAATATTTTAGAAATTGTGAAATTAACTCAATTATTTATACCTACTTAATATTTTTCGCAAAACTACCTGGAAGTCGATTAAATCAGTGGCGTAGTAAGAAATATGTTTAGGGGAGTTAAATAGTTATAAGTCGTATATTAGTTTAAGTTAAATTTTCTTCATACAAAAGCCGTTTTTGTGGGGGGGGGGGGTTTATCCCCAAACCACTAGATTAAATTATCTTAAAGCTAAGAGTGTTTAATTAAATGGAATGAATCTCAAAATCATATATAATTTTATAAGTTAGACGGTGACTAGTTTCGGCTCATACCATCTTCAGACCAAGAAAGGGTGGTTGCTATCGAACATTGTAAACTAATTTTTAGACCTGAAGATGGCTTTTGAGCTGAAACTAGTCGCCGTCTGACTGATAAACTATATATTTAATTTAAAAAAAAATTGTACATATAGAATTAACGATTTTTATGACAAATTTCAACAGTCACAGGTTTCTATTATATTTCATTTTTGGGATACATTTTATCTGGAATTTGAATTAAAAGGGCGCCACGTACAAGAGCAAACTGAACGTTACTGATTAACAAAAGTTATGAAATTAACTTTGGGAGTACCTAATAATAAATAAATATGCATCATATTGTAAAATAGTTGTATAATTTGGCTTCGTTCGAACTCAAACACTCAGTAGTATTATTCATTACAATTTACGGTTTCTGTCTATACCTATCTTTTCATGTTTTTCTCTATTTTTTCCAGTTTTTCCCTATTTTTTAGTATTATTTATTGTTTTTAAATTTTTCTTCATTTTCCTATTTTGCCCATATTTCCCTATTTTTCTAGTTTTTCCTACTTTTTCCTCTTTTTTCCTATTTACTATTTATTACGATTTTTTACCATCGTTCCCCATTTTTTATTGATTTTATATTTTTTTCCATTTTGCTATTTTTGCCTACTTTTTTCTATTTTTTACTATTTCCTATTTATTACGTTTTTTTACTGTTTTTTAGTATTTTTTATTATTTTTTTTACAATTTTTTACCGATTTTTACTATTATTTTTTACTATTTTGTTCTATTTTTCCATACTTTGCCTATTGTTCTCTATTTCGCCTTTTTCTTTTTACGTTTTCCTATTTTTTTATTCTTTCTCATATTTCCCTATTATTTTTTATTTTTCCTATTGCCTACTTTTACGGATTTTTCGTATTTTTCTCTATTTGTTCTATTTTATTATGTTTTTCCTCATTTCCCTATATTTTCTCATTTTCTAATATTTCCCGGTTTTTCCTGTTTTTTCCTTTTTTTCTTGGTGTTCTGTTTTTACTGTTTTTATATTTTTCTCCATTTTGCGATTTTGCCCATATTTTCCTATTTTTCTAGTTTTTCCTACTTTTCCAATTTTTTACTATTTACTATTTATTACGATTCTTTCCTATTTTTAATTGTTTTTATATTTTACTCCATTTTGCTATTTTGTCCATAATTCAATATTTTCCTATTTTTTACTATTCACTATTTTTTTCTATTTATTACAGTTTGTTACTGTTTTTTGTATTTCCTATTATTTTTTTACCATTTTTTACTGATTTTTACTATTATTTTTACTATTTTATTCTATTTTTCCATACTTTACCCATTGTTCTCTATTTCGCCTTATTCTTTTTACGTTTTACAATTTTTTTATTGTTTCTTATTTTTCCCTATTATTTTTTATTTTTTCCTATTGCCTTTTTTTACCCATTTTTCGTATTTTTCTTTATTTATTTTATTTTATTATATTTTTTTCCAAATATTTTCTTATTTTTTTCTTCATTTCCCTATTTTTTTCTCATTTCCTAATGTTTTACATTTTTTCATATTTTTCTTACTTTCATTTTTTTTCCTGTTTTTTTTTGTTTTTGCTATTTTTTCCTTTTTTTTTGGTTTCACCATTTTTCCTATTCTTTACGTATTCAAAAATAGTCCAATGCGCCTAGTGAAGTTTTCTGTTCAAAAATAAAAGTCGTAGTTTTTTTGTAAATTAGGAAACTGACTATATTAAATTCTTTTCGACTTTTTTTGGCTCGACCAGTCCACTCCATTTATACCAGTACTTTTTAGTACGTTCAGCGGATAGTGGGTCGTGTCTAGATCGGTCGTTTATTGCGTCTAGAAATTTCCACCTCAATCTCGTATATTCGGTGAAGAGAGCTTTAAAAAGCGTGGAACAGGGCCGGACTTACTAATTTGTTACAGTATGTATTGATCGAGGTATTGATAAAATTACTGATTGAAAAATGTAATAAAACATGTAAGCAATATAATTAATTATAATCGAAAAATAAATATTATTTTTATAAACTTAGAAACAATGACTTAAGAAATTAATTATTTGCCATTTCTGCTTACTTTATCATTTGATAAAATTTTAAAATATTTTTTTTTATTTTCATGTTGACTTTTCGATTAGGAAATAATTAATATTATACTGAAAATATTGATACTCTTTATTTTTTTGGATTTCTATCTGTTTGTCTATTAAAAAACTGTCTATATTATCAATATGCAATTATTCATAAAAGTTTATCACACAATACATATAATAATTCCGGAAAGGAAAAAATCAACCTAGTTGAATGATAAGGTGTTGTTAGAAATAAAAAAGATATCGCTGTATAACAGTTTGTCATTGTAAATAAAAACAATATGTAAATTTACATTAAAAGCAAATTGTTGTTCAATTTAAAGCCCGTTAAAAATAAATAAAACCAGTATTAAAGTTTCATTAGTGGAATCAGTGGCATTTTTAGGATTTTTAAGTAAGTAAATAATATTTTATTGAAAATAATAATCCATTATAAATATTACTATTATTATTCGACTTGCATAAGATTTTTAGGAGATATTAAATTTTTTGGTCATGAATATTCGTTTGGTGACAGGTTTGATAAAATTGTATAATGAACTTACTTACCTTGCAATGACTTTAATGAAGAAATGTTCAATCCAAATTTATTAATTTTTCAATTAAAGTTCGTTATAATTTGTTTAAGAGTTGGTAGAGCACGCAAAAATTCCTATTATATACTAACGTCACTAATTTGGGGTTTTATTGTGTTTTTTCTTATTGCAAATCATCAAATCATCGATGACGTGCAACCGTTTTTGTTTAGAATAGACTATAGCACAATTTTTTTACTGAGACTCAAAAGCCTCAATATTAGTGTCGTGATGGCGAAAAAAATTCTTACCCCCACTTTTTATCACTTTTCTCGAAGTTTCCGAGTTCCCCGAGTCCGAAAAAGCAATAAAATCCTGTCCGGACGTCTGTCTGGATGTAAACACTGTAACTTTTGAACGAAAACTCCGATCTAGTTCCGGTTTTCACTTCACCGAGTTAGTTTTGTCCAAGGAAGAACTCTATTTGAGCAGGATCGGACCGGCCTTTTCGGTATCCATCATACAAATTAAAGTGGTTTGCATTGTTTGATTTCAGCGATTTTTTATTCGGTTTTTTTTACTTTTTTACAATTTTTTTGATTTTTTTCGTTTTTTCCGTATTATTTTACATTTTTTTCTCTAATTTTTTTTTCATTTTTAGCCTGTTTTCCCATTATTCTGTTTTGTTTCTCGATTTCGATTTTTTCTAATCTTTTCTCATTTTATTTCATTGTTCTGTTTTTTTAATTCTTTTTTTTCGTTTTCTAATTTTTCATAATTTTCTAATTATTTTATAGAAAGAGACTTTATCTGAGTTTTTTACATTTTTCTGATTTTTTGTTTTTTTCTGTTTTTTTTTCTGATTGTTTTTGATGTTTTCTAATTTTTCCTCTTCTTGTCGTTGTTTCGTTTTTTTTTCTATTTCTTTTTTTTCCAATTACTTTTTTTCTATTTCTTTTTTGTTTTCTAATTTTTTTCTCATTTTTTCTTATTCCTTTGATTTTTTACGATTTTTTTACGATTTTTTTGCCATTTTTTTGGGATTTTGTTGCGATTTATTTCAATTCTTTCGATTTTTTTCTTTCTTTCTTTTGTTTACAGTTGTTCCAGTTTTTGGTTGTCCTTTACGTTTTTTTTCCAACTTTTTCCGGTTTTCTAGGTTTTTTTTTTTATTTTTTCCACATTTTACAATTTCATTCTTCATTTGTTTCCAATATTTTCCAATAATATTTGTTTCTTTTTCGATTATTTCTGATTTTTTCGATTCTTATTTTTTGTCGTTTGTCACTATTTTTTTTGATTTTTTTTTTTCATTTTTCTATTTTTTTCCATTTCTTTTCATTTCTAACTTTTTCCTATCCTCCGATATTTTTTAGATTTTTCGGTTTTTTCGTATTTTATTTCTCATTTTTCGGATGATTTTTTGTTGTTTTTGAATTTTTTCTATTTTTTTTTTTTGATTTTTTCAAATTTCTTCAGTTTTTTTCTAACTTTTTCTTATTTTTTCGATTTTTGTAGATTTCTTTTCTATCTCGTTCGATTTGTTTCGATCTCTTACGATTTTGTCGATTTATTTTGATTTTTGTTTTTATTTAAAAAAATTGATATCAAGTTAGCGAGACGACTGAGTAAATAATGACGATATAAAAAAACTAAAAGCTGGAGAATTTGTCGGTTTTTGGCGCTAAATAGTTGTAGAATATATTATTTTATGTTACAAGTCTGGTAGGTGACTTATTAGCGGCAAGATGTTTAATTTTTGATAAAAAAAGAGCGGCAAATTTTTTTCCACAACTAATTAACGGCAAATTACTGATAAGATAGCGTTGTAAATTTTCCGAAGTTGTCTTGCTAAGTTAATAAACGGTAATATTTGTACATATGTGTCTGATGATGGTTTGTGACCGAAACTAGTACCTTTATATAAAAAAATTGTGATACGGGCTTTATTTCTTGAAAACTTGAGTTATGAATAACCTTTAGGATTTATTTTTATGACGTCTATTAAATTAAAAATATAAACAAATTATGCGTAGCAAATTGCACTCTTTAGTAAATAACAAATCCAGATAATTTTAAAAATAAATAATACAATAAATCTAGAACAGTTTATATTTTAGTAGTAAATATTGTTATCTACTTTGCCATTATCTGTTACAATAAATTTTGTATTCTGTGATTAATTTCCTAGTATAAATTTAATTTCATCAGAATACAGTTTAGATTTTTGTGTTTTGACTAAAAAATGTGACAAGTGATAATCGTATTTTAGGTAAGTTTTTTTTTTAAATTTATTTGCTTTTTCCGTCAATGTTAAAAGTTTTACTTTTAATGAGTTACTGCTATGTTTTCGCAATGTTGCTTTAAATCGATATTGTCTACTAATAACTAAAATGTATAAAAAAATACATATATTGGAAGAAGGCTTTGCATTAGTAGTGCGACCTCCCACTCCCTGGGCTTGTTTATCTCATGATAAAGGCCAATACAAAATAACAAACCGATGACCATTTGATAATCTACAATCAGACAGATCAAGTGGCTTAAGAAATCAACAAAGTCGAAGAGGAAAAAAATACCATTAAATTTCTGAAAATTAATAATATGATATACCAGGGGTTGGTTGGTCACAGTAGAATTGAAGGGTAAAAAGTCTATGCATTTTTTAGTCGAAATAAAAATTTTTTCGGAAGAAAGATGTTTTGAGATTGTTTATATCGGAAAATTTGAGAAAATTACCAAAACCATCAGTGATTGGAGGATAAGAACGTCGAATGTATTCATAAATAAGTTCTGCAAAGAACCCCGCACAAACCTTATGGGAATTGTCTCCCGGTCAAATTGGCTGAAATTTGGATATGTTGTCCGTTTCGGCATCCTGAAGAAAACTCTCAATGGGCACAAAGCTCAATTTTGCTTATTTACTACTTAAAAAGGTAATCTCTTCGAAAGTTTAGTATTTGCTGCGTTAACAAATAGTACCCTCTTATGTTTTCGAGGTCGCTGCATTCAAATCCAATGCCAATATAATAATATTGACAGTTGACGTCTGTCAACTAGCTGTAAAACAACAAGCAATAATCAAAATATATATGTTTTTGAAGTTGCTGAGTTCAAAACTGATGTCAAAAAGACGATATTGATAGTTGACAGCTGTCAATTAACTGTCAAACAACAAGCAGTAATCTATCTTGACACATTATCATGCACAGTCAAATATTTAATTAACTATAGTACTCAACTGTCAATATCGTCTTTTTGGCATCAGATTAGAATTAGACAACCTTAAAGACATGCTTATATGTCAATTTTATCAATTTCGAGTGTTACATGCTGTTTGACAGTTATTTGACAGCTGTCAACGGTCAATATCGATTTTTTAACATCAGTTTTGAACTCGGAAACCTCAAAAACAAATACTAGGATCCAAAATAAGCAAAATTGAGTGTTGTACCCGAAACGAACAACATAACCAAATTTCAGCCAATTCCCATAAGGTTTTGTGCGGGGTTCTTTTTAGGAGTTTTTCATTTATTTATTTGTTGTTCGAAAAATGAGTACTGTCCCAAGTTGCAAGACTCGGTTGTACCTTGAAACAATTTGTAATCAACAGTTTCCTTTCAGTTATCAATATTATTACATTAAGTTTTTGCGAAATTTGATATGAATAGTCAAAATAATAGTAAGTAAGTGGGTCATGATTACATATATCTATTTTATGAACAGCCGAAGAAATAAAATAAAAATTGAAAAATGTCCCAAGGTATAACACTCTCCCCTACATAAATATATTCTAATGATTAACTAAATTGAAAAATTCTCATTTTTGGGGTGGGTTCTATGGAAATTTAAAAAAATAAACATTACAAATTCAGCAAAAAAAAATTATGTATCCCGATTACTCTTCTATTCTTCAGGTATTTGATGTTTCGCTCTTGCGGTTCTTTGTTATTTCCTTTTCCTCTGAATATTCAACTATCATACTTCCTTATTCTTTATTTACCCTTAGTCTATCCTGTCGCCTCTCTTTTTATTCGTTATCTACCTGTCTCACTTTCTGGTATATTTTTTATTTTTAAATACCTAATACAGTCTCATCTTATTGTAATTTTTTCTTTTCTTAATTATATACCAATTTTTTTTTATCAAATCCCAAATTTTTTTATCAATAATCAATTTTTAATCAATTCTGACATTTCTCTCTGTTTATTATTTTCTTTTAACTGTTTTTTTTCCTTTAAAAATTTTTTCTTACTAGATTAATCATAAAAAAAATTTCAAATCTTGCCTATTACTACTACTTAAATTTTCTTTTAAAATCATTTCCAAATTTTTTTTACATTTTCATAATAATAATGATGTGCCAATAAAAATAAAATTAGATTCTTTATATGTCATAATTGTTGATTTAGAACATATTATAAATGGGTCATGAGCCCACCCCTATATAACTTTTAAACGGGTAAATAGTTTTATACCAAATTTGGGTTAGATCTATTTTTGGATTTTTTAAATAAAAATCCAATATGGCGGACATCTGATTTGACCGGAAATGACATGAAAATTAGAAATTCAAATGTAAAACCCGGTACATTTCTATATATTTTCATTCTACGATTTCAAACACGTACACGTCGACTGTCAAATGTCACTTAATACGTCATTTTTATTCTGTTTTAAATTTTTTTTTATCCATCTTAGGTGGTCGTGAGTTGGTCTAAATTACTTATAATTACCTTAAAAGTCTCAATTTTGTCAATTATTTATTTTTGTTACTTTTATTAAACGTTTAATTCAACAAATCCAATTTTGTAACTAAAACTCAATGAAACATAGATGGGCCACCCTGTATTAAAAATTGTTTATTCAATTGTCATTAAAATGATGTACATAACAATTCTTTTTTTTCTCAAATAAATGAGAAATGTTATTTTTTATTAAAAATTTCTATACAAAATTCTCCTGAAGACATCCTATTTTAAATATAAATTATTAAAAAACAAAAATAAATAATTGACAAAATTTAGAATTTTTAAATAATTTTGGTGTGATTATAAATAAAACATTAGCACCCAGGATGGATAAAAAAAATTCAAAAATAAAATGCGCCTTAAGTGACACTTGACAGTCGACCTGTACGTATT
The DNA here is from genome assembly GCA_963243735.1 of Neocrepidodera transversa. Classification (NCBI taxonomy): domain Eukaryota; kingdom Metazoa; phylum Arthropoda; class Insecta; order Coleoptera; family Chrysomelidae; genus Neocrepidodera; species Neocrepidodera transversa. Next base: position 925,192 of record OY725347.1, on the reverse strand, counting down.
TGAAGTCGTAGAATTCAAATATGTAGAAATATACCGGGTGTTCAATTTGTATTTCAAAGTCAATTCCGGTCAAACCGGAAGTCGGCCATATTGTATTTTTATTGTAATCGGTCAAAATTTGGTATAAATCTATTAATTTGTTTAAAAGTTATAGGGGTGGCCCATGACCCATTTATACTCGGTATAGAATTCTTTAAACTCAAACTTTTTTTAAGAATGAATTATTTTTATAAAATTCAAACAAAACTCATAAAAAGTATTTCATTATAATATATATTGTAATATTTTATTAAAATTTATAATTTCTAAATTTAGACAAATCAAGTAAAAATTTATATTTCTAATAAAAAAATTATTGCATTTTACCTATGATAGCATAATATCAGAGCACAACTTCTACTTAAAATTGTATCAACTTTAAATTTTTTATATACATCAAATTAAACACAAAATCATGTGCAACACTATGTATTTGAAAAGATTATCAAACGGCGACTAGTTTCGGTTAAAAAAACCATCTTCAGGCCTAAATTTCGTGTTGCGTATAGTTCTTGTGTTTAATGTCAAAGTAAATTTTTCGGGCCGAAGTACTAAAAAGATCAGATATTTATTTTTTATAAATGTATTATTATTTATTCGTTAATTAAAGATATGAATGTTTTTTGTAGATTATTTATCGCAAATAATGAAAAAATACTTAAAATATTAAAATTTTACCTATTTAGGTTAACAAGTCTTCATTAAAACTAAATCACATTAAAAAAAAATTGTTTCAATTTTGGGCTCTCACAATTCACGCCATTTCAGAATTCCAACTAAAAATTTTACAAAAAAAAACATTTTGCCGAAAATGCAAAGTATGTCAATAAATTCATTTTTTCGTGCTCTTTGCAAATACAGACTCTATTTTAGAAAAAATCTGATATACAGGGTGTTGTTTTTGGGTCGGAATATTTTATAATACTTTTTTTAATCCGGAGCTGGATTTATTTTATTGTAAATTTATTAATCGATTGGACACTTTAAACAAAATATGCCTGCCAAATATTATGAAAATATACAGTGTGGTTAGAAAGTTATGACCCATGCAAGAAATTGGCAAAATAGATAAAACACAATATAGTTAGACCCAATAAGTGTAGTTAGACCTAATAAGTATGGGGTTTTTGAGATCGCCCTGTATAATTTCACTTGATTTTTTTTTTAACATAATATCAACAAATTTGGTCTATGCGTTTTAAAGTCTAATGAATATTAAAAAATGAGGGGTTAATCCCACCCAACTTTCCAAACACTCCTAGTAAAGTAATTGTTTAATCGATTATTTTAGTTTTTCTGCATTTAAATACATTAATTATCTTACCTATCGAATGGTATAAATCCCATTTTAATATTTTTAAAGTTATTCATTTTTTTTTAAACTTATATTAAATTTCAAAAAAAAAATTAGGAATTCTACAATTTTTTGAATAAAATTTTGAAAAAAATCACAATTATAGAGTTTTTTACTACAAATTTAAGGGTAATTTTTTTTAAATTTTTAAAATTAATTTTAACCTTAAAACAAATCAAACCTATTTTTAAATAATTTTAAAATCAATAAATAATTAATATCTCATTCAATTTTATTCAAAATGGGAAACATACCTTTTTTTAGGTTTTTTGGATCAAACTGCATTAATAAAGTTAGTTTAAAAAACTAAAAAAAAATCAATTTTTTTTCAAAAATTCATGGGTAATCCATACTTATTGATAAAACGAAATTACAAAAAAATTTAAAAAAATTCTTAATTTTTTCTATAATAATTACAATTCTAAATTTTAAGAAACTAAAATACAATTAAAATTTAGAGTTTTATATTATCTTTCGAATGGTGAAAATCACATTTCAATAACTTTAATATTTTAAAAGTTATTCAATTTAGTTTAAAACCGTAATATAATCTTAAATTTCTTAGCCAATTTTTTAAAAATTCCAAAATTTTTGTAATAAAATTTTGAAAAAAATTATAATTATAAAATTAATTATTACAAATTTAAAGATATTTTTTTTAAATTTTTAATATAAAAATTTAACTAAAAAATAATAATTTCATAAAGATAAAAATTAAAATAAAAACTAGCGGCGAAACTTTACGGAACTTGAAAAAATAGTCAAGACAAAATTTATAGAAAATTTTATGTTCTGCAATTTTGATACCATGTAATTTTTCATAAAAATCCATAATTTCGTCTTAAAATCTAAAAAAGTCACAAAAATGTCTATATAAATTTTTTTCACGCCCTCTAGCGGCGAAACTATGAGGAATTCAAAAAACCGGTAGTGACAAAATGTGTAGAAAATTTTATGTTATACAACTTTCATATCCTGTAATTATTCATAAAAATGCATTATTTTGGTTATTTAAGAAAAATATGAAAAAAAATACTTTTTGATAAATCTGGCAACAATGGCAAAAGTTTTTAAAAATTTTAATCATTCGAAATTAAACTATAACGTATAAAAATATATGTGTAAAACTTTTTTGCCATCTTGTTTACTAATGACGTCATCACTTATAGCAACTGTCACTTCCGGTTGTCCGATTAACTCCAAAATCTATACAGGTCGTCTCCTTGCTACCCTAAATATGTATATAAAATTTCATTTAAATCGGTTCAGCCGTTTAGACGCTATCGTGTTCACACACACACAGACACACACACATACACACAGACAGACATCATGCTAAAAATGGTATAAATGGATTCAGGTGACCTCAAAACGTAAAGATCCGTTAAAATCTGGGTATGGTCAAAATATCATGATCGCAATACTTTCCTTCTATACAACTCTGTTGTTCGGAAAGTAAAAAGGGCAGATATGACTGAAAATTAATACAAATTGTTTTAAAATCCGATCATTAACCCCTCATATTAAGAAACCAGACACAATTCCAAATTAACTACGTTGAAAAATATGTAAAGAAATTAATTAATTTTTAAATCAAAAATAATGATAAACTGTTTACTTTTAATACGATTAACTGTATAAATAAATAACAAAATTATTTACAGTTTTGGAAAGATCCTTGACCCTCCATGCGGTACACATCATTATTTTCTTACAATTATCTAGTTATTTAAAAAAGTATATAAAATTACCCACTTCATACTGTACAGTTATTATCAAATCTGCAACTCGTTTGATATACTCTGTCTAGAAATATAAGGCCAAGATAGTAATTGGAAAGAAATATTTTTGCCAAACTAATTAAATTAGTATTTTATTTGTGAATTTTTAAAAAAAATTATGGTACTACTACTACAACGGAATATATTTATATTAAAGAAAGAAAAGGCAGTAATAAACGAAGTAGAAAAATATACTATAAAAAAAATTTTAATATTAAAAATAACAAAATTGAGAAAAAAAAAACAATGAATAAATTTTTTTAGAATGTCCTGGTTAAAGGCAGACCAAATCTAATGTTTGCCGAGCCTGGTAAAAATTGAGTAGACTCGTAATCTGAACGGACTTTTATTAAATATTTCAATTTATTCTCCCTTGTAGAACATCGCCCTATTTAAAAAAATATATGAACAGTTTTTTCGAAAGGAGATCTAATTCATTTTGGTTTTAAATATTTATTTGTGAAGAGAAGCGTATTTTCAATGTATTCGTATTTACAGGCTAGAGTTATTTTTTTTACAAACTATAATAACTGTTAAACCATTTAAAAATATTGTTGCCGTCTTTAAAAAGGTATGAGCCAATTGAGCACCAAGCTCTAGATGTAATAAATGTAGACCGGTCAACTGAGCACCAGGCAGGCAGGTACCTTTTCAAAGCGACCCTTTTGAGACAGGCCAATTCAGCACTTTGACCTGGATCCACTTTGTAATAATAATCCCTTAATAGTCCAAAATTCTTTAAAAAATCGATAAAATGAAAAATTGTTGAAAAATCCTTGAAGAATCCTTAAAAAATCATTAAAAATTCTCGAAAAGCCCTTGAAAAGTACGTGAAAAATCCTACAAGAATTTTTGAAAAATACTCCAAATTCCTTAAAAAAAAACAACATTAAATTGAAAAATCCTTAAACAATCCTTGAAAAGTCATTGAAAAATCATTAAAAAATCCTGGAAAAATCCTTCAAAAGTACTTGAAAAATCCTACAAGAATCTTTGAAAAATAGTCCAAAATTCTTTAAAAAATCGATAAATTTAAAAATCCTTGAAAAATTGTTGAAAAATCCTTGAACAATCCTTAAAAAATCATTAAAAATTCTCGAAAAGCCCTTGAAAAGTACGTGAAAAATCCTACAAGAATTTTTGAAAAATACTCCAAATTCCTTAAAAAAAAAACATTAAATTGAAAAATCCTTGAAAAATCCTTAAACAATCCTTGAAAAATCATTAAAAATTTTTGGAAAACTCCTTAAAGATCCTACAAGAATGTTTGAAAAATACTCCAAATTCCTTAAAAAAAACATTAAATTGAAAAATCCTTGAAAAATCCTTAAACAATCCTTGAAAAATCATTAAAAATTTTTGGAAAACTCCTTAAAGATCCTACAAGAATGTTTGAAAAATACTCCAAATTCCTTAAAAAAAACATTAAATTGAAAAATCCTTAAACTATCCTTGAAAAGTCATTGAAAAATCATTAAAAAATCCTGGAAAAATCCTTCAAAAGTACTTGAAAAATCCTACAAGAATCATTGAAAAATAGTCCAAAATTCTTTAAAAAATCGATAAATTTAAAAATCCTTGAAAAATTGTTGAAAAATCCTTGAACAATCCTTAAAAAATCATTAAAAATTCTCGAAAAGCCCTTGAAAAGTACGTGAAAAATCCTACAAGAATTTTTGAAAAATACTCCAAATTCCTTAAAAAAAAACAACATTAAATTGAAAAATCCTTAAACAATCCTTGAAAAGTCATTGAAAAATCATTAAAAAATCCTGGAAAAATCCTTCAAAAGTACTTGAAAAATCCTACAAGAATCTTTGAAAAATAGTCCAAAATTCTTTAAAAAATCGATAAATTTAAAAATCCTTGAAAAATTGTTGAAAAATCCTTGAACAATCCTTAAAAAATCATTAAAAATTCTCGAAAAGCCCTTGAAAAGTACGTGAAAAATCCTACAAGAATTTTTGAAAAATACTCCAAATTCCTTAAAAAAAAAACATTAAATTGAAAAATCCTTGAAAAATCCTTAAACAATCCTTGAAAAATCATTAAAAATTTTTGGAAAACTCCTTAAAGATCCTACAAGAATGTTTGAAAAATACTCCAAATTCCTTAAAAAAAACATTAAATTGAAAAATCCTTGAAAAATCCTTAAACAATCCTTGAAAAATCATTAAAAATTTTTGGAAAACTCCTTAAAGATCCTACAAGAATGTTTGAAAAATACTCCAAATTCCTTAAAAAAAACATTAAATTGAAAAATCCTTAAACTATCCTTGAAAAGTCATTGAAAAATCATTAAAAAATCCTGGAAAAATCCTTCAAAAGTACTTGAAAAATCCTACAAGAATCATTGAAAAATAGTCCAAAATTCTTTAAAAAATCGATAAATTTAAAAATCCTTGAAAAATTGTTGAAAAATCCTTGAACAATCCTTAAAAAATCATTAAAAATTCTCGAAAAGCCCTTGAAAAGTACGTGAAAAATCCTACAAGAATTTTTGAAAAATACTCCAAATTCCTTAAAAAAAAAACATTAAATTGAAAAATCCTTGAAAAATCCTTAAACAATCCTAGAAAAATCATTAAAAATTTTTGGAAAACTCCTTAAAGATCCTACAAGAATGTTTGAAAAATACTCCAAATTCCTTAAAAAAAACATTAAATTGAAAAATCCTTGAAAAATCCTTAAACAATCCTTGAAAAATCATTAAAAATTTTTGGAAAACTCCTTAAAGATCCTACAAGAATGTTTGAAAAATACTCCAAATTCCTTAAAAAAAACATTAAATTGAAAAATCCTTAAACTATCCTTGAAAAGTCATTGAAAAATCATTAAAAAATCCTGGAAAAATCCTTCAAAAGTACTTGAAAAATCCTACAAGAATCATTGAAAAATAGTCCAAAATTCTTTAAAAAATCGATAAATTTAAAAATCCTTGAAAAATTGTTGAAAAATCCTTGAACAATCCTTAAAAAATCATTAAAAATTCTCGAAAAGCCCTTGAAAAGTACGTGAAAAATCCTACAAGAATTTTTGAAAAATACTCCAAATTCCTTAAAAAAAAAACATTAAATTGAAAAATCCTTGAAAAATCCTTAAACAATCCTTGAAAAATCATTAAAAATTTTTGGAAAACTCCTTAAAGATCCTACAAGAATGTTTGAAAAATACTCCAAATTCCTTAAAAAAAACATTAAATTGAAAAATCCTTAAACTATCCTTGAAAAGTCATTGAAAAATCATTAAAAAATCCTGGAAAAATCCTTCAAAAGTACTTGAAAAATCCTACAAGAATCATTGAAAAATAGTCCAAAATTCTTTAAAAAATCGATAAATTTAAAAATCCTTGAAAAATTGTTGAAAAATCCTTGAACAATCCTTAAAAAATCATTAAAAATTCTCGAAAAGCCCTTGAAAAGTACGTGAAAAATCCTACAAGAATTTTTGAAAAATACTCCAAATTCCTTAAAAAAAAAAACATTAAATTGAAAAATCCTTGAAAAATCCTTAAACAATCCTAGAAAAATCATTAAAAATTTTTGGAAAACTCCTTAAAGATCCTACAAGAATGTTTGAAAAATACTCCAAATTCCTTAAAAAAAACATTAAATTGAAAAATCCTTGAAAAATCCTTAAACAATCCTTGAAAAATCATTAAAAATTTTTGGAAAACTCCTTAAAGATCCTACAAGAATGTTTGAAAAATACTCCAAATTCCTTAAAAAAAACATTAAATTGAAAAATCCTTAAACTATCCTTGAAAAGTCATTGAAAAATCATTAAAAAATCCTGGAAAAATCCTTCAAAAGTACTTGAAAAATCCTACAAGAATCATTGAAAAATAGTCCAAAATTCTTTAAAAAATCGATAAATTTAAAAATCCTTGAAAAATTGTTGAAAAATCCTTGAACAATCCTTAAAAAATCATTAAAAATTCTCGAAAAGCCCTTGAAAAGTACGTGAAAAATCCTACAAGAATTTTTGAAAAATACTCCAAATTCCTTAAAAAAAAAACATTAAATTGAAAAATCCTTGAAAAATCCTTAAACAATCCTTGAAAAATCATTAAAAATTTTTGGAAAACTCCTTAAAGATCCTACAAGAATGTTTGAAAAATACTCCAAAACTCCTTAAAAAATTGTTTAAAATTAAACAATTTCTTAAGTGTTTTTAAGACATTTTTTGGAATTATTCAAAGATTTTTACAGGATTTTTCAAGTACTTCTCAAGGATTTTTCGAGAATTTTTCAAGCAGTTTTCAATGATTTTTCAACGTTTTTTCAGTCCTTGAAAAATCCATGAAACATCCTTAAAAATCCTTCAAAAATCCATGAAAAATCATTAAAAAACATTTTTAAAAAATCTTAAAAAAATCCTTGAAACCCCGTTAAATAATATTTGAAAAATTGTTGAAAAATGCATGAAAAGTTCTTGAAAAATACTATAAGAATTATTGAACAATCTTTGAAAAATACTCCAAAATTCCTCGAAAACCCAATAAAAAATCCTTGAATGATTCTTGAAAAATCCCTAAAAATCAAAGATGAGGATTATTCAAGAATTTTTCAGCATTTTTTCAATTATTTTTCAAGGATTTTTCAAGAATTTTTCAAAAATTTTTCAAAAATTTTTCAATTTAACGATTTTTGAAGGGTTTTTGAGAGTTTTTAAAAAAATACTTCTTAAAAATTGTTTTGACCCCATGATTTTTTTTTAATAAATAAATGCCAACTACCATATTCTGATTTTTATTTAACCGAGAAAAATAACTGTTTGCATTAATTCAATAAAGTGCTCAATTGGCGTCCGTCCCTTTAAAAATAAATGGTCTACTATGAGCAATACATGGGTGAAAAACTGTTCATTTATATGGTGATTGGCACCTAATCAATTTTTGATCAAAGTCACCACAATCCACCGATATTTTGAGCTTATTAAAACCTTCCTTATGATTTTTGAATTAATCCAGCAATTACTATTTTATAATTTTGGACGGATGTAAACTGGGCGTGAAAATAATCCCTTTACCTGAAGATGTTAAATTATTTTTGATCCTAACATGTAAACTTACAGGATAATGAATAAAAATACGAAAACTTTGATGTAAAACGAAAAATAAAAGTGACCAGATTGATGTTTCCTATCTTTTAGCCAAAATTTCGTATTTTTTGGCCAAATTCTCCCCTTTTTAAACAAAAAATCTTAGTTTTCCCTTTTCTGACACAATTCTCTTATTTTTGGTCGTTTATTTTCATTTGTTTTCGTTTATTTTTGTTAGTTTTCGTTTGTTTTCATTTGTTTTCGTTTATTTTTGTTAGTTTTCGTTTGTTTTCATTTGTTTTCGTTTATTTTCGTTTGTTTTCGATTGTGTTCATTTGTTTTCGTTTGTTTTCATTTACGTTCGTTTGTTTTCGTTTTGTTTATTTTCATTTGTTTTCATTTGATTTCATTTGTTTTCTCTTATTTTTGTTTGTTTTCGTTAGTTTTCATTTGTTTTCGCTTATTTTCATTTATTTTCGTTTGTTTTCATTTGTTTTCGCTTATTTTCGTTTGTTTTCGTTTGTTTTCATTTGTTTTCGTTTATTTTCATTTTTTTAAACAATTAAAAAATACCTATTTGATTCATATTTATTATGATAATGATTTTTTTAATACACCTTATATTATTTAAACCTATCATAGATTTATAATATTATTTATTTATGGGTGAATAACCTCGGCAGTTGGTCAGTGTAACAGCACAACATAAATTGTCGACTGATCTCCGTATTTTCTGCAACTCTCTAAAATACTTAGATTAGAATGCATTATACTTTACTAGGATATAAGTACCTTGTTATAACTTGATGAACAAACAAATAAATTTAACATTATAATTTTATTTTATTTTTAGTCGAGAAAGAAGAGTTCCATTTTACTACAATATTTTGTTTATTTATTAAAATTTTGCCTCTTTTTAAGAAACTATATTTTTCATTAAATTCATTTATTATAAATGTTTATAATTATAATTTCTATTTGTACGTTTCACAGGGATAAAAGTCGAAGTACTTGCCATGTTTATCTAACACTACTTATCTTGCGTCTAAATAATTGCATTTCTAAAAACGGTTATTTCTTTTAATGGTCCCATTTTAATAAATTTGATACTTAATTAAGAATGATCGGAATTTAAAAGTATGTACAAATTTTAAATAATGTACTTAATTGGAAATTTTACTTACCAGTAGTTTTGTTATATTTATTTTTTAATTTTATTATTATTATAATTATTTTCGTGAAATTTTTGATTTTTTTGTAGTTTTATTATTCGGGTGTCCAGAGATGAAACCGACAAAACTTAGGGGGTTATAGAGACTGTCAATATGATTGCAAAAAGCCATATACAAATGTCCAAAACCGCTTCGTTACTGATATTCAGTGTGATTTGTAAATTTAGACAAAAACTTCAATCCGCCATATTAAATACAGGGATAACCCGATTTGATTTAAATTTGGTACATGAATTAAACTAAATGGCCTTAATAAGTAGCCCTTTGAACGAATCCAATATCAGGACCGGAATATTCTTTTTCTTCCATCTTAAGTTCTTGTAAGAATAACTCACCCTGTATAATTATTATCAAAAATCTGAGCTCAGATTCGAAATCTACGAAAAAATTCGTACAGGAACTTGTTAAAAAAGTTTCTGGCACCAATTCAGTTATTCCGTAATAAATTATTATTTTCAATTTTTTCATTCGAGAAATTAATTTTTGGATAAAAAACCATCAAAAATGGGTTATTATAATAAAAAATTACAAAACCAAGACATAAATATTGTTATTTTCTTTAATTAGTTCGTAGTAAAATTTTATAAAATACTTTCATAACCCAAGAAAAGACGAAAAAATAAATTCGTATCAGGACCGGAATGAGTCATTTCTTGTAAGAATAACTGTTCTAGTATAATAATTATCAATATTCTGATCGCAGATTCAAAATCTGCTAAAAAAAGCGGATAGGAATTTGTTCAAAAAGGACTGTACTGAATTTTTTATAAATTATATTTGCTTACTAATTTTGAATTTATGAAAGTACAACACAACGCACAATAATTTTTTGAAAATAGGGATTTGACACTTGACACAAGCCTACTGTATTTAGACAAAAATTGTAAGCTACTGATACGGATTTATTCTTCACTTTTTTTTTGGATTATGAGAATATTTTATAAAATTTTACTACAAACTAATTAAAGAAAATAACAATATTTATATCTTAGTTTCGTAATTTTTTATTATATTAACCCATTTTTGATGGTACTTTATCCGAAAATTGATTTCTCGAGTGAAAACATTTAACATCATAATTTATTACGGAATAACTGAAATGGTGCCAGAAACTTTTTTAACAAGTTCCTGTAGGATTTTTTCCGTAGATTTCGAATCTGAGCTCAGATTTTTGATAATCATTATACAGAGTGAGTTATTCTTACAAGAACTTAAGATGGATCAAAAAGAATATTCCGGTCCTGATATTGGTTTCGTTTAAAGGACTACTTATTATGATCATTTAGTTTAATTCATGTACCAAATTTAAATCAAATCGGGTTATCCCTGTATTTAATATGGCGGATTGAATTTTTTGTCTAAATTCACAAATCACACTGTATATCAGTAACGAAGCCGTTTTGGACATTAGTATATGACTTTTTGCAATCATATTGACAGTCTCTATAACCCCCTAAGTTGTGTCGGTTTCATCTCTGGACAACCCTGTATATCACAAAATTATTATTTTTTATTCCTTTTGTTTTATTTTTATCGGCCGTTATATTTTTTTTATTGGGTTTTAAATACCATAAAAATTTAAATAATTAATCCACCTTATTCAAACATTTTTTTTTACTAACCAACAAAAACCATGTTGTTTTTTATTTACTTTTTTTTATCAACTAGCTGTTACCTTGATTGACCTTGTTAGGTTACGTGTCCGTTAGCTAAAAGGAGGTCATACGGTAATAGGTTTATGGACTTTGTGGAACTAAAATTAATTTGCCATTTGTAGAAAAATTTTATCTTCAAATCAAAACACTTATACAGAGTGTCCCAAAAAAAAAACAGTTTAATACATTTTTTTATTCTTTTACTAAACAGGACCCCAATCAAGCATAAATAAATTTAAATGTAGACAGAAAAATTATTATAAATATTAATTATTATAAAGTTCATCATCAGGTTTTGTTTTAAATTCGTTACATTATATAAAATTTTGTTAGATAATAAATTCTATTCGGTATTGATCGCTGGCGTGCCAAGTTGACAAATGATTTAATAAATAATATATATTTATATTTTATCATAATTCCGATATCTCACTGAATAACGAAGAAAAAAGGGAGTGTATATCTAATTTTTTTTTAAATAATTCTTAATTTTCCATTTGAAATCCTACTGATCTAATTTTTACATAAAATTTTTTTTATTAAAAAAAATATCTAAATTTTAATAAAAAAATAGCATATACTGGTTAATTAAAAAAATATATACAGTGTGTCCGTAAAGTATGGAACAAATTCATTTTTAGCTAAACAGGCTATTTTAAGAAATAATCCTAAAACACGTCGATTTTTGATTTTATCGTATTTTAAAATAATAATCTAATATACAGGGTGAATTACTTTCGAGTAATGAAGTCACCGTCATTTTTTTTTAAATGGAACACCCCCATTTTGTTTCAATTTTCGGATTACTCTAGCTGAGCTGATTCCAAAAATATATCACATGTTGATTCCAATTGGTATAGGGTAGACAAAAATACAATAGTTTTGTGTGTACTCATAAAGTAAAGCGTAACATTCTTTATTAGTTAAATTAACAATATTATCAAAAATACTTATTGTCTAGCGGACAGAATATGATGAAATACATGACTTTATAAATATTCGAACTGCAACCCTTGCTGTATTTGACAGTAACCCAAACGGTGTACAAATTCTTGTTGAACCTTGTTTATTGTGTCTTGACAAATATTGTTTATTGCTGTCCGAATTCTCTCTTTTAATTCTTGAATATTTGCTGATTTCGTTTGATACACAACATTCTTCAGATGGCCCCACATAAAATAATCCAAAGGATTGAAATCTGGTGACCTCGCTGGCCATTCAATAGGTCGACGTCTACCAATCCACCTGTTCGGAAAGATTTCATCTAGGTACCTTCTAACATCTACAGGATAATGTGGAGATGCACCATCCTGTTGAAACCATAAGCTTTCATCAAAATCTCCAGGATTACGTCTGCTGCGAAACAAATTACGTAAAATAGGTACCAGATACCCCCTTAAAAACTCAAGGTACTTTACCCCGTTTAAATTACCTTCGATAAAGTAGGGTCCGATGATTCGATTTCTTACAATTCCAGACCATACATTTACCTTTTGCGGATATTGTGTATGATGCTCACGCATCCAGTGGGGGTTTTCTTTTGCCCAGTATCTACAATTCTGACGGTTGACCTCGCCATTTAACGTGACGGTGGCTGTTTCGTACCTTACCTGTAGAAAGTATACAATTCATAAACAGGGTTGCCAACTTATAAAATTAAGCAAAACTATTCACAACGGGCTGCTTCCCATAAGCGCCAGTTCCTAATTTGGATCCTTGGTTGAATGAGGTTTATTTGTTTGATTCCAATGAAACACAATATGTAAATTTAAGAAGTATTTACTAAAATGATTATAATTAAGTATATAAAAGATATAAAAAGTGTAAAATAAAGGGTAACTAAAATGTAAAATAAAAGGTAAATAAATGTAAAATAAAATGTAAACTAAAAGGTAAATAAAATATAAATATAGAGATGTATAAAAGATAAAAAAAGGTGGTGAAAAAATGTATAAAATAAACAAAGGTGAATAAACCGACGACAATAAACCAATAAAAATGACTTGATTAGGCTAGTTCGTAAACTACTTAATATAATTTTAACAATTTAGTCTGCTAGCTACAGAGAATTAAACCAATTATCTTAATAATATTGTAACAAAGTTACTTTTTTCCGTATTATTTAAAATATATAAATTAAATCGCGCACGGCACTGGATTAAAATTAACTTAAAATTGTGAATAAAAGGCCAGTCGTACCAGTTCAACCGTCGCCAGGCAGATGGAGACACTCTCGTCTCTGCTTCTTAGACGCTTAAGTTCGTATCGAGTACGGCAATTCATACCGTTGTCGGGAGCTGCAGAGGCAGCGAGAAGCCAGACTTGCTGTGGCCGTCCCAATTGGAACAGTAGTGCAGTCCGTCGACCTTTAGAGATAGGTCAAGCTGAAGCCAAGTTCAAGTTGCATCCGGAGTCCAGAACCGTCAGTCCGACTACACCACGCCGCCAAGCCAATCGTCCGTTACACACCTTTTCTCCGCCGGATTTTATTGCAGCTAATACCCAGGCTACTCAAACCCAGCAGGGCAATCAAAGACCGCCCTTCTGGCCGCCAGTGATTTTGGTCGATACCATAACGACCCCTGGAGTATTTTCTTTCTCCACTGACGCTGCCCGTGCAGTGGCCTTCACACTCTAAACGGAAGGTGGCGCCCGAGGCAATCCGAAACCTGGACTAAGGCGCCAAAGTGACCCGCAACGACCGAAGCGTCGTCGCAATATTCCGATATTTTCTGTATAACGATAATAATGGTTAACTCATCAAAGTACTAATTGGACCACTTATCTTAGTGATATATAGGAGATATATCACTCCAAATAGCAATTAGAGCTTCCTTAGCTCTGGTGAGATAAAAGATCCACAATATTGGCACTGTTCGCTTCACGTACACAACACTCTGTATATACTCTGTATATACTCTGTATACGGGACAATTGCACCAATGCACAATACTCTCAATGGAGGGGGGGGGGGGTGGTTTAGGTGGGTACCGAATTTAAATAATACGGTAAACTATCAAAAAAAACACAAACTATAACTTTGAGTGGAGGACACTTGCTTTCTATACGGCTACTATTTGCCTATTGCCTAAAAACTACCTAATTAAGGGAATACAGCCCTACGATAACCGTACGACCGCGATAAAAAAATCTAAAAATAGCACATTCTCAAGAATGGGCTACGCGGAGCGACGAATTTCACCTTCGTCAATCAACATATCGATGGTCACACAAGGGAAGATGAGTTTTGAAACAAAATATAATTTTATGGTCGGGGTGGCCCGAACAGTGGCCTGATCAGAAAAAATAATGTTTTGTCTCAAGAGAGGATCTCGGTGACATTTATCCATCATTTTTTCGCAAAATTGGATTCTTCTATCGGGATCATCTTCGTTTAATTCCTGCACAAGTTTGATTTTATAAGGATGCCATTTTTCAAGCTTTAATAGTTTGTGTACCGTTGTTTTGTTAACACCGATATAGTGACTAACTTTACGCACAGAATTGTGCGCATTTTCTTCAAAACTAAGTAAAACATCTAATGCTGTATCAGCATTTGCAGAAGGACGACCTGATTTGCGTGCATTTTCAACCGTACCAGTTTCTCGAAATTTCTTTTCTATGTTACTGACTGTTGAACGCCGTTATAAGTCTTTTTGGATATTTATCATTAAACAAAAAACAAACTTCCATCTGAGTTCGCGATCTGTCTCCATACCCAATCATCATAAGTATTTCAATTTTTGTTTTACACTTAACTCCATTTCTACTTCAAATTAAATTTAAGCAATAATTAAAACATTCACGAATACCAAAAATATTGTAGTACTAAACTGTCACTGAACATCAATAAATTACTAAACAAATAATGACATTTCACAAAAAACTAGACGACCATGTTTTTTTTAATTGATAAGAAATAATTTCTCGACTTTATTAGCACACACAAAACTATTGTATTTTTGTCCACCCTGTACCAATTGGAATCAATATGTGATACATTTTTGGAATCATCTCAGCTAGAGTAATCCGAAAATTGAAACAAAATGTGGGTGATCCATTTAAAAAAAAATGACGGTGACTTCATTACTCGAAAGTAATTCACCCTGTATATTAGATTATTATTTTAAAATACGGTAAATTAAAATCAAAAATCGACGTGTTTCAGGATTATTACTTAAAATGGCCTGTTTAGCTAAAAATGGACTTTCCGGACACACTGTATTGATTTTTGCTACGAAGAACAATTTAAGAACATCCTGTATCTCAGTGCGATGCACTTCCTGGTACACCCAACAAAGTGTGCAAGATAAATTGTGATTATAAGTTAGATATTATGTGCATAAGGTTTTCTTCAGGTTAAGCGTAGGCAGATTGAAAGTAGGAAGGTGCCAATTTTTGTTGTGCGACAGGAAAAATATTTGCGTGCTACGAATATCGTATTCAACAATCGACTATTAATTATACAGGGTGTTTGTCGCCGAAATAAAACAAAGGTTTAAGAATCACATTTTTTTAACTGTTGGGAATATTTTTCTTAACAAGCAACTTTTTTCTTTCCAGTAACGTGTTGTAACGAGTTATGCGACCTTCCCTTTATTTCTCTTTCTACAATATAATATGATTTTTTTCTTATTTAGAATTTATTTTTATATCATTTTATAGAAAAAGGTAGAGAGGTCTTTTTAATTTTTTTCTCGATTTTTTCTGATTTTTATTTTTTTTTTTTGGTTTTTTCGATTTTTTCTAATTTTTCTTTATTTTTTCCTCATTGTTCTGTTTTTTTTTCAATTATTTCCGACTTTTTAAGATATTTTTCGATTTCTTGATTTTTTTGAGTTTTTTTTTTATTTTTTTGATTTTTTCGTATTTTGGGTATTTTACAATTGTATCTTTAATTTTTTTCCAATATTCTGTGATTTTTCTTTCAATTTTTCCCATTGTTTTTTGTTTTTTCCGATTTTTTCTGATTTTGTCGATTCTTTTAATGTATTATCGTTTTTTCTCATTTTTCTGCTTTTTTGTTTTTTTTTTTCGGTTTTTATCCGATTTTTTCCAATCTTCTCTCGTTGTTCTGATTTTTTCAATTTCTTTGTTTTTTAATTTTTTTCTCATTTTTTCAAATTCTTCGTGGTTTTCTCATTTTTTCTTATTCTTCTGATTTCGTTCAATTTCTTTCGATTTCATTTGATTTATTTTTTTCGGTTTCTCCGATTTTTTACTAATATTAAAATTTAAAAAAATGAAAAAATAAAGTAAGGAACTTGGTTCCTGACCACACAATTTTTTATTTAATTTCATATGAAAATTATATTTTGACGAATAAGAAAAAAGAAAGATTTTGTAATGCATTTTTAAGATAATCAGATTTTCCTTCCACCCCCACCCGCCAGCTATAACCAACCACACTTTCCACGTTCCACTCCTTTTTATTTTACCAATACATTTTTTTAAACATTATAATTAAATAGCTTATAATTGGATTTAGTTTTTTGTTTACAAATTCATTTTTTTTAATAAATGTCTGGCGCCCAACTTAATTTATAAGTCCCATTGTTTCGTACTGATGCTTAAATGGAGATAAAATTTAACGAACAAAAAAATATCATTTTCAAAAAAAAAACTTCTTTTTTTTTGTCAACAACATAAAATGTTCAAATTGACAACTTTCAACATGGTGCTTCTTTTTTATCTTTTTATTAATTTATTTTTTCTTAAAAGCTTCATTTGTTTATATTAAAAATAATTTTGAATCACCTTGTATTTTACAACGGGCAATAATTTTGGTTGGAACCGCTTGGCATGTCGAATTTGACAAGAGTACGGAAATAAAGAAGGAAAATAATAAAAATAATGGCACGCAATTTTTTTTCATGCTGAATTACCGAAACGATAAGTTCAACGAACTTCGAGTATGACCTTGCGATATTTTTAGCTGCAACAAATCCTTCAAGGGATTAATGCAATTGCAATTTCAATTTTATACAGAGTGTTAAAAATTTAATATATATATGAATTAAAATATGAATTATATAAATATCTCTTTGTAAGCAACCCCTGCAATAAATAATTAAGTGTGTCGGCGAGAAAAAAAAACCAACAAGAAGTCAATAAAAAAAACGGAAAAAATGCATAAATATATGGAAAATAACACTAGAACACATATTATCAATTACTAACTCAATAAGACATTAATCCATAGTTTTCATTTCATGTTTCAGTCACTCTGTATAAAAAACAAATTTGCACTTTTCTTGCCTTACTATAAACCATCGAAATATTGATATATTATTAAAGAAATGCTGTTGGCCAAGCCTTGTCATTTTCAAATCTCACACCATAATGATATGATTAATACGAGGAAAAAAAAAAAAAAAAAAAAAAAAAAAAAAAAAAAAAAAAAAAAAAAAAAAAACCGCTTCTTCTTATTCTTAACACTATTCTACGTTTGATAACATTGAAGGTTAACAAGACACACTTGGAGAATTTATACTGTTGTTGTCTCTTGTAATTATCTGTCGTACTGTTGCCAAACTGCGGTATGAGCATAAAATTAAAAAAATACAATACAATAACTTGTAAACAAAAAATCAAACAAATCATACAAATACTATAAATTGAATTGACAACACTGCGGATTTCGAAATAAACTTTTTATTGTCTAATTCAAGTCAAGTTCAACATGAACTATGTCAACTGCAGTGGCGTACGCTTGATTTAACAGATACAATTTAATATTTTGACAATGACTCTTATATATCATTAATTTAGTAATAATATGTCAGCCATTTTATTCAATTTTAAGAGGTTTCTATAATTAAACGTCGGTAGATAAAACGTTCAGTAACGCTAATGAACAACGGCATTTTTATCGCAGAAATCAAACCCTATTTTGTTACTATTTTATTGAAAATATACAATTTTTCACGTCTACAGGGTAGACCAAATATAAAATGTAATTGTTAACCAATTTTTTTATTTTTTTTTATAAAAATTTATGTGTCATATTGTTAATGTTGATTTTTTATTTAAACAATATATTGTTGGAGTAGAAAAAATTGTTATTGATTGATTTTGAATTTCGTTCTTATTTGTCAAATTTCTGTTTTGTTTTTTGTTTATATAACTACAAGAATACACTGGCGCCCAAACAACTACTTATTAATAGCGTTATGTGTTTATTTTTAAGAGTTAATTCTATAAAAACAAATATTTTATGGAGGGAGGGATAGATAGAAAGATGGGGGAGGAAGTAAGAAAAGAAAAAGAGGTAGAGAGGAGGAGAAAACAAAAATTGACACTATATCATGCGAATTTACTTTTCTATTTTGTGTAACCCTGTTGATGGTGTCTTTGTGCTTTGTCGAAACGTGACGCTTTTAGTAGTATTGGCAATTTTTTTTTGTTTCATGAATTTTTTTTCTTTTTAACCGGGTTTTTTTTTATTATTTTTTAGATTTAACAAAAAATGGTATTCTTTCTTGCGATTGAAGTGGTTTGTTACGGTGTTAAAATGTTAATAATAAAAATTTTTGAAAATTTATTTCAAAAATTAATGAAAATCAGTTAAGTATAAATGTATTTAAGCGTGCATTATTTTATTCGATTCGACCAATAAATTTTATTATTTATACAATAACATATTTTTCTCTGCAATAATATTTCGTTTTGTAAGATTATTTAAGTGTGCATTATTTTTTTGGATAAGCAACAAAATAAATTGAAAAAAAAAACAAGAATTACTATTCAATGCAAATCGATACTATACTTAATTAAATACGATTTCACCCTATCAAAATACGCGTATCGATACCCTCAGGAGAAGAAACGACATATTGATACGCCACTGTTTTTTTTTTTCAAATAAATATTATTTTTAATAGCTCTTCTTATAAAAATGTTTTCTTGAGTTGGACATTTTGACTAGTTAATTTAATTTTGGTATTTTTTGTTCAAAATAGTTTTAAAAAATGTATTTGTATGTGTATTTTGTATATACCAAAATTTAAAAAAGATTATGTCGCCCCAAAACTTTCAGTTTCAAACTTTGATATTTTATGATTTTTGACAGGTGACAGTTGCAGAAATAATCTTGAATGTTTTTTGCGATTTTTCGCGTTTTTTACAATTTTTTGATTTTTTTTTGTTTTTTTCCGTATTTTGCAATTTTTCATTTTTTTTTCCAATATTTTCCAATTTTCTTTCAATTTTTTTCTTATTTTTTAGATTTTTTCTGTTTTTTTTTGGATTCGTCTAATTTTACTGATTTTTCGTTTTTTTCAATTTTTTTCTATTTTTTCTTATTGTTCTGCTTTTTTCTAATTCTATTTTTAGTTTTCTAATTTTTTTCGTTCTTTGCGATTTTTTAAGATTTTTCGGGTTTTTTTATTTCTTTCTCATTTTTCAAATTTTTTCTGTTGTTTTTTTGATTTTTTTCTGTTGTTTTTTCCATTTTTTTTCTTATTCGATCTTAGATTTTTTCGTATTTTCCGATTTTTTCGGGTTTGTCCATTTTTTTTTCTTATTTTAAACCCTTAAAAACAAAAATAACGTTCCGGACGGGGGTCCCGGACAGCACAACTTTTTTTTATTTTTGACAGGTGACCGTTAGAAAAATAATTTTTACTGCTGAATAAAATTTTTCAAGGGCTTTCAAATGAAATATTGTAAGGCAAATTTCGTGACATATAGCTGCAATTTTTTGTGTTTTTTTTCCAATTTTTTGCGACTTTTTTCGCTTTTTTGCGATTTTAGCATTTTTCGCGTTTTTAAACAATTTTTTGGTTTTTTCCATATTTTTCATCCCAATATTTTCTGATTCTTTCAATTTTTTTCAATCTATACTCCTTTTTCTTATTTTTTCGATTTTCTCTGATTTTTTTGGATTCTTCTATAATTTCTTCTCGTTTTTTTCTCATTTTTCTGATTTGTTGTTTTTTTTTTTGTTTTTTTGCAGATTTTTTCCAATGTTTCTTCATTTGTCTCATTGTTCTGTTTTTTTCTAATTCTTTCTTTTGTTTTTTAATTTTTTCTTATTCCTCTAATTTGTTTCGTTCTTTTCGATTTTTTTAGATTTTTCGATTTCTTTCTCATTGTTCTGATTTTTTTCTGTTGTTTTTTCCCATTTTTTTCTTTTGATTTTAGATATTTTCGGTTTTTCCTATTTTTTTCTTATTTTTTATTTCAATATTTTCAGCTTTTCTTTCAATTTTTTCCATTTCTTTCTATTTTTCCTTTTTTCTTGTTTTTTCCATTTTTCTTATTTTTTGTTTTTTCCGATTTTTTTGCGACTTTTTTCGTTTCTTTGAGATTTTTAGCGTTTTTCGCGTTTTTTTACAATTTATCGATTTTTTCGTTTTTTCCGTATTTTACAATTTTATTTTTCATTTTTTTCCAATATTTTCTGATTTTCCTAATTTTTTCCAATGCTTTCTGTTTTTTCAGATTTTTTCGATTTTTTCTAATCTGTTCTCATTTTTTATTCTAATATTTTTCGTTTTTTTAGATTTTTCGGTTATTTCGATTTTTCTCATATTCTCTGGTATTTTTTTCCCATTTTTTCTTATTCTTCTTCGATTTTTCCGATTTTAGATCTTTTCGTTTTTTCATTTTTTCCAATTTTTTCGTTTTTTTCCAATTTTTTGTAGCTTTGTCTTGACTGTAGCAGCCCTGCTCTGGACGAAAGCGGTGATTTTTACCTCTGCGGTGTTGAGAGGTCTTTCACGTTACAGACTTAGACAATGGCGAAGGGATTCACAAGACTTTTCTGTCTCTATTTATAAGATATTCTAGTCATTACCCAATACCTGTAATGTTTTTTTTTTATTCAGTTTCTTCCCTCTTTCTGGACGAACCCACAAAATCCTTTTAGAAATTACTTCTTGGTGGATTCTTTTTAATTTTTGATATAATATAGTCGATGTAATTCTAAACAAATTGCGCCCAAAAATTAACAGTTATTTTAACTATTTCTATTTTATTTGAGGGTGGCCAATGAACCAAAGAACGACGTAACGAAAATTATTTATCTAAAAAATAAAATTGCTCTAGTACATTTAATAATTCGAATCCTCGTCTACTATCTCTATCTATCCGGCTCCACTTTATTTACTTTTTTTATTTATTTTATTATTATTTTTTTACTATTATGAGTAGCTAACAAAAAATTCTCTTCTTTCTCCGATGGAAATGAATTTTGGGAGTCTTGACGACCACTGATTCGGCTCAGATTTTTTTCTTTATTTTTCAACGTTATAGGTTCCATTTGCTCTTTTACATACGCCTGTCTTAAATCTTATATTTGTATATTTTTTTTTACTTACTTTACTTTAATAATTAATTAATTAATAATAATAATAATAAAAAATTCGCTATACTGATTACTTTATCGCGTCATGAAATTCCGTTTATCCTAAAATATTATTTTTTTTTATAAAACGTTTATGCTTTGATATTTCGGTTTATAAAACAAAAATTTAAATGAACAAAAACGCATTTTTTTATTTCTATCCAACCTAATACTCCCCCTATATTATCCTTCTGGTTTAAATAGTATTAGACCAAGTGCATTTATTCCATCACCAATATTACCGGCACGTAACTGTTTGCAAATAGTACCTACCAACCATTTAGGTACCGATTGGTCCACGAAGAGACTCACACATCTACGGTACTCGCAACCGGAACCAACTCTTCGGTACCACTTGAAAAAAAAAAAAATACCGTATATTTTAACCGCTCTAGTTTGCAGTGTCTACGGTTACGAAAAACGTATCTGACTCACACGCGTCTACGATTTATTCACACTTAAAGAATGGTTTGTTTGTAATGTTAAAAGTGAATTTTGTTTGTTTTTAAAATGGAGTATTACGTTAAAAAGTGGCTGAGACGAGAAAAATCTGTTAATGGGAAAACTTTTAATAAGAAAGTGAAAACTGATAAAGTTAAATGGAAAAATCGTAAGTTTTCAATTATTAGACAAACGTTTCGATTTAATTTAGATCTTCATCAGGACTATTATTTGGAGGTGGAAAAATATTATATAATTAATTGGTATCAATGATTTTCCTTTTTTATTTTTTTTTACGAAAACGTATACATAGTTGTTATTTTTATATTTTATTGCTGTATTTAAAATAAGGGAAAATTTTCCAAAAATTGGTTAAACAGCCATTGATTTTCGGAAAAAAATTAGAAAAAAAGTAGGGGAAAAAGTGATAAAAAATAGTGAGGGAAACAACGGGGAAGAAGTTTGAAACCGTAAAAAAATTAAGGGAAAAGAAATTAGTAAAAAAGAGAAAAAAGAGTAAGGGAAAAAATGGGTAAAAGGTAGTTTGAAACTTAAAAAAACAGTGAAAAAATTAAGACAAAATAAATTAATAAAAAAGTGAGAAAAAACAGTCATGGAAAAAATGGGAAAAAAGAAGGTTGAAACTTAAAAAAAAACAGTCATGAAAGAAAATGGGAAAAAAGAAGTTTGAAAATTAAAAAAAAAAACAGTAAAAATATCAAGGGAAAATAAATTAGTAAAAAAGTAAGAAAAAAGAGTGAAAGAGTGAGGGAAAAAATGGGAAAAAAGAAGTTTGAGTCTCAGAAAGAACAGTAAAAAAATAAAGGGAAAAGAAATTAGTAAAAAAGTGGGTAAAAAGAAGTTTAAAACTTAAAAACAAAACAGTAAAAAAAATTAAGGGAAAATAAATTAGTAAAAAAGTAAGACAAAAGAATGAGGGAAAAATGGGAAAACAAAAGTTTGAAACTTAAAAATAAAACAGTAAAAAAAATTAAGGGAAAAAAGAGTGATAGAAAAAAATGGAATAAAAGTTCGAGCGTAGCGAGATACCAGCATTCAAATCAATCAAGATGCTGCGCATCTAATTTTTCATTGACTTCACTACAAAAAAAGATGAGAAAAAAAATTTAGTAAAAATTACAATTTTTAAAAAAAAGAAATGACTTGTAGATTTGTTAAAAATTTTCAGTTTTTTCTTTGGTCAATATTAGAAGTAGGATATTTTTGTAAGAAATTAACCTTTTTTTTTAAACAATCGATTTATTACCACTTTTTTTATTCCAATTTTCATTTCAGAAAAATTGCAGGTATCCTTTTTTAATAATATTTTATTAAAAATAATACATTGTCGTGTTTGTAAATGTCTTATCTTAAAAAAAAATTGAGATATAAATAAGTTTAATTAAAAGAACCATTTTTATATGATAAGTTAGTATAGACTTTAATTATTTTAATGTATAAATAAACATTTTTGTGTGATAATTTAATAAAAGCTAAGAAATATTGGTCAGTCAATTTTCTCTTTCTCTCTTACCAATCACAGAGTAACTGTCCTAGCGAATGTTTTATTAGTTAAAACTAAATCCTACAAGTTGCAGTACAATTTATGTTTTTTATATAAATATTTACAGTTTCTAAAAGGTAAGTTAATTTTTGAATATAGATCAGTTCGGTTCGCAATATCAAGATACATATTTTTTGATGTTTAGAAAGTTTCTTATTTTTTTCTTTCATAAAATATAATGTCCATTTAAGTCGGCCCCGCCATTTTCGAAATTAAAAAAAAAATTAAATTGTGCTGTATTCCGCTAAGTTTGAGCTGGGTTGTGTCGTAAATAAAAAAAATTATATATTTTTTTAATTTTTTTTTAATTTTTCACCGTTAAGTTGGCCCCGCCATTTTCTCAGAGTAAAAAAAAACAGCCGTGCTGAGTTGTACTGTATTGTGTAGTTTTTTTTCATTTAAATTAACCGAGAAAATTGAAAATTAATTTTAAAATATATTTTTAAAAAAATTGTATTTTTGTATTCTTGACTTTTTGTCCTAAAAAATTTGATTAGCTGGGACAATTGAAAATATATTTTCAGATATTAAAAAATGTTTTTTTCGGCAATACCATTTGTTTAGTCGAATTGTGCTGGACTCAAATTGTATTTTGAAAATTAATTTTCAATTTTCTAGGCTAATTTATTTAAAAAAAGAAAAAAAAATCAGCACATTATAGGACAAAACGTAGCACAAATCAGCACGCCTCTTTTTTTTAAATCGGAAAAAATGGCAGGGCCAACTTAACGGTGAAGTAAAATATATTTTTAAATAATAAAAAACATCGAAAACTTAAAATTGCAAAAAAAATCTCTAAAGGACCACGCAGTTTTCTTATGGAAACGGGAGCACCGTCAAATTGTCTAAATTTTTAATATGTTGTAGTATTTGATGTCTTGATCAAAAGTCTCCATGAGCCCAATTCCATCCTATGGCTAGTTTTCGATATACAGGGCGTTGAAGTTCAAGATCACAATTTTTTTTAAATGCGTACCAAAAAGTCCCTTTTGAATATTTTTGAATGTTTTTGGCTGATGTATGGAGCCAAAATACATACTTAATGATCAAAAAAAAATATTGATAATTACAGGATGATTCAAGTTGTCACAGACCTTTTTTGAATAAAATATGTATTTTTACATTACAAATACAGGGTGGCTACTTTTTAATAGGGACAGTATTGCTATCTCGTAAACGGTAGACGCTAGAAAGACGATTAAATGGGGAAAAATGTGCGAAATATAAAAATAGACAAAACTATTTTTTGAAACCTAAAATATTCCTATTGGTTCCGGAGTTAAACGACAAAATCCGAATTTGTAGAAAATCGTTTTTTCGCCAAAGCTCTGTTATTATACAAAAATTGGGATATTTTTATTTTGATAATTAAATATGTATTTTGGCTCCATATATCAGCCAAAAACATTCAAAAATATTCAAAAGGGACTTTTTGGTACGTATTTTAAAAAATTTGTGATCTTGAACTTCAACACCCTGTATATCGAAAACTAGCTATAGGATGGAATTGGACCCATTGATCAGGACATCAAATACTACAATATATTAAAAATTCAGACAATTTGACGGTGCTCCCGTTTCCATAAGAAAAGTGCGTGGTCCTTTAAAAAAAAAATTATTTTAATTGTAAACCCGAAATATTTCTAAACTTTTGAATATATAAAAATCTAATGATATTTCCGTTTGATATATGTCGGGCAAACAGTAACGGTTTTTTTCCGACGATTAATCGAAACCCATTTTATCAAAATTGGTTCAAACCCATAAAGTATTTTTTCATATATTTCATGTTCTAATATTTTGTATATGAATTTGCAGAAACTATAAAACACAGGAATTTATACAAATTTTTTGTTCACCATACGTATTTTTTTCTACACGCACATGGATATTGTATATTCTACGTATACACTTTACAGAATCAATATGTAGGCAATATCAGTCCACCAATCAGAGTTCATAAATATCATATCCATTCTAAAATTTTAGAACGGATATAAAATCCACCAATCAGAGTTTTAAATAACCTGTCAAAATAACTGTATGTAATTTCCATTTCCATAAATGCTCCAGTCACATATTGAAAGTTCTAACTATTTTTTTTATTTAATACCCTCCCCCCCCCCCTTACAGACCCGTCCATGTGTAAAGTTATTTTTTTTATTTGTTGATAAAATTGATTTAGTAATTAATGTGATTTAAGCTCAATTCTTATTATTATGGGTTCGTTCTACAAATAGAATTTGAAATATATCGAAAAGTAAAATATTAAGTAAAAAAATTTTTGGACGCCAGTCTAATTGATTTTGTTGATATATTTAGAAACAATTGACAAAAAAACTATGATATATTTCAAAATCCGTCGTTTCTTTCTTTTTGTGGGTTTTAGGATAATAAACTGAAATTAAACGTTATATTTGTTTTACTGTAGAAGAAAATTTATTTAATAATCCTTCAGAGAATTGTTCTTTTATTTGTCGGAAAAATTTAATTTAGCTTGGTTTTGTTCTTGTCTTTGAGTTTCTTCCACAAAAATTTCCTGGATCCGGCCAGTAAAAGATGTCAACCCAACAGCAGGTTCTAATCCAGTAAGAAAAGAAAAAGAAAACTCGTTTCCAAAGACTCGTTCCAAGGGAAAAACTTGTTTCAAAAATTGTTCGTTCAACAAAAAAAAAATCGATGTATTGAGGGTAAGAAAAGAATTTTTTTTAAATAATATAGACAATTGATCTGACTGAAGAGAGAATTGTTAACATGGGAAAGACATTTTATAGTCATACCAAGAGAAGAGGGATATCTTGAGAAGGGATACGACGCAAGGAACTTAAGAAGGGATATCAAGCGAGTCTGAAATTAAGATATACTGAGCAGAGGAGTAATGAAAATACAGGGTGGCACAGAAAAAAAAACGGAACACATGCCCAATTATCGTCCTGCTTAATGTTGTCAAATGTAGTACAATTGTGCCAAAAGTGGCACTTTCAACTCTATAGAGTGCGGCACTAGAGCATGAACTATTGAAAAATGACAAAAACTGGTACTATTTCATTCTATGACGTTTTTGGCCTGGAATGAATGTATTCTTCAAAAAATCTAAGAATATGTTATTTTATGTCGTCATAAACTACGTAACGATGAAGATGAAACCATCAAACGAGTTGAGAATCAGTCAACTCATTCTTCACTTTATTTCTAACCTCCACTAATTATTTCGACTAATTTTTTATCTTTTGTAAGATAAAATGTAAATGATTTAAAATTAATAAATTTTTGAAAATGGTTAAAGCGCGGTCAAATCTTAAGTGTTTCAGGTGGTTAGGTAAATAGCTGCGTAGCGTCGCGGCGTTAATTTTGTTGACTTGATTGACTTTACGTGTTTTTGACCCTGTCGACTAGATTTTTGAAAATAAACTGTTTTTTTTTGGAAATTCAAACTGCTATTTATATACTCATTTTAAATCTTTTGTATATTTTAAACTATGGGAGGAATACAATTCATACAAAAAAAGGGAAAAGGAAAATACACCAAAAAAGAAACAAAAAAACATACAAAAAAATTTAAAAAAGCAGAATAGTGGAAAAATAAAGGCAAAAAAACAAAAAAAAGTTTTCAAAAAATCTAAGCAAAATAATATGAAAATAAAGGCATGGCAGAGGTCAAAAAAAAGGAAAAAAAAAAGGGTAAAACAAAATCAAAAAAGGCAAAATAGGAATAAAAAGGCAAAAAGGGGTAAAAAAAAGCTACAAAAATGGTAAAAAAAAGTAACAAAAAACTTCAAAAAATTTAAAAAAAATATTTTAAATTAGGGCAAAAGGAGTAAAAAGGCAAAAAAAAGGAAAAAAGTAAAAAAAAAAACCAAAAAAAAAAAAAAATAAAGCTAAACGAAGCCAAAATAAAAGAGGCAAAAAGCAAAAACGGTAAAAAAGGCAAAATTTAACTATTTTGCCTTTTTTTACCGTACCAAGACCTTGATAAATAATCGGATATTAATTTTTGCGTCTAAATTTCGAGAATATTTTAATGACATAATTTTAGAACTTATTATTAATGCCAAGTCTAATCAAATTATAAAATATTCGAGAGATTTCGCAACAAAAATAACATTTGAGTTAAAAACTTAACTTGACGACTAGCGCCATCTTTCGTATATTTCCTTAACTGATCTACCTTAATTAATTTTTTTTTTAATTATTGGGCGAATATAGGATTAAAAAAAAAATACGGGTTAAATATTTATTGCTCAGGTTTCTAATGGCCCATTTACCTAAAATCATCCAAGCAACTCGATTGGTCCAAATTTTAAAAATTGTGATATTTCATTGGTTAATAAAAATCAAGGAAAATAATTAAAATAAAATAACGAATTTTAAATTTGATAAAAATAAAATGATTTATATGAACATATATTTTAATGGGACATCTTATATAGTGAATTATAAGAATAAATCTCTGGGTAAATATTTTGTTGGAACTTAAATTCTTTAGGTTGTTTAAACATCGAAGAATTTTTAAATTTTTATCTCATCAAACCCACAAAAATTTGTAGATATTTGCTTGTCTCATTCTAAATATATCGAAGCGGTGTCCCAAAATTATATAACGTGTTTATAGTGGTTCGCCGATTGAATTTAACGTTGTCTATTTATTGTAAGTTTTTTTTTTTTATTATTTTTACATTATAGTTGATTGAATTTAGATATCTTTAAAGATTGGTGCTCTAAGTTAAATAATATTTTTTATATTTATTCTTATGCCAAAACTTGAAAAGTAAATATCGGAATGTATTTATAACTCTAGATTGGTTCTTTCTGAAACGATTCCATTATTGCCGGTTTTTATATTTTTATTCAAATATCAGAAAAATTATTTTTAATTTAAAAAAAATATTTTTTTTATGTTTATTCTTTAGTACCGGTCAAATGATAAACGATGGTGATAAACATTGAAATGTATTTATAACGATACATTTTTTTTAAAATGTGGTCTGTAACCCAGATGTTTAAATTTGTATACAATTATCAGAAAATATTATACGTGTGATTTTTTATTACTTCGGTCTGGTCCGGAAATATTAAAATCATAAAAAAAATTGTTTTAGGACATTCTACCCGTAAGGGGATAGAAACTGGAGGGGGTTAAAATTTCATATCTCCGCCATTTTTAAAAATATCGAAACATTTTATAAGATTTTTTTCATGTCCTAATTGTTATAAAATTAATTCGCTTAAAACTTTTCGATTCCACCTTCATAGGTGGAATTGGAGGGGGTTGAAATTACAAAAAAATTATATCCGCCATTTTGAAAAATATCGAAACAGGTCATAAGACTTTTCTAATTATTATAAATTGAATTCGCTAATATTTATGATTTTTTACGAATTTATATTTTTTCGGATTTTTAAAAAATTAAAGAAGATAGAAATAAAATGGAAAAAATCGTCAAAAATCGTAAAAAATCGTGAAAAATCGTAAAAACAACGTAAAAAATCGTAAAAAAATGTAAAAACATTGAAATAATTTTTAATTAGAATTAGAGACATAAAAACTAACTAGAACTAAATTATTGAATTTTTTTAAATATTCGGAAATTTTTGAAGTTGATCTTTCAAATTTTTGAATCCTTTTAATTTTTTTGAAATTTTTGGTATTTTTTAAAACTTTTGTCCCTTAAACCTGCCATGTAGAAGTATTTGTTCATTTTACCATTTCAGCTTTATTTTCTTTGATTTTTTTAGAATATTCGTCGAAAAAATATTGCTCCTTTTTATTACCCCTCTAGATTCAATTAAATTTGCGCCTCCCTGTATATAAAATTTTGGGGTTTTTCCAATTTTCCGGTAAAATTATGTATTTTCGAGAAAAAGGTAACATAGGCCGATTTTAGATAATTAAACTCTCTACAACTTTTGTTTTATGTTCTAATTATTATAAAATTAATTCCCTAATTTTTGCGATTTTTTACGGATTTTTAATAAATTAAGAAAGATAGAAAAAATGGAAAAAATTGTGAAATATTCTAAAAAAACCGTAAAAAACTGGAAAAATCTGGATCTAATGAAAAAAAAAAGGAGTAACAGTGGATAAGGTCGATAACACGAGTAAATTAGAAAAAATCGAAAAAAATAAAAAAAAAATTAAAAAAAAATTAAAAAAATCATAAAAATAAGGTAACATAGGGAGACTTTATTTAATTAAACTCTCTACAACTTTTGTTTTATATTCTAATTATTATACAATTAATTCCCTAAATTTTACGATTTTTTACGATTTTCTACGAATTTTTAAAAAATTAAGAAAGATAAGAAAAAATGGAAAAAAGCGTAAAAAATCGTAAAAAATCGTAAAGAATTGTAAAAAAGTGGTAAACAACTGATAAAAAGCCGTAAAATTTCGTAAATAATCGTAAAACATAAAAAAATGTAAAAAACCGTGAATAATCGTAAAAAAACCGTAATTAACCGTAAAAAACCGAAAAAACTTTAAAAATCTGGAACAAATGAAAAAAAAAGGGGTAATATGGGATAAGATCGAAAAACGCGAGTAAATTAGAAAAAATCGAAAAAACAAATCATAAAAAATCGGAAAAAATTGGAAAAAACAAAAAAAAGACGGAAAAAATTGGGGAATATAGGAAAAGTTAAAAAAAAAAAAAAAAACAAAATCCGTAAAAAATTTAATTTCAATAAAAATGTATAATAAAATCAATTTTTGTCATTCAAAATGTCATTCTGGTTCTGCTTAAAAGACTAAAATGTCCATAAATTTCGTGTTGCGTATAGTTCTTGTGTTTATTTTTTCGGGCCTAAGTACTAAGAACATCATAAATTTTTACCCCGTGTAACATTTTTATTAAAGAATCTAAAGGTTCAACGTGAATCGAATTTTTTAAAAGAGATTAATCAGCAATATTTTTTTTCTTTTAAAATTGTATCATTAAATTCCAAAAATTATACACATTTCAATAATGTAATTTAGCAAAAAATATTTTTTTTACGTTTGCTTTTATTTATTGATGTCCCAATTTTAAAAATCAAATAATTCTCAACCATTTACTAATATCCCTTAATGAATTCATAGCCAAGTATCAATACTTCTTAATTTCAAAATGGGGATTTTCAATAATATACAGGATGTGCCATTAAAAAAAAAATGTGAAACCTTTGCCGGAAACATCTGCAAAATCTGGCGGATAAATAAACATATCCTTGGAAAAGTCCGATATAAAAAAAAGATGGAAGATATAAAAAAGTTATGCTTCTATAAAACGGTGCCATTTTTTTTTAATGGAACACCTTGTATTTTATTTTAAATTTGAATCCGTTAACTTTTCCCATTTCGACACTACAGGGTCCAGAAACATTTTTCAGTGAAAAAACCTGCAATAATGTTTGATAAGGGAGCTAAAATTCTTTAAAGATGGCGATCTAACATCAATAAAATTCAAATAATTGTCCGATGTCTGTCAAGCGGAAGTGTAACTGTCAAAAAATGACAGATGCAATATGTCACGGAATTTGACTTGCAATATGTCATTTGAAAGCCCTTGAAACACTCTATTCAGAACAGACAAAATTATTTCTCCAACTGTCACTTGTCAAAAATAAAAAATGTCAAAATTTTAAACTTTTTTAACATTAAATACACCATTGTCTCTGGATACTCGTCGGAAATATTTTGGGGCGACAAAACCGATTTTTTTTTAAGTTATCAACTTTTTTCTACGTCGCATTAAAAATATTCAATTAAGTTGTATTTATATTTTGTACCAGTCTTGCGCAGCCCCATCGTATGTTTTCACTAATAAATAAACAATATAAAAATGCATGCATGCTATGGAAATTATGAAATTTTAATTTTTAATACTACAATTAATTTAAAGATAAAAAAAACTGTTATTTCATAGTTTTAAGTTTTCTTTCAATTCTGTCGGCAGCACCCTAATTTTTTTTATACTGAGACAACATTGAGATATAAACAAATTACCCCAACATGGTCCAGAAAAAAAATATTTGCATTTAAAAATGTTGATTTTGCGATTCTTTTTTTTTAATAACAATTTCTATTATAAATATTTACCAAAAATGAAATTAAATTTGTTTAAAATTAGGGTACTTACTTCCAGTTTTCTAATTTTTGGTGTACCGGGTGGGCAAATAAGAACGGCCGTCGGCCATATCTTCCCATTTTTTAACAAAAGTGGCTACGAGATAAACCTGGAAATTATTTATAGAATTGTAGGTCCACCGCTAGAGGGTGTTTTGAATAAAAAAAAATTAAAAAGCCAAATTTTACAAAATGTGACCAATTAAGAAGCATAACACAAACTATTACCGTATTATTCAAAAAATTATGCATATATTTGATACTACAAGTTTTGGTCTAACTATCCAAATAAGTGGTAGGGGAGAGTGGGAACTTTGTTATGAAAAAACGACTATAACTCTGATTCTACTCAACCGATCTTTGCAAATTTCGTCTTGTTAAAAAGAGCTCTTTTCAACCAGTGTAAAGGTTAAATTCTTAACTCCAATTAGTAAGTAACGTGCACGTTAGAGGGCGTTATTTAAAGTTTTTTTAGAAATCTAGTTCTCTTTGGACAATATTAAATGGAAACATGCAGTTTTAATAACAGAATATAAAAGTTGACGAAATTAAAAACGTAATGGCGAAAACTTCATGTCGATATCTTTTTCCTCTCTCGAGATATCTTAAGATATTGGGAATTTTTTGTCAACCTACAATTAGATTAGTTGGCCTCGTCCGAAAAAAACAAATCTAGTCTTGTTATAAAGGTTTTACATTGGCCTATCTGCAGTAATTAAAAATATTGTCATAATAATGTTACAGTCCGCGCTGAAGGGCGTTACCTATAAGGTAATTATTATCAATTTTTTATTTGGCGTACCTACAATAAAAAATAATAATTTCAATTAAATGAATATTATTATAAACGAAAAAAATGTCTCTTATGGAAATTGCTTAAGAATAACCATGTTCGGTATATCTTAACATTTACAGTAGGTAATGAATTGCCAGTTGAAATCAAGTAGGCTATGATATATAAGCTAATGCTACATATTTTGGCAGGTAATGAATTTACAGATGGAATCAAGTAGGCTATGATTTATACGATATGTCAAACATTATTTGTCTTGTTATATGTTTCTATAATGAAAAATTGATAAGAATTACCTTAAAAAGCTCTTTTTAACTCTTTTTAACAAGACTAAATTTTCAAAGATCGGTTAAGTAGAATCAGAGTTATGGTCGTTTTTTCATAACAAAGTTCCCACTCTCCCCTACCACTTATTTGGATAGTTAGACCAAAACTTGTAGTATCAAATATATGCATAATTTTTTGAAGAATACGGTAATAGTTTTTGTCATGCTTCTGAATTGGTCAAATTTTGTAAAATTTGGCTTTTTAAATTTTTTTTACTCAATAACGCCTTCTA
Source organism: Neocrepidodera transversa (assembly GCA_963243735.1). Classification (NCBI taxonomy): domain Eukaryota; kingdom Metazoa; phylum Arthropoda; class Insecta; order Coleoptera; family Chrysomelidae; genus Neocrepidodera; species Neocrepidodera transversa. Next base: position 892,279 of record OY725347.1, on the reverse strand, counting down.
GCGGTGGACCTACAATTATATAAATAATTTCCAGGTTTTTCTCGTGGCTACTTTTGTTAAAATAAATTTTTTTCCAAAGCTGTACTACAATCCGATCCGAAGATATGGCCGATGGCCGTTCTCATTTGCCCATTGCCCACCCGGTACATTACGGAAATTAATAAAAAAATATATATTTTTTCTACGGCTATAATAAAAAACTGCTCTTTCTTAACTGTTCTTGATAGATCAATGAGGTACATTGTATGTCTCCAATTTCATTTCCGTATCTGATAACACAATAATTCATTGTGTAATTATTTCAATAAATCAGGTCTTTCAAACATTACGTATGTAACCATAAATATTGTGAATAATTAAATATTTTTTTCAAAACTTCTCATTTATACTAAGTGTAATTGATATTTTAATTGTACCTAAATAGAAATTTTGAATGACGTTAAATTTGAAATTCATGTTATTTGTTAAATCATTTCGCTATTATCTATTACAGCCGTAGAAAAAGTATAGTGTTTAACTCGCATAGAATGCTAATTTCCCACTCGTATGATTTGCAGCATTCGCCTGCGGCTCATGCTGCAAGCTTCATACTCGTGGGAAATAACTATCATTCCTTGCTCGTTAAACAATATACAATTTTTTTCAATTTTAAGTGATGTATCTATTATTTACATACTGCATCAACTTTTAGTTAATTAGAATAATATAGAGCAATAGAGCTCATGCATTATGGTCACATGCAAAATTTTTTTCCGAATTACATTGAGTTTTTTTTTGTTTATATTTTAATCTTGTCATGCAATCCAGTCCTTAAAATACCCTTTTAACATAAAAAAGTTATTGTGAAAATTGTGAATTTTATATCTAAAATACGTTTTTCGGTATTTCATTTTTTTGTCTCAAATTTCTCCTTTTCTCTCTCAATTTTTGTCACTTTTTACTGAAATTTTACCCCATTTTCTAAAATTATCCCGTTTCTTTGTAAAAATATATTATTTCCTTAAATTAGCCCTTTTTCTAAAATTACACATTTTTTTATCATTTTTGTCTAAAATTTCCACTCTTTATCCAAAATGTCCCCTTCGTAATTAAAAATACAATTTTTTAATTATCTTATAAAAATATATCTCAATAATTTATAAAACTTTTATACTATCAATAATATTTCTTCTTTATATCCATTATTACTTTGTCTTAGGTATTTTGACTTACAAATCAATAACGTTTCGATCTAATGTTAATTTTATCTGTTCAATTATTTAACAAATAAGACCCGATATTACCGGTGTCATTTGTGCTTTTTAATAATTCAAAAATTAGCTTTCCGTTTAATACCACAAATAAAATGAAAATAATTAAGAAACAACATGTTTCCATCAGGTTAACATAGTCTAGTCGATAAGTGAGTTTTCTGAGAAAAATAGTTAGAAAGCTACGAAAATTGTTATTAACAAAAAACAAAAAAAAAGCCATTTTATTTTTTGATGATAACTTAAAGAGGAGGAAATTTCCACAAAAAAAACTTCTCTAGCTCTAATATTTATAATTTTAATTTGTTGCTGAAAATAAGGATCCGCGCGGCCGTTTCGGGATGAGTACGCCGCCTCAATAGTGAGTACCGCATCTAAAATAATTTTTCTAAAGCACTAAATATTGATCTAAAAATTTGAAAAAATTGTTTCAACACTTGAAGAAAGAAAGTCCCGTTGGAAAAAAAATTAAATGCATTTTTCAAAAATTAACTATTCTGTTTTCATTGAAAGCCGGATAATTGTTTAAATAATCACCCTAAAAATTTTTTGCCTCTTCGAGTATTTTTTATGTACTCAATAAGATGACGCTATAAAATTATTTAAAATTTGTTTATATTGTTTATAACGAGCTTTCTAAATTAACAAAAAATGAAAAATCGTAAAATTGTTGTTAAAATTTTGTTGTTGTATTTATATTAGAAATAATTATTAAATTATTGTGGGTAGATTTTTTAACGCTATTTGTTAATAAATTATTAATAAACAAATGGTTTACTATAATGTTTTTGAAAAAAAAATTTTACCATTCTATTCTTTAGGGTTCATTTTTTTTTAGTTTGTTCTGATTTTTTCTTACTGCTCTGATTTTTTTAAATGCTTTTAGATGGTTCCAATTCTCGGTTTTTTTTGCGATTTTTTTCCAGTTTTTAGTGATTTTTTACAATTTTTTTTTCCGATTATTTGCATTAGAAATTTTTTGTTTTTTTTTTTTTTTTTGATTTTTTTGGTATTCTCTGCGATTTATTACGTTTTATTTGAGATTTTTTTCCATTTTTGTATTGGGATTTTGGTTCGATTTTTTGCGTACTTTACATTTTTTTTCCTCGATTTTTTCGTATTTTACAATTTTGTTTTTCATTTTTTCCAATATTTTCTTTAATTTTATTTCGATTTTTTTCCGATTTTTTACTTGTATTCAATTTTTTTTTTCTGTTTTGTTCTATTTTTTTTTCTTCTGATTTTCTCGACTTTTTTCCAATTTTTTCTCATTTTTTATCATTAATCTGTTGTTTTTTCTATTTCTTTTGTTTTCTGATTTTTTTCTTACCCCTTTGATTTTTATTTGTAATTTTCCCCTCTTTAAAGATCTTTTTTGCAATTCCCGCTATCCTGTATACTTTTTGAGTTATCATCAAAAAATAAAATGGCTTTTTTTTGATTTTTGTTAATAACAATTAAAATTTTTATTCGCAGAAAAAAAATCGACATGACACATTTTTCAGAATTGAAATCCACATCGATTGAGCCATTGCTCATATTTTTCGTACCCTTCTAACAATTTTTCGTGCCCTTCTAACAATTTTTCGCAGAAAACTCTCTTATATTTAAAAAAATATATTTACTATATAATATAAACAAAAATAATTAACATATTATCCAAAAAAAATGGAGAAAATAGCCTCAATAAGGTCGACTCAAAAGATTTAAAAGGTGGTTCAGAAACAGAAGATTGCTCTCATTCATAAATCAAAACGTCATCGAAATGACTAAAAAATTATTGTGAATTTAAGATTTTCAATAAAATTTTGTTTAAATTAAAATACATTTTTTCTACAAGCGTGCGGAAAAGTATACTTTTCCGTACGCATTTGAGTGCGGAAACTTGTACTTTTCCGCACTGATTTTATAAATGCTAAAATGATTAAAAAAATATTTGGTAACTAAATAAAAATATTGTTCATGAAATATTTAATTTATTGTAAAAATTATGAAACAATTTACAAAAAAAAACAAAAAGTTAACTAATAATGTTTAAGAAATAAAGGCCTCCAACATTAACGATTAATTGCATGCCCGAACTCCGCTTCGCAATTGCGTGCGGAAAAGTATAACTTTCCGCACTTATTAGGCAAATAACTATATAAATTACAAAACTAATTTCAAAGAAAGATATTTCGATTAACATGTGAATTTTGTTCGTATTTATTCATTAATGAAAAATAAATGTTAGGGTTAATTAATTAACGTAATTTCTCTGCATACCCTGAATTTAAATAAATATACGATTTATTTTTCTTCTTTTTTTCAGTCGAGAATATGGAACGATGTCTTATGTACATAGGCGGAGGTGCGGGAGCGTTAGCTCTTACTGGGGTAGCAGCTGCTTCTGCGTACTACTTGGCCAAAGGTCCTAGTTGTACACCAGAAAGACCTTTATTCCCCTTAGACGCCCAATGCATAGAAGAAGAAGAGGTTAGTAAAGTTTTATATTCAAAAATATCCGTTTTAAACGAAACCTAGATTTTCGCATTTTCAGAACCCAAAATATCCTTATTAATTTGTTAGTTTATTGCTACACAACCACCTGAAAAGAGTGCAAAAAAGTAACTTTTTCTGTCCAAAATGGGAAAGTTCCTTTCCCGTACGTTGTGTGTTATAGTATATTACATAACGAGTGAGGAAAGTGGCATTTTTCGTGCGAGTGCGGAACGTAACGAGTGCATGAAATCTACTTTCCCACGAGTTTTGTACACTATTTTTCCTACGACCAACAATATTTTAAGAATAGTCTTATTTGGTTTTCTCATATGACACGATTATTTCTGGTTGTGTACATTCATATTCGCTATCACTATCAACTTCCGTTTTTTATGTAAGAAATCGAAATTTAAATTTTTTGTTTATTTGCTATAAAGTAGAATAATTTAAACTTTAATAATATCTATTATAAAAGTACCTAATTATTCTGTTCAGAATTCACAAAACATAGAAACAGTAATTACTTTAAAATTTTGACATAAGCCTACTTTATTATATTTCACTTTAAAAAAAAATAACCTTAGCACCAAGCCAATTAAAAAAAACATTTTAAATAATTTTTATATATTTTTTACTTTAATGACTTGTAAAATTTGCAATTTTAAACCTAAAATTAATTTTGAATTACAAACTATTAATAAATTTAAGAATCGGGTATGCAATACACAATACCCAAACGTCTTATGTGTTGCCTACATTCGTTTACACTGAAGTTGTTTCATAATTCATATGGACACTCATAACCTTAAAATAATATTTCAAAACATTTTAGTTATTAGGTGGTCGTAGGAAAATAACAAGCAACTATTAGATCAGTTTTAAAATGGTAAGTAAAATTTATTATGTATGTACATAAGTAGAATATTTCGTCCTGTTTTTAATAATTCATTCAAGTGTGCGTTATAATAATACGCAGCGCGCTATTATAGCACACGACTGGTATGCGTCTATGTTGATATGAGACACTTTCCAAATATCAAAACAGTTGTGCTATTTGTAGTTTTCATAGGTGGTTTTAGGAAAAATATATTACATAACAAGAGTTGTAAAAAGCATATTACGCAAAAGTGGAAAACTTGCGTACGGGCCACGAGTGAGTAATTGCCATTTTTCGACTTTTAGTAAGATTACTATTAATGAGTTGCATCAACTGTTTTTGTACAAGGTGGACCAAAATTATCGAGCAATACTTCCAGGGGTGATAGAACACCTAAAAACAAGTAGTTTTTGTCTAATGAAACTATGTCGAAAACCGCTTATTAAGGGTGCGACAACCCCTCTAGAATTATTGGTTTTTCATGAATATCTTTCGAGAGAGGTACCATACAATATTCAAATTTTAGGTTGGACCTAAGGGTACTAAGATACGCTATTTACGTATTTTGTCTTGATTCTTCGAATTCACTAAGGGTAGTTTTCAAGAGGTGAGTTACCCTTTTTTAGACATACTTTTTTTGTTATCAACTATTTTGGAAAATACATATTAAAATATTGTTTTCGGAAGTTTTATTTTGAATAAAGGTACTCTTGATGTATCATTAAAAAATCAATCGTTTTCGTGTAATTTAAGTTCAAAGATATGCGTGTTCATCTTTCGAGACTGTAACAACAGTAATAAAATAATTACGGTTTCCTTAGATGCAAAACGAAAAATACATATTAATAGTATATCGGCATTGCAAGGAAGACTTAATAGTAGATTCTGTAACAAGGTTAGAATGAAAAATTCGACACGAGTGGAAAATTCCGAACGCGAGCGAAAGCGAGTGTGAGGAACCACGAGTGTCGAATTTTTTCATTCTAACCGAGTAACAGACTATATTTTCTCCACGATCAAAAAGTATAAATCAAAATTAAATTAAATCTGAACACAAGTTATTTGTTGACATATTTGTATTACATTGTATTAATATTTATAGTGCTGTGGTACACTTACCGATAATAAAATCTGGTGCATTGGTGTTTTTTCATAATTTTGCAATTTCAGATATTATTAAATTCTATATCTACTTCACTTGATTTTTCACTCATTATTTTGTTTAAATTAAAACTTGTTTGAAAATAATTATTACCGTCGCCATTTTATATCTGACAGTGACACTTTTGAAATCCACGGCAATCCATATTGTTTAATTCGATTACAGAAAATCCATTCTTTACCTTGATAAAGAATGAAAATACATGCAAAATGCATAAGAGGCAAGTATTATAGAATAAATATTCAGACTCTAGAGTGTGAATGTTTACATTCTATTATTAAAAATGATTTCAGAATTCATACATTCAGTAATGGTCGTGGAGAAAATATTTTTTTGTTTTTATTGTAAACTGAAACTCAAATTAAATTGAAAACCAATCGCAAACAAAAAATTATTAATTGTCAAATGTTAAAAAAACTGTCAACCTTGTCAAAATAAAGCGAAAATTTCCATAATACTGAGCGACTTTATTCGTGCCGTAATAAAGTCGAGCACAAACATTAATAACGCCTAGCACTATTAAACGAGGTAACTGCGCACGCGTAACTGTCAAAATAAGGCTAGCAGTATTAGTGCTAGACCTTATTTCACTTCCAATAACTCTATTAACACAATTATCTCACTTTTCTAGTCACACTATTTTCTTTACTATTTTTGTCACTTTATGTTCTTTTTTTTAGTAACTAACAAACTAATTAACCGAGCGAAGCGAGATTCTTTTATTACATCTTTTTTTCCCTTTTTTATATTTTTCCCCCTTTTTTCATAATTATACTGTTTTCTTCATAAATTACCCCTTTTTTATTCCCAATTGTCTTCATAAATTACCGCTTTTATATTCTCAATTTTCTTCATAAATTACCACTTTTTTATTCTCAATTTTGTCATGTTTTAAGAGCTTTTTGTCTCCTTTTTTTTCTATATTATGTAACTTTTTAAGTACTTTTTTCTTCTCTTTTGACTTGAAAATTTCCCTTCTTTCCTTTCTTTGTTATATCTCTGATCTAACTTAAAATTATCCCCACATTTCATTCTTAATTTTTTCACTTCTCTTACTTAAAACTACCCCCACTTTTCGTTCTTAATTTTGTCACTTTGTAGATAATTTTTCCCCTCGTTCACTCAAATTTCCCCTCTTTTCTTTTTCAATTTTATCACTTTTTCCACTTAAAATTACCCTGATTTTTCTTTCTTGATTTTTTCACTTTTTAGGTAATTTTGTCTATATTCACATTCGAAAATTCTATTTCTTTCTTAATTATGTCACTTTTCTGCCTCAAATTTCCCCCCTTTTGTTTCAAAGATTTACCCTATTTTTTCTATCAATTGTGTCACTTTTTTCTCTTTCTTTTAATTTTGCGCTTTTTTCAATAAATTTCCCTTTTTTCAAATAAATTACCTCTATTTTCTCAGTTTTGTTTCTTTTTCAATAATGTACCCCTTTTTCCCAATAAATTGCCCTTTTTTCTCAATTTTGCTCCCTTTTCAAGAAATTACAATTTTTTTCAATAAATTACCACTTTTGACAATAAATTACCCTTTTGCCAATAAATTACCCCTTTTTCCAATAAATTACTTCTTTTTGCAATAAAATACATACCCCATTTTTTTTTAATAAATTACCCCTGCTTTACATATATTTTTTTACACTAATTCTTAATTGCAAAATATTTTAATAGTGCGTGAGGTTTTTTACGTTTTTCCGGAAAATGGAAAGTTTGCTCGAGCGCTCGTTAAAAGCAACGTAGACTTCGCATTTCGCAACGACCTTGAAATTTCGATTTCTATGTCGGTATGGAAAGCGTAAACCTTAGAATTAAAATTTTCCACAAAAATAATTTTCCTGGGATTTGCTGGAAAAAAGTTTTTTTCGTAAAACGAGGTACAGCTCTGAAAAGCTCAAAATTCAAAAAATTTTCATTTTTTTCATATTTTTCCTATTTTCTGCTGTTTTTCATTATTTTTTACTGTTTATCATAGTTTTTTATAAATGTCCATATTTTTAGCTATTTTTTACTATTTCTACTTATTTTCCATATTTTTCCCAATTTTTCCCTTTTTTCCGATACTTCTGGTCTCTGACTCTTCTTTAGTAGAAATTGACGGGTTTTCATTTTCAGGATATTTTTAAAAGACCTACACTGATTTTTTTACAACGCGTAATCAAGCAGTGAATGATGGACAAAGAGGCACATCATTGTTTTGGCCTTCCGCCTTTGTAAAAATGATTTTGTCATACGGTAGCTTTTACGTCACCATCTACACCTTAGTAATTTGTCACCCTAGACCGTTGCCTAGTTCGCCTATATGGCCAAAGGCGTAGATAAATTTTTTCCTGGGGAAGTAAGAAACTTTTCTATATTTCGTATATTTTATTTCTTCTTTTTGTACTATTTTTTGGTATCCTGTGGTGGATAATTACCCCCTTTTACCTTCCCGATATCTACGCCCTTGTATATGGCAGAGCTGGCTCTACATCAGTTTGTATTAAAAATTATTTATTAAAGTAAATACAAGACGAAAATTTTATTTTTGCGTCACCTGGTATAATCATTATACTGAAAATAATTTCCTTTCGTTCAATTAATTTTAAAACCTATCACGTACTAAATCCCTTGTACGACTATTATTATTATTATCACAAGTTATTCCAAGACTGTATAATTCTTTTTTGCATAAAATAAAACTCGTATCCTGTGTTTCTATTCTAATTTACACCACTGAAAATAACAATTAAATTGTTGTCTGAACCTTGAAAAATCCACTGACATTTCACGTGACAACACTTTGGAAACCAGCCACAACTTTATTTAATTTAGTTTTTCTACATCATTATTTTTCGCTCAATAGTTTATTCACTGAATTTTACTTTCCATTTTAATTTTTCATTATTCAGAAATTTGATTTTTCATTTATTATTAAGTATTCTAGTAATGGGAAAAGAAGATTAATTTGCATCTCGAGACTGTTTCTACTTTTAGCCCTTATCGGTTGAGATTTTTAGACTAATTAATCAAAATGAATTTTCAAGTTTGAGAACTCTTTTATTTATCTGTGTTCGACTTGATCCACTTTAAAAGTTTTCCAGTTAAATTCTGGAATTCTGGAAAAGTTAATAATATGCTTCTTTATGTTTATTTAGTAATATAGAAAATTCAATTTTCACCTAATTCTAGAGATATTGCGACTAATTTTGAAGTAAACTTGAAATATTAATTTATGATTGGTTAAAATAACATAATGATAAAAACTATTTATTTAATAGATAAGGTGAATATTCTGGGACAGCTGGTATAAATTTTTATGACTAGTTTTACGCGATGTAAATGTACCGATAAAGATTTATTTGCATACGGCGAGACAATAATTTTATACATTTATTTATTTATTTATTTACAGACAATGCTAGACACTCGGCGTAGGACGAACAATCAACTTTTTATTTTGTAATTTCTATACTAGATACATGTCAAAATTGACTTAATATATTTAAAGTCTTTTTACCCCTTTAACTCAAATTTTATGTGCATAATTTTATTTCAAATACAGTATTGAATTCATTATATTCCAATTTCTTACTAAACACCCGGTATTAAAAAACAAAATGTATAAATAACCAGTTGAGAATGCTAATTTTGGCATTTCCGGACAAACTCCTTTTTTGTATTTTAGATTAATAATAATAATTGATAGTAAATGAGGAATAGTAATAAATCAAAATTTATAATATCCAACACCAACAGATCGGCCCAAAAAAATTTAAAAGATTTTAAGCAATTTGTACTTGCCAATACTATTCGTTTGAAATTTATGCGGAGCTCACCGGGTACATTACCAACTTAATAAAGGGTTTCCAGCTGTGAACCCACAGATTAGGTACTCTGAATTTTTGACTAGCCTGATTCATAAGCTTCTTAATAAATTATGTAATAATAATAATAATAATAAAAATTTACACTAGAGGGTATATAAAGTTATAACAATAATAACAGGTGAATAAATAAATAAACAGTCTACGAAATACATATTAAGTGAGCGATACAATATACATAATAGTAATAATAATAATATGAAGAAAAAAAATTTACATGAATAAATAAAAAAATGTATTATACAAGTATCTACAAATGAGAAGAAAGTTGTAAACTACGGGTGTTATTTATGTAATTTGCTCTCTCTCATTTCCAAATAAACCCCTATTTTAATCTCCTTTTATCTGATTTAATTTTCAAAATATCTAATACTTAGAATTTTTATATACTAACGCAATGCAGATTTTCATTTGATTTAATATTATTTAATGGAAGGGGATTGATTATTTTCGGCGTTTGAAATGATTTATTACTTTTCCTAATTTCGAAACAAGGTTTAGTAAATTTTTTATTTTTTTTTAAAATTCACTTAAAACAACTTAAACAAAATCGAAATGTGGTTTAAAAAAATTGAGAAGCTAAATCAACCTATATAACATGTAGTAATGTGCAACTACACAAATTTTTTAACGTGTAGTAGATTTTTGTCAGGGTCCACAAAAACCTTAAAATGAAATGAGGTAAGTCTACTAGTAACACATTACATAAATTATTGTTACGTTTTTTTCTCTGTGCCACTCTGTATTTTCATTATTCCTTTGGTCAGTATATTTTAATTTCAGACTCGCTTGATATCCCTTCTCAAGATCTCCCTCTCTTCTAGGTATTAGTATAAAATGCCTTTCCCATGTTAACAACTCTCTCTCTCTCTCTTTGCCTCTTCATTCAATACAATTGACTTCTATATCGTCTGTGTCGCTAATTGAAAATTCTTTTCTTGCCTTCGTTATATAAGGGTTTTCTGAAAGGAGTCCTTTTTATTGGTACAAGTTTATTTTTTTTTGGACAGAACATTTTCTTTTTGGAACAAGTTTTTGGTACAAGTCATTTTGGGACTACAAGTTTTTGGACTGAACAAGTTTTTTTTCCTCCCTTCGGACCAACGTCTCTACTGCCGGATCCAAGAAATTATTAGAAGAAACTCGAAGACAAGCCAAAAAAACCAAGCCAAGTCACATTTTCAGAAAAAAAAGAGAATGTCTGAAAGATTTAAATTTTTCTTAAAAAAAAATATATGAAAATGAAAAAGAAGAAAGATATTTAAAAGAAAGATAAGTGGAGGGAAAAAGAAACTTAATTGACTTTTGTGTAAGTTTCTTTTTAAATTAAAGTTAGTTGCTAAATAGTGAATTGTAAATTTTGATAAAAAGTTTTATGATATTATAAATATAAATTTTAAAACCAAAAACGTTATATATGTATATATTAATTTATAACAGGGAAATATATTCTCTTAAATCCTTTACATTATATATTTGTAAACATATTCTTTAGATATAGATTAAAAATTTTTTAGTTTATTTTTTTTATTTTTTGAAAGGACCATGCAATGTTCTTATGGAGGTTGGGTCCCGGGCCGATTATTCTGAAATTTGGTACACGTATTTCTTGAGTCATTTGGTTCATTTTTGCTCAAAAAATTGACTTTCAATACATTAACTGTGCATGGTTTACCCTTCTAATTAAATTAGTAATCTTCTATTCTATTTTTAATTGAAACACCCTGTATCTTTTACATTTATCTATAATACATATAAACTAAATAAGTTTGAAGTTAGATACAATTGAAAATCGTAAGTAATTGCTCCAGCCAAACGACATAAAATCCGATAAAACGGCTTACATATCTTAACTTTTTCAGTTCTACTTGGTAGCATAACAAAATGTATAGAGTAATAGATTTTTTGAAATCAGCAACTCAGGACGAATTTAAATTAGTAAAAAAATACAGGGTGTTTAATTTTAAAAAATATAACTTTGAGTCACTGATTTATCGGATCGTATGCTAGTAGTTATTTTTTAAACATAGCTTTAATCGCTCTTTAAGGCATTTTTTGTCTATCTCAAATAGGGAAGCAGCTATCGTCCAGCCACTAATCGTTGATACACCCTGTATAAAGGTGGACACACTAGAATTCCTTTGAGTCAATTATTTATTTTTCTAGTTTTTTATACACTTTATATATTATTAAGATACAATTTTTATTAAAAAATTGATTAAAATAAAATAACGACTTCTTTATGTTTGTTTTTACGAAATTCAATTTTAATGCATCGTTTATTATATTTCATAATTATAATAAGTATTTATGAATGGAAATTTCTAATTTAATTGGGAGAGTAAAGCACAGTTAATGTAATTAAAAGTCATTTTTTTTCGGGCCACCCTGTATTTTTAGAGCCATGGTGCACTGAGCAAAAATGATCCATATGACTCAACATATATGTTATTCAACGAATAATAAAACTCAAAGTCATACCACAATAATTGTATGAAGAAATGTGGAAATTTTTTTAACAAGGAGCGGCAACATGTCTTGGCCAAACGATGGCCATCATCAGGCCAATAACACAAGTTAGATACAAAAAATTAATACTTATTGGAAAATTGTTAAGTACACAATATAACGTATATATTATACCAAATTTTAAAAAAATCGGCCCTCGACCCAATCGCCATAAGAAAAGTGCATGGTCCTTTTCATAATTTTCGAAAAACCCTTTACCCATGTTAAATTGCTATTCATTTTGGATGATTGACCTCCAAATCATCAGTATCTCCATACCAATTCATGTCCATGAAATACCGAAATCGATCAAATTTTTTTTTCATTTAGTGAACACCGAACGTGTAACGGGTATTTATTATTACTTCCAGTTAAGGTTTAATCACTTTTTTGCGTGTATAAGAGATAATGTTACATAATCAGGGGCGGCGGTGTTTATGAAATATGGAAGGGTCAATTAATCTGAATTTTTGCCATTAATAACATCGAGATCTAGAAACGCAAATCTGATCAGCTTACACAGATTCACTTCGTATACGTAATATACCATAAAAAAAACAACTTTTCTAGTAGAGATTTTGTGCTCTGTATTTATAGTTTAATTTAACATCACTAACAATACAATTTAGTTTTTTTATGGAAAATCTCAGAAAATTTCTTGTTGTAATAAACCAACTTTCACTACTTGTTTCATGGGTGTCCCAAAATTCACGCAAGATTTGAATTTCGCGCCATTTGTACGGTTATGCGTTGTTGTTGAAAAAAAAACATAGGGTGACAGCTATCAGTTCGGGGTTATTTAAAAATATACCAGTACACGAAAGAACACGCGTTTTCATCGCTGAGCAATATTTTAAAAACAATGAAAGTTTGACCGCTACAGAATCCTTAAGAAAATCCAACACTATGTCAGGCTTTGGTTTGTCCATAGGTCCACCACTTGTAGCATGTATGCTGTAACTATATGCTGTTGTTGTATCTTTACTTTTTCCTTTGTTTTAGGTTGTTCAACATTTTTTTTTAGCTGCTCTGGGTGTCGATTTTCGAATCCTACGATCGGTCATTTCAAGAGAAGGGATGAGGATTTTCAATGGAGTTGAACACTATTTTCTAATGACCTTTTTTACCAAAATAGACACTTGTCATATCGCTTGATATAAAACGTGAGAACCTGATCCCATCGTTTGAAATATTTTCCAGGCACATGCGCAGTTTTGTCATTGTCAGTAGTACGTCATCTAACCAACCTATAAATAGTTGATTGAATATGGCATTTTTTGCAAACTGGGATGATGAAAGTTTTCCAGAATTTAAATAACTATGTTCTTGCATAAAATGCGTTAACACTTTTTTTTGGCTGTCGTTTACAGAAGTGTTTCTTTTTTTTGATTCCATTTTGCACCTAATATTCAAGCAATGCAAACAGTTTTAATGGAATGCATTTATTGCATTTCATTGAAAAGTTACGTAAAATTTACTTCAAACTTCAAAATGAGCTACTTGTAGTTCATATCACATCATATTTTCCTTAAACAGTAGTCAAAACAGAACAAAGACATTTGACAACACTGTTCTAAATTATACCTATTTTTCAAGTGGTCATATCATTTCAAAAATACGTACTTCTTTACTGGGGCATCAAAATCGGGGATGTGCTTTATCACTTCTCTCGGATGATCTATCCCATCGTGTGATTTCGAAAATCGACACCCTGGAGTCCGCAAATAATTAACTTTATGCGGATAATTATGTGTATTTGCAATACATTCTCAGGACTTCTTTTTCTCTAATAATGTAGCACCGTCTGTCCTTTTTTTTATTTTCTATCTCTTCCTTAACGAGCTGGACCAAAAGTATTTTTTCTTTACAGGAGTAAACTGCAGGTTTATCATTATTTCCATTCATCTAAAAATGTAAACAGACACTTGTAATTTATTATCCCAATTAATATTAATTACTTTAAAAAGAAATTATAATATGTTACATACCTTGAAATAAATTGAAATTTAATTTTTCCGAAATTAAGAAAAAAAACGTAAAAAAGTATAGTAGAAAGTTAAAATTAGCGCAAAAACATTTAACGGTTTAATAATTTTATGAGTTGTCAAATTATTCTTTTTCTTTTGATGTCATCTATCAAAATTGCCCAATATCTTCTTTTTCTATCGATGTTACCAATTAGAATTTCCGTAAACCTTAATTTTCTGTGTTTTTGAGGTCGACCTCGTACGAGAATATCCGAAGGATCATCTATAAAACAAAACGCGTATTTACTTAATAAGGCTGAGTTCGCTGTAAGGCTGACATGGGTTAGTACGTGCTCAAGCTTGAGCTGATTTTGGTTTATAAATTAAAAAAAAAAATTATAATATATTAGTCAACACAATAATAAACCTAAATTATAAAATAGTATATTATACACCAAGGTCGAGAAGTAATTTTTCTCAGCCGAGCATTATTTTTGTCCCGAGATGCGAAGCATCGAGGGATAATAAGTTGCGAGGCTGAGAAAAATCTTCTCTACCGTAGTTTATATACTATTTTTTCCACTACTAGAACATTTAATCATTTTTACAATGATATTTTTGGATTTTTTGAGTATGTATTTGAAAATATTTTAATGGCAGAGAAGCAGTTTGTGAAAACAATTGAATGAGAATATTCAATAAATTAAATTGACATTTCATTATGTTAATTGCACTGTGAATTTTAAAACTTTTAAGTAGCGATGAAAACATGAAGAATTCATTTTATTTGACACTTAGATTTGAAAAACTATTAAATTGATTTTTAGGTTAATTTTAAAATGGGTATTATTGCATATAGCACTAATTAATATCAAAATATTTATTACATAACCTTAAACTATTTCAAACGAAAATATATCTTATGAAGAATTACTTAACCCTATTTTATTTGATTAGGTCGAAAATTTACTTTATAAATATAGGAATTCAATAGAAAGAGCTTATTTGTTGTCGAATTTTTTATTATAATTCAAAAAAAACTCTTTTTAATTAATTTGACAGATTTCGTAAGATCGCCTACCTCTGACATCACGTTTACTCTTCAATTGTTTTCATTATCTACTACTAGTAGATAATCAAAAATTATTTATTTGTCGACTCGAACACAGCATAAATAATGAAATCTTCTAATACTAGTAGTGGAAAAAAATAATTACAATACACTACTCAAATCAATAATAATTCTAACTTAAAAAAAATTAATACATTACTCAAAACAATAAATAAACTTAAATTAAATTAAGACTGTTAAAAAAGTGCAGTTTTGGTTATATTAGTGGTGATGATATTCTTCAACATTGCTAAAAACCAAATGTTCCAAATGCTTAATTCAAGTTAAATTTAAAAAAATAATAATAAGAATGAAGGATTTCACGGCCCACGTTAATTTAATTATTTATTTCCGGGCTGTTATGCCGTGATTTGTGATTTTGCTACCAAACGTTTCGCCTGCAACTGCGGCAGCCATCTTCAGTAGCATGGACGAAGTACTTTTCTTGACGTATTAACTGAAGGTGCCAGAAATTTTACGTCAAACTCAGCATGGGCGTAGGTAAATTACAATACTGATAATAAAGTTATTTAGATGATTATAAAGAATTTGAGGGCGTACAGAACTGTATTCATTTTTTTGTAGCTAAATAATTTTATTTCAGTTTTGCTTGAAACAATTGCTTAATTGCGTCAGTTTTTTTTGGTAAAATTATTTTGTTTGAATATAAAAAATAACAGTAATAAAACAAAATATACGTATTTAAATATATATTTTTTTAATTTATTTAATTTCCTAGATTAACCTACTTAGATAAATATAATAATAGAGAATTCAAAGTTGTTTGTAAATCCCAAAAAGACAAACTACGTTATGTTTACTATTTAATGTTTAAAAATAACACAAAAACATTTAATCATAGTTCCATAATTCAACTCATAAATGACATTAAAACCAGCTGTTTTGCATCACTTGAAAATTTGTCAGACGTCAAAAAGCATAAGATCCAAATCATACTATGACCCTTCAAGTAAACGAACCATAATATTATAAATAACACATCTAATTTAAAACCCATACAAAGTTAGTGTGGGCTTTTTGAGAAACGCTCAGTATAGAACGTCAAGTCGTTTGTGAAGCGTCGCGACGATCACAAGTATCGGTAAAAATTCAATTTTGTAGCCTCGCGTCGAGTTATTTTCATATTAAAAAATAGTATTAGTGTTGACAAAAATGTTATTATTTTTAGATGTTGTGAAATAAAAAGGTCGACAAAAACAAGCTTCCTAATATACAGAGTGATTTAGAAATTTCTATCAACTATATTATAAAATTTGGTTGTATAATCAACTTGAATGTCAAAAAAACAAAATTATTTTTTTGTGTAGTAATTGATTTTTATTATTTATTTATTAATATAAAAAAATTGATAAAAATAATCAAAAAAATCTACAAACATCCAAACGAAAATTGTTTAAAATAATGTTCAGACTAAAAATTAAAACAAATATATTGTTAACTCATATAAGTTCATATCTGGCCCTAAATTATACCTACATTTCGAATTATTAAATAATATATTCAATACAATAATTACTGCTGGATATTTATCTTTAAAAGGCAAAATAATATATTTCTGAAGATACTTTAACAGCGTTTCTTCCGCACGCGAATCTTCACCACATTTTGTTAACAAATTTTAAATTTTATAAAATTATAATTTATAGGTCGCAGTATCAATTTAAAAAAAAATGCACAAGTATATTTTGATTATTAGTACAATACAGTAGGTCTGAGAGTACCTACAGTTTTATGTCTTTCAAATCGTATTTATTAATTATTTTTATACTATAGACTAGATACAAATCTTTCATTATTTCATAAAAAAAATTTAAATTGACTTTTGTTTATTTTCATTGCAATATTTATTTTCCAATTAAAATAAACTTAATATTTTAAGATACGTTAATAGAATTTTTTACAGTGGCCATCTAAGTGCCAAATTATTTATTATCTGTTATATAAATCTGGTGAACTTGAAAATCGGCCAAAAATTTTGGTGACAGCGTGTGAGTAAGACGTTTAGACTGAGTTTTTTTTTTTTTGTGGAGCTAATTTCAATTATTTTTTAATTAGGGAAACATGATAAACTGAGAATTTTTTTTGTGGTGGAAAAACTTTTTTGTGAAAATGTGCGGCTGTTGTGGGTGCAAAAGTGTAACTCCTATAAGTGCTCCTATTAATTTGAATAACCAATCAGATGCTTACAATTCCAAAGTAAGTTATTAAATAAAAAATATCTATTTAATAATTAATCTTTTTCATTGAGATTTATATGTACTTCACTGAGCTTTTTCTTGGTTTTACTCGAATTATTCTTACTACCATTTAAACTCGATTTTTTGGTAATTCGATTAATCAAGAAAAAGGTGGAGTGGGACCTTGTCTTTGGTCTCATTCCACTTTCTTCCCCTCTTTTCTCTCCAATTTTGTCATTTTTTTAAATAATTTTTTTTGTCAAATTTGTCACTTTTTTGTCTCAAATTTCTCCAATTTTCTCTCAAAAATTTCACGTTTTCTCCAAAATTTGGCACTTTTTCCTGATATTACTGTCCCGTTTTTTTTCCTAAAATTCCCCTTTTTACCTCATTTTTGTAACTTTTTTCTTAAATTTCCTCCCTTTCTCCAAAATATCCCGCTTTCTCTAAAATGTCGTCAATTTTTATCTTACAATTACCCCTTTTTCTTAAATTACCACTTTTTTACCAATTTTGTCACTTTTTGCCCTTCTATTAAATACACAATTTTTTAGCACTTTGTTCCCCTTTTTTGTCACTTTTTTAAGTAATTTTCTTTCTTTGATCTTTGTCACTTTCTTGTCTTAAATTTTTTCTCGAAAATTTACCCATTTCCTCTCAATTTTTGTCACTTTTTTGTCTCAAATTTCTCCTATGTTCTTTCTAAAATTTCTACTTTTCTCCCAAATTTTCCTGACTATTTTCCTGATATTATCCTTTTTTCCTAAAATTCACCCTTTTCCCTCATTTTTGTCACTTTTTTTTTTTAAATTTCCTCTCTCTAAAATTTACCCCTTTCTTTCAAATTTTGTCACTTATCTCAAGTTTTTTCTCTTTTTTTCAAATGTTTTCACTTTTCATCTTGAAATTAGCCCTTTTTTCTAAAAATACCATTTTTTTTCAATTTTTTCATTTTTTCGTCTTTTTCTCCTCTTTCTCCAAAATTTCCCCTCTTCTTCCAAAATTTTGTTACTTTTTCCTGATAGTAACACTTTTTTTTCTCTAAAATTACCGTTTTTTCTCATTGTCACTTTTTTCTTCAAGTGCTTTTTTGTGTCACTTTTTCTTCTTCCAAAATTTCCCTTCTTCTCTATTTCAAAACATACTTTTTAAGCGTTATTTTTTTCTCTCAAAAATTACCCCTCCTTTCTCTTAAAAAAATGCATTTTTGTAGTTTTTCTCTCTCCAAAATTACCCCTCTTTTCATTTAAAAAAGGACACTTTTGAATACTTTTTTCCCCTCTTTTCCTTTCAGAAAAGTGCCTTTAAAAAAAATTGAAATCAAAAAGGGTAATTTTAGAAAAAAGGAATAATTTCAAGATAAAAAGTGACAATATTTACGAAAAGAGAGGAAGTTTGAGACAAAAAAAGTAACAATTTTGGAGAACAAGGAGAAATTAAGAAAAAAGGGTAATTTTAGAGAAAAAAGGATATCAGGAAAAAGTGACAAAATTTGACAGAAAAGGATAAATTTTTGAGAAAAAATAGGAGAAATTTGAGACAAAATTGGGACATAAAAAGGGAAAATTTTATACAAATTTGACAAAAAAAAAGAAGAAAATTAATTAAAAAAGTGACAAAAATTAAGGGGAAATAGGGGAAAATTGTGCATTTAACAGAGAAAAAGGGAAAAAGTAGAGAAATTTCAAAGTGGCAAGAAGGGTAATTTTGGAGAGAAAATATTTGACTCAAAAAGGGCACTTTTTTTGAAAAGTACTCAAAAAAGTGTCCTTTTTTTAAAGAAAAGAGGAGAAGTTTTGGAGAGAGAAAAAGTACTTTTTTGAGAGAAAGGTGGGATATTTTTTAAGAAAAAAAAACTCAAAAAGAGTTTAAATTTTGGAAAAAAAAGTGAGACAAAAAAGCACTTAAAATGTGACTTAGTTGAAATAAAAAATCGGTAATTTATTCATAAATTTGTGAAAAAAGGTATAATTTATAATGAATATCGAAAAAAAAAATTAAGCTAGGTACTGAAAAAAGAACAAAAAAGAATAAAAAAACACACATAAAGCTAGCACAAAGAGCAAAAAAGAAGGAAAAAAGGGGGGTTAGTTAAAAAAAATACGTTAAGTTAGTTAGTGAAAAAAGAACAATTTATCATCCCTTGATGAGCTATAGGAAAAATATTTTATATACATTATTTTAAAACATGAATATTTTTTTTAACAAATATGCTTGTTATACACAAAATATATTCTCAAAAAATTGAAAACGACCAAGAGTCTAGCCCTGGCATTTACTCCTTACTGAATATCGATCCATAAAAAGGCATAAAAGATTAAGAATGGGAGGTCCACTTTTGGCTTTTATCCAAAACAAATTTGCCAAAAAAAAAATAATAAAATTTTAATAATTTTTGTTAGATACTACTATCTAATAGTAATAAAAATAATACATACTTAATTTTATTATTATTATTTATTATAAAAAAATTAATAATAATTTTAAAGCAAATTACCTTTTTATCTATTATTTGGAAAAACAGAATGCGAATCGGTTGTTCACTTTCCCGAAAATGCCAAAAAAACACTTTCTGTTAAGCAAGCAAGTAAGTTAGTCCGCCCGATAACTCAAAAACTAAGCTGTATAGACGAGTAGGGTTTTTTGTATTTCGTTTATATCAGTTATATAATTAATCAACGAGAAAAAAGCAAATTCTTTCATTTTCCACATAAAAAAAATCGTGTATGGAAATTTTGCATTGTGGTATAACTAATGAATGGTGGTATGTGTTTGGCATTTACAAAACAATAAACATATTTATAATTATACAATAAATGAACAACTCGTTCATTTTTTTTAAACTATGAATAAAACAGGAAAAATTTCCTATTTTTTTGTTTTTAAAAAAATCACCTGATTGATTGACTAAATTTTGTTACAGGGTCCAGAGGTGATTCGAGTATCGAGATTCTTTAATCAAGCTAAAGAAGGAAAATTTATTAGTTACATATATTCAGATGCGAAAACTTTGTACGAGTCGTTCAGAAGAGGCTCAAAAGTATCAAGTGAGTAAATTTTTTTCATACTAGCTTTAGGTTTGATACTATTAATATATAATTTTAAATTAAAATAAATTTCGGCTAACAAGTCTATAAAAATTAATAAACAGTAAAAGTAATATAATGTTGAGGTTATTTGAAGTGTTAATTTTGTTTTTATTCTTCTTTTTTTTATTTTTACTGGCTATATCCTTCAAAAAATTTACCCAAACGTAGTTGTTGTAAATAAAAGTGTCTCAGCTTTAAATCCAACTGTAATAGATGGAAATTTTTATTAAATATAGTTATTTTCCTAACAAGTGCGGAAAGTTATACTTTTCCGCACGCAATTGCAGTTGCCCGAACGACGTGAAGCGAGTTCGGGCATGCAATTAAGTGGGGAAAAGATACTTTACGCAAGTGTTAGGAATAAAATTTTTTCTACAAGCGCCTAGAATTAAAAAAAAATTTTAGCAAAAATATTTTTTTGTCATTAAACAAAAATTTTCTTAGTGCCTCTTAATAAATAAAATATTAGGCTGAAAGTAATTATAGTAACCAAGAAAGAATTAATTTTTAATCATTTTAGCATTTATAAAATCAGTGCGGAAAAGTACAACTTTCCGTACGCTTGTAGAAAAAATGTTTATTTAGTCAAATCTTGTATAATAGTTTGCATAGAGATAAATGATCTTAATAAAAAAATAAACGTAAAATAATTTTTTTAAAAATTATGGAGTCTGGGAACCATCGTCAAGAACGAAGTTCCTTGCGTTATATTTTCGCTTTTTAAAAAATTTTAAATTAGAAAAAGTGGGAAAACAAAAAGAAATCGACAGAAACCGGCAAAAATTGAAAGAAATCAACAAAAATCGAAAAAAAAAAACGAAAGGAATTGACAAAATTCGAAATAAATCGACAAAAAACGAAAGAAAATGAAATAAATGGACAAAAATCGAAAAAAGCAGAAGAATAAGAAAAAAATGAAACGATGTTTGAAAGAATCTGAGAGAATTTCAAAAAATCTAAAAGAATTTGAAAAAAATCAAATATCAACAGAAAAAATCAAAAAACAAAATCAGAAAAATGAGAAAAAAAAACAAAAAAATCGAAGGGATAAGAGAAAATGAGAAAAAATAAAGAATTAGACATTTTTACAAAACAATGAGGAAAATAGAAACAATCTAAAAAATCAGTAAAACACAGAAAAATTGGAAAATATTAGAAGAATCAAAAAAAATAAGAAAAACAGGAAACAATGAGAAAAAAATGAAAAATTAAATAGTAAAATACGAATAAAACGAAAAACTCAAGAAAGTTTTTATAAAAACCGAAAAAAAACCGCTAAAAATCACAAAAAACGAAAAAAAAAATAAAAAAAAACGAAGAACAACCAAAAAACCAAAGTCCCAAAAAAAAATAGAAAAAAAACGAAGATACAACCAAAAAACAAAGTCCCAAAAAATTCGCAAACAATCGCTAAAAATCAGATGAATAAGAAAATATGAGAAAAAATTTTCTCTATAAAAAATTCCGAATAAGAAAAAAAATAAATTGTAGAAAGAGACAAGACAGAAAAAGAAAGAGAAGGAAAGTCGCTTGGAGGGGGCATAACGCTTTTTCCTTACGTAACGCTTTCTGCAAGTTAACTTCTACAAATACATCTAGAAATATATTGTAGTGATTGACTTTTAACAAATAATTTCAATATGGGATGAGTTCTATAATATTTAAAAAAAATAAAAATGAGTTCTAGGACCGTTCCGAATATCACCATTCAAATTAGATTTTTTTAACTATATTTTCTTATCTAAATTTCCTCTCAACTAGTTACAGCCTCTATACAATTTTCACAATTCAGTCTTCCTGGTGGTTCCAAAAATGTTATAATTTCAATTTATTATTTCACCTTTGCCAAATAAAAATAGTATATTACATAACAAGTGTGGTAAGAAACCTATTACAGACGATTATTCGAAAGATTGTTGTAATAGGCTTAACTACAAGAGTGTTTCTTTTTTAAAACACTCTATATAAGATTTTACTAAATAAACATTTATACTAAAAAAAACTGTTTATAAAAAGAAAGTGTTCAACGAAAACCGCACCTCTCTATCGTTTCTGATTATCCAGATAATTGCAGTTAAAATGGGTCAGAAACTTCTGGGACGACGTGTTTTAAATAATTAAATAATATAAATAAAAGAAAGTCGGACAAAAAAAATCAATACGTAGGAAATTAATTATATATTGATCAGCGAAAAACGACAGCTGTAAATTAATATTTTAAGATGATTTATTAAATATATACAGTGTAGAAATTTTTTTTTTGGTTTTGTTTTGCTTATTCTAAAACCCCATAAAGCGAAAAAAAAATCATGTTTTATCGTGCCTGCTTCATTTTGATTGAAAATTGATTGTAAAATAAAACAGATATGGTAAAACCCGATTTTTTTTTATTTAGAAAGCAAAACTTTTTTTTTTAAAAATGACATTTTTCGATAAAACCAAAAATAAAAATTCTCCTCTTGTGAATCCCATCCTCGGACACACTGTATAAATGATGTTTCAGAATAAAGTAGACATGACTAGAAATATCATTTTCCTGTAAAAAAATAGAAAAACAGAAAAGTAAGAAAAATAGGAAAAACAGAAAAATGCCAATGAACAAAAAATGCTAAAAAAAAACAAGAAAAAATAGGAAACAATAGGAAAATGGAAAAAAATGGGGAAAAAAAATAAAAATTTATAGGAAAAGTATAAAAAAAAACAGGAAAAAAATTAAATGAACGGGAAAAATAGAAAAAGTAGGAAAAATGGGAAAAACTAGTTAAAAAAAGTAGGGGAAATAGAGAAAATAGAAGACTTGAAAAAAATTGGGAAATATAGAGAAAATGGAAAAAAAATGGGCAAAATATGAAAAAAGAAAAATATAGGAAAATAGTAAAAATGAGAAAAAAATAAGAAAAAAGGAGAAAATAGAAAAAATAGGAAAACGTAGACAAAATAGTTGGAAATAGAAAAAAATGGTAAATAATTGAAAAAAATAGAAAAAAACAGGAACAAATGGGAAAAACTAGAAAAAAATGGGCAAAATAAGAAATTTTGGAGAAATAGAAAAAACAGGAACAATAGTAAAAAACTGGAAACAAAAAAAAACATAGAACAAAGGGGAAAGAAAATATATGCAACAAGAGGAAAAATCGGGAAACGTAGAAAAAATTGGAAAAATAGAACAAAATAGATAAAACCGGGAAAAAATAGTAATAGGAAGAAATGGAAAATATAAAAAACGGTAAAAAATAGGAATAACTAGGAAAAAGTGGAAAAATATGAAAAAATAGGTATAGACGTAAACTTTAAATTTTAATTTAATCTAAAATAAACACAAGTGCTGATCTTTAGATAAGTAATTAACTTTATAATTTATTTATTTTTTTAAATTTGATTTTTTTATTTAATTTTGAATATAATTATTTTTCCTTTGCTAAAATATAGATTTTTTTATTCACATTTATTACGTTACTTTCAAATATTATATCGCTTTATTTAAAATAGATGACAAATTATATCGCATACCGATTTCTTGTTTTTTTTTTTATTTTAATTTCCGAACATGTGTAAAACCATTAAATAAATTTTACAACATTTTTGTTTCTATAAATACTTTGCGAGTTCAAAATGCTTCCACCCACAAGTTTAGGTTTTAACTTCCAAGATATCAAAATTCCTGCCAAACAGATGCACTTTTGAGAAGAAAAATGTTTGATCAAAATTATTTGTCTAGATTTAGTTATTCAAAATAAAACTTCACTTAGATGGCCATGACTTCAAATCTAGATGTATTTTTTAATGCTGAACAACTTTTCTAAATAACATTTCCCGAGATTTTTCAAAATAAGAGTACTTTACTCTTGTCTCAAAATCGAATTTTTGAAAACCCCTCGTATATTACGTGTGTTTTACTAAATTTTGTTAGTGCATGTTTGGTTTTAGGGGATGCACAAACTTTTACCGAGAATAACTTTTTGTCGAAAAACCCTTAATAAATAAGTTTCCCATATGGCGCATACTTTTAGGATGACACTGTATATTGAGGGCCAGTCCAAATAATTGTTTGTTGTATTTTAAAATATTAAATTTTTTTACATAATTATTTAAACTAATTTTAGAACATGTGAACTATTAGTGAAGTAGTAGAAATAATATACTGTATGTATTATTAATTAAAAACTGAAAAAAATTTAATTGCATACACTTAAAACACTTTACATTCTTCTATAAGAAATATATACCAAATTCGTAATTATAAGTATAATAAAAATATTTTTTTTATGTTTTATTAAAATAGTGACTGATTTTGATTTTTAATTGAGCAACTCATAATTTTATTATAATTATTGGAAATATTAATCTATACTGATAGTTAAATTTTCTACAACTTTTTTAAATAATCAAAATACAAATTTCTTAAAATTATCACTTACCTTAATCTAAGCAGTCTTCAATAATTTATATTCCTCACGCCGGTCCTGTTCCCCTTTTAACTGCGCCAGTTCGTAGTCGTAATCGTAGTACTCGTAGTAGTTTCTCGGAAATATACCACACACTTTGATTTACACTATTTTTATTGGTTTTATTATTTAGAATTTATGTATTAATATGTTGAATAAACACTCAAGTTATTTTTAAAAAGTTTTAACAATTTTAATGGTAAGAAAAGTTATTGTTTGGAATTTTCTCGAAGATGCTTGTAAAATAACCAAACTTTATGTGTTGGTAAGTAAAATTCCTACTTTATCATTGACTTTGACATATGTCATTTAATTTCAATTTTATGGATTATTATTAAAATCATTATAAATCTTTTAAAAATTGAGATTTTCTTCTTAAATTACTTCTATAAACTTACTAAATCCTATTTGGCACTTTGATCACTAATTATTTGATTCTAAATTTGAATTTTATACTTTTTAACGGAGCTGCGAAGAATTTAACAGCGTCTCTTCTCAAATCAAAAATTCAACTGCACATTCAATTGTTTTCAACCAATCACGTCAAATTGTCCTAAAAATCGACAAAAATCAACTCTTCTTTGACAATAAATAAAATTATTTTTATAGTAAATTATTATTATTTGTATTTGATTGAACCTTTAAATAAATATTATTATAAATTTTATTAATTTATTCCTATTCTGTGATTAATTAGCTTTCGTTTTATAATTTTCTTTTAATTAAACTATTGTTATTTACTTTGTAATCATTAATTTTATATAGCAACTACCTGAAATTTTATCAATAAATTTTCTAAATTATTATTTAAAATTATTAGTGATTAATCCTTGTCATTTTTATTACTAAATAGCCAGAAATAGCCAAAAGAAAAGTAAAGGGTATATTTAAATGAAGTTCCTTGATATTTTTTTAAACAATCAATTTGTGTTCATATATAAACAATGTCTAAACAGAACAAATTTTAATTTATAGGTATTTAAATATTTTATGAAGATGATTAACATAAATAAATGAAAAACCTTCAATAAAAACTAATTTATAACTATTGAAAATTGAAAGACAATAAAACTGTCAGCAAACTAATCGTTAATCTAATTTAATGATAACCAGATGTAAGTATTCCACTGGTTGTCCAATTAATAGAATTATTCACTATCTGAAGCCTGTAGCTTATATAAAAATAATAATTCAAAAATTTTAATTGATAATCAAATTTTAAATTGTAACATTTTATATCAAATTGATGCCAATGTAATGGTACACCCAGTATGTTATTTAAAAACTGTTGCCAACAATTTAAATTTCATTACCTTAATCCTAGATAATTTTCAAATAAAATATGAAAATTAACGGCCAATAAAACTGTTAATATACTTAACGATAAACAGATGTTAAAAGGAATAAAATTTGTGTGTGAAATTGGAGAATTACTAAATCTAATGTTATACATTACTAGTAATTAAGTGTCCACTAACCAAATAACACTTTTTTTTAACATTAGTCATATGTTTCGTTAACTGTATTAGCATTATCAGGAGTTGATGATCTAAATACTAAACCTACGATTGATTGATTGAATCGATGTTATTGGCTAAGGATTTAGGCCACAACACTGCAGCCTTATTGTGCTATGCCAATTGTATCGTTGTTATCAAGTAAAAAGGTTTGTTACCTTTATCAGGCTTAGCAGCCTCTTCACAAGATTTTCTCTGGGGAAGGCCTCCGGTGTATTTTCTGTCCCCAGGAGGTTGTACCTCCAGTGTATGTTTCCTCCTCCTCATTTTATGTAGATGTTCCCTAAGGTGGCAATGTCCAGTTATTAGTCCCGTGACATGCCTTATTTGATTTCTGCTTAGCTGCAGAATATCGTTGGTCAGTGCTTTTGATGGCTTTTTGACCATCAGTTTACTGTTTTTCTGATTCCAGCTTGATTGATGTTCTTTAGAAGCCCATCTAGTCAGCCAGAGTCGTACCTGAGGATTTCGGAATGCCAAACACGGGCTCGGTGCCTGTAAATTTGGTCGCTGGAGGCTTTTCATTCCATAGCGTCAGCTTCCTCGTTGCCTGTTATCTCCTTGTGTCCGGGAACCCATAGACAGTTAAAGACCAGTTTCGATCTGATTTTTTTGTGTGCTAGAGCTTGCCTGACTACCGGAGTGAACTACGATACTAAACTCAAAGACTTTATCCAAATAATCGTTGAAAAAAGCTCAATAACCTTATCGAATTAAGCTATAAAGTTTTGGGTCTTTATTTTAACTATTTTTACATGTATACTTTCAAATGCATCCAAACATTTTTGTTAGGTACATTTTTAAGACCAAAATTAGCCAACTTAGTTTGTACGGATCTACTTTGTCCGATATACTTTTTGTCACAATTTATTTCATAGATTCTATTTTTTCCGAATCACTTATTTTATATTTTGGGTTATTTAATAATAATAATAAATTAGTAACTTTTCAGCATATAGCTTGATATCCAAATTTATGCCTCGCTCAATTCAAATACTTATTTATTATCTTTTTCGACTTGTAAAATTTTAGATTTAATTAATATTTTAATTTCAGATAACGGACCATGCTTGGGATGGAGAGATTCCTACTCAAAACCCTATCAGTGGCTCAACTACAACGAGGCGCTGTTGAGGGCGAAAAATTTCGGTTCGGGTCTCGTAGCCAACGGTTTGCCGCCCGGACAAAGCACCTTCATCGGTATTTATGCCCTAAATTGTCCCGAATGGATTTTGACGGAACAAGCAGCGTACTGTTACAACATGGTACTTGTACCACTGTACGATACGCTCGGTCCAGAAGCATGTGCCTTTATTATCAAACAAAGTAAGTTCAAATATATCTAACATTGTTTACCCTCTGTCGTTACAAACTAAATCCTAGTTGCATCGTACCTCTATATACATTCTGATTGAATCGGTGGGTCACCTATGGAAACTTAAAACGCGATAGAAATGTAAAGATTTAGGATTTAACCGGTGCAGCACTTACCAGACAATCATATATGTATTTATCTCCTGTTAAATTTTCTTTTACCATATATCTTAAAATATTATAGCGAATTGCGGAAAGTTGAATTTTTTTACAAAAAAAATTAAACTGCGAGAAAAAAAATATAAGTAGATAGTAGATGATTTTCTCCATATTTTAGTGAAAACTGGAATTAAATTTGTACCTCCGTAAAAAAGTTATTAGGAATTTAGTATTTGTAGGTCGATAGAAAGCCCTTATTTACTTCAAAATTCACTCTATAATCTATATTATATATTTACGCGCGTTTTTAAAAATTAATCAACTGTTCAAAAAATGTATTTATAAGTTTTAGATTTTTACTTATTTTTGTTTCCCTTTTATAATTTTTAACACATGCGAAATATCGGTTTTTATTAGATACTCCATTTTTGAATAATCCAATAATTTTTATAATAAATTGAAAATGGTAATTTCTACTACGGGACAATCTAATAACTGTTGTATTGTATTTGTGTGTTCAGCATCCTCGAAAACGGGGAGGGGGTATACATTTTCCGCGAATATAATAAAAGTCACCCTCTCGGGAACGAGTATTGGTCGGTGGAAGGGTTATCCAACACTACCACCGTGCTCAGCATCCTCGAAAACGGGGAGGAATATGTTTCCCGCTGATATTTAAAATGATATAAAAATTCATCCCTTTCTGGGGCGAATATTGGCCGGTGGGGTTGGAAGGGGTCGGAACCGATATTCAACACCACCACCGTGCTCAGCATCCTCGTAAACGGGGGGAAGTTGTGTTTCTCTGAAGGGAAACCTCTTGAAGCGCGTTTAACCCCTCTAGGGGGTGGTTTTTGGCCGTTTTGAGGGGTTGCGCAACCACAAAGAGAAATTTTAACGCCGCCATCGTATTCATCATCATCGAAAACCGGGGGAGGAGGTACTCTTGTTTCGGCTGAAAATATTTCCATTGTTTGGTCTTTCCACACGCTGACTTGAAATTAACACTAGTTGTAAAAAATTATCTTATGACCGTTATTTTCGACCTCACAGAGACGGGCTCTTTTGAGATTATTTTCCATCACATTCCCAAGGATTTCTGGTTGTAAGGCTCGGATTTCGGTTCCGATATTGGTTGAGCTCTTCAATCGGTGCTGGCTTGTTGACGTAAACTTTTTCTTTGAGATACCCCAAAGAAAGTAGTTTAGGATTGTTAAATCAGGTGAATGCGAAGGCCAGTTGAAAGCTGAAAGTCTCCGTTGAGTGAAGGTCAATGATTTTGACTGTCCGGTACTGAATTTTTCCATGATAGATCGTCTATATTCCCTTTAAATAATGAAAAGAAAATATTTGAAGATAAAAAAGTTATGAATTATTTAAACCAATGCATGATTTATGCGCCACCCAGTACTATTGTTAGATCGTTTTACTTAGCAAAATAAAATAAGACATTTTGATTAAAAAATTTTGGGTAAAAGCAACTTTAAAATAATAAATCTATCATTTCTAATTTACTTTCTCTCCCAGTAAAAGTTTGTTTGATAGTTTTCTTATTTTTCAGCCGAGATTACTACAGTGGTTTGTGAAGACGATGAAAAGTGCAATTTGTTGCTAGAAAAATCGCCTAGGTGTCTAAAAAAGTTAATTGTAATGAGAGACGTCAGACCAGCCACAAAGCAAAAAGCAAAAAATAGAGGTGTAGAAATTATGAAATTCTCAGACGTTGAACTACTAGGAGCTAAAACTAATCATCCAGAAGTTGTAAGTATTTTTTTTTACTAAATCAATAAATATCCTATAATATTGTTGTTTTAGCCTCCAAAGCCCACAGATCTTTCGACGATATGTTATACCAGTGGGACAACAGGTAGCCCCAAAGGCGTGATGTTGACCCATGAAAACATTGTGGCCTCTATGAGTGCCGTTATCCTACAGTTCGGAGATCACAAACTTAGGAGTACTGACATTTTAATTTCATTTTTACCGTTGGCACACATGCTGGAACGGAGCTGTGAGGTAAAAAAAATGACAACACTACAAAATCAAAGAATTAACATTTATTTTTCTGTTTAGAATGCAATGTACTGCGTAGGAGGAGCTGTAGGCTTCTACTTAGGCGACATTCGAAGGCTCTCAGACGACATGAAAGCCTTGAAACCTACTGTAACACCCGCGGTTCCTAGACTCCTAAATAGGATATACGACAAAGTACAAGCCGATATTAGTGGTAGCTGTTTTAAGAAGACATTATTTAATATGGCACTGAGCGCCAAAGAAAAAGAACTCAAAAGGTAAATTTACTTTTTAGTATTCAGCGAGTATAATAAAAGTTTTTATTTTTAGAGGAATAGTGAGAAAAAATAGTTTCTGGGATATGTTAGTGTTTAGAAAGGTTCAAGAAGGAATGGGTGGTAATTTGAGGTTAATGTTAGTAGGGTCAGCACCTCTAGCCGAAAACGTATTAACGTTTGTCCGATGTGCTTTAGGATGTGTGGTAAGAAAATTGATTACATTGGCTGCCATTTGAAAGTTGGCAACACCATATATAATACTGTTAATTGCTATTTTGTTTATGTATTTTAGTTGCTATATTTTATTTTAACTCCTCCAGGTGGTAGAAGGTTACGGTCAAACCGAATGTACGGCTCCAATCACTCTGACCATCCAGGGGGACCACACTCCCGGTCACGTAGGCCCACCAGTGGCGTGCTGCTGTATCAAGTTGGTGGACGTGCCCGAAATGGAATACTGGGCGAAGAAGAACCAAGGGGAAGTTGTCGTCAAAGGGACAAACGTATTTCAAGGATACTATAAGGATCCAGAGAAAACTGAAGAAGTTATTGATGAATTAGGATGGCATCATACAGGCGATATCGGAACGTGGTTACCGGTAGGAAAAGTTAATATAACATTTTTGAGAAGCAACTGATGTTTTTTTGGTTTTTAGAATGGAACGTTAAAAATAATAGACAGAAGAAAGCATATCTTTAAATTGTCTCAGGGCGAGTATATAGTACCAGAAAAAATAGAAAATATTTATATCCGTTCGCAATATGTTAGTCAAGTTTTTATTTATGGTGAATCGTTGAAAGTAAGTCTAAGCACATTTAATTTCTTAAACAAGATTTTTTTTTTAATTTAATTTTTTTAGTCTTGTATAGTAGCTGTAGTAGTACCAGACGTCGATGTAATCAAATGTTGGGCCCACGAGAATGGCATACCAGGCACTTTAAGTGTTCTTTGCGCCAATTCCGAGATCAAACAACTCATTTTTGACGACATGGTTATGTGGGGCAAAGAAGCAGGACTCAAATCATTTGAACAGGTCTGTTTTTACTATTAATACTATCATAACAAATTATTATTAATTTTCTGAAATAGTTGCCTAAAAAATATTAGTATACCTCGGCCAATTAATATTTTTCAAATCATAGAAAATATAACCCTAGAGCGATTTCACACGGAGCAATATATTGTAGCAATAAAAAATTGCAATATCGCTTTGTTACTAAAATATTCGTTTTTAAATGAATAATTTTCAAATGTAATATGCGATAAATTTATGGTAGCAAAGACGTGCAATATATTTTACAGAATCGCGCAATGTGGCAATAGTAGAAAATCTTATAAGTTTATGCAGGTTTTCACACGATTTACTATTTATAGTAGCAATTTATTTGTATCATTTAAGCAGTGTTGCCAGAAATATTTATTATAAAGTACTAGCTGAATACCCGTGTTTTGCTACTGAGTCTTTTTAGTATCTGACGACCGAGCTTTGCTTATTTTTTCTTTTTTCTTTCTATTTTTCCTGTTATATTTCCCTATTTTTCTATATTCATCTCTAATTTTTCCTTGTTTTCCTATTTTTCCCCTATTATCTCTATTTTTTGCTATTCCCTATTTTTCCTATTTCTTTCTACGTTTTCCGGTTTTCCATTATTTTATTCTATTTGTACATATTTTTCCTTTTTTTGGCCATTTTTCCTTAATTTTCCATATTTCTCCCTATTTTTTTAATTCTTCATATTTTTTATGTTTTCATTTCTAGTTTTTTCCCATTTATGCCTATATCTAGATGGAAAATAAAAAATAATAGTTTATTTTCCATTTTTTCCTAATTTTCCCTATTTTACCATATTCTCTAATTTCCGTTTTCCACATTTTTCTATATTTTGCTATATTTGTTCCTATTTTTCACTGTTTTCCCAATTTTCTACAATTTTTCTATATCGTTCTATTTTTTTAGTGTTTTAATTAGTTTTTGTTATTTTCTTTATTTTTCACTATTTGTGTTTATTTTCCCTATTTTTCAGTTTTCTATATTTTTCTGTTTTTCCTTATTTTTTTTTCTGTGTTCCCCGATTTGCCGTTTTTATCTATATTATTCTCTATTTTTGCCCATTTTTCTAATTTTTCCTATCCTTTTTTTTACTATTTTCATTAAACTTGTATTCACAAAAGTTTGTTATTAATAAGTCTATTTACGTAATTATTTCTTCTCTCACCAGTCTTAGTACGAACTCCCGGTACATATATTTTGTCTTAATTCGTATTTGATTATCAGTGTCGTAGTTTTCTTGAATTTTGTATTATACGTATTAAATGTCATTAATATGTCTTAAAAGCAATTGTAAAGAAAATGCCTTTAAAAACCAGTAACTAGGGAAAGTACTACGATAATAGAACTTGTAACGCCTGGCCAGTCGCATAATGCGTACGCAAATGAAAGACGTATGATATAAGTCATGTTATATTCGGGTACAACTCGCAACAGTACCTATTGAGCAACCCCGGCACTGATATTACACTTCTGTCTACTTATTTCGTATGAATGTGACGTTTCTGTAGACCGAACGCTTTTTGCGCTGAATTTTCCCAATAGACCGAATAATCAACTATCGATGGAACTGACAGTTCCCCATTGTTTTCGTCTTCACCTAAAATAGTTAAAATATAAATGCAAGTTATCTTTTCATTTGTAAATACACAGGTTTTGGCCAATCAAGGCCTGTTCTTTAATAGATAAAAATAGTGATTTAACAGAAATCACTGAATATGTATTTATCTGATTGTTTTAAATCATCACGCTGCGTTTGGTCTATTGGGAGAATGGACTCGGTTTATTGGAATTCGGTCTATTGGGCGAGGATCGGTCTATTGGTTATCAGCCAATAAAATTATCTGTAAAATGTATAATTGGAAAAAAATTAAATTTGATTAACAAAAAGAGTATTTGATGTTTTTATTGATAGATATCAAATATGGAAAAATAGACCCATTTAAAAATTCAATTTCCCGTTTTATTTTTAGGTAAAGGATATTTATCTTCACCCAGATAACTTCAGCATTCAAAATGGATTACTAACTCCCACCATGAAGTCGAAACGTCCACAATTGAAAGCTTATTTCAAACCACAGCTAGACGACTTGTATAATAGGCTCACATAGGTTTTATTCGTTTTTGGACTTTTTTCAAATTACTTTTAAGAGAAACTCTTAGATATAGCAGTTAAGCACGATAATTTCGCGGAGTTTTTTTATATAAATATATATATATATAAAACAAAGCGGCGAATTCTTTTGGTAAAATTTAAAAAGTGTTTTTTACTGCATTCTGCGAAAAATATAAAATAGTTTTGATATGATTCAAATTAATGTCGAGTTTCATTAATTTACTGAAGTCGGCCAGAACAAGGCGTATATGTTATATTTTCAAGCAATAATTTAGATTCAGTCAAGTCAGTCTTAGTAAACATTATATGGAAAATCTAAAATGCGTAAATTGCGAAGTTACTTAAAAATATTCCCAATTTTATATTTTTAAGTATATAAACAGAGCAAATAAAATATACAATTATAGCCCCTATTAATTTTTTAGTTATGAACATTTTTTTGTAATGATTCTGCTAGAAAATTATCAAATAAAAATATAAAACAATTTGTCTGTTTTAATTTTTTTTTTCGATTTTACTTCAGGTAAATAGCATATTTACATGGTATTCAAAATAAAATTATTTTGTTTTAAATACCCTGTAATAGTGTTTTCTCATGCTAATTATTTTTAAAACGACAATAAATGATCTACAGGACGTCCAAAAATTAGAAAATTATTAAAAACAAAAACACGCTAATTTTACCAGGGACGAATTTAGTACCGAGACGGGAGCAGCAGGTCCTCTTCCCCATGTAATAATGTCGAGTGATTCACGAACTTGTGAATATTTTGTATACAAAATTGTATTATAAAAAGTAGTAGAAAAATACAGTTATATAATCGGCTTAAATTTTAACCTTCCAAAAGCACTCTTTACTAGCATATATACAGGGAAAGGAAAAAATAAATCAAAAAATTGGAAAATTATAAAAATATCAAGGATAAAATTTGCAATAATTTTTAACCCTGATAATACCAATAAATTTGACGAAACGTTAGTATTCAATTGAAGTTTCATTACTAATAGTTGTCTACCAATAACACAAAATCTAAATATATAATCAGAGATGTAAGATCCATTTTATATATTTTTTCCAAGTACCCTAATAATTTTTGATGGTAAAATCCCTGTATAATGTAAAAAATTACTTTCACAAAAATATTTGTAACATAGATTAAAATTTGATTTGTAAAACAAAAAATCTAGTTATATATCCTAGTTTTTGTAGACAAATATTTATATAGTAAAACCTAATAAAAATGTTAATTTTTAACTTTGTGGGTGATAACAAATCTGCTAACTCAAATAAGAGCAATTTAAAGACTTAATTATGTAGTGCTTGACTTTTTCAAAAATAGTTTTTATTTATTACTAGTGGATGTTCAGTGGCATAGGTTGATTTTTTTTAAATGGGAGACTGATTTAAAAGTTAATCGTTACCTATGCCACTTAGGCTATTTTTAAAACATGCACTGTTTTTATAGTAAATATAATAATTTAAAACAAATTGTGATTTTGGTATAGTACAAGGGTAATGTAAAATCCTTGCACTGTGTTTAATATTCGTGAAATAAACCAAAAAATATAGCAAAATTATTAAATAAAAATTACTTCTTTCGGTTTTTTCCACGAAAAATTATATTGGAATGATTTAAAAAAATGTTACTATAAATTGATTTATAAAATCATATTAAACACTACCATATTTGTACAATGTCTTTTTTAGTAGAAATCATAAATTAATGTTTCTGTATCTAATTATTATAAGTTACTTTACATGTTATTTTATTTATTATTGTAAATGCAATTTCAAATAAAACGTTATAATTAATCAGTATTTTTTCTTAGCTCCAACCAAAATATAAGTGTTTTAGTTTCCCTTATGTTTTGATAGATCAATTGCAGAGAAGATTAAATGGACTGTATTTTTTAATGAATTATGTGTTTTTAAGAAAAAGAATTATTGAGCCAACGAAACCCCACTAAC
This sequence comes from Neocrepidodera transversa, assembly GCA_963243735.1. Lineage (NCBI taxonomy): Eukaryota > Metazoa > Arthropoda > Insecta > Coleoptera > Chrysomelidae > Neocrepidodera > Neocrepidodera transversa. The sequence goes on along the minus strand of OY725347.1, from coordinate 856,905 downwards.
CTTTTCTTGATTGGGATGCTTCAGAGGGCCCTCTTCCTTGAATCACACTCGAAAAATATGTTTTAAACACCATAGCGTGTCTTTAAAAAACAGAACCAACTGTTGACGAAAAATGCTATCATGTTTTGATACCAAAACGATACTCTTGGTCTTCACCCAAAAAACAGGTACAAAAAATGGAATTCATACGGCTAAGATATTGTAAAAAATGAAAACACAATAAGCACATATCGACTTATATATACTTTAAAAATTAAATGATAAAAATTAAAAATAATTGTGTCAATACACAACAAAAAGTAATGCAAAATTATTAAAATTAACCGTCAGATACTTGATATATAATGACAAATTATGCACAGCACAGAATGTTTCACAAATTGCACTTCCTGAATACGTAAGTGTATATTTGTATATTTAAAAAAAAACTGAAATAAATTAGGAACCACATAATAATAAAACACATTAACAAATTACACATTTACTACCATCTATTTCTTAGCTTTAATAACAGATTGTTGGGCTTTAAGAACTTTAACAACAATTTTCTGTTCTTCAATAAGAAAAGCTCTTACAATCTTTTCTTTAACGCACTTGTGGCACAAGACACCGCCATATGCTCTCTTTACAGTTTTCTTCCTCCTGCACAAGCGAGATCTTTCTTGGGGCCTGGCTGGGAGAATACCTCTTAGTTTATCTTTGCATTGACCACATCTTGGGATCTTCTTCGGTTTTTTGAGATACTGGTATACCAATTTACCACCTGGAGTACGAACACTGCAATGAAAAGTATTTTTCTAAGATCGTTTTTACAAAAATTAAGGTGTAAATTAATTTGTAAATACTGTCAGAAAGATAACGAACGAATGGGGTTGTCGTCAATGGAAAATACCTCAGTACTCTAGCCAAATAATTCATCATGAAAACATGTCCAAAACATAACCTCAAACATGTATTATTTTTAAAACCTAGATTTATTTTTAATGCTTTAAATCACAAATTAGTTTAAATCAAATGTGGAATATTTGTTTTAGTACTTACATTCGTCTCCTGTTGGATTTTGTATTATAAGACAATCGTCTTCTAAAAGTTAGTCGTTGAACCATTTTGGCCCTTAAAATAAAAGTAAACTATTAAAATCTCAATTATACAACCTCCAATATAAAGTACATATTTATTATTATCTAATAAAAGTCTTCCAACTATATATAAATATTAAATATACAACGATGTTTAAAGATAAATTTTTAAAATTCACTAACCTCTTCGAGCTAAAAAATGGAAAAGGAACCAAAAAAGCGCCTGCGCAAAATTAGAGATGTTGCCGTTCTAATATTTGACAGGGATGACTTGACACTGTTGACAGTTGGAATGACAGCTTACCAGCTAATTAAGGCCCTTTCGATTTTCATTATATATATATATATATCTTTGATACATCTATCAATCAATTTAGGCATTGAAGCGGCAGGAACGACAATGTCATAGAAGTACGGGTCACGTAGATAAATTTAAAAAACATTGTGTATATTCAAAAACTACAAATGAAAATATCGAATTTATTAGACAGTACTACACATATATAACCTCTAACCATCTTACCTATGAAATGATCGATCTACCGCTTTATACCATGATTTTCATAAACCAGACACTTTTGAACCATTTTTTAAGCCATAAAAAGTGTAAAAAGTATCCAATAACAAAAATTAATTTCATTTACAACCTGACAATGACAAACATAAATCACATTACTACAAATTCGCATTAAAAATATTTATAAATACTGAAAATTCTGGCAACCTGGCAACATTGAAACGTCTTCTCCGATAAAAGCACATGGCATATGGTCGAAGCAATGTATAATGTAAGTATAATCACGAAGAATGAAATAACAAACATTTGAGATGTGAATAACTTGTTTAATTCAGACAACGGTTGTACTCATATTATCGTTGTCTTATTCAGACAACAATATTATGATATAAATGTAAATAAACTAAATTATATATGGTTATTAGACCAAAAAAGAAGAAAAAGAAGATATTACAGTTTTTTGACAAGTGACACTTCTCCCACTATTTTTTTGTCACTTGGTTACCGAGTTTGCTTTTCGTGTTCGTCTTTCTTTTATCTGCTGTTGCCTGTGAGTGAGGAAGTTGTGGAGGTGCAGCGAGAAAAATTAAAATGACTGAAACTTTACAGTTAAAAGGGACCCTTTTGGGGCACAATGGATGGGTCACACAAATTGCCACCAATCCTAAATATCCTGATATGATTTTATCGTCTTCAAGAGGTAAAAATTCAACATTTTTAGATCAGTAAATATTTTCAAGGTTAGGTCAAATCTTCAAATATTTAGCCAATCCTTTAAAATTCTTATTAAATCATTTAATATTTTGTTGGTATTTTAGTGTACACATGTGCCGTAATATATATTTTTAATTATATTGTTTTTAGACAAAACTTTAATTGTATGGAAGTTGACACGTGACGATACCCAATATGGTGTACCACAAAAACGTTTATATGGCCACTCTCACTTTATTTCTGATGTAGTACTTTCTAGTGATGGAAATTACGCTCTTTCTGGATCCTGGGACAAAACCCTCAGGCTGTGGGATTTAGCCGCAGGCAAAACCACGAGGCGTTTTGAAGATCACACCAAGGTTTGATAAAAATATATATTTTTATATAGTTTTCTTAAACGAGACTTAAAAATGACTGATTATAATTATATAATAAAAATAACTTTGTTTGTAAAACTTTTTAAGTCTTGTTTTTGAACTACTATTAAAGCTTTGAATATCTAATCATCTTTTATATTTAAAACAGCTAGAAGATTTTTTGTTTATTTTTTTTTTTTACTTCGTTCATCATCAGAAGATTGTGCGACTAACTGAAAAGTAAGTATAACCGGCACTTTTGTTCCAGGCAGTGTCGATTTAGTGTTAGTATTTTTTATATATTTATATGGGTAGAAATGGTTTTATTTCCTCAAAAGCACCAAATTGTAAATTTCCAAGCACATTTGGTTGTCAAGTAGGAATATATAAAGGTTAAACCAGGGTGTGGATGAAAGGTATACCAATTTTTGTTCCTCAATCGGTTTTAAGACATTAACATATAATTATTGCAAATTTTGATACAGCTCTTACTTTTCTTATATTTTGTTAATTACTTTTTTTATGCAAACTGATAAAAACTTTTTATTACATAAATTTCATACTTTGTGTGCCACTTTTCTATATGATGTAACTTTAACCAAGGTCAAAAAAAGTTGTCTTACTTATTTAGATTAAATAATGATACATTCTTAAATGTCAAAAAGGGTTCTGTTTGTCAATGACAACCCAAAATGTGAAAAATTTACCTTGTATGGAAAAGTGGAACTAGTGCAATCATGTAGAAATAAATAAAAATATCTTACGTATTTATTTAATTACTGTAAATTTTTAAGCTAGTCATTTTTTTATCAATATAGCGAAATTTATCAGGATTAATTGTATTATAAATACAAAAATATTACATTTTTGTCTGATCAGAAATTTCATTAAACTAGGTGATAAATTAACCCAATTTTTGTTAAATTCTGCTATTAATTTTGGAGTATTGTAATAATTTATATTTATTTTCTCTAGGATGTACTGAGTGTTGCTTTTTCCGTTGACAATCGTCAAATTGTTTCTGGTTCCCGTGACAAGACCATTAAGTTATGGAACACTTTGGCTGAATGTAAATACACAATTCAAGATGATGGACACTCTGACTGGGTAAGAATAAATTTTTTTATTGAATTGTTATTGTTTAAGGCTGCGATAAAATATTACATGCAAAAATATCAGTCATTGCTAAGACAGTAATTTAAAAAGGTAAAAAGATTGCATGACTTTTACAGTTGTAAATAAAGCAAAGTTAGGGCTTTACTATGAACAATTTTCAGTATAATACAATGCTAAATGAGAGGCTAATTCATTTTTTTTTTAAACACTAAATTTATGGTAAATGGTTTTTTCAATGGCATTTACTCCCGGTTGTACCAATTCATTCTAGGACGTATTCTTATTCTAAGTCAAACTTAAGTCTAAAATTGATCTTATACTGTTGCACCAACTAAAAATCTCTTGCCTGTGATGTAAACTGATAACAGATCCTCTAAAATACACCACATTTGACATTTACTAGAAAAAGCTGCTAGAAAGTGAAATAGTGAATGTAAACAAGACTAATAATCATTTTTTCTGTAGAATATATTTTACATTAACAAAAATAAGACTATGTATTAATCTAGGTTGAACGATTTGTGTCGTTCGATCTGTGTTGAAAGCAAAAATGTTGAATAATTGTAGTACAAAATGGCGTCACGTGAAATTGTTGATGTAGGTGTGCAATCAATTTGCGTAATTATGGATGAAATAATCGCTAAATAAAAATAAATTAGAAATAAACAAAGGTGTTCGAACTCGACCATGGGTTTTAAGACGAAAATACACATGCTGCATCACAAAGACTGCTTGACAAGCATCCAAAAATCTCGCCATGTCTGCATCTGTCCATTTTTGCATAAAATTACAGCTCGTCGCACTAAAAATAAAAACTTCTACAACACTATGGTTGCTCTATTCGGCATTTTTTGTTTCCGTACGACGAGGTGTTTACACACGAATTTACTAGCTCCGCCGAACGGACAAGGCGTAAGGTGGTTTAGATATTCAATTAGCTTTCAATTCAAAAATCGACCCAAATCGTTCAACAAAGATCGACCCGTGAAAACGAGCCTTAAGAAAAACTTAAGTGATGGATATAGAATTATAAAACTATTGGGCTTATTTGAAATTGACAAAAATAAAAATAATCCACACCACAGGGGATACGCAAATTGTTTAAACACTTAAGTAATAATCCTATAATCTAGAAACAAACAATACGGAGAAACATGGAAATAATCTCAAATTTTTCTTTTTCCAAAATGGAAGGTATTCATTTCATTTTTGACCTCGATTTTTTTTTAATTCAAATACACCCTTAAAATATCCCCGTGAGACATAACACGCCATCAAGTTCCTTCAGGAATGGGCAGAATTAGATTAATCTATATGACGAATCGCGTGGAAATCTATTACCTTCCTCTCTCTTGGAACCCCGCTGAAGGCGAGAATTTTAAATGCATTAATATCAATTCCGATGTTGCCACGTCTAAATGTTATATTACATTTTTTCAGAACTAACAAAATTTAATATTTTGAATAAATACATTGTTCGCACTTGTAGCTTATACATAGAATCTAGTCACTTTGTGATGTTACTAAACATTAAGATTATAGTTATTCTATGTAATGATTACTTATAGTAAAAAACAATCTTGTCTGTGTCATAATAAATAAGTGTTTTTATATTAAGCTACTGGCAACGTTGTACAAAACCATAAATGTCTATTTCATACTCATTTTTTTCGCTTGTTGTGCTTTATTCTGCCTTTATATTTTTTATTATATGACGACATATTCAATTATAGTAGATTAATTATATTTATTTTTATTCAATAGCAGTATGATTTTTTTTGTGCAAGTTAATATTTTTTAGCGGTAAAACTAATTGTAATGCTCAAATCGTATTTGAAATAATGATCATTTTTATATACCTTCTTCAAAAGCACCAGTATTTGTTATTTTTCTGACATTATTGGTTGTTGTTAGGAAGGAGAATAAATTAATTCAAGGGTGTGAATGAAAAGAGAAAAATCTTCTTGTTCTTCAATCTGAATTAAAACAATTTTGTTATAAATATATCCATTAAATTTTTTAACTTGCATTTAAATAATAATAATTATTATTTTTCTTAAGGTATCTTGTGTAAGATTTTCACCGAACCATGCCAACCCCATCATCGTTTCAGCGGGTTGGGACCGTATGGTAAAGGTATGGAATTTGACCAACTGCAGGCTGAAAATCAACCATTCTGGACATACCGGTTACCTTAACACAGTCACTGTTTCTCCTGATGGAAGTCTTTGCGCTAGTGGTGGAAAAGACTGCAAAGCCATGTTATGGGACTTAAATGATGGCAAGCATTTGCATACCCTTGATCATAATGATATAATAACCGCATTATGCTTCTCGCCAAACAGGTATGTTATAATAGATATTTTAAATTATGTTAAATAATTATATAATGATGAATAAAACTTTAACCACTTGATTAAATCTATGAGAGGTTAGCGGATATGGGACTGAAAATATACCTTTTTATCCATTAAAAATATTTTTACCCAAACAATCGATAAATATATTTTATTTTCTTGTCAGGTACTGGTTGTGTGCAGCTTTCGGTCCTTCCATTAAAATTTGGGATTTGGAAAGCAAAGAAATGGTTGAAGAACTCAAACCTGAAGTCGTTTCACAAAACACCAAAGCTGAACCCCCACAGTGCTTGTCTTTGGCTTGGTCTACAGATGGACAAACTTTATTTGCTGGTTATTCTGATAACACTATCAGAGTATGGCAAGTCAGTGTTTCTGCCCATTAAGAAAGTTTTGTTTTAAGATTAAGACCAGTTTTTTGTAATAAAAAGACTGCTAAGATATTAAGTTTTTTATTTATTTGTTCCTATAGTATATATATTTTTTTAATAAAATTTAATTAAACAAGTGTTTTTATTTTCATTCCAAATATCCTACGGTTTTGGCTTCTCGGGAAAATAAAGTTTGAGAAAATTGTTTGGTAAATTTTGAATTTGAACCGTTGAACAAAAAATTTCGTCCAATTTAAGTTTACAGACTACGATGCTCATGAAATTTTCATGGGAAATTTGTCCAAACCGTGCAAAATTAGAAAAGGAAATTTATGTCCAATATTTAAATTTCTAAAAAAGCATATTTTCAACAGAAATTATGTCCAAAAACTGAAAAATTTGAAAGTGACATTTTTTAAGAGAAAAAGAAAAATAATTTTCAAGTGAACTAGTCGAAATTATGCAAAATGTGAAAATAATATTTCTAAAAAAGTAACATTTTTTCAAGATATGAGAAATTTTGTTTCCAAAAAGGACATTTTAAAAGAAAAATGTTGGAAAAGTGACATTTTTTGAGTGAAAGGGAAATTTATGGCCAAAAAGTATTAAAATTTCTAAAAAAAGTGAAGAATTTTCAAGAAACGGAAATTTATGTGCAAAATGTGAATATAAAATTTCTAAAAAAAGTGACATTTTGTCAATAGAAAATGGGAAATTTATATCCAAAAAGTGCACAATTTGAAAAGTTACATTTTTTGAGAGAAAAGGGAAAATTATGTCCAAAAAGTGCTAAATTTAAACAATTGTAAAAAATGGGTGTCGATCGCATATGCGTTTGCTAGTTCATATTATAGTGCTTTTTATAGAATTATCAATATTAGTTTAGTGCTTTTTAGTACTAACTAATTAGAAATATAATTTAACAAATTTTCTTTCAGGGCTTATCCGATAGAAGATGCCAAGGAAAAAGAAAAAAAAAAGATGGATCAGGAGCAAGGAAGAAAAGAAACGAAAACAGAAGCCCAAAGTTCGGAAGATTCCGAACAAGAAAATTTCAACGATGTGGAAGGCCATGAATCCACGGAAACAAATTATAGGACGATTCTAAACCTAATAGAAAGGCTAAAAATGCCTTCAAAGAAATAATACAGACTCTCAGAGAAGAAAAGGAAAAACTAAAAGAATTGAGAAGAAATCTAGGAAAACATGAGAAATGGACACCGAGGACGATGCACGAGATGAATCGTCTAGTGAAGAACAAAAAACAGCTATACGCGTGGTCCGAAATAATAGTTAGTAACTTAAATGTAAAAGCAGAGACGGCGCCATATAACATAAAGGCGAGATTGTGCGACTGTCACTCTCATATAGTGCGAGATGCGAGGACAAAAAATACCAAAAAAAAACAGGAAAAGCCAGAGACTGCTGCAGTAACAGGAAAGTCCAAAGTAAAAAGAGGCCTGCGCCGATTGTTTTACAATCGCCGGAGACCTGGAGCCACATAAGCTCTTTTACTACTCAGTTTAGTAAAAGACAGCACCTGCTGGGAATAAATACAGAAAATGGCATCGACTATAGGAACAAAAAACCGGAGATTAAATGGTATACGTACCGTATGCCAGAACAGATGACATCCACTAGAGTGGTAATAAGAGTAATACTGAAGACAAAACCGATCTAAATGAGAATCCGAAAACAAGGAACTGATGCCACTATTTTTTATTAGAAATCAGAAGACAATAAATATCATTACAAGTAACCTACTGACAGACCTCTGCTTTCTGCCTCTTTGGAATTTGGCTCGAGTGCAAAGAGCCAATCCGAAACATCTCAAAGTAAGGACAAAGCAGACAAACAGACGATAAGAGAGCATGGTGATTAACACTGCTACTTTATACAAAAAAAAGTTAGGCAAATATAGGTGATCGATTACTGGCAACCTATGGAACGAAATAGGAGGTAGGATGGCAGGGTTCGCAGGCTTTTATCTTTATCAGCGCTAGAAGGTTAAAGGCACGAGGTCAGTTCCAGGTGTGTGTGTATATAGATGTAGCAAAAGAATACAAGGACAATTTCAAAAATCTGAGGTACATATTTGATATGTAAATATCAGAAAACGACGCAGTGTTATATAAGTGCCAGTGCTTCCACCACGGACAATCGACTTGTCATAACACCACAAAATGCGTCATTTGTGGAAGTAAAACACCGCGCCTATATGAATGATACTACACCAGGGTGAAAGCACCTGGCGAATTACCGAGATGTGCCGAAAGCACCTCTATAAGAACACAGACGCCGACGAGAAGACACTCCAAAACCACGACGCCGAAAATGGATTGTGTGTAGAGCAGATGATCCAGTTTCAACAAAAGGAACAGCAAATATTCTCGGTATGTATGCAGCAATTATCTGCATACCAATGAGGAAGCCAAAACTGATTTACTGACAAGTATTTTACAAGTTGACTAACTGACAGACACGGCAGCTTTTCAAGAATTTGGCGCGTTTTTTAGAAGGAAAAATCAAATTGTTGTTAAGCGAGAGACAGCCAGCGATATTATTATTAGAGTGAAGGATAAAGGACTGAAGCGGATGCGCTATCTTAACTTAACAAAAAACCAGCCCCACCCAACACAATGCCTCACAAGCGGGACAACGCTAATTATAGCGTGCGCTCGACTGAGGCTTTGTAGGATGGGGTGGATGGAATGGACTTCCTTATTTCACGAAGCTTCCTGAAGAATAAGTTTTGACCAAGACGAAAACAGAAAACTTCAAATATAAAAAGTACTGAGATAAAGTGGATCGTAGACAATTTTGATAGATTTTTTAAATTTGTTTAGTCAAGTTACAATAAAAACCGATTAGAGCGAATACACAGAGGCTAGATTTAGAGAGTCAAGACTTCTTTTATTAAAATAAATATAAATAGTGTTTCGCGTGCCGTCCTGGATTGGCCGCCTCGTATTTGTATTACCTGTAGGCAACCATACATGTTATAAATAATAACTGGTTGCCTACACTTAGATGTCTAATTCTTTATATAACTCAATTTTTATATATTTTTTCTTAAAAAAGTTCAACTGGACTAGAAAAATAACTATTTGATTTTAAAATCTAACTTCAACAAATTTATGTAGTTTTTAAATTTAGTAAATATTATATTTTGTAACAATCATTGAATGAATATAAGCGGGTCAAAATGCACTGACTTTTCTTATCAATGAATAAAAATACCTAATTCAGATTAGCATCGAAATTGTTTGAAATCGAAACTCATGTAAGCACATACTCGAAAACAACAGTCTGCTATCATCATCAATGTTAACTTCATTGAATTAGACTAGCTCCAGATTTTAATTAATTTTAAGTGGGTTTAAGTAGTGTTTATTGAAAATGGCGGAAAAAATTGTGCCGGTTGAGCAATTGGTCGTGGAAGCAAAAGCCGCTTTTCGGAAACAATTCGGAGAAGAGGCTGATATAGCGGTTTTCGCACCTGGGAGAGTAAATCTAATCGGAGAACACACCGACTACAACGATGGGTTTGTTATGCCCATGGTATGTTGAATTAAATTAGCAGTGACGTTCGTTAAAAAAAGGATTTATTACGCTTTATATATTTTCACAAATTAGTTTTGTTCGACAATATTTTGATACTTAAAATTGGGAATGTTGAAGACTATCGTCACCACTAAACAACATTACAATTTTTTAACACGTACGTAATTATCTTAGTATCATCAGGAATCGATGATAAAACTTTTGGTTGATAAGTAATGACGATATTCTTTAACAATATTTTGATATCCCATATAGACGTTGAATTGTGCAACTCTTCTAATTGACTCTTATGTTATTTAATAATAAAATATACATCTCACCTCTGGCCTTTCATCAGTTCGCAGTAAAAATTTTCAAATATAGTAAATTTTGTTTATCTCTCCGTAGTTTTCTGCAAATTAGAGGCAGGCAGAAAAATACACATATTGAGATATATCTCGAAGACGCCGCCATCAGTATTTTGACAAGCACTATTTTATTTTTCACCTTTTCTAAGCCATTTTTTTGAGTCTTGAGTCAAATTAATAAATTTTGTTTATCTCTCGTAGTTTTCTGCAAATTAGAGGCAGGAAGAAAAATATACATAATTTTTGAGATATATATCGAAGACGCCAGTATTTTGATAAACACTATTTTATTTTTCACCTTTTCTAAGCCATTTATATTGAGTCTTGTATTTTATTTAAAAAAGAAAGATCAGAAAATATCTCCTATTGCACTGGAAATGTTTACTTCAGTCGCATATATTTACTGATACAATAAAAATTATTTTATCTCTACCTTCCTGACGTTATTTATTTGACGATATCAAAACAATTTCGTCATTTTATTATAATCCTATAAAAACACTATAGTAACAGTATCCAGGCCCTTTAAAAATTGTTAAAACATTTTTAAATTACTCTGTACTGGATAAATAATTATCTACTAACGAACTTGATGGTTTTGCCTATCAATAAAATTATGTAAGAAAATTGTTTAGCACAATCTTATCGCTGCTCTAGGTATTAACTGATGTTGATTGTTTATACAAATAATTTTTATCTACAAATTTTATGCAAAAAAATGAGTAAATCATATATTTTTTAAAAATTTTAGGCTCTTCCTTTAGTAACTGTAATAGTAGGTAAAAAAACCGAAGGTTCAGATGTAACAATATATACTACAACACCATTTGAGGAACAAAAAACCACATTTGAACTTCCAAAGGAACGAGCTCTCATAAGAGCTATATCTCCAGTAGGTCCAAAATGGGCAATGTACATGAAAGGTAAATCAAAAATTTATACACATAATGGATATCTCATTATATTTTTCCACATTTTGATGAGGACTTCCGCACCAATTACACCAATATCTAATTTCCGCTTAGAAAAACCAAAATATATGGCGCCATTTCAAAGTCCATAATATAAATTTCTTTAAATGTATATTAACACATTTTTGAAAAATCCTATCCTTTATCTACATAATTGTGCACTTTGTTTCAAAATCTTTTCAAAAATTGCTCCGAAATTATTTTTCTAAAACAACTATAAGAACATTAAAGAAATAAATAAAGTACTATTGCATAAGGTCATCAAGACGAAGAATAGAGGATTTGAAGTATTAATTCAAAGAGCAGATTCGGGAAACCGACAGACTAATGGAATCCGACCAAACGAAGAAGAACCCAGAAATCACTATAAGGACAACCGCAGAATTGACTATACTATAAGAGCGATCGAAAAAAGCTGAGAAATCACAAGAATCGATCGAAGAACAGCCAGGAAATGAATCGGCAAGTCAGAAGCCCCAATATTTGACAAAATTCACAGAGAACAAACCCAGATCTACCAAGAATCCGAGTCCAAATATGCCCCCTTCTTTGCTGAGTGAAATATAGACAAACACCCTTCTTATCTCATCTCCAATCTGTTTTAAGATTTTAATTATGACCCAGTAAGTGAATAAACTTATCGCATAAAGGGTCTTAATCCTTTGATTCCCAAATTATTCAATCTGACTGGCTAAAAGAGGATCGAATTCAGCTAACAGTTCCAAAATCATAAAATAATTTCCGTTCGGATCACTGAACTTTTCATTTTTTCCTCTAAAAGCGAGGCCTCTTCATTTTAGTCTCTTAACTACACGGCAACAACCCTCCTCAGAACGTTTCTCTAATATAGGTCATTTCTTCATCAATTTGGACATATGCAGTCAACCCGAGGCGGATTTTGAAGTAAATACGTAACGGGACGGGACTTCCCCTCACGAACTAAATGCCATCACGCGACGTATGCCTAAACTTTGTCCAAGAATTAAACCGACCACTACATTAAATATTAGAGAAGTGGGGAACGAAAATAAACGGAAAATTAGAGAAGTGAACACACTGAAAGTGTCGTTTTACACAGTATGATATGCCCGCTTCAGACTATATATATAAATATGAATCTTTTGAATTTCTGTAAAACAACAAAAAAAAATTGAGCTCAAATTTGGCGCCCTCAGCTCCAGCTTACTCAGTCTGCTGGTAAATCCACCACTGAGTATATCTTAATATTATTACTCTTTTAGGTGTTATTGTCAAATATATAGGCGACATTCCACCTGCTTTTAAAGCCGTCGTACACACTAGCGTTCCTATTGGAGGAGGCTTGTCTAGTAGTGCCTCATTAGAGGTTGCCACATATATATTCCTAGATCAATTAGTGGGCAGCAAAGCGCAATCAATATCGTAAGTGCATTGATTAAGATTAAAAGTAATAAGCGTAAAAATGATGTATGCGACTAGTTTCGGCTTATCTTCCATACAATTAACAATCAAAGAATTTTATAAAATTTTGCATAACGCTCAATAGTACAAACATGTGAGGGGAAATTTGATAATAAGGTGAGGTACATTACAATTAAAATTAGGGGTCAGTAATAATGTTAAACAAGGGTAACGAGTTGGAGGACTTATTGATGGGGAACGTATAAGGGCCAGCATGACCTCAATCGCTAATTTTGTAAATTCATCAACCTGTTATTTGATATCTATAAATATTCATTTTCTGAGTCTGCAATGATGTCCCTCGGACTCTTAACGTTTGTATCAATTTTAGACTGGTCTTGTATTTCAATTTGTATCTTTTTAACACACTTTATGGCGTTCACATTACCATCCCCTAATTTTACTTTTTCTTATTTTAATTTTCATGTATCTCCCCTTGTTTCCTTTCCTCTTGACATATTTGTATTATTATACAATTCTTTGATTGTTAATTTTACACGGTCTGAATATAAGCAGAAACTTGTTGTCGCCTAAATTTTTCCAAATTTACTGTTTTACATGATTTGAGTAAAAGAGTATGTGAGGTAGTATAATCTGAAACTGTTACTATTTAAGGCTTACACAAAAGGCATTAGCATGCCAAAAAGCAGAACACGATTATGCACATATGCCATGTGGAATTATGGATCAGTTTATTTCGCTTATGGGCAAAAAAGGTCATGCTCTTTTAATAGACTGTAGGTAAGTAAAAAAGATTTTACACTCTTTCACCAATTTCACCATTTTTTTTTTATTTTAGACACCTAACTTCCTCTCTAATACCATTGATAGACGAAAATGTTGTTATTTTAATAACAAATTCTAACGTAAAACATGAGCTTACTGGAAGTGAATATCCGACGAGAAGAAAACAATGTGAAGAAGCAGCGATGTTACTAAAAAAAGTTAGCTTGAGGGATGCCAATTTGGACGATATTAAATGTAAGTCCTTAAAAATAAGAATCATATGTTTTATCAATATAATCATAAATAAATAATTAAAGGTTTAGTTTAAAAAAAGACATAATAAGCGTGGCAGAAATCCACAGAGTGGTACTAGAATGTCACCAAGAATTGATCGATGCATCAATCAACAATGTGGTTATCTTAAGATGGATCAAAGAGGTTACCGTCTCGTCGACTCATTGGGTAAGAAGACAGCCAACCAAAAACTATTTGGACTAACGAATTAAGGATCACTCTCTTATAAAATTCAAAGAATAGCCAACAAATACTTGTCCATGACTAGGCAGAATCTGCGCTTATTAACAGGCATTCTGGGGGGCTGCCAGATTACGAACTCTGTAAGGGGATATGTGAACAAGAAGACGAGACAATCGAGCACATTTCCTCTTTGATTGTCAGATACATTCGTCAATTAGGAAAATTAAATTGTGTTCGGCGAGTATTGGCTAACAAATATAAGAGATTCACATCTTTACGAAGTTGTCAACTACATAAAACTGTATAGCTAAAGGAGGACGTACAATGGACCTAATGAGGCTTAATTCTGTGGATCAACCCACCCTCCCCAGAACATAGATGCAGATCATCGGTGGATTGAAAATAATAACGAATGCACGATGAACAAAAAGGACCAATATAAACGGAAGAATATACATATTTATAAAAGCCCATTAAATGACCACAAAACAGAAAAAAATCACACGTTTGACTATGAAAACACAAAAATTTTGGCCACTGAAACAAACAACATAAAACGAGAAACACTAGAAATGAGACAAATCCAGAAAAACAAAAATTCAGTAAATTCAAAGACCGACACAAAATACTTAATTAAAAAAAATGGTCGGACGGATAACTGGACGGTATCGAGACTTATAAAAAAATACAAGAGGTACCCCTTCTTCTTGATTGATTTTTCATAGAAAATAACGACAATGACAAAATACACAGACATATATGCAATTACCGCACTTAGGCGATAATAATGATACTATAATTATGAGTATTATAATAAAGCTCATTTGACCGCTGTGGGCGCTACTTTGAACGCTCATTGAAATTTTTAGAAATTCACAAAAGACTTATTTAGTTAGATTCGATAATTTTGGAAAAAAGTTACCAGCAACTTTTTATGCTTATTTTAGACTTACAGTCGATAAACACAAATCCAGAGATAGTAGCAAGAGCAAGACACGTTATTACAGAAATCCAAAGAACCTCAGAAGCAGCCGAAATGCTCAAAGAAACAAATTTCGTGAAATTCGGAAAACTTATGATTGAAAGCCACATTTCACTAAGAGATGATTACCAAGTGTCCTGTCCCGAGTTAGACAGTCTAGTAGACTTAGCTCTGGAAGTCGAAGGAGTCTTAGGAAGTCGAATGACAGGAGGAGGCTTTGGAGGATGTACAGTAACATTGGTAAGATTTTTTTTTAAAAGTCACTATTTGACTCATTTATATTTTTTCTAGGTTTACTCCCAGTCAGCAGAAAAAGTGATTCAGAATATTCAGAATAAATATAAGGGTAATCCAACATTTTATTTATGTAAAGCAAGTGTAGGAGCTTCAATAATTTCGTAAATTACATGTACATGCGATGATATCGACAACAACTGGATTTCATTTATATTTATTTGCGAGGAATTTTAATTTTTTGACCATTATATATACATCGATATATTTATATTATGTATATTTATTGAAATATAAACTTAGACAAATATCTAAAAAAAATTTTATTTAATATTTACTTCAAATATGTATAATTAGGAAAAATAATTTGAATAACATTTAAAAAATATTTCTATTTAGAATTGTAACTTTCAAATAATATAAACAGTTTGATCGACTTTACAATTATTGCACTATTTTAGGTCCACTAAAGTGTTTTTTAAGATTCTGCCAACACTTGTAGTAATCGGGATTCAATTTTTCACAAGTTTTTGCTCCCCATTTAGTCAGCGCCAATCCCAAACAACTTTCGAACATAAAAGCCTAAAAATAAATATATTATTATTAAATTGACACTTAAAATGGATAAATATAACCTGTGTATTATCAGCTACTCTAGACGGTTTTAAGATTTCTTTCGATGCAGTTTCGAAACAATTTGTATCGGGTCCATGGGGAGTCATAATGCTGTGTAATGTAGCACCACCAGGACTTAAACCCCCCTTTTTAGCTTCGTATTGTCCTAAAATTAAGCCCATAAATTCAGTCATGCAATTTCTATGATAATAAGGTGGTCTGAATGTGTGTTCTTGAACTGACCACCTGGGAGGAAATATAACGAAATCCGCTATGGCTGTTCCCTTCTTGTCCGATTGGCAGGTCAGAACTGTGAATATTGATGGGTCCTAAAAATAAAAGAAAATGTGTAACATAAAAGGCCTGGTTATACAGTGCAGAGGCCTTCGGGTTTGTAACTTCGTCTCCATTATAAGGCATCAACATCTATTCTTAAACTTATACTTTTTTTGAGTGCTTTAGCTAACCATATGGTAATATGTCAATAAGGGAACGCTGTTTTGTAGTAAAAAAGGTGGAAAAAGGACGTACAATAAACTGCAAAACAGAAAGAGCTGCAGAAATTAGAACAGTCAAAAGTAAAAAAAACAAGTTTTCGATAACATTGATGCCGAAAAAAGCTCCAAAACTAAGCCGAGGAAGAACACTAACTGCGACGAGGAAGAAGAAAAGTTAGACGCCTCAGTTAGAGGACATTTACATTTTGCGAAGAATTTGGGAAAACGCCGGGAACTATGGCTAAGATGTATTTTGTTTCCTAACGTCTTATCTTGAAGTTCTTCTCTAAATCTTAAAATCTCCGAGATATTCAAGATTTTTCTTAAGGGGTTCCTGTATTCTCCCACTCAAGGGCGTAGATAACTTTTTTCCTGGAGGGAGGGTAATAAACTTTTAGACAAATATGTTTGAATATTTGTTCTAATTTTAAATATCATAATCTAATAATATTCAACAAAATACAAAAAAGTCAACACAATACTTTCTCGCTATAGTATATACTACTATAATCCATTCCCCACGTCTGATGATGATTTCTAGAAGTTTTTTACTTATATTTTCTATTGCGTCTATTTTTACATTTCATATATTTGATTTTTTATTTTCGTGCTATTTTTTTGGTATCCTATTACCCCCATATATACGCCCTTTTCTCCACTTTACTCTACACATATATTTAAAAGCAATAACATTTGATATTTTGGTAAACATGTTTTTCTCATTATTGTTTATACCAATCCTTTTTAAATAAAATTTTTCGAAATAAATAGCTAGTAATCGTTCCAAATTTGAGATTACTTAAAAATAATAAATAAGTGGATATCTCCTAATTAAAACAAGTGAAAAACAGCAATATTTTTTCTGTAATTTTTTCGTGTTTTCGAAAATTTAAAACGACCTTGGGGTCATAAGTTAAATATTAATAGGAATTTTTAATAATCCTGAGTCGATTGCTGTTGCCTGTTTGTCGCTATTTATTTCCGTTTCTGAGTTTAATTTAGTTTAATCAGACAGGCAGACATCCGGTCAGAGCCGTTGTATAAGTTTTTTGTTTGAAAACTTTAAAAACAGGACTCGAGCACTGAAAGATCCCTACAAACAAAAATAAATAATAGGTTAACTGGAAGTACCCTTATAGGTTTTAATTTAATTGCGAGTGCCTATTTTTTTATTATGCTGGACTTAGAGCTTGATTTTTTATAGGTCCAAGACACCGTAGATCTAATTATTCGATATTAATTTCAAATTGATACGTCCACGCATTCCTGAGAAAAAAGTGTCTTGACAAACAAACAGACAGACATACGGACAACGAAGTGATCTTATAAGTGTTCGCATTTTTCTTTTAGATGTACGGAACCCTAAAAAACAACCTGTAAATACTTTTGCTAACATAAATAAAATTAGTAATATAATTCTTGGTAAATAATAATCTTTAGTTTCCGTCAGGTAGGTAGTGAGAAGAACCTAATTAAAAATTCAAAAATAATATTTAATGTATTGTTAATTGCCACAATAAGCCGAGAAATCCCTGACAATCCCAAATATCGCAAAGACCATTGTCATTCAGAAGGTCATTCTGCAAGAACAAGAGAGAAAGTATTGATCGTAGAGGTGGAATAACATGAAAATCAGTAACAGTTATTCTGAAATCAAAATATATAAATATTTTTAGGACAGTATAAAAAAATTAATGGGTAACGGATTTTCGTTTTTTCACCAAAACGGAGGTTACTTTCTTTTTTCAATCTCCATCTTTTGCACCAAGCAGAATTTTGATACGTTAAGCGATTCTCTAGAAAAAAAGGAAAAAGTATTACTTAATATGCATTTTTTAGTCGGAAAGCATAGATAAAACATTTAAAAGATGTTTTCTTTAGATATGTTTCTAAGTAAAAATATTTGAGATATAGAGAGTTGGTTTTTGGAACATCGAAGTCCGATAAAGTACCACTGATAATTCCTATAATGATAAAACAGGCTGTAAAGTAATGGTGGGAATGTATATAGTTACAAGCATTTTTTACAAGACGTTAAATAATCTTATTTTGCCAGGTCATTTATTTATATCTATAGAAAGACGTCTCCAGTGGACGTTATAAAAGACGTACAAAAAACTTCTTCTTTAGAAACATGTATTTAGTTTGTTTTGAAACGTTTTTCTTTTTCTACGTCTATATATGACATTTGCACGTCTTATAAACAAAAAAAGAAAGTTTTAAAACGTATATATGTGAATAAACGTGTTGATGTATCATATGTGTAGGACTACTTTTCTCACTAATAAAATTCTAACCTTATCTTGTTTTATATATTCTACCATTAATAAAAGTACAAAATGTTATCAATCTCTCAAATGTGGTCAACTAATGAGTAATAAAACACGAAGTCCAGTAACACAATCGTATATTGGTTAAAAAAAAATTAAAAGGAGTTGGCAACTAGTTTAGGCTTCCACCGTCATCAGGCCTACAATAAAATTACAACAAGAAAAGGGAATATGCTTACTATATGCATTTTGGGGGAGATTCATATAACACAAAATTTAAAATTAGAGTTAAACATCAATTAAATACTATGGAGGTGAAGATGGAAAGGAGTATGTCAGTGTGTAAAATATAAATGTATATTTAAAATTCGGCTAATTGCTTTCGGCTTATAAAGCATAAACATATAAACGTTGTTAGACATACAACAAATCTGACTAAAATCCATATTATAAAGAAAATCAATAATTGATACCAAATTGATTATCGATCTAAAAGTGTTGTACAAGAGTCTAAAGATCTCTGGTGGGGGTATCTTACTAACGAAGGCTTTGATGATGACTTTATTTATTTTAAATAAATTTATATGTTACACACGACGTACTCTTTTCCACTCTTCACCTTACATTTAGTGTTTACACCATCCTCAGTCTCTTATTTTTAAAAACTATCATACAGAAAACGATGAAGACAGCTAGAAAGATGTGTGTGGGAGCTCCAAAATATATTGTGCTCCACCATCTAAAAGGCGTTAATTCTTCAGAAAGGTGACTAAAACATGTTGATTGAAGATTAGAAAGCTATCAAGTGTCACTATGATTCAAAATTAAGAAAAAATTATTAGACCGTCTAGCAAAAGAGCGGAATCACAAGGGTAGTTCAAACAACCGAAAACCACCCATTGCCCGGTTAAGAGCAATAATACTGGCACAAAAATAAAAACACAAATCAAACATTACACGTGTGTATAGTAGCAGAACAAATATGCTATATGACAACCGAGGACAACAAAAAAAATGCAAATGCAGGCCAGTCTCAAAACCATTAATGCCCTGCAGGGTAGCTTGGGTGGGTTAACTAATATGATGATAGAGGAAGCCGAAACTAGTTGATAATTACTCTAAAAATTTTTTAACCAATATCCGAATATGGTACTGGACTTAGTGTGTTTTAATAATCAAAAATAATAATAAATGTAACAGGTTATTACCAAATGTGCTCCAGTGTTCAATAAATGAAATGAAACTGAAAGTCATGTACCACAATGAATTTAAGGGTGCCAGACAATTTTGTGATAGACCATCTTGTGATACTTTAGCCGTCAAGTGGTTTAAGTCACTTCACATTTTATTACCACAAATATAAATTTATTTAAGTTTTGGCCGGTCTTTATGAGCCATTTTCGACTAGTCCCAGGAGGGACACAATAACTAACATTATTTTTTTCCATTCGGAGTGTTTTAGAGTGGGCGTCAATCTGCCGAAAATGGGGCCCGGCTCAGGCTCCGCAATATTGTTTCAACTTTGTTGAAATGTGCTTCGCACACCTTTTTAATCATTCTCCTTTAAACCTTTTTCGTTATTACTATTTCATGTGGCCTTATGTCCCTCCCTTAATTTTCCTTCAAATACTCCACTACCCACTATTGATGTGCATCAAATTTATGCCTTTTCGCATTTTGTTAATTAACAACTTAATTTTTTACTTATATGGCCTGATGATGGCTAAGCAGCCGAAACTAGTTGCCGTTACAATTTCATTAAATTCATTGTGGTACATGACATTGAGTTTCATTTCATTTATTGAAAAATAATAATAATTATACTGGGAAAAAAATTCAATCAGTTTTACCAATAATAATAAAAAATTAAGATATTATATAGGTTGAAAGGGTATATTATATCTTGTAAGAATTTTTCTGTGATACATTTTAGATAAGGGTTTTTGAAAAAAAAACAACTCTTTTACTCTCTGTATATCTGTGACAAGAATCAACTCAGAAACTAAAATAGATAGATAAAAAACCCCTAAAATGATATTAATCTTTGACCTCTGAAGATCATTTTAAATTTTTGAAAGCTCGAAAAATATTGCCGTTTTTCACTTGTTTTTATTTTGATACTGTTTTTTATGTATATATTATAATGTAATCAATTTTATGACTTTGTATTTCTTGACATAATCAATTTTTGATTGGAATTTAGTTTCACATCCTTTTTTATAAACATTTTATAAAAAATTGCAGTTAAAAATAGGTGTACATTTTTTATTGGTATTAAAGTATTAATTTATATAATTATTTATTGATATCTTTAAAATCCCCCACCTCTAGATATCACCTGGGCATATAAGTCTTAAAACTTCTTTTACCTCACTTCCAGTTAGTCTTACCTTACCATAGCCATGTCAGCAATCCGTGGTAGCTGGACTTTCGTTTTCTTCGCGTTAATAGTCGTGGGGGTGAGTGGGGCTCGAAATAACAACAGAAAAAACAAACCCGCTCCCGTAGAAGATTCCGCTGAAATTTCAGACCAGTGTCCAGAACCTGATGGTTACTTTGCGGACGCGGAACAGTGCGATAAATACTACCATTGCGATAATGGTAGAATAACGGAAAAATTGTGTCCAGATGGACAAGTGTTTAATGATTTTAGTTCGGAGTATGAAAAATGTGATTTGCCTTTTAATATTGATTGTTCCTCGAGGTCTAAAATGCAGGAACCTCAGCCAAGCGAACATTGTCCTAGAAAACATGGTGAGTATAATATATAACAATTTTTTGTATTAAACATAAATTATCATTTAAGCATTTTAAAATAAAAAAAAATCAAATAAAACATGTATTGGGTGTGATAAAGCCCAATAAAGTTTTGAATTACTCGATATACAAGTATAAGAAATATATCAATATGGTAAAACGAGACCTTTTTCGATTATAGCTTTTTATAATGCATGAGAGAGTATTCAAGTAATAAAGGCTTTGCTGATCCATAGGCGTGATACATAATTTTATTAAACCCTAAAATATTTTACGTTATTATATAGTATTTTCTTTGGAAATAAAGTTTTGAATAAATTTTAGATTTTTTTAAATGATTATTATTTTATTAAAATTAAAAATATTAATAGTAAAAGGGAGTAAAAAACATGATCAGTTATGCAAATACAGAAACGTTTTAAATCTTTTTTGAAACACTAAAATTAAGAAATTCTTGCACTTGGTCATCCACTTCGTCACACCGCAACTTGACATCGTTAAAAAAAAGTTTGACTTCTCATTGCAAATCGACACTATTTAACTGATTCTATATGCACAAAACAAATTACAGATTTAAACAAAGAATAAATAATTACGCGATAAAATTAAAATACTTTCTTTTACATTTTGATTGTTTAAACATTTCTACATTTCTACACAAAATATCAAAAATTTGGATAACCCCTTGTCATTTTATTTAATTAAATTCATACAGCAGATTTGTGTTTAATATGAGTAAATATATCACTTCAAAAAAAATAAGACAGGGGCGCAAATGTATCGGGAGGGCGCAAATGTATCGGGAGGGCGTAAGTGTAATGGACGCATCTGTCCCAACACCGTAAAATCACATAAAAAGTGATTTAATGTTACGAAATTTAGCTTACATCCTCAAAAATAGTAAAAATACACGCAGACCAATTTTCAGCGCTTCACACATTTTCCAACGCTTTTCCGAAGCGCAGAGAGGAGTTTTTCAGTGATAACTCCCAGCAGAAACAACGGGATGCCTCGAAACTTGGATATCTTCAAAAGTGGTCATTATACTCACAAACCAATTTTCAGCGTGTCCTGAATTTTTCAATGCTTTCCAGGTGCCTTTACGCGAATTTTCCGAGGCTAACTCACAGCGGAAAAAACGAGACACCTTCAAACTTGGCTGGTGATATCTTTAAAAGTGGTCAATATATATACAGACTAATTTTCAACCTGTCCTGAATTTTCCAATGATTTTCCGGAGCGTAGAGAATAATTTTCCGGGACTAAACTCAGATCGGAAACAACGGTGATCGTTTTAATAATATAAATTAAAGACAATGGCAAGTTTTAGCGACTCTCATTTTCCAGAGCTTACCAGTACATTACGTTGAAAATGAAAGACAGGATGGTTCAAGACTGTGCATGGTAATCGTTGGATTTTCCGGCTCTTACTTCGCGTTCTTCATGATGGAACAAGCTTACTGGTCAAACAGAAAAGCGGCGCGTCCATTATATGATGGGTTTTCCGATGGGAAAACCTCTTTCTCGGGTATAACTTAGAAGCAAGAAAATGAGATACATCAAGACTGCGGTCTCGTTTCATTATTGTATAATAAATAAAAGTTTGGGATGGTAATTATTTCTACTAGTTCTGGAAAATGCGGGACGCTTTTAAAATTGGTCAGTGGCCACTTTTGAAGATGTCGCCCAAATTTCAAACCGGCCCTTCAAAGACGAAACGTCGTTTTAAAAAATTTGATACGCTATATGTTAACCTATTGGCTTTCACTAAAAAACTTTCATAAAGTTTTTTTCTATCTATAAAAATTAAGTTGTTAATGAAATAAAACGAAAAGCGCACCGGATATTTTAATTTTACACATCTAATTCCCCATTTAATCGATATTGCGGTTTACGAGATTTCTATATAAGCAAATTAAATCCAGACATTTTATTACATGCCAAAGATCACTGAAAATAACTATAAAGCGTGACGCAAACTGGAGCGGTAAAGAACGCGGTGGCGATACGGTCAATATACTGTTAAATGTTACTAAATGAAAGAGCGCAAACCATTTCCGTCTATTTCGCGCCATTACCGTCTTATTTAGCGCGATCTGTTACAATACGAAACATGTGTTATACAGAAAAAGTCAAAAAAGTAAGTGGACAGTCATTCTAAAATCAACGAAAAATCTCTCTCTATCCTCCCTGAGTTCTTGACAATTGTATAAAATTCTACTTTACTCCTTCCTCTATATCTATCATTGAAAAATTCTGAACAAACTTTAAATCGTAAAATATTGAACGCGCTGGTGTGCGCATTTGTTTGTTAGCCATGTGACCGCATCGCCATTGCGTCCGCTACCGCTCTAGTTAAATTAACAATCAAAAAAACACACTAACTCAATTCAAAATATTTTTTGCAGGTTATTTTTCTCACGAAGAAAAGAATATCTGCGATAAATTCTACTTTTGCGTTGACGGCAAATACAACCAAATAATTTGCCCCAACGGCTTAGTCTATAATGAAAAAGCCGGCATTTGCTCGTGGCCCGACGAAGCGAACCGAAAAGGTTGCACGTCCGAAGAAGTCTTCGCATTCGACTGCCCGAAGGTGCCCGAAAGCGTCGGACTCACTCATCCGAGATACGCCGATCCAGAAGACTGTCAATTCTTTTACGTATGCATCAATGGTAACGCGCCTAGAAGAAACGGATGTAAGCTCGGTCAAGTATTCGATGATGTTACTAAAAGATGCGATTGGTCGAAAAATGTACCCGAGTGTGCTGATTGGTATAAGGGAAGGTTGACAGAACAGCAATTGAAAGATTTAGAGAATCCCCCGACACCAAGGCCTAAAGCTACCAAAGGAGTCAGCAAGAGAAAGCACAGGCCACGAGTTCAGGAGGAAGAAGAGTGATTTTTTAGGAGAAATGTAATTATTTTCAACCACACAACGGATAAAATATTTTTAATAACAAGATTATAGAATGTGGTCAGTTCAGTTATTTTATCGGTTCATTTGTCATTTGTTTATTATTTTGTTCAGTAGATATCTTTTAAAATTAAAAAACTTTGACATATGACATTATTGGCAGTTGATATTTGGCTCTTACACACAATTTGAAATTATTTTTATCCGGTATAATTAATCATCTAGACTTAGCCATATTCTCTAAATCATTTTTTTATTAAATTTCAATTCAGTAAATGATTAGTGTGTTACTGAAACAAAAAAAAATCTATGCGTCTCAATTTTTATAAATTATTGGATTAGACAATAAATATTTTATACAATAGCAATTTTTATTCCACACATTACAAACTACCTCATGTCCCGCATCTATTAACAGTTTTACTATGAAATGAAATTTACACTGTAGTATTAACTTTTTAAATAGTTATTTTCCTAACAAGTGCGGAAAGTTATACTTTTCAGCACGCAATTGCAGTTAAGTGGGGAAAAGATACTTTACGCAAGTGTTAGGAACAATATTTTTTCTACAAACGCTTAGAATTAAAAAAAAAATTTAGCAAAAAGTATTTTTTCTACAAGCGTGCGGAGAGTTACAACTTTCCGCACTAGTGCGGAAAAGTACAACTTTCCGCACGCTTGTAGAAAAATAACTATTCTCCACCTTCAAATTTTTCAAAAACTAGATTTTTTTTATAAAAAATAATACATATTACTACATCTACTATAACTTCCTCAATTTACTTATAAATTTTCATAATTTAACTTTAAAATTTTTTATATTGATTTTACTCCCAATTTATATTTTCTATAATTTTAAAATAATTTCCCATATATCACATCACAAAATATTACATACTATAAAAATTTCAATCCTTAAATAACAATTGTTTTAAAATCATTTATTTAAAAATTACACAGGGTGATTTTTTTATTGCTATAAAAAATAATGGTTTCTTACAAATAAATATTAAATGTTGCTATAATTAATAAATTAACGGTTTTTATAACCCAATAGCACGTCTCTGTTTTACGGTTATATTTATATTTCTAAGAATACCTTGAGATTAATTTATAGCAATAAGAAGAAAAAATAACTTGAATTAAAAATTCACTATTTTATTAGAAGAGCGATCGATATAATGTATCAATATTATTTTTTTACGAATCTGTATTTTTATTAAATAATAAAATTTATAGATGTTTTATTGTTTATGTAAGTTCAAATAAAAGCACTTTCTATTATTTGTAAATAACCCATAATCGCCTTGCTATTAATTTAATTATTTTTACTTGTCATTTAGTTAATATAATTTATTAATGCAAATATTAATTTTCAGAAATATGGATAATAATTATTAATTTACATACTAGCTAAACGCCCTCCTTCTTTCAACATATAACCAGTTAATTATATAATATAATGGGGAAATTATACTTACACAGTGATCAAATGAAACCGAATTAATAACCATAAATTTGCTTAAATCGTATTTGTAAGGTACATAATTTCCATGCCAGGCTACTACATCAAAAGGACTATGTTCCTGTTGACTTATAAACAATTTCCCTTGGTATTTGGAAACAATTTCAAAATCTTCATCCAAATCCTCATAACACGCAACTGGAGTCAAAAAATCTCTGGAATTAGCTAAACCATTAGCGCCAATAGGACCTAAATCAGGTAAGTCGAAATGACGACCAAACACTTCAAGAATGTAACCACGGGATGGCGCCGAAAGTTCGACTTGGAAACGCATTCCTCGTTGAATAACTGCTATTTCGTTGGGTTTGATTAAGATTTTTCCAAATTCTGTTTTTATTAATAAATCTCCCGTTTGAGGAACTGAAAATAGAAATCAAAAAGGTTTTTATAAGTCTGTTTGTGTGTTTGTAAATAAGTATTTTCATTTATAATATAAGAAGGGTTTAAATTACCTATTAGGAAATCTCCATCGCTATTATAAAAAGCTCTGTTGCTCATTGAAGTATTACACGAAAATATATGAATGGCAAGTCCATTATTACATTTGGAATCGCCAGCTCCACAAACAGTATGAATTCCAGCCACAAAATCCACCTTTTCACTGCTAGAAGGTAAGTCAAAAGGGTGCCACTGCAACTAGAACTTATAAATAACATATATTGTTTTTAAATTTTAAATACAATCCTTACTTGGTTAGGATTAGGTTCTTCTTCTTCCCAATTATGACTGATGTCTCCATTTTTGGAAGTTTTAAACGGTTTGTGACACGCAGATGGTTTAATTCTATATAACCAAGTTCTCCTATTTTCTGATCTAGGTGCTGTAAAAGCAGTACCTGATAATTGTTCAGCGTATAAGCCGTAAGGACATTCTTGAGGACTATTTTGATCTTTTGGTAAAGAATTTGGACATCTAGGGTCTTCTGACGTCAATTCGGAACCGAATCCGCTTAAATACTAAAATAAAATAATATTAAAGCTGAAACTTACGGTAAATTTTAGATATAATTGATACATTGGACTGTATATTTTTAAGGACCAAAAAAAGTTATTTAAAAAATCTTTATTAATTTAATTATGTACTTTTATTACACTTTGACAATATTCAGTAATTTAATCTTAGTCCGCTCCTGTAGAATAAATAATATTTTACAGGTCAAAGGAAAATAACAGGTGAAAGATATTAAAAAGAGCATTTTTAATTTTATAAAAAAATTTATCGGAATTGAAAAAATATAGCTATATACAGAAATTTTATTATTTTTTCAATATAAACAATTAACGCCTTAAAAAATAAAACGAAAAATTAAAATGTTTTTTTTCTCGGAATCTAAGCTAAATAGATTTTTTTACTTCTCTTTTTAGTGAATTTTTCTTGGTTATAATTAAATTTGGTACACACCGGATTATTAAATCTATACGTTTGAAAAAAAAATAGTTTGTGTGTCCAAAAAAGTTATAATACAACAAATATTGTACTTACTTTGAGATCTGCCATGTTAATTATTACGAGTAGTAATTAAAAACTGTTTTTCGATATAAAATATATAATTCTATTATTCTGTTTAATTTACACAAGACTTATCAATCTTAAGAAATAATTGTCTTAAAATAAAAGCTATTATAGAATAATAAATTTGTTTATTTTTAAATATGCGATTATATATTATCTACATATTTGTGGAAATATAGATACTTTTTATAAGTAAAACAAACAATTTATTATAAAATGCTTGGCAACAAAATTTTTATGTATTTTATATATATATATATATTTATTTATGTATTATTATAGTTATTATTGACTAATTTTAGTAATAAAAAAGAACTCTTGAAGATGGCATAAGAAATGTTGAAACGTTGGGCAAATAATAAAATTTTCTTAAGGAGGTATTATACCTTCAGGTTTGATTTTTGACTCCATATCTAAGAATTAATTCTAAAGGAACCAAAAAAGATATTGAGATTAATTTTTTTTGTTCAATATTTGAGCTTTATTAATCTTTAAGAATCCAATTTAAAATTAAAACGTTTTTCGCAGGCGTTACCTTACCATAGCACGAAATGTCCGATTGACGTTTTTTTATGGTTCATTTAACGTGAGAACGCCCGAGGACCAAAATAAAACGTTTCTGTAGAGAAACGTCCGAAATATGTCGACAAAACGTCCCGAACTCATAAATTAGATGATAAATATGCAAAAAAAATCAAATTTTTAAAACGTTATTTTTTCGAAAAATGGAAATTCTTAATCTTTCTTCGCCATAATCTCAAATATATTTCTCTGTTTCCTAAATACAGATATGGAACACCGCGTCACTACTGCAGGATCCTGTATAATGATAGTATTATTAAGGTAGGTTATTTTTTTAATAAATGTTTACATCATTTGATATAATTTGGGCTAGTGCGGTCCTTTTATATACATACCCGCTTACATATGTATCTGTCGTTGCTAAGCAATCTCTTGTTTGTATTTATAAGAATGTAAAAAACGATTTTAATGTGGAATAAAAAATGTCATACAGAGATATCCGCAGTAAGTTTTTTATATTTTTGTCAAAAAATGTTCCTATATTTGAAATGTCTTTATTAATTTATATTCATTACTTGTCCAAGTTCTGTTAACAATTTCACATTCAAGTAAATTCAAGTCGATATCTAAAATTCTGATGATTCCCAAAAAAGTCAATCAATACCTTATTATGTTTTTGACTCTATAAAATTAATCCTTAATACATCGCGCCATCTATTGTCTCAAATTTTATTAATTTATACTCTTTAGAATATTTTGTTTGATCTAATATATAATTTTGTAGATTTGATAGAAACTCTCAGAGTACTAGGATATCCCAACCTAGTATCTGTAGAAAGCTTTAGATTATCCAATTTTCCTCTAGTAGCGGACTTATTAATCTGGCTTTCAAAAAGATTCGATCCCGATTTAGAAATATCGCCTGAAATTTCCACTGAAGATGATCGAGTCAAGTTAATAAGAAACGTTGCCGAATTTATGGTATATATTATAAAATTAATTTTTATAAAAGTAATGAGATTTTTTTTTAAATTTTTAGGCAGTCAAAGCTAATATTAGATTGAATACTAAAAGAATGTATCAAGCTGATGGCTATGCTATTAAGGAATTGTTAAAAATAACAAAAATTCTTCATGAAGCTCTTTTGAGTAATTTAGAACATGATGACGATGAGAATGTGGATGAAAATATTTTAGATTTAAGAGATTTCGATGTATCTGACAAGGTAAATACATAATCGATATTATTCCATTGATAAATGTAGGACTAATTTATTGTGCAACAAGAGCAGAAAGTTGAGAGTAGGCGAGCACTTTTGCATGAGTTACATATTATACTTTCCCTACGATTACGCACAAAATATAACTCGTAATTCAAATATAATTAGAACTTTTTACCTATTCTATTCTTGATAGTTTTTATGGAAATTTTAGGTGAACGAGTTAAAATTTTCCAGACAATTGGCTAGCGAAATAACTACAGCTGGATCACACTTATTTGATTTACTTGGAAAAGAAGCTGATCTTAAAGTAAGTCTTGAAACAGACACATATAATTATTTTATTTTCGTTACATAAAACAGTTTGTGTGCTGTTTAATCCTAGTACTGTGACGAACGAACCCCCGGTATATTATTTTTAGCAAATTTTAATATTTTATTTCGTCTTATTAAGTTTGTTTCAAGGAATTTTATAGAAATAACCAAAACAAAGTCGTTGTTTTTCCCAAACGACATTCATACCTGTTTCTACAAAACGATAATACACACTTGAACAATTTGAAAATATATTAACTTACAAAAGTTAGATTGTTGGGTAGATAACGTTCATAAGAACGAAAAATAAATATGAACCACACAAGATTATTTTGACGTAAAATGTTTACGTCATAACTCGGCATAAAAAGGGGGTTCGCAGCTCAGAGAAGAATCAGACAAAAATCAAATTTCAAACTAGCAACTCCGTCATCGAAGTTCCTATCAGCGACAACACGACGACGCCGACAATTATCGACAAACAGTTGGGATTTACTTCTTCAAAACAAATTAAACGACGAACGTCATTAGCAGAAGTTCAATATTCGACGTCCATTCAACGTCGCTACGCTATTCGTCCAGACGCTATAAATATTTCGGCGTCTACCCATTTTTACATCTCTCATTGTAAACGACAATTTCTTCATCACTTCGTTCAGATTTATTTTGTTTTCATAAAAATAAATCATAATAAGTATTTGCATATTTTAATTCGCCAACTTCTTATAGTCCCTGAGCCAAAGGTTAAATACGTTGACTGAAACAGCTTATACACGATTTCCATCTATCGTGGGTTCGCGGGGGAGGGGGTATCATTTACATCAGTTAAATTGTACCATCCTATTTTTCACAATTTTCAAATAGCTAAAAAAAATATTACATTTATATATACCATGAACTTATATGCTTAAGGTTTAGCTGATTGTATTTATTTTTAAATGTACACTAGTGGAATTAAATATATTCCAAATAGTATAATTTCAGACTGACAAAAATAAGAAAAACAAACATATTGGTCAAGTATCGAAATATGATATCGTATTATATCTTTATTTTGATTCCATATGGAAAGATGCCAACATTTTTATTATTAATATCGTAGATTGCTCGTCACCGGAGCATTGCCAGACAATTCGAACTGTCAGATGTGGAATCGGGAATAAAAGAAGCAATCAAATCCATTAATCAAGAAATTTCAGAAACGAAACAGTTAATCGAAAATGTGGCTGCTACAGAAGCTAGTTTAGACTCGAAAATAGAAAAACGAAACGTCGAAATTGGCCGATACGAAAAAAGATTACAAGCACTTAAAAAAGTCAGGTCAGTTTCATTTAATTCTTAGAAAATTAAAAAATAGTGGATTCTCCCAGACAGCATATAATATCTTAAAGATGTCTTTTTTAGGTCTGTATTATGTCTGAATGCTTGAAGACCAAAAAGAGACATCTTAAAGACTTTATTTTAAAGACATCCATACGATGTTGTAAATCGATGTCTTTAAAACACACCCCTTGATCAAATCTAACCGAGTACCATAGTAGTCACTATAGATTTTTCATTAATTTTGGAGAAAAAAATGCAATAATTTTTTCCTTCATTTCGTAAAAAAAAAATTTCAGCCCCGTCCTAACCATTTTTAAAACGTTTGGATCTAATGTGCTAATGTGTATTAAATGCTTAAAATTAAACAATTCATTTCTAGTTGATATCCTAAATTGTGGATGATATATTTTCTATCTTTCTGACAACAAAGTTCATCGTAACCGTGAATTATGACCTACAAGATGCCAAATTAGGCGTAAACAGACATCCATAAGACATCTTGAAAGTAGTTTGTTGACATCTTATGAGATGTCTTTGTGCTGCGAGTCGGACAAATATGTAAATATTTTAGAGCCTAATTCCCCCTCCCCACCCATTTTCGAACATGCTGATCCTGGATTTTCACCAGCAAACTAACCCCTCAAACGGTCAAAAACTACCTATCTGATACCCGGTTTTGTAAAGTGCACCTGTAAGAGAATTTTTGGCAGTTTGAGGGATTAGTTTGCTTCGGGGAGAATATTCAGCATCACCATCGCCTTCAGCATCCTCGGAAAAAGGGGGATGAAGCAGGTTGTGTCGGTATGAGATGGCGCATCCGCGTTTTACTCCTTTCGGGGGCGGTTTTTGCTGTTTAGGTGGTGGCTATCGTGTTCAGCATCTTCGAAAACTGGGAATGATGCAGCTTTTGTCGGTACTTTTAATTTGTTTATATTTGATCTGTCTGATATTATGAAATCAATAAATTCTATTCTATTAGAGGGCGTATCCGCGTTTTTACCCGTGTCGGGGGTGGTTTTTTGCCTTTTGGGGGGGGGGGGGCAGTTAACTCAAAGTGTTTAAATCACCGCTATCGTGTTTAAAATTAGTCTCTGAAATATTTAACACTTTTCGAGGTTTTCAGACATTCAGAATCCACTAAAATGATGAAGCGTGTTTTATTTAATACAAAATATTGCCGAAAGGCGCCAATAAGAATTTTTGCGCTCGAGAAAGAACTGTATATCCACCAATTCTTGAGATTGAAAAGTTTTCCTAATCGTCATTTTTTTAGGCCATTAATTTTAGAAACATTCACAGTATTAGGGAAAAAGTTTAGTATTCAATATTCATTAATTAAATTCCAAAAAAGTCAGATAAATTTAATCTTCATCTCTTTTACAAGATCTTTATTTTTATTTATTTTAATTTTTTTTCATTTGTTTTTATTCATTTTCGTTTATTTTCTTTCACTGTTGTTGGAGCAATTTATTCTTGGCTTTCCACATCGGTTTTAAAGCCAATTCCATTATCTTTAGTTTTTACACAATATTTTTGTTTCCCATAGTATAAGAATTTATCCTTTGTTTTTTAGGCCAGCATTTTTGGAAGAATTTACAACCCTAGAAAAAGAACTGGAAGAACTTTTTATGCAATATTCATTGAGATTAAGATGTCTAAATTTACTGGAAAAACAATTCGCCGATTCAGAAATTATTCAAATGGAAAAACAGATGGAATTAGCTATACCCCAAATACAAACAATTCCGTTGGAAAAGATGGACGAGAACGATATATTTTTGGAAAAAGGCGAAACTATTATAGACAGAAGCGGAGCTGTGAATAGACACGATAGACAAAGAGCTGCTACCACAAGTAAGTTAAATGTTAACCAGAATTTATATTTTCGAGGTCACAAAATAGTAAAGAAATATCATAATTTTCTAAACTCAATCAATTGATAAAAAAAAATTCTGCAATCGATTAGTTTCTTCTGTTATCAAGGGTATTGATGAGTTTTTATCCCAGAATTTTTCCAAACATGGAAGGTTTCTCATTTTTCTTAAGAGTGTAGAGGGATTCTATGGGCCAAATTTCAAGAAATTCTCTCAAACAAAACTGTATTAATATTTGGGATCATTTAAAAAAATAAATATTCATTTTAGCTCGAAATAAAATGGAAAAAGAACCATCGAAGACGTATGGAAGTATGCAACCGCCACTGCTCGGAAGCCAATCTTCTTTAGATCTTAGTACAGATTCGGAAGACGATTTGTTCTTAGATAAAGATGAACCAGAATTGATGCATTCAGACGAATCTATGGCTCTAGAGCTGTCGAGTGTCGATAGGCGAGCGCCTTCTGGTAGACTTCAAAGCAGCAAAATTCAAGATAGTGACGATGATTTTTAGGATTTATGAAAAAAATAAAAACACAATTAGAAATATTTTTGTATTTACTGAACGGCCAAATGAGCAGTCTTTAAAAAAATTCAAAATTAAATGAGAGATTGCATGTTTTAAGACGTCAAATCTGTTTACTAGTCGATTTTGTCAATTTTATGGATAATCTCAATCACTGGTCTTAATCCTTGATTTTGGTGTTTTAATTATTAAATTCCATAAGCATTGACAAAATCGACTTCGTTAAATGTGGAAAAAATTGTGTAAAAAAAAGTACAGGACAAACATTTATATAATTTTTATAGTATATTTTAGGGAAAAAAAGGTGAATGTCTATTATTTTTTTTTTACAATATACCACAAATTATTAGAGGACATCAAGTTCATAAATAATGGCAACACGAAAAACAACGACGACTTTCTTGGTTCTTTTTCAAAACAAAGATTTTCTCTCCATAAATGTTGATATTTGCATTATTTTTATACTTATTAAAAGTTCTCCTTAAATTTTTATCATTTTGATTACAATCAAGAAGGTCGTAATATTTGTACAATGTAGAATTTTATAGAAGGGTATTTTGTTTTTTTTGCAAAAATGGCTACCAAAATATTAGAATTGTTACAAAGATGTCAGTATTACAGGATATGTTAACATATATTTAATAAAGTTACAAGTATACATATATATTTGTTTTAAATAGTTGCAGCAACCAGTTTTTGCAAAAATCGCAATATCCAGAAAAAATTGTGCCGCACACGAAAATTTTGAAGGTAAAGAAAAAAACTAAATAAAAAACAAATGCTTTTTCATTATATTATCATTTAAGCATCGAGTATATACTAATTTCATGCATTAAAATACCTAGAATATTTAACAGTTTTATTCCTCCCAATTTCCTGCTACAGCGCGGAAAGAACACCGAAAAAAACACTTTACAATTTTTTTTTATAAATAATAGTTTATACACAAAATTCATTCCAAAAACGGTTTTCACCAATCATATTGTTTCATTAGTTATAATGAATTATTATGTAATTCGCGGAACCACGCTTTTATTCATTCTGCTATTTATGAATGAGATCCGTACAAGTCTGACATAATACCTAATGACATAAACATTGACCAATATGTAGCGCTTTTATCGAATCCCTACGCGATGACAAAAAGTCTGGCCTTTTTATTTTAACGCACGATGTTTTTTTTTTATTTACAAATATACAATTTCATAGAAAGCGACCAGTAAAAGAGTTTTTTCATGTGTTCTTTTCCATCCTTTTTAGTACAAACCTAGTTATCAGTACTGAAGGTATGACAAAAATCAACAAAATATAGAGCGATCGACGCATTGACCCATTGTCTATATATAAAAAAAAGTAACCCTACGTTGATAACGATCCGACTTACTAGGTAATTAATTACAATTTTTTTTTAATACGGATCCTAGAACAAAAAAAAATTGAAATAACTATACAGATATTATATATGTATTACAATTTTTTTTATTTTTATCGTTATCAATTTGGGGCAATCGGGCGTCACTTAAAAACCGCAATAAACTATGATAATTTGTTTTACAAATACAATAATTGTTTATAACTAAGCTTTCTTTTTGTATGTTTTGGAGTTGCATGATATATTGCAATTTAAAAAAGAACGTATCGGTAAGAATGTTTACAGGAAATAGTCCGGAGTTCTTCGGGTCACATGCGGCTCGCCGCGTCTCGGTGCCGGATCGAACTGTAAGCTAAAAAAAAATAATAAAATTAGTGGTATTATTCAACAAATATACACCCATACGTTCGTTCAAGTAATGCAGTAAGAGAGATATTGATTCAATTTCGGTAACAGTGTTTCTTTTTAAACCGAAGTAATATATTCAATTCAAAGAAAAACAAGTGAAAAATGACAATATTTTTGCCGAAATTTCGAGTTTTCGAAAAATACCGACCAAACCTGCGTCCAGAAAAGAACAATGACATTGTTTTAATTTCTTATGAATCTAGGATTAACGATCCATCAAAAAATAAATGAATTGTAGTTTGGACAATTTTGAATATTCTTCTGTAGAAAATTAATACACCAATTTAAATTTGGTTATACTTAAAGATGGAGAAGTTTCGTCCGTAAGGTTAAATTTCTAGAATTTTAAGTAAAAAAAAAAACAAATAAAAGCCAACGAAGAAATGAAAACCAGGACAAAGGGGAGGAGGATTCCAAGAATGATGATTTCAAGAAAAGTGAATAATTCAAGAATAAAGACGAAAATCTGTCATTTGGAAGTTGATAATTAAAAATGATGTTCTGATAGATTTAAAAGATTATATAAGAATGTTTTTGTGCTAGTCCTAATTTAATTGATTCAAAATAAAATCAAACTTGAAAGTTAGTAAAAAAATACAAAGAAATAATATACAAAATTAATTGTGCTTGTAGAAAAACAAATTTTATAATTAAGATGAAAACAAATTTTAACAAGATTAAATGGCTTGTTTTCATTTTTACACGTAATAATAAATTCTCATTACTGAATTTTTATTACCAAACATAAATTTATTAAAATAATAAAGATATAAACTATTTAAGAAATATTTGTTATAAAATATTTTCTGCAACAGTCAATCGTTAGTTCAAAAACATGTTTATCTATGAAATTTCGATTGCCCTCCAATTTTTTTATTATTTTGTATAAATTTAATTTTTCCCAAGAAATTTTATTTGAGGACAGTTTAAATAATAATGAAAACTGTTAATATCTGGTATCTGTAATATTATTATTTACTCACACTATAATAAACATGCAAAATAACATTATCTTATTGCAAAAGCGGATCCCAGATAAGTATGATTATCATACAACTAATTTTATATCCTACAAAAACAAAAATTTGTCATACAATGAGTAGGATAAGTTTGAACATGTTTGTGCATTCATTTAAATGACTTTAAATCAATTTCAGTTGATGACTGATAATAATTAACATTCTTGGTTATGAGAAGTTAAAGCAAAAAATAAAGCAAATAAATATAAAACGAAAAAATTAAAACTAATTTTAACAGTAATTTAGATCCATCAGATGTACAAAATTTTCATGTTTGTTATTTCTACCCTAAATTATTTTAATACAATATAATGATAAAGACTATCCACTTTTACATTTTCCCAAAATTCTTTACCGTTTTACTATCCTCATTGCTTCTTAGAAATTTTATACGAAGATATTTTTTTCTCGAAATTTTCATTATTTTTAGTTTTAACTTTGTCTTAAAATGTAGATTTCATCCGAAATTTTTTAATAATTCAAAATTTTTGTCTTATTTTCAATATTATTTGACTTCATTTTTAACTATTTTCCTTATTTTCCTGTAACAATTATATTTAACATAATGAGAAATAACCTTTTAGATATTTTATTGATATCTACAAAACTAAAGTTTTAACCCTTTTTAAATTTCAAATTATCTAAACAAATTAATAATACTTACAATGAATATTTAAGAGCATCATCTAATTCCATGATAGCGGCTTGATTTCCGCACCTGTAGCAGTAGTTGGGGGCGCTGAAGATCGTAACGACGTTTCTATCGTGACACCAATTGTATCCTTCCATGACTAATTGATGTGCCCTCGATACTAGGGTCAGACCATTGCTATGATTGAAAGTTTCAGAGATATCTTGACCGAAGGTATAACCGGCTCCTCGGGGAGAAATGCCCCAGCCTCCGCGATCATCCGGGTCCGACCAAAGGAGGTCGCACATGGGGCCTTCGTGAGGTACCTGAATATTAAAAAAAAGACATCCAATAAAAGGATAAATACAAAAAAAATAAATAAAAAAAGTGGTGTTTTCAGCAACAATGTACAACAGCTTCTTAAGTACCTGTTTTTGCAAATTTAAAAACATGACGTAAATGATGACATTAGACTGTACGAACTTTAATATACAAAAATTAGCATGTTTGTAAATCACAGGGCTAGCTCATATTGAAAGACAAGCTTATTAATATGTCAAACATATTTAAAACACAAATTATATTATAGAATATCCCAAAATTAATTTGATTTCAGTTGCAAATACTCTGTAATCCAACAGTATTACAAAATTGTCAAAAAGACGTGTCCAAAAGAAAATTTATATGTCATTAGACATAATTTATAATTTAAAAATATTCCTATTTAATTACAATAACTCTTAATAACGAAATTAAGACCAGAAAGTTGCTGTCTCGGAGTTTTCATTTACTTATTACTTCATTTCTACTATGTAGTTGATTATAAATGGGAATGAATGAATAAAAAAAAAAGATACGCACATTTTTTTGTATTTTATCAATAATTACCTCACCTATGATCATTGATAATAAACATATATTGATTAATTGATCAACATTTAAAAAAATACAATTAGGAAATGTCATAACAAAACTATTAGCCTATTCCATCTTTTTTATTATGTATTAGCTAATATTTAAGCAATTTTTCGACTTTGGGAAGATGTTAAGAGGTCAGATTTTTTTTTAAATATTACATGAAATATCTAAAATAATGCTTTATTTTGCTGTTACTCTAATAATGGAAAATTAATTTTAAACTGCACTTAATAAACTTTATAGCAAGTTTCCAGTTTCAAAACTTATGAAATTTTTTTTAAGTAGTTCATTTGTTTCGTCTTATATTTCTAGGAATAATCAAATTTGTTTCAAGTCATTAATAATTTATATTATTGGATTTTCGTCATTAATTTTATTTTTTCGATAAAATTTGTTTCAAAACAAACATTCTTTAATTTTTTAGTAAAAATATTGATAGTGACAATAAAGGACAGTATATTAGGAAAAATATGAAAGGCTTGGAACAAAGTCCCAAAATATTGGAAAGAAAATCTACAAAAATAAACGAAGATGATGTAAAGGAAGAACGAAACGTAGGTGATAAGAACATCAATCAAAATCCATCGAACACCTAAAGAGAAAACATCAAGACAAATAGCAATAAATATACATTAAAAACACAGATGATGGAATAGATATGGAGATATAAACAAAAATATCAAAGCAAATAGAATAGTTTATGCACAAAACATATTATAATAATTTTTTTTCAATAAAATTGCACCATTTCGCGAAAAATCAATATAACAAAAACATCCTTTGTACGTTTCTAACAAATGTTATATAGAATCAAAAAAACATAAAAAAAGCACTCGCAGAGAAATGCCACACAGAAAATTATTTGCTAATACAATTTTTTCTCTAAAAATGGCTGATATTTTGGATATTAAATTTAATTTCGATGTTTACAAAACTGTAATATTTAACAAAAGTAATAATTTTTTGTTAAATATATAAAAGAATAAATATGAATATTTAATAATTGCAGTGTTTTGATTGCAACGTTATAAACAAATAATATGGTTTTTACAAAGAAATAAAAATAATTTCTCCCCTCTCAAACTGTCACAATTTCTCTTATCTAAATCATTATTCTTTAATGAATCACTTAAGCAATGACGTTATATGACAAGTTATACATTAAATATCAATATCAGATAGGTTATCTCTAATAAAAACAAAGTTTGTTAAATCTCTGAAGGTTACACATACACAAACGAAAATTAATTATTTCTACAAAGAACTTACCTCTTGTATGCGATCTAATGCTCTAATATGATCCAAAGTGTCTATGCTGGGACTCAAACCGCCATGCAAACAGAATATTTGACTATCAACGAGCGCCGTTAATGGCAAATAATCGAACAAATCCGTGAAAAATTTCCATACATTTGCATTGCCATATTTCCTCAAACATTCATCATAGAATCCATAGACCTGAGTGATTTGTCTCGATTCATGGTTGCCTCTCAGAATCGTAATTCTTTCTTTATACCTAATTGAATAAAAAAAAAAAATAAAAAGTTATAGATTTTAATTCATTTTATTAAAATGTAAAAGATGCCTACCTGACTTTCAGTGCTACCAAAAGTGTGACAGTCTCAACAGAATAGTAACCACGATCGACGTAGTCACCCATAAATAGGTAATTAGTATCAGGACTGCGGCCACCTATCCTGAACAATTCCATGAGGTCATGGAATTGTCCATGGACGTCCCCACACACCGTTACGGGACATTTTACTGCTTGTACATTTGATTCTTTAGACAATATTTCTTTCGCCTGAAAGACAAATATTTTGTTTTTCAAGGAAAAACAAAAATATAAAATGATTAGGTCCACAAGG
Source organism: Neocrepidodera transversa (assembly GCA_963243735.1). NCBI lineage: Eukaryota > Metazoa > Arthropoda > Insecta > Coleoptera > Chrysomelidae > Neocrepidodera > Neocrepidodera transversa. Next base: position 817,565 of record OY725347.1, on the reverse strand, counting down.
TACTATTTGCTATTGTGTTAAGTGACAAAGTTGGGCATTTAAAATGGCCTGAACTGTAGCATTTACTAGAGTAACTAAATGGTTTTATAATGTTTTAGCCACCCATAAGAAAAAAAAGAAAAATAGAAAATACAGAGTTGAAATAATTCATTATCCTAAATTTTTGTACAAAATCAGAAATCCAGAAAATTATTAACAGCATGGGCAGAAGGACCACGGTTGATACCCCTTTGTAAGAAATTACAATAAACATCTCATTCTCTCTACTAACATTTTATTTTTACAGTCTTAATAAATTTGAGAATTGCCAATTTTATTAAATATCAAATTGTAATCATAAAACACATAAGTAAGCCTACTTAAAAATAGTTATGTGAGTTTTCCATCAATATTTGTTTCCCTTAAAAATATACTTGTATATTTAAATAAAAAATAAAGTAGGTTTTATAAATTACAATTTAAATCACACCTTCATCACTACTTGATGTTTATCATAGTCTTTGTAAAATTCTGAAGTACGTTAAAAAGTGAAATATATAAAATTTTTCCCTGGACCCTCCTTTTCCTTGGAGGTATTCCATAGAGACAAAAATTTGCAAAATTAAAACTCAAGAAAAATAGAGAAAAACCTGCAAAATTGAACTGGAAGAACAAGAGTGACAGAAAAATCTGTAAAATTAAACCGGAAGAAAAGGAGGGAAAGAAAAATCTGAAAAATTAAAATGGAAGATAGAGAAAAAAACTGCAAAATTAAACCGAAAGAAAAAGAGCGACAGAAAAATTTGTAAAATTAAACCGGAAGAGTGACAGAAAAATTTGTAAAATTAAACAGGAAGAAAAACAGAGAAAAATCTGCAGGATTAAACCCGAAGATAAAGGGAGAGAAAAATCTACAAAATTAAATTCTGTAAAATTAAAGAGACAAAAAGATGCAAAATTAAATCTGAAGAAAAAGAGAGAAAACTTGCAAAATCAAACTGGAAGAAAAAGACAGATAATTCCGCAAAATTCAATCGGAAGAAAAAGAGTGACAGAAAAATATGTATAATTAAACCGAAAGAAAAGGAGAGCGAAAAAATCTGCAAAATTATACCGGAAGAGAAAGAGAAAAGTTAAACCGGAAGATAAAGAGAAAGAAAAAGCTGCAAAATTAAACCGGAAGAGAAAAAAATCTGCAAAATTAAACCGGAAGAAAAAGAGAGAAAAATCTGCATAATTAAATTCGAAAAAGTAACCGGAAGAAAAGGAGAGAAAAATCTGGAAAATTAAATTAAACTGAAAGAAAAATACAGAAATATCTGCAAAATTAAACCGAAGACAAAGAGAAAAATCTGCAGAAATAAACGAGAAGAAAAAATCTGCAAAATTAAACCGGAAGATAAAAAGAGAGAAAAAGCTGCAAAATTAAACTGGAAGAAAGAGAAAATCTGCAAAATTAAACCAGATGAAAAAAAATCCAATACAAGAGAAAACAATTAAATATTTAGAACTTTTGGAATTTTCACTTCAAATTGTTAAACAACATTCATGATTTTTCCCAAAATTTAATCTCAGTAGGACTATTAGGTTTATTCTGTAACCGACATTCATTATTATTTTTCGGTTATCGTTAAATGATCAGTTATTTTAAAAATTATATTTCATAAGTGTTAATCATTAGACGATATCGTTGGATAGTAGGTAATGCACGTATTGAAATTGTTTTTTTATGATGCACAGATTAAATTTTGTGCATATGTTAGTCTACCTACTTGGGTAATTGATCAAAAACATTTTACGTTTTTTTTTTATTTTTATAAAGAAAGGAATACTGAGGAGAGTGTATCATAGTATAATTATAATAATAAATATTATATTGGACTATATGTCTAAAAAATAATACCATTATTACAATCAAATTCACAAATTCGTTCACTACTTAATATTAACCAAATTAATGCAGTTAACTAACGATCAAATTTATCGTTCACCTTCCATATCATTCTAAGAATCACTAACATACAAAATTGAATTTCTAAAAATCAACGTTCATTCAAAAACTAAACAATTAATATGTCAGTTATAGAATCTACCTTGGAATGAACAATTATCGTCAATGAACGACAAGTTTAGAGAATAAACCCGTATATAATAGCAGGTATTATTGATTAAGGATCAATCTTTTAAATTTCACAATATAAGTAAAGGTTACTGATTGAATTAAAATTAATGCTCAAAAAAGAATGATACCTATTTGTGTAATTAGTTAACTTGGGTGTTTTACTAACAATTTGAAGTAGTGGATTTTTTCTAAAACTATTTAATACCAACGTGCTTCGATAATTTTCAATTATAGAATAAACAAATTCTGTAACAGTGAATAATATTTTCACCATATCCATTAAATAACAATTCAGATAATAAGTACTGGTTTTTAAAATGTGAAAATGATATAAAGAAATATTCTCAGCTATACTCAAAGTAGTGAAAATGTACAATTATTAATTTCACTGTAAAAATAAACAATAATACTAATACTTGGAAATATTTTTCCCATTTTAGAGTAAAAAGTTGAAATCTTCTGATCATATGTAAAATGTTTAAAATAAGTGGGCAGAACCCAAATATTTAGGTTATTCTTTCAAAGCAGTTCTCTTAAAAGCGAAAAAACTAATAAAACATCAGTCGGTCAAAAATTGATCTAAAAATAATCCATAATCTAAAATTATGGAGCTTAATATGAAATAGATTATTAATCGGTATGACTTCGTTTGATGAGTAATCTTTACCAGGAATTCCTTGGAACTTCTAGATAAGAATGAAAATTAAAAACGACTACAAATTAGGGCACTTACCTTATCACATAGTGTTTTCACTTGATTTTCGGTTAATTGCTTACAGTCATTTAACTGTTCTATCCATTGATCTAGTTCCTTACATGAAGCCTTATCGTCCATTATAACTACGTTTTTTATCTTCAAAACAAAATAATACAATTACTATTTAATGAATGCACAAATTGGACACCAAATTAGTTATTTATACTTTCTCGTAGAATATCATTTGATAAATTATTTTTCTAATACAAATACAACACATCAAAATGGCGATATCTCGAGTATAGGAGATCACAGAACCGATAAAAAAGTAGAAGTGAAAACTTGGTGGAAGGAGTCGCTTCTTGAAGCATGCTCTGACGCGCGTAATTTGAATTTTCTAGAATATTTCAATTTTTTACCTTGCTTTTGTCCGGTTTTTCTATATTTTCAACGGAATTAGATAGTTTTTGAGATGCCATTTTCACAGATTTAGCTACACTTGCCGCTTTCATGATTAATGCAAATCAGTTTTTCCAATTTGAATTGTAAATGGAATTTTGACAGATGATATGTAACAGAAACATTTCAAGAAATTTAACAATTTTTCGCAATACTTCTATGACGTCATAGAAATTTTATTTAGGCATATTCGATTTATAGATCAGTACTATAAAAATTAAAAATATTTAGTTTTCAATACATTAAATTCTAAATCATATTTTAAAATTATTTTCATTTATACAGACAGGCATTTATAAAGTATTTTTATTAAAATCTACATTTATAAAAAATTATAAAACTGGTTAGAAGATGTTTACTCAAATACATTTGATTTTGAAGTTGTAATCGTTTTTAGTGCAAGCATTGTTATTTTTAACTTGAATATAAGTTATTTCGACAAGCAGGTGGATATTTTTAAAGATCATTTTTATGCTAATTTCACCTAAAAATGAGGTAAGTTTATAACACTTGTAAATTTTTCATGTTTATCTAAACATAACCTAATAGTAATTTTACTGCTTAATTTTAATTTCTAATTGATTATTTTAATGCTTTTTATGAAATAATGCTGGATTTTGGATGTTTCTCAATTACTACTTATATTTTATAGTTTTTTTTTTAATTTTTTGGACCAAACACATTAAATTTCTTGTAGGGTCACATAATTTCGTATTTTGGAAAAGTAGTTTTTTTATTTTTCATAAATTCCATATTTATAATTAATTACGTGTAAGTTTATTTGATCTTATAAAATAAATGAAGCAAATAATTTTTATTATAAAAGATGACATCATTTAAGTGTGAAGGTCTCCTTTATATAACTAGAAAAAAAATTAACACTTGTATTACAATTATTCATTATCATGTTCTGATTCTATATATCTTTTATATATAACAATATCTTTCTTAATTGAAGACAAAAATTTCTCCTTTTTAGCGTCCTTACGAAATCTTTAACAGTTTTTCTCGGTTTAACTGCTTTCGGCGTCTCAAGCTACGTCATCTACCTTCTTTTCCACAAAGATGAAGATGATGATTATATGGACACTTTTGCAAAAGCTTCAAAATTCAAAACTCACGAAATCAAAGTACCAAAAGAAATGGTACGAGCACTTATCGGACGAAATGGAAAGTGTATTAAACAGATTCAAGAACAGTCAAGTACTAGAATTAATTTTAGAGAAGCAGACGGTAGTGAAGATAAAATTTGTGTTATAAGAGGGTCTGTGGAAGCTTGTCATATTGCTGAGAATCTAATAGAGGTGTATAAATAATTTATTTTTTGTTTTTTTTTGTGTTTTATACTGTTTTCTTTAGGAATTTATGAACAACCAGCCTGTTTTGGAGAGTGAAGATATGTGGGTACCGGTATCATCAGTTGCAAAAATTATTGGAAGAAACGGTGAAAAAATTTCTGAAATTAGAAGTTTATCTGGAGTCAAAATAACAGTCAATGATGATGATAGGGCATTAAATTCCAAAAGATTGACAATTAAAGGTAAAATAGCAAATACATCTCTTTTTTTGTATAAAATATTTGTATTATGAACGATTTTTTTTAGGTACAAAAGAACAAATAAATGTAGCAAAATCTCTCATCGAAGACATTGTAGACCAGTCTTTGCAGCAACAACAGAGGTTAGATGCCTCGCTGTCTAAACGTGAACCTAGAATTCCTCCAAAATCTCCTGAAGCACCTAAAAAAATTGATAGTCCCAAGGTTGAAAGAATGTCTCCAATACCAGGTAGATTAACCATTACAGTATTTAAATTTATATGTACAATAATTTATTTTGTTTTTAGGACAACCAGAGGCTCCTTTTGAGGTGTATATTTCAGCCATGGTGGACCCTTCGAGGTTTTGGCTTCAAATTGTTGGTCCAAAAGCGACTGAGTTGGACTGTTTGGTTGAAGAAATGACTGAGTATTATACTAAAATCGAAAATAGAAACTCCCATTTGTTGGATGAAATAAAAAAAGGGGATTTGGTAGCTGCTACTTTTATGTACGACAATAAATGGTAAAAAAAAATTTTAATTGTTTTGTATTAAAGTACGACATATATTTTTTTATTTTTTCAGGTATAGAGCTGAAGTTTTGAATATCATAGATGACAATCAGAATGAAAAACAAGCTGAATTGTATTATGTAGATTATGGCGACACTGATACTTTGCCTTGTAAAGATCTCTATGAATTACGAACAGATTTTTTGAGGTTGCACTTTCAAGCTATCGAGTGCTATCTAGCCAGAGTCGGTACGTTTTAAAAGATTATTATACATATTTTACAAACCGGATAGGATAAACATTAAAACAACACAGCATAAAAATTATATTGCCAAATCAATATTGAGGATAATAAATAATTTCTGGTACCTTTTATTTTCTTAACGAAAATGAAGTACTCTATCAATAGATAATCATTTTTTGACTGATATCCTTGATAGGTATAGAGAACAAAATTTTTAACTTTTTATTACAAAAACCAAACTGAATATAATGTACCAAATTTATTTATTTTGTCTTTTAGATCCCAGTGGCGATTCTTGGTCGGAAGAAGCTGTGGACCGATTCGAAGAATGGACCCACGTGGCGCAATGGAAGAAACTTTCCGCGAAAATGAATGGTTATAGCGTTCGTGAGAAGACGAGGGCCAAACGTGAAGGTTCTCCAGTTCCTGGAGTTGATTTATATGAAATCGAAGAGCACGATATCGATATTGCCGAGGAACTAGTTAAGGCTGGTTTAGCAATTTTTAAAAAAGATGCTAATTTGATATCAAGCAGTCGAGCGACTAGTAATAGTAATATTAGTGTAGCTAGTAGTAGTTAGAGAAGGTGCGAAAATTGTGTAAATTTTCTTTACAGGAGTGGTCATAAAGTTTGCATTGCAAGGAAATATATGGCTAGCACAAGAAAAAATTATTATGACTGATTAAAATGTAATCATGTCCTGAATACTAATTTTATCTAGGTGATGTAATAAATTTTGTAATTAAACAATTACTTTTACATCAAGAGATCTAGCTGATAAAATTAGATATCTAAAATGTAATGTAAATGCAGAGGTACAGAACTAGCTGGCTGTTATGGATATTTAATAGATCAGTTCTAAAATAGACCAATTCACTTTCTATTACTAATTTTTTCTTGGGGACAAAATTAAAACTACGTTTCAGTTTTTAAGCTAAAAAAAGTTGTTATTCATTTCTAGCACTATATTTTCAGGATTAATATTCTGATGGGTTGAGAGGGATTGAAAAATAACCATGAAGCAGTTTAGGATCAGGGACCCGGATCCAAATGAAATACGGGTTTCAGTTCGGTTCGGTTTCTACTTAATTTGAAAATATTCGGTTCTAGTCCGGTTCAGGTTTTGTAAAAATTATTTCGGTCCAAAGGATTTTTTCGACAAAACAATTTATTTTTGAAAAATTTCGGATAGTCTTTATTCAGTTAGTTACTATTTAGTATTATACATGTGCAATCTCAATATGTGACAGGTATCTAACTTGTGGAGTTTAATGCAGATTAATCATTGAATCATGCAAAGTGATTAGCCACAAGTTAAAAAAAATGAACTTAAAATATATAGTAATTCCATAACTTTTTATTTTATATTTTATTAATCCTAATTAACGAACCCTAATGAGTCTTGTGTGGGTGAGGTTGGACGGAATCAACGTTTTAAAGTGGCTTCTGTATTACTGTTTATAAATATTTAGCTCACATTGATGTTTATTTTACAAGGAACTTACAAAGAACCGGTATTTTTTAAAGTGTTAGGTACCTAAAATAATTTTGAACGAAAATATTTTCGGTTCTAAAGGATCCGATCCAGGTCCCTGTTTATTATACAGGATTATTTTAAATAATTACGATTGCTTTTAGTAAATACACTTATAATTACATGAAAATAGTTTATTTCAGAATAAAAGTTTAAGAGAAAAAAAACTGCTTGGTATAAAATCAAATAACTAATGTTATTGTGTAGATTGATTTAATGCGTTCTTTTTATAAAATTTTGGTAGTCAGGGGGAAGGTTGCCGATTCGAAAAACCCGCAGGTAATGATTTTGGGCCGATTTGGTAAACAATTTCAGTAAACTCCCGGATATGACGTCATTAATGAGGTACTCGGGGGGAGGTTGTGACGAGTGACTCGAAAAACTCCGTATAATGAGTTTCAGTTAATTTCCGATGAATTTCCATGAAACTCCTGTTACTGTCTTAACCTTCAGGTGGACGAGGATAATCTGAACATAATATTCAGGTTCAGTGACTTAAAAAAATTTAGGTAGTGAAATTCGTGTAATTTTTGTTGAAGATCTGAATTTTTTTTTTTGATCATTTGAGATGCACTTTTAGAATCCACCTTTTGATGCATCAATGCAATTCCAAAAAAGTACTTGACCAAAAACCAAACTTTCTACTACAAAAATAATCTTAAACTCTAGTGTTGTATTTCCTCCACAACATAATCCATAGTTTGTCTCAAAGGCGTAGATAACTTTTTTTTTCTGGGGAGGGGTACTTTTTTTCCTGGGGGAGGTAATCAACCTTGTAGACAAATATGTTTGTCTGTTTCCACATTTCATATATTTTATTTCTTCTTTTCGTGCCATTTTTTAGTATCATGGGGTGGGTAATTACCCCTTTTACAACCCATATCTACTCCCTTGGAATCGGTTGCATTGTTTTTCAATTGTTGTTTTGTTTTTCAGTATCCTGTATGGAAAAATGCATCCTTTGTATTTATTTCAAATTCTTGTATAAAAAATATGCATTTCTGTGTGAAAAAATAAATTGTTGCTTCAAATTTGAGTGTGAAAAATGCATTTTGCTATATTTCCCAATTTTTTGTAAGGAAAAATGCATCTGCTGTTTTTCCATTTTTTTGTAGGGAAAAATGCTCGTTTTTTTCTTTCGATTCATATTTGAAGAGTGCATTTTTGCTATTTTTCTGTGAAATGGACTTTGGCAACTCAACAATTTACCGAAAAATTAGTAATTCTAAATTTTAATCAGTGAAATTTAACTGAAAAATGTATTCTTGCTTCTTTTTTCAAATTTAACTATGGAAAAATGTATTCTTGCTTCTTTTTTCAAAATTAACAGTGGAAAAATGCATTCTTGTTTCTTTTCAAATTCGAGTGTGGAAAAATGCATTCTTGCTAAATTTTTTCACATTTAACTATTGAAAATGCGTTCTTGCTTCTTTTTTTCAAATTCGGGTGTAGAAAAATGCGTTCTTGCTTCTTTTTTTTAAATTAACAGTGGAACAATGCATTCCTGCTTTATTTTTAAATTTGGGCGTTTAAAAATGCTTTCTTGCTCATTTTGTTTTAAATTTAACTGTGGAAAGATGTATTCATGCTTTTTCCCCAATTCATGTGCGATTTTTTATATGTGTTTTTTCGATACTTCCATTTTCATTGGAAGAATTTTAAGAAAAATTTTCCCCATTGGAAACTGTAGTTTTAATTTTGGTTTTTCTGAAAAAATTTCGTGAAACTTAAGTTCGGTTTTTATAAAATCACTTTCGCTATATGTGGAAAATTACCTAAATATCGATATTTAGATTTTAATAACTGCTTTTTCATATGATTTAAGACTTTATGACTCTCTTACAATAGACTTTTTCTAGTTAAAAATTATCGGCGATTTCGAAACAACACGAGAATTATTAATAATTTTAAAATTTATGGCCAAACTATTTTTAATTTGTACTTACTATTGTAAATAAATGTTTATTGTTAGGTATATATTGTTTTCTTCTTTTATATTGTTATTGGATAAGGAAAGAAAGAAAACTACTTAAAATGGGAAAATAAACATCAATATTTATATAACATCTTTTAAGATAATCAGTAACATACATCAATATATATTTTTAAGTACTTTTAAAAATTTACTCCAGTAAAAAAATAAAAATTCTAAATAAACGTAAAAAATAAAACTACCAATATAATAAACTTTGGTAAATATAAAATAATAAAATAGAAAAACAAATATCTAAATAGAGCAACTTGTTTATATTGCACTATTCTGCAAACTTTTTTTATTGTTGGATGATGAAAATTAATTCAAAATGGGAAAATAAACATCGATATTTATATAACATCTTCTAGATAATCAACATACATCAATATATATTTTAAGTACTTTAAAAATTTACTCCAGTAAAAAAATAAAAATTATAAATAATACGTGAAAATAATAAAAATACCAAAAATATAAAACTTTGGTAAATACAAAATAATAAACATCGACTTATTGCCAAAACCATATTTATTTTTGTTGAAATATTTTTTATATCCAGATAAATCAATCAATAACAGAAAATGAATCAACTTCACATTTTTAATCGGTTTTAGCAGTGAGCTGATGACATAGAAAAACAAAAATCTAAAAAGAGCAACATTTTTTTTTAATTCTATTGCACTCTTCTGCAATAGTAACCTAGTTCTTTACACTTTTGGCACAGGTGCTGAGGATGAACTTTGGATTGGTCCGAAACGTCCAGACCATCCGGTTTCTCCAAAGGTCTCTAGAAAAAAACGAAACAGTGATTATAAAAAGAAACAGGAAACAAGAAGAAAAAAAACCCTTTTGTATAATGTAGAAATCACAGAGCAAGATTGTAGATAAATTAAAGGATTATAGCAGTCATCTTGAAAAAGGAGGTAAGTTTGTTCTTATTTAATAACTTTTTTTGGATAATGTCATAGTTTAAATTGATTAAAAGTTGTTGGGAATAAAATTACCTATAAAATGAGTATTAAACGAGCTCTATAAGTTAATTAGGAGCAAAGTTATTGCGGGTTCAATTTATTTTTTAATTTCGATTTTTGAACATACTAATCCCCATTTTCTTAATTCCTTTCCCACCCAAAAAAATTTTTTATCGGTAGAAGCAGTGTCCGATTCAGGGGGGCAAGGGGCAATTGCCCTCCCTCAAGACGACGATTTTTCTGAAGTTTATAAGGGTAAAACTACTTACTCCAACTTGATGTTTATCATACTGTTTGTAAAATTCTGAAGTATTCAAAATTGCCCCCGGACCCCCTTTTCCTTTACCGAAACCCCGCTGTTTGTATATCTGGGAAAGATTGTACTTTCCCCCAGAATTTGGTCCCGGATCTGCCACTGGGAAGATGTACTTGAATAAATACCAGAAACAATTTTGTTTATCGAAAAATGAAATTTTCATTCTGTTTTAACTGTACTGTACTAATTACCCCCTCAATAAAATTGTTTTAATAAATCTTAATATTCTGTTCTATATGTATTAAATATTGATTTAAAAGGAATTGATATTTACTGAATTCGTTTTTTGTTTAATTATCATACATTTTTTTCGGAAATTTCCAAATTTTCTTCAATGGCTTATGCGATTTTATTTTTTAAATTCAATAGTTTTATGGATTTTTTTGTTTTACCAAATTTGGTGGAAGGGACATCTTTTTTTTTAAGTGTTTTATTTTAATTAATTTTTTGTCTGAAAATGAATAAATTAAAATAGTAGGAAAGTAGAAATTAAAATTTCGACAAAGATCATTAATAGTAAAATTGAGAACTAAAAAAACTTGGTGATAAAGAGAAATTTTGAAAAAAATGATTAATCTTTAAAAAAAGTTTTAGAACAAAATATACATTTTGCAATCATTATTAAAATTCCGATCTAAATTTACACAGTGCACAAAAAAAACAAAATTAAAAAATTGATCTACTGGCTGTTGTACGAAATATTGGCAAATAAGTATATCTTTCATAAAGCCGGACCTACATTATTATTTTTTTACTGCACTAAAAAGCAAGAACCCGTACAAAAAACGCAAAAAATTTCATTTCTTCACTGCATAATCCTAAAAAAACTTAATATGAAATTAAAATTTTCATAGGAAAGTCGTCTGGCCAAAAAATACAACCATACGATTAAATTCAGTTTTTTTGCGCTCTTTTCAAATATGGCGATTAAATTTAAAAAAACAAAACTATACAGGGTGTTATTTGGAGGATGTAAGAATTGTGAATTTTTGTAAAGTCTGACCTGGATTATCAATATTTTTTTATACATCGTTATATCCCACAGGATATGAGGAACATGTATACCATAAAAAATCTACAGGGTGGTTCGTAAATTATGAGTAAGAAAAGAAATGGTCGGATACAAAGTGCGCAAGACCCATAATATGCATCACCCTCTATAAAAAAAGTTACTAATCCAGCCATACTCAAATAATGTGCATGGACCGGCTTAGGGGGACATGTTTGAATTTTTATTTTAAACAATCAAAGAATCAATCTTTCGCTACAAAAAATATTAAAAGAAACTTACTTGTTTATGAGGAAAAACATTAATATGGCACTTAATACATTCCTGACCCATATTAGACCAGGAATTCCCCGACATCCATTTTCTCTTGCACTTCGGACATTTATATTCACCAAAGCACCTTTTCCTACCTTGATAAGGAGTCTTTCCCTCACCTTTAGGGCGAGCCTGTAAAAATTAACTTTTATTTAAAAAAACAGAAGATTATCCAAAAACAGAAGATTACCAAAAACAGAAATGTGGCAAAATTATTCAAAGAATAATAATAATAAACTCAAAGTCATACCACATAAAATATATTGTAAATTAGTTAATTAAGCAGTGAAGGGCGACATGTTTCGGCCAAACAATGGCCATCCTCAACTTTTATTTGTTATAACACTACAATAAGAACAGTTAATAGTTATTTGTGTAAAAAGTGCATATTTGTTGCACGATGCTTGGAGTTTGCGGCTCGAAACGAAGCCGAGAGCTGCAACCATTCAAATTTTATTGAAGAGTATTTTACAATACCAGAAATATTACTAATTCTTGGAATAGTTTTAACAATAACATAATAATAAAATTAATGTTTATTTGTTTAAAAGTAATTTTTTTTAGTGAATTTCAATTTTAATATCGTAGTTAGAGCAATAAATGTTTGCACTTTTTGCACTAGTGCAAAAAGTAAAAACTTTTGGCACAGTAGAAAAGGTTTTTTGTTGATTTATGTCACTATAGGCATAGGCGTTACCAGAAGCGGGTCTTTTTTTTAAGTATCTTAAAACTGTGTTCAGATGATATATTTTAAGAGATATTAAAGTATTCAGATTACTGGAAAATTAATTCCTTGTGTTTATTTGTTTCTGGTTTATAAATGGTGAAATAAACTTCCCGCCGTTTTATTTTCTAATTGTATTTTGTTGACAAGCAACTTCCTTTATATTTAATTATTATTGTGTCCGATTGAAGCAATGAAAAGATCTTAACTTCAGTAGGTATTCAGACGTTTTCCTTGTTTTAAGCGATTATTTTTGTAATTTATTCTTGCGAAAAAAATTAAAAACCACAATATAAAAACAAGTCTTTGAAAATTGGCGTAGGTAATATAATGAGAAAATGGGACCATAGCCTTTTTTAACTATTGAAACCACGAAAAAAGTGGGAAAAATGTATTTCTGAGCTAGTCCCATGTGGTTTTTTTATTAGAATAAAAAAGAATTGTTGGATTTAGTTCAAAAAAGTATTCAAACTGAACAATTAAAAACTAATTTTAGGAAAAAATATAATTGTGTACGATTTCCTTTCAATGCCACGCATCATCTACAATCTTAAGAGACGTTGCAGTATATAATTAAACCAATAAAAGAATAAAATTCCATTTTTGTTCAATTTTCTAATAATACAGATATGGCAAAATAACCAAAGAAATTAAGATCATAACTAAAAAAAAAGTAATGGTGAAGAAAACAAGTGTAAGGAATTTTGGTGACTAGGCGTTGGACCAGACGTGATCAAGTACCATATGAATGGGGCGTCGTAAATCGATAGATATGTTGATAGTTTTGGACGTTAAGATATTGATTCGAAAGGAAAATGAAAATGCAGGCATTCAGATAGAATCAGTATCAGTGGGTACATACTTTGAATATTGTTCGAATAAGTAAGACTAATAAAATAATAACTAATAAAACGAAGATTGACAAGACTAAGAAAACTGAATGAAATTGGAAAATAACAAAAAAAAAGGTAAAATAGGAAAATATGGAAAAATTGAAAAAACTGGGAAAAACCGCAAAAAAAAGGAGGGGAATTGGGAAAATGGAATATGTTCCTTTATATAAACAGCCTTATTCAAATGGTTAAAAAAAAATCTTTTAAGCGGCGTTTCTCATATCCGAAATGGATAAAAAAATCTACAGAGAAGAGATAGAAGTCGTCTGACAAGAACGAATAAAGAAAATGAAAAAAAAAACGCCAAAAAATAAGTTTGGTTTGACAAAAAAAAAAGAAAACTAAAAATTGATATAAATAGTGACATACCAAAGATAAAGATCAAAAATAAAAAGAGATAAGAGACAAAACATAATACAGAATTCTGGATCATCCTGTATTTGGGATTCCATTGAAGAATTTTTAAAGTCTATTTAAACCTAGTTGCCAAATCAGCAGGTACTTACAATACAATATACAATAACAAAAACAAAGTGCTATCTATATAAAAGTGCTGAGATTTCAACTTCAACAGCTATCGAATTACCAACAAGTTTCTCAGCTGCACTTCGTTATCGAATAATTTATTTCTTCCCGTGCTTCAAAGATAAGATATTATTATAAACAAAAAGCAAATTACTAATATTGTTTAAATATAGGGAACATAAAAGTCGACTTGAAAGACAGTTATTGAAAATATTTATTGCCTAAACAAAATTTTTAGACGATGACAGTTTGAAAAGTATCATATTTAAGTGGTTCACATATTTCTGGTACGGTACCATTAACAAATTTTAAATCAAAATTCATGGTTTTCAAGTGATAGGTACCTAAAATTTTAGAATAGTTTTTAAATAATTATCAAAAAAAAGTGTTTCTAGATATAGTTATACTAAATTGTACTGGAATTTTTTATTCATTGGTAAATTGTCTATCCTAAAAATCTACATTAAGATAATATTATTTTCAAGAAATTTACGATTTTTCTTTATATACAGGGTTATTCTAAATTACATCGACAACGCTTTTGTCTCACAACAAATATTCAAAACAATAAATGGCGTATTTATTTTCCATTCTAATTTGACGCACAATTTCGCATTAAATATTCAGAAACGTTCGAAAATCTTTAAAAACATTCAAAAATATTTGAAAATCTTCAAAAATATTTGAAAATCTTCAAAAATATTCGAAAATCTTCAAAAAGATTCGAAAATCTTTAAAAACATTCGAAGATCTTGAAAAACATTAAAAAACCGTCGAGAATCCTCAAAAACATTCAATATTCGAAAATCTTCAAAAAGATTCGAAAAATGTTCAAAAATATTCTAAAAAATGTTCAGAAACATTCGAAAATCTCTAAAAACATTCAAAAATATTTGAAAATCTTCAAAAAGATTCGAAAATCTTCAAAAAGATTCGAAAACCTTCCAAAAACATTCGAAAATCTTTAAAAACATTCAAAAATCTTCGAGAATCTTCAAAAACATTTAAAAATATTTGAAAATCTTTAAAAATATTCGAAAAATCTTCGAAAAAATCTTCAGAAACAATCGAAAATTTCCAAAATCATTCGAAAATCTTTAAAAACATTCAAAAATCTTCGAGAATCTTCAAAAACATTTAAAAATCTTCAAAAATATTTGAAAAAATCTTCAGAAACATTCGAAAATCTTCAAAAACATTCAAAAATCTTTAAAAACATACAAAAATCTTCGAAAATCTTTAAAAACATTCGAAAATATTCGAAAAATTCTTTGGAATCATTCGAAAATCTTTAAAGATTCGAAAATCTTCAGAAACATTCGAAAATCTTGAAAAACATTAAAAAACCTTGAAAAACATTAAAAAATCTTTAAAAAATATTCGAAACTCTTCAAAAATATTCGTAAATCTTATTCAAAAATAAGCCGCTTCAAGAGCGGGATGTGCACGAAAGTGCGCTTCTCGTTGGATTTCAATTGTGCTCTCAGACAAACACAGTAAGTAATTTTAAATTGGAGGGAAACTGGAATGCACATGCGTAAGTGTTGACTACAAAAAGAATTATTGTAAAGGGCGTAGTTTTTTCAAAATTTTTATCTATTTAGGGGAGGGGCGACCGCCACCCACCTTAAATCCATTATTATATTTTTTCAACTTATTCAAATGTACTGTTCAGGACTGATGATGATACACACAGTTCTCGAAACTAGTCATCAAATTTTAGTTAATAAAGTCATGTGGTATAAATATCTGACTAGAAAGAGATTATGTAAGATTTGTTTTCTTTGTTCTTCTCCTATAACTTTTGATATTATGTTTTTGTTAGTTTGTATTGTTTTTTTTTTTTATTTTCTTTATTTATCGAATTATTTTTGTACTTTAATTTTTTTTTAAAGAATTAAATAGAAATTTGAATAAATGTAGCAGATTTATTAATTTTTCTATACAACTATTAACTAAAATATTATTTTCAAAAAAAGTTCAAACAAAACTTTTAACTTTAAAATTAAAACATTTAATATCAGAAAAAACCATATATTCTGTATAATAAAGTTTTTTTTTAATAAATAAAGAAATGAAGAACAAAAACAAATTTTTTAACAGTGGCGTAACAAAGAGAGGAGAAAATATTACTCCTTATTGAGCACCACTGACATATTTTCACCAAAAGTTTTGGTTTTTGAATATAAATTATGGAATAAAATTATTATTAAATTTTAACAAATTTTTGTGCTTTCAGCACAGCGTTGCCGATGTAATTCAGAACCACCCTATAGACTTCAAAAATAATACAGTCATGACATCTATCGTAGGTTTCTGACAAAGTACCACTGATGATTCCTATAAGGACGAAACATCTATGGTATAGTTTCAAAAACTTACTCTCTATTTTTAATTTCAACCTATAGATATAGAAAACTTGATGCTGACACGTTAAAAATATATTTGGGGTACTAGTAATTATTTTTTTAAACTTACTTGTGGACAATCCTTGATGTAGTGTCCTTTTTGGAAGCATAAATGACACAAGTAGGAAGGTGGTGGCCTTTTGATTGGTCTTCTGTCTAAAGCCAAGTCAGCGAATTGGTCTACAATATCTGTCAAGGGGTCGCAAATGCTCGGGTTCGAATAAGAAGGGCTGAAGAGGTTGAAAGAATATTGCTGATTGGTCGAATATGTGTTCCATGCTGGACTAAGGAGTTTTGGCTTAAAGAGAATAAAAAATATATATATATAAAAAAACAAACGCCATTAACGCTAATAGAAATCACCGAATGATATCAGTGTACTCTGGTGTACAATATATTGTAGTTACTGGAAACACAACAAGCGGACCTAAAGCCTGTTTTACGAAGCGGTAGTAGAAAATATCTCTGAGCAATTTGTTTTTAATTAACATGCATTTTTGATGTGGAGCAAATTTAATTTATCAACAAAAATATTCTAAAAATACTCACTTGGTATTGGTCGTTACTTTGATACTGATACCAGTTGGTGGCGGGAAATGACGTCAACAAAGAGTTAATTGATCCAGAGCAATAATCCTGTTGTCCTGTGGTCCTGTTAATATTTAAGGGAGACGAAAGACTACTTGATGGAGAAATGAGCGTTGCCGTAGGAGACATTTTAGAGGTTTATCTAAAAAAAATATTGTAAATGAACTATAAATGTAACTAATTTAAAATCTACATAGGACAAACTAGAAGATTAGTAAATACTCGATTTAAGTAACATCTAAAAAACTAATAAGGATTAAAAATCTGTTTAAAAATAAATCAAAAGAACAAAATCTATTGGTAAAAACAGCAGCTCCGAAAAATAGTTTCACACAAGATAAAATATGATATTGGGCGACTCTTTAAGAATGATGACATCATATACAGTAATAAAGTGCAACCAATAAAACAATCCTAAAATTTCAAAAAGTATCGTGTTCAAAACATGCCTAACTAGGATTTTTTTTTGATTTTAAAGTTTCCTACCCTGTTCGAAGTTGTCAATTTATGAAAATATTTAACTTACTTGTGAATTTACACTTTTAGTTTTGTGTAATATTTTCAACAAATTGTAATTTCTCTAATGGACTATTTGGAACTAGAATGCTGTAAAATACGTAAGTAGACTTTTTAATCCCCGATTTAATTAATAAGTTATAAAATTGCGTATTAAAAAAGTTGGGTTATGTTTTTTTTAATTATTATTCGTATTTAACAATTTTTGTATCATTAATGTAAAAAAACTGTAGTAGATATTTAATTTTAAAATATTGAAGACAATATTTGGAGAGCTCGGTCAATTTATAGATGAATAAGAACTAAAATATACACGATTAAAAACATTAAATTCGTGCAGGCTTTATTAATTTAACATTGTATTTGTTTTATTTAAAGACTGTTAGACCCTAAAATTGTTTTAATCAAAAATATCAAAGTAACAATAAACTCAAAAAAACTTTTTTGGAAAAAATTGAGAGAATGGCAAAAAAAAAATTGTTTATATTTGGAAAGATCGACCAGTAATGTTTTTAATAATAATTAACAATTAAAAACCTTTTTTGCTGAGCCCTACAATTCTTTATTTATTTAATATATTTTTTGAGTGATAAAATTGTTGAGTACAGTTAAATAATATTTTTATGTTTTCATACTTTCATCGTATTTTTAATGATCTATTTTAACTCTTCCTATGGCATAGAGGAAATAACTAATAAAAAGCAATATACCAGAATTGCGAAGTATTTCCAAGTGTAGGTACATTTATAAGTATTTTTAGTAAAAGCATAAAAAATAATAAATTCAATTCGGTTTCAAAAAAAAAAATTGCAATAAAACTTATTATTAGATTTTTGTAGTTTTACAAAATACAAATGGTTCCAGTTTTTAAAATTTTAAAATAGTAATTCTTTAATTCTTCTTGGAACTTGCTAGTTTTCCAGAAAATTAAACAATTTACGAGAAAAAAAAATACAAAATGGTATAAAAAAATTTGCAATGGAAACGAATAAAAATTAAAATTATAAAACAGAATTAAAAAAAAGACTTAAAAAAAGACTATGACAATATTATAAAAGTTCCAAAATAAATATTCTTTTATAATTAAAAACATTACATGTCAAAAATATTAAAATTATAATTAGCTAAAAATTGCTATAATTAGCTAAAAAATATTATAATTAGCTAAAAATTGACAAAATCAATTATAAACTGCTATAACTACCTATAAATCGCCAAAAAATTGTACACATATTGCAATTTCTCAAACTTAAAAAAAAACATTTTATAAATTACTATGAAGCACTAAAACTGCTAGAAATTATAATAAATTGTAAGAAATTGCAAATTGTAACAAATTTTAAGAAATTGCTAGAAAAATATAACAATTCCTGTCAAATTGGTAAATTTAAAAAATATTAGAAATTTGACAAATTGCTAGAATTCATTAGAAATTGCAAGAAAATTTTGAAAAGCATTGGAAATTGCAAAAAAAAATTTAAAAATATTTAGAAACGCTAGAAAGTAAAGAAAATCCCTGCTAAAATTCAGTAGAAATTGCAAGAAAAATTAAAAACAATTATAAATTACTAGAAATTAAACAAAATCTCTAAATTGGTAGAATTTACAAAAAATTTCTAGAATTTACTAGAAATTGCAAGAAAATTTTAAAAGCATTAAATTGCTAGAAATTAAGGAAAATCTCTGTGTTAAAATTCACTACCAATTGCTAAAATTCAGTAGAAATTGCAAGAAAAATTTAAAAACAATTATAAATTGCTAGAAATTGAGTAAAATCTTTAAATTGCAAGAACATTTTAAAAACTACTAGAAATTGCTACAAATGAAAGAAAATCTCCAAATTTCTAGAATTCACTAGAAATTGCAAGAAATTTTTAAGACCATTTAGAAACTGCTAGAAATTAAAGAAAATCTCTTTGCTAAGATTCACTAGAAATTGCTAGAATTCACTAGAAATTGCAAGAAAAATTTAAAAACAATTAGAAATTGCTAGAAATTAATTTACTGGAAATTGCAAGAAAATTTAAAAAATATTTAGAAATTGCTAGAAATTAAAGAAAATCTCTTTGCTAAGATTCACTAGAAATTGAAAGAACAATTTAAAAACAATTGGAAATTGCTAGAAATTTTACTGGAAATTGCAAGAAAATTTAAAAAATATATAGAAATTGCTAGAAATTAAAGAAAATCTCTTTGCTAAGATTCACTAGAAATTGCTAGAATTCACTAGAAATTGCAAGAAAAATTTAAAAACAATTAGAAATTGCTAGAAATTAATTTACTGGAAATTGCAAGAAAATTTAAAAAATATATAGAAATTGCTAGAAATTAAAGAAAATCTCTTTGCTAAGATTCACTAGAAATTACTAGAATTCACTAGAAATTGCAAGAAAAATTTAAAAACAATTAGAAATTGCTAGAAATTAATTTACTGGAAATTGCAAGAAAATTTAAAAAATATTTAGAAATTGCTAGAAATTATAGAAAATCTCTGTGCCAAGATTCACTAGAAATTGAAAGAACAATTTAAAAACAATTGGAAATTGCTAGAAATTTTACTGGAAATTGCAAGAAAATTTAAAAAATATATAGAAATTGCTAGAAATTAAAGAAAATCTCTTTGCTAAGATTCACTAGAAATTGCTAGAATTCACTAGAAATTGCAAGAAAAATTTAAAAACAATTAGAAATTGCTAGAAATTAATTTACTGGAAATTGCAAGAAAATTTAAAAAATATTTAGAAATTGCTAGAAATTATAGAAAATCTCTGTGCCAAGATTCACTAGAAATTGAAAGAACAATTTAAAAACAATTGGAAATTGCTAGAAATTTTACTGGAAATTGCAAGAAAATTTAAAAAATATATAGAAATTGCTAGAAATTAAAGAAAATCTATTTGCCAAGATTCACTAGAATTCACTAGAAATTGCAAGAAAAATTTAAAAACAATTATAAATTGCTTGAAAAACAAAATTTCTAAATTGCTAGAAGTTACTAGAAATTATATCTCTTTGTATACAAGGGTAGGAGGATATATAGGTCGTTTTCGAGATAAACCAAAGTTCAATTCATTTTCTTGATTGGATTTAATGTAATTGTACATAAATATGATTACGAGGGGAAGTCATTATCTAGATAAGTTTCAAAAGAAAATTTAGTTAATTTACCGATTTGAACTATCAATTATTTAAATTTGGAACTAGGAATAAAAAATTTATATTACAAGCGAGTAAATAATTTAAAATTACAATCTACCAGAGTGGAGTACAAATTTTCGCGGATCTTGTAGTCTTTTTCAAGAAATAGTAAAAAATAATCTTAATATATTTAAATCAAAGTAGAGGAAATCCAAAAAAATTACCTTTTTTATAAGCCTATATTATAAAAATTGTACTAGACTTTCAAAGGAAAATTGTTTTTTAGTGATTTGGATTTTTAAGAAACAAACTTTTCCTATATATCAAACTTACACGAAGAAAAATGCTCCCTAATTTAAAGTATTATAGTAAAATCACCACTTAATTACCAATACACGTAATTCTCTATGTATACGAGGGGATGAGGAGATCTAAGTAATAAGATAAAATACAGTGAATTAATTTATGGGATTTATAAAATCAATAATTGTACGGGGGCAAGTTGATATGTAGATAAATTTTAATTGATCTACTAATTTGATTTAAACAGTCAACTTACATTTAAGTTCAAACAAAAATATTTTATTGATTAATGAATAATTTAAACTAGAACAACTTGACCAATTTAAAAGCAATTATTAAAATTTTATGAACATTTGATTGTTGGTTTTAATTTTGAAAGAAAAAATTTCATCCAGAAATTTATTTTTTTGTCATGTAGAGTTTTAATTAAATGAAATATACATAAAATTAGTGTCAAAAACTTGCTCCAGATAACCTACAAACTCGTAGAGTTATTTCCGGTAACACAATTTTTTACTACTTGGCACGTATTCTACAACACAGAGACAAAAAAATGTTATCCACCACGTGTTAAAGTCTTTCTACCAATCTGTCCTATGTAATAATAAAAATATTAATAATAAACTAAACTTACCCTTTTTGCTTAAACACTTATAAAAACTGATTAATAAAAACACTTTCTTTTTGGGAAAAAAATGGCTCCAGACCTCTCGACTCATAAATAAAAGAGCGTCAATAAGATCGTTGATTGTCACTAAACAAAACAAATATATGAATCACATCTTGAGCGATACATATGTGGACTTAATAAAGGGTGTTCGTTTAATGTTATGCTTATGCATTTGCTTGCAGCATTTCTTAATTATTTTGTATGTGCCCGGTTGTCTCTGGATTTCAGGACTGATGCGTGCACGTCACTGAGCACAAGTAGTGGGGGAGAAACTAGCTCAGCTTAAAATAAGTTGGATGATGGGATGGGAGACGGGAGTCGGGATGATGTATGTAAATCGTATAGGTTTGTATTTTTTTATTTTTTTTTTCACGTGTAAAATACTTCCTGTGCCGTACACGTTTGTTTGGGTTCTGAATTTTGTTTAATTTATGACTAAACCTCGTACCACAAAGGGGGCGTAAAAATTTTAAAACACGGCATTCAAAACATATAAAAGTTTTTTGTTGATTCTAAAAGTACCATTTATTTTGCTAGTCCCAAAAATGAGATAGGGTCGACAATTTATACAGGGTGAGTCACTATGGAGATTAAATATACCAGGAGTTCGTACCCAAAACTTGGGAGATGATAGAGGGGCTAAAATTAATGATGGTACTTCATATAAGTTAAAAATTAAAAATGGTTTTTTATTTATAATTATTAAACTAGTTATTTGAAATAAATCAAAAATTAACCATTTATAAACACCATAATTGCGCACTTAATAGTGTTATAAACAAATCTGTACTACCCTTGTGAAGTCAGGTATGGACCAAGTTCAATGGTTAATGAGGCACATTTTTTTTATCTATCATTTTTTTCACTTCTAAATATGACAGCTAAATTCCACAAACATCTTTTAAAGAAAAACGTCCTCTTGTGACAACTCGATAAAATTAACGGTTTAAGAGATATGTGCAATTTTATGTGGCACTGCACATCAATTGCGTATTCACCATTTTTTTAAAAATACTTACGATTAAAGGAAACCTCGTATTACTATTAAATTATTAATAAATCAGGACAGTCTACATTTAGAATAATAAATTTAGATGTCCCTAGTACAAACCATGCTAGGGATGTTCTAGTAGCAAATGAAGGACGTCCCTGGGAAATATAGGGGATGTACTTGTGTTGTTAGGGCTTTTCCACCCACCCCATTTTCCCCTACTTTTTTACTGTTGTTTTTTATGATTTAAACTTTTATTTGTTTGAAATTTTTTTCCCATTTTTTTATCCTCATCTTTTATTTCCTTACTTTTTTATGTTTTAAACTTTCATTTCCCCAGTTTTTTTCTGAAACCCCTTTTTTCCCCTACCTTTTTTGTTTTAATTATGTTCAATCATTTATTTTTGTATTTTTTGTTCCCTACTTTTTTAATATTTTCTTTATGTTCAAACTTATATTTTGAAATTTTTTTCCCACTTTTTCTTCCACTTTTTTATTGTTTTCTTTATGCTTCCACTTTTTTATTGTTTTCTTTATGCTTCGATCTGTTATTTTTCCATTTTTCCCCAACCCCGTCAATCATTTATTTTTGTATCTTTTTTTCCCCACTTTTTTAATATTTTTTATATGTTCAAACTTATATTTTCCAATTTTTTTCCACTTTTCCTTCACCACTTTTTGTCCCACTTTTTTACTCTTTTCCTTATGCTTCGATCTGTTATTTTTCCATTTTCCCCCTTCACCTTTTTTCCCTTACTTTTTTTAATGTTTTCTTTATATTTCAAACTTATTTTTCCAATTTTTTTCCCACTCCTTTTTTACCCTACTTTTTTTGCCTACCTTTTTCACTACCCCTTTTTTTCCCTATTTTTTAATATTTTAGCTATACCTCAAACTTCCTACCTTTTTTTATGTTTTAAACTTTCCCCTACCTCTTTGTTTCTCTACCTTTTTTTTTTTTGAGCATTCACAGGCCTATAATAGTTATTTATGTACCACGGGCTATAAAGTGAACATTATGCCCGCACGAGCACAAAGTACAGTTGGTAACTAAGCAATAAAAACACAATAATCCTAACATATTAATACAATTTTGTTCGTTTTTTTTTGTTTTTTTGTCTACGCGATCTCAAAAACGGCTCGAGGGATTTTCTTAAAGTTTGAGAAAAATGAACATATTGGGAAAACTCAGTACCCCCAGATATGGAATGGGTATAAATAGATGTTTATGCCCAGAGGGCAACGATCTTACAAACCCGAGGGCCTCTGTCCCGAAGACATTTGCTATATATACCCGTGGTACATACAAACTTTTATTCAAAAAATCTGTAAATTTAATTTGATTTCAATAGCATAATAATTTATTATTTTTTTACATAATAATTTTATTTCATAATTTGTAATTTTATTAATCAACAATGATTGAAACAAAAATTGTTTTTTGTCTTAAAGCGCGCTTTGCGTGCTATAAAGTGCACTTTATGCCCGCGCGGTCCATAAAGCGTACATTATACCCGCAAGGGCATACACTATTATATAGTTGGTAATTAAGCTTAAAAAAACAATATTGAACTAGTACGAAATAAAAAAACAGGAATTGGATGAATATTTTTTAAGTTGTTTTACTGAAATTATTTTCGTGACTGAATTTATTATTTTTCTTCATGATGACTTTAGACGTTGATAAAAATATTTTTTCTTATTTTATGGCTTATTTATACCCCCTTATCTTGTGACGTAAGCAGAATAATTAAGACGCCGTTATCACGTTCTTACGACTTTCTTTCTAAGGGTGTTATCTCTAATTTTATTCGTTTCAAACATATTTATAAGCTATTTTGTTTCATATTTTTTATTGGTTTGATCCGATACTATGGAAGCTAAATATTACGGTCTTGTTAAAATATAATTATTCAAATTTTTTTATCTGGCAGTTTTAACTCCTGTCATTAAGAAGAATGTTTGTTTGGGGTTAAATGTCAGTGTGAATTTGCCAAACGAAACGTTTATACAATTTTATATGTACCCTCTTTTTTGTATAAGTTTTTAGCATGGTAAGTACATCTATTATTATATTATATTTATATAATTTTATATCTAATAATAATTGAGTAGAACAATAGTAGCGATTAAAATTTACCATTATTCTTCGAATTTACATGGTAGTCAACTTGTTTCATAAGAAGTTTGTCTAACAATGAACTACTATTATTATTATTAGTATCATTTTGTATGCGTATTAATTTAAATCTATTATCTTAATTACATAAATTGCTTTTAAAGCCATCAATCAATTGAAAAGTATATTTGACAAATTAAAACTAAATAATTATTTTTAATGTGCAAATAACTTTTTTTTCTGTAAAAAAGTATAATTTTGTATAATAATTATATACGGGGTGGCGCAAATTGGTTAAATTTGTTGTTATGCTTAAAACTAAAATTCTCTTTTTAGTATTGTTAAATTGCGTATTTATAACTATATTCCAAGTGTTAAATTAAAAATTACACAATGCGGATTGAGCTAAATAATCCGCACTAATCCTTAATCGAGAAATTCAAGGACACTGCTAATAATATC
The DNA here is from genome assembly GCA_963243735.1 of Neocrepidodera transversa. NCBI lineage: Eukaryota > Metazoa > Arthropoda > Insecta > Coleoptera > Chrysomelidae > Neocrepidodera > Neocrepidodera transversa. The sequence goes on along the minus strand of OY725347.1, from coordinate 792,556 downwards.
ATGTTTGAAGTACTTAAAGCGTGTTTATGTATGTAGGTCTTCAATTATCGTTTTGAAGAACTTTCTGTATAAAACACATCTATAACTCGTCTAGAGATAAATGGCCGGTAAATAAATATAGATGAAAAAAACCTTAAGGTTGATTTGTTTTGCAGTAAGACGGATTGAGATTTGTGACCACTTTTTGTAAAGTACTTTTTTGAAATTGCATTGCTACGTCGAATAGTGCATTAAAAGTGCATCTTTTAAGGTGATCAATGAAAAATTCATATCTTCGACGAAAATCAACTGAACCACGCAAATTTCACTACCGGGAGGTTTTTTTTTGAGTCACTAATCTTGAATTATAGTCGTGTATTGGGATCGGAAAGGGCAAAGTAGGGAAAAGTAAGTAAAAATTGGAAAAATAAGGAAAAATACGGTAAAGTAGAGAAATATAGAGAGAATATGGAAAAAAGAGGAAAAAACAGGAAGTAGGGAAAAATAGAAAAATGACATAAAAGAGAAAAATATTGTGAAAAATAGAATATCCAGGGAAAATAAAATAAAATAGGGAAAAATAAAGCAAAATAGGAAAATTGAGAATAATAAAAAAAAGAGAAAATGAGAAAAAGTAGGGACAAAGTATTGAAAAATAGCCAAAATAGAGAAAAATAAAAAATGTTGAAAAATAGAGAAAACTTTGCAAAGTAGGGAAAAATAAGGAAAAATGGGCCGAAAGAGGAAAAATAGGAAACTTGGTGAAATAGGGAAACTAGAAAAGTGTAGATAAAAATAAAGAAAAATAGTGAAAAATAAAAATAAAGTAAAATAGAAAAAATTAAAGCAAAATATGGAAAACGGAGAAAAATAAAAAATAGGGTAAAAGTATGGAAAAATAGGGAAAATAAAGAAATAAATAAATAAAGAAAAGTAGTAAAAAATAGGGAAAACTAGAGACAGATAGGAAACAATAGGGGACAATAGGAAAAAATAATGAAGACTTTTGGTTTTTTTTTTCGATTTCTTTTCCTCATTTGGGTCCCATTTTTCTGTTCTGTTTTTGTTTTCTGATTTGTTCTCATTTTTTCTAATTCCTCCAATTTTTTGCGATTTTTTTTTTGGATTTTATTGTGATTTTTTACGATTTTTTTATGGTTGCAATTGTTTCCGGGTTTTTTTTTTTTGCGATTTTTTGCAATTTTTGGCATTTTTTTCATTCTTTTTCCATGTTTTCTGATTTTTATTTCAATTTTTTCCAATGTTCTTTGTATTTGTCTTATTTTTTCCGATTTCTTTTTCTCATATTTTCGATTTTCTCATTTTTCTGATTTTTTTTGTTTCTTTTCTAACCATTTCTCATTATTCTATTTTTTCTAATTCTTTCTTTTGTTTACTAATTTTTCTCATTTTTTCTTATCCTCTGATTTTTTAGATTTTTCGTTTTTTTGTATTTTTATCCATTTTTCAGATTATTTCTGTTGTTTTTTGATTTTTTCTAATTCATTTAGGTTTTCTGATTTTCTTTATTCTTAATCCTCTGATTTTTTTGCGATTTTTTGGGATTCTGTTGTGATTTTTTTATGGTTGCAATTATTTCCGTTTTTTTGGTTGTTCTTTATTTTTTTGCGACTTTTTGCGACTTCCTTTTCGTTTTTGTTTCGCGGTTTTATTGTTTTTTTTTTCAGGGTTTTTACAAATTTTGTTGTTTTTCGTTTTTCCGTATTTCCGTATTTTACAATTTTGTTTTTCGTTCTTTTTCCATATTTCCTGTTTTTTAGTTCAATTTTTTCCATTGTTTTCTTTTTTTTTTCTTATTTTTTCCCGATTTTTTTTATTTTTATTCTAATTTTTTTTTTTTCATTTTTCTGATTTTTTTTTGTTTGTTTTCCAACGATTTCTCATTGTTCTGTTTTTTTTTCTAATTCTTTCTTTTGTTTACTAATTTTTGTTTACTAATTTTTTCTTACCCTCTTTGATTTTTTCGATTTTTCGGTTTTTTTGTTTTTTGTCTCCATTTTTCAGTTTTTTTCTGCTATTTTTTGATTTTTTTCAAATTCTTTCAGGTTTTTTCATTTTCTTTGATTTCTTTCGGTTATTCCGATTTTTTGACGCACGGGTCAAAAAATTTATTATCTAATGGATGTATTTGAAGTTTGAGACTATGCAGAATAACTTTTTTTTTTCAAACTTCCCGTTTCGAAATTATTTAATTATTTATCTGGTCATTTATCGTTTGACGAACTATATACCATTCGTATTGTTGGCTGGCATGGCATTAGAAGTAAAACGTAGTATATATTGATTAGAAAAAAAAATTGCTCAGGAACGCCCCTGAATTTCACCTATCACGCAATGGTTCGTTGGAAAAGTTACTGGGGTATGCAGTTATTTGGTACGCGTAGGCTGTTTTGTTTACAGCGTACAATAAAAATGTGGAAATCAATTTTTGCGATATCGGCAAGAAATATTTCTTTCAACGGTAATTTTCCTTTTTACAAAAGCTGATCAAGATCCAGAAAATAAACAAAAACAAATTCTATTTTACCAAAAGTTTGGTACGAAGGAATACATTCTAAGATGTTATTTAATATATACAGGGAAAGATTTATTACATGGAGCTAAAACATGTGTTGTAGAGAAATGAATAAATATGATGAGCGTCCCACGCTTTTATTTTTCATCTTAAAGATTTTGGATCACATTTAGGTGCAAGGAAAAATATATTTTCTACTTTTTAGTGTAGTTTCTGTCTGTACGTATATAAAAGCGTGCGTTAACTGTCAGAAAGCGTCACATAAGGAAAAAGCGTTATGCCCCCTCCAGACGACCTTCCCTCTTTTTCTCTTATTCTCTGTGTCTTTCTACAATATAAATTTTTTTATATCATTTATAATTATTTTAGAAAGACAGAGGGAAAAAAAGATAAAGAGCGAGAAAGATATTTTGATTTTTTGCTTTTTTCTGTTTTTTTTTTGTTTTTCCTAATTTTTTTTCCTTTTTCCCATTGTTCTGTTTTTTTTCTTATTCTACTTGAATTTTTGCGATTATTCGCGATTTGTTTGCCATTCTTTTGAAATTTTTGATTTTTTTCATTTTTTTATGGTTTCTGGTTTTTTAATTGTTCTTTGTTTTTTGTTGTTCTTTGCAATTTTTTGCGTTTTTTTGTGATATTTTTCGATTTCTTACGTTTTTTGCCTCTTCTTTTTCGTTTTCTTGCGATTTTTAGCGATTTTTGCTTTTTTTTACAATTTTTTGGTTTTCCGCATTTTATAATTTTATTTTAAATTTTTTTCCAATATTTACTGATTTTTTTTTCAATCATTTCCAATGTTTTCTAGTTTTTTCTTATTTTTCCGATTTTTTCTGATTTTTTCGATTCTTTCAATTATTTCTCATTTTTCTGTTTTTTTCTGATTTTTTTCAATTTTTTCTAATCTTTCCTCATTGTTCTACTTTTTTCTAATTCTTTCTTTTGTTTTCTTATTCCTCTAATTTTTTGCGATTATTTGCGATTTTTTTGTTCCAATATTTTTGCGATTTATTTCTATTTTTTTGAATTTTTCATTTTAAAAAAAATTTTTATCGCCACAATTGTTTTCAGGTTTGTAATTTTTGCTGTTTTTTGCGACTTATTTTTCGGATGTTTGCTTTTTTTTCGGTTTTTTTAAAAAATTTTGTATTTCATAATGTTATTTTTCATTTTTTTTCCAATATTTACTGATTTTTCTTTCAATTTTTTTCAATGTGTTCTGTTTTTTTCTATTTTTCTGATTTTTCAATTTTCTAATTATTTCTCATTTATCTGATTTTTTCAATTTTTTCTAATTTTCCTTCATTTTTTTCTCATTGTTCTATTTTTCTAATTCTTTCTTTTGTGTTCTTATTCCTTTAATTTTTTTCTTTCTTTTGTTTTCTTATTTTTCTCATTCCTTTAATTTTTTTCGATTTTACTCATTTTTCTGATATTTTTCTGTTGTTTTTTAATTTTTTCATATTCTTTTAGGTTTACTCATTTTTACTTATTCTTTTGATTTCTTTTAATTTCTTCCGATTTTTTTGTTCAGCTAAAATTTAAAAAAAGTGAAAAAATAGCCCAATGAACTTCGTTCCTGATATTTTAGTCCCTAAAATGAGAGAATAAAAAAGAGATGTTACGTGTTTTCGCTATTGTCATACAAATAGTTATTTTCCTAACAAGTGCGGAAAGTTATACTTTTCTGCACGCAATTGCAGTTGCCCGAACGACGCAAAGCGGAGTTCGGGCATGCAATTAAGTGGGGAAAAGATACTTTACGCAAGTGTTAGGAACAATATTTTTTCTACAAGCGCCTAGAATTAAAAAAAAATTTTAGCAAAAATATTTTTTTGTCATTAAACAAAAATGTTATTAGTGCTTCTTAATAAATAAAACATTAGGCTGGAAGTAATCATAGTAACCAAGCAAGAATTAATTTTTAATCATTTTAGCATTTATAAAATCAGTGCGGAAAAGTACAACTTTCCGCACGCTTGTAGAAAAATATAGTATGCAGACTTTTTTACATAAAAAAAATAATCTATTCATAAAAACATCTTAGGTTTTTACATTTTTCTTTCTCTCTAAAAAAAAATATGGGTTTTTATTTTTAGTAAACATTATTTTTTGTCACCTTATTTCGTGTTCAGTAATTGTAATGTAACGCCTATGGTTTTTCGTTTTCTTCGACGCCACTGCTGACTAACTCACCTGTAGAAAACAGTAGACTTTCCATCAGTACGAAAATAGTTTAGTTCGAACGTCGGTCGTATGTCACGACAGGGCAGAATAGAAAATACAGTTAACTATATAGTTCTAAACAGAAATACGAGGGGCATCCTAAAAGATTTGTCTCTATAATCTGTTTAGATGTGCAAGCGAGATACATTTTTACAACAATTTATTTGAACCATAAAATTTCACGTCGGAATACTATTTTTGAAACCGGTAGTATCACTTCCGGTTCTGGTTTGTAAAAAAAGATTTGAAACCGGAAGTTATAAAAATCTGAAAATCTATTTGGGAGCTATTCAAGATATACTGAGTTTATTACCGTTGACCGTTTGTCTCTATCTCGTTTCATTTTTGAGTTATAAATACGGACAGACGGACAGACAGACAGAGCCATATTATAAGACTTCTCCTTTATGGTTTAGAAGTCTAAAACGTCGCCCTGGGGTGGGGTTAAACAGCGCTTGCGGGGTGGTTAAAAGGGGTGAAAAATGGTTTTCCTAAGACCACATTATGAAAATTATCTTACACACATGTACTAAAATATTATATCACATGTGTATTGAATAAAAGTAAAAAAAAATATTATGTAAAAATTTCCAACAACAGAAAAATGAGGAAATTCTTGGTTAATTTTTTTTTAGTTTTTCATTTTTTATTTTTGAAAAACAGTAGATTATCCATAACTCAAATGTGGTAAAATTATTCAACGAATAATTAAAAATAAAAGTCATACCACATAATTTATTACTGGTTTAGGAAGAGATCAAAATGGCGACATGTTTCGGCCAAACTATGGCCCTCATCAGGCCTACAATACAAAATAAAATTGGAATACAATAATATATACTTAAAAAGAGGTAACTTACAAAATTAATGACGAAGTTACACATGAAGTTTAAATTTGGTATGAAAAATGAACATTAACATTGTCAAATTTTAACTTCATGTGTAACTTCGTCATTAATTTTAAGTATGTATTGTTGTATTCCAATTTTAATTTGTATTGTAGGCCTGATGATGGCCATAGTTTGGCAGAAACATGTCGCCATTTTGATCTCTTTCTAAACGAGAAATAATGTGGCATGACTTTGAGTTTTAATTATTCGTTGTTTTATTTTTCATTTTCACAAAAAATCATTCGTTTTTGTGAAACTATTTTTTTTATGTCTTAAATGACGAAAAAAAAATTGAGATAAAATTTTTTTTTTGAGATATTCATTTTTATTGGTCTAATATACTTTTTTTCAAATCAAAAGTTTAATGGCGAAATTTTTGTAAGGGTCCTTTACTCGATTCATTAAAATAAACTTAATTCGAATAATATTCAACATGATGTGTCAATGTCTATATTTATCTTTTGCCTCTCGATGGCGTCTCAGAGGCCAAACACTTCAACACCATTGATTTATGACCCATTCAAGTTGTCTGGTCCAAAGCGCTTGCCTCGTCATTATAATTCTTTAACATTTTATCATGCACATTTTTTTCATTTCCACGTGTCATTTGTCATAGATTATAGAAAAATCTTCAACTTTTATATAACATATAACCTTAAAATTTTCGAGAAAAATGCGAAAAATCATTTTTTTTTCAAAGTGTTTTTAATAATAAAAAATTATGGAATAAAGTACAACTTACGACCCACCTGTATGTAAGTAAAAAACTAATGTACAAACAAATAAATAAAATAAAACTTATAATAGCAATAATAATAATAATAGTATACTAAATATAAAATTTCAATTATGATTTTCTTTTTTTTTTTTTATGTGATATGTAGGTTTCAGCTCAGCACAATATTAGCAGTCAGATGGTAGTATTTTTTTTTTAATTTTTAAATAGTATATGAACAATTTTTCTTCCCCCGGTATTTGTTTGGAGAAAACTGTGTAGAAAAGTCGCGTGCCGTATCGAGTCATCGTCAAATCGTTTCGAACTTTGCAAGCAGCAACCTTCAATGCCGAACGCCGGTTCCCGATAATTTTTAGTTCGACTTCCGAACTCTGGAAGTTTGGAGTTTGTGATTTTTTAAAATTTCTGCGTCGTCCCGTGTTTTGTTTTTATTCTTTTTCTTTTAGTTTACTAACGAATGATTAATGGATATCGCGTTCGTTTTATATCGTGAAAAATGTAGATCTCGCGCTGATATTCATAATTATAAGTTGAAAGTACATGGGGTAAGTGTAGGCAATTTTAGATTTTTTTTTACTTGTTCAATTTAAACATATAAACATAAAATTCAAAATAAAAAGAATATTATCTTAAATAATACAGTTTAATGTAATGTATTTTCCAAAAATATTAAAAGCCACTTCACCAATAATAATCTAGTAATTATTAAAGATAAAATAATACAAAATTTGTCCAAAAAAGTTTATTGCTTAAATATTTGTTTATTTATATACATATATGTAACAAATTTACAACGGTTTAATTAAACCTCATTTTATTAACAATAATAAATATATTAAAATGTCTTAATTGAAGTTTCTTATTTTATTAAGCAATTACTTGAAGAATATTTTTAGCATGAACCAAATTATTTTAACTGCCCTCTGTCCGATGACGTGCAAACGTATAAAACATGACGACAATTAATATTGTGTGACTAAGATCCGACTATTCTGTAAATATAAATTAATGTTCCAAAAATAGCAATTTTATTTCCTGAAAAAATTAATCAATAATTATAAATTTTAATTTACGGACTTTTTCCTGCTATTAAATAGTCCTTGAGGTTAAAAAAGGATAATAATATCTTTAAATATACTTTTTATAATTTCAATTTTCATAATATTTTAACATTTTTTAAAGGAATAGTGTTAATAGTATTTAGAATCAAAATAACGATCAATTCTTAGGCATACTTTATCTTAACACGTTCACTGCCAACAACGAGTTATCTCGTAGGTCGAATTTTGTGTTTAGGCGCCTGCTACAAATTAATTCGTAAAACTTTGAAGCGTTTTTTGAAAATGTCGCTTTTACCGTATTAGAGCTAATGTCAGATTATTAATTCTTTGACAGTTTAGTGAAAGTATTATGTCTTGTTAGCGAGAAAGTAAAAAATTATCTCTTATCACATTTCAAATATAGCGTCTTTTTCCGCGTTCAATTTGGATCTATAATAACTGAAATAGATCCTAATGCTCTTTTGTCTTTGGTTCTGCGCATTATACCGTTTTTCGCGTTCAATTTAGATCAATAATAATGATAGATTCTAATCTACTTGGGCTTTGATTCTGCGCATGATTTTTGTTTACGTATATATATTGTACGTCACATTTATAATACAATGCCGTTTTTTTATAAAAATGATAAAAAATAATTAAAATATACAAGATGATGTCATAAATATGTAATTTATGATTATAAAACAACTCTTTAGTTTGCACACTCTGTATTATTAATTTAACAGATAATTTCATTTTCGATCAAATTTTATAAATCAATTTTAATAAAATTGTTATCTTTAGGTTATGGAAAAAATTAGGTTTTTATCAAAATTACAAATAATTTTCAAAAATATAGTAAAAACAAATATATGTAATTTTATGCATGAGAAAGTAATCGAGCAATAAAATAGATGATTTATATGCGTAACAAATATTTTAGTAGACAATTAATATAATTTTCGTAGTTGATATACAAGGTGGATCAAAATTATTAAGCAATAATTTTAGAGATAATAGTAGAGTTTGCATTTTTTTCAATTTTTTTCCAATTGTTTTCCATTTTTTTCTTTTTTTTTAATAGTTAGTTTTTTCAATTTTTTTCCCATTTTTATAATTTTATTTAATTTTTGCTACTTTTTTGTATTTTTTTGTAATCGGTTCTAATTTTTTCTGTTTTTTTCTATTTTTTATTATTTTTTCAAACTTTTCCAATTATTCCTGATTTTTTCTAATTTTTTCTAGTTTTTTTCAATTTTTCCTAAACTTTTCTAATTATTTCTAATTTTTTCTGTATTTTTTAAAAATTTTTTTTTAATTGCTCCTAATTTTTTATAATTATTTCCATTTGTTTTCTATTTTGTTCTAATTTTTTCCAATTTTTACTAATTTTTTCGAATGTTCCAAGCCGCTTTTTTTGTGTTAAAGTTGAAAATTAATAAATGATAATTTCCCATAATAGCTTTAAAATTAGAAAATATTTTTTCTTATTAATTGGGGAGGAAACTTAATAAAAACAATAATTTATTATTGTTTAATTAAATGTTTGTACCACCATTTTTTTAGCTAAAAAAATGTTTTTTTTTTTAAATTGATTTAGATTAAAAGGATTTATTACACGTGTTAAAGTCAGTGATTTATCCTTCGCCAACCCTGTACTTACTCTGTATAGTACAAATCAGTTGCTGGTAAAAGCACTAATCAAGCATGAAATGTATATTGGACAGAATTTTGATCATTTATTATAATTTTACTGGTAACTACTATATTATATCGATAATTATTATATTCACGTGTGATGATTTAGTATCGCCCCGTTTTTCAATATCAGAATTTATCAAAAAAGAGTAAATATCGTTTATTGGGTATCACATAGACTTCAATATATTTTTATCTACTTTATTAAACTCGATAGTTTTTTTTTATTATAGCAACATATACGGAACTGATATAATAGTGCTCTAGTGCGGTAAAGTGATCCCTTACCACATTAAAAATAGTAAATGTTTCCTTGATTGTAAGAATGTAGGCTTTCAATGAAATTATTTATTTCCGGTCTGTTATGTCGTGGTATTCTTTGGTTGTTACTTTCAAACGTTTCGGTAACTACACCCAAGGGGGTAGATATGGAGAGGGTAAAGGGGTTATAATTACTCCCCCCAGGGCGCCAAAAATAGCACGAAAAGAAGAAATAAAATATATGAAATGTAGAAACGGACAAACATATATTTGTTTAAAAGTTTTATTACCCCCCTCCCAGGAAAACTATGCCCTTGAATAGAGCCTGTTTCACAATAGGGGTTCATAGCGAGGGTTAGGAGAAAATAATCAATCAGATAATCACTCTCGCAAATGAAAGTTACAATAATTATAGAATCAATGTTGGAATAGATCCGGAAAAAAGTGAAGGAAAATTCACGGAAAAATCCAGAAAATCAAAGAAATAAACGCCGAAAAGTATTTTTCCGCAGAAAAGCAGAGAAAAATGATATAGAAATGCCCATAGTTTCCAAGGGGGAAAAAATTGAAAAACAAAGCAACATCTTGGACGAAATCACTTCCCGGATAATCTGCTTCTAAAGGATCATCCGCAACTAATTCTATCTGGATCGTTTACAAGAGGGCGTAGATATTGAGGGGCAAAACGGATAATTAACCCCACCAGAATACCAAAAAATAACACGAAAAGAAATAAAATATATGAAATGTAGAAACGAACAAAAATAATTGTCTACTGTAACGGCACTTCGGTCGTTACGGGTCACTTTGGCGCTTTAGTCCAGGTTTCAGATTGCCTCGGGCGCCATCTTTCGTTTATAGTGTGAAGGCCACTGCACGGCAGCTTCAGTGTAGAAAAAAATACTCCAGGGGTCGTATGGTATCGACAACACCCTTAGCGGCCAGAAGAGCGGTCTTTACTTGCACTTTTGGGTTGAGTTACCTGACTATTAGCTGCTGGGATCTTAAGACTAAAAACAAATAAAATTCAATAAATAAAACTTTTTATTTTTACCGAAAATCCGGAAGTGAGAAAGGTATGTAATGGTTCTTTCTAAGATGGTACAGGCACGTATTTTTTTACTGGCGTGGTGTGGTTGGATGACGGTTCCGACTTCGCTCTTCGCTCCCTTCAGCTTGACCTATCTCTAAAGTTCGACGGACTGCACTGTTGCTCCAATTGGGTCGGCTACAGCAACTCGTACTTCGGGCTGCCACTGCAGCTGCCGACGACGGTTTGGATTGCCCTACTCGATAGAAGCACAGACGAGAGTGTCTCCAATCTGTCTGGTCGAACTGGTACGACTGGCCTTTTATTAGAAGCTTCTCTCATAATTTTAGGTTGATTCTACTCCAGTGCCGTGCGCGATTTAATTTATAAATTTTAATTATTACGGAAACAAGTAACTTTGTTACACTACAAGTTTGATTACCTCTATCAGAAAGAAAAAAAGTTAGCTACGCCCTTGACTGCAGCAGCCATTTTTAGTGGCGTGGACGAAGTAGTCTTCGCGCTGTATCAACTGAAACTGAAACTTCCTTCGCTTCGACTGTTCCATTTATATGCGTCTGCGCACTCTTCTTTTGACGGTTTTATTTTCACGTTCATTAGTGCTGTGTGCTATATCCTAGATACTATTGTTGTTTCTTCTTTTCTATTAAAATTCTCTTTGTGTAGGTATATTTCTATTGCTTCAAAGTTCAATTTGGTCGATTAATGTATTGATGTTTCTAGTAGGTCTTCGTTTTCAAAAATGATCTTGTCGGATAATATGTGTTCTGCGACTGCAGACTTTTCGGTTTGTGTTATGTTATTCGTGTGCTAATGCGTCTCTTTGTTTGTCCTACGTACACTTTTCGCCCATCTCTGCTGTTTTTAGATACTTTCCTATTTTATTTGTTGCTTTGTAGATAGGGCTAATTTTTTTTCTTTAAGATTTTTTCAATCCTGTCAGTGACACCTTCTTCTCTATTGACTAATACATCTAATAAAGGAATTTGTAGGTTTTCTTCTATATTTTCATGGTGAAATAGAGTTTAGGATGAAAACTATTCAGATGGTTCTTCACGTCTTTCTGTTCCATGATTCCATCCAATGTTTTGGTTGTTTTTCAGCAGTGCGGATGGCTCTTTCTTCAAATTTTTTAGCCACAACTGAACTGAGTTGTCTTCCCATAGCAACTCCGTCAATTTGTTCATAGAATGTTGTTGCTCTGGAAAAATCTTCCTTATGTAGCTGACTATTTCTTCGAATGGCACATTTGTAAATAATAAGATGACGTCGAAGCTGACTAGAATGTCGTTAGGATCTCTAAATGTTCGATGACGACAAAAATATCTGTTTTTTATTTTTTATCTTTCTATATGATATTTTGTACAACCTATTAATCTTTCATATGTACTGTAATGAATGAAACCCCAAAAACATATTCGTGAAACAAAATATAATATAAATTCGACCACCCTTATAATGTCGCAAATGTAACAGTCAATATTTTTGGAGCGACGGTGATTAATAATCGCACACGATACCATGATTATTCGGCATGACTATCAATCATTTACCCCAAATGGCATAGGGAAAACATTAAAAAATCGAAATAAACACAGCCACTTTTTTTTTCAGTTTATTTCATTTACATTTTCAATTCTTCAAGAATTTCTAAACTTACTTTTGAGCTCTTCAGAGCTTAGTAAAATATTGATTATTGAGATCATTCTGTTAGTGTGTCTGTCTATGAGAACTCTCACGGCCGTTCCACTGGACCGATTTCCTTTAGGGTAATACCCGTCTTTAGTCCGTTTTGGAACGTTTGTAAAACGTCACAATGGTCAGTCGTGTACGTTTTTAAAAACATTTACTTTATTTTTAATAAAATTGATTGACTGACATATTTAAGCGATTAGTCAAAATAATTTAAAATTTTGAACTACCCTTGTAACTTGTGACATTATATAACTAAACTAGTAGTAAAATGACAAAAAAGTTCGGAATCGTATTTTATAGAAGATAAAAGCAAAGTTAAACATCCCCCAATCGATTTGTGCATATAATTTCGATTCGGGTTTCAAGACGACAACCGGTGACATGGCATTATTCATATTGCTTTTTCCTAATTTTATGGACGTTTCGAATGTTTATTATCATGACGATTACGGATATTTATGGACAAAAATAATAGTATTTTTTAATAAAACTAGTGATGATGATAAGAGTTTTTTTCTTCTTCTTTTTTAAACTTTCTTCTTTGGTTTTGTTTTTAATAGTATTAGATTTGCTTTCCCCATTCCGGTATATTTGTAAAAAAATCCGCCGTCTCGAACCATGACTGCGTAAAATCTCAATCTTGAACTGTATAAATGATAAAAAATACAAACATAACTTTTCTTTGATTTGTTTTATTTTATGATTCAGTGTAACGCTAATTAATGCTACATTTATATTATATTATAAGAACAAAATATTTTGGTATATGTCTTTTTAAAAACATTCGTAATTTATCGTAACGCATCGGATCTACGTCGGTGTTAGTTTTTTATGTATGTGGGGGAAATACACGGACGGTCTGAGCACAGGTCTGATCAGTGTTGCCATCATCAACGTTGCCAACTGTATTGAAAGCTGTTATAGTACGGGCACTTAAATTATTATAGTACATTGAATAAAAATATAGTACAATAAAGAAGAAACAAGAAATATGTAACGACACCAACAATAACATATAACTGTACCAAAAATAACAAATACTAATTATCTCAATTAGGTATTTTAGTTCAATCAACTCTTTCTGGATTGTTAATTATACTTCTTCTGCTCTTGGCTAATAATAAATCCATAAAAATCCTTTAAAGAATTTTTAACATCCTAAAAAATCCTTAAGAATCCGTACAAAATCTTTGAAAAAACTTAAATATCGTTAAAAATCCTTAATAATCCTTAATAATCCTTAAAAATTATTAAAAATCTTTAATAATCCCTTAAAATTCTTTAAAAAATCTTGCGAAAATCTAAAAAATACTTTTAAAGCCTGAAAAAAAAACCTTAAAAAACCATTAGAACTTGCTAAAAACCCTTAAAAATACTTAAAATTCTTAAATAAATCTTACGAAAATCTAAAAAATACTTTTAAATCCTTAAAAAATCGTTAAAAAATTATTGAAAAATCCTTAGAACTCGCTAAAAACCCTTAAAAAGACTTAAAATCCTTAATAATCCTTAAAAATTATTAAAAATCCCTTAAAACTCTTAAAAAAATCTAAAAATCTTACGAAAATCTAAAAAATCCTTAAAAAATTATTAAAAATCCCTTAAAAAATTCTTAAAACCCCCTAATAACACTTAAAAATACCTAAAAATCCTTAATAAACCTTAATAATCCTTAGAAATCCTTCAAAATCCCTTAAATTTCTTAAAAATCTTACGAATATCTAAAAAATACTTTAAAATCCTTAAAAAATCCTTATAGAATCCTTAAAAACTTAAAAAACCCTTAAAAAATCTTTAAATCGGCTAAAAACCCTTATAAATACTTAAAAATAATTAAAATTACTTAAAAATCATAAGCAATTCTTGAAGATCCTATAATAATCCTTAAAAAACATTTAAATCCCTAAAACTGGTTTAAAATTCATAAAAATACCTAAAAATTCTTAAAAATTCGAAACATCCTTAAAAATCATTAAAAACACTTTAAAATCGTTAAAATCCTTAAAAATCTTTAAAAATTCTTAAGAATCCTTAAAAATTATTACAAATCTTTAAAGATCCCTTAATATTCTGAAAAAAATCTAAAAATCCTTAAACTTCTGACGAAAATCTAAAAAATCCTTAAAAAAATTCTTAAAAAAACCCTTAATAAAACCCTTAAAGAATCCTTAAAACTCCCTAAAATACTTAAAGATCCTAAAATAATCCTTAAAAAACATTAGAATTCCTAAAAATGGTTTAAAATTCTTAAAGATACCTAAAAATCTTAAAAGTCCTTGAAAATCCCTAAAAATCTTACGAAAATCTAAAAAATACTTTCAAATCCTTAAAAAATCCTAATTAGATTTTTAAAAAATTCTTAAAACTTCCTAAAAACCTATAAAAATGCTTAAAAAGACTTAAAAATCTTAAGCAATTCTTAAAGATCCTACAATAATCCTTAAAAAACATTAAAATCCCTAAAAATGGTTTAAAATTCTTAAAAATACCTAAAAATCCTTAAAAATCCCAAAAATCCTTAAATTTTTTTAAAAAAAACTTTAAAATCGTTAAAATCCTTAAAAATCTCTAAAAAATTCTTAAAAATCCTTAAAAATCGTATATCCTTCGCCTGCGACGGAATTACTGACTGTAGCAAATTGCAGTTGGGTGGATGACTGAAGACTGTCCTAACAAATGCTCGTTATCATTGTTTTTTTGCGTTTTTCTGCGATCAAAAATTACAATTTCAACTAGTCCTTATCATTTTTACTGCTGTTTTTTGTTATATTACTATTTTTTTTAATTCTAAATTAAGTTTGCAGTAAGTTAGTTTTAACTTTACGTTTCGTATTCGAAGAATCTTAATTTACTAAACTAAATTTTATAAATTTGTTAGTAATTGATCAGTATATTGCTAAAACCTTAGGTACATTGTTATGATTTGTGAAAATACAAAATTATAGTACAAAGTGAGTACTATATTTGCTTTGAAATTTTATAGTACATTCTGTCAGTAGATAGAACGTCCTTTAACTTTAAAGACTCAATAAGTAAAGGCGATGACGTTTAGAATAGAACTTTACAAGTTGATCTCTTGTATAATTGTCACAATCTAAACGTCATTGTCATTAGTTACAGAAACTTTAAAGTTAACGAACGTTCTATCTACTGACAAATAGAGTTGTAATTACCGTACAAATACTATAATTATAGTACGGTTGGCAACGCTGGTTGCCACATCTAGTAATTTCTACTTTTTTGGTAGATTTTCACTTTTTTCCTTGGTAGATTTTAGTAATGTAAAAAACCGATTAATAGAATTATTGTAAAAATTATATTTAATTTCTATGTTGCTAGACGTGTAACTAATTTGGTATTTTTATTGATTAGATTCCTTTGTCTGAATTTTTGTCGGTGATTCCCTCTTATGCCTTATGGGATTCACCGTTGTATTTCCTCGACAACATTCTTCTTCCTGTCATAAGCGATAATAATAATTAAAAAAAATTTCTATCTCTAGTTAAAAGGTCATAACTGTAAGTAAGTGTTACTAGATAGTTTAAACAAGACATAGAAAAAAAAACTCCCACCCCAAACTTTTAATAATTTTTTTCTCAAAAACGAGCTTTTGAGACAGGATGCGGTTTGGTGGAAAATGCTGAGGAAGGCATATTGAATACACCACCAAATTTTCAACCCCACATCTAAATTATGGAGAGGAGGGATTTTTTTTCTATGATGCCGATATTTCAGAGAATTGAAAATTTGAAGGTGTATACAATATTCCTCTCCCTTAATATTAATTCAAAAAGAAAATCACTACGTTAAAATGAAAATATAGTTATTCAGAATTTCTTGGCTATTAAGCGGTTACAAGTGTTACATGCTCAATCAGTAGAAAATTTTAAATGGTTATAAAAATTGGAGAACATCAGTGCTACCAACAATCGTTAATATTGCTAATTTTACATTATATGTATATTTTTTATTTGAAGTACAAAATAGATGTAACCCTTTTTAAATGTTTGCTGTCGGTGACAGTGTATTTTTAAATTTAAACATTATAAATAAGGTTATCTATAACACCTGCATAACGTTACCTTAACAATGAAAATATGAAATCAATTATTCCGTTTCTAATAGAAAAAAATAACGTTTAAATTATAAATTAAGTAGATTTTAATAATATACCCGTATTAACTTAAAATATCCACAGATATTGTTTTACACTATGTAAAAATAATATAAAACGGAACCTTTATACTATTTTAATATTTGGACAACAAAAATCTGTAATGGCCCCTGTAACAATGGAAAATACTGCATTGCGTGTCTACAACGTCCAGCCAATGGTCAATATCAGTGGCCAGTTTAGAGGAATAAACTGGGTAAACGGTTGTTGACCCCGGAAAACGTTGTGAAAAACTACCACGTGCTCCTCATGAATTTTAAATAACCCCAATAGATTTTAATAACTCGTAATCAAACTTTCACAATCACAAAATGACTATAAAAACTTTTTAATCAGTGGAAATAAATAAATTAAAGATTTATCTGTATAAGGTTTTTATTTATTTCGTATTTAGTTTGATTTGAAGATACAATCAATCGGGTTCGGTTTATGTTTGACATAATTTTCCTGAATTTCATTAATCAGAAAATATATAGAAGTAATCGATAACCGATATTTGTGCCAAATAAAATTATTTTCACTTGGAGAATTTTCATATACGAGATCAAATTATCATTTTTATATTTTCTCGAGATTTTGTACAAAAAAACATTTTCTGAAATACAGAAACAAAACTTATATAACGAAAAAAAGGGTGTTTTGTCATTATTGCTCATTTCTCGCAACCTTCTTTTTTTCGAAACCACACTGTATATTTAAATAAATAGCAAGTTTGTTCTAGTCTATTAGGAGATTCAACTAACATAGTAACCAAAATTAAAATTTAGTTCCGGCTTCAAAACAAATTATCTAAATTATTTTCACGATGAACAACACCCTGTATATCAGAATTTTAAAAATTGATTAGGAATTCATATTTTTTGATACTGCACATTTTATTCGGCTACTAAAACTTTAAACTCAAACTTAAAATTTGTTAATTTTCGTCGAATATGGGAAATTGGTTTTAGTGATCGTGTTCCTAGTTTTAAAGAAAAAAACAAATATTTTTTTTTGATGTAATATATTGGATTTTACTTAAAAAAAGAACTAAAAAAGAACTAATTGTTTCAATAATAGTAATATTCCAAACATATGGGTATTTTTCAAAGGTCAATACACTAAAAAAAGTCCGCATCGTATAGAAAAAAATATTTATTACTCATTTATCATTAAATTGTTATTATGGCTTAACACTACCTTACTCACCAATATTTACAACTAAAGCAAAGGGAAAATTTTATAAATAATAACAAAAAATATGTATGTACCTACACATTTTCAGAATTTTTATGTGGCGTTTTAAAAATCTGCTTAGGTATTAGGCAACAACTTTGGTAAAGTAGAAGATTAAGATGTTGAAGAAATGAATAATATATTTGCTTAAAATATCGTAAGCACATTGTCACATGAAAATATTTTCTTTAAAACGGAAACGTCTGTGGGAAACTCATTTTAGTAGATGTTCAAATGTCCATTTTGTTCAATACATTTACGAACTCTTTTCAATATGCTTGCCTGATTATTAATGGGTCAGGTCTGATTTCCTTACAAGCATCATTAATTATATCAAGAAGTTATTCCCTGCTATTGATCCCATACTTTGTCCTTCAGATATCCCCCAAATGTGATGATTCACTGGGTTCAAATCTGGCGACAGAGGAGGCCACCCCAATACTCTGTAATGATGCACCATCGTGCTAGAAATGCATTCCTCCAATATCTGCATCTTCTAACAGAACCGGTAACATATTTTACAAAATATCAAACTAGTCCTCTACAGTATGAGGTAAGGGGTAAATTTTTTTAAATTCTGAAATGTATACAAGGTATTGTTTTGGAATTTTTTCTGGAATTTCCTGGAATTTAATGAGTTTTGACTTTAAAAAATTTAGTAGTAGAATGAAATGTGCACTGCTAATAATATTTGAGTGTAACTTAACGTTTTCGTACCTCCTAAATATTGAGTCCAATTTTAAAAAATATGATACAAGGTATTCTTTTGGGAATTATCAAATTTTCCTTAAGACGGACCTGGATTTTAATTTAGATATTTACACTAAACGACTGAGATTTTAATGGCAACTACATCATACAGTGTGGTTAGAAACGGATAACGTATGTCGGTTTACCTATGGAACACCCTGTATAACAAACATATTTGAAGACAACTAGTTTCGACTAATAAATTAGTATCAGGCCTAGAAGATATACATTCATTTAATAAATATAAATTATTTAAGTTTTTACTAGTCCTGAAGATGGTTTGTTAGCCGAAACTAGTTGCTTTTAAATATTTTTATGATATATATATGGTATATACCACATCTGAGACATGAATATCTTTTTTAATTTAATTTTTTTGATTACAGATAAGTATGAATATCATTAGTGGAAGATAGAGAAAGGATGGAAAAATACGAACAATTGGCGATAGTTGGCGAAGGATCGTACGGTCTGGTGATGAAATGTAGACATCGTGAAACTGATCAAATAGTAGCTATTAAGAAATTTTTGGAGACTGAAGAAGATGCCACCATTAGAAAGATGGCCCTTAGGGAAATTCGAATGCTCAAAGTAAGAACCATTCCATTCCGTGGCCAATGTGTTGCTATTATATGGTATTATATGGTAACGGTTTTCATCCACTCTTTCCTGTCTCTTGTCTTCGCCTTTCAATCTTGAATTCCTTCCTCTTAGGTCTTCTATCGCTTCAGTGTACACCTTTTTTATGGTTACCTGTATAATCTATAGCTATCATTTTTTCGTCATTCTTGTATCTAGCATTCTCTGCATATTGCTCTCAACCATTCTAGTCTATTATGTTACTTATTTCTAGGTTTGATCTTCTTGACTACACTCCTTCCTCTTTTTTGCCTCCTAATATCCTCCTCTAAGTATTATTTTCCTTTCCCATATATTTATTTTACTTCCTTCTTCTTTATTCAATATCCAAGCTATACGTTCAAACTAGTCAAATATTTGATACTTTTGCGTCAAATAAATTTGTCTCAAGTGTGAACTGGCGTCAAATTAAGGAAAAATATTTGCAATATCTTTGATCGAATTTGACTCATTGATAAAATATTTGACCAGTGTGAACTCCTCGTGTCAAATATTTGCTCATTATTTGACTCAAATTTTATTTGGCAATGCAGAATTTCTGCTATAGATATATAATAGAATAATGTAAATCTCCTAATGATCGTTATTTTTTTTAGAGACTGAAACACGAAAACCTAGTCACAATGATAGAGGTATTTCGGCATAAGAAGAGATTCTATTTGGTGTTTGAATTTTTAGAAGGTACCGTTCTCGACGAACTAGATAAAATGCCAGGCGGGTTAGGAGAAGAACGATGCAGGGAAAGAATTTATCAAGTCACCAGAGGGATTGGGTACTGTCATAGCAACCATGTAAGTACCAAAAACGTTATTAAAGTAAGAAATTATTAACTATTTGTTCCAGATTATCCATCGGGACGTGAAACCGGAAAACGTTTTAGTTTCATCTTTGGGCGTAGTAAAACTATGCGATTTCGGTTTCGCTAGGCTAGTAAGTTCAACGGGGGAAGCTTGTACGGAATACGTAGCCACCCGATGGTATCGTGCACCGGAACTTTTAGTAGGCGAACCACATTACGGTCCTCCCATTGACGTTTGGTCCATTGGATGTCTATTCGCCGAAATGATGACTGGAGATCCACTTTTTCCAGGAGACAGCGATATAGATCAATTTCATCTTATAGTCAAGCTTTTAGGTAAAAACATATAAAATACTGTACATTAAAGGAGATCAAGAATGATAATAAAAAGTCTATGTACTTCAAATAGGGACTAAAGTGGTTCATTTATTCCCTAGGGACCAAAGTCTGGATCATAATACTAGGATATGCTGATTTCTTAAATTAGAAATTTTCTATTTTCGGAATTGTGATCATGAAATTTATGATACTGACGGCTTGTTTATTTCTGACTTGTATTCTTTATAATTATTGTAGCTCAATGATTTTTTCAATTCAAAGCAAACTAATTAAATATAGACAAATTTATCTTTACAGATCACCTAAATTTTAATAATCCTTTCGAAAGTACAAAAATTGTATATGTACCGTGAAACTTGAGTGGTTGTTCCTTCGGGCAAAGGCCTTTGGGAACAAACTCCACTTGCGAGATTAAACGATTCACTTTTTTATAGGAAAGCCCTGTACTCGACACCAGCAGCTTCTTTCAAAAAATGCGCAATTCAAAACGGCTATTAAATTCCCCAATAGTGATGAAACCTTCGGCTTTTATAAACACTTCGCTTCGTGGCCAACCATAACTGTTGATTTTTTAGATTGTTGTATGAAAATGGATCCTAATCATAGACTAACAGCGGACGAACTTTTAAAACACAGGTATAATAATAATATGAACAAAGTTTACAGTAAAAGATAATATTGCTCCGATTGATTTTATTTTTAGTTTCTTTTCTCACGATATGTTTCCGCAACGGTTTTTGCCTGCTCTTAGAGAAAAAGTCAACATTGAATTGAATAATCCACTTTTGAGAAAATACAAGACTGAAATATTAATGTCTACGGATAAAAAAGATGAGACGAGGAGAAAACCGAGCCGTGATTCCAAATGGAGATTTTCCCTAACAGAAGGTTAGTATTTATTCATTATTCAATAAGCAAATTTTTAATCCATTTATTTTCATTCAATTTGCAATAAAAAAAATATAAGACGTTCATTAATTTATTCATAAAATCGCTTACATTAATGTACTATCTTAATTTTTTTATTAGTAAATAATAATACACTTAATGTTAAGATTTTTACTACGTTACTGTATTATTTAGATTTTCTTCATGATCTATCGTAGTCTCTATTACAATGTTTAGTACTTTAATGTGGCTCTGCTTTTAGAGTTTTCGAAAAAAAAACAAGTACATCCGTCTGTCTGTCTGTTTGTCCATCTAAGACAAGATTTAACTCTCTGTTTGTTACATTATGCTATTTTTAGGTACAATGAAGAGAAAACTCAGCCATGACCCGGCTACTAACGAAGCGGGGAATGTGGAAGATAAAAATTTGATCACCCTTTCTAAAACGGCGCAAAGATTGAATGTGCTAAAACAGAGGTCGGGTCAAGGTCAAAATGTCGTTACCAAAGATCGAGGCACTAAATTGACTCTGACTAATAACACTTCGGAAATTCAAATGTTGGAAAAAAGTCTCGAAAGTTTAGCGAAGTTTAGTAGTCGACAGGTAAATTCGTATTGTATATGTTAATGATTTAGAGTCCGAAAAATTAAACTGAGTTTGGTAGAAAATTATATTTTATACTATCCTATAAAGTGTTCTTAGTAATCCGATTCAATCGTTTGGAAAAATTTTTCTCTTCTTTGTCGCTTCGCCGAGAGCCGTGACGAGTCCTGGAGTACACACAAAAATCACGGGCGCTTAAATTATTTCTGTCAACCAAAGAATGCCAATTTTGATGTACCAGGTATTTGTGAGAGAAGACATTTGGATGTTTTTGATTTTGAATATGAAGTTATTCAATAAGGAAAAGTAACTTTATTCATGGAATATCAACTTTCTCAGCACTTCATTAAACGTTTCGTAGAAAAGACTAAAATCTCTAATAGCGAAATAAAACTCGAAATCATGTGCTAAATCGAACAGTGTAATTTTTTTTTAGGTCTGAAGATGGCTATGAGCCAAAACTAGTCGCCACCCTTAAATACATTGTGGTACATAATTTCTTTATTTTGTTATTATTTCGTAGAAATATTACTTTTACCTTTCATTCATTTGTCCTTCGCCTATCACATTCTCATGTTATACAGAGTGTCCCTAAATTGGATAGCAATAATTCAGAACATAAATTGGAGAAAGAGAGAGAGAGAGAGAATTCTTTAACTGTATTTTCGATTTTACTATCACAAAATAGTTTTATTATTCATTTTGGTAGAATGTCATATACATTTTTATTAATTAATTTAAAAAAAAAACATATTTTGTATTTTAACTTTTAATTATTTGTTTTTAGGAGTCACACAAAGATGACGTTGATGATAGTCCTCACTTTGAAATTGGAGATTTTAACCGTTCTCCAAATTCGCACCAAGTTTTTCATCCGACTATAAACAATATTAGTTTTACCAGGGAACCTCTCAAAAAATCTCCCAATGTTCTTCAGAATATTAATAATGTGTCAGGTTCTACAAGGACCAATCAAGGTAAGTTTTTAGCTGTTAATTTAGTCAAATATTGTACCAAAATCCTCTCAATTGACCAATTTATTTAAATCTGGTGATCTTGGTGGAAAACGAATAATCTCTCCTCGTTCAATCGATCATCCTGTAAACTCATCATGTGTTATGGTATTTTATTGACATATTTTGTTTAAGTACCTCTCTTGAGCAACCCTAGGAGTCAGTTTATGAAGAAAATTGAAAGGAACGTCATTGTGGAAAATATTTTCAGTACAGGGGATCAAGGAAACCACTTGGCCGAAACTCCAATGTGGTTCAACAGCTTTACTTCTAATTTGTATAGGAAAAAGGAAAGTAAAATAAAGACTGATGATTTTTGTTTGCCCAATTTACCAGGAGGTAAGTATTAAACATTTTTTATTGACAATTTGATTACTATATTTTTGAAATTTTAGCTACCAATGGAAATGGTTTGAATAGACCGAAAAAAAGAACATCGCCAGAAAAATCAATGCCGCTTTCCAATGACGTTACACCGGTAAGAGCGCTTTTTTTTAGGTAATTATTTTTTTTACTTTACTTTATTTTTGTTTTCTGTATTTTTTTTATTAGTTTTCTGTGTTTTTTCCTATATCTAAAGATGAGAAAAAAAATTGTTTCAGAGGCTTCATTCATCATCCTCACAAAAATCATCATCTTCGAAACTGTAGCATCCTTCAATTCCTACAAGGCGATAGAAAATGTACCAAGAAATTTAATAGCTTTAAAAAAACCAATCTATTTTGATTCTTTTTCAGTTTAGAAAGAACGTGAAACGAAAAAGAAATACTTTAGATATAAGCCTGCCCTTTCCCTTCAAGGATTATGGGTGAACATATCTATTTTATATGAGAGATATGCAAACGAAACGCCCTTTTCGTATTTGTATAATATTAGTATTATTGTAATGGTTTTTCTATTAATGTTAATAGTAATGAATAAACTCTATATTTTTATTAAAACTGATTTTTATTTGTAAAAACGCTTAATTATTTATTTATTTCCCATTACACGACTAGTAATTCCCCGCAAATTAACAAATGGCGTGTACTAAATTTCATTTTTCTTCACATATTTGACGGGTGGGTGCGAATTAAAATAAAACAAATATTTAGTTATTTTTTAATTTCAAACAACTACACAAATAAGTGCATATTATTATTTTTAAACTATTACAGAATCTGATAGTGTGGCAAATACAAAAAATTTCTATGACCTCGAAACATGTATGTATTGTATTTTATAGCTTTGAAATGAAAAACACAGATGGCGCCCATAAATTCGAATTAACTTACTTTGTCTATAAATCAATTTTCATTCAAATCGGAGAGAAAAAACAAAGTAGCCCAAAAAATTTGTCATCATTCAGATTTCAGAGAAAATTGGTAGAAGTGCATTCTAAAGGGCGTAGATTCCAAAAAAATTAACAGTTCTTCTCTAGCTCTATTAGTTTCAGAGATAATTAGTTTTTTTTTTTGAAATATTGTGAGACCCTCATTTTTTTCATATTTTCCAAATTAAAAATTTTATAGCTTTGAAATGAACGAAACAGATGGCTACTATGTATTCCAATTAACTTTCTTTATCTATACAAAAATATTCATTCAAATCAGAAAGAAAAAACAAAGTGGCCCAAAAAAAGGGCAAGGCTATAGTCTTCAAAAATCTTCAAAAATTGTCATCATTCAGATTTCGTCGAAAATTGGTAGAGGTACATTCTAAAGGGCGTAGATTCCAAAAAAATGAACAGTTCTTCTCTAGCTCTACTAGTTTCAGAAATATTTTTTTTAATAGTGTGAGCGCAAGTTTTACGTATTTTCCACGTACCTAAAAAGGCACCCCTAAATTCCAATTAACTTCTTCATCTATACAACAATTTTTATCAAATTGGAGAGAAATAAAAAATGGCAAGAATATCTCTCTAAAAATAGTATCGTCGGTAGGACGTTAGCAATTATGCAGATTTTTTCGTTACAATTGAACTAATTTTCGATTTTAATTCAATTAGGGATATTAATTAAAGGCGTGTTTACTAAATCAAAATGACATCATTTGATCTAAAAGTGAAATCATGCATTAAAAAATTTATAAGCGTAACAGATGTTGTAATTTAAATATTTGTTATGGTTACGGTATATATCGGACTGCATTTATTTTTATTTAAATACTCGATACACTGACATATTTAAATGCGAATAAATACAAACAATTTCATATATTTTTTTATTTAATCCATTTAATTCTTGTTCGTGATAAAATTGATGTTAACTGGAAATATTCAGTTAATTGTAATACTGTTTTGCATTGAGTATTAAATCTTATTTATTTTAATTTTATTTTGATATACGGGGAAATTCTTTCATTTTTAATTTTCCTTATTTTTAGTGGTTTTTAAAATTTTCTCGCACTTTTTCATATTTTTAATCGTTTTTACTTGAATTGATTTCCTAGATTTTTGGAAATATTGAACAACCTGACAACGTTGTTAATGAAATATGTTCTTATGGTTGGGAAATTTGAATTTTTTATTCAATTTTCAACATTTTTGCTTAAAATTTATTAATAATTGTCCATTTGAACTATTTTTAGTAGAAAAGTTGTTTTTTTCTTTATTTTTTTATGCTTTTGCACATTTTTAAATAATATTCGTACTATTTTCATTGCGTTTCCCCTGGATTTTTGTCAAAATTGCCCAACTTGGCAATGTTATTAATGAACTATTTTTTTACAGGGTAGTAGAAAAGTTGTTTTGTTGATTTTCTTTATTTTTTGATTTTTAATAATTTTCCGACTATTTTTCTTGGATTTTTGGAAAAACTGCACAACTTGGCAACCTTGTACAAAAACTATTTTTAATAATAGTAGTAGAAAAGTTGTTTTGTTCTTGATTTTATTCATACTTTTGAACATTTCTAATAATTTTTCTGGTATTTTTCTTTGATCGAGATTTCCTAGATTTTTGGCAACGTTGTTAATAAAACATGTTTTTTTTTTGGAAAAATTTCAATTGTTGAAGCTATTTTCTACATCATGAAACATTGTGGTAACGTGGTAATGGAGTTTAAGGTGAAACGAGTAAGATGTTTTTTTCATATACTTTATTTAAGCTTAGGTATATTAAAAAGGCGTAATTTTTCGTTATTCACATAAAATTAACATACAATTAAAAAAATTATTAAAGTGTTACAAAATAAAAGGAAATTTTCAAACTTACTTATTTTGCAATTCACTTATACACTCTTTTATAAAATGTTTACAAAATATTGTTATAATCAGTCCTATATTCATTTTTTCAATAATTAATAAAGAATTCAGACTTTTTTTTATACATATGAAATTAAATCGAACTATAAAAATTGATTTGAAAATAAAATCAATCATTCTTGAATATCCATATTTCTATAAAGTAAAAAAGACTGGTTATGTAAAACTTAAAATACCATAATAATCACAGAGTACTTAAATTTTAATTAAAAAAAAAACTATTTATTATCGAATAATTCTTCAATAGCAGCTGTAGAATTCCTGGGACACGAGTACTGAAGAGTCTCGCCTCCCGTCAGAGGATATTTTTCGTGAAAACTGATCATATATCCTAAAAAAAATAATTATTTAAGTAAAAAATAATATGCAACCCCTCGGAGCAAATATATCTTTTTTAGGAAATAAAACTCCAAGTCATGTACCATTCAAGTAAATCGTGGAAATAAGGTCTGGAAATAAGCACCCAAATAGTTAAAAATTTTAATAAAAATGACCTAAAAAGCAGTCGCATCGCCCACAAATAAAAAATCATTAATGACCTAAAGCGACGCTCCCCCCCCCCCCAAATCTAGAAAAGCAATTACGAAAATGGCCCAATAATAAGAAGTAGTGAATTTTGCAGATTTGATGAAAATAATACAAGATACACAGAACAAAATTTATGAATTATATAAGAAAATTTATGAAGCAGAGAAGAAAAATGAAATAAATAAAGAAACATAGAGAGAAATAATGAGAAAATTACATGATAAAATTGAGGAAGTAATGGAAAGGATAGAGGAAAAAATGAGCAATCACAAATTATAAAAAAAATTGTCAAGTGGAAATAAAAATAGTAAATACAGAACATATATTTCTTTGATACAAGTTTTCCTGGATTTTCTGAAATATTGTACAACTTGGCAACGTTGTTAATGAAACATGTTTCATATTTTATGAAAAATTTGAATGGTTTCTTCAAGTTCCAACTTTTCACATTCTTAAAAATTTTTCTTTGATTCGAGTTTTTTTTTTGGGTTTTTAGAAATATTGCACAACTTGGCAACGTTGTTAATGAAACATGTTTCTTTTTAGTGAAAAATTTTAAAATTTATTAAGAATTGTCGATTTGAACTATTTTATAGAGGGGGTAGTAGACAAATTCAGTTCCTGATTTTCGATATTTTTTATATTTTTTTCATATTTTTAATAATTTTCCGAGTTGTCCTGAATTTTTTCAAATATTGTATAACTTGGCAACGTTGTGAATGAAATATGTTTCTTTTTTGCGAAAAATTTAAGTGGTTTCTTCAATTTAAAACATTTTTATTTAAAATTTATTAAGAATTGTACATTTGAACTATTTTTTATTCAGGGAGTAGTAGAAAAGTTGTATTTTTCTTTGAATAGAGTTTTCCCAGATTTGTGGAAATATTGCACAACTTGGCAACGTTGTTAATGAAATGTTTTGGAACTACGAACAGTGCTTTAATAGTAGAAAATTAATTTTATCAAATTATCCCTGACAAAAATGAAAAAAAAAACAAGAGAACTTAATGTTTGATAGTCAAATTGATGGATTATTTCAAATTTTTTGTAAATCATTTCAATCACAGAGTTTAATTTTGGTATTAAAACTCCATTTAAAATCATTATATCACTCCAAACATGAAATTCACCATTATTAGAGAAAAAAGAATCTTTTAATGGGGTCTTCAGGTATGTTCATTTATTATTTAGTATGTTCCAAAATATAAATGAAATTATTTTTTTTTGTAGGTTGTCCATCAGTAAAGCCTTCGGATTACTGCGGTGGTGGCAAACAAAAGAAAAGGAAGCGAAGCAAGAGTAAAAAAAAGAAGGCGTCTTGTCCATGTACGAAAAAGAAAAAAAGATCCTCAACAAAAAAGAAGAAATGCATGAAACCTGGTCCTTCTACGCGGAACCCTTTCCTTAATTTTCTGCGAAAATTCAGGTACATAGCAAAATTTTATTAGTATTAGTAGTTTTCATTGATGGATATAGAAGCAATGTTGGAGGGGGGGATAAAATTTTTTCAATCGAATCAATCAGATCCATCGGTTAATCTTAATTATCTGCGATGTCTTCCTTTTGGACTTGTGAATATTTCACAAAGCAGTTATAACGATGGCTGTTAAAATAGTGTTGGTTAGGACAGCTTTGGGGACAGCATCTTGTATTGAATTTTACTCTTGAAATACCTCAGCTGACTTTTGTTTCTCCCGGCATTTTATTGAAGCACTTGATAATTGCTTTGCTTTTGCTGAAGATGGCGCAAGTTGTATATGAATGGGATAGATCCAGTAAAATGGGAGCTTCTGCAATTCTGAGGTGGAAAATAATTTGGTCTCGATTTTTCCTCTTTCAGGCTTGTGTTTGGTGGACAAGCAGGCCTACGTCTTCTCCAATGACAACAACAGAAGCCATCTTGTCCAGGCCACATATTATAATATAACAATCAGCATCTCCTTGGGCAGTAGTCGACTATATCCCTCGTGCGGTTCAGATCTCTATCAACTTAGTGTTGTTAGCAAGAATATTCTGTGAACCGTTGACCTCCACCGAAAATTTATTATTCTCAGCGCGCTTGATGGAAGAGAAGATGGTACATGGGCGTCGCCACTGTAGGGCAAGAGGGAGCCCTGCTCACCCTGGCTCCTTTGTTCAATGTTTCTTGAAAAAATACAATTTAAGAGTACCTTTCCCCCCTGTGACTTTCATTCTAACGAAGCCTATGAGCTGGTACCAACATTCCACTTGACTCGATGAAGTGCTGCACGGAGGGAATGCGTCATACAGAGTGGACATCTTAGTTTTTCTGATACACACTTCATCAAACCTAGTCATTGGTTTATTTTTTTTAATTACCATCTTAATCTCATTCTGGCAGTATTGTCGATTGTCGTTTCTGGGTCGGACGGACGGGGACGTTATGTTTTCTGTCCCTTTTCTGCATTGTCCGCAGGAAAGTACTCAGTTGTACAGCATTATTTTATGCAAGTGTCCTCTCATTGGACTGTCACACGTGAGGAGTCTCGTTATAATTCTAAGCCGGTTCTTTATTGAATGTTTTCCCGTGGTGCATGGGAGGGGCTTTATTCCAACTCTCTTTGTTTTCGTTTGACCAAATCCCTTATGCATCCTCTGATGGCAGATTTTGTGATTCAGAGTGTGGGTTCTGGGTCCACATATGAATCTTATCTGGCTAGTTCATCAAATTTTTTGTTGTCCTTGATGCTACAGTGTCCTGGAATCCACCTCAAATTAATTTTTTGTCTTCTGATAGACATTGAGTTCTTATCGACATTCCCATACCAGCCTTGGGTTCATAAGAACCTTTAGTCTGTACATATTTTGATCCGTGCATAGCGCACTTCTGTTTTGTTATTTTTGCGTGCAATTCGGCTCTAAATACGGAAGTATTTATTTCCAGTGGGATGCTCAGTTGGGAGTTTCTTCCCTCGCTGTAGATTGCAGCACCAATTCGTTCCCTGGTCTTAGATCCATCTGTATACCAGATTATCTCTCCAGGTTTGCCCTTGATGTTGTCATCTGTCCATTTCCTTCAGTCTTGCATGTTCACCTCGAAGTTAGTGTTAAAAAAGTTACACTATTTCCTTTATCTTGTGATCCGAACTATTGCTCATGTTTTGTAGCCTTGTCAATCGGAGGAAGGTTTAGCAGAGCTTTCATGGAAAGCCAGTCTTTGTACCATACTCAAATCAGACGCAGCTGTTTTTTTTAATGATCTTTGTCCACCATACCAAAGATGCGTAGGTGATCATGGATTTTACCACAGTGTTGTATGTCCAATAGACTATTTTGGAACTTAGCCCCCATGTGCTCGTCTCGCTACCATTAATGTTGCCTCTGCTTTATTCTTTTCCCTTGTCAATTGTTGGTTCCAGGTAAGTTTCGAATCTAAAATAACCCCTAGATATTTGACCTCCCCCGACAGCTGGATGCGAGACCTTTCCCTCTAACTTAGTTCTTTGGATAAAAGGCACTATGGTTAATTTGGAGGGACTAATGTTTAGACCCTCATGTTTCCACCAGATTTGGGGTCATTTGCTTTATTTCCATAACTGTAGTGTTAAATTGTCTCTGGACTATGTCATCTACCGTACCAAAGTATTTTTTGTGACCTTGGCTGCCAATGTTTGAGATTGATTTTAGAGATGTGTTGTTGAATGCTTCCTCCATATCCAGGAATGCGTCCAACACAACCTCTTTGTTTCTCAGTGCAATTTTCGCTTTCTCTACAAGTTGGTGTAATGCTGTTTCTGTAGATTTGCCTGTTATGTAGACATATAGGTCCATTGTATCCCTGATATGTTTGTCCAACAGGTGCTTTAAGCATACATTGGTCTTAGTACCTTCGCCCTATCCTGTACAGTTCTTCCAGGTTAGTAAAGAAGCTATAGCATAGATGCGTTATGTCTGATTGCTTCACCAGAGGGTGCTGTCAGAAGCGTCACTTCTGGCAGCACCCTCTGGTGAAGCTGTCAGACCTGACGCAACTGAGAGATCTGAAGTAAAACGAATGACGTTGATTTGGCCAAGTTTTGCTATTATTAAACCTTAGCGACTTCTTATGGGATTTAACAGGGGGAATGGTGAGGAAGTCCTATAGCTCCTTTACTCGGGTTTAGGGATGAAGACTTACCCTTATACAATCCTGAAACTTTTGGAACTACAAAAAATAATTCCATCATTTGTCCTTTTTTCAGTTCAATCTGTCTGGACTATTTATTTATAAAGAGTTAAAAATTTAGACAAAGAAATAATTTCTTGTCTTAAATTGAAATTCTAATTTGTTACTAGCTACAATAATTTATGCCAGATCATCAAACATTGCACCAACTAGTCCAAAATGGTAATTAGTTTTTTTTCTTCAGAAAACAACATTGTGGTTGGACTGTAACCAAAATCGCTATAGAAGGAGCGAAGGTCTGGTGCCGAATGGGAAAAGCAGAACGCCAAAAATACTACAAAGAAGCCTGCAGAATGCAGAAAAAAGGCAAGAGCAGAAGTAGAAGCAGACGATAAAATTTTTATACAGGTTGACCTAAAAATTCATACTGTATCTACAGATTAACGCTGTATTTAATTATTGTGGCGTTCTTTTGTAGAATATTCGTAGGTAACTTGTATAAAAACTTTTTTTGTTAGTGTCTCTACAATGGGGTTGTTTATATAATGAAATGTTATATTGTTAGGTCCTGTATAAATTATAAATAAAAGTATCGTAATTTATAATTTTTATTCTTTTTTACTTACCTAATGAATCATATTCTTTTTGATTATTTCCTACGAAATTGTATTTTGGCACGGCGTTTACCAGATAATGTTTGCATTTTTCTTGTGCTCTATATGATATGGCATAACCCCAAATTCTCTCTGATAATCTTACTAAAAATGTTCCATACGGTTGATCTAGTAAAAGAGTTTCAGCTTCTTGTCTTGTTATTAGACCTAAAATAAAAAATAATAAGTTAACACAGTCATGGATGTAAAAAACGTAACGAATTATCAAAAAAAAAGTTTGCAAATTAAAAATTGTGGCACTAAACGCTTTAAATTAAAAATTTATTGCCAAAAACCATGCCTTAATTATTCGCAAAAAATGTTTGCAATCTAATAATTACGGCATTGAACGTGTTAAATAAAATTGCAATGTTTGCACATTGATAATTGTACAGAACACACGAAATTAAAAAAAAATCTATTAAATTTTTAATACCTACATTTATTGCCAATTATTCTTAAAAAATGTTTGCAAATTAAAAATTGTGGCACTGGACGTGTTAAATAAAAAAAACAATACAGCTTTTTTCGGTTTATGCAATCAAATATTTTTGCAAATTTAAGTATGTAGCACTGAGCGTGTTAAATTAAAAAATTCAAATGAAAGTATTTCCAATATTTAATTTTTTTAACACATTCACTGCCGAAGAAAATGCCACAATTATATGTAAAAAAATGTTTGCAAATAGATAATTGTGGCATTTTCCTCGGCAGTGAATGTGTTAAAAAATTAAATAGTAAAAATAATTTTATTTGGACTTTATAATTTAACACGCTCAGTGCTGCATTTTTCAATTTGCAAAAACATTAAATTACATGAACTGAAAAATACTCTTTTTTTTATTTAACACGTCCCGTGCCATAATTCTCAATTTTCAAACATTTCTTTTACAGATAATTGTGGTATTTTCCTCTGCAGTGAATGTGTTAAAAAAAATTAAATACTTGAAATAATTTTATTTGTATTTTTTAATTTAACACGCTCACTGCTGCATTTTTCAATTTGCAAAAACTCTGTTGTTTTTTTTTATATTTAACACGTCCCGTACCATAATTCTCAATTTTCAAACATTTTTTTACAGATAATTGTGGCATTTTCCTCCTCAGTGAATGTGTTAAAAAAATTAAATACTGGAAATTATTTTATTCGGATTTTTTAATGTAACACGCTCACTGCTGCGTTTTTTAATTTGCATAAAAAATTTGATTACATAAACCGAAAAATTCTCTATTATTTTTTTTTTATTTAACACGTCCCGTGCCATAATTCTCAATTTTCAAACATTTCTTTTACAGATAATTGTAGCATTTTCCTCTGTAGTGAATGTGTTAAAAAAATAAAATTCTGGAAATAATTTTATTTGGATTTTTTTATTTAACACGCTTACTGCTGCATTTTTCAATTTGTAAAAACATTTGATTACATAAACCGAAAAATTCTCGATTGTTTTTTTTTTATTTAACACGTCCTGTGCCATAATTCTCAATTTTCAATCATTTTTTTTACAGATAATTGTGGCATTTTCCTCTGCAGTGAATGTGTTAAAAAATAAAATTCTGGAAATGATTTTATTTGGATTTTTTTATTAAACACGCTCACTGCTGCATTTTTCAATTTGTAAAAACATTTGATTACATAAACCGAAAAATTCTCGATTGTTTTTTTTTTTATTTAACACGTCCCGTGCCATAATTCTCAATTTTCAAACATTTCTTTTACAGATAATTGTGGCATTTTTCTCTGCAGTGGATGTGTTAAAAAAATTAAATACTTGAAATAATTTTATTTGGATTTTTTAATTCAACACGCTCACTGCTGCATTTTTCAATTTGCAAAAACTCTGTGGTTTTTTTAATATTTAACACGTCCCGTTCCATAATTCTCAATTTTCAAACATTTTTTTTACATATAATTGTGGCATTTTCCTCTGCAGTGAATGTGTTAAAAAATTAAATACTGGAAATAATTTTATTTGGATTTTTTAATTTAACACGCTCACTGCTGTATTTTTCAATTTGCAAAAACATTTGATTACATAAACCGAAAAATTCTCGTTTTTTTTTATTTAACACGTCCATTGCCATAATTTTTAATTTGCAAACATTTGTTATAGATAATTGTGGCATTTTATTTGTATTTTTTAATTTAACACGCTCACTGCTGCATTTTTCAATTTGCAAAAACTCTGTTGTTTTTTTTTATATTTAACACGTCCCGTGCCATAATTCTCAATGTTCAAACATTTTTTTTTACAGATAATTGTGACATTTTCCTCTGCAGTGAATATGTTAAAAAAATTAAATACTGGAAATAATTTTATTTGGATTTTTTAATTTAACACGTTCACTGCTGTATTTTTCAATTTGCAAAAAAATTTGATTATATAAACCGAAAAAGGCTCTATTGTTTTTTTTATTTAACACGTTCAGTGCCATAATTTTTAATTTGCAAAAATTTTAACACAGAGGAAAATGCTACAATTAGCTGTAAAAAAAGTTTGCAATTGTTAATTGTAGCACAGAACGCGTTAATAGATCATTAAAAAATTATTTTAAATACGTACCATGAAACCATGGCATGACATTATTCGAAGAATCTAATCCTGCTAATCGTTCTTGTTCTTTGCTTCTGTACCAATCAAGTACCGCATTTCTTCCAGGCGGTACGCCCGCATTGTCTGTACTATAAGATGTGTCTATTTGAAAAGAAGAATTTAATTTATGTTCTTTTCTAGCCCTTCTTGCTATTTCTCTTATTTGTTGTTCAGCTTCTTTTGCTTTTCGCTCTAAAACAAAATTGGATTATAATCAAAATTTTTTCACCTAACAAATATTAATTTACCTTGTTCTCTCCATTCCTGTTCTTTCTTCATTTCTTCCTCTTCGGCTTCTTTGGCGCTTTCTTGATGTTTAATTTGAATTTTATGGAAAATCTCGCTGGTCTTATCGCTCAATAATTTTTGTTCCCATAAAGCGACCCGTTGAGCGACTTTTTGAGTATTTTTAACCTCCTGAGAATCTTTAAACTTTTTAGGTTTATTTGACGGGAAAAAATTGATACTATAATTATTAACATTAACCGGTTTTGATTGGATTTTCGCTTGGATCTCCTCGACTGAACAATAAATATCCATATCATCGTTTAAACTTAGTTTGGGTAAAGATTTTTCAATTTTTGGAGTTAGATCGACGTAGTCTTCGATTAACTGAGCATTTAATTCTTTTCTAAATTCTTCTCGAAGTTGTTCAGTCTCTTTTTCGGCAAGTTTTCGAGCTTTTTCCGCCGTTTCTTCTCGTAGAATTTCTTCGATGGTTTTATCGTCTTTGTGTTCTCCCATTACCCATACCCATGGTTCTCCGTGCAAATCTGCAAAAAAAAATACATAATAAACAACAGATCATTTTTGAATAGTTTCAAAGTGTAAATTAAATTTTGTTTTAATTTTAAAAAAAATTTATAATTTTTGTTTTAACAAATTCGGGTTTTTATTAAAGAATTTATTTTGATTTTAAATATTTAGGAAGAGTATAAAAATCTGTTTTTTTTCTAAATTTTGAACATTTAAAATTCTACTTTTTCAAAATTTTGAGTATTTGAAAATTTGATTTATTCATAAATTTCAAGTGTTCTTTAAATTATAATAAGTACTAGTAGTCGAGGCAATGAAGCACTAAAAAAGACCAAAAGTTCGAAATTTTTCGGACTAAGACGGATCGGAATGCAGTTTTTTGCATTCGCTTTTTATCTTATACAAACCGGAAATTGCATTGCTGCAGCCAAAAATGCATTCAAAAAATGCATTTTTTGAGACGGATTTTGGAAACTTAAAGAACTTTGTAAGTAAGAGTCAGAACGGGCACAAATCGGGTTCCCGAGGGTTTTCAAGGTCGCTGATCACAATTATGATGTTCAAATTGACCCACAGCCGACCTGGAGCGCAAGGACGCTGATGAAAGTCATCTCCGTAGGAATTTCCCGAAATTCACGCGGGGAAGGGGAGAAACTCGCTTCTCGGGGGTTTTTTGAGTCGCTGAATTGAAATGTGGCATCGTTGAACACCCCCGGACACCTGGTGCACCCGAACCTGGACGTGGACGTCATCCCCGAGAATATTCCTGACAAGATCGCCAAAAAACAACCCGAAAATCATTGTAGGGGCGTTTTTTGGGCGCTTAATCCAAATTAGTAATAATTAATTGCATAAATATATATTTTTTTAAATTGTATTACCAAAAATCGCCGGATTTTTAAAAAATTGGCCAAGAAAATTTTAAAATTATTATACGATTTTAAACTAAATTGAATAACTTTTAAAATATTAAAATGGGATTTTCACCAATCGAAAGATAATTTTTTTGAAAATTGTCTGTAATTTTATTTTACCAAAAGGTATAAAACAAATGAAAAAGTAAATAGCACATTCGAAAGGAATCCAAAAGTACACTATGTCTGTAAATTATTTGTAATTTAAAAATAATATTTGTAAAAGTTATGATAAAAAATGTAGAAAGTTAAAATAATTCAATGATTACCAATAAATTTTTGACAACTTTTTTTAATGTATTTTGATCCAGAAAACCTAAAAAAAAGGTCTGTTTCCCATTTTGATTAAAATTGAATGAGATATTAATTATTTAATAATTTTAAAATTATTCAAAAAAGGGTTTATTTTTTTAAGGTTAATATTAATATTAAAAATTAAAAAATAAAACCTTAAATTTGTAGTAAAAAACTCTATAATTGTGATTTTTTTCAAAATTTTATTCAAAAAATTGTAGAATTCATAATTTTTTTTTGAAATTTAAAAAAAAATGATTAACTTAAAAAATTTTAAAATGGAATTTATACCAATCGATAGGTAATATCAAACTCCAAATTTAGAAAATATTTTAGTCTCTTCGAATTTAACATTGTAATTACTATAACCAAAATTTTTTTTTTTTTAATTTTTTTGTCCTTTTGTTTTATCGAAAATGGTAAAACAAATGAAAAAAGTAATTAGTACATCCGAAAGGGATCAAAAAATACATTATGCGTGAAATATTTCATAATAATAAAATAATACTTGTAGAAGTTATACAAAATTATAAAAAGTTAAAAAAAAATTTACGAAAAATTTAATTTTTTTTTAAATTTTTATTAATTATATTAATGTATTTTGATGCAGAAAAACTAAAATAATCGTTTAAACAATTACTTTACTTATTTTTTGATTTGCGAAAAAATCGATTTAATAATAATAAATATTTTTTTCTAATTTGGCGTTTTAAAATTGAAAAACTTCTCCTAAAATTTTGTTTTCGGAACAACACGATTATTTTTATTGAAATCCATTGAAATGACAATAAAATTCCCTATACAGGGTGGCGCAAATTTAATTAAAAGACGAAATAAATGGTTTTTTTCCAAATTAAAATATCAGGACCGATTGCCGAAATATTTAGGAAAAAACCTTCGTTTTATTTAATTTCTTAAACTAGAAAAAAAGCTTTTTTATTGAATGTCAAATACCGCTAAACACATTTAATTTTTTTAAAACACCCTTAATTTTTTTTTTAATACGGACCTGTACATTTTGGTTCAATTTTTGAAATCCCCATTTTTTTCCAATCCAACGATGTAGAATACTTAATTTTTTATTAGGTTTTGACAATGGTCTGTACTTTAGGAATTTTTCTAAATTATAGTACGGTCCTGTTCTATTTTCACTACAAACATTTATAAATCTTTTTGAATAAAATTAATTAAAAATTGAATATGATTTGCTCTTTAACGCCCTAAGTATAAAATATCTTATAATTCTTGTATTCATATGTTCAGGATAAAATGAACAGGATCGTACTTAGAAAAATTCCTAAAATACAGAGTACAGTTTATTGTTGAAACCTAATAAAAATTTAATGTTTTCTACATGGTTGGACAGAAAAAAATAACTGGGGAGTTTAGTAAAAAAGTGAAATTAATATTTTTTTTTCTTTAAAAATTAAGGTGTTAATTAAATAAAACCAAAATATCGTCAATTTCGGTTTTCCACTAATATCTTCAAAAACCGGTCCTGATATTTTAATTTTGAATACGCATATTTTTTCCCATTTAACCAACTTTGTATCTATAACGATTTACGAAATCTCAATAGTATTTGAGCCACCCTGTATATCTTATAATAACGAAGATATAACATTCCCATTAAAATTTGGACATACTAAATGATAATATTTTTGTAACCAAACCAATCAATAAATCAATTGAAAATAAATGTTCCGTTATTTATTTAAAATAACATAATCTTTATGGATCTCTTAGACCCACCTATTTGTACAGATTAATCTTTTAAGTCAGTTAAACATACATTTATAAAAAAATATACATACCTAATAAAAAATTTACTTTTTTATTGCTATTTTTATTTTCTTGTTTAACAGGTTCGTCTCCTAATTTATCAGTCCAATTTTTCCAGCGTCGGACTTGCTCTTCGCGCATTTTACAAAAAAGCGTTTGCTTTTGGTCTTCATCCAGTTCGGTTAGAATTTCGGGGTCTACGTACATGTCGCGAAGAATTTGTTGAAGCATTTTGAGATCTGAAATAAAAAAATTAATTTCATAAATAAAAATAAGTCTTCTGTTTCTTTGGCCATTTTTCTGTTAAGCACTTATATTTATCAAATAAAAAGTTATTTAAAATTTCTTCCTTCTATCAACCATAATTTGTTCTTCCTCAAAGAGAAATTGTTTCTTCTCATATCATTTGCCGGAAAAAAAATACTATAAAATAATAATAATAATAATAATAATAATTTCTTTAAAATCCAACTTGTTATTATCATTCAAATAATATAAATTATAATATTATTAACAAACATTGATTGATCTCTAAATAAACCTTGGATAATACTTTTGTCTAATTCAGGTCAAGCTCCACATGATCTATGTCGACTACAGTGGCGTACGGCTGGTTTAATATACATCTTCAATATGTAATTACTTCCTTAATTAGAGATATTTTTTCATAATAATACTTTTGCACTTTCTAGAATTGTTTTAAAGATTAACCTGTTTTATTATGCACTTATATTTCAATAACACCCTGTATACGTACTTATATATCAAATGGGCAGTGGCAAAAATACAAAATAACTTAAAAATTATTCCGAAATTATCTTAAATATCCGTCTGCTGACAAGATTACAAAATGTTCTGAAATTATCCGTAACTACGGATAATTATTCCACATTGGCAACACTGTATATCTAGTGAGGCGCCCAAAAGCCTCATTATTAATTTTGTGATGAAAAAAAAATTGTTACACCATTTTTAATCACTTTTCTCGACGTTTCTGAGC
Organism: Neocrepidodera transversa; assembly: GCA_963243735.1. NCBI lineage: Eukaryota > Metazoa > Arthropoda > Insecta > Coleoptera > Chrysomelidae > Neocrepidodera > Neocrepidodera transversa. Next base: position 754,136 of record OY725347.1, on the reverse strand, counting down.
TATGAGCGAAAATAAAATCAGTCTGTCTGGATGCAAACACTATAACTCTCAAACGAAAACTCCGAGTCAGTTCCGGTTTTCACTTTCCTATTTATTTTTTTCCAGGTAAGAACCTTATACATACAAATTAGATGTTTGGGATAATTTTTTTTCCACGTTGCATCATGTATATTACCCTACATGTATCTGAGAAATTTGGCCAGGATCGCACTAGCCATTCCGGTACCCGATAGGCCGAAGTCCCGTTTCAGCACCCTAGAATTTGTTTTGTTTTAAATTATAGAAAAATTCACCTCACACAAATTAAATTATGACGGCTATATTTTTTATCTACAGCTGCAGCAATTTAATTTGTCTAGCTTTGTTTTCTGTACAAAAAGTAATATTTTATGGCCCCTTGTATCAGGAGTGTGACATGTTTTGATCTATTTCTATTACATATTTTTTTTACTTTCGGACTACCAGAGTTAATTTGGTATTAAGAAAATTTTACTTCACAGAAATTAAATTATGACAACTATATTTTTATCTACAGATGCCGCAATTTAATTTGTCTAGCTTTGGTTTTTATAAAAAAAACCGTTCTATAGATACCGCAATTTAATTTGTCTAGCTTTGCATTTGATAAAAAAACCGTTCTACAGTTGCCGCAATTTAATTTGTCTGGTTTTGGTTTTTATAAAAAAACCGTTCTATAGATACCGCAATTTAATTTGTCTAGCTTTGCATTTGATAAAAAAACCGTTCTACAATTACCGCAATTTAGCAATTCAATATGTCTAGCTTTAGTTTTTATAAAAAAAACCGTTCTACAGCTGTCGCAATTTAATTTGTCTAGCTTTGTTTTTTATGAAAAAACCGTTCTACAGTTGCCGCAATTTAATTTGTCTAGTTTTGGTTTTTATAAAAAAACCGTTCTATAGATACCGCAATTTAATTTGTCTAGCTTTGCATTTGATAAAAAAACCGTTCTACAGTTGCCGCAATTTAATTTGTCTAGTTTTGGTTTTTATAAAAAAACCGTTCTATAGATACCGCAATTTAATTTGTCTAGCTTTGCATTTGATAAAAAAACCGTTCTACAGTTGCCGCAATTTAATTTGTCTAGTTTTGTTTTTTATAAAAAAACCGTTCTATAGATACCGCAATTTAATTTGTCTAGCTTTGCATTTGATAAAAAAACCGTTCTACAGTTGCCGCAATTTAATTTGTCTGGTTTTGGTTTTTATAAAAAAACCGTTCTATAGATACCGCAATTTAATTTGTCTAGCTTTGCATTTGATAAAAAAACCGTTCTACAATTACCGCAATTTAGCAATTCAATATGTCTAGCTTTAGTTTTTATAAAAAAAACCGTTCTACAGCTGTCGCAATTTAATTTGTCTAGCTTTGTTTTTTATGAAAAAACCGTTCTACAGTTGCCGCAATTTAATTTGTCTAGTTTTGGTTTTTATAAAAAAACCGTTCTATAGATACCGCAATTTAATTTGTCTAGCTTTGCATTTGATAAAAAAACCGTTCTACAGTTGCCGCAATTTAATTTGTCTAGTTTTGGTTTTTATAAAAAAACCGTTCTATAGATACCGCAATTTAATTTGTCTAGCTTTGCATTTGATAAAAAAACCGTTCTACAATTACCGCAATTTAGCAATTCAATATGTCTAGCTTTAGTTTTTATAAAAAAAACCGTTCTACAGCTGTCGCAATTTAATTTGTCTAGCTTTGTTTTTTATGAAAAAACCGTTCTACAGTTGCCGCAATTTAATTTGTCTAGTTTTGGTTTTTATAAAAAAACCGTTCTATAGATACCGCAATTTAATTTGTCTAGCTTTGCATTTGATAAAAAAACCGTTCTACAGTTGCCGCAATTTAATTTGTCTAGTTTTGGTTTTTATAAAAAAACCGTTCTATAGATACCGCAATTTAATTTGTCTAGCTTTGCATTTGATAAAAAAACCGTTCTACAATTACCGCAATTTAGCAATTCAATATGTCTAGCTTTAGTTTTTATAAAAAAAACCGTTCTACAGCTGTCGCAATTTAATTTGTCTAGCTTTGTTTTTTATGAAAAAACCGTTCTACAGTTGCCGCAATTTAATTTGTCTAGTTTTGGTTTTTATAAAAAAACCGTTCTATAGATACCGCAATTTAATTTGTCTAGCTTTGCATTTGATAAAAAAACCGTTCTACAGTTGCCGCAATTTAATTTGTCTAGTTTTGGTTTTTATAAAAAAACCGTTCTATAGATACCGCAATTTAATTTGTCTAGCTTTGCATTTGATAAAAAAACCGTTCTACAATTACCGCAATTTAGCAATTCAATATGTCTAGCTTTAGTTTTTATAACAAAAACCGTTCTACAGTTGCCGCAATTTAATTTGTCTAGCTTTGTTTTTGATAAAAAAATAGCCGGTCTACAACTGTCGCAATTTAATTTGTCTAGCTACACTTTCTATAAAAAACCGTTCTATAGATGCCGCAATTTAATTAGTGCAGATTTGCTTTTTTATAAAAAAAACGTTCAACAGTTGCCGCAATTAATTTGTCTAGATTTGCTATTTATAAAAAAACGTAATTTTTATAAGAGACAATTTCTAGAGTTATTAATACCAATTGATAACAATCTAAAATTAGCAAAAGTCAAATAAGTTCAAATCAGATAAGCGAGCCGGCTGGCAACAATATGTCAAAATCTCAATGCAAATTTTTAACCACATAAAAATGTATGTACACACTTTGAAAACGCAGTAAATATGTTGTAAGGAATTTAAAAGATTCGATTTGCAGTGTGTCATGAACATTAAAGATTATATGATAGAATTGTTTGTCATTGGCGTTCCATTAAGAAGTTTTAAGAACTATTAGGAAAATCTGATAAAAAAAAAAAAAACGGAATAGTATGCAATAAATGTATTTCTTAGTTTCTAAGAATCTAGAATATTTATTTTGATGAAAGTATTTAAAATAATCTTGATTAAAGCGTAGAACAGGCCATTAAAATTTTAGTGTTGCTACATGTTCATCGCAGGAGTACCTCAAGGCAAAGCTTTGGGCCTTATCTGATTTTTATTAGGAATGAAAGATCCCTACAGTTATCATTGTGGATAATCCTGCTCAAATTCAATATAGTTCTTCTCTGGAGAAAACTGAAAATCGGAAATCGATCTAAGCTTTCGTTTGAGAAATATAGTGTTTACATCTAGATAGACAGACATGCAGACGTCCGGACAGGACTTTTTTGTACCACAATATATGAACTAACCCCCTTCTTTGTGTTTTTTTATTCCTTTTTGTTATTTTCCGGTAACTAGCTTAATGAATCCAATTTTTCCCAATTTTCACTATAAATTACCATTTTATTCACAAATTTATGAAAAATTACCCCTTTTTAATTTAGTCACATTTTAAGTGCTTTTTTGTTTAGCTTTTTCACCCTCCAAAATTTACGCTTTTCTCTATTAAAAAGTCACGTTTTTAGTACCTTTTCCCCCTCTCTCTTTCTTCTTAAAACAGGCACGTTTTTGACTAAAATTTCATCTATTTTCTGTCAAAAATTTCCCCCTCTTTTCTCTGAAATGTTGTCACTTTCTTTGGTAAATTTCTTCTTGTTTTTTCCAAATTTTGTACTTTTGTGTCAAATTTCCTCTTTTCTGTCTTTTTTTTCTAGATTTTTTCACTTTTCTCTCACTTTCTTTTAGTAAGTAATTTTTTTTCTTCAAATTTTGCACTTTTTTGAGTAAAAATTTCCTATCTTCTATCAAAACTTTACCCTCTTTTTCTTTCAATTTTTGTCACTTTTTAGTAATTTTCTTGTTTTTTTTTCCAAATTTTGAGTTTTTTCGACTCAAATTTCATCTCTATTCTCTCAAAAATTTCTCCTCTTTTTTCTTAATCATTTTTCCTTTTTTCTCCCAAATATTTTCTCTCTTTTCTCTCAATTTTTTCACTTTTTTCTCAATTTTTGTCACTTTTTTAGTAATTTTACACTTTTTTGACACAAATTTTCCCTTTTCTGTCAAAAATTTACCCTTTTTTCTCACTTTTTTTAGTAATTTTCTTTTTTTCTTCTAAAATTTGAGCTTTTTCGATAAAAATTTCACCTCTTCTCTCGAACATTTCCCCTCTTTTCTCTCAATTTTTGGTAGTTTTTTTTTTCTTCAAATTTTGTACTTTTTTGGGTAAAATTACCCCTCTTCTGTCAAAAGTTTACCCTCTTTTTCTTTCAATTTTTGTCACCTTTTAGTTTTTTTCTTCTTTTTTTTTTCCAAATTTTGAACTTTTTCGACTCAAATGTCATCTCTTTTCTCTAAATTTTTGTCATTTTTTCAGTGCGGAAAAATAGGGGAAAATAGGAAAAAATAATGAAATAGGGAAAAAATGGAATAAACAATTCGGTAAAATGGAGCGCACAAACTATTTTTTGCACTGTCGGAATTTGGGAGCTTAAAAACGTCGAAAAAAGTGATAAAAGTGGGAAAAAATATGGTGGGAGAACTGGGAAAAAATTGGAAATTTTATTTCCCCCACCATCCACTTGGAGCAATGAAATCAATTTAATTTAATTTTTATATAACTTTCCTTCTACTATCTTTTCGGATATTATTTAATGACTAAAAATCGGAAAAAACTTTGAAATAAAAGAAATTAGTAAAAAAGGGGAAGAAAGTGGGAAAAAAATTTAAAACAGAAAGAAATTATTAAAAAATGGAAAGTAGGAAAAAAAAATTTAAAATATAGAACCAATCAAACCGTCTTGAAAATACGCATCTTTTTTCCTATTCCCCTATATACGAATCAAGGGAGTAGATATTTTTTTCCTATAGGGTAATTAAAGTTTTAGACAAATATATTTGTCAGTTTCTACATTTCTTAAATTTTTTGGTATCCTGGAGGGGTAATTACTCCTTTAACCTCCATATCTACGTCCTTGATCCGAATAAGCCATAATTTAATAGATATAAACTTGACATATTTTATAAGATTAGGTATGTCACTACGGCACTGGTTTTTTATTGATCTTGGTAAATAATAAATTATTTACCTAAAACTTAAGCACAAGTAATGAAGAATAATTTCACGCAACATAAATCAATAAGTAGGCATATAATGTAGTAGTAGAAAAATATTTTCTTTTAATAAGAAAACTATTTCTTTTGTTTTAAACGGCGCATGGCACTCCTTTTCTTAAGTCATGAAAATTTTCGTGAAAGTAACTTAACTTTTAACCTTTGAAAGGCGGATAGTACACTTAACTTTACCTTGACAATTATTACAACAAAAGCAACGATTTACAGACAATCAACCATGAGCGCCGAAGAGGGTAAAAAGGGATACGTAATATTAAATTGGTCTAAAACCAATCAAAATAAAATTTCTTCTAAAGGCATTTGAGGAACCACTTTGTGGCAGAAGATTCTCACCCAGCAGCCAAATATCCAGTGGCGTCGGGAGACAATTTTATTCGTGAAAAAAATAATTTTAAGGGTGTTTTTGATTTTTTTTTCTATTTGATAGGGTATTTACTACCCCTTTTTGAAGTATTTTTGATTTTTTAATAATTCTAAGGCTGATAACTTTACCCTAGAAAACCCTTGATAATATTTGTATAGTGTTTCTGATGTGTGAAAATATTTAATATCTTTTTTTTATATGTTACTTTTTACAGGTCCCTTAAAAGTATTTTTTTCATGAATAAAATCGTCTTCCGACGCCACTGGTCATTTGGCTACCAAAAAGTAGCTTCCAAGTTCACACCGGTTAAAAATATCCGTTTCAAAAAGAAAATATGCAACTGATGAATCCGAAAGGTGGAAAGAGTTGCTTCAAGTAACTATAGGTAGATTCGCAAAATACCTTGTAGAAATTATAATATCTGGTTGTAATTTTTATTATTAGTGTTAATTGATTATATTTAACCCGCTACTGGTAAGAATTTGTAAGAAGTTTAGTTCGAACTGAAAATGCAGTCATGCAAAGCCGTGATATATACGGTTTTTTTTTCTGTAATGTTTATCCACTCAACAGGTTATGAAAATTTATAACGATCTTAATTGAAATTCACAGATTTTATCGACTATGTTGGTATTGAAATAATTCTAAGTTAAAATAAAATCTACAAACTACAAAAAACATAAACATTTATTTACCCTCTATAAACGAGTTACTTTTGTATTTTTTAATAAATTGAAATAAAACTTGGGCCAAGTCCTTAAAAATTTTTACATAGAAAGAAAAAATATAAATATAAGACGAGTAAATATACTACAGACTTCCTGACCCAGATATAGGGAATTCAACGTGTTAGAGAGAAAAGATGCAGATATTCAAAGTGTCAGAGAGAGAGAGAGAGAGTGCTATATTGATAACGTAGTAGATAGAAAAGTCTGACAGACGCATCCGAACCGATCTTCAGGTCCGACAGACCCTTATGCCCTGTCAGCATCCTCTGGTATCTATTACGATATAGATATAGTACTCTCTCTCTCTCTCTCTCTCTCTCTGACACATTGAATCTCTGAGGGAAATTTGAGTCGAAAAAGTTCAAAATTTTAAGAAAAAAAAGTAAATTTTTGACTGAAAAGGAGAAACTTTACTTAAAAAACGTAAAACTTGAAAAAAAGAAAGAAAATCACTAAAAAAAAGTGACAAAAATCGAGAGATAAGATGGGAAATGTTTTGAGAGAAAAAGAGGGGAAATGTTTGAAAGAAAGAGGGGAAAATTTTGAGAGAAAAAGTGCAAAATTTAGAAGAAAAAAAAAGAAGAAAATTAATAAAAAGAGTGACAAAAATTGAGAAATGAGTGACAAAAATTGAGAAAAAAGTGAAAAAATTGAGAGAAAAAGGGGGAAATGTTTGAGAAAAAAGAGAGGTCATTTTTGAGAGAATAGAGAGGAAATTTGAGTCGAAAAAGATCAAAATTTGGAAAAAAAGAAGAAAATTACTAAAAAGGGGCAAAAAATGAGAGAAAAAGTAGGTACATTTTTGACAAAAGAGGGTAAATTTTTTTAACCGAAAAGTGGAAATTTAAAAAAAAAATGCAGGAAAAAAAATAAGAAAAGTACTACAAAAAAGTGACAAAAATTGAGAGAAAAGAGAAATCTTTGAGAGAATAAAGGGGGCATTTTTGAGAGAAAGTGGAAATTTTTGAAAGAAAAGGGGAAATGTTTATCGAAAAAGCAAAATTTAGAAGAAAAAAAAATTACTAAAAAGTGACAACAATTGAGGGAAAAAAGAGTAAATTTTTGACAGAAGAGGGTAAATTTTTTTGACAGAAGAGGGGAAATTTTACTAAAAAAAAAAGTGCAAAATTTGGAAAAAAAGAAGAAAAGTGACAAAAATTGAGAGAAAAGAGGAGAAATCTTTGAAAGAAAAAAGGGGAAATTTTACTCAAAAATGCGCAAAATTTAGCAAAAAAAGTGACAAATATTGAGAAGGAAATTTTTGAGAGAAAAGAGGGAAAATTTTTGAGTGAAAGAAGGGGAAATTTTTGTCGAAAAAGTGCAAAATTTAGCAGAAAAAAAAGAAGAAAATTAGTAAAAAAAAGTGACAAAAATTGAGAAAAAAATAGTGAAAAAATTGAGAGAAATTAGGGAAAATGTTTGAAATAAATTAGGGAAAATGTTTGAGAGAAATGAGATATTTTTGAGAGACTAAAAGGGAAATTTTAGTCCAGAAAGTTCAAAATTTGGACAATAAAATAGAACATAATTACTAAATTTGACTGAAAAAAGTGCAAAAAATTTGTAAAAAAAAAGAAGAAAAATACTAAAAAAGTGACAAAAATTGAGAGAAAAGAGGGGGCATTTTTGAGAGAAAGAGATGAAATTAGAGCCGAAAAAGTTCACATTGGAAAAAAAGAAGAAAATTACTAAAAGGTGACAAAAGCTGTGAGAATAAGAGGGTAAATTTTTGACAAAAGAGGGGAAATTTTACCCAAAAAAGTGCAAAATTTGAAGAAGAAAAAAACTACCAAAGAGTGACAAAAATGGAGAGAAAAGGGGGAAAATATTTCGAGAGAAGAGGGAAAATTTTTGAGAAAAGGGAAAAATTTTTAGAAGAGGGGATTTTTTATTTGAAAAAGTGCAAAATTTAAAAGAAAAAAAGAAAATTACCAAAAAAGTGACAAAAATTGAGAAAAAATGTGACAAAATTAAGAGAAAAGAGGGAAAATGTTTGAGAGAAAAGAGGAGAAATTTATGAGAGAATAGAGATGAAATTTGAGACTAAAAAGTTCAAAATTTGGAAAAAAAAAGAGGAAAAATACTAAAAAGTGACAAAAATTGAGAGAAAAAGAAAGCAAATTTTTGACAGAAGAGAGGAAATTTTACTCAAAAAAGTGCAAAATTTGAAGAAAAAAAAATTACCTACTAAAATAATAAGTGACAAAAATTGACAGAAAAAAGGGGAAATGTTTCGAGAGAAGAGAAAAAATTACTAAAAAAAAGTAACAACATTTCAGAGAAAAAAGAGGAATATTTTTTTGACAGAAAAGAGGAAATTTGGCTCAAAAACGTGCCTTTTTAAAAAAAGTGCAAAATTTGAAAAAAAAAAAATTACTAAAAACTGAGAGAAAAGAGGGAAAATGTTCGAGAGAAGAGAGGTTAAATTTTTGAGAGAAAGAGGGTAAATTTTTGACAGAAGAGGGTAAATTTTTTTGACAGAAAAGGGGAAATTTTACTAAAAAAAGTGCAAAATTTGGAAAAATAAAAAGATGAAAGTACTAACAAAAGTAACAAAAATTGAGAGAAAAGGGAAATTTTTTGTCGAAAAAGTGCAAAATTTGGAAGAAAAAAACAAAAAAATAATAAGAAGTGAAAAAATGAAAGAAAAAGAAATTTTTGACAGAAGAGAAGTTTTACTAAAAAAATTGCAAAATTTGGAAAAAAAAGAAGAAAAGTACTAAAAAAAGTGACAAAAATTGAGAGAAAAAAGGGGAAATTTTTAGAGAGAAGGGGGAATTTTACTCAAAAACGTGCAAAATTTGAAAAAAAAAGAAAATTACTAAAAAAGGTGTCAAAAATTGAGAGAAAAGAGAAGAAATGTTTAAGGGGAAATTACTAAAAAAAATTGACAAAAAATTGAGAGAAAAGAGAGGAAATGTTTGAGAGAAAAGAGAGGAAATGTTTGAGAGAAAGGGGGGACATTTTTGAGAGAAAAAGTGCAAAATTTAGAAGAAAAAAAAGAAGAAAATTAATAAAAAGAGTGACAAAAATTGAGAAAAGAGGGACAAAAATTGAGAAAAAAGTGAAAAAATTGAGAGAAAAAGGGGGAAATGTTTGAGAGAAAAGAGAGAAAAAAAGAATAAAAGTACTAAAAAAAGTGACAAAGAAAAAAAGGGGAAATTTTTAGAGAGAAGGGGAAATTTTACTCAAAAACGTGCAAAATTTGAAAAAAAAAAGAAAATTACTAAAAAAAGTGTCAAAAACTGAGAGAAAAGAGAGGAAATGTTTGAGGGGAAATTACTAAAAAAAATTGACAAAAAATTGAGAGAAAAGAGAGGAAATGTTTGAGAGAAAAGAGAGAAAATGTTTGAGAGAAAGGGGGGAAATTTTTGAGAGAAAAAGTGCAAAATTTAGAAGAAAAAAAAAGAAAATTAATAAAAAGAGTGACAAAAATTGAGAAAAGAGTGACAAAAATTGAGAAAAAAGTGAAAAAATTGAGAGAAAAAGGGGGAAATGTTCGAGAGAAAAGAGAGAAAAAAGAATAAAAGTACTAAAAAAAGTGACAAAAATTGAGAAAAAAAAGGGGAAATTTTTAGAGAGAAGGGGAAATTTTACTCAAAAACGTGCAAAATTTGAAAAAAAAAAGAAAATTACTAAAAAAGGTGTCAAAAATGAGAGAAAAGAGAGGAAATGTTTGAGGGGAAATTACTAAAAAAAATTGACAAAAAATTGAGAGAAAAGAGAGGAAATGTTTGAGAGAAAAGAGAGGAAATGTTTGAGAGAAAGGGGGGAAATTTTTGAGAGAAAAAGTGCAAAATTTAGAAGAAAAAAAAAGAAAATTAATAAAAAGAGTGACAAAAATTGAGAAAAGAGTGACAAAAATTGAGAAAAAAAGTGAAAAAATTGAGAGAAAAAGGGGGAAATGTTCGAGAGAAAAGAGAGAAAAAAGAATAAAAGTACTAAAAAAAGTGACAAAAATTGAGAAAAAAAAGGGGAAATTTTTAGAGAGAAGGGGAAATTTTACTCAAAAACGTGCAAAATTTGAAAAAAAAAAGAAAATTACTAAAAAAGGTGTCAAAAATGAGAGAAAAGAGAGGAAATGTTTGAGGGGAAATTACTAAAAAAAATTGACAAAAAATTGAGAGAAAAGAGAGGAAATGTTTGAGAGAAAAGAGAGGAAATGTTTGAGAGAAAGGGGGGAAATTTTTGAGAGAAAAAGTGCAAAATTTAGAAGAAAAAAAAAGAAAATTAATAAAAAGAGTGACAAAAATTGAGAAAAGAGTGACAAAAATTGAGAAAAAAAGTGAAAAAATTGAGAGAAAAAGGGGGAAATGTTCGAGAGAAAAGAGAGAAAAAAGAATAAAAGTACTAAAAAAAGTGACAAAAATTGAGAAAAAAAAGGGGAAATTTTTAGAGAGAAGGGGAAATTTTACTCAAAAACGTGCAAAATTTGAAAAAAAAAAGAAAATTACTAAAAAAGGTGTCAAAAATGAGAGAAAAGAGAGGAAATGTTTGAGGGGAAATTACTAAAAAAAATTGACAAAAAATTGAGAGAAAAGAGAGGAAATGTTTGAGAGAAAAGAGAGGAAATGTTTGAGAGAAAGGGGGGAAATTTTTGAGAGAAAAAGTGCAAAATTTAGAAGAAAAAAAAAGAAAATTAATAAAAAGAGTGACAAAAATTGAGAAAAGAGGGACAAAAATTGAGAAAAAAGTGAAAAAATTGAGAGAAAAAGGGGGAAATGTTTGAGAGAAAAGAGAGAAAAAAAGAATAAAAGTACTAAAAAAAGTGACAAAGAAAAAAAGGGGAAATTTTTAGAGAGAAGGGGAAATTTTACTCAAAAACGTGCAAAATTTGAAAAAAAAAAGAAAATTACTAAAAAAAGTGTCAAAAACTGAGAGAAAAGAGAGGAAATGTTTGAGGGGAAATTACTAAAAAAAATTGACAAAAATTGAGAGATAAGAGGAGAAATGTTTTGAGAGAAAAAGAGAGGAAATGTTTGAGAGAAAGGAGGGGAAATTTTTGTCGAAAAAGCACAAAATTTAGAAGAAAAAAAAGCGGTTCGTTATGAGTCATAATATAAACATTTATAATTTATATTGGTTATAACTTATCTCTCTAGTGTTGTTTTTATTGTTCAGTGATACCAACTGTAAAACTACTTCAAATATTCCCAGGTTTAAATTTTATATATTTTTTTAAATTATAAAATCCCATTGCCAGTTTTTACTAGTACTGTTAAATCTAGTTGGTAATTATAACGGGATGTTTTCGAGGAAGAAAAAAATACATAGAATTTCGCAGAAATAAAGAATTTAATTTTTATTATGTTTTGGAATCCTTTTTCGTAATTTATAGCCACTTGTTTTTATTATTATTATTATTTATCTTTATTTTAATAAAAGTCGTAAAAAGTTACGTCGCATTGTTTCTTTATTATTTGTATTGTACTAGTTTTAAATATAATATTTTTACGTTCATTTATCAGTTGACGATCTATAAATTATAGTCATTAATTAAATTTAACATATGGTTGCACACGCGGTAATAAGATGGCTTTATTTTCTAGTGTTTTAACATGACATAGAATTTCAAGAACGGCACATTGTGCGATATCTGTATGTGCCATCGATAAAACTGAACTTTTTTGCACTACTTTTTCCATTACTTATTTAACTGTGACTAAATATAGATTCACATAAGTAGGTAAATTTAATATAAAAGCAATTTTTTTTAAATCAATATAGGAAATTTTGATATCCCAAAATAAAAAAATGTGTCACTCGATTACTAATATCATTGGCGTGCCGTAGAAACGGTATATACGTGGTACAGAGAAAACACAAAAAGAAGCAAAAATACATTTTTCCACACTTTAATTTTCATATACGAATTTGAAAAATTTACATAATATGATTTATCCGATATTTATATCCTGATATACAGTGTGTCCAATTAAGTCGGCATCATATGGGAAACTTTTTTATTCTTAGTTTTATGAAAAAAAGTTATTCCTTATAAAAAGTTGTGCATGGTCTAAAACACAAAATACAGTCATCAAATATCAAATTTTTTCAGTGGTATACGAGGTCTGTCAAAAAATATGAGTTTTAATTTGGAATATTTAAACGTAATTTTTAATTCTGATCAACTTTTTTTAGTAAAATTTTTCGATATTGTCAAATTTAAAGGTACTTTATTCGTGAGTAAATCTCATATTTTTTGACACACCTCGTATACGGCTTAAAAAAATTGATATCTGATGGTTGTATTTTTGGTTTTAGACCATGCACAACTTTTTATAAAGAATAACTTATTTTCATAAAAATAAGAATAAAAAAGTTTCCTATATGATGCCGACTTAATTGGACACACTGTATATCCGATATAATCGATAATTTTATTTATTAAATTAAAAATGTTTTCCATCATTTTAAACATCCGAAAATATCAGTAGCGATTTATTCGGCTGTTGCGCAAGCGCATCCCCGCCCCGACTTTGGGATTCCCAGATTTTCGCCACGATTTATTTTGTTATTGCTTTTACTTATCCTCTATCCCAAATAATCAGAGTTTTCAGTAGATTTCCTACTAAATTAGTAGATTTTTAAGAAAAATGAGGGTGTTAATTTTTTTTGTCCAAAATTTTTCACTTTTATGAAAATACCCACTTTTTTCTAAAATTACCCCTTTTTTCAGAAAATTACCCCTTATTTTCGTCATACGGCCTCTTCCTTCAAAATTTCCCCTCTTTTCTCTCAAATATTGTCTCTTTTTGTCTCAAATTTCCCCTCTTTTCTCCCATTTTTTTTCACTTTTTCCTGAAATTACCCCGTTTTTTCTAAAATTACCCCATTTTTTTCTTAAAATTATTTTTTTTCAAATTTCCCCTCTTCCTCCAAAATTTCTCCTCTTTTCTTTCAAATTTTGTCACTTTTTTTCTTGAAATTACCCCGTTTTCCCCTTTTTTTTCTAAAACTACCCATTTTTTCTCATTATTGTCAGTTTCTGTCAAATTTCTACTTTTTTAGGAAAAAATCACTTTTTTTGAGTAATTATTTTTTTCTTTCCCCCTTACCACTCCATTGGTACTGATAGGAAGGGAGAGGGAGAAAATTGGAAATAAAAAACAAAGATTATATATAAAAAAATTGGGGAAAAAGTTTGAAACTAAAAAAGTAGGGGAAAAAGGCTGCGGCGAAAAGTGGAAAAAAAGTAGGGGAAAAAGTGGAAAAAAAGGTAGGTGAAAAATTGGTAAAAAAAAGTTTCAAATTTTAAATTACAAAAAAAATTTGTGAAAAAGTGGAAAAAAGTTTACAAAGAAATAAGAAATTAGTAAAAAATGTAGGAGACAAAGTGAAAAAAAGTAGTGGAAAGGGTGGAATAAAAAAGTAGGGAAAAGTGGAAGAAAATGGGAGAAAAGTAAAAAAAATAGGAAAAGAAGTGAAAAAAAAGATTTAAGGAGAAAAAGTGGAAGAAAAAAAATTTTACACAAAAAAATTAGTCAAAAATGTATGAGAAGAAGTGGGAAAAAGTAGGAAAAGGACAGAATAAAAAAGTAGGGGAAAGGATAAAATAAAAAAGTAGGGGAAAAGTGACAAAACGGGGGAACAAAAAACGTTTGACACAAAGAAATTACTAAAAAAAATGTGTGGAAAACAGTAGAGGAAAGGGTGGAATAAAAAAGCATGGAAAAAAGTATGGAAAAGTAAAAAAAAATAGGGAAAGATGTGGAAAAAGTTTTTGACGAGAAAAAGTGGAAAGAGGGTGGGGGAATAATGGGAAAAAAGTTGGAAACAAAAAATTACTGAAAAAACAGGAGAAAAAATAAGTTAGGAAAAAAGGGGAAAAGAAGTTTGAAACTAAAAAAATGTAGGGCAAAAAATGTAAATAAATATCTAAAACAAAAAAATGGGGGGAAAAAATTGGAAAAAAAAATTGGTAAAAAAGTAGAGAAAAATTGCAGAAAAAAATTGAAATAATAAAAATACAGGAGAAAAAATGAGTCGGAAAAAAAGTGGAAAAAATTTTAAAATATAAAAAAATTAGTGAAAAAGTAGGGGAAAAAGTGAAAAAAAATAGGGGGAAAGTGAAAAAAATTGGGAAAGAAGTAGAAAAAAAGTTTTAACGGAAAAAAGTGAAATAAAAAAGTATGACATAAAGAAATTAGTGAAAAATGTAGAAAAAAAGAAGTGGAAAGGGAGGAATAAAAAAATAGGGAAAAGTGGAAAACAATAGGGAACGTAGTGCAGAATAAGTTATAAGTGGAAAGAGAAAGCTATATTTTCTTTTTTTTAATACACAGGTTAGATTTAGATAGTCAAGATTTCTTTTAATAAAATAAATATAAATAGTGTTATATTTTCTTCTTTTTTTTAATACACAGGTTAGATTTAGATAGTTAGTAGATTTTAGTAGTTTATTATCGAAATGTTGGTAAAATACGGTTTATTGAAAACGATAACACTGTGTTTCCCTTTTGTGTTGATTGTTGTTTTAAGTTCTGATTTTAATTTAATATTATGCCAAAACCAAAGCATTCTGTTTGGCAGTATTTTAACTGTTTTTATAGACTTACCCTGTATATAGTGTAATTTTCCTCGAGTGTATCAATGTTTCTTTTTTTCCTTAAAGAGATGGCAATTTTTTTATCGGTTTCTCGACGATCTCATTGTGATTGTGCAGTGAAATCAAGAGAAAAAAAATCAAATCTTGGGAAACGTGGCTTTCACGTATTTATATTGTTTGAAAAAACGATCGGTACTTTCCTGGTGAAAATTTATGTAATCTAAAGTTGACTTAAAAAGGTTATTGTAAGAATTTTCTGAAAAATCGTTATTTTATTGGAACTCAATTTTTTAATTTCTTTATATTGAAATTAATAAATTAGGCATTTACTTATTAAAAAAAATAATTAATTGCTAATAAAAATTGCTTAAATGATTTCAGCGTAATATTTGTCAATAAAAGAGTAAAACTGTAGCAAGAGAAGCGTGAAAATCATTCGCAAAGATAATTTATTTCACACCTAATCACGTTTGTTTTTTGTAATTATTTTATTGGTTTTTTTTTCTATATAACATTTATTATATAGTTTATATTAAATTTACAATTCAAATAAGTAATAATTAAAAGCACCGCTTTGATATTAAAAAAAAAAAACCTAAAAAACGAGCATAAACGAATTTTTTCACTAACTATAAAAAAAAACAATAGCAAACGTGCATTTTTCCAAACATGAATTTGAAAAAAAAAACAAGTTCGGATTTACACATAAGAATTTAAACATAAAAAGAAGTAAGAATGCGTTTTTCTCACACAATTTAATAAAAAAACAACACCAATTTTGTACTTTTTCACAAACGAATTAATAAAAAAACAGAAGATAAAATGCTTTTTTACACATTCGAATTTGGGAAAAAAGCAAGAATGCATTTTTAGACACACGAATTTGGAAAAAAACGTAGCAAGAATGCATTTTATCGCACTCGAATTTATAAAAAAAAAACAGCAGCAAAAATGCATTTTTCCACTCTTGATTTTGAAAATAAAGTATGAATGTATTTTTTTACACCTGAATTTGCAAAAAAAAAAAACAAAATTAAGAATGCATTTTTCACAAATGAATGAAAAAAAAAACAGAAGCATACCTAAAAACAAAAGAAACAAGAGTGAATTTTTACACACTCGAATTTGGAAAAAAAACAAGATCCCAAAATGGTATGTAAAAAAATACGTTCTTGCTTATTAATCTTTTAAATAATCCGTGTGTGGAAAACCGCATTTTTTCCTTTGTTTTTTTTTTCAAATTTATGTGTGAAAAAATGCATTCTTGATTATATTTTTTTTTTCAAATTTGGATGTGAAAAAATGCATTTCTGCTACTTTTTATTTCAAAATTCATGTGTGGAAAAATGCGATCTTCCTTTTTTTCCAAATTCAAATATAAAGCAATGTAATTTTGCTTCCGGTTTATCAAATTCGTTTGTGAAAAAATACGTTCTTGCTTGTGTTTGTTTTAAATGCATGTGAGGAAAAATGCATTATTGATTTTTTTTTCAAAATGTGTAAAAAAATGCATTTTTGCCGCAGTTTTCAAGATTGGAAAATGCATTTTTGATCCTGTTATTTTTTCAAAATCGTATATAAAAAATACGTTCTTTTTAATCCGTGTATGGAAAAACGCATTTTTGTTTTTTTTTCAAGTTCATGTGTGAAAAACCGGTTTCTTGTTTTTTTCCAAATTTGTGCGTGGAAAAATGCATTTTTGCTGCTGTTTTTTTTTTTCAAATTCTCCTGTGAAAAATTCAGCATTCAAATTCGTGTGTAGAAAAATGTGATCTGGCTTTTTTCAAATTCGAGTGAAGAAAAATGCATTTTTGCTACTTTTTTTATCAAATTCATTTGCAAAAAAAATGTTCTTACTTCTATTCATTTTTAAATCCGTATATGGAAAAATGCATTCTTGATTTTGTTTTTTTTTTTGTTAAATATGTGAAAAAAAGTATTATAGTTTTTTTTTAGATCTGTATGTGAAAAAATGCATTTTCCTACTTTTTTTGGTATTCGTATGTAGAAAATTGCGATATTACTTTTTTCTAAATTTGTTTAACTAAAAATTAAATTTGTTTTTTTTTTTTTTAAAGTAACAAAGAATACATAAAAATTTGAAATGATCCTGTATAATAGTTGCATCGAATTACATTTATACCTAGAGTGCATGCAGTGTAGAATAATCACCATTATTAACTTTCTCTAATGAGGATTGCTACTATTTTTTTTTTATCTTTGATTGTAGTAATTTTACAAATAAGACGAAATTCAGAAAGGGATATGTAATAACCAATTGTAGTATAAACAGAAATTTCATTAATTTTATTATTTGTTACAATAAAATTTTCATCCCACATTTATTTGTAAAACTGTATAAATAAAGTATGGATTATATTTTTGCACCTTGGAGATTAAAACATGCATTTTACTCCCTCATTTTAGGGACTAAAGTGACACTTTTACTCCCTTGGGATTAACATTTTTTACATCGCGGAGAGGGAAATTAGTACTTTGGTCCCGTATTTGCGGGACTAAAATACCACTTTACTCCCTTGGGACTAAATTTTTTTTTAATCCCGGAACTAAAATTTTCAGCCTCAGATAATTCTTTATTTTTACCTTGGGATTAAAAGATACACTTTAGTCCCTTGGTATATAATATACTATTAGTCCCTCGAATAATTTTGTTTTTAAGCGAATAAATTTTTCGATTTTTCAATAATTTGTCATAAAAATTTTTTTTAATCCCAAGACTAAAATTTTCACGCTCAGATAATTGTTCTTTATTTTTACCTTGGGATTAAAAGATACACTTTAGTCCCTTGGTATATAATATACTATTAGTCCCTCGAATAATTTTGTTTTTAAGCGAATAAATTTTTCGATTTTTCAATAATTTGTCATAAAAATTTTTTTTAATCCCGAGACTAAAATTTTCACGCTCAGATAATTGTTCTTTATTTTTACCTTGGGATTAAAAGATACACTTTAGTCCCTTGGTATATAATATACTATTAGTCCCTCGAATAATTTTGTTTTTAAGCGAATAAATTTTTCGATTTTTCAATAATTTGTCATAAAAATTTTTTTTAATCCCAAGACTAAAATTTTCACGCTCAGATAATTGTTCTTTATTTTTACCTTGGGATTAAAAGATACACTTTAGTCCCTTGGTATATAATATACTATTAGTCCCTCGAATAATTTTGTTTTTAAGCGAATAAATTTTTCGATTTTTCAATAATTTGTCATAAAAATTTTTTTTAATCCCGAGACTAAAATTTTCACGCTCAGATAATTGTTCTTTATTTTTACCTTGGGATTAAAAGATACACTTTAGTCCCTTGGTATATAATATACTATTAGTCACTCGAATAATTTTGTTTTTAAGCGAATAAATTTTTCGATTTTTCAATAACTTTTCATAACCGTTAAGTTATCATTATGAAATAATATTGAGTGTTTTTTTTTCACATAATTATCGTATGAGTGTTACTTTTACTCCCCTGAGACCAACATTTTTAATCCCGGGATAAATTTTTTTTAATCCCGAGACTAAAATTTTCACCCTCAGGTAATTGTTCTTTATCCTTACCTCGGGATTAAAAGATGCACTTTAGTCCCTTGGTATACAGGGTGATTCATTGGGAAATGCGCATACTGTAAGGGTAGATGAGGCACACCGAGGTGATTGAAAATAACCTATATTTAATGGACCGGTCTTTCTTTATAACCTAAATACAGAGTAATCTAATAATTTTGTCCTTTTTTTTAATTAATCATAATTTAAGAACCACCCTATATATTTTTCTAATATTTGGTACCTATTTTTTTTTGTCCAATGTGGTGTCGATTAAAATAATAATTAAAAATCTTATTCCAGAGCCGGCCTTAAAAAAATTAATAAGTAGGTTTCGATTTCAAACATCACCCTGTATATCAATATTTTAAAATTTTATTAACATATTTGGAAAGAGCAGAAAAAGTTAACTAACACTGAATATATTTGGTGTTTCCGCATCCAATTTTGTTATTACTTATTAACTGGAGTCAAATCTTGATTTTTCGATAAAAAGGTGGCACAAATTTAAAAAAAAAAAATGTTCGTTCCTAAATGATAATTTTTAAAATTAATAAAAAAAGAGTGAAAATTTGCAAAAATAGGTAGAAATAGGAAAAAAGGTCAAATAAAGCAAGAAAAAGAGGAATAAGGCAAAAAAGGGAAATGGTAAAAAAAATCAATAAAAAGTAAAAAGAAAGTTAAAAAAAAGGGCAAAAAATGTTAAAAAAAAGAGATTGAAAAGGTAAAAGAAAACTCAAAAAAAGGAAAAAAAAATGTTAAAAATGATAAAAGAATTGTTAAATTGAGCAAAAATGAATACTTATAAAAAAAGGTAAAATAAAGCAAAAGTGGGTAAAAAGTAGCAAAAAAAGCAAAATAGAAGCATAAAAAGTTAAAAAAAAAACAATAAGAAGTTTCAAAAAATCAAAAGGGAAAAAAATTTAAAAATGATAAAGAATTGTTAAATTTGAGCGAAAAAAGACGTAAATAGCAAAAAAGGAAAAATGTAAAATAAAGCAAAAAAAAGTAAAAAAGTAAAAACACGAAAAAAGGGTAAACAAAATCAATAGAAAGTCAAAAAAAAAGCCAAATACGACAAAGTAAAGGGAATAAAGCAAAAAACGCCACAAAAAATAAAAAAGGAAAAAAGGGTAAAAAAAGCAAAAAAGGCAAACAGTTAAAAAAAACATTGAAAAAGTTAAGAAAAGGGCAAAAAATGTTAAAAAAAAAGACATTAAAAAGGTAAAAAAACTCAAAAAAGGAAAAAAAAATGTTAAAAATGATAAAGAATTGTTTAATTTGAGCGAAAAAAGACGTAACTAGCAAAAAAGGAAAAAATGTAAAATAAAGCAAAAAAAAAAAAACAAAAAAAGTAAAAAAATGAAAAAAGGGTAAAAAAAATCAATAGAAAGTCAAAAAAAAACCAAATACGACAAAGTAAAGGGAATAAAGCAAAAAACGCCATTAAAAATAAAAAAGGAAAAAACGGGTAAAAAAGCAAAAAAGGCAAACAGTTAAAAAAAAACATTGAAGAAGTTAAGAAAATCAAGAAAATGAAACTCTGATAATAACATTTGCTCATTGCGCTGATTTTAAAAAATAATAAAATAAAAAAATGTCGATTCCGAGAAAAGCATAATTATACAGGGCGTTTGAAAGTTAGTAATTGATAATAATATTTTGTCTCAAATACGGACCTAAAGTTTTACATTAAGATTAAGATTCAGAAATTAACAGAAAATGAAATAGTTGATGATTTTATTGATAAAGCTGGAAAATTATCATTTATTTTTTTTTTAAATTTTGCCACCTTTTTATCGAAAGATCAAGATTTAACAAAATTGGATGCGGAAACACCAAATATATTCAGTGTTAGTTAACTTTTTTTGCTCTTTCCAAATATGTTAATACCATTTTAAAATGTTGATATACAGGGTGTTGTTTGGAGTCGAAACCTACTTATTAATTTTTTTAAGCCGGGCTTGGAATAAGATTTTGAATTATTATGGTAATCGACACTACATTGGACAAAAAAATGTACGTACCAAATATTAAAAAAAATATATAGGGTGGTTCTTAAGTTATGATTAATTAAAAAAAGGGACAAAATTATTAAATCACTCTGTATTTAGGTTATAAAGAAAGACAGGTCTATTAAATATAGGTTATTTTGAATCACGTCGGTGTGCCTCATCTACCCTTACAGTATACGCATTTCCCAATGAATCACCCTGTATAATATACTGTTAGTCCCTCGAATAATTATGAAATAAAATTGAGTGTTTTTTTTACATAATTATCGTATGAATTTCTAAGTTTTAGTCCCTGAGGTGCGTATGAACCACGTGCCTAGAGTGCTACTTTTAATATCTCGGAATTAAAAGTAACACTTTAGTCCCTTGGTACATAATATAATATTTGCTACCTAGTAGTGCCTTATTTTTCGTAATTTTTGATGAAATTTTCAAATAATTACTAGTAAAGTTTTACCAACACTCCTTAGACCCATCCTGTTTAAATTGCTATTATGTAAGTTTGCTTTATACTACATATTATTAAAAAATATTTTTGTGATCATGGGGTGGTAAATAATCTCAACCTTTTTTTAATTAAATCGATTATGGTTCTCTCCCCTGTCTGACCAATTTCCTGACGACCGATAACAACTCCAAACATCGATCGATTATTTTTCGCGAGTGATGAATCACGAATCGCGTGAATCATCGCCGCTCCTTTGAGTGTATTTTGTTTTATTTGAGAACGAAAAATGAAAATCTTAGATATTTTACTAAGATAATTATTGGAAATTACAGATAAGAAACTATTATGGAAAATTACTATTGATTTTATATATTGTTACTTACACAATCTCAATTTTGGGTTTGGTACTGTCAAAAGGTACAAAATAACAAATTACTAAATAAATTTTTTTTAATGATCCGCTTAATTGTCTGTGATGCCCGAATAATTATGTTTTTGATTTTTCCAAATTTTAATTTCTACAGTCCAAATTTGCTTCTATATTTCAAATTATATTCCAATTTTGCTTCTTTATTCCATTCTTCTTGATTTATATTTTTTTATTTATTTACGTTTTTTTTTATAAGTAAATTTAATTGAATTGGTGTATAAGTTTATATTTGTTATTTATTCTATTATAAAAATACCTTAACTTAACTATCTTAACAAAATTTACCTTATCAATTTTTTTTTTAATATCCATTCTATATTTCTCCACAATTTTCAATAAAAAAATTTCTATATTATCTTCCATTGACACAAAGTTTATTTTTTTAAAATTTTAAAATAATTAACTTTCTGTTTATTATTTTTCTTGCCTTTCACATTTTTTTTCAACTAAAAAAATATTTTTTTTTTATTTATAAAATTCCCTATACAGGGTGAATTTTTTCTCCGCCTAAGTTGGCAACATATTCGGGGGTTTTTAAAAAAAATTAATTTAACAAGTCCAATTTGCACTAAAAATGCTATGGTGCCAAGTAAAATTTAAAATGGCACAACCGACGTAATTTTCTAAACCGGAAAGATTATCTTGAAACTTTTAAGAAATTCTAATTTTTTAAGCCAAATTTTCTCTAAAGATAGTATGGCGCTATGTGAAATCTAAAATGGCGCAACCCAATATGGCTGACGACATTTTTTAAACCAGTCAGATTCACTTGAAACTTGCAATTCTGGGATTTTTGAGAATTTCTAATTTTTTAAGTCAAATTTGCATTAAAAATGTTGTGACGCCAAGTAAAATTTAAAATGGCGCAACCAATATGGTGGAGGCTATTTTAGAATCCGTCTGGATTCACTTGAATCTTGTTATTCGGG
The DNA here is from genome assembly GCA_963243735.1 of Neocrepidodera transversa. Taxonomy (NCBI): domain Eukaryota; kingdom Metazoa; phylum Arthropoda; class Insecta; order Coleoptera; family Chrysomelidae; genus Neocrepidodera; species Neocrepidodera transversa. Next base: position 732,022 of record OY725347.1, on the reverse strand, counting down.
AGGGTTTTTAAGAATTTCTTATTTTTAAGTCAAATTTGCACTAAAAATGCTGTGGTGCCATGTAAAATTTAAAATGGCGCAACCAATATAGCGGACGCAATTGTTGAAAGTGGCTGGATTCACTTGAATCTTATTATTCGGGGATTTTTGAGAAGAAGAGCAGGACCCACCCCATTTTCTGTGGCGCCAAGTGAAATTTAGAGTGGTGCAATGAATATGGCAGGCGCAATATTCGAAACCGGCTGAATTGGTGTTTTTAAGAATTTTTAATTTTTAAAGTATTTGCACTAAAAATGCTTTGTCACCAAATGAAATTTAAAATGGCGCAAGCAATAAAGCGGACGAAATTTTGGGTTTTTGAGGATTCAAATTTGAACTAAATATGCTGTGGCGTCAAGTGAAATTTAAAATGGCGCAAGCAATATGACGGACGCAATTTTTGAAACCAGCAGAATTTATTTGAAAGTTGTCTTTCGTTGGTTTTTGAGAATTTCTCATATTTTAAGTCAAATTTGAACTAAAAATTCTGTGGCGCAAAGTGAAATTTATAATGGTGCAATCAATATGATAGAACAAATTTTCGAAATCGACTGAATCCACTTGTTACGGGGTTTTTAAGAATTTTTAATTTTTAAAGTCAAATTTGCACTAAAAATTCTTTGGCACCAAATGAAAAACTTGGACAAGGTGATATAATAAAAGTTAAAAAAAAACAAAATTTACAAGAAATATCAGAAGAAGAAAGTGATGGAGAAAATATTCAAAAACAAGAAGTAGAGTAGAAGACAGGACCCACCCCATTTTGAGATTATTTGTTAAAAGTAAATCACTACAACATATACAGTGTGTCCATTTGATTTTTGATCTAATTTTTTAAGTCAAATTTGCACTAAAAATGCTGTGGTGCCAATTGAAATTTAAAATGGTGCAACCAACATAGTGAAGACAATTTTTTAAACCGGTCGGATTCCCTTAAAACTTTTGTGAATTTCTAATTTTTTAAGTTAAATTTGCCCTAAAAATGCTATGAAATCTAAAATGGCCCAACAAATATACAGGATGTTTCATAAAGAATGGTCAATATTTTAATCATAGGTTCAGAACATCCAAATATTAATATTTTACTAAATAATGAGTCAAATGTTATCTATTACTAAGATACAGGGTGTTGAAGTTACCTACTTTATATGGAATTTGGTGAACAAAATTAAAATTAACATGAAATTTAACAATTAATTATTTGACAGCTGTACATTTTCATATTAATTAAAATTTACAGGGTGTATCATACGGACTTGAAAAAATTCAAAATAGTCCAAGATTTAAAAAAAAAATGGATATACTTTTTACCATCCAGTAGAGTATAAGTGGTGCCCTCATTGCTCTAATCTCAAAATTGATAACATGCTTATGATTTAATAACTTAAAAATATATTTGTATTAAATTTCAAGTTAATACGTTAAATAATAAAGGGGTGGGTTAAATAATAAAGAAATTATTGCAAAAAAAAAAAACGAAAAATAAATTTTTATCTTTAACACTCTGTAACATTTGACCCAGAGTTATTTAATAAAATATTAATATTTCGAGATCCTGAAGCTATGATTAAAATATTGACCATTTCTTATGAAACACCCTGTAGCGGACACAATTTTTGAATTCACTTGAATCTTGTTATTCGGGGCTGTTTTGAAAAGTTCTGATTTATGTAGTTAAATTTGCAATAAAAATGCTGTGGCGCTATGTGAAATTTAAAATGGCGCAAAAAAATATGAATTTATACACAGTTTTTGTTTGATTTAGACCTATTACAATGATGCGTAAAATAATGGTCGGAAAAATGGCAAAATTCCTGATTGATTTGTTAATTTTTTATGTCAGTGAAAATAATCAAAAAATAATTTTATTTATGTGTTCTTGTCGTAAAATTAATAATTCTATAATAATTTAAAATTTTCACAACAAATGTAAATCGGTTTTAACATAGCCCAAAAAGAATGTTATTGCCAAGAAGAATTATCTTTTATTGTTCTATGAATTAAAATTAAATTCTTAAATATTTTTACTTTTATCTCTAGACAAACTCATTGAGAAGGAATGTTCGGTGCCTATTACATCGAAAACATGAAAAAATTAGTAATTAAATATTAAAGCGTCACTTTTCCCACGAGCTCATAATTTTGCAAATCTAGCCATTTATTAATGAAAAAAAAAACAGTCACTTGTCATAAAAAGTCGACAGTGGAGAAAAGTGTCATAGCAAGTACATTTCGCACTTTGAATTATTACTTTTCTAACGGATATCAAAGAAATTAAGAAAAGGCCTGCTTTGCGAATAAAAATTTATGTTGAAAAGCGTTTTTTGCATAGTGGTTGTAGAAAAAATTATTTATTTATTCATCTATTCTTATTTAGTCTGTCTACTACATAAGGATAAACCGGAAGTCATTTGAGACAGGGTTATGAACTTTAAAATTAAACAAGTCTGTTAAGTTTTATTTAAATTTTACTTTATGAAAATGACTAAATCGGTTGACCTTTGTTTCTTATAGTTTATATAATATTTCTCTCGAGAAAGTTAAGGTCACAAAAATTAGCTTTTTTTATTGTCTTATATCTGGTGGTGCCGTTCTCAAAAACTCAAAATTCCGTATACAGTGTATCCACTCAAGTTGGCGACATATGGAAAACAATTTTTTTATTTTACAAAAAAAAATCATTCTTTATATGCATATTCTAATTAAATTTTAAGATTCATTAGTAATATACAACGCTTGACACAAATAAAAGTACCAAATTCATGTTTTTTGTGCCATTTTAAATTTCACATGGCGCCAGAGCATTTTTAGTGCAAATTTGATTTAAAAATGAGAAATTCTCAAAAAACCCCGGACAACTTTCAAATGAATCCTGCTGGTTTCAAAAATTCTTAAAAACCCCCGAATAACAAGTTTCAAGTGAATCCGACCGGTTTCCAAAATTGCGTCAGCCATATTGATTGCGCCATTTTATTTACATGGCGCCACAGCATTTTTAGTGCAAATTAGACATAAAAAAATTAGAAATTCTCAAAAACCCCCGAACGACAACTTTCAAATAAATGATGCAGGCAACCACAAAAGTCACGTGGTGCGCGAACCTCTTAAATTCGAAAATTTCATGCCGAATTTATTTATGGCACAAAAAAATAGACATAAGATGTTAAAATTATTTTTAACCTCACCGAAAAAAAAATTATTCTTGTGTAAAAACACAAGAATAATTTTTTTAATCACTAGAAGATGCACAAACGATGCTTTTCTGTTAAGACTTTTAATAGAAAATCTTTACATTTAGGGAAATTTTCAGAAATTGGGCAACGTTTAAATAAAATGTCTCCGATTTAAGAAAATATTTAAAAACATTTTTCAGATTGAGAAAAATTAAATAAAAAATATGAATGATTTTATCATCATGTATGTATTTTTCTAAAAATTTTTTTGGTAAATTAGGCAACGCTGTTTTAATGATACTCTTTTTATTTATTTTTTATAAATCGCTGAAATTTCTAAAAAATATTTAAAAAATTCAAAATTTATAACGAATTTTATTAATTCTGATATTTTTAAAGCGATATTTAAAAATTATAAAAATATTTTTAAATCTCATGAATTTTAAAGCGTCATTGCCAAATTTCCGAAAATTTCCCTAAATCTTGAGAAAAATCAAATAAAACGTATGAATGATTTTAGCATCATGTATGTATTTTTTTTGTGTATTAGATAATTTCATCTTTTCGTAAATTAGGCAACGCTGTTTTATTTATTTATTTTTTATAAATCTCCGAAATTTCTAAAAATTTACTTTAAAATTAAAATAATATTAAAATTAAAAAATTATTTAAAAAATCCAAAATTTATAACGAATTTTAACAATTCTGATATTTTTAAAGCGGTATTAAAAAATTTTTAAATCTAGGAATTTTTAAAGCGTCATTGCCAAATTTAGGAAAATTTCCCTAAATTAGGAATTTTTACGACACATAAAAAAGACAAAATTTTGCATCTTCAAAAAATTGAAATTTTTGTAATGTAATAATTAATTGTTTTCAGTTTGTGTTTTGAGAATCATATGGATTTTTAATGAATAAAGTAACAAACTATATTCATATAACGTATTTAAAAAAAACAAACAAATAGTTTTTTTTTATTCCTAAAAATCCAACATAAATTTTGCGTCAAAGCCACACCCAAAAACTATAAAATTCGCGACAGATTGTCGCGTGGAAATGTACTCAAAATGAAATTACATTCAATTATCATCAATTGAATTCACAGCCTTGGCGTTCCTCTGATCAAGTGACCTTCTAGCTTAAACTAACAAAACTGGTAGACTAAACTAAAACTACGAAGAAGTACACACGGAAAAAAGAAAAAAAAAAACAATGAACGTATACAGGGTGTTTTCGATAGTAGTAGTACATTCCTTCTATGTGCAAGTGCAAAAATAAACTAATCCAAAGAATAAAAAAATGAGTTTTAGCCAACATAAAGTTTTATTGTAAATAATTTTTTTAGTTAATTTTCATAATTGATTACACCCCGTCATTCAAAATATTTGCCCGCCTATGACCACACAGTACATGTACTTCCATTGTACATTTAATGGACGTCCAGTTACAATGTTTCGGAAGTCAATTGGACGTACACGATTGGACGTTAAACATCCAATGGACTTCCTGATGACACCATGCACTTTGGACATTCAATGGACAACTATATTTGGACATACAATGGATGTCGATCTTCTGATATTCAATGAACGTATCACGTACATTCACAGTTCAATGCTATATAGAGTAAAGGATCCTCAAAACGTTCACTGGCCGTACTTGATTGGACTTTAACGTCCAATGGACGCCCATCTTCGGACATACAATTTGGATCATCCATTGTATGTCCATCATTCCAAGCTAACGGCCATTTAAACTTAAAATGGTCGTTAAATGGACATACAATTAAAAACATCCAATGTATGTCCATCTTTATACTTACTTCAATGAATATTTGGATTTAAAATGATCGTTGAGTGAACGTCCATTGGACAAACAATTCGGGATGTCCAATAAGCATATAAATGTTTGTACGTGCAATGGACGTATATTTAATGCCCTTGAACGTTTGGACTTGAAATGGACGTCTTGTGCTATGTGGGTGTATAAAGAATAAAAGTTTGTTGTATTCACTTACAGACCAGGTAGTCGAGAATTGGTTGATCGATCGACACGGTACTCGTAAAAATTTAACGTTTGACTATTTTTATCTAAATGTTGAACCGACAATATATTGTATTTATCAGTTTAATTAAATGTCCGTAATTGACTAATATTTGTCTCAAATTGTCTTCAATTTTCATGTTTTCTTCTTTTTTCAGCGGCATGTCCTATTTTGTAATCTAGCTTTAGAGATTTTCTATCTGTCATCTCTTGTATCTTTCTTAAAATCTCATTTCAATTGCTTTGATTTCGCTTAGGTTGTTTTTGTAAGATTAGTACTATTACTAGGATAGAGTTATTATCAACATCTCACCATCGTTGTATATTTTGTAATATTATAGAAATACGATAAATGGTCTTTGTGATCGTTTATAAATAAAACAGAACATGTCTGGGAAAATATTGAAATTTTTTTTTCAAAATAACAAAAATGTTGGAAAATGGATGTTTGCGCGCCGAGTAGAAGGCACAAACGACCGTTTTCTCAGAGTCGAACATACTATTTTCTTCAATAACGGTGTAAAAGCGAGTGAGTATGCGAACTAGTTGGTTCGCTGCAACCCTAAATAGTTTTTTCGAAGATCGTTTAAAATAACGACACAATTGATTTTCTTTTGAAAATTGCCTTGAATCCAGACACAATAGCTCGAACTGCCCATTCGTCACTGGCAACAGGGCTACTCACTGCTACGACGATTTACAATATGGCGACATATTATTATGTTCTCGTGTTTTCTATCCGCGCCGAAACATTTTAACAGACAATAAAATCGCACTTCAAAAAAACTTTGCAATTAACAATTTCACAATAACGCTTAAAAAAACTCCGAACTTTAAAACTCACATTCTGACATAAGAAATTCACTGTTTTCGGATTAAATCTAATACAGTAGCGTATTTCATTTGTTCGAAGAACTGTCAAAACATTATTGTTCGGTTAATAAGATGAATTAATTTTCATAAGTTTGTTGCAACTTCAAGTTTACATATTTTAAATATTTGTACACACTTCAATTACACCCTGTATACCAGTATTATAAAATGTATTAAAAGTAAACTTTTTGCTTGCAGTATCGGGCAACAATGGCAAATATTTTGAAGATGTTACCTTCAGTATAAAATCAAGAAATGAAAGTAATAACTCATTTTTATTGAAATGGTTTTTTAACATTTTTTTTACAACTTCGGCAAAAAATTCTTATGCAATTTTGTCCTAAAATTATCCATTGTTATGAAAAAAAGCATATAATAATCAAAAATAAAATGTATATAATGGTAAATATTCCTAGAAACTGATAAGAAATTGTTTATTATTTGCATTGTATTGTTAACATTTAACTTTAAAATAATAATAATAATAATAATGATACTCTCCCTATATTTCAATTTCACCCCCTTAAGAATGAATAATAATAATAACACTCTTCCTATATTTCACCCCCTTAAGAGTGAACCAAAGAAGTCAAAGGCTTATGGGGGAAAGGGGCGGCTATTATTATTATTTGCCGTGGCGCTCCGGGGGCGACTTACTGATGATTGATGGCGCAATTTGGCCGAGAAAACCTCACCACAATGATAATGATATTCAGGATTTAAAAATAATGCACTAACCTTTTCTTATCTGGAAATTGGATTGCAGCGGCGCCGCACTTGAGGTTATTACATATACGATGAAAATTAATATTGTTTATAGGAAGGCAACCCTGGCGATTGAAAAAAATTTTGAACTGTTCAGTGTTACACCAGAGAAAACAAGTAGTGATCATTATAAAAAAGTTATCTACTCTAATTAAATTATATATTAATTATTCAACTGCTTTTAAACTACTAATAGCGTCCATAAATAAATAGCGTGAATTATAGTAACCCACTAGTGATTTATTATAAATCCCTTGGCTCTTGCTCTATTCGATATATAATGTGCAGTAAATTCTGAATTCGATAAATACCGAATACCAAGGTGGCTCTGTCCATTATTGTCATTGGGGGGATTAATGTCGCTTGATATTTTGTGAACCAAGTACTTTCTCTGTACTTGCATCTTAGTATTTATTGTTATAGTCGTAGATAAAGTATAGTATTCAAATCGTGCTGCAAACTTTACGCGTGAGTTATGACCTACATTATTTTATATGTGCCTTGTGGCCAGTTTTGTAAAGTGGTCTAGATTTTTAATGCAACTTCCAAAAATTTTATAAAATGAGAAATTGATAATAAAAATTTTTCACACTGTAGCTACGTAGTGAATTTTTCATTTTATTTGATCTTTATTAAATTGTTTGTCTTGTTATCTATCAAATTGTTTATTTATGACACATGAAATAAGTTTGTTATAAAAAAAATATTTTATTAATTTGAAGGTCAAAACGAACTTTGGAACGATAATTTTGTGTTATTATTTCTCATAAAATCATGACCCATTGATTTTTTTAAGTAATGACATTATTGGCGGTAAATATATTTTTCTCGTGATTCAGTCTATTTCCTTGATAAAAATTAATAAGAGGAAAAGAAATGCACATTTGCGATCAGTGATCAGTATCATATAAATGATTCATCTATGTGTTATCTTATATTTTAAAAGATATAAAATATTACCTGTAATAAAAATTAATTTAAAGTCGGTATTTTAAATTATTTATCTTACGTGTATTTTATTATTAAACTTGGACTGTTTTTATTAAAATTAGTAGAAATTATATAATAAGAGAAATAAATAGTTGCAATACCTATTTTTAGAAATATTTATAATTTTTGACTTTTGGTATGTAAATTTTATTATATTTATTTATTATCGTGCTTTATTCTTCTTCAGTCTTCTCATACCTTGGCGCTAAACGTGTTAAATGATTCTGATATTTCCCAATTACGCATTTCAACAATAAAAAAATACCTTAATTTCAAGCCCTTTACCGATCTAAATAATTTTAAATTAGGGAAAAAATTGCTGTATTAGTTTTTGACTTAATTAAGAAACCTTAAATTTGAAAAAAATTAAATTATTAATTTTTTTTATTTTAATTTATATAATCTTCAAGTCCAAAAGGTTATTTATCCATGTCTCCATGAAGTAATAAAACTCGTAGTCAAGTACCATAATATATTTACGTTTTTGAATTAAAATGGGGTTGGCATCTAGTTTTGGCGATATCTCGTCATCATCAGGCCTATAACAAACACGTTAGGAACGTACGTCATTATAAAGTTTATTGTATCTTCTTAACGTGTTGAAATCAAATTTGAACTAAAAATGCTGTGGCGCCAACTGAAATTTAGAATGGTGCAATCAATATAGCATATGCAATTTTCGGCTGAGTTCACTTGAAACTTGTTAAATCATGGTTTTTGAGGATTTTTAATTGTTAAAGTCGAATTTGCACTAAAAATTAAATTTAAAATGGCGCAAGCAATAAAGGGGACGAAATTTTGTATTTTTGAAAATTTCTAATTTTTTAAGTCAAATTTTAACTAAAAATGCTGATGTAGCACCAACTGAAATTTATAATGGTGTAATCAATATAGCAGACGCAATTTTCGAGTTTACTTGAAACTTATAAAATCGGGGTTTTTGAGATTCTTTTATTTTTAACAGCCCACACACCACGTGACTTCTGCGGTCTAATTGGGTGTAAAAATTATTTTTTTTGAGTATTTTTTGGTTAATTTTAAGTAATCCTACCACTAATTTAATTTTTTTCTGCGCAGAACAATGTAGAGTGCCATAAAACATAATTATTCGTATTTGGACGGGAACTCGCCTAATATAGCAATTAAAAATGTGCGCTTTTTCATGCTAGTACTTTTAGTAAAAATAATTTAAAAAAGTGCCACAGACGCGCTTTAAAGAATCGATTGTTGTAAATCGTATTTCTTATCTTTAATACTAACAGAGCGCCCATCCAAAAACGTTTTCAAGCAAGATAACATATGGTATTAACGCCTATTATGAATATTTTTACAAATTTTTGTAACATTAAAGAAATTTCAACATGCAAAAACAAACATTTTAGTATATATGGCGGGTACCGGAAGGGTCGGTCCGATTCTGCTAAAATTCAATAGGGTTCTTCCCTGGATAAATCTAACTAGTAACGGGAAATCCAGAATTCAATAGAAACTTGCGTTCGAGAGTTATAGTTTTTACATCCAGATAGACAAGCAGACGTTCAGTCATGATTTTTTTTGCATTTTCAGACTCTGGGGGTTCGGAAACATCAAGAAAAGTGGGATAAAAGAATTTTTTTTCGCCATCACATTAATTAATACTGAGACTTTTGGGTATCAATAATTGTGGGAAAAATATAATAAAGAAATAAAAATATTTTTAAGTCAAATGACAAAAATTTAATTAATTTCGGTTAGCATAAAAATTTGATCGATGCTTAAATACTATACCAAGGTTCTTTTTTGTTTGGACACCCGATAGATGACATCATTTTGGTAATTTTCGCTTAATAATAAAAAAAGTCCTTCACTAAACTTCTAATACATCTTTTAAACAAAATTATAAAATATACGTAGGTATATTCTCCTTCTCGCTAGAGTAACCACACACTATTTATTTAATGCCATAATACCTTATTTCATGAATAATGCATGGACTTTCTTTGGCTTAAACAAAAGTAAAAATTAAGTAAAAGTCCATACAATAGGATATTAATTAGTAGTAATTAAATAATGGTCGCATGTTTTTTTTTTAAATAATAATTTCCTGATATCGTTGACTTTTGCAGGGCGTAGCAAGGTCACATGATGATTTAAATAATGGAAAAGAAGCGGTTTATTCAAGGTTATTTAAAAAATCGTTAAAAACAATGAACGAAGACGTACTTACGTTTTGTATACAACTTTTAACTTTTTTTTTACAATTGTTACCTAATAAATATTAAAATCGCATGAACGAAAATTTGATTTTTAAAGTATAAATTTTGTTACTTTTCTTTTGTGAAAATTTGGATTATTTTCTCATATTTTACCATAAAATTGTCTATCAACGTTTTACAAAAAAAGAATCTAAAAAGATACTAAAATTTTAAATGATAATTTAAACAAAGCTAAGCAGGAATTCCAGGACTCTATCAATGTTGATAAGCTAAAAAAGAAGAACTTGGGAATCCTAAAAAAATTAAGTAAAAATAATTATAATATACAGTGTGTCTACTTAATTTGGACTTATATAGGAAACTTTTTTATTATTGGTTTTAGGATATTTTTTCCAATTAACATTTTTCTATATTTTTTAAAATAAGGGTACTTTGAGCAAAATTTATATTTTTTGACGCCCCTTGTATAAGAGTAAAAAAATGTATTATCTGATGGTTGTATTTTAGGTTGTAGACCATGCACAACTTTTTATGAAAAATAACTTTTTTCCTAAAACCAATAATAAAAAAGTTTCCCATATGAGTCAAACTTAAGTAGACATACTGTATAGCTGAATAATAAGATTACTAGCTGGACCAATCTTTGCTTGTTTTTTCGTGTTTTTCTTTGTTTCCCCATTTTACACCATTTCTCTTCATTTTTAACCATTATTCCAGTTTTTGTTCTATTTTTTTGTATATTAATTTGTTTTTCTCTATTTTTCCATATTTTATACGGTTTTTTTCCCAATTTTTTCTATTTTTCTTGTTTCTTTATTTTTCTTATTTTTTCTTGTTTTTCCTTATTAGCCCCACTTTCCCCATTTTTCACTATTTTTCCCTACTTCTTCATTTTGTTTTACAATTTTTCCCAATTTTTCACCATTTTACCTAATGATTTCCTTGATTCCCTCTTTTTCCTCATTTTTTTTACTATTTTTGCCAATTTTTTCTATTTTCCCTATTTTTCACAAATTTCCCTACTTTTCCTTATTTTGCCCTATTTTTTTCTGTTTTTGCATATTTGTTCGTATTTGTCCCTATTATTATCTATTTTTTCCTATCTCCCTATATTTCCTTGTGAAAAAAAAGTACTGCTTCTTTTTTTTAATGATTGTGGCAAAATTCATTCTTGCTTCTTATTTTTTAGAATCAAAATTCATTCTTGCTCCTTTTTATTCAAAAATGCATTCTTACTCTGTTTTTCTAAGTCAAGTGAAAAAAATACTTTGGTTTCCTAAAACCAATGGAAAAATGCATTATTGCTTAAATTTTCATTTTTTCGGAGTCGAGTATAAAAACATTTTGCAATTCGATTGAGAAAATACGAATTAATTTTAAATTCGATAGTTTAAAAACGCATCCTTGATATTTTTAACAATTTAACTGAAGTCGTTACTTATTTTCCAAATTGGAAATTGAAAACTTGCATTAAAAAAAAGCATTGTTGGTTTGTTTTTAAATTTGTGTATGGAAAAATGAACTCTTGCTTTATTTTTCAAAATCGAGTGTAAAGAAACGCATTGTTGCTTTATTTTCTAATTTATGTCGAGAAAAATGCATTGTTTTGTGTTTCAATTTATTGTGTGAAAAAATGTATTGTTACTTTATTTTCCTAATTCGAGTGGAGAAAAATGTATGGTTGGTTTGTTTTTAAATTGTGTATTTTTCCCAATTTTTCACCATTTCTCTTCATTTTTAACTATTTTTCCCAATTTTTCCCTATTTATCATTATTTTTTTCTATTTGTCCTCTTTTCCCCTATTTTTTCCAGTTTTCCCCACTTACTCTAATTTTCGTATTGTTCCTATTTCTTCCAATTTTTCTTGTTTATTATTATTTTTAACATTTTCCCTATTATTATCTATTTTTTCCTATTTCCCCATATTTTCTTATTTTTCCCGTTTTTTTCCATATATTTTTCTCTAATTTCTCTTATTCTCCACTATTTTTCACTATTTTTCCACGTTTTCCTAACTTTGCCGATTTTTTTGTATTTATTTCTAATTTCCCTTCTTTCTTTCTTTTCCAGGTTTTTTCACATTTTTTGAAAATTTTCGTATTTTTCCCCGTTTTGCCTTATGTTTTCATATTTTACCAAATTTTTCCCTATTTTTTGTATTTTCCTTATTTTTCCCTATTACTTGTTTTTCTCTATTTTGCCCTATTTTCCCAATTTTTCTCTATTATTCCAATTTTTCCCATGTTTTCTGTCTTTTCCAATTTGTTTACTAAAAAATCAAATTTTACCCTATATTTTCCTATTCTTATCTCAGTCAGTCAGTCAATCAGTCAGGACTTTACCGCTCATATTATAGATTTAAAAAATAAAAAGTCGCCTGACAACAATTACAGAACTGATTTTTTTTCTAGCTCTGATTATTTTATCCATTGTAGGAATTTTTATTCTATTTTAAGCATCTAGTGATTTAAATTCTATTTGTACGCCACTGCTAATAATCTGAGAATAATTTTATTTGTATATTCTTGTCGTAAGTTAATAATAATAATTTTATACCAGTTTTATACAACAAATGGAAAGCAGTTTTACATAGTCTAAAACGAATGTTATTGTCAAGATGAATTATCTTCTATTGTGCTATTATGTTATAAATTAAACTTGATTTATTCTCAGATTTATTTCCCAATTTTTTTTTTAATTGCGAATTTTCTTTATCAACGAAATAATCGTTATTAAATTTGAAGTTTATTATTATTATTATCAAGGTCAATATCATTTAATTAATAATTAATACATAGGCCAAATAAAAATACTCTAGTTTTGACTTTGCTCGAGACAATGAAAAGAGATGAAAACAATTGAAAATAAATGAAAATAAATGAAAATAAATGAAAATAAATGAAAATAAATGAAAATAAATGAAAATAAATGAAAATGAAAATAAATGAAAATAAATGAAAATAAATGAAAATAAATGAAAATAAATGAAAATAAATGAAAATAAATGAAAATAAACGAAAATAGATGAAAATAAATGAAAATAAACGAAAAGTAACGAAAATAAATGAAAATAAACGAAAATAAATGAAAATAAACGAAAATAGATGAAAATAAATGAAAATAAATAAAAATAAATGAAAAAACAATAAATGAAAAAAAAAATAAATGACTATGAACTTAAAAAATAAACAATACTGTTTAGCTTTGTATACATTTTTTTTATTACAAAATAAGTTGACCTCTGATCACTAGAAAGCTTATATAATTTTTGCTCTCGAGAAAGTTTAGGTCAAAAAAAATTTACATTATTTATATTTTTTTAGTATAATAAATTGTTTTTCGACTTTCTTTCAGGCCTACAGCTAAAAATCAATTTAGGAGATTCTCATGCGATTTTTATTAAAAAATTATTGTTATTAAAAACAACAACAAAATATTATATATTTAATGTAATTAATTTAATACGTGTGTCATTTATAAAACAAAAATTACACCTGATTTGAAAATTATTTCAAGGGAATATTTGTATTATTATATTTCTATTTGTTTAAATATTGAAAAATTTGCATTTATCACTAAAAATACTGGACTTTCCCACCAATTTTTTTTTTGTGTTAATTAAAAGAGAAGAATTAAATAATTTATTTAACATAAATATTTAAAAGCCTTCTTAGCCTTCTAATACAGTCCTGTAAATTGTTACTAAAAAAATGAGGGGGTAATCCCACCCAACTTTCCGAACACTCCTAGTAAAGTAATTGTTTAATTAATTATTTCAGTTTTTCTGCATCAAAATACATTAATAAAGTTAGTTTACAAAAATTAAAAAAAAAAATAATTTTTTCTAAATTTTTTTTTAACTTTTTATAATTTTGTATAATTTCTATATAATTATTATTTTAAAATTATGAAATATTTCACATATAATTTACTTTTTGATCCCTTTCGTATATACTATTTACTTTTTTCATTTGTTTTACTATTATAGATAAAAAAGAAAAAAAATATTTTTTTTTTATTTTTTCTATAAGAATTACAATGTTAAATTCGAAGAGACTAAAATATTTTCTAAATTTAGAGTTTTATATTACCTATCGAATGGTATAAATCCCATTTAAATATATTTAATATTTTTGAAAGTAATTCAATTTTTTTTTAAACTTATATTAAATTTAAAAAAAAAAATTCTGAATTCTACAATTTTTTGAATAACATTTTGGCAAAAATTCACAACTATAGAGTTTTTTACTACAAATTAAATGTTATTTTTTTAAATTTGTAATATTAATATTAACCTTAAAAAGAAATAAAACCTTTTTTGAATAATTTTAAAATCAATAAATAATTAATATCTCATTCAATTTTATTCCAAATGGGAAACAGACCTTTTTTTTAGTTTTTTTGGATCAAAATTCATTAATAAGGTTAAAAAACTAAAAAAAAATTTTTTTTGTCAAAAATTCATGGGTAAACAAACCCATTGAATTGTTTTAACTTTTTTCATTTTTTGCTTAACTTTTACAAATACTATGTTAAAATTATGAAATAATTTACACACATAATACTTTTGGATCCTTTTCGGATATGCTATTTACTTTTTTCATTTATTTTATACTTATTGATAAAACAAAATTAAAAAATTTAAAAAAAATTCTTTATTTTTTCTATAATAATTACAATTCTAAATTTTAAGAAACTAAAATACATTTAAAATTTAGACTTTTATATTATCTTTCGAATGGTGAAAATCACATTTCAATAACTTTAATATTCAATTTAATTTAAAATCGTAATAAAATTTTAAATATTCCTTCCTTGGCCATTTTTTAAAAAATTACACAATTTTTGTAATAAAATTTTGAAAAAAATTATAATTATAAAATTAATTATTACAAATTTAAAGATTTTTTTTTTAAATTTTTAATATTAAAATTTAACTAAAAAATAATAATTTAATAAAGATAAAAATTAAAATAAAAACTAGCGTCGAAACTATGCATCACTCGAAAAAAAAAGTTAAGACAAAATTTGTAGAAAATTTTATGCTCTATAATTTTGATATCATGTAATTTTTCATAAAAATCCATAATTTTGTCCCAAAATCTAAAAAAGTTACAAAAATGTCTATATAAATTTTTTCCACGCCCTCTAGCGGCGAAACTATGAGGTATTTAAAAAACCGGTAATGACAAAATGTGTAGAAAATTTTATGTTATCTTGAAATTTTTCACAAAAATTCATTATTTTGGTTATTTAAGAAAAACATGAAAAAAAAATACTTTTTGATAAATCTGGCAACAATGGCAAAAGTTTTTAAAAATTTTAATTATCCGAAATTAAACTATAACGTATAAAAAATATATGTGTAAAACTTTATTGCCATCTTGTTTAGTAATGACGTCATCACTTATAGCAACTGTCACTTCCGGTTGTCCGATTAACACCAAAATCTATACAGGTCGTCTCCTGGCTACCCTAAATATGTATATAAAATTTCATCTAAATCGGTTTAGGCGTTTAGACGCTATCGTGTTCACACACACAGACACACATACACACACAGACAGACATCATGCTAAAAATGGTATAAATGGATTCAGGTGACCTCAAAACGTAAAGATCCGTTAAAATCTGGGTATTATTTTTCAAATTATATTTTGTTTCGTCTTATCCTAATTTAATTTTCTCAGACACTTCATATGTTTATATAAAAACAAATATTACATGGTCCACATAAGATTATTACGAAAAATGTTTATTCAAATTCAGTATAAAAAGGTGGTTTAAAGCCCCAAGAAAGACTAATCAAAATTCAAATTTCAAGATACCAAGACCGAAAATTCAATATTCAGCGTCGAGACGCCGACGCCCATAATTTCTATAGACAGTCACTTTAAAACGAATCTATTTTCACAAATTAAATATCAGCAGAAATTACTACATTTCGGCGTCGCGACGCTCTTCATACAGATGTCAAAGATTTTTTTTTGATGTTCAGTACAAACTAAAACCAGAATATTTTAACGTGTATGGTCACTATTAATATATTTCTATTTTCTAGTTTTAAAGACTAAAGAAAATCTAAATATAAATTTGAACTTTTTAGCATATTTTTGCTGTAGACGATAAGACATATTCTTGGCGTCAAATAAATTTTATCATGGATGTGACAAAGTTGAATCTATATTTATAGTTACATTCATAGTGAGCACATGTGACTTGCAGACCAAGTACTAAACTTACCGGGAAAGGCCATTAACTCTTATGTTAATGACAATATTTTGAATTTAAGAGTGACGATGAAAGAATAAAAATTTTCACAACAATGGTTCGTCACGTAGATGATTTATTGATATATTTAAAAAGATTTATTCATATGTATTTATTTTATTTTCAATACTATGTTTAGTAGCACCGAATTGTGGATTTACTAATAATAATAGTAATGTGTTAATTAGTATAAAAATATTATAAAAAAAAAGAATAACAATTTGCTAATAAACAAACCAGGATTATTCCTAAAGCGTTGTGCTTAGTGCACTCTAAGCACTTTTATGCTCGGAAGTATAATGCTTACAAGTACTTTTTATAATCGGTGTTTGGTGCTCGCAAGTACTCGAAAATGCTCGCGAGCACTCGAAAATGCTCGCGAGCACTCGAAAACACTTGCAGTATTTACTATTTTGAAAAAATATTATATGAAATATGATATACATTCAAATGTGTAGAAAAGAATAAACAAAAAGTGCAGAAAAAAATAACCGAAAAGTACAAAAGACAATAATCAAAAACAATGCAGAGAAAAATAAACAAAAAGTATCGAACAAAACAAATCAAAAAGTGCAGAAAAAATATTGAAAAGTGCAGAAAAAAATATCGAAAAGTGCAGAAAAATAATCAAAAAGTGCAGAAGAAAATAATCAAAAATAATGCAGAGAAAAATAATGAAAAAGTATCGAACAAAATCGAATAAAAAAGTGCAGAGAAAACTAATCAAAAAGTGCAGAAAAAAATAATCAAAAGTGCAGAAAAAAAATCGGAAAAATAATCAAAAAATGCAGAAGAAAATGATCAAAAAGAATGGAGAGGAAAATAATCAAACAGTGTCAAAACAAAATAATTAAAAAGAATGTAGAGAAATATAATCAAAAAGTACAGAAAAAAATAATCGAAAAGTACACAAAAAATAATCAAGAAGTTCAGAAAAAATTAACCAAAAAGTGCAGAAAAATAATCAAAAAGAATTGAGAGAAAAATAATCAAAAAGTGCTGAAAAAAATGTCGAAAAGTGCAGAAAAAAATATCAAAAAAAATACAGAGAAAAATAATCAAAAAGTGTCGAAACAAAATAATTAAAAAGAATGTAGAGAAATATAATCAAAAAGTGCAGAAAAAAATAATATAAAAGTACAGAAAAAAATAATCTAAAAATACATATAAAATAATCAAAAAGTGAAGAAAAAATTAACCAAAAGTGCAAAAAAAATAATCAAAATGTGCAGAAGAAAAGATTTGAGAGAAAAATTATCAAAAAATACAAAAAAAATAATCAAAAAGTACAGAAAAAATAATCAGAAAGAGCAGAAGAAAATAATCAAAAAGAATACAGAGAAAAATAATAAAAAATGTCGAAACAAGAATGTAGAGAAAAATAATCAAAAGGTACAGAAAAAAATAATCGAAATGTACAGAAAAAATAAACAAAAAATGCAGAAAAAATTAACCAAAAAGTGCAGAAAAATAATCAAAATGTGCATAAGAAAATAATCAAAAATAATTGAGATAAGAAGAATCAAAAAGTGCTGAAAAAATAATCAAAAAGTACAGAAAAAATAATCTGAAAGGGCAGAGGAAAATAATCAAAAAGAATACAGAGAAAAATAATAAAAAGTGTCGAAACAAAATAATTAATAAGAATGTAGAGAAAAATAATCAAAAGGTATAGAAAAAAATAATCGAAATGTACAGAAAAAATAATCAAAAAGTACAGAAAAAATAATCAGAGAAAAATAATCAATAAATGCAGAAAAAATAATCAAAAATGCTGAAAAAATTATCAAAAAATGCAGAAGAAAATAATCAAAAAGAATGTAGAGAAATATAATCAAAAAGTACAGAAAAAAAATCTAAAAGTACAGATAAAATAATCAAAAATCTGATGTGGCCAGCACATGACCTCTCGCAATTTTTGAATCAAAAATTTACAGGTTAGCACAAAAAAGTATGAAAAAAAATTACTTTTTTGTAAATCTGGCAACAATGGCAAAAGTTTTGAAAATTTTAATGATACGAAAATAAACTATAGTGTATACAAAATTAATGCTGTTTTGTATAATAATGACGTCATCACTCATAGAAACTGCCACTTCCGGTTGTCCAAAAAGTGTAGAAAAAATTAACCAAAAAGTGCAGAAAAATAACCAGAATGTGAATAAGAAAATAATCATAAAGAATTGAGAGAAAAAGAATCAAAGTGCTGAATAAAATAATCAAAACGTACAGAAAAAATAATATGAAAGGGCAGAAGAAAATAATCAAAATAATCTAAGTGTCGAAAAAACCAATTAAAAAAATGCAGAGAAAAATAATCAAAAAGTATAGAAAAAAATTATCACAAGTGTAGAAAAAATTATAGAAAAGTGCAGAAAACTAATCAAAAAGTAGAGAAAAAATAGTCAAAAATAATTCAGAGAAAAATAATCAAAAAGTGCAGAAAAAATAATGAAAAATACCGAAAAAAATTATCGAAAAGTGCAGAAAAAATAATCACAAAGTACAGAACAAAATAATCAAAAATAATACAGTGAAAAATAATCAAAAATTGCCAATAAACCCAATTAAAAAGACTACAGAGAAAAATAATCAAAAAGTACAAAAAAATTATCAAAAATGCACAAACAATTATCGAAAAGTGCAGGAAAAATAATCAAATAACTACAGAAGGAAATAATGAAAAATAATCGAGAGAAAAATAATCAAAAAGTGCAGAAAAAATAATCAAAAAATGCAGAAGAAAATAATCAAAAAGAATTGAGAGAAAAAGAATCAAAAAGTGGTGAAAAAAATAATCAGAAAATACAGAAAAAATAATCTGAAAGGGCAGAAGAAAATAATCAAAAAGAATGCAAATTAATCTAAAAGTGTAGAAAAAAATAATCACAAGTGTAGAAAAAATTATAGTGCAGAAAACTAATCAAAAAGTAGAGAAGAAAATAGTCAAGATTAATAATCAAAAAGTGCAGAAAAAATAATGAAAAATACCGAAAAAAATTATCGAAAAATGCAGAAAAAATAATCAAAAAGTACACAAGAAAATAATCAAAAATAAAATCAAAAAGTGCAGAATAAAATAATCAAAAAGAAAAATAATCTAAGTGTCGAAAAATCAATTTAAAAAAATACAGAGAAAAATAATCAAAAAGTACAAAAAAATAATCAAAAATGCAGAAAAAATTATCGAAAAGTGCAGGAAAAATAATCAAAAAAATGCAGAAGAAAATAATCAAAAATAATACAGAGAAAAATAATCAAAAAGTGCAGAGAATAATCAAAAAGTGGGTAAAAAAATACTAAAAAAGTGCAGAATAGAAAAGTTTTATTAGTATATAAAAATACTAGCTTTTAAAAAAACATAATTTAGAAAACGAGTGAGTATTGGCGAGTTTTCTAAAGTTGCTATTCGTCTCTTTGAACTGTGTATTTTTGTTCACAATTATTTAAAAATAATAAAAATTGCTTTGTTTTTGTATTTAAAAAATTCAGTCATTAAAATTTCTGTTAACCTAACCTTAAAATTAACATAGACACTTCCGCATTTAAATTTAAAGTAAAAATGCTCAAGTCTTGGTGCTCGCGAATTTAAAGCACTTTATTAAAATGTTTAATGTTTGCGAACACTTTACCGTAAAAAGTGCTTAATGTTCGTAATTTTTAAGCACTTTATTTGTGTGCTTAAAGTGCCTTTTTGTCAGTGCTCGTCACAGCTTTCAAACAACTAAATCTTTAATTTTGAAATAATATTATTAACCACTATACAACAATAAAACACATTTAAATTAATATCGTCTTGTGTGGTTAAACTTTTTAAAATATGAATTTAAAATTTCTATCTTTAAATAGAATCTTCATTCTCCAGCTGTACAATGTCTCGTCGTAATCAAATCAAACAATACAAAAACACTCCCTGTCTAGCTAGAGAGGAAGAGGCCCACGATTCTCGAATATCTACAGAGAGAGACTTAAGACCCACTAATAACGGCACTGGTCTTCAAGAAATACAACAACTGCTAACTGTAACTAAATAACGAAAAATAAGTATGTTACGCGAATGAAGGAAGACCCGCGATTTAATTAATTGTATAATAATGATAAAATTTTGCTTGGAATATCATATTGGAAATTCATATATTTTCCCCTATAACTTGTGTATTGAGGATGTAAGAACCAGATATTTCGAAAATTATTTTCCTCTTCAATTTATACCACTAATTATGGTATATTATATAACCTAAAAATTATTTAAACTGCGTATTAGTAAAATTATGCCACTAATTTATCAACGTTAATGACCTTTTAAAATAAAAAAACACTAACCTACCTAGATAAGAATTTTATCACATCAATATATTTGTCCAAAAGCATATAATTATTTGTGTGACACATTTTATATATAACGAGTCCTTTAAATTGGCGTTTCCTTGTTCCACCAACAATAATTAATTATTACAAATTTATATTAGGAAACTGCTATATCTAATGATGTGAATAAAAGAATTTATTATTTAGTAATTGACAATTTTGAAATTAAAGTGGTACCCTTATTATTTTTTTTTCATACAGATCGGAAATAAAAAATCATTAAAGTTTTTAATCAATTAATTATATTTTACTAATATTTATTAAAAAGTTCCATAAAGTTTTTAAACAAAACTATAAATAAATGAATCAATTATTTTAAAATCTAAGGTACCCGAATAATTTCCGTTTTAATGGGGTAAAAACTAAATTTTCAAATGATACAGTATATTTTTATATCTATAAGTTATCCAAATCTCCAAGTGTTAATCGTAAATGAAACTCGAAATCAAGTTCCGTGAAGTTAGCCCCCAAAGTGTCAATTTTTTTCCAGAAATTTCCCGTTTGTTAGTGCTTCTTAGTGCTTAAACTATTTTCGTTGGTGCTTTTTCCGTTTTCTGCATATTAAGTATTTTTTAATTTCAAGGTCAGCAATAAAAATCTACCAAAATGGACGAAATTTGGTACTTTCATTTAGTGCTTCGTTAGTGCTTCGAATAGTTTCGAAAGTGCTTGTCTATTTTTTTAGATATTTTAGATTTTAACTTCAACGTCATCCCCAAAACATTTTCCTATTGACTCAATTTTTGTATCAGTTTTTAGTGCTTCGTTAGTGCTTTAAAAAGTTACAATCACGATTCTTTCCTTTTCCAGATATTTAACTTTTAATCTTTTAATTTTCAAAGTCCAAATCATATGGGATTGACTTAAATCTAGAGTCGTTTCTTGACCCATCGTTAGTGCTTTAGATTGCTTTCTTAATGCATTTTTCTTTTCCTGATTATTCAGTATTTTTTCTTTCAAAATTTGCACCCAAATTCTTTTCAAATGTACTAAAAATATATGGAAGCAGAGAAGTAATATACGAAAAACATTCAGAAGTACGAGAAGAATCCAAAAATTGAAAAATATACAGGATGTTTCATTAAAAATAAAAAAGGTCAGTAGCCACGGCAACATGACTCACCTTGTAAACTTAAAAATAAAATCTACAGCAGATCAATAACTTTTTGCTCATTCTTTTTAGTTTCTGGTATAAGGTAGTGTCCCTTATAAACGGGCCACCCTATTGAGTGTGTCCAAAATAGGATGTCACTTCCCCTTATAAGAACAACAACAATATATAACAATAATAACAACAACAACAACACCAACAACAACGAAAAAATTTGGGTGCAAACTTGGACACAAAAAATACTAAATAATCAGGAAACCGAAAAACCATTAAGAAAGCAATCCAAAGCACTAACGATGCGTCAAGAAACGACTCTAGATTTAAGTCAATCCCATATGATTTGAGGGCTGACCTTGAAAATTAAAAGTTATATATCTCGAAAGGGAATGAATCGTGATTGCAACTTTTTGAAGCACTAACGAAGCACTAAAAACTGATACCAAAATTGAGTCAATAGGAAAATGTTTTGGGGTTGACGTTGAAATTAAAATCTAAAATATCTAAAAAAATAGACAAGCACTTTCAACTATTTGAATCACCAAGAAGCACTAAATCAAAGTACCAAATTTCGTCCATTTTGGTAGATTGTCAGGGCTGACCTTGAAATTGAAAAATCCTTAATATGCAGAAAACGGAAAAAACACTAACGAAAATAGTTAAAGCACTAACAAATGGGAAATTTCAGAAAAAAAAATTGGCACTTTGGGTGCTAACTTCACGGAGCTTCGAAATCATGCACCACAATAAATTTAATTATAAAAACTGGAGGCAACAAGTTCGATAGGAATGAAATTACAAAAAAGAACATAACTTACCGAAATTACATAAAATTAAAACTTAATAAGCATAATGCTTAAATTAAGAGTACCGCTACTAATAAGGGTAGGAGGGTGGTATTAGAGAAAAATGGGGGTAAATGAAAAGGAATTTATAAAATTCCAAATGGAAACTCCACATGTGGACTTAAATTGCTACGCTCTCAGGAGTCCTTTATGAACTCCTTTTTAGATATAGTCCATGATTGATCATCTCCTTTTACTCCAAGTGTAGTTGAAGTCTCTTATCACTTACCCCCATTTTTCTCACCCTTCTACCTTTATTTAAGCATTATGCTTATTAAATTTTAATCTTAACATACATGTTATTTTGGTAAGTTATATTCCTTTTTGTAATTTCATTCGAACTTGTATTTTATTCTAGGTCTGAAGATGATTTTTTAACCGAAACTAGTTGCCTCTAGTTTTTATAATTAAATTTATTGTGGTACATGATTTCGAGTTTAATTTATGATATTTTTATATATTTATATTTTTAATCCGTTCGTTAATTTTAAAAATATGATTGACCCTACCCCTCTGATTTTTATTAATTTTTTTTAATTGAAAATGTTCCAAGTTTATTTTATTAAGTATTCCTTAAAAATCTTCTTACTTTTCTATAATTTGTTTTTTAATCTAAAATTTATAGGATTTTTTTAGGATTTAAAATTGTATAATTTTGGATTTTTGTAAAAATATACACAAAACAATTTATTTTCTAGTTCCTAAAAGGAATTTTTGTTATAAAAAATTTCGGTTTTAATTATTTTTAAATAAAAGTGACTTTGTATATTTTATTTTGAACCGTTCATTATCAATTCAACATTAAATTTAACATAAATAATAATGTAATAAATAAAAATTATTAAAAATCATTCTTTACATAACAAAATTAATTTCAGCTTCTAAAAAAAAACAAAAATAAAGTGTGAAATTTATTTTCTTATTGGTTATAAGATATTACCAAATTAAAAATCAACGTATATGTGGTAATTCAATTACAGAACGCATTCCGTGTGACTCATATAAAACAAAGAATGGCTTGATTCATAGCCCTTGAAAGTGAGGAAAAACATTAAACAAAAAGTCGTAAATAAATACAAAGTACGACAATACGACGCATATTTTATGTTAGTTCGTCCAAAAAGAATCCGTTTACCTTCTTGATTACAGTACAAAGTCCACTATGCCAGTATTTGTGGAGTCTGCACTGTTTCAAGTATAAATATTTTTATTAAAAGACTCAGCATAAATTAATATATAATTAGAAATTATTTAAAAATAATAATCAAGACAGAGCATATGAGAGTACACAACACATTCTTTCGCTTAATTTTTTTTTAAATTTAAAATAAAAATAGAAAGTCCTTTGGTATTATTTTTGTTTGGAGTACAAAGAAAAAACCTATTTGATTATAGAATGTGTCCACTTAAGTTGGAACCATCTATAAAACGTTTTTATTATGTATGGAATTATTATGACGAGTCAAGGGCTGTTGGATCAGACCACTTTAATGGTGTCATAAATCAGTAGATATGTTGAATGTTTATAAATATGAGGGAAACAAGTATAGACTAGATATTCAGATAGAATCAGCCTGACTGGGTACACGTGTCGAATATAGTTTCTAATAAATTTTAGTTCATGAATCGAGTATTTTTAGTAAGCGACACTTACAATTATTATAGTTGCATAAATTATAAATTTGGTGCAACAATAAAGTATTTTTATTTTTGATAATAATTGCATGCAAACTTACTTCCATGTTTCGGCATTGACATGACATTATTCTCGCACACTTTTTGCTACTGATTGCTTTATTAAATAGTGGTAAATATATGATGATTATTTAATTTCACTAATATTAATTTAAACACTTTGATTTATTATAAAAGAAACAAACTGACAAAGCTGTCAATTTTTTTGGAACTTTCAATGTTACCAACCTAACTTAACTTTATATTCTGTCAACGTCTTTCGGTTTTTTTGGAGAAGCGGCTATTGGGAGACAAATATTCCATATCGGAAGACAATATTCCATATCGGGAGATAAATATTCCATATCGGGAGACAAATATTCCATAAATATATTTTGTTTTACGAAATAAATGCAATTTTGTATTATTATTTAACTCCGGCTTGATTCGAATAGTAGTTTTTTTTTCATTTTTATTATAAATAATCAAAAAAAAAATCTGACATTAACGACGCATGCGCGATGTCTGACTGAGCCTGGATTTGAGTAGGGTTACAATAGAACAGTATCGGTCAGTAAATTGACATATATTCATGGACTTGTAATATTTTTTTGCTGAAAAGAGTGAGGAAGATGGCATATAGGTTCGGTCTGGCGCTATCTCCAACATCCGAACTTTACGACACTGTTTTGAGAGAGATAGAAATTGACATTTGATTTTAAACGCAGTCGCCATATTCTGAACTGTCAGTCCGGCTGTCACTTACAAGAATAGCCAGGCAGCCGAGGGCTCAAAAAGAAGAAGATATATACTCAGTGTTGCCGCGTTGAGTTTCTGAAATATACTGAACATAAGCAATAAAATGTACTAGATTGTACTATAATTTAAAAAATAGACAAAATAGGGAAAAAATGGCGATTGTGAAAAATTGAGAAAATGGTAAAAAATAGAGCAAAAAAGGGAATAATTGTGAAAAATATGAAAAAACATCAAAAAATAGAAAAACCAATGAAAAAAAAATGGAAAAAAACAATGAAAACCAGGATAAAAATGGAAGAAAACGGAAAAAAACGTAGAAAAATGGAGAAACATTTAGGGAGATTCGAAAAACAAGGAAAAATAGGGAAATTTGAAAACAGTGGGGAAAAATAAAAAAAAATGGTGAAAAATGGAAAAAATATTGAAAACAGAGAAAAATGGGGAAAATATTAAAAAACAGGAAAAAAGTAGGGAAAAATGGGAAAAAATGAAGTAAAATTGAGAAAATAGGGCAAAATAGAGAAAAATAAGTACAAATAGGGACAAATGGTTAAAAATACAAAAAAAAAAAACAGGGGAAAATGGGGAAAAATAATGGAAAAAGGAAAAACAGAAAATAATAGAGATAAATAGGGAAAAATAGGATAAATGAATGACAGAAAAATTACGAATAATTGGGAAAAATAGGAATAAATAGGGAAAAAATAGGAAAGAAAATGGAGAAATTAGAGACACATAGATAAAAATCTGGAAAAATACGGAAAAATACGAGAAAATAGTGGAAATAAGAAAAAATAGTATAAATAGGCAAGAAAAATGGAGAAGAATACGGAAAATTATAAAAAAAATGAGGCAAATAGGGGAAAATACTGAAAAATAAAGAGAAATGGTGAAATATAGGAAAAAATAGTAGAATATAAAGAAATTAGGAAAAAATAGGTAAACATGGGGAAAAATAGGAAAAAACAAGGAAAACTCGGTCGTCCAGGTACTACTCTTAATAATAATAATAATATATTTTATGATACATGCAAAAAGATCAAACATATTTTTCTAATGTTTTAATTATATAGCATAAAATATGTGACTTTGATCTTATTTAAAAATGTACTAGAATTAGGCCTATTTATGATAAAATGTACTAGAAATAGTACAAGTGTACTAAAACGGCAACACTGTATATACTAGTAACGGTACTACTTGAGGTTGTTAAAATACAGTTTTACTTCTAACCTTAAAAAAACCCCCTTTCCCACCCATCCAATCGTACATATTATTCAACCAAAATTTCCCTAATTGAAATTTTAAATAATTTTAACAAACTGTCATGTTGTTAATATTTCTTTAATGATTATCTTTGAATAAAAAGATAATAGTGATTACATTGTTTTACTAATGGACTAGCAATCCGAATATACAGACAACGGAAGGAAATAAAAGTCTGAACACACACCACTTTTAGCTTTTACCTAATAATTTCGACATAATATTTTGTTAGATAACACTGTTGCTTATACAAATTCATCAACTTGATAACATCTGATGTTTTTATGCTTCGCTGATAAAATATACGGATCATAAAAATTGTTATATCCAATAAAAAATTGTAATAACCAGAGATTACATTTTTATATTTATATTCCCTGTTTTATAGTATTATGATCTTTATGCGGACGACGCTGTATCTGTCGTTTGACATGTCAAAATGTCTAAAGTTACTTTTATGGGACGAGATTAATTAAAAATAATCAATTAATTAGCTTCTTAATCTTAATAAAGATTAAAGCAACAAACAAAAATATATTTTATAACACAAGTTAATGTGAAATATTAAAACCATCGACATACATATAGACATGCCCTATTGGTCAAAATGTGACACTTCGAAAAAAAAGCGATAAAACGATATTTAGGTCCATTTCTATCTCACATAAAATAGTAATCGCTTGTAATAAACCGTATTCTACCAAAATCTACTAACTATCTAAATATAACCTGTGTATTTTAATTTATTTTTTTTAAAAGAAGTCTTTGACTATCTAAATCTATCCTGTGTTAAAAAAAAAAGAAAATATAACACTATTTATATTTATTTGATTAAAAGAAGTCTTGACTATCTGTGTATTTAAAAAAAAAGAAAATATAACTTTTCCTTTCCACTTAAAATTTTATTTTTATTCCACTCTTTAAACTACTTTTTTTTTACTTTTTCTCCTACATTCTTTCTTAATTTCTTTGTTCCATTTTTTCCCCTTAAAACTTTTTTCCCCATTTTTTTCACTTTTCCCCTAATTTTTTTTTACTTTTTTCCCTACTTTTTCACTAATTTTTTATATTTCAAATTTTTTTCCACTCATTTTTTCTCCTATTTTTTTTATTTCAATTTTTTTCCGCAATTTTTTCACCATCCCTTTTCCCTCTACTTTTTTACCAATTTTTTTTCCCAATTTTATGTTTTAGACATTATTTACACTTTTTCCTCTACATTTTTTGGTAATTTTTAGTTTCAAACTTTTTTTCTTCTTTTTCCTAACTCATTTTTTCTCCTGTTTTTTCACTAATTTTTGTATGTTTCCAACTTTTTTCCCATTATTTCTCCACCCTCTTTTCCCTACTTTTTTAAATAATCTTTCCACTTTCCACTCCTTAAAACTTTTGCCATTTCTTCCCCTATTTTTTTCACTTTTCCCCTACTTTTTGATTCTATCCTTTCCCCTACTTATTTATTACTTTCTTCCACTTTCCCTAATTTTGAATTCCATCCTTTCCCTTTTTCCACTTTTTCTACCACATTTTTTTACTAATTTAATATTTCTTTGTGTCAAAAATTTCTTTCCACTTTTTCACTAATTTTTTATAATTTAAAATTTGAAACTTTTTCTTTATCAATTTTTCCTCTACTTTTTTTCCACTTTTCGCCGCAGCCTTTTTTCCCCCTACTTTTTTAGTTTCAAACTTTTTCCCCCATTTTGTATATGTAAATCTTTGTCCCAACTTTTTATATCCCATTTTCTCCCTCTCCCTTTCTATCATTACCAAAGGAGTGGAAAGGGGGAAAGAAAAAATAATTACTCAAAAAAGTGATTTTTTTCGTAAAAAAATTGGAAATAACAAAAATGAAAGCATAAGAGGTAATTTTGAAAAAACCGGGTAATTTCAGGAAAAAGTGACAAAAATTGAGAGAAAAGTGACAAAAACTGTTTGTAGATTGATTAGATCCATAATCTCAAATAACGTTTTTTATTTAATGAGCCACCCAATTTTTATAAAATACATATCTTTTAAAAGTTTACGTAATGAATAAAAATTATTATTTGAAAAAAAGTCAAAGGAAATGTCAAAACTCGCTTAAACTGTCATCAACAGTCGATCAACAGCGCCACCAACTGGTTTCCAAAATCGGGCCACTTTTTATAACGTTGAGATGTGCCTCCTTCTATACCCTCCATAATAATATCGATGGCAGAGACAACAAATTGACAGCTGTCAACTTTAGTGCTACCAACACAAGACAAAGTGAGTTCCGCAAGAGTCAACAAAACATTTGTCCAAAATGGAGAGACTCCGTATACCTGTAATTATCCTAAAAAATATCCCGATATTTAATTAGCTTTGCCGCACCCAAAGATAATACCCTTTATTACATCGCGTCGTTTTATATTGTTAGTTTTGTTAATCTAGCCTTTGTCGTTCGTCGTTATCTACGCAATATCTTTAATGTCTTGTTGACACAACAAAAGCATTGTAAACTGGATATGCACAAGTGAAACGAGCCCTCGACCGTATACGAAAAATTCCAACACATTTCCTAACAAAAAAAAAATTATTTTTAAATATTTTTAACCAGAGAACAACAGGTTCATAAATCGCCCGTAAATTAATGCTCGAGACGGATGTAAAGTTACATGTTAAAATAGTTTATTATTGAATCAATACTTATACTATAACTGAAACGTTAGATAAGATTTAAATAATTTTTAATCTTTTAATCGGTTCTGGGCATCGACATAACCTCAATCTAGAAACTTACAAAGATATACCCAAGGCATGCGCATTGTGTTTGTAATATTTAGCAACATAACCTTAAAGGCTAGTTTCTGACATTGGCGTACTTCAGGAAAAATGATTGGGCTAGAACGAAAACTTGCAATAACTTTTAAAAAAAATATATCTTTTTATTTTTTATATTGTTGGTCTTGTTATCTACGTAATGTTTTCAACTGGATCCTCAATCGTGTACAGACAATAAAATATTTCCTGATAAACGAGGGACGACAGTCTTTATAAATACTTGGTTTTTTATTCTAGTCTTGTATAGTGTATATTGATCTACTAATGAAGATTTATTATGTTTTGACCTCGAAACCGATGATTCTATGTCTATTCAATTAGATTTTATTTTATTCCATTAAAAATCTTATCACATATGTTGCACGAAAGTCAGTAGCGTTTCAAATATAAAATTTTAAAATAAAATCAAATAAAATGTACATGTATTTTTAATTTCGATAACTATAAATTTGTGATAATTTATTTTTTATATTAAAGAAAGCCAGTGGCGTTTCAATTCGTTTAAGAATAGTAAATTGTGTTCAATAAGAAGCAGAAACGGATGAATATTGGATCAGAACAAATATCGCTTAAAAGCATCTAAAAAGTTTGTCATTAATATTCATAAAAGTCGAAAAATGCTCTATATTGGATTTAACAAAAAAAACAAAACAAATATCCCTACTTTTCGTATATCAGGGACCAAAATTATTCTATGAGTGTGTATTCTGCTCGACGAGACCATCACTTTCTATTTGCAAAAAAAAATAAAGAGTCTTACAAGAGGTCAGTGAATTTGGCATCCACTTTTGCGAATTTCCCAAACATTTTGTGTGCATTCGTTTGTCCATCGATTGTCCACTAATTATTTTCGTTTGTCCACCCACCGGTTATTATAATTAATTATATAAATAAAATCCGATAGACAATCTTCAGCTTCTTTTGTTCAAAATTATAACACTATGCAACAAAATAATTATTTTTTTCACTGAGTTTAGAGTATACAGGATGGATCGAATTTAATTTGCGTATACAGAGATCTTATGAACCGAAATCGATCCAATATCGGTTAAATGAGGAAAAATATGTGTATTTTCAAGACAAATTAATAGATTTTTTTCAAAATTTAAATATCAGGTCCGGTTTCCGAGATATTTAAGAAAAACCAAACTTGGCGATTTTCGTTTTAATTAATTACCACCTTATTTTTTCAAGATAAAATAAAATTTTTATTGATGGGTAAAAATGGCTTCACAATATCCAATTTTGTGAAATACCGTTTCGTCTTTGAAGGGCCATCATCAACTATTTTTTTAAATACTTGTACTTTTTATTTCATCTTTGAAATCCTCATTTTTTTCTATTCAACCATATAGAACACTAAGGTTTTGAAAATAAACTAAACTTAAAGAATTTTTCTATGTACGGTCCTGTTCATTATATGGCCCGCAAAATGCACTTTATGGCCCACGCGCGCATAAAGAAGTTTTTATTCTCTTTTTAATGACATTAAATAGATTTTAATATATATTTTAATTAAACAAAATAACTTGGATAATTGTAGATTTTAATAAATAATTTTTTGTTTAATCCCTGTAACAAAAAAACTATCGATACTATTAAAACGTATCAAATGTTGATTGAAAGAGAAAAAAGTATTCTATACAAATGAATTTTTTCAAAATATTAGATAAAAAATTATGGTTGTGAAAATAGGGAGAGACCATAACTATATTTTTTCTCATTTTGGTCTCTCCCTTTTCTCAAGTTCACAATTTTGGCTTAAAAATTTTGAAAAAATTCCGATTTATAGAAATTTTTATTCTCTTTTTAATGGTATTAAATAGATTTTAATATATTTTTTAATTAAACAAAATAACTTAGATAATTGTAGATTTTAATAAATAATTTTTTGTTTAACCCCTATAACAAAAAAACTATCGATACTATTAAAACGTGTTAAATGTTGATAGAAAGAGAAAAAAATATTCTATATAAGTGAATTTTTTCAAAATATTAGAGAAAAAATTATGGTTGTGAAAATAGGGAGAGACCATAACTACATTTTTTTCATTTTGGTCTCTCCCTTTTCTCAATGTCACAATTTTTGCTTAAAAATTTTGAAAAAATTCCCATTTATAGAATATTTTATTCTCTTTTTAATGGTATTAAATAGATTTTAATATATTTATTAATTAAACAAAATAACTTATCTAATAATTTGATTAAAATATTTTGGCGCATTCAAAAGTTTATAGATCTACAGCAAAAAGTACGCGAAAAATTTCATTTTTCAAATAAGACTTGTAGAACTATTAAATCGATACATTTCCTTGTTTTTGTTTTTCGAATATTTTTCACAGTTTCCTGGATATCGATTTTTAAAAATTACGACTTTTTCGGAAAATCAAACCGGAAAAAAATTTTTCCGATTATTCCGATTTTTAATTTGAATTTCCACCAAATTTAAAAAGGTTTGCTCAAAAACTATGACCTATAGCGCGTTTCCTGTTTAAAACGAAAAAAATGAGAAAAACTCTGATTTCCTATTTTAGATTCCGCTCATTTTCTATAAAAGTGAAGTACTCGTAGGTCTCAAAAAAGGTGAAAATTTCATTTTGATATATTTTAACGGACGACAACCAAACATACGGATAGACAGACAGAATACAGAAAAAAAATTGTTCAAAATTCAAAGTGGATCATTTTTCTAACTCATTTTCTTTTAGTTACGCGATTTTCTAGAGGTCCTAGCATAATGAAGTTTAAACTAAATATTAATTAATGTTGTACTAAAACTATATTATGTTACGCCAATGGTTAAACTTAACACTGACATTGTATATAAACCATATCTGGTGAAAACTGCATTTCTAAACATCAAAACAGGCATATCAGATTCATCGTCTTCATTTAAAGGTCGAACACAATTTTTTTTCTAAATAAATAAACTTTTACTTCTTTTTATAGATATTAACTGCTGGTTTTTTCTTATAAATATTAATTTTTTTAGGGCATTAGTTTTTAAATAAGAAAAGTGAGATTTCTACTAGTGATTTTAAATCGTATGTTTTCAACATTTTTCTGTAAAAAATTTTAAAAGTCAACTTATTATATTTTTTTAGTATTTTAAATAGTCTAAACTGAAATTTCAATATTATTTCTATTTTTTGAAAATTTTGTCGCATTTCTCTGTGCTACAATTTTATTTCCAAAAATCTGAAAAATTTCACACTAAAACAAATTTTTATCTCCTTTCGAATGGCATAACTCTCGTTTTAATATCTGGGGTAGTTTTAAAACTAATTTTTTTTAAATATATTTTTTTTCAAATTCAAGAGAACAAAAATTAATTCAAGTACAGAAAAATGCATTGTTGATTTTCTAAAAATTCGACGAAAAATGAATTTTTTGCAACGTTGTTATATTCGGAGAAGAAAAATATATTTTCCTACGATCACTACCCAAAGTAGGCTTTTGCACACTCAAATCTAACCGCAAAGTTGACGTTTTCCGTGATCTGTAATAATTTGACATTATTGTCGCTCTAGCGCGTACTTTTCCGCTCGCCTGTTTTCATTTACAATAAACTAAAGAAAGGTAGTAAATAATAGGTATATTAAAACAAAATGTAGGGCAGTCCGAATATTTTAGTTGAAATATTAATATTTGAAGATATTTCGAACGAAATTAAACTTTATTTTATAAAATTTATCTAGTAAAAATATAAAAGTCAGAAGGTACACCTAGATACACCTAGGTACACCTATATGAAATAGTGATTGCATATTTAAGTATCTACTTACTGTTTTGTGCCTTGTGCAAATAGTAGACTATGAAATTAATGAAACGTCATTATTTCATTTTTAGGTTATGAAGTGTATTTTCATGTTTTTTTTTAATTATTTGTCTAAAAATAATGTGATCGTAGAAAAAATCTTGTGTGCAATTCGAGCAGAAAGTGCTTTGCCGCTTTCGGCAGATTGCCCGCGCTCCGCTACGCGTCGCGCGGGCAACTCTCTGCCTCAAGCGGCAAAGTATCACTTTCCGCTCTTAATACACAAATAGCTATTCTTGTTGCTTTTTTCACATGCATTATTGCTTTCTTTCAAATTCTTGAGAAAAAATTCATTGTTGCTTTTATAAATTTTGGGAGAAGAAAAATGAATTGTTGCTTATCTAAAAATCCGACTGAAAAAAAAATTGCAACGTGTTAATATTCGGGGGAAAAAAAAATATTTCTTGCTTTTTTCCACACTCGACTGAATAAGAATACATTATTGCTTTTTTTCAAATTCGGGAGGAAAATGCATTGTTGCTATTTTCCTCGGTTAAGTGTAGAAAAATATATTGTAGCTTTTTTGTATCTATGGGAGAAAAAATGGCTTGTTGATTAAAACTTTTATTTATAATTTTGATTTTATTTTTCCTTTTTTTAATTTGATCAATAATTAAAAAATGAAAAAAATAAGACTGGCTTAATAAATCTCCAAGTAACAAATAAAAAAAAACACTCTATACCTATTTTAAATTTTTTCAAAGTTTTGTTAAAGTCCTAAAGTAATTTATTTAAAAATGCCAACTAAAACTTTAACATAAAAAAATGTTAAAAATATTAATGCCTAAAAAAAAATAATTCGATTTAAAACTCATACGATTAAAAAAAAATTGCCGCGTTTAGACGCCAATTTTTTTCAAAAAAAATCGAACTTCTAAATACAATTTTACCGCTTCATAAAGGCCTTTACTTAATTGATTTTTCTTAATAATAATAATAAACTTAATATATAAGGAAGGAAAAAAATTGATTTTGAAAAAATATATTTGGCTTTAGATACTATTTTCGTCTGAACCTATTTATTAACCTTGTTTTGTTTTTTTTTTTTTTATTTCTAATAAAAATTTAATTACGAGTATTCTGCTTTTGTTATCGTTTATAAACGGTGTAATAAAATAAAAATTCTATTTAACTACCAAATCCAATAATGGATATTTTTATAATTAATAAATAAAATTAAAAAACTTACCTTATATATATCCAATTTTTAAAAAAAAAACCATACACAAAAAATTCTTAAAACTTTTTTCAAATGTTCGGTCACCTCTCGTATAAATAATTAAAAAAAATAAACAAGTTTTTTAAATATTCGGACTGCAACGTTCTTTGTTTTGAAAAACATGTGCAAGTCGGTCTAGAGCGCACCACACGCGTCTCACACGTCTTACTCGCTAAGAAATCCTGCTACCAACTTATTCCTGCGACGATACACAACTAAACTAAAACTAAACAAAACGAAAACGAACCGCGGTCCGCGAAATGCCGGCTCGATTGTTCAATACAGGGCCGGTAGTTAAGAAAGGGAATGAACAGAACAAAGTAGTAGGAGCAAAAATTAAACCAAATTTTTTTTTTATTAAAAAATTGCATCTATTGCGATTTACACGAGATCTCTGTGCAAGCAAATTAAATCGGGTCCACCCTGTATATGATACTACGGAGTTTGTTTGGTACCTGGACGACCGAACTTTGCTTGTTTTTTCCTATTTCTTTCTATATTTCCTGTTTTTCATTTTTTTTTCCTGTTTTTCCCTACATATCCACATTATTATCAATTGTTTTCATATTTTTACTATTTTTCCATACATTCCCTATTTTTCCTGTATTTATCTCTAATTTCCCTATTTTATCTATCTTTTTTAAATTGTTATCGCCGTTCCTATTTTTCTTCCATTTTCTCTAGTTTTCGTTTTTTTTTTCACCATTTTTCCTATTTCTTTCCTGTTTTATCCTGTTTGTACTTATTTTTCCATATTTTCCACATTTTCCCTATTTTTTAGTCGATATTTTTCAATTCTTTTCTACTTCCCTATTTATTCTTTAATTTCCCGATTATTCCATAGTTTTTTCCCATTCTTTCTTATTTTTCCCCATTTTCCCAATTTTGCTCTATTTTTTTCAAATTTGCACTATTTGTTCCTAGTTTTACCTATTTTTCTCCATTTATTTCCATCTTATTCTCTAGTTTCACTATTTTCTCTATTTTTCCTATTTTCCTATTTGTACTTTGTTTTCCCTTTTTCTCTATTTTATTCATATTTTTCACTATTTTCTCTATTTTCCGATTTCGTTCTATCATCCGCTATTTTCCTATTTTTCCTTGTCCTTATTTTGCAGTATTTTGTCCTATTTTCCTCATTTTTTCTTATTTTTGTTGTTTGCCTACTGTTTTCCTATTTTTTTCTATTTTCCCCATTTTCTCTATTTATTCTTTAATTTTCCTTTTTTTCCAAATTTCCCTATTTTCTCCGATATTTCCCTGTTTTTTCATATTTGTTACAAATTTTCCTATTTTTCCCATTTCATTTTACTCTGTTTTCTACTTTTTCATTATTTTTTTCCCAAATTTCCCTATTTTTCCCTGATTTTTTTTATTCTTCCCAAATTACCCAATTTTTTTTGTCATTTTCAATGTTTTTCACTATTTTTTTTAAAATTTTTCTATTTTTCACCATTTTGCCCTATGTTTCCATGTTTTACTCAATTTTCTCTTCTTTTTTCCGTATTTTCCCCTATTTTCAGCACTATATCTATTTCTCCTATTTTTCCTCTTTCAATTTTTTTCCTGTTGTCAATTTAATTTGTCTATTTTCTTTATTTTTCCTTATTTTTCAGTATTTGTCCTTATTTGTACTTATTTTTCCCTAATTTCCCGACTGTTTCCATATTTTTAACTATTTTCCTCATTTTCCCTAGTTTTCTTAATTTTTCTTTTTTTCCCTATTTATTCCTATTTTTTTATATTTTTTCCCGTTTTTCATTATTCCAGTATTTTCTCTATTTTGCACTTTTTCCTATTTTTTCCGACATTACACTATTTTCCCCTATTTTTTTCTTTTGTTCTCTATTTTTCACTATTTTTAGTATTTATTCTATTTTGCTGTTTTTTCTTATTTTCTTGTTTAAACATTAGTTTTTCCTATTTTCTTAATTTTTTCCAATTTTTCCCTATTTGTTCCTATTTTGGCCTATTTTTCCAATTTTTCTCTATTATTCTCTATTTTTCCCAATTTTCCTTAATTTTCCCAGTTTTTCATATTTTTCCCATTTTTTTCCGTTGATAAAACGTTCGAGAAAAAAATTATAATTTCGAAACAATACATCAAGTACTGACTTATTTGGAAAAATTAATATATAAATCTAATTACAGTAGACAAAATAGAAATTAATGAATGATCAAAATTCAAATAAAAAAATTAGAATTTTCATAGAAATGTCAAAAATGTATGAAAAATATTTCAACAAAATTGAATGTCTTTTAGGTAACAATTTATGTAAGAAAACGAACAAATTGAATATTCTAAATATTTCAAATGATTTGAACTTTTAGGAATTTGATCCACTCTAAAAAAATTTTAATTATAAAATATAAAAAATAATTTGGACCAAGATCAACAAATTTCTAGTTGCAAAACAAAAAGACCGCATAACTTTATTATTTGAAAAAAGTTTGTAATATTTTTTGTTCAAAAGAGGAAGATGGCATATAATTTATTTATAAAAATGGAATAAAGGTGGTTGGGGCAAAAAAAAATCTTTTTTGTGACTTTTAACGTATTATTTTGGTATAAGTACAGCTCTTTTTTAAATACTAATATTTATGATAAATAAAAATTAACTAAATGTATTTTTTCCCATTTAATTACTTATAAATTATGTACACTAAAAAAAACGAAAATATAATCACAGTACCTTATAAATTTTCATTAATCCATATGCTCATGTTGAGCGTGTACCTCGCTCTCCCTCCAGTTACTTTGAACACTTTCGATTATCCATTTCCACCATTTAGATTTGGTGAAATAGTATCCTCCGCAGAAAACAATGAACAGCCAACTTAATATAAGAAACATATCATACTCTTTTGTAGGTACATTCGTTACGGGTCCAGCAAAATCCGCAGAAGTAACTGCTACACTTTCTACAGCAGATACCCCTGTATGTTTATAAACAAACTGAGAAAACTTTTCTAGAGTGTATTCAGAACCGTTGAATTTACCAACGGATCTACCATTGTGGAATAGAAGTAAAGATGGGACACCTACGATACCATTTTGTGTGTTAAATAAATGATACATCATGGCATTAATTGCTACGAATTTGATATCGGAAAAGGCTCTGGGTAGGGCATTATAATGTGGGGCTGCCATTGTAGAAAAAGGGCAATATTTTGAGTAAAACAACACTACTACACATAACCCTGGTACATCTCTTTCTGTTACTTTTGGATCTGGTTGTAATAACTTTATTAATTCTGTATCATTTGTAAGTTGGACTTCAGAACTACCCATTCCAGAAAGGCAATGAACTAATTTTTGAATTTTATTAGACTGATTACCACTTGTAACTACAAGTAATCCATCTTTATTCATTGTTATACCATCGTCTGGTTCACGTTCATCTACTATTTGAGTACCATTTAATGGTACTACATTGTTCAAAGTTGGAATATTTTCTGGTGTTAAAGTAACATCATTTTCTACAGAAATATCTGTTATTTCTTCATTATTAACATTTGAAAGCAATAAAACTAAAACATAAATTAATTTAATAAACTATAGAAATAACTGTTAAAAAACCTACCTAAAAGAAAAAGTTTTATGACACAAATTTTAGTCATTTCAGTTATTTAAATGACCAAA
This sequence comes from Neocrepidodera transversa, assembly GCA_963243735.1. Classification (NCBI taxonomy): domain Eukaryota; kingdom Metazoa; phylum Arthropoda; class Insecta; order Coleoptera; family Chrysomelidae; genus Neocrepidodera; species Neocrepidodera transversa. The sequence continues at coordinate 694,169 of OY725347.1, read as the reverse complement.
TATTTCACAATAAAATCAACAATTATTAATCATTTTAGACAAAAATAAAAAACATTTTATTCTTTTATGTGTTACTCTTCTTCTTCCTTCTTCTTTTAAGTTAAGGCCTCAGCTACCTGGGCTATTTGACAGTTGACAGATTTGACACTCTGAGCACAGTACATATATCAGTTTGGCCACTCTCAGGCTGCACCGGAATTTAACCTTGGCGCCATTTTGCGAATAGTACTTCACAGTGTTGACAAATGTAGCACAATTGTGCCAAAAGTTGCACTAGAGCAAACATTATTGAAAAATAGACAAAAAACGTTTTGTTTTGCTATTGATTATACTTCTTAATCCAAGTGTGGTCAGAAAATATTTTTTTCAGTTGATCATTACCTCAGAGTAAAGATATATAGAGAGGGCATTCTATCCTTTTTTATTAAGCCAATATCTAGTTAACTTTTGTTGACATCGTCCTCTAGAGATTCCATAAGCGTACTTTCAAGCAGGATAATTTAAAATCATACATTAAATAGTTTACAGTTTGTGAATTGATTTGTATTATTTTTTAGTGTTATAGGTTGTACTAAATATTTTTGTAAACATTTTGAACTATTTTAAGCGATTTTCTTGAGAGGTTGTTAACCATGAGAAAGAAATGTGAAAAATGTGGTGCTTTTCTCAAGCCATTAGATAATCAATCTTACACTTCACAATTAAGTTAGGAAAGTAGTTTTTGAATAATTTAAAATATAATATAAGTTGATAAGATTTGATAATTTTTTATTTTGCTTCCTTTCTTTTTTATGTTATATACCATTCACATTTTTTTTATGTTTTAATGTTAATATTTATCAGTATTACAGAAAATACAACTTTATCGAAATTATATAACTTCTCACGACATATTTAATTCAAATGTGATATATTAATAACATGTAAAATACCCAATTTTAATTTTCTATTTTTTTGCTAAAATAAATAAAAAGTTATAATTTTTCGCGTCGCCACTGTCTAATACATCACGTCAATTTTTACTGTTGATTTCGTCCTCTGCACGAGATTTTTCTGCGCGTCTCACGTCCCTCGCCCACAAACTTTGCCGAGAGAGAGGGCTAGATGTTGGCTTAAATTTTGTAAATGACATTGGATATACAGGGCATATCTAGTAGTTCCTTTATCTGAGATCATTACCATTACGTCTGACAACTATTTGATATGAAATTAGTTGACGTTTTGATTTTTGAATGTTGGCATGTTTTTTGGTCGCAATTATCGCAATAAACTAATATAATAAAGAAATGTGTCTCATTGATTTGTTATTCTACACAATTGTCGAAATAATAGTGTACGCAATACGTCCGAAACCAGTTTTTGCAGACTTCCAGGACAAGTCATAGGCGAGTCCTAGATTTTTATCTACTTGTCCAAAAAAAAACAGAATTTTCCGGACTTGTTACGTAAATTAATGTTTTAAAAAAGGGCGAACCTTGGCGCCAAGAGAGCCGCTACACTAAATTGTACTATGCTGTGATATATGAAGGGAAACTGTCAATACGAAATCATTATGGGTTAACACTGATAGATGGCACTACAATGTAATATTTTATTCTGTTTTAAATAAAAAATATTATTTTAAATGGTATAATTCTGTGAAATTAATAATTCAAATTGTTCTTCTAAACATTATCAACAAAAAAATTAATTATATCGTAAGTAATTAGGTAAAGTTTGTTCAGTGACCCCTGACCCCTACGTCACAAAATAACCTGGTTGAGATCGCGATGAGGCAACATCGCTCAGCAGAGTAGGACAACATACCAACATAAAATTTTACTAAATGCATGCAAATACAATTTTGATTTTGTAATATTGGTATTGTTAATAATATTGTGAGGTACTCCTACCACTTATTATATTAGACTTTCTCTAGGTAAACATTTTATCAAATGAATGTATATAGTTTATCAAATATAGCATATTTTACTAATCAAGATTATACTTCAGTATACCAATCGATTGTTAAGTATACTATAATACTGCAATACTGTGTCTTTTATTACATGGTACCTATGACAATTTAAATTGATTCCAATTAAATTGATTGCGCTTGTTACACATTTCTAATATATATCATTTTAATATAAGTTCAATACACTTATCTACTTCCATATAGTATATATTTAAATATGGAAAATACCGAGTAAGTAATTTAAATCTAATTGTTTATTTAAAATGTATTAATTATGTCTTTCTTATCTTATCACATGTTATTTATTAATGAAACCGACGAATGTTTTTAAATTAATACCCCCAGCATAGTTTATCTCATTTTAAAATTAGTTGTGAAAATATTTTTTTAATTGACGTAGATAATATTTGTTGACGCGTTTTTTTAACCTATTAAAAAATAAATGTATTCTAACACCTGTTTTACATAACCACAATTATTTTTATTGACTATAAGCACCTTTTATAAATACCTAATCACAATAATGTTTCGTCTAGTTGTAAAATGAATATCCACACAAAATTATTTACCTTGGTGGTGCGAAATTCACAGGCTCTTGGTAAAAATGTTTCAAATAGAAATTTTGTTAAATTTGTTCCAAAAAGGTATGTGAGTTTACAAGACATTTTATTTCAAACAAATTGTAAAATAGGAACAAAAATGCTTAAACTATGAATTAAGTTTTATTAATTTATTTTAAAGATAATATAAAACATAACCTCAAATTTGTACTTTAAAGGGATTCGCGTAAAATCGTATCATAGGCGCCGACTTTATTAATATCTGGGGATTTATACTTGTCCCAAAATATTTAATGATTGAAGAATAGCGGGGGAAGGAAATGAAAAATACAAAACAGTTTTTGATAAATTAATTATTTTTTTCCAAGAAACATATTCTCAGTTTTCCTGCTCCCCGCCCCCTAAAAATTGCCATTGCCAACGTCTTGTAAATAAATGAAAAAAATATATTTTTGAGATATTTATTTATTCTAATCTATTTTCTAATATTTATAACTAAAGCTGCTTCATAATATTCATCTCTTCCAGTATATCTAACTGATAACTGTATATTTTGAAAATCTACCCAACCAAAATCAAAGTCGGAATATTTTTTTAAAATATCCACAGCATCAAAACTTTCTTGTTTCTCTTCAGGTCTTCTAAAACTTGAATTCATAAGAGTCGCGTGTAACTTCACCCTGTCATACTGCTTTCTAGATAATCCAGATTTATAAAAATACTCAGCTATAGTATCAGAAATATTCTGTAAGTCTTCATCCTGGTCTTTGGTCTCCATATGCACATTACCATACAATACGTTTACACTAGAAGGATCGTCGTTCATAATTTCTAATCCTTTCAAACGCATTTTGTAGTACTTATTCTTATTAAAAATCTTACTTATATGGTCTTCATAACAAGTAGTCATAACTTTTTTTGCTGTACTTATTTCCTCATCATCAACCAAAGTTAATGTGCTAATAGTAAGATGTAATTTCGCGGATTTTTGAAACAAAGACGCTGTTACACCCCTAGCGGGATCTTTTAAGATTTTCTGTTGAAATTCATGTAACTTCGTTTTAATTTCCTGTGAAACCATTGGTATTGATATGAAATGGCTAATGGGAAATTTATCCTTTCTTTGCATTACTATCATACATATTTGGGTTCTAGCAGAAGCTACTTTTCTTTCAGTATCTCCTGTAACTTTTACATTACCCCTTTCGTTGGGTTTGGGTACTTTTATTTGTGTATTTGTGGTTCTTTCCAAGTTTTTTAGCCTAAAAGCCTTCGCACCAACAATATAAGGGATTAAACTAGAAGGCACGTAAAATGATGTCGTGAATTTTCCTGATTTTGTGAGAGTAATATCGTAATTTTCGTCTATATCTTCACAAGCTATTAATCCGGTGTCATTGTCCTCGTAAGGTTTAATATATTGTGATGGCTCTACGACGGTTGCTTCTGTGGCTAAAAATGACATCCAGTATATTGAATTTCCAAAATTTAAAGGTGTTACGATTATTGGCAGAGTTCCTTTTTCCGTAAAAAAATCCGGAAAGTCTCGCCTGTTAATTTCCTGGTACATATTTGACCTGGAAAAAAATACACATTGATAAAGATTTTTATAGTCTCCATAGTTATTTTAATGGCATTGAAACTAACGAGCTGATAAGATTTATTAATACCAATATCGGCGTCATAAAAATCTAATTGTAACTTTGTCATTATTTAAAATATTGCTGGTAATTTTTTTAACTGAGAGTATAAAAAAATTATCTACAACTTTGCTAAAAATAAATTTATTTAATAACGGAAATTACACACCCTGTATATTATTTAAACTTTATCGGTTATTTTTAGCCAAATTATAGGAACAACAACCTAGAACCTTTGGAAATAGTTGTTTTTTATAAGTTCAGATTTTACATAATTGTTCAGTATCCATAATAAAATGATGCAATTCTCTTTTATGACGACAATATAAGTTTTGAAAATTGTTTTTTTCATTCTTACTTGTCTGACGTATTTTGATTTTATATGATGAAATTTGAAACATATAAATAATGGGCACAATAAAATGGATACCAGTATATTCAGTAAAACTGAAGATTAACTAAAAATTTTTTAAAAGTTTATAATTTATTTTTTTTTATAAAATGCGTTGGAGGTAGGATAGAAATTAATACACTGAAGCATTTTCTAATATTCCTTTATTTTAGACCAACCAGTCCAAAAATCATTGACGGAAAAAAAATTGCTGATGAAATTCATAAAGAAGTACGGGCTGAAATAGACGAATGGGTGAGCCAGGGGCGTCGTGCACCACGTTTAATAGCTATTTTGGTAGGAGAAGACCCCGCTAGTAAAAAATATGTACAAAATAAAATGTTAGCTGCTAAAAAAGTTGGTAAGTACAGAAAAATCCTTCTATAGAAAATATCACACACATTCATTATTATCTTTCAGGTATAACTAGTGAAACTTTGAAACTACCAAAAACTATAACAGAAGACGATATTCTAAATAAAATAATGGAGCTAAATAGGGATCCAGGTGTAGATGGCATTTTGATTCAACTACCCGTTCCAGAGCATATTTCCGAACGAAACGTCTGTAATGCTGTAGATCCAAGAAAAGATGTAGATGGATTTCATATAACAAATGTAGGAAAATTAGCTACCAATATGGAAACCATGATACCCGCCACTGCTCTCGGGGTTGTTGAACTCATTAGAAGGTCTCATATAAAAACTTTTGGAAAAAACGTCGTAGTATGTGGTAGATCGAAAAATGTTGGTCTTCCAATAGCTCTATTGCTACATTCCGATGCTAGAAATGAGTGTCCTGGTTTTGAAGCAACAGTAACGCTATGTCATAGACATACGCCTCTTGAAGAGCTAGAATTTTTTGCTAAAAGAGCTGATATCATCATCAGTGCTACAGGTAAGCTTAAAAATCAATAGTCACCCTTATTTTCTAATTTTTTAACTATTTAATTTCAGGTGTTGTTGGTTTGATTAAACCAGAGATGATTAAACCAGGGGCGTGCATTATCGATGTGGGTATTACAAGAATCCAAACTCATGATGGAAAAACTAAACTAGTAGGAGATGTTGATTTTGAAGGTACATATACTTCAATTAAATAGTTAATATATAATTAACTTCGTTTGTAATCAGTTTTATTTATTATTTCAGGCTGTTTTGATGTAGCTGGTCACATAACTCCTGTCCCAGGTGGAGTTGGCCCCATGACAGTTGCTATGCTGATGGTGAACACATTCAAAGCAGCAAAAGCTTTAGCGACCGAAAGTACTTTATAATGAATTTCGGTTTGATTTTTAAGTATTGTTTGACTTTTGGGGTGTGGGGGCTTTTATTAAGTTATAATTCAATCTATTGCAAGCTAAGTAACATATCGTTACTTACAGTATTATTATTTATATGTTTTTTATTTGATTTATGTTGAAATATACTTATTTATATATTGTATGTGTTTTTTATTAGCAGATCCCCGGTACATACGACGTTAAATAAACGAGCGAAAATATTTAGTATATTTATAACAAAACAAGAAATTAATTAGATTATTTAAAAATAATAATCACAGCGTTTTTTACTTATTAAATAATAGTATATATAATATATAAATATATTTAGCAATGTTTAAACCTTTACATTTTAACAAAATATTGTTATTGCAATATTTCCTTTGATATATTAATACACAAAGTAGAAAAAACAAAAGATATAAGTAGATTTATTACTTAAAAATTATACTTTTAAGAATGTAATATAAAAAGGTATTTGCTTTTATTTTTAAAACGAAGTTAAATAAATTTAAACAACATTTGTTGTTGTTTCCTCTAAAATTGTCAAATATGTAGATGCTGGATTTATTTTTTATGACGATAGAATAAAAATATAAGTAGAATTTTTTTTGGATTAGATCTGTTATTGAAACTTTTAATTTTTATTGAGCTGCACACTACTGAAATGTATTTGTAAATAATATCAATTTCGCTAATAACTTTGGTTTCTAGTTTTTTAATAGAATGTGAGAAAAACATATGGTTATACATATTTCTTGGAATTGTACTTTTTATAAATGCTTTTTATACAAATAAGTGATAAAATACTAACCTTCTATTTTATTTAATTTACGATTTATTTAATAAATAAAATCATAACAAATCATAGGTTATGTTTCACTAAACGTCAAATAAACGTCACTTTTGGCAAGTATTATCACCACAGTTCAATTATATACAGTAATTTCACTCCGGTGTCGGCACAAGAAAAGCGTAGTTGCCAAACGTGGAATAATTATACGAGTTACGGATAATTTCAAAACAGTTCTGATTCTTTTTTAATCTTAACAAGCGGGTATTTAGGATAATTTTGGAATAATTACATAAAATTTAATTGTATATATTTATGCTTTTCTCATGCCTATTAGTAGTAAATTGTATTTTTTATTCTTAAACCAAAGAACCTGTTTTAAAATATATTTGACATTGGCAACACTGCAAATATCACGTCAAACAAGCACGTTCAAATACAAATAGGACAACCAAACTTTTCAGCTTTTCGGTTTCTGCACATATCCACCCAGCGCCGAAGGGTTTATTATAAATTAAATCCAGGAGCGTGTTCCAACACGATAGTTGGGGTGAAATAATAAATTTTCATTTCTCGGGTGACAAGTTAGGTATGGCTTTTGGAAAAGATCATTGGAGCTTATACCAGAAACATGGATGAGCAAAGCCTTATTGATATGACAGGAATCTTTAATAAATAAGTGAAAAGAATCCAACTAATGACCGCACTGTTGAAAAGTTGTACACTCGAGTAAATCAACCAAGGTTTTCGAACGAGATTCCATTACATTGAAGGTTTTTTGAACGACTTGAGCGAAAAGTTGGGGGTTGTGGAACGAGCTCTAGGGAAAGTCATGTAGTGAAAGTACTGTATATAAATCATTATACTGTGTTACCGCCATCGACATATACTAATAGACGTTACACGTATATCATTACAGGCGTCCTAAGATATTATTTTAAGGGATAGAGATAGTCCGAAATAACGTTTTATCTCTTTCTCTCGAAGTAGCACATTTTTCAAAGGAGTGTTTATCATGAGACATACACACTAGATTTTCCGCCTAGTAAGAAGCAGGATATATTAAAAAATTATAATTTCAGTCTTAAATGCATTTTATTTCATTTCTATTTTTATTCAACATAAATTTAGCAAAAAGTTCACAGCTTATAAATTTACACAAAAGTACAAACGATGTAAAGCAAATACTTACACAATAATACACAAATGGATACAAATATTATATACAGGGTGGCACAAATTTAACTAATATATTTAATATCTTATGGCAATGTTTAGTTAATACTATGGCTTTTAAATAAACTTTATAGATGTAACTTCGATTTTTGGAATTAGTATTGGGTAAATTTTTAGTTGAATTCGTCCACCTTATATACCAGAGGTGTTTCACAAAATTTTTCATTCACAACTCATATTAAATATTTTTATTAAAAAAATATATATAAACAATTAAAAAAAAACACCTGGGATTTCAGTTAAATACTATAATATAAACAATATTAATATATAAAAAGATATACAGTGAGTTACTAAACCATTTGAAAAACTTCTTTTTGCTATTTTTAAGATTTTTTTGTTTAATTTTATGCTGCATCAAAATAAGATTTCCCAATGATTCAATATTTCAGGAACACACTGTATAACGCAAAACAAAGTATCACAAAAATCTAATATGATTTTTTGACGATCATATTGCTAAAAGAAAAAAGACGCATGGATCAAAAAAATGATACAGTTCTATATGGTTATTGCTAATTTTTTACTATAAAAATTCAATAAAACACCATATAATAATCCAATACTAAGAAAAACATTGGTATAATATTTAAATAATTTTCTTTAAATGTTTTATTGAATTTTTGCAGCACACTTACACACATTTGGAATATAATCCCCTAATTTCTATTATAACCGTTAGAAAGTGCATTTTAGATAGTATCCCGAACGTAGAAAAAACTAAGTGCAATTATTAGCGATAAATTATAAGAAACATGAGCATACGTTTTTTTTTACATCAAATTTTCGAAAAGAAAAATCTAAATTTCTACCGCTTCTAATCAAATTCAGTCGAACATGTTTAATATTTATATTTGTTTATAAACATACTGTAAAAGTGGAATTTCATTTTAAAACTGGCATAATAAATAACTGTAAATAAAAGTTCGGCTTGAAGAATTGGGAGGGTTAATAGAGTGTTGGAATAATTTCTAAATAGAATTTTTGTCAGTACCAGGACATATAAAGGACGGGGTAAAACGATTGAAAAGAGTAACCAAGCCGAACTCACCTATAATTATTGGCAACTATGTGATGCTTGTACAAGGGGGTAAATGCCAAAATATACTTATGGCAACCATAAAATAGTCAGAGACAATCATATAATTTATTCTCAGACATTTTATTGACCCTAACAAGTTTAAAATATAAAAATTGTATGTTATGTACCAAGGGACTAAAGTGCCACTTTTAATCCCGAGAGTACAGATTGTTGCCAATAGTCAATCGAGGGATTAAAACGCACTTTAGGATAAAGCAGATCGCTTTGGTTTATATTTGTAATTTGAGTGAGTAAAATGTTTTATTCTCTTAGAACTAACATATTTAGTAGTAAAAGTGACACTTTAGTCCCTAAAATGAGGGAGTAGAATGCCTCTGCGGTGCAAAAATGTATATTATTAATTTTTTTTTAGATTCTTAAAATTTCGGTACATTTGACAGATATTCCCTTTGGTGCAGATTTTTTTATTCGAATGTAGATTCACTCATTCTAGAATAAATATTGAACAAAATATACGGAAACATTTTCACATGATTCGTACCTTTAAATTACCAATTAATATTGATATTAATCATCACGCTCTATCTATACCTAATGTAGTCAACGATTAAACAAAACTATTTTCGGTTAGTATTTTTTTTGGTGTATATATATTTTAATATTTTTACTAAAAGAAAATAGTATTGTCCTTAAAATTGTTAAGACTATCTAAACGAATTTGATAATTTTGAGCATCAATTTATATACAGCTATTTTTTTTTAATAGGTACGTCAAGTAGGACACTATAATGGATATATTTAGATGATTTTGGATCATAGAAAACAACAAAAACAAAACCCGGTTAAACCGAACAAAACAAGATTTTCTTTAACAAAATCCTTAACTTGACAAATTCCTACGTAAGAATATATTGCAAAAGTGACACCTCAAATCTACACTTTTGGTTAAAATTAATTTATATCTTAGATTTGAAGTAGAAATTAACTATACCATTTAGTTTTGGGTTCTAATTAAGATTGACGTTCCTAAAAGCCCGCACAAAAACACACTCTAGGTACAAGTTTGCCTTCCTTTCTCTTTGAACCCCGCTGAAGCCGAGAATTTTAAATGCAACACAAAACTTTTATTTGTAATTTTTTTATCTCTAGTAATAAGCGACTTTGTGTAAAATAATTTTGCTCCACTAATAATAAAAATCTTCTACGGTTCTGGTTTTACCCAGAGATAAGGATAAAAATAAACTTAGAAAAGATGTACGCAATAAGAAAGGCACAGAGAAATTGGTATCTTATCATTTCTATAATTTTTGTTACCTCTAATTATGTTACACCTTAGGACTATTCAGTCAATTCCAGAGAGATTCAAAATTACATCAATCTTTCATGAACTTAATTTATTTCCCATTTTAAAAACTCTATCTTTGACTAATTTTATTACTGGGACAAATCAATAGCGTTCTTCTATTTTAATAAATATGAGATTCCCAAAGAACAATTAGGACAAACTTATCTGGAAACAAGAGGTAATTTTTTCAATATTTTATCCATTGATGCCTCGAAAGCGATTTTTTAGTAGTTCGACACAAAAATATATTTACTACCAATCACATCCTCTGATTTAAGAAATTTATGAAGTTTACTTTTCAAAGAATCTCTCCAGGAACGAACAATATTTCCAATTTTTTTTTTAAATCAGTTTTTACCAGTTTAAAAAATCAATTGAAAATATATTTAAAAATAAGTTCAAAGCCACATAAAATTAGAAAAAAAAATTAATTGGCATACCCCCTTAGCTGTTGTGAGGTTATAATAATAAGGAACATGAGTTTTATTTGTCAATTTTTTTCAAAAGTATAGTTAAAAGGTGTCACTTTTTCAGTAAACGTAATAACTCGTTTATTGTATGTCCCATCAGATTAAAAAGAAAACATATTTTAGCATTTGGAAACTAAATAAAAGTTAATTTGTAAAAAATAACAAGTATTTAATTGATACTAAGAACTGATGATAAAAAAATATTCTACTTTCCAAAATCCGATATTAAATATTCCTACTTAATACTAGTTCATACAAAAAATGTTTTTTTAAAGCTATTAATATAACCTACACTTATTTTACAATCGATTTTTTTTTGTCACTTATAAATCGAACTTTGGCAAAAAAAGGAAAAACAATTAAACAAATATGATTAAGAAAAAGAAAATAAGATCACCATTATCAGATCTGCGCAGTTATATTTATTTGGAGAGCATTTTTGGACTAAATAATTGTATGGTGCCTCAAGCAAAATTAACACAGTTTTAAATTCTTAGTCTTATAAATATATTAAAAACAAAAATAAAATTCTGATCTTATTAGTTGGAATCAGAAGACACTTTAATTAGTTTTTGAAGTTAATTCTAATTTCCAATTCCTAATTCCTAGCTCAAAAAAATTAATTACAGCTTAAAAATGCATGTTTCAAATTCGTTACCTTCAAATTCCATTCTATTGGCAATATTTTACCCGAAACACCTTTTATAAAAAAGGCAATTACAACCTCTATCATACGGTTGTACCATATGTACAAAAGACAACCCTAGTGCTGTCACTATCCAAGGTGACGTCTTCAGGACTGGCAAGATCCACGCGGACGCTGCCCGAATTCTGTCGTTTTCGACCACCCCAGTTACTCAAAGTCCATCGGTAGACTCCTTCCGAAGACTCGTTAGCGGATTCTTCGATCGGTTGGCTATCCAAAGTATCAGAACTGGAACTCGTCGTGCCTCCGAAAGAATCTGCTCCACCTTTGAAGCGGCCTATTCCTAAATTAGGAAAGAAGAAGTGGATTTAACCTCCCATATCCAAACATTTTCTTACCGCTATCATCAGGTGACACATGACTCTCCTCTATGCCTCTCAAAATGCTTTGACAAATATCAGATTCCAAAGGAATGGGATCATCGGAATCTCTGTTGTAGACGGTAACGGCAATGTGAGCTGGATGAGGAATGGGAAGTGGTATCATCATTTTATCAGGCGAAAAAGGACGGCTATGTTTCTTCCACGGCATCCACAAGGTTGTCCTGTTGCTCGGTTTTAAAGAGCCCAATGTTGCAGAAGTATCTCTAAAAAAAAAAGCGTAATATTAAGAAATCGAACATAACTACATTATTTTAACTTACTCTGTCTTTTCTGCTTTCTTTCCAGTGGCAGTAAGCTTGGATCGTGGATTAAATGCAGATACATCAAGGTATGGGGAGTGTACTTGAATGTTTCCTCTTGGAGTGTATACGTTTCCTAATAAATCTGGTCCACCAGCACCTAAGAAAAAAAATTCGGCATATACAAAAATGATTAAAAAATCTGACAGCATTTATTAAAAGTGAACCAAAGATTTAGATACGTACCTAACTGTGCACACTGGACCATATCAGTATACCTTGATAGATCTGCCTGGGGATGAGAATCGAGTCTGAAACTCGTATCTGTGTGATCGAGAGGCGTTAAAAAATCCAAACTGAATAATTCAGAGTATAAAAGTCCAGCCAAACCCGCCCAATCCCCGGGACTTAAAGCTCTATTGTCCCAAAATTGGTCTTCTGAACACCCCAGCTTTGGTATAATGTGTTTCGGATAGAAACGCTCCAGCATCAAGGCACCTTGTTGAATCGTAATCTAAAAACACAATGAATATATTTGTAATTTTTCCAATCAAATTATTAGTCGGGATATTTTATATTCTTACTTTCAATTCTGGCGTGCTTAATTTCACTTTACTTTTGACAGAAACGCTCAATCCAGTCTGCAAGTCTCGCCTTCTTCTTTCCAATTTTTCGTGTAAAGTAACCATCAGATCTTGTGCTTCTTTTTCCAAACTTTTGTAAGAACCATTTTTGGCTAACTGGGTCGAAAAACTGCCAAAACAAGCCTCGACAAAGTGACTAAAATCCTTCTGAGGCTGCACGATAGTGCCTGTTAAATAAATACATCAACGTTTTTTATATGCTTAATAAATTTATGTACCTTCTATGACTGTTTGATAAGCAGATAATTCATCCCATTCCATTTTGGCTTCAAACGCAGCTAAAGCTTGTTCAGGGCTAATTTGAAAGTAATAGTCTGATGCCAAACCAGGTCCTGCTATTCTTCTAACTACGAAGCTATCACTAGCTGGTACACGCCCTCGTTTTTTGATAAGCATATGGAAGATAAGAGCGTCCCAAAGAAGACGAAGCCAATAACGGATAAAACCACCTAAAATTAAAAAAAATAAAGAACTAGAACAATTACGGCGAATTATTTAGCTGACCTGCTAAAATTATTAAAGATACTATCGGACACACTATGGAAGCGACAAAAACAGCTGCCAAGGGCTGTAGACATCCCTGGATGAACATATTCCAAACCAAAGCTTCAAATATAACGAAAAAACGGTTTCTCTTTTGTTCCGGACTGTCCAAATCGTAAATTGAGAGGTTAGTAACTTGTACGGTTAGTGTGAGCAATGGCATCCACGCTACGGAGGTTATAGCAATGAAAAGACTTGTGAATGTTACTATGAAGCAAACTATTGGTAAAACTAAGACGATAAGAACTGTCCCAAATAATCTATAAAAAAATATTTCAGTTTTTATCAAAGTTTATAAACAAACACATTTATTTTGGTACCTTGTTAAACCAACTGTTTAAATTATAACTCACCCCTTAACAAAATAGTTCCAAATCCGATTTAAATGTCTCGTTAACCCTTTACCCATGAAACCAGTATCTGGTTTCGTCTCAAAGTGCGTCCTACTTTTCGAAATATGTCTCCAGAGACTCAGCAACCTCGACATCAGCGTGGGAGTTAAGCTGCTTTTTCTAGGAAATAGCGTTCCATTGACTTGAGACAGCTCCAGATCTGCCATGAAGGGCTCTAAACAGAAAAGAGCTCGAAGACCTACAGGACTACACCAAGGCAAAACTATTCCAAAGAAAAACATTGCATTCCAGGTCCAGCACCAGGTGCGGTGGAAATAATTAAAAATTCTCCACAAAGGCCAGCGAGTGGTCGTAGTTCTAACGATTTCTTTTTCAACTAAAAACACCTAAACCGAAAAGTGAAATTAGTTAAATATTACTTTATTCGGAAGAACACTTACTGGTTGACTAGGATCTGATCTGGGAGTAGTAATACTAGTAGCCTGCTTACTTAAAACTGTAGGTACAACTTCAGATTGTCCTTGAAAATTTCTTCTAACGACCCAACTTTTCGGTAACCAAATCTGGGTGGGCCACAAGAAACTTCTTGTCGGAATTTTATCCTTCCTCAATTCTCTTAGTAAAGCTGGTTCACGTTCTTTCATAAATGTCAAATCTCTATAAAAATAGATTATAATAAATATAGCTAATAAGAAAAAATATATACAAACCTATTTAAAAAATAGACAGTTTGCGATAGTTTCTGGGATATACACAACATCAAAGCCTCTTCGTGAGCACTCCACTGATTCTCCTGGCTAAATTTCTGCTCAGCTGCCCTCAATTTCGCTCTTAGCCAAGGTCCGATCCTAGATAAAACCGGGTGGAAGTTGCACAATCTTGATTTGACCTCTTCTTGGGATTTATAAAGACGGTGTTGCACGTTTTCTACAGCTCTATGCATTAGAACTACACTTTGAGCTTGTTGAACTAAAAGCTGGCCAAAATCTTCTCCCAAGGCCATTATGTCTGGATGCGACAGAATGCTGTTATAGACTCTCTGGAGATATTCTTTCATCACTGCTTCGTTTACTTCTCTTTCAATATCTTCATCAGGCATTTTCTGCATTCTCAATTCAGCAATCAATCGCTCTCTGAAATGTAAGAACCAACCTCTGGTTTCTTTTTCCAAAATGGCTACTAAAATTGGCAAAAGCTTCCTCATCTGAGCTCTGTCCCATAATCTCAGATCTAACTCTGATCCTGATGGTGTTAGGAACTTGTAAGGAACCGAAACAGGAGGTTGGGTGCATTCTCTTGTCACTTCGAATTTTTCTGTAGCTGCCCTTCGAAGCTGTTTGCGGATAAACGAGCAGAGTACCTCCAGGGAATCTTCATTTTCAGGCTAAAACAAATTGTTATGTAAAAATAAGTTAACAAAAAAAAGGGGAGATAAACTTGCCCGACACACTAATTCAGCAACCAGGTACTTGTTTCTCTCTTCTCGAAGTTTAGTATCCAAATTATGCGCTTGGAGACTGGGTATGCCGATGAGAACGTCGACAATCCTCAAAAATCCTGTCAAAAGTGCTTTAGCTGCCTGTGAAATGCTAAAAAAATGAGATAGCAGACGTCCCCTAGCTGTGACCACTATAAATCTTAAAGCTAAAGCTAAATCGTTGAGTAACGAATCATGGCTGTTCAACAATCCTTTTTGTAACAGCTGCGAAAGTTTCCATCTGTGCTTTTGGCCGGGAAAGTTTAGAGATTCTACCTCAAAAACTCTGGAAATAGTTAAAAACATACTTTGGTGAATATGTTTAAGTTATTTATTGGTTTTTAAGCATAGAAATGCACATATCCGGTTAGAATGATAATATTGATAGCGGTTCTACTTTGAGAACTTTTGAAATATATTTTTATCATTTTAAAATTATATATGCGCTCCTATGATTTATTATCAAACGGTAAAACTTGCACAGAATTGTCACACAAACTGCTAAGTAATTTTTAGATAGATATTGCAAAAAAGCTCAAATAAATACTAAAAAAATCAAACGAACAAAAATAAACAAAATTATAATACAGGAAAAATTCAATTTATACACATTTTAAAATAATGTTAGCATTAAATTTAAATTAAAAAATAAGGTGTATCAAAAAAAAAACAATGATAAAAAGGAGAATGGAAAGGAATAAGAGGACTCTTATTATTATTTCAAAAATCTTAAATGGAAAAAATCGACTGATAACAAAATAAATAGAAGAAGAAACTTTGTACTTTTTGGTTTTTGTCTTTATTCATCCAAAGTCTCGACGGTCCTTGTATGTATCAGTCGATCTTGATATAAAAAAATAAAAACATCTACAACCCATATGATCCAGTCATAATATAAATGTATTTATAAGAAAGTATTGTTTAGTGAGAAAACTAACACACGGCAAAAAAAATTAATACGAACAAAACAGAGTTCAAGTTGCGGAAAAACAGATTTAGATAGACAATCGACAGTCAATCAAAACATACCCATGTAATCTAATACATTCTAGTTGTTCCTGGTTCAATCTTTTTGGTTTTCCAAATTTGTCCTTGTGCAAGCTTTACAAAATAACAGGAGGGATTATGAAAACATAAATATAATGTGCGCTATTTCTGTAAAGCGCGAGCAAAAGTGACAGTTTAGGAGGACTAAACAAATACTTAATTAAAAATGTTCTTAACCCTTAAGTACCATGGCGGGGTCAAATTTTACCTTAAAACTCTCGAAAAATATTCGAAAACGCTAGTTTATTAAACGGCTCGATTTCTCTTTTAGAAAGAATTATCACATTGCAATATGTGCATGTTATAAAACCTGGAGGAAGTACTTTTTTCCTGGGGGGGGAATAACCAAACTTTTAGACAAATATGTTTGTGTGATTATTTTTAATGCCGTTTTTGAGTTTTCTCCTAACTTTCGTGAAAAAATTTATTTATTTTTGTAAAAATTATGTGTTTTTTCCTTACTTTGGCTTTCATTGGAATAATTTTAGGAAAAAATTTCCCCATTGGAAGCTATGGGCATTTCTATAACATTTTTTTCTAATTTTCTACGGAAAATACTTTTCGGCGTTTATTTCTTTGATTTTCTGGAATTTTCCTTCACTTTTTTCCGGATCTGTTCCAACAGTGATTCTATAATTGTATCTAAACTATCATTTGTGACAAAGATTATCTTTGATAATTTTCTCCTAACCCTCTTGTGAAACCATCTTGTGAAACACGCTGTATATAAGAGCGTAGATAACTTTCTTGGTGGCGGTGGTAATTTTTTCTTGGGGGGGACGGGTAATCAAACTTTTAAACAAATATATGTTTGTCCGTTTCTACATTTCATATATTTTATATCTTCTTTTCGTGCTATTTTTTTGGTATCATGGAAGGTTAATTACCCCCTTTACCGTCCCCATATCTAAGCCCTTGTATAAAACTGTCAAAAAATCATAGTCATTTAAATAAATAACAGGGTCAATTTTGGCTCTGGCATGGTATGACCGTTACGTATTTCTACCATGGTAATTAAGGATTAACGTGTTATAAATAATCAATTTGTGTATGTCAGAATTTCTTTAGTCTAATTGGCGTCTTTTCTTCCTTATTTTTTAATTGTTTATAGTTTATCTGGATAAATTTGATTCAATTTAACCAGAAATTGAAATACAGCTTTATTATACGTATATCTGGACGTAAGAAACTTAAAAAATAATAAAATAATAAATAATCTTCATATTTTAATATATTTCAATTTTATTTCTAAATCTTAGTTTAATGTGTTAATATAAAAATATAATTGCATATTTCCCAATGCTTTTTATAAGCAATCAAATATTAAATTTCGCTGACATATATATTCTCTCCCTTTCGCGCTCATAGCCGCAATAAATATTTTCCAAATTCATGCAACACAAACCCAAATGCGGCCTCTCAAAAGTGACACCAACGCCAATCGCCAATAAATAAATATTCTATAAGAAAAGATAAATTGTACGAGATATTCCTTTAATTAATTGTAATATAAAAATGTTCATTGATTAAACGCATTTAGTTTTATTTGATCAAAATATGTAAAAATAAAATTTTTTGATATGAATAAATGAGCATAGAAAAAGCTCTCCAAAATCAAAATAATAGTTTATTATTTTATTCCTGTGGTCTCAGTTCTGTAAACAACTGAGTGGTTCTTCGACAAAAAATATCTTTAAGTCTACTTTAAGATTAACAAACTACAATTCTTGGCTATTAACCCATGAAGAATTACATGTCTGATCTTCTGATGCTTTATAATGCTCATTTAAGAATCTATAGACATAATTCGTCAATTTAATTGTCCACATCTGTACTGATACCCGCTTTTAAAGTATTTTTTTCTAGATTTTCCTAAATCACCTTCAAATTTTGAGTCCCTAATGATTATGGTACACAGTACTATGATTTTTACCATGTGAATGTCACTCAATGTATAAGAAAATAAAGTGAGATTAGGTATTTGTTGTGTCCACCAATCTTGTCAAGTTTGCTGGGGCTCTAAATTAAAATTAATTAAACAGTGTCTCAGTTAGATTATTTATAAAGGGTGTTTCAAAAATAAAATGTGTAATTATTCTTAAATACAATACATGGATATATTTATACATATAAGTTGGGCTAAAATAATTAAGAAAAAATGAATAATCTTTCATCTTCGATATAAAAAATACTATTAAAAGTATGCAATAATTTTGAATGATTTACTTACCCCCTCTCTCTAATATACTCGAGCTGTTTTCCAGTTAATCTGCGGGGTTCCCCTTTACCATCTACAGCAACCGCGTCTAATTCATCAAAAGAGGGAGCAATAAACAGATCCCTAAGGTGGTATTTTCCCTTGCATCGACCTAGAGATCCGTCGGAGGATACCTGAGACGTAGTGAAAAGATCACAGTGAGAAACCGGACTGGGAAGAACTAAAAAAAAATTATAATAATTAAATCGTTTTGGGAATAGTTTGAATAAATCTCACTAATAGGAAAAGTTTTCCAGTGGTACAAAAACTGTTCGGCTACTTGTTTGATGTTATTAACGAGTTGTTCGACTTCCGGGGGAGCTCCAACTAAGGTTACATCAAATCGTAATGGCTCCCTTTCGGGCTGCAATGGATCGTGACCGATTATACCACTGTCGTTCGATTTTAGAGGGTACAGTGAAGTTGGTCTGGCAGGATAATTGAGGCTCTCTTGTGCCGGTCGAAAATCCAGTCTAAGTGATGCTGGAATAATTATTTTTTTAAATTTAAATTAAATAGGGAAACATTTTTATACCTCTATGATATTATATCATCTTAAATTGTTGGTTATATAGATATTTAGTTAATTTCCATATTAAAAATGAATAAAAAAAGTACATGCCACTGGAATAAATTAAGACAAACTTAAAAGGTAATTAAATGAAAACAACTAAAAATAAAAAATAAAACATTTATTACTTACAGAATAAAAACAATTACAATATAATAAAAAAAAAACATGCAAAGCAGGATTATGATTGTGAGATGCAAATATTTAAAATCAGTGCTTGGAATCTGCTTGATTTTTTCTTAAACTTACATCTAGGAGTTGCTGATTTTTCTTTATCCATCTCTCGATCAAGAACACTTGACTTAGATCTGTGATGTCCGTGTTTCTGGTGCCCATGGTAATCAGAATTTATACTTTGACCGGAATCAGACCTGTTTTGACTAAAACTACCAGAACTATGTCTGTGATGACCACTAGACTCAGATCTTCTATGCCCTGTCTTAAGATTTGACCCAGAATTGGGCCTCGAACTCATTTTTTAACCTCACAGGAGATTGTCGTAAACAGCAAGTTCATATTCTGAAAAGAAAATATTTCTAAAATAAAAATGTATATAATTAAAAGCATTTTTATCATTTCAAACTCAATTATTGAATTGTAAAAAAATAAATATTTAATTCATAGAAAAATTACGTATTAAACAAAAATTTAATTGATTTAATTACTAGTTTAATTTTGATAACTAATGTATGTTTATCATCGAAATTATTGTATAAGTGCAACCCAACTTTATTAATTCAATAAATATTTATCTATTGACATTAGAGACTTAAATTATCTCAATTTAACCTAATTTTCAGAAATAGAACACAAGTCTACCCTAGCCAAGAATTTGTTCAAATTAAAAAAAAAATTGCACAGCATTCGTAACAAGCAAAAACATGCTCGGATTATTTAGAACTTACGTGAAAAATGAAAACTTTTCAATTTTTAGAAAAATTAGTATGTGAAGTTGTCAAATCTGGCTCATGGAGTTGATATGTCGAAAACAAAGACGAAACATTATAGAGCCTCACACGGGATATCACCCTTTTATTTCACTTATTATTGCATGCGAATAAATCGGGACAAGTTGTACGCAACTGACACTCAAATTTTACTGTTTCGTTTTCTCATTTTCATTTCCATTTTCTTTTTCCAGCACAACCACAAACTTCATAAATCATGAAACACAAACACTGCCTGCAGGCAGCATGTACTTTGATTGGCTATTTTGACAAGTTACGTCAGTGGGCGTGTTTGCTGTCAACTGTCAAATGTGGGATTTACTTGCGTCACACTGAAATATATTTGTTAATTGTTACGTCATCAATTTGATATTTCCATTAGGCGGAAAATCTGCTGGCGTTTTTTCTGTATCCAATTCTATTGGTCGATTTCGAATTAATTTTCAAAATCGACCAATAGAATTGGATACAGAAAATCTGCTTGCAGATTTTAATACATTAAATTTTTTTGGTGGGGAATGCTATAATGTGAAAAATGTTTTAGTGTATCTCTAATTTTTATTGATATTGTAAAAAAATCGGAGAAAAATATATACAATATTATTATTAAGTGAACTTTTGTGGATGTTATAAACAAACTTGGAATTAAAAATGTAGATAAAGAAAATATTTGTTTATATATATTTAAAATCATAAAAATAGAATTTTATTTTTTTACCCTTTTTGGTAGTATACTCCTACGCCATTGACGTAAACAAGACAGTAAAAACGAATAGAATTTATTGTGGTTTGCTAAATTGTTTAATTTTTTTTTGCGATAATATTAAAGATAAGAATCAGGTAAAATTGTAAAATTTCTAATAAAAAGAACAAAGAATTAATAAAATGAAACACCGGAATATTAACCAAAACACAAGTGTCCTTGACAATAGAAGTTTTTTTATTCAATTAAATGGCACGTGACCTAGAGTTCATGGAAGCATTGGCCAAAAGTGAGCGTGCCCTGCGTGGATTTGTTGCGCAATAGTGAACACAAAATGCCGTCAGAGTCCAAACCTTTGTTGACAGCTCAAACAGAAAAGCCAAATCATTACTCGTAAGTGTATTTTTAGTGCGTGATTGTTGTTGTGACGTGTACAGCAATTAATTTTGTGCATTTTGATGTGCTTTCTTTGTTAAAATACAGTGTTCATTTCTAGATATTTGAAAGAATTTCGAGTCGAGCAATGCCCGCTCTTCTTACAACACAAATGTACACAGCATCGACCATTCACCTGTTTTCATTGGCATTTTATGAATCAAAGGCGACGACGACCAGTACGTCGCAGAGATGGAACTTTTAATTATAGTGCCGACAATTATTGCACAAAATACGATGAAACTACTGGCATTTGCCCTGATGGAGACGAGTAAGTAGACCTTTTTTGGTTAGCTCTGCTGTCATTTTTATTATGGTGGGTGTGACAGTTTTGAGGCGTAATTTCAAAATTACCATTATATTTTTAGTTTTTCGGCTTGTAGCCACTTGCATTCTAGTGCATGATCTAACAGGTGGATATAGAATACATTAGAATTCTTTTTAGAGCTTACAGATGAGCTATCAATAGATAACCAAACTTTTATGCATCAAAACAATGTCACAATAACCTTGGACCTATCCCAATATTGTTATTTTTAGTAAGGCTCTGTTAAAAAACATTGTATTTAAATTTTGTAGTTTTGTTACCTGCCAAAAGTAATATTTTTAACCAAACAGTAGCATTGATTTTTTGTTAAATGTCAAATAGTCCTAACATTTGAATTAAAATACACTAGAAACTATTTTATATCTTTCTTTACTAATAAGGGATTTTATTAAAATTTTATATACCTGTGAAGAGCAGAATTTCAAAATACAAGTTTTCCTATAAGCGCCTGTTACACAGCATTTTTTCCAAGCATAATATTAATTTTAATTGGTTAACTAATTAGATAAAACTCTTACTATTACAACCAAGTGAAATTTTATTAAATTGCATTTTGAAATTTTACTGAATGGAACCATTTAATGGCTCCGTAAATATTACTATTTTTAGTTGCCCTTACTTACATCGGACGGCAGGTGATACAGAACGAAGGTACCACCTTAGGTACTATAAAACATGCATGTGTGTGCATGATACGGATTCTAGGGGATACTGTGTAAAAAATGGACTGCATTGTGCATTTGCACATGGCAGCCATGATCATAGACCTCCTGTATATGACATTAAAGAAATACAAGCTCTAGAAGCTGCTGAGGCAGAAGGTAGTGGATCTTCGAATGGTCCTAATGCATTAGATAAAGAAAGAAATTTAATGAATGAAGATCCTAAATGGCAAGGTCAGTTTTTTTTACTTATCAATTATTTTTTTATTAAATTTATATTTTATTTTAGATACAAATTTTGTTCTCTCTAATTACAAAACTGAGCCATGTAAGAGGCCGCCTAGGTTATGTAGACAAGGATATGCATGTCCTCAATATCATAATAGTAAAGATAAAAGAAGAAGTCCTCGGAAATTTAAATATAGGTAGAAACAATAATTTACTTATTTATAATTTTACCAAGTCCATTTTTTTAGATCAACACCTTGTCCAAATGTGAAACATGGTGAGGAGTGGGGTGAACCCGGTAACTGTGATGCAGGCGATTTATGTTCGTATTGCCATACTAGGACAGAACAACAATTTCATCCGGAAATTTATAAAAGTACAAAGTGTAATGATGTGCAACAGTCAGGATATTGTCCTAGGGGCGTTTTCTGCGCTTTTGCACATGTAGAACGTGAGTTTTAGTTTTGACAATTCTATTATAAACAGTTTAAAAGTTTCTACATTCTTAACTATATGTAATTTACAGCTACAAGTACAATGTAAAAATCAATTATTAGCAAAATAGTAGGCACAGGTGAAAATCTTTTTTGGACTCTCTTATTTATTGGCTGATTTATTTTATATAATTATATAAAGATATATAACTAAATAAATTGTACATTTACAGAAGAATTAGGCGTTTCAAGAGATACTGGGGAAAGTGGCACAAATTTAGCAGAAATATTATCAAATGTTCTTCCCCAGGGTAATATTGATATGAAACTCAAGGAAAAAAGCAGTGATAGCTCTGTAAGTACCATTTTTTATTTCTATTTCTTTTATTTATTGATTGATTTTTTTTTCAGAATGGTTGTAGTGAAGTCAGCGAGTCATCATCAACATCATCAGAATTAGGGAATTCCATAAGCAATCTAAATAATAGTTTAATAAATGCAAATATTACGAATTCATCGAGTACAAACAAGGCTCCAGGATCTCAATTGACACATAAACCTGTTCCCTTCCAGGGAAGACCCACGATAGGCATGGAATTGACCAACAAATTGATAGCAATAGATAAAGATCCTACTTTAGGTAATCCTTTTTTTTAACATAATGCCATAATTTTGAAATTTTAGATTCCCCTAAAAATTTTGGCTGAAAAACTCAAACGTTGCCATAATCTTTTTATTTTTTTGTTGCTATTTTGTGTTTTAGATTCACTAGAAAGGGAGCAAAGAAAACAAACATTATGCTTTGCTTATAGTAGTTTAGGAAGTTCATCATTTTTCAGTAGACCAAATGATGTAGAAAGTGTCGTGGGTAAGTGTACAATTAGCCTTTAAGTATTCCTTCTGTTATTTCAGGGTTTTTTTATTTAAATTTTTTTTTTGTAGGCAACGCATTAGATGAATTAAACCTAGAAGACTCCCTCAACTTGTCTGGAGCCCTAGACAGGGATTTAGACACAGATTCCCCTACAGTATCCAACTCGATATCAGTGGGGTTAGCTTCATCGGCAGGTCTTTTGGGTAGTTCAGCGCCAGTCAACATTCCAGGCTCGACACGTTCAGGCCTAGGGGGTTTTAGCCCTCAAGGGAACAGCCCCATGCAACCATTTTTATCTGCTGCAACAAGGTATGTGGAATAAATAGGAGTTTTCGTTAAATTATATTAAATTTCTATTTTTAGGTTTTCTCAATCAGACATTGACTTTTTAAATCACTCTGGAATCCAGATGAGTACTAGTACTTCAAAGATGAACAGCTATCCTGGTTTTTTCGATTTCCAAAGTCAGAGTATATCACCGAATTCTAGAAATCACAATAATTTTAGCATGTCACCAAGTATTAACAACAATATGGAAGTTGTCAGGTTAAGAGAAGAATTATCAACTTATAGGATACAATTAAATAATTGGGAAGATAGATTACAGCAAGCAAGGACGGCCTGTGACGCATGGCAAAGAGAAGCCGAAGAAGCTAATAGAAAAGCTCAACAAGTCGAAAGTAAATTTGGAGATACTATGACTCAATATAATGCACTTAAACAAGAATTAGAACAACTGCAAGGTGGACCTCATATTAGGAGTATCACTAAAGTAAGTTAAAGACAAATAAAAGATAATTTATATATTTTATGTATTGAATGAATTGCTTCTGTTTTTTTTTTCGATGTTTTCATGCCAAGAATTTTGTTCTTAGTTTGAAATGATTTATAAGTTTTTTAATTTTGAAGTTTACAGGGTTTTCAAGGTTTTACGAAACCTTAAAATTTTTATATCTTATTTTTTTTTTTAATTAGTTTTTAACTAATTTTTCTTGGTTTTTATTATCATATTTTTGGGAATCAAAGTATTTTTAATAATTTTAAACTATTTGGTATTATTTCAAGATGTTTTCTCAGTTTTCAAGTGTTTTTTTATGAGTATTTTGATTTATTTAATACATTTTTAAATGTAACTTTTAATTTAGAACAATTTTCTAAAATTATTAATACCTTTTTTTAGGTTTCAGAGTTGAGTAAACTATCATTAAGCGTGTTAAAAAGCTTGCATGCACAACTTAGACAAGATTTAGAAGAAATAGAAAAGGTTTTATATAGGGAAACAGCTTCTAAATGTATGGTAAGTAAATTAAAATATAATCTAGATCAAAGAATACCAAGAAGCGAAGGCCGGCGAAATTTCTTTGATGTTGGAAGAGCAAAAATTTTTGTGACAGGTGACTGATAACTAATATAACAGCTGAGTTCGGCTTCGTTAATCTTTTCACTCTTGATCTATCAGTTCGGGTACTGACAAAAATTCATTTAAATTCATTTTATACATATGTTTAGAAAACAAAGTAATATTTATAATAAAATAAACAAAATGAACAAACAATCCGCACTTTATTCAAAAATATTACACCTTTAGACAGAATTGACATTGACGTATAACTAATATAACTTGCGCATGCGCGTACAAATTTCGGTCCATACAAATACCGTAGCCTTCGCTTCTTTGTCAATAGGTATTCTTTGTCTAGATTATGTCATATTCTTGTAATAACGATTTTATCAGAAATTGGTTCTGTGTTTAAAAAAATACAGAATAAATCATTGTTGTCTAGGCTTGATTTTTTTTTATTGTTTTGATTAAATATATTCTTTTATCCTCCCGTAGTTCAGGTTTATCATTATATTAACCCTAGAATGCTTACAAGGGTTACCACCAGTGTTGCCAGAGTGGTACTATGTGGTACTCTGGTCGTCAACAAGTACTTTGGTAAATGTGGTACCAAAATTAGTTTCTCAGTACAATTTTTTTTTATCGAAATCAAAATATCCATAGCAGATGACTATGAAAAGAGAGAGAGAGAGAGAGAGAGAGAAGCATCTTCCAATAATTTTTACCATTTAGTATCACTCATTTAAGTTTATTTTATTCTATTTTCAACCATTTTGTCTATTTTAGTCTATAATTCTGTTTTTTCCTATTTTTCTCTATTTTTTCCCATTTTCTCTATTTTTCCCTATTATTTTTGCCAATTTTTTCTATTTTTTCCCATTTTTTTGGTTTCTGTACCAACAGAATTTTTATCTCTGTAAGATGCTCCATTAATTTGTCAAATTTCAAGTTTTTTTTCTCAGCCAATATTTTAGTTAAATAATTCGAAGCGATGTTCTAGAGTCACATTTATTATATTATAATTCTCAAAGAATTAAGAACATTTTAATTTTTCATTGTAATTCACAAAA
Source organism: Neocrepidodera transversa (assembly GCA_963243735.1). Lineage (NCBI taxonomy): Eukaryota > Metazoa > Arthropoda > Insecta > Coleoptera > Chrysomelidae > Neocrepidodera > Neocrepidodera transversa. The sequence goes on along the minus strand of OY725347.1, from coordinate 668,210 downwards.
CAATTATTGGCGACACGTGTATACTATACAGGGTGTTTCAGAATTCGAAATCTTAAATTTTGAAATACGTGTTCAAGTTAATAAATAAAAACATTATTTTCGTTGTAGCTTTTTTTAAAATAAATATTTTTTAATGAAAATTTGCAGCTGAGTTACTAGTTTTAACGACCCTCATTGTGACGAGGTATTTTTTTCAAAATTTACCAGTGGCGTTTCAGTTGGGTTGGGTATGGCCGAATATTTAGCTCACAATTATTTACACCACTGGATACATTTTTAAAATTTGATTTTTCGGTACACAAAAAGCACATAATTATGATGCTATTATCTCAGGATTTTTGCGATTCTATGTCTATTCGAGATCAGGATCGATATCGTGCTATCAATACGTGCTATTGATTTTTTTTAAACAAAAAAGTACATAATTTAACAATTTTTTTGAAAATCAGGGTGTAGCATGTTTGACCTGAAAATTGATACTATAATCATATTTTTTTTTAATGTAGGTATGTGAAGAACGTAATAGGACAGTAACTCTAAGTTGCAATCATTTCGTGTTGTGCGACACGTGCGCGAGCACCCAGACCGAGTGTCCCTATTGTCAGACACCGATCAACCTCAACAATATCTGAAGAAGAGGTAATTAGGCTTACAAGGGGGCCACCCTGACTTTATTTGGGGAGGCGAACGGCGACGATTCCTTTTTAATAATAAAACATTGAAAAAATAAATAAATAATTAACTTAAGTTTCCCCCCAATGCTCAAGGTCCGGACGGCCCTCTTGTAATTAACAAATTTTTTAAATTGATCATTATTTCTAGTAGGTTTATTCAACAAATTTTTTTTTAATTCATATAAGTCTAGGCGTGATTTTTTAAATAGTTCGTGAATGTGTCGTGGCATCACTTGTATGTGAGTTTTGGCTAATTGTATTTTTGAAAGACTTATTTGCAAAAAATCGTTATGGTTTTTTATTTTGTCCTCGACGGTGGGTATGCAGTAACAAATTTTTAAAAAATAAAATTTCAAATCCATTCAATAAACAATTAATTTACTTTTGTATAGATCTTATAAATCTGGTTAACTTTGAATACAACGTAGTTTTTTTTTATCTATATGAAAAAATATTGTTATGATACATATTTTTTTTGGGTAACATTAACCATATTTTAACAAACCAATAAGTACACATTTACCTAATTCACAGTGGTCGTGTTGTATACCAAAATTTCTAAAAGGTCCAAAGACATTCAATAATTTTCAAATTCTATTTTTAATGTTTCAAAACGTATTAGATATGTTAGCCCTTAATCACAGAGGTGAAATATCGTTATACTTCCACAAATGTGCGGTCAGACAGACCCCTATTTTTGAATATTTTATTTTCAAGATTCAAAAAAAATGCAAAATATAACAAGCAAAATAATCACACGTTCACCACTGCATCAATACTAGGATAAAATTATATACAGCCGGAAAACAATAAAAACTGTGCTGAAAGGGACAAACTAAAATTTTCACATCTTCTAGAGGTCTGAGAAACTGCATATCTGTTATTAAGGGTTAACTTAACTAAAAATGTCAATTCAATGTTACCTTTTATAAGCAAAGAAAATATTTTACGGTTATTTAATTTATTAAAATAGTTTGATACTGAGCGCCCACCGTTTTCGGCTATTTCGTCCTTTTTTCTGTCCATTTATTGAGTCCATATTAAAGTTTTCAATAGACGTGCCATTTTAAGTGGCGAAAAGCATTTTGAGTTTGTATTTTATTTTTTTTTATTCACAACGTCAAATCTGTAATATTACGGAGAACTTAAAAGAATCAGTATTTTTAAATTTTAGTCCTTATTAGGATGTAATATGAATAAAAATATTTTTTTGAAAATTTATGTTAACTTCTTTTTTTTTGGTTTAATAACGTGTTTGATATTTTGTAGAAATAAAATTATCTTATTTGATGTAAAATTGGAGAATGTAGCCAGTAAATTATGTAATAATTTTACTTAAAATTGTAAAAAGTAGCTGATATTTAATAAATAAGAAAATTCTAGTAATACATATTTATCTTATTTTTTTTTATAAAAATCCCAACCAAGATTTGGAAATTTTAAAATAACCCAAGAATGCAGAGAGAGGTAAGCAAAAAAAATATGTATTTTTGTATACTAAATACAGAGTGTCCACACCCAAATATTATTACAGTCAATGAGTATATATAAGTTTTTTTTTTCATAGTGGAATAATTAAATGTACCACTATAAAAAGAAAATATCTAAATTCGGACACCTTGTATTACAACTGGAAAATCTTATAAACTAAAACTCTTTAATATATTTTTTGTAATAAAATAGATATTCTATTTTGCACGTTTTTTGTGACTGAAAATAATAGGAGTCAATTTTTTGTAAATATTTTCTGTTTGTAATAATTTAACAGAAAATTTTAATATGGATATTGTAATTAGGATTTAAATAGGTAGGATTTTACAATTTTTTAATTACAACAATTAATTTTGCTGCACTTCCAGTACATATCACCAACTGTATTTATTTTTTATAATAAATTGTGATTCAGTTATTGTATACTTTATATTGGCTTACTTACTTTTGTAAAACTACAAATAAAATACTGTGCAGCATAATTTCAAAATGTTCTTTACAGGGTTGTTCAAAAATTTTACATCAAACTAAATTCAACATTGGACAACTATCACTTAGTTGATTTTCTAGTTATTCCTTATATGTAACGTGCTTTAATTACTTGATATTATTAAAACTAGATTTAATAAAAGATTAATTTATATTTTTTGTTTCATGTGGATTTTTTTTTGTCTAACCCTGTATTAATCTGCAAGTGACGACTGATCCAAGAATTTAAATTTTTTGTAGTTACAAACTTTTCGTACTATATATAATTATAATTTATGAACAATAAAATAATGTTAAATAAGAGTACATTTAAAATCAAATTTTGACTTTTTTCTTTCATCCTATTCAAAATCCTTATTTTATAGGGAAATTAAAACATTCAATAATTAGTTAAATTTTATTAATAAATAGTGGACAGGTATTATTTTCTTCAATTTTAAAAACTAAAAATATAATTCTATAAATTAAAACAAATTATATTATATCACCGAAATTACTAAAGTAGTCATATACATAAAAATACATATGTCAAAATTTATTTATCAAGATTATTGAATGGGAAAGGTGGTATCGATTCCAACTGAGAGATATCAAAATCAATCAAATTATTAACAGGTTTCATTTCTTTGTCTTTCTTACTCTTCAAATTTTCATACTTCTTTTCGATTTTATATTTTTCTAAATACAACTTCTTGTATTCATCCCTACTTTCCAGGATTTTCATTTTTAACATATTTATCTCATTTTGTTGACTATCCAAACAAAGTTTTAAACTCCCTAAACAATTTATTATTAATAATTAATTATTCAACTGCAATTAGTTAATACATACCTGTTACTTGTTGTAATTCTGCAATTTCTTTATCATAATTTTTACCAATAGGGATTTCTTTGGGTACAAGAGCAACTTTAAGAGCTTGCTTTAACATTTCATTCTCTTCTTTAAGTTTTTTAATCTCATCTTCGTTATCTGGTTGGATAGCTGGAACTTTATGTTTCGATAAACTTTGATACACACTTTCTTCTATGAGTGACGTAGATATAATTTCAACGGGAGTAACTCTCTTTTCAGAAAACTGAAAAGGGCTACTAGCTCCATGTAGCTCATTTTCTCCACTTAAATAACAAATCTGGTATATTTCTTCAAAGTTTTTTTTGGGTAAAATGTGTTTGTTAAATGTAACAGAGCAAGTGTTTTCTTCTGATCCTATAGGAGTCCATTCAAATACTATATAATCCTTAACAAAGTTCCATCCTACCTTAAATATAGCAACTCTGTCACCTTCTTGTGGGGCGTACTCATTAAATCTGAGAGTACAATGGAGATCCTCGTTAAAGTAATATTGATCTTGAACGTTTAGAAATTCCACTGCGTGCTTCATAGACACAAAATTCGATTCTAAACTGTTAATAGCCATCGTGAAAAAATGACGTTACCTCAATAAAAGTATTTTTATTTTTTTAAGAAATCCCCGAATATAAATAAACGCAGATACATAATAAATGTTCTTTTTGTGTTTTATTTGACGTAAGGCAAAGGTCAAGATATGATGTTGTCTCTTTCTAGTACTTGTTATAGACAGAGATAGTGATTGGAGCGAACGGCTACAGAATAATGCACACGTGCAATCACGTTGTTATTCGTATTGGGCAATCAATGGTGTATGACCATTGAGATAGGACAAGGGTAGAGAGAGCATGAAAGAGACAGACTTGTGTACATTCAATATAAAACATTAGAATATATAGACGCGATGAACCAAGCACAACACAAATGTAAACAAACCAATATAGATATATTTATGGCCGACTGTTCGCACGGTGCCTGTTATATTTAATAGTAAAAGCTCCTATAGATTATTCATCAACTAAAGCGATACCTTCAACGTCCTCACTTCTCCAATTTTCCCTTTGTTCTTTCGCTCACCATTTCTCTAATTTTTACCGTTGTTAGACAAATTTTAATATATATACCAAGCGCTAGGGCCCCTAGAGGAAATCAGTGTCCGGAGGCAACCCCCGCTTTTCACAGTATTTCAGTAACTAATATGTGTTATAAAGATATTATTTTTGGATACAATGTGGTTTTTTTTGAACATTTCGTTTTTTCCCAAATATACATTTCAAGTTTGTTTTTTTAGCGAATATTAGTAATTAGTAATTAAGACGAATGGCCGGGGTTTTAGTGCTCATCATTCGTTAATCATTAAAAAATCCATATTTTTCTGAAAATTCACGAACCCCTCCGAAGACGATGGGGCCGGGGGATCACGCCGTTACTCTCCCATGTCGGTGGCCCTGCTAAGCGCCATAATTTTGCGGAGCATCCGCCATTTGCAAGACCCATCACTTTCCAGCGAGCGAGAGTGAAATGCTCCTTCCTCAGCTAAGATGTCGATGGCCACAGGACTGTCATCTGTCAGTCAATGTCAAATTTTTATTTTAGGTTATGGTATATTGGATAACTGTAAATAGTAATTATTATAAACATTTTCTATGTTAATGGCAAAACATTTGTGAAGTAGCAGATTTCATCGTTACGATAGTGCTTAATAAAAATCCCTGATTAAATTAGCTAGATTCTGCCTATTTGAGTTCGTGGTCCTGTATGTAGTCTCCATGGTTAATAAGCTGTTTTATTATTTCTAAGGCGTGTTTAGAATACCACAAAGAACATTTAAATAAAGAACGTATTTGTATTTAGATAAAAAAATTTGTATGCATTAGAAACTATAGCCCAACCCTTTTGAATTCAAAATTGAGGTAACTTTCTCAAATAGCAAAACTAGATTTGAATTTACTCGAATATCAGTAGAAAATATTTGTAATGATTTTATTGCTCCACATTATTGTAACTTTTCAATCACAAAGCAATAAAGCTTACTTTAGTGATTATAGAAAATTACAATTTTTCTATTTTCTGATATATTGGCAAAACTTTTTCAATATTTTAAATTGACTAAAGAAATCGATATACAAGGAAAATAACAAGCAAAGTGTGAGTCACATAAAAGTTATATTTTGAATGTATTGGGTTACAAGTCCTACTTAAAAAAAAATTAATCTAAAATATATTAACACAAAATACTTAACACCTAACTTAACAAATCTACAGACACCCTTTCATCCTGCAAAAATTTTAAAGCAATAAAAAAAAGTTTTTAATAGTATAAAAAAAGTTGAACACAATTTTGTTTATTTATATTTTTAATGACAATAGAAAAAAAGGAAACAATAAACTAAAAAGAACTTAAACCAATTGCTGCCAAGCAAAACATACGGCAACGCTGTACAAACATTTCCTATTTAAATTTACTACTAAAAAACATAAAAAAACTATGTTTTCAGTTTCACACGGCAGGATAATGTTAAATACACTATTATAATGTTTATATGAAAAAATGACCATAGAAATAGAAGAAATCTACAAATGATTTGCAAATGTGCTGGACAATGATGTTTTTTGATGTTTAAGCACGTTCACCACGGATTCGGCGGGCCAACTGGATGTCTTTAGGCATAATGGTGACTCTTTTGGCGTGGATAGCGCACAAATTCGTGTCTTCAAAAAGACCCACCAAATATGCTTCGCTAGCTTCCTATAATTACAAAAAAAAAGTAAATTAAAACGTCATATAACTTATTTAATAAATCAATACAGTTTATATTCTCTAAAAATTATGAATTTATTTAAAAATATTTTAACTATGATTCAAAAATTTCTAGAATATTTTACTATAAAAACATTGCGAATCGCTGTAGTATGAATCATTTAAACAATTTATACCTTAAAACAAGGAAAACTAATAAAATTTCATGATTTGACCGAAAATCTTCAAAGTACGGTTTTTTAAAAATTTCAAATTTGACACATTAATTACTCTGTAATTGCCATTAATCATAAAGATTAATAAACATTACTGAATCCAAAAAATTAAGAATAGTTCAGAAGAAATGGAAACATACGACAATGCAGGATATGTGTGAAAAATTAAAACAGGAAATTAAATAAATATATAAAAACAGAAAAAGAATGAGAAGTCATAGCAACTGGCAAAGTATTTGTCTTTGTAGAAACTGACTTGTTAACTACTCAAGTTTAAATTTAATTTTTTGTAAACCAACGGTTGTTGAATTATAATTTTTGTTTGTGCTTTTAACATCATCGTAAATTAGGAACAAAAGAAAAATTTGTTTTCTCATTTATAGGTTTAGAAATGTGACAAGTCTGATTATTTGAAATTACAGCATGTTGTGGTTTTTGTTTAATCATATCTTTTTTTATTAAAAAGTATTAGTAATTTTTAATTAACAATAACTTTTATCTTATATCTAAAAAATATTAAATCATGTAGGTACTTTATGTTTCTCATTATCATTTTAATTCTAGGAAACCCCATAAATTTAAAATAATATAATATTAACAATGTTTTGCTATATATAATTATATTATTCAAATTTCCCATTCATTGAAAATTTCTCAGAAAATATATTATATTTAAATCATTTTAATTGACATTTTCTGTATCAATTACTTATGGTTTTTCCATAAATATAAAGACTCGTATCAAAAAAATTATCGATTTATTTACTTTTTATAGTAAAATGTAGGTACCGACCTGTAGTGCTCCAATAGCTGCAGACTGGAAACGGAGATCGGTTTTGAAGTCTTGTGCAATTTCTCTCACTAATCTTTGGAAGGGTAGTTTCCTGATGAGCAATTCGGTGGATTTTTGGTATCTCCTGATTTCTCTTAGAGCTACAGTACCGGGACGGTAACGATGAGGTTTTTTCACTCCTCCTGTTGAGGGAGCTGATTTTCTTGCAGCTTTGGTGGCAAGTTGTTTACGGGGAGCTTTACCTCCTGTCGATTTACGAGCTGTCTGCTTGGTACGGGCCATGTCTTTTTATTTAAATCTATAATTGTTAAGATTAGAAAAAACTGGATTTTGTATTAGTTATATGGATTTTTGGGCCAGAAATATTATTTTTGTATTGTAAGAGGTGTTTTTTAATACATAAAATGCACATGTTAGACCCAATCAAATGAAAATGAAACAAGTTTTTATAAAAATTAGTTAGTTTTTTTATTCAAAAACCCGTGTTAATTGTTTATAATAACTGACATTTTTTTAACTAAATGACAACCCTATAAATCGATTTCTAAATTTTCAGCATTTATAATAAAAAAAATATTGTAATAAAGATCAAATTTATAATCGATGAAAATATACCGCCAAAAATATCTATAAATTCGCGCCTAAATTAAGTATATATCTAAAAGACTATCAAAATCAAGTGATTTTATCAAAAAAACCCTTTTAATGACAATAATAAATACAAATCAATACGTTAATAACGTTAGTAATTTTATTTTCGATTAAAACGAAAATTTTTCAGAACATATGACTCCCAACACAACATGGCGGCTAAATATAGCCTACACAACAAAGGGGGGTCCCTGACCGAGTTTTATAAAAATCTCCGCTATATTTCCTATTCCCTAATTTATTTTTATTGGAAAACATCAATCTGACTTTCAGACATAAGATTCAAATAAATTTATGAAGTTTAATTTATATTTTCTTACCTTTTCAGCTAAAATAACTCTCGCCAAATAATAACGTTCTAACAACACCAATGTGAAAGTCAAAGTGACGCTTGTTGAACTGATTCCATTGGCAGATAGATTATCGCTATTCCGGCTCTGATTGGTAGAAATAAACTTGATGCTGATTGGTCAACATGGAATTTTATCGCTAGCAGGTTCCTGCAAAGGCCTAGTACTTTTAAAAATTTGTGCCCAAAATTTTAACAAATAGTCTTTTTTTAAAGATTTTCGAAAATGATGCAAGATATTGATGATGATTTCGTCTACTCTATGGTTAATAATTTGCGACGAAAGTGGTATTTTTGTTAAACATAGAGTAGATTTTTATTATAATCCGAATTTAGAAAAAATATCAACAATAAACGGATTTTGTAATATACAATTCAGTTTACGGCTCTTTGTTTTAGTTTTATAAGAGACAATATTTTTTTATATAATAAGATTTTTTTAAATCTGGTCTAATATATTATGAAATACATACCTAGAAATCTGATTTTATAATCTACCAATTTTAACCGAAAATAGAAATGGACTAAATACTAAATAGTAAATTAAAAAAAATCAAGTAAACTTTATCCAACTACTAAACCGACCGATTTGTTAAAAATTAGAGAAGTGGGGAACAAAAGAACAAAGGAAAAATTAGAGAAGTGGGGATTCTGAATGTGTCGTTTTAGTTGTTTGACAATATAGCTATCATGGCCTACCTAGATATTTTAAAATAGCCATATGCGTGTTTTATAAAATAAAAAACTTAAAAATACTGATTGTTTAGTAATATAACAACATAATGGTAAAATATTTAGTAACATAATAAGTAATTTTTTAAAAAATAAAATAAGTCGCCATTTTAAGATTATTGATATCCACTTATATGGCAATGGATCATATAAGGAAACTGCAGTTTATATTCAATCGTTACTACTACTAGTGCACAGATGGCGCTATGAATAAGAAAGGTTCATTTGAATAAATAAAATAGATGGTACTAGTAGTATACAGACATAATTAAATATTTATTACTTATACCGTTATTGTTTAATTTAATTTATAATTTATAAGTGGTGTTTTTGTTTTAAACATAAATTTTTGACAACATAAAATGTAGAAGGCTTGATTAATATGATCAAAAATTATTTTTAGGGCTAAAGAAGATCTAAAATTGTTCTATTTTTAAAATATCCAACAATATGCGAAAATATTTACGTACACATAAACAAAGGACTTGTGATTTTTATAAACTAAAATGTCTTTTCACGAAATACGAATACTATTTTTAGATTCGTACTAGGCGTTGGAACAGGTGTAAAGTTGGTTATGTTACTAATGCCTGTTATTTTGTAACTTTAATTTTATAGGTACTAAAATTTTACTTCCTTAAGTATTAATTGGGTTTTAGAAGTAATTAAATACGAACTAGCAGACTGGTTTATTAACGATATTATTTTAAAATAGTTTATAGTTAAAAGGGGTATGTGGAATATTTAATGTAACTGGTTTTGGCGTTTATGCGTTTGATAGGTATTTTTAGTTTATGTTTATTTTTTGGCAAATCGAACCTCTGATTGAAACACATGATTGAAATATGTAAATACGAAGTAATCTGTTTTAGTGAAGTTAAATAGAGATATTAAATTTTAGAGAACATTATTCAAAAGTTGCCGTTGTACATTATTCTGTTTTTAACTTGTTTTGCAAACACTAAATGCTACATTAATATTTTTAATGAACTAGACCGTTCGTGCGAAGCTAAAAGGTTAATTTTCCATTAATTTAAATAATGCACCGTACCAAAATATTCACAAACTCCGAAATAAAAAAAATGCATAAATTACGTTCCAATATGTCCACCTCTAGGATCACCGCGCAGTGGTCGCCGCGTTTCGCAGTCATAGAACACTTTTCGCATATCTGTTCAAAACTTTGAAAAGAGAGTTTATTTCAGGTGAAATCCATCACACGACGAGTATCATTAACCGTTTTAAGACGCTAACGTGTATCTAGAACATGCTCGGGATCTGTAAAAATAAGAAAACACCGTGGAAACTGGATTAATAATAATTTCTAGTGTTGTGGTTGTTAATTTGTGTCCGGTCAAGGAATCGTTAGCCACTATAGTGACGTTTTTAACTAAAGTTTTTCATTTGTTTTGAATGGTACTCTCCTTGTACCTAGTCTATTTGACCTTTTAATTAGTTAAAATTTGTGTTCTTAATTACTGTTAAATATTTAAATGGTTGCAATGAGTTAGTTTTTAAAATGAACGAGGTGTTTAGGAATGTGAATATAGCCACGCGAAGAAGTGGAAGTGAATTCCTTTAGGCCTACTCGACTTCTTTGGATTATGTAGTACGGGCTCTCGAGCTGGAGGTACCTACCCAGGTAATTACATGTTTTGTTTCAGATTTTTTACACTATAATTATAACTGATGTGCTGTTATTTTGTGTAGTGGTGTCGTGGATGATTGGAATTCCTTTGGTAAAAGTATTTTTTAATAACTATTGAGGATTTTTGAGGTTAAGAGTTTCTTTCAGAACTAAAAACTGTAATTAAAAGAGTTAAAATGTATTAGATTTGGTATTTATTTATTAATAACAAAACATGGTTAATACATCTTCTTACTAACAAGTAAACAAACAATTTTAAATCTAAGACTTGTTTTTATATTTTTTCTATAGATTCTGATGTGGTTCTCGTTGCGGGAAATGATTTGCATATGAATAATATTTATTGTGATGATTTGAGATGTATTTTCAAAATTCTGAAAAGCTTTTTCATTTAAAACCAAAACAAAAATAGCAAACATTTTAGCCTGCTTTCGGACTGACCATAATTCTGCCAATATTTTTTTACTTAAAAATCATGGTCCCGAAAGTGGCTTTAATAATTTAATTTTTTTCTTTATCCACCGTTTTGGTGGATTTTTACAAAACCCATGTTCTAGAAATATTCTCCCTTGGGAAATATTATTAAAGCGATAGATATTTTCTATTTGATACATATATATTTTTAAATTCAGATGTCCGAAAACTTTTTAGGTTAAGAATGATATGACGTCAGATTTAGTAATACAATGCAGCCAACATAACAATCCTAAGGTTTGTTCGCTGTGTCTCTATTAGCTACAATATTGTACACCAGAGTAGGTTGTGTAACACTGATATCGTTCGATGATTTCTGGTGTACACTACACTATATTCGTTGCTAAAATGTTATAGCATAATAATTTATATAAATTTACCATCAAAACACATGTTACATTTAATCTATGAGGTGTGAGAAGTGTAATGCACAATACAAGCAGAGAATAGAAGTCGAACTCATTACACTGAATTCCACTACACTCATCAGGAAAGTGTCCTGTTGAAAACATGTCAAAACCATAGAAATTTTTGATTTCAAAGTTTCCTACCCTGCTCGATGACAGAAAGAAAATAATTGAGATTTGTAACTTGTGTTTTAGTTTTTCAGAAATATCATAGCTATTAACTTTGTGTTGTATTAATTATTAAAATGCTTAAAGCTTTATCAAGCCATTCTCAAGAAATTGTAGATTACCTATTTGACTATTTTGAACGAGAACGTGTTCTTCCACCTAATGCCTTAAGATACGCAAGTAATGGAAAGACATTTTTTGATCCCAGATTTATTTAAAAAGTTATAAAATTGCATATTAAAAAAGTTAGGTTTAAATTGATAGTTTTAAATATTCTATTACACGGCAACACTGTAAGATATTCTTATGTGACGTCGTAGCATTCTTAACACGTTCAGTGCCAAGAAGATACGAGTTCCTCAATGTTGGTGCCAGATATATATTGAGTAACGGTAGTAGGGGATCAATAGGAATTTTTTAAACTGCATAAACACTTTTGAAACCGGAATAATATATAAATTAATTCATACCTAGGTGCTGGTAGAAAAAGAAACAACTCTGCGCAGATTTCACTGAAACAGTAACCTATTTAAATTCTATACTTTGCGAACGCCTGAAGGCGGCACCAGCACCATACAAAAGCGAGATATAACGCTTTTTGGCGACTCTTGAGTTTAGAAAATGCCTCGAGGCGACGTCTGGTACTGAAAGTGTTAACTTATAAACCTTTATCATAGCTCTTAGTTTATTTATTCCATCAGGTTGTAATCAAATTTAGAAATTTTAGAAATTTAATCTATCATTTCTGTCTAGGTGTGAAAAATCTTTTTGCTATTATCAGATATATTTTTTTTACATTGTAGATGTCACTGTGGTAAAAAAGGTTCGAGCCCTGCTTACGACGTTTTTTGTTTTGAATACTTTTAAAAACCACAAATTTTTCGGTTTAAGTTCCTCAACTATTGCCAATTTCACGGATTTAAATCTTTAAAGATTTTTGTGACTTCTTTTATTTTTTTTTTCGGCTGAGATACAATCACGCTTATTTTCATTTGACAAAAGATACAGAAAAAAACAAAAAAATGTATAGAGGTAATTTAGAAAGTTTGTAAATATTATTTAACTCTTCCTAAATTGTGTAATAATCTAAAATAAAAAATATAAATCGACCTTGATATATTACCACCTAGTTTTCTCGTATATTTTACAATATGCAACATAAATCTGTCATTAATAATCAAAAAATAAATGACAGAATTATGTCTCGCCAAATTGATTCAAAATAAACTCGAATTTTAGATGCAATAAAAATACTCCATTATTTATCAAGGTCTTGTTATATTATATTCTTAAAAATAATGTTTTAATGCAGCAAAATCATATTTATTATTATTAAAAAATATCGGCAAATACTTAAATGATGAATTTAATTTAAAGTAAGTAACAGTTAAAGAACGATTTACGAGCGAATATCGTATTTTATCGAAATGCATTTTAAGGTGAGGAAATTTTAAATAAATACTTCACCAATCTACAATATATTCATTATTTTAATGGATAACAATGTCACGTTAAATCATTTTTTACTACCGCACTCGGGATAAAAATAGATCAAAATCCCGGTATATCCAGGGCATGACTCATAAATGTTGGGACACTCAAATTAACAATGAAAAAAAAAATTGACCTGTATTATTTTTAGTAAATAGAATTTGTAAGTTTATTCGTATATTGTCCGTTAATATGCAAAGAATTTCCGGTTCGAACACAACCCAGTAAACAAATTTTAATCGACTCAATAACAAAAAAGCTTATTAAAACTTTGTTAAATATCGAAATTTATTTTGACATCTAATATTAGTCAATTAAAATCTGGGAAAATCAGTTTCTGAGGTTTGTTCATAAATACAAAGTTTGAAAAACAAAAACTTTTTTAAATACATAAAAATTGTGACTGGTTTGCATTTAAATCAATCTAGTCCCTATATTGTTCTAACAATTTGTAAAAGAACTATTTTTAACCAAATTTTTACCATTTTAGGTCCTAACTCAGAAATGATTAAATTTTTGTTGGTAATTATGGCAATTACAGCGTTGTCGTTGAAGATTTTATCTTGATAATATTTGCCATTGTTGTCAGATTTCATAACCAAAAAATAGTGACTGGTTTATTTATATTGAGATTGAGATAATTGTGTTTGAATAATAACGAAAGAAAATAAAATGTGCTATTGAGGATGGTTGAGCAGTTTTATATTTGAAGCTTGAAAAAGTAACTGTTTATTCAGCGGTGTATGATACTAAGCATTGTCTTGATACTATACTAATTTACTTTTTGACAGTTTTACTTTTTTTTGGCAAACAAACTGTATACCATTTAGCATTTACTGTGTTTATCTTATCAGCTGGAACAGGAATGTATTTAGAAAATAAGTAAGCAAGAAAAAAATAACAATTTCATAAAAATGTATGTACTTATGTCTGTACCTATATTGTTCAAACAATTTGTAAAAGACTATTTTTAACCAAATTTTAACCCTTTTAGCTTTTAACTTGGAAATTATTAATTTTTGGTGGTAATTATGGCAATTACAGTGTTGTCGAAGTTTAAAAAATTTCGTAGAAGTTTAATTATTAATATGTGTTCTTTACATTTTTCTTATGGTACATTATTCTATGTTGAAGATTTTATCTTTATAATATTTGCCATTGTTGTCAGATTTCATAACCAGGACATTTTTTCGAAACTGTTAGATTTTTGACATATCTCCTTCACTGAAAATTTTAATAGGTAAATCACATATGGTCAGTTAAAGAATACAAATTTTTCTGGCCGGTCAAAAAGTTTTTTTACAGAAATTTCGAGCTTTCCCAAATATTTTCCGCTGCTCGAAAATCAACAAAAATGATTTGTACTTCTAACGAGAATTCCGGGATTCCCAAACGACTTCAGACGATGCGCGATCAAAAAAATTCTTGCACAGGAATTTCGACCTAATTTCCTGCCAAAACCGTTTCAAAATTTTCCGGATAATCCCGAAAAACTCACACTATTGAAAGACATTTTATCTTTTTGCAGCCCCAAAGAAAATATTTTTTCCGGAAAATTTGAAGGTTTACGAAGTCTACTTTCTTTTATGGAGCACTTGCGAAAATGTGTCATTTTCCGGGAAAACGTGGAAAACTCTACGCACTATTGAAATATTGTGCAATCAAATGAAATAATGAGTCATCAAAAAATCTCTCGATGCAGTCATTTTTGGCTAACCTTTTTTTCAGCTTTCCTACAGTATTTTTGAGCCCCTTTCTGTGTGATTTTTCGAGAAAGCAGAAATATATCTTTCATCAATATTTTAGTGTCTAGTTTGGGTGGTCGATGGTTAGCCCATTTGACAGTAAGAACAAATATTTTTTTTTTATTCCAAAACTCGAAAAAAATCTTTTTTTTAGAAGGAAAATTTCACAATAATGATCTAAAATTGTTTAATATTTTTTTTTAAATCATGCAGGCATTGAAAATTTGTCGTTTGATGAAAAAATTTGATCGCACAATTTCAATAGTGGGTAAGATTTTCCACGTCTTCTCGATAAATGAAAAATTCTCGCGGCCGCTTAATCTACTTTATTAACCTTAAAATTTGAATTTTCCAAATTTTCCTAAAAAATCATTTTCCTGGGGACTGAATTTCCCGGGATTCACAGGAAAAGAGATGAAATGTCTGACAGTAGGGAACCGCTCAAATCGTAGAAACACAGTACGTACTTGAGAAAATTAACTGATTTTCCGGAAGATTTTTGAATTTTCTGGAAAACGCGATACAGCTCAAAATGAGCTCGAAATTCCTGTACGAGATTTTTTTAAAGACGCGTCAAGTTTATGTTTAAAGAAATTACGTTTTTCGGGATTTTTTAGAAAAATAGTTTTCACAGAAAATTTGCTCGAAATTCCTGTGCAAGATTTTTTTCGATGTCGTTGGAGCTCTCGGAATTTCTGTTAGCCGTACAAATCGTTTTTCACGATTTTCTGGGCAACTGAAAATTTTTGGAAAAGCTCGAAAATACTATTGAAAAGCTCGGAAAATACTACTGGAAAGCTCGAAATTTTTGTTAAAAAAACTTTTAGATCGGCTACATTTGTACGGCTCAAAATTTCACCTCTAGAATATACACCAATAAAAAAATTGAAAATAATAAAGAGAAAAAAGAAAATACTTATACATTTAAAAATATTACACTTAGTATAAAAACACTCAATTTTTAATTAATTTTATTCAAAAAGATTTATAAATAATTACAGTGAAAATGTAACAGGGCCGTACTAAGAAAAACTTGTAAATTGCAGTTTGGATCGAAAAAATAGGGATTTCAAAAATAAAATAAAAAGTACAGGTCTGTACTTAAAAAAATAGTTCAAAGACAAAATGTTGGTTTAAAAAATTGGATTTTATGGCTTCAACTAGACCATTTATTAATTGGAAAGGTTTTCAAAAAAAAATATTACTTTTCTTAAAGTATGTTTATGCTGATTTGTTTCGTTTATCAGATAACCTAAAAGTAATTTTCAGCAATTGAACAGTAAAATTCTTAAATTGATTAGTAGTAGTAGTTTTCATGGAACATTTGGAAAAAGAAGCAATGAGGAAAATCAAAGCAGGAAATTCAATGTGTTAGAGAGAGAACGTATATATGTAGTTCAGCTCTGGTTTTCAGGTACTTTAGAGCTCCGATAGCATACGTACCTGACAGAGCTGAAAAATAGACCAGACAGACCTGAAATACCTGAAGACGCAATTTTCAGATTTCAATATTTATCAATAGTAACGGAGATAGATACGTTCTCTCTCTAACCCATTGAATTCCCTATACCTAGGTTCGGAGTTGTATAGACTATCTAATTTTTCCTCTAAATAATATGTTCAATTACCAGAAGAAAAAAAATTGTTGCTGGTATTCGGATTATATTATTATTATTTTTATTATTTATTATCCAATACGTGCGACAATGCATTTCATTTAATCAAATTATTGACCTACTTTGTATTTTTTTATTAATTATCATATAAAAGCATACAAGGTGTTAACCCATAATATATAAATATATAAATTTTCAAAGAAAAAAAAGTATTATATAATAAACTTATTAAAATACCACACAAGTTAACATTTTTTTCAATTCATCACATTATTGCCCAACCGTAAAATTGATTTTAACGATGCGAAAAAAATAAGAGAAAGAATGAAAACCGCACGGATCCAATATAAAAATATTCGAGTAGATCAAAGTTCTGTAATAGTGACATCAATCAATCTTATTAGACAGTTTCATAGCCTGGTAAATCATAAGCTATTTTCTTAGCGACATACGGGCAATAAAAAATTTAGCACGTTTTTCAACAGGAACGTATTTAGGAGAAAGGAGACCTAAACTTAAAATACAAACAGAAAATAGTTTCAATGTGCTTTTGCACTAAGTCACTTTAGGCTGAATACGATTCTGTGTATTGTAAAATCTACATTTTTCTGGTACGTATCTAGGAGAAAATACAAACACAAAAAAACTTGTTTTTGCACTAAGTCACATTAGGCTGAATACGATTCTGTGTATTGTAAAATCCAAGTTTTTCAGGAACGTATCTAGGAGAAAATACAAACACAAAAAAACTCTTGTTAATGTGACGGTGTGTTTTTGCTCCAAGTCACATTAGGCTGAATACGATTCTGTAAAATTATAAATACTGGAAAAGGTAACTAGAATATTTGTTTTTAATTTTGACCCAAACGAATGAATATGATGGCCTCTTATTTTTTATTAATAATAAGTATTACATCATTCGAAACGTGTTTTTCCCCAAATCGTTTTTTATTTATTTAAAAATTTGACTGCACTATCATTCATCAATAAATCAAAAAAAAAGAGCTGAAAGTCTGTTAGCAGGTGATCAAACAATAGTTACACAAAAAATAATAAACTTGGAATATTATTGGAACTTGAATTTGAGATCTATTTTTAAATAACACAATTATATAATACATGGTGAAAAAAAAGCAAAAGTCGGTTACACTAAGCAAAAAAAAACGTATAAGTGAAAAAATTCATGAAATTTTTCGTTTATTGGACGAAAATGTCAAAAAGCAGAAAAACAAAAGAAATCATAAAAAGCAAAATAATTTAAAACAAAAAAAAATTAGTTTAAAAAAAATTAAAGATGTCCAGTGTGATAGAATGAAACAAATCTTCTTAATTTGATCATTTTTTTTAAAATTTGTATTAAAACCAACGTGAATTATTCTACAGGGTGGCGCAAATTTAATTGGGATTTCGTAAACCGTTATAGATACAAAGTTGAGAAAAAAGATGCATATTTTCAAGACGAATTGAGTGGTTTTTTTTAAATTAAAATATTAGCTCCGTTTTCCGAGATATTTAGGAAAAACCGAAATTGACCATTTTTGTTTAATTAACACCTTAATTTTTAAAGATGAACTGTACTTTGGAAACTTTAATTACGGTCCTGTTTCATTTTCATAAATCTTTTTCAATAAAATTAATTTAAAAATTATTATTTTGAGCTTAAATTGTCCCTTTGTTACAGATATTTTATAATTCTTGTACTCATATTTTCAGGGTAAAAATGAACAGGACCGTACTTAGAAAAATTCCTAAACTACAATTCATTGTTGAAACCTAATAAAAAATTAGATGTTTGAATAGAGAAAAAAATGAGGATTTCAAAGATGAAATAGAAAGTACAGGTCCGTATTTGATATATGCAGATGGATAATATCCAGGACCGTACTTATGTTATTTATAAGGCAACAAAGGAGGTTATCTCTTCTTTTAGTAGGTTTTGATTTATGTTTTTTATTGTTATAGAAACGAGTGGTGGGAAGATAGAGGGATGTCATAAAAAATATATATATAATTATTTTATGTTTCAAAGATTTTTTTCAAAATTTTAGTTTTATGCTTGACGAATATTACGAATTTTTACATTTTAAAGTAACACTCCGTGTATCCAGATTATTTTTGAACTACTGCCAGTTATATCGGATTTGATTATATACTCATTTTTAAACTATTATGTACAGAACATAAATAACTATTTCGATTTCAGTCATTAAATTTTTAATAATTAAAGCGGATTTAAAATAACTTTTTGTAGACAAAAAAGTGAAAGTTCTGAATAATTTTTCTCAAGTAGAATTTAAAAATTCTCAGAAATATTATTCTCAGTGTACTTGAGTTATTTCTATTTCTCTCACTTCGGGCAATTTAATACAAAATGAATAATTTCTCGTCCATTGAAAAGATCAAATATACAGTGAAATTGTGTTTATTTCTTAAAAACAAACACAACACGTACAATGTTTTGACTTTATCCATCGGCTGTTCGCCACATTTGCAAAACGGGTATTATACATAAAAATTAGCGTCTTAGGGAGTTAAAAATAGGTTTCAATGAAGGTTTGTAAATTTTTTTTGTATCTTAGTTTAGATTGCACGATGTGGTAGTGTAAAATCGTGATGTTTCGTGGAATTCTTGTAACGATATTTTCAAAACACGACACGTAGATTTTCTAGTAAATAGTGTAAAATTTATTAAAAACAAATAATATTAGATTTTAGGAAATATTATGTTTAGTTGAAAACAAACCAGTTAGGAATGCGCAATGAGGAAATATTATATTATACGGTAATGATGAAGTTTGCAGTACGAGCCGCAGGCGAGTGCTGTAATTCATCAAGTGAATTATGTACCATTACCGCAAGATTGTCTACGACTACAATAATAAATTCTAAGATGCAAGTGCAGAGAAAAAACTCTCATTACTCCCCCCATTGACAATAATGGTCTGTTCTGCTTTTACAGAGCCACCTTGGTATTCGGTTCGTAAATAGTGTGTAGTAAATTCTAAGAATCTTTCCCTGAGGCTTTGCTAGTTTAATAATTTTAAAATCTTAATTATACATCACTTTCCAGTTGTTATATTTTTTTAACATTTCTATGGAACATATTTATCGGCTTTAAATTTCCAAAAATTTACTGCACACTTTTTACATATTGAATTGTTGTCCAGCGTGAGTTATAATAATTCACTAGTGATTTATTATAACACGCTGTTTGTTTACGGAAGGACAGTGAAGTTGGTACCCACTTTTGCGAATTTCCCAAAGATTTTGTGTGCATTCGTTTGTCCATTATTGTCCACTAATTATTTTCCGTTTCAAAATGGTAGCCCAAAAACTTTTTTTTTTGCAAATTTTGCTCTCGGCACCCACAAATTGCAAAAAAAAATCTAACCGCACAGGTTGTTTGTTCTTTGTCCACCAATTAGTTTTGTTTGTCCACCCACCGGTTAATTATAATTAATTATATAACTTTTAAAAAATTGTGATATTATGAAGTTGGCACACCCTTTTTTGAATTTTGAAATTTTTTTTCATGCATTCGTTTGTTCATCGTTAATCCAAGATTGTCCACCTAAGATTTTTGTTTCAAAACGAAGGGCAAAAAGCGAATTCTCATTTGGTTAAATTCTCTGGACGAGAACAGACAAATGATTTTATAAAATCTAAAAATAAAATTCCAGTAGACAATCTTCAGCTTCATTTGTTTAGAGAGTATACAAAATAACTTAGATAATTGTGGATTTTAATAAATAATTTTTTGTTTAACCCCTGTAACAAGAAAACTATCGATACTATTAAATCGTGTTAAATGTTGATAGAAAGAGAAAAAAATATTCTATCCAAGTGAATTTTTTCAAAATTTTAGAGAAAAAATTGTGGTTGTGAAAATAGGGAGAGACCATAACTATATTTTTTCTCATTTTGGTCTCTCCCTTTTCTCAAGTTCACAATTTTGGCTTAAAAATTTTGAAAAAATTCCCATTTATGGAAATTTTTATTCTCTTTTTAATAGTATTAGATAGATTTTAATATATTTTTTAATTAAACAAAATAACTTGGATAATTGTGGATTTTAATAAATAATTTTTTGTTTAACCCCTGTAACAAGAAAACTATCGATACTATTAAATCGTGTTAAATGTTGATAGAAAGAGAAGAAAATTTTCCTCTATAAGTGAATTCTTTCAAAATTTTAGGTAAAAAATTGTGGTTGTGAAAATAGGGAGAGACCATAACTATATTTTTTCTCATTTTGGTCTCTCCCTTTTCTCAAGGTCACAACTTTTGCTTAAAAAGTTTGAAAAATTATCATTTATAGAATTTTTTACTGTCTTTTTAATGGTAGTAAAATAATTTTAATATATTTTT
This sequence comes from Neocrepidodera transversa, assembly GCA_963243735.1. Taxonomy (NCBI): domain Eukaryota; kingdom Metazoa; phylum Arthropoda; class Insecta; order Coleoptera; family Chrysomelidae; genus Neocrepidodera; species Neocrepidodera transversa. The sequence continues at coordinate 647,288 of OY725347.1, read as the reverse complement.
TTATCAAAAAAAAATAACATACTTAGGTAATTGTAGATTATAATAAATAATTTTTTGTTTAACCATTCTAACAACAAAACTATAGATGCTATTAAAACGTACTAAGTGCAGATAGAGAGAGAAAAAAATATTCTATATGTGTGAATTTTTTCAAAAATTTAGATAAAAAATTGTGGTTGTGAGAAAAGGGAGAGACCACAACTATAAGGATTTTTTTAATTTTCCTCATTTTTGGTCTCTCCCCTTTGTCGAGGTCACAATTCTAGCTCAAAAATTTTGGAAAAACTCCCACTTATAGAATTTTTTATTCTCTTTTCACTGGTATGAAAATGATTTTCATATATTTTTTAATTAAAGAAAAAAACATAGATAATTGTAAATTTTAATAAATAATTTATTGTTTAACCCCTGTAACAGAACCAAGTGTGTACCAAGGGTAGATCGAAACAGAAAAAAGAAAAATTCCCAAAGTAAGTACAAAAATTAAATATTCTACATGGTTGGATAATGAAAAAATGGAATTTCAAAATTGAAATAAAATGTACAGGGCCGTATTAAAAAAAAATAGTTAATGGTGGCCCTTCAAAGATGAAACGTTGTTTTAAAAAATTGGCTAGGCTATATTCTTCCTTTTGTACCTTTTTTCTCTATTTCTTACTTTTCCATATTTCTTCCTTTTTTCTATATTAATTTTATTCGTTTTTTTCCACAATTCTTTCTTTTTCCCTTTTTTCCTATGTCTTCCTTTTTCTCCCCCTTTTTTCTATTTCTTTATTTTTCCATTTTTCCAATTTATTCCGTTTTCTCTCCCTTTTTTAATATTTCTTTACATTTTTCCCATTACTTCCTTTTTTTCTTTTACTTTTTTCTTTTTTCGACCCCCTTTTAATTTTCCCTCTTTTTTCCAATTTTTTTTATTTTTTTTCTGTTCTAATTTACTTTATCCTAAACTAAATTTGTTTTTCACTTTTTTCTGTCGTTTTCTTTCTTTCTCCTTTTCTTTTTCTCTGCTTTTCTTTTTATCTCCTTTTTTTTTCTCTCCTTTATTTTTCTCTCCTTTTCTTTGTCTCTTGTTGTAACCTAATCAAAGTTACTCTACCCTTAGGAATGTTATTCTATCCCAAGTTAACTTTATTTTTCATTTTTCGTGTTCCCCTTTTAGTTTTAAGATTTTTTTGTGGCTCTAAATTTGCTATTTTTTTTACTCAAATGTATTATTGTCTATGTACTAAGAAATGATTTGTAAACATGAAAAAAAATTTCGTAAAAAATGTTTGTTATTAAAATTTTAATTTATATTATGTTTTACCAAAATTTTAGAAAACTTCTGACAACAATTAGCAATAATGCAGACAAAATAATTATCTGCATTGTTGCCAGGTGTCACAATTTGTCTAAAATTTTCGTTTTTACTAGCGTGGTTACAAATTCAGTGCCGTACTTCAATTTTGTAATAAAAAATCGCTAAATCGCATTGAGAATAAATCATGATGTGTCTTTAAAATTGATTTTCAATCATGAAAGAATTTACAGGGGTGGTTCCATTTAAAATAGGTCATCCTGTATATGCTTATAAATTGTATGTATATAGAAATTTTTTTGGATTGAATATTTTTAAAAGTACTAAATTAAAATTAACTAAAAAAAAACATAATGATAATATGCAAATAATAAATTTCTATTTTAATTTTAGCCCACATGTTGAACTAATCCAACATCCAGAATACCTATTTAAAGATGTCATTATTAGTAACAGATGTTTCACACTGATATAACTAATAGTATCATTTAAAAAATCGTTTATTATCAACGATTTTTTTCCATCAACGAGATTAAACGACAATCAATAATAACTAATGAACCGTTTTAAAAAATACTAAAAATCCCAGTTTTATTTTTATTTTAAACAAATACAAAATATATATATTTAAAATTAAGAAATATTCTTTATTTAATCAAATACTTGTTTGGCAGGAATGTGGTACTAATTAGCATATAATAAAGAGGTAAAAGTTAATGATCGAACTTGTCAAATACACCAGAGAAATCTAATAGATCTTCTAGATAAAAAAAACTATGTTATACAGAGTGCGTCATATTAATGAAATTTTATGATTTAAGAAATGTTTCCATTCTTGATCCAGTGATGTGAATTTGAAGAAATATGTCACCTTTTCCCTTCCATTTTTACTCCGATGGTATTTGAAGCTAGTTTATTTTATTTTGCTCAATGTTTTTTTTACGTAAAAAATCACATGAAGTATGGAACCCTAAAAACAAGTATAAACTTAAAGAAGACTAAAACCATAAAATTTAGAGAACTTAAAGGTAAAATAAAACTAATTTTAATGGTTCCAACTAGAGATGGTACAAAAAATAAAAAAAAAATAAAACCTATGTTGAAAAACTCACTCTAAGGCGTTTATAGTCAAACCCTCAGGTAGCACCCTATCGCAGATCCTAGAATGGAGTAGAAGTGATCTACGCATCCTAATTGGACTGCTGACAGGGCACTGTCGTCTGCAGTACCATCTGAAGAAGCTAGGTCTGAGTCAAACATCGGACTGTCGCTTCTGCAGTGTGGAAGACGAAACGGCGGAGCATATTTTATGCTCCTGCCCTGCCCTGGAAATGAATAGGCTTCGTACGTTTGGTTTTGTACAGCTGGAGCCTACCGACTTCAAGGAAGCTTCACCTAAATCAACCATAGACTTCGTAAGAAGGTGTGGATTGTATGGTGAATTATAGCCCATAGGGGTGAGGCACAATAGGCCTCTGTTGGCCGCAGTGGAGGAGCGAGCAAACGCTCCACTCACATTGAACCTAACCTAAACTAAAAAAAGACAATGCAATGATAAGGCCTCTTTCACATTGTTATTTTGCAATTAATTTGAAGGCAGTATAACACCTTTAATTTTGGGTTCGATGTGAAAATAATAACACTCTATTAATTTCGTTGTTTATTCCTCGGCTGTAAATACAATACAATCACTAACATTTTATTTCGTACCTACATCGATAATTCTAACTAAAACTCAACTGATAACAATATAAACAAGAAATATAATTTGGCCTCCAGTGGCGTATCCCTATTAACTTAAATATAATAATATAACACACATAATCAGGGTATTCGTCCGTCCGAGTTTTCGCCTGGACGCGGAAAATCGGGGTACTCTCTTCACACTTGTGGCTGCTAGATCCGGACATCTTGGTGCTCTACTTCAGTTTGTCGCTGACTACGATACGATGGACAGTAGACGCAGTGATCGCTTTGTTAAGACACGAAAACGTAATAAACAAATTTTGGGTTCACCCTTTACAAGAAATCAGATACCTGCAAGATGCCTTCTTTGTGCTTTTTCAACAACTGAGAGAATACGAAGTTAAATCCTTTAATTGTTCGTTCCCTTTTGATGAGTTTCTGCAGCATGTGCAGAAACAAGCTACAAACATGAGGACCTAAATACAACATGCAGAAATGTTGGAAAGGAAATAGATTGTGTCTTCAGAAGCAGAAGATGTTATGTAACTACGATATAAAATGGACAGAAGTATTTCAACATGCGATATGGTACTTGATGGGTGCAGCTGGTGACGTTAATTGGAGGTAGTGGATGGTATAAAACGTCAGCAGACGGATATGGCTGTGAGTTTTGAGATAATAATACTCGCCCTACATTTCACCCCCTTACGAATGAACCCCAGAAGCCAATGGCTAGGGGAAAATCCCACTTTTGCGACTGGTACGTCAGAAATATGATTTTCCGGCCAAAATGGGCCATTTTCCCGGACCCAAACTGGCAATTGCAGCTGACCAAACACTTTTCACACCCAGTCTCAGCTCCAGAATTGGAAAGTCCATGAAAATACCACAGTCGCGACCGGGACGTCCAAAACAGGATTTTTCCGCCCCAAGGGGTAATTTTCCCGGGCCCAAACCCGGAATTTCAGTTGGCCATAAACTTTTCGAGCACAAATCCGGCTTTAGCTCCAAAATTCAGCGTCGACTTCGCATTTCAAGACATTTTCGGCCCCTCGGGCCAATTCCAGACGTGTAGGCCCAATTGTGAGTTGGGATCGGATTCAGCGTCGAAAAATACATGGGAATACATATTTCACTCTCTTGTGTATGAACTTTTTTTTGTGGGGCTGTGTAATTTATGCCTAAACTTACGGAAGGACTTTGCGAGTCAATTTTTTTACTACCTTGGAGCTGTGGACGAAAAACACATTAGAATGAACTCATCCAGTGATTTTTTTTTTATAATTTTGGCCTATCATAACACATTGCACCGGGTCCAGCCCTTCTGAGACCGATCCTGCGGCTGTAATTAATTCTTAAAATTTGAATATCAGGGCTAAAGTGGCTTGTGACGTGGCCCAATTGAAACAGACTATATTTGGCTATGTTGTCATATCGATAAAACTGGCAACTCTCGTTCTCATTTGTTATGATTAAAAGAATTATGTCAAATATTGCTACAAACGAACAAAGCTAGAATCTTCACAATTCTGTAGAAAGTAAAACGTTAATTATTGATCAAGAAGCAGCGCCACTTTCAAAATATGTGAATTATTGATTTTTATTAATTAATGAATATTATAAGAACAATGAAAATCAAGATAAGCAACTAGGTTCTTTAAGCTATTCATTCATTAATATAAAACCAATAAATTCGTTCCTGCTGGATGAGTCCATTGTAAAATCCGACTTATACTATAATTATAAATCAAATTTCTCTTAAGAGAGACACATAACTTTCAGTTCATTCAGTTTCAGGATCAATCGCAAGAGGCACGCGTGACTTACTTCGTGGACACTATATACGGTTTATAGTAGACACCATAGAGAATCAATTTAACCGGAGAGTAACACTACTAGTATAAATTTTTGGATGCATGGTTCTCGCTCTTCATAGTCATTTTCATTTCTTGTTTGAAAAAATCATTAAAAAATTGATATTTTTCAGTGTACCCAGAAACTAATTTATTAAAGGAATACCACCGTACTTTTTGACTACCACATTTGGTACTATTTAACACTATTTAAGGAAATCAAGAAATTCTAAAACTTGTTCGTATTTTTGCTTTCCGGTTAGATTGTGCTCTAGCGTTCATACATTTTCTTTCCTCGTTCATTCTATGACTACAGAATGCTATGTTAACATTTTTTTTAAATAATTGTAATTAAATATTAGCATAACAATTGATGTTATTTTGAATTAAATTTCGGATGTATTTCCGGATGTTTACAATTTAGAAACGACCGATATTCATTTGTTTCTCGAGCATTAACCCAAGCACAAGGCCGTGAAATGCGAATACGAATTCGAACGAAGTTCGTAGTAAAAAAAATTTAAATATGTGCTAAGTGAAAGTAGCACACTTTTTCTATTAAGCAGATGAAGTGTTATTTTATTATGTTGAATAAGAATGGTTTATTTATTGATACTAATAGAGAAATTGATATGAATTTAAAATTAGAAAATAAGAAATTTAAATATGATCAAAATAATATAATAAGAAGATAAAAAAAGGTAACAGAAAAATTATTACATTAAGGGTAAAGAACAAAACACCTTGAATAAATTTGCGAATGCTGATCTTAAAATATTAGAAAAATTAAAAATTCTATTAGAACAAGATCATAAGAAACAAATCAATTTTAAAACATATGTTAAGTAACATCACAGTAAAAAAGTATGAAATAGACACCGAATACTTTTTAATTATTTGGAAAACCTAAAACAATAGGTAAAAATCAATAGTAAACTTGGTAGGGAAAATAATCAACATGTGGTGTGTTACAGGGAACTATATTGAGTCCTCTATTTGATTACTATATTATAGATTAATTAAACCCTAACGAGTCATTTTTCTATTTCATAAATAGAAAAATCTCAATTATTTTCCGTTTCGCTTCATTCCGCGAAACACCTTTTTCAATCAAGGTCATCCGAATGAAGAATGTGACTTTTAAAAAAAAGTCTATATGCGTCCCAAGATTCATTATTGAACGCCCGAGGCTATTGAAACAACTGTACCGATGTAATCATTATCTCCTCTATTTATACAGAGTGTAACTGCTAAAATATCTTTATTATTAAGCTTTATACTGGATGTCCAAGTTGATGTATACAGATTTATTTTTTTATCAAAATATATATTTTGTTTAACATGTTTTTAAACCAAATAAAGCTCCGGGTCATGTACCACAACATATTAACAATAGTTTCGGCTTAAGAGCCATCTTCAAGTCTAGAAATAAAAACATCTATGCCTGAAGATGGCTCTTAAGCCGAAACAGGTTGCCTCATAAACTCTAAAATTTTGTTTGTTTTTAAGTACTTTTTTCCCCTTTTCACTCATTTCATTCTTAATTTTGTCACTTTTCTCATTTAAAATGACCCCCACTTTTCTTCCTTATTTTTGTCACCTTTTAAGTACCTTTTTCCCTCTTCTCTCGAAAATTTCTCCTTTTCTTTAATTTTGTCACATTTAGTACTTTTTTCCCCACTTTTGTCTTTCTTATTTTTATCACTTTTTAACTATTTTTCCTCTCTTCACTCAAAAATTTTCCGTTTTTTTCTGAATTTTGTCACTTTTTTACTTTTTCCCCCACTTTTCGTTATTATTTGAAGTACTTTTTTCCCCTCTTTTCAGTCAAAAATTTTTCTTCTTTTATCTCTAACTTTTGTCACTTTTCTCACTTAAAATTTACCCCACTTTTCTTTTTTAATTTTGTCACCTTTTAAGTACTTTTTTCCCAGGCCTTTCAATAAAAAAATTTGCCTCTTTTCTTTCTTAAATTTATCAATTTTTTTCGACACTTTTCTTATTTTTTAAGTACATTTTTCCCCTCATTTTACTCAAAATTTTTGCCTCTTTTCTTTCTGAATTTTGTAACTTTTTTAGTACATTTTTCCCACACTTTTCTTTCTTATTTTTGTCAGTTTGTAAGTACTTTTTCTCCCCTTTTCAGTCAAAAAATGTCTATTTCTTATTTTTTTTTATTTTTTTAGTTTCTTTTCCCCCACTTTTCTGTTATTTTTATCTCATTTTAGTACATTTTTCCCCTCCTTTACAGTCAAAAATTTTCTTTCTGAATTTTGTCACGTTTTTAATACTTTTTTTCGCCCATTTTTCGTTATTATTTTTGTCACTTTTTAAGGACTTTTTCCCTTTTTTTCAGTCAAAAATGTATCCTCTTTTCTCTATCATTTTTGTCACATTTCTCACTTAAAATTACCCCCATTTTTCTTTTTTAATTTTGTCAGTTTTCTCACTTAAAAGTTACTCCACTTTTCTCTTCCTTAATTTTGTCACCTTTCAAGTACTTCTTTCTTATTTTTGTCACTTTTTAAGTACATTTTTCCCCTCATTTCAGTCAAAATTTTCCCGTCTTTTCTTTCTGAATTTTGTCACGTTTTTAGTACCTTTTTCCCCCACTTTTCTTTCTTATTTTTGTTACTTTGTAGGTATTTTTCCCCCCTTTTCAGTCAAAAAATATCTCTTCTTTTGTTTCTTATTTTTCTCAGTTTTTATTTCTTTTTTCCGACACTTTTCTGTAATTTTTATCTCTTTTAGAGTACATTTTTTATCTATTTTCACTCGAAAATGTGCCTCCTTTTCTTTATTAATTATGTCACTTAATATATGTACATGTGATTGTTTTGACGCTTGGCCTCTCGGATTTAAATCCACTTATAAAATCTGTTGTGGTATTTTTATACTTATATTAATTTACAATTAATTTATTCGTTTCAGGTGGTATGTCGGATGGCCCTGAATGAACGTCAGCGGCGGTACCGTCGCAGGCGGAGGTTTGGTCGCAACCGCACCGGCTGTCGGAGCAGAGCTCCGTGCGGCGGCCGCTCGCGGTGATGTGCCAGCATGCAAAAGATATTTGGGAGCCGCGAGATTGGTGCGATTCTCCCGCGACGAGTACGGCCGCACGGCTCTCCATTTGGCGGCGGCGAACGGCCATCCCGAGGTAGTGCGGCTGTTGCTCTCAATCGCCGCCCCCAAAGAGGTGGACGGTCCCGATGGGGCCGGGTGTTCGGCGCTACAGAGAGCTGCCGCCGAGGGACACGAAGAGGTGATTAGGTTCGTTTTGGCTAGAGGTGCAGAAGTTAACGGACAGGATAGTGTGGTAAGTTTAACATTTTAAAATTTTTGCCCAAGGAAGAAAATATTAAATGTATGGGCATGAGCACCCCCACTTTTTGTAGTAACGATACGCTACTGCCTAGATTTGTTTAGATTCGGTTATAGTTGATAAAATCAAAACAGTATAAGTACATAATGAAATGTATAGGCCTTAAAATACTACATTGAGGTAGTCAATTTGTTGCTATTTTTGTTCTTATAGTTATAGTGAGTAAATTACTAAATTATTTTCTTTCTATTTCAATAAATTAGAAATATTTAACTATATTTTCGTTTTTTATCTTGTATACCTAATTAAATACTAAAATAACTTCCAAAAAGCATCTCTGAAATAAAATTAAAAATTAAAACATAATTTAAAATAATAACAAGATCAGATGAGCGTGCATTATTTTAATGGTTCAATTTTACAAAAGAAAATAACTTTTGGCACGGTTTTCAAACACAGAAAATCAATTGTAAAAATCGGAAAATGTTGCGTTGACAATGAAAATTATACGATGTTGTCTTTTCAAAAACCCACAAGTTTCCTTTAGAAAAAATGGTGACGTACGTTAAAGTGTTATTTTAGGAAAAGGCATAAAATTAACTAAAAGCCTAAAAAATGGATTTAGAAAACAAACGAAAAGTCTAAAAATTATGATTTTTATCAAAAAAGTTTCGTACACATTTACAGCGTGGTCATAAAAAAACGTATTAAAAAAAAAAAATAAAACTTTATCCGTTTATATTTCAGTTTAAAACAGGTGACTTATTGCATTCCATATTTTATGAACGAATAAATATATTTCAGTCTTATTTAAATTTTTAAAGTCTTAGAGATCATATCTTTTTGTTTACCATAGATTTTGAGAAATAAAAATATTTATATGTACGTGTCAAACAATTGTGAATTATTGCTTTTTCTAATATATTAAAAGGTTACATAAAAATTGATTTTTAAAATATTATATTTATATTAAAAAAATATATTTTCCTTTATTACTACATAGTACTGAGTGTCCCAACATAAAAACAGTTTGGTACTGAAATAGAAACTAAATACGATACTCGATCAATAGGTACCAGTGCGTGAAGATAGGTAGCGTTGCTAAGGGAAGTTGGCATTACTGTCGTGCACTGCCATCTGTCATACGACACCATACTAAATTTCAGACTGATTCATAGGTTAATTTTTATTTGGCATACATGTTTCGTTTTTTCGATAAAATACAAAAAGAACAATATTTTATTTTTATTTGGAAAATATACGAAGAAATAAAATCCAAATTTGGATGCTGTTTATGGAGACACTAAAAAGCACCGAATCCTCGGATTGGCTCGGCTACTGTCGGCAAGATTAGTCTCGCGCGAAATTTAAACTCGTATGCCGTTCTGTCACAAGAAAATAATACAAAAATCTAACCTCAAATTCTACAGTAAACAAAAAGGTTGCAGGTAGGTATCTATGGGTAAAAAAATTTTCTTCGATTATGTAGGTATGTAACAATTCTCAACATAGAATAAAAAAATCGGTTGTGTCACCTAAAAACTTTCGCGGCGAGTATCCACAAATACTTTTTCAAATATTTAATGTTAAAGTTTCAAATTTTGATATTTTTGACAGGTGACAGTTGGAGAAATAATTTTGACTGTTCTGCAGTCGGATTCTCTTTGCTATCGAGTAACTTCGATACTAATCGGACGATACGAAAGTCAATTAGGAAGGACTAATCGTATCGACTTGATTGGATTCTGAAGTTCATTCGTATACAAATCGCAGTCGATCGTAGCATTCGTAGCTTAAGTATTAAATGCGTTAATTTTTTTAGACAGGGTCTTTGTTATTGTTGATTTTGTGTTTTGGCAAGACCAATTTTGCCTACAGTAGCCGAGCCAATCCGAGGATTCGGTGCCTTCTAGTGGCGTCTCTATAGAGACCCTTCACCGTCGATGACAACCGTAAGATATTGGTTCAACGAATTTAAATGTGGTCTGTTTTTCATGAGATTAACGAGAAAATCGTTGAAAAGGTCCACGACATGATTTTCACTGATCGCCGGACAAAAGTGCACGAAGTAGTAGAGGCCAATTAATATTGTACATGATAAGTTAAGCATGAGAAGGTGTTGGTCCGGTGGATGACGCGATTGCTTAGTTTCCATGTGAGTGGAGCGCAAGCTCGCCCCTTTACTACGGCCTATTGTGGTTCACCCCTACGAGCTACAATTTACCATACAATCCACACCTTCTCACGAAGTCTATGGTTGAATGAGGTGAAGCTTCCTTGAAGTCGGTAGGCTCCAGCTGTATGAAGCCTATTCATTTCCAGGACAGGAATAGGCTCCGTCGTTTCGTCTTCCACACTGGGCAGTCCAATGTTTGACTCAGACGTAGCTTCTTTACATGGTAACGCAGAGGACAGTGCCCTGTAAGCAGTCCAATTAGGATGCATAGATCACTCCTACTCCATTCTAGGATTTCCGATACGCATGACCTTTGGAACGCAAAAATAACCAATAAAAATAACGAAGTTTATATTAGGGTTTCCGATCTTTGTCAAAAAGATCGATTCTTAAGATCTCTTTGGATGGATCTAGAAAAAATCGGATGGACAAAAAATCGATCTTATTAAAATCGATTCAATTTATAATCAGGGGGGCTAGTTTTGAATATTAGTGAAATACCTCAATTGTATAGTGAAATGAAATTTATATAAAATTCACATAAACGAATTGAATTCGAACGACACACTTTGGCAACAATGGAATATCTGCAAATTAGTTCAAATGATTAACCAATGACGTCATATTATATTTCGCAAGTGAAATGAACATTTCGACAGCCAAAGAATATCCGAATTATATCTGTGAAATTTTCTCGAACATGAAATTAATTCACACGTGAATTTAATTCAAAACTTGGATTGAGTGAAATATGAGAAGTTCCACTTGTGAAATATTTCAAAAGAAGTCAGCCTGAAATGAAACTTGAAAAAAAAATGTGAAACTTTTATTTTTTATTAAAAACAAGCAAATTCTGTTTAACTTTTATATTGATGGTTTTGGAAGGGCAATATTTTGATTAAACATTATATAATAATACAAAAATTATTGTGACTGACTGATTTGGGAGTAAATTCGGTAGTTTAAAAGTTAATTATTTTATATGGAATCTATTAGAATTTATTAGCACAGAAAAATCGATCTCCGATCTCAACTATTTTCTCCGATTCTTAGATCGATCTCAACTTAAAGAAATCGATCCCAATAATCGAATATCGAGTCACAAAAAATCGAGATCGGAAACCCTAGTTTATATGCGATGTCTAGGAGAGACGCACCCGTGCCGCGGAGGGTTGAAAAATTGTTTAAAAAACTTGACAAATCCCATTAAAGAATCCATAAAAAAACAAAAACAATTTTTGAAAATTCCTGCTTTGAAATACTAAATGTTCAAAAAAATTTCTTGGAAGTCTTTGAAATTCGTTGAAATACCATAACCAATGGTTTTTTACAATCTGTTAAGCAACTATTTTAAAATTGAACACGTGGTTTTTTTACTTTCGTGTATATATTCAACATACTTTTCCTTTCTTTTGTTTTAATTTTTAAACACAAAAAAAATTAATGTGAACGTGTATACCGTCCTCAAAATACAACACACACACATACAAATTGAAAATAACCAGAGGTGTATGGCTATTAGAGAACCTTGAATTTCAGTAATAAGTTATTCTTACAAATTGTTAAAACTGAACGAACAGAATTATCCCGTTAAAATTTTGTAAACTACTAGAAGAAATATTGATGAAGTAATTAGGTCTAGGTTAGTTCTCGGTAAAAGATTTATTGTATCTTTTATAAAATTTATAAAAAAAAAAACTGTTTTTATTCTAACGTACAATTTTCCTATAAAACAATATTTTTTATTATTTTTTTCGAACTGTTTTAAGATATTTTTAATATAATTCAAATCCGTCTAAAGCGATTAAATATAATTTCTTATAAACGAGTCTTGTTAGAAAATGTCAGGGACGGCTTAAGAATAAACAAGAAAAAAACAACAAACGATCCAGGAAAGGTACAAAAAAAGAAACAAATATATGAACAAAAGTATAAAAAAATTAAGTTTAAAGAAGACAAAATTAAATTTAAATAAAGAATGGAATGGAAAAAACAAACAACTAGAAATTCCGAAAAAATCGGATACTTAAATATAATGAAATGGTTTTAGAAAATATGATCAAAAATCACGTGGGGGATTAAAAAAAAAACAAAAATGAATAAAAATAAAGACAAAAATTGTTTACAGAATGGCTGGAAAAATTTGTAATAACTGATTTTTCTGATAATTGATATAAAAGTATAATAGATATATTTTTCTCCTTTATTCCGGTTTTTTTGAATTCTTTCTGATTTTCTGTATTTTTAATTGATCGGTTTTCACTGATTTTTGTCATATCTCTATTAGTAAAACCAAAAAAGTAAATAGGAAAAGATGGGAAACAAAAATAGGAAAAAAAAACAAGCAAAAATACTGGGAAAAATAGGCAAATTGGGGAAAAATAAAAAAATAGTAAAAAGTAGGAAAACAGAGGGAAGAATAGAAATAAGAGAAATATAGGGAAAGTGAAAAAAATCGGAAAAAGAAAAAATAGTAAAACCTGAAAAAGTAAGAAAAATGGGAAGAAAACAGAAAAAAATGGTAAAGAATAGAAAACAATAGAAAAATGGGAAAAATAAGAATAAATGGGCAAAAATAGGTAAATATAGGCAAAAACATATAAAAAAAAATAGGGAAAAATGAAAAAAAAATAGTAAAAAACAGGAGAAGGTAGGGAAAATAGGAAAAAATACTAAAAACAGAAAAAAATAGAGAAAAGAGGAAAAATAAGAAAGAATACAAAAAAGAAATAAAAACAGTAACAAACAGGAAAAAATGGAGCAAAAATAGATAAATATAGGCAAAAATACATAAAATAAAAACAAAAAAATAGGGAAAAATAGAAAAAAAAAACAGGAAAAAAAGAGAAAACAGGAAAGAAGGAATATATAGGTAAAACTAGGAAAAAACAGGGTAAATGGGAAAAAATAGAGAAAAAGAAAAAAAATAGTAACAAACAAAAAATGGGCAAAATAGGAAAAAAACGTAAATATGTGCAAAAATATATGAAAAAACAAAAAAATAGGGGGAAAAAAATAGGAAAAAAAAAGAGGTATGGAAAAATAGGAAAAAATATGAAAATATAGCCAAAAATAAGAAAATGGGAACAAATTAAAAAAAACGATAAAAATAGTAAAAAATAGGATAAAAAGAAAGAAAAATATGAGAAAATAGGTATAGACATAAACTTTAAATTGTAGTAGGCCGCACCGAAGAATCATATTATAGTAATTTTTTCTCCCTACTCCCTGTTACACATTTTCCTTTCATTAACGAAGTTAGCTAAAAATTTTCACTTAAAAAAAAACCGTTTTTAATATTTTCTAAATTTAGAAATTCCAAAATTGTTGTTTTTTTTATACATCGCTCTAAACGAGTTGTACTTATTAAAGAAAACAATAACAGAAATTGCCGTTATTAAAAGTGAATTATGAGATGTAATTTAATGGATAATTTAGTAAATTCTCAGTTTAATTCATTCGATAATAAAATTACCTTCATTATAAATTATTAGTAAATAATTTTATATCGTTTTAATAAATACAGGGTGAATCATTTAATATTTTTGTTATATGAATGACTTTTTTTTTTCATTTCTAAGAATATCATACACATCATATTTTATCACTCCACGCTTATTTTGAAAATATGACAAATCGAAACAAAATATACTGCTAACAGATTTGTTAGAAATTTCCGGTACTTAACAAAGATTTAAGCCAATATAAATTATTAAAGTTGGCATGGGACTACAAAAAGATAATATTTATAGAAATCTTAGAATCAAAATATTGATCATCATTAGGATGAATAATACAACCCCAAAAACTAAAAATATAACAACTTTTTTGCAGCATGGCAACACTGCTCTGCACGAGGCCTCCTGGAAGGGTTATAGCAAATCTGTGCGATTGCTGGCATCTGCCGGCGCTGATTTAAATCGCTGTAACGGCGGGGGATTTACAGCGCTCCATCTTAGCTGTCAAAATGGACATAACCAATCTTGCAGGGAACTGTTGCTTGCCGGATGCAATTCTGATATACAGAATAATTACGGGGATACAGCCTTGCATACGGCTGCGAGGTAAGAAGGATAATTTTAATATTTAAGGTATTTTTTTAATTTAATACATTTTAAAAGTGTTAATTATTCTTTTTTGTTTTTCCCCGTTTTTTCCTGCTTTCCGCTATTTTTTTAATATTCGTCCCTGCTTTTCTCCATTTTTCTCTAATTTCTCTGTCTTCTTATTTTTCATCGTTTCATTATTTTTTCCTGTTTTCCCTATTGTTTCTTATTTGTCGATATTATTATCTATTTTTGCCTGTTTTTCCTTATTTTTCACAATTTTATTAAGATTTTTCTCTATTTGTCTCTAATTTCCCCATTTTCTCTACCTTTTTCTATTTTTTGCTAATTTTCCTATTTTCCACTGTTTCCTTTATCATCAATTTTTTTCTATTTTCCATTTTTTCTTTATTTCCAAATTTTTCACTACTTTCCCTATTTTTCTCCAATTTTCCCTATTTTGTTTTTTTCTAATTTTGCTATTTGTCCCTTAATGTACCTATTTTGCCCCATTTCCCGTACTTTTTTCCATATTTCTCTTATTTGTCCCTGTTGGCAATTCACTATAATATGCTGCTGCCTATTTTAATAAGAGAGAGTCACCTTACTAAGCACGAAGAAAGAGAAGAAGATAACTCGGGGAAATGACATTTTTTATTTTTTAACGGATAAGATCTGAACCACAGACAGTGGAGGCGCTGTCGCCTGTCGCAATATAATTTTGTTTTTAAAAATATTTATAGTTGATTATAAGTTTTTGTGAACATTTTCCACTGTTTTTCAATATTTTCCCCAAATTTCCCTATTTTGCCCCATTTTTATTCCTATTGTTCCCAATTTTTCACTATTTCTATTGCATGTCTATTTTCCTCTATTTTTATTGCCTGTTTTCTCCTATTTTTTCCTATTGTCCACTAATTTACCCTATTTTTTTTTCTAATTTTCCTGTTTGTCGCTAAATTTACTTATTTATCCCTATTTTCCCCTACTTTTTTCCTATTTCTGCATATTTTTTTTTTTTTCATAATTTCCTCCTATTTTTCCCATATTTCCCTATTTTTGTCTAATTTCCCTATTTTGATTTATTTTTTTCAATTTTTTACTATTTTTCTCATTTCTTTTCCATTTTCCACTATTTCTTCTCAATTTTCAATATTTTCCCCAAATTTCCCTATTTTTTCCTATTGTTCCCTATTTTCTTTCTCTATTTTTATCCTGTTTTCCCATATTTTTTCCTATTTTCCCTATTTTTCGCAATTTTTCCATATTTTATCTATTTTTTTTATTTTTCCTATTTCTTCTAATTTTTTCATATTCCTTATTTGTACTTGTTTTCCCCTATTTTGCCCTATTTTACTCATTTTTCCATATTATCCCGAAAATAGTTTTTAACCATTTTCGCCATTTTTCTCCTTTTTTTCTCTATTTATCCTTATTTCCACTATTTTCCCATATGTTTCCCTATTTTCTATAATTTCCATATTTTACCCCATTTTTTTCAACTTTTTCCCATTTCCCTCTATTTTTCACTATTTTTTCTTATTTCTTTTTTTTTCTGTTTTTCATTATTTTTTCCAATTTTCATTTATCCCTGTTTGTCAATATTTTGCCCTATTTTCCCCATTTTCTCTATTTTCCCAATTTCTCCTGATTTCTTCCTATTATTCCTATTTTGCCCCCATGTTTTCCGGTTTTTCCCATTTTTTCCTAAAAAATCAAATGGGATAATATCCGATAATACCGAAGACATAATATAGTCTATTTTATACTGTCGTCTTATTCTATGTAAGCCAATGTTTTTCGCGCTTTTCTACCTCTTAAAATCAAAATTTCGCGTGTCTGGGTTAAGTATATTTTGCTGTGCCTTGATTCTATGTCAGTCAGTCAGGACTTTGCCGCTTATATTATAGTTTTACAAATAACATGGACCAACAGATAAAATATAGATTTATTTAATGCCTGGTTTTCTATTATTATGTCTCATGCAGTACGTTCCATTCCTTCATTCTGGTATTTTTTCTCAGGTACGGACACGCTGGCGTCACCCGAATTCTCATCTCAGCCCAATGCCGGGTATCCGAGCAAAACAAAAACGGCGACACATCCCTACATATCGCTTCGGCAATGGGTCGTCGAAAACTCACCAGGATCCTCCTTGAAGCTGGTTGTGAAAAAACCGTTCGAAATAAACAAAACGAAACCGCTAGAGATATCGCTCTGAGGAAAGATCTATTTGAAATTCTCGATATTCTCGATGAGACTGGATCAGCTAAAGATGGAAAGAAAGTCAAGGCATTGAAGAAGAAGTCGAAAAGTAAAGTAAAGTTTGATGAAAGTGTAGGAAAAGGCAAGATTTTTATTTAGATTAAAAAAATCGTTTTATCTAAATATTTTTTGTTGTTGTAGAACTGCCATTAGAACAAAAACCGTGGTCGCCATATGGATGCCATTATTTTCCTGATTCAAAAAATTTTCCATCACCAAGACTGGACTCTTTACCTGAAGAACCGCTAAGAAAGGGAGAACAATATTTTTTAGATCTAGCAGGTTAGTAAATATGTTGATATTGGTATAAATTCACAATTTTTATGATAAAATAAATATTTCCATTTTAAGGTAATATTTGCAAAGGTCCCATAGGCGTGGGTTACACTTGTTATTGCGCACCATTATTCAAGCACTTAGAAGCACGCATAGAAAAGGACAAAAAAGAACTGCAAAAGGCTCACTTTAGGCTCAGACAAAGAGTGATCGGTTTGGAACAGAAATTAAAGCGTGGTCAACAGGGTAGAAGATCCGAAAGAGTTTTGGCATCTAGTAATAGAGAGAAAGAGGTGTCTTTACCGAGATCTAGAAGTTTGGAGATGCTGTATGAAGCAGATAAACCTCAGTTACATGCTACCAGGTAAATTTCATCGATATTTACATATATAATTTTTTTCCATATTTGATATGTCATTAATTTTTACGTTTCCAAAATTTGAAACTCGACAATTGATGTATATTTTTTAGGAGTATGGACGAATTGGATCCGCCAGATGAAGATCCAGACAATTCCAGACCATCTGTTAAAGAAATAGTAGCTAGGATCCAACAGTTAAATGCTACAACTAATAACAACGACAGCGAAAGCAGCGACGAAGAAGATCTTCCCTCTAGGAAAAAACAGCCTCCTGATACCTCAAATCCTGGACCATCTTCGTTAGATTTCCCCAGTGACATAGCTCCTAGGAGCAGGACAGGCGTGTACAGTCCCACGATAGTGAACAGTGTTTTGATAAACCAAAATCCCCGCTATATTGAACCCATAGTGGAAATTAACAATTTTGGCGGTTATAATCAGCAGAAACGAGTGCCGGTGTACCAAACCGATATGGGATTCGTAGAACCGTATAAAATACAGTATTACGATAACGCTGTCGCCGAAAGACGGGTATTAAACAGTGCTAAAGTGTACGAATGTGACACCACTATAGCAGCGACATCTGCTAAGATAGATATGAACTACGTCGGGAGTAGCGTGCCCGACAATGTCGATAGAGACACTAATAACGATTCGGGTTATTCCACTAAAGTTTACGGAAGTTCCAAAGGGAATTCCCCGAGTTTGTGCGGAAAAATCGATGGTGATTGCGTCGGGGCTTCCAGTTTAGTTTAATAGAGATATTATTTTTTTGTTTCTAACAAAAGAAACTAAATAAAAGTTATTATAGTTAAAATTTGTTTTATTTATTACACTTTTTAATAATTTATAAATTTTTGTCAAGTGCTGATGAATTTATTTGAAACTAGCTTTTACTCGCAACTTCGTCGCGTTGATGTTGGAAAAAATAAAAGTTTCCTTCTTATACCTGTTTTCTTCCGCTACTTTTTAAACTCTGTGATGAATATTGTATTGAATATCTCATATACCAAATTTCAGCTCAATCGGATTTAACGTGTGGCCTCTATCGTGGAAGAATACACAAAGACGGACAGACAGACTTCCATTTGGAAATGGTCTTTATCATCTCAGGTGACCTCAAAATGGATATTTCCATCTTTATTTAGCTCGTTCACAATACTTTCCCTTTTCGGAGGTGGGTCGGGAAAGTAAAAAAAAGTTAAAAATGCTGAAAAAATGTAAAAAAAATACAAACATATACAAAGAAATGCACAATAACACATGAAAAGCAAAAAATAAGCTAAAAAATGTTAAAAGTTTTAAAAAAACTGAAAAGTCAAAAAAAGTGATAAATGAAATTGTAACGAACGTAAAAAAATGCCAAAAAAAATCTAAAAAATGCTGACAAAAAGTATAATAATGCTAAAAATGAAAAAAAAAAATGCAAAAAAATACCAAAAAAGTAAAATAATGTTAAAAATGCCAGAAGTGCAAAAATTGCCAAAAAATAAAAAAATATGCAAAAAGATGCCAAAAAATCTAAATAAAAGTCAAAAAATGCTGCAAAAATTAAAATAATGCTAAAAATCGTTAAAAATGCAAAAAAATCCCCAAAAGTAAAAATAATACAAAAAAATCCCAAAAAGAAAAATAATTCTAAAAAAAAATGCAAAAAAAACATATGCAAAGAAATGCACAAAATAGGAAAAGCGAAATGAGCTAAAAAATGATAAAAATTCTTAAAAAGTTAAAAAAAATGTTAAATGAACACAATACTTTCCCTTCTCGGAGGTGAGTCAGGAAAGTAAAATATTTGCACTCCCTCAGGCGGGAAAGCCACTCCCCTCTAAAAGAATCGCCCTGTATGCTTTTGGTTGACGTACTTACTCGAGCGGGTATTTGGAGACTACCCTGAAAATTTCACGTCTCTATCAAATCTGGTTTAGGCTGTGCGTTGATTGTCAGTCAGTCAGTCAGCGACAAGACAATTTTATATATATAGATTTCAAAGACTGAAGAATAAAACCAAATAATAGGAAATATGGACCGATAAGGAAAGTTTAATAAAATACATATTTTTAAAAACCGTTTATTAGGTCTTCAAAAGTGTCAAATTAAATTGCCACTAATCTACAGACTGTACAAAGTCCTACGACTTATGCTTAAGTACAAAAACTCCTTCTAAACTTTTCGGAATAAATTTCGGTACTTTCTTAGTACTTTTCATCACTTCGAAAGTAGTAAACTTTCCGTATTCCGTGATTTTGGTGATGGCGTATCTGACGTTGCATTTAGCTGCGTGACTGCAATCGCCTCGTTGCATATTGCACGATTCTGAACTTGACGCGTATCCTGTTGAGGAGGTACTTGTGTAGCAATCGCATAATAGTTTTTGGTCTTGGTCAATACGGCCATTTCTAAAATATATATTTTTTCCTAATTACAGAGACATCCATGTCGTACTTACCTCTCATTTTGATTTTTCATCATAACCATATTTGCACATTGACAAGAACGATCGGGAGGTACTTCAGTCTTCGTACTAGGTGTTAAGAAAGGACAAGGTATCACCTTGGACTTTTTTTTAGCATCGCAACGTGGACAATACGAACAGGGACAAACACATCTTATTCTATTTTTTTCGACATTTTGTTGTTCACTGCCAGCTTGAATATGACAAGAGCAAACGTAAGAGTCAGTACTGGATTCTTTTGACTTCGAAGAAGTGGTAGATTTTAAAATAGAATATGTTGATGAGGATTTATCCTCCTTGGAAGGTTTCTTTGAGCTGGTTTTTTCCTCTAAAAAGAAATTTATTGTTGGTACTATTTTACTGTAAAATAGAAGCTTTTCTTTTAGAGACAATATAAGTTAATACAGTTAAATTGTCTCTTTATGAAAAATAAACACCTATTTAGTTTGTTCATTTTTTACCAATCATTGGATAATTTAAGGCCGCAGTGGCACACTCCAATATTCATAACAATAACTAAATGTGACAGATGATATTAATATCAAATTTAATAAATCTATTATTTTAATCTAATTTCATTTTATGCCGAGAGCAATAAAATCTCTGAGCTCTGCTGCGATATGGCAATACTGTAAACTAACTTGGTAAACGAGATATGTGATAGTTTAAAAATATTCTTATCGAATCAATAATTAGGTCCATTACCCTACTCCAATGATTTCATATCTTTCAAATTATCTCTCACAGTTTCGTCACTAACTAAACCAGTTAGACCAATTCACTGGTCCAATAAATTAAAATATTACTCGGTTTAATAAAGTACATTTCCATTAAATGATAAATAAAATTTTAAATCATCCAATGATGAGTATCAAACGAACAAACCTGTATCATCATATCCAGAGCAAACTGAAGAGCAGCTCCTAGAAGTCGTATCCGTAGTTCCAGTTGCCACCAAAGACTGATCGGTATCAGTTTCAGTAACTTCTTTAATAGTATCTTGTTTATACTTGCGCCTATCAGAAGTTCTACTGTCTTTCGAATCTTTGCTGCGTAATTTTATAGATTCTGAGTCTTTTTTAGAAGTGTTTGATTCATCGCCACGTCGTTGCTCCTTTCTAGATTCCTTAGATCTTGTTGATTCTGTAGATTCTGCGGTTTTATTGCTTATTTTACGTACGTTAGATTCGTTTGAATCTCTACGAGATGATATTTTTGATGGTGTGGATTCCTTAGTAGCTGATTTTTTTGATTCGTTTGAGCCTCTGCGTGAACGCTTAGATTCTTTGGTTTCTACTGATTTCTTTGAGTCTGTATCTGCCATTTTGGATTTGTTTGTAGTAGTGTGAGAGGATTTTACAGATGCTTTTGATCTAAAAAATAAAATATGTAGAAAATTCATATGAACAGTATTTTCTGCTCACATTTTACTTTCTTGTACGTCAAATTCTGGTTGATCATCTTGGGCATTGGTTGCAGTTGCTACTACAATTTCTGCTGGAAATTTAGATGTGTAGATTCTGTTTTTATTTACTGATTCTTTTGCCGATATTTGGAACGTTGACGTTTTCGAATCATCTTGACTTTTGTAAGTAGCATTTTTTACGATTTCCGTCAATCTCAGTATGTCGTCATCTATACTCGGTTCAATTGAAAATGACTAAATGACAGGATGTGTAGCTCATGACTATCCTTTTTTTCAAGTTTCCAATACTGATTTTTGACAATGTTGTCAGAAATATAAATTGGTTACAGTGAACGATCATTAACGCTAAAGATTCAGTAATTAAAAGTATTTTAATTACTTATACTGAATCATTAGCGTTATATCTACCGGCTGTATATATTATTAAAAATAAGTTTTATACCAATTAAAAATAAAATAAAGAGTTATCTCACCTTCACTGGATGATTTTTCATCAGTAACTATCGATGGCGTTACTATTTGTTCTTTTGTTTTTTCTAGTATTATCTCTTCCAATTTTTCGGGTAATAACTCTTCTACTTTTTCTGGTATTATATCTATTATTTTTTCTGGTATTACCACTTCTTGTGGTTTTTCTTTAATAAATATAAATTTTTATTATATGAACCGTCAAAATATACTAATTTTACCTAGTACTGGATCGTCAACTACTTTTTCTTCAAACAGTGTCTCTAAATCGTATATAGATTCTGAGTTTTCCACAGTCAGTTCTTCGGACTCTTCTAGTATTTCTTCTTCCTCAAATAGAGCTTCTGCTTCTATTGATTCTGGAATTATTTCCGTTTCTACTTTGCTTGGTTCTACTATAAGTTCTTCAGAAGTTATAGTCGATGATAGTATATTTAAACTTTCACTGGATACAGACGCTGGAGCTGGAGTTTCAGATTCTGTAGACTCATCGTAATCTAGAACGAAAAAAATAAAGACAATCGTTTTTAATTTGTATAAAAATTACTACCAATAGATTTTTCTTCTTTAGATATTCCAATAGGCACTTCATCGCTAGGTGTTGACATAGATATTTGCTCTATTGTTTGAGAAGAGCCACTCTTAGTTTCTGAAGATTCAGTTTGAGCAGCAACATCTGAGGAACTTTCAAGTGATGGTAGTTCGTATTTAGGCTACAAAATATAAATTACCAATACCACTAATATACAGAATCCTGCATATTGGAAATTTTTATATTTATTTAATTTTGAAGTGTCTTTAACAAAATGGTTTGTAACAAAAATTGATGTTTTAGACTTATTAGTACCTTGAGCTTATATGATGTTCAAGTAAGACCTAATTATAAATGCTCAGCCTCCTCACCAATTTATCCGGAAACTAGCACCAGAAATATTTTGTTGATCATTCTTCATTTTATTTCCTATTTCTCTAATAATTTTTTTAATTTAACTATTAATTCCCCGTTCTCAATAATTATTTTTGAATCTGATAATAATGCCCTGAAGCTAGATTCATCAACTCTGTATATATCTTCAACCCTATACTCGTGTTGCCCGTTTTTTTTTCGACCAGTCCAATTGCTAAATACCGTAAAAAATAGCTGAAATGACAACACCCTCGGTAGGCTAGCCTCTAGCTTGTTGTCACAGTAAAATAATCATTTTACTGTGTTGTCCGCTGTCGCCTGCCTTTTTTCAGTTCAGTACGGACGGTGGTACAATGTTGATTTAATATCTATTGAAAAACAAAATGATCCAATTTATGATATTATTGATCATGGAAAAAAAAAATTTGGCAAGAGAAACTATACCACGTTGGTTCTTGCTGGGCAACAATTAATTTTGTCACTAAAGTAGTTGGTACTGCCGCTGCGCAAAGGTTAAATTAATTCGCTGAAGAGTATATTTTTATAGAAACGTTTTATGTCCAGCCTCTTCTCTCAAAAAGTTCACAAGCCGTCACTGGGTACCACAGAAAAATATCGCATTACTTTATGTTAAGATTAGGGATGGAATATTAGTTTTTTTGGGCTTATTACTCCGTATGGGAATATTCGAGTGAACAGAGTTCAAGATTACTGGAAGACTGATTATCTATCTTTTTCAATACAAGAATATCTGAAATATATTTATTATATTATCCCTTATAATAAATAATGAGTACGTATTTTGTTCACGAGCTCACGCGTGATGCGGCCAAAAAAATTGACTTCAATGCCGAACACGCGCTGGCGTGTGAGATTAAAAAAATGTTATTAAGAATATTTTATGATTGATATAAAAAAACGTAGTCGGCTTATAGGGTAAGTATTCGGTTCCAAAAAGGTGCGAACGTGTTAAAGAGAAATTTATAACTTACTGGTGGCTCAGTACAATTTGGCAATAGAAATCCCGTGTTAATTAACATTTGAAGACCAACTAGAATGCTTTCGTCCACCGTAGGTCCTAGGAGTTTGCTGTAATAGTCTGGTGCTCTACAAAATCCATTGTATATAACCGTTTCACGGCTTACATGAACTTCTAAACTACTAGGGATGCTTTGTGATGAAACTATTTCTGAAACAATGGTGAATCCGAAATACTAAGAATCAAAAGATAGGCATTATTGTCTAGCTTTATCCTCCCTTATCAATCATCAGTACCAGGGGTGCTACTTTCAAACTGGAACGAATCTTTCCGTACGCGAGTTATTGTATTGTATGCGAAATATTTTTTAAGTTGGTCGATTATCAAACGGCAATCGAATCTAATTTTTAGGTGAACTTAATATTCGCACATTTGTAACCAAAAGACAGAACCGTTTTTTGTCGAACACTCTAAAAGTGAGGTTTTGTTTTCGATTGAATTTTTTGTTCATTTGGAGAATGAAAAATGAATAAGAATAAGCGTATCAGAAATTTGTCATGTGCTCAAAAAATTGTTAGAAGTTAGAATATACAGAAAGAAATCAAGCCTCGCAGAAAGGAAAATTCACAAATGAATTCACTTTTTAAAAGTCACAATATAAATGTGATTGTTGGAGGGGATTTATCGATCGTCGACTACTGCAAAAAGCAATGCCCTAGTGTCATAATGCTTACTCGAGACATTACTATGCACAGTACAAAGTTTACAATATGTATAAACTATTAAGTGGTTTTTACCCTTTCTTTTCCACTTTTTTCCAACCTTTTGATGACGCTCTGTAATATATGTATTGACATGTAATATACATTTGTTTGTCTTTAAGGATGAATAAATATTAATATTATTTCCTCATAATTTCACATGCGGACATTCGTTCCGTATGGATTTGACCATGCATTTAAACCGGAAAAAAACGCATACGAAAAGTATTTCAAAATACAGATATTACATTTTCACTCGAAAATCTAACATATTCGTATGCGAAACTCATTCGCATGTATTTGAAAATAGCATCCCTATAGGATCGAATAACTAAAACCGCGAAGTTCAAACGCGCAATAATAAAATTAAAGCTCAGTTGCTTCAATTATTTTGAGTTGTTCACTTGGATCCTCTTGAGCATTAATTTTGTGTAACCACAAAAAGCATCCATTTTTTAGCCTACTAGGACCATCTTCGGTCGACGATGCGATTGGATATTTTTCCATTGTTCCACTTTAATTAATTGCCGACTTGTCTATTTTGGATATTTGTGTGTCTGTGAACCTTGAGTATGATTTGGTCTTCTTATGGAACTGCTATATTTTAATCCTTGATTTTGTTTTAGAATACTTAGAGCTGAATTACTATAAGCGTCAACTTTGATAAAATTACATAAAGTGGGTGTTGAAATACGATTATTCCCGAATACCTCGGTATATGACTGTAAAGGTTTTTTTCTAACCAGAGTCGTGCCTCTGTGAACCGTGAAGATTAGGTATTTCCTTGGTTTCAGGTTTTTATGAAAATGTTTATTATCGACTTATTCGGATTCTTGTATTTGGAAGAAGCCAAGGAGTGACAATTTTCTTAATATTTATTATTTATATACAATTAAAAAAAAACTTACCTTGTGAACTTAACTGAGAAACAGATCTGGACCTCGATGCAGAGTAGCTTTCAATATTCGATGAAGATCTATCTAAAGATCGAGATGCTGATCTAACTCTTTTCATTTTTCAAAAAAAAAACTAACTACCTTTGAGGTATTCCACATTGATTTTTTTTTTAGGTTTTTACGATAATTTTTTTTTGTGAAAGATTATGTTAGCTCTTTAGTGATTACGATTACCATGATTGGAGCTGTCAATTGGACACAAGAATGTGCGAGAAAATTCGTGTTTGATTCATCCTCCGAATTACTCTAAACTATGTCCAAATCTATAATGTGTTCGGTTGAACTGTTCGCTCTGTTGAAAATCACTCTCAAATTAATCTAAATTGCTCTCATGAGACAGACCAAGCTTTGTTCGGTTGATTTCCTCAGCTCTTTCGAATAGCAAACGATAAACGAGCAATTACGTCATTTTGAGCACTCTCGAAACGAATCCCGAGCGATGAAATGAAAACGCTGTAAGAAAATACCTTCGACCATATATGTAAACTAAATGGACGCGCCTTGCTTATGATTCTTTATCGGAGAATGCCAGAATTTTCAAATGCGTATTCCGCAAATATCGTCTGGAATTTAGACCATTTGGCAGCAACGTGATTTATGTTTGTCATTGAATGAGGGAATAAGGTGCCTAATGATCTCTTATTGATTAATTTAAATACGCGCCTTTAAATGCATACAGATTTGGCCAAAACTTTGTGAACAAATCACAAAATATTTTGGTATACGCCTTTTTAAATACATTCGTAATTTATCGTGGTGCATCGTATCTATGTCGGCGTTTGGGGAAATACACGGACAGCCTGAGACCTGAGAGTTTAACGCTCTCATCAACACGTTACCATCAGCAGGGTTGCCAATGGCCTTCGGCGTTATTCCAGGCCAGGACCTTGAAGTAATGATGATGGTGATTTAAGGTTTTATTCTTGCTAAAATATCGGTGCAGTCCTAGTCCTAACCCATTTTCGGTGTTTTAGGTGCATACAAATTTTTGTAGAGAAAAAAATGCCCTTAAAAACTCTATCGTCTAAAATACAAAACAAAGGTATTCAGGGCGTACAAAATATTAAACATTTAGTAAATTATTTCTCTTCATATCAGTTTTTATTCTCGTCCTGTTGGTGTCGACTAAACATTCATATTAAAAACACTATATTGTATTTTCGACGTCACTGGAATTATTCTTAACGTACTTTGTCTCCAAAATAGTGTTATAATAGGATCAACGGAAAAGTCAGTTTTGAGTAAGTAAATTAATAAGGTTTCTTTTTCCCATGTTGTAAAAGCAATTATTTTTTATAGTAGAGATAAAAATAAAACGATAGATGAGAGCGACACATTTGTAGACGTAATTTTTTTTTATTAAAAAAACACACCTTATTTCCATTTCTATATTTTCCTTTCTGTTTTCATTCTCTATTTCATTTCATTTGCTCTTCTTTCTCTTTCTTTTACTGTTCTTTACTTTTAAATTTTCATATAATTGTGTATAGATATAAAGGTACTGGTGCGGAGTTTCCACAACTGAACCAGTTATAGCCTTTTATCTCTTTTGAAATGTATTATATATAAAAAAACAGATAATGATTTATTATTATTAATAATTTTGACGATAGAATAAGGTTCCACAAACCCCCCCGGGACATTTCTCCGTAGGGCGTACACTCCAAGTTTGGTCTAGGGCGTAAATAGGTGGTAATCCGGGCTTGAGTATAAGTCAAGTACAATTTGTGTTGAACTAAATGTAGTAATTTTTTTAAAAATGTAGTAAACTGATTTTTTTTTTTTTACGATATCAGTACCTTATTATATATTATAAAAAATATTTCATTTTCTATAATTAAAACTTGTAACTCAGTAAAGGAAACGTATAATCATTTTTCAAAGCGTAGGTTCAAGTTTTTTTTCTTTAATAATCAACCGGTATACTTTACTATCTAATGATAAGAGTAAAATACAAATAAGAGCCAGATAAGTAGGTAAATTGCTACAAGTTACATCAATTCCCCTCACTTTATTAAAAAATGAATAAATATAAACTTAATAGATTAAAATAAAAAAAACAAACAATTTTATTTTATATAAACAATGAAAAAGTATCAAGTTTGCTACAACACAAATTTATTTTTATTATTATAAAATAAGGGGAATTGACTGTTGACTTCGATACTTCGACTTATCTTTTTTTATCAATATTACCTTCTAGTCGGCGAGTTGATACCTTTGCAATATATAGGTATTTGACATAGTTTTGTAAATACCATGCTTGTTTAGTTTATAACATCAAATTAATCAAATAACGGTTTTTTAGTAATCTACAACCAATCAAAAACGTAGTTCAATATTTTAAATAATTAAATTCGTTTTAATTTCAAACAGTTAGTCGTTAATTGGCACCACGTAAGTATAAACATGTTGTAAATAATTTAGAAGAAAATGTTGGTAAGCGATAAAAATAAATTATTGTCGTTAAAAATAGCTCATTGTAATATTAAAAATAATTGCTTGTTTATGTGAAATTCGAATATTGTCTTTTTTTTGAAATTAGTGAATGTTTTTTTTTCAATTTCCATCCAAAATATCTCTACTTATGGCAAATTTTTTTTATTTTAAAGTACTTTTGGATGATTATCATACAATTAAAAACAGGAATTTTGTTTGTCAATCTATAATTTTTTAACTAAATTCGGACTCAATTAATTTAATTACGAATTATTTAATTTATCTATAATTAATAATAGATAAGTCATAAATTATTTATTAAGAAACCACTAAAAATTTATTTACGCTTTAAAAATAGAACATAAACAATAGTTTCCGTAAAAGACGGATTAATCTTGTTTAACTAAAAATATTACACTAAACTGCATATGAAGTAATAAAACTCCCACAAATTTTATTAAAGTTGAAAAATTATTGTTATTTACACAGCATTATTTAGCTGTCAACATGCCCTTACTTAATTAATTTTATCACCCCTACCCCTTTGTCTTGTACCACAACTTTGCTCCCTTTAAATTCCCCCTTTTTCCACCAGGGCGCACACTTATTAATAAACCATGTATCTTCCTTTTTAATAAATATAATAATCTTATAACTTTACATAATTTAATTTTTTTAAAAATTAAATTATATTTTTTTTATTAAATAAAAAAAAATTATAATTAAAGTTTCATAATAAATAATTTATTTATTAAGTAATAATAATAATACTCGCCCTACATTACACCCCCTTACGAGTGAACCCCAGAAAGCCAATGGCTTATGTGGGGAAGGGACGGCTATTATTATTATTATTTGCCGTGGCTACAAAAAGTGGCCCCATGTCCATTTTCTTCCTTAGGCCAAAATATATCCAAGGAAGAAAAATGTATAAAAAATGCAATTTCATATTTGAACTGAAAAATATTATATAGCAATACCATTTTAGAATTTAAAAACACAAAAAATCGGGGGGCCGGGCTCACTCCTCGAGCAGGTGAAAATTACGTTTTAGTAACTTCTTAACTAAAAATAATAAGAAAGACAAACTTTGTATGCAGTGAAATATCCGAAATAACGGGGGTTATTTTATCATTTGTAAAATTCAATTATTGTTTAGAAATTTTCTTATCGTATCCTGTTATTTGTTGTTTTCCATATTGATAAAAATCAAAAGTCAGATTTCAAAGTCACGTAAATCGATTGAATAATTCCAAAACTATTTAAAAATAATTTCATAGATATGTTTCTAAATTCTAAACAGAACTTATAAAAAGCAGCAACATTTTCAAATATTATTTTTTTAAAAACTCTAATGGAGTTAATAAATTTCTTTAAATGTTACCTCATTTTACCCGCCTATGGTATCGTAAATTATTTATTGTATTTTAATCTGATCTATTTTATAATTGAAGTGATAAATGATTCATTTAAAATGATATTTCTTGCGGTTATTATCAGAGGGAGTAGCTTTAGTGACATTGACATAGACGGACGTAGAATAAATAGTTGTTTATGAGTTTTATACTCTTATTATAACAAGATAAAGATTGTACGATAGATAACAATAAAGTTCACTATATTTATCTTATAATTTAGTGGATCTCGTCGTCGATACTTGGAGGATAGAACACTATTATAGTTATTAATTCTAATTAATTCAAATTACTAGTATCACAACTTTTTAATGGTTAACATTTAAATACTTGGCACCTAAACAATATTTTAACAATACGAAATATAAAGGAATATAAAAAAGTTAGGTTATAAACAGCTCAAAAGTCAAAACAATGCGCACAGAACAGAAAAAGTCAAGCAAGAAATTCTCTCTTCTTTTTCCGAACCACTTTGAACACAGCACCACAGTATAATGATTATACAGTAGTTTCACTACGGTGTCAGCATTCTGATCTCCGTGGTGTGTATTTCGTTTTTTAGTAGAAAAGCATTGTTGCCAAATGTGGGATAATAGGGCGGTGTCAGTGACGTAGTTGATCGGGGAACAAACAAGAGAATTCCGTGTCTTTTTTATGAATTTTTTACAAAAACCTATACGTTAAGCGTTGTGATTTTTGTTTCATTCCGAATAAGGACAATTATACAGAAATCCGTTAATCATGTAATTAATGATTTAAACAGTTATTCCGATTATCAAATATTTATGTGATATGTCAAATATGTCAGATTAAGTATAGTGTGATCAATGAATGAACATATTTATTCCAAGTTGCCCGTTTGCTCTCTGATTAGTTGATAACCGCCATGTTGTGCCGTCAGCTGACATTTCCCTATTATCCGAGTAATGGATAATTTCAAGACACATCTAACCTTATTAGCAGGCGGATATTTAGGATAATTTCGGAATATTTACATAAAATATAATAATACCCATTTATGTTTACCTCGTACCTATAAATATAAAATCGTATTAAAATATATTTGACATTGGCAACACTGCAAATATTACGTCATATTTTCGGTTTGGCGCATATCCACCCAGCGTCGACGACTTCGACGAGTTCATTATAAATTAAAACTGGGAATAGAGGCATAGTGAAACTACTGTATATAAATAATTATACTGTGGTTGATCACATCACATGGTCTAGAGGTGGGAACAACTTTTTATGTAACGGTATCGACCAGTTACCTTATTACATTCACCATATACCAGTTCCATAATGTATTCATCAGGTTTAAATGTAAATGGTACAACATGAATGAAATAATAATAAGTTTAACAATCTAAACGTAAAAAATAGGAAAAATAGAGAAAATAGGCAAATATAAGGAAACATGGGGAAATATAGGGAAAAATGCGAAAAAGTAGGGAAAATAGGAAAAAATTATGAAAAACAGGAAAAAACCAAATGGTAAAAAAAGTAAAAGAGAGATATTAAAACACGTTTAGAGGTAAGTAACTTCGTTCCTGTCAGGAATATCTAGACCGCAAAATTTCTTTTTCATTTTATTTTGAAGTTACGAGTTGGCAACATTGCATGATCAATTTTAACCGGAGCGTTAGTATCATAATGCTTAAATATCACAATAAAATAATGCACAAAGCGGAAAATATTATTACGCAATGCCGAATTTACCGTTAGAATAATGTGTAAAAAATATAATTAATGGACAAATAATTAAGTTTACTGATCAAACCGCATAAAAACTTCCAGACACCTTCATAGAAGATTTGAAACCTCCCTCGTATATCAATTACGCCTCCACTTCCTCATCGACGCGGTCGCACATTGCGCGCCACCTGTCGCCCCCACCTCAAACTAAGGACAGACGCGTGCGCGACGCCCGGCGTCGAAGGCGCCAGCCCAGATGGACGCCAGTACTCTCGCAACTATGGACAAGGATGCTTTAAAAAAGCAAATAGAGAACATGAAGTATCAAGCAGCCATGGAACGTTGGCCCTTGTCTAAATCAATCGCTGCGTAAGTACAATTTTTGTATTTATTTATTTACTGTGCTTTGGATTTGACGTTTTAATTAGTATTTTACCGAGTGTTTTGACAGGTAATATAGCAAGCTTTGTTACATACATGTTTGGACTAAATACTGATTTATTTTAGTAAGTTTAACATAAAAAACGATATTTAATTATAATAGATTTAGGTTTAATTTAATTTGTGTTAAAAATACGAGGTTAGGCCGGTGAATAATACAAATATTGACAATTAGTCGAGTCCGAAAATCAATATTATGGTACTAAATTGAATGAGTGTCTGCAAATCTAATGTATAAATCTTTTTTTGACGTAAAATCTTTGATGTACAAGGTGTTTTTGTTGATTTTCGCCAACAGATTGTGCAAGAGTGGATGGAGTTTATTGATTTTAGTTCAAACGTCATTGAACGCTTTAAGTTACGTAGATATAACAAATTGTTTGTTTCTGAGAAACTAATACATATTAGTAGATTAAAATTGGTAAATTTGAACGCTGTTTTTCTTTCATCTTGAAAATTGATTGATTAATTAAACGTGTTTATTTGATGTTATCAAAAATAGGTTGCGTTGTTACCATAGCAACAAGTTGGGCGGTTTTTAATTGTCTTAATTTGCTTCTATTTTTTTTTTTAATAACGTAAATCGACAAAACGTTTTTTTGATAAAAATTATTATTTTTTTTTATAATTCGGCATCGATTGCTATGATCATTAGCCAAAAAAAATGTTATTATTATTAAGTATTAAAATCCACAGATAAAATTAGATTCCTTTTGGTATTTTTCTCAAAATCTTTAAATAATTTTAATTCTATTGGTTTATATATTTTCGTTGAGTTTGTTTTTTGTATGTTTGGATGTTTTATTGCTTGTTACGGTTGTAGCGCTTTGTATTGTTGCTGAAAAAATTTGAAAACTTAAAACGTTTGTACAGGAAACCAATTTTGAATTTAAAATACAAGATGGCGACGCTAAGATGGCGGAAGAGATTTATGAGTATTTACCGATTCTATTCAAAATTGGTATGTGGATATTTTTGGGGTCGGAGATTATGAATTTTTGATCAAAATTAATAAATTAAAGATGGCGAGACTCCAATATGGCGGATGAGATGTATGATTATTGACAGATTCTATTTATAATTAGTACGTGAGTAATTTTGGGGTTGAAGATTATAAATTTTTTGTCAAAATTAATAAATTCAAGATGGCCGACTCCAAGATGGCTGACGATATTTATGATTATTGACAGATTCTATTCAAAATTGGTATATGGGGGATTTTTGGGCCGGAGATTATGAATTCTTTGTCAAAATTAATAAATTCAAGATGGCGATTCCAAAATGGCGGACGAGAATTAGGATTATTGACAGATTCTATTTAAAATTGGTATGTGGGATTTTTTGGAATCGGATATTTTGAATTTTTTGTCAAAATTAATAAACTCAACATGGCGGACGAGATTTATGATTATTGACCGATTCTATTTAAAATTAGTATGTGGGTATTTTTGGGGCCGGAGATAATGAATTTTTTGTCAAAATTAATAAATTCAAGATGACGAGACTCCAATATGGCGGATGAAATGTATGATTATTGACAGATTCTATTTATAATCAGTACGTGAGTAATTTTGGGGTTGGAGATAAATTTTATGTCAAAATTAATAAATTCGAGATGGCCGATTCCAAGATGGCGGACGATATTTATGGTTATTGACAGATTCTATTCAAAATTGGTATATGGGGGATTTTTGGGCCGGAGATTATGAATTCTTTGTCAAAATTAATAAATTCAAGATGGCGATTCCAAAATGGCGGACGAGAATTAGGATTATTGACAGATTCTATTTAAAATTGGTATGTTGGAGTTTTTGGGATCGGTTTGAATTTTTTATCAAAATTAATAAATTCAACATGGCGACTTCAAGATGGCGGACTATATTTATGATTATTGGCCGATTCTATTCAAAATTGGTATGTGGGTATTTTTGGAGTCGGAGATTATGACTTTTTATCAAAATTAATAAATACAAGATGGCGCACGATATTTATGATTATGAGAATATATATAACGTAAGTTTTAATCACACGAATGATTGAATGTTGCTCTCTAATTTTAGTTTTTTGGTTTCAACTTATTTTCTACTGATAAATTATTATTATTATATCCGTTTTTTTGGTGCTACTTTTATAAAAAAAATACTCAGAACGCAAATGAATAACTCTTTTGTTTACTTTATTAAAAATAAAATAAAAGTATGGAAGCGTAGGCGCATGTTTTGAATTTCAAACGCATGACCTTACTTTTATTTATACAAATTTAGATCACAAATGTTTATATAATAAATCAACTTGACATTTTGGTTTCTAATTGTGTTAATTTGATCTAAGTAACGTATTACCTACATAACAGGTGCGTATCAATAAAATAAACTTTATATTATACCGGGTGTTTGTAAATAAAGTATATAAAATTGAATCTTCGAACTATAAAATTAGTCATTTTTACTTTTCGAAGTTGTATTTTCGTTATTCGGATTTTAACGCATTTTGGTACAATTAAAATTTGTCTAGAAACTTTTTATTAATATATATGTAATTTCCCACTGTGAAAATTTATCAAAAAAAAAGGAACAATTTTTGATAAAAATCGAAATATTCATGAAAATATTGAATCATTTAGTATTAAATTCATACTTATCTAATCCTATTAATATTAATCGTATGGGACGAATGAAAATGGCGGAAAATCCTCTACATATTTCCACGGCCAACTTAATATTAAATAGCGCATCCGAATGCAAAATGTATTTTGCAAGGCGAAACGCATTGCCAGTGCAACACCCGTACAAAATGGGGTGGGATTTAAAAGGTTATAAATAATAACAACGTGGGCCATTTTTTCGTTTGGCTTAAAAAAGACGAATCGTTTCTTTTTAATTCGTGTGTGAAAAAATGCATTCTTGCTATTTTTCCCAAATTCGAGGGTTAAAAAATACATTCTTGCTTCATTTTATTTCCAAATTCGTGGGTAATGCATGGTTGCTTTTTTAAAATTGTGATAAACGTGTTCTTGATTTTTTTTCAAATTCGTGTCAGTGGTGGATCCAGGACCTAACTTCGGGGGGTGGCAATCCTTTCCAGATATGAAAACACCGGGGAATACCCTCAATGAAAAAAAAGGGGACTCCGGGGTAAATTTTGTGAATACTTCATTTTATAAACAAACTTCAAAATTTTAGAAAAAATATGTTAAACATCAGGTTAGAGTGAGTTGAGTTTTATCAAACTTCAGAAGAATCGTCCACTGGGGGGGGGGGGGAGCAATTGTCACCTTGTTCCGCTCTGGATCTGCCACTGAATCGTGTGTGGATAAATTCATTTGCGCTGGTGAAAAAGTGCGTTCTTGCTGGTTTTTGTTTAAATTCGAGTGTGAAAAAAATACAATTCTTCTTTTATTTTTTTTAAATTCGTGTGTGAAATAATGTATTCTTCTTTTTGTTTTTTTTTCAAATTCGTGGATGGAAAAATGCTTTTTTCCCAAATTCGATTGTTAAAAAATGCATTCTTGCTTCCAAATTCGAGTATGGAAAAATGCATTTTTATTGTTGTCATTTTTTTTAAGTTCGTGTGTAAAAAATACATTTTTACTTCTATTTTTTTTATTTCCTGCTTTGTTTTCAAATTCGTGGGCGTAAAAATGCATACTTGATTTTTTTCAAAAATTCGACTGTTAAAAAATGCATTCCTGCTTTATATCCAAAATTCGTGTGTGAAAAAATGCATTTTTGATTCTGGTTTTTTTAAATTCGTGTGAAAAAATATATTTTTGTTTCTTTTTATATAAAATTGGGCGTAAATTTTAAATTCGTGCGCGAGAAAATGCATTTTTGCTAATTTTTCCAACTGCATTTTTTTCTGTCATTTTTTCAAATTAGTTTGTGAATAAATTAAAATAGATTGCAAAATAAAGATCTCTGGTAATTTTTTCTATTCCCAATTAAAAAGTTTATTTATATTTATGAAATTATTCCTTTATTATATGGTAAAACTTACTTAATACGTGGGAAAAAATTTCGTATTTTTTTTTAATTGTTCAATTTAAGATAGAAACATGAACATTTTAATTCTAAAAAACAGGTTCAAATTTGACTGAACTAAAAGCTTTTTGACTAATAATTATTTGCAATTTGGCAAGTAAAAGTGTTTGTAAGTGATAATTAATTATAAGTGTTATAAAAAAGGATATAAATAGAAAGTCTTTTTACGATAAAAATATCATAGAAAAATATTTGAATATTATCAGTAATAATGGCTGTAAAGTGAACTAGCGTCTAGATCCTCAAGTGCCCACCGCTGTTGCCAGGTTTAAGTGTTTCATTGACGTAAAAAAATATTTATTTTATTAAAAGAAGTCTTGACTATCTAAATCTAACCTGTGTATTAAAAAATAAATAAAAAAAAATTCCTCGGGATTCAAACCAGGAAGTTTTATGTGTAAAGCATACACTCTAGCACTGGACCACTTCGTATCACAATAATATATAATCAAACTTTCAAGTTAACGTACAAATCGATGGCAACAGCGGTGGGAACTCGAGTTGCAATTGGAATCTAGACGCTTCTGTAAAGTGAAAGAACGAAAAAAAATAATTTGGCAATAAAAGAGTTACCTAAAATCTACAACAGATTTTTTTTTAAAACGATTATTTAAAAATTTCTCGAAATGTAGTTTTTTTTATTTTTTCTGAAAGCAATTTCTAGCAACATTTATAATTCTATTAGAGCATGTTAACAGACTATTCATTTGTCCTATATTCTGATATTAAATAGGATAGCAAAATATGTCGAGCGTCTATTTTCCATGCATATGGGGATGGAGAAAGGGAAACGACCCAGCGCGATACGATCGCTATTCAGATCACATTTGGAAAATGGGAACTAACGTCAAAGGAAAACATTATAATGCATTAGAAAGATTAAAACTGGAACGGTGTTCGGGGAAAATTATAACATGGAATTTTCCATGTATAATAGATCAAATTTAAATTAGTCATTTTTTTTTTCAGGATGCGAGAGTACGTCGAAGAGAACGAAAAGAACGACCCCTTAATCCATGCCCCTGACAAAAAAAATAATCCCTGGGCAGAGAAAGGAAAGTGTGTCATCATGTAGAATCAACAGCTGATTTTCGGCTTCCTAGTTATTATTTTCCCATTCGTTGTCATGATTTTGCCCAACATCAACAGTTTGTTGCTTAGCTCTGTAGCAGTCCATTATTAAACAATATATCCATTTCCAAAATCGCACTGAACCAAAATAAGTAAGTATAAATAATTATCATTTAATTTTTGATTATTTATTTCTAAGTGATGCAGGAATATTTTTTTTCAAATGCAGAATAAACACTGTATATACAGGATGATTCACATACATTATTCAAGAGAATATTGTGGTAACTAACAGGGATTTTAAAACAACGTAATATATAATGCAATTTTTTTTGTAACACTGTTATCTCCCTAGAGGTATAAATCTAACGGTGTTACATCAGGTGATCGTGCAGACCATCTGAATATTTTTTTTAATTCCTATTCATTTTCCAAGATGCAAGTATAGATTCTGCGGTAATTTTGATGATACCAAATTACTTTTCCATCATGAGGAATGTTATTCATTTTGGATTGTTGTTGAAGAAATATTTATGCGATTTCTGCAATAAAAAACCTGGCTAGATATCAAAATATTCTCTTAATTAAAAAAAAACAGTTAAAAAGTATTAATTATGTCCAGTGGCGTATGATCAGGAGGGGGCACTTTTTTAGGTTTTTAAATTTTAAAATGATATTGCTAATATTTTTCACTTCAAATATGAAAGTGCGTTTTTGTATACCTTTTTAATATTAAATGTATGAACAAGGGTCCCCTCACTTTTTCTAATCACGATACACCACTGATTATGCCTGTGTCTTTAATAAGAGAATTCAATTTTTACACAGAAGTTTAAAGCTTGTTATTGTTTTTAAAGGGTTTTACGAATAATTCTGATGGAAACTCAGTGGCGTACTGTCCATTGCGTGCTCTCGGTTCCAGAAAGTAATATACCTCTTTTCTATAATTTTGTGACTTTTTTGTCCCAAATTTCTCCTTTTCTCTAAATATTTCTCTCAATTTTTAGTCATTTTGTAAGTAATTTTCTATTTTTCCAAATTTGTCCCAAATTTGACCTCTTTTCTCTCAAAAATTTCCCCTTTTTTCTCTCAACTTTTGTCACTTTTTTGTCTCAAATTTCCCCTCTTTTCTCTAATATTTTCACCTTTTTCCAACACTTATGCCTTTTTTCTCATTTTTGTACATTTTTTGTCTTAAATTTCGCTTTATCTTCCAAAATTTCCTCTCTTTTCTCTCAAACTTGTTTTACTTTTTACCTGACATTACCCCTTTTTTTTCTAAAATTACCCTTCTTTTGTGTTTCCCCTTTTCTCTAAAACTTTTTCACTTTTTTTCTAAAACGACTTATTTCCTATATAACCACTCTTTTTTCTAAAATTACCCTGTTATGTAATTTTTGTCACTTTTTCTCAAATTTCCCCTCATTTCTCTCAAACTTTTTTTCTAAAATTACCCCTTTTTCTCAAATTTCCTCTCTTCCTCCAAAATGTCCTCTCTTTTCTCTCCAATCTTGTCACTTTTTTTCCAGAAATTACAATTTTTTTCTAAAATTACTCCTTTGTTTCTTAAAATTACCCCTATTTTTCTCAGTTTTGTCACTTTTTCGTCTTAAATTTCCACTCTTCTTCCTAAATTTACCCTATTTTTCTCAAATTTTACCATTTTTTCTAAAATTACCATTTTTTCTAAAATTACCATTTTTTCTAAAATTACCATTTTTTCTAAAATTTCCTCTTTTCCTCCAAAGTTCCTCTCTTTTCTCTAATATCGTCACTTTTTGTCACAAATTTCCTATTCTTTCTTGGAAAAATCACTTTTTTAGTACTTTTTCCTCTCCTTCTTCTCAAGAATTTTCCCCCTCTTTCTCCTCAAGAATTTTCCCCTCTTACTAAACAAAAAAGTATTCCAAGATTGGGTGCAGATAAGATTCTGTTTTTTTATATTTTTACCGCTCGCACTAAATTGTGGGTTTAAGACCCTTATGGACATGGGCCCTCGGTACAAATCGTCACAATGACCAACTAGTGCCAGTCCGCCACTGTGGAAACCACAAAGAAATAAAACACAAAGTAGTGTAAGTGTAGGTATAGCAAGTGCCGACTACGCATATCTTAAAATTCGTACTACTCCCATAATGCGCGGATTTACCTCATCCTAGCTACAATGATGAAGTAGCGCAGATCCCGAAATTCGTTGTACTCCTCCCAATAATGCACGGCATTATCTCTTTTTAATTGGCGCTTACTTTACCACAGTTTGTATTAAAAAGAAGTGAAGGTTGATTCAAAATTAGAATCAGGGGAGCTAAAACGTAGAACAAATTTTTTAATAAGGTACCCTTGACAGTGCTTGAATAAATAAATATTAACTCTTATAATTTTTAATAATGATCTGATGATGGTTACTTAACCGAAACTAGTTGCCTAAACTTAATACAAACTGTGGTACACGATTTTGTGTTTTATTTCAATTGTTGATAATCTTGGACCACATGGATAACCTTTTTGATTTAATAAAGAAGATAATAATAATAATACTCTACCTACATTTCACCCCAATCTGAGTGAAACCCAGAAGTCAAATTCTTGTGCGGGGATGGTCGGATATTATTATTATTATTTGCCGTGGCGCTCTGGGGCGACTTACTGATAATTGATGGCGCTATTTGGCTATAGGTGTAGTAAAACCAGGAAAACCTTACCACCATCATCACCACCATAATAGTAATAATTAAGTTGAAAGTGATGTACTTTGATAAATGTGGTTTTTTATAATTATTAATAGCGTGAGTAAAATATACGTTCATAAATATAATTTTTTTTCTTAACCCAATGTATTTTTTACTATAACACGATGTATAAACTGAAAACCACTTGCGTTAAAATATTTAACAATTAACGGTTTTTTTTTCTTTTCAGTGCATCGTAGCCTATTTTTGAGTCCC
This sequence comes from Neocrepidodera transversa, assembly GCA_963243735.1. NCBI lineage: Eukaryota > Metazoa > Arthropoda > Insecta > Coleoptera > Chrysomelidae > Neocrepidodera > Neocrepidodera transversa. The sequence continues at coordinate 608,002 of OY725347.1, read as the reverse complement.
CTATAGAAATCAAGAAAATACGGTCCATTAACATTTTTAAACATTTTACGAAATAAAATCCAGTTTTTTCATAATGCCATTGTTATGTAGTTTAAATATAACCAATTTAAGGTTTTTGACTAATATTTTTGATTACGTGTAGTTATAGGTCGGGTGAAATTTTTATAACCTCACCGAAACATACAGGGCGTCCTAAAAAAATATATATATACTACGGATTAGAACACCTCTCTTGTCTGTAGGATATTTGTAAAAAGTTGTTAAAAAGGAACAAAAAACAACTTAAACATATATATATTGTGTGTTTTAGCTTGATATTAGCTTTGTTGGCAAATATAATAATCTAATGTGACCCTAGCTGTACTAAAAAAATTTATTACTTTTAAGATACTCACTTATATATAAATATATGCTATGTGTGTAATCTTAGTGTAGGTTAACAAAATATTTGTTCCTTTTCAATATATACATATAAATTTGGACGTTTTGTATAAAAAAAAAAAATTTCACCTCACTATTTAAACTAAGCTTATTTATTGTGTGTAGTTATAATTTTAATTATATTTTTATTTAATCCTTCCAATTTATGCGGTGGTACCCTCAAAAATTTTTTCGATTAAAACTATAATTTTTTTTTTTGGCAATTTTACCCAATTCTAAATGCATCCATGACTTACCATCAAGACCAATTCGGTATTTTTGCCAAAATCTTAAAATTAAATAATTTTTAATCGGAAAATAAATAGAATTTATTATATTCATAGTCGTTATTGTGTATTATTATTATCTATATGTTTATAGTAGACGTTCGTAAAATTGGTTGCCTAAACGAATGGAATGTTTGAAACCAAAATTTTACACTGCTTCGAAAAAATTATGTTACAATTTTCAAAACGGTGCTTTTTGAAACCAAAACTCCTCATATTATGTACGTCCAACAGTATTTTTTCAAAAAGTGCCTAAAAACTAATTTCGGTGTCAAGAAGCAGTGTAAAAATATAAAAAGAATAATCCCCTTTACTAACGATATTTTAAGTACCTCTTTTAAATAATGGTACATTACAGGTTTTTATATACATGGTAGTATTTTAAAAACAAAAAAATTGAGCTTTAGTCTAGTCACTACATTAGCCAAAATTCAAAGGCTGTGCAGAAATTAATCAAATCTTTACCCAAATGCGACATCTTGCGCCGAATTTTACTAACTCCAAGTGTTATTTGAACATTCATCTTCCATTAAAAAAAATATTCGAAAAACACTTAAGTCAACGATTAATAATGTTTTCTAGAAAATAAACTGCACGTTTAAGGTTTTTTTCTAAGGGTGCAGTGAAGTAAAAAAAATGTAATTAATCGTTGAATGGCGACAATTATGACAGCTATACACAGCCCGCTTTTTTCTAGTTTTAAGATTTGTAATTAATATTTAGTAGTTAATATGCATGCTTTGATTTTAAAATAAATCTAATTCAAGCTTTTCGCGGTAGGTTAAGAATTTTTAGGATTAAGATTAAGTAAGTTAAAAGTTGAACATAACAATATTTAAATTTGTATTTAAGTGCCCCACGATGACTAATGTAACTGAACGGCAATTACAAAAATTTTAAAGAGATTTTTTGTCTCTAGTTTCATCGATATATACGATTCGATTTTTTTGGACAATTTTTGCATTGGCCTTTGAAATATGGCTGGTTCTTTATTACTAGCTTAAAAGATATAAGTAATCAATTAAAAAATATTATACCTATAAGCTGAAAATGTACCAGTTGATAATAAAATTATATTATACCTTCTTGAACATGCATTTCTATAATTTTTATTTGAATTTTTTAAACCTTTCATTAATTTTCTACGTCATATGTCGAGTGTTCTATCGAACATAGTTGCGAATTATAAACTGCATTCTCATAAAAATAGAGATATTCTTTTTGCTTCTCTTTAATGTGATGAATTTTCTACAGGCCCTCTTATAAGTGTTTATTGCACTAGTACTTATCATTATTTAATTGTTCAATCTCTTAATCATTAACTATTTATATTCATATTCATTAAAGCCTATTTATTAGAATTTAATTAGCAAGAAATTAATAAACTCCCTTCCACCAGAGAGATTCGACAAAGATCAAAACTCCAAAGCAACTTAAGAATGGACTCATTGGAAAACAACTTTTGATAACTTTATATCATCTGTTGAAAATCTAGATGATGTGGGAAAACTTAAAACTGCTAGTAAATTACATAAGCACATAAACATATATTTAGATGCCATTAAAATTCTAGATTTAATTTATTTTAAGCATAAAAATGAATCATTTCAACAGAATATTTTCAAGTCCTAAAATAAATAAATACTGTAACTTAATATTTGTTACATTTGATGAGAATCGTTAACGTTTACTCAAAAATAATACATGATGCCATCAGGGACAGATTTAAGAGTATACCACCTATAGGCCAAGTCCATTTTGCCAACTCCTCTATAGGTCATATTTGCTTATTATATTTGTTTTATACAACAAAAGGATAGAGTTCATTGGTGTTTTTTTCATCTTTTTTAAACAAAGTTCTTTTTAGTTTAGAAAAAACTACAATTTTTTAAAAAATAAATTGCCAAACTGCCGTCCCTACTTCATCTATTTATAAATACAGCCCTGGATGCCATAAATCAAGCCCATTCGGAATCATATAGGTACTCTACACTCTTTGGTCAATTCAATCCCTTCAGGAACTAGAGAATATTTATGAAAACATATAAATGATACTTTTGTGAAAATATCAAACGGCATCTTCGTGCCAAAAATTCAAGCTGTAATGTATGTGGGAAACATGGGCTATTTTAAAGAATACCAAAGTAAAAAATAAGTTTTAGCTTCAATCTTACCTTATACAAAAGTTCTCGCAGCTGCTCCTAACAGTTTAGACTTGTCAATAAAAACTTGCTCTTCTACTCTACTGTTCAAAGCCCTATTTTTCCTGGTAGCGGATATTATATATTTCGATGGGATTCACAGCTTTATAATTTCCAATGCGAAATGTAGATTTAGAGGTTATCATTCACAACAATCACAGTCACCTCTTCTTCTCTTTTTTGGGTTTAACGGAAAAATAACGAAGTAGGCGACACCTATCTTTGATCATTTGAAGGTGTCGAGGTGTGAACAATAAACCAATTGCGTTTGTTTACATGGGTAAAAAGTAAACTTTTTATGTTATTTTAAAGCATTTATGTAGTAAAAGTGATATATACTTAGACCATTTACTATTAGAAATCAGTTTTCCATCCTTCTCTTGAAGTCGATATCTAAGCATAGCAGGTTGTGATATAACAGTTTGTTTGTATACAAACACGTAAACAAACAGTAATCGCAAGTAACTCATCGACGGTTTTAAATAAATGACCTAGCCATTTTTTTAGAGTTTTATTGAGTTATTTGAATTGTAAACGATACTTGTGCTAAGTTCCATGGGCGTACGCCACTTCTATTGATGTTTGTAAACACTTCCCCGCACACACCGGATCCCCCTCACCTTGAGAAATGTCATAGAAAGAGACAAGATGTATCGACTTCAAAATATTGTATATAAAAATGTAAACAAGGCATGTCTAATAGTAAATAATCTAAAAGGATATATATGACAATTCTGTTGTTTTTCTACATAAATTTCGTTTGAATCCCAAGGAAGTTAGGAAATGGAAGAATATCCTGAAGATAGGAAAACCTATTCAAAGTATATTTTGTTGGCAGTAAACACTTTGTAAATGATGATTTTTTAGTGGTAAGTTCCATAAGTTTTATTAATAAGAAAGCGTTTGAAAACAGATTCTTTCCTAGCCAGAACCTTCCAGGGATCAATATTCAAAAATTAATAAGAAATATAGAAGTAGCCGAAACTGGTAAGGAAGAACTAAAAAAAAATACCAATCAGTTTCATTACATAATATTTCATTTAGTTCAGGCCCAGGCAAAAATCCAATGAAAATGAAATGCAGTCAGAACATGTAGATCAAAATGGGCAAATATTTGTAGTTCACACTTCAATCCGACATTTTGCAGTGCCATCTTGTGTCTACCCATAAAAATCTGTTTTAATTATCGCCACGCAGGTAGGCAACCAACATTACGTGTTTATTTTGTTTAGGCAGCAGCACTGTAAAAACTGTCATAAGTGACAGAAATACCATGCACGTTGTCTTGTTGAATTTCGAATAAATAAAGTTGTAATCCGATTGTTAATAATTAGATTATAATTTAGATTAATAAAAATGAATTTGCTACATTTTGCACTTTTAATCTTACAATTGTATTTGTTGATGTAGGGACATAAAGTGGATATATTTTAATTTGAAAAAATTGCTCCATGTACTTGGCTTTTTACTGAGTTATGTATAAAAATTAAAAAAAAAATCGGGAAAAGCCATTTTTATTGCATATAAAACAAAAATATTTTGTATTAATTAAATTTAACATAAAAAGTCTGAAACTAAAGTAAGGAATGTTTTGGAAAAATCAATAAAAATTGTTTTTATATTGCATTAAAAAATTAAAACTACAGGTACTACCTTAATTATCTTCTACATTTCTTTTCCCTTTACCTCCCTTTTTACCTTTCCCTTTTTTATCCCTAATTTTTATTCTTTGTTTTTTTAATTGCATAGACTTCTTTCTCTGTTTTTGGCTCTCCATTTTATTCTTCTTTTGAAAAACTTTACTTTTCTTTATATTTTTAGTTGCTTGCTTTTTTAGAGCCTTTTTAACATCTTTCTCTGAATCGAATTTCACTATTTCTTTTTTCTTTTTCGGTGGAGGAGGTTTATGTTTGAGCTCCATTCCTGGTATTTCACTTTTAGATTGTTCTTTGGGGTCAGATTCCTCAATGTCATCATCGTCTTCTTGATATCTGGGTTGGTTTGCACCGATCCAATTATTTTGTTTAGCTATGTCATTTGTTGAAAGTTCTACCACTTTTACTGTTACATCTTCATTTTCAAATTGTTCACTTAGTAAATCTTCTAGCTCAGGTATAGGTTTGTGGGATACTATCAATTTTTTGTAGGATTCCTTAGCCTCTGCTTTAATACGCTTTCTTTCTTCTTTTAGATCTTTTTCAAACTTCTCTTTTGCTTCTTTTTTACGTTGAAGTTTTCTTTTATGAAATCCTGTGAGGAATTCTCTAAAAGTTAAATCCGAAATATTTACTTGTTTACACGTGCAAAAGTGGGGTTAACCAAAACATTTTTTTATAATAGCGAGATACTTACTTTCTTTTATTCTCGTCAAAGACTAAATGGATTTTATTTTTCTTATTTTTAGACTTTTTTGATTTTGAACCCACTTTTTGAGAACGCATGATTTTTTTTATTATTGACAATAACTTATACGAAATGACGTCTGTCAAAACCGAAAGTACAATATAAAGACGGGTTCACACTAAGCGGATTTTCAGTATCCAATTCTATTGGCTGATGTGATTTCGATTCAATACGCCGCCAATTTTGTTGATAAATTGATTCTGGTTAAACTTTTTGCTGATTCCACTGATTCATAACATATAATATGTGTTCATTTATGAAAATATCAAAATATACCGCAAAGTTTGGCTTTCTAATAGTTATTGATAAGATTCCAACGAAATAAGGAAATTACAACCTAATTTATTTTCTTACCTGTTTCTCTTGCATAATTGGGATTTTGATTAAAAAAACTTTCAATGAACTTGTACTGTATTGAGATATAATGATTCATGTGTGTATATAAGTTGGGTGATTAATAAATGAATCTGCCGGTGGCCGGGGGAGAATGAATTCATTCGATATCGAGCTAGCGACAGTTAAAGATTAAATAGTGTTTTATTTCGAAAGAAACCAGATATTTTATAGAACGGAAAGCATAAATACAATATTAAATTTGAGGTAATTATTCTGAAATTCTCTTAAATATCCGCTAACAAGATTATAAAAGAATCATAACTGTCCTGAAATTATCCGTAACTTGGCAACAATGCTTTTCTGGTAAGTACTAAAAAAAACGAAATACATACCACGGATATCAAAGTGCCGACACCGGAGTGAAACTACTGTATATAATCATTCTACTGTTGTACTACCAACATCACTTATAATCCTCCAGAAATGGCCGATTATTTCGCTGGTAGTGTGAACCTTGACAGATATTTTTGGCAGCTTTAAATAACAGCTGCAGATTTTCCGCCTAGTGGGAACTTGGCTTAACGGTTAGAATCACTTGTCAAAAGAATTGACAACATATACTCTATGGTCAAATCAATATTTCTTCAAATAAAAACATTAACATTATAATAGTCTTATAAATAATATAAAAATTATTTATTTACACTAGACAATATACGTACTTATTAGCCATGAGTATAATAATCAATAAGTGACAAACATTCTTATTTAAAATTTATTGAGGAAGTATTTTTGATTAGTATAGTTATGATTTCGACCAATCAGAATTAACTAGTGGTGTTAAGTCGCGCTCATCGACATCATGGCTGTCAGTATAAATTTGTTCGTTGTACGATGAGCTGCCCCTCTGTGAAATCTACATATGAAAACATATTTTTGTTGTTTTTTTCATTAAAAAGAGTATTAATTTGTGCTAGAAATTACAATATGTTGTCCCAAATCAAATGACCTTTATTTTTATCTGGTAAGTGTCGATTTTTAATAATCATTTTTTAGAAATAATATTAAAAAAATAGATAGATGTGTATCATAGGAAAGGAAGTAAAAATATCTAGTTAATATAACCATCCGGTTGTTTTTTAGTTAGTTAAATACGTTTTAGACGTCTATAAAACAGTTTATAAATATTATTTTATAATAGTAATGAAAATTTATAAAATCCAGCTGATTTTTAAAGAGTAGATTTTAGATGGTTAAAATATAGGCCAAGTATATTTTGTAGTTATGATTAAAATGAACATATGGATATCAACTTTCGCAATATTTTTATTAATTTTTTTAACTACATAATAATTCGTTTCAGATTGACAGATTTGGATGGGCTTGGAATAATTTAGAAATTATGACTTCCAGTAGGTAAGTTCTGATTGTGATGTCTATATCTATATATACTACAGTGAAAATTAATTTAAGAAAGTACTTATATATCAGATATTTGTTTTTTTACTTTCTCTTTAAACATACAAAAATTATATACTAATTTTACTTTAACTTAAGTATGTGATTTTTATAATATTAATTTTTGATTAATAAAATTTTTCCTTATATGAAGTTAAAGAGGAATTTTAACATTTTTGTTATATAATAATAAAAAAACCCAATATCAAATATGTACAGTAAAAGTATTTAAAAACCTCAGTAATATGTAAATGTATGCATATTATTTAATTTATAATTAAATAGTTATTCACATTTCGATACATTTTTATTTAAAACTGAGATCGATATTTTCATTTATTTAATGGAAATTAAATTTAATTTCCTCAGGGATATTAATATCATAGCAACGGGGCTATTGCTAGGGAATTTGAAATATTGGGGTTGTTATTTTAATTCCTTTTAAACACGTTTGGTTTTATTCCCATCACTCTCTTCTAATCAATATTTAAAGGTGAAATTACAGGTACGGATTAGAACATTTTTGTTTCAATAATAAATTATTTATTAAAAGTAATATTAATATTCCATTTATTACTGAGCATAATTTTATTAATAGCAAATATTTATTATTTATGTTTTTCATAATTTTACGGTATTATTGTTATTATTGATTAAATTTAATTGTTATTGTTTTTTTTTTTTCAATAGATTAATAATTATTAAATTTATTTTATGATTCACATCAATATCGAATAAAAATGCAATATAATTTTTTTGAATGGGTACTTATAAAAAAATAAGAAATTAAAATTAGTTAATCTGTTTAAAATTTGGAATAAAAATTAATAATTGCATTAAAAATTGCTATTTGTTTTCCACATGTTAAAGTCCATGAAACTTTTAGGAATCTAGATATTTATTTGTTATTGGTGACCTAAAATATGGTCATCAAAACAATGTTTTAAACTTTGAGCGATCAAAGATTTTTTATTATTATTTGATCATAAATAATCTGATTTTTAACAACGGTTTTATTATAATTAAGGAATGTATTGATATGGAACACACGGTATATCAGATATCTTATCTAAGATTCTCAAATAAATTTTAAAAATTATAAAAAAAATACAATTTATTTAATTTTGTATTTATCGTTTATTTCTTTCAATTCTTCCTTTTTACTAATTATTACTCAATTTTTTTTCCGTCTCTCTCCTGGTATTACCGCCTAGTTCATCTTTGTTTCTATCTGTGTTTTCCAATTTTCCCCTGTTTTTATCGCTCCATTGAATTTAATCTCGAGTTTCATTTTATATTAGATCCAAAATGTTATCCATGATCTCAAATGTGGTCCAACGATGAAGAAAGTCAATGTATAGTACCACATAAATTTATTAAAGGTTGGCAACTAGTTTCGGCATACAAATGCCATCATCAAGCCTATAATACAATGTTCGAAATGAGTAACATAAAAGTTAAGGGGTAATAGTATGAAGAACTTACCAAATAATTATAACATCAAAGGGGTAATTTTAAACTACTACTGCTATTATTTAAATGTTTAAAATTACCCCTTTGATGTTATAATTATTTGGTAAGTTCTTCATACTGTTACCCCTAACTTTTATGTTACTCATTTCGAACATTGTATTATAGGCCTGATGATGGCATTTGGTTAGGTTAGGTTAGCCGAAACTAGTTGCCAACCTTTAATAAATTTATGTGGTAGACATTGAATTTTATTTCTAAATTTTATATTATTTAATTGTTTGTTTCTTAAAGAAATATTGTCAGTTTGTTGTATAACATTTATTTCTATTTTACAATATTCAATAATTCGATAATTTTTTTATCTGACAATTCAAAAAGTTTTATAAAACCCAATATTTATTTTTTATTTCTTACTTGATTAATTTTTTTTTTAATTTCCAAATAATAAGTCATTAGATATGACATCTGAAATCACCTGACATCTTTATATTTAAATTTTCTTATCAGTATATGCAACATAAATGGGTTTTCTTAATAGTTTTATATGTATAATTCAAGTTTTCTTTGATTTCATGTTTTTGATTTTGATATTTTGGAAATATATAAATTTATCCTAAATATTAATACAGTTTTGATTGTTTTTTTGTTTGTCTACGCGATCTTTAAAACTAAAGCAGAGATTTTCTTGAAATTTTTCCCAGAGTCTCCACTTGGGCCCCTGAGAAAAATGAACTATTTCACATGTCTAGGGAAAACTGTATCCCGAGATATGGGCTTGAGGTACCGGGTACCCTCTGCACATTTACTTGGGAGTGCAAGTGCGCTCGGTACCCGTTCATCTTTATATATTGTTTGTGTACGCGATCTCAAAACTAACCGTGAGGTTTTCTTGAAATTTGTACTATACATTCCCCTGAGAAAAATGACCTAGCGCATATGACTAAAAAATCTGTATCCCGAGATATGGGGTGGGGGTAGCGCGAATGTACTCGGTACCCTTTCATATTTCTTTTGTAAACATTATAGATTTTTTCCCCTGATATTTTCAATTACATATTTATGTGTAATCCCTATGAAGGACCCTACAGTAAATGGCTTTCAGTGAAATTGGCTGAAATTTTAGGATGATGATGCTGATTATTTGGAATTTTCTCACTTACGCTCCTTTTGTAAACTTATATCTAAACGTGATTATGGTGACTATATCAGATATCTCTTAAAAATAATATCTAAACATTATGGAATTTCGTACCTCAAAAATAGCCAGGAATTTTTTTAAATACCAGCAGAAGTCAGAGAATTTGTTTACGGTATCGGGAAAATACTTAATCTGAATTTAATTTCATTGTAATTTATCATTATATATCAATTAAATTCTTTTTTTTTTAATATATAGTTCAGTTAGTAGGGAGTAGTAGAAACGATTTTGATAAATGTTTAGGTCGGTCCCCACAAAGTCAACAATAGTTTCTTGATACGACAAAATTACATTTTTTTGTAAGTCTAATTTGTAACGAGTCATAGCGTAGGAGAAATGAAAATTTTCCCCAATTTTTTAAAAATAAATTACACTAGGTATATTATTTTTAACGTTTTCCACGCCACAATAAGAGCGTATGCAAAACTAGCAACTGGAGTTTGGAAGAAAAAATTCTAGAAACGTTCAAACGATGGTGCATCGTTTCAGGACTTCGGCCCATCGAGCGAACACTTTTTATGCATTGGCGCTACTTAGGCTACTTGTGCGATTCTGGTCAAACTTCTCAAATACATGTAGAACACGTATTTTTTTTTAATTTCAATACTGGTCAAACTTTTTACATACATGTAGGGAAATATTATACATGATGTGAAGTGGAATAAGGTTCTTCATTGGACAAAACTAACTAGGTAACGTGAAAACCGGAACTCGATCGAAGTTTTTGTTCAAAATTTAGTGTTTGCATACAGACAGACAGACATCCAGATGTCCGGACAGGTTTTTTTTGCATTTTCGGCCATCACGAAACTAATATTGAGGATTTTGGGCCTCAGCAATTCGTTACAAATAGGAAAAACTATTAAAAAAATAATTATAAACCGTCTAAAGAATAACTTATTAAAAATACCGTAAATCTATTAAAAATTGTGTGTTCGGGTGATCCCTGTTAGGAAATAAGTTTCTTACGTTATGTTTTCACTTTTTAAAATTTTAAAATAAGAAAACAAAACTTTGAAAATTTTCAACAGAAATCGAAAAAATATAAAAGAAATGGAAAAAAATCAAAAGAAATCGAAAAAAAAACGAATAAAAATCGACAAAAATTGAAAGAGATCAACAAAAGTCGAAAGAGATCGAAAAAATGAATAGAAATAAAAAATAATAATAAAAAATCGAACGAAATCGACAAAAATCAAAAGAAATCGACAAAATCGAAAAAAAAAGCGAACGAGATCGAAAGAAATTGAAAAAAAAATGAAAAAGTCAGAAAAAAACTGAAGGAATTTGAAAAAAATCAAAAAACAATAAAAAAATCTAATACAACAGGGAAACATCAGAAAAATAAAAAAAAAATATCGGAGGATATAAAAAAATTTGAAAAGAAAAGAAAGAAATAGAAAATAAAAATGGAACAATGAGAAAAAATCAAAAAAATTATAAGATATTGAAAAAATCAGAATAAAACATGAAAAAAACAAAAATCTTAGTGAAAAACGAGAAAAAATTAGACATATCGAAAAAATCGGATATAATCGAAAAAGAAACAAAAATTATTGGAAAATATTGGAAACAAACGAAGATTAAAACTGTAAAATATGGAAAAAAATAAAAAAATATAAAAAAACACCAGCAAAAGTTGGAAAAATCGTAAACAACATCCAAAAACCGGAACAATTGTGAACAAAAAAAAATAAAAAAATTAATGAAAAATGAGAAAACAAAAAAGAAATAAAAAAAAAAGTAATTGAAAAAAAAAGAAATAGAAAAAAAAACGAAACAATGATAAAAAAGAGGAAAAATTAGAAAGCATCGAAAAAAACAAATAAAACTAGATAAAGTTGAAAAAAGTACCACAGACGCGCTCTTCTGATAAATATTTTAAATATCATGAAAAAAAACCGCATATTCTTAGTTATTATATTAGGCGTGATCTCGTCCAAAAACGAATAATTATGTTTTATGACGCTCTACCCTGTTCTACGTAGAAAAAATTGGACTAGAGGATAGGATTACTTAACATTAACCCGAAAATACTAAAAAAATAATTTTTATACCCAATTTATTAGAATACAAGCACATTTTCCTTGGGTAATTCTCTAACTGGCCGCCACAAATGTCCGTAAATAATCAATAGAAAAATTAGTGCTGGATATAATATTCTATTCAATGACGTGTTTGTGACAAAAAAATACGTGGCTGTTTGAAAATTAAATTCAGGGTTCTTACAATCAATACTTCGTTTCTTATTTCCTCCAGGTTATTTTTACACGTAACTATAGAATCGGTAATTATATTGAAATTAGATTTGTAACATTTAATAAAATTATAAACATTTTACAGAAATGAAATTAATTATCCATTTGTTATAAAACTAAAATGTTCGGGTAATTCAGCGATGCCATAATTTTTTTAGTTAAAGAAAAATCCGTAACAAAAAAATAAATAAATGAATACATTAAATTATTAATGTTACAAGTACTAAATGGAATGTCATACTTTTTTCAGAAAAAAATTCTTCACAAACTATTACATACAGTTAAAGAACTAAAAATCGTCAACTAAATATTTCATCTTTGATATTTTTGGTTTCAAACTTTTATACTTTTAAATGGCCTGCTAGGTATTTATATTTAACACCATTGGACATTTTTATTTTGGGCGTATTTGTGTAAAAATATTTTTTCTAGATAATTATTTTTTCCCCGGAATATTTACGATTAAGAAAATGTTGATAACATTTACAAATGTTTAATGTATGTTATCGATTTTTTTTCTTCAAATAAAAAAGTTACAGCTCCACAAATCACTAAAAAATTTCTTCTTGTTTTTAAACAATTGATTTATTTTTTTTTTAGTTTTCTTATAATCCGTATATCTATGTTATTTTTATACCAAACTTATTAGATTTAAATTAGCATTAGAATATTTTTATTGTTGGCAAAAAGTTCGTTTTCGGAATAATAAAAACCCTTGAAAACATTTTTTTTATAGTTATTATTTGATAAAAATCAAAAAAAAATGGATACAATCATCCATTATTATACAGCCTAATTAAGATAGTATAAATCACTAATTATTTAGTTTTTAAATTGCCACTTATACTCATTTTTCGTTACTAATTAACCTATTGATTATTTCTTTAATTATTATAATTATTTATTTAATCTAAATGAGGATATTTTACTAACAATTTCTTTATTTAAAATAAAAAAAAACTTTTACTTTTAAACGCAATTAAAAATACCAAAACAAAAAAATGAAAATAAAGTACTCGACTCGTATATGCAAAACTTCAAATTGACAATGTTCAATTTATAAAATTTATTCCGTTAAAAAAAAATTATTATTAGGTTAGATAGATTGTTCGTCCTTTTGGAAACCGGCAGTTCGTCGGTGACCCGTTCAGCGGCCGCCAAACAGCTGGGGGAAGTCCAGAGATTGCATCCTCACGAACTAAAAACTTTGCTGTCCAGAACTGCCACCTACCTGAGGTCTACTTCGTGGGACACTCGAATAGCCGCATCTGAAGCCGTCAGAGCTATTGTGGCCAACGTCCCGCAATGGAATCCAACGGGAATCGACGTTAAACCTGGTAAAAAAAAATCTATTTTCTATTGTTAAATGATTTAACTTTGAGGCGCTTCTAAAAGTAATTATACTTCAAAGGAGTTATTCTGTTTGATAAATAAAAAAATTAGATAAAATGTAATTGAAATCTTTTGTTTTCGTTAATGTTAAGTTACTAAGTAATTTTTTTTTCGGGAATTATAGAAAATATTCAAATTACATCCTATTGGCTAACTAAATCTTTTTTTTTTAGTATTTCAAGTGCTTTTATTATCATATAAAAAATCTGTGTCTAATAGACTTAAGTCTACCAAAAAAAAGTGCTTTTAGAAATTAATTTTATTTTTCTCTTGTTTGTAAATTATTAATATTTTAAAGGAATTTCCAGTAATTCACGATCAGTTTTTCAAAGATATTAGCGAGTCGAATTTAGGTGTAAAATAAGACTGATATTAATGCTATTATTTGTCCATTATAAGGATATATCAAATTCAGCTTTGATGTTACCAGATGCCATGTTTCGTTTATGTTTTGAACCATCATCAGAAAATATAAATGACATATTTTTCCTTTTCATTTATTATTGCATTCAAGTACAGGACCGAACCAAGTAAAATATCAATTTATAAAAATAGATCCAGAAAGTAAAAATAAAAGCAAAAAGCGAAAGACGGGATTGGTCATTTAGTAGAGTAGGTATGAAACGCCAAATAGGCTGAATGAGTCAATAAACTGGAACACGACGAATCACTAGAGGAAGAAAAAAGTAAATTAATAAAACACTCGATAACCAGATAAACACTGAGAAATTGATGAATTAAAAAATATATTACAGGAATTTAAGGAAGATATCAAGGGAGAATTACAAACAATAAATACCGGACTAAAAGGAATATATGATCAAAAAGAAATACACAAAAAAAACAAGTCAGAGAAGATCAACAAGGGTTTGGATATGAGATAATCAAAAGAGAAAATGAAACAATAAAAAAGGAACATGAGCTAATAAATCAAGAAAATAAGAAAATTTAAAGATTTGAATGATATTAAAAAAACACTAGAATTGATAGAGAAAAACAAAAAGAAAAACAACGTGGTGATAAGTGGACTACCAATAGATCCTGCAATATTAAAAGTTACAGTAGAGAATTTTGCTAAGCAGAAGTTGAATGTGGATGTGCTAGATACAATTTAATGAGAAAAAACACCAAACAATAAGTAATGCACAATAAGAATAAACTAAATAACAACAAAAACGAAAGAGTACACATCAATAACGATTTAACAAAAAATAAAAGGTTGAAACAGAAGCGAATGAAGGATGGGAGACAAAATGGAAAAATAGTTAATGGAGGTGGGACAACAAGGAGAATGTAATAAATAAATCAAACCCAAAAACTAATAAACAAAAATGAAACAGAAGAAAGAAAACAAGGAACTATGACTAAGGTTGAACAAGGGCATGAAAACTATTAACTAAAATAAAATCAAGAAAATTATAAAAGAAATAATTCTGTTGCCAGTGAAGATTGGAGAGCAAGAATATAAAAGGCAAGAGCGTAAATATGCGAGGGTAAAGGGGGTAATTACTCCCCTCCCAGGATACCAAAAAATAGCACGAAAAGAAGAAATAAAATGTAGAAACGAACAAATATATATTTGTTTAAAAGTTTGATTACCTCCCACCCAGGAAAAAATTATCTATTCCCTCGTATACCTGTTTCACAAAAGGGTTTCATCGCGAGGGTTAGGAGAAAATAATCAGATAATCACTTCCGCAAATGAAAGTTTAAATACAATAATTATAGAATCACTGTTGGAACAGATCCGGAAAAAAGTGAGGGAAAATTCACGGAAAACTGCAGAAAATCAAAGAAATAAACGCCGAAAAGTATTGTTCCGCAGAAAATCAGAGAAAAATGATATAGAAATGCCCACAGTTTCCAATGAGGAAGTTTTTTCCTTAAATTCTTCCAATGAAAACGATTAAAAAAAACATATAAAGTGCAAATTTTTACAAAAATAAATAAATTTTTTCACGAAAGTTAGAAGAATTGGGAAAAAATCATGAATACATTTTTACACAGTTCAATTTGAATACAAAGAAGCAAGAATGCATTTTTCCACACTCGAATTTGAAAAATGCAGGAATGCATTTTCCATTTCACAGAAAAACAGCAAAAATGCACAGAAATTTATAAAACACAGCAACAATGCATTTTTCCCTACTTATCGTCATGCAGAGAAATTTTCAAGAGGCTAAATATTTTGACTTTAGCTTCTATATACATTTTTGAACTGTCTGTGTTAATTTTTAAAAATAAGCATACCTATTTATTAAACGGAGATCTCCATGGATATAGTACGAGACTCAGAAATGAAATTCATTTACCAGTCACGTCAAAAAAGTTACTTACTACTCTCCTAATCATCGAGGACCGAGAGTATTTAATAAATTGCCGGGGAACATCAAATCCTCTAAAACTATTCGTGAATTTAAGACGAAATTGAAACATTTTTTGGCAACTGAGAGACTAAAAAATATGGCTTAAAATATTCATTAGATCCGTTAAAGTATTACAAATTTTAGGAAAAGGACTAAAAAGAAAAATTTAGCTTAATTTTTTCAAAATTTAGATGAGAATAAGGCGTACAAAACGACTAAAACATTAGAAAAAAATAATACGGACAAAACAAATAAAAATTTTCAAAGGGGAGTTTATTCGTTAAGTTGTGGAACTTGTCCAATAAAATATATAGTTCAAACGGGAAGAACATTTGCCAAAAGGATTAATGAACATAAAAGATCTTTTCGACTAAATAAAACAGATTCAAATTATTCCAACCATTTGATCAATGAAAATCATAATTTTGAAATTTTACATATTCAAAGTAAAGGCACCCCTTTAAATTACTTGCAATTATTAGAACTAAATTAACTTAAAAAATCCGATTTATTATTAAATGACCATTCTAAACCATTCTCCTTTGTTAAAAAATGTCTTATACTTGTAAATCTTTTGACAAATGTTAATTACCACTTAATTCTTATAAATCCTTTTTCAAAAATTTGTAATCGTTTGACAGCTCAAATGAATGTTATTTTGAGCCATTTTTACGATAATTTGTCAATAATATTAGTCTGATGAAGTTGTTTACAACGAAACATGTCATCAAATAACTTGTTATATCTTTTTGTGAAAATCATAAAATGTTGTTTTATTTATCTAAATAAAAAAATAGATTGATGGTGATTCGGACAATACAAAACATTGGATCCAAAATCTAAAAACGTGAAATCAAAGTCGAATGAAAAACGTCCAAAATATTTGTTGGTTCTTCTAAAAATAAGTGAAGGGTGACCAAATAAAGTAATGATCCAATTTCGTTATATCTCAAGAACCGGTCCTGATATTTTTGATTAGTTTCCACCTATAGATGATGTTTTCAGATACGCAAATTTTTCTCAATTTAAACAACATTCTAACTAGTATGATTTTAAGTTACCAAGCGGCCACCCTGTATATTGCATTCCACTTATTACATAGTGATTCAAAGATTATTAAAAACTTGGCAAAAACTACAACCTATTTTATTTGTATCTTAAACTTCTCTGTACGAAGAACAGACGTTAAAATTATGTGGTTACATTTGAAAGATGAATAACGTTTTGGAATTAAAATAAATGTAAAGGAGGGTATGCTTTTCATAAGATTTCTAGATCTATAAATAAGAAAAATTTTTACATCTAATCCATTCCGGAACATCTTCAAATAAGTTCTTTTATAGAGTTTTTGAAGACAAAAATGACAAAATAGGTGTTAAGTACTGTTTTGTTTTAATTAAAGCAGTAACTTCACAGCTCTTTAAGTTTTGGATATTGATAATGATATGAAAAATAAATAGTGATCTGCAAAGTAGGCAGCACAAAAAACTACCATTAGTTTAGAAGTTCTTCAAAAAATCCTGAATGCTTATGCTTATTTTTTTTATTATCAACGACAATAAAAAGAAAATGTCAATTCTGAAAATTAGTTATTGAAATTATTATTCTAGATTTCCAGGAACCACCCAAATTTTCCTATCAAAAACATTGTCACAAAATTCAAATAAAAAATGTACATTTTTTTTTTTAGATGACGATAGTCCATTGCAATCTTTGTCTGGTATTGGAAGATTACGTTTTAGCCATTTTGACATGCCCACTGTATTGGCAAATAGTACTCATCTAATGGCATCAGAGGGAAAAGAATTCGATTTAGAAGATGACCCCTCAATAGGTAATAAAAATCTAGACAGACATAATAAACAACTTTTAAAATAATTTGAACGTTTTCTATTGCTGCATATTTTTAGAAAATTATTATGATCAATTCTTAATTGCTTAAAAAAACTATATTACTAGGAAAGTAAAAAATGCAACTTTGTTGAATAAAAGCGATTGCATAGAAATCGCAAATTATTGCAAAAAAAGCATTTAATTAAAAGTAATTTAAACAAAAAAAATAACAAGTTTATGTTAGATATTATTTAAATTCATATTTGTAATTAAACTCAAAATAATGATAAAATATATCAAAAAAACTTAATTTTACCATGTTTTTCTGAGTTTCGGTTTTAAAATTAAATAATAGTTAGTTGAAATTAAAAAATGATGGAAATCCATTGTTTTGCGATAAGTACAAAGTTGCAAAATTATAATTACCAAAATAGTGCAAGATAAAGTACATATTTAAAATATATAATATTTTATTTTCAAAAACTATTAAAGGTTATTTTTCAAAGATTTTTTAAGATTTTTCAAGAACTTTTCATGGATTTTTCAAGAATTTTTATGAACATGTGACCATTTATCTCTTAACGAACTGTATTTTTATAATTTTATTTCCAGTCATTTCAATTTTTTTATCAATGTTTATTCATTTATTTTTCGCCTTAATATTTTTTTGTAATTTATTTGTTTTCAACGTCAGGCCATTTGTTCTTTGACAAGCTATATTTTTTAATTTATTTTACATTTAGAATTTTTATTAACATTTGTCTCTATGCAAACTATTTTTTTTTAATTCAAGTTTATGGGACATTTTAATTTTTTTCTTGACTAACTAATTTTTGTTATTTTTTAATTCAACTCCTGGCCATTTATCTCTTGACAAAGTATTTAGTTTTAATTAGATATTTTTTTTCACATATTCATGTATCTTATAACAAACTATTTTTTTGTAGATATATTTGTTTTATAACGTCAGATCGATAATATTTTTTGTTAGATTTTTTTGTTAATAATTCTTGGTCAGATTTTTTTAATCAATTTTTTTTATGTTACAAACTAATATAATTATTAAAATATAAAATAGGCTTCCAAAAAAACATAAAAAAATTCAAAATTCAAAGAATTTCCTTGCAAAAAATCTAAAATTGAGGAATATTTAAAAAAAATATTTAAAAATTCAAATTTCAATAATTTATTTATCAAGGTTTAACGATTTTATTTTGCTTATGAATTCCGCCGTTTATTTTCTGGGAAAAAATATTTCAAATCTCTAGTTATACAAATAATTATTATTTTTAGATTCTAAAGAAAAAATGGCGAAACAGCGACAACAATTAAATGCTCGATTAGGCCTCAATATGGCTGCCCAAATTGGATTTGATACATCAAATTTGTTCACAAACGATGATCTGATTAATAATTCTGAAAAGAAAAATAGTTATGACAATACCAGAGTAAGTAAAATAAATTTTACTTATCGCAGATAAATGAGACCTAAGACGAAAAAAGTATAAAACGATACTTTTACTATATTAATTTTTTAATTATTAATTACAATTTTATTACTATTCTATCATTTATCTATTTTTTTTAAGCCTTACTAGAACTTACCTATATATAAATTTAATATTTCATCTAAACGTTTTTTTTTCTTTTTAGAAAAATATACATGAAGTGATATCGCCCTTAAACAAAGAACTGAGTTTACGTGAGATAAACCGAGCAAAAAGAAAAGCTCGACAGGCTGTGAACAAACAGCGTTCCAGAGAAAGTATTTTAGATGAAAATAGTTCTGAGGAACCTGAGAAAAAGAAACACAAGACTGAAGTTAAAGAGGAATATGCCATTCAATTCGGTAAGTTTTTTAAATTTTTACCATAATTTTTATAAAACAGAAACATTTTTTTATATGTCCTTTTTATCATGTTTTTGATTGGTTCAAATGATGTAATAACTTAATTTTTGGAGTTTCTCAGATAAAAAAATATGTTTAATTACTGACCGGGAATATTATTTGAACTCTAATGTTTTTGGGCATTCTACCTGTATCAATTGTTGGGGCCTCCGGTCGTCCCATCGAATAAAACGAAGATGATCGTATTTCTTTATATTTCACAAAATAAACTCACAAACAAACATTAAATTACAACCCCTAAACTTACTCCATCTCTCAACCGCTAAAAGCATAATAATAATCAAATATTCCCGCTTGAGAAACCACCCTCTTCTTCTTTTTCATTCCTACCAACATCTCAGTGTCACCAACCCAAATAAAATGATCCGGTGCCTTAGCACCTTAAAGTATACAACCACAAACATTGTTGGTTGTCTACCCAAAACCACTACACAATAAATATTATTATTATTATTATTAGTGGGTGGAACTGGAGGGGGTTGAAATTTCAATAAATTCATATCTGCCATTTTTGAAGATATTGTAACAGGTCTTGACACTTTTTTCATATTCTAATTAATTTAAAATTAATTTGTAAAAAACTGTTTTTATCCGACCTACGGGGATGAAACTAAAGGGAGTTGAAATATCAAAAAAAAATAATATCCATCATTTTTAAAAATATAGGAATAGGTGAAAATCTGTAAAAAATCGTAAAAAAGTAGAAACTCGTAAAAAAAGTAAAAAACCATAACAAGTCGTAAACACCCTTAAAAAAACGTAAAAGATATTAAAAAAAACCGTAAAAAACGGTTAAAAAGCGAAAAAAATCCGTAAAAAATGGTAAAACATGGTAAAAAATCGTAAAAAAAATAGTAAAAAAAACCATAAAAAACGGTATAAATTCGAAAAAAAAAACCGGAAAAAATAGTAAAAAACCGTAAAAAAATCGTAAAGAATGGTAAGACATCGTAAAAAATAGTTTAAAAAAAACGTAAAAAACGGTATTATATCGAAAAAATCCGTAAAAAATGGTAAAAAATCCTCACGGATCGTCAAAATTCGTAAAAAACCGTGAAAAATCCGTAAAAAATAATAAAAAACCATAACAAGTTATAAACACCCTTAAAAAATCGTAAAAAACCGTAAAAAGACGGTAAAAATCGAAAAACCCCGTAAAAAAGGTAAAAATTAGTAAAAAACCATTAAAAACGGTACAAAAACCGTATAAATTCGAAAAAATCCATAAAAAATGGTAAAAAAAATCGTAAAAAATCGTTATGTCCATAAATTTCATGTTATTGTTAAAGTGAATTATTCTTCACATTAATTTTTAATCCCAACTTCCTCCCTCCTTCAATCTCCTTTAGTATTTTTTAAATGATTTTCCTTTTTTTTTTGTCACTACAATCTACTATTATTGGCTGAAATGAAAAAAAATCAGTATTTAACAGGTGAAAAAATAATATTTCTAGATTTGGAGGCGGGTGATGCTGGCGACTGGCCTCTGGGGTGGTTCTGTGATCAGCTGAGTCAAGACTTATTTAGTTCTAATTGGGAGTCTCGACATGGGGCTGCTACAGCTCTCAGAGAAGTTCTGTCTGTCCATGGATCTGGGAGTGGACTGGCCACATACCTTCCAAAACAACAGGTACCTATTTTTTTTAACCTTTTTAAATTTTATTAATAGTATTTTTATGTATACAGAAATTGTTTAAATAAAAAATTAAATTACATTTCATGTATAAAAACCAATATTAGTAAATAAGTACAAAAAAATTTTACATGATTTTAAATAAATTGTTTTCAAATTTAATTGGAAGCGACGTTCAATTGCACCTTTAATTTGACCACTGATTGTTTTTTTGCTTTAGTCATGATTTAGTGCTATTTTTTGTTATCCTGGGGGGTTAATTACCACTTTATCCCTCCCATATCTACGCCCTTGTGATTTTTAGTTTTTCTACTTTTTTTTAAATTATACATACAAATTTTAACAAAAATCGGTCAATAATTCAGAATAGTTCAGAATTAAATTTTCCACACAAAACAATTTATTTTCCCAAGAGATTTTTGTCAGTCTTAAAAAACTCGATATATACATTAACAAAATTTTATTAAAAATTGCTTATATCGAAAAAAATTGTATTTGTATCAAAATTTTATGGTGTAAAATGCGCCATTAAATTTCTCGAAACGCTTTTCCGTAAATAAAAAAAATAAGTATTTCCATCAGTAAATTGAAAATGGGGCGTTAAACCGAAAAATGGAAGAAAAAAAAAATAAAAATAAAATTTTCCATAGGGAATGACATGAACATACATTTTCTTTGCAATCATTCAAAAATTCAGGAAATATGGTTTTTAAATTTTATTTCCAATTTCTTATTTATAAAATATGCGTTTGGAAATTTGAATCTTGAAGACTTTTTCCTCTTTCATTTTCAAATCACTGATGGATTTTTAGAAATTGATATTTTTTATGACTCATTTTCATAGAAAATTTTCCACCTCATAAGTTTTTTTGATATATAATCAATTTTTAATAAAATTTTATGTATGTACCTGCGGAAAATCGTTTGAGAAAATAGATAATTTTATGTAATTCTCTTAATTCTGAACACTTTTCTTTTCCACTTTTTGATTTGACTTACCATTTTCAAGTTATTTGCGGAAAAACAAAAAAAATATATCAGACGAGAGTAAGAATTTAAAAATTTTTCGATTTATTTTTACTTTCTTGTCCTCTAGCTGGATATTTTTCGTTAAAAAAATGTTAAATATTTTTTTTACTACAGGGAATTTTGACAAAAACTTTTGATACTTTTATTTTTATTTTGAAATAAAAATTCGCTTTTATTCATAATTTTGTTAATATTGAAATCTATTATTAGCAATCATATTACATTACTTTACGACTAGATTGTTAAAATAGTAGGAATAAAAATATTTTTTGTTTTAGATGCAAGAACATCACGAAATTTGGCTGGAAGATATGGCAATAAGACTATTATGTGTTTTAGCCTTAGATAGATTTGGTGATTTTGTTTCTGACGCCGTGGTAGCACCTGTTAGAGAAACATGCGCGCAAGCTTTATGTGCAGTTTTGAAATTAATGCCATCCCAATCTTGTTTCCAAGTTTTGAAAGTTCTATTACAACTTATGGATCATAATGAGTGGGAAGCCAGACATGGTGGATTACTAGGGTACGTTTTTTATTTATAATGATTAACACTTATTTATAGAGCATATTTTTTAGATTGAAGTACCTTTTGGCTGTAAGAGATGATTTAATAGATACTTTCCTCCCCGAGAGTTTCCCGTTTATCCTCCAAGGCTTGTCCGATCCAGTGGACGACGTAAGCGCCGTTTCCGCTTCTTCTCTCATTCCCGTCGCCGAAAAACTGACAGAATTAGTTCCACAATCTGTACCCGAAGTGATAACAAAACTCTGGGACTTACTCTCCGAACAAGACGAACTAGCAGCTGCTTGTAACAGCTTCATGGGATTACTTGCTGCTATATTGAACCTTCCTAAAGCTCAGGTACTATTGCCGCCTCAACCACTAAATGAAGTGGTGCCTAGATTGTGGCCCTTTTTGTCTCACGGAACATCTTCTGTGCGTAAAGCAACATTGCAAACGTTAAGTAAGTAAATGTACAATATATGAAAAGGAACTAATCAATACAAAGTTTTTATATAGCATTAATTGAATCAATCATAAAATATGTTATTCTACAAAATTATCTACTGAAAATATCTTCGATAACAAAATATCGAAACTCCTAATGTCGGGATGCTTTATTTTCACAGTAACTGTAGCTTTTTATACAGTTACCAAGAAATTAAATTTTTTGTTAACTCTTACTTTGGAATATACTGCTTTTGTTTAAAATTATTGTACTGTGTCAAAATATATACACAGTGAAGGTTTTGTTCACTTCAGTTTTTATTTATTTCATGTTAGTTAGATCATTTTAATATTAAGAGTCCATTAACGCGTTTTGGCGCTCTTAGTTTTATTTTCCGCCGTTTATTTGTCATCTTATTGTGGAAATAGGGACAGCTCTAAGAAGTACCATTTGACTCTCAATATCTTTGTCATCTGACTTAATAAATTTAACATTTCAATTAAAATAAGTTGATAACAAATGATGAAACTGGAAAAATATAATTTTTTTAAGGCACTCTTACTGAAAAACCAAAGGACGCTGATTCAATTTTATGGGACGCTCAATTGCTCCAGGACGCTTTGCGCCACGTGTACCAAAGAGTCCTAGTCGAATCGAATCCAGGCGTACGCTCAGTGGCTGAGAATGTATGGAACAACTTAGTCACAAATTCCAGATTGGTTGATTTATTACACGCTACATGTCCTTTCATAACGGTTTGGTTGTATTTGAGTATGCAACCAGTGAGATCACCATTCGATGTTAATTATTTGATACATGCCAGATCTCAAAGAAAAAAAACCGATGGTTTGAATAGTTTTGATCACACCGTTATGCCACCAAAGATGTATATTGGAGGTTAGTCCAGCCACAAAATATATAAACAAAATTATATATATTTTTTATTTTCCAGGCATAGAAACTACACCTATTGCTATAAGAGAACAAAACGCTATACCAGTACGATGTACAATTTCCAGAATGTTGGGACTTTTATCTCGATACATAACCAAACCTGCTCCAGGTGTAGACTATTCATCAAACGGTTTAGAAAGTCCCTTAGATTCCTACGAAAAAGTACTTTTGGTACACCTGCATTCAAAATCTGCTTTGCAACGTATGGTAACAGGTAAGTTTTTTTATTAACTAAAATATATCCCAGTTTGGCTTTTGTCAAACGTGACAAAGGCTTTTTCTGATAATTTTTAGACAAGCCTTCAAAAATATGTCGTATTTTCCATAGTATTCTTTCTTTTTCTTTTAGTATTGAATAGTAGTTAATACATACCTTTTTTGTTAGTTGTGAGTCTTTTTGTTTTACATTGATTATTTTAATTTTAATAGGACTGGTAATAGCAGAATGGGCAAAAGCCGATCCAGAAATCCCAATCTGCCCTCCTAACCTCCGTGAGCGGCTTCATCAATGCGTCGAGGAGTTTATATACTTCGACGAGATCGCGCACAGTTTCACCAGACTTGCTCAAGAGACCAAAGACTACCTGGCAACGCTCAGGCACTATAAAGTTCCGGTTTCGGTCACGAACGACAACGTGCTGACACTGGAACAAATCAAAGAACTGACCGGGGCACATACCCTAGATATTCTAGTCAACATCAAGCTGAAACCGAAAGTGTTGGAGAGTTTGGAAGAGAGGAGAAGGAGTATACATTTGTCTGTGACACAAACAAACAAGGACCAAAATGCTTTAAAAATTAGTACTCAAGGTGAGTTTAGATATCTATTATTTTGAGGAATATTCTAATACTTTTTTTATAGCTACCTTAGCTGGCGCTGCTGTGATATTTAAAGCTCTCCCGGAAAAATTAACACCTCTTGTAAAACCACTGATGATATCTTTGTGCTGTGAAGTGGATGAAGATTTGCAAAAAATCGCAGCTGAACATTTGGCCGAATTATTAAATCAGATTAGGACTAGAGAAGTTAATCCTTACGATAAGGTCGTATCTAGACTTTGTGAATTTTTAAGGTAAAATGTCTGAATAAATAAAAGTGATAATTTGTCAGTTCTAGTCATATTAAAATAAATATTAAATCTGTATCGGGTATTCTCATATGAAAATAATTTTGTTTCTAAAGACATTTTAATATTAGTAACAACTTCTACTTTTAAAATTAAAGGGAACCATTATAAAATTAAATGTTTTATTGAAAATTTTTGCACCTATTTTAAAGATGTTTCTAAATTTTTGTATAAAAAAAATCAAAACATTAAAAATCCTAAATTAGAAAAAGTTTTTGGGAATTATAAAAAGTTGAAACAAAGGTTTTCGTATTCTACATGTTATTCTGAGCAAAAAAGTCTCCAACATCGATTTTTTTAAGATTTTTTCAGAAGATTTGCTCAATTTGTTTAAAATGGTTTAAAATTGGCTTTTTAAAATTATTAAATTCATATTTTTTGCTAACCATGATTAACCTATGTATTTTTGGTTGAGGAATCCGAATTTCATGTTTATTTTGTAATTTGACCAATTATAGATGGCGTTTTAGGTCAAAAATTGTTAAAAATCGAAGTTTTATGAGCAAAATTACGCCTTACTGTTTACCTACATTTGTTTTAGATTATGAATTTTTTAATTTACAACTTATTATTTTTCAAACGCCTCCATTGCACATATTCAAATAATTAGAAATTTGAATTTTTAAATTAATTTATTCAAAAATCTAGCTCAAAATACGGTAGATAATTAAACTCAATGGGTTTTATTTGATTAATTCTAACTGTTAATAAAGAAAAAACGCGAGGTTATATTTTTGTTAAATTCCCCATTCTCAAACAGTTTCGAGCCATTTTAAGCAATAAAAAAAGATTTTTTTAAGTTGATTTAAATTTTGTATTACAAAGTCGAGATTGTAGAAAATTAGTCGTTATCATTAAGATTATTAAACAACTCATTCTTTAAATACAATTTTAAACAAATTGAGCAAACCTTCCCAAAACAATCTTAATTGAAAAAATTAAAGGCTCCGAATCGATTTTCTAGCTATACTGTAGTAGATTTTTACTCATAGTAACACGTATACAAAAACATTTGTTTTCAGGTCGATAATTTTTTTTCCATAAAAATCACTCCGGTCTAATATACATACGTGTCCTAAAATAAAAAACTACGTTTTAAAATAACGTGTTTTATTCAAAGTC
Organism: Neocrepidodera transversa; assembly: GCA_963243735.1. Taxonomy (NCBI): domain Eukaryota; kingdom Metazoa; phylum Arthropoda; class Insecta; order Coleoptera; family Chrysomelidae; genus Neocrepidodera; species Neocrepidodera transversa. The sequence continues at coordinate 581,653 of OY725347.1, read as the reverse complement.
ATTTTTTTTAGGGGAGATCCCGAATTCACGCCCATAATTCACAAACAAACGGGGGAAAACTGTTCTCAAAGACCTGGTAACTATAATGGCATAGTTACTCTTAATAATCAGCAACGTACTGCCGAAAAAGCAGCCCTAAAGAGATGTAATAGCTCAGGACGAGGACCAGGTATTATTAAAAATAAACTTTACAATTTTTTTGTGCTACGTCAAATTATTTTTTAGGTAGACCACCGGCAAGTGATATAATCATTGATGAGGTCTTCAGGGAAGAAGATGAAATCCAAAAACAGAATTTTGTGAAAAGAAGAGGTGGTACGTTGGCTTTAGTCGCTCTTGTTAAATATTTTGGTGAAAATTTACCAGCGCATTTGCCTAAATTGTGGGAAATAATGGTGGGACAATTAACTGAGGCCATAGATCCTTTTAATTTTAATGCTACCGATTTTTTGAACGAGGACCAAAAAGCTGAAGAACTTTTATGGGCGTTACAAGTAAGTTTAAAAAAAAAGAAAAGCAAATCGAAATTTTGGTTTCTTAGGTTCTGGAAGTGACAACTACTACCCTGCACAAATCACTTTTACCTGATGTGATGCAAAAATCGTTGATACGGCTTTGCGTTTTACTTTCCCATCCTTATAGAGCAATTAGACACTTATCGTCACGTTGTTTGGCCACTTTTGCTAAATTAGATTCTGTTAGAGTGATGGAAATGGTAGTTAGCATTGTTTTACCCAAATTAGGAGCTACAGATTGCGACATCGATAGGTAAAATGCAGTAAAAATATTTTTTTAATTAGTTTTATTAATTTTTATTATTTTTAGGCAAGGCGCAGTGGAAGCAATCGCTTGTATAATAGAAGAACTAAGATTTGAGATAATTCCTTACGTTGTTTTACTTGTGGTGCCATTATTAGGCCGAATGTCTGATCAAAATATGTGCGTAAGGCTTATGGGTACACATAGTTTTGCTACTCTTGTCCAATTGATGCCCTTAGATGGAGGTGTCCCTGAACCACCTGCACTAAAAGGTAAAAACCTAATTTTTATTTGATTTGATAACATCTGTCTTAAGAACTAATGTTATTGTGGTAAATAAAATATCGTATCTAATTATATTTGTAGCTATTTTGTTATTTTTATTACAGGTAGTATTTTGAATGTGAGAAGGGATAAAGAAAGAGAATTTTTACATCAACTTCTCACCCCTTCTTCAATTACCGATTATCACGTTCCTATACCCATTGAAGCACAGCTAAGGAGTTACCAGCAAGCTGGAGTCAATTGGTTAGCGTTTCTCAACAAGTTAGTAAAATTTTAACCATTTTTATTTAATATTATGATTATTTATTTTTACTTTTAGATATAAGTTACATGGCATTTTGTGTGATGATATGGGCCTAGGAAAAACTTTGCAGAGTATTTGTATATTAGCTGGTGATCAATTTGATAGAGAACAAAAGTATATGGAGACAAAATCACCTGATTGTGCTCCTCTCCCGTCCATGGTTATTTGTCCCCCCACCCTAACAGGTAAATACCAAAAAATATCTTAAACTATGTATTATAATTCGATTCATTTTTAGGTCACTGGTTATATGAAGTCCAAAAATTTTTAAAACACAAATATCTAAGTCCTCTTCAATACAACGGTTCTCCTACTGAAAGAGAAAAGTTGAGACACAAATTCAAAAAATTTAACTTAATAATCGCCTCGTATGATATAGTTCGTAAGGATATTTCGTTCTTTTCCACCATAAAATGGAATTACATTATTCTTGATGAAGGACACGTAATAAAAAACGGTAAGTTAAAGAAAAACCATATTAATGTTCCTTAAAAGTCTTTTTTTTTAAGGTAAAACGAGAACCAGTATAGCAATAAAGGCTCTGGTGGCCAATCACAGACTGATTTTAAGCGGAACTCCGATACAAAATAACGTTCTAGAACTTTGGAGTCTGTTCGATTTCTTAATGCCAGGATTTTTAGGCACCGAGAAACAATTTACAGCTCGTTATTCCCGACCAATTTTGGCAAGCAGAGATCCCAAATGTTCACCGAAAGAACAAGAAGCAGGAGTTTTAGCCATGGAGGCCCTACATAGACAAGTAATTAAGTTTTAACATCAATTTAGTTTATTGTTTGATTATTTTTAGGTGTTACCATTTCTTTTAAGAAGAATGAAAGAAGACGTATTAGACGATTTACCACCGAAAATTACACAGGATTATTACTGCGAATTAAGTCGTTTACAAGAACAACTTTATGAGGACTTTTCTAAAAGTCCAGCTCATCAAACGTTACAGGTAAAATATTAATGTAGTAAATCGTGTCATTATTAATTATTTTTTTTTAGGAGTCTATTTCCTCTAGCACCACAAGTGGCTCTACTCATAATACACACATATTTCAAGCTTTACGTTACCTTCAAAATGTTTGTAATCATCCAAAATTGGTATTGAATCCCTCTCATCCACATTACCAACATATTATTTCTTCATTGCAAGAACAAAATTCAAGATTGGATGAAATCCAACATTCGGCCAAGTTACCCGCGTTGAAGTAAGTTTCATTATACTAAATTTAGTTTGATCGACACAAAAATTATTTATTTTGTAGACAACTTCTACAAGATTGTGGTATAGGGCTTAATGAGAACATCGACAAGGAATCGACTGATTTAGTAATCAACCAACACAGGGCGTTAGTGTTTTGCCAGCTCAAAGCGATGTTGGATATCATAGAATTTGACTTATTTAAAAAGAATATGCCAGGAGTGACATATTTAAGATTGGACGGATCCATACCACCTGTTCATAGACATTCAGTAGTTACAAGGTAAAAAATATTAAGTTTTTCTTTTTGTAGTCTATATATATATTAAAATTACAGATTTAATAATGATCCATCCATTGACGTTTTGCTTTTAACCACGCAAGTTGGGGGTTTGGGTTTAAATTTGACAGGGGCGGACACTGTTATATTCGTCGAGCACGATTGGAACCCAATGAAAGATCTTCAAGCTATGGATAGGGCCCATAGAATCGGACAAAGGAAAGTTGTCAATGTTTACAGGTTGATAACAAGAGGAACGTTGGAAGAAAAAATTATGGGGTAAATTTTAATTTTAACCACGTAAATTTTGTTTAAACTATATAAATATTTCTTTCAGTTTACAAAAATTTAAACTCCAAACGGCCAACACTGTAATAAGTGGAGAAAACAGTCATTTGGAAACGATGGGTACTGATCAATTATTGGATCTTTTCTCACATAAAACCTCCGCCAATGGAGAATCGACAGCGTCGGGTTCTAAATCCGGTACTGGGGGTATGAAGTCAGTCTTAGAGTCTTTACCCGAACTTTGGGACAGTAGGCAGTATGATAACGAGTACGATCTGTCCCAGTTTATGTCCAAATTGAAGTAGAAATAGGTAAGTCAAAAAAATCTTTTTTAACTAGCCACTAAATATAGAAAAAAACACTGTTTTGGGATATTTTTGACAAAAATAAGTTTTAAGAATTTTAGTTTAGAATTAAAAAACGACCTGAGCCATATAAGAGGAGAATTTTTTAATAATTATAAATCACAAAAGTGTTTTTTTTCCTAATCTAATTAACTCATTAGCTATATGTCAAACTAAACTTTTATGTGATCATTTAAAAATTAAGCTCTAGAAAGTTTAAAACTGCTTTATGCTCCAATTACGAAATTTAAGACGTATAATTACACAAGAAAAACTACCTCGAGGGATAAAAACTTTGGAAGTTTTCTTTATCAAGTATTTTTATGTTTGACCTAAATTGTAGAGCGCCGACAAAGATGAAAGAAGCTTACAAATTTATTCAGCGGAAAACTGGAAAATTATTAACTAGCTCGTAAGATTAAAAATCATTTATTTATGGAAAATGGTGCATTATATTATTGCTTTAAGTTTTTATTAAATAATATCATAAATTTTAATGACTACGACTACCGTCCTACAATAATTTATATAAAAGTTATTGAATCATTAAAATTAATTTTTTGAAAACTGTACAGAATATTAAAGTGTTTACTTTTGTATCTTACAATTTTTAGTTAAAGAAAATGTCACAATGGAGAAGTTTCATGGTAGTGATAATTTAATGTTTTCACATTTAATTAAAATATAGGCAAAAACTAATAAATCGGTAAAAAAAATTTTGAAATCGGTCAATAAATAACCGAGAAATATGATATTAAATTGCTGATTTTTAGCGCGGATTTATCTCTTCATTCTATATGCCACGACACGATAGACGCATGTCTGACTTTATATCTGTCATCGTAATTTATTAACTCACACACAACAAAATATAGTCCAGAGGCCAAGTACTTTTTCTGCTATATTCTACAGAAGAGATTTTATTATTGGAACATGTTCAGAGGTGTCCCTAGAAAGTATATTCAAGTTAGCACGACGAGGGGCACGAGTGTCACCCGCCATCTTGAAATACACGTTTTGTGTAGTCTTGTGAACAGTGAATCGAACGAGTCACAGTTTTTATTTAAATTTTTTTCTGTGTAATGTTTTCTTAGTGCTGAAATTTCGGGTACGAAATGCTTTATTTCCTCGATTAAAATGTCACTTTTAAACACAAATTATTTATTATTATTATTGCTATTCTAGTCTTCCAAAATTAAACATTCCATGCCAAAAATTGATCAATGGGAAAAAAATACACACTTATCTTAAATTCAAATTTATATATCACCAAAATTTGAGAAAAAACCATAATTGTTAATAATCCTGTATTTAATCCAAATTAAAGTGTCCGGCACAAAAATTTGAACAATATTAATTATTTGTTATTAATTTTGTTCTGAATCCAAATAAACGACTCAGTTTAAAAAATAATAATAAAAGTAAATTATTACTGTCCCTAATTCAAATTAAAAAGTACGCCTAAAAAAATTTGATTCTTGAACCAAAATAATAAAAATCCAGTTCATTTTTATTAATAATTCTGTCCTTAATTTGAATTCAATCATATTAAAGAATTTGAAAAAAATTAATTTTGTCCTTGGCCTAAACTTAAACGATCCTCCTCAAAATTTGACCTAGTAAACTTGATCGTCGGGATAACCGGAAACGGGTCTGGCCGGGACTCCCGCTCTACTTGCAAATTTCCAAAATGGGTCACTGGGTTAGTGGGCTACTGGAACTCGAATGCAACTGAAAATTGAAATGTGTGTCAAGGAACCGGACCTTGACATGGCTCTGTTATCGATTTTGTGGGAAATAAATTCTGGAATTGGGTTGCTAAATTTCTGGAATTTTAGGATTTAATAGATATGGATATAAAAGTTGCTGCTTTAACTATTATACCTGCAAATGAAAATAATCGATTATACCAGATGAATTAAGGCAAGTGTTAAATTTCTTTTATCTTCTAAATATATCGACAGTTAGAGTTCGATTTTTGAAGTTGTTATATTTTTAGGTATAGGAGTTTGTAACGAAGTTACGAATTTAATAATGTTTTTAATTGCCTAATCTCCGTTATTATTATTTTTACTTATTAATAATAATTCCGTCCTTACAACTGAAAATAATTATTATAATTAGTTTCTCCCTAATAGTCATAAGTAGTGTGACCGGCAATAGACCGTAAATAGCTAAAAATAAAATGCACCGTGAATACATAAAATATAATAAACACCGCGACCTTCCTTTGCATATGTTAATCGCAATCCGTTTCATTCATTTAATCAGTTCAATTAGAGACTCGAACAACTAAACCGTCCTGCTAGGATAGACGATTGATAGCAGCGAGACCGACATCAATGCCGTAAGCCAGCCGTGCCAGACAAGGATTACCGCAGCAGATACTCCGAAACGCAGTCCAGAAGGGCAAATAAAGTCTGCCCTACCGGCCTATACGGGATTGGTCGAAACCATAACGACCCCTGGAGTATTTCTTTCTTCACTGAAGCTGCCTGAGCAAGTTGCCTTCACACTATAAACGGAAGTGACACGTAACGATCGCAGTGCGTTAAAAGTTTGTTGCCTTATCATTTTTTTCGTTATTTAACATTGGCTGTACCTTGTCTTCACTTGAATCAAAGAATTGATCTAAATTTGTTAGATCACTCTTATTATTTTATAATATACAGAGTTAGTTTAAAGTATAGAACGCCTCGAGTGAGTTTTAAATATGGAACGCCTCAATTACCTCGGAAACGGATTGTATATTATCAGAGTTTGACTCGTCCAAATTTCTGTTATTACATTTTTAGCAATAGCAATAGTAACTGTGATAAAGCACAAAACAAAAGCGAAAAACGTAACAGATTTTTCTGAGAACGTCAGAGATGTTAAGTGAAAGTTTGAGTAAGAATGTCGCGCCGGCGTGGTAGGTAGGCTTTAAAATGATTTGATCCTAATATTGGTGATTACGAATCCTTTAGGATTTCTTAAGCGAATCCGCATCACGAATACAAGTATTAGAACCGAATCCTCAAAAAATGATTGGACTCCTCCTCAGCTCTGCTAGAAATAACTTTGTAGAAACTATACATTGACATTTTTTTTTAAATTGAAACTTTTGATGGTCTACAAATCAAATATAACGGATAGAATTTTATTTTGATTATTAACAAATTATTTTTTTACTATCGTTTTTTCTCTTTTTTTTCAGTAATATGTTGCTGTGAGACAAAATTCAAGCAATAACTACGATAATAGGATTTGTAAGTTTTCAGTTTTGATATATTACCAAAGATTTATTTATTTTCTGAATAAGCGTTCAAACCACCATATTTGTATAGTATACATAAAAAAAAACTAAATATTCCATTTAATAACTCATAACTAACAAGATAAAACATTTTTAATGTGTACTGTATAACAAATTCATAAAAGTATGAAATTATGACGATATATTGGATTGCAAGAATTGTCAATTTTTTAATTGATATCTTAAATGTTTTCTAAGTAATGAAATTACTATAAAACAATTACTAAACATTTTAATATTAAAATAATGAATAGAAACTTGTTTTGACTTACAAAAGCCAACATCAAGCAAATGTAAAAAATCAAATAGAATAGTAGAAAATTGTTTAAAGGTCATTGACTAGGGATTTCCCCCAAGAAAACTTGAAATCCAATGACATGTTTCGTTATTACCGGCAATATTTTCTCAATCTTTTATCCTTTCATCTTGTGTTTAAGTAGATATTCACTTCCTGTTTCATATGTTATTCTTTAATTTCACTAGACTCGTTCTAAAGCTGAATGACTATTTGTACAGCTCGTTATATATTTGATCTGGTTGAACATTTATTTTTGCACACTTTCCAGATATTTTTTTTCAGTTCATATATTTAAAATTCCAGGTCCCATAGATGTCCCAAATGGGAAGCAATAAAATTTAAAATAATTGTTAACACAGCTTAAGTTTTTTTGTAAACCAACACAAGTTTTCGATTTTTTATATTTTTTTTATTTTGGTATATTTCTTGCAATTCCATATAAATATTTTAGATTGATATGAAAGTTATTTTTCGACATTTCTAGTTTCTTAGTCCCTTCTGATTTTTTTTTGTAGTATAGTAATGTGTGTAAGAGTGATTTTAGTAGAATTTTGATTTTATTTTTTATATTATTTTCGCTATAGGTATTACCAAGTTTGGTGTACAGTTAAAGGTGTGTCCTTTAGTGTATACTAACTTTTGTTATTGTTATTTCATTTCATACTACTTGGGGGTATCATTTATAATTTACTTTGATTTACATTTAATAACTGACATTCGATTATCTCGTTATTATAAAAAGTAGTAACGTAGAGCACAAAAAAATTCTAATTAGTAGTTGATTATTTAAACAATGCCATTGCATTATTTAACATGTTTTATTCTTTAAATAACAGCTTTTTATTGGTTTGTATACTAGAAACTAGCAGAAACATGTTCAAAATGGCGCCTGTATTTGGTCGGCTGTGGCATAATTTTATCGTCTAATATAGAATTTTTTATGTTTATAGAATAGCTAAAAAGTATGCCATATATGTACCTTTTTTATATTTAATTGCACCAAAATTTAGTTTAATAGAAATTCATTTTTTGTAACTTATTTAAATTGTAATTCAAAAATAAGCAATAAATGTTTACTTCAATGTGATTTTATTATTAACCTTGTAGAAAATAATAATTAAGAGTATTAAATCAAAAATTAATTTTTTTTATTTAATTCACATTATATTTTACACACATTTTAGTAATCGCTGTCTGTAATAATTTTTAGTAATTTTTATCCTGTAGAGAATTTTGCGGTGTTTTTCCTCAAAAATTCGGATTAGTACTGGGCAAATATGTAAATGAAGTATTTTTCAAATCGCTATCGCTTTTATACTCGATTAATTAATTTATCTACTATTTTTGATAGATTTTTATGGAAAAGTGGTGCAATTCATTAGGTATTAAATTTTTCTTTTCAAGATTACATATGCTAGAAGGAAAGTTTGAAATAAGACAAAAAAAAATTCATAAGTCAACTTTATTTCATAATAAATAGTAAGTACATCAAAAAGGTATATTATATACGTTTTTCAGTCAGTAGATAAAATACTGTATATGGATAGCCTAAAAAGATCTAGTTATTGATATGAACAGGGTTATATATATTTCTGGCTACAGGTAGATTATCTAGATGGCATCTAAATACCCCAACAATAATTTTGAGACGATTTATGACATTGGCTACGACTGTCATGTCTATTTTTTTTGTACTACTGTTGTCGTTAAGGTGACATCTAGATTTTCTTACTAACAGGGTGTGTATTAAAAATCCCTTCTTTAACTTTTCTCTAGGATAGGAAATAACTGGTGAGTTGGAAGATAAGCAATCTTGGATAAGTCTTTATTTTATTTAGTAATTCGAAATATACTGGGTATATCCAAACTTATCAATTTAGCTACTACCCCGTATATATTTAAATACGAAATTTTGAATAAATATATTCATTGTTCAACGAAGTATATAACAAAAAAAATGTACAGATACAGAATCGTTTTTAATGACCAGTTTTTTTTTGTTTAATAGATTTAATTGTTTTTCTGTGTCTTTACATTTTGATCACCCTGTATCATTCCTGCACAACCTAGAGCGGTCACTACATTTTTAGCAACTATTTATAAAAGCCACATATTTTTACATTTAAAAAGAGATGACAGTGAATGCATCATCACAGCTCTTATAGATTCTAAAGAATTTCGGTAATTAAGGCTTGGGAAATGAAAAAAACAGAAATTTTGATAAAATTTTGTTTTTGAAAATTCACCTTTGAAAATGTAAAAATATTTCAAACCTACTTATACTAATACTAATTATTGCATTGAAGCTAATAACATCTGATTGCATGAAAGCAGTTTATCCTTTTTTTTCTCTAGTTTTAATCACATATTTTGATAAGCATTTCATATATACTTATATTTTGAGGTTAACTTTTAACTAGTTTACAGTAAATAGGAGACTAAAAAAATATTTATCTATATATATTGTTTTAGCCTCAAAACGTTTAACAATATTATTATATTTTTCAACAATAATTGATTTACTTGATTATTCATCTTTAGTACATACAGATGAATCTAGAAATTTTTAAGTATATTTTATATATGATTTAAAGACTACAATGATAGTAACAGTTTTTGTATAAAAATCTCTTAATCTTGAAAATTGTTTATTAGCGAAATATTTGTTAGAAAAATTAAAAAAATTACACAAACCTCATACAAAATAAGAGACATGTAAGATGTAGCTAAATGGGAGTTATTCATTTTATTTTCGACCTCGATTTTTTTTCAAATTGTTCTAATATACCCTTAAGTCACCGTGAGATATAATACGCTATCAAATTCGTTCAGAAATGGCCAGAATTAGATTATAATTAAAGTGATTCCCCTGTATGACTAATAGTATGTAAATTCGTTGCCTTCCACTCTCTTAGACCCCCGCGATAAGCGAGAACTTTCCGAACACTCTTAGTAAAATAATTGTTGAATCAATTATTATTCTGAACTTTTTCAACATAGCCTATTATTTCTTTTTTTGAATGGTATTTTTAATTTTCTCTAAAAAAATAGGCGCGGTCTAGATATATTTCTTTCACGCCTTTTAGCGGCGATACTATGCGGAATTCGAAAAAAAAGTAACAACAGAATTTGTAGGAAATTTTATGTTCTGCAATTTTGATTTCTTGTAATTTTTCATAAAAATCCATAATTTTTGTCTCAAAATCTAAAAATAAGGCGCAAATGTCTATTTTTCTTTCACGCCCTCTAGCGGCGAAATTATGCGGAATTCGAAAAAAAAAGTAAAGACAAAATTTGTATGAAATTTTATGTTCTACAATTTTGATTTCTTGTAATTTTTCATAAAGCTCCATTTCGTTTTAGCATGGGGTGGCAGGGGAATCCCTTTAAATTTAATTCAATTCTGGCCATTCCTGAAGGAATTTGATGGCATATTATATCTTACACTTTAAGGGTCTATTAGAAGAATTAAAAAAAAAATCGAGGTCAAAAAATTAATTGAATAACTCCCAAATTTAAAGATGTAAAATCACGCTAAACTCATTTTAAAAAATAAAGAAATAAAAATGCTTCTGACGATATATAATTTTTTACTACGACCACTTGTAGAACTGTCGAACTCGGCTTACAACAACAATATTTCCCATTCGTGTGAAAAATATTACTTTCTGCACGCGTAATGTAATATACTATAGATTTTTTCCAAATAATCATCTTGTTATAACTATAATTCATCATTTTGACGGATTAGATTTATTTTCTGAAGAAATTAAACTATTACTGTCATTGTGGGCCTCAATTAGCCTTTCTTAACACCGTAATTAATATGTACAAGCCGAAAATTGAGTAAAAATAGGAATAAATTGTCGCCTTGTATAATACGATATTAAAAAAAAACAGTAACTTAAAATCAACATTTAAAAAAATATATATTAATAATTATTGTATATACTATGTGTAACAGACAATTTTTCTGATCTTTTAAGGTAACATTTTTTTTACATTAAATTTGATTTTAACATGAAATATTACATTTTGAAATTTGTTCAAAAAAGGTAATATTCCATTTTAAAAATCATAAATTCATTTATATTTGATTCAAAAATGTTAAAAACTGTATCTTATCAGATAAGAAAAAGATGAGGTACTATAAGTATTGTTATAAGCGGTTGATTATTTTTGATAAGCTTTCAATAGAAATATAATTTATTATTGCTTACTATGTAGAAAAATTTCGTAAAAATATTTTCGAAAATGAGACCAGCTCATTTTTAGATAAAATCAGTCAAATATTTGACACATGAAAAAAATTACTAAAATATGGCACATATTTCATCTAACTTTTTACATCAAATAAAAAAATACTGTTATAAATAAATTTTATACAACTGAGAAAATAACCGATGAAGAGTCCAGGTCAAAAGTAGTAGTTTTTGAAAAAACTAAAATTGTTCATCTACTAAAATAATGTCTAGGAATAGTTAATCCTTTTTATCAAAATATTACAATTAAGCTCAATTTGTCATGGTCTAATTATTTATATTAAAAAGAACATTATAAGTAGCTGTTTTACCTCTAATTTCTACGGTACTGATCAAATTTTGATTTTGGTACTCTTTTGATATTAGTCGAAGAAATATAGCACAAAAAACCCAAAGTTGAATTTTTTTTGCAGTAAAAGCGGATTGAGATGCGTTTTTTGTATTCTCTTTGTGAACTCGTCTAGAAAGTTTGTGACCACTTTTGGTTTTTCTTCTGTTTTATATACACAATAACAGTATTAAATAATAAATATTAATGTTAATTCTCCATAATTTCTCCACTTGAGGGCGTAAAAAAATACACATGTATGATTATTTGCCTTTATTTTAATATTGAGGTCAAACAATGCATTTTAATTCAAAATGTTCTAGTGGAAAGTTGTAGAGCGTCAAGTTTCCTACAACTTTTGTATCAAACTTTTTCCAGAATTCCCCGTAGTTTTGCCGCTAGAGGGCGCGGATGTTAATCTCTTTCGTACCCTCTAGCGGCGAAACTACGGGGGATTCTAGAAAAAGTTATAGGGAATTTTATGCTCTACAACTTTGCACTATTTGAAAAAAGCAAAAAATCCAACATATGTATTTTTTGCGCCCTCTAGCGCCAAAACTGTATATGAATGACTTTTTTAGTTCCTTCAGAATTAATTCTTGGAAATATAATCGAAAATCAGACCTGAAGAAGTTGTTACAGGAAGGAATTAACTGTTACTATTTTAATTGTTTGTCACTTTGATGCTTGGACCTGGACCGTTCATATATTATTAAAACATGGTACATTAGTCTTAACAAATTTGTTTATTAAAAATAAATTGAGCTAACAATTTAATAATAAAAATGGGACAACCATGTGAGCTAGTAGTAAATTTTCAATTTGATCAATATTGTTTTTTTTTTAACTAAAAGATAACCCAATTTTTTTTACTCCTTTTGATAACCCTGTAATAAAGAAAACCGCGCCACATCAATAAGAATTTATGACAAATGACATTTTGTTTTGATATCTCGTTTGTTGTCGTGCGGTGTCCTTTGTTATTTATATTTAATAATTATTAAATTAAAATATCAGTGCAACAGGTAAGGGCCAGCCTTGGCGCTTAAATGAGCGCCTTTATCGTGGCAAACTATGTGTACAAATTTTAGATTCTTTATGGTAAAGAGATCGTTATAAATACCCTTAATGTCGAGGCATGGGTTACCGAGCGTTGATTTTTTAGTTTTAGCCAGGGTTACTTGCATCCCGTCAACCTAGAAATAAATTACAAATATATCAAACACGTTTGGTACTTTTAGGTGATTAAAAGTAGAAGATACGCCGGATCAATCTTAACTGAGTTAAGGGTTAAAAATAAATTTTAACTTTCAGTTTTTGCGTTTTATACTTGGAAATTCTTATTTTTTTTGATTTTCTCAAACGGTGACATGTAAATTTTGCTTAAAATGAATAAAAACACTACTTAAAGTCATGTGTAACTATACAAATTTTTGTCAGGGTAAAATAAAACTTAATGACCAAGTTTTTGACGCCTAAAATAATTTCATTCTTGATTCATCCAATTAGTAATATTCTATGAATTTTCATTTACCATTTTGGTGCAGTCCAAATTCCTCACCTGTTAATATAGTTCTTTTTTGTACCGCCCGAACATTAAATTAAAAAATTACTTTTGTTTATTGTTAAAATCTGATATTCTTATCATATCATTGTTAATTCAGTTTTCACTTAATAAAATTGTTTATTCTTTAAATAAAACATACGATGCTTACAATTTATTTGTATAAATTTTATTTAAAATGAATTATTAACAGAAAATATAGCGATTTAGTTTTATAATGAATTTTGAAGAAAGAAAACGTAAAATTTTTAAGTTGTATATTTTTAGAGTTTGTAATTTTATGGTTTTCTTCACTTTATTGTTTTTAGGTTAAAGAGCAAAGTTCGAAGGACCAGCTGCGGAAGCAACAAATATTGTAATAAATAGTTACAGTTGTGATTGGATAAAACTAGACTCTTCTATATATAGCACTATTTTATTATGCTCAAAAGAAATAATGTTTATTAAAAAATGTCTTCCGCTCCAACCCGAACAAAAAATGGCACAACAGATATAAATAATTGCATAAATTCACACATTAGTAGTGAGAAATTTATTAAGTTAGAGGTGGCAACATCGCGACACACGGCGTTTTCACAAAAAAAGATCGATTGTTACGTCGATACGTGTTATATAAAAAATATTTCGCCGTGGTTCGGGACGCGTCGGACACGCCCGATTAAGATTTATCGGATAAAATATTTAAATAAATGATTTTTAAACTGGAAGTCGCGAAGCGCGACTTCTATGTAGGAATTTTAATTTGGATAGAGATAATATATGTTTTTACCTGAGAGTCCTCAGCAGTAAAGTTAACAATACGGAGAGCTGCACAAACAGCAGGGATGATTGAACGTGATCGCTCCTTGTAGTGATCGAGATTCCAAGTCTGAAAAATGATGCGCGACTCCCGGCTGACGTACGGATTAATGCTGTGACCCGCACTGTATAAGCACTCCGTCTTGTCCCATCTAATAAACAAAACAGAAAATTTATTGTACCATATACAAACAATTTTAAATAATTGAAGAAAGTTATCCATAATCTCATGTTTGGCATCAACTCGCCATGACCGAAAAATTGGACCAATAAAAGCGGAGATGGTCGATATCACACGAGGAAATTTTGTTGGATTCCGGCGGTTTTATACTTCTTCCATGGTCCTTTAGCTTAGTGCTCGTTTTGCCATCCGAATGTCTAATTATACGGAAATCCCTAGCACAAAAGGTCCGATTGACGTTTTTTTATGGTTCTGAACGTCTAACGACCAAAATAAAACGTTTCTGCACGAACGTTTTTAAAAGGAACATAAAGAAACATCCAAAAATGTGTCGACAATACGTTCCGAACTTACAAATTAAAATCAAAAAACGACTACTAAACGTTTTTTTAATGTCCATGTTTTTTATAAAGTCACAATAGTATGTTTTCAGAAAAAGCCAGAAAGTTACACTTTTGTATGTCGTTTTTATAAACACTGTAAAAAACGTTTAAAAGACGTTGTGTCTTTGTGTTTGTAAAACTATATTTTCAGAAACGTTTTATTTGAGTCATTTTTAAAATCATCGTTAAAAAACATTAGTCCAGTAGACGTTCTAAAATACTTAAAAAACCGTATTTTGTCGAATTACTTATTTAGTATGTTTTGAAATGTTTTTAAAACGTGTTTTTTCGTCGTCTGTATGACGTTAGAAGTTGGAACATTTGCGCTAGAGAAAAACGTCTTATAAACGTTCTCGGGTATTTTAACGAACGTTTTTAAAACGTCGAAATGTGTACGTTTTAAAGCCGTTTTTTAAATGTCTCTGTGCTATTAGGGATGAAAACCATCAGGATAATTATAGAAAAAACCAGAAGGTACATTATACAAACGTATATAGTAACAAATATCAATGAATCAATGCAAATTAGAATAACGGAACGAGAAAATTAATAGAATGGATAACTGGATACCATTCTCCAAAATGACGTCAACGATGATAAGTTGTTAGAAATGCACTGAAGAAAATCGGGCGTATAAATGATTTTATAAAAGAAAAAGCACTAATAAGCTGATAATTTTGTACAACTCATTAAAAAAATACCTTTAATAACTGTTAATGAAGGTGAACATTCTTAGTTAGAAAATAGTTTATTATATTTCCAAAAATAAGTTGTCTTTAGAGATAAAACAAATGTGGAAGAAAACAGAGAGAGAAAGACAGATCTCAATTAGATTTAGTCATCATTAATCAAACTTAATAATGGAAAATATTGGCACTTCCCCAAATATTTGATATGTAAAGACTACCAGAATCATTTTCTTTCATTAAAGAACAATCCTAACTTCCTACCAGCAATATAACAACATTTTCTTAGACAGATCTTAAAACGGATAATCTAATTGTTTATAATTTATGTATTTATTAATATGTGATGATAATATGAAAAATACTGACCTGCCCTGGCATAGGAACGTCCCTTCCCTGTCGCAGATGCTTTTCATGTCGTCGGCGCCTCCACCGCTCGCCCTGTTGAAATAACATCCATGATATTTATTCAATTTCAATTTGGCGTCCAATTCGAGAAATAAAGAATGCGCCGCGTTTATCGGCACATCCTTTTTATTTCTCACTTCTTCTCTGGTTTTGTAGAAATAAGTGCGGATACGGTCCTGCGCCCTCCTGAACATGTAATCCTCTTTTGTTTTTGCGGTGGAATTTAGGCCTGTGTTTTTAGTTAGTTGTTTATGATGAATTAAGAAGACAGATCGCGGCGACCAGATGGTCTGGCCGTCACGATCTGGGCAACACAGCAAAATTTTACGTATTGATTTTTATAAAAAAAAACGACAAATTCAATACCTTTTTATTTCCTAATTAATTTTGGTCAAACAATTTTTTAACTATGATAAAATTAGGCGTTTACGAAATAAAAGTAAATTTTTTATGTTAGTATTTATTGTGTTGTCATTTTACAGTATGCTTTTCACTTTACAGTGTTGCTACTTTTGAAAATTTTTACTTATATCGACGTATATTGCTTAGTTACAGATCTATTAAAAATGTGCCCTATCGGCCGATCACCTTCGGGTATCAACATCTACTGGGTAACGGGACAATTACGTATCGGTATAATTTTTTCCCAACCTGCGAGAACTAAGTCATTTAAGGGCCTAACTAATAATTGCACGAAGTTAATTTTTTTTTTTTCATAAAGGGCGTTGGTTCAGAAAAAAATTTAGTGAGCGTAAACTGGAGCTTGAAAATATAAGAATAGTTCTGGCGGTGTTTTTTGGTCGTACGGAAATTCGATAGAAAAAAAAATCCATAGACGTGGAGTTAATCTCCCGCTACTAGGGAAAACAACAGGGCCATTCCGCGTGGTAAGTGAGTTTAATTGTTTTGCTAATCCTATTTAGACGTTTGTACATTTTGGTTTTTTGTTATTGTAAGTTTACCTTCTTAATAGAGGAAGTCTCTAATTTTCTTGCGTCCTTATTAAAAGGAACAAATAGGGGTAACTGCCATCCCATCAGCCTTTATGTTTAGATACGTGGGATTAATCTGGGAAAAACAGGGCCGGTTGTAAATTTTGGTGCCATTTATGCAACATATATGTATTACTATTAATTGTTTCGCCAATAGCTAATTTTTCTTTTGAGGTATTTTATTTTAAATTGTAAACGTCATTTTTTGAACATTTTGTTAGGACACTAGAGGACGCGAGAATGTTAGTTAGATTAGTCGAATATCTAAGTTCTTTTTTTAATCTATATAGTCTAGTAATTTCAGTATCAACTTGTTCAACTCATTCGTCAGTTATTCATTGGTAAAATCTGTAGTAATTTTTTTGTGTTGTTAAATTTGTTTTTCATATTTTTTTTTTTTTTTTTTAATAAATCACGTTAAAGTCAGTCGAGTAGTTTAATTTTTGCTCACATAAAGAAAAGGAAAGGAATTTAATGAACTGAGAATAGATTCATCTAGAAAACCTCCCTCATCCCCAAATCCTGTCTGTAAGGTAAAGACTCTCGAACACCGCGAGAGCACGAACTACTCTTTCGTCTGAAGAATGGTCGCTACGTTCCCAGAGAGTTCACGTGGGAACACGTATATTCTTCCAGAGCCTTGGCTAACGCTCAGGGCCGTTTTTTCTCTCCTAGGAGAGCGGTGACAGTAGCGCTGCCGTTACATTTTGTTATAGGTAAAATTATTAAAGTTTCACAACAAAAATAATCTCATTATTACAAAACGATTCAAAGAAACACCATTAAAGAAGTGAGTTTGTTGTGTCCTTTCTAATTATCTGAATATCATTTGGAATTGGAATCTCAAGTTTGTCTAATTTTTGTTGTTGTAGGATCGCTTGAATGGTTACGGAAGAATACAACGTAAAAGATGATTTTTATCTATCTACGCCACTGTGGTGTAAGGAATATGTTTCTAACAGACATTTAAATTAAAAATTTTAATTTTATCTCGTAAACGTCTAATTTTAGTATAGTGAAAAATAATTCGTCAGTCCAATATTTGTTTTAATTTTGAAAAAAAAAATTCACTAAATGTGCACAAATTCTGTCAATAATCCGTGAAAAATGGTAGTGTCTACTGATACTATTTTAAGTTAGAATATAGATATTCTAAATATTCAACAGTTTTCCTACTTTTTTTCAGACTAATAAATATTTAGTAATCGGTTAAAATATGTTAAATTATATTCCCTGCAATTATATTTGTTATGCATATTATGTTCAAATAATTCACTACTTTTTAAACTTGGTAATGGCCGAGTAGACAGATCCAAACAGATTAGCCACACTATATATTTTAATACAAAATTACTAGTCAGCTTGACGTCTGTCATTTTAAGAAAAAGGAAATATTGGACAGCAAAGTATTAATTTTTATATATAATTACCTGATAAATACAAAACTTTCCATTTTCTTTAATTTCAATGCAATGAATTCGACTTTGGACAAGTAAAATACATTTTTTAAATTATCTTTATACTTACCCTCAAACCATTCTGGGTGTTCAGATTTTGTACTCAATCGGGTTTTTTCGGCGTCTAATCCTTTCAAAACTTCGGCGAGTTTGTAAACTTTATTTTTCATTTTTTCGGTGAAAAATTCTTGTATTTTTTCGCCGGCTTTGAGGTATTCTTCGTTGACTTCTCTGATTGTTTTGTACAATATTTCGGCGTCCGTCGGCGCCTTCTCGCCAACGGGCACCCATATTAGTAGGGTTTGAGGAGGTAAAGTCTACAATAGAATTGATAAATATAGTCAAAATCGACGACAGTATAGACTCACTTGGAAATATTCTTCACTTTCTATGATAGTGCCATCTGTCGTTTGAAAGTCTATTTGACCGGGAGAAAATTTCAGTTTGAATTTGTCAATTGTCTTTTTCTTTAATTCTTCCAAATTTTTAACGGCGATTCCAACACGAGTTTTTCTGTCAGCATCTGTCACTTTGAAGCCCTTAGCGGTTGTCATTATCATTTGCATCTAAAAAACTTAATTTTTACTTTTTATTACTTTCCGAACACAACAAATTTGAATAGAAAAAAATGTATAGGTGTATAGTTTTGGACTAGCGGTCTCTTTTATTACAGGATGGTCCGAAACATCATTGTATCTCTTTCTTTCCTGTAGGGCATGTCCAATTCGTATATGTCGATGGTTATACTCAGTAATAAAGTGCAGCCAATAAAACACAATCCTAAAGTTACTAAAAAGTGTGTTAAAAACATGTCAAATCAGGGACTTTTGATTTTAAAGTTTCCTACCCTGTTTTATGCCAAGTTTGAATGACAATCAAATATTATTTGACATTTGTCACTTGTGAATTCCGTTTTAGTGCTGTGTTTTTATTTAAATTAGTGCTTATAAACCAAATTTGCTATTAACTTTGTGTTGTACTAATGCCTAATAGACTATTTTGAACGAGTACGTGAAAATGGAAGGCTACTTACTTCTTAGACTTCTAATGCTGTAAAAGACGTAAGTAATAACATTTGCATGTTTTGATCATAAGTTTAATTAACTATTTGTATTAACAATTTCAAAAACTTCAAATAAGTTTAACTGAAAAATCTGAGCTATATTTACTTATATATACTTAATGAAGTACAAAATTTAACAAAATTCTGGAAAAAGTTGAAAAACTTCAACAACTTATTTTGGAAAGTTTTTGCGAGGTTGAAATTTTGAGAAAATTACGCTGAGTAATTTTGTCTAGCAAGATGTGTGAATTGAACCACTTTTGCTACAAGGTCATCGGCGTGCCCTAGAAAATCCGCTTTCGTTTCGTAGTACATTGGCTCTTTGTGTAAAAGAAAATTGATCAATATTCTACTATCAAGTAAATAAGGGTTGACGGATAAATAAAGTTGTAGTACGAGGGGAATTCAATTAGTGTTTTATTTAGGGTTGTCGTTTGTGGTTCAACTTTTTTCCAATTGTTGGGAAATGCTGAAAATGGATAAGTACTTATAAAAATTGAAGGTTTTTAAAATATTCAGCCGCAATATAAATTGGGACTAGTTAAAAATTAGAAAAGAATACAGAGTTACACAAATTTGGTAATTTCGTTATTTTCAAGTAGAAATATTTTAATTTTTTTTACGTGTCTGAAGTTAGCCTCCCATTATTCGAATTTTCCAGGTTTGTACCAAATTGTTCCAGAAAATTATTCCTCAAACTTAAACACAAAGGCCGAAAAACTCAAAAAAACCATTTTTAGTGCTTGCCCCCAATTATTTTTTTTGTTAAGTACCAAATTGTTCTGAACATTTCTCCAAATGTTCATGTCTTAAAAAAATCATTTCCAGTCCAAAATCAATTGGATTTTCTTGGATTTGGACATGAAATAATTTTTTTTCAAAGATTAAAATTTGGAAAAGTGTTTAGGATGACTAATCCAGTACAACAAAATAATAATAATGGAAGGCTATCTCTAAATGGTTTTAATTGATTTTGAGCTTGAAATAATTTTTTTAAGACATGAAAATTTGGAACAATGGTCAGAACAATCTGATAAAAAAAACTTCGAAAAAAAAATGGGCACTGGAGCCAAATGGTTTTTAATGATTTTGGGTTTGAAATAATTTGTTTTAAGGCATGAAAATTTGGAACAATCTTCAGAGCAAGTGATACAACAACAAAAATTAATGGGGGTAATGGTTTTTTGAGTTTTTCTGGATTTGTATTAAATTCAGAGCAAATGGAACAATCTGGTACAACAACAAAAAATCTAAAAAATTAATAGGTTTTGTATTAAATTAAATTTTAGGGTGTAAACAAATGAATGGACCATATTTGTAATTTCTATATTTTTGGGAATTAAGTCATTTAAGGATATTTTTTGCTACCATTTCACGTTTTTTTGTCGACTTCCAATTTTGGAGAAAATACAGAGCACTTTTAAGTTTTATAGAAACTGAAAGTATTCGTTATGAAAATTTTTTTGTGCTCCGATTTTAACGATTTTTACGTTTTAAATCAATGATAAGATCTCTAAATTGTGTTGTTATTATCACAAAATTTTTATTATATTTTAATATTCAATCATAAAAAATAATTAAAGTGTACATATTTGTTAAAAAAATTTATTTTTTGATAAAAAGTCTAAAACAAATAAACTATATATAATGTGTGAAGGTGTTTCAAAAATTTAAACGATTAAAGGAATATGTAAATTTATATTTAAAAAAAGTCAATTTTCTCTATTTTTAATTTGTCAGGAAATTTTATTTTGTTTACAAAAATGTCAAATTAAAATACTAAAATTTCCAATTCTTTTATACCAAATTTTTGATTGTAATTCGTATATTAAATTTTGGGTAAAATAAATCTTATTAAGTTGCAAATTTTTAAGGATATATAAAGTTTTTGTGAAACGGGAAAAATCGAAATTTTGTGTAACAAATAAAAATCTATTGAATGTTTCGATGTATTCGGTTTTCTATATTTTTGTTTTTGTTAAAATTGAAAATTTATTAAAAAAATCCATTTTTATAAGGATTGAAAAAGGAAAAACAATTATAGTAAAAATAGTTTGAGAAAAAAAGATGCAAATTTGGCATGCAAACAATGGTAATATTGTACATTTATGTTTCACCTAAATAAATATAAGGTATAATCGTTTCAAAAAAAAATGGGACTTTATAAAATTATCTACTACATCGATATAGTGAATCTAACAATAGGAATGTTATCTAGTGTTAATAATACTTGATTTAATTTCTCTAAAATTCGACGTTAACAACCAAACAAATATAAACATAAAAGTAAAAGATAATTAAAGAACATGGTTTCAAATTAAAAGTTGATATTTCTACAATAAATCTAATACGTGGAAAATTTTATAACGACCTTGAAAAATTCCGCCAACCGGAACCGGAAACCTCTACAATCACTCACCAGTTTCCACACTTCCAAGTCCTCACAAAAAGCTCTATACTCGAAATCAAATGTCTCAATCAAGAGTGCAAACCGAACTGGGTGCCTGGTATGGTTGCGTGCTGCACTTAAATGCAAGTCTGCTCCGACAAAACGACCAAAACATTTAGGGCAATGTCAGTGTCAGCTGAATTTCCCTTTCTCTGTCCTGTTCCCTGTATCCGCGTTCTAGATTAGGGAGCAAGCGCGATACGGAAAATCCATAATTTCGGGAAAAGAGAAAATGTGTTGAGGAAGTTACGAGTTAACAAAAAGAATGCACATAGATAATGTACACAACTCAGTTCAATCATTCTGACAACGAAAAATGTAGCGTATTGACTAAAACGCCATATTTAAATGTCCAAATAATATTGTGAACAGAACATGTAGGTAAAAAATAAAAACACCGGGTGTAAGAATAAAAAAGGTCATTGTGGCGCGGTGGCGATCGCCATAAGACTCAGTCGCAAAAAGTCTCTTGAGGGCGCTTTTGTCTTCTTACTAAAGATAATGATATTTTTATCCCTCTCACTAAATTGAGGATTTTGGGCCCTTGTGGACCTCAGTACAAATCGTCACAATGACGAACTATATAATATATTAGTCACTGAAAAAGGTGGCAAGCTATCGGTTGTTTATTGGAAACGATGAATCAGTCAGAGTCGTTTTATCTGATTTTAAGTCGTTTAGCCATACTTAAAACGAAAAAAAAAAAACGATTTTCAACTGTGTATAAGTTCAAAACTATTTAATTTGCAGTATAAGTTTTAGTAAGTTTTTGAAATGCGTTACTCAAGATGAATCTATAAATGCTAAAATATATAGGGTATCCCTATTCAAAAAAAAAATCATTTTTGGAGTTAGCGGTTGACATAAAACCTAAAAAAATAAGTTGGTTGTTTATTCAAGTTTTGTAGTCAATATAGTTATTAAATTTAGATACTTTATTTATTTAAATAGGTTAAACCTAATATACAAAAAAAAATATTTAAAAATATAAAAATAGTACATTCTGCGGCAAACGGATTCTCCAATGCCAACCCTCCTTTCAACAACAACAACATAAAAATAGTAATTACAATTAAAAGATAAAAGTATGAACACATTAAAAAAGCAAGATACAAGTTAAAATCATATTTTATTAGTAGTAATAAAAGTTCTTAATTTCTTTTTAAAACTTGCTAATGTAACACAATCTTTCAAGTCCCTAGGGAGTTCGTTAAATTCCTGAAAACCTTTGTACAATATTGATGCCTTTGTATTAGAATAATTGACTCTTTTAATATATATATTATTAGTTGATCTTGTGTCACGATCATGAATATCTCCATGATAACAAATAAATTGTTGAAAGTACGGTGGAGCTATAGAGTGAATTATTTTATAAATAAACACAATTGACAAGTAGTACAATCTTTGATGAACCGAAAACCATTGAAGAGTGTTTAACATTGAGACAATTGGTGTAAGACGATTAGTTTTTAATATTATGCGCATGCCTCGATTTTGTAGTTTTTGAAGTTGATTTAACTTGTTGAGATTAAATAAATGAAGAATGGAGGCACAATAATCAAAGTGGGGCTGAATAATTGTATTATATACTGTTATTTTAGTTGAAGTTGACAAGTTATTTGAAATTCTTGAAAAAAAATATAATTTTTTTAAAATTTTTTTATTTGTATAATTAAAGAAATCGTTAAAGTTAAGTAGATTATCTAATTGAATACCTAAATACTTAATAGTTGGAACTATTTCAATTTTAGCGCCATTTATTTGTAAATTAACACCGTTGATATCCAATAAGCTATATTTGTATTTAGTTGTAAAAATTAGTGCTTTTGTTTTAGTTACATTCAATTTCAATTTGTTAATCTGAAAATACTGAGCAACTTTTTCCAGTAATCTATTCATTTTCTCGATTGCACTCATTAAATTTATATCAGAAAATGCCAAAAGAGTGTCATCAGCAAAGAGATTAATGAATTCACAATCAACAAACAGTCCAATATCATTTAAATACATTATAAAAAGTAGAGGCCCTAGGACACTGCCTTGTGGAACCCCTGTATCAACGTTGATCTCAGGTGATATCTGATTGCTAAAACGTACTTTTTGTTTTCGATCTAGCATATAATCCCTCAGCCAGCGATATACCTTTCCACCTACACCATATTGTTGAATTTTTTTAAGTAAAATACCTCTGTCGATGGTCTCAAAAGCACGTTTCAAGTCTAAAAAAACTGCTACAACATATTTATTCGCATCAACATCATTTTTAAATTTACTCACTGTTAATTGTAATGCAGACTCACAGGAATACTGTTTTCTGAACCCAGACTGGTTAGTTACTAAAATTGAATTTTTATCAACATGTTCAAGTAGTTGTTCATACACAACCAGCTCTAATAATTTTTCAATTGAGGGGAGAGTATTTACAGGCCTAAATTCTTCCGATTTTATTGTATTATTAACTTTTTGAATTGGAACAATAGTACTAATTTTAAGTTGAGATGGAACTTTGCCCGTATCAAGCGAGGTATTAATTAAATTTAAAATAATGTGCCCAATTGTCGCAAACACTTCCTTTAGAATTTTAGAATTAAGAATATTAAACGCAGAATATTTATTGTCTAACGAGTTCAAAATTTTATGTAAGTCATGTAAAGTTAGTAATTTGAAGTTGTGAAATGGTAAGTATAAATTGTTGTTTAGATTTTGCCAGGGAACAGTAGCATCAATACTTCCAATAATATCCAAAATACTTTCAACAAAATATTCGTTAAATTTAGTTGCTATGTCAACACTATCATAAAGGATACTTAAATGAGTTATCAAGTAAAAATATTGACTTTTAGATTTATGCATTTGGAAAATAAATGAACATGGATAAATAGAAATGAACATCTATTTATGCATAGAAATATATTAAGATGGTAGAGTCGTATATTTATATGGATTCACGACAGCCAACATTGGACAGACTCCTTAATGACCTTTTTGCTATCGAACAACAATTACAAGCAAAAAATTATTGGAATATCAAGATGAAACTTTCAATAGGACATTATTTTAATAACGTTTTTAGTTTTCGAAGAAAAAAAATTTAAATTCAATGCTAGTTATATTTTAATGAAATTGTTGGTAAATATCTCACAAAATTCTAATTTTCTGACAAACAACTAAATAGTTCATGCTTTTATAGTCTATAAAAAGATAAAATAAGTTTTATATAAATATATAAATGCTATAAATAATACGTAGTGCCTTTAAGTGTTTTATTTTTTAAGTAAGTATAGTGACATTTATTATTAAAATTTAAATATATAAGAGAAATCTAATAATAGTACAGAATACAATAAATACCTATTTTTATAGATATTATTAAAACAAATTCCACTTTTCTTTGTTATTATTCACAATACAAACAAAGAATTAAGGTTATGTTAAAATTTTATGATCTTGACATTCTTGACCTTGAGTAAAATGACGAATTGGATTCAGTGCTGCCACTCGTGTGATATTAAAAATAAAGAAATTTAAAAAAAATCGAATTTTAAACTCTGTATTATGCATACTCTGTATTAATATATGCAACTAAAGAGCCTGATTAATTAACCTTAAATTGGGTGATTTTCAAATAAAATTTTGCTCTCATATTCAATAAAATTAAAAAATTATTGGCGAATCGTGAGAAGCTTTACGCCATCTAGCGTTGATATCTTAATCCGTGTAAGAGAACAAATAATTTTCTCCATGACAACCACATCAATACCAAAATTCTCTGTTAGAGGACTTGACAGGTATACCGATGTTGCCATAACAATCAGAGAATATAATAATTTAAATTATATTTTCTGATTAGAGCAAATTTGAAATAGTAATGAAAATATACAAAGAAAAAGAGTAATGGATTGAGAAAGTCAATTACAAGTTAAAATTAGATAACGAATAATCTTTTTTATATTGGGTAATTTGGCGATTTCAAATAAACGTCAAACGTCATGCTTTTTAAATCTGACATAACCTCATATTCAAAACATAACAATATTTCCGTTAGAATATTTAAGCCTCGCGTGTAAAAAAATTTATATAAAGTTATGGGTTCCATTAAGAGAGGAGCGCTTATAGTTATAGAAGGTGTAGATAGGTCCGGAAAATCGACACAATGTAAAAAACTAGTGCAAGCCTTACAGAAAAAAGACATTGAGGCTAAACTCATGAATTTTCCTGATAGAACAACGTTAACAGGGAAATTAATAGATCAATACTTGAAAAATCAAGACCTTAAACTTAACGATCAAGCCATTCATTTGTTGTTTTCAGCAAACAGATGGGAAAATGTAGAAAAAATGAAATCTTTATTGAACAATGGTGTAACGCTCATTATTGATAGATATTCTTATTCAGGCGTTGTTTTTTCAGCTGTTAAAAAAAGTGAGTAATTTATTTATAATTATATTAATATTCAATTACATATATACAATTTATGAGTGCACTATTGTTAGTTTCAAGCGGGCTAAGGGAGATAGATGTAGGAGCTAATTATTATCTTCCCAAGTGTAGCTTTTTTCAACTGTAGTCTTATAAGTATTTTATTTTGCCATATATTCGATTAACTGAATACAAATGACTTTTTCAAGTGATTTTTTCAATTGAGCACAACAAATTAGTTGTTCGAAATATAAATTTTCTGTTTTTGGTGGACATTTTTAATTGGTTGGGAATTTTACTGGATTCTCTTACATTTAATAAATGTTGCCAAATACCATCAAAATATTTTTCCAACACAACTGATATTGTTATTACAAAGCAAAAAACATTTTTTAACGTGACTCAAATATTATCTGTTTAACGTTATATTTCCATTATCTTTATCAAATATTTCATTATATTGCTATGACCGATCTATTCTTTAGTTCAACCCAGAGAAGGTAAGTTGAAGCAAGTAATAAAAGTTGAAAACAGTCCAATCCGTAAATAATTTGTCTTGTTCTATAAAATTATATTTTATTTTGAAATTACACTAAAAAAAATCATTTTTTACAACTTTGGTTAATTTCACTACATTTTTTTTAGATATGAGTGTATCGTGGTGTCAAAACCCAGAAAAAGGTCTTCCAAAACCTGACTTGGTATTTCTTTTAACTTTAAATTTAGAAGAAATGCTTACCAGACCGGGTTTCGGTAATGAAAGATATGAAAATATGACATTCCAAGAAAATGTTGCAAATATGTATGAACAACTATGCAATGAAGAAGATAATTGGGTAAAAGTTGATGCAGGAGATTCAGTTGATGATGTACATGAAAAAATCATAAAAAAATCTTTAACAAAAATTGATACTGTTAAAACTTTACCTATACAAACACTTTAGTAAATAGAATAGTTAAATTTATATATTTTAGGTATTAATGTAATTTTGAAAATAAGTTTTTATAAATGTATGGCAGTTTTGTAATGAAATCGTTCTAGTCATCAAAAATTCAGTTTTTGATGCATTTTAAAAAACTATTTTTGATGATGTTCTATATTTTTTAATGTGTCAATTTGTCACTAATTTAATTTTTAATATTAGCTGTAAAAATAAATCTCCTATTAAGTTATTTAAAGTTTAGATAATTATTATTATTATCAGGTAGTTTATACAAATAATTTGCTGTTTAATTAATTTAATTTGTATCTTTACAATGTATATATTTGGATTCGACGATTTTAGATTATAGTAATAAATATATTTTTTATTTAATTTTCTGGTTTTATACCCTACTCTAATATAAAAACGTTAATTGTACCCTTTTTGGGCTATCCTTATTGTGAACAATTTTTGGATACCTTTTTGAGATATTCGTACTTAAAAATGTAATTACACAGTATTTTGAGTGTAATTTTTATTCTTTTGAAAAATGATAATCTTGGTTAGATAAATTTTCCGACTTGAGCGATAGCTTATTTTTCTTAAGGGCTCAAGGGGAGCTTACGGGTAAAATTTTAAGAATATCATTATAGCTATAACATAACTACTTTTTCTTCATGCAAAAGTGTATAAAAAATGATCTTTAAAAAAAAGCAAAGGAAGTTTTATTCATTTATTTAGACACCAATTATTTGATAATTAACTGTATTTTGGTATGTTAATTATTTTAGGGTTTAATGAATACAAATTCGTGCTCCATTTTTCGTCAAAAAATGAATTTTGTTCTTTACTCCGATCATTTTTGAGCTATTTCATTGACATGAAAACCATGTTGTAGGGAATTTCATGGGCTACAAGGTCGTGTGAATTTCAATTTTTTTGGACCCTTAGTTTTGAGTTTAAAAGGCTCGGAAAAGGTACCCTTCGCGCTTCTGAATGGCCTTATATCATTTAATTTTTATGTTCTACAGAAATGTAAAAAAGTGCAATATTTTCCATGAAAGAAGATAAATTTTTGTTAACAACTTTTTACGAATTTTCATTACTTATAAAGTTATTTTTTCAGAATAAAAAAAAATCATATTATTTTCATCATATCTCTCGTAATTTTCGTGCTACAGACTTTTACCACTACTCATTTTAAAGGTTGAGTACTTTAAAAAATGTTTTATAAGTTTTCCCGGAAAACATTCTTGTTTTCAGTTTTTTGCTTAAAATTAGTTAATCGATTTTAAAGGTTATTTTGAATTTTAAAATGTGCACCCCTGGAAGGGGTGTCATTCATCCTCGGGGTGGAAGCGGATATGGGTGCAGTTTTAAAGAATTCGGGGCGGGGAAGCAGATATGGGTGCAGTTTTAAAGAATATTCGGGGCGAAAAACGTACTATTAGTTATTCTGAAACTATCTCAAGTAATTATAAAATCTAGCAATGCAAAAAATTTGGATTTAATTAGAAATTAATAGTAAATACTTTTTATTATTTTATTTTTTATCTTCCAAAGTACAGTTTTCAATTGAATCTTCTCGTTTTCTTTTTCCCTGGTTTTTCCTACTCTTTTGAATTTTTTGATCACCAATCCTAAAACATAAAAAATCTGATGTGGCCAGCACATGACCTCTCGCCATTTTTGAATCAAAAATTTACAGGTTGACACAAAAAAGTATGAAAAAAAATTATATTTTTGTAAATCTGGCAACAATGGCAAAAGTTTCGAAAATTTTAATGAGATGAAAATAAACTATAGGGTATACAAAATATATGTGTAAAACTTTATTGCCGTTTTGTATAATAATGGCGTCATCACCCATAGCAACTGCCACTTCCGGTTGTGCGATTGGCACCAAAATCTAATCAGATCTAATCTAGGGTATCAGAATCCTGTATGCAAAATTTCAAATTTTTTTATTCGGTAGTTTTTGAGTTATCGTTACTACAACATCCATCCAAACACACACACTAACACACACACACACACACACACACACACACACACACACACACTAACACACACACACACAGACATCATCGCGAAAATATTAAAATCGTATTCTAGGGACCCCAAAACGTGTTTATCAATTGAAAACTCACTACCCAATTTTTAGCATGATTCCTATACCTCTCTTATCTGAAGGGCGAGAGGTAAAAACAGTAGTATTTGTGACAGTATAATTTTTTTTCTTACATTGCAGTATTCCTAGATCCAGGGCCCCAATGGGGTAAGGGATTTTCTTGAAACCTAACAAATCCTAATTTTCTTGAAGGTGGGTTAGCTTCAGGATGTAAGATGAATGAATATTCTTTTTCGGGACATTTCGATAAAATATTAGCTGCAGGTGTGCCTTTGATTAATCTTTTTTTCGAAGCTGGGTGGGATTTTTCCCAACACCGTAAAATATCCCATATTACCTACAAAAATATATTTAAATACCATAAATAACCAATTCATTTTGATTACCTTTGTAGGTGCATCTGTTTTTATTGAGGTTTTATTCATGTGTGTAAAAGATACTCTGTAACCAGCGTTAAGGATGGCAGATCTAAAAAAAAATAAGTATAATTTAAGATTTCGTTAGACTAAAAAAAAATACCTGATACTCATCATTTGAGGAGTTTCGACATGAATTGTACCACATAACTTTTCTAAGACATAGTACAAGGGAACATCATGTAGTTCTTCAGATATCACACTTAATACACCTTGTATACGACGAATTGTCCCCAATTTTTCTGAAGCTCTGTCGAGAACTTCCTTCACAAAGTCAGGTGAATGTAAAGAGTCTGACCAAATTGGTCCTCCAGTCTAAAAAAAAATATATTTAAGTTTATAATTACTTTATTATTTTTATCACTTACATGATGAGTGTGTTCACAATGTTCACATTTTTGACTAACATATGGTCCAGTGGGGATTTTAAATTTAACTTGATTCGAATTTTTTTCGTTGGTTTTCAGTTTTCCTAATGGTTGAAGAGTAAAACTGTCACATCCTGTACAATTGTATACATGAGATAATTTACTAGTGCTAAATTTACATTTATACGCTCCAGAATACACTCTTACAAACACTCTAATATAAAAATCAGCTGACAATGATAACAATGGCACAATGTACCTCCCATATCTATTGGCATGCGATTCTATGCATTGCAATAAAATTCTAAGCGCCATCTCGTGACAATTTTTAGTTTTTATTGAAATAGCACCATATTTGGAGTAACAAGTTTCAGGTGAATTTCCTGCTAAAACCGCCATATCTGTAGCTGTTACTAGTAAAAGTCCACCATCTGTTACAGCTTGTACTGAAGAGTCCAGGAATGTTGATGGACAACCATATGGGTCAAGATCAATTACATCAAATTGGTTTTGACGTCTGTGTTGGTACATTAACATACTAAAAGTTATTACAATTAGAATATCTTCTGAGAAACAAACTACAAATTCTTATCCATTTGTCGTTAATCACCTTATTCAAAAATGTTCCATAAAGGAGGTTTACCTCAATGTTTTAGAATATCCTCAAAACATTTTTATTAAAAAATATTAAACTTGGCACATTAATAAACCTGTAAATGTCAAATCCATTACTCTAATGGTTTTAGTCCAGTTATTGAAGGTAAAATAAGGCTATACGGTATAATTTTGCCAAACAGCACATTTAGGTTCAAAGTTGACCCTATGCTAGGGGTTGATTCCTATTTTTTTTTGGGATAAAACTACCCCTATTCAAAGATAATTATAATTTAGTATTCAAGTGGCACAGCTACAGACGGACAGGCAGACGGTTTTAGTTGACTTGGGTAACTGAAAATTATAAAATTCGAAACTGTTATATCGATTGCTGAAAACAGAAATCTAAAATTTGAAACCGTTCTCGAGTTATCACTGTGACGGATGGACAGACAGATGAATATTGTAAAGTCAATAAGTACCTTCGCTATTCAATAAGTTGAATGAACGTAAATTGACATTTTGAAGGAAAAATTATGATGAATTGAAAATTTTCAACCCCTAAAAACCACCCTCTGTCAATGATCGTTAAAAGTGTTATTCAGTAACTTGGAATGATTTAATTATACAGTTATATTAAATTAGTGGTAAAGTGTTTTTTTTGGTTGAAAAATTTCATTCGAAAAGAAGGAGTGGCGCCCATCCCCAGGATGAAATCAACCCGAACAGGGTCAACTTTAAAGGAGAGGGTAAGTAGAACATAAATCCAAATTTTTATGAAAATCGGTGCTGTTTGGCAACATTATAGGGGAAAACATCATTGACTGGATTATTTCTATTGTTATCATAATAATTGTCTTATTAGGCAATTTGAACCATATTTTTTTCCAAGATAAAATTGTTCCGATTTATTGTCACTATGATCCACGTTTTTTGAAAAAAATTTATTGAAAACAGAAATTTGTTTAGATGTTAATTAGTTTAGAGATAGTTATTCTTAAATCATTATTTTGGTATTTATTAGGGGATTTATATAAATGCTCAAATTAATTTTTATCAAAAATGGTACATAACAATCTGATATTTAAAATGCGAATTTGATATGATATGATTCAAATTGTCCAATACAAAAACCGTATTTGCAGTAGTAGATTTGTCATTTTTTGATTAAGGTAACCGACAACCATTTCTATAATTTACGAATTTCATTTCTCGTTAGTTCCTTCTAAATTTTACTACTTACACTGCATCACTTTGACTTGCCGTTACTAAATGTTGTACATTATTTGATTTAACATTATTCTCAATATCTTCAACAGCTTTTAATGAGAGATCGTTGGCAACTACCTCTTTAATACCTGGTATTTCTTTAGCATATCTTATACTTCTTAATCCTGTGGCCGAAAGAGCTTCTAAAATATATAAACCATCTTCATATTTAGCTCCAGCGTGCCAAGACGTTGTTTCGGTTATAAGTGGTTCTTGTTTTAATTTCTTAGCGTTTTTTTCTAAATTTTCTTTGCGAAATTGTTCCGCGAATGTTGATATTACTAAAATACTATGAATTTATATTAGTTTATAGAATTTGGTTTTATATCGTTCTTACCTTAAATCTCTATTAAATTCTTGTACAGGATTATAAAAAACGTGCCCTCCTGTTTTAATATTTGCTAAACCTTCAGAAATTTCTTGCAATTCCCTTACTTTTTCGCTTTCCATTATTTGTGAAAAAAATGATATTGGAATAAAATCGAGTTTGTACACACTATTAAAGCTATATTTTATTAATTTTTGAAACTTGGGTATATTAAATATCATTAGAAACTCAATTACTAAAATAAAATTAAAAATGAGAAAAAAGTTTGGTTATGTTTATGTCATTCCTTTATTTTTAACAGGTTTCTGTTTTCATGTCACATTTAATTGGTTTCTCTACTATTGGGTAGATGTCAGCATTGTCGAATTGTAAAGTTTGTATTGCTCCAATCACAGTTTGAATTTGAATGTGTCTACTAGACCACATTTTATATTCGGTGGTAAAACTAAAATATTCGAGATATCGATTAATTTAATATAATTAAATGGGTTTGACAATTAGTTAATAAGAAATAACGTCTAAAAAAAATTCGTTTAACTAACCTTATATTATTACCATTTTTATATTCTGCACTTATGTAATCTATTTTTTTTTTCAAATAAAACTTATATCAAAGGTAGATTATTTAACATTACTTTTACAAATTTATACCCCATTTTTCAGAACATTTACACAAATAAAAGATCACAATCGATTTAACAAGACTTAAACACAGGTACTTGGTTTCACAGCCAGTCCCGTTTTCAAAATTGTGAGGAGCGGTTACTGGAAGACAAATATTCTCTATCGAGAGACAAATATTCCATGAAAATAATTTTGTTTTACGAAATAAATGCAATTTTTTATTTGTAATAAACTCGGGATTGATTTTTTTTTCATTTTATTCTAAATAATAATTTAACATAACAACGCATGCGTGCAATATGGAATATTTGTCTCCCTATAACTCTACCTAAATTGCGCGATCGTAAAGTGTACCAACCTTAAATAAATATATAAAGAACCAATTAAATCAAATCACTGGTACATTGTCATTGCTTTTTTTATGTTTAACAGCATTTGATTGGTGGTAGATGGCTCTAAAAAAGTTATTGAAGGATGAAAAAAAAAACAAGTTTGACAAGTTTCGACATGAAATAAACGAAAAATATCTAGAAGAATTTAGTGAAAAATTACAAGAAAGTAGTGAGGTGTGATATGTTTTTGTTTCGTATTATCCAAATTTTAATATAAACTTTAATAAAAGAATGTGGATTTGGTTTCCTGTTTATAATTACGGTGATATTTTGCCAGTATAAATTGTAAGGACCAAATATTTACAGTGCTAAAAGAAGATAAAAAAAACTAAGGTAGGTATACCTATTACATTTTTATTATATATTTATAGTGCTCAAAGTATATAAAAAGAAAAACAAAGCTATATCTACAGTTTTCAAAAATTATAATTTCGACACCGAAGCGTATTTTTTAAATATATATGCCATGTGGCAAGAAAATAAAATTTACGACTTGTGGTTTAATTCTCAATGAATGTTTTTCAATTATTTTTTCCAATTAATATTTTTCGATTGTAAATTAGATACAGTAACTTAGTTACTACCCATATATTAGACATCCTGGGGACGTCCTTTTTAGGTCTGAACGTCCTGGACCATTTCAGGACGTACTCAAAACGATTTTTTACGTACCCAATATATACCTGGTCGTAATATTTTTTTAAATTTTTTTCCTCCCGTAATTTGCCCCTTTCTAATCAGTGGTGTACTTTTTTTCCGAACGGATATTTTTTGGTAGGAGTTAATTGGCAGAAAAAGTAACGCAAGGAAAAAGCGTTATGCCCACTCCGGGCGACCTTCCCTCTCTTTCTCTTACTCTCTGTCTCTTTCTACAATTTTTTTCGTATTTAGAAATTTTTCATCAATTATTATTATGTTATAGATATAGAGACAGGTTATTTTTGATTTTTTCTCGTTTTTTCTCATTTTTCTG
Source organism: Neocrepidodera transversa (assembly GCA_963243735.1). Classification (NCBI taxonomy): domain Eukaryota; kingdom Metazoa; phylum Arthropoda; class Insecta; order Coleoptera; family Chrysomelidae; genus Neocrepidodera; species Neocrepidodera transversa. The sequence goes on along the minus strand of OY725347.1, from coordinate 547,582 downwards.
ATTTTTGCTTTTGTCTGTTTTTTTCTAGTCTTTTTCGATTCTTCCTCATTTATTCCCATTGTTCTGTTTTTTTTTTAATTTCTTTCTTTCTTTCTTTTTTTCTTATTTTTCTTGTCCCTCTGATTTATTGCGATTATTTGCGATTTTTTTTGGAATTTTTCATTTTCTTTAATTTATTTTTTTGTGGTTACAATTGTTTCCAGTTTTCTTTATTTTTTCGCGATTTTTTGCAATTTTTCACTATTTTTTGGGATATTCTTGCGTTTTTTTGCGAATTCTTTTTAGCGTTTTTTTCGGGTTTTTACCATTTTTTTTGATTATTTCGTTTTTCCCGTATTTTACAATTTTATTTTTCAGTTTTTTCCAATATGTTCTGATTTTTTCAATGTTTTCTTTTTTTCTGATTCTTCAATGTTTTCTGTTTTTTCTTATTTTTCAGATTTTGCTGATTATTTCTGATTTTTTCTCGTTTTTTTCGTGTTTTTCGATTTTTTCTAAACTTCCCTCATTTTTTTCTCATTGTTCTGTTTTTTCTTTCTAATTCTTTCTTCTGTTTTCTAATTTTTTCTTCTGCTTTCTAATTCTTTACCATTTTCTCTGATTGTTTCGAATTTTCGGTTTTTTCTATTTTTTTCTCATTATTCTGATTCTTTTTTAATGTTTTTTGATTTTTTCAAATTTTTTCAGGTTTGTCTCATTTTTTCTTATTCTTCTGATATATTCAATTAGTTTTCGGTTTTCTCATTTCAAAAATTTTAAATAGTGAAAAAATCTTCGTTCCTGACGGGAATCCCCGAACGCACAATTTTGTATTTCATTTCAAATGAAAATTATATTTTAAATTGACGAATAAGAAAAAAGAAGTAGTATACCTACATTTTTACCGGTACTTTTTATTTTACCAATACATCACTGCTTCTAATATATTTAATATGACAAGGAACCTACTATACATATTGCTCTTGAGGATGACTTTATAAAAGTCGAAACGTCAGCATTAGATCTATATAGCGATTTAAGTCATTTTTTATCTTTTTCCAACAAAATCCCAGAACTAATTTTAGTTCTGACAACGAACAGATTCTGCGCATTCGTATGTCCCCAGTAAGCTCATTTTGGATCCTCTATTACTTAGAGTGGACGTTTTGGTTACATACTCAAAACGTCCTGTTTATACTTGAGGACTCAAAAAGAAATTACTGGGGATATTGGACGTCCCCAATACGTAAATGGGCCGTCGATCGTACCTAATCTGAACATCCCCGGTACATAGTGGACGTTCTCCGTACGTTTTGGGGACATATACTTGTGCTATATGGGAAAAAGTAACGAAGTTACTGAAAGTAACTTAAAATAAAAGTATCTGTACAACTTTTTTAGAAATGCAATTGTTAACATAAACATATTTAAAAGATTTAATAATTAAATAATCCGTAAATCAAATATTTTAAATTAAGCGAATTCTAACAAAGAAAAAATATTTATACAATAGAGAAGCAATATATCAATCCAACATAAATAAAAATATACAATTTTCTATCTCCCTTCTGCAAATGTCTTATGCCGTCTTTCCTGACTTGAGCCACACGAACAAACTGATTTCAAAAATTCGAATTTAATCGCATGGAGCAAGTTAGCTTAAAACGGCTTATCTTTGTCAAATTGTTTAAAATAATCCTGCAAAATAAAAATTAAACGAAAATTGTAAATGTTAACATTTAATAAATTCCAATACAATATTAAGTAAAGAATGATTTAAGTTAATAAAACACCAAGTCCAGTACTACAATCATCGTATATTGGTTAAAATTTTTTTAAAAGAGTTGACAACTAGTTTCGGCTTCCGCTATCATCAGGCCTACAATAACGCTCATTAATATTTCAACATTATTGTAGGCCTGATGATGGCTGAAGTCGAAACTAGTTGCCAACTCCTTTAATTTTTTTTTTAACGGATATACAATTGTGGTACTGAACTTAATGTTTTATTAACTCATTAGTTTTCTTGATAATAATAATAATAATAGCTTCCCTAATTATTATTGTAAATAAAATTTAATGAGATATTTTATATTGACTCATTATTATACTTGTACCTTAATCAGTATCAATATAGTACTTAGGTTGATTAGAAAAGTGATTTGTGAAAATTAAAATTTTTTCATAATTTTCCCCATTCTCGATTTTCGTTATTATGAATTTTTTTATTCTAAACTTTAAATATTTTTAAAATAAAAAAAAATGACTTAGGTACATTATTTTATATTCTCTATTAAATGAAAAAATTCACTCATTTATAACTTTTAATTTTCTTTTGATTCGATATTTACATCAATTAAAAAAATCGGATTAAGTTCCATATCGTAAAAAATGTGTTTAGGGATGGCCACTAAAAATTGAGTCTCCATACATATAAACGTTTTAATCAAATTAAAAATCCTGTCGGTGGGGCAACAGAGGGCTACCAATATCCAGAATGTGGTCAAATATTTAGAAAATACCACATAATAAAAATTATTTAGGTACCTAGTTTCGGCTAATAAACCATCTTCAGGATATTTAAATTAATGTGTAAAAAAATTCCAAATGTTTTTATAAAATCCTTTAATATGCTACAAAAATTTCCAAAAAAAAAAATTCAAGTACTGTCCTGTTCTTACATAAATACATTTTGATACAGCCTGTACATACATGGTCTGAAGATGGTTTGTGAGTCGAAACTAGCCTAAATATTTTTTTTATTATATACAAGCCGTTCTTTTTATTATGTGATAATATTGATATATTCTAAACCATATATAAGAGATACGAAGACGTTAAAATTGGTAAAAAGTTAATTATTTTGAAGAACATTGGTCAAAAAAATCTACAGGGTGAGCTAAAAATGCTATTTTTGGTTTTTTTACGCATTTTACGAAATTAAAACGAATTTACAAAAGAACTACGACAGGACAGTAATTAAAAATTATTGTCACTGCGATGATGTTAGATATTTTAGATAAAAAGTCGTTAAAGTGACAAGTATGATATATTATTGAATTTTAATTTGAATGGTTTATTAATTTTTGTAATAAAAAAGACAGATCCGTATTTAAAAAAGATAACTTGATGGTGGCCGTTAAGACACGAAACGTAGTATCGAAGATTTAATCGTTTTCGTATCTCTTATGGTTTAGAATTGTAACTTTGAGTATTGATTCCCAATTATTATTATTATTATATATAGGGTGTTCACATTAAGATACTTTAAATCTGGCTAGTTTTAATGGAAATTTTTTCGAAAACACGACTTGGGAGAATTTTTTTATTGAAGCTAGAGTGGTATTCGGTAAGAAAATCTCACACCGAAATATTATTAAAAAAATACTAGGCTTTTTGGTGGTAAATATAAATGTCATTTTACTATAAACGTCAAAAAATTTCCAGTGTAATTTTATGCTCCTTAGCCCAAGAAGGAAAAAATTTTCCGGAAAATATTAGGTGTGAAATTTTCAAATAAAGATATTGTGAAAACCACTTTCTAGAGGAGTTATACAGACGTCATATATTTAAATTTTCTCTATATCTCACCAACTTTTTATTATTTTTGCATGAACTTTGGTACTGGCTTTTCTGACAAGGAAGCAGTTTTTTTTCTAACAAATTCTTGTACGTTGTTTTTTTAATTTCTCCTCATAGTCTCTATTTTTTTAATCATTACATTAATAGTATTTTCTAAACATTTATCTTTTACATTAAAACAAAACAAAAAAAAATTTTCAATTGAGAGGATTTAAGTCTTACTCAATGTGTTTATTTTAAAAATTAAAAAAAAACGCGTCGATTTTTACATTCATCTGATGGTATAAAAGTTTCGGTATTTACATGAACCCTCTTCGGGTGATAGCAACCCCCTTATTTTTTTAATTTTAAGGGGGTAATGTGACACTTCATTTGAAAGGTCATAAAAATCTGATTTCAAAAATAAATTACAATAATAGTTTACGTCTACGAGAATACCGAAAAAAGTGATTATTAATCACAAAATCTACACTTTTGTCAAAAAAGTGTACGCACGTTTCGATAATAACTATGTCAACATCATCAGGAATTCTTGATAAGTTAAGTGTTAAAAAAGTGTATTTTTGGTTAATGGTAATGATATTTTTCAACCAAAAGTCCCAAATTTCCAATTTCTTAAAAAAAATGAGGGGGTTTCATCTAAAAACAGAAACTTTTATACCATCAGATACTCGGATGAGTGGAAAAATCGAAGAGTTTTTTGTATTTACTCTTTATAATAAACGAGTCGACAAGGAGGGGAGGGCGGGTAAGACTTAATTGTCTCACTGTATTTATATGTCTAAGAAATTGCGTACTAGGAAATGTTTAAAAATAAAATTTATTCCAAACAGTTATTTAAGTTTAAAATCCAAAAAATACCTAATCAAAGTTAAAAAAATAAATAATCGATAATGAAACATATTTCCATGCAATCGTCGTGGCATATATCGATGAAATTAATATACCTGGCATATTTCTAATTATATCCTAACAATCTCAAATATTTTCTATTAGTTTATGAATTTTTTGAATTTTTGTTTTATAAATGAACAGTTAATTTTTAATAACAAATTAATTAATTTAGGGATTATTTGGGTGGATTAACATCATCATTTTCTAAAAAATTCTGATATAGGATTCAAAATAAATATTTTAAACTTATAAATAATAATAAAATAATGAGAGAAAATTATTTTTTCTACATCCCATTTTTTTTTCATAAATTTACAATTACGTTAAACTTTTAGTTTGTATTATTTTGTTAATAATATATTTTTTTTTTAATATTAAAATATTCGACTTACCGTACTGCACTTGTAAAAGTTGAACTCGAAATGACACGTATAATAAATAGATAGTCGCTTCAAGAAATATAGAATATTTTTTAAAAAAATTTTCAAATATTCCTTCTCTCTCTGTCACATCTCTATACATATAAAAAAGACAGAGAGGGGGTATAAAACTAAAGGTATTTTTTGCGTTTGCAGGTATGACACGATATACGATACCTTATCGTACCCTTTACGATAATATGCAAATTAATGTAAGGTACGTCCTATAAGTAGAATGTATTATCAGCGGTTGATTTTTTTTATGTATTTAACTATTTTCCGCGTTCGCTTGTCTGTCTTTTTTTATGGAAAATAATGATGTTTCTCATTTAATAGAACGACGCTTGTTATCATTTTTAATATTATTCTTATTATTTTTCGTACTAATTATGAGTTACTAAAGGTATATTTTTATATATAAAGACATTAATTTATGAAAGCCACGTAAAATAAATATATACATGGAATTGTTATCAGTAATTTGTATACAGGATGTTCCATATTTTATATCCTCTTACATATACAGACTTGTAAGTTTTATTTGGACTTTTTTCTCTTCTTTTCAATCATTTTTACAGGAATTAATAAGAATAATTTAAATATACATAAAAAACAAAACTGAAGCTTTTTTATGAAACAATTTTCAAAATTCTAAGAACAATCCTTTCCGGACGATCCTTCCTGGAAAATCCTTCCCGGATAATTATTCCCCATGAAAATTCTTCCCAGCGACAATTCTTTCAAACGACAATTCTTTTTTCTCAGGATAAATATTTCACAAGGATTTTTTAGGAATTTTCAGGGACTTTCCAAAAATTGTTCAAAAAGACTGTATGTATTCTTTAATGATTTCCAAGGATTTTTTAATGGCTTTTAAGGATTTTTCAATGATTTCTGTATTTTTTTTTCAAAATTGTTTAAAGATTTATGAAGAATATTTCATTGATTTTTGTGCTCAAGGATTTCTTAGTGAATTTTTAAATAGTTTTTAAGAATTTTAAAGGAGTTTTCAAGTATTTTTAAGGATTTGTTAGGTTTTTAATTATTTTTTTTTCAAGAAGTTATCAATGATTTAAAAAAAATAACGATATTTCTTGTATTTTTCGATTAGTTTTCTACGACTTTCTAAAATTTTTTAAAGGATTTTTCAGGATGTTTCAATAATTTTACAAGGATTTTTCAAAAGATTGTTTGAGGATTTTATATAAGGATTTCTCAGTACTTTTTTAAGGTTTCTTTTTAAGAATTTTAAAAGATTTATTACTGATTTTTCTGATTCTTTAGGGATTGTTCAAGGATTTTTTTACAAATGATCAAGACTGTTTACGGATTTATCAAGTGGTACTCAAGAATTTTTTTCAAGAATTTTAAAGGATGTTACTTAAAAGATTTTTTTTGTGAATAATTTTACAAGGATTTATCAGGAATTGTTTAACGACTTTTTAAGGATTATTCAAAGATACTCTTTAGAGTTTTTAAGGATTTATTAATGATTTTTCAATTTTTAGATTCTTTGGGGATATTTCAAAGATTTTTCAAGCATTTTTCCAAGAGATTATTAAAGAATTTATCAGTGATTTAAAAAAATTAAGGATTTTATTGTATTTTTTGAGTAGTTTACAAGGACTTTCTAATGCGTAAGAATTTTTCAGAAATTATTCAAGACTGAGAATTTTATTTCACCATTTCATAATACTTTTTTTAAAGGAATATTAAGAATTTTTAAAGAATTGAACATTTTCTAGTTTTTAAGAAATTTTTATAGATTTTCCAAAGATTGTTCAAGGATTCTTTACAGGATTTTTTTACAAATGTTCAAGAACAGTTTACAGATTTATCAAGGAGTACCTACTAAGAATTTCTAAAAGATTTTTCAAGGAATTTTTAACAGAATTTTTTTGGTGTTTAATTTTACAAGAATTTGTCGGGAATTGTTTAAGGACCTTTTAAGGATTGTTCAAAGATTTTTCAGAAATGTTTCAATAATTTTACGAGGATGTTTTTTCAGAAGATTGTAGATGATTTTATATAAGGATTTCTCAGTATTTTTTTAAGATTTTTTACTGATTTTTCTACTATTTTTCTTTGGGGATTGTTCAAGGATTTTTTTTACAAATGTTCAAGACTATTTATAGATTTATCAAGGAGTACTCAAGAATGTTTTTTAGATTTTCTTTACTGATTTTTTAAGACAGCTTTTTAATATCCATCTTTTGAATAAAATCACACATACAAGCCTTGTTTGGGTGAATTTACGATCGCCTAGTTTTACATGATCTGAGCACATGAATGTATTTCTACCTGGAATTGGTATTGGTTGGAAATTTTTTGGTTTACGTAAATGCGCCTTTAATATATTTACCACGTGGGTTGTATTTTATAATAAAAAAATATCCCTTTATATTAAGAAACAATAAAAAAAGGTAAATAAAACACAAGAAATAAATGTATACAATATTTTATTATTTACTGTACATATAGTCACGGATTACTATAAATAATTACACATAAGATGGCACATGATTTTTATAAAAATACCATAGGAGGAGCGTAATTAAAATATGCAAAAAAAATTGAATTTTTCAAATAAAGGAAGACCAAAGGTTATAACCAACTCAAAAACAATTTCAAATTTTTATGCGTGATAATTTTATCTTTTGATGAGTTGACTGTAACCCAAAAATACAAAATTTACAGTGTTATCTATAACCTACTATTAATTATTTTACATTTTTACATACTTGTTAAAAATGGCCGTTCGGAGAGCCTAGTTATTAATTTTAATTGCTACAGAAAACAATTTAAACACTTAATAAACATAAACTAGTTTGTTGCTTGGCTTAAATGTGTTTTTTTTTACTTAAACGCAAAAATATTTAGAATCGGTATTTTGAAATTTTCGTTGCCAAATTTTTAGCCGTTTTAATTAATTCTTTAGGCCTTAGATAATAATGAGATGACCGATTCTTTTTATTTGTTATAACAATTGTTTTATAAACCTACCTATATGTATATATTTTTTTACAATCACATTAATAACTATATTCTTGATATGTTATTTGTACACCATATATAAAACTAGAAAATTAAAACAATCGGAGAAGAAAAATTGACGAGTATTTTTATTCTAACAGGCCTTAAGTTTTAGGCCAAAAAGTTGTAGAAACCCCAAAGTTACATTCTATTAACGTTTCTCATAAAAATTTTCAATATGAAGACAAAATAGCAGAAACATAAGTTTTGGGGTTCAAATATCTACAGGGTAACTTACAAACGTTTATTTTTGCAAATAAAACCACTGGGTATTTTTTTTTTAATATCCTACTAGAAATAACTACTCACTAAATAGGTGTGCATGGACGAACAAGTTTTTTTTACAGTATTCAATGCTTCGTAACAAGAACATGACTAGATTTTTTTTTTAAATAGATTAAGTTAATCAATGGTTAATACAAATTGCAATTCGTAAAAATTAAAAAAATAAAATGTGATTAAGATTTACTTGAAAATTTAAAATAATACAACTAAAATTTGTTAACCTTGATTAATTTAGTCACTAAAATTAATAAGAAATATGTATAATAATTCAGTCTTCAAGTAACATGTACTTTTTAGCAATTTATCAAACAAAAGTTGCTTCTATGAAATTTGTATTTTCATTTTTTTTTATTAACCACGACATTTTGTGATATTTTTTTTTTCGTTAAAATGTCTCTCCAATAATATCAAATTACATGTTTCCAGGTTCCGATCGACTAGACCCATGATGGTAGACCTGCTTATGAGGTGTAAAACTGCTCATAGATGGCGCGTCGCTTCTCCAAGAAAGTCCCGGAGGACCCACGCGTGCGTACACCGGCTGACCTAGGTAAATAATCATATTTATTTATTATTTTATTTATTTTTTTTAAATTTACCTGTGGAACTGGAAGGAGAAACAATGTCTGGAGGGTTTTGCTGAGGTTTTTTGCTGTTGCGATTTCTTCTTAAAGTCTGTATCGGTGAGAAATAAGAATCGGAGTAAACTTTTCTGTTGTAATAGCCTCCATTTGCCGATGGATATGGGCATTCGTCGTCTATGTCCGAACTGAAGTTGTTCCAGTGCTGTAAAAATCATACAATACAAAATTATTTCTCGTTTTAAAGGTTGCTATCTTTATTTCCAAAAAAATGTGTAACCGAGGTTATATTTTACAATTCTTATACCAAAGTATTTTTCCGAATAGGTTAAAAATTGCCGACATTAAAAATTTTTTTATGGAACAAAACTGGAATGCCAAGATTAAGTTATTTGATTCTGAAACAACACATATCCACTGTCAACTTTTCATAAATTGCAATAAAGTAAATATTCCTTGTTTTCCTTGAAAAAATCGCTGTTTGACAACACTGTGTGTTGTTTTAAAATCAAGTTAAGTGGATTTGTGTTGTTTTTAATCTAGTTCAGTCAATGATTGGTAACAAGAGTAATATATGGCATAACGTTGTATTTTAACAATTATTTAAACAAAAAAACTTAAAATACATAGGTAACACTAAAAACGTAAATTAAGCAACAAGAAAGTAATACTGTTGTATTGATAAATATAAATATTACAAACAGCAGAAATTATTATTAGTTTCCATTAGTAGAATATTTAATCATTTTCACAATGGTTTGACATTTTCTTTTGTCTATTAATTTTTCTCTCCTACTAGTAGATTAACTCTTAATAGGAGCGAAAGGACCCCTCACTTCTCGTATGGAAAATGGCTGTCGGCCAATTTTTTTAAAATGTTAGTATGTTGTAGATCTTGACGTTGTCATTAAATGTCTCCATGGGCTCAACTCAATCCTATGACCAGTTTTCGAGATATTGGAGGTCAAAGTTGGATAAATGAGTATTTACGTACATTTGGATTCTATTGGGATTTCTTAAATTTTTAAGAAAACTGTTTAGCTTATCTTGAATTTGTTTATGGGAGAATTTAGTCATAAGGTCGGTATTTAAAAATATATTAATTGTACATACAGGGTTTACCAAAAAGTCAGCGAAGCTACTTTATATTTAAAATTTCCATAATACTGAATACCGTTAAACATCAGTTTTGATCAATTCCTAATAATTTTAAAACAAACGGCCAGATTTCTTTAAAACATTATATACCGTACAGGTCAGTAGCCAAAAAAAAACTGCACCATGTAAAGTTTAAAAACTTAGCCACGGACCCGAATATTGGGCTTCCAAATCTGATTTTTTTTCCAAATTCGCCTCAAATACGATGCTTTGGCAGTACAGTTAGTTGATTTGTAGCTAAAAAATGGTATCGCATTTATTATTACAACTTGATGTAAAAGATGCTGTGCCTGAGAAGCATTAATTTTTATATGTCTATAGGGTGTTTCAAATATTAGGTACCAGCGAGCTATACAGTCCATTTCATTTCTCATGTCTTAATATTGCTACCATAAGAGATAATAAGATAATTAAATGGACAGAATGGTTAAAAAAAATATAGAGGAACTGTCGCTTTTCTCTAGTTATACAAGGAAGAAAATCTATTTTTGGTTTTTTCCGCATAAATCTTTTGTTTCAAGAAATATCAAAAAATGGAATAGGAATTTTTTTGTCCCTAAAAATGCTGTTATACTCTACCAATAAATGTTCAATATGGTATTTCGTGACTTCACGCAGCCACCATCAATTTTTTTTTGTTTAATACGGACTTGTATTTTTTATTACAAATATTGATATACCTTAATATCCAAATTTAGTGATATATTATTTGTCATTTTAACTACGTTTTAGCTGAAATAACCAACATCGTCTGTGACAATAATTTTCAGTTACATTCCTGTCGTTTTGATTTCATCAAGACCTACTTTTACACATACCTAATTTTTTCGATAAAAAAAATAATCCCAATATAACGAAAATTGAATATTTCAAATCTGATTTCTAGTGAATAAATAGTTCTAAGTGAAGAAAATTTTAAGTTTTTTCCAAACCACGATTATTTTTCGGATTGTTTAATTTCTACTTCTTTCATATTGTTATATTCATTTTGACGTAATCAAGAACTACGACAGGACCGTAATTAAAAATTATTGTCACTGATTATATTAGTTATTTCAGATAGAACGTTGTTACAATGACAAGTGTGATATATCACTGAATTTGAAGTTTAAGGGCTTATCAATATTTTTAATAAAAAAGTCAATTCGTATTGAAAAAAAATTGCTGGTCGCCGTGAAGACACAAAACATTTTAAAGAAGATTTATTAGTAGAGTATAATAGCATTTTTTAGATACAGTAAAACTTTCTTCTCCATTTTTTGTAATCACTTGAAATAAAAATTCTATTCGGTAAATAGATTTTTTTCTTTGACATGATAAGAGAAACGAGCTGTATACCCCGTGGGTACGTAATTTTTGAAACACTCTGCAGGCTTATAAAAAATAATGCTTCTCGGACAAAATATCATTTACATTAAGTTGTAATAGTAAATGTGTTTTAATTTTTAGCTACAAATATGTTACAACTGTACTAAAGCATTGTATTTGAGACGATTTTGGGATAAAATCAGGTTTGGAAGCCCAATATTCGGTCCGTGGATAATTTTTTAGCCTTTACATAGTGCATTTTTTCTTTGACTAATGACCTGTAAAACATATAATTTTTTAAAGAAATCTTGCCGTTTGTTTTAAAGTTAGGAATTTATCAAAACTGAGGTTTAACGGTATTCAGTATTACAGCAATTTTAAAAATAAAGTAGCTTCACTGACGTCTTGGTAAACCCTGTATATACAATTAATATATTTTTATAAATACCAACGTTATAACTAAATTCGCCATAAATAAATTCAAGATAAGCTAAACAGTTTTCTTAAAAAATTAAGAAATACCAATAGAATGTACCTAAATACTCATTTATCCAACTTTGACCTCCAATATCTCGAAAACTGATCATGAGATTGAGTTGAGCCCAGGGAGACATTTAATCACAACGTCAAGATCTACAACATACTAAGATTTAAAAAAAATTGGCCTAAACCCATTTTCCAAAAGTGACTTGAACGAACACAGCTTAAATAATATCTTCTAAAGACGAATTCCCACTAGGCGGAAAATCTGCATGCGGATTTTCTGTATCCAATTCTATTGGTCGATTTTGAAAATTAATTTGAAATCGACCAATAGAATTGAATACAGAAAATCCGTCTGCAGATTTTCCGCCTAGTTGAAATCCCTCTTAATACTAGTAGCGGACAAAATAAATTTTTAAACCTAATTAAAGCAAAAAAACATCACATTTGAAAGTTTTTAAGATCTCTGGAAAAAGTAAAAAATAAATCGACGTAACCCGACTAAAAGAAATAAATATTATAATACACTTAACGACCTTTTAAAAAAAGTTTCCCTTTTTTCCGAACAAATATTCTTCGACTCAAACTCTCGAACTTTTGAATAATTTAACTTTCCAAAAGTATATTTTCGAATTAAGGTGCTTCGAACAAAACAAAAATTCCGCCAACCGTTCCATCCCGATTCATAAAAAAAATATTTACCGTTCTTTTTCCGGCGGCGACCAGTGTCGTAGTGGCGTAAGGAGCTGGAGATATTGATCCCACATCGTTATTTATAGTCAAATTTGCGTTAACTTCCGCGTAATCAGCTACTTTAGATTCCACATTAGGACTAGCATATTCCTGTACTTGCATGTTTAGAAAATCGTCAAATTTCCTTCCAGTAACGGGATAACACTTTTCTGAACTATATTGTAAATTATCAGGACGAGAAAATTCAGCGTGGTTTAAAGGATTCGAACGGAGGTTGATGCTTCCGTATGGATTAATTCTAAAACAAAATTTATTCAATATTTAAAATTTTGATCTTTTTATAAATTTTCTTACCCGTTAGGAATTGCTCCATTATACCCATACTCCTTCCTCTTATGAACACTTGGAGTCAACTTAGAATATTCAGGTAGAGTACTAGTAGAGTAATCAGGTAGATTTTCTTTATCCAACCAAAGTGGTGCTTCGTGTTTGACATCTAAAGGTGTGGTTAATACTCCTCCGTTAGATCTGCTAGGAGTTAGACTTTTTTTAGACAACATCTGTCTTCTTCTAACGAAAATCATCGCCCCGAAAAGTAGAATCATTACAGAAACCATGCTTATTAGAAGTGCCATAAACCAAGTTTCGGTGATAAAATCACCGGATTGCATATCTGCTCCAACTGGCCTAAAAATCAGTAATAAATTAATTAGTATGTGACAAATGTTTATATATATGATAATTACCTTTGAAAATTATTATCATTCATCCTAGACGTAGGTTCTAGTCTCAAAGTAGCCGATGGATTGAAAGGACCCAATCCAGCTCTTGTGGAAGCAGCAACCCTTACAAAATATGAAACGCCAGGAGATAAACTTCCCAATAGGAGACTAGAAGATTTTTTATTAACGTTGATAACTTTAGTTTGATCTGTTCCGTTGGTTTTAACTTCAACTTTGTAACCTTGTAGTTCTCCGTTTAATGTTACCGGAGGAGGAGATTTCCATTTTAAGTACACAGCGGTTGAATTGAGCAAGAGAGCTTCCATGTGTGATGGAGCCTCGGTAGGGACTGAAAAAAAATATTTAGTAAAAAGGATAAAAATTAATAAGATTTATTATTAAACGAAAAGAAGATTCAGATAGAACTGATAAAAACAATTGATCATCTTTTTACCTTTAAATACGGGATTGCCAATGTTACATATTATTTTTATTGATTTAAAAGCAGCATGTGATAATACAAAAATTTCGGATACCACACTGCACCCTGTGAACGATAAAACCCCGAGGCGCGTTAGTTTTTAGCACATATACGCATATATGCGAAGATAGAAACACTTTTTTTATGAAATAATATGTGTTTTATCGATTCCCGTTAGAATTTTTAAAATCGGAAAACCGACCCATTTTTTGTACAAAGTATAACAAGAAGAAAGATAATAAAATCATTGCAACAGCTGGACAATACGGTCAAAATTGATATAAGAATAGTAAAAATGAAGCTAAATGTGCAGTCAAAAGGGAATAGTATAAGTGACCTTTTTTTCGCAGACTTTTTAACTAAACAATGAAAAAGGTAACAAAAAACAGCACAATAAATAAAAAAAGAACATTATTCAATAAAAAGCATTAATGCCTAGAATATAACTTGGTACTTTAAACAATAAAAAAATAATGACCTAAAACACATCACAGAAATAGGTAAAATATCTGATCTATACAAATATGGCGGATCAAAAAGTTTTTTTAACAGAAATTTCGAAAATTTTATTAGTAATTTTCCGCGAAAAATGAATTGTGCTTCAATCCTTTTTTTCAACTTTTTTTCCAGTTTCCCCTCTTTATTTTCCCTACTTTTTTTACTAATTTCTTTGTTTCAAACTTTTGTCCATTTTTCCTCTCTTTTCGGAGAATTTAATTGATGTAATTGCTTGGAACCTCGTTGCGCTCTGCTCAGAGTGGACGGTGGGGAAAAGTTGGAATTATTATTACCCCTAGCAATTTCAATTTTTTCCCTCCATCTACTCCAAGACGAGCATAGCCGTTTAGTGTTTTCATTATGTTTTAAACTTTTTTTAACTTTCCCCCATTTTATCCCCTACTTTTTGTACTAAAAAGTAGGAAATAGGGGAAACTGGAGAATATAATATAACAAAATAAAAATAGGGACTATAAAGCACAAATAGGGAAAAATAGAGAAAAACTGGGAAAAATAGTAAAAAATAGGGAAAATAGAGCAAATTATGGAGAAATTAAAGAAAAATAGAGCAAAATATGGAAAAAATGGAGAATCCCGGGAAAATGCTTCGACCAGGAAAATTATTTTTCTGGAAAATTTAAATTTTAAGGTTTACGTTTGCCATACCGACATAGGTATCGAAATTACAAGGTCGTTGAAAAGTCTACGTTGCAAACTTTCCATTTTCCGGGAAAACTTAGAAAACCTTACAAAAATATTTTGCAATTAAATATAATAGTGAATTAATGAAAAAAGTTATAACCAAATGAGAAATTTATTGGAAAAATGAGTAATTTCTTGAACAAGGAGCAAAATTAAGAAAAAGGATAAATTATTGGGGAAAGGGGTAAATTATTGAAAAAAGAGCAAAATTGAGAAAAAAGGAGTAATGTATTGGAAAAAAGAGTAATTAATTAAAAAAGGACCAAAAATTGAGAAACAACGAGTAGAAGAGAAAAAAGTGACAAAAGAGTTGATATTTTTGAAACAAGAGGAGAAATTTGAGACATAAAAGTGACTAAGTAAGAAAAAAGAGGACATTCTCGAGTGTCAAATTGGGAAAAAAAAATATCTAAAAAGTGAAAAAATTAAGAAAGAAAGTGGGGGGCAATTGTAAGTGAGAAAAGTGAAGATATTAATAATGAAAAGTGGGGTTAATTTTAAGTGAGAAATATGTGAAATATGTGAAACAACTGAGGGAAAATTTGTGAGCGAAAAGTGACATAGTTTAGAAAAAAAATGGAGACAAAAAAAGCACTTAGAACCTCACAAAATTAACAATAAATAAAAAAAGGGGTAATTTATGAAGAAAATTGAGAATCAAAACGGGGTAATTTATGAATAAAACACTACAATTATGGAAAATAGGGGAAAAAGATAAAAAAGGGGGAAAAGGATAGAAAAAAGAGGGAAAAGGATGTAATCGCTCGGTTAATTAGCTTGTTAATTACAAAAAAAAGAACATAAAAGTGACAAAAAAAGGGGAGTAAAGAAAATATTGTAATAAGAAAAGAGAGATTAATTGTGTTAATATAATTACAAAGAAAAAGGGAGAAGGAAAGACGCAATAAAAGGACTTTATAGTATTATCAATTATCTCGGTAGGCTACTGATCTTGTTCGTTCTTACACGTCAGCCATTATTAGATAAAATAGTGCTAAATAGCTCGCTTAAGAAAAAGTATGGAATAAAAAAAATATAATTGATCTTACCATCCTCAAGAGTCCTAATAGTTTTCGAATTCGAAGGATGTCCTTCTACAGTCTTGAAAAAAGGCACCAGGAAAAATTCATATTTCGCCCACTTTTCCAAATTATTAACAGTAAAACTAGACGTACCGCCGGTATGTAATACCGTTAACATACTGTACGTCTTAGGCCGTTCCTCGTTATCATCCAAAGCTAAATAATAAATGTATAATCCTTCGACGTAAGTAGAATCGCTTATTTCCCAAACTAACTTTATAGAAGACGAAGTTAATGGTATAGCTTCGGTTAATTTGGCTATGTTAGGCGTAATTAAATTAGCTCTGGCCTCGCTGAGTTCTGTTACTTCTGGATTTCCCCAATTTTGTGCCGAGTCCGGTCCTACTACTACCGGTTCGCTTAGTTGGGACGGAGGACCAATTCCGTGAGCATTTTGAGCTCTTATTAAAAATGTATAAGGGATACCAGCGGTAAGAAGATGCTGGGTAAAAGTAGGACCTTGTATTCTTCGACCTACTATTGTCCAAGTTGGTGTTACTCCTTCTTCTTTACCAAATAGTTCAATTTGATATCCTAGAAGGCTTGAGGAACCTATTTTATTATTTTGACCCCAGGTGATTGTTACACTACCTACAAAATTAAAAAAATGTATTAATTTACAGCAAACTACAAATTTATAATAAATTTACCTTCTGATTGGTTGAGTGCGTGAGGTCTGCTAGGTGGACCAGGTAACATAACGACTTCAGGAGCCTTAAAAAAATTTATATTTGGATTCTTGGGATTTTCAACCAATAAATGCCCAGCCCACGTTGCTTTACCGCTTCTGGAAGAAGCCACACAAGTATAAGAACCAGAATCTTCTTTCTGCAAACTTAAAATCTCTAAATGGTTAGGATTCGACATGTTTATTCTATGGGATGGTGATACTGGTACTCCATCTTTATACCAAGATATCACCGGTTTTGGATTGCCTTCTGCTTCGCAAAACATATACGCCACCGAATCTATAGGTAGAGTTTGGTTAACGGGACCACAAAGAATAATCGGAGGAGGCCTATCTTCTTTGGAAGTTACTGTTAGTCTAGTTCTTGAAGATACAGAACCGGCAGCGTTTATTGCCGAACAGATAACTACTGTACCGGAGTCTTGGACTTGTGCTTCTTTTAACATCAAACTGGAAAATCCTTCTGAAGTTGTAAACGCTTCAAAATTTCCAAAATTACTACCAGCATATACCAAAGCTCTGTCTCCTTCGAACGTCCAAAATACGAAAGGAGGTGGACTTCCCCTGATGTTGCAATGAAACGTCACGTCACGTCCAGCTTCTACAGCTTGAGCTTGCGGTTTGGTGGTAAAACTTGGCGGAGCGTGAACTATCAGTAAAGCTGAAGCTGTAATTGCTCCAGCAAAATTATCAGCATCACAGAAATACCTGAAATAACATCAAGCAATACGTTGTTTTAATTTTTATATAGATTATTACCTTCCCTGGTCCAAAAGTACAACTTGTTCAAGTCTTAGGGTACGATCTTCAAGGACTCTGACTCTACCTAACGGCATGGTACCTCCTGGTGCTGTTCTTCGCCAAAGGACATCTGGAATGGGGTCTCCTCCTGTAGCACAAGTGAATTCTACAGTTGAGCCTACTACTGATGTTATATCTTCTGGTGGACGTATCATAAATGGTTTAACTAAAAAATAAAACAATATTAATAATTTTTTATATATTTTGACATTTTAACTTACCATAAACCTTCAAATTAGCCGCCGCTGATTCTCTAACGCCTGCTGTATTTTTAGCAACGCATTGGTATTTTCCATCATCAGTCGTTTTGGTATCGGTAATGGCTAAATTGTATCCATCTACTAGTTTTAATCTTCCTTCTGCTGCCAAAGTTTGGCCGTCTTTTCTCCAAAAAACTTGCGGCTCCGGAACACCTTTTGGTGGAGAACATTCCAATATTATATCCTCGCCAGCTGCTATCCTAGAACTTTGGGGTTCTATTCTAAATTCGTCTCGAAGAACTGTAACAAAATTTTGTTGCTGTTAGTTTAAGTTTTTCATACCTAAATATTAAATATATTGTTTGTTTCCAATTTAATCAGTGAATAATTTCATTAGTGATGTTTCTTCACAATATCTTTTTAACTTTTAGACCTGATGTCACTCTGTCTTACTCTGTCTCTGTCACTCTCTTGATGGTCTTATAGACCGAAACACTTGACTATATGTCTTTATATTAAAAAAAATTATTGTGGTATGACTTGCGAGTTGTTTTATATAAAAGTTGTTGCTTTTGTTAATTTTTTTGTGTGAAATAAAAATTATGAAGAGAAACGATTTTCATTTTCATTACTTTGGTACTGCTTTTTACAAATTACATTTTTTTTTCTAATCCATCGTATGGTATTTTTAGATGTTGTTGAAAATGGAACTCGTTAACGAAATTGCGCCTTACCGGACTTTTAATCAAGATTAAAACACAATCCGCGATTACGTGATTACATGAGATAGAACGTGAAAAAACAACATATTTAAAACCCGGATTTTCTAAAATCGAGTTTCTCGTTGGTGGTCAAGAGCTACAGCCGCACAGTGGCGTAGCATTATCTTTTTATTTTGAAAAAAAATACACTATTAAATTTCATTTGTTTAATTAATAATTACGCTTTTAGCAAAATATTTATCCGGGTTTAGGAATATTATTATTTATTTAGGACAAGGGCTTGTTACGTTCTAATTTTCCGTGCCATTATTATTTCCGTCTGAAATGCGGTTTTGAATATAACCGATCGATGAGAAATATTTTTAGTGCCTCAAAGCGAGACTTTGTCTTTTCTCGCGAGATATTAAAAAGATCATAATTATAATTCGTGTTCGGTTATGTTGTTTTTTTTTACCTAGTTTGGCGAGTTTATTTTTTTTACAAACTTTTATTTATGATTTTATTTTACGACAAGATAAAATTTCTATTCAAATTTTTCCAACTCGTATTTCGGGTAGAAAACTATTATTATTTTTAATAATATTTTATACTAAAAATTGCTCAATTCTTAACTCTATTGCTTTATGTGAATTTTGATCATTTGTTCAATTAAAAATTATCCAATAATCTCAATTTTCTGTTCCAACTATTCCAAAAAAAAATTTTAAAGAATTTTTAAGTTAAAAATTGTCTAAAAAGTACTATTTTTAGTCCAATTTTTTTATTTAAAAGTTTGTCAAAGTGAATTTAAATCATTTGTTTAACCAAAAATTATTCAACTATCTTCATTTGCTGTTTCAAATGTTGAAAAATAATTTTTAAGAATTTTTAAACTAAACATTGTCCAATAATCACCATTCTTCGCCCAATTATTAAATTTATTCATTTTAAATGTTATCAAAGCGAATTTTAATCATTCGTTTACCTAAAAATTGTCCAATTAAGTTTACAGAATTTTTAAACAAAAAATTGTCCAATAAACACCATTTTTCCAAGGAGTTTCGGTTGTGATTTTCAATGGAACAACTTGTGCATTTATTTTTTTAAATATTTTTTCAAATTAATTAAAACGCCATTATTAGAAATAATATAAAAAATGGACAAAATATTTATGAAATTCCTTTAAATAAGCTTATCAAGTTTAAGTTACTAACACAATTAAATTAAACACGGAAAGCGTAATTTAATTCATAAATCCCATCCCAGTACTCACTACAGATCTAAACACTACCGAAAGTGTACAAATATTTTAACCAATGGATAATTTACCCCCACCCATCTTCCTAACAATCTTAATTTAATGTTAGGAAAGTAAAATGAAAAAAAAATAAATGTGATTTCACAATGCAAATCAACACTATCAGTTCGGAAACAATGTTACCAACTTAAAATATTACGTCACATCTGTCATGGTCTATGTGTGGAAGATAGACGCTCATGGCCAACTACATCTTGTCATTTTCAATTGAAGGGGGTGCTGGGTTCTAAGTAATTTATTACGCCACTGATCGTGTGGGAACGAGCAAGGGGGATGTAGGTGGAAAACGAAGTGACGTTAGAGAGATGTTAATTAAAACGTTCGCCGTAATGAGGACGCAAATCGAATTTCTATAAAATATTCCGGCTGCTGGTTAATAAGGAAAAGCGAATTACGCGTCCGGCGGCCGGGACACGAGCCATGATTATCAATTAACCAGAGAGGAATTTAATACAATTTTATTCTTCATTATCTTGCAAATTTATTTCCTGCACACATCTACTTGGGAGTATTATACCTCGGCCCTGGAAAATCTTCTATTAATTTTCGAACGGGTCGTCGAGTCGGCTTAAATTGATTTTGTTTTCTTGGAACCGTGACTTAGGAAGAATATCAAAGATTTAGAATAAATTCGTTGAACTAGCTTCAACAAAGGATTAAATCAAAAATAATTATAGCTAAGCCAAGGATACATTTTTTATCCAGCTGGTTCTGCCTTTAGGATTCACCAGTGACACTTTAAAAAAAAATCTTTTTCAGACATTTTTGAATTGGGATTTTTATCTCGATTAAAGTTTTTCTTTGAACAAATTAAAATAAACCCAACACGGTAAGATGATCCAAGTAGCTCAGTTACGGATAGACAAGTGGCTAAATTATTGATTACCGATATTTAATAATTCCGATCTGCTTTATTTATTTTGAAAATTTCATCGAAAATATATCAACATGATGAGATTTTATTTTTTATGTAATCAATGATAATATACAGTATGTATCAGTAATTTGGAACCATATGGGAAACATTTTTATTATTAATTTTAGGAAAAAACTTATTCTTCATAAAAAGTTTTAAAATCTGAAATAAAATCATCAGATATTAATTTTTTTCAGTAGTATATGAGATTTGTCAAAAAAAAATGAATTTTATTCAAGAGCACCTTTAAATTTGACAACATCGAAAAATGTTAATTTAAAAACCAAGTTTAAATATGCAATTATATCCATTATTCATTTTTTAAATGTATTTCTAGGTACAATAACAATGCAAATTTTACTGTAGTTACGTGTTTAAATTGCAAAATTGTTAGAAAACATTAAGAAACGAGAAGGTTTTTAATCCACAAGAGATAAATGTTTATTCAAAATAGAAACAATATAGAAAATTTTATCAGGAATGAAAATTTCTAATAAATTAATAATACAAAATGTACATTTTTATTAGTAATTTACGTAGTTTTTGAATTCCCTGTATGTAATTGATATTTTTATTTAATTTTAGTATAATTTATGGTACTCAAAATATTTTATTAAGAATAAGAATTTTTAAAAAATTATTAATAGACATTAATAAACAAAAAAGTACATTTTACATGGTAATTTAGGTATTTTTTGAATCGCCCTGTATATTATTGATATTTTTCTTTAATTTTATTATAGTTTAATGTATTTAGAAACTTTTATTAAAAATAAACATTAACTAATTATTAATACACGAGCGTATGAACAAAAATTTAGGGCAATTAATGAATTAAAATCTCAAAGTTCAAAAAATGACTTGCAGAAATTAATTGGATTAGTAAATTATGTCCGAAAATGTTAGGAGAAATAGTGCAGTTTGCTAAAAAAGGAAGTAGAATTTTTGTGTTTAGGGGTACACGATAAAACTGTAGAAAAAATAAATTTTAATAGAAGTAAAGAAATTGCAATTTGGCTAACTTTGATTTATTTTTTTTGGTCTACATATATTTACTTGTTCCTTATTTTATTTTTAATTTCTCTGTGTTTATTTAGTCTTTATTACAATGAGTGAAATTTATCGTACCAGATTATTTTTTTATACAATTAAATTATATCATTTTCGATTATTTTTCTTTCTATACCATCTTGTACATATATTCTTATCGATAAGAAAAAGTCCAATATTAACTAAAATTTGATTTTTTGTATCAAAAGAAAATTAATGGTTTTCCTTTTTTGCTCCGAAACAGATAGAAGACGTTAGAAACACGCCGTGTTATTCACTTAATCGTTAATTTTCTTTCATTCCCGAAATGAAATTTAGCCTGGGAAGTATCGCGAACGGAGAACACGTACCTACCGTTTTGGCTTGTGAGAAATCCAACACTTGATGGAGGAGTATACCCAGGTGTTTCTAAATACCTACGTCATCAGTTACGTTACCAACCAACGCGAAAATATTTCTTTAGATATATACAGGAATGGATTCAGGGAATGAATTGGGTAGTTCAATTTAAAAATCGTTTGTGTTTAGTGTTATTCTAGATATAAAAGAAAATTTGTTTTCTTTAATAGCCTACGCTTAACTTTTATTCAATTTATCGAATGTTGTACATAAAGATAATTGAGAAACTGCAAATTAACTAAATCTTGGAAAACTGAACAATTAAAAGATACAATAAACATGAAATTGAACTAAAAATCAATATTACGGAATAAAAAAAATCGCGTCTAAAGTATAAAAACAATTATAAAAAATCTCTTAGTCAGAGGAAAATTTTTAAAGTCAAAGCGCATTTTGTATAACATATCTATAAATTCACATAGTAAAAAACTCACATATAAGGCACTTTACGAGACGCTATTATTGACAAATACTAAAATCACTGTTTATTAAGCGTTGAGTTAATTAATTTTATTATTCAAAATTGCGTTAGGTTTATAGTGGAGAATGTGATTAATGTGGCAACGACGTCCCTGTCAAGCCTCCTAACGAGATAATTTTGAACGTGTGTAACAGTGCAAACAAATGATTAAAGTTATTGGTCTTGATGTGGTTGTCTTCAAATTCTTCTTGTAACCTTCTGACAACTACTGGAGCAAAGTCTTTTATTTTTATCCTTATAGTATTTATCCAGTTATCCTCGAAGTAGTTAACGTTACTGTTGGAAGTTACTTAAAAACTTAAAAAATGTTGCAAAAGCTATTACTGCAAAATGTTTAATCTCCTGCTGAAAATATGCATTGAAGTCATACTGCTGTTTCACCCCATGGCTTTGAATTAATCGATATAGACATACTGTTTGAAATGGAAAAAACATCCCTGATTTGCAGCCATTGGAAAAAGTAATATACGAGGAAAGTGTGTCGTCACAAATGTCATTCTTGAGTACTGGTCTAAGAAATGGTCAGGAAAATTAAAGTAGGGGCGGGCGGTCAAAAATGATAAATTTAATGAAAACAAAAAATGATAAACCTCACGGATAAAAATTATATAAATATCAAGTATTTGTTATTATAAAAGGCGGAAAATTATTGGCAGACGATATCGTGAAAGAGAAAGGGCCGACAGACTGCAACAAAGTGGCCTTAAAATATGTGACTAATGCAGACAAAAAAACAGAAGACAACAAATAATATTTATGAAAGCAAAAGTTATACTGGTCTGCCTTGATACAATCTGAGTACGAGTCTACCAAAAAAAGAGCAAATGGGAAAAATAGCCGATCCCTTTTGGGAAGTTTATAATCTCAGAAACTGCCTAGGGGCGTTAGATGGGAAATATATAAAAATTCAAAAGATTTCAAAGTCAGGGTCAGCAAATTTCAACAACAAAGGCTATCATTCCATTGTATTAATGGCTTATAGCCATGCAGATTGAATATTTACTATCATAAAAACAGGATTTGGTGGTCGAAACACAGCGACGGTGGAATTTTTCGAGAATCCAGACTTTGAAAGATAGCTAAAAGGATTAGAAAGAGGATTAAATCTACCAGAAGAGACAGTTTTACAACGTGATGAATCTGGACAAGAGTTCCCCCATTATTTTGTCGGCGATGTAAATTTTATAGTGATAATGAACCACTATAATTTTTATATTAATTTTTTAAACCGGAATAGTACCATAAAAATGACTTTGAATTTATCGGGATTACATGCAAATAAATTCACCACCAGCAGATTAGTACTTTCTGCTTTTATGAAACTGTCATCCATGATGATATTTCAATAAAAAACCGGATGATAAAAGTCTACAAAAATCTATTGTATTTACTAGACGATGACGTCACGTCGGAAGTTAATATGATGGATAGCGTTTTTGACATTTGAAAAACAACTTTAAAAAATGATTTTTAAAATTGCATTATAAAATTTATAGTGCATTTTTATGAATAGAAATCAACATTTCTCGGTTCCTTTTTACAAAATCTATCATAAATACCTATTATTAGATTTTTTCTTACATGTTGCAAAATATCATATTGTTAAAACAATAAATTGCTACAAAAAATATTGACAACTAGAATTGTCCAATTTTTTTTTGGGAAATACGACACTGTCCCAACAGGCGGAAAAGTATCATCAAGACAAACGCCATTAATTTCATGAGACCGGACTGACAGTCGGCATGATTTTTCGTACTTGCATCTAATTGATGAATTATAGTGTTTTTCCGCTGTTTTCTTGTTTTTCTTTAGCTGCAGAAAAACAGAAAAGAGATTTAATCAATAAAGCGTGTTCACTAATGAAACAAAAAAGTGAACTGTATTCATTAGAGCTTCGGGTTTTCCTACAAAAGAAATTCGGTGAAGGTTATTGTGAGTAAACAATGTGTTTTTCCGGACTATTTTTCGTACAAAAAAAATATTTAAGAAAAATAATTTTTTGAATTTTCTATTTAATTATTTTGAGATACTATATCACTTTTTGATTACAAAAATGAAAAAGTTGATTCTAAAATCGAAATTTAACGATAAAATGCTTGAGAACTAATAATTTATAGTTTATTAACAATAAAATAGATTATATGAAAATTTTCTCGTAATATGCATTTTCCCAGGACAAATCTGGTTGTTTTAACCCAAAAAAAAAACATTCCATTATTAACCAAATAAATAACAGTTTAATCGACTTAATGAAACTCTGACAACACCTAATCCTTAAATTCGAAAATCCATTGAAAGCAAAGGTCCGACCAAATATTCTAATTTTCTACTGGGCGCTTTGGCAAACATAATAAATCCAAAAGCGAGGACAAATCAAAAGGGACGAGAGGTGGAAATCGACGGGAGGGGGTTAAAAGAGGATCAAATAAATGAGGCCATTAGCGTGCGGCCATGAAATAATGAGGAACCGAGAATTTCCAAATGTGCCTTTGCAAAAACAAACCACTTTGTGACATCAACGATTTGTGATTTTATACAAAAATAAATAAATACGGATTATTCAAACAAAAACCTTTTAGTATAAAAAATAACATATAGTAAAAGTTTATCACTTTATACAGTTTAATTTATCAAGTGTTAAATATACAGGATGTTATAAAACATAGTGACATATTTAAATTAACAAAAAATTATATAAAAAATTGCTATTTTTCACTTTGTTATTATAACAATTTCCTTGGGTTAAAAATTAAAAATCTTGATTAATCATTGAAAAAAAAAATTGTTTTTCATATTACTATTGATCCGTTTTTTTATGATCAGAAGTCACATAAAAATGATTTTTACAAATTTTTATTTTCTATTGTTTACAAAATTGTTATAAACAAATGCGTTGTTGATAAGATAATTTAAAAATTTTTTTTGGAAATATAATTTTTTGTATTATAGGCCTGATGATGGCCATTAAATGGCCGAAACATGTTGCTTCTCGCTAGTTAAATATTTAAATTACATTATTGTGGTACGACTGCGAGTTTTTTATTATTCCTTGAAAATTATTTTTGTAAAATATTTTGAATAATTATTCAAGTAAAAAAAAATCGAACTTTTGTGATTATTTTAATGGTAAGTAAAACTCATCAATATTATTACTAAAATAATAGAGTCCAGAAATATATTTTTTGTATATATTCTGCAGTGATGGGGAATTTTTATAATGGCGCAAAAAAATACTAGAAGATCTCGCTGGCCAATTAACTGGTCCACTTCTCCCGATTCATTTATCGGATTAAAATTTTTTTTTTAGAGTTTAGGCCGTTGGAGTTAATACCAAAAGGTGAATTTCAAGAAGCTTCATCTAAAAAAAATTTTTATTACATAGAATGCATCTATTAGATATAAGAACTTGAAAAATCATAGTTCGTACGTACAAAATGACGGCGAAAGTCCTAAAAATGCATAATTATGCTCTTTTTGTATATTTTTCAAGTGTTTTTCATTTAAGATTTATACAAATTTGAGAAAAATGGTTTGTTTTAGTATTATACAAGTCTTAAGTAACATATTGGGTCATTTAAGACCCTTTATATTGATTTTAGCCTTAAACGCATCCAAAAGTGCATAATTTGTATCCATTTAAAGAGAAAATCGAAAAATTCAAAATGGCTGACTGACAGTGGCGCGGAATTCATTTTTAAAAGTATACATTTTTTCCTCTTTTTTCACATTAAATGTATATAGAACAAATAAAAAAATGAATTTACATCTCTTTTTAACTAAATTCACATTTTTTTTTTAATTTTCCGCTCCCCCCTCCTATATCTTATTATTTTACGCGAAAATTGATAATAAGAAAAATTATAGAATCAATTAAGAAATTTAAATATAAAAAATTGCAAAAATAATTATGATTTTTTTTTATGGTCAGAATATTTTATTAATGTAAAAAAAAAAAGATAAAATGTACTTTTAAAACCCATTTTGAATCTTCCGATTTTCTCTTCAAATTCGTAATAAGTGACCTCAAATACCCTCAGTATGGACAATATTTTATTAATTTTAGAGCAAATTATGCACTTTTTGATGCGTTTAATGACATCCATATCAAATTTTTATGAATCTTAAATGCATATATTTAAAAATCCTTGAAAAATGCACATAACAGCAAAAAATGCATTTTTTTGCATAATTATCATTTTAATAAATGCATTCTATGCAATAAAATCTTTTGGAGATGAAATTTCTTTCTTTTCTTTTTCTTTTTCTTAATTCCAATGGTTCAATTGGTGAAACTTATTAATTAAATATATTTTTAGATAAAGAAAAAATAAAAAAATTATATTTGAAATTAACATAAAATAACAATAATTTGAAATTTATTTTATAACAGTTTCTATATCAATAAGTAGGAATAAATTAAGCAGTGTCGTAGATTTTAGGGATGAGGTTGGGATGCTACTCACACTGTCAGTTTTTGTATATAGTGGGAGTTATTATTATTATTATTATTTAAATTTTATACTCAGCAACAATATTTATTAACTACATTAATCAAAATTAATTTATTTTCATTGCAAATTTCGACCTGGTTCATTTATTTTTAAACAGTTTTCTAATTTATAGCGATTCCTGATTCAGGGACATATTTCACAAAAATTTTATTTCCCAAATGGCCATTAATTTTCTCATATATATTACGCAAAAGAAAATGCGGGGACGGTAAGAAAGAAAATCGATTCGGATACTCCGGCACACGGAATCCTTTCAAAATGTCTTCTATCATGAAATGTTACATTATAAAAGATCTAAATCTTTAGTCCACGTGCTTTTATTTTCAGTTAATAAAAATAAATTATTTTCAATGTTTATTATATACTATATAAAAGATCTAAACATTATAAAAACAACAAAAGATTTAAATAATAAATAATAATAATATTTATTAATTTAAGAATTATTGGTTTATTTTTTTTTCAGATTGTTACAACTTTATAAATTGTTTAATTTTCATAATTTTTAATATCATGTACAAGTTCTTCGTTTTTTCTGCCTGATGATGGCCATCGTTGTGGCCGAAACATGTTGTCGCCAAGTTAATCTGGTTTAACTAAAAAATAAATTTATGTGATATGACTTGGAGTTTTTATTATTCGTTATTTTTTTTTAAATTAAAACAGTAAATTAATAAAGTGACTAATAAATGAAAAGGATCCTAGAAAATTTGTTATTATCTTACACAATTATTATCCTGAACGTTAACTTTTAAATAAATATTTGTTTAAAAAATGGTGGGAGCGTCGCAAAGTCTAGTACCACAATTATTTGTAAAAAAAAATCGTATACGGGAAGTTTTAGATTAATAATTGTAACCGTTTATAAGTGTCTGAAGATAACTTACAGCCGAAACCATTTAGCTATTTGTTTTTATATGTGTTAATAATTTTTGCGTTTCAATCTTTCATTTAATTAATAACTTAATCGTATTTAGCTTAATGGTTCTTTCGCCATTTTTTTAAGAATAAAAAAAATTCAAAAACAGTTATAAATTTTTGGTATCGTCACGCCACTGTTCGTTTGGTAAGAAAAGAGTAATTTTTGATTTTACAAATTTCTAAAAATTTTTCATCATTAATTACTTTTTTATTTAATTAAGAATTACAAAATGTTTAGCTTAGCACGAATGGTACTTTCGCCATTTTTTAAAAAAACATAAAAGGCGGTGAATTATTTGTCATAACACACAAATTTATTATTTGGTTAAACCAGATTAATTTTGGCGGCAACATGTTTCGGCCACAACGATGGCCATCATCAGCAAGAAAAAACTAAGAATTTATACATGAAATTAAAAATTGGTATGAAAATTAAACAAGCCACATTGTAAAAATATTATAATTTTTTTTTTATATAAAAAAATTTGCAAAAAATATTTTTAAAATGTGGCTTGTTTAATTTTCATACCAATTTTGCCATCGTTGTGGCCGAAACATGTTGCCGCCAAAATTAATCTGGTTTAACCAAATAATAAATTTGTGTGGGATGACATGACTTGGTTTTTATTTTTTTTTAGTCGTTATTTTTTTTAAAGTTAAAACAGGATATTAATAAAATGACTAATAAATGAAAAAACTCCTAAAAAAATATGTGATCATGTAAAGTATTACATAATTATTATCCTGAACGTGTTGCGTTAATAGTAACGTTAACGTTTAAATAAATATTTGTTTAAAAAATGGTGGGAGCGTTAAAGAAATCGATCGCAAATTATTTGTAAAAAAAAATCGTATACGGTAAGTTTTAGCTTAATAATTGTAACAGTTTATAAGTCATTTTTGTCTGAAGATAATTTACAGCCTATTTAGTTATTTGTTTTTATATGTGTTAATAAATTTTTGCGTTTCATTATTCCATTTAATTAACAAGTGTAGAACTCGATTGTATTTAGCTTAACATGAATGACTCTTTCGCCATTTTTTAAAAAATACGAATCTTCAAAAACAGTTATAAATTTTTGGTATTATCACATCACTGTTTTTTTTGCTAAGAGTAAATTTTGATTTTACAACTTTCTACAAATTTTTCATCATTAATTATGTTTTCATTTAATTAAGAATTAAAGAATTTCATAATATATATGATACTTTCGCCATTTTTTTAAAAGTTATTTCGCTGTGATAATTTTTTAGTCATGGATTAAATCGTTATGGCATTTTTTTAACATACTTTTTTAATTCATTTCTAAACATTTTACGATGCTTCTTATGGTCGAGTGTTTCTTTTTTAAATGCCATTTTTTATTTCTAAATCTAATTTTAGGATTTAAATTTTTATTAATTAAGGGCGCCTACGCCATTTTTTCAAATGTCCAAAAGCTTTATTACTGCAAAATTGTAGATAATACAAGGAAACCATTTTTATAGAGCCAATACATTTATTGATCATAAATGAAAAACAACCCAAAACCATGTACCACAATAACATTTATTATACAAATTTTTGAAAACCAACTAGTTTCAGTTAACAAACCATCTTCAGGCCAAAAAAACAATATAATAATTTTTAGCATGTTGCTAAAGTGCCGCCAAGTGTGGGATAAATTTAATTTGAAGTGTTTTTTCTTACCCCACTTAGGTTTATTTGTACCTTTCATGTATCCCACACTGACTATCCTTACAATTTCATCCCCCCTTCTTGCTTAGTAGCGACACTTTAGTAATATGCTAAAAAATATTTAAGATTTAATCTTAATATATTGTTTTTTTGACCTGAAGATGGTTTGTTAACGGAAACTCTTGTTTTACGTTTATCACATATTATTTGAATATTATTTTACACATAACCTCAAAATTAAGATATAATCAATGACATATGTTAAGGATTGTTTTCAATGTAAAATTTTTTAATTTTAATTAATTTGTTTTTAACTTGAAACCTTCGTTTTTTAACTGATCTGTTTCAAATTTCTAGCCTGGAGATGTTTAACATCCCTGAACATGATTTTTGAATAAATTAAAAAAATGACTGATATATATTAAAAATGTATTATACGATTATATTTTTGGGGTGAACCCAAACCATGTAGACAGCATTTAACGGTAAAAGTGGTTTTCCAGCATCTCTTTCTCATGAAAAGTAATTAATCAACTTTAAAATTAAACTTTGTTTTTCCTCATTATACCGGAAAGGCATTTTGACAACGAAAAATTAATTGAACTGACAAAAATAACATTTACGTCGACATTAGTAAAGAAATACGTTAATGACGTCATAATTTCGTCTCATCCACTTCATGATTGATGGATTAAGTATATATCACCACAAATTCATAAAAATGATTTTGTTTTCGATTTTGCTTAATAATTTTTACTTTCTATAAATCGCACTCCCGCCATTTTTACTAATATTAAAATTGACGTTAACTACTGATACCGAAAGAAATCTTATTTTTTGTAGTTATGATGACATGTTTTATGTATTAAAAAGAATCAAATAATGGAATAGTGTGATTATCGTTAATTAGTTGATACAAATTTATTACGTTTTTTATATGCAAGAGACATTAACTTTTAGCCATACATAATACTGTTGACATAATTTCTAGATTCCAAAAATTATGAAATAGGGCTCCTTATCCCTTGAGAATGCCCTTTTGATAAAATAATTAGGCCCTTTACATTATTAATCCAAATTGCTATAAGTAGTTTTTTAATTCATGTACGAGTTGCATTTGGGATGTCGTGAAAAATATTAAAAAATAATAAAAAAAATTTAAAATATTTTTACTTTGTTGGAATTTTTAGTTCGTGCAAAAAAATGTCCAAAATTTCTACTTTTGATTAATTTTGAAGGTGGAGATTAAAATTTTAATAACGTCGAACATTGGTTGACTAACCATGAGTAGCATCTGTGTTTACGTAGTCGAAGTGTTTTAAAAAGTTCCTGTATCTCACCTAGAGGGTACTAGACAAATTAATCTAGTCCGGGAATTTGAAATACTATTATTTTTTATTCGGTTTTTTTTTTTAACAAACCTAACTGAGTCGTATATTTTTTATTAAATACTTGTAAATTGATTCTTTCAAATAGATTTCAACAAGATTTATATAAATACAACGAAAGATTTGGAAATTATTTAAAAAATCTTTTTTTTTTAACCTCTATTGTAAATTCAAAAATTATTGAAAAACTTTACGCACGAAGCAGCGTAGCGGCGAGTGCATACTTTTCACGAGTGCCTAATGGACTTACAACTCGAATTACGTACTGTACTATTTCTACGCCGTTAAAAAAAACTTGGAGCGAAGTATCTACTTACATTTTATTATTCAAGTAAAACGTATTGCCTACATTTAGGGGCAATCAAAACTTTTTTTTTAATAAAAATACATTGCTTTCTATTTTTTACTAAATTACGGACATAGGCGTAGAAAAAGTTTTTTTTTATAAGATGAATGAGTAAAGATTTAAAGTGAATTATATATCAATTATAATGGCGTTTTAATTGTAAAAAAAAATAGTAAAATTTTAAATACAAAGTAAGATTTTTAAAGTAAAAGTTGTCACTAGGAAAAATTGGATTATGTAGAAGACAAAATAAATGGAAGAAGGTGGAAATTGGCTATTTGATTATTTGGATTTAAAGAAGGTTGGAATTTTGGAAGATTTATATCCGCGTTTAGAAGAAGAAGCAAAGAAAAAGAGAAGATAAACATATAATTTATATGGTTTGATAATTTTTTGTACGGTTTATTTCTTTTCATAGAAACCACCTCAAAAATGAGATTTTTTTCAAATTTTTGTAGTTTTTGAATATATATTTAATTTTTCCGGAGCTTAAAAAGCTTAAACAAAATTTTTTTTTTTAGTGTTTAATTTTAATTTTTTACATAACAAGTTTTATCCATTAATATTTATTGAAGTTATATATTTTTTTATTAATTATTATGGTGTGACATTTTTGTTTATATAATTTTATTTGCTTGCGCATAGCCTATTTCTCCTAGGAAGATTCCATTATTCGACAAAAACATTATTATTTCCAAGATATAATGGGATACATGCCTTTGCGTGACTAAACGTCTAAAGCTGGTTTGTAAAACGACGACTAAAGTTTTCTTTTTTTTTGATAAACCATTAGATACGTAAACGCATCAAAATTGAAATCAAAAATATTATTTATTAGATCATTTTATCATTTTCCAAATGGCTATTTCTTGAAAAAAAAAATATTTCCAATAAATTAAAGTACAATTACTAATAATATAAAACACGAGAAGGCACTTATATTTTATTTTATGATAAAAATCGTTTAATACACTCAAGTGTGTGTTTTTTTTTTAATTATTAAAAAGTAACAATTATAACAAAAAGTTGTTTTATTCAAAAGAAAAATGCACAGTAATTTTTAATAAAATCGAAGATTGATCAGTACTAAAAAGGAGGCTAGTTCTCTAGGGACTTTCCGGACGGTCCTTAAAGGACGAGGATAGGATCAAAAGAAGCTTATTTATAAATGGATTTTGTTTATTTTGTGGCTTCTCTTTGCTCTTGAATGATGCTCATTTTTCACCAGATGCATTTGTGGTAAACTCGAAGACATTTTTTAATTAATTTAGAAGAAAAAGACATTAATATTAACTTTAGAAAATTTGTTGTGAAAGTTTGTCAATACTTTTCGTATTATTCTGTTACAAAAATTAAACTGGTCAAGTAAATATTTGGCTTGGTTAAGTTTGAAATTGAAAAAAACTTAATTTTAAACAGAAAAAAAATTAAATTAACTACAAACACGACCGGTTTAAAAAAGTTTTGGTTAAAATAAAAAATAAGTAAATTATTTGATTTCATATTTGGGCATAAATATTGTTTCTTGAGAAGTTTTTAAGTAAAGCAGCAACTTTTATGAAAAACATTTTTTCTGCAAACTTTTTGAGACACACTTTGGATGCTTGAATTAATCATTTGATTATGGAAAAATCCGGAATCTATTGAATATACTGATTAAAAATTTAAGTATTGAAATAATTAAAATAAGATAATGGTAATTCACTATCAGTGGCCTAGTAACAAATATTTTCGAGGGTATGGGGGGTTAAATAAAGGCATTTTAGGGGGGGAGGTTGGTCCCAAAACTATCCGTTCATACGCAACGGATCAGTAGATGATGAAAGCGTGGCTATAAAAACATTTAAACTGGGAAACTTTCATTTTCTAAGTATATAATAATCTTTCTAGGAGGAGAAAGTTTCGCGAGAAAAATAAATTATTACTAAAATTTTATTTAATTTATCTACGAAAATAGTCCTTTTGACTATTCTTTGAATATCTATTTCTCGTACTTCAGTTTCGATATCACAATCTTAAATTATCACTGACACATATTGTAATGAATTGATATCTCAATTTTTGTGGTAAATTCTATATATAAAAAAATAATAAACCTTACAAAAATTACCAAAAATAAAATATATTATATTATGTTTATCCTGTAAATCCCTCTTCTTTTTTTTGTTTTCTTTTGCTTTTCAACATGGATAAAAGTCTTGTACACTCCTAATTTTCTTTAATATCGAACCACTAATTTCGTCATGGTCCTTCGAGCCGAATAATTTTAAAATGAAACAAATTATAATTACTCACTCACTCTTTGCATCATTTTTGTGTTTTTAGTTGGCTTGTTTACTTTCGATTTTTTCTTTAATTTTTAGATAATAAATTTTTTGACCCATATACGAGGTGAAAGAAAAAAATTAAAAAAAAAAACATTGTTTTGAAATAGGGGAGGCTGTGATTATGGATTTCAAGATAATTATTATTTCTAAACAAGTTTTAACATTTTTGTATGTTTTTTAAAATAAGCGTACTTAACTCTTGAGCAAAAACGACTCAAAAAATGTATGATCTGATAGTTGCATTTTCAGTTTTAGACTATTCAGAACTTTTAATGAAGAATAACTTATTTTTGCAACTTAAGTGGACACATTGTATATAACTTTTAGCATGTTCCTCGTAATAATTTTGTATGGAAGAATTAAACCCTTAACAAGATGGATCAAAAACGAATTTCCCATTCTCCCCTCTAAAGTGAGCAACCCAAGAGCCCAAGAGGTGCAAATGTTTGCAAACTCGGTCTTGCTTTTGCCTTTCGGTTTGCCTTGCCTTAGTTGGTGCCTTTTCTCAGTTCTTGTGTCAACAATCTACGAACGCAAATACCATCCATTCATTCATTTATGATGTCTTCCTATTTAAGGAGGTAAATTCCATTGGCGTACTTTGTAATGGTTACCCCTTTTTTGATATAGTGAAATAACTATAGATAAGACAAAATTTATTGTCTTAAAAATATAAAAATTTATTTTTAAAATCACCTTGCATTTTTCAGTATATAGGACAAACTGGTAAATATTATGGTACCAGAAATAAAAAACGTATAACTTTATAAATAAAAAAATTATTCACTATTATTATAAAATAGAAAAAAAATTGCTTATTTTAATAAAATTTCAACATTTTAACCAATATATTCTCGTGTCATTATATAAGAATATAAAATTTCATAAACCTCAGATAACTTGTTATATAGGACAAACGTGAAAGAATTTCTGTACCAGAAAACAAGAACACAAAGTATCATAAATATAACACAACTTGATAATATGTAAAAATTCCTGTGATAGTATGGAAAAATAAATTTCGTAAATTTCTGCGCCAGAAAGCAAGTACATAAAATTTCATATATACGATAAACGTGTAAAAAATCACGCTCTAGAATTAAAGAACATACTGTTTATAAAATATTTCAGGATTTCCATTAATTTTACTTAATTATTTAAAATAGAAATTAAAATTTAGTCTAAACTGGTGTGAACAGTTTTTAACACGTTTACTGCAGTAAAGATGATGTATGTTAGACGAATAATATTTCGATTTGAATCCAGCTGTCATTTAAATGATATATTTACTCTTTAATATGAACTAAATTACTTTCTTGATGGTAAAAATGGGCTTGTTTACCCGTGGTTGGCTGAAACAAGACTCTTTTTTTTTTGAAAGTAGGGACTAAAGCATACTTTTAATTGGTTGATACTATCAGATGTTTTATAACTGTTGTTGTGACATAAAAAGGATTTTTTTTACACATGCACAATAGTAAATCTTTTAAGCCGCTTCCAGAGCGGGACGTGCACGAATATGACGATTCAGGAAAAAAAATTGGAAAAATGGGAAAATGGGAACATGGCAAAATATAGGCAAAAATAGGAAAAATTAGATGAAATACGGGAAAGTAGCAAAAAAACAGAAAAAAAAGAAAGAAATAGAAAAATTATAAAAAATAAAAACAAATAGAACAAAATGGAAAAAAAATGGGGAAAAATACGAATAAAAGCAGAAAAAATAGAAAAATAAAGAAACAGAAAAAAATAGAAAGAATGGGAAAAATATGGAAAATAAGTAAAGAAATAAGAAATATTATGATAAATAGGTAAAAAAATAGACAAAAATAGAAAAAAAAAACTGGAAAAATGCGAAAAAAATAGAAAAACATAGGGCAAAATACTAAAGAATAGAGAAAAAATAAGAATAATAGGAAAAAATAAAAAAGGGAAAAAATAGGATGAAATATGAAAAAATTTAGGCAGAAACTTGAAACATGGGAAATATATTAAAAGATCGGGTAATATAGGCAAAAATTGGACAAATAGAAAAAATAAAAGCAAAGGAAAAAATAGAGAAAAAGAGTAAAAATACTAAAGAAAAGGAAAAATAACAAAAAACAGGAAAAATAGGGAAGATGAGAAAAAACAGACAAAAATAGGGAGAATGGGAAAAATAGGAAAAAATAGGGAAATTAGGAAAAACAATAATATGAATAATAAGAAAAAAACACAGGAAAAAATGAAAAAAATACTAAGATATATGGAAAAAAAGAAAAATTGGCTCAATCTGGACAGAAATTGGAAATAAATTAAAAAAATATTGAAATATAGGGAAATATAGGGAAAAATAGGACAAATAGAAAATAAAAGCTAATAAAAGAGTATAAAAAATGAGTAAAAAATAGAGGAAAAAAGACAAAGAAAAAGGAGAATAGAAGAAAACAGGAAAAAATAGGCAAAATAAGAAAAAATAGAGAAAAATAGGGAGAACGGGAAAAATATAAAAAAATAGGGAAAATAAGAAAAAATAATAATATGAAAAATAGGAAAATAATAGGATAAAAATAAGCAAAATTTAGGAAAAAAAAGAAAAAAAACAGAGAAGTACAGATAAAAACAGGAGAAAAGAACGGGAATAAATAGGGGAATATGGGGAAAAATAAGAAAATGTGATAAAAATGAAAAGTAGGAAAAGTAGGAAAAATAGGAAAAAAGTGAAAAAAGCTGAAAAAGAATAGAGAAAAATTAAAATTGATTTGCATTATTTGGCTAAACCAGATTTTATCAAAATCAAAAGAATTATAATTGCTGTCATTTAAAATTGTGAATAATTTTTTTGTGTAACGCCACAGGTTTTCAATTTGCGTTTATTTTTATAAAATATACCTGTGCTTTGTTAACGGTACCTCTCACAAACCAAAGTATATATATATATATTTGTTTTTACAGAAAGAACGCCCAGGGCATATTTAATTTTCCTGAAAAGAAGTGAAGAATAACATCAATTTTTACGGAACTTCAGCGAAATTGAATGAAAATCCCTGTTTATTTTATTTTAAACATTTTCATAAACTGAACACTTTAAAAAAAAAGGGTAAATGAAAAAGTAAAATTTTCTAATAAATATAAAGAAAAAATTCAGTACAATATATATATTAGCAAAACAAAGTTTTAAGTAGAAACTAGTTTCGGCTGATGAGCCATCTTCAGGCCTAGAAACAAATTTCCCAGTTCGACAATTTAATATACATTTGAAATTAAACTTACCATTTATATTATTTAAACAAGATTATAATAAAAAACAAGTGCATAACACATTTAGAATGTTTAAGGGATTATGGTTGGGAGAGGGGGTAAAATTAGTAATAATATTATTTTTTTTCCCACCTAAGAAAGTCCTATTTTTAAATTTTATTACTAATTTATACTTTACATGTATTTTCATGTATACATTATAAATAATTTCAAATGTAGTGTATAAAATTGTTTGTCGAACTGGGTAATTTGTTTCTAGACCTGAAGATGGCTCATCAGCCGAAACTAGTTGTCCCTTAAAACTTTGTTTTACTAATATATTGTAATGAATTTATATCAATTTGGAAAAATTCTCATTTTGGAGTAGGTTCTATATAAAAAAAAATAACAAATATCACAAAATAAAACCAATAATAAATAAAAAATTTATATCCTTTCAAAAAAAAATCTTGGAAAATTTTTTTAATTTTTTTTTAAACTTCCTTCTTTTATTTTAACACCAAGAACAGCCTTTTTTTATTAGAACAAATTCGTTTTTACAATTTTTCTTTTATTATTAACAACTCAAGATAAATTTTTGCGACATTTTTTTCTTTAAAAAATTTTTTTTTAAAAGAAATATTCAGACACGCCTGTTTATTTTTTTTTCATCTGTTTTATTTCTCTCCCAAATTAAAAAAAAAATTAAATCTTGCCCTTAACATTATTACTTAAAATTATTTTTATATCATTTCCAAAATTTTTTCTTTATGTTCATAATAATAATAATCAAATAATGATGTGCTCAAAAAAAAAAAATAATAATAAGATTCATTATATTCCACAATTGTTGATTTATATACCAATTACCATTAATAAATTCTTTAAAAAATCGAACATTTTTTTAACAATAAACTTTAGTTCAAAACTCATAAATAAAAATTATTTCATTACAATATTGTTGTAATTTATCTTAAAATCGGTTTTTTTTAACTATTAGTGGTATCTCATAATATATCTACAAAAGGTCCCAATTTGTAATATTTTTTATTACTACACTAACAAAACAATCGAAAAATATAACCAAAACACAGCAAAATCATCCCGTATGAAATTGTGTTTTTGCAGTATGCCATTACCATTAAAATACAGGGAGCGCCAACACTAAAAACAATATCTACTAAATATGCTAATCGTCAAGTACGTCAGGAGTTATGGGGAGTTGTGCGGAGTTGCTTGAAGTTGCGTAAAGACCCTCTGGGAGTTGTGCTTATTCAGGAGTGTCTACCGCTTTGTTTCCTGTCCCCGGGGAAGGAAATATTTACCGATGTTGAAAAGAAGACTGCCCGTTTGATGTTCGCAGCCTGACAAATGGAAATTTTACAATGATAGACAAATATACTCAAGGCGTCTTTACTAATTAGATGGTGAAAATCTAACAAAATTTACCTTGGATAAATAATTCACAATGTGTTGTAAGGTTACTAAAAAACCAGTTGAAACATAAACGTTAATTAATTTTAAAACAACAGGTGAAATAAAAGACAATTTGAGTCACCGTTTAAAGGTAGTATCGAAAAGCTACTTTAGCCCGTTCAAAAGTTGTTAGATCGAAATATTGTTGAACCGAAATATTGATGCATCGAAACATCGTTCGGTCGAAAAATAAACCAAGAGGGGGGGGGGGTATTTCTAATATTACCATAACAAAAAAAAAGCATACTATACCTGTATATCATACAGGGTGTAACAGAAGTAATAACGATTTTATATTCTAATTTAGTTACTTACATTTGTTGCAAAAATTAATAAATAGATGATATTGAATTAAATGAAAGACCAGAAATGTTGTAGCAACAAGATGGTACCGGTCCACATAATAATGGCATTATAACGCAGTTTTTAAATAATAGATTTCAAAATAATCGAATTGGTAACAAGGGAACCGATTCTTTGGCCTGCGCAGTCACTAGACCTTTCACCTCTTGATTTTTTATTTGAGGTTATTTGAAAGAAATTGTTTACCTGCTCTTTTAATTTTAAAATTCTTTCCTTTTCTTTCATTACAGAATTCCAGACAAATGTGATAAATAAAAAGAGATGAATCTATATTTATGAGTCGAGTCTTGAGGTTGAATTATAATAAAAATATATTAATCTTGCGCCAAATAATAATAATATATCTAAGTAAATTAATAATTTATGAAGCTAAAAATTGTTTTGTCGTTGTTTATATTAAAATTAATTACTAATGAAAACCAAACTCCATAAACGTGAACCTTATAATAGATGAGGGTAATTTTAAAACAAACCCAAATTTCGAGCTAATTTTTCACAAAAATTAATCGCTATCCCTTCGTGAAACAAAGCACCGCCTGATTAGCCTAATTTAGCGGAATTTCCCTTGAATTTATTAAAGAATGACGAAGAAACGAGTACCAGACACAGGGAGCCACTTCTTACAAATTACTATAAATCATTTCGATTCCATTTTCATAGCAGGGCATAAATTTCTATTTCCTAACCGTTTATTTCATTAGACTCATCCTGATTTATTGCCCTTTCGCCTCATTATTGCCGAATCGAAAAAAAAAAAAAGAGGCGGATGATAATATGCGTGTGGAGATTTATACTGTCATTTTTTCGGATAAAAACCAAGAAAAATCGCTGATTGGGATATTTTATTTTGGAATTTAGAAAGATTCCAGACCGAAGAAATCTTGATTTATTACTAGCTTTCTTTTTTCTATCCTATTGTAACTAATTAATATTCTAAGAAACTAATTGACAGATAAAAACTTTAAATCAACACAGTTTATATCAAAAGAAAATACAAAACTAATTGAGAAAAGATAAATAGTAGGGACACAATTTATAATATAAATTAATATAAATATGCTTACGTTTAATCATTTATTCTTTTATCATTCTTAAATTTCCCTTATATATATTATAATATATATCAAATATATCAAAATCTTTGAATTAGAACAATCATCATACACTCGTTAATATCTTGTAACGAAGTTACTTTATTACCGGTATTCTTTTCATTACTTTTACTTGATATTTGATCATTAAAATATATTAATTATATCGCGCACGGCACTGGATTACAATTAACTTAAAATTATGCTAAACGTCCAATCATAATGTCAAACGCGAAGAGTTGTAATCTCTGCCCGAAAGATGGACACGTGCATGTGGTATTTAGACGACAAAAACCTTATCTTATACCATGATTCAATGCGTTCATTTCAGTTCGATATGGAGCTCGAGTCGAGAACCAGATTCATCTACAGTACTTGTTTAAGGATTGACCGCCGACGATATAAGAGAAATCCGGAAAATTATAAAACTTTCTTTTTCTTTGCCGGAGTTTATTTGATATAAATAAAAGCAATTACTTTAACAAATTTTACTTTAACACCTCAGCAGCGAATATCCAGGTACTTAACCGAGTAGAGCAAGTCAATCCCGCCAAGGTTTTAGTCGATACTATAACGACACCTGGAGTATATTATGTTCACTGACGCTGCCCGGGGCAAGTTGCGAAAGAGCGTTAAAATCTAAAAACAAACTATTTATATTTCACAAGATTTTAGAATTGTTCCTAAACTGAATTTTTTCTGAAAATTGTAAAATATACTAGTTGTCCCATTTAAAAATAAACTTATTGTTCGTATATCTCAGAAACTGTACATTTGGCAAACATAACCAAAATTTTGTTATTGTATCTTAAAGATGTTTTCATACTTTACGCGCACACTGTATATTGTACTGAATATTTTGCTAATATAAAATGATTCACTATAGAAAATTTTACTATTGAAATATTATATTTTTGCTCTCTGATTGACATATTCGATTATTAATGTAAAAACGAAATGATTCCTTTCAAAGCTCAAGATTTCTTGGATTTGATTTATTCGTTGAAATTCACGTCAATAAACTAAATTTATTTTAGCTATAAAACAAACATAGATGTAGAAGGTAGATTTTTAAAAATTGACTTTTAAAACAAAAAAAAGGATGATACCGAAATAAATGAAAGTGAAATCCTCTTATTGCACTTAAGATTAGCATTTTTATGTATCTAATATTGCACCAATTAAATAAACGACTAACAGATTCAAGATATCAACATAACCCTGATTTATTGGCTTATAAAAGTTGATGACAAAATTGAAAATGAATTAATGGTACGTTAATAGCCAATAAATTTTTTATTGCAGCGTTTTTCGGTAATTTCTTTGAAGGGATCGAATTTTTATTAGTCTAAATTGGTTTTTCACGTAGTATTACAGACGCCTTAAAGTCTTCAACTATCAAATTTTTTTTTATCGGAGGGTAAAAAAAGTTTCATCAAGAAATATATGGTCAAAAAAAAATAAAACTGGATATGAATTACCTTCATTATAATTGTAGGTAAATTTTCTTGTGTTAAATTTTCCTTTCTAATGAAAACTGTGTCTCCTTTTTCGAAAATGCGATAAGAACATCTTAATTTTCGTCATTCCTTAAGACTTAACAGCATCGGATTTCTCCTTATGTAAAAATATCCATTATTATAATATTCATAATCTTTGATTTAAATTTTTGACAACAAAATTAATTAATGTTTAAAGTTGGCGTCAATTGTATTTTCTATCATTTGTGTTTCTATCAAATATTTTTTTATCATTAGATATTCAATCATTTGTGTAAAGAGTTCATACTATCTTCTGTTTTTTTTTTGATCTAAGGAATTCTATCCAATATTATTTTTCAATCAATCAAATTTCTACCATCCAAAGCCCACCTTCTCTTTCTCTAAACATTATAGTTGTGTTAAGTTTTTTTTGTGCCACCCTGTATTTTCATTATTCCTCTGCTCAGTATATCTTAATTTCAGACTCGTTTGATATCCCTTTCTAATTTCCTCGCTTCGTATCTCTTCTCAAGGTCTCATTCTCCTCTTGGTATGACTATAAAATTTCAGTTCTTCCCCTTGATATATAGGGTAAGTTTTTATTATATTATATTATATTTTCACTCATGTCCCCTATTATCATTATTAATTATTTCGACGCTTTAACTTTTATTTACTGTTATTTTTAATTCTTGTTTTTATGTCGGTATTTATATTTGTTATATTTACTTAAAAGTTCATATCTTATCTTTTGTTGTGCTCTTTCGGTCTCAATTACAAAAAGTGAATCTATTATTAATTTGTTGTTATAGATTGTCTTAAAATTGTATTCACTTTGATTATTTTATATTTCATATTTCGATTTAAAAATTCATGTATTTCATATTAATATTATAATTGTTTTATATTTTTTTTTTTATAAAAATAGGGACCACTTTATGAGAACTTTTAGGTTCGGAACGAGTCCATTTTGAAACAATTTATAAACAATTATTTTAATAGTGACTTCTCTTTTCATATTTCTTTATATAAATATACCAAGTTTATTTTATGGAAAATAGCAGCAAACAACCCGCGACATAAGACATAATTCCCCATTTCGTAATCTATTTTTTCGGAGCCTTATTCAGCGGAAAATGAAAATGTCGAACAACTCCATCTTGTTCTTCGGTACAAAGCCCGCCATCCGGCTCGAGATAAACTGCAGGTAATTCCATCCGAGAAAAGTAGGAAAATAAGTATTGAGAGGCTCATTGTGCACGATCTTGATGGTTTACGTTAAGATGAAGAACCCGCGGCCAAAAATTCAAAATGGCACAAAGCGCGCCCCATGAAATTGGGTGTTTTATATTCACTGCAAGTGTCACTCATAATAAACATGAGTCCCCAGTGGCGTTCCTGTAGAATATATACACAAGGGAATGGAAGCAAAAATTACAAAAACGCAATAGTGGAAAATTGTTTCTGAAGAAGGCCTTGAAAATAGTTTTAAAAAATCCGAAACTAGTTACCTAAAAATGTTTTCACGACTTTGTGTTTTATTTCCATTGTTGACTATATTTTAAGTTTAATCTATTATATTAAACAATTTAAAATATAACTTTACGTCTCTAGAAGATTTTTGGTATTTCGTTTCGTTTTAGAGGAAAAAATATTTCTGTGCCCTGGACATCATAAAAATTGTCTAAAATGTGATTTTTTATTTTAAATAATTTAAATTTTTTTATGAGATCTAGGAACATGCAAATATTGGGTTTTTAATTGCCCAATCAAACAATCTAAAAAAACCAGTGGTGTGCAATATGTTTAGTAAAAACTATAATTTTTAAACTCATTTATACATTTTTAATACTCTTTCCACCTTAAGGTACAATGAGCACCTTATTACAATCAAATTCAAAGCGAATCCTATATCACGGTTGGTTACAGAAATGTAGACAAAAAATTTCATCTGCATTTTCAATAAAAGAATATTAGCTACTTAACCGTGCATCATATTTAGTACCAGATCCTGAATAGCACATTAACAGGTTAAGATAAAATCGACGATAAAATCTAGTAGCCACTTTACCGGCTCATCTCGTTTTCTAACCCTCATTCTCTCTGAACATCGCTTCGTGTACATATAAAGTTTAAATCCCCATTGACTTCTGCAAAATCACCTCCATTACCATTTCCATGCAACAGTCGCGGAAAAACGCGATTCGTTTGCTCTTGCTCGAGAGCCCCCTAGTGACGATTCTAAAAGGATAATATCCTTAAGCCGTGCAATATTTATGAATATCTTTTCCATCATTTAACAAGCATAGAAGGAGTTTTCGAAAAATTTTCACGTTTAAGTAAACACCAAGTTAACACCTAGAAGTGGAAATTTTGACTATTTATTTATACAGTGTTATTCTAATTTTTTTTTTGGCAATAATGATTCAATTTAATTAGTAGTGACATGTTTGATTTTGATTTTCTTATTATGTTTAAATTTCTATCTATTATTATTGTGATGTCTCGGCCATGTCTTTAATATGATCAGAAAAAAAAAAACTAACTTCAGCTATAAAAAATACTAGAAAATTCAAGTCAATGGAAAAAATGATTCTTGAGCATAGAAAATCATTAAGAAAGTTACTAGAGTGTTAGAAAATTGTTTAAATTTAATATGAACGTTAAAAATAAACAAATATTGATTCTAGAGAGGAAAAAGTGACAGAAATTAATTCTCAAATGTTAAAAATAATCAAAAAACTAAGTTGGGCTTTAAAAAAGTCACTTCAATATACAAAATTGTTAAAATTTTATATCAACGTTAAAATTAAATAAATAATGAAGTTTAATTCTAAACGTCAGAGAAAAGTTTTTATGACCACAATAGAACGCATATTTTAGAAAGAGCAATAAAATCGAAAAACAAATAAACTATTCTAATGAAACGGAAGTAGCACTACACCTCAATTAGATATTCCCTCTGAAAAATCTAAAAATATTTGAATAAGTGCAAAGATAGCCAACTTCCATTATAACAGCGTGTGTTGTGGATTGCATATAAAGTGCAACTTTGAATACTTACGAGACTGTTTGAACTTTTTGACCTTTATTCTTACGTGCTTTTGTCGGAGTAAAAACAATGATGTACTTGCACGTTTTAATGGGCTCTTCATGTTTTTATTTTGT
This sequence comes from Neocrepidodera transversa, assembly GCA_963243735.1. Classification (NCBI taxonomy): domain Eukaryota; kingdom Metazoa; phylum Arthropoda; class Insecta; order Coleoptera; family Chrysomelidae; genus Neocrepidodera; species Neocrepidodera transversa. Next base: position 503,156 of record OY725347.1, on the reverse strand, counting down.
TTTTTTCTTCGTTTCAAGTGGAAATCTGAATTTTTCTTTATTTATATGAATGGAACATCAGATTTTTAAATATTTTTAACGAAATAAGACAAAATGTTATGTGTCCAAATATCTATCTAAAATATGTGAGAGAGATTTAATTTTTTCCCATTCTCTTTTTTGTCTATATCTTTCTGTTGTTTTTTTTTTATTTTTTCTCATTCTTCTGCGTTTTGCGATTATTTTACAATTTTTTGCGAATTCTTACGTTTTGTTTGCGATTTCTTTTTCGTTTCTTTTTGCGATTTTTACCGGCCTTTTTTTGATTTTTTGGTTTTTGCCATTTTTTTTGTTTTATCGTTTTTTTCAGTATTTTACATTTTAATTTTTTATTTTTCATTTTTTTCCAATATTTTCTGATTTTTCATTCAATTTTTTTCATTGTTTTCTGTTTGTTCTTATTACTTTCGATTTTATTTTATTTTTTCTGATTCTATCGATTCTTCTAATTTTTTGATTTTTTTCTTGTGTTTTGATTTTTTCTGTTGTTTTTGATTTTGTCAAATTCTTTCAGGCTTTCATCATTTTTTCTTATTCGTTTTCTTCTGGGGTTTTTGTCGATTTCTTTCGATTTTTTTTGATTTCTTTGGATTCCTTAGATTTATTTCGATTTCTTTCGGTTTTTCAGATTTTTTTCTGATTTTAAAATTTTACAACGTGAAAAATAAAATATGAAACTTCGTTCCTCCGGCTACACAATTCTTTATTTAATCTCAAATAAAAATTCCATTGTAAATTGGCGAATCAGAAAAAAGAAATATTTTTGTAGCGCATTTTTAAAATTAGATTTGACAGAAGCTTATTTTGCATTGTTTAATAAATAGTCTTTTTTTAGAATGGCACAAACGTTAGTGTCATCTTAAATAAACATTATACGTTAAAAAAAAGTGAAAAACGTCATTATTCATCGATTCTCGTATACCCTCATAAAAAAAATAAAGGGACAAAAATAGTGTTCATGGAGGTGCTGCCTTATTGAGAAACTTACTGTAAGTAATAAAGAATTTAAAAATTCAAAATCGCGAGGATGTACAGAATATTGGAAGATAAAATTGCATATAAGAAAAGAATTTGAAATGAGTGAAATATCATATAGGATTTATGATAAAATATAAAAAAAAATTCTGACATGGTTGAAATTTAATAAATTACTGCTCATTTCCTTAAATTCACATCAAACAAAATATCCCCTTCTATATCAGTATTTACTTCCCGAAATTGTTCCCGTGTCGAGTTTAATTGATTGTCGGTTATTTTCATAAATATATTTACACACGGACCGTTTCATTCGTATCTGTTATTATTTTATTTTCGGATCCCCGAATATACTTTGGGCTCTCGATTCCACTGTTGACTTTGTTTGGCTTTAATCTTCGTTATTGAGTGCTTTGCTCAGAGTACAAACAAACAACCGTTCGGTTTCCCTTGCGTCGTCTCTATTCGAAGTGAAATGTTTGGAAATCGCTCATTCAAATTTGTCTAAGGATGATAATGGCTTGGAAGAGAAACCCCTTTGGGTTTGTACCTTACTGAAGAGGAATCCATACGGGAATCTGGTAATAAACGGTGGTCGCATTTAGTATATAGGTAAATTGTTGCTAATTAACGAGATATTAAGCTTGAATACTGGTAAACAGTTCCATAGAGTCAGTGTCAGTACAGAATTTATTAAACATATTCATCTACCTTAAGGGATATTAGTAATTTTTGAAAATTTCTTCATTCAATTGAAAAATAGTGGAATTTTGATCTTTTTAAAGTTGTACCAAAATATTTACTCCTGAAGTGGTATCCCATTTTAACGACGTCACAATCTGATGATGGATTCTCAGGAAAATCGAAGAAAATCCTCAAACATTATTGAAGTGACTTTGTTTTACTTATGTTAGTAATTTTTAATATTTTCTGTTAATTTTTAACAAATTTTGAAGGGTTTTTTTTATCAAATTTTGCTAGTTTTAATAATTAGCAATAAAATTATCACTTATTTTTTAAGCAATTTATGATTTGTAACTATTTTTCACAAATGTTAAATGTGTTTCAGTTTTGTAAATTTTAAAAACAATTTTTTAGTAATTTTTTACCTTTAACAATTTTTTTCCACTACTACTAAATGTGTTCTTGTTTCTTTGTAAATATTGACAGTTTTAAACAAACTTTTAACAATTTTAAAGATTTTTCATTTTTTTTTTTACTAATTTTTGACATTTAACAATATTTTTCCACTACTCGTAAGTTCTTATTTTTAACGATTTTATAGTTTTTTTCATTTTTTTACTAATTTTTGACATTTAACAATTTTTTAACTTTTTTTGCAATATTTTTGATACTTTTAACGATATTTTTTCGAATTTTTTTAAAAATTTTTTAATAATTTCTATCAATTTTTAATAAATTTTGAACGTTTTATAAATTTTTTACGAAATTTTGAGAGTTTTAACAATTAGAAATTTTTATGATTCTCGTTAATTTTTTTTTTAATTATTGATTTAGAACAATTTTTTCACAAATTTTAAATGTGTTCTTATTTATTTGTAAATTTTAACAGTTTTAAACAATTTTGAAGATTTTCAATTGTTTTTTAGTAATTTTTGACATTTTACAATTTTTTAACAAATTTTAAATGTGTTTTAATTTCTTTGTAAGTTTTGACAATTTTAAACAATTTTTTAACAATTTTGAAGATTTTTTCATTTTTTAAACAAATTTTTGTCATTTAACAATTTTAATTTCATCTTGCAATATTTTGATACTTTTAATAATATTTTTACCGAATTTCGAATTATTTTTTTTTTTATTTTTAGCAATTGTTTCTATCAATTTTTAACAAATTTTGAAGGATTTATTAATTTTTTTAACGAAATTTGACAGTTTTAACAATTTATAATGTTTAAGATTTTTGCTAATTTTTTTTAGCAACTTATTTTTCACAAATTTTAAATATTTTTATTTCTTTGTAAATCTTGACAGTTTTAAACAATTTTTTTACAAACTTTGAAGATATTTTACATTTTTTTACTAATTTTTGACATTTAAGAATTTTAATTCCGTCTTGCAATATTTTTGATACTTTTAATACTATTTTTATCGAATGTCGAAGGTTTTTTTTGTTTTAACAAATTTTGAAGATTTTATTATTTTTTCAACGAAAATTGATAGTTTTAGCAATTTCCAATTTTTAAGATTTTCATATTTTTTTAGCAATTTTTCACAAATTTTAAATGTGTTCTTATTTATTTGTAAATTTTTGACAGATTTAAACAAATTTAAAGATTCTTTCAATTTTTAACAATTTTAATTTCATGCAATATTTTTCATACTTTTAATAATATTTTTATCGAATTTTTCTTTATTTTTAATAACCTCTGTCAATTTTTAACAAATTTTGAAGTATTCTCTTATTTTTTGACCAAATTTTGACAGTTTTAACAATTAGCGATTTTCGTTAATTTTTTTTAGTAATTTATAACAATTTTTCTCAAATTTTTTATGTGTTTTCATTTTTATTTCTAAATTTTCAGTTTTAAACAATTTTTTAACATTTTTAAAGATTTTATTAATTTTTTTTGACGAAATTTGACAGTTTTAACAATTTGCAATTTTTAAGATTTTATTAATTTTTTTTTAGCAATTTATGATTTGTAACAATTTTTCTTCCAATTTTTAAATGTGTTCTTATTTATTTGTAAATTTTGACAGTTTTAAACAGATTTTAAATACACTCTCATTTTTTTGTAAATTTTGACAGTTTCAAATAATTTTTTTTAACAATTTTGGAAGTTTTTCATGTTTTTCTTCAGTTGAACATTTAACAATTTTAACTTTTTCTTTACAACATTTTTGATACTTTTAATAATAATTTTATCGAATTTCGAAGGTGCTCTTTATTTTTTAGCAATTTTTAATAATTTCCATTAATTTTTAACAAATTATGAATATTTTATTATTTTTTTTAACAATTTTTAACATTTTCGTTAATTTTTTTTAGCAATTTATGATTTGTATCATTTTTTTTTACAAATTTAATATGTGTTCATTTTTATTGGTAAATTTTGACAGTTTTAAACAATTTTGAAGATTTTTTCAATTTTTTTGAGTAATTTTTGACATTTAACAATTTTAATTTTTTCTTGCAATATTTTTGATACTTTTAACAATATTTTTGTCGAATTTCGCACGTTTTTTTTTAATTTTTTTTAACATTTATTAATAGTGTTTATAAATTTTTGAAAAATTTTAAAGGTTTTTATAATTTTCCTACCAAATTTTAATAATTAGTAATTTTTAAGATTTTCGTTCATTTTTTTTTACTAATTTATGATTTGTAACAATTTGTCACAAATTTTAAATGTGTTCTCATTTTTTTTATAAATTTTTACACTTTCAAATAATTTTGAAAGTTTTAGGTTTTCCTATTACTAATTTTTCACAAAAAAAATAGATAATTTTCACAAACCTGCAACTGTAAGAGACGCATTCCTACTTCTAGCCTTTCCCAATACATTACTAGCCTCGCACCAATACGTCCCAGCATCTGATTCCTTCCTACTTTGAGCTACTCTCAGAAAAAATAGACTTCCGGCAGGTAGTAATACTCTGTGAGATCTCGCATCTTGCGGCGCCGTCCTCAGTACCTGACCGTCTTTGTACCACGTGATTGTCGGTTCTGGATCACCTTGTGCGTTACAATTTAAGGTAGCCGGTTCGTGGCGAGCCACCGTTGTGTCTACGGGGTGTTCGGTGATTCGTGGTGGTTGGTGAGATGTGTGATGGTAACCTGAAATCAAAAATACAATGTTATTTGGTATTATTGATATATTAAGAGCAATGTTTTATGATCATTTTTGTAGTTTTATAATTATCAATGAGATTTAGTTTCAAATTTATCGATGACGCAATGAGTACCAATTTTAATTTTAGGATATAAAGGTATATTAATATAAAAGTGTACGTTTCTTAATTATTTAAAAATCCGTAAAGTTATTAAATTTCTGCGTTTCTTTATAACTATAGTAATTTTTCAATTCCTTCGTCTTCCTAGATAGTGATTAATAGCACTCGGTATCACAGATCACATGAAACCAGGCAACACATGTGCGTGTACGTACACCTATATCTCATCCGTTTCGTGTCATTTAACCCTGTGAAAGTGATAAACACCAGCTATTGTCCCTTCCTATCCCTTTTCTCTCCCTTTTCGGGCTCGTGCCCGCGGTACTAAAGTGACGACCTTCAATAAAATAACATGTACAAAGTACGAAGGGCATCTGACCATTCGACCGTAGCAAGTGTCCACTATTTTACCCGATAAAACCACTGTTATACGGGAATTTATACTCGCGACTTACACCCAGAAACAAAATTTGTCAAATGTAAATTAGATAAAAAAAAAACTGATCCGTAAATTATTTAAACTCTAGGTAAAAAAAAAATGAAGCTGTTTGGGATAGTAAAAAATATATTTTATGATATGAGAAAATATGAAATTATTAAAATAATAGTAAATTATGCAATAAGCATTTAGTGATAGCTATTAGCGCACGAGTATGGAAATTAGGATACGAGCAGTAGATGAAAGTAAGGAGAAAACTTATAGGCATTCAATTATCAACATTACTGAAGAAGAAAACCCCGGAGAGCAGAAACTAGCAACGAAGAAAGTAAAGAGGATTCAGTAGAGCCCAATTTTGCTTATTTTACTGGTTTTTCGAATTTTGGAAATTTTGCTAATTTTATTAATTTTGCCAAATTTGCTAATTTTGCTAATTCTGCTAATTTTACTAATTTTACTAATTCGGCTAACTGCTAATTTTGTAAAATTTTTGCTAATTTTGCTAATTTTACTGATTTTTCCAACATTGTTAATTTTGATAATTTTATTACTTTTGCCAATTTTTCTAATTCGGCCAACTGGTAATTTTGCAAATTTTCCCCACTTTGCTAATTTTACTAATTTTGCTAATTATGCTGATTTTTCCAATTTTGTTAATTTTATTAATTTAACTCCTTTTGTCAATTTTGTTACTTTAATTGATTTTTACTAATTTTACTAGTTCTAGTAACTGATAATTTTACAACTTATGCTAATTTTACTAATTTTCCTAATTTTGCCAATTTTGTTAATTTTTGCTAATTGTGCTAATTTTTAAATCGGTTAAACGCTTATTTTGCTTACTCTGCTAATTTTGTTAATATAATTTATTTTGCCAATTTTGTTACTTCTGCGGATTCTACTAATTTTACTACTTCTGTTAACTGCTAATTTTGCTAATTATGCTTATTTTGCTGCATTAAAAATAATCAGTAAATTGAGTTTTATTATTTTTATATCCAAAACACAGCGTCGAGCGAAATCCACAGGGTACAAAAAAGAAAAAAAATGGTTTTAAAGTAACGGGTTACTTTTTTAGTAACCCATTATTTTGACGTTATTACTAAACAAAATGGCAATAAAGTTTTACACATATATTTTGTATACACTATAGTTTATTTTCGAATAATTAAAATTTTCAAAAATTTTGCCATTGTCGCCAGATTTACGAAAAACTCAATTTTTTTCATAATTTTTGTGTTACCATGTAAATTTTTGATTAAAAAATGGCGATACTTCTGGCGTTTTTGTTATAATATTTGTGGATGTTGAAGTTATTGACGTGGCATTTATTAAATTATCAAATTTTTAGTATCACTGAATATATTGGTGTACGTTTGTATTGTATATCTCATTAAAATACAGATCGTAAATACATTTCATTACATTTACGAAGACAAACTTACCTACATAATAAAATTTTATTACCCAATTTTAAAAGTATGTCGATGAAAATTGTACAACTACACAATTTTATTATACATCCACTTTTTTTTTTTTATTGAAACGTACAGTTGAAAAAGTGGGCGTTGAATAGTGATTAAAAATTCCTGTCGTTTTTCATTTGTTAGTCTACTGGCAATAGACCGGACCGTTACCTGGCTGAATAGTTTTGTGTTCAAAGTTATTTATTGATTGGTTGTATCTTTTGAAATTGTTTCTAAAATATGTAGGTTGGATTTTGGAGACGAGGCTGTATGAATACAAAAGCAGGTGTTAAAAAAACATGGAAGGTAAAATTAACTCGTAAAATATAAAAAATATGTATAATAATATTATAGGAATGTAACAATAATATAGTCATTTCAATGGTTTTTGTCATTTGAAGATTTAAAAAAAAAATGAGGGGTAATCCCAGCCAACTTTCCGAACACTCCTAGTAAAAATTGTTTAATCGATTATTTTAGTTTTTCCGCATCAAAATACAAAAATTTAATTTTCTCTAAAAAATTTTTTTCTTTTTATAATTTTGTATAATTTCTACAAGTATTATTTTAAAATTATGAAATATTTCACACATCATGTACTTTTTGATCCCTTTTGGATGTACTAATTACTTTTTTCATTTATTTTACTATTTTCGATAAAACAAAAGGACAAAAAAATTATTTTTTTTTTATATTCTGTTTATAACAATTACAATGTTAAATTAGAAGAGACAAAAATATTTTATAAATTTAGAGTTTTATATTACCTATCGAATGGTATAAATCCTATTTTAATATCTTTAAAAGTTTTAAAGTTATTCAATTTTTTTTAAACTTATATTAAATTTCAAAAAAAAATTATGTATTCAACAATTTTTGGAATAAAATTTTGAAAAAAAATCACAAATTTTAGTGTATTTTTTTTAAATTTTTTATATTAATGTTAACTTTAAAAAAAATAAAACCAATTTTTGAATAATTTTAAAATCAATAAATAATTAATATCTCATTCAATTATATTCAAAATGGGAAACAGACCTTTTTTTTGGTTTTCTGGATCAAAATTTTTTAATAAATAAAGTTTCGGATATGCAATTTAATTTTTTCAAAACGAAATTACCAAAAATTTAATAAAAACTCTTCATTTTAGCTATAATAATTGCAATTCTAAATTTTAAGAAACTAAAATACATTTTAAATTTAGAGTTTTATATTATCTTTCGAATGGTGAAAATCACATTTCAATAACTTTAATATTTTAGAAGTTATTCAATTTAGTTTAAAATCATAATATAATTTTAAATGTTTTTGCTAATTTTTAAAAAAATCCACAATTTTTGTAATAAAATTTTGAAAAAAATTATAATTATAAAATTAATTATTACAAATTTAAAGATATTATTTTTAAATTTTTAGTATTAAAATTTAACTAAAAAATAATAATTTAATAAACATAAAAATTGCTTAAAAATTAAAATAAAAACTAGGGGCGAAACTATGCGGAACTTGAAAAAAAGTAAAGAGAAAATTTGTAGAAAATTTCATGTAATTTCATGTAATTTTTCATAAAAATCCATAATTTTGTCTCTAAATATTAAAAAAAGTCGCAAATGTCTATATAAATTTTTTTACGCCCTTTTGCGGCGAAACTATGAAGAATTCAAAAAAACGGTAATGACAAAATATTTAGAAAATTTTATATTCTACAACTTTCATATCCTGTAATTTTTTATATAAATACATTATTTTGGTTTAAGAAAAATTGAAAAAAAAAAATACTTTTTGATAAATCTGGCAACAACGGCAAAAGTTTTTGAAAATTTTAATCATTCTAAATTAAACTATAACGTATAAAAAATATATGTCTAAAACTTGATTGCCATCTTGTTTAGTAATGACGTCATCACTTATAATCAACTCTCACTTCCGGTTGTCCGTTTAACTTCAAAATCTATACAGGTCATCTCCTTGCTACATTAAATATGTATATAAAATTTCATTTAAATCGGTTCATCGGTTTAGACGCTATTGTGTTCACATACACACAGACACACACACCATGCTAAAAATGATATAAATGGATTCAGTTGACCTCAAAACGTCAAGATTCGTTAAAATCTGGGTATGGTCAAAATATCATGATCGCAATACATTCCTTCTATACTACTTTGTTGGGTTCGGAAAGTAAAAATATTCATTACAGATTGGTAGACAGAAAAAAAATCTGGGATACCCAATATAATGTAAACAAGATAAGTACCACTTAGCGCTACGATAAATTGCGATAACCCAGTAACTTTTAATCTTGAAATTTTCCACGAAACAAATAGCCCTTTTCCTGAAGGGTTCTACTTTACCTTGGTCTAGCACGAGGGAATAAATAACCCTAGAAAGTGGAAACAACCGCGATTAGTATCTTTATTCCTTGCATTTTCAGGACTCGCGATCAAAAGATAGGTTAGTTAAGGGCGGTGGGATTAAACGTAAACCCTTCATAACGATGTAAAGCCCGCTAAGATCGACTAACTAATCGACTAGTGGACCCGATATAAGGACGTGCATACAGGGTTGGTTCACCCTCCGTTTCACGGTCTCTATAATTCCAGATAATCAGGATTAAGGACGTTTGTTTTCTTTCTGGGTAAGATGGATGGGACGTACGGTAGCTTGGGTTTATAGAAAATCAATAAAAATTGGCGCAGTTCAGAAGGATTTTATAAATATATTATAGTTTTTTTTTGTCAATTGTTTCTAAATACATCAAAAAATCACTTAGACTGGTATCCAAATTTTTTTTTAATTTAATATTTTACTTTTTAATAAATTTCAAATTTCAGATTATTTTTACTTTAATTAATATTTAATTAAGTATCAAACTAATTATCATAATTGGTTGAGATCATAATTTATACAACTATAAAACAATTCTATTATCTTCTATAAACCATATATCAATTTTCATGGAATCTCATTGTTATTTAAATGCTTAAATGGTCTAATAACTAATTTGTATTCCTTAGCTACGAGACCATTAACTAAGTTAATAAAATAAATGATAGGTCCATATTCTGGAATCTTGTTAAACAGACACCAGAAATGAGAAATATTCAATAAGGTCTGAACACAACGATACTAAATGGGGTGAGCGTAGGACCATTTTATCAGCAATTTCATTTTAGTTCACGTTTCCTGTCGTTGTCATTCTACTCAAATTCTACGAGGGGATATTTTACAAAAATATTAAAATACCTAACAAAAAACAAACATTTATTATTGATTTTGTAAGTATTTGTTTCTCAAAAGTAGAAAATCATTAGTATTTATTTTATACGTTAAAGTGATACTATGATTTTTATTTATGATTTCATTGTTCAATTTCTGTAATTTTAAGTAGGCTTTACCTTAACGAAAAAAAACCACTAATGATACGGCTCTGTCCGTCTGTCTGTCCGTATCTATTTCTCAGGAACTATAACAGATACCGACAAACGCTTAACGGCTATAAATTCGGCACATCTTAAATGTGTACATAGACGAATTTAAGGTTTCTACAACTTCCGGTTTAAAAAATAGCCATTTCGACGTTAAATTGAACGCTGAATCCAAAAATGTATTCAGTTCCTTAGAAAAACTGCTCCATTAGCATCCGTGTTAATACAGGGTGTTTCAAAAGTCTGGAAACGGTAATGCTTATTTCAAGAGTCTAGAAGCAGTTTTGGAATTTTAAAACTAAAACATTAAGTAAAAAATAAGAGCAAAAATATTGAAAGAATAGGAAAATTAGACAAAATACTGAAACATATGGGAAAATAATAATAAATATGGAAAAATAGGGAAAAGAGGTAAAACAGGTAAAAATAGAAAATAATATGGATAAACGGTAAAAAACTGGAAAACATAATGGAAAACAGGAAAAATACGAAGAAATGTGAAAAATAGAAAATATAGGAAAAATAGTTAACATAGTTAAAAAGTAAAGAAAAATAAGTAAAAATAAGAAAATAGGACAAAATAAGGAAAAAGGTACAAATAAGGAGAAATGGGAAAAAAATTGGGAAAGTATTGAAATTAGGGAAAAATAGGGAAATGCATGTGCAAATAGTGAAAAATAGCGGAAAATAAGGAAAAAAGGGAAATTGGAAAAATAAAAAAAAAACAATAAATCATGAGAAACAGGAAAAAATAGGAAAAGCAGTAAAAAATTGGGAAAAATAGGAAAAAATAGTGCAAAATAGGATAAAGAAGAATAGAGAAAAAAATCAGAAAATAGGGAAATTAGAGGTAAATAGAGACAATCAAGAAAAATAGGGAAATATATGGGAAAATTGTGAAAATAGGGAAAATAAGGAAAAATAGTAAAATTTTGTAAAAATAGATGAAACTAGGAACGAAGAGGGAAAAACAGGAAAGAATAATAAAAACCGGGAAAAATACGAATTGAAAAAATTGGGAAATATTAAAAAATAGGGAATGACAGGAAAAAATAGGGAATGACAGGGAAAAATAGGGGAAAATAAAAAAAAAATAATAAATAAGGAGAAATTGTGAAAAACAAAGAAAATAAGGATATAATAGTAAAAATAGATAAATGTAGGAACAAATAGAGAAAAACTGGAAAAAATAATGAAATATGGGAAAAAAATAGGAAGTAAGAGGAAAAATAGGGAAGTTTCAGTAAATTATAAATAAATAGGGAAAAACTTGGAAAAATAGAAAAAAAAACAGAAAATAGGGAAATTAGAGGTAAATAGGGAAAAATTAGTAAAAATAGATGAAAATTGAAACGAATAAGGAAAAACAGGAAAAAATAATAAAAACCGGGAAAAATACGAATTGAAAAATAGCGAAATTAGAGAAAAATACAGAAAATATTAAAAAATAGGTAATGACAGGAAAAATAAGGAAAGGCCGGGAAAAATGGGAGAAAATAAAAAAAGGGATAAATAAGGAAAAATTGTGAAAAATAAGAGAAAAATAGAAGAAAATAAGGATAAAATGGTAAAAATAAGTAAAAATATGGACAAATATAGAAAAATGGGAAGAAATTATGAAAAATGGGAAAAATAGGAATAAAGAAGAAAAATAGGGAAGTTTGGAAAAACTATAAATAAATAGGGAAAGACAAGAAAAAATAGGTAAAAACAGAGAAAAATAAAGGAAAATAGGAAAAAATACGGATATATCGGGAAATATTGGAAAAAAGGAGAAATGGTGAAAAATAAGTAAATATAAAAAAAAACAGGAAAAAATATGGAAAAATATAACGAACAAGGAAAGCTTGATCGTTTAGAATTATTTTAGAAGCAAATATGATGACTTTTGAAATACCCTGTATAAATAATTTATTTAGTGTCCCTCGTATTTTGGCGTATAGTTTTGGCCGACGGCGACGGGGGCGTCGGGTAAAGAGACGCTCATCGTCGGGACGCCATCAGATAAATTGTCTACCGTTGCGATGGCGCGGCGCGGCGTATGTTCGAATAACAACGCGTTCGCACGGCACACTAGATGTTTCAAATTGGATTATAATATGTTTCATTTCCGGGATTGTTTGCACTGTCTACTGTTCCGTTGCAGGAAGACAAATTAGATTCTGTCATATAGAACCATTGTTACCACACTATACCGAAGCGACTAATAAATGTTGATTATTTAACTTTCTGGCTAATCAATACGCCTCAGGTGTGTATATATATATGTTTGTTTCTATATATGAATATGCCATAATTCTGTCTGTATAGTCTATTTTTGCTGTAATAGTGAAATTTTTTAAACAAAACCATAAAAGATACTTAAATTCATTTAACGCCTTTTAAACGATAAGCAAAAATACTATAAGTAAGATTTTTTTAAAAATATTGGAAAAATAATAAAAATCGATTCTTTCCCTTTTATTTTTTTTTCAGTAAAAAAAAATGTGTCTGAAATACGCATTTTTAGGGATAATGTGAGAATTTTACTTTTTTTATCTTTTATTAAACGCCATTGTGAGAAATTATGTCCAGTTATTCCAAAATTACCCAATAATGATTAAAATGTCCACTTTTTATATGAAAAATTACTGGAATACTCCGAAAGAATAATAAAATATTTTTAACAAAAAGTACAATAATATGGTTGAAAAAACTTCCATCAGACAACATGAATAGATTTTATTCATCCCTCCGATAACACAAAGGGAACAGGGAACAGGGAACAGGGCAGGCACGTATTCGTACATCACAATAACAATTCTTCTAGTCCACTGGTTTTTTCATCATCGCTAATACTTCAGACATGAAATAAGAATAGGTCCCATATCTGGCCAATAATAATGGCTGGTGTTTTTAATAACGATGAACAGACTCCCCTATAGATTTATATGTTTATTGCTAAAAGAGATTCAATGTATAAGCTCTAATAATGGATCAAAATAAAATTATTTATAAATCATCATTAACTTTTTATCGTTTATAATAATATAAAAAAATCGGCTGTGTTTAACCCAGAACTTTCTCGGCTCGACTATGGAGAATAGGATTATTTTAATTACAAAAGACATAAGCATTCCATTAATTTATGGAACAAATTTTAAATAGCAATCGGATATTTCAATGTCGATAATAACCTAAGCTGGCGCATGCGCACATTATAAAGCGCACTGCTACAATTAGGATCTCCAAAAATCATGGGTGAAAACTATTGGGAATTCGGCAAAAAGTTTTATACAAAAGTTGTAGGGAATTTTATTATCTACAACTTTGCACTTGAACATTTTGCACTAAAGCCCATTGTTTGTCTTTCAAATAAAAAAAAAATGGAAAGCACCAAAATGTGTATATTTTTTGCCCTCTAGCGGCGAAACTATGGGAAATCGGAAAAAAAGTTAAATATAAAAGATAAAGGAAATTTCGTGCTCTACAACTTTACACTAGAAAATTTTGCACCAAAATTTGAAAAACTGCAAAAAACCTACATGCTTATTTTTTACGCGCCCTCTAGTGGCGCAACTATTTAAAATTCTGGAAAAAGTTTAATACAAAAATTGTAGAAAATTTTATTCTCTAAAATCTTCAATGGAAAATTTGGCACTAAAGTGTATTTTTTATCTTCAAAATTTGGAAAAACTGCGAAAGACCTACATGCATATTTTTTTGAAATTCTGTAAAAAGTTTTATAGAAAAATTGTAGAAAATTTTATGCTCTAAAAATTTGCAGTGGAACATTTTGCACCAAAGTGTATTTTTTGTCCTCAAAATTTGGAAAAATTGCGAAAAACTTACATGCAAAAATTCATGGCTCCCATTGAATTGTTTTAACTTTTTACATTTTTTGCTCTAATTTTTACAAATACCATGTTAAAAACGACTGGCTAAATACAACTTCCCGCCGATAGATGGCCCCCATCCTAAAAGAAGAGAAAACACGTAAAAATGTGTTAGTAATCTGTCTCTAGACAAACGTGGACGCTTTCTTTAGACAAATTGTCGAACGCATTACTTGCAAGTGGCGCCATCTTATATAATTGTAATATTAATTGTATTTATCGCCATTATTGAATTATTGATGAAAAAAGTTCAATATACTCAGGAATCGTATCTCTAAATGAACGAAAATTGTCAGAGTTTCATTATTTCTGTATCTGTGTCAGTGAAAATGTCAGTTTTAGTGTCTGTGTCTATGTCTGTGTCTCTGTCTATTTATGTGGTGAAAAAATGTCTCATGTCATCAGTTGCGTCAAGTTTGACAGCTCCACCAGAGGGTGCTGACAGAGTAGAGGGGCCTGACATACCCAAAGTACGTTGGACTCGGCCTTCAGGTCCCTCAGGTGCATCAGGTCTGTCAGCACCCTCTGCTGGAGCTGTCAGACTTGACGCAACTGATGGACCTGAAGACCGGTATGACGTCATACCGCTCTCTCTTTCTGACTCGCTGAATTTCATATACCTCTTACTCTTAACACGTTAAATTCCCTATACTTTGGTACGGGAGCGGCCTAGCCTATCTACTGGTATGTCTTAAACCAGACCTAGAACCTTAAAGGTAAAAATCAAAAATATGTGTTTAGGTATTTTAAAGAAAAAGTGAATCGCCATTTCCGTTCACGCGCCGTTCTTGCAGCGGCTTAAAGAATTTTATATTGTGCGTATTACGGATCATCTATAAGAGAAATATATTCAAAATAAAGTTAAAAAAATCAATTACAGTATTGATTCTAATCAGCGTTAAGACAAATATGTAGTAGTAAACTAAAAATTTCCAGATTTAAATCATCGAAGAAAACAAGCAAATTTCCATGTTTAAGATTAAAATCGTGTCTTTCGAACAATGGCACAAGGCGAGATATCATCTCCATTCGAAAAGTGGAAGCCGTCGATGAATTCTTTATGAGGCAAAAGCCCTTCAACTTCTTAACACCCTCTGTATGTACACACACAAACATACTCGCAACTCGCTCACTCAGCATTCAACGAGCGACTCAGACACCATTTTAAAGTGGATAAAGAGCAAAAAGGATTTTTCGCCGGGCGCGTTCTCCATTTTTCTTTACGCTCGAATTTGAAACACGTTTCTTGCGGTAAGGCGCGCGAAGGGGCGACGGGGAAAACATAAAAACCGACGGAGGAGGACTAGAAATAAAATCCGGGACATCAGTCATGCCGCAAATCTGGAATCTCGTCGTGTATTGGATAATGGGAGTTCGTTTGGAGAATGTTCGCAGAACCGCATTTCTATTCAACAACAAAATATTACTACATAAAAAGAATCATAAATAATTATATACAGTGTGACTTAAAAATAACTAATAATTTTCAGTCAGTTAATTGTAAATAATAACTTTTGGAACGAAGTTCCCTAAAGCGGTTTGCGATAGGAGTTAACTGGAAGAACGCGTTACGTAAGGAAAAAGCGTTATGCCCTCTTCAGGCGACCTTGCCTCTTTCTTCTTACTCTGTTTCTTTCTATAATACGAATTTTTATACTATATAATTATTTTATAGAGAGCAATTTTTTTTCTCAATCTAATGATTTTTTTTGCGATTTTTAGCGTTTCTTATTTTTATTTTTCCGTTTTTCCGTATTTTACAATTTTATTTTCCATTTTTGTCCTTCAATTTTTTTCAATTTTTTCTGTTTTTTCTTGTTTTTCTAGTTTTTTCTTATTTTTTCCAATTTTTTGTACTTTTTTCAATTATTCTAATTTTTTCTCATTTTTGTGATATATTTTTTTTCTGATTTTTCTGTTTATTTTTCTAATATTTCCACATTTTTTTCTCATTATCCGATTTGTTTTCTATTGCGTTCTTTTGTTTTCTAATTTGTTCTCATTTTTTATTCCTCTGATTATTTGCGATTTTTTGCCATTGCCTTTTTTGGAATTTTGTTGCAATTTTGCAATTTTTTGAAATTTTTTTACGATTTTTTGCGATTGATTTCGATTCATCCGAATTTCTTCATTTTTAAATTTTTTTTTGTGATTACAATTGGTACCGGTTTTTTAATTGTCATTTATTTTTGTCGATTTTTCGCCTCATTTTTTTTATAATATTTCAATGTTTTCTGTTTTTTTAATTTTTTCTGATCTTTTTCGATTATTCTAAATTTTTCTCATTTTTCTGATATACTGTTTTTTTTTTTCTAATCTTTCTTCATTCTTTTCTCATTGTGCCGTTTTTTTTCTAATTCTTTCTTTTATTTTCTATTTTTTTCTCATTTTTTCTTATTCCTCTGATTTCTTACGATTTTTTACAATTTTTTGGGATTTATTTCAATTTTTTTGAACTATTTCCTTTTTTTTAATTATCCTTTAAGGTTAAAATGTTTCCGGTTTATTGGTTGTATCTTTATTTTTTTTGCGATTTTTAGCGATTTTTTGCGATATATTTCAATGTCATGCGTTTTTTTGTGACTTTTCGTGTTTTTTTTGTTTTTAGGTTTTTTCATAATTTTTTTCAGATATTTTCGTTTTTTTCGTATTTAACAATTTTATATTTCATTTTTATTCCAAAAGTTTATGATTTTTTTCTCCATTTGTTCCAATATTTTCTGCTGTTTTTTTTCTTGTTTTTTTTCGATTCTTCTAATTTTTTCTCGTTTTATTCTGATTTTTTTTTCTGATGTTTCCTAATGTTTCCACATTTTCTTGTTGTTGCTCTGTTTTTATTCAAAATCTTTGTTTTGTTCTCTAGTTTTCGCATTTTTTCTTATTCATCTGATTTTTTGATTTTTCTCATAAAATTTTTCGGTTTTTTTTTCGTTTTATTTTTTCATTTGTCTTATTTTTTTTCTGTTGTTTTTGATTTTTTTCAGTTGTTTTTTTATTTTTATTTTTTCTGATTCTTTCAGGATTTTTTTTTAACTTTTTATCATTTTTTCTTATTGTTCTTATTCTTTTGATTTTTGTCGATTTGTGGATTTTGCCGATTTCTTTCGATAACCATTGATTTGTTTAGATTTCTTTTGATTTATCTCGATATTTTTCGATTTCTTTCTATTTTTTCGATTTGTTTTGATTTCTTTCGATTTTTGAATAGAAAACTATAAAAATTACGATCTTGAAAAAATCTTTGAGTGTTAAAAAGATGTGGTTATGCCTTTGTAGGCGACGCAATGAGTACGAAATATGAGTTAATTTTATTACTAAAAAATTTTACGACAATAATAAATTACCTTGGGGTCGTGGATTTCTTAAGGATAGTATATTCCGTTAGGGTAGTATAGTCACTTAGGGTAATATATTAGTTAAGGGTAGTGAGTTTTCTAAGGGTAATAGATTTTTTAAATGTAGTAAATTTTTTTAGTTTAGTGGGTTCATTAAGTTTATTAGTTTCTTTAAGGGTAGTAAAATATCTAAAGGTTATGGATTCCTTAAGGGTAGTAAATTTCATGAGGGTAGTAAATTCCTTAAGGTTTGGGTGCGTTTCTTTGGTTAGTTAATCTAAATAAAGGACATTGCACATTTATAATAAAAACGACGTGTCTTACATTTTCTTAATTCGTTATTATTGGTTCGATTCGATTTAAACTGTTGATTGAAATTTTTGTATTTTTATCTATTTTTTCCAGTCCGATCCTGTAAAATAAAATCTGCAGTAAGTTGCGGCACCTTCGCGAAAAATAAAACCGGAAAAGCGCAGCGCACATGAAAAATATGGCATATTAAGATGATATCTGAGGAAACCAATACAGATAAAAGGGGGAAAAGTTTGTGCGTTAGTGCCCTTATACAACATGAATGCAAAACAGGCCATTTTTTTTGAGCCCTTCTTGGTCCCTTTTTGCCCGCATATGCTGTTTTAACAGCGCCCGTGTGCCACGGCCTGGAAATTACTAGCACAAAAACCCGCCTTGATTGTCGTTTGGTTTTCCCAATAAAGGAAGTTTGGAAGGAAACCCAAATAAATGTGAGAAAATTGAAATTTTCTTTTTATCATTCTCTATGGGCAATTTACTTTCTATATATTTGTAAATTTATTTAATAAAACTCGTTTCTGAATGTACACGTATGGACGTTTGTCATTCGCTTTTTTTCGGGTTATACCGGCCACCGGGCGCCGGACAATTAAGGGTTGATTTGGGAGAAATTAATGTTAGTTGTTTTGAATGTTTCATCAGAGAAAAGAGATAAAAGGGGCTACTCTAATCGTTTTATGAAGTTTCAAATGGAGTCGACCAGCCGGGGAATAACCCTTTTTTGGGAGATAAAATATTCTATGAATTTTTCAATTGAGATATTTGATAACATAAAGAGGGGACGTTGTTATAAATAAAGGGTAGAAATTTGATGAAGGCCAAATTAAGTTCATTTCTAAAAATTTAATGATTTTATTTTTTATCTTTTTACGTATCCTGAATCAAAAAATCATTTTTAGTAACATCAGGGTGTTTTTTTATTATGAATCACCCACTATTTAAATTTCATTTTTGATATAAAATTTATAACTAAGACGATGAATCTGTTGAATTATTAAACGAAAAATTGATAAATTTGAAAAGTTTATAACAAATTAACATAGTTTATATTTGTCAAATTACGAAAAAAATTTTATTTCGTATATAAATTAATTTTACTAATTATTTTATCAGATATGTATTAAAAAATGTTTATAGTACAGTGACAGTCAACCTGCAAAAATTATTTTAAAAAAATTGACACGTATATAGAGGGGAAGTAGTTTGTTGGCTACCACGTATATTTTTTTATAAAATCTCCTTTTTTCAGTTATAATTTTGATTTTACCATAATATTTGTTTTAAAATTATAGTTTTAAAATTTTGATTGTTCTAAAATTTATTTCTTAAAAATTTAATTTTTTCTATTTAATTTGTGATTTGCTTTCGAAATTTTTTAACACAAATATATTTTCAATCATACAAATTTTATCCTAAAATTGGTTCATTTGAATTACCCAATTTTTTTTTTAAATTTTCACAAAATTTTGGATGTTTAAAATTTCAAGGAACCATCTTGAATTAATTTTATTTTTATTATATATTAACAATATTATTATTACTGTGTCCTCTACATTATTAGTCATTTTTTTCCTACTTTTCCCACACTCTTTTTTTCCTGTATTTTTTTCTTTACTTATTACTCCCTACTGTTTTAATGTTTTCTTTATGTTTCAAACTTTCGTGGATGGTAGAAAAAATAATAATTCCAACTTTTTCTTATACTCCCCTCACATTTTTCCCCCACTAATTTCTTAATGTTTTAAACTATTTTTACCCACTCTTAGTTTTTCCATACTTTTTTTACTAATTTCTAATGTTTCTAACTTTTTTATCCAACTTTTTTCCCACGTTTGCCCCCACTCTTTTTTGATATTTTTACATTTTTATCGACCCCCACCTTTATAAACAGAATAATTGTAGCTTGATATCCCACTTCTCGCTATCGCTTCGGTCGGGATTAAACACTATTAGAAGAAAGTTAATTAGATATTTATTTTTGAGTATTTTAGAATTTTTAAGATTGCAGTTATTTTTTCATTTCATTTTTATTGATATCAAATTTTAACCTTGTTATGTTTTTTTTTTCAAACGTAAAACATGATTCTATTTTAAATTAAGTTAATTCAATACATTTCTTTTTATTCGTTAAACGACTCTAGTGGATTACAAAATCAGTAAATTTTGCTGATTGATGATATCAAACCGCAATAAAAAAAAAACGACGATTATAACGAGATTTCCTCTCATTTCCCGACAAATTGAGTAAAAACCAACGAGCTTCGACTTTACTTCACTCAAATCGAATGTTAATCAAATCTAGATGAGTCGAGTCTCCGGCAAAAAGTTGCTATTAAAGCATTTTCATTTATTTTATCTGTATTCTTTTAAATTACTTTTTCGAGAAAAGCGACTCACTCATACTGATAAATCCACGATCTGTTTATATGAAAAGTTTTTCCGGGAAACTATGCGGACTTTATCCTGATTTCGAATGTTACTCGCTTTTCTGTCGACCGGAGGAAAATTTATGAGGATTTTGTCGACTGGATTTTTCTCTGAAAAATGCTGCTCTTAAATGTACCTGGCCACTAAATTTTATAAGGAGAACGTTTATGTACATTGAAAGTGTACACTAAAATTTAGTGATCAAATAAAAAAAATAACAAATAAATACACATACAAGTAAAATAAAAGAATTATATGAACGAAAATAACTTGTAACTAGGAACAACCACAAAAAATCAAAGAATTTTGTACTTTATTTATATAGTTACTAATTTACCTGAAAAATGTAATCCTATGAAATAGTATATTCTCCAAAAGTAAACAATATAAACACACAAATCAAAAATAACTTACAGTAAAAAATAATAAAAGAACCTAAACAGGAATCAGAGTACTCATCCTGGATTTTTCTTAGGGTTACTACTAAAATGTCACCATTGGTCGAAGCATCCATCAACAATGTGTAATAAAAACTAAGAAAAGAAAGAAAAATAAAATAGGAACTAAAAAAAATAAAATTATTAAAGGGACAATTATGTATCAGTACAATAAATCAAATAATTCCTTTTATCAAATAAAATAAGCGCTGAAACATCCAGTACAAGAATTGAAGCCAATGATTTTTGGAACAAAGTTTGCTAATTTGCTAACAACAAAAACCAAAAAATAAAAATAATTATCATTAAGTAACTTCTACAAGGGATGTATGAGGTTACAAAAAAATCATAACATGTGGCAATTTGAAAAACATATCAAATTGAGTTTTGTCGCTTGTACATGTTTAGCAACTATGCAAAAATTTAGCACATTTTGCTCTCAGAACATAGCCAATGAAAAGACCGTCGTACTTTTGGGTACGATATCGCTGGGCGTCACCCTGAACGTCGCGACAGGACCAGGAAAGACGCGGTGGCAGAAAAAAAAAGCTGTGGTGATCAAGTTAGCGCTCTAATAGGTCGCGGGCCGGCGATATATGCCCAGTTCGAAGGCGGCGAATTTTTGATTTTTTTATTAGTCGCGGATAAATAGAGTTCAGTTAAAATTTTGAGTGAGAAAATAAAAGTAAAAAATAATTCTATCAGTCGATTTCTGCCGAAACAGAAATTTCCAACAAAAAAAAATGGAACAAATAGGGGTAATTGCCTCCCCTAGTTATAGTAAAAATAAGAGGGGCCAAGTTAGGTTGTTCACATTTTGTTTTTTTTTTTTTAGGAGAACATATAGGGCTGATTTTTAAATCAGACTCCTGCAGGTCAGTATTTTTTTAAAAAAGTAATTTTGGTGCCACTTCTCAACCTACTATTTACCATTTAATTTCTGGGAGTGTAGTTTTCCCTTTTGGGGTTAAAGTTTTATTTTTCTGTTAAAGTTTTGTTAATATATAATTTTATATGATATACATTTTGTATGCCAATTAATTTTTTTTTGTCACAAACAAAATATTAGTCAATTTTTGTAGAGTGCATTTTATTAATATTTTTATTTTTATTATTTCTTACACATTCTATTTTTTTTTTTAATAAACCACACTTAAAATATTATTGGCTTTAATTTTTCCGTCCAAGGGAAAAGTATAAATAAAGAGTTAGCGATTTAAAGAGATCAAAAAGTCAAATATTTAGTAAAAGAAAGTGACACCCTCCCTAACCCTAAATCCTGTCTGTAAGGTAAAGACTCTCTAACACCGTGAGAGCACGAACTACCCTTTCGTCTGAAAAGTGGTCGTTACGTCCCCAGAGACTTCAGCAAGGGGACACGTCCATTTTTCCAGAGCCTTGGCTAACCTTTTTCTCTCTTAGGAGAGTAGCGACAGTAGCGCTGCTGTTACATTTTGTTATAGGTAAAATTATTAAAGTCGCGACAAAAAAAAATAATCTCAAAACTTGTGGGTTATTACAATAAGTTATGAAAAATTAACAAACACACTATACCGGGTGTAAATGAGTCATGGGTCACCCTATAATTTTTAAACGGGTTAATAGATTTATACCAAATTTTGATCGATTAAAATAGAGCTATTTTTGGATTTTTTTACATAAAAATCCAATATGGCCGAATTTAAATAGAACACCTTGTACATTTCTACATATTTGGATTTTCCGATTTTAAATACGTGCAGGTCGACGCCAGTTTTATTTCACTTTTGATTTTTTTTATCTATCCACGATTTTAGGAAATCCGACACTGTTCTGAATGGCGGAAGAAGCCACGTCCTTCATATTGTTAAGGACCCCCAAATTCAACGAACCCCCAAATTCAAAGGACCCCCAATTTCAGGACCCTCGAATTCAGGATCCACAATTTCAGGTTCAGGACGCTCGAATTTTATTACCAAAAATTTTAAGATAGGAGGAAATGAGTCAAACTTTTCATACTTTCGCGCTACCAAAATATTTTTACGTAGGCTAAGGGGTAGAGGTCCCAAATATTTGTACATAGGCCGATCTAATAAAAAATTGATATATTTTGACTCTTTTCCTCCTACTTTAAAAATATTCGGGGACATTTAAAATAGTCGGAGGTTCTGAAATTGGGGGTCCTTAAAAATATTCGGAGGGCCTAAAATTGGGAGTCCATTAAATTCGAGGGTCCTTTGAATTCTGGAGTCCTGCGATTGGGGTCCTGGAATTCTGGGGTCCTTTGAATTCGGTGGTCCTTAAAAATGTGGGGGGTGTGGCTTCCCCCGACCAATAGGAACGTGGGTCTAGAAAAGTGTATTGGTCGATAGTTTTATGAATTAGTTTTAAATTTTTATTAATGTATTCATGTGACATAACGATTTAGTAAAATTTTAAATCTTCTCCCACGGTACATATTTCTACTTTTTTTACCAACAACGTGAACGTTAATAATCCCGTACCGTAATCTTATTTGAGCCAGAACAAAAAAATAAGGGAAAGGATCAAAAATAGCAGGACAAAGAAACGTTTGTTTTTATTGTGGCGACAAAAAATTGAACCTTGCCTCTAGGTGAAATTTTTTCCCAGGATCGTGTATTTAACTTAACCGTTTAGATAGACAGCTCCCTCTGGACGTCATATTTCACGTTTTTATCCCGCAGGACCGAAAATATACAGAAGTGTACGCGTGACCGCGACCGTTTAAAGTGTATTCATAGTCTCAAACGAGGAATGTTATACAATTTGCATATTTTTGTCATTTTTTACACACCGAGAGATGTAACTGGAGGTACGAACATTCACATATCACGTATGAAAAATGGATGTTTGGATCCTTGGGGTAAACACGTTCGAATTGTGACCCAGGGAGTCAACCAGAGGCGTCACTTGAAAATTAAATAGAAAACACCAATCATTTTTTATATTTTTCCTTTACTTTTTTATTAAAAATATTTAAACATTACATAAATCATTTTCGGCATATTATAATTATTTTTATTAATAGTAATTACCATGCTTTTAATCTGATTTTAATTATATTAAAAATAATAAAATGAAGCTAATTGAGGTAGATTAAATAAAGGTAAAACAGCAAATGTACGTCCAACGTGGGGCTCGATTAATTAAAGGAATTTTATTTAAAATTATAAATAAAATCAACATAAATTATATGACAATATAGTTAAAAAAATAAGTAATTCGAAAAAAAAAATAATAAAATAGGTAAAATAATAAAATATAAATAATGTAAATACTTAATATACTTAAGTTATTTTAATTAAAAATTTCATTATACAAAATGTGATAAAAAGACAAAAGATAGTGAAAAGCAAGAGAGAACCATCAATAATATAATATTATTATATAAATCAAATAGAAATAAATTTTGTTACCAAAAATGTAAGAAAGAAAACAAAATGTAAAAGAAGAAGAAGAATGGGATAAATACTGGTAAGTATGAATAATGATAGATATAAAAAATGGAAAATAATCGTCAAGAATTGAATAGAAATTTAGAGAATTTTAAATGAAAAATTACAAAAATTGATTTTACAAATTTGAAAGTGTTAAAATGAAGATATTTAAGAAATGAAAAAAAATGAATAAATAAGGAAAAAAATAAAAAAAAAATATTAAAGAAAATATAAGAATAAATAGCATAAAATAAAGACAAAAATGTCAAAAATATTCCAGAAGATAGGATTTACATAGAGAAGACAAGACAAAAAAAATATAGTATAGGGAAAAAAATTTATACAATACAAATAGGAGTACAGGGCAATAAGAAACAAATAAAAAATGTGGAAGGAAAATGGACATGAGAAGAATGAAATAAATAAAAAAGAAAATATAATATTAAAAAAAAACAGCAAAGAAAGAAAATTTGGTTAGGAAGTCACAAGAAATGAGAACGAAGAAGTTATCGAAAGAGAAGATATAAGAACAGCAACAAAAGAAGAAAGGAAAAGAAATTTTACAAAAATAAGGTACGATAAATATTTGAAATATGGAAAATGAATAAATAAAAAAAATAAAAGAAATAAAATTTGATAAAAATAAATTTGCAAGAAAATTTAAAGAAAAGAGATAAAAAGAAAATAATAAAGGAAGGAACAAAACATATAAAAGATGCAAGGTCAAATTTAATAATAATACAATGGAAAATGGAAGATATTGATAAAATATAGAAAGAAAGAAACCGATCACAAAATTTTCACTTTTCTTTATATTTTTAAGTCTCTTGAATCCAAATAAATCATTTTCCAAAAAATGTATGTGTTATACTGTATATTTAATAATATATGTCAGTGGGTTATGCGCCACATCCATCGAGTTTTTTCACCCCTAAACGAAGAAGTGCCCTTAATTTGGACTAACAAGAAGAAATGAACCCTAAAGCTGCCATTATCGACTGTAATTAGTGCCATTTTTTCATTAAACTACCCCTAATGGACATTATGAATATCTTTTTGGCTCTGACCGACGACAATGACTAGAAGCGGTAGAAGAAGATTACTTCTTGTGCCCCCTTTAAAGTGTTTATTAATTTTCTCCATCTTGTCGTAGTTAATGTCTTCGTCGTCGTCGATCTTTGATCAGATTTTGATCCGCTTTTTTTCAAGTCTCTAATCAGGTCAAAATACACTATGGGGGATGCTAAACAAGCCTTTTCCGTAGGAAAGAAGAAGAGATCAAACAATAAGCAGTGAGTTTTGCAATATTCTTCTATTATTCCTTCCATGTCTCGATCAGGTCAAAAGAAACTATGGAAGATGCTAAACGAGTCTCTTTGGTAGAAAAAAAGAAGAGATCAAGCAATAAACAGTGAGTTTTGCAATATACAAGGGAGCACAAGAATTCCTCTTCTATTACTGCTTGTGGTCATTGACGTCGGTCGTCTCTGTCAAAAAGGCATTCATTACGTCAATTAGGTTGTAGTTTAATGACAAAAAAAGTACTAATTAGGGTTGATTTACGCTCGATTAAGTGAGTCTAAGCTAGACCTTGAGGTGTTATTTCTTCGGTCAGGTGGGTGTAACAGTACCTTATTCAGGGAGGGTCTTAGTAATTTATATTTGACATGAAGGAAGTAATAAATTCTCAGCCATATACTTTGTAATAATTCACTTTAGAAATATTTACCAGGATATATAAATCAATAGGACAAAGGCTGTCCTTCTTAGAAGGGCCTCTGCAAAAGGAAAAAGCCAACGGCTCATAAGTACATAAAACTTTACTGACACGAAATTCATTTACTCGTTCAAAAATATAAAAATATAAAACAACGTATTTAGTTTAGTCAAATTATGTTATTAGATAAGAAATTGGAAACAGGACATGGTTTTGAATGATGGTTTTTAGGCGGATTTTTCCATCCCTGTAAAGTCCAAAGCTAATTACATAGCTAGTCACTGAGTTATATCGCATAATTAAATTCAAGTAAACTCTTTCAAATTTACCCAGAGGGCAACACTTACTGGAAGTCAAATTTGTAATAAAAAGGGATACGCCCTTCTTAGTTCGATTAGTAAAATGTTCTCATTTCTGATTTGCTAGATTCCAGTACAATTAAGGGTGGTACCGGGAAGTTTATGGGGGTCGAACCAATCCGGAAGCCTTTCGATTTGTGACACTAATTTCGTTTGTAGCTTTGAAAATTATTTCCAACTTATCTCGGGATCGGTTCTTCTTCCAATAAGCAGTTGTTTTAGATATTATTATTCAAAGTAAGTTTCTCAACTAAAATTCGGGTTTAATTGTTTTTTTAGTAATTTGGACCAACTTATGGTCATGCATATAGACATCTCTCGCCAATAAAATTAAGTAGTATTTATCTCGTGTTTCAATCAACGAAAATAATTAAAATGTGTGAAAAATAGTGGCCGACCTCCTGCATGATGACTACGAGTTGAAGATTGTTCGTCAGAAAAATATATATTAGATATAGAAATTCTCTGTGTTCGGGACGCAAATTACTTCTGTCTCATGGTCTCATCTTACAGAATCCACGTATGCCTCGCTCGGCCTATAGTCAGTTAGCGGTGTTACCAAATCACTCAAAAATCAATAATAAATAATACCTAATCGAAATAGTAGAAAATAAAATAGTAAACGTCGCGAGATGTAACATGGTTGAAATCGATGGATGTGGCGCAGAACCGATATAGTTCTACTGCTTATATCATTTACCACAAATTATTTGTTCTAATATTGTACTGTAATAGAAATTTTCATACAATTTTACTGGTTTATAGAAATATAAAGTAATAAAATAGTTTCGTTGATTTCCTTGAGTCATAAACAGAAAAGCATTCCCATTACCATTACCAAATAAACTATAGTTGCACCGTCTGGCATTAATGACAATACCGGTATGTCTTGTTATGAGTTACAAATCACGTATCTAATTTTAATTTGTTCTTCCCAGACTGACCGTTTCATGACTTTATATATATATATATATATATATATATATATATATATATATATACATCCGGATTTGTTGTACGAATTATGACTGGAAATGGTCTTGTTTTAGTTACATTCCGGGCTTTATGCGGTTCGGAACAATTACACTGGGTTCGGAATGAGTTAAGGTATGTTTAAATAAGGGGAAACAAGAGTACAAGTATAGCCGACGGCATAGAACTGGAATTAACTACGTAAACTCCTTTAAACCTAAAAAGTTAATTAGATGGACGGATAATTAATATTTAACAAGCTTAAAAATACTAATTAGTAAAAGTTAAAAGTAAAAAAAAATAATAAAAAACATATGCGGAATTGACCCGACACATACGAAGGTAACCCCATAACTGTTAGAAAAGTGTGATGGACAATTGTTTATTGTTAAGTAAGTAAATAAATAATCGATGTTCTAATTGTAATATAAAAATATATTGTAATGTTATATAGGTACACCCTATATTAAAATAAAAAGTATGAGAATTAGTATTATTGATAGTTTGTTATAATATTGTTATAATATGTAGTCTTCGTTTTTCTTGTGTTTGTGCTATGTTAGTTTTTTTTTTTTTTTTTTTTTTTTTTTTTTTTTTTTTTTTTTTTTTTTTTTTTTTTTTTTTTTTTTTTTTTTTTTTTTTTTTTTTTTAACGTAGGGCAAATTTAATTTAAAAGAATATAAAATAAAAGACAGTGGTGTAGTGAAGGGAAAGAAAGAGAATAGTTAAACAGTTGAAAGAAGAAGCAGAAGTACGACAGGAAGATGTGATAGAAGTACAGGAACAAAATGTAGATGAGGAAATATTTGAGAAGAAAGTGATAAGAGAAATGATAGAATTATGAGAGAAAGAACAACAAAAAGAAAACATAACAGAACAGAAAGAACAAGGGAATATTATGAATGTGTTAATCGACAATATAAAAAGATCCCATCATCAATGTTCACTTAAAATAATTATTTAAAAAAAATTGACTATCGCCGAGATAAGTTTTTTTTTTAATTTGAATAATAATCATAAATTCATTTTATCCAACAGTTAGAAAATATTCTATAGGAGAATATTATGATAATATATATAATACTGGAAGGTCAATTAGAACATCAAAAATATAGTTCAGACAGAGACAGTAGAAGATTTGAATTACTTTAGTAGAGGGGAAATGGAAGATTAGAAATTTAATAAATGGAAATTGTAATTAGATGAAAAGTGAAACCGCCGGAAACAAACATTAAAATAATTAAAAATGTATATTTTTTTATTTTGTAAATTTGTAGTTTAGTGAACCCAGCGAGTCTACATGATAAGGAGTGAAAATTCCTACAGGGGTTTGAAAAACAATATATTTATCATGTGTTTGTTATACAAATTGAATCAACAAGTAATAAATTAGTGAAATGAACCACGTTTTATGTTTACCAGTCGGACAACCAACTAAAATCCAACCCAATAACCATTTTACCCTTAAAAAGGAGGTTAACCACCACATGGCAATCCTGCCACTACTATTAATTTAAAATCTATAATAATTAATATTTGTATAATGATATACGGAAAAATTTGAAACCATTCAAATTAAAATGCAAAATAAAATTTTAATAGAAATGAAAAAATTTGTCCAAGTTTAGATTCATGGCATTTTATTTAAATTTTTCAATATGTTGAATTATTTTCGGGACGAAATTTATAGTATTTTTTTTTAATTATGTACTAATTGATATATCTAAAAAAAAAGCAAATTATTCAAATAACATTTTACAAATTTGATTTACGACCATTAGTATTTTTTTTGGATAAACATTTTTCCCATTTGTAAATTTTTTCCAGTATTTTAAAGATCATTTTTATGTTACGTATTTTTTCCCATCTTGAACCGTTTTTTTTATATTTATTTGTTGATAAAGTGATTTAGTGATAAATGTGATTTAAGCTCAATTCTTTTTATTATGGGTTCGTTCTACGAATAGAATTTGAAATATTTTGAAAAGCAAAATATTAATTAAAAAAAAATTTAGACGCCAGTCTTAATTGATTTTTTAACGTATTTAAAAAAATTGACAAAAAACCATGATATATTGATTTTTCTCTACAGAGACTTTTTATTTTATTTTTCGGGAAAAAAGTAGGTTCTGATCCAGTAAGAAACTCGTACCAAAAAAAAACTCTTTCCAAAACATTCGATCCAAGAAAAAAAACCTGTTCCCAAAAAAAGACTTGTTCAAAAAAAAAACATTCAGTCCAAAAAAACCCCTATATATCAAGGGGAAGAAAAAAATCTTCAATAATTGTTTTGACTGAAGAGGCAAAGAGAAAAATTGTTAACATGGAAAAGACATTTTATAGTCATATCAAGAGGAGAGGGAGATCTTGAGAAAGGGATACGACGCTAGGAAATTAAGAAGGGATATCAAGCGAGTCTGAAATTAAAATATACTGAGTAGAGGATTAATGAAAATACACCAAAAAAAAATGTAACAATCTCTACTTTTACCCATTCCAAGGATTTACCGATAATTATACCTATACAATGCGAATTTTCTTGTGCTAAAATTTTATTTCTAGAAAAAATACTTATTGTTTTAATCGTTTTTATTTCTTGGTATATAATTTTTTTGAAACTTTCAAAATTTCATTTAAGTTTAATTATTTCATTAATACGTTTTTATTTAGTAACGTTAAAGTGATATCATGATTTTTATTTCGATCTGTAATTTTTTTCACGTGTCAATTATATTTGGAATTGATAAAAAGCGTATTTTTACTAATCTCTTGTGAAATAAAGATAATTGGCAACGTTCTCGAATTTCATCGAAGTATCTGTTAGTCGAATGATTCGAAATTCGAGAAAATTTGTCACAATTTAGTCGCTATCTTCTAAACCAATTTTTTTTTTAATGATGGCACAGCGTCGGTTAATCTTAATCTGGTGTATTACTTTGAGAAACAGTCTCGGTTTTTTTTTTATCGATTTTGTAAAGTCGAGGGAGTGGTTTTTATTAATTTCAGAAGATCTTGTCATTAAAAAGGGATTTTATAATCTTTTTGTTCTAAAAAATTCTGGTATTTAAGAGATTCAACCCTTTTAATTTGAAATAATAAGGGGTAAAATTTAAAAAAAAATTCCCAGGATTAAGCAAAGATTCTTTATTTAATAAAATATCAATTTTTGATCATTTCTCATCAAAATTCTTAACAAATTCTCAATTATCAATTTGTCAAATTTAATATCAAATCCATCATCATGTCACCCTCGCACTAATTTCACCCTCTGGGGACGACCATTATATCTATTACTACGAAATTAAATGACCAATTCCATAGGTCTAATTCCAACATTGAAAATAACTGACTAAGAACCCCTTTTTGGAAATTTAGCTGCGCCTAATGTAGTGTGAATCAGTGAATCGTTTCTTAAGCCCAATAAAATCCATTTATGATTTAAAATAGAAGAAATATAGTCGATCAGTAGCGGCACGTCAAAAATACCAAAAGATCAAAATAGTAAAAACATTTCTTGTAGAGAAAAATCAATAAAAAACTTAATTAACGGAATAATTGTAGACCTTAATAGTTCTAATTTTAATCAGAGATATTATAAAGGATATATCAAAAAAAAAGGTTACATTTGGGCGCCATTTTATTCTTGAATTTATTTTATAGCACCGAAGAATAAATTACAAAACGACTAGTGATTAATAAATTTTAAAATTATGACCAAATGAAATAAAAAAAAGTTAACTTAAATTTTTTTTAACACTAAGGGAGGTCGGGGCAAGATGGGGTTACAACATAATAAAGTTATAATAAAAAATTGTTTCTTGATTCGTGGTAAATTATAATATTAATTTATTACTTACTGTTACATTTTAAATGTTGTAATTCTTATTTATAATCGATCTTATTTTGATGGGAATTTTATAATAAAAAAAAAAAAAAATTTGATTAACATTAATTAAATAGGGTTTACAAATATGAATAGATTTAAAGTTATTATTTTCAAATTTGGTCACAAGAAAAATTAATGAAAATCGATAAAAAAACATGCTTCAATAGTTTTTTATTTGAAGGAATCACAAAAAATAATTTTATAAATTTTTTCTACTTACAAAATGTACTCCGCTTTAAATTACAGAGTCGTTTTGGTAATTTTTATTTCGCAAATTTTAATATGTTTTATTAAAATTGTGAATTTGTTTTAAAATTTTAATGATTTCGTGTTTATGTTTTTGTCCAAAAAATTTACAATTTAATTCATTGGAAATAAAATCACGTTGGAAAAATTATTTTTTATCAATGACCCGCCACTGCATCTTTCCCATTCATAATTCAAAATAAAGGAAATATAGAAGATTAGCGCTTGAGGCTGCGATTTAGCCAAATCACATTAATAATTGATTTGATTGTGAGAGTTCTAAACTAAAGCCAGAAAGAATGGGAGCATTTCGGGGGGAAGTGGGGTGGGGCTGGCACTTGTCCCCAGATGTTCCTTTTCTGACAATGACTACCCTAATGATAATATACAGAGTAAGAGACACCCTTTTGTTTGATAAGCGTTTTAGGCCTATCAAAGAATTTATAACAATGGGGAAGGGGGATTACATATTTAGTTATGCTTTCGACGCTGCCTGGGGGGGCACAAATAACGGTTATTATTTTGTTATTTATTAGCATATAATAAAAACAGAGATTCGAATCAACTTATGCAAATACAATATTTTTATAAAATCAAAATAATATTAGTATTTTAATTTTTTTAATAATTTTAAAAGATGAAGCTTAATGTTTTTTATTAATTTTTTTTTATGTTAATGAATATATCGGGAGTTTTTTTTATAGAAGTTAATCACTCCTGTAGTATAATACCATGTATATTTGTAAATTAAAAAGAAGAAGTGTCGTCACTGTGTTTTTCAGATTATTTATGTTAAAATATTCATTTCAGAGCACTGAAGTAAGATGTGTATAAAATTCAGAAAGATGTTATGCAGAACGACAATCTAGACATTTTATGGATTAATTATGTAACAAAATTTTTTTATTTGATATTTTTATCTTTAGAACGTGTTTGTTTTAGGGTTATCATTAATTAAGCAACAATTTTTATTAAATTTTCTAGTGACAAGTGACGAAAAAAGTACTTAAAAATTGACAAATTTAAGAAAAAATTTTCAAGTGAAAACAGAGGAAAAAAGTACCATATAAGTGACTGAATGGAAGAAGAGTAGGGGAAAAATATAAGAAAAAAACAGAAGAGATTTTAAATAACACCAATTTGAGACAAAAACGCGACAAAATTAAGAAAGAAAAGAGGAGAAAAACTACTTAAAAAGCGACAAAATTAAGAAAAAAAAATAGGGAAAATTTTCTAGTGAAAAGAGGAAAAAAATACTAAATAAGTGGCTGAATGAAAGAAGAGTAGGAGAAAACGTATTAAAAAAGTGACAAAATTAAGAAAAAAAATAGGAAATTTTAAATAAAACCAATTTGAAACAAAAAAGTGACAAAATTAAGAAAACAAGAGGGGAAAAAGTACAAATAAAGACTGAAATTGAAAGAAAAGTTGGGGGGAAAAGTACTAAAAAAGTAATAAAATTAAGAAAGAAAAGAATAATTCCTAAATAAAACAAACTTGGAATGTATTAATTTTTATAAAATTAATTCGTTCGAAACTTTTTTCGATCCTACCATATCGTGAAGTGGGGAAGGATGATAACAGATCTTCACTTGTCGACCCTGCCGATAGGGTCCTTTTTTTATTACAAAAGTAGAACGTTAAATAAATTAATGCACTTTTTAAAAAAATTACATTTTGAAATTTAATTATTATTAAAATGTCAAAATATTTAAAAATATTGAAGAAAATCGGGAAATTAAAGACAAAAAAGTTTCAATTTATTTAAATCATTATTATTTATTTATTTTGAGTCCTTTTTTGTTTATTCGTTTGTTTGTTACGATTGTTTATTTTGTTTATAAAATTTTTTTATTTGTTATGGTGTTTAGATGTGCAGGATACTAATTTGGAATTTTTTATTGCAATTTGAACGTTTTTATTGTAATAAGCTAATTAATCGATATTTTAAGTAAATTTTTAAATAAAAATAATACAATGTTGTATAAAAAATTTTTGACTGATTTTTAACGCAGAAATATTTGAAAAAACCTAATTGTGACCTATCTATATAAATTAAATTATAAGGCGCCATTGTCACTTCGATAGTTAAAACAAAGCCTTTTAAACTTCAAACAAATTGTAAATTTTTAACACTAATCTATAAAATATATATTGTTATTATTTGTTAAAAATAACATTCGGTTAGAACTAAAAAATTGTAGTTTTTATCAATTTGATTACATTTTAGGTTGGGATAAAAATTGTGTAGGTTTCTTTCTATTTTATAGAAAATTAAAGAAATTAATTAATTTTAAGATTTATTAGAAACAATTAATTATGGAATATAAGGAATAAAAAATAGTTCATTATTAATAAAAATTTTAAATAAGTTTTAAATTTGAAAGACAACATTAAATGACTGAAAAAAACTACGCATTTGTCAATATTTAATAGATCTAATAATTTCTAGCATCTTTTTCTGACAAGCTCGTATTTCAGTCACCGACACCAGTCGCAATTTTATTAAAGAAAAACACTACCGATTATTTTCTACGCCCTTCCTAAAACTTACGACATAACCCTCCAAAATTGCTCTGTTAAATCAAAATCTAGATTGCCGGCAATAAATTGGCCATCGAAAGTGAGAAAACTAAAAGTTTTTTTTTTCTCTTATTGGTTCCCGATCGAAGGCGGCAGTTGGTAAATATTTTTTGTAGTGAAGCCATCAAATACGTGCTTGGAAGGAAAATGTTCTTTTTCTAGTGAAAATACCACAAAAATATTGCACAGAATTTAGCTCAAATATATTGTAATAATTTTTTTTTATAAATTATGGGAATTTTCAATGACTTTTATAAAATTTGTAAAACATTTTAATGTTTGAAAATTCGAAAAATAATTAAAAAAATCCGCTTGACATTTTTAATTTTTGACAGTTGACAGTTGGAGAAATAATTTTGACTTTTCTGAACAGTGTTTTTTGAGGGGACATTTTGGACAAAAAAGATTTGAGACAATGAATAAGAAACAAAAGATTGAAAATTTTATAGTAAAAAGAAAGAAGAAAACTACCTAAAAAGTGACTAAATTTATAGAGAAAAGTGGGGCTAATTTTCAGTGTGAAGGTAACAAAATTAAGAAAGAAAATTAGGGGTATTTTTGATAAAGACAAAAAGTGACAAAATTAAGAGAAAGAAGAGGGTAAATCTTCGAGCGAAGAGGGGATTTATTTTTGAATATGAGTTTATTTAATTAAAACGATATTTAGAAAATAATTTACTATCTATAAGTCAACTATTTTCTTAATTTCCAGCTATGTATAAAAAAATTAAAAATTTACCACTTTTGTCTGGTATTCTGGAATTAAAAAAAATTGATATGTGTTTTTAAGTTAATTAAGCCAATTTTAAATGGTATTATTAAAATTTTTTTTTTTCAATTGGAGATCCCAAAGCTCCAGTTTTAATGGATACTAACATATGTCAAAATTGTCCAATAGGACCAATATTAACCCTAATGCCCTTTTGTCTTTTGTTCTGTACACGATTTTTGTTTACGTGTATAGTCGTCTCATTTATAATACCGTTTTACGCGTTCAATTTGAACCAATAATAACGAAGTTAGACACTAAGACACTAATGCCCTTTGGCGTTGATTATACGCATGATTTTTCTTTACATATATATTCTGCGTCATATTTCAAATATCCCACCTTTAGTCTTTGCTTCTGTGCATGATTTTTGTTTGCGTATATATTATAACACCGTTTGTCCTGTTTAGATCTGGTTCTCGGCTAGAGCTCCGAATCAAACTAGAGAGAACGGATTGAATCGTGGTATACGGTAAGGTTTTATAAGTTTGCGAAGCACATACTCGACTGTTCCAGGGTGGATATTTAATTGATCGCGTTTGACCTTATATTCGAAATAAGGTTTACCATATAATTAATTTATTACTTATTATTACTCATAAAAAAAAATTGAAACTGAAGGGGTTGAAATTTCAAAAAATTCATATCTCTGGCATTTTTAAAAATATCGAAACCGTCACAAGACTTTTTTCATGTACTAATTATTATAAAATTAATTCGCTTAAAACTTTTTTCGATTTGACCTTTATGGGTAAAACTGGAGGGGGTTAAAATTTCAAAAAAATCATATCAGCTATTTTTGAATATATTGTAACAAGTCTTTACACTTTTTCATATATTAATTATTATAAAATTAATTTGTATAAAACTTTTTTTATCCGAAACTGGAGGGGGTTGAAATAACAAAAAAAAAATTATATCTCCTCCATTTTTAAAAATATCAAAACAGGTCATTAGACTTTTTTCATGATCGAATTTGTTTTAAATTAATTCGCTTTTTTACGATTTTTTATGATTTTTTACGATTTATAAGGATTTTAAAAAAATTGAGAAAGGAAAAAAATCGTAAAAAATCATCAAAATCATAAAAAATCGTAAAAACTCGCAAAAAATGGTAAAAAACTATAACAAGTCTTAAAACACCTGTAAGAATTAGTGATAAATCGTAAACAATCTTAAAAAACGTAAAAAATCGTAAAATTCGTAAAAACCCGTAAACATCCGTAAAAATCATCAAAGATTATAAAAAATCGTAAAAACTCACAAAAAACCGTAACAAGTCTTAAAACACCCACAAGATATAGTGAGAAATCGTAATAAATCGTAATAAACCTTAAAAAACCATAAAAAATCAGAAACTGTAAAAAATCGTTAAAATCCGTAAAAGAATAAAAAAAAATCATAAAAATCGTTAAAAATCGTAAAAAATCGCAAAAAAACCGTAAAAATGGGTAATAAAATGGTTAAAAATCGAAAAAAATCGTGAAAAATCGAAAAAAATCGTGAAAAATCGAAAAAAATCGTTATGTCCATAAAATTCGTGTTGCCTATAGTTCTTGTGTTTATTGTTAAGTGAATTATTCCGGCCGAAGTACTAAAAACATCATATGTTTTTACTCCCTGTAATATTTTTATGAATCAAATAGTAAGTAAAAGTATGAAAAGAATAACGGTAATTAAGTAACTTCGTTATAAAGTGACGATATTTACATATAATTTTTTTCATAAATCGGATAGGACTGACATTTATATAAAAATTGTAGATTGGTTTGGTACCGATCGCTCAATTTAAATTACCATTCATCTTCTTTCTTTATCTGTACAAAGCTTCTAGAAACAAAGAATAAACGTACCCTATCAAATAGCTTTAAAACAAACAAATTAAACGCGAGGATTTAATTTATACTTATGCAATGGAGCGTTTGGAATTGTAATTGAAGGCCGAGAATCCAGAAATCAAGGATTCTCAAAGGGTTTGGGAGGCGAAAGACGAAGGGACGAAGAACCTTATTTAACGGAAATTCCTCCAGCAGTTCGCCCCTTTTGCATTTAATCGAGCTACTCCCTTTTGCGTCTATAGGTAGTTGGAGGTTACTTTTAAAAATAATAACCAGAAATCGTTATATCGGTTCATTTTTGCTTTATTTGAATAAGATAATGAAAATTTTATAATATCTAATACTAATTAAGATTATATGAAAATAGAATTTCTAATTATGCATATAGTCTTCTTTATTCGAGGAGAAAATGTCATAAAGTTCGAGATTTAATAAGCTGTAAAGGGGTGTATTATTCGTTTTATTAGAGACCGGGTGAAAATCACGACAGGTATTTCATATTTTTAATTAATAAGCTTCCCTGGATCGTGGATCGTGGATCGTGGATCGCGAGATTTCCATACACACCGAACATTTTTAATTAAGCTGATGTTCCATGTCATATTTTTGGATTCGAGCCCTTTGCGTATTTTTCCTCGCCAATGATAAATAGTTATTGATTTTTATTTCCTAATAAAAAATCTAAGGGCCTTGAAATTTTTTTATCAAATTATAGATCCATATCAGAGCAATTTTTTTTTATAAATTAAATTTAAAATCATGTAAAATATTTTTATTTATTTGAATCTCATAATATTTTTAAATTTATATTCAAATCATATTTTCGATAAGTACATATTTAATCAATTGATCTTTAATACTTTATTAAGTGTTTTTTTTTAATAGTTTCAATATTTTCAATATTCTTTAAAGTTAATAGTACAGGAAATTCAAACAAAAAGTTACTTTATAATCATAATTTACGTATTCTTAATATAATTCTGTATATTTTTGATATACATTTTTTACTATTAAGTTTATTAGATTTAGAAACTTTTATCGAGAGTAAAATTTTCTGTAAAATTAGTAGTTCAAGATTTTTGAGCTATTTTTTTTAAAAATTCTACAATTTTTGTAATAAATTTTTTTTAAAAATATACAGTTAGAGTTTATTATTATTATTATTATTTTTTTTCAATTTTTTATTTACGATAAAAAAATTAAAACATTTTTGAATGATTTTAAAATTAATACATAATTATTAGTAATTGTCATCCAGACCGCAATGTTTTTCATTTTTTTCTTTATTTTTACCCATTTTTTCCTGTTTTTTTACCATTTTTTATTTTTTTTTCTTATTTTTCCAATTTTCCTATACATATTTCCCTATTTTCCTATTTTCCTATTTTCCTATTTTTCCGAAATACTTCCTATTTTTTTACTAGTTTTCATGTTTTCTTTCTTCTATTTTTTCCTATTTTTGCCTATAATTCAGTATTTTTCCTTTTTGCGATTTTTTAGAATTTTTTTAACTCTGTTTGCGTTTAATTTTTGGATCTTTTCCATTTTTTTTTTGATTTTTTGTGCATTTGCAATTTTTTGTGTTGTGATTTTTTCGCACACTTTTTGGCGGTTATTTGTTCGACTTTTTGCATTTTTTCCGATTTTTTACGCATTTGCATTCGCAATTTTTTGAGATTTTTGTCCTATTTTTCTCTACTGTATATATTTTTTATGTTTTTTACTAATTTTTCATGTTTTTTTATTTTGTCCCATTTTTGCCTATACTTCCCTATTTTTCGTTTTTTTTTCTGATTTTTTTCGATTGTTTCTATTCTTTCCCCATTTTTTCTCATTTCGATTTTTTTCTATTTTGTGTTCTTTTCTGATTTTTTTTCCGATTTTTTACGCATTTGCATTTCTGATTTTCTCACTATTTTTTGATATTTTTTTTGCTACTTTCTGAGGAATTTTTTGCGTTTTTTTTTTT
The DNA here is from genome assembly GCA_963243735.1 of Neocrepidodera transversa. NCBI lineage: Eukaryota > Metazoa > Arthropoda > Insecta > Coleoptera > Chrysomelidae > Neocrepidodera > Neocrepidodera transversa. The sequence continues at coordinate 464,726 of OY725347.1, read as the reverse complement.
GGAATTTTTTAATTATTTGCGATTTATTTGAAATCATTCAAGTTTTTTTATTATTTTTTATTATGTCTGTTTTTTCAAAAAATTTATTTTATTTTTTGGTATTTTTTGCGTTTTAGCGATTTTCAATTGTCTTCAAAACTAATCAGATTACATTAAAATAGGTTTTTGAAATCAGCTTTTCAGGACAAATCTGAAAATGTAAGAAAATATAGGGTGTTCCATTTAAAATAAAAAAGTAGCTGGTTGCTCTAAATATTTTAGATCGATTGGACATCCCCGAAAACCTCATATCCCAAATTTTCAGATTTGAATTTCGCCTACTTCTCTAGAAACCTCCAATTAGCCCTCTAAAAGAATCACCCTGTATATTACACTTTTTTGGTTGTTTTTGCAATTTTTTAACTTTGTTTGCGTTTACTTTTTGAATTTTTTGCATTCTTTTCCGATTTTTTTTTGACAATTTTTGTTCTATTTTTTTCCAGTTATTTGTTCGCTTTTTTGCATTTTTTCTCATTTTTTGAGCATTTGCATTTGCAATTTTTTGTGAGATTTTTTTGCGATTTTTTGACAATTTTTTTATAATTTTCTGCGGTTTTTTTTGCGATTTTTTCATTTTCGTTTATTCTTCCGGTTTTTTTGCGATTTATTTGCAATTTTTTGCGCTATTTCATTTTTTTAGCGACTTTTTCCGTTTTTTGCGATTTTAGCATTTTTTAAGTTTTTTTTTTTTTGCTTTTTCCCATTTTTTTAATCGGTTTTTTACAATTGTATTGATTTTCCAGATACGAATTTTAACTCAAAAACCGCATCTGAAAAATGATACCACCTTTTGTCAACCAATCAGATTAAGTTACGTATATTCTTCATTTTGAGTTAAATAATTGATATCATTCAATAATAATTAATGAATATTTAAATTTTCTAAGGTTACTGAAAATAATAATTCGTGAAATAGGTTGTGTTTTTTACAACGACATTTAAAGTGATAATTAGTGCGTTGTAAAGTGAACACGTCCACTGCCAGTACTGATATCTTAACGATGTACCCAGTGTAATTTTGTTTGTAATAATTTTTCTTATAAAATTGGTAGGAAAAGCTCATTAAAAATACTACGATGTGTTTTTTAATATAAAATTAAGTTTCATCGTTATCTTACAAAACGATATGGTCCTTCGAGAATATTCAATCGTCACATGTTATAACTTTTATTTGTACTTTATTATTTTATTCTTGGATTAAATAAAAACTAACACAAAAACACACTGTATAGTATAAATCCATAGATAACCTTTATGTAAATTCAACGATACCTCAAAGTGTAATCCCGAATGATAAAACGGCGATATTTCCGGTGATCGATACCCAAAATCTGCCATCATTTCGTCCCTACAGGGATTCACCTCACGCGCTTCTAACCCAAAGAGGGTGGCCAGTTTTACCCCCAAAAACCCGAAACTTGCTCCCCTAAAAATTCTTCTCGAGACTTTGTTCTAATGTCCAGGATCAACTCGCGATCCATATTAAACCCATTAGCGTGGGGCGGGCGACGACGTGATTTTAGATTTTTGTTAAAGTCGGTTGTTGCCTCTGTGTTTTGCAAGTCCGAGAAAAAGGATTTTAATTTATACAGCGGCGGACGTCAATAATATGTAGAAGGAGTACAAGATGAAAAATATAATGTTTTAAATAAGAAATAAAAATGTATAAACGGAACAAACAATTAAAGAATCAGAAGAATGTATATAAGGGAAAAATAAAGATAAAAACAACAAATAAAAAATGTTCGAAAAAAAAGCTTTAAGTAAAAATCATATTACTAAAACAAAAAAAAAGTATGTAAGGAAAGAAAAGAAAATAAAATAATATTTTTCATAATTTTTATAAGAAAAACTGACTTTTTCCTTCAGAAAAATTTTCACAAAGTAGAAAATTCTTTGTTCCCTTTAATGAACAAAATTAAAAATTTACAAAATCGCTATTAACTGAGCTAGTTATGATTATACAGGGCGTTATCTCGATAAAAATAATTTTCATAATTTTTATGAGAAAAACTTACTTTTCCCCATAGAAAAATTGTCACACAGTAAAAAATTCTTCGTTCCTTCGAATAAAAAAGAAAAAAAATTAAAATCAGTATGAAGTGAGCTAGAAATTATTTTACAGGGTGTTGACACGATAAAAATAATATTTTTCGTAATTTTTATAAGAAAAACTGAATTTTTCCCATAGAAAAATTGAAATAAAGTAAAAAATTCTTCATTATTGTAAATAAAAAATATTAGATAAATTAAAAATTGGTATTAACTGAGCTAGAAATGACTATACAGGGTGTTGTCACGAAATCCCTATAAGAATAAATAATTGTTGAACCTTCACATGCATTAATTATTAGAAGAAAAAAAAAATCCAACCACTCCCATAAAACAACAAAATGTTTATTTAAAGAAGAAAAATAAACTTCTATCAGATAGACCGAAAAGCATTCATTAACACATAGTGTTATAATTTGTGGTTTTCGCTCTAGCGAAACACCAACTAAGGACATAAATCAGGTTGATAAAGTGGCCATATCGGGGCGCTATATTTATCCCGCTTTAAGCAGTTTACTGTTAAAATTGTAAGACACGGACGGCTATTAATACAGGGAGGGATTAACGTTATTATCGCTTGCTTTGTCCTGCCCGACTGGACCTGTGGAATTAAATAAAAGGGATGGAAAATTCGTGGAAATTCACGATTCTCGTATGTTTTTTTTTCTTTTTGGAAGTGGAGAAATGGGAGGGTTAGCGAATGTTTGTTAAGGATAAATTCAGCCAATTTGGGATTGTGTTTACATTTTTTGTTACCTTTTATGGGACTAAAGCTTATTTATAGGGTAAATAGGGATTGCATTCATTTAATAATTTTTATCTTTAAAAAAATACAACTAAAAACGTTTTCTTGCTTAGAAATAAATTAAAAGTGAGAAGGGAAAGTATTGTGAAAAAGCTAAAAAAAATTTTCGAGATAAATATGTCTGTCTGTGTGTATTATTCCACGAAAGAGGCCACACGTTTAATCCGATTGAGCTGAAATATGGTATACGGGTTTGGAAGAACCCATTAGTTTTTATACGGCATCTGTCAAACTGAAGTGTCACTATCAAAAAATGACAGATGTAATATGTCACGGAATTTGAGTTGCAATATGTCGTTTGAAAGCCCTTGAAAACCTCTATTCAGAACAGTAAAAATTATTTCTCCAACTGTCACCTGTCAAACTTTAATATTAAATATCTGAAAAAGTATTCGTGGATACTCGTTGGGAAAGTTTGGGAGCTACACAACCGATTTTTTTAACTTTTTTTAGGTTAAGTTTTTGGATACTTTGCATTTTTTTCGGTTTTTTGCGCATTTGCAATTTTTTGTGATTTTTTTGAAATTTTTTTGCGAATTTTTGACATTTTTTTTGTAATTTTCTGCGGTTTTTTTTTTGGGATTTTGTATATATTTGCGATTAATTTCAATTCTTTTAATTTTTTTCATTTTCATTTTATTCTTTCCGGTTTTTTGCGATTCATTGCAGTGTTTTAAGATTTATTTGAAACTTTTTCCGTTATTTTTCGCTTTCTTTCGTTTTTGAGCGACTTTTTCCGTTTTTTGCGATTTTAGCGTTTTTTTTTTAAGATTCTTTTTACTTTGTTTTCCTGTTTATTATTTTTTTATGTTAATTTTTTTGCTTTTTCCCATTTTGTCATTTTTGTCCATAATTCCCTATTTTCCTAATTTTCTTTACTTTTTTCTATTTTGTTCTGTTTTTTTTTATGGTTTTTCTATTTTGTCTCATTTTTTCCATTTTTGTCTAAACTTCCCCGATATTTTTAATAAATGTTGGTTGATTTATATGTAGATAAAAACTTTTTCCTATCTACTGATCCACCAGATATATTGCAAAAATTTGAATCTCTTCCTGCTCCTGATTTTCATCTCAATATTCCTGATGGATCTCTTATGTTTTATTCAAAAATCTCTATAAAAGATTCTCCCGGAGAAATTCATTACATAAACAGCTTCGTATGTATTGAAAATCTCCCTTTTTAACAAATTGTACAGCCCCATACATCATAAGGGATGAACTTATCTTTCAGTAACCAGCAAATATTAATTAATGAATAATAATTACAGTAAAAAAAAAAACAGAAGATTATCCATTCTCAAAATTATTCATAGAATATGAAAACTCGTAGTCATACCACATGAAATATATTTAACCAATCAACAGATTAAAAGGCGAGGGCGACATGTTTCGGCCAAACAATGGCCATCATCAGACCTACAATACGAATTATAATACTATATTAAGGTATAAAAAGACCTAATTAAAAAAATAAATCTAAAAATAAAAAACAAACTTCTATAAATATAACATATGACTTAAAATAAATTTTTACATCTTTGACACCACAAATCAATATTTTTATTAAACTATTTAAGTACTGTAAAAATAATTCTATTTTTATAAATAATAATTTTAATGGTAATCAATGCAATAACAATAATAAATATTATAATTTGTATGGTAGGCCTGATGATGGCCATTGTTTGGCCGAAACATGTCGTGCTCGCCTTTTAATCTGTTGATTGGTTAAATATATTTCATGTGGTATGACTTCGAGTTTTATTATTCTATGAATAATTACAGTGTAGTACTATTTTTATTTTTATAAATATGTAAAATCTCGTGTCTGTATTTATTCACCCGACATATTTATTTGATATTCACTTTCCTAAGGCAAACGTATCACCTCCATATTGAAATGAAAGACCATAAAGTATCAAAGAGGCATTTAGATGATTCACAGTCGGTCCCCGTAGGGGGCAAATCCTTTTCTAAAGTGTAAAGTGAAATATGCACAGGACAGATTTGATGTATCGATAACTTACAACTCTACGGTTATTACATTCTTGGAAAACTTTCGTTGTACGCTATGAAAATTCTCTGGTAGGGAAAAGTAATTTAGAGCTGAGAAATTTTCGATAATCGAAAGAATCACGAATCTAAAAAATGAGGGGTTAATCCCACCCAACTTTCCGAACACTCATAGTAAAGTAATTGGTTAATCGCTTATTTTAGTTTTTCTGCATCAAAATACATTAATAAAATTAGTTAAAAAAAATTAAATTTTTTCTAAAAAATTATTTTAACTTTTTATAATTTTGTATAATTTCTACAAGTATTATTTTAAAATTATGAAATATTTCACACATAATATACTTTTAGATAACTTTCGGATGTACTATTTACTTTTTTAATTTGTTTTACCATTTTCGATAAAACAAAAGGACTAAAAAATTTAATTTTTCTTTTATTTTGGTTAAATTCGAAGAGACTAAATTATTTTCTAAATTTAGAGTTTTATATTACCTATCGAATGGTATAAATCCCATTTTAATATCTTTAAAATTTTTAAAGTTATTCAATTTTTTTTAAAACTTATATTAAATTTCAAAAAAAAATTATGAATTCTACAATTTTTTCAATAAAATTTTGAAAAAAATCACAATTTTTTACTACAAATTTTATGGTATTTTTTTAAAATTTTTAATATTAATATTAACCTTAAAACATATAAAACCTTTTTTGAATAATTTTAAAATCAATAAATAATTAATATCTCATTCAATTTTATTCCAAATGGGAAACAGACCATTTTTTTTAGGTTTTCTGGATCAAAATGCATAAATAAAGTTAATTTACAAAACTAAAAAAAAAACAAATTTTCTGTCAAAAATTCATGGGTACCCATTGAATTGTTTTAACTTTTTACATTTTCTGCTATAACTTTTACAAATACTATATTATGAAATAATTTAAACATATAGTACTTTTGGATCCTTTTCGGATATGCTATTTACTTTTTTCATTTATTTTATACTTATTTATAAAACGAAATTACAAAAAATTAATAAAAAAAATTCTTTATTTTGGCTATAATAATTACAACTCTAAATTCTAAGAAACTAAAATACATTTTAAATTTAAATTTAGAGTTGGTGCAAATCCCAGTTTAATAACTTTAATATTTTAGAAGTTATTCAATTTAGTTTAAAATCATAATATAATTTTAAATGTTTCTTGCCAATTTTTAAAAAATTCCACAATTTTTGTAATAAAATTTTGAAAAAAATTATAATTATAAAATTAACTATTTCAAATTTAAAATTTTTTTTTTAATTTTTAATATTAAAATTTAACAAAAAAATAATAATTTAAGATAAAAATTGCTTAAAAATTAAATAAAAACTAGCGGCGAAATTATTTGTAACTCGAAAAAAAGTAAAGACAAACTTTGTAGAAAATTTTATGTTCTACAATTTTGATTTCATGTAATTTTTCATAAAAATCCATAGTCTTGTCTCAAAATCTAAAAAAGTCGCAAATGTCTATATAATTTTTTTTTCACGCCCTCTAGCGGCGAAACTATGAGGATTTAAAAAAAAACGGTAATGACAATATATGTAGAAAATTTTATGATCTACAACTTTTATATCCTGAATTTTTTCATAAAAATGCATTATTTTGATAATTTAAAAAAAATATGAAAAAAAATTACTTTTTGAAAAATCTGGCAACAATGGAAAAAGTTTTTGAAAATTAAACTATAACGTTTAACTACTTCCGGTTGTCCGATTAACACCAAAATCTATACAGGTCGTCTCCTTGCTACCCTAAATATGTATACAAAATTTCATCTAAATCGGTTTAGCCGTTTAGACGCTATCGTATTCACAGACATACACACAGAGACAGACATCATGCTAAAAATGGTATAAATGGATTCAGGTGACCTCAAAACGTAAAGATCCGTTAAAATCTGGGTATGATCAAAATATCATGATCGCAATATTTTCCTTCTACACAACTTTGTTGGGTCCCGAAAAGTAAAAAGAGACCGAAAACAATAAATTTTAGTACACTAATTTTTTTTTCAATAAGGTTTTAACTATTGTGAACTTAGCTTTATCGATTTCGTTGAGAAATAAAACATAATCTGACACTGAACTTTCCATTTAATCCAATTTTTTCCGTTCTAATTCCTCTTTGCGAGAGAAAAACTACTTCATTCAGACTTTCTAATACTTAATGCCACCGTTGGTATTGATTTTGGCGAAAAGGGAACCTAAGAAAAAAAGAGGAAAAAGAAGTTTGTTCATTGTTATAATCGAAGCGTACGCGGAACATGCCATTTCTCGATGTTCTTTTCAACACAATACTTTACTTCTTGAGCTGTATCCAATAAAAAAATGTGCCATGAAATGAATTTGAAAAAATCCGGAAAGTTATAGTACGGGAATATTTTATACAATTATTATTCAAAAATAAACAAAGTTATAATAAAAAAAAATGTTATTTTCCAGCTGAAGAAAAAAATAAGAAACGTGACAGAAATAAATAATTATTCAAATTGTTACATTAAACCACACATCCGACCAGTCCAAATTCCATAAAATTCCAGCATAATGACTTTTGTAGTGCTGAATTGGCAAAAAAAGGGCTAAATGAACAAACCAAAATACAAGGAGAAGCGACCATCAATTGTTATTATACAGGGTGTTTCATAGGTAAAACATTAACTGCAAATAGAGGACACTTTGGTGATTTCAAAAAACTAATATTTGATGGGTCTAAGTGAGAGGGTTTTGTCAAAATTGCTTATTTCTTCTAACCCTCGTTTCTTCGGAACCACCCTGTATATTTACTTCATATTTAGCAAGCTTTTTTGAGTCCTTTCTTCCTTTCGTTATATATAGGGTAAGTTTTTATTATATTATATTATATTTTCACAAAGATCCCCTGCTATCATAATTAATTATTTCGACGCTTTAACTTTTATTTACTATGATTTTTAATTCTTTTTAATGCCGGTATATATTTTTTTGTTATATTTACTTAAAAGTTCATATCTTATCTTTTATAACAATATAAATTATCTGATGTTTGTGGTACTATTTCAGTCTCGATTACAAAAAGAGAATCTATTTTTAATTTGTTTTTACAGATTGTCTTAAAGTTTAATTCACTTTGATTATTTTTATATTTCATATTTCGATCTAAAAATTTATGTATCATTGTTTTATATTCTTTTTCAAAAACAAAGACCACGAAATCTGGTAAATTATAAGATTTATGTCTTATATTTACTTTTGGGGTTTTTTGGACCAAACTTTTTTTGGAGCAAGTTTTTTTTTCCTCCGTTGGGACCAACGTTTCTACTGATCCTAGAAACTTGAGAAGAAATTTCAAAAACCAAGCCAAGTTGGATTTTCAAAAAAAAAGAAGAAAAGTCTCTGAAAGTTATTTTTTCCCTCTTATTAAATAAAACAAATATATAACGGTTAATTTGAGTTTAATTTCCTTAAACTCATAAAAAGAAAGAAAGGGCGGATTTTGAAATTTGTCATAGTTTTTTTGTCAATTATTTCTAAATTCATCAAAAAATTAATTAGGCTGGCGTCCAATTTTTTTTTTTTTATTTAATATTTTATATTTATTACTAATTATCAACAAATTAAAGTAACGTTTCTACTTCTGTCTAGCAAAATTATCTACTACAACTTTTTTGTGAAATAAGAAGGTAAAAATTATTTAAAGGCAGAAAGGCGTGGTATATGGGCACATCCAATACCCGAGAAGGTAGAAGAATCAGACAAAAAGAAAAAGAAGAAGAAATTTAAAAAATCACATTGAACAAAATATTGTGATCAATTTAATCAATAGTTGATGGATGATGAATAATATTATGTAAGGAATTATTATGATGAGTCAAGGGCTGTTGGACCAGACCACTTTAATGGTGTCATAAATCAATAGATATGTTGAATGGTTATAAATATGGGACACCCTTGAAGAGGCAAGAGGGAAGTAGGTAGAGACTAGAAACATTCAAATAGAATCAGCCTGACTGGGCACACGTGTTGAATAATATTTAATTTTTTCTCTCATCAAAAAGTGACAAATATGCTGAATTATTATTAGAAATTAATATTGAAATTAAATTTTATTCACTATTAAAACCGGAATATGATAGTTATAACCAAATTTAACTGCACTATAAAACATTACATGAACTCAAATAGTAAAAACATATCAACTAAAGACGCTTTTGTTATTTTATTACTGCGAAATGAACAATATGATCAAATGAAATTTGAGAACGATATGTTTGTATATACGCCATATTGTTTTTTTTTCTGTTAACATTCCATTCATGTTTGAAATACCACTTTCGCTTTGTATATTTGCGTACAGCTGTTTGAATTATAAGAACTATCGAATTTCAAAAGTATGGTTTTTAAGCTACTTGATATTTGTTATTATTAGTTATTTAATGGGAGGAATAGGAATCCGTTGATCGGGTTTCTAATTTACCGAAAAAAAAATCAGTCTTTATTTTATAAGTGTAACAATAGATTCTTTTTATTACTAATTTAAATGATAGATATGACTTCAACATGACGATAAAAATGATGTTAGTATTCTAGTACTTTTGCTATACAGTTATGTGAATTATTTAATATTTAATTATTTATTGAAACACTGTTACGTGATTCTGCCCCTCAGTGTGGATAGATTAATATTTATTGTTGGAACGAAGTGCTTGATTCTACATTTGGTACTCAGTAAATGTGATTCTGCCCATAATATTCTTGATTTTGCTAATAATGAAAAACACTGTTGTGTGATTCTGCCCCTCAGTGTATACTAATTAATATTGATTAATTGAATTGAAGTTTAAATAGTTAATAATTATTATGTTCTTATCTACGCACGTTTAAATTATATTTATCAATTATTATTTGGGCCACTCGTTACATAAGGACACTCTGTATACATTACTTTTTTTTCTGGAACTTAATGCGTTTATATTTCAGCAGATTTCTAAACCATTAGCTACTTTTTCACTTTGTGTCGTATTTTCTATCTGAGCTTTGGCTATATTTACAACAAACTTTTCCAATGAATTTTTAATAGGTTTTAGAACTTTTCCAATATTCATTTTAGATATCGATACGATGCTCGGGACATGATTTATATTATATTTATGCAGCTTTAGATGAAAATTAAAATCGGTCAACTGTCAGTTGCAATCATTTATTTTTGAGAAAAAGTGGAATCGGATATATTTCTAATAAATCTTTTTTTTTGATAGAAGGTTCTATCATTTTTCATGGCATTTACTGTATATAACCAACTTTTCTTTGTTTTTCTCCCAACTTTCATTACACTTTTCCCTAACCTGCACATTTTTATATTCGTTTAAAGAGTTAAACATAATAAATCTTTTATAAAAGTTAAGAACAATATATATAGGGTGGCGCAAATTTAATTAAACACCATTAAGATTTCGTAAAGTTGGTTAAATAGGAAAAATTAAAATATCAGGACCGGTTTACGAAATATTTTGGGAAAACCCAAGTAGCATCCCAAGTCCTATTTGACAATTGACCTGTATGCATTTAAAGTCGTAAAATGCAAATATGTAAGAATATACTGGGTGTTCCAAGTGAATTTTCATGTTATTTCACACCGGATGTCATCCATATTGGATTTTTATAAAAAATAGCTCAATTTGTTTATTTCTTTTCTCTGTCTTTTTCGCCTTGGTGTCTTTTTATTTTTTTTAATTGAATAGAATTTTTGAATCTAATTCATAATTTTTAGATGAAGAAATACTAATATTTCTTAATTTCAAAATAAAATGCATTTTGTACCGATGTTACTTTTATTTCGATAATTAAAATATTTAAATTAAATAGAGCACGGCACTGGATTGCAATTAAAATTAGGGAAGAAGCTTCTAATATAAGGTCAGTCGTACGGGTTGAACTTACGCCCGATAGATGGAAACACTAGCACTCGTGCTTCTTAGACGCCGACATTCTTATTGGGTAGGACAATTCAATCCTTTGTCAGGAGTTGCTGTGGACGTCCCAATTGGAGTTCCAGTGGTAGTCCGAGTTCGAGTCGAGAACCAGTCGAGAACCAGTCCTGAACCAGCAAAGTGATCTTTAGAGACAGGGACAAGCTGAAAGCTGAAGGGGCGAAATTTGGAAAAACGGGTAATTTTTTTGAAAAAAGTTCATAAAAATTTGAGACAAAATGGGTATTTTTTTTAGTGAAAAGTTTAGGAAAAGTAAAACGCAAAATTTAGAAACAAACGGGTAATTTTTTGAAAAAGTATCAAAAAAATTTAGAGAAAAAATGGATCATTTTTTTTAAGTGCAAAGTTTAGGAACAAAGGAATTTTTTTGAAAAAAGCGCAAAATTTAGAAAAAAAGGTAATTTTTTTGAAAAAAGTTCAAAAAATTATAGAAAATGGGTAATTTTTTTTAAAAGGGTCAAAGTTTAGGAAAAAAGGTTTTTTTTGAAAAAATGCAAAATTTAGAAAAAAAAGAGAAATTTTTTTTTGGAAAACGTAAAATTGGGAAAACAGTAAGAAATTTAGAAAAAAAAAATGACAAAATTTAAAAAAAGTAAATTTTTTATTGAAAATCGTGCAAAATTTGGAAAAAAGTACAAAATTTAGGAAAAAAAGGTAGTATTTTTTTAGAAAAAAGCAAATTTAAAAAAAAATGTATAATTTTTTAGTTAAAAAAAGAAACAAATGAAGAACTTTTGTAGGGGTAATTTTTCATTGAAAAAAAGTTTAAAAATGATAAAAAAAGTATAATTTTAACTCAAAAAAGGTTAGTAATAATAAATGGGGAACTAATTTTTGATTGAAGAGAGGAAAGAAAGTACTTAAAAAGTGAAAAAATTAAGGGAGAAAAGAGGGGTAACAATGGGCGATATTGATATTAAGCTAATCTATTACTCTTTGATCTGTATCAGTTGTTCTAGAAGAAGAAATAATTTTTAAAAAAGTTATTTATAAATAAATTTGAAAAAGAAAGGTCAATTTATAAAGAAAATTAAAAAAAATGGGTTAATGGAGTTCGTAACTAAAAAAAAGAACAAACATAAAACACAAAAACACGTAAAAAGGATGTTATAATTTAGCTAATTACTGAAAAAATATGAGAAAAAGATGAGAAAAAAGCGTAAGAAAGGAATGAAAATGTGTTAGATTGCTATCTTTAGACAATTGGAGAGATTCTTAAGATCGATTAGAATCGTTGAGTCAAAGATCTAGGAAAAATCGAATGGACGAAAAATCGAATGGACAAAAAATCGATCTCATGAAAATCGATTCAATTCACAATCTGAAATAAAACCAGCCAAAAATGTAAAACTTTAATCCATTTTTTATTAAAACAAGCAAATTTTGTTTATTTAGTTTTATAATGACAATATTTTGTTTAAACCTTTTTTATTAATACAAACATTATTATTTATCGAGTAAACTCATTACATGACTGGTTTGGGAGTAAATTAGGTACCTTAAAAGTTAATTATTTTATATGGAATCAATAACCACGTATTAGATTTTAGCCCAGTTTAGAAATACCTACACAAAAAAATTGATCTCCGATTCCTAGATCGATCTCAACTTAAAGAAATCGAATATCGAGTCACAAAAGATCGATTCTTGATAAGATCGAATCGAGATCGGAAACCCTATTTCATCTTGTCCGTGGAGTGATACACATACATAAATCTTGTTCGTAGACACGGTCAATAATAATTCATAGTCATTGATGACGTCATTGTTTAACCAATTTTGTCTGTGTATAATAGATCTTTTCATGTTAAAATAAACGTAAAGAACACATTGGTGGTTTATTTAAGTTTTTATATAGAATTTGCTTAAATAGAAAAGAATTTATAGCCTCTTCCTTAATCGACTCTTTTTTGACTTTATTTCTTGACATTGATGTAACGTTTCTTTTTGTGTTTTTAAATTCTTAAACTGGAAGTCTGGAAAACTTTATTAGAATTCATCCGACACAATCCTTCCAAAAGTTACAAGTACCTTATATCCATTTAATACCAACCATAACTAGAAAGTTTGTTTTTTTTTTGTTCTCCAACCAAACTCCAATCATAACTCTCGACAACACCTTAACACCACTCCAGAAACCCTAATGTCTCATTCGCAACACAAAAAACTTCCAAGTTGGTGTTGCGGAAAGCCCGAACTAAAGTGTCATACGTACATCGTGCAAGCTTAAAATTCCGTGTAGGGCAGGAACACTTAGCGAAAGTGGCGACGAACATTCTGCGCCCTCTATAAATCTTCTTCGAAACTACCCGGGGAGCATTAGTGTCATTACTTTCAAACTAATAAAAAGTCGACCACCCCTCTTACCCCTGACTAGAATGGTCACAGCTGTGCCGCTGCCGTATATCTTGGCGATCACTATTTTCTTGCCTTCACACCGATGTTGCTAGCAAGTTTTTGTGTAAGATTGGAGGCTGCGTTGCCAAGTTTATCGAGATTTTTTTAACTAGTTTATCAAAAGAAAAAAGTAATTTTTGATAAACGATCAATACAGAAATTTATAAATGGGTCAACTTTTAAATGGGTTAATAGATTTATTCCAAATTTTGGTCTATTCTGAAATATTTTGCTAAATCTTTTGTAGTTTGTAGAATTTTAAGAAGTTTCAATTTCCCACCTTATAATATTTTCCAGACTAAATAAATTTCATTTTCAGGAAATTAAAATTTAATAAAATTTTGCTGGTCAGCTAGTTAGTGGCTTTCGTTTAACAAACACCACAACGAAATTTCCACAAGTGTCAATTGTGAAAAACTTAATATTGTTTTATGATTATCGATATACTTAAGTCCCAGATTCATAGTATACTGGGTGACAATAAGACTAGGGCCATGCCTATATTTCCTTCACTTTTCAACCGATTTGAATAAAATTTGGTAAACAAAATGGTTCCGGTTTTGCCTGAAATGTCACCAACTTCGATTATTGATAAACATCAATAAAGAAATTTATAAATGGGTTAATAGATTTATTCTAAATTTTGGTCTATTGTATTAAATTCTGAATTAAATGATTTTAAATTTATTACGAAATTTTATTAACAATTTGAAAATCACTTACATATTTTCAGCGTACAAAGATCATCCATCTTACCTGAAACAAAATGAAAGAAGTAAATATAAATTGCTTTAAAAAAAAGGAATGAAATGGACTTGATGCTTTTTACTTGATTTGCCATAAACCAATAAAGTTATTTACTGATTTACTATATAGTTCGCTTTTTCTTTTTTTTTTTTATTATTTTTAAGTCTGCGTTCAATTTCACCGTTCAAGTGGATGTAACTAACTCGCTGCTGATCAAATGAAAATTGTTTTTTTTTCATTATTTTGTCATTGTTCTACATTCAACTAGTTGCTAACTGCTTGTTTTTAATTAATTTCCTGCAAGATTAAGAAAAAATGTAAAATCAGCAAATTAACAATTACTGAAAAATATTCAAATTTTGAATGTCAAAATTAAAAATGCTGAAATTCCTGTAAAATAAGTAACATTTCAGAGTAATGAAATCCTGTAAAATATAAAAAATATTCATTTTTAAAATGGGCTAAATTAAATAATGTTACAATTCCTGCAAAATTAGAAAATTCTTCTACAAATGCTTAATTTTATAAAATTCTGTAAAAATTTTATGAAATCCTGCAAAATCTAAAAAAATATAAATTCTGAAACATATTTTATATTTAAATAAATAATTTTTTATACAATAAATAATGCTAGAATTTCCGCAAAATTTTTAACATAAATATTTAATTTTATAAATTTCTGTAAAAATTTAATGCACTCTTGAAAAATCTAAAAAATATAATATAAATTATAGACCATTTTTAGTACATCTTATAAATTTCTATAATTTTTGTAAACCTGTAGAATTTTAAGAATGCCTGTAAAAATTAAAAAAAAAAACAGGGAAATCAGTAAATCAATAATTACTGCAATAATTTGAAAAATAATATGGTAGAAATTTTAAAAACTTTGTTGTAACTTTTTTATAATAGTTTCTAAATTGAAAAATTCCTTTAAAAATAGAGAAAGTTTTCTACAATTTTATAAAGTTTTCTAAAAATTTAAAATGTAAAAAAACATAAATTATATTCAAATAGATGTTATAAATTTCAAAAAAAATTTTAAAATTCCTGCAAAATAAAAAAAATGAAAAATCAGCAAATTAATAATGTACTGCAAAATTTAAAAAACAATAGGGGGAGAACGAGTTTCTAATAACTTTGTAAATTTTTTTAAATATAAATTAAAAAATTTCAGAATTCCTGCAAAATATGAACAATATTATAATATTCTTTAAAAAATTCTGAAATATTTTGCTAAATTTTTCGTAGTTTGTAGAATTTTAAGAATTAAAGTTTCAATTTCAATTTCCCACCATATGGTAATATTTTTCAAAATAAATAAATGTCATTTTCATGAAATTAAAATTAAATAAAATTTTGCTAATCAGCTAGTCACTGGCTCAAATTACAAAATACATTGTTGCCAAATTTTTCATTTTCCAATAAAAAAATTCAAATTCTCTTTCTTTTTTTTTTTTTTTTTTTGTTTCTTTTTTTTTGAATAAAAAACGATTTGTTAAAAATAAATTTTTGCTATTGCTAAAAAATAAAAAATTTGGCAACAATGTCGTATGTAATTTGAGTCGTAGAATCCGAAAAACGTCAAATACATAGGTTGTTCCATTTAAAAAATCGAAGTTAGTAACATTTCTGTCGAAACCGGAAGTCCGCCATTTTGTTTTTATATGTATGTACCAAATGTACCAAATTTTATTCAAATCGGTTGAAGAAGATATAAGCATGGACCTAGTCTTATTATCACCTGGTATATTCTCAAGTAATTGTGTATAGTGGACTGTATAATTTTATAGGTTATTATAATTATGAAAATAGATATTGATTAATTAAAAATGAATAAAATTATCAATAAAACATTACCAATTAAATGTAATATAAATAATAGATAGTCCAATTAAAATTCATTTCTGGTACAAATTAATTAGAAATCTGGCGATTAGCCAAATTCAAATATAATCGGAAACAAAACAACCGACGCGAACGCGGACAAGAGAGGGAGTTAGAGACGACGTTTCGTGCATATTCAAATCCGAACTTTGTAGTTTCCTCTTTAATTATGCCGGTTAATAATTAAAGAGAACAATAGGAACAATGCACTCGACTACCTGCACAATACGTGATCCTGTATCAAGAAAATTTCACGGTTACGAAACTGCTTAAAGGATAATTTAAATCATATCGAATTATTTATTTTATGATGAAAAACCTCTCTATCATCCCTTTTTGGTAAAATTTGTTGATAAACGTCGATAGAAGAGTTTAAAGTTTTCCAATATACCAACTTCAGCTAGATTTATACAATCTTCGTTCTTGTTACGAGATAATAAAATTTATATTGAGTTGGAAAACTTTATCAATATTGGCTTTAGTTTTAATAAGGAAAAACATTAAAAGTTTTAGAGAGATTTTGGGATTTCTAACAGTAATTGAAGATTGTATACTACAAACTTTATGTACTGAAATCGCATTTAATAAATTATAAGGTAGAAGCTAATTATTTAGTTTAAAAAAATTTATAGGATTTTCCATCACAATTATTGGATATTTCTTAAATTATTTGAATGAAACTTTTGAGCCTCATTTTTTATTGACATTTTTAATAAAATGTTTTATTAATGATGTTAACTGTTAATGCTGTCAACTGTCAATGCTGTCATTTGTCAACGCTGTCATTTGTCAACGCTGTCATTTGTCAACGCTGTCATTTGTCAACGCTGTCATTTGTCAACGCTGTCATTTTTTAATATTGTCATTTGTCAACGCTTTCATTTGTTAATATTATCATTTCTCAATGCTGTCATTAAAATTCTTGAAATTTTTTTATTAAAATTTTTAAATTTTGTTAGCAATACAAATAATGAAAACATTTTGATATATAATTAAATTATAGATTTACACCATTATTAATTTCAATTAAAATAGATACATTAATAACGACATTCAACCATCATTAAATTCGTAATAATTGATTTGAAAATTAGTTTCGTTGCTGCGAAAAGCTTTTATTATATAAAATAACATCATCAAAAAGTTAATAATCATCGCAAAATAGTTATAACGTAATTTACGGAATCCCATATTCATATTGATATAGGAACATAAAACAACTTTATTATATTTTTGCCAGATCGGTACAGAGTGATCCATTTTATAATTATTATAATCAAATATCCAGTCAGTCTTGAAAAATTAACGATTGTTTTCAAGAATGATGTCAATGCTGTCATTTGTCAACGATGTCATTTCTCAAAGTTGGTATTTGTCAATGCTGTCATGTGTCAATGCTGTCATTTGAAAATATTATCATTTGTCAATTCTATCATTTGTCATGCTGTCATTTATCAATGCTGCTATTTGTTAATGCTGTCATTTGACAATGCTGTCATTCGTCAATGCTGTCATTTGTCCATGCTATCATCTGTCAATGCTATAATTTGTCAATTCTATCATTTGCCAATGCTGTCAATTATCAATGCTGCCATTTGTCAAGGATGTCATTTGTCAATGTTGTAATTTGTCAATGCTATCATTTGTCAAAGCGGTCAATTTTTAATTGTGTCAATATTTCTATCAGTACTATCAACTGACGATATTATCAACTCTGAAGTTAGTTCTGCAATATTGAGACCTTTTTAAGAATTGTTTTTAATTTATCAGCTGTTTTATACCATTGTTAAGGCTGTCAACTGTCAATCCTGCCCTTTTTCAATGCTGTCAACTATTAATTGTGTCAATTGTGAATGTTGCTAACTAATAGTACAGTTAATTGACAATGATATCAACTGTGAAGTTGGTTCTGAAATATTGATGCACTTTTTCAAGAATGATTTTTAATTTATCATTTATTTTGTACTATTGTCAATTATGTCATTTGTCAATGTTGTCAAGTATCAGTACTGTCAAATCTGTCAACTGTCTATGGTGTCAATTGTCAATGCTGTCAACTGTTAATGCTATTAACTGTCAATATTGTCGAATGTCATTGATGATATTGATCTGGTCGTAGCTCAGTAGCGTCGTTTATACCGAGAAACATAGTAATATATTATATTTAACACGTTAAGTGCTTTGCTGAAAATCCCGGTTTTTTGTTTTTTATATATTTTGTTGTGTTAACAGGTCCTAATTAGATGAAAAGGTGGGGATAGGAGAAAGTGACAGATTTTAGATTAACTGGTGGGCCCGTTAACATTCAACGTGTTAAAATATAATTTTATGTAGTACGTAAAGTATTTTTTTAATCATACAACAATACATATTTATTGGACATCCTGTAAATATTAATCTCCGCGAATAAATACATAATACAAATATTTACATGACAATCGTCATGAGGATATTAGTTAAAATTGTATTTGATGTGATTATTAAAATCAAAGCATACTCATCAATCAACCGTTGGGTTGTAACAACGTCGAAATGCTCTAGCTGAATAAACACTATATTTAATTACTGACTAATCAAAGTGTGTATAATTAAATCGAAAATAACTCTCGAATGGTGAATTTTGAGGTCAAACAAAATTTTCACGTTTACAAAATTAATCGGCCAACAGTTATTTCGATATATTTTTAAATTTTTATATGTAATCTCAAAAAATAACAAAAATTGCCATGCATGCGCAGTAGCAAAAGTAAAAGGGCACTCGTTTTTAATTTTGTTATTATTAGACTGATTTTAAACGCTATTCGATTCGATTAAGAAAATTAGAGCATGCATTGATACTGGTAAAAAACAAAATAGTTCAATAAAATATTAAGACTCGTTTTTAATGATTAATTTTTTAACTCACGTACTATAATGTTTTTTTGACACGAATTAAATTCAGGGCACGATTTGACTCATCAAGTTAACGGGTTTGTGGATTTGCGAATTTTTGGTAGCCACTAGTAGATAGGGTTTGGGTTCAGACCCAACTGAATTTCAGTGGAATTCAAATGAAACCTTCATTAATGATATTACTCTGGGTGTATGTGTATTTTGGTGATTTTGTATTCGACAAACGTTTGGTATTTTTTAATTTTTTCACTGAAAAATTTGCTTATATATATATAGTAGGAAATTTGGTTTATATCCGCCAACACTTTTTATATTTAGTTAATATAGAAAAGTTTGTTAATCGATCTAAAATTAATACCATGTTTTTGGATTTTTAAATTATTATTTTTAAGCTTATTAAATGAATCTCTAGTGTACTTGTAATTAATCTAAACATTTCTGAAATTGTAGTGTGACGAACCAACCCTCAGTATATTATTTTTAATTTTTTAACAATTTCTAATGGTATTTTGTCTCGCCTTATTAAGTTTGTTTCAATCGTATTATCGGTCGTAATCTAGTAGGGTTGTCCATACAAAAGATGATATCACTGATATTGCACATTGAACCCCCTTACGAGGAAACCCCAGAAGCCAAAGGCTTGTGCGGGTAAGGAACGGCTATTATTATTATTTGCGTGTAGGGAGTAATGAGCCAATTTTATTCTCTTGGGAGTAAAATGTTTAATAACCTTTATATGTCAGAGCAAGATGATCCCTAATTATCGTACGAAGTTTTACTCCCTGCAGTGCAAAAAAAGCGAGTCCAAAGTATGTTTTAAAAGTGGCACTTTAGTCCCTTGGTTTTTAATAAATTATTAATAATTATTTTTGATAGGTTAATTATGATTAATATATACAACTATGTTAGTTATGTTTTTCGGATTTCGCAATGCCAAATGGCGTTATTATTCATCTGTAAGACCCCCCTGAGCGCTATAGTAACAGGTTTGTTGGTTATATTGGTGTTGTGTTTCGGATTGCCTCGGGCATCACCTTCCGTTTAAAGTGTGAAGGTCACTTGCACGGACATTTTCAGTAGAGGAAAATACCACAGAGTCGTATCGTATGCGACCAAAAGGGCGGTCTTTACTTTCCCTACTGGGTTGAGTACTAGGATATTTGGTGCGGATATAAAGTAAAATTCATTTAATACAATAACGACTTTTATTTATACCAAAATCCGGCGACGGTTAGGAAGAAAAGGTGTACAACACGGTTCTTTTTTGGACGGTACAGGCACGTATTCCGAACTGGGCGTGGTACGGTTCTGGACTCCGGTACAATTGGAATTGGTTCGCTCCCTTTAGCTTGACCTGTCCCTACGGTTCGATAGACTACCACTGCTACTCCAATTGGGACTGCCATAGCAACTGCCGACAACTGATTGAATCTACTCCATAAGAACTTCGACGTTTAAGAAGCACGGACGCGAGTGCCTCCATCTGTGGAGCGGAAGTTGAACTGATACGACTGACCTTATATTCGAAGCTTCTCCCATAATTTTAAGTTAATTCTAATCCAGTACCGTGCGCGATATAATGTAAATATTTTAATTATTACGGAATTTACAGTAATTTCGTTACACCACATTGATTATAGGCATGAAGGGGGTTGGTTACAATTATTATTGTTATATTAAAATTGCACCTTTACTTTAGTTAGGCGTGATTTATTGATAACAATTAATAAAAGATAAAATTTTAGGGCTAACCTCGTATATCAAAATCGGAAGCAGGTGGGCCAACAGTTCTCTATTAGCTCATCGCTCAACCACCACCTACATTTCAACCAATATCTTCTGATGTATTTGTGCAGCACGTGTTGTATCGTTTTCTCGAGAGAGAGAAGACGAAATAAGAAATAAAACTGGCATCAGGCTGTTGGTCTTTTTTTTTCTCATATCGGACGCTCTCTCGGTGTTTATTTCTCAATCACCAGCGAACCAATATCTCGAAGACATTTGTCATTGGCCTGTAATCCGAAGAGAAATTGAAATATTGTTTTTATTTCCGCTATCCGTAAATTTGGAATTTCGTTAAGAAAAGTTATCAGGAACAGGTTAAATCGCTAATCATAAGCGGGTTAGATCATTTTTAAATTAGGGTATCAAATTATAAAAAAAAAATCAGTTATGGTTAACAATAAATATTATAAATATAATATAGACACTGCTAGACAATACTTTTAATTCTACGCCGATATTTTAATCCCATAATAAAAAAATATTTGATGTTGATTTATACATATTTTAATGCGTTTTTGTACTTATTTTATTATGCAGTTAAATCAGGTAAACATTTTTGCACCTGGCAACATTGTCAACTATTTACCCTACAACGCTACTTTTTGATCCTATCCTTTTTATCATTACTCTATTTCCCTCCACTACGTACTTCTTCGGTTAGGTTTAAAAAAAACCCCCGGAGGAAATACAACTAGGGTTGTTGTAAAAAAACCCATAAAAAAAACAATTAAAAAAATAAATTTTTAAAAAAAAGTCCATTTTAGTGGAGAATATATGGGGGTTGTAAGTCAAGGATCTGATTAAACGGCGATTAAAAAAATCCATGTTTTAATCAATTTTTTTACTCAATTTTTTAATCAATCTAATGAAAAATATCGTTAAAAAATATAGATAACAAAAATCGATTTAAAAAATAGATCTGAACTTTGACCTCCCACTCTCTTACATTGACCCAAGCTTTCTGTATATAAAATTTGATATCAATCGGCTCAGTAGTTTTTCCCCCAACTACCTCCCTTGTCTAGAGCTATTTCTGTTTTTAGTGTTGTTCTTCTTAAGAAAATTTACACTTACTCTAACAGAATATATATCTAAAATTTGTTCTTCTTAAGAAGATCTATTAGTAATCATTAGTCTTAAGAAAAGAAATTCTTTTGCGATTCCTCTTAAGGAAAAAATATGTAATCTTGTTCCCTTTAAGAAAAATCTATTTACAATTATTCCTTTTATAGAAAATATATCTAAAATTATTCCTCGCATTAAAAATTTATTTAACGTTCCTATTAATAAAAATCTTACTAATCATCTTAAGAAATTATTTTTTAGTATTATTCCTCTTAAATAAAGATATTTTAGTACTGTTCCTCTTAAGAAAAGATGTTTAAGAAGTGTTCTCTTAAGGATACATGTTCTATTAATGTTCATCTTAAGGATAAATTGAATAATGATGTTCCTTTTAAGGAAAATTTATCTAATCTTGTTTTTCATGAGGAAAATATTATCTTACGGAAAATTACTCTGTATTTAATGGTCCTTTTAATGGACATCAAATATTCTAATTTTCTGCTTAAAGAAAAAATCACAAATGAAAATAAATGAACATAAATGAAAAGTTCAGATTCTCTCTGAAGAAGGTCAAAATAAAATGTTGATTGAAACGTCGGTTACAGTCTCGTGATAAAAAACTGGAAGTAGATAAATTTACTAGAAGATTTTCATAAGAATTACTATATTAGATTTACACTATATTATTTTTTTGTGATATTATTACTTTATTTGAAATTTTTCTAAATAGTGTGCCAAAGGGCCAAATTTGTTTTGGTATGCTCGCAAGCCCTTTTGCGAGCACTTATATTAATTACTAAGAATTATTTTTCTTGGATTTAAGAAAGCAAATTTCAATTTCTTAAAAAAACTGAAAAATATTTGAACATGAAGAAAATATTAGAATTTTAATAAATGTGGTTGACATAACAGGAAATTATGATTATAAATTTCTTATTTTGTATATATATCTAAAAATAAAAATAAACTCTGAAATTAAAAGTTATGACCTATCAACGCGTTACTTTTTTTTTCTAACACCTTCCTCGCATGTTGTTCCAAAAAATAAATTTATTTTTTTGCACCCCCATGAAAGTAATGTCGGTAACACCGTTTAAAAAACGTGTCAACTCCAAACACAAACAGACATAAATTGTTATCATCGTGTAATTTAGTACAGGGAGATAAAAAAGATCGATAGAGGAGTAGTCCTTCATGTCACGTAGTTGTATTTTCTAGATTTATATATAGTACAATCAAATTAAGTTTTAATTTTTCCAAAAATTTTTTTGGAACTTAAATTATCAAAAATGTAATATTTATACTAACAATTTTTTAAAAAATATTTCTGTATTTTGAGAATCATTTTTTTGAGTGTTTTGATTTAACTTCTAAATTTTTGAAATTATATCTCCTCTTTTATTTCTTAAAATATTTTAGTAATTTTAAATTTGCCGTTTAACGTCATTTAATTTTTGTTTTGGTCTTGTGATACCTGATTTGAAAGGTCTTGAGTAGAAATATATATTTAAAATTTCATTCTCTAAAAGCATTATTTTGGAATAAGAGAGTCATTAAGAGAAACAAAAGTTACAACATGTAGAATACGAAAATAAACATAAAAATGGTAAAACAAAATAAAATTGGCAAAACGAGTGACAAAGAAAAATGAACAATTCTTAAGCATTTCGTTTTGCCCGATTATTTTTATTAGTGCCACACGTTAGGCGCCATTTTTATACGGACCGCCCGGTAGACAAAAAAAAATTTCAATCTTGGGCTGGGTTCACTTGACTATAAAATAAGGCGCACTATAAGTTTCTGTTTTTTTCAATTTTGACTTTTCCCCTACTTTTTCCCTATTTTTAACTATTTCCCCATTTTTCTCTGTTTCTCTATTTTCCCCAATTTTTGATATTTTTCACAAATTTTCGCTATATTCCCAATTTTTCACTATTTTCCCCAAAATTTCCTATTTTCTAATACTTTCTCACTTATTTTCTAGTTTTAACGTTTAAAATATTTCTGAAATTTTCTTATTTTTCGCTATTTTGACCTATTTTCCCAATTTTGTCCCTATAATATTCCCCTGTTTTTCAATATCTTTCACAAAATGTCATAATTGTCATGACTTTCCCTCTTTATCTATATTTTTCCCTATTTTCTCTTATTATTTAATACTTTATCCTAAATTTTTTTATTTTTTTAAATTCTCCCCATTTTTCAATATTTTTACCAAATTTCTCTATTTTTCCCCGTTTTGCCTTTTTGTTCCCAATTTTCCTATTTTTGCCAATTTTTTTCTATTTGTCTTTTTTCTCTCTATTTTTACCCCATTTTTCCCTATTTTGCACTATTTTCCCCAATTTTTCATTTTTTTTCACAATTTCCTCGACTTTTTGTTACAAATTTTTTTCCTAATTTTCCTATTTTTCTCTATTTACTCTTTTTTTCCCTATTTTTTCTATTTTCCGCTATTTTTTTTTCAATTTTTCCTATTTCTTTAATGTTTTCCATTATTTCTTCTATTTCCTATGTTCTCAAGTTTCCTCATTTTTCCCTATTTTTCCAATTTTACTCCATTTTTTTTCCTATTCGTATCAAGTGCGTCAACATATAGATATAGTTATTGTATGTAAGCCACCGTTTTTCACCATTTTCTACCTCTTAAAATCAAAATTTCTGAAAATCCTTTCTTAGTGGGTGTGTCTATATTATGAACAGAAAGAACATATTCTCGAATTTTTTAAGTGTCTTGGTTCAATCGCTTTTATTATAAATTTTCTTATCAATAGTTTTGATATATTATATTTGTTACAAAAAATAATATTTTATTTATTTCTTGACAACTTTCAAATTTCACTGAACTATATATCCAGATTTAATGAACTGTTGACAATTTTAAGTGGCTGGCTAGGACGGAATGCTACACGAGGAATAATAAAATAATTAACACTGTCGTCGTTGCGGTTGAAAGATTTGGGTTTTGTGGGATTTTGTACTTGACACAAAACCAGCCAGCGTCGATTTCTTTAAGATATGGAATTGATAACATGTTTAAGACTTACAATTTTGTTTATTTAAAAAAGACAGATTTTTCATAAATTTCAATATTTTTCTATTCATTTTAGATTTAGAATTTTATTTATTTTATTCTAGCCAATTTTAAGTATTAATTAATATTTTTAGTTTTAAAGTATGAAATATTTTTTAGATAAATTTAGTTTTGATTTTTTGTTACACCCAGTATACGTACATTAAAAATTTAGCAAATTCCGTTCCTGTCATGGCACAAAGCATTGACTACCTCAATTACCTCCATATCTCATAGCATTAATTTGCTAATAAGATCACTATTATCTAGAGATTATTAATCAGAAAATAATTAGTTTCTATTATATACCTACAATCTAGTAGGTATGTATATAAACAATACAATACCGCATTTATGTCTGATAGGGTTAATCTATATCCAGACATTATTGATTTACATGGAAGTACTGAGTTATTATTGAATTTATAGAATAAGGGATAAACAAGTAGGAAAAAATTTATGTTTAAAATCAAAATTTAATTAACTTGAAGCACCCTGTATTAATTAAATTTTTGGTTAATTTTAATAAAACATCAATGAAATTGATTGTAATAATTTTGAAAAATTTAGAAACAAAACTGAGATTTACAAAATTTCGAAAATATATCAAAAAATTCCAAAATTTCAAAAAAAAAAATTAAAATGTCAAAAATATGTCAAAAGTTTTAAAAAATTTGAAATTTTGCAATTTTTTTTGAAACTTTCAAAGAGCAAAAATGTCAAAATATTCAAAAATTTGTAAAGTATATCGTAAATTTCAAAAAACAAATTAAGAATTTTAAATATTTCTAAAATGTTAAAGTTTCCAAAAAACTAAAAAATATTCGAAAATTTCAAAAATATATCGAAAATATCAAAGCACAAAATTATTGGTCTAAAAATTTTCCAAAAATTTCAAGAATTTTAAACATTTAAAAAAACATTAAAAAATTTGAAAGTTGCAATTTTTTCAGATTTCAAAAAGTGAAAATGTCAAAATATTCAAAAATTTTTAAATATATCGAAATTTTCAAAACACAAAATTATTCGGCTAATTAAAAATTTTTCAATAATTTTAAGATTTTTAAACATTTCAAAAAACATTAAAAAATTATTCGTAAATTTCAAAAATATATCAAAAATTTCGAAAAATTTGAAAGTTCGCAATTTTTTCGAAGATTTCAATAAGTAAAAATGTCAAATTAGTCAAAAATTTGTAAAATATATCGAAAATTTCAAAACAAAAATTTTCAAAAAATCCCAAGAAATCCAAAAAAATCCAAATTGAAAAAAAAATCCAAAAAAATTCGAAAAAACCCAAAAAATAAATAAAAAAAAAGACCAAAAAAAAATTGAGAAATCCAAAAAATCCACATAATTCAAGAAAGTCCAAAAAATCTATAAGTCTAAAAAATCTAAAGAATCTAAAACAATCCAAAAAAAAAAAACAAAAAAATTCAAAAAAAACCAAAGAAAAGTCAAGGAAAAGCCAAATGATTCAAAAAATCCAAGAAATTTAAAATTGCAAAGCAAAAAAACATTTCAAAAATGTAGAAATTTCAAAAAACATTAAAAAATTATTCGTAAATTTCAAAAATGTATCAAAAATTTCGAAAAATTTGAAAGTTTGCAATTTTTTCGAATATTTCAAAAAGTAAAAATGTTAAATTAGTCAAAAATTTGTAAAATATCGGAAATTTCAAAACAAAGAAATCCAAAATTTCAAAAAATTCGAAAAAATCCAAAAAATTCGATAAAATCGAAGAAAATCCAAAAAAATCCAAAAAAATCCAAAAAAATTCAAAAAAATTCGAAAAAATCGAAAGAAATCCAAAAAAATTAAGGCAGGTACAATAGGATACAATAGAATTATTTTGAGTCAATTTTATAATTATTTGTTTTCCTAGTTTTTTTATACTTTGTTAAAATTCTCAAAAATGACTCTTTAAGTATCGGCTAAAGGAAAGCAAGTTTAAAAAAAATTGATTAAAATAAAATAAATATAAGAGTAACGACTTTTTTTTTAAGACAACCTGTATGTTTATTTTCACAAAATTCAATATTAAACGTATCGTTTACTATATTTCTAACAATAATACAAATATTATTGTGAATAGAAAATGACTAATTAAGAAATTAAAGCACAGTATATGTATTGAGTCATTTTGTTGGGCCACCCTGTATTTGTAGTCATGGTGCAACGAGCAAAAATGATCCATATAACTCAAAAATTTATATTATATCCAATTTTTTAAAACAACGTTTCGTCTTTGAAGAACTACCTTCAGCTTTTTTTGGACCTGTACTTTTTATTTCATCTTTGAAATCCCCCATTATTTTTTCTCTATCCAACAAAGTACAATACCTAATTTATTTATTATATTTCGACAATGAACTGTACTTTTAGAACAAATATCTTGAATAAGTCGGAGGACAAAAAAAGTGTCCCAATTTTAACAAATTTAAATTAAAAAAAAAAAACAAATTTCAACCATCTAAAAATCTTATTATTATTACCCTCCTCTCCCTGTAATAATTCCATTAAAGCAATACATGTTGTAACATTACAATAGCGCATGTTCTCTACAAACTGAAACAATTGCGATCTAGGGACCAATTCCGTTTACAGCGCACATGCGATCTTCTAGATGTTTGAAGTTGTATAAGTTACTTTGGCCTCTGTCTGTGAGAGAAGACAGCTTTATATAATTAAATTACGACGTTATAACTGTCCCGGCAGCAATTTGTAAAGATAAAACGCGCTTTCTGGGTATTCTTTATTTCTTATGGTTACATAAGGACTAATTTCTCTCCCCAATTATACAGTGCTGTCCACCAAAAATTGATATAAAATTTTGTATTATCCAGAATTTACAATCCTAGTCATATATGATCTTAAATTCAAATTAAAATAATAAATATCTAATATTATATCCAAACTCTTTATTATTTTGCTACAATGTTTTCTAAATTCGGTAGGGTAATAATAGCAAATAAAAAGACTATGAGTGCTTGTATGGTAATTTCGTGACCCAACAAAGGGAAAATGCCGGATATTAGCTACTTCAAGTAAGTAAACAATCCTATAAAATGATTTTGGAAAACATTAATACTGGTATTAAGACTGCATTCACAATAGAAAATAATAATTATTAAACATTATATTTGTTCATGGTTTTATCCATCTATAACATGTACTGATTAAAAATATAAGCTTAATCCGCCCCTGTCCTACGTAAATTAAAACTGCGAACACACGCTTGTTCGAAAATGCAATCTGTTAGGAACAATACTGCGCAACTCAGAAGGTTCAAATTCGTCGCGTGCTGCTATAATTAGCATTCTATGTAAAATAATTCTGTGATCCCTACAGAAAACATCAAAATCCTACACAATATTTTTAACTGTAATTTTAAACTAGATTTACTTGAGGACCTTAAGATCCTTCGAGAATTAAACAATCCTTCTTCGTCTTGTGTTAACACTCAAATTAATCTAAATATTAATTAAATTAAACCTTTGTTCAAGAACTTTTGAGTCTGTCATCGGTAGCCACTCCCAAATTTCTTTTCATTATAACACATTGTCCCCTTAGCCACCTGTCACTTGTCATTTCTCCTTTTTTTTCTCGAATTAACCTACATACTTCTGGTAATCAAAACACTTTGATAATCTCCTTCTTTTCTTCTATCTCTCACCTATTCTAAATTTTAACCTCAACCTGTCAAACCTCGCATGGTAACGCACGCGATTTTTTAAACTTCGATACCAATTTTTTTCTTTATGCTTTTCAAGCAAATGTTGTCTTTGTGAAAAACAACTTATAGACAACTTAATCTCTCTCTTACATGTTTTGGTCAAGTTTGAAATTTTTTTAAATTGTAAGTATTATGTTAACTTTTTTAATTTGTCTCTTCTCACATTTTTGTAAAATTTCTTACAGTTGTCCTGATGATGGTACGTTGTTGCCGAAAGCGCTAGATATAAAAAAAATTTTGACAAGGAAATAAATATAATTTCCATTTTTTTTTCGAAATTACACACTTGAAAGTACTCACTATCTTTTACTTTCTTCATCAATAAGTGTGTACGCGCCAACTCGTAACCTTCTGTTACTCTTATTTTCAATTTTATAAAGCCTAACCCAAGCCGCAGCACTGACAATTTACTCGAAAATGCAAACGCAGGTGTTTACAGTGAACCTAACATTTTTGCATATATCCGGTACGATCATATGGTTCACGACATGAAAGTAAAATTCCAAAAACTGAATTCCGAATCCAAGTGAAAATAAAATTTATAAATAATAAAAAATAAATCATGACCGTAAGCATTAAAAGTTTATGGAATTGTTGGTAGGCAAATAAAACTATAATAATACTTTTTTATTTTTTAAGATGGTTTAAAATACGGGTTTCATAATTTCGTTACTAATTAATTATAATAAAATTTCACGGTTGGTATTGGTAGAACATTTTTTGGTTATATGTAAATGCGCCTTTATAATTTTATAACATAAAAATTTGATTTATCAAAATTAATCCATATCTTCTTCCGTATTTTTTCTAGCGAGAAAATATAAAAAAACCTTTTTCGTAGGACATTTAATGTAGAATAATTTAGTACTTCAGTGTTTTTTCGCTGGGTGTGACCTACAGAGTAAAATAAAATTTTAAATATTTGAATACCTAAAAATTATCCATATCCCAAATAAAACTTGAAATCATATCACATTAAAAGAAATATTTAATGGTCACTAGTTTCGGCTCGGCTCTCTAAAGCCATTCTAAAATTAATAAAGTTTGTAAAGTAAAAGTGTCTTACCAGTGGTGTACCACAAATTCAATATTTAATTATTATAACTAAGATGTTATAATCGCTTTTTTCAGTATATAAAAAAAAATCCTGAATGAAGGAACGCTCCAGAAAATTAATTTCATAAACATAATTCTTGCCGGTAGGAAACATAACTTAAGCAAACTTTTACCCAAGTGTGTAGTAACAGTTGATAACTTCATAACTTCGGCTATAAAAGGTTATGAGGTATTTCATGGTAATTTCTACTGTATTTGACGGGGGTTGTAGGACAATTTTCTCATCCATTTTATGTCCCTCCTGCGTCTGGCTCCTTCCGAAACTTTCGGAGAAAATAATTAGACGCAATTGTAATTGAAATGAAAACTTTTAAATTGTACAAGATGTTTAACATCGAGAAGAGAAAGTGCGGTTAGTGTTAATATTTAGGAAATTTTAATTAATTAAAAAACTAAACAATTTCCAAAAAAAATAAAAATATGTTTAATCCGAAATAATGATGTTTTTGAAAGAAAAATAAACACTCTTAATTTAAGTGGCTCATCAAATAAAATTCCACGCTTGGTTATTTCCCCAGTTAGCACGAGGAACAAAAACATTCGAAAAAATCCTTAACGACGTCCTGTCCTGTTCCAGCCTTTGCCAACTCTGACAAATTATTGAACGTTCCATTTGCTGCGTGTGATTTTCGGAAAACAGGTGATACGTCAAAATAAAAATAGAATTCGAAAAATAATGTTCGATGTTGAGGTTGAGAACAATGGAAATTTCTGGTTCATTAAGACGTTAATGATCGTAAATATTTTGAGTAAATAAGAATAGGGGAACTAAATTGGGATAGTTAGTGTCTTGTTTCTTTTATGTGTAGAAATTGACATAAAAACAATTGAACTGAATATTTTACAGTGTGTCTTATAATGAAGTGAATAGTGAATTCCTTATACATCGAATTATCTCAATTTAATAGATAAATATTTTTTTTATTACACTTGTCTATGGTTCGTGTCATAATTCGCATACTCCTGAGCAATCATTTTTACGCCACCCTGTAGATACCTAACAAAATTTATTTCTTATTTTATATAATCAACATAAATAATTATATATGATCTATTTGACTAAACAACTCTTATAAATAACAAATTGAGATGTCCAATTAAACGAACTATCTCATCTCATCGTTTCGGTAGTGTATAATCGTCGACCGGCTCGTCAACGTAAGCGACTCGATTCAGGGCAATTTGTCGGCATTTTCCAAAGAATATCGCCAACATAGGCGTGAAATCCAATTACCCCCGAATTAACATCGCAGTCGGCTTCCTCCTTTAATGAATTTATATTATATCCATCTGATTCGTATTCGCTTATTTGAAGGAGATTCTGCTGTCGACGGTTTTGTTTTGTCACGAGAGAAAATTTCTATTGTTAATTTGGTTTAAGATATGTTTTAAAACAAAATATCAATTTTAATTACCCGACCCACCTCCGAGAAGGGAAAGTATTGTGAACGTGCTAAAAAAAAAAGTTCGAGATAATTTCCATTTTGAGGTCACCTGAGATGATTAAGACCATTTCCAGATGGAAATCTGTCTCTCTGTCTGTCTGTGTGTATTCGTCCACAATAGAAGCCACACGTTTAATCCGATTAAACTGAAATTTGGTATATCGATTTCGTTTATCCATCGAAAGGACCCATTATTTTTTATATATCTGTCAAACAGAAGTGTCATTGGCAAAAAATGTCATGTAATTTAACTTGCAAAATGTCATTTGAAAGCCCTTGAAAAACTCTATACATAACAGTCAAAATTATTTCTTCAACTGTCACCTGTCAAAAATAAAAAAAACCAGCAAAAATTAGTCAAATCAGCAGAAATCATTAAAAATCAGTAAAAATCAGCAAAAATCAGTAAAAATCAGCAAAAACGAATGAAAATCATCAGAAATTAGTAAAATAAACAGAAATCAGTAAAAATTAGAAAAAAGTCAAATTAGCAGAATTGAGTAAAAATCAGAAAAATCAATAAAAAACAGCAGAGATTAGTAAAAATTAAGTAAATCAGTAGAAACTAGTAAAAATTAAGCAAATCAGCAGTAATTCGTTAATTCAGCAGGAATCAGTAAAAATCAGCAGCAAGTCAAATCAGCAGAAATTAGTCAAAACAGCAGATATTAATAAAAATCAGCATAGATTAGTCAAATAAGCAGATATTAGTCAAATCAGCAGAAATGAATAAAAATCGGCAGAAATTATATAGGCAAATCAGCAGATATTTTTTTCCTGTTTTTTCTTTATTTTTTTCTGTTTTTTCCCAGTTTTTTCTAATTTTCCCTATTTTCCAATTTTTACATATTTTCCTTATTTTTTCCTATATTTCCATCTTTTTTCCTGTTTTTTACTATTTTTCTTGTTTTTTTAATTCTTCTCCATTTTTTCTATTTTGCCTAAATTTCCCCATTTTCTTATTTTTCATTTATTTCTAGTTTTTTCTAATTTTTCCTGTTTTTTCATCTATTTTTCTATTTTTCCCATTTTTTCCTATTTTCCTGTTTTTCTTAATGTTTACGATTTTTTTCTATTTTTCCATTTTTTCCCCATTTTTCATATTTTTGCCGATATTTTCTTATTTTGCTATTTTTTCTGTTGTTCCCATTTTGATTGGTTTAATCTATTTTTTTCGACTTTTTTCTATATTTTCCTATTTTTCCCTGTTTTCCCAATTTTTCTATTTTATCCCATTTTTTTCTAGTTTTTCCAATTTTTACATCCAAATATCGTCCAACGTGCCCAGAGAAACTTAAAAAAATTGCAATAAAGAGAAGTACCTAAAAACTTGTTTCTAAAAATAAGTCATTATTGTTAAGATTCGAAAAGTCTGTTTCATATTAATATCAGCCTTATATTATTTTTAATTTTGATTTTAAATATATTTAATTTAGCTTTATGCACTCCTCCTATATATAAACTTTAACAATGAAAAATCTTACACTCCTCCATTAGCGCATTTGTCCTAAAAAAGAGTCCAAAATTTTCTCTTTGCGCATTAATATATACAAGGAAATTTAATAATTATTTATTTTCCAAAAAAAAAATTGTTATTATAGATAAACAATTTATTTAATGATTTTCTACGATGTGCTCGTGTTTTTGCTGAAAGCAGTCATTAGACGAAAAACAGTCTAGGAAAAAAGTGGCCATTTTCTCGATTGTTACATTAAAACAATTGCCATTATTTCCAGCTTCCATTATCCGTTGAGTTAATTAAGACGCAGTAGGCTGTAGAATAGAAGCGATGTCGCCATAACACCATATATGCGGTGTTGCCGAACCGTCGCCGACTAATTTATTTGTTATATTAATTACATTATTATTATTATCATTATAGTAAATAAAATTTATTTTACAAATAAAAAAATCTAAATAACCAGATAATATCCCAGTTCGGAAATATTTGCCAATGGAATGAAATGAAAATCAATAGTAACATTTTCGAATTTCCCTGGCTAATTGGCAGTCGAGTATTAGCCCAATGGGAATAGAGATATTCGATTTTAAAGGTTTCATTTAATAGTCGAGTCCTCTGTAAATATACATTTATTTGAATTAGGCTCTGCGGTATCCGATTTCGCTAGTTTAAATATAAGTAACGGTCTTTGTGTAGCTGATTTTGCTTAATTTTCGATTCTATCGTCAAATATTCATTTTCTCTTTTGGACGGCTAAAATTTAATGATTTATTAAGCAAATAAATAAATCTAATTGGGAAAATTCTTTTTATTATCATTTATAACTTAATACGCGCCAAGTTTAAAAGTTATTTCCCACTTCTAATGTTACCCATTCCTAGTACCAATTTGAATATCTAAAAAATGTGTGGTACAATTAGCTCTTTTGCAGATATTAGAAATAAATAATTGTTGTAAAAATAAAATTTTCATTTTTGGTTTCTTTTTAAACCAGGATTTAACTGGTTTTTTTATTAAGTTACATTATAGTGATACAAAGATTTTTTAAAATTTTTATTATAATTCTATTTTTAAGGGCACGTATTTTGATTAACTTATTATATCTTCTTATATTTTATAGTTTGGGATCTAGGCAAGGGCCATTGGACAAGAAATTAGAAAAACGAAGAATATTTTCCTGACATCTTTAGGGATAAAAATCACGTAAGAAATTGGTTTCTCTGTTGGTTATATTTACCTAAGTGTAAAAAAATGCACTATTGCTTTTTCCAAATTCGAAAAAAAAATTAATATAGTTTCTTGTAAATTTATGTAGAAAAAATGCATTGTTGCTATTTATAAAATCTAATTGTTGCTATTTATAAATTCTAATTGTTGCTGTTTGAACTTGGGAGAAGAAAATCCCCTAGTTTTTTTTTAATTCCAGTGTAGAAAACTCTAAGTAGTTTTTTTCATATTTGATTGAAAAAAATATTTTTTCACTTTTTTAAAAGCACAAAAAATAGTATTTTAATACTACGAAGTAACATTTTTCAAATGAAATAAATAAAATGTATGGTTGTTTTTTTGAGTAAAAAAATGAACTCTTGGTTTTTCAAATATGATGGAAAAAACACATTGTTGCTTGTCAAAATTCGATACAAAAAAATGCGTTGTTGCCTTTTTCCTAATCTGAGTGAAGAAACATGCGTAGTTGCACATTCCAAATGCAATAAAAAAAAATTGTCGCTTTTCTAAATTCGAGTGAAGGAAAATGCGTTGTTGTTTTTCCAAATCCAATAGAAAAAATGCGTTGTTGCTTTTCTCCAAATTCGAATCAAAAAAAATGTATGTTTGCCTTTTCCCAAATTTGAATAAATAAAATGCATTTCCAAATTCGAGTGAAGGATAAATGTACTGTTGCTTTTTCAAGTCCAAAAGAAAAAATATGTCATTTTGATATTTTTCAACTTTGATTGCATACAATTGCAATGTTTCGTTTTTCCCAAACTAGGGTGACGAAAAATTCATTGTAGCTTTTTTCAAATTCGAGTGAAGACAAATGCACTGTTGCTCTTCCAAATCCGGTAGAAAAAATGCGTTATTGCTTTTTTATAAATTAAAAAAAAAATACATTATTGCTTTTTTTTCAAAGTGAAGAAAACGCTTTATTGCTTTTTAAAACCCGATAGAAAAAAATGTATTGTTGATGTTTTCCAAATTCGAGTGAAAAAAATGAATTGTTGATTTTTATCTGATAGAAAAAATGCCTCTTTTTCTAATTCGAGCGAAGAAAAAAAAATGCATTGTTGCTTTTTCCAAATCCGATAAAAAAATGCATTTGTTGCTTTTTTCCAAATTCCAGTAGAAAAATGCATTTTTGCCTTTTCCAAATCCAATAAAAAATGCATTGTAGCTTTTTTTTCCTCAAATTCCAGTAAAAAAATGAGTTGTTGCCCTTTTCAAACCCATAGAAAAAATTAATGTTTGTTTTTTTCCAAAATCGAAAGAATAATTACATTATTCTTTTTTTTATAATTCATGCGTAGAACAATATATTGTAGAAATTTCACATTCTAAGGGACATAATTTTTAGTTGATTTTTTAAAAATAAAGAAAAATGCATTATTATTTTTTCCATATCTGATAGAAAAATGCATTGTTTCTTGTTTTATAATTCAAGCGCAGAAAAATGTATTCTAGCATTTTCACATTTTAGGTAGAAAAAACACCTTGTTGCTTTTCCCAAACTCAAACGATGAAAAATGCATTGTGGCTTTTTTTAAATTACAAGGAAAAATGCATTGTTGTTTTTTCTAAACTCTAGTAAATAAAATGCATTGTTGCCTTTTGTAAATTTAAGAGAAATGACGCTTTTTTCCTAATTAAATTGTAGAAAAAATAGCACTTTAGGAGTAGAAGGCGTTTATTACGTGTTGAGCTCAGAAGTTTACTGCCGAGGCGTTAGCCGAGGCCGTGTAATCTGAGCGAAGCCTTCTTCTCCGAGTAATATATACTATTTACAAAAAAAAAATGTAAAAAAAACTCCATATATAATAATTCCCATAAACGATATCAAACATATATTTTCATAAAATGAAGACAATCAATATATATTTTTATTTTGTCCACTCTGTAGACACAATGATGTTAAAATAAAAATCTGTTCACAGAATAATGAATTCAAAACATGTAGAATTTTGTTTTATTTAAATAATTTTTTTTTACTTTACGAATATAATTTATTTTAATGAAAAAGAATTAATTATAGTTTAAATGAAATAATACATTTAAAATTTCAAATGTATTAGCAATTTTAATTTTTTTTTTTGTTATAACGAATCCTAAAGCCATTTTGCCAATAAAGTGATTTATTGAATCAGACTGGTTAATGTCCATATATATCGAGAGCTCCAAAACTATAATAAAATAAAATTGAAATGCTGATTGCATTTTTATTTTCTGGCCAGTAATTTTGTTGTGCTAGTGCATTTGTCAATTTTATTTTTATTGTTGTATCAATTTTTATAAAATCAATGAGAAAATTGTTTATTGATATCTCGTATTTAATTTATGTTAACGAAAACCTGCTAAAACGTTTTGATAATAAAATAAAATAACTTAGTTGAAAAATTTTACGATTCGTTCGGCGTCTCTTTAGAGAGAGAGAAATGAGAAATAGAGAAAAACGATACCGAAATACCCAATTCACATTTAGTCATATAGTCTGAAAGACGGGAATCATAGTCTCTCTATGAAGCAAATAAAACATTTATGACCCCGCAGACATAGATGAAGTGCTCCTCAAATTAAAAATTAAGTCTTAAACGTCATTGCTATAGCTGTTTGTCGGATACCAAGAAAGAATATTATTGCTCAGACACAATCAAATTTAATCAATGTTTATTCCACCAAAAACTACTTTTTTTAACATATTTTGTTTATTAATTAAAGAAAATATATAAAATTGATAAACAAATATTAAAAATATACAGGATGATTAATTATGATTAAAAAAATAACACACCCTGTATATTTGACAAAAAATTTCACTACAAATAAATGTTTATAAATTTAAGAAACAATTTCTTCAATTTGTACACAAATACATTTTTTTGTTTACTTTTTACTTTCCGAACAACAGAGTTGTATAGAAGGAAAGTATTGCGATCATGATATTTTGACCATACCCAGATTTTAACGGATCTTTACGTTTTGAGGTCACCTGAATCCATTTATACCATTTTTAGCATGATGTCTGTCTGTGTGTGTGGGTGTGTGTCTGTGTGTCTGTGTGTGTGTGTGTGTGTGAACACGATAGCGTCTAAACGGCTGAACCGATTTAGATGAAATTTTATATACATATTTAGGGTAACAAGGAGACGACCTGTATAGATTTTGGAGTTAATCGGACAACCGGAAGTGACAGTTGCTATAAGTGATGACGTCATTACCTAACAAGATGACAATAAAGTTTTACACATATATTTTTTATACGTTATAGTTTAATTTCGACTGATTAAAATTTTCAAAAACTTTTGCCATTGTTGCCAGATTTATCAAAAAGTAATTTTTTTTCATATTTTTCTTAAAAAACCAAAATAATGCATTTTTATGAAAAATTACAGGATATGAAAGTTGTAGAACATAAAATTTTCTACACATTTTGTTTTTACCGTTTTTTTGATTTTCTCATAGTTTCGTCGCTAGAGGGCGTGAAAAATAATGTATATAGACATTTGCGACTTTTTTTAGATTTTGAGACAAAATTATGGATTTTTATGAAAATTTACAAAAAATCAAAATTGTAGAATATAAAATTTTCTACAAATTTTGTCTTTAATTTTTTTTCGAGTTCCGCATAGTTTCGCCGCTAGTTTTTATTTTAATTTTTAAGCAATTTTTATCCTTATTAAATTATTATTTTTTACTTAAATTTTAATATTAAAAATTTAAAAAAAATGTCTTTAAATTTGTAATAATTAATTTTATTATTATAATTTTTTTTAAAATTTTATTACAAAAATTGTGATTTTTTTTAAAAATTGGCTAAGAAACATTTAAAATTATATTATGATTTTAAACTAAATTGAATAACTTCTACAATATTAAAGCTATTGAACTGGGATTTGCACTAATCTAAAGATAAAATAAAACTCTAAATTTAAAATGTATTTTAGTTTCTTAAAATTTAGAATTGTAATTATTATAGACAAACTTAAGAATTTTTTTAAAATTTTTTGTAATTTCGTTTTTTCAATAAGTATAAAATAAATGAAAAAATTAAATAGCATATCCGAAAAGGATCCAAAAGTACTATGTGTGTAAATTATTTCATAATTTTAACATAGTATTTGTAAAAGTTATAGCAAAAAATGAAAAAAGTTAAAACAATTCAATGCCATGAATTTTTAACAAAAAATTTTTTTTTTTTTATTTTTTTAAACTTTCTTTATTAATACATTTTGATCCAAAAAACCTAAAAAAAAGGTTTGTTTCCCATTTTGAATAAAATTGAATGAGATATTAATTATTTAATGATTTTAAAATTATTCAAAAATAGGTTTGATTTATTTTAAGGTTAAAATTAATATTAAAAATTTAAAAAAATTACCATTAAATTTGTAGTAAAAAACTCTATAATTGTGATTTTTTTCAAAATTTTATTCAAAAAATTGTAGAATTCCTCATTTTTTTTTGAAATTTAATATAAGTTTAAAAAAAATTGAATAACTTTAAAAATATTAAAGATATTAAAATGGGATTTATACCATTCGATAGGTAATATAAAACTCTAAATTTAAAAAATAATTTAGTCTCTTCGAATTTAACATTGTAATTATTATAACCAAAATAAAACAAAAATTAAATTTTGTTGTCCTTTTGTTTTATCGAAAATGGTAAAACAAATGCAAAAAGTAACTAGTACACCCGAAAGGGATCAAAAAGTGCAATATGTGTGAAATATTTCATAATTTTAAAATAATACTTGTAGAAATTATACAAAATTATAAAAAGTTAAAAAAAAATTTTAGAAAAAATTAATTTTTTTTTTAATTTTTGTAAACTTATTTTATTAATGTATTTTGATGCAGAAAAACTAAAATAATCGATTAAACAATTACTTTACTAGGAGTGTTCGGAAAGTTGGGTGGGATTACCCCCTCATTTTTTATGTTGAATCCAAATCTAAAATCAGAATTTTAAATGTTATACAAACAAGAAATAAATGTTATAGGGGTTATAACATTGTTGTCTTATATAAATTTTTCGTTTAACATTAATAAAATATAAAAAAAAATCAAAAAAAAATTCAAAAAAATTAGAAATAAAAAAACGTGAAAAAAACAATTTTTTAACAAATTTTTCCTCCTACACGAGTTATTAAAAAAAAGTTTTACCATCATTTATTTAAAAAATTTGGCAACAAATGTTTCTCGTAATAAATTTTTATAAATTTAAGAAATAATTTCTTTAGTTTGCATACCCTGTAGTAATAATTTTTGTAATACATTTTTTTGTTTACTTTTTTATGCTGAATCCAAATATAAAATCAGACTTTTTAATGTTATACAAACAAAAATTGGAAATTTTAAAATATTAAACCCCTATAACATTGTTATCTTAATATGCACAAACTTTTCGTTCAGAACTTTCAAAATTATCCAAACAAATAAAAAAAAAAACAAAAAAATATAAAGAAAATAAAAAAAACTTAAAAAATAAAATAAAAAAATAAATAAAAAACATATCCAAAAATTTTTAAAAAAAAATCCAAATAATTCAAGAAAATTCCTGTTCTTTATTTTTCTTTAGTTTTATTTACTTTATCAAATTTTCACAATTTTTTTCTATTTGTCCATATTTTTGTCTAATTTCACTATTTTTTCCTACTTTCCCATACGTTTCTCTACTTTTTCCATACTTTTTCCTATTTCCTTTGAATTTATTTATTTTTCTTAATTTTTCTCTATTTTTTCCCATTTTTCTCTATATTCCACCAAAAACTAATTTTTTAACCATATTTTTTTAATATATTTACTTGGATTGATTATACATTATTAATTAAAAAAAATTATTAAAATTGATAAACAAGAATGAAAATTTATTATGATTAAAAAAACACACTGTAATATTAATTTGACAAAAAATTTCAATCATTATAATTTTTTTTTAAATCAATTCTTGAGTTTGCACACCCTCTAGTAATAATATCCAAAAAAATCCATAAAACTAAAAAAAAAAAATCTAAACAATAAAATAAAAGAAAAACAAAAAAATCCAAATAATTCAAGAAAATCCTTCCCCCTCTCACTCTCTCTCTCTCTCTCTCCATTTCCCTCTTTACTTTGCATCCTTTTTTTATTTCCTTTTTTCCTGTCTTTCTTTCCTTCTGTTCCTTTTCTATTCTTTTTTTTTTCTATTTTTGACAATTTTCCCCTGTTTCTTGTAATTTTTCATAATTTTTCACTATTTCTTTCTAATCCAAATAATTGAAGAAAATCCCTAGCCCTTTCTCTCTTTCCTTTGCTTTAGTTTTTTATTTCCTTTTTCTTGTCTTTCTTTCCTTTTCTTTCCTTCTGTTCCTTTTCTATTTTTCACAATTTTTCCCTATTTCTTTTTATTTTTTATAATTTTTCACTATTTCCTTCTAATTTTTATAATTTTTCCTATTTGTCCCTACTTTTCCATACTTTTCGCATTTTTTCCTATTTTTTCTATTATTTTCTATTTTTCCATATTTTTTTATTTGTTATTATATTTCCCAATTTTTTCCCAATATTCCTCATATTTCCCAATGTTCCCCTATTTCTACCTATTTTCTCTATTTGTCCCTATTTTTCTCCATTTTTTTCTATTTTTTCTGCTTTTCACTATTTTCACATTTTTTTTTGTTTTACTCTATTTTTCCATACATCCTTTATTTTTCCCTATTTTATTTATTTTTCATTTATTTTTCTTGATTTTTTTTTTCTTTGCTAATCTTTATTTTTCTTTGGTTTTATTTATTTGCTCAAATTTTCCACATTTTTCCCTATTTGCCACTATTTTTCTCTTTTTTCACTTTTTCCCTACTTTACCTACTTTTTCTATATATTTTGCCATTTTTATTTTTTTCTAGTATTTTCTTTGTTTTTCCCTTTTTTGCTTTATTTTTCTCTATTTTAGTTTTTTTTTTCCATTTTTTCTATTTTTTCCTATTTTTAATATTTTTCTCGAGTTTTCCCATTTTTCCCTATTTCCTTTCGTTTTTTTTTATTTTGTGTTAAGCTATATTTATGCTAGGTATCTCCTACCGCAAGCCGCGTCCAGAAACCAAGTTCCAAAATAAAAAAAAATTAGAAATGAGAAAAAATATGAAAAAATAGTAAAATAAAAAAAGAGACGTTGTAGGGAAACTGTGTATATAAAACATTATTCATACCATCTACTGTAAAATTTTCACTTCTATAATGTAAGCGAGAAACATATTCAGTTGTTTTTTCATTTTTCTTAGCCATGACTAAATAAAGGTTTTTTCAATTTGCTTTTCTTCAAAAATATAAAAATAGTGATAAGGTTACAAATTAAATTTGCACATCCTGTATAATTAAT
Organism: Neocrepidodera transversa; assembly: GCA_963243735.1. Taxonomy (NCBI): domain Eukaryota; kingdom Metazoa; phylum Arthropoda; class Insecta; order Coleoptera; family Chrysomelidae; genus Neocrepidodera; species Neocrepidodera transversa. Next base: position 423,624 of record OY725347.1, on the reverse strand, counting down.
GTCTCAAAAAATTCTATTCCTATTAAAATGACAAAAATTTTAAAATAATAGAATTTCAAAACGCGAAATTATTTTTATTTTTATATTTAGAATCCACGACTGGGTTTATTTAATTAATTTTATTGCACCCCGTTAGTAAATATATTTAAGTCCGCTTATGTAAAAACTTCTCTTAATCAAGTCGATAATTGGTTCTATATCGACACAGAATTTATGTTCCTATCTCACTTATTATTAAATTGCTAATTTACTTTAAATCGAATATATAAAACTATACTAATTTTAAGATCTTGGTTGAATATTTAGGCTAAAATAAACTACGTCTTTTCCATATACCGGCGAAGCATTCATTAAAAAATTATCCACATTATTGCGTAGTAAAGAGAAAATTTACGACCCCTCGTAAGAGTGAGGGAGAGGGAAGGGAAGTTGTCTATAAAACGCGTAAAACGTCAAAACGATTTCGATTCGGGAAATCAATCGTTTATGGTCTCTTTAATTCAAATGAAAAAGACATAATTGAATTGGTTATCAACAGTGATGTACATACTATATATATATAGGGTGGACAAATAATGTTAAATTTCAAATACAGTATTTTTTATTGTTCAATGTATCATTCCAAAAATTGGAATAGTTGAATTGAAATATTTAACATTAATAAACACAAGAACTATACGCACCACATGTTAACATTTTGCTCTTTCAAACGTTACATTTTTCATGATTTTCATAGGTGACTTGATATATCTTATCCCTTTCAGGCTCAATGTGTTTCTTTAGTTGAATATTTTTTTAATAAGTTATTATTTATTTATATAAATCCCTCTTTTCCTGCCACTGTTCACATCACACTTTGACGTATTTCCAAAGCTTGCTGCAGATGAAGCGTCCTTTTACCCTGGTCCCCTTAAAAGTACACGAGAAAATAAAAAACGCTGTTCAACTTTTCTAACAGTTTAACACGTATATACGTGAAGTGTGAACGTGACTCTTACAGTGTAGGGGCGGCGAGGGTTGAGGGGTAGACACCTTGTTGTTGAAAGAATTTCAGAGAATAATGGCTTCAATATAAATCTTTTATTTTTACACTGGGTTAGTAGTCGATTTTTTTTTCGCAAGTTTCTATACAGGATAATTGGCAAACGAAAATAAAAATTTTTAAAATGGAGTTACACAAAAATCTATCTGATGTCCTACTTTGTTTAATTTTTACATAAATGACAAGTTAAAGAGGTTAAAATTTAATATCGTTTTTGTTAGAGTAAAAATTGTATTCAACTAAATTAGAGACTAAAAGGACTAAAAGCTGTAGACCAAGACAGAAAATACCAAACAAAGTCAAGGGTAAAAATCTTATATATATTTTTTTTTTCACAGTTACCAAAAATAAAATTAAAAAAGTATTGGAAAAAAGGAATTTGTTCATCTACGTTAATGCAATTTTTGATTTGCAACTATTTATAACAAGTAAAATTTTCTAAAAAACGCTTAATAACTGACTTTTTCACGTAAATTTTTTTGTCAAATTGATAATAATTTTTATATGACTTTCCTGCAACAATCTTCCCATTCCCCTTCTTTGATATAACAGAAAGAGAATAATAGACAAAAAAATACCAAAATCCTTTTTTCAAAAAAAAAACCAACGCAAAACATGAAAAAATATAAAATTTTACATTATTGTTTTAAACTATCCGTAAAAAAATTGGACATCCTGTATACACTTGAAATGAAAGAGATAATTGAATTGGTTATCGGCGGCGGTACGCGCGGTTCAAGAGACGGCGGGAGACCGGAGAGGGAAAAGTGAAGCGGTGGCGGCGTTTTAGAAAACATATGTACCGCCTCCGGCTGGTCCTCTTCAGATTTCTTCTTATTTGCCGCTAGAATTGTCTAGTACGATTGATTTATTTTTAACCATTTTCCTTTCGTCTCCACTAAAACTCATAGACGTACAACTAATTAGGTTTAAATAAAAAACGATTATAAAATAGAAATTTCATGGTTATGATAATATAATATCTTTTTACATTTAACTAAAATATAGACAAAAAATAATGGAGAAACATAATATTAAAGTTGTTGCTTTGTAACGTAGATTATGGTACATGTGACGTCACGTCTCCGCATAGCCAAAGCGCCATACTACAAACCAAATTTTTATTCTCTACCGCGATACGATTGACGCATGTCTGACTTAAATTAAATGTCCAATTGAATCACACTTTATTATTTTACACCATTGACATACAGAGTGTTTTTTTTTTTAATGGCAGGGACTTTATGTCATTCAGCTAACTGCAATTCGTCTATAAGGACGTAAGGGTAGCCCTAAACAACTGAGAAAGATGAATTCAAAAAGAATTCGAAGAAAAACAACAAGGAAAGACGCTTCTCATCCAGGGACCCGTCAGGACCCATACAGAGTGTTGAAAATTTCAATACACACTATTGGGATTTCGTTAACCGTTAAGTTGGTTAAATGGGAAAAAAGTTGCATATTATCAAGAAAAATTTACTGGATTTTGAAAAATTTTAATATCAGGTCCGGTTTCAGAGATATTTGCTTAAAACCAAAATTGACGATTTTCGTTTTATTTCATTATCACCTTTATTTTTAAAGATAGAAGACAACTTTTTTAATCTTTTTCGTTGTAGACCAAATGTCGTTTAACACAGCGTAGTCAGTTTTTCTACACGACGTTTCGTCTTTAAAAAGCATTCCTCAATTTTTGTTTTTAAATGCGGACCTGTACTTTTTATTTTATTTTTGAAATTTCCATTTTGTTCTCTATCCAACCATGTATTACACTTAAGATTTTTTTTTATTAAATTTCGACAATGAACTATACTTTAGGAAATGTTGTAAATACGTTCCTGATCATTTTCATCTTGAATATTTATAAATCTTTTTGATTAAAATTAATTAAACAGTAAGTTATTGGGCACTATTAAATATTTGAGTTACATTTTTTTACATAACAGTAATCAGAGAATAAAAAGTATAATTTAATCTTCAACTATTGAATTATAACAGGAACATAGTAAAATAAAAAATAAATGCCTTTGTCTCAGACTTTTTTCTGTCTAATTGCAAAATTCAGTTAACAAAAATAAAATACATAAGCGACTGTTGCTATGCAAGCTTATCTTTCTCTTATATTATCCCATCATTATAAGAGACAAAAAATATAAATATATTTCTTCCCGCTAAGATGCTTAATTCTAGGCTATTTGCATACCACGTCACATGTCTTCTACCAATAAAAAACCACCAACCGTCCTCTCCGTTAAAATTACACACACATACAGTCTTTCTGGCATACAGACAGTGAATCAAGTCAGTCATTCATTTACTAGAGCAAAAAAGTTTTTTCAAATAAGGAAAATGGCGGGTAATTAACCGCACCTAAAAAGTTTTCTGATTTTTCTTATTAAAAAATGTAAATAGTTTTCACAGCGAGTGAAGTGATTGAGTACAATTTAAATATTTATTTTTCGGTTTCATAATTTAACTTAATGTGCCGTTTCGTACTTGGAAAAAATGGAATAAAAAATTACATTCCAATTTCAAAAACTATTTTTATTTAAACATTCATATTAGTTTAACTTCTACCCAAGAAGTTTGGTCCTTCGAAATGCTGGAATTATTTTAACACGTTCACAGAATAGAATTATTTTAACAGTTATGAATAATAATATTTTTAATTCGTTAACCTCTTGTATTGTAATTGCAAATAATCACGAGAAATTATGGCTGGCTGAACACCAAAATTGCCTCCCAGCTACAAAAAGAATGTTCCGAAAATTTCAATGAAAGATAATGTCCATATTTTTACAAAACTGTTAAAATGTTTATTATTATTAGATTTTTTTATTTCTTGTTATCTAATTAATTTTTAATCAAATTGCTTTTCTCATCTTATTAAACAATGTACCTACTATTATTACAGAAGTTAATACTTTTTCACTGAGTGAACTTTTTCCATTAAATCTAATGAGCTGCTTTTTGTCCGTTCAAATAGACAAAAATCAATGTGAAAGTTGTGCCGTGTCAGACGGGAGAGTATTTATGTAGAGAGTTATCAAAACCAATAAATTTAATGGTCCATAAGAAATGATTGCAGCACCAAAACGAACTGAGCCATTCGATGAACAATTTTCACAATAAAAACGGGTGTCCTTCGCTTGCTTCCAGCCGTTCTCCAGACGTTTCCACTCCAAAAAATGCATGCTGGTTTCTAGTTCTCTTTACAGGGAGTACAAAATATTTGGCGCCATAGGAAAAATGGCATATTCTTGCACCTTATTTACCATAAAACTAGTATTTGTATACAAATTGATAAAAATAATTGACTAAATATGTTAAATGTTTGAATCGAAGGACCAAACTACTTGCGTCCGAAGCAATTAAATTAATATAAAAAAACGCATATTAAAGGTCTATTTTTATACTCATTTATTAATATTAAAAAGTATTTTATAAAAGGTACGTTATTTTTAAATACTTTAACAATGAAATCTCCGTGATAAAAAAGGTGCGGTCATGGCCGGCATTTTAACAAATAACTTTTACATGTTATTCCTAGATCTGTAAGGCTAACCAGACTGCTCACTTTGAGAATTAATAAAACAGTAATAATTTGGCGGGGTAGATTTTTCACCCAACCCATAAAAACTAGTCAAACGATGCATTAATCTAATTTGATTGGATGAAAAGTCGTGGCGTAAGCTTATGTAACGGTTTTTTTGAGTCAACAAAACATAAGAACAATAAATTTTGTCTTATATGAGAGCGACAGAGAGGGAGGAGTTTAAATGAAGATATATAGTATTCCGAAAGAATGTTGGCATTTTTTGAGAATTTTAATGACGTAGATGTGTAAGCTAAGACATGGAGAAAAGTTTTGTAAATTTATTTTCTTTGTTAGAGACAGTTATTGGATGATTTGATTATTTTAAAAATATATTATAAATAAAATCATTATGAAAAGAAAAAAAAAGATATAATTGAAGAAGACTCAAGATAAAAAAAGAAAATGAAAACAGACTATAAAGATTTCTTCATGTAATGATATCGAAATAAATGTAATAAAAAATCGACGTGATCATATACTTCAACAATGAAATCTCAGAAAATATATTAAAAACGGTGCGGTTATAGCCGGCATTTTAACGAATAATTTTTATACGTTATAATCGACTAATCACTGCTTACTTTGAATATTAATAAAACAGTAATACCCAACCTATTAAAACCAGGCGAATAATTCATTAACCTAATTTGATTGGACGACAAGTCGTGGCGTAAGCTTATGTAACTGTTTTTTTTGAGTCAACTTGCATAGATGTAACAAAACATTAAGAAAATATATTTTGTCTCATATGAGAGTGACAGAGAGGAAGGAGTTAAAATGAAGACATAGATTATTCCGTAAGAATGCTGGATTGAAAACTAACTAACATGATTACTATACCTCTTTTGTTTGAAGGGCGAGAGATAAATATAAATAGACATATAGTACTTTTTGAACAATTTTGTCCAACTACTTTTACTTTTCACCCCACCTCTTTCCTTCCCACAACCGTCAGCATTCATAAAGAGGAGCAACAAGAGGATCTCGAAGAAAGGTCCTTCAAACCGGCTGTAAAAAATGGATTAAAAATTCAAATATTTCAGCGACAATATTTGCTCAGCTGCTACATTATGTGGCTGCTTTCATATTCTCTGGATATTATAATTTTTCACGCGGGTCGGTTCTCTTCCACTTATTCCTGTCAAAACCTATAAGAGCGTCTCAACCAACTACGTGCGTCTATAAAAAATATTTTCTATCGGGGAACGAAAAAAATTCGTATCCGCACCAGCTGTTACTGACTTTAATATTTTGGAATATTGGATACGAAAAATCAAGAAATTATTAGTTAACTGTATTAAAAAATATTGAACAATTTACAGAATTAAAAATCTAATTTTGTAAATATTAAATTAAAAAACAATAAATAAATAAATGAACAAGACCAAAAAAAAACAAACTCATAATTATAAAACAATAAAAATATGTGAATTTTATCATCACATCTTGAGTGGAACTTTTTTGTTAAAATATTAAACATTTTTATAAAAAATAGCATAGTGTAAATGATTTAGAAGCTTTTATAAAAAATGAAATTTTTCGACAAATTAATAATAAGGTGTTTAAAAAGTAAAATAATGATTTTCTTGGTGCGCCAGTATATTTTTAAAACTAATTTTTTCATTATTTTTTTAAACATTGTATGTTTTACAGGCGCAAACTAAAATTTGGATGATTTAGAATCTTTCATGAAGAATAATTTTTTTCGTAAAATTGATAATAAGGTGTGTTAAAAGGAAAATAAAGATTTTTTTGGTGCGCCAGTATATTTTTTCATTATTTTTTTTAAACATTGTATGTTTTACAGGAACAAACTAAAGTTTAAGTGACTTTGAATCTTCTATGAAAAACAGTTTTTTTTGACAAATTGATAATAAGGGCAAGGAAAAGAAAATAAAAATTTTCTTGGTGGCCTTCATTCGGTCTATACAGAGTGGCGCAAATTTACAAGGCAAAAAGATGCGTGTTCTCAAAACGAATTAAACGGTTTATCAAAATTAAAATTTCAGAACCGGTTTCCCAGATATTTGGAAAAAACAGAAATTGACGATTTTCCTTTTTTTAAATAATACCATAATTTTGAAACAAAAATTTTTTTCAGTTTATTTTTATTAAAGGTCAAATACCGCTTAACATAGCATATACAATTTTTTAAAACAATGTTTTGTCATTTAAGGGTCACCCTCAACTATTTTCTTTAATACGGACCTGTACTTTTTATTTCAGTTTTAAAATCGTCATTATTTACTTCTTTTCTGTTTTCTCCTATTTTCCCCATTTTACCTATTTTTCCTCATTTTTTCTATTTTCGTAGTTTTTTTTACGTATTAATATACAAGGTGTCCATCTATAAATTGACACATTTTAACAACTTATAACTCGAGAACGGAAAAAGATATCGACATGCGGTTTTCACTAAACTTCCTAAATTTACTTCTAGTTTCTGTTGACATTGTTGCCGCATGTAATTTTTTTCTGGAAATTGACGAAAAAAAAATTAAGGTTTTTGAACCAAAATTGTGATCTTAGATTAAATAGGACACCCTGTAATTCTTAAAACCTTTGAAAAGACCATTTCTTCTTCTATCCAAAAAAGTATACATTGTTGGCATTCACCCACGTTTTTAGGGAATAATTTACTTTTTCATGAAACCACTTCCAAATCTAAAGGACCACATTCTAACAACTTAAAACTATAGAATGAGACAAGGTATTGAAAACAGGTTTTACTGAAATTCTTAAAAATGTTTTAATTTGTATCTAACGTGGTTGCCAAGTCTCAAACGTCTGAAAGTTTCTTAAAAAATTTAATTTTTCAAATTCATATTGAGGGCTTCTTGCGAACAAAACTCCTATTTCTAATAATTATTTGCAAACCTTCATCCATAAATTATCATTTAAAGGATTATCGTAAGCATTTTCAGTACACATTTTCTATTTAATGTTCTCATTTTTGTAAATTGACTTACCCAGCTGAGCATAGAATATGAATGGCTTAATAAATGATATTAATTTATCAAGGGTGCTGTGTAACGCAAATCGAGTTGATAGAAGTGTCAGATTAGCAATAATTTTAGTGCAAGAGAAAGCTGGTACTAAAAAAAATGTTTACCAAAACCGAAAAAGCCCGGTGCGTTTTAGTGTTTAATGAAAGTAATTCAATTACGCATACACAAAGAAGATTTAGAAACATTTTTGAAAAAAATCCCCCTACTAGAAATTCTATTATAAGCTGGGTAAGTCAGTTTACAGAAACAGGAACATTGGAGAGAAAAGAAAGACACATTCAAAACGCTCAAGATATTCTTTTAAATGATGTTTTACAGTTAAGAGAGATTTTAGAAAGAAACAATAATAAAATATCTATTAGAAAAATCGCTCAACCCTTACATATGTCAAAGAGTAAGGTGCATAAGCTTTTAAAGATAATCAAGTTTAAAGCATATAAGATTCAGACTTTCCAAAAAATTGAGAATCATGCAATCGAAAAGAGATTGTTTATGTGTGAGACGTTATTAGATTTGTTTAGAAATCAACCAAACGTAAATTTAATAATGTCCGATGAAGCAACATTTCACTTAAATGGCCGCGTAAACAAACATAACTGTAGGATTTGGGGTGATGAAAATCCTAGAGCATTCAACGAGTTTGAAAGAGATTCCCCCAAGGTAAATGTGTGGTGTGGTGTCTCCAAAACAAAAATTTATGGACCATTTTTTTTTCCAAAAACAAACAGTAAATAGGAACAATTATACGGATATGCTAGAACTCTTTTTCTATCCTCAACTACAACAAGAAAGTATACTAAATGATGTATATTTCCAGCAAGATGGTGCTCCACCGCATTACTCTTTAATAGCGAAGAATTCTTTGAATATAACCTTTGGAGACAAGTGGATAGGTCGAGCTGGTCCTATTGAATGGGCTCCCTATTCTCCAGACTTGACTGTACCGGATTTTTTTGTATGGGGGTACATTAAGGACAGATGCTACGATCCAACACCTTCAAATTTAGCAGAACTGAGGAATAACATAATCAATGTGTTTAATGTAATTACTCCAGAAATGCTCCAAAATGCATTTACACATTTTTTATTGCGCTTACATATTTGTATTGAACAAAATGGAGGTCATATTCAACAATTACTTTATTAATGTATGTTTTGTTTTTTATTTTTAAGTAAAACCTGTTTTCAATACCTTGTCTCATTCTATAGTTTTAAGTTGTTAGAATGTGGTCCTTTAGATTTGGAAGTGGTTTCATGAAAAAGTAAATTATTCCCTAAAAACGTGGGTGAATGCCAACAATGTATACATTTTTGGATAGAACAAGAAATAGTCTTTTCAAAGGTTTTAAGAATTACAGGGTGTCCTATTTAATCTAAGATCACAATTTTGGTTCAAAAACCTTAATTTTTTTTTCGTCAATTTCGAGAAAAAAATTACATGCGGCAACAATGTCAACAGAAACTAGAAGTAAATTTAGGAAGTTTAGTGAAAACCGCATGTCGATATCTTTTTCCGTTCTCGAGTTATAAGTTGTTAAAATGTGTCAATTTATAGATGGACACCTTGTATAGATGCCGGGCGACTATTCTCGGCGTCTCCTTTTTATGTGATCTTCGTTTACTTTTGCGGTCTCTCTCACGCTATAGTCGAGCAATGGGCAATTAGAAAAAGAAAAATACCCAAGATTTTTTTAGCTCAGCGAGTTTATTCTCTATCTCAGAACTAGAGTGTCTCATAAAATGTTTTATATCAAAAATTGTGAGATATCCTTCTCCACCTTTTCACCTCTGAGAATATTTATTGGTCCTACTCCTTTGATGATTTCTTTTGTTTTGTCTATTTTCTCTTCCTCTTCATGTCTCACTTTCTGTTGTTATTCCTTTAACGTTTTTTTTGCAATTTTAATATATAAAATTGTCTTCGCCTTTAATAAATTAAGAAAAAGTACATCAAGTAGTTTTTAGTTTTTATAAATAATTATCAAAACGGTAAATCCGTTTTTTTTATTTTTTTTTCTCATTCTATCATTTATCATGTTTATAAACTTTTGAAGTTTAAAAATTTTGTTTATTAATTTTTTTTATAGGGAAACCTGAAAAATTTGGTCCACGCAGATAAAAAAACCAAATCACAGTGCAAGGAAAAAGGAGGTGGATTAACTTTCACCCTCTTTAACTTTAACTTGCGATGTGCTGGTTTTTTAATGTTCATTGCTGAAGGGGGGCGTGTTTTTGTTGGTTTGTTTGTATTTGCCAGATGGCTTTGATGTTATTTTTTTCAAATGATGTTACTTAATGTATTATATCAACTACAGAAGATTAAAAAAATCAACAAAGAAAACAGACAAAAATAATTTTGAATTAAAAATGAAATTAGAGCACTCGTCTTCGACTCGTGATTAAAATTCGCACAAGTAATTAATTGATAAATATTATGCATCGATAAATTATTTTCTTTATATTTCAAAGCAAGAATTCTCCAGTTATTCTATGGCCCATTATAAATAAAACACCCTGTATATTCAAAAAAATTGAATTTTGCGTGATGGTTAGTTAATTAAGTTTTTAATAATATAATAAAAATGACAAAATTTTCCTAAAAGTACAAAAATTTACGCATTTTAGGAAAGTGGTGTAGAATGGAGTTAAAAAAAGGGACCGAATCCCACTATAATTCCAATAATAATATTAAAAAAAAATATAATATGGCATAGTTAGCACCTAATTTTTTTAACAACAAAAATAGATTATTATACAGGATGTTTCATAACAAATGTTCAAAAGATTATTTTGTTACAACTGAGATATTATTTAAAATGAAAAATAATTTTCCCATAACTTTGAAATTGTTATAATTTTTTTTACTAAACTTAATACAACTAAAATAAAATTTGTTGATTTTATTTTGACAGGAGCTTATAGCAACAATACTCCCCTTATTTGGTACTACACTGTTCAAAAAAATAAAGATTTTAGTTAAAATATCGTGAAACAAGAATAAATTATGTACCAAATTTAAAAAAATACGACCAAAATTGAAATTTAAGCAGTGTCGTACCAAATGGAGGGTGTGAAGGAGTCACATACTTCTGGTAAAAGTGAGTCAATTCAAATAAGGTAAATAAAAAATATATACAGGGTGTTTCGGAATTCGTATTATGATAAAACTTTATATAAAAATATTATCCCTTTAGGAACTTAGATCCTAAGATACAGGGCGTTGAATATACCGGATTTCACTGTACTGGATAAAATTTTGGTAATGTATTTTTTGTTAAAATTTAAGGTTTTATATCAAATTAGAAAAACAAATTAAGTCGATTTATTAATTAAAAGCTTCAACACCCTGTATACAGGTCATTTAATTTGTCATGTACCAACGTTTCTATATTCAAAGCCATAAGAGATACGAACACGATTAATTGGGCAAAAAGTTAACTATTTTGGAGACAAAAATCAACAGGGACTTTCGCCTTTCTTGAGTTATACAGAGAGAACAGAAAATCCCATTTTTGGTTATTTTATGCATATAGAATTTCTATTAAAATAGGGGGAAATAGTAAATAATAATGAAAAAAGGTACAAAATAGAAAAAAGGGAAAAATTAAGAAAAATAGGGAAAAATAGTGACAAACCGAAAAAAATTGGGCATAATAGGGAAAATGGATATAAATAGGTAAAATATGGGAAAATAGGAAAAAAGGGGTATAAGGAATATGCAAAGAAAAAAGTTAATTTTTAATAAATATTTTTTGTGTATTATTGATATTATTTCTCCATTATTAATATACTCTGTAACGCTAAATTTCTTTGTGCAATTCTGTTTTGAAGAACGTAGATTATTTTTTTTTCCTGGGGGGGAGTAATGAAACTTTTAGAAAAATATGTTTGTCTGCTTCTACATTTTTTATATTGTATTTCTTCTTTTCGTGCTATTTTTTGGTATCCTGGGGGGTAATTATCCCCTTAACCTCCCCATATCCACGCCTTTGTCTGTTTTGAGGTACATCTATGATTTGTATCCAATAAACATTTTGTTTTTTGATGTTTCCAGATCTCTCTTCTTTCACGTGCACTTTTCTTCTTGTCTCTTTTTTTTTAAGTATGGACCTCGATTTTGAATTTCTTTTTTAAAACATTGTTACCACGGATTAAAAAAATGATTTTTCAGTATTTTCTTTTGTTTAATATTTGTATTGACTGGTCTATTTCTGTAAGCAAGTAAATCTCCGAAAAGGAAAAGAGGGGGAGTAAATAATAAATGAAAGGGATGCTAAAGCACAACTTTCCCCATTTTTTGGGGCTGAAAATGCCGATACACACACACACCGGGACCGCGCTGCAGGCTTTTCCTCTTTGCTTCGAGGGGTTATCGACAATAATACAATGAATGAAGGTGAAAGATCGATTCGTCTTTTCTTAAGATTTATTAAGAAGAACGTCTCGAAGGTATAGAAATTAAAGTCATTAAAATAATGAAGTTTTTTTGACAAATATAGAGTCAGGAATCATCAATAAAAATCGAATTTAACCCTACATTCAAAAATTTTAAATAGAAAAAAATTATAAACTATATAGAGTGGCGCAAATTTAATTGGTAATTTAGTTGGTTAAATGGGAAAAGATGAATTGATTGATTTTTTCAAAATTAAAGTATCAGGTCCATTTTTGGTATATAAGGTTACTCGACTGAATTTTTTTCATCAAAATTAATTTTGGCGAGAATCAGTTATTTTCTATACTTTTCCACCAATAATATTTTTTTAATATAAAGCATAAATTTATTCGATATAGTAGAACCAAATTGGCTTGACGAAAAAAAAAAATAACGACTGATTAAATTTAATACTTTCTGTGTGCCATAAAACTCATCTAATCAGCGTGAGCTATGGTCGAAAAAATTGCAGAGAAAATTGCTCTCTACACGACAGTTAGACTTTATATTGCGGGTTGTGAATACCCGCAAGTACAAAAAAAAAATACATTGGCGTCCTCAAAAAATAGCTAAGTAGATATATCAATGGTTTTTTTTGGGAATAAAAAAAGGATAAGAAAAGATGTAGATTGGGGAAAGAAAGGATGGTTAAAAAAATATATATTCATGTTAAGATAAAGAAAAAAAATCAAAAGAACAAATATGAAGTAAATGAGATATGGACCCATAAGAAAAAATTTAATATAACGCAACTAAAAGAATGCAGAATGGAATAAATAATATAAATAGCTGAAGAGAAGTTAGGAAGAGAGAAGAGAAAAAAAAAATTAATAATAAAAACTGTAATTAGTAAAAAGTTAATTAAAAGTCTCAATGTACCTTAACGTATATAATTTTTTAAAATCTTAACCGACGCCACTGAAAAAAAAATCTGTGACATAATTTTAAAATGAAATTCTTTAGCAACAATTTCAATTTTTTTTTATTTTTGAAAGTCATATTTTTTTACCCCATTTTGAGTGACGCTACTGTAGGATACATCTCTTTAATCCTGTGGGAACAGCCCTGGTACGGACTACATGATTTATGGAATGTAAAACGATGAAACGAATAAAAAGGAAAATCAATGAAAGATGGAATTAGTCCCATTGGCTGAACAGCTCAATGTCCGAATTTTTAAATTAGTTTTTTTACCTTTTATTTTATTCTCGTACTCATCTTTTAGCCTGTCAAGTATAAATATACACAGGGTGTTTCATTAAATCAAAACGAATTTATAAAAAAAAAAAACTACGACAGGACCGTAATCATAAATTGTTGTTACTGATGATGTTAGTTATTTCAGATAAAACGTTGTTAAAATGACATATTTAATATATCACTAAAAATGAATTTTAATGATTTATCGATTTTTATATTTTCTGTTTTTTTATAATTTTTCCAATTTCTTCAAATTTTTCCTAATTTTTTATACTTTTTCCCAATTTTTTTCAATTTTTCCCCATTTTCTCTATTTTCTCCTTATTTCTCTATTGTTCTTCTTTTTTCTACTTTTTCTTATTTTTTCCCTATTTTGCATTATTGTTTCCTAATTTGTTCCAATTTGTTTCAATTTGTATCTATTTTTCCCTATTTTTTCATAATTTCCCTATTTTCCTTTATTTTTTCCTGTTTTTCTTATTATTCTCCATTTTCCCTATTTTTCCTTAATTTTCCCTATTTTGTACAATTCCTTAATGAGTGAAATAAAGAAAATTTATCATTTTTGAATTAGTTTCGAAGATGTCAAAACTAAATTTCTAATTTAATTCGTATGGATAAAATTTAATATATTACTATTTTTACCTGAAGATGGACATCCTTTTGAATCCATTAATAATAATGAGCTCAGTCTTGAATGATACTCAACATATTAGGAGCAAATGGTAATTTTCAGCAGCATATGGTAAATTTCAGCAGCATATGTTAATTTTCAGCAACAAATGGTAATTTTCAGCAATAAATGGTAATTTTCAGCACAAATGGTAATTTTCAGCACAAATGGTAATTTTCAGCAGATTATGGTAATTTTCAGGACCAAAGGGTAATTTACAGCAGCATATGGTAAATTTCAGCAGCAAATGGTAATTTTCAGCAGATTATGGTAATTTTCAGAAGAATACGATAATTTTCAGCAACAAATGGTAATTTTCAAGAGCAAATGGTAATTTTTAGCAGGATATGATAATTTCCAGCAGCATATGGTATAAGAGATATAAAAGTAAACAGATTACTTATACTGGGTGTCTTGAAATATCTGGGAAATTTTTCTGGAGCATAAAAGTTGGGTAAAAATATGACTAGAAATATCTCTAAAATTTTTGAGTTTTTCATTCTTATAGGTTGATGCATATTTCAGTTAAGAAATTTTGAGTTGGGAAATTTTTCATTCAAGAAAGTTTTTGCCCTATTTTCCCAATTTTTCCTAATTTTTCCTATTTTTCTCTAAATTTTTTTATTTTGCCTATTTTTTCTGTTTTTTTTATTGTTGTCCTGTTTTTCATTATTTTTCTCTATTTATCATTATTTTTACTATTTTTTCCATTTATTTTTAATTTCTCAGCGAATTCTATTCTTGATAAAAGTTTTTAAATCCAATGTATTTTATTAAATTCAAGAAACAAAATCAATAAGGTACTCGGTGATTCGAAAGATACATTAATAAAATACTTTTTTCTTTGCACACCCTGTATTTTTAATTTCTTAGAAAATTCTTTTCTTGATAAAAGTTTCTAAATCCACTAAATTTAATTAAAATTGAGAAACATTATCAAAAAGTTACAGGGTGATTCTAAACATACGTTAATTATTAAAAATTAATTTATACCTTTGCACACCCTGTTTTTTTAATTTCTCAGCAAATTCTATTCTTGATAAAAGTTTCTAAATCCACTAAATTCTATTAGAATCTAGAAACATTATTAAAAAGATACAGGGTGATTCCAAAGATATTAATTAATTAATATCCAAAACTCCATTTTGCCGATTCTAAACCATGTAAATGACATTTGACAAACGATACGAACAGTAATTTTTCTTTTGAATAATTTCCAAATAAAAATTTAAAACCTTTTTTTTGCTCAAAATTGCCTGGATTACTTATTCCCTAGAAAGAACAATTTTTCACGGTCACACGGTCGTAACACAAATTGTATCGTAAACATCGATTGACTGTCGGTAAACATAGAGAGTGTTTTTAGCTTTTTCCTTGAGGTGAAGTAAATTTTACTTTATTCAGGATAATATATATCTATCAAGTTTAATATTATTTTATTCCTCTATCAACAAAAATTTGTAATATATCTTTAATCTATTGGCGTTTATAATTAAAATATTCATTTAAAAAACGTACAAAAAAAAAATCAGCGAAAATTCGTCTCTTAGATTCAAATCCCGCCGAGCCAAAAAATTAAATTAATTACTTCGTAAAAGTGTTATCTTGTAAGATGATTCTGAATAATTAAGGATGGAAATTAGGATGCGGTCGCGGCATGGAGAATCGTAGAGTGTCATGGAGAGTCTGTTCTTTAAGGAGAGAGAAAAGACTTAATATAACACAGTTAAATTCGTTATAAATTGGATTATCCATTACAAAATAAGTCACTTATAATTAGTTTTTTTTTTTTTTTTTTTACTTCAATTTCCAACCTATAACTTACATTTTTGTTAATTTTGTTTCTAATGTTAGATTTGTTTATTATTAACTTCATTTATGTACTATTATTTGATGAGTTTTCAAACGTCTATAGCTAAATGGCGCCATCAATCATCAGTAAGTCATCACGTCAAATAATAATAATAATAGCCGTTCCTGTCCCACATATAACCTTTGTATTTATGGGATTCACTCGTAAGGGAGTAGGAGAGTTTAATTATTATTATTAAGATCATTTTTATTGTACTATATTTATTTATTTATATTCATAAACAAATTTTAGAATATTATATTATATTTTTAGGTAAAAATTTCCCGTATTAACAGAGTCTTTTTCTAAGATGGAAAGGGCCAGAAAATTCGAAAATGAGTTACGAGCGTCGAGAAAGTGTAATTTTTAAATTGGATCCTAAATTATAGCAAGAGTGACACTGGGAATTTATGAGGCAATAATGCCTCGTTTTTTCTTTCATTCTGCCTTTTTGATATCAGACTTTATCGCGCTGTTTGAAGTATTTATTTTTTTTTTCACGGAGAAACCGGAACTGATAAGATTGAAAATTATGTCAAAAAAATTAATAAATAATGAAGTGATGATAGGGTTATGGTTAGGGGGATAAGGAAAATTAATGTAATCATAAATGACTTTATAACAAAAGATATAAATGTTCAATCACAAAAATAAGATAATTATGGTTGATTTTACAAAAATTAGATGACTTTTTACAAAGTTTCTGTCTCAACAATTTTTTTTAATTGAAATTAATTTTTTGCCTGTATCCCATGAAATTTTAAAATTCTTATTTCTAATTTTGAATTACTATAAAAAATTTAACAAAAATATGTTGTACCTATATTAAGATAAACAATACGTTCTATAAATATAAATACCACTGTCAAAAATTTATTGTACTTTGTTACCATTTTTAAATTATTAACTTATTTTACATTCAACTTTTGGTTATAAATTTAAATTTGTAATTATCTAAATTAGCAAAATAATATTTTTCATAAAACAAATTGGTTAAAAAAAAAAATTAAAACAAGACAAAAGATGATTGTCGATAAAAGAAGGGAAGGCGTTGACCGGAACAAATTAGATAAGAACGATCGTATAGAAGACAGTGACAATATGTCACCCCAATTTTGGCCCATAACCTTGTTACGATTTCAATCAAGTAGCCCTAGGACAGTCGCTGTTTGCAGGCCCGTAGAGGGAAAAAAGGTCTGATAATATAAATTTTCAATTTCCCTAACCAATCAGGGCGCAAATACGATCTGAGTGGTTCGTAGCTGGTGTTTAGGGTGACAATAATATTTAATTTTAGACTACAATAATATACTATAATATTTAATTTTAATTACTAAAATCTTGTATAAAATTTTGAAAAATATTATAAATGGTCGAAAATATTTCATAATATTTAATCAGCGTATGAAAACCTGTAAGTGGACAATAAACCAAACCACTGCACTATATATTTAGTGAGAGTAGATAGAAAATGAGAGTAAAAGTAGATAGAAAATGATGAGGTAATGTTAAAGGTCACCTGAAATGAACCCGGATTATCTTTTATAAAAAAAAACTTGGAACTAAAGCTAAATATTAATCGCTTTAGAATGTTTTATAAAAAAAAATTCAACTTTATTATGTTGTACTTTTAATATTTTAATTTTGTGGCACATATTTAAATTTTAGTATTTAATGGTTTAATCGTTTTTTAATTACACCTTGTATTTATTGGTTGTTGGTTTGAAAATAGAAAATTTTTAGTTAAATATAAATGACTAACTACCGCGCTGAAATCAAGGTAAATTATTGTCGCCTGTTAATGTAAAAAAATTATAAATAATAAATTGATTTATCAATTCAAGGTATTTAAATCTTTTTTTTTACTTTCAAGCGGTCAATAAAATCGCCAATAAATTGGTCACTAAAAATGAGTATCGCAGATATTTATAATTAATTATATCAATAATATTCACTTAACCATAACTCACATGTGCCTTACTCGGACTTAAATAAATTATATAAACAACCATATTTTATTAATAAATAAAAATTTTATATTTTAACCCAATAATATTAATAAATATTGCATTGTTTTAGAAAATAAATATATGCTAAACGTTTTGGAACCCTTTTTAGTAGATAACTAATTAAATAAATATATTTTTGGTGAAATATTTTCCATTTTTTTTTTGTTTTTTGGTGAGCTATATTTACGTATTGTCCCACACGTTCTACATCATCGCCGAAAAAGTCGGATTGATTATGTCCATCACTTGTCATTTTATGGGGTTAAAGCAGGTAGGGTCCTAATGGACTACATTTTCCCCTGGATTTGAGTAAGGATATACCTGTCCGTCGCATATTAATATATTTTATTTTTAAATATCTTTGGCATATCGAAAAAATTCTACATGGATATATCATACCCTTTTAAATATATTTTCCTGGTATTTCACGGTCCAAAAGGGAAAAAAATCCGGAAATTTTTTTTTTCTACAACAAATAAATCGTTACGTTTTCTATTTTTCTGGGTATACTTTAAGTCTCAGATTCATGGTATATACTCTCTAGTAATTTTTTATGTGAGATTTATTCAAAATATTTTTAAATAATATTAAACTTATTTTAACTGAAATATTCTATAGTGATAAATTAAATACCCTGTATAATTAAAAAAATTAACACCTCTCACACAATTTTCGTTCTCGCCCTTCAACTTTCTTTAATTTATTTATCTCAGATCTGAGAACTTCCAAGACTTATTTCTTTCCGAACTCCCAAATCAATCTGTCCTTTTTCCCGAAAGGGGTTCGCAGACAACTTCCTAAATACGCGATGGTGCATTTCGATATGGGATTTTCAATTTAGCATGGGGTGGAAGACGTTTCCGGAAAGAATTTTAAATAGATTATCCGTCGATTTTTAATAGAAAATTTTATTAGCGAAGATTTACAAAAAAAAAACAAACAAGATAATAGTAATTTTGGATCGGAGTAAATAAAAGTATATTAATAAATTTTTATTTAAATCTAAAAAAAAAAAATTACTGGAACTATTAGGTAGAAAAGAGCGAGGCAAGTTGATGCTGATGAGACTGCGAGTCTACGCGCATGCGTTAACAGGCAGTGAGCGAGTAGTAACTGTTGTTTACCGTAACGCAATGCCTGACGGTTTAACAGACGTTTTTATTATTGAAAATTTGATTTCATTAGTGCAAAGCAATTTTTGAGTGTTGTGTTTGAGTCAATATACCAAAAAGAGGAAATCCACCAAAATGTTCGCTGTTGATCATCTCTGTTTGTTTATAGAAGTGCTTAATTTCTGTAAAGAAAATGGTTGTCTCCCTCCTCCTCATATGACAAATTTTATTTTGGTTTAGTCGATGATTGGAGGATGAACAATCCAGGCAAAACATTGTAAAATGGCATACAAAGCAACAAATGCTTCAAATATTATTTCTGCTTTTTAAGCAACAGAAATAGCGCCCTACAACAGAGACGTGTTTACTGATTCTGATTTCTTATCAAGCTCAGTAGGAATTTCTATCCTAAAGCTGGAAAGTGGAAAAATAACAAAAAAAAGGAAGAAACCCATGAAATCTGCTATCCCTACTAGCACACCTGTAGTGGAAAGGTAAAAAAGGAAGAAGCAAAAAGGAATTCCAAGACAGAAAAAATTAAAAAAAGAATATGAACATAGAAAACAAGCTTAATATCTGAGAGTCTTGAGGAAATTTTTTGGAGGAGTGAGAGTAGAAGGGAATGGATGGAGAAGAAGAACAAATGTGGCAATCAAAGTATTATATGATCAAGTAGAGATTAGCCAAATAGTCAGAGTAAAAAGGTTAATCAGATATGGACCAAAGCATCCTTGATAAAAAAGAAAAAGAGGGCGGCCCCTTAAAAAGTGGATAAACGAATGTAAAAAGGACTTAAGGAAAATGGGAATTTATAATTGGAAAGAAACTTCTATGAATAGAAACAAGTGGAGAAATATGGTTGGAAATTTTTGAACCATGAGCATTTAAGTCCTTTAGTGCTATATTATTATTTATTATATAAAATGATCGTGACTGATACAAAGAAGAAGAAGATGGGAAATAAAAAGATTTTAATTCCAAAGAAGAGGACGATACTTTGATTCTGATGCGTTTGGAGCCTTGTGCCAAATTCTATCAAGGTCAAGACTGGATGCAGTGTATTTAATGTAATCAGCGATTCTGACTAAGTTTTGACCAAAAATTTCATAATTTCAATATATTTTTTCTACTCCTTTATTAGTAAATTACTTATTATACATTATTTGCTAGATTAGTAAATTCAGTATTACACACACTATTACGTAATGACTGACATGTAATATTTTTTATTACGTAACAGTACGAAGTCGAATCACAGTTGGCGTCTGTCAATGTCATTACCGTCATTTATAATTACAAATTGAAAAAAATCAATAAGTCTTTCAACATCTCAAATAGTGCTAAATTTTATTTAGAACACAATTTAATTTTGTATGTAAAATGTAACAATTTAAACACTGAAACAATAATTGTTGTAGACAAAGTAATAGTACATTAGTAGTGTAGTAATGCTGATGCTGGAGCACCGATTTTACCTCGACCTCAATATTAACTTTGACCTTGACATCTACAGTGACATTAAATCTTTCAAAGGATGAAAAATAAAATTTTAAAATATTGTCCTAAATAAAAACATAATTTACGTATATATAATATTAAGACATTCTGTATTTTTTTACAGCAGTAAGTATTGATATCTGGTTAGATACAAACGTTTTTATTATGTAAAATAAAAAAAAAGGACTTTATGGTTTATGCAAAATAAGCAAAGAATAATTCGATTTTGATTCTGATTTAAAATTCATTGGAATCTGGTTTGGATTTTCTGATTGATTTAGAATTGTGAATAAAAAAATGCTTTACCGCCTCTCTGCGTATATTATTTCCATTTGAATACAATAACGACGTGAAACTAAATTGGAAAATTTTTCGAATAAATCCAACGGTATTTGGAGGAGTTTCGAAATTACCATAATTTAATTTATCATTATTTTAAAATCAAATCCAACAGATTATCCATATTTCAAAATAAGTGTTAATCAATAAATGAAACTCAAAATTATGTACCAGAAAAAAGTTGAAAGCGACTAGTTTCGGCTAACAAGTCATCTTCAGGTCCCTAAAAGGAATTAAAAAGTTCGATGAACAAAATTAGAAACTTAAAAGTAAAAACTTTATAATTCCTTTTAGGCCTGAAGATGACTTATTAGCCGAAACTAGTTGTATTCAACTTTTTCAAAATATATTTAGTTTTGTGGTATTTGTTTTTGATTAATTATTTTAAAATCAATTTTTATATAATTTATTCAAAAAATGATAGTAACACCATCTAGCTTAGAATCAAAGGTCAGAACAAATGATGGCCTCATAGTAACAAAATATGTAAGAGTAACCACAGATGATTCCTATAAGGATGAAACAAGTTAATTTCTATTTCCGTTAAAGGATGTTGTGTTAAATGAGATAAAATCTTCTCTTAATTAATAACTAAAAAGTAATTATCTAAAATTTATTGTTTTTTCCACTTCATCCAATCTGCTTTATTTTTTTTACTTTTTCCCCTAAACCTGATAAGAGAAAAAGGAAGGATAGGATCTATGGAAACGGAATTGGAAGTAAATCACCTGATGAATATCTTCATGCAGAAAAAAAAACAGTCGTGAGATTTTCAGATAGGTGTAAAGTGAAAAAAGGTGAAAAAAAATGTCGGCGATCGCGATCGCGATAGGAAAAAATGGCGCCCGGAAAGAAGGGAACGAGAACATTACCGGCTTTCCTTTAGTGGCGGGTCCATCAAGATAAAATTTTGTTTTTCTCACTTTTTCGCGCGGATAGAGTACGGTTACGTAGGCCAGTTTATACTGGAAAATAAAGTTTCTTTGTAAATTCCAATATTTTTATATTTTCATTTAACAATAATAAATTAATTATTGATCGAAAAATTTTATTCCCAAAATTAGTAAAATTTAAGTTTATGCATTTTCCACACTTGAATTGAGAAAAACGTATTAGGAAAAGTGCAACATTGCGTTTTTTTTTATTGGATTTTTTTTATTCAAGATTTAAAAAACTTTTTTCTGAGCACAAATCTCAAAAATTCATTTTCTCCTTTTACGAAAAAATGTATTATTGCATTTTCCACATTCGAAAGAAAATAATTCATTTTTGATTCTTGTAAATTTAAGGAAAAAATGAATTGTTTCTTTATGCCAAATTTAAGTGGAGAAAAATGTATAGTCGCTTTTTCCAAATCCAAAAAAAAATGTAGAAAAATGTACTATAACATTTGCGCATTCTAGGGAGAAAAAAATGCAGTGTTGCTTTTCCCAAATTCGAGTGATAAAAATTGCACTATGCTTTTTTTCCAATTTCGAGTGAAGACAAATGCATTGTTGCTTCTCCAAATTTTATAGAAAAAATGCATTGTTGTTTTTTTTTTAAATCCGACAGAAAAAATACGTTGTTGATTTTTTCCAAATTCGAATGAAAAAAATGCATTGTAGCTTTCTTCTAATTCAAAAGTAGAAAAAAAAAACAATAATGTATTTTTTTAAACTACAATTTGGAAAAAATGAAACAATGTATTTTTCCATAATAAAAATACAAAAGAAGCATGTTGCCAAATGTGAATTGAGAGGAAAGCAACACTGCACTATATATTATCTAATTAAACACCTTAAGAATTAAAAAAAAAACAGTGCATTGTTGCCTTTTTCTTAATTCAGGTATAAAAATTTTTATGAGTAAAAAAATGCATTATTACTTATTTACAAAGTTGAGAATAAATGCAATGTTGCTTTTTTGTGAATTTAAATGTAGAAAAATATATTCTGGGTTTTTAAAAATTTTTTTCTCAAATTCAAGTAAATGCATCGTTCCTTTTTTCTAAATTGAACTGAAGTAAAATGCATTGTTACTTTTTCTCTAATTAAAAAATGTATTTGTTACTTTACAAAAATCAAATGCACTTTTCATATAGAATTCACTAACAAAATAAAATTCAGTAAAATATTTATAAAATCTTTTTCACCATTATTAGCGTGTACCTGAGATAATCTTTAACGTTGTTTTTAATATGCGCATGTGCATAATTCATTGTGCGAGTCACGTTTGTTATGCTAAAGTGAGATAAACATATAATTCATGAGAAATAAAAAAACACTGTCAATTTTATACATAGGTTTTATTGTGACGTATGTCGGTGATATTTAAGTCCCGTCATCTTAGCAAATAACAGTGACGTGCACCAGTTTATTATAAATCTACTAAATTTGCAGTAATAGCCTAACTGTCCGTTTGTCTGTCTTTCAGTCTATCTCAGCGATAACTCGAGAACTTATTGACTTTACACTATCAGTCCGTCTGTCCGTCTACTGTTAACTTGCTGTGTTTATTTATACTTTAAATTTGTTAAATTTCTACATTGATACTGGCCTGTTTTTTTCCCGCCAACACCATCTCGCACAGAAGTTTTTACCTGAAACAAAACAAAATAACATTAATGTGTATGTGTCTTTTTCATCTACGACTTTTTATTATTTTTTTTTTTGTTATTTCGGTTGCGCTTTTAATCTAAAGATCTTTATAACAGGAATTTTGCAGGAACTGCGTTTGTTGATTTTGTGTTTTTAAGGCAAATAGTTTCAGTGAAAATGGAGACCAAAGAAATATACAAAATGGAATATGGAATGCATATGTGTGTATTGGTTTTAGGTTTTTTGATGCATCAGCAGAAAATAGAAATTTTATTATTGTAAGGAATAAGGGAAAATACAGTGTGAATAAATTTAAATAAATTATAATAATGCATTTATTATTTATTTTAGTAGAATTAATATAAAACATTTTATGGGGTTTGTATAAAACTCAGTTTTTTGATTTTTTTTTTATTTTATTTTGTTTACTTCAAAATTTAAGAATTTTAAAATTTTTAAATTTTAAATTTTTCTTTCCCATTACATATACGATATATGTATATGAGAGTAAATTTTTCTTATGATTTATACAAACAATTTTATGAGTTTTATATTAATAATAATTTTTTCTTAAATGAAAAATTCTATAGATAAATAGTGGAAAAGTAGGCATTACTCATATTTTCTCCTTTTGATTTTAATTCTTTCAAAATTTATTAAAATATAAATAAAAATTTTTAGGTCTTTTAATTTTCTCTTAATTAGGATTATTTTTTAATTTTCAAAATTTAAATTATTTCTAAAATTTGATTTTCTAGAGGTTCGATTTTTTTCTTAAAATTTAAAGAAATGTAAATAAAAATTTGCAATTTTTCTCTTCAATTTAAAGATTTGATGTATTTTATTAAGTGAAGAAAAATGCTTTGGTGCTTTTCCAAAATCTGATAGAAAAAATCCATTGTTGCTTTTTCCAAATTTAAGTAAAATATAAATAAAAATTTGCAATGTTTTTTTATATTTGATATATTTTTTAAGCTGGAAAAACTTAACTTAAAAAATAAATTCAATACGTTCCTAGAATTTAGTTTTTGCTAATTTTTCTTGACTTCGACTTTTCTATCAAAATTTAGTGTTTTTTTAAATTCCCTTTTGTTTACGTTAAAAATTTTTCTTTTAATTTAATGGTCTGTTTCGAATTTAAAAAAATATAAATAAAAATTTGTAGCTTGGCATATTTTTTTTTATATTTGAGAAAATTAAATTGATATTCCTAAAATTTGAGGTTTTATATTTTCCTAGCTCCGAATATTTTTATAAAATTTGAATTTAAAAAATTTTTAAAATATAAATTTGTTCTAAATTTTCTACCAGTAATTAGTTAGTATTAAATAAATTTTTTAAACGTAAAATCTTAAAGATTAATTATTTGCTAAATTTGGTTATAGTCCCGGAGTTTTAGTTAAATATTTTCATTTATAATCTACCTAAGGCATAAATTATTGTCGGACATTTTCTGAATACATGAATTTTTAAAGAAAATTCATGTACGAGACAAATTTCCCGTGGGGGATTTGGTAAGAAAATTTCACACCGAAATATTAAAAAAAATACTAGGACAATGACGGTTTTTGATGGTAAATATAAATGTCATTTTACTATAAACGTCAAAAAATTTCCAGTGTAATTTCATGCTCCTTTACTCTAAGGAAGAGAAAAAATTCCGGAATTTTTTTTAGTTGCTATGGTAACGATACAAAATACAGGAGGATTTTAATTTTTCGAAAATGTTGGTGTGAAATTTTCATTAATAAATCCTAAATATAAGAATTTTTTTTAACTGTTTTAAATTTCCGGTGAGACTGAACTCTGTTAAACAAAATAAACTGGATTAGTCCGTTAGTCTCATTAATAAAATAAGCAAAATACCCTTATTTCAACGGTAAACTGTACAAAACATGTACTCGAGGATCCAACAAAACGTTTTTCAGACAACAACGGTTGTTAGAGGTTAATTCATTATTACGTTTGTATAAGTTTGACATTTCGTTTTTAACCACAAAAAAAAAGAAAAAAAAATCTAAATCCGAGATATTATAAAGTCGCCATAGCCACAGCAACTCCCCGCCCGAACATGTCATACCCTCATCAGGGCCCGTTCGGCGACAGTTGCTTTTGTTTGAATAATAGTTGGAGGGAGCATTTGTTAAAATTATTCTGATAGTAGCCGACTGATAAATGATGGCGGGAGCGCAAATGAAATGGATGGACTGCGACTTGCTTTATTCTGCCTCCGCCGCGCCGCGTAATGGCTCAATTAGCGTTTTGGGAAATAAGCAATTGCTGGATTTTGTGATTTATTAATAATGGGTGTTATGAAAAATATGGGGGATGATCTGGTCTGAGATTTGAGTAGCTTGGCGTCGGTCGTTTTATGAAAATATCAAAAAGTTCGCATAATTATTAAGAATGGAAAATAATTAATAATTCTTATTTTTGTATATAAAATAAAAAAATCGGTTGTGATACCCCAGAACTTTCCCGGATCGACTATATAGAGAATAGGATTATTTTAACTATAAAATACTAATCATTACATTAATTTATGGAATACATTAAAAATAAAAATAAAAAATCATGTGTGAAAACTATTGGGAATTCGGAAAAAAAATTAATTTAAAAGTTGTAGGAAATTTTATTCTCTACAACTTTGCACTGAAACATTTTGCACTAAAGTGCATAATTTGTCTTCAAAATTAAAAAAAAAATATGAAAATCCTAAATGCGTATTTTTTTCGCCCACTAGAGACGAAACTATGAAGAATTCGAGAAAAAGTTACACACAAAAGTTAAAGAAAATTTGATGCTTTACAACTTTGCATGCAAACATTTTTCACTAAAATGCATTGTTTGTCCTCAAAATCAAGAAAAACTAGGGAAAACTTACATGCACAGTTTTTGCGCGCCATTTGGTGGCGCAACTATTGTAAATTCTGGAAAAAGTTTGATACAAAAATTACAGAAAATTTTATGCTCTACGGTTTTTTACAATTTTTTACGATTTTTTTCTATTTTTTTTCTTCCTCAATTTTTTAATTATTTACGAAATTTTACAACTTTTTGTAAGTTCTTTACGATTCTTTTACGTTTTTTATAATTTTTTAGTTTTTTTACTATTTTTTATGATTTTTCACGATTTCACGATTTTTTACAATTTTATATGATTTTTTATGATTATTTGGCATTATTTACCACTTTTTACCAGTTTTCTGCGATTTTTTTGTTGATTTTTTACTATATTTTACGTTTTTTAAGATTGTTTACCATTTTTTACGATTTTTTCCATTTTTCTCAATTTTTTAATTATTTACAAAATTTTACGATTTTTTGTCTGTTTTTACATTTTTTTTTACATTTTTTACATTATTTTACAAATTTTTACGATTTTTTCACGTTTTTTACTGTTTTTCCATTTTTTTTTCTCTTTCTCAATTTCTTTAATTATTTACGATATTTTACAACTTTTCGACGATTTTTTAACGTTTTTTACAATTTTTTACGATTTTTTATGATTTTTTTCAATTTTGTTTTAATTTTCTTAAGAGTTTTTCGACTTTTTCTAATTAACTCGTGTTATCGATCTTTCCCGATATTATCCCTTTTTTCCATTTGTGCCAGATTTTTCCAGTTTTCTTACGATTTTTTACAATTTTTTAACATTTTTATTTTTTTTAAGATTCTTTACGATTTTTTTCATTCTTTTTCTATCTTTCTCAATTTTACTTTCCCGGACCCATAAAGGGAAAATAAGGTGAACGAGCAAAAAAAAAATCGAGATATCGATGGAAATATCCATTTTGAGGGCCCCTCAAGAAGATTGAAACCATTTCCAGCGCATGGTCTGTCTGTGTGTCTGTGTGTAATCTTCCACGATAACTGCCGAACCGTTTGACCAATCAAGCTGAAATTTGGTATGGAGAGTCGGTGTGTGCCTAGAATGTGACCATTAGATTTTGGTTTAAATTGGTACAGTAGAAGGTCCTCCAGACCGACATTGATTAAATTTTAAGGACAAACAATACACTTTAGTGCAAAATGTTGTAGTACAAAGTTTTAGAGCATAAAATTTCCTATAACTTTTGTGTCAAACTTTTTCCACAATTTAAAATAGTTGCGCCACTAGAGGGCGCGTAAAAATGTGCATGTAGGTTTTCTCTAGTTTTTCTTGATTTTGAGGACAAACAATGCATTTTAGTGCTAAATTTTCTTGTGCAAAGTTGTAAAGCATCAAATTTTCTTTAACTTTTATGTTCAATTTTTTATCGAATTTCTCAAAGTTTCGCCGCTAGATGGTGAGAAAAATACACATTTAGGATTTTCCATTTTTTTAAATTATGCTCTTTAGTGCAAAATCTTTCAGTGCAAAGTTGTAAAGCATAAAATTCGCTACAACTATTGTATGAAAAATTTTCCCAAATTCCCAATAGTTTTTACACATGATTTTAGGGGATCATAATTGTAGCAGTGTGATATACAACATGCGCCTGCGCAGATTAGGTCATTATCAACATTGAAATATCAATTCGGTAGACGTATTCACCATTGGCTCGCCATTTTTAATGTCTTCCATAAATTAATGTAATGCTTAGTATTTTGTAATTAAAATAATCCTATTCTCTACGGTCGAGTCGGGAAAGTTCTGGGGTGACACCGCCGATTTTTTTAAATAATTTCCGAAATTTTATGACTTTTGTCTGTTTTTCACATTTTTTTTAGGTTTTTTCACAATTCACTTGTAGTTACGAGAAAACGATTGGTGAAGGAACTTTTGAAATCGGACCACTGGTTTTTGATTTATTGTTTCCACATCCATCCATTCATTCATCCATCCAGACCAACGGACATGAAATATTTTTTTTTGTCTAATCGTGTTGTGGGTGGCTCAAAACGTCGAGAAAAGTCATTTTAAGCAAAAAACTATTAACAAAATTAACAGGTAAATAGTTATTTAAATTTTAAGGGGGCTTGGGCACGGCGGTGTAAAAAATAGCGTATATAACACAGGATTAAAGTGCATCTTTTAATCCCTTGATATATAATATACTATTTTGAGCCTAAATTAATAATTTTTAAAGCTCTGACAGTACCCTTTTTTTTTATAAATTTACCTATCCCCTTAAAAATTATCTGCATTTTTTCAATTTTATCTTTTAACGCGTAACTAGTCAGTTTGACGTCGATTTTATGAATAGGCCTGACAAGCCCTATTCATGGAATTTAAGTTCGTGTATAGCTAAAGTCGATCAAGCACAATTTGAAAAATGATTACCGACAAATTGACCTATTTTGTCCGGAAATTATAAATTTTGTGCTTGGACGATGTACGATTGCATATTTCCAGAAAATTTTTGTTGAAATCAACATTATTGCGTGTGTATATTTTGATACAACGATTTTTCAAGACCATGTCAAAGTTATTATTGACTCAATGTTATTTTCCTATTTTCGAATTGTTGGGACGGACAATGGACGCCGTTTTCTAGAGATAACAACTCCAGAACTTGCCAAATGTCGAAACACTAATTTTCCAAGAAGACATAAAAAGACGCGACGAAAAATTATATTTCGATTAAATTTTAGGAGTTTTGGAAGGAAGCCAGAGGCATTTTCATCGAAAGATATGGCGCAAATTGTACAATGTCAATTCCTTGAAAAATATTATGAAACATTTTATATACAATGTTACATTTTTTTGGATACAATAACGGAGAAAAAAATTTAAAAATTAAATAAATATTATTTTTTATATTAATATGACTACGTCACTGTTTTATTATTGGATTCTAATTCCAATCCTCCATGCATTTTAATCCCTGCGCTTAATAATGAATAATGTTCCAATATATTTTCATGTTATGTAACATTATACATTTTTGGGTGCTATGACGATGACGACGCGTATACAGGGTGTTAAAATAAATTTTCATTTGTGAACAAATATGAATGAAAAGAGGGATAATAAAAAAAAAATTGTATTCCTTATTATTTTATAATTATATGGAAAGGAAAGGTGAAATATTTTTTTAAATATATTTTTATAGACTCTTAAAATAGAGTTAATTTATAATTTAACTCACTTTGTATCACACAAGATAGAAAAAGAAAGAAAATAATAAACTAGGAAAATCTTTTGGATTTTTGAAAAAGGAAAATCATACATCTTTTTTTTTTGGAAAATTTAACTTCATAAATGAAATTAAAATAAAGAAAAAAAAATATTAATTTTGTTTTTTTTATAACAAACATGAATTTGACAGGTTTTTTGACAATATTCAAATTTTTGAAACAGTTAACAAAAAAAAAATCAGAATTTAAAAGTGATAAATTTTATTTAGTAAAAAAATAAATTGTAAATTTAAGGCAAATGGTTTCCAGATTTTGGAAAAAGAATCAAAATTTTAAAAACATTAGACTTTTTTTTGAGCAAAAAAAATCGTATTGGGAATTTAGAAACGAAATTGAAAAAAAAGAGCAAGAATGCATTTTTCCACATTTGAATTTGAAATAAATGCAAAAACGCATTTTTCTACAAACGAATTTAAAATAAAGAAGAAAAATGTATTTTCCATACACAAATTAAAAAAAAAACAGGAATGCATTTTTCCACCCACGAATTTGAAAAAAATAACGGAAAAAGTAAACATTTTTTCTCACACGAATTCGAAAAAATTAACGGAAAAAAGTAAGCATTTTTTCACACACGAATTTGAAAAAAGCAAGAATATATTATTCCACAGTTAAACTTAAAAAAAATGCAAATCTTCTTTATACAAACGAATTTGAAAAAAAAGAAGCAAGAATGCATTTTTCTACAAACGAATTTGAAAAAATAAACAAAAACAAGAAAGCATATTTTCACACACGAATTTAATAAAACTAAGCAAGGATACATTTTTCTACAGTTGAATTTAAAATAAATGCAAGTAAAACATTTTTCTACAAACGAATTTGAAAAATAAAGAGAACAAGCAAGCATTTTTCATACACGAAATTGAGAAAAAAAATTAGCAAAAATGCATTTTCCCCCACTTAAATTTTAAAATAAATACAAGTAAAAGCATATTTTTACAAACGAATTTAAAGAAAAAGAAGTAACAATGAATTATTTTACAATGAGAAGCAAAAATGCATTTTCCACACACGAATTAAAAAAAAATAAACAGAAACAAGAAAGCATTTTTTCATACACGAATTTAAAAAAAAAACGCAAAAGCATTTTTCTAGACGAAGCTAAATTAGATTTTGTGTTGCACGAATTTAAAAAAATAAATAGAAACAAGAAAGCATTTTTTCCAGCACAAATTTGAAATAAAGAAGCTAGAATGTATTTTTCCACATTTGAATTTGAAAAAAAAAAGAATCTATGATTTATAATTGATTAAAGTACGAAAAAATTAATAAGAAAAATTAGAAAAAATCTACATTTAAAAACTAATTTGAAATCACATTTTAACAATTTTTTTGTAAAATCGAAAAAAAAAATCAAATTTATATGGAAATTGTTTTTGGTAAAAAGATGAGATTTAAAATAAATTCTGAACAAATATGATTTATAGAATAAAAAAATCTAAACATAATAAAAAAAATGCAACAAAAGAATTTAAAAACATGAATTTTTTTAAAAATTACAGACTTCTAAAAAATTAATTTGTAGAAAAACAAAAATAAAATAAAAAAAACCTGGAATATAAAATTATTTCAGTTGTGAATTGACTTCTGCAAAAACTCTGAGACTTTTTTTATTATTATTATTATTTAAAAAATTGTGAAACTTTAATTTTTTTGAATTATATTGAAACATCCTGTACAATTTCATGTCGACGACGGCCTATATTTTTTCTTAATGGGACTTTCTAATCGGAGGTGTTAACACTTTGGACCGTTTTCGAATTTTTCCCATTAAGCTGTCAGCGTGACGAATGTGGAAATTTATACATTAATTTATAATAACGGCCCGAGGGAGATTATGACGTGTTTACACATGTTTTGTATATTTTTATTCAGCTTTTAACCCTGCACAATTTAGAAAGCTTCAATAATTTCCATCATAATTTAAAATCCGAAAATTTCAATTTATGATTTGAATTCTTCAATTTTTTTTTACGAAAAAATTAAAAGGTTCCAAAAGTTTTAAAATTTGTTTATTTTTTTAGTTGATTTTTTTAACTTATGTTAAAAAAACTTTTAATATATCAAGAATAATATAAAAAAATCATATGCATTAAGATTTTTAGCAACCATTAACTTGATTTTTATTTACAAATTATAATGGATTTTTTTATGTCGGTGTTAAAATGATTACAGATGGCGCTTCTTTGAAGATCGCTCGTTATTAATACTAAGAACTAAAAAACCTTCATAAATTAGAACGGATCCAACCAGTGTTTAAATGGGTTTTTTTTTTTCGATTCCCGTATCTTATTGTTTAGTTCACACACATGGAAAAATTCGGCGCCGCCCATGTGGTACGCACATGATTAACAAATTAGCCGTTTAATGAATTTAATTTTTTTAGAATTAGATATAAAAAATATGTCGGCTTTTTATACTATTAATTTTTTATGGGAATGTATAATTTTAATAAAAAATAGTTATTTTTTAAAAAAACTGTTTTTGTTCATTTGAAAAAATACTTCCTTTAACAAAATCAGTTAAAAACAGGAAATTATCCATACGCAAATGTGGTAAAATTATTCCAAGAAAAACTCGTAGTCATACCACAATAATGTAATTTAAATATTAACTAGTAAAGGGCAACGTGTTTCGGCCAATCGATGGCCATCATCAGGCATAAAATTGAATATGTCATACTTGTGTAACCAATTTTTTGACTGTTTTATTAATAATGCATCAATTTCTAGTCATTATTAAAGGTGTCGTCTTGTAGGAAGAAAAAAAAAGTTACAATTCTATAAATTCTACGCCTCTGGTGAAATTGGCTTTTTTTTATTTTTCCATTCTCCATTATCGTTTTTTTTGATAAAATGCATCTTTATTCTTGAGCAAAAAAATGTAATTAGATTAATTGGCAGTTATTCGAGCAATAAAATTCTAGTGCAACGGGGCATATTTGGAAAATTTTCTAGTCGAAATTTGTTCGATAAAATGCATCTTTATTTATGAGTAAAAAAGTGTAATTCGATTGTAAATAAGTAATTGGCGGTTTTTCAAAAAAATGCACTTTTACCTCTCGAGTAATAAAATTGAAGTGCAATGGAGCATTTTTTTTTTAAAAATTTCTAATCGACATTTTTTTTTTCTCAAAAATAAAATAGTGTAATTCGATTTTAAATAACTAAATGATATTTTTTCAGCAAAATGCACTTTTTTTTGAGCAATAAAATTCTAATACTATGGAGCATTTCTTAAAACAATTTCTAGTCCGCATTTTTTCGGTAAAATGTTCTTTTTTCACAAGTAAAAAGTTTAATTCGATTTTAAATCACTAATTGGTACTTTATCGAAAAAATGCATTTTTACCGCTCAAGCAATAAAATTTTAGGCCATGGGGCATTTTTTTAAAAAAAATTCCAATAGACACTTTTTCGATAAAAAGCTCTTTTTCCGCAAATAAATCGAGTTTATATCACTAATTTACACTTTATCGGAATAATGCACTTTTACCTCTTAACCAATAAAATTCCAGTGCAATAGAGCATTTTTTTTTAATTTTCTAATCGTCATTTTTTGATCTTTATTCAAGAGCAAAAAAGTGTAATTTGATTTTAAATAAATAATTGGCAGTTTTTCGTCAAAATACACTTTTTTACCTTTATAGCAATAAAATTCAAGTGCGATGGGGCATTTTTTAAAACGTTTTCTAATCAACATTTTTTGTATAAAATGCATTTTTATTCACGAGAAAAAAAAACAGTTAGATGAATTGGCAGTTTTTCGGCAAAAATGCATTTTTACTTCTCGACCAATACAATTCTAGTGCAATGGAGAATTTTTTTAAAAATTTTGTAGTCGACATTTTTTTTGATAAAATGCGTTTTTCTTTAAGAATAGAAAAATGTAATTCGAATGTTTCGGTAAAATGCACTTTTACTTTTCGAGCATAAAAAATTTTAGTATTATTTAATCAGCTCAATTTTTTAAATTTTTATTAAAAAAAAATTTTTTAATGAATAAAAATTATCGTTTTCAAGTAACAAAAAAAAAGTTTTATTTTTACTTTAAAAATTTACGATTAAAGATGGAAGTTTTGTTGTAAGAAAAAAGGGCGGTAAATCTGAGTGCCTCGTTATGAGAGAGTCACTTGACATAATTTCTCGTAGGATTTCCAGAATTTCGAGAAACATCAATGGTCATTAAAAACTTGCCGAGCGCCAACGTTTCCAGATAGAAATTTTAAAAAGTCGAAAGCCTGTTTGCCTGCTGCCCGGCCAAAATAGATCCGGATTTAGGAAGAATTTATCAAATTGTAAAAATCGATTAGAAAATATTTTCACTCAACCTAAGGTTCCTATTAAGCTATATATATTTTTATTATAAAAAAATTTTTTCAGGGACGTAATTTTTTGCTTAATTAATAAATATTTTTGTGCAATATAAATAATAATCTAACGTTGAATTATTATTTTTTAAATTTATGATTAAATTAGAATTTTTATTTTTTTTTTACTTTTTTTAACGTTATTAAATTATTCCAATAATAGTTACGTTAAAGTAATACTATGATTTTTATTTTTAATTTAATTATTTATATTATTTAACGTTTGTATTTTTGTGAATGGACTTTAATATATAAAAAAATCTGAATCAGATGAATTTATCCTGAATCCAACCCCGAACTGACTTTATGGCTCACTAATTATTCAGTTAGTGGAGTGGAAGCGCAGAAAACTTTAATTCATTGTATATTTTTCAGCAGTTGGTAGAAAATTTAAAAACAATGAGCCTCTCATTTTAGGAAACAATTAGTCGAGGTCATGTGGGAGTGAATTTTCATTTCAACACAAAACAAAACAAATATACAAGCGACTGTATAAAGTTATGATGATTAAATATATGGAACAGTATTTTTGCTGAGTCGGTTTTTTAATATTGTGAAGTGAAAATTGAGACGATTAAATAATACTAAAATTTTATTGCTCGAAAAGTAAAACTATCAATTAGAAAAAATATCGACTGGGAAATTTTACAAAAATTCCCCATTGCACTAGAATTTTAATGCTCGAAAGGTAAAAATGAATTATGCAGAAAAACTATCAATTAGAAAAAACGTCGAATTGAAAATTTTACAAAAATGCCCACTGGTATTAGAATTTTAGTGTTCGAGATTGTAAAAATGCATTGCAGCGAAAAATGGCCAATTAGTTATTTAAAATCGAATAACATTGCCCCAGTGTACTATAATTTTTCTGCTCGAGAGATAAAAGTGCAGTTTGCCAAATAACTGTCAGTTAATCAAATTACACTTTTTTTGCTCGAGATTGAAATGTATTTTATTGAAAAATGTCGGGTAGAAAATTTAAAAAAAAAAATTCTTCATTGTAGAAGAATTTTAATGCTCAAAAAGTGCAATTGCATTTTGCCAAAAACCGCCAATTAGTCATTTAAAATTGAAGATCACTTTTATTATACTTCAATAAAGATGAATTTTATCGAAAAAATGTCGACTAGGAAATTTTTAAAAAATACCCCATTTTATTAGATTTTTATTGCTCAAAAGGTAAAAATAGATTTTGCTGAAAAACTGCCAATTAATTTGCTCGAGAATTTTATCGAAAATTTGTCAATTAGAATATTTTTAAAAAATGCCCAATCGCATTAAAACTATATTGTTCGAAAGGTAAAAATGCGCTGAAAAATTGCGAATGATTTAAGAAAAGTGAACAGTTAATATTGTTTCAATGTAAGAAAAATATACGTCATACATTTACTTCATAATAATTTTTAGGAATCAATATAAGTCAACGTTGGCCACCAATTTGTAACGATATAATTGTTAGGAAAAAATTATGATTTTTACTCGGTTAGGTACAAATAGCAGAAATATGATATATCATATTGCATTAAGTATCTAATTTAAAACTAAATTTATATTGGAAGTTTTTTATGCTTTTTGAGTAAATGGAAATTATAATGCAAATGAAACATGGTCTATTTTTCCGAAACTTTTGTTTGGTAAAACTTTCGGTCGGTAGCCAACGGGATTATGTCTCTGTTAACGAGTAAAGTAGCAAAAGAAAAGTGACGTCAGTCCGTGAAGCAAAAACGTTAACGGTTCCTTCCACACCACACAAGGGATTTCAAAGTTTGGCAGTTTCGTTTTACACGGGGAAACAGCAGCTTTTCGACATGTCGACGGATTTAATTCTAATAAAAGGAAAAAGGCAGGATATTGAAATGGGCCAACTAGATTACTTAGAAGCTGTTTTGTTGCTTACTTTTCGCCATTTTATAAATGCCAAGCACGAATTCGGTCTTTTACTTCCAATCTGATTTATATACGGACGCACAATTGGAAAATCGAAAAACCTAACAACTACTTTGGGATAGCTGATTTAGGATTAAACGAGTTTGTTTACTTCCAAATCTGTCGTTAAGAAAATTTCATACTACTGAAATATTTTCCAACTAAAAATAATACAAATCAGAGATCAAAAATTAAAAAAGAATTTTACAATTTGCAAAAAACAATCTTTGAATCAATGCTGAAAGTTGAAGAATAAAAATAAATAAAAAAATACAGTTTTCACCAGTAAAATGAGGAGAAAATTTCGTACTTATAAAATATTTTTCATGTAAAAATAATAATAATCAGTGATCTGGCAATAGGTCAAAAATTGCTGAAGAATTTTACACGTTACAAAAACATTCCTCGACTTTAATGCTCAAAGTTAAAGAATAAAAATAAATTAAAAAAATGAATTTTTCACCAATAAAATAGGGAGAAAATTTCCTTCTATAAAAATATTTTTCACCTAAAAATAATATAAATCAGAAATCCGACAAGAGGTCAAAAACTGTTGAAGATTTTTACACCTTACAAAAACATTCTTCGATTTTAATGCTTTAAAGAATAAAATAAATAAAAAAATGAATTTTTCACCAGAAAAATTGGGAGAAAATTTCCTACTATGAAAATATTTTCCACCTAAAAATAATACAAACTATCAATCTGGTAAAAAGTCAAACATTGCCCAAGAATTTTTCAATTTGCAAAAAAGAATTGTTTAATTTAATTCTCAAAACTGAAGGTTAAAAATAAATCGAAAAATGCAGTTTTCACTAGAAAAAATAAAGAGAAAAATTTATAATTTAAAAATATTTTTCCGCCGCTCATACTCTCAAATATTTTCAGTTCTATGCACTAATTTTCACTTTTTGCCATTTGAATCTAGTTAAGAGAAGTTTCATTACGCTTGAATTATTCAAAAAAAAGTCAAATAAAGTGTCGAACAAAATTCGGTTTGATTTAAAAAAAATTGATAATTGCAGAATTTTAATTTATCAAATAAAACAAATTACGAAAAAAATATTCCGATAAACATATGCATTAAATGGTTGTACCACTGTATAGAATGTCCAAAAAATCGAAAAAAATTTGCCTTAAAAGGTGTTATAGGGCCTTAAAAATGATTACCCAAAAGATGGAAGCCAATAAGAATATCTAAATGTCCAAATATTTAATTTTTTAAGAACAATGCAATAAAGGGACCGAAGGTTGATGGACTGGGTGCAGTAGATAAAGAGGCTGCAGTGAATCCAGTTGTAAGAAACGGTCCCGAAAAAAAAAAACTATAAATCGTGCAACTTTAAATGCGAAGGGGAATTTAGATTTTCAGATAGATACTAATAAGCAATGAGTATCAAAATAAATCATAATAAATGTGATATTTCATTTTATTAATTTCATTTACCCTGTATAAATAATTCAAATTTTATTAAATCCTCCCTATATTTCATTTGACCACCCATATTTTAATCTCATTGTCAATAAAGCCCTAATAAGTAATAAGAAAGGTCTTAACCATATAATTTATAAAAAGCGTTCGCCACCCTTCTCACAAAAAAAAAATAATATACATAAAAGATCACTAATCTGATGTATTACATTATTTTACATAATTATATACTTTACCTGTCAGGGAGGGGCCTACATTCGATACATTTCCGGCAAAAAGGGCACGTGTCCATCTGTCTCTTTTTCCACGGCCACGAAATTTAGTATATGAGCCAAAACACTCACTTAATAATAAAAAATGATTTACGAGTAACTTAAAATAGATAATCTGGCCCATGAATCATTTTTAAAGGATTTTAAGTTCATACTTTGCGCCTTTTTTGACCTGCACCTCCTTTTGTTACCTTCGATGTAATCTATTCAAATTTTAATTGAGATTATCAAAGAGAGCTCGGTTTATTTTTAAAAAGGTTTCTTTGCGGGGCGCGGAGGGGGGTAAGTTCCGTTTCTTTGAATACCCAATGTAATTACCGAGAAAAAATTACTTTTGTAAAAACAATGAAACCTTATAACGAAAGAGTAAAGTACGAAACTTTAATGATAAAATATTTATTATTTATACAGGGTATTTCGTTTGGTAAACGGATATATTGTGCTACTTTTTTCAAATCGATCTAGAGAAAAAGTTGATAGTCATATCACTGTAACTAAAAAACCGCAGCTTCTTATCTTTAATGTTAATGGAGCGCCTGTCCAAGACCGATTTCAGGTAAGATAACATATGATATTATTGACGTTTCTTAAACCTAAAATAAAGGTTGCAGATATATCGCATTTGTTTGATATTCGGTACACATGTTTCTTATTCACACACATTCTTCATTAGAAAATTGAACAGACATTTTCATAAATTAACAAATAAGTTACTAATAATAATAAAAAGAAAATCGCAGATGATCTAAATTATCTGATATAAATAATGATTTTCTGAAAAAGTCATAGGTATAGTATTTGGAACTGATATTTGTGATTGACTTATTCATATTTTATGAGGGTTCATTAGAGTTTTTACTGTTTTATGGGCAACTGTTATAAATCTTCAAAAAAAAAAAGAAATTTGTATATCTAATTTTGAAACGAGGTTGAATTTATTACCGTACTCATAAACCATTGTTAGATGTGGTTAAGGGTAGGTAGTTTATTAAATTCGACCATTATAATGAGTCTCAAATAGTTTTTCTCTACACTATACCTAGATTTAAGTTTGGTTACGAATATATATATAGTATGAATATTCATAATTTAAATTCAAAATTTGAGTAGTTAAATTGTCTGCACAAAAATTTAAAGCGCACTTTTTAATTTATTTTTTTTGCGCTCTTTTCAAATATGCTATTGGATTTTGGTAATTTCAATATATAGGGCGTTGTTTCAAAGTCTCAATTGCTCAATTGCTTTCTATTTGTTTGTTAAACCGGACCTAGATTTTTCTTGTGATTTGTAACTGGCTCATTAGTGGATTTTTGACAATTTTTTTGTTGAATTTACCTATTTTTTCCATTTTTTCATATTTTTTCATATATTTTCATATTTTTTTACTATTTTTTTTATTTCCATTTTTCATATTTTTGCTTGTATTTCCCTAGTTTTTCTATTTTTGTCTTATTTTTTATATTTTTCTCCATTATTCCTTACTTTTCCTTTGTTTAAAATTTATTTCTATTATTTCGTATTTTTTTCATATTATTCTCTATTTTTTGCCTTTTTCTTATTTTTCTCTATTTTTCGCAATTTTTTTGAACTTTTGTCGATTTCTTCCCAATTTTCCTAGTTTTCTTTATTTTTTTTATTTATTCCTATTTTTTTCTGCTTTTACTATATTTTACTGTTCTTTACTGTTTTTTGCTTGTTTTTTCTGTTTTTTACTACTTCTTATTTTGTTTA
Source organism: Neocrepidodera transversa (assembly GCA_963243735.1). Lineage (NCBI taxonomy): Eukaryota > Metazoa > Arthropoda > Insecta > Coleoptera > Chrysomelidae > Neocrepidodera > Neocrepidodera transversa. Next base: position 384,424 of record OY725347.1, on the reverse strand, counting down.
TTGTTTTTTTCTATTTTTCCCCATTTTGTTTATTTTCACCATATTTCCCTGTTTTCCCGTGTTTCCTTATTTTTGGCTTTTTTACCAATTTTTTTTATTGTTCTCTAGTTCTCCCTGTTTTAATACATTTTGTTATTTTTGATATTTTTTCCATTTCTCCTATTTTCCTATTTTTCCCTATCTTTCCTTAATTTTCGCTGGTTTTTCCCCATTTTTCCATATTTTACCCAATTTTCCCTAATATTTCCTTCTTTTTTTTACTTTTTTCTAATCTTGCCTATTTTTTTTCATTTTTCCTAGTGTTCTCCATTTTTTTATTTATTCCTGTATTTTTCCTATTGTTTGCTTGTTTGTACCATTTTTTCGTATGTTTTCCTATTTTTCTTACTTATTCTGATTTTACTGGACTTTCCGATTTTTTCATTTTTTTTCCTATTTTTCTCTATTTTTTCGTGTTTTTTTACTATTTTTGGATTATTTTTTACTACTTTCTAGTTTTTTTTAATATTGTTTCTATTTTTCCCCATTTTGTCTATTTTTTCCCTGTTTTTTTTTCTGATTTTTGCCTATTTTTTCCCCTTTTTGCCATTTTTCTCTATTTTTTCCCCATTTTTTCTATTTTTCTCTATTTTTCCCTATTTCTCTACATTTTCATATATTTTTATTTGTGTGGATTTTTCCTATTTTGCCCTATTTTTTCCTAGTATTTCCTATTTTTTTTTCTACTTTAGTATATTTTTACTCATTTATTCAATTTTTCATCTTATTTTTCCTCATTTCAATATTTTTTTCCCATTTCCTATTGTTTCCCGTTTTTACCTCATTTTCTTATTTTTCCTAATTTTTCTATTTTTATTTGGGTATTAAATTTCTATCGCTTACGATAGATGTTGTACAAAACCAACGCAGGAGTACTTCAAGGCTCAACTTTGACCCACTTTTACTCCCATTAATCACATTTTATATCGAGCCTTTTCCCTCATTATGAAATAACGTTATCAAACAATTTTTCAAAGTACAACTCTAAGCCATCCCTGCATGTAACTTCGGCTTGTAACTTCTCATAACTCACTAGTCGAATACAGCCAACGTTCCCTTTATCCTTCTCTTTCTGTAGTTAGGTATACATACATACACATTCAAATAATAGCTATTCTGTTTGGCAAGATACGCTTTTCATCATGGAAATTGGTTATCAAATACATGGCCACTTATGGAAAGTGGAAAGTTTGGAGTTTCCTTCCTCTACGTTTTCAGTATTAGAGGAAGTTTTTGAAGAAATAAAGAATATAAAATATTCGTGCTTAAAATAGTAATTTATATGACTTATTTTTAATCTGAACAATCATAAATCATTAACAACAATTTATAAACCATTATAATATTTTTATCATTATTACTTGTAATCAATGCATTAAATGCAATACTTTTTCTATTTTATTTATTATTTTTCCGGGTAACACTTGTTTGTGAGAAATATATTCAATGATTATTCCGTAATACGTGATAACCGAATAGTAATTAAATCGACGTTTGTCTTGTTAATTGATAATGCTTATCTCGCCACAGCACAAAGACCCAGTTAATTGCCTCAAGAATTTACTATATCTGTTGTCCACGTGTCGCCAAAAAAAAAAACGTATATTACTGACTGTCATTTAGTTGTTTATTCTAAAATTTAAATATGTACAATCATGTTGGCGGATACCAAATTTTCTAATTATCAATTATGACGTGCAATTGTTAGAATATAGTTAAAATTAGGCATGTTGTGTATGGAATAGGTATGGACAATTGAAACTTTTCAAACCTTTGAAATTTACGATTTTTTTAAATTTTTGAAATCATCATAACTCGCTTACAATTCAGAATTTTAAATTGATTCGCGTACGGCATTGGATTAAAACTAATAGGAAAGGCCAGAAACTTTGAATATAAAGTTAATCTTACCAGTTAAAAATTCACCAGACATATAGAGACACTCTTATCGATTAGGACAATTCAATCTGTTGTCATTAGTTGCAGTGGCAATCAGAGTTCCAGTAACAGTCCCAGTTCCAGCTACAGTACCCGTCCGTTTACTTAAGCTACCTTTAGAGATAGGTCAAGCTTAAAGGAAGCGAAGCCAAAGTCGAACGCAAGTCATGCATCAGAAAGGCCTGACCAGAAGGACTGTATACAGCCAAGCAAACAATAGGGCCGCTGAACATACTGCGACCGACACGGAGAAATGCAAAAAAGCTACAAACCTTTCTTCCGGTTTTGGTAACATAAATACACAGGTACTCAATCGCTCTTCTGGCCGCCAGTGATTTGATCGATACCATAACAACCCCTGGAGTATTTTTTCTCCACTGATGCTGCCAGTGCAAGTAATCTTCACTTTAAACGGAAGGTGGCGCCCGATGCTTGAACCAAGGCGACAAAAGACCGATTGATGACGCGATGATACATTGATTTCGCGATAAACATTTGTGCACAAAATAAGCGGGGTATTAAGGACCAGTTTTACATTGGGATATATATTACAAGTATGGAAAGAAACCACAGTCGTTTTCATTCCCAAACTTAGAAGATCTGGACAGGATGGGCCGATGGCACTGAAGCCAATAAATCTTTATGTAAAATAGAACAAAAACTGTTGGGCAGACATATCAAGGACACAGTATTGGCAAACAAACCTTTACACAATGATCTATATACCGACACAACAGACAAATCTACAAATCTACAGAAAAAGTAGAAACTGCATCGAGGAACAAAAATGTCTTCCTCGATATTGAGGGAGCATTCAACAACACATCTCTAAACTCAATCTAAGGGCATCGAGAAGAAAAGGCATCGATGAGACATGCTGTAGGTATATTGACTGCATGCTAACAGAAATAATAATCTACTTTTATCAAGTGAGAAAAACATTTGCAGTCAAGGTTACCCAGAGTTATCTACAAGGAGGTTTATTGTCCCCACTTCTTTGGAACCTGGTGGTGGTGAACCTGCTAATCACACTAGATAGAAATAGACAAGAAATACTTGATTACGCAGGTGACATAGTCATCATAGTCCGGGGAAAATTCAACACCACAGTTAGGGAAAAAATACAAATGGCCCTAAATCTGGTAAGTGAATGGATATATGAAGAGGGGCTAAACATTGTTCTTTCAAATCAACCATAGTACCTGCCTGCCTTAGTATACCAGGAGCTATGAAAACAACACCAACAGCAGTTGAACCTTCCCTCGATTGGTATAACAATCATGGAAGAGGTAAGAATGAGACTTTTACGATTACAATACAGAAGCAATAGATTGAAATATCTAATCGGTAAAGAACCTTCAAACTAGTACAAGGGACTAGAGTTAAAGAGTGGGTGCTGTAGAACAAAATTGAAATGTACAAAAAGTACAAGGGGCGTTGGTAAAAAGACCAGTATCTAAAAAAACCTCTTACTTGGCCTCTTGAGTATAGACTCGACCTTAGAAATCGCATTTAATGACGGATTTATTTTGCCTACGACCATTTTCCATCGTTTTTCCCATTATTACTGATATGTGTTAATTTAAACAAATTTCGTATTTTTTTAATAATTTTTTTGACATAATTTTGCTAATTAATTTTCTTGTTTTACTCCCTATTTATTCTTAATTACTTTACCTTAATGACATTTTACTAAAGAGCCATTTTCAGTCGAGATAATCTTCTCAAAGTAAGAGACTTAACTTCCGAATATATCCGCTACAATTTCAGGATTTCAGACTCTTATTAAGAGATGTTTCGGATTTTCAGTATGGGACATTGCACGAAGCAAAACTTTTTTCTTTATGTTATATAAGTTTGTTTCCTTATTGGTAATGGAATTAGAAACATAAATTTTGAAATATGCGAGGTCGTTTCGAATATATTGATAGAGTAAGTTTAATACAGTGGTGTACAGATTATAACTGATTTTGGGACTAATTTTTTAATATTTTAATTAATGGAATTTAATCTAGCGTACACAATTTATAAATAGATTTAGTAAATAGACATTATTATTATTATGAGTATTAAGACAGCACTATAAAAAATTGGTCAAGTGCGTGTCGGACTTCGCACCTTTAGGGTTCCGTACCAAATTGACTTTAAAATTTTAATCGAATTAATAAGTCAAAAATACTTGGTAAAAAGATTTAAAGAAGTTAAAAGAAAAATAACCTGGCGCATGTGTGTTCGACGAAGAAAAAAAATATGAATATCACAATCTGCATATATACTTGTTATATTAACAAATTTTGAAATACAGCGAACAAATTTGTTAATATCAGCGTAACCGACAAAGATAGAAAAAAAATTATAAGATAAAAAATGTGTTTTTTAATTAAACTAATACGACTGCACAGATAAAAATAATAAAATATCGAATATCGCAATTCGCATAAATGCAAAGGTACGATCCTTAAAAATGAGGGAATGATAATGAAAAAATCATATTTATTAATATATTGGTATTTGTTGGTAATATTTACGTAACAATAAATATTATCACCAAATTTCAAGTTCATAGGTCAATGGAAAGTTAAAAAAATACTTCGGAACAAAATTTTGTAAAAAATGCTGACTTTGGCGGCTTCCAATGCCTCTACGTTTTGTAATATTTTTGAAACAAAAAATACAGCTTTTATCTACTCAATGAGTTCTATAACACGCTTGATGGGGTAGGCCAAATTTTTTTTCAGCGCCCCTCTTTAGCTGTATGGGAGTCCCCCTTGGAGTTTTTTTTATTTAAATAATGTTGAATTAGTTACACTCAAAGCATATTCTGTTAACTGTCTGTTAATTTAAAACAAAAAAATTTCATATCAAATTGGTAATTTATAGCAATTGCCTGCAATGCAGTAAAACTTTTGTAAAAAATAATATTAAATTCCAAATATCCTTTTCTCTTTTACTATACATGTTAGTTTGCGATTTTAATGTAGTCATTGATTCGCGTATATGATTTTTGTTTGGAATATTTTTTTTTTGATAAATGAGAAAAATAAATGTAAAAATTACGAAAAAAATTTTGTTTGAAGCTTTTAATTTAAAATCTAAAATTGGAATATTATATAATTTGAGTTGATATCAAAAAATAAATAATATATAGAATGTTTCATTTAAAACAATAAACTAAGTGTCATTATATATTAATTTTTTTGTTAAATGGACATTGATACGAGAAAAAAAGCAAAATTTTCGAAAAGATTTTTTTTTAACTGGAAAAGGTTTTTCTTTTATGTTACGAAATCCCTCCCAGCGATTAGCACAAGAATAGTAAATTCCTATTTTTAATGTTTTGTTACTTCCCACCTATCCGTAAACGTAACACCATAAAACGAAGAAAGCCCTTAAAAGGGACTCTATAAAAAGGGACCGGGACCAGCTGCGCCACCAAATATAAAGAATCTCTACAACGTCATTCAAAGAAAAAGGTAATTTGGAGTGAGTGGAGCGAGAAATCAAGTCAAAAACTATTTTTTTTTTATTGTTGACGATATCGATGATATTACCTGAGCTTGTTGTAAAGTTACATAATAGGATTTGATATGGTTTAAAGTAATTTTACTTTATCTGTAAATAGGGAATTTTTTATAACACTTGAACATAATACGAGATTTTATCACTATGTTACTTGATTTAACTTTTAAAATTTGTAAAAAAAAAACAATTAACTTTATTAATATTTGATTATACTAAGAAAAAGTAATTAATCCGAACTAATAATATAGAGTTTGTGGAAGCTGATGATTTAATTATATTTAAGGTATATATTAATTATATTGTTTATTTTATATTTTTTTGTTGTGGTATTTTTCAACGTGTATTCAATTTCACAATTCCATTATCATTGTATTATTTTCTATTTCTATGAAATAACTGGACTTTTCGGTTTCTAGCTGCTAAGTGCATTCTGCAATTGTTGTCCCGTTGTGATTGGTCAAGAGTTATTACGTACAAGGTGTCAGTCATGTGACTAGAGTCGCTAATAAAACCGAAAGTCAGAGCTAAATCGAGTCATTCATTTAGTCATTCTACATTGATCCGATTTTTTTGGTCATTTTGTTTTTTGGTAAAATCCTGTTAGGATATATTAAAATAAATCCAGCACCGAGTCGTGAATTCAATGTCGGAAGTACCCACATAGTTCGAAACGAGATGAACTGCGGCCTTTGTAATGCTAACGTAGATTAAAAACTATCACGGGTAAAGGATGAAGACTGAGCATGTACAATACGCTAATTACAAGCGCGTTACACCAGGAGGCAGCACTTAACGAGACATTTTAGTCATTATTAATTTTGGCCAATTTTAAAATATCATTAAGAGCTCTTTGGATATTATATTCAAAATAGTGCTATTTGCATTATGAAATTTTGAAATTTAAAGCTCCTTGATTTTGTCTCGGAAACTGAAAGGAATTAAAATTTAAAAATGCAAGAATCCCTAGATAACATTATATCTAATTTATTTTGCCAAAAATTTATTTTTTTAACAACATTGTTTTTTGAGATATTCTTGTCCGAAAATGACAAAGGATGCTGTAATCACCCTAAATTATACAAATAAAGTACTAAAAGTGTTAGTTACTGGCCCTTTAATGACTTTCAAAAATTTACAATACAACAAAGAAAAATTATCTTGTTCTAAATTGGTTTTGGTTCATTTTTAAATAAACTTAATTTAAAAATTAAAAAAAAAATAGAATTTAATAACAAAAGTTGCTTTTTCCGATAATTACAATAAATTTATAAGTCCATATTCTCAAATGTGATCAATGTAATAAAACATTGTAAGAAAACTGTTAGTCAGATTTGACAAAGTTTTTTACTTACCACTTAAAAGTTAAATTGAATTATTTTATGATCATTTTCCTGTTGTAAAGTTTCCAATTTTCCATAACTACTTACTCCATATTCATTTTGCAAATCGTGTATAAATTATGTTATATATCACTTTCTATAAGATATATAGTAGGATATATCGGTAGCATAATTAAAGCCAAACAAGTCGGATAAAATCCATGAAAAGTAATAGGTAGAATATGAACCCAAGTGTTCATAATCCAGAGCCCAAATTAATTATTCCCTTTAGTTAAAGGGAAAAGGGTATTTATCTTTGTGCCTTACTTATATACATATTCGGGATATTTGTAATACCTGCGAGATACTTTCGAGCAGGTGGTTGTTTCGTTGTTTTACATAAACACCGTGCTTTAATTTATAACAGATTTTGTATATTTAGTTAATTAGATATTAGTATAGAAAAATATAACACCATAATTTTTTTATTATAATATTTGTTACTTAACATTTTTTTGAAAATATTTAAATTTTGTTTCCAACAAAAACTGTATTTTCTGAATTAAATGTTTAATAAAATAACCAAAAATAAATAAATCGAGAATTTTAGGATAATTTTAATTTTTATGTATTTTCATCTGCTGAGTTCAAAAATTACCATAAATATTACCGATTTACTCTTTTGGAGATACACTGACATTATATATTCCCTATAGTCAGCATTTTTAGTTTGGTGAAAATTTGTTTTTGTATATTGGCACACCTGTCAAATGTCACAAGAGTGTAATCTAACTGTGAGAAAATTATAAAAGTTTTCATTCTTTCTGTCGTATCTTAAGTTTCTACTTTTCAAGCTTATTTATCCAACCAAATTATCTTTTCCTCAATGGCAATTTTTCCATCTTGCAATTTTTTCTACTTCTGTTATTCTTTATATTCGTATTTCTTTCCTTGTGTCTTGATTCTTTTTGTTTTTATTTATTATTATTTAATTTGATTCTATTTTATACATTTATCTCTCCTATATAATTATGATTCAATTTTTCATTCGTTATTTTTTTTCTATATTTTTTACCATTTTTGCTATTTTGCATATTGTTTCCCATATTTTTCATCAATTTCCTTTCACTATCGTTGCCCGTCATAATGGATCTATTTTTTGTGTTCTTGTTGTCCAATACTTTTTTCTGTTTTTGTCTCAATATCTCTTCTTTGATGCTGATTGTGGCTATTTCATTATTTCATATCTTTGTCTTTTTACTTTTTATCTTTTTCTGTCTTCCTGATAAACTACAATTTTTTATTATTATTATTATTTAGTGTTCCATTCTTATCTTTAATGTTGTCAATATTTTATTTTTTTAAAAATTTATAACATTTATTATCCAAAATACCCTTAAAGAACCGAATTTGTAAAAATAAAAATGTTACAATTTATTTGTTCAATATTCTTTCGGCCTTACGCTAAATCATAGTCGCATTAGCAATTCGCAGTCCAGAAACGTATCAATTGCAAGAAGAATGCCCACTTAAGGATCGCAGATATCCGAGAGATGTGTCCCAGGGACAATTCCCTTATATGCAATAAATCTTGGACAAACAGTAAAACAAAGAAGCCGGGCGTCCCTTCTTTGGTCGTCTCAAATACAGAGAAGGACTTTTAAAACGAAAAAGAAAAAAAAAATAGATGTGTCAGTGAAATTAAACAACATAGATTTTCAACTAAAATCGATATTAAACCCAAAAATGATATATTTTTACATAACAAATAAACCTCTTCTCTATAGTCTCCGAAATATCTATATAATATTATTGACATTATTCAACGAGCCCCCTGAAAATACGAACCCTTTTAAACAGTATGAACAAGCTGTCAGTACGTCACTGGTTTGACAGTTAATGTATTTCGAAGACACATGTTGTTAATTTGAATACTGAGATAGTCATGATGCATTTTTTGTTTAGATTATAAAAAGGTAGGGGAAAAAGTGAGGAAAAAAGTGGAAAAGGGGGGAAAACAGTTCGAAAAAAAGTTTGAAAACATGAAAATGGCAAAAAAATTAGAGTTTAAAATAAAGAAAACAGTAAAAATTAGAGAATTAAAAGAGTGGAAAAAAGTGATAATCGGGGACAAATAGTTGGGAGACAAAAGTGGGAAAAAAATAAGGAATATAGTTTAAACCATAAATAAAACCATAAAAAAGTACGAATATAAAGTGGTCACAAAAATGGAAAACAAAGTAGAAAATATTTTTTTCTTTATTACTAATTATGAACCGAAATTTTTATGACTTAAAATAAAAGCGTGAGGCGCTCATCATAATCAATTTCTCTACCGCATATACACCTATAATTTTAGAGGGTGATTTGAGATTTTTTTTTTTTCTAAAAAAACCATAGTAAATTGAAGAAATTTTCTAGCTCCATGCTTTTATTTTTAGTTATAAAGATTTTGGATCATATTTAACAGCAATGAAAAAATTATTTTCTACTTTTTTGTGCATTTTTTTACACATATTTCTACGTATTTTTTATATAGTATTATTTTATACTTGTCAAATATTTAAATGGATTTTTCGACCATGCTCGTCCGCCATCTTGAAGCCGCCATTTTGAATTTATTAATTTTGACAAAAATATCATAATATTCGACCCCAAAAACATTCCAATTTTGAACCTAATCGAACCAAAATCACAAATCTCGTCTGCCATCTTGGAGCCGCCATTTTGTTTATTTCCCCAACAAAAATTTCATAATGCATTTTCATCGGAACTGTGAAGACCTGCCAAATGTCATGTTAATCGGACGTCTCAAATAAAAGCTTGTAATAAAAAAGTGAAGAGCGCAGCAAGGCACGGAGCAATCAAAAAAAATTTGAATCATAAATAAACAGTAAAAAAAGTTAGGGGAAAAAGAATAGAGGAAAAATAAAAAAACAGTTTGAAACAAAGAAAATAGTACAAAACTGGGGGATTAAAAACAGTGTGAATAAAAAAGAAAGCAGTAAAAAAGTAGAAGAAAATAGTTGGGGATAAAAGTGAGAAAACAAGTGAGAAAAAAGGTAGAAAAAGTTTATACCATAAAGAAAATAGTAAAAAAATAAGGGTTAAAGTGGTAAAAAAATGAAAACATAAAGAAAACAAAAAAAAGTTGGGCAATAACGACTAGTGAAAAAAATGTAAAAAAGTGAAACATAAGGAAAATACTAAAACAGTAGGAGAAAAAAAGGTTTACCTACCATCCAATTTGTGCCGAGCGCAGCGAGATACAGTGCAATCAAATCATTAAAAAAATTTTGAATTATACATAAACAATCAAAAAAAAAGTAAAGAAAAAAGTATGGGGGAAAAGTTTGAAATATTACGAAAACAATAAAAAAGGGGGACAAACTAAGACATAAAGAAAGTAGTAAAACAGTGGGAGAAAAATAGTTGGAGATAAAAATGTTAAAAACGAAGTGGGAAAATAAGTGGGGAAAAATGTTTAAACCATAAAGAAAATATTAAAAAAGTTAGGGTAAGTGGGGCGAAAAAAGTAAAACATAAAGAAAGTAGTAAAACAGTTTTGCCCACCATCCAATAAAATCATTAAAAAATTTTAGATCATAAATTAACAATAAAAAGTAGGGAAAAAAGTGTAGGGGAAAAAATATTGGAAAAAAAAATTAGGAAAAAAAAGTTTGAAATATGAAAAAAACAGTAAAAAAATAGGTGAAAAAAATGGGTAAAATATAAAGATAGTAGTAAAAACACTGTGGGAAAAAAGTGAGAGAAATTCCCATAAAACTGGAAAAAAAAGAGTGTGAAACATGAAGAAAAGAGTAAAAAAAATGGCGGAAAAATGAAAAAAAAATATGAAGTAGTAAAAAAGTAGGCGCAATCAAATCAATAAAATCAATCAGAATCCCGAACCAAGCGAAGCAAGTTTAGGAGAGTCTCGTACATCTAATTTTTTATATATCTTTACACAACTCGTTTTCCTTTCCCTAAAAAAATTGAGGAAAAAACTTGGTAAAAATTAAAACTTTCAAAAAATTAGGTTAGAGAGAAAACGCAACCTGATTTGTTGCTTTATCGTAATAAAGTGGAAAATTGTGATTGGTTGAAATTATATCTTGAAGTTTAAAAATGAAATAGATAAATATTTTTAAATCATAATATGTTACATTGAATTATATTGGACAAAAATGTTGGTAAAGAAAGAAACAATTTCAGTGTTTTTTCGATTACGGTTCTGAAAAATGTCTGGATCGCCTGCTGATAGTAAATGCTGGCATTATTGGATAAGGACCTTATAGCATTCCAGAACAAAAACTTGGCAATATACAGTGGGCGTAGGGCGCTTGTTCTATAGTCTGATTTTCAGACTAATATACAACAGAATGTGATATATGTATTATAGAGATTATATAAATATTTTTGAGTTGAAATTACCTATTTTTTTTACTTTGTAAAAATTATTCTAATATAGTTGTTAAAATATATTAAAATAAAAATAAAATACACAATATCAGTCTATTGAAATAGAAGGTGCATATTAGTTTTATATGATTTTATAATAAATTCGTGACAGCGCAGTGCTAACGCTCTCGCTTTCGGATACGAAGGTTATCCGTTCAAATCCTGTGACTGTAATCTTTTTTTTTATTTATTTTTTTATATTTTTTAGTTTTTCTTTTAGTTGTTTGTACTGTTCAACTCGTGTCGATTGTCCATATCGTTCTTGGACGATTGCGATATGGCCATCATATCCGCACTTGCTGCACAAAGTAATGTTGTTCACTTTTACAGATTTATTGCAAGTATCATATATTTTAAAAAGTTTCAAATCAGGTATAACTGTCACTTGAAGGGGGGTCACGCAAAGGTTGAAATTTTTATTCCATATGATGATTTTAAAAATCGACCTGTCTAAGCATTTTTCTAAAACAAGGGAAATGGTAACAACTAGTGCACCGTATAAAGGGAAAGTAATAACAGATCTCGAGAAGATTTTTAGGTCACAATGAACTATTGTCAGTAAGCTGTTTACTTGTCTGTAAGGTACGTTCAGTATATTGGATAACGGAATAAGATGTTTTAAGTATTGTTGAAATTTATTGCTATACTGGTTGATTAGTAATTTTCGGAATATGTCTCAGATTGTTGATATTTATTTAAACAAAGGTTATAGTATATCTTTGGAGGAAAATCTGGTAAAATTGGCCCATTATTCCTTGTACTTAATTTTAGATTTTTCTGTTCATTAATAAAAAGTTGTAACTGAAAGGGTTAATTTGGTGAAAATGGAGACACTGTATATGTATCAATTCACCTCAAATTACCCTAAAACTGTCGATTTGCCCAGCAAGAGCTTTCTAAAATTTAATCAACGATCCTTTGTCTTCATAAAGGTGAAAGATTGAGTAAACGATAGACGAATCCTAAACTCAGATGAACCTTAAACTCGGATTTCGGACATGCATATTTAATTTGAATTAAAGATTTATAGGAATCTCGTCCTTCTCCACTTTCTGGATTCTCCCCTTTTTGTCTCTATATTCTTGATCCAAATCTCTTTACTAATTCAAGGAGGATTTGATGTTGGAACTTATACACACATACACATCCACCCCTGTCCGACATTTTATTTACTTTTTGACAGTATTACCCGCAAAATGAGTTCTAGACCTTTGCGTATTTATAGCCTGGAAAAGTATCATCAAAAATTTACGTCAAGAAAGAGAAGGAGACATTTAGTTGCAGAATTTATTATAATCTCATTCAACTTCTAAATAGAGTTAAATTGGAAAAACAAAAAAAACCAAATAGAGCAGAGAGAGAGAGAGAGAAAAAAGAAAACTTTGGAATATTTAAAATTGTTAAGCATGACTAACGTGAAAAAAGAATATGGATTTACAGGAGGAAAAAGTTGGATAAGCGAGGAAAAAGAAGTAGGACACAGAGATGTAACAGAATATAAGAATAAAATGTAGTTGTTGAGACAAAGGTAGAAGAAAGTGATGGAAAAATTCTTTTAGAACAAAAAGAAGAACAGAAAAGACTAATCAATAAAACAGGAACACCTATTCCTCCCCTTTCCCCATGATAACTCCCATAAGAAAACGTCAGGGCCCATTTTAGAAAAATTGCGTTAATTCAAGGTCACACAATACGGCGTCAAGGTCAATATGAAAGCGTGACCTTGAATTAACGCAATTTTGTCTTGACGTTTTTTTATGGGATTAAACATGGGGAATGGGTGCTGCTCCTTTACTCCCATCATGGACAATGATGAAGATTTTAGCTGATCTGATGAAGAAAAGGGATGTTAATAAAAAGAAGATAATGAAGAACTACGAAATCAAATGCAAAATAGCAAAATTGACAAAAAGAGATTATAAAAATATGAGAACAGAAATGCAAAATATACAGGAAAATATTAAGTAAAAGAATGGATGAACAATCGGAAAATGATTCAGAAAATTGAAGACTGGAAAAAAATTTAAATATTAGAAAGAGTAACATAAGTAGAAAAATTCCAAGATGAGAAAATTTCTATCTTACAAGAAAAGGCAAATGGGTTCAAAAAGGAAGTTGAATGAAATTATTTATTTTTGAATTTCAATATGTCCTGATGAAAATTTAAAAGTCCTACTCTGTTTTATATACATGCATGAATACCACAGCTGGGAAGCTTATAAATTCGAATAGTTACAAGTTATGCTCGGAGTTATCCAGAATAACTGCGAAGTTTCAGTTACAGCTACACCGGAGGAAAATTGAATGGCTCTAGCAACTATAACGTAGTTCCGGGTTTGCGTGACTTTCAAACCATTTGAGTTTTCTCTCGGTTATTATATTGTCATTTAGTTGTTTATTGCTTTTATAATTATTGTCGCAAAATTATATATATATATATTTTTTTATTGCAATTCCATCCCATCACATAATTTCTGCGTATCAGAAAAAAATTGCTAGATTCAATGTACGAGAATGAAGTCTGATAATGGAATCTAGAATATTGGAAAAATAATAAAAAATTATATGTTTTTTTCATACTCTTTATGGATGATAAACAATTACTTTAAGCCTAGGCAAGGCACATAATTATTGACCTAATTACATGAACAAAATAATCCACTAAAAAATTGAAAAACTAAAACGAGAAATTTTTCGATTGGAAAAATTTAATTTTTTTCGAAAAACGTTAATATCTCATGAACTATTCAATTTTAAAATTCAAGACAAATCGGTTAACTTCAAGGACTTCAAGACTTACATTTCGTCAAAATTTCAAGTAAAACATAGAAAACTCAAAAATGCAAAAAAAACGGGGTTTCGCCATTATCTCCGAAATTTTGAGGTTATATTGAAAAATTGTCTGAACCAAAATTATTACCCTGTACGAAAAAGGAGCCATTTAAATTTCAGTGAGATCCTATTTATACAAAAAAAAAACACTATTTTGGTTTTTTGTTTTTTCTATTCCTACCGATAAAAATATCCTTTTGGTAATCGTTACAAAAGTATATTCTACTGAGTAGATAGCCTAGGCCGTTACTGATACATGTATAGGGAGTTCAAAATTTACAGAGCGAAAATGCAGATATTCAAAGTATCAGAGAAAGAGAGAATGGTATATCGATAACAAAGGATTCTGATAGTTATCGATATAGCACTATCTCTCTCGGACACATTGAATCTGCATCATCTCTCTCTAACACATTGAATTCCCTATATCTATATCAGTAACGGCCTAGATTGTCTACTTGAGTGTTTTTTCACCGCGGCCCACTTTGATGACCTTGAGGCCGAAAAGTAATTGTTGTGTGATTATCCACAGCGAGAAAAAAAATTACCCAAGTGATTATCGTTTTTATCTGAGAAAAAAAATTCTTGTTAATAAAATAAATGTATATTAGACAGCGGAATAGTCGATAAAAGGTAATATATTTGTTCGAATTAACAGATATACATAGGCAAATAATTACTATAACTAGATTTTGTTTTGAACTTAAGAAATTTTTTCTGATCCGCTAGGGTCGATTTTGGGTATTATTTTATACAAGTCCTTAATTTAACTCAATCATTAAAAATTCTAAGTATTTCTTTGACCATCCGGTATCGTAGAAACAGAGTATTTGGATACATTTCAATAAAAAATTATCTATAATTTACAATTCTGTTGAAATTTTTAATTAAAATCACATTCAAAACTAAATATTTTAAAATCATATCCAATATCTTTATTAATTTCACAACTGCTTTTTGAGAAACATCAAAAAAATATTCATGTCTCAGCTTGTATAGCTACGTCACTCAAATTCCTAAAAATATTCAACTCTTGTTAAAATTATCTTAAAAAATATATTATAACAAAGTTACTTTCTTCCGTGATAATTAAAATATTTAAATTAAATCGCGCACGGTACTGGATTTTGAATTACTTTAAAATTATGTGATAAGTCAGTCGTACCAGTTGTAATCATCCCGCTGAAAGATGGAGTTTGTTTCTTATATCCAGCCGATCTTATGGTATACGGCAACCGGAGTCAATCAAGTTAGCTGTAGTGGTAGCGCGATGTCCAAGTTGCTGTGGCCGTCCAAATTCCAGTGGTAGTTCCTGGATCTTTAGAGATAGGTCAAGCTGTACCATACGAGAACTGAGAGGCGAGGAGTGTTTTATTTCTCCACTGACGCTGCCCATGCAAGTGGCCTTCACACTTTAAACGGAAGATGGCACCCGAGACAATTCGAAACCTGGACTAAAGCGCCAAAGTGACCAGTAACGGCCAAAGTACGTTACAATATTCTAATCTGGTAAAAAATATAGACACACAACGAACCATAAGATTAAAACCAATAAGATTCATTCAAATTCTCACTCGATCACGTTTGTCTGGAATGGATTTGTTGAAAAACAACCTAACCGCCAAATATTTTCATTGTTTCATCTTTTCTTAATCGACACAAATGGGTTAGTCCATTATAAATACAAGTTATTCATTAAAAACAGATTTTTTTGTAACCGCGCCTATTTTATAATAAATAAAATAGCATGTTTCTAAGATTTCACAAGATTTTGTACATAATTAGTATAGAAAGTGAGTAGTGAGTGATAGCAATGAGTTGCTAAGCATTTGTAAAGTGTTTACAAAATAGCACTTACAGTTCCCGTAAATTTTGCTTGTTTTTATTCAAATTCATATAAATGATTGAAAAGCAGTTATATGTTAATAAAAAATAATAATTGAAAAGTTTTGCCAATTGCTCTGGTCCTTCGATAATTAGTCGATGTTCCTTTTTTTTAAATCTAAAAACAAATTAATTGATTTGAACCAAATAAATTCCAATGATACCATCGAACAAAAAGGGAAAGTCCCAAAAGATTTCCAAACCTTTCTCTAATGACAAAAAATCGCTTTCACCTCTGGAAATAATCCGTACACCAATAAAGCGTTATCTTGATAAATAACAAATGACTAAGCTGAGTTCGGGAGTTGTACAAAAGTTGTAGTAAAGTTTTAATCGACTATAATTAGTGTTGTACGTGTAGGGAGCTCTATCTGCGACAAACAAATTAAAATTTACAAGATTAATCTCGAGATAAGGCATGAACGAACATTAAATGATAAAGGTAATAATAATATTAATCGATTTTGTGAATATTTCTAGTACGGACCTGTAATGAGTGGATGTGGATTTGACTAATGGAATTGAAGAGGCTTTCACGGACAGTGGGCATCTAACTGAATGCAACACAAGAGAACGCTTCAAAGAGCTCTAGTTTGGGCCAACGAATCATGAATGAAATAGATTCTCAGCACTCTATCGATTTTCATTGATGTTTATTCATATCCCTACTTAACCGAGTAAAGACAAAAGCGTATTGGAACAATTGTAGAAAAACAATTCTACTTTCAATCAGGTGCAAATATTGTACATGGGAAATTAGGCGCAACTTGTTATAGCTAATTTACATCTTAAAATAGTGTTTAATGGCTTATATAAAATTGTGCGAACAATTAGAAACGTTATAAACAAATTAATTTAGAAAAGAAGGAACAATTTTTTTGTCAAATAGCTCAAACTATTATAAACATATTGTGAAAGGGGAAGATATTTATAATAAAAAAAGTCCGGGATCTCGAAACTTTATTTAATTATTAATAATTTTAATTTTACACTGAAAATAACAAAGTTATAAATAAATAAAGATTTTAAAACAGAGAGATCTAGTTTTTTGCCAATAACTCAAAAATTATATAATATATACAGTGAATTTAAAAAACTATTGTGAAAGAGGAAGAAATTTACAATAAAAAATGGGCGGATTTGTTACGTTATTTTTCTTGTCCCACCCTGTATTTTCATTATTCCTCTGCTCAGTATATCATAATTTCAAACTCGCTTGATATGCCTTCTTAATTTACTCGCGTCGTGTCCCTTTGTCAAGACTATAAAATGTCTTTTACATGTTAACAATTTTTCTCTTTGCCTCTTCAGTCAAAACAATTGACTGTGTCGCTTATTGAAAATTTCTTTTCTTCCCCTCATTATATAGGGTAAATTTTTATTATATTATATTATATATTCATTTATGTTCCCTGTTATCATTATTAATTATTTCGAAGCTAAGTTAAATTTTCCAAAGAAATAAAAAGAAAAAGTCTCTTAAGGATTTTTAAATTTTTCTTATAAAATAAAAAAAATATATAACGTATAAGTTGAGTTTAATTGCCTTATAGCCACAAAAAAAAGAAAGGACGGATTTTGAAATATATCATAGTTTGTTTTTGTCAATTGTTTCTAAATACATTAAAAATTGAGATTAGACTAGGGTCCAAAAATTTTTTTTTATTTAATATTTTACTTTTTGATATATTTCAAACTCTATTCGTGGAACGAATCCATAATAAAAAGATTTGAACTTAAATCACATTTATTACTAAATCACTTTTATTTAAACAAATTCAAATAAAGTTTCAGAAACTATCTTAATTATTAATAATAAATTTTAATTTAACAATGAAAATAGTGAAGTTAAAAAAAAACTTGTTTAAAAGATTGGTCTAGTTTTTTGTAAATAATTCAAAAACTATAAATCTTAGAATGAATTTGAAAAAGGATTGTAAAAGGTGCAGAAACTTACAATAAAAAATTCCCAAATACCGAAACTCTATCTTAATTATTAATATTTTTTTAAATAGTAAAGTTATAAATAAATAAAGATTAAAAAAAATCGTAAAAGTGGAAGAAATTTACAATAAAAATCCCCGAATCCGGAACTTCATTGTAATTGTTAATAATTAAAATTTCAATAAAAATAAATTTAATAAAAAACCTCAAGGAACATTTTTAAGCATATTTTTCAGAAAAGAATTCGGCGCAAAGAATCTACACAAACCATTAAAAGTAAGTAAAAATTCTATAGTTGAACTGTTTTAAATTCTGTCAATTTGACAATTAGGCGCATATCTTTTATAGTATCAAATAAGCACATATCTTTCAGATGGATAATTAGGCACATATTATTCATGCGGACAATTAGACGAAAATTATTTATATGGACAATTAGGCGTATGTCATTTATATGGACAATTAGAAGCATATCTTTCGTGTAGTAAAATATGCGCATATTTTTCAGGCACATATATTTCATATAGTCAAATGGGCGCATATCTTTCATATGTACATTTAGGAACATATCATTCATATAGGCAATTGGGCGCATATCTTTCATTATGTAGGCGCTTAGGCAATAATTAGGTGCGTAGTAATACAGATTGATGAAAAAATATTAACTAAACTAATTTTTCAAATTCAAATATATCAAAGAATCAAATTGGAACGTATTTTTGGTAATATATAGAAATTTAGATCAGCTGAGAAGTATTAATTATAATTTTTTTTTGTAATAACTGTAAATGTTTTGTTCTGTCATAAAACGAATTATATCCTGTGAATTATCCTGCGTCGAATTGTTTAAGCATAGGAGAAAAATTAATAATACACTTTAATTGATATTGACAAAATAAAATACACTTGATACATGTTTCGTCAACGAAGTTAGCATCTTCAAGAGGATAATTAAAATATGTTAAAATCAAGAATTCTTTCTAATTTTGTGGATTTTCCTCAATTTTTATTCATGTATTTTCTAATCAAATCCTCTTGGCCATCACTTAAACTTTTGACAAAATTTCGCATTTAATTAATTAATTAATTATTGAAAGATCTATGGGATAAATGAAAAATTCTGAATATCTGTTATTAATTTCTGTATAAAACTTTTTTTTAATAAAATGATGGATATTCTTGAATATAGTTCCTTCAATAAATAACTTTTTCTTATTACAAAAGACGAAACTTGGGACTTTTTCTTATTGTGCTCCGGTTTTTTTTTTTTTTCTGGTTGCCATTTTTCACTGATTTAGCGAAAATCTAGGAAGAGGTTGGGTAAAGAAAATCTTTTCGCATTTTGCCAGCTTAAAAGAGAGGGTTTTTTGAGGATTTGGATTATTTGTGTTGAATGAAAATAAAACTAGGAAAAGAGCTTACAATTGAGTATCGGGAGTGCCTCTCACCGATTGTAAATAACGGTGAATGAGAAAATACAGAAATAAAGTATTTTTAGTTTATATAAAAATACCATAATTATTTTGTAATAAAAAATAAATAATGCAGTAGCGTAAATAAATATTTTGTTAATAAATAATTTGAAAATAGCACAAGAACATACAATTAGAGAAAAAGTTTTTTTTCTAAATTAAATCAATTAATCAGTTTAAAAAAATGGGAAAAAATATGAAGGAAAAAAAAATGGAAATAAAAATTTTAAACAAAAGGAATTATTAAGAAAGTAATGAAAAAATGAATTGAAGGGGAAAAAGAAAAAAGAGGTAAAAATTGAAATTGTTATTTCCTCTATTATCCACTCCGAGCTGAGCCGAGCATAAAGAAAATTGGTAAAAAAGTGGAAAAAGATGAAATAAAAAAATTTAAACAAAGAAATTACCAAGTAGGGGAAAGTGGAAAAAAAGTAGAAAAAAAAAGGAGCAAGGAAATTCAAATTTTTATTGATCCCGACATCTACTCCGAGCCGAGTGCAGCGGGCGAGGAAGTGGAAAAAAGGTGGAAATAAAAAATTTTAAACAAAAAAAATATTTTGTAGGAGAAAGTGGAAAAAAGTTCGAGGAAAACATAAAGAAGACAATTAAAAATAATTCAATTTTGTGATCCCTAAAAATTCTCATTTTTATTGCCTAAATTTAGTTTAAATTCTTCTTTTTCTCCCATTTTTTCTCATTTTTTTTTCTCTATTTTCCTGTCAAGTGATTTTGTTATTATTTAAAGAAAAATAAATCATCCAGAATATTTTAAAATTAATTAAGGTTTTTAAATTTAAATAAATAATGGATTTTCATCAAGTAAAAGCCGACACAGTTAAACAATTAATTAAGGTATTTACAAATATTTATAAAATATACAGGGTGGCACAAATTAAATACAACACTATTGGGATTTTTTAAACCGTTATAGAAATAAAGTGGGTTAAATGAGAAATATTATGCGTATTTTCCAGATAAATTGAATGATTTTTTTTTTCAAAATTAAAGCATCAGAATCGGTTTTCGATATATTTGGGTAAATCCATAATTAACGATTTTCTTTTTATTTAATTAACACCTTAGAGAAAACTCTTTTTTATTGAAAGCCAAATATCACTTCACATAAAACATTTTTTTAAACAACGATTCGTCTTTGAAGGACCTTAAACAATTTTTTTTTAATAAGGACCTGTACTTTTTAATTCATTTTCATGTAGAACACTTAATTTATGACAATGAACATTTCTAAGTACGGCCCTGTTCCATTTCACTGTAAATATTTATAAATCTTTGGAATAAAATTAATTAAAAATTAAGTAATTCTTTGGGCTTAACGCCCTAAGTATACTTAATTTCTATTAATAATAAATCTTAAATAATTACAATAAGAAAATTAATAAAATTTATTTAAACTTCAATTATTGATAACTTGATAACTAAAAAGTCATTGTGAATTATTTTAATTTTGTAAGAATTGCTCAAATTGTTCTTCCCCTTGTTCAAGAAATTTTATAATTTTTTACTCATATTTTCAGGATAAAAATGAACAAGACCGTATTTAGAAAAATTCCCACAGTACATTGTCGAAACCAAATAAAAAAATGCTCTACTTAGTTGGATAGAGAACAAATGGAGATTTTAAAGATGAAATAAAAAGTACAGGTTCGTATTAAAAAAAATAGTTTAAGCGATATTTGATCTTCAATAAAAAAGTTTTTTTTTTATGAAGCGAAGTATTTTTTTCCCATTTAATTAATTTTGTATCTGTAACAGTTTACGAAAACAGAATAATTCTCAATTAAATTTGCGCTACCCTGTATATTTAAAAAATTTAAATTTCCTGTTACAAAACCGATTAATTTGGTAAAAATTTTGATTAAAAGTCATTTTGCGATATTTTCTTTTTGATGTAAAAGACGCTTGTTGTTTTATTTATGAATCTAATATTTTATATAAAAACAATTTTCATTAAAATGAAAAAAAAATTAAATAAAAAAAAATACAGCTGAATAAAAAATACTTATTCTGTCTAAAAAAAGTGGGAAAAAATTTCTAAAATAAACATAAAAAAGTATGAGAAAATTTTATTCTATACAATAACAAAATCTGCGGTAGGTAAATTTATTATTAAATCAACAATCAATCCAATGACATCTTCATTGATTGTTACAATGTTTACGTTCAAACCGTAAAAGATACTTTCAAATATTTACCTAACACTGAAAAAAAGTCTCAATTTGCATTTGATGTCAATAGAAACTTTACAACTACTTTGATTTATACGTATTTCTTTTTTGGTACAATTAAAAATTCAATTTGTAAAACAAACACAGATGGGGCTGTTAGAGGAGAGTCAGTCAGTCGTTCTCAAATATTTGTGATGACATTAAAGTAACGACGGACGGACAAACGGACAAACGGACGTTGTCCTCGATTTGCGGTTGCCAAAAGGACGACAAGACAAACTCAGTATGTGGTTGACTAGATGGATAAAGGAACGTACAGAATTGGTCTAAGAAATTTTTAATAGTGAAATTTGCTAAAATTTGAAACGCGCATCTAACCAATTGCAAAAATTATAAACAAATAAACCCAATTTTCCGAAAGCATTAATGATTTTCACTCAAATGAGAAATTTTAGGTTAATACAAACATATTTTATCTGATTTCAGTCCATTACGGGTAGAAAACTTCCATACAGTGTACATTTTTGACATGAACCAAATATGCCAGATTTAAATCCGGCCCTGTACATTGATTCAAATTCTGGTTCCAATTTTCATAATTAAAAATTTAAGTGTAAAAAAATTTTTAATCACCCTGGTTTAACTGTCTGTTTATACAGGGTGTTAGTATATTCGACCGACAACGCTCTACTCCAGAGAGCTCTCGTTAATTGATGGATTTTGATATAGGAACATTAACCCCTAAAGGGCTTAGTTATATATATAAAAATCATATCAGATTTTAGAAAAATCATATACAGGATGAAGTATTGAATATGAAGCTGTCCGACAAATTTTTACGAAGCCGAGTCTGGAAATGAGACAAATCGATTTAATCATTGAAAAGATATGACCAAACTTTGTTTTGTTTTGGTCTAGATCTAATTATTAATAAAGAAAAGAAGATATTTTTTAACGGTCATTTGATAATCCCCTCCGCTTATGGTAAAAATCTATACATTTCCTCGTGACTCACCCTGTATAGAGTGGACGTTTATTATATACTAATAAAATCTAATTAAGTTTATTTTCCATTTGTTTTTCCTTATTTATCTATTTTCTTTTATTGTCTTTTAGTTATCATTATTATTCTCTATTTTCTCCGATTTGTCTGTATTTACCCCACTTTTTCCCATATTTCTTGTTTCCTTTAATTTTCATTTTTTTCCCCATTTTTCCAATTTTAAATTATTTTAGTTTATTTTTTCCCATTTTTCCATTTGTTTTTATATTCTCTGTTTTCTATTTGTTCCTGTTTTTCCATATTTGTTACCATTTTTCCCTATTTTATTTATTTTTCTTTAATTTCCTTTTATTTTTCTCTATTTTGTTTTAATTGTCCCTATTTTGCTGGATTTTTCCCTATTTTACCCTAATTTCTCTATTTTGCCCTATTTTCCCTGTTTTATTTATTTTAGTATTTTTGTTACTAAATAAGAAAACATTTTCTATTTTTCTTTAATTTTCCTTATTTTCTTTAAGCTTGCCGTAAAATATAAAACTTGAGACAAGAAAAATTAAAAAAAAAAAACTTTTTTTTATTTTTCAATTGCTGTTTTCTTTCTTTTGTAAGATTTTTTTTTTCTATAAATATTAGTACAAATAATTATGACGATAGTATTTGTTATACATTTTTTAGATGTCGGTTCTTAAAAGATTACAAAGAAATATGTTCACATCGTGGAATGATGGAAAGATATAGAAAACTTGAAACAATGAATATATATATATGGATGCAGTTTCTAGTACATAAGGAAGACAAATCAGTAAGACGCAACTAGACACAAAACGCCTTTACAGTGTGTCTGGGTGATTTGTATTGGTCTTAACTATCTTTAGAAGAAGATATTCCCTACACCCTCACGAAACAATGGCGATCATTAATTTCTGACAGCAGCCGTCGCGGTTACACCCGTTTAATGACATTTTCAGACAAAATAACACTCCATCATTCGACCTCCTGACTCTTATAATAGTAGTTTTTTGGTAACAGGGACGGATTTTGTAACTAAAGAGATTTTTAAAATATTTTTTTTAAAAACATTTTTATTATTAGTAGTAATACTAAGTGAGTTCGTTCATAATTATTGATCTCAGCAGGGCATTTGACACTGTTGTGATTTTTACTTGTGTACAAAGTGTTTTGCTGCTAGATGGAGGGGCATCCTGTACAACCTAACCGATATAAGTGTGGATATTTCACTCGCCCTGTATGTAGCTGCCATTTTTTATCTTACCATGATTTTTTGTACTTTCGTGCTACGTATTTTACAATGTGGGTTAGTAAATCTTTCGCTCGCCCTGTATATTAATTAATGTTAAAATTTTTGTATCTAGGGTTTTTTTGGAAAAAAAACAAAATTTTATTTATAAAAAAATACTTTGCATTATTTAATTTAATTAATTCTTGTAAAAGATAAAAAAATATGATTTATTAGGAATATATTTAATACTTATTACTAATAATTATTATTGATATTTAATTTTTGTAAATTTTCTATTTAAAAAAAAAGTTTTATTATAATAAAAATAAAATGAAAATTGGAAAAAAATTTTGATAACATTAAAAATTTAAATTGTAAAAGAATATAAAAAATAAGGCATAATTTAAAAAAATACGAAGGAGATAAAATTGGCAAAAAATCAAGAATATTAAATTTTTTAAAAACCAAAAAAACAAAAAATCGAAATTTAAATAAATTGATAATCGATTTTTTTTATCTATCAATATAAAAAAAAATTGTTTTTTTATAATTTTCTAGAAAAAATATTTCAACAAAGTTTATACGAAGAAATGTTTTAAGGAATTTGAAGAAAATTTGTGGAATTTGAGGAAAATGTATGCAATTTCATAAAACCAATTATAGTAAAATTATTTAATTTAGAACAAAAAATTTTAATTTTATATGAATAAAAATTTAAATTTACAAAAATAAACAATAATAATTTAAATTGCAACAAAAAAATAAAAATTCCTAATTTTGAATTATAACAAAATTTTAAATTGTAAGAAAAAAGAATATTGTAAATATCTATATTTTTGTGAAGCAATGTTTATTTTTAAGTAAAAAAAAAATACCGCAACACATCAAAAACTTTAAATTCCAAAAAAAAATCTCTATATTTAAAAAAAAAAAAAATTTTAAATGAAAACCCGAAATATTAGTAAAATTTTGAGTATAGAAAATCTAAATTTTCAATTATAGAAAAAAATTTCATAACCCAAAATGGCAAAGAAAAAGGTTAAAAACCTGTAAATTAAAATTTATTAAAACTCAAAATTTGATTTTTTTTTAAATTATACAGGGTGAGTCACGGGTAACGACTCGATCTGTAAAACTAAACAACGAGATTCATATCAAAAAATACAATCTACAAATATTTTTAATTATACAGGGTGTTCCAGAAAAGTGCTATATATAAGACATATATTTTTTTATGTAACACCCTGTATTTTTTTACATTTTTAAATTCATCCTTAGAAGCTGCTTTTAAAAGAAAACTAAATAGTTTTGAAGACAATTGAAAATCGTATTTCATCAAACTAAGCAAACTTATATCACCCTGTATAAACCGATTTTATGCGTATAATTTAAAAACTATTTTTGAAACAGATTTCCAGGATAAATCTAAATACGTAAAAAAATATAGGGTGTTTCATTAAAAAAAAATTCTCAGATGTATCAATTTCCTGGAGTACTCTGTATAAAAGTATTTTTATATTGTTGCCATTTCTGATATACATTTTTGCTGTGAAAACAGTTGTTTAAAAAATGTTAAATACATACAGAGGCGTTACCGGTGGTCCACCCTGTATATATAAATACCTGTTTCATAAAATCCAATATTTACAATAAAATTAATACATTCTACAAATATCGAATTTAAATGACAACAATTATTTATTTTAATTATGGTTAACGTACAGGGTGATTCTTTTGGACGGCTAATTTAGTTGTGACAAAAGACATGATATAAAAAAAATTGTAAATTATGGTCACCCTATATAAATTTTTCTAATATGCTTCTAATTAATGGTTGAGGGACTTAAAAGCTATTTTATTTTTGACATAACCATCACTTACAGTTAAAAAAATATACAGAGTGTTCAATTTAAAAAAATATAACTTCGTTATTGGGATTAACGTTATTTTGAGGAATACGAAAAATAGTTTTAAATACAAATTGTTTATAGAGTCCGGCTCCACATTTTAAAATTATTTCGTAATATACAGGGTGTTTCATAAAGTCACAGCACTCTATATTATTTTGCATTTTCAGATTACAAATTTACATTTTCTTCTTATGTCACCAAGTAGAACTTAATAAGTTAAGATAGAGACATGTAAGCCGTTTTATCCGATTTTATGTCGTTTGGCCGGAGCAATCACTTAAAGTTGAAAAAAATGCGATTTTCAATTCTCTAAAACTATTTAGATTATAATATAAGTGTAATAAGTTTTTGAAATCAGCTTCTCAAAACGAATCTAAAAATGTAAAAAGTATAGGGTGTTCCATTAAAAAAAAAAACATAACTTCGGTATGCTACGACTTTATGAAAACACCCTGTATATTATAAAATAATTTTAGAATGTGGAGCCGGACTCTATCTTTAATTTGTATTTAAAACATTTTTTCATATCCCTCAAAACAATGGAGATATCAAACTCCGGAGCATATGTTGATCACCCTGTATAATTTAAAATAATAATAATTTGTACTCATATAAATTATACATTAAACAATATTTATAAAATCTTCAGTTTTCCACGGTCACTATATACAGGGTGACTGCGAAAATAATGCACTTATTAAATGAATAGGTAGAAGACTTTAATTCAAAAAACATAAACCGATAAATTGATGATATGTTGATGGTTTACGATGAAACTCGCGGTAATATTAAAAGAGCTGTAAGACTTTATAGTAAACGATATTCAATTTGTACGAATAAATTAAGTAAAATAAAGTGTAACTATTTTATGTAATAAATGTAAGTAATACTTTTTTTTTGTTGGACTTTTATATCGCAGAACGTAGATAAAATATCATTTTTTCCACACATGCGATGTTGCCAACTTTGTAAAGTTGTCTAGATTTTAAATAAAACTTTAATAAGTTCACTGACAATTCTGTATATAGGCCTATATACATATTGGTGAGGACTGTATAATTTATTTTTATTTAATGGTTATTTTTGGGCTTAATACGCCTCTTATTCTAGATAAGATTTTAACAAACGTTCATTTTTCAATTCCCAACATTCATTTATCAACATGTAGTATCTTGATGAGTAAATTGTTTTATTTATAGAAAAATGATTTCTTGACTCAGAATTCGGATAAGTATGAAGGGGAAAAATGAGTTAATGATAATGTTTATATTTTGGTAAGATAATATAATCATTATTATTTTTTTAATTTTTAACTATGATTTAGAATACAAATTTAAAAATAACAATTTTGTTAAATTGTAGCAGCCATTTTTTATATTCAGTTTCAATATTTGCACATATTTTAATTATATATTAAGTCTTAGTAAAAATATTTTTTCTTCGTTTATTTTATTTTTTGTTTCGTTTTCAAAAATTCGAAACAATTTAAAAAAAATAAAATATTCAATTATTTAAATTTTTTTTAATCAACCCTCGTATATTTAGAATGAATCGAATGAAACAATCTTGTGAAAAATCGCGAAAACAACTTCAGAAATAAATTTTATCATATTTTCTATCTAGTCGTAATTAAGCAAATAAGCGAAAAAAATCTGAAACTGAGAAATGTAAAAGACAGATTGAATGGCAGTTCACATCGGTAAGCATTTTAACTCGGGAAATGCCGTTAGATTCAGCTGTCAAGATATGTTTATTTGCGCCTTTCACAGGATGTACCCCGAAGAGAATGATTCTTATTAAAGAAAGATACTCTTCTGTAATTTAGAAACGTTTATATGTTAAATTTTTATAGCTAGATACCTTTTTTTTATTAAAAAAAAAACTAACTATTCTAGCATAAT
The DNA here is from genome assembly GCA_963243735.1 of Neocrepidodera transversa. Classification (NCBI taxonomy): domain Eukaryota; kingdom Metazoa; phylum Arthropoda; class Insecta; order Coleoptera; family Chrysomelidae; genus Neocrepidodera; species Neocrepidodera transversa. Next base: position 356,773 of record OY725347.1, on the reverse strand, counting down.
ATGAATTCAAAAGATGGATTGGTCAAAAATTTAAGATCCAATGACCATCAAGATCTCCTTATTTAACACCAGTGAATGTTTTTTAAATACATAAAAATTTGGTTTCAAAATATAATCAACTGACCATCGATATCTCTTGATTTAACACCAGTAGATTTTTTGCACAATGATAAAAATCGCTATTAATTATAATTCGATCTGGTAGGAAAATTATTGTGGTTTTGGTTAAATTGAGTCACAGTGAGTCTAAAAATGTGCTTAAATATTTTCTCTTAACTTCTCTAATTTTTTATTACGGACGCTCATGTTCTGGAAAACGAATAAAAAAAAATTCTTTATTTTCTTTAAAACTCTGAAAGACTTGGCAACATGTGTACTAAAATTTATTTTGCATTATTGCTTAAAAAATTCATTTTAACCTTTCTGAATTTTTTATTACCGACGTCCATGTTCTGACAATACCAAAATTAATTTGAGATTTAATTCAAAGAAAAATTTTTAGTTTCCAATAAAATTAACAAGATTTGGCAACATGTAGTAAAATTTATTTTGTTGGAGTGCTCAATTATTTCATCTTAACCCTTCCGATTTTTTTTTAATACTGACGCCCATGTTTTAATATTACCAAAATAAATTTGAGTTTTAATTTAAACAAATTTTTTTAGTTTTGAATAAAATTAACGCGATTTGGCAACATGTGATAAAATTTATTTTGCAGGATTGCTTAAATAATTCATCTTTATCCCTATGATTTTTTTTATAACCGACGCTCATGTTCTGGCAAAAGCAATATTTGTGCTGTACGTCTATGTACTGCTTAAAAATAAAAAAAAAAACATTAGTCCCATTTGGCAATATTTTTTGTGTTCTATATTGTTGCCAATTGTAAAATATATCGTTACATATTACAGACATTTATATTTAATTTTAATTTACCTTCTATGAAATTTTTATATCGTATGCCAATGTACTTCTTCAAAATAAACACAAATGATATTAGTATCATTTGGCAACATTTTCCTGTTTTACAATGTTGCCAAATGTAAATTAAATCATCATATTACGAACAATTATTTTTAATTTTGATTTACCTTAAATTACTTCTACGACATTTTTCTGTGGTACGCCCATGTACTGGCAACACCTTCATCTTCTACAATGTTGCCAAATGTAAAAATATTAAATATGCTAGAAGGAAAACCTTTAATAATTGTAAATTTGTAATGATCCACGTGGTAAATTGTTCTCATCAATTTCGATTACAATTCAGGCCACTAGATTTATCTGTCCGGTTTCTATTGGACAATTTAATTCGCGTATTGGCCATAAATATGATTTGTCCTTTGCGAATATGATACCGGGGGGATTCACAGAAGCCATACACGATGAAAATTATTATACCGCAAAGAGAATAACTGCCCGTTGCGGTCTCGTTTTCGGATGAGAGTTTCGGTTGGTTTTTTTAAAATTTTAAATACGTACAGGGTTAATCTAGGTGATGGAATTTTTGTTCAATATTGAAGATTTGCCCAAGGCACGGATATAGACGTATAAAATTATTAATAAATAAATTAAAAATATTATTGAAATTAAAACAATCTTAAAAAAATCCTAATCGTAGTAAATTCCTTCAAAATACTAAAATAAATCGTAGAAAATTCCTTAAAAATTTAAAAAAAATTTTTTAAAAAAGAAAAAAAATTCTTAAAAAAAACTTCAAACTTCGCCCTACTATTTTGTATGTCCCTCATTTTTTTCGCTGTTTTTTTGCCCATTTTTTTGTGTTATGACCCACTTTTTTTCCTTATCCTTTTTTGTCACTAATTTATTTGCCCCACTTTTTCTTGCCACGTTCTTTTTTTGATTGCTCCTCTTTTTTTTTTACTAATTTTATTCATACTCTCCCATTTTTTTGAGCCACTTTTTTTGCCCTACGTTTTTTGTGTTTTGGTCCCACTTTTTTGCTGTTTTTTTTTTGTTTGAAATATTCCTTTGGAAAATCTCATTTGTTGTTTATTGTTAATAATTAACATACAATTCTTGTTTATTTATTTTTTTTAGTAGTTTAATAAAATTAGAAAAACAGATTAGCGCCCATACGAACCCTCAAAATTTGTTTTCTGGCAAATTAAAACTGTAATTAAGGCACTTGGATCCCTTAAATTAAAGAAAGTCTTACCATAATTTTCAGTTATTACAAATGAGGCACCCAACGTGTTAAATTGTTATTTATTGTAGAAAACATTTGAATTATTTAATTTTTTTCAAATTTTCATAAAATTTAGATTTTTTAAATACACCAATAACATAAAATTTTTAAAAAAAAAATCCAAAAAAAACTTACCTTTAGTTAAATGAAGACCGGCCCATATCAGCATCCATTGAAATACAGACGACCAATCCATTTTGGACAATAATCTCGAAAATCACTAATTTTTTTTCTTCTTTCACTTGAACAGTCCCCGCATTTTTCTTACACGTTATTCACACTGTACCAAGTCCACTGTCTGATCATATTTTTATTGTTCAAAGAGCATAAGTCGTTAGAGAAAAATCGATAGCAAGTGCATTTTTATTTATTAACCGAACAATTTTGATATATGTTTATTCCAGTTCATGGCTCCACGTTCTCCATGGGTACGTGTACACTGAAATATAAAAACCGTTGTTAAAATTTTTTTATAAAACCAAATAAAATTTAATAAACAAATAGCAAATTGTTAAAATATTTTAAAAATGTGAGATGGTCATTTATCTTAAATTTTAAGGATGAAACAACCTGTCTAGAAATGATCGGAATGTATAGTTTTCAAAAACAATATTATTCACACATTTCTATAATATTTGAATAAAGTATGGAAATATGAAGATATTTTATTAAAACTAATTTTTATTTAGTAAGTTAATAATACAGGGAGTGATAAAAAAGTGAAACTTTTTTATAAATTATGTACATTCTATTTACCTATAAACAAAATTTATCGAATAAAAAAACTTTTACAATATACAATTTTTTTTGAAAAATTATATATACAGAGTAGGTATGTAAAAAAATGGCACTTTGTTAATTATAATTATTTATGTATTACTGGAATCACCTTGTACATTTTAAATATTTTTTTTATCATTAATAAAGTTTATTTAAGTTAGAAGCTTTTATGTTTTTTTTTGATAAATTAATAATACAGGGTGTGAAAAGAAAGTGGAACTTTTTAATGGATTATGTATTATTGGAATCAACCTATAGATTTTAAATATTCTTTATACCTATAAATATAATTTATTGAATGCAAAAACTTTTAGAATGTACAAAAATATTTGACAAATTAAATATACACGGTGTGCAAAGAAAATAGAACTTTTTTAATTATAATTATTTATATATTACTGGAATCACCTTGTACATTTTAAATATTTTTTTATTATTAATAGTTTATTGTATTTATCAGTTTTCATGAATAATGTTTTTTATGATAAATTATTAATACAGGGTGTGAAAAGAAAGTAGGACGGTTTTCCATGTTTTATTGGAATTACCCTATATATTTTAGATGAAAATTATTGACTTTCGAAACTTTTAGGATAAATTTTTGTCAAATTAAAAATACTGGGGTAAGGAAAAGAAATAGTACTTTTTTAATGATAAATTATTTATGTGTTAATGGAATCATCCTGTACATTTTAGATATTTTATTCCCTATTAATTTAACAATTGTAATCCTATATTTTATAAACAATATCTATCGTAGAAAAAATAGCATTTCCTACTCGAGATGAAATAAGGTTTTTTCGTTCGTGAAATTTACCCACTCGGGAACAAATTTTTACTCATGAAAAAAACAGTATTTTCATCTCTTGTTATAAAATATACTATAATTAAATCTGGTATATTTGAATGTACGGTGTAAACGTATGTCATGATTTTATTTGTTCAATTTCAGTGGAAGGTTATTAATTTTGAAAACTGAAAAATTGTCTATATTTGTAAAAATTGATTGACCAGAAAAAGTTCATTATTATTATTGACGGTATGCTATAAAAATTCATTTCTAATTTGTTTTTGTTTCATTTGAAAAAAATATGCTGATTTATTTGTTTTGTGACAATGCTATTACATTTTTATTTGTGTAATTTTATCAAATTAATATGATGAAATTGTAAGATTAACCAACTGGAAATTTTCCTTGGAAATTGTCTAGTTAATAAAGAAGAAAATAATATTATCCTATTTTTCTTTTTAAATGTTCTATTTCTGTAGTCTAGTCAATAAGTGCCATTTTGTCCCATTTTCATAGTTGTTTTTTATTTAAAAATTTACAGAATTTTGTCAAAAAATTTCTCTTGAAATGTTTCAAAATTCGACGTACAAACGTTTGATACACTCTCATAAAAATAAAGAATATCTATATGATAAAGTTTTTTCGCTTTTCAAAAATAAATGTTTTTCAAAGAAATTTTGCATCTAAGTTACCCTCATTGTGGAATCGGTATAACTCTTTTATCAGACTTCAAATCAACACCCACAACCAAGAAAAATGGATCGAGGTTACATCCAATCTCGACTACAGAGACGGTTCCAGGTTCTGGAACAAACTCAACCTCCTCACAAGTCCCATTCCCGTTTACAGCTGAACGGACAAACCCTCCACACTCTAGAATAGAAGAAAGACCATCTACAAAGCTCCATAAGGAACCGCAACAATCCCAACTTTAATACCCGTTTCCAAAATGATACGATCATCTTCCTCTAAAATATCCTCCTTACCCCCCAATCCCCTAAAATATGCCTCCATCCTCGCTCCCTTCACCTTTGATGGTATAGCATCGTCTTGTCAAAAGGGAAAAAATATTCTCCCGCCACCTTTCTCCCTATTCTTACCATCCTTATAAACTTCTACTTTCAGCGTTCCTATTTTCCAATTTACTGGAAAACCTCCCACGCCAACCTGATCCCCAAAACCTCATAAAAACCTCATTTCCCTAGATTCTTACAGACCTATATCCTTGACGAATGTTCTAGGTCAGCTCTTTGAGAATTTACTTAAAATTCGTATCTGGAGCTTTCTGGATGAAAAGGGAACGATTCCCCCAATTCCAACATGGATTTAGGTCTCAACATTCCATCCAATATGCACTAGTGAGACTCCATACCCAAGCCATCTCTCAACTTTGGTCACTATGTATAAAATAACAAAATCACTTTTTGTGACATTTGATAATTAGTCATTAGTTGCTGTCAGTTTTCCAAGGCACGCTGTGGAAAATTTGAAACAAATTTCAAGTTGAAAGGGTAATTTTAAATTAAAAGCTAAATTATCTCAAAAGCGGCTGCGTTTAGATTTTTAACAAATTATAACAAAAATTTATCGTAGAAACTCATGCCGTAAAGAAAAATGAGGTAATCCAATTGAAAAAAAATAGGTATTGGATTTGTTGTAGTTGAAAGTTTAAGGCAAAATTTTTTTACACCCTGTATAATAAACGAAATTATTTCCCATCCCATAAAATATAGATATGCTTTGTTTATAATGCTAAATAATGAATTTTGTGGAATTTTGTTTTTTTTACCAACTTTGAAGCATTTACAAATTGCACAGCAACTAGGAATTTTTTTCAAAAATAGTGATTATCTAAAAAACTGTATAATACATGAAATATTACCAAAATTGTTGGTAGAATTGAAAAATTCAAAAATATATAGGGTGTTCCATTTAAAGTAAGGAAGTTAATACCTGCTTCCGGTATAACCGGAAGTAGCTGGTTGTTCTATATATTTTAGATATATTGGGCATCCCCGAAAACCCCATATCCCAAATTTTCAGATTTTCATTTCGCCCTTTTCAGTTGAAACCTTTAATTAGCCCTTTATAAGCATCACCCTGTATACAGTTTGTCTTAAAACGAGTTTTTTCTGAAAAATTCTATAAAATGTATACAATGTGTCCCAGAAATAAAAATTCTTGCAAAATATATATATACAGTATGTTCCAAAAATAAAAATTCTTGTAAGATATATACAGTGCTGATCAAGTTGTTTTTAGGAATAAATTTTTTAATGGTTTTTACTGTCTGTCTTAAAACCAGATTTTTCTGAAAAATCTTTCAAAGTGTATACAGTATTATTGTAGGACATATACAGTATAATCCAAAAATAAAAATTCTTGTACGCTTAAGTTGAGTTTTTAGGAATAAAGAAAAAAATAAGGGGGAAGTTGGAGAATTTGATTGATTTAATTGATCCGAAAAAAAATGGTAAAAAAGTAGGGGCAAACGGAGAAGTGGGAAAAAGTTTGAAATATAAAAAAAAAACAGTAAATGGTAAACAAAAAAGGGGGAAGTTGCAGAATTTGATTGACTTTAGTAATATGGAAAAAAAAATTTTTTTTCAATGATTAATCAAGCTTAGGTATAATTAATAGAAAAATCGCGATAAAAATTTTTTAACCGTGGATTATTATAAATTTATCCAGTAGATGCCTGAATTTTTTCAATTCTTAATTTTTATATTTAATAAGTTTAAATACTTTTTATTCATTAAAGTTCCAAAGTGGGCGGCACTTACCCAAACCAGAGTCCCCATTTTAGGCCGTATTTTCAACCCCCTAGGAAAATTATAAATATTGGGCCTACAGTTCCGGGGGCACAATTTTATTTTGGGAAATTTCCTCCTCTTTTTGAATCTTTTTCAAATTTGAAAAATGTCAAATAGTTTTTGAGATATTTGCAAAAAACCAAACCCCATTTTTTTTCAGTTAATTGTTTATAACTTTTGCAATTTTTGCAAGTTGGTATTGAATTTTTTCAAAAAGCATCTACACGCTATTTTGAATTGAATGACACCTCGTTCATATTTTTCGTAGGCGGAGAAAAAAGTTTGACCCAAAAAGCACTTGTTGACTAGACTAACTGGAATAGATAGATCTCAGTTAAGAATAATGTTGGTTTGCAGTAAGAAGTAAAATGATATTTTCGCTGGTATTTTAGGTTAGAAAAATATTTGACACACTCTGATGTGTTTTGTCAATTTTTATCGAAATAATTAAAGTTTGTATCAAGTTAAATTTAGGCAGTTAAGTGATTATAGAGATTCCATAAAAGAAAAAAAATACCAACGTTGTATCCAGTTTTATCTTTAAAGATTACGATTACAATTGTTGCTTAGTAAATCGTAAATTTTATTAGTATTTTTAAAATCAATTTTCACCTTTAATATTTTCTTATCTAATCGTTTGTTTCGAAAAAGAAATATACTATTATTATTATTATTATTATTATTATTATTATTATTATTATTATTATTATTATTATTATTACTATTATTTTCTTTTATATTGATTAATGTAAACCTTTTAAATTATCTTCTATTATCTGTAAACCGATACCGAAATATCAAACTGGTGAAACTCGATCCTTAATTTTAGGGTCAGAGCGTTTACGTAACGAACTAGAATTTCTTCCTCCGTGTCTAAAAGGGCTAATTTGTAGCTTAAGGGTTACAGGAAAGGTCATAGAAATCTGATATAAAAATATTATCAGAAAAATAAAAAGTTGAAACGTTATAAATATTGAAAATTAAATAAAAGAAAACTTTTTTTTATAAAACTCAAGACTATACCTAATAATTATAATAATTGATAATATAAATAATTAAACCGTATTTTGTCAATATGGTCGACAATCATAAATAAAAATGTTAGGTGCGACATTGTTTTAAATTATTAAACAGTAGGTCAATTTATACAAACACAATTTTAAAAACATTAAATTGATTTACTGTTTTAACAATTTAAAACAGCGTCGTACCTACAAATTTTATTGATGTTGGTTGAACATATTGACGAAACTTTGCTAAAATATATAGTGTAAATTATGATTGTATTTGGACTAAAAACGATTTTTTTAACGTATCGAGAATTATGAAAAAGATGGTGGCCATGTTATGGTGCTATATTATAGTATACATGGTGGTCCAAATTTATTTAAACATTATTGGAATTTCGTTCTATTTAATTAACACCTCAAATTTTTTTTGTCCACCCTTCGTTTCAAAATGATGGCCTAAAAACTTTTTTTTGCAGATTTTGCTCTCGGCACTCATAAATTGCAAAAAAAAATTTCAAACGCACAGGTCGTTTGTTCCTTGTTTGTCTACCAATTAGTTTTGTTTGTCCACCCACCGGTTAATTATAATTAACTTTTAAAAAATTGTGATATTATGAAGTTGGTACACCCTTTTTTGAATTTTCAAAATTTTTTTCGTGCATTAGTTTGTTCATCGTTTTTTCAAAATTTTAGAGAAAAAATTATGGTTGTGAAAATAACTATTTTTTTTCTCATTTTGGTCTCCCTTTTCTCAAGGTCACAATTTTTGCTTAAAAACTTTGAAAAAATTCCCATTTATAGAATTTTTTACTCTCGTTTTAATGATATTAAAATTATTTTAATGCATTTTTTATCAAAAAAAATGGCATAGGTAGTTGTAGATTATAATAAATAATTTTTGGTTAAACCCCTGTAACAACAAAACTATAGACGCTATTAAAACGTACGAAGTGCAGATAGAGAGAGAAAAAAATATTCTATATGTGTGAATTTTTTCAAAAATTTAGATAAAAAATTGTGGTTGAGAGAAAAGGGAGAGACCACACTATGAGGATTTTTTAATTTTCCTCATTTTTGGTCTCTCCCCTTTCTCAAGGTCACAATTCTAGCTCAAAAATTTTGGAAAAACTACCACTTATAGAATTTTTTATTATCTTTTCACTGATATTAAAATGATTTTTATATATTTTTTAATTAAAGAAAATAACATAGGTAATTGTAAATTTTAATAAATAATTTTTTGTTTAACCCCTGTAACAGAAAAACTATAAATGCGATTAAAACGTTCTAACCGTAGATAGAAAGGGAAAAAAGAAAAATTCCTTAAAGTAAGTACAAAAATTAAATATTCTGCATGGTTGGATAATGAAAAAATTGGGATTTCAAAAATGAAATAATATGTACAGGTCTGTATTAAAAAAAAATTGTTGATGTTGGCCCTTCGAAGACGAACCGTTGTTTTAAAAAATTGGATAGACAAACAAAAATTTTAGGTGAACAATCTTGGACTAACGATGAACACCAAAAAAAATTTGCCCTGAAATTTTTTTTTGCAATTTGTGGGTGACGAGAACAAAATTTGCAAAAAAAAAGTTTTTGGGCTACCATTTTGAAACGGAAAATAATTAGTGGACAATAATGGACAAACGACTGCACACAAAATCTTTGGAAAATTCGCAAAAGTGGGTGTCAACTTCACTGACCTGTAAAAGTGTCGTGACTGGCTAGCTTAAAAGAAGTTTAATTTTTGCGACATCCTGTATACAACTTATAAGAATTTTCATTTTTGGGATATACTGTACAGTTTAAAAGGTTTTTAAGAAAATTTCGTTTTAAGACACATATCATAGAGAAACTAAAAAAGTCAACTTCAGATACACTGTATACATCTTAAAAAAATTTTTATTTTTGGGTTATACTGTATCTACAATTTTTGCAAACGGCTTTGGAATTTTTTCAAAAATAATCTACACGTTATTCCGACTCGGTGGCGAAGAAAAATTTGACCCAAAAAGCACTTGCTGACTAAGTGACACAAATGAAAATCAAGAAATATGGTTAAGTAAAAAAAATCTCATAGCGCTAACTAATACAAAGGCACCGGCCATAGGCATCCCTAACATTTTTTACATGCAGCAAATTCGAAGTCACCCACGTGGACAATCTATACGGTATATATGTAGAATATCGTTAAAAAAATAACGAAAAAATAATATTGGTAAATAGTCTGAATAGAAGATCTTTTTTGGTAAAATCCATTAATGTCTCATCCTGTTTATTTTTCAATAATGTGTACCGTTTCATAACACTTTTTTTTATTAGTAAACATTTAAAAAAAGAAACCAGTTTTTAAACATTCCTATCACAATTCATAACACAACAGTATACCAGAAGCGACGATTGATTGATATAAAACTGCCTAACATTATTTATATCCCAACGTACATATTTTTACAATATTTATTTAACACCGATCATTAAAAAAGTTTTGTGGATAAAAACAAGTACTCTCTATTAGCCACTTTATTGAAAAAATATCGGAATTTACATATAAATTGATGTATTTAAAGTTGGACGTCTCCAGAATTTCAATTGATATGTTTATTATTAAAAGTATCTGCCTAGTTGATAGTATATTTGTGTGTCAAATTTATTGACAGTAATTTACATAAATTTAATACAATCAAGATTCTTTAGTTTACATATTTATACAGGGTGTTGTTAATAATATACTATTAATGAATTAATAAAAAAATATATTTAATCTACAAATATGTTTATTAGAAATAATATACTTTATCTAAAAATAATAACTTTAATAATCTATTGATAAAAAAATTTAATATAATAGGGGTCAGATCATTTCAATCCTGGGTAAATGGGAAAAAATAAAGAAAAATATGAAAAACTTTATTCTAAATAAGTAATTATAGAAGAGTTTTAATTGGACTATTTATTATCCAATTAAATTCCTATAATCAATAGTGTGCATTTGCGCCACCCTGTATAGTGAACCCCCTATTAACTAGTCTAGAAAAATGAGAAAAACGAGGTCGATTTTTAAAAACATCATAGTTATGCTATGGCAAAAAAGTTTCGATCTTTACGTGATCCCCCTTCATATAGTTTTGTTACTAGTAAAGTAAAAATTTACAATTATTTGTATGTTAACTCGACTTTTCTTTATGGTTTAAAATATTCTTTTTGATTTTTTTCATTATTTTGTATATTTACATTTTTAATCACTCAGTATAGGACAGCAAAATACAATGTTTTTGAAAAAAAAAAAAGTTTAGTTTGGTACGCAAAATTGAAACGCCCTGTATATTTAAAAAAATTAATAAATCCGTCACGAAAACCGTTTTTACAAACATTTTATATTTTTCTTGTTTATAATTGACGTAAAAAACATTTTAAATTTAACTGAGCCTACCTACCTGTTTTTTCTATCTTTTTATTAAAAAAAGTGTTTTTTGCTCCAATATCATTTTTTTAATTCTACGTTTGTGCCAATTTTTGTACGTTTTTATTCTTTTTTTACCATTCAAAAATACAACAAAATATGATATTGTACAACAAAATGCCCAAATTAACAATTTACATAAATAAATTCGTATTTTATTTTCGTTATATTTTATTATCCAAAAGTTAGGTTATATTATGAACGAGCTGAAATTAATTAAAATTCAATTTATTTGTCTTGTTTGTTCTCAAAATGAAAAAAAATTACCAACATTTTTTGTGGATAAGGAGGTAGAACTATTACAAAAAATGTAATAGCGTGAAAAATTTACGAATAAGGTTCAATCAACTCACCAAAACATTTGTCACGATCAAAATGTGTATCACCATTATTTTTTCACTATTTGTAACAAAATAATTTATAAACGAAATATTTTATTATTAATAACTTTGATTTTAACATGTCTAGACGCGTTTAAAATATTTTACACCTAACCGCTTAGAATGCTATGGAACTTAATGTCAAAATAGAAATGTCATGTATAAGGGTGCGTTCGGAATTGTAACTCGCGGATCAGAGCGATCAGTTGTCGATATATAGTAAGTAGACAGGAAGATTTACCATCGAGTATGTTTAGTAATGTGCGATCAGTCGGCCATTAATAAAACCCAGGAATGACTAATAGTTACAACATATTATTATACTCTACATAGTCAGAAATAATCTAGTACGTATTTTTTAACATCCGTCTCTCTCTAATACATATAAGCATGATTCACTTGTACGACTGACGTTTGTTATACTAAAAAGAACACTCATGCCGTTTAATAGCAAATATTTTACAGCGACGTTTGTCTGTGATAATTGTCTTCTTAGCGAATGACAGCTAGCTGACAGTGGCCTGCGCCAGTTTGTTATAAATGTAATTTAATTTTCTTCTTACTAGCATTGTTTAAATTTTCTTTTTTATTATAATTTTGTAGAAATACTATGTGGTACATTTTATTTTGTCACTAGTGGGTAAAGATTCGAACTTAGACAAGGAAAGAGAGTCGAATCAACTTAATTCACGTGATTGTTATGCCAAAAAGCATGAAAATGACTTTACATTTGTTATCGAAGTTGTGTTGTAATACGTACGCTATATTGGAGCATCCGCCATTTGCAAGACCCATCGCGTTCCACCGAGTGAAAAAATTCGTAATTTTTTCCTACTTACTATCCTTCCTTATTATATATTTTTGTTAAGTTTGCTATTTTGTTTTTTTGTTTATTTGGAACGGTTGTAGCGCTTTATGCGGTTGATGAAAAAAATTTAAAATACAAGATGGCGGACTAGATTTATGATTATATACCGATTTTATTCAAAATTGGTATGTGGGGGTTTTTGGGGTTAGAGATTTTGAATTTTTTGTCAAAATTAATAAAATCAAGATGGCGACTTCAAGATGGCGGACAAGATTTATGATTATAGACAGATTTTTTTAAAAATTGGTATGACGGGGTTTTTGGTGTCGGGGATTTTGAATTTTTTGTCAAAATTAATGAAATCAAGATGGCGTCTCCAAGATGGTGGACATTATTTTTCATTATTTACCATTTATATTCAAAATTATAATGTGGGGGTTTTTGGGGTTGAAGATTAACAATTTTGTGTGATTATTTACCGATTTCATTCAAAATTGGTGTTGAAAAAACATTTTGTGATTTATCAATCCGACCCATTCAAACAAAAATATATTCCCGCCACACAGTGACCGTTACATACTCCCTCTTCCTATTTCCGCCCGGGAGTGTGTGTGTGTGTGTGTCGAGCGACAGGTGTTTCCATCGTATCGTGTGTATGTGTGGTGCAGTGTGCATCGAGATGCATGGAAAAAATGGCGTCTAACGCACACCCCCAAATAAGCCATAGTGCTGAGAGTTTTAGTTGTTACGTGATTAACAAAAAATTCAGAAAAGTGACCAGTATTAAATGTTGTGATAACCTGTGCACCGCGCCAGAGTGAAAATTCCAGTTGTTTGCTAGTCGCTTCCACATCATGGGCTTTCTGAAGGTCAGTTCAAAGTAAGAACTGCAGTTCCTCTCCTGGTGCCTGAATACTACGCATAAGAAAAATGTAAGTGTTTACTTGTCAAAAGTTGATAAACTCATCCCAGTGGAGTTATATGAATTTATTTGTTATGAATATTAAACTTTGTTAGTTCAAAAAAATATATATGCATTACTTTTCTCATACAATAGAAACCTCGGTATAAATAATAAATTATACCCTCGGATTTCTACAATTGGTATGTGGGGGTATTTGGGGTTAGAGATTATGAATTTTTTGTCAAAATTAATAAATTGTATTACATTGTTGTTGAAAAAAATTGAAAATGTTAAAAGTTTGTTCGTTATGGTATCTAGATGTGTAGGAATTTTTTGACATTTTGAGTTTGATCACAATCACAAATTATTACCATAACCTCAATTTGATAAACTCCATATTATGGAGTTTATCAAATTATGTACATATATAAAAATTGGTATTTAGGTTATTCTTTAATAATAAACAAAAACGTGTTTCACACCACTTTCCGATATTTCAGTTACAGGGTGGTAAAATAAAGAGGGGGTGGGGGCTTTTTATATGTCAAAAATCGTATAACTGAACATTTGACAAGAGTGAAAATTTTTTTAAGGAGACTTACAGAAACATATTAAAGGCTTAAAAATTGATATATAAGTTTGTTTTTGAAAAACAAACAAATACCTATTTTTTAAAAATCAAGTTGGGTGGGGAGGAAACGCGGAAGTTTTATTTATGAGGTTATACCTGTATGTCTTACATCGAACATGTTACAGACTTGAAAATTGGTATGTAAACTATATATAAAAAATAAATAAATACGTGTTTCACCATTTTTCGAAAATCTAGTTTGGAGGGGTTGAAATGAGGAAGGGAGTTCTTCTATGAGAAAATACCTATGTCTCATACACCGAATATGTTAGACTTGAAAATTGGTATGTGGGCTATTCAGAAAAAATAAATAAACACGTATTTCACTATTTTTGGAAAATCCAGTTGGGAGGGGCGGAAATAGGGGAGGTTTTTCTATGAGAAAATACCTATATCTTATACACCGAACATGTTAGAGATTTGAAAATTGGTATTTAAACTATTCTTAAAAAATAAATAAATACGTTTTTCACCATTTTTCCAAAATCTAGTTGGGAGGGGCGGAAATGAGGAGGAGAGTTGTTCTATGAGAAAATACCTATGTCTCATACACCGAATATGTTACAGACTTGAAAATTGGTATGTGGGCTATTCATAAAAAATAAATAAACACGTGTTTCACCATGTTTAGAAAATCCAGTTGGAAGGGATGTAAATGAAGAGGGGAGTTTTTCTATGAGGAAATACCTATATCTAATACATTGAATATTTTACAGTCTTGAAAAATTGGTATATAGCTTTTCTTAAATAATAAAAAAATACGTGTTTTACCATTTTTCAAAAATCCAGTTAGATGGGGCGAAAATTGTGAGGGGAGGAAGCTTGTTATGAGAAAATACATATTTGATCTTGTAAAGTAAAAAAAAAATCTTATCATTAACGTTATTTCAAGTTTGTATTCTAAATTATAGATTTTTGGGGATTAAAAAAATATTTATTCAGAGAACTACTTAGCGAAACTAGTAATAAATATTTTTTATATTTAATTGTTTACGAAATTTTGTTTAAACCAACATGAAAATCTAATTAAAATATTTGTCCTTTATACAAATATACTCTCAATGAAATATATAATTAAAATTTCGTTCGGCTATTGAACATCGGTGTGATAGAAAGAAATCAATTTCTAGTGAACATCTGACAAAAAGGGAATACAATGGACAAAAATGTAGGCCCCCATCGATAGATTGGGCATTTCCTATCAATGTGACTATTCAAAGTTATCTAGATAATCATATTCTACTCTTTTAAACAGAGCCGCGTTTTGACAGAGCCGGAATAAAAAAAATCTAAGAAAAACATTTTTCGGTACAAAAGTATTTTTGAATAAAAAATTGCGTTTACTGGGCGATATATTTCAATTTTCTAATATAAATTATTGATGTTTTTTTTTATCCCATATTTCATTGGATAATAAAATATTGTACCACTAGAGGTCAGATTTGGTCGGAAATTTTTTACAATTTTCATTTCGAGTATTTATTTTCATCGGAAATTTAATATAATTTAAATAATAATTTTCTATTTCTTTAATTATTTTTTCCGAAATATTAACAATTCGTTATGTATAATATAATTTAACGTTCAAAAAAGGAAAACGTGCACTTTTGAGAAAACTGATTCATAAATTTCTTATATATCGACATTATTTTAATAATATACGTTTAATGAAACATATTTTATAAAAAATTGATACTTTTCGAGAGTAATTTTTTTCTAGTTCATCCCTGTACGTACTCCTCCCCGATTGCGATTGTTTAGTGAGGTATTCGCAAGGGGTGGTACGAAATAGGGGCCAGATCGTAAATCCTGATAATGCTTCGATTACCGCAAAACCAGAAATATGACCGTTCGGACGTCCACGTGGATAATAATGCTCCGATCTATGTCTGGGGTGATGTTTTGTTAAAAAAAAATCATATACGGATTTACGTGAGTTACAGATATAGAACCTATTATAGGTTATCGACGTTGATTATTATTTATGATTATGTAAAAATTCAGTAAAATTTTAAATGATATAGACACTGTCGTTATTTTATTTATAAAATAAAGAATGAAACAAGTCGAAGTCATACCACAAAAATTTTTAATACAAGACAGAGAAAATACATTCATTTAATTTTTTTTGCTTTTTTCCCAATTTATGTGTGAAAATATGCATGTTTACTATTTTTTTTAGTTTTCCTGTGTGGAAAAATGCGTGCTAGCTTTTTTCTCAATTTATGTGTAAAAAAGCATTTTTGCTGTTTTTTTCTGATTTTTTATGTTTAAAAATGTATTCTTGCTTATTTACTACTTTATATGTGAAAAAATTGGTTTTTGCTATATTTTCCAATTTTTCTTTTTTGTGAAAAAGTACATTTTTGTGGTTTTATCCAAATTCGAGTGTGAATTCGTGCTTCTGTGTTTTTTCTAGTATTTCGTGTAGAAAAATACAATGTTGCTTGTTTTTTTTTTAATTTCTGTGAGAAAAAATGTATTGTTGCTGTTGTTTTTTTGTGTAAAAAAAGTATGCTGTTTTTTCCAACTTTTATGCTTCTTGCTTTTTGCCCAATGTATCTGTGAAAAAACGCATTTTTGCTTTTTTTTCTAGTTTTTTATGCATTCTTGCTTTTATATCAATTTATATGTGAAAAAATGCATTTTCGCTTTTTTCCACATTCGCGTGTGAAAAAATACTTTTGAATTTTTTTCTAGTTTTTTTTTGTGTAAAATTATGTTTTTTATTTCAATTTTTTTAAATTCGTTTGCAAGAAAACTCATTCTTGCTTCTGTTGTTTTTTAAATTCTTGTGAAAAAAATGCAATCCTGATGTTTTTTCCAAATTCGAGTCTGGAAAAAATGTAATTGTGAACGAACTAAAAAAGTATATCGAGAAAGATGGAAATTTACATTTTAAGATCCCTTGAAACGATTTAGACCATTTAGTCGGTCTGTCTGTGTGTCTGTCTGTGTGTCTGTCTGTCTTGTGTATTTGTCTGTGTGTGCTTCCATGATAAAGCCAAAAAGTTTAATCCGATTGGGCTGAAATTTGGTATATGGGTTTGGGTTACCCGTTAGAAAAACCCATTAGTTATTGTATGACATCTGTCAAACGAAAGTGTCACTGTCAAAAAATGACGAAAGCATAATATGTCACGGAATTTTATTTACAATATTTCTGTAAAAATATTCGTTTCTGGATATTCGTCGGGAAAGTTTTAGGGTGACACAACCAGATTTTTTTACTAATAATGAATAAATATCTTTAGATATTTGATAGAAACATAAATTTTGCATCCGGAAGTTGGAGTTCCAGACATTTTAAACACCCTGTATATTGCTTATTTAGAATAGTATGATCTCTACCTACATGTAAAATATTTCCTTTTACCTATAAAACACCCTGTATATCTATATTGTATTATTAGATGAATAATTTTCAGACCATCCAAAATTGTCCTTCTAAAAGCCATTTTGACTAAATTTTTCGAATAGACAGTTTTAACATTTTAACCCCAAAATATTTACCTCTTAACAGATTATTCTAGACCTGTCAAATTTGAATTTGACTAAACGTTTTTAAAGGGAATTTTCATTTTTTTTCTAATTAGAAGGGTGTTTATTACCCTTTATACGAATGCCTGTGTCAAATATGAATCTGAATGGAATTTTGGATATGAAATAATTAATTTAAAATAAAGACAAACTGACCTAAAAGTCTATTATCATCCAGAAGAATCCTTAGAAAAAGTGTTGATTAGAAATAGTTGAAAAAGAACTAAATTTAGAGGACCGACAGCCAATTAAGTATAGTTGTTATTGTTAGAATCGGAAACGCCCTTATAGATCTGTAGATAATGGAACGCGTAGCATTTCTTGGCTTCCGAACAAATAAATAGTTAGGGAACTTGCTACCGTTTCTATCTTTTTGTTCGTATTGTTTCTGCTAACAAACATTCCATTCCACGTATTCCTAATTTAACATTCCGTTCTAATTTCTATGAAACATATTTCGAAATCAAATTCAATTAGAAAAAATTATTCACTCATAATTTTCATTTTATTATTTTCATTTTCATTAATTTCTCGTTTCGCCCTTCTTAAAATTTTTAACACTTCGACTGCCAACTACCAGATGAATAGTTGTCAAACTATAAAATATCTCATCAATGTGTTAAATAAAAAAACGGTTAATCTTGTTTTTGTTATTTTATGTTCATGATATAGCAAAAATCAACAAATTTTCTTGATGGATACGGTAAATGTAACTTAAATATTCTACACATCCGATAATAGTCATTTTCCACTAAGACAGAATTAGCACCCCTTGATTTTCATAACAAAAACTATTTATTAACTAAATGTTCGATAGATGGCGATTAGATGTACTTTCTGTGTAAAAATTTTAATATTTAATTATCCTCCAATAATACTTGCTTAGTTGCCAGATGTTACGACCATCGGGTTTTAATTTTGAGTGAATTTGGGATTTTACTAAATAGAAGATTTTTATGACTCGCCTGGTCAAAAACTACTGACCTATAATCCGATATGTAAACTCACCTGTGAATGTTAAGTATTTTTTAATATTTTTGATAATATTTTTTGTATAATAAACAATTTTTTTTTTAATTTTTTTTTGCAAATAAATAACCTCGGTTTGATTTATATTATAATGAATTTTTTCAGTACCAGAAGTCTTTACTTTTAGTTACAAAAATTTTAACAGGATATGATTATTTCAGAACTAATCTCCAAAAAGGGTTAGAATGTAAAGATCCAAAAAAATAAAATTAAAATTTTGTTTTATTAAAAAAAAAATTAAAAAACAAAAGAAAAAAAAGTAGAAAAAGAAAAACAGAACAATGATGAAAAATTACAAAAAAAAACTTAAAAGTAGAAAAAATCGAAAAATCCATAAAAAACAACACAGAAAAAATCAGAAAAATGAGAAAAAACTAGAAAACATAAAAAAACCTCTGTATAAAATAATTACAAATGATATATAAAAAAATTCATACTGTAGAAAGAGACAGAGAGTAAGAGAAAAAGAGGGAAGAAAAAATACAGAGTGTTCCATTTAAAATAATATAACTATTTTTTTAATAACACAAAAAACATAAAATTTTCATTAACTTCTACCGAGGGCCAATTTCTTAACGTGATGTGGGAGATTCTTTGTTTTGTTTAAAATCTGGTCACCTAATTAAAATCAGAAAAAATTATAAAAGTAATTTTCTTATTCTGATTTTTTGCAATTATTTGAAATTTCTTTACGATTTTTTGCAATTTATTTAAATTTTTTCATTTTTTTATGGTTACAGTTTCCGGTTTTTTTTTTTTGGTTTTTCCGACGTTTTTGAATTCTTCTCGTTTTTTCTTATTTTCCTGATTTTTTTTTTATTGTTTTCTTATTTCTTCTGATTGTTATGGTTTTTTTTTTCGTTTTCTATTTTTTTTTTCATTTTTTTCTAATTTGATTTTTTATGATGATTTACGGTTTTTTTGTCATTTTTTGTGATATTTTTCAATTTCTTGCGTTTTTTCCGTATTTTACAATTTTATTTTTCATTTTTTCTCAAAATTTTTTAATTTCTTTCCCAATTTTTTTCTTTTTTTCAAAATTTTTTTCTTTTTATTTATAATTTTTCCGATTTTTTCTGTTTTTTTTTTTCGTTTTTATTTACGATTTTTGGCGTTTTTGTTTTTCGGTTTTTCGATTTGTTCATTTTTTCCGTATTTTACAACTTTATCTTTCATTTTTTTCCCAATATTTTTTAATTTCTCTCTCAATTTTTTCCAAAGTTTTTTGTTTTGTTTTTCAAATTTTTTCGATTCTTCTAATCTTTGTAAAAAAAAATATTAAAAATAGCGTCTCGAATTGCGAACTTTGAAATCTAGTCACCATAATTTTAATTCTAAAAGTTTTCATTAGGTATTGTACTAAAATAGTAATTTTAGCAGCATTTTAAAAATATTAGAACAAAGACATATCGACTATCCTTTTTTCTTCTACTTACAAATATGATGGGGCAACATTGCGTTACGTAAACATTAATTATATTCAGGTGGCGCCATCTGTAAAAAAGTACGTGAATTGTAAAATGTATAGAATTTTTGTCTTTCTTAATTTTTTTCACTTTTTAACATATTCAGGAACTAATTTAATACCATTAGAACATTATAAAAGCAAATCCGCATACATTTATTGCCTGGATAGTCCGACTCATATGTTCAAAAATTTCCCTATACGTTTATCCATTTATTATAATTAATATTAAATTCTGTACTATAAAATTGTTAAATTAAGTTGGAGACAAATTTAATTTTAATATTCACGTGTCTCTAGTTATAAAATTTATATATAGTTAGGCCGATGCTCTTACTTTAGAGTCTTGAACATATAATTCATGCATCTTCTTATCACATTCCATTAAAATTTTTTTAAATACAATCTATTTACTCTTCTGTACCTGTTTATAATATAATGCAACATTTCTTTTAATTACCCACAACTACCTACGCAAATAGAACTAATTTAGTACCGTTAGATTTGCTTTGAGCAAACATTAAAATTATATGTATTTATCGTTGGCCCGAATCAAATTTATAGACTTCTAATTTAAGTAGTACACACACACTGGCGCATTGTTAGAAATGATATATTAGAAATAACTAGAATGCCTTCGAGAAGAAACAATAAGACGAGTATCGAGTCATTTATTTATTTGTTCGGAAGCCAAGAAATTCCAGTCTGGGAACTTTCATAGAAAATATATAAATCAAAAATATTTACAGAATACAAATTAATCGAAATTATTAAGTATTGTTATACAATATAAATGAAATCGTAAGCTGGAAGCTTACTAAAGCTCTTCAATAACTATAAATAAACCAGGAGGTGAAGTATCTAGATCCTAGATTCAAACTAACCTAGAATAATCACAACCATAAATAAGGGAAACTGGCAGTAATGGCTACCAAAAGAGCAGTGGGCACTAAATGGGGACAAAATCCACACTGTTGTGGTAAGATTCATGTGTGATTCCTTTTGGGCCACAAAAATATCCTTAAATAAATCTATAATCTAAACTAACGTGATATAGCAAGGTAACGCCGACAGGTTGAATGCCGGCCGTTGCCCAGGTCAGGAAATGTTTGTTGTTGGATTCACATATATAAATTGTTATTTCTATGAGAGGGGTCATTCTTGATTCGTTATTCATTCGCGATTCTTTATTCATTATCGATAAGTTATCGATTTATTATATGGTTATCTTACTAGCCTACATCACACATGATAACCTATGGCTCTTTGATATGATTGACTATGTGAAAAAAGGTAGAACAATAACTGGGGATTACTATTACTGACTAATTTATAAAAAAAATTAAGGACAAAACACACTAAAAGTGACAATTCGTGATTTGGGGTTCGAATAACTGGAACACCGCCCTTATTCGCCAGATCCAGCTCCGTCCGACTAACAACTTTTTCCTCAACTAAAAAACAAGTTTAAAAGATCGGAGAGGTTATAGAAAATTTCGGTGCAACCTTAATGATGAAAAATTAAAAAAAATATATTATCTTTTTTTTACAGCATAACTTAGCACAATACAACACAATTTAATTTTTATTAAAATTCGAAAATAATAATTTGATAAATTTCTTACCTATTTATACCTGCCAACCCAATAATAGTAAACGAATGAACGAAATAATAATAATAAAAAATATTGTTGTTATTATTATTTATTAATTATAGCCATAAACATATTTTTTTAGGCAACCCATTCGCGATACTTTTCTTTATACAGGGTGGACCAATTATCTTCCTGCGGTTTGTAGTATCGAAATTAATAAAGATATATCAAAATGAAAAAAAAATGTCTTATTTGGTTCAAAATTAGAAAATAGAATCATTTATACAGATCCGTATTCGATTTGTTAAAAAGTTTGTGCTCTTAGACTTTTCGAAGAACAAAATGGACTTTCGAGCATTTAATGTAGTTTAAAAAATAAGTAAATATCTCTATCAATTGACTTTTCGTTTATTAACTTTAAAACAATATAATTTAATGAGGTATGTATAGAAAGCTAGAATAGGCTTACCAAATATTGAATATTATACAGGGTGTTTCATTTAAAAAAATAAAATCTTTTATAATTATAATTTAAAAAATTTAATCTTATGTTAAAAATATTTATATAATTATGAAATATGGATGAGGTGAACTCATATCTAAACTTTAACCAATATTTCTTTTGCAAATTCGTAAAATACATTAATTTTTGAATAAATATGAAATATAGCGATTTTTCAGAAAATTTAATAAAAATTTGAATATCTTGGCAACGCAGCATCCGATTTTGAAAAATAAATTATTGTCATAAAGACCACAGAAGTACTAACCCAAAAATGTAAAAATATATAGGGTGTATCGTTTAAAAAAATTACAAACTTTTTAGCCACTCGAATATGGATTAAGCTGTATAAATGAAACTATTTGCAACTTGTGGGGATTTTTTTTTTTTTTTTCTCGATTTGATGAGTTTGGCCCATCCATATTATATTTGATAAAAAATACTTTTCATCCGGACGTTTCTAATTCGGATCTTGGCTCGTTTAAAACTTTGAGAAATAAATTCAGATTTATTTGTCAGTTGATTATATATACATATAAATTCATGTATGATATTTAAAGATAAAAAAAATAATCTAATTTGCTCAGAGGGCAATTTTTGAAATTTCAATTAAAATTTCAAAATTATAAGTTCCAATAATATTCTAACTCTTGTAACAACAAAATTATTATACAAGATATTAAATTGAACCCAACGCTATGTAAAGAACAATAAAAAATACTATAAGTGAGAATTTTTTCAAAATATTGGAAATATAATTGTAGACTTTGAAAATTAATTTATTAGGAATACGTGACGTACTTTGATCCAGAAAAATTAAAAAAAAATTATCTAATTTGCTCTAAGGGTACTTTTTGAAATTTCAGTTAAAATTTTAAAATTATAATTTCCAAATATCTTTTAAATCTTGTAACAACAAAAATATACTATAAAGAAAAACTACTATAGAGAAAAATAACGAAAATAGTGAAAATCGAAAAATATTGTGCAATTTTGTTTAAGATATTTAGTTGTATTTTCAGATTAATATTAAATTAAAATTAAAAATAACACTTAGAATAATATACGTTTTTGTCTTTTTATAAAATTCATATCCTAAAACCTGTAAAAACATAAGTTTACTTGCATCTAATACTATATACACCAATATCATAACTACCACAAGGCTCTAACTTAGGACTAATACTAGTCTAATATTTTTATTAATAATTGAAGAGTGGGTTAATATTATTTCAAATACATGCAAACGTATAAAGAAATTTATTTTATTTATTTCAATTTGAAATCAATCTTGCACGAAAAAGAAGAAGACTTTCTATTGCAATTCAATAATGATTAAAATTGATTAAATAAATAAGATATTAGGTCAATAACGTATACAAAATTTATTATTCTATCGTAATATTTGTATTTGTGTTTACCACGTTGTTGTGGACTTTGTGATGTTAATTAAAAAATAAAATATACTGTAAAAAAATTATTATGCACCATCCATAATTTTTTTTTTGATTTTATCGTTTATAATTTAATTATTTATAACACGATAATACTAACATGATAATATTTTATTATAGAATCTAGTTAGTCACATGTGTAATTACAATTATATATTTTTTGTTACAAACTGCTTTAAGTATAAGCAATATATATTAGAATGATTTTTTATACAGTTTATTAAATTAAATATTGAATATTTAATACAAACTCCGAAAAAAAAAATCTCTTCAACGACCCAAAATCCATGCCGTTAACCCTTATTTATCTCCATCAAAATTCAGTAATTCACCGAATCGGCCCTTAAAATCTCCGGGTCAGACCCCATTAAAACATGCTTGCCAACCTTAGCGTTATCATCCTACTACCTCTTGCACCTCGCACAGAACAATCAACATCATATTCACCTTTTGTAATTCATTAAACGTCAAATTAATACACAATCTGTCAAAAAAGCCGCTTACGTGAGCTTAAACGCGGCCGGATACGTACACAACGTAGCGCCCGTACACGGAACACTAAAAACAGAATCGAATCGCGGACTAGTCATAGCACCCTCTACCGCCAGCGAATGATATTTACCCCCACCGTGCGGATCACGCGCAGGGATGAGACTCAGGAGTATTTTAGTGAGGGCGGTATACATCCAGCTTCTTAATTATCCTTTTAGCAGTAAATAATAATGAAAATTACAATGGATAAAAAAACATTCGACGTACGTTTCGCTATGTTAGTATTATCAAGAATTGCCTGATGATGATAACATATTTAGCGAAACGTACTTCAAATATTTTAGATGCGAAGTTAAGTATAAAACTATTATAATCAAACTCCTAATTAAACAAACCTGATATCAAAAGAAGTGTAACAGAGTGAAAAAACACTCTGTAGAGTATATTTTTGTATCGGATACCCCAGCGGCATTTTCATTGGTAGGAATATAATGGGCTCACCCACATAACAAACGAAAATCAGTTAATTTATAGTTTATCTCGTTAATATTAATAATAAGATAAATTTAAATTGGTAGGTTTTTTTTTTTTTTTTTTTTTTTTAATTCGAGGCTTTAAAATTTCTCTAAAAACAAAAAATACAAAAAATATTTGTCAATTGTTGTTTTTTCGCAGAAATAGAAATTTGAACTATCAACTGTTGTTTTTTCTTATTTCAAGTGTGGGTGGAAAAATGCATTATTATTTAGTTTTTCAAATTGTACTATGAACAACTTCATTGTTGTATGTTGTATTTTTTTTTTATTCCAAGTGTCCAAAAGCATTGTAGCTTTGTTTTTTTAAATTTTAGTATGGAAAAATGCCTTGTTAATTACTATTAAAAATTATACTATGAACTAGTTCACTGTTGTTTTTTCTTATTTTAATTGTAAAAATTCTACTATGAACTAACAAGTTCTTTGTTTTTTCTTAATTTAAGTGTAAAAAATGCATTGTTGCTCTGTTTTTAAAATTCTAATATATTAAAATGGTATTCCAAATTCTAGTACGAAAAAAATCATTGTTGTTTTTTTTTTATTTCAAGTGTGGAAAAATGCATTGTTGCTTATTACGAGTAACAATGCATATCAGAACCTTCCATAATATATTTAATCATTAGGATTATCATTGTAAAAGAGTAAAAAAAAAATTAAAAATAACCAAAAAAAAAAAATCTAAAAATAAAAAAAGAGAAGAAAATCTTATAATGACAATAAATAATTAACAATTGTACTAATCACGGATATAACATATATAAAAAATACCCCAATCACCTATCCCCTCCCCTAGTATAAAAAATTTAATGGTTACTTAGTTTTCCAAATTCTAATATAAACAAGTTAATTCTTGTTTTATATTACTTCAAGTATGGAAAAATGCATTATTACTTAGATTTCCTAATTCTCCAATGTAAAAAAATGTATTGTTGCTTCGTTTTTTAAATTCTAGTATGAAAAAATGCATCATTACTAGTTTTCAAATTACACTATGAACAAGTTCATTGTTGTTGTTTTTTATTTCAAATGCAAAAAATGTATTTTGTCTCCATTCTTGAAATTCTTGTATGGAAAAATGCATTGGTATTTTGTATTTCAAATTTTAGTATTATTATTTTTTTATCTTAAGTGTGGAAAAATGTATTGTTACTTCCTTATTCTAATTCTTGTATGAAAAAAAACACATTTTTGCTTAGTTTTCCAAATTCTACCATGAACAAATTCATTGTTGTTCTATTCTTCAAACTCTAGTATGAAAACATGCATTATTAAAAAAAAAAATTATAGCTCAATTAAGAGTTTTCCCGAATTTGTAAACTTTTACCTGACTGTGGCTATCCAAAAATCGATTATGTAATTTTTTTTGCCAAGCACATATACAACTGGCTTACGCTACTTCTGTTTCTTTGTTTATTTGAAAATATTTATTTTATTCATTCGCCTATTTATATTTTAAATGTATTTATTTTCAATCGTATCTAATGTAATTTAAATTTTATAAGAATAAACATTATTATTATTATATTATTATTTTCCAAATTCTAACATAAACAAGTCCATTGTTGTTTTTAATTTCAATTAAAGAAAAATGCATTGTTACTTAATTTTCCGAATTCTACCATGAACAAATTCATTGTTTTTTTTTTTTTTATTTCAAGTAAGGAAAAATACATTGTTTCTCTATTATTTAATGCATTGTTATTTTACTTTCTAAATTTTATTACCTTATTATGACTTTTTTTTTCTACAACACTCAATTCCACTATCCCAAATAAAAAGGGAACGAACATAATTAATTCTACAATTCAAATTCCACGGATCGTCCAAGATTCGCCGAACAGGTATTCGCTTCAATCTCCACTTATCAGGAGACCATGAAAGCGCAAAAGCTCATCCTGAAACGCTGAAAGCATCATTTCAGACTTTTACATTTTTCAAAACAAAAAGAAACACTATGAACCGATAACGTAAAAATAGCGGACCAGTGATAACTGGAATAAACATATACAGGGTGTCTAAAATGTATTTGATCATATTACATATTCACTAAAAAATACTTAAATTCTTATATTAGATAAAAGACAAAAATATATCATAAAATCAGTAACGTATATTATTGGTTAGATTTTTTAGTTTTTGGTTTGCTTTTGTACGTGGCGCCCTTTTAATTCAAATTTACTGTCACCTATTAAATAGTGATCCACGCACGTCACAGGGTGACCGATTTAAAGTTTCATTAATAATAATAATATACATATATTGGAACTTTTAACGGTGTGTGCGTGTGTGTGAAATTGGCCCCCATTTTTCGAATTTTAATATTTTGAAAGTTGTTCCAAATTGTTCTACGTTTGTACCAAATTGTTCTAGAAAATTATTCCTTAAATTTAAATACAAATGCCGGAAAACTCAAAAAACCATTTTTAGAGCTAGCCCCCCATTATTTTTATTTCGATTTTGTTTCAAGCCCAAAATCAATAAAAACCATTAGGTTCCAGCCCCCCATTATTTTTTTGTAGAAAATTTTTTTTTGTTGCACTAGATTGTTCTAATTGATCTTTGCATTGTTCCAAATTTTCGTGTCTCAATAAAAATATTTCTAGCTTAAAATCAATTAAAACGTTTTAGAGCTAGCCCCATTATTATTTTTTCTATTTTTTTTTTGTTTTACCAGATTGTTCTGAACATTGTTCCAAATTTTCAAGTCTTAAAAAAAGTAATTCAAGCCCAAAATCAGTAAAAACCATTTGGGTCCAGTCCCATTATTTTTTTTTCGAAGTTTTTTTTGCTGCACTAAATTGTACTAGTTGTTCTTAGCACTGTTCCCAATTTTCATGCCATTAAAAAAAAGTTCAAGCCTAAAATCAAGAACAACCTGATACAAAAAAAAATTTCGAAAAAAAAATAATGGCGGCTAGCTCTAAATGGTTTTAATTGACTTTGAGCTTGAAATATTTTTTTAAGACATGAAATTTGGAACAATGCTAAGAACAAATAGAGCAATCTAGTACAATAAAAAAAATTTCAAAAAAAAATAATGGGTGGCTAGCTATAATTTTTTAAGACATGAAAATTTGGAACAATGTTCAAAACAACTAGAACAATCTGGTGCAACAACAGAAAAAAATCGAAACAAAAATAATTTATAACAACTATCAAAATATTAAAATTCGAAAAATGGGGGGCTAACTTTACACATACCTTTTGACGAGTGAATATCGGAATCAAAATTTGTGTTGGAATTATTTTCATAATTAAAAAAAAAATAGTTGTGGTAAATATTTCTAGAAAAATAAAATAAAACGGAAATAATTATGTTAGTCAACAAACAAATTTTTAATTAAAACATAGATTTTACTTCATTTTATAGTTGGTAATTTTTCCAAATCCAAAATTTGGTGCTTTATATGCAAACTCCCGTTTTCCGATTAGTCTAAAATTCAAGCTGTTCCGTAATGAAAATTGGCTCATAGCTCATTACTCTCTCGATAGTTCAATTTCAGAGGGTAAATGAGACTTGTTTTGTTGTTTATAAATTGTACTCGACGCGGCTCGTGAGTCGAAGAGATAGTAGTTCACCCCCTAGTTGAGTAACGTTTCCATGCTAGACACGTTCGGGTGTACGGACCGTTTCAGACAGTAAGAAAAGCATCGTTATTAGAAGCGGAGATGGAAAATTGAACTCAACAAGAAAATTTTAATCTATATAAATTTGTTAAATAAATGATGACGCAATTCAGATTCTATACATTTATGTAAATGGAAGTAGACAAAAATTAAGCAATAATCAATTGCTGTGGAAAAGTTGTTTTGGACATGCAAGTACAAAGAATTTCTGCAGACAAACTTTCAATGTAGCTTTTTTATTTTTTCCAGTTTTTCCTGTTTTTTTTTCTATTTTTTCCTATTTTTCTTGTATTTTTCATTAATTTTTTTCCAAGTTCCTCCTTATTTTTCCCTATTTTTTCCAATTTGTCCCCATTTTCCCCTATTTTTCCTATTTTACCCTGTTTTACTACATGTTTAGCTATTTTGACCAGGGACTAGTTAGTGTAAATTTTTAATCGAAATGGAAAACGGGTTAAAAAAATAATAGTTTAGAAACAGCAAATTTAAATCAAATTTTATGCTAGAAAAAATTATTCTGAAAATAAAATGAAACTGTGAAATAGGAAAAAATCATTTTCGCTTCTGCGTTAAGGTGTTAAATTTTGTTTTTGTAACATGAGTTATAAAACCGAACCCTGTAGGTAGCGGGAAAATATAAAATTAAAATAATTCCCAATATCAACATTATTTATAACAAAACAATTTATATACTTTTATAGAGAAAATATACACAGCACGAATATAATAAAAATAAAAAACGCAAATGAAACTGTTTTTTTTTTGTTTAACAAACACTTCGTGTTTTTTCATTATCTTTGCCACGGCTAAAGAAAAACAAAAAAAAAAGGAAAAATAACGAAACATGCCCATCAGCTCTTTCGATTTTCTTGAGAAAGTAAACGCTAAAAACCAGAGCTGGCAAGAAAGTTAGTTTCGGTATTAAGTGCCCATACACGCAAAGTTCTTACGTTAAACTTCTGATGATTTTGAAAACATAAAGTAGACCATGAACTAAAACTTTTTATGATACTATTAAAAAACATTTCTGTAAGTATATTGACCAAAAAAATAGCACTTGATATCAATTTAACAAAAATGATAATATTATCTAGACACTTAAAAGGAAAAGCATTTTTTTTTTAAATTAATTTTTCTCAAATTTTCGATCAAAATTTTTTAATCACGTCGCAGGTCGATTATTTTCTGTTTGTTTAATTTCTACTATTTTGATTTATTTTATTTAACTGATAATGCATCTTTTTTATCGAAATTTTTAGATAATTTTATATTCATTTTGATAAAATTAAAACGAATTTACAAAAGAACTACGACAGGACCGTAATTAAAAATTATTGTTACTGATAATGTTAGTTATTTTTGATAAAACGTCGTGATATATGACTGAATTTGAATTTTAACGGTTTATCAATTTTTATAATAAAAAAGGCAGGTCCGTATTAGAAAAAATAAATTGATGATTGTATCGATGATTTATTAGTACAATTTTGAAGCAAATCTGAGGTACAATAAAACTTACCATTTCTGTTTTTTGATATTTTTTATAAAAATTCTACGCGTAAAAATAAAAAGTAGCATTTTTTGTTTTCCCTGTATAACTGGAGAGATTCTATGTAGATTTTTTTTAGCCAATGTATCTCTTATGGTATCTAAGAAAGCAATGTTTTTCCTTCCAATTATAGACATCTTGTATATTGTGGAATGTATTTTTTCAAAAATCAATAAAACAAAATTTTTAAAGCAAATTTTTTTTAGTATTAAGTAACATCAAAAAAAAATAATAATGGCTCCTGTAATAAAAGTAAATTTTATTTTCAATTTGCAATAATAATAAAACACAAAAATTTTAATTGTGTAAATATAAAACAATTTCTTATTTTTCCCAATTTTATTAATTACAATTTGTGTTTATTTAAACAAATTAATTATAATAAAAAAAATACTAATTTTATATATTTTTCGTATATGGTCAGCTTTAGCAAGAACATGACTTTTCGTTTTCTAATCAAAATTTCAAGACTCGTTCACTCGGATTGTTGGCCCAAACAGTTACCGGCAATTTGCAGGCCAGTTTCAGATAGTTTGCAGACTGTATACCCCTCCCCCCCCCCCATCGCACCGCCCACATGTTCGACTAAGGGACGTACGTATCTATAACTTTTCCCTTTGAAAACTTGGACTATCGACTATACTTTATTTATTAAATGCAACTAGAGAAAAGTCCATTAGATCATTTTAATTAAAAAATAAATAAAAAAAATCTTGTTAGAGTTTGTTTAACCATCCTTTGCCGTTACGTCATACAATGTCTAACTTTATCTATCAATCATGAAATGGATGAGACGGAATTATGACGTCATTAACTTATTTCTTAACTAATGTCGATATAAGTGTTATTTTTGACAGATCAATTAATTTTTTATTATCAAAATGTCTTTCCGATATAATGAGAAAGAGTTTAATTTTGAAGTTGATTAATTACTGTTCAAGAGAAAGAGATGCTAAAATACCGCTTTTACTATTAAATGCAGTCTACAACGTTTGGGTTCACCCCAAAATTATATATTGTATAATTCACGATTTAATCACGTTCAGGGACATTAAACATTCCCAAACTAGAAATTTGAAACAAATCAGTTAAAAAAAAACAGAGGTTTCAAGTTAAAAAAAATTACTAAATTATATAAAAAGGTAAACGCATAAAGCAAAATACAATTTTTGACATTACCAATTGATTCATACAAACACACCTTAACATGCGTCATTGAAAACAATCCTTAATATATGTCATTAGTTATATTTTAATTTTGAGGTTAAGTGTAAAATAACAGTAAAACAGCAGAATACGTCACCGATTATGACGTAACAGTAAAGGATGGTTATGCAAACTTTATCACTTTAACGTAACAAAGTAAATTTTTTATTAATTTATCAGCATGGTCAGTATTTAAAGTTAAGATATTGATAAATCAAATTACAAGTAAAAAATCATAATATCACTTTAACGTATAGAATAATTAAATATAAAAAATATTTGTTTAAAAACAAACGCGATACGAGATTATTTGAAGTATAGAGATGGGATATAACAAAAAAAAAATAACGGTTACTACTGACCCGAAAAAAATATGATCAAGGTCATACGTTTCCGGATAATAATGGGTTTATTTTAAAATCAAGGACATAATCGGTAAGTATTTAATTAACAAAAAAAAAAATTAGAAACTCAATTTTTAAAATGTGACGTTAACATATAAGGATATAGAAATTATGTGTTATTATAATTTATTATTTTATTAGCTAATAAATATTTCTGACAAATTACAAAAAAAAAAATATTGTAATATTTCAAGCATTTCGAGTGAAAATCAAACGGATATGCAGTGAACCAGCATGCAGATTATTTCAATAAAGCACCAAAGAATAAGAACCGAGAAAAAACAGCCGCATTTTGCAATTTCGCCTACTGTAGTGTAAGCGAGCAAAATTAAAGATTTCAAACACAAGAAAAATCCACGTCTGGCAGCTGGAATCTTTTCTTCCAGTCGCTGACAGAGAAAGTGAGAGGAAAATTCGATGTAATGGGAAAAGATCATTTGCACTGGATATAAAAATAAATAGATGTAGGTTTTTCCTAAATAAGAGATTTAGTAATGATCTCTTGAATTACTAGGGTCATACTAGAAATACATGATGAAAAAAAAAATTTATTTTTTCTTTCACTGTTACTTTTCAAAGACGTCTTCTATCTGCCAGTATATTTTCCATATCAGCCACTCACCTTTAAACATTTATATTCTGTCTCATCTTCTTCTTCTCCTTGCAGTTCTTTTTTTTTTTCTATTTTATTATTTTACTATTAAAAATAAATATTGCTGACCTTTATTTTTTCTTCTTCGTCCTTTTAATATAAACATAACATTGCTAATTTTTTTTTTACAAATCCCAACTGCCCATCATCCAAAATGTGTCTGATAATCTAAAATATAAACGGCAAAGTCCTGACTGATTGACTGACATAGAATCAACGCACAGCGAAATCTACTGAACCCAACATACTTGAAATCAGGATAAGTAAGGAAAATTAAGCAAAAATAAAGAAAACGAAAAAAATAGAAAGATATAGAAAACAAATGTGTTTTCCTTATCGAGACATATCAAATAGTTTTACTTAGTAGGCGGGCCCAGGATCGCGGAAAATTACTACCGTTTGCCCTACTACTTCACCAAAGGATAAGTATGGGCGGGCCGTAGTATTATGGTAAAAAATAGCGAAATTAGAGAATAAATACGGAGATATGGGAAAATAGTATAAAATAGGGTAATATTTGGGAAAATAAGAAAAATGGAATAATGAAATAATAGAAAATAATAGGGATAAATATGGAAAACAGGAAACAATAAATAATGGAAAACAATAGAATATGAAGAAATAGAAAAGATAGGGAATAAAAGTGAAAATTGGGAGAAAATACGGAAAAACGGGGGAAATAGTGAAAACTAGAGAAAATATGGGAAAAACATGGGATAAATAGGGAAAAATAGGAAAAAAATAGAAAAAGACAGATAAAATATTGAAATTAGAGATAAAAACAGAAAAATCGAGAAAATAGGGAAATATATTGGAAAAATAGGAGAAAATAAAAAATATGAAAAAACAGATATTAGGGAAAAACAGGAATTTTTCGGGGAAACAGGAAAAATAGGAAATTTAGAGGAAAATAGGGAATTTAGAGAAAAATAGGGAAAAATATAAATAACTAGGGAAAATTATGACAAAATATGTAAAAGCAGGGAAAAATAAGGTAAAAAATTGGCAAAAATAGAAAAAAAATAAGAAGAAAAGGAGAAAAATATGAAAACAAAGAAAATAGGAAAAAATAGATAAAATATAAAAATATTAAATAATAGAAAATAAATGGGGAAAAATGTCCAAATAGGGACATATAGAAAAAAAATAGGGAAAAATAAATAAAATGGGATAAAAAATAATAGAAAAAAGGAACAAATTGAAAGAAAAAAAATGGTAAAATATCGAAAAATAAATAAAATACGGGAAAAATCGGGATAAATAGGAGAAAATACAGTAAAATAGGGAAACATTTGGAAAATAGAATAAAAAAGATAAAAATACGAACGAAAGGCAAAAATAAGAACAAGTAATAAAAAACAGGAAAAATAGACAAAAATAGTAAAAAAACAAGCAAAGCGACCGGCATTTGTTGAAGAAAAATTTAATTTCATTTTTTGGTTTTTTATAGTTTTCGTTTGTATCTCCAAAAAAAAGACATGTATTATTTTATCTTTTACTAAATCCCCTCTAATTGAGTCTGTTCTTAACTTGTTCTTCTTTTTGTAAGAATTTTTTTGTAGGATTTCAGTAATACTAATAATTTTTCTGAACTCTAAAAATTTTGAGTTTTTTTTTTTGTCATTTTATTATTTTGTGTGTGTGTGAAGTTAGCCCCCATTTTTCGAATTTTAATATTTTGAAACTTGTTCCAAATTGTTCTAGGTTTGTACCAAATTGTTCCAAAAAATTATTTCTTAAACCTTAATACTAAAGGCCGCAAAACTAAAAAAAAACCATTTTTAGAACTAGCCCCCCATTATTTTTATTTCTATTTTTTTTTTGTTGCTCCAGATTATTCTGAACATTCCAAATTTTCACGTCTTAAAAAAAATTATTTCAAGCCCAAAATCAATAAAACCCATTTGGGTCCAGCCCCCATTATTATTATTTTTGTACTAGATTGTTCTGGTTGTTTTTGACATTGTTCCAAATTTTCATGTCTTAAAAAAAGTATTTCAAGGACAAAATCAATTAAAACCTTTTAGAGTTAGCCCTGCATTATTTTTTTTTTCGATTTTTTTTTGTTGTACCAGATTGTTCTAGTTGTTTTTAAGTAATATTTTTAAGATATGAAAATTTGGAACAATGCTAAGAACAACTAGAACAATCTAGTGCAACAGAAAAAAAAATCGAAATAAAAATAAATGGGGGGCTACTTCTAAAAATGGTTTTTTTAAGATTTTCTGTCTTTGTATTTAAGTTTAAGAAATAATTTTCTGGACCAATTTGGTACAAACTCAGACCAATTTGGAACAACTTTTAAAATATTAAAATTCGAAAAATGGGGGGCTAACTTCACACACACTATTTTTGTTGGTTATTTTCTCTAATCAACCTTCCCATTTTTTTATTACTATCTTTTGCAAATGTTTCGATCTTAAAGTTATTTTCCGGAAATACCATTTTATAAAAAAACACCAGTTGAAGTAAATAAAATAAAAAACAAATCATCTACATAAATTTTCACTTTAGTTGGTCAACTAATTGACCCGTTTAAAACCGAGGGTCATTTTAAGCTCGAAAATTGTTCCAAACAAACCGCCAACACGAACCCCGAAAAAAAAAAAACCTTCCATTTGTGAGTTTTTAGTTTTAACATTGTCACGTTTACTAGAAGCCAGAAGTCGCGCCAAATGAAAATTTCATGCGAAAGGGGAACCGGTGTAAATATCCTGACAAATGTACGTCATCCGCACAAATGTAACTAACGAAATGTTAAAGTCATAACCACTTATGGCCGCTGGCATAACGGCAACAACTCTGCTAATGAATTATATTAACCACTGACACCAGTTTGCAGGACCGGTGCTTGGAAATTTCCTTTAAGCAAATTTATTCATATAAACAGTTTTTTTTTCCTTTAACACGTTGACTGCCGATTACCAGATAAATAATAGAAATCTCGTAGTTGGCAGTCAACGTGTTAAAATAAAATATAGAAATACTAAATATTACAGATAAAGAATATCAAAACAATTATTTCATAAAAGTATGAATTTTTAACACGTTAAAACTACCGATTACCAAATAAATAATAGTCAAAGTACAAGAATTCTTGTAGTTGGCAGTGAACGTGTTAAATTAATTTTAATCTTGTTAGTTCAAAATTATAAATCTAAATTTTCTACGAACACAAATAAATTATATTAATTTGTATATATAGAAGTTATGGGACATCGTCCATTGGGATCTGAGACTTCTTTTAACTTTTCTGATTTCGCCGGTTTCCAAGGCAACGGAACTTAACTATTAACCTGAACCGATACCAAAAAAAAAAAAAAAAAAAAATCGAATTGCATTCTCATTAGGTTGTAATGACTGGCGGGGTGCCGCGTTTCATTACGTGGGGGGAAATTGCGTCATAAATCTACTTTCCTTCCTAATTCCTGCCCTCTGATCTGCAATCTAAGCCCTTCTTCCAAGTTTTTAGACAGGGACGGTTTCATAAGAAAGTTATAAATAAATGTAGGAAAATGTTTTAAAATATAAATTAAAAAATTATTTATACCGTATTTTTTTATACGTTTCGTCTTTAAAGAGCCACTTTCAACATTTTTTTAGCTAATTTTGTAGAACAATAATTTTAACTAATGGTCGCCCAGTGATCGAAATTCGACCGTAAATTCATTAAAATTTAATATGTCTATACCTATTTTTTTCAATATTTTCTCTATTTTTCTTTTTTCCTGTTCTTTACAATTTTTAATTGCTTTTTTATTTTTCCCCATTTTGGTATTTTTGCATTATTTTCCTATGTTTCCCTTCTTTTTTCTTTCATGTTTTTTCGGTTTTTTTTTATTTTTTCCATTTTTCCTATTTTTACTGGTTTTTACCATTTTTCCTATTTTTTTTCTATTTTTTACTGTTTTTTCTATTTTTTTACTATTGTTTACTATTTTTTACCGTTTTTCACTATTTTGTACTGTTTTCTACTGTGTTTCATTATTTTTTCAATTTTATCTATTTTTGTCTATTGTTCTCTATATTTTCCTGTTTTTTCCTGTTTTTTCCCATGTTTCTTACTTTGTCTGTGTTTCCGAATTTTTCATATTTTTTCCTATTTACCATATTTTTTCTATGTTTTACTATTTTTTCCATTTTTTTGTATATTTCCTTATTTTTTCCTTTTTCCATTGTTTGCAGCTTTTTCCTTTTTTTCTTACATTTTTTCTTTTTACTTTTTTCTACTTTTCCGATTTTTTCAATTTTTTCCATTTTCCCATTTTCTCTTACATTTTAGTATTTTTTTCCTATTTTTATCTTACATTTTCCTATTTTTTACTGTTGTTTTTCAATTTTTTAATTTTTTTTTAACGGTTTTTTCTATATTTTCCTCCTTTTCCCTATTTTCGACTATTTGTTCCCATTTTTCCTATTTTTCTATATTTCCCCATTTTGTATTTTTCCTATTTCTCCTATTTCTCCTATTTTCCTAAGTCTGAAGGTGGTCACAAGTTACATGTGGAGAGAAGAATTTGTTGACACATCAAAGATTGACAGATGGAGGGAGACCTTATTCAGGGGGGCACTTTAAACGAACCTGCACAGCCTCTCCGGATGTTGCCAAAATGATTTAATATTGCTTTATACTAGTAAATTTGACTGGAGTGGGTTTTTTTTTAATAATTAATAATTTTCCTAACTGATTATTATTGAAACTTTCGTTAAAATAGTTTTGCGAATTTTGGTACGGAATTCTGATTACATGAGCCCGACCAGAAAACCAGTAGTAATTGTCCGAAAAGCCAAATAAAAATAAATCCTTTCTACTCTATAACTTATACAAAAATACCTACTTTAAGATATTTACTTTTTCTCATTAGTGCGGAAAAATACATCTTACTAAAATAAAAGTGACATTTTCCGAAAGCTCACAGAAATAATAATTATTTTTTATAAAGAAAAACTTGTGTATGGTGTGCTTTAGTTAAAATCTAAAGCAGATCGTACACTAAAACCGTTAAAATTAATATTAAAAAATTGTAGAAAATGATTTTTTTATTTCAGTATAAGAATAAAACTATAAACAGAATATTCCTTTTCAAATATTTTGCACCCTATTTGGTGAGATTAATATTACTTTTACAGTTTTTTTCCCAAACATTTCTATATCAATGATTCACCCTCCCATATCACATTTCAAACATTTTCCGAAAACAACGGGGGTTCACCAAAATCTTCTTTGCGACTTGCACGCCTCGAGGGCGTTATTTGGAAAACGAACCCTCTAGTAAGTGTCAGGTGGCACCGGTAACGTGTATCATAAACGGTCTAGAGTGTCATTTCGGTGTGTATCGGTTTGTGTTACTTGTCACTTTCAATAGCCTACTGATTTTCTATTTGAAATTCGAGGTGTGAGATGAGAACGACATTTTGAGACTCTTGAGCTCGGTGCATTTGCAAGTAATTATACAGGGTGGCGTAAATTTAATTAAACACTATCAGGATTTCGTAAACTAATATAGATGGTTAAATGGGAGAAAAGATTTGTATTTTCAAGGCAAATTGATTGATTTTTTCGAAATTAAAATATCAGTACCGGTTGCAGAGATATTTGGGAAAAACGGAAATTGAACATTTAAAGAAAAAAACTTTTTTTTATAGAGGGTTAAATATCGATTAACATATAGTATCCATTTTTTCGTCTTTGAAGAGCCACCCTCAAATATTTTTTTAAATACACACCAACCAAGTAGAATACTCAAGTTTTTTATTAGGTTTCGACAATAATCTATATTTTAGAAATTTTTTAATTATTCTCTCATTTTTTTATTTTAATTGAATGACAAATTAGTTCACATTGTGAGTTATGAAAAAAAACGAATCACTCTGTATATGTGCGAATAAAAGACGTCGATAGAAACCGATTATTACTTTCCGGCCTATTTGGTGTTCAAAGATTTAATTTATTTCATCCAATTCCTTTAAGTTTATTCGATTTAGATTACCACCAAAAAAAAGACATCTTAATTTAGCAAATTCGAACTTTGAATTATGACAAACGAGTCAATTATAGTACGAGGGCTAAATTTAAAAATAATATATATTGTGTTTTAATTAAAAGTACTAAAAGTAAGACAATTAAATTTTTGTAATAGATTTTTACTTACTAAATTAATAACTGCTACTCCTAAGTTTTCAAAGTAAAACACCTTTACTGAAAAAAAAAATAAAATAATTAGATTTCCTTTCATATCAATGGATTTATATATTTTTCGTATGTTGTATTAGATTATTTTTATTGTCCAATTTGCAAGGTACATAACCGATATATTCATTAAGTGACAAAGGTCAAAGCCAAAAAAAAAGAAAAAAGTTAGATCCGGAAGGCTCTTATAGTCCAAGAGCTAACGGAATTTATGATATGTATTTTAGGCAAGTTGAAATATTAATAAAACAGTCGCTGGAAGACCACGTGACTCGAGTTTACTACATACATGCACTATTGATAAAAGTAGAAAGTTTTTTTTTTAAAGGATATTTTTTAATTTTATTTTTATGCAAATGTCATATGTTGCGCAGTAGCAAAATAACCGCAAAAGCTATTCCCTAGTTGATAAAATACTATTTTTTTTATTATTTCAACTTGCTTAAAATACGTACCCCAAATTTGTCGTCAGCTCTCCGACTATTAGTGAAGCCCATTTTTCCGATATTTCTATCTCAAAATATTTGATTAAGCATGCACGTTAATTGTGGCATTAAAAATAAGAAATAATTCAAATATTTTTTTTTTTTAAATATTGAGCTCATAGCCTAAGAATCCGGTTGCCGTCTGCTTCCGGCTTGTCCTGGTCCCGACCGACGCTTTGCGTCGCGGCGTCGAGATTAGTTAAGTGATTGATAGGCGGCACGTCGCAACTTGAGGCTCATTACTCAAAGCTGGAAGTTTTGTAGAAAACGCGTTGGTTGTCACAATGTGCGTTCTTTCATTTGCGCTTTGCGCTTTGGCGGCATATTTTTTTGTCGCGCTTTCCCTGAAGAATGAGGGATTGTCTTTGAACGATTGGAGGTGCTTTAAAGAGGTGATGATTGGAAATGATTACAATCGGCACCGTGAATGGAATAAAAGCGGAGAAAAAGGAGGTTTTGGTTGATTCAAAAAAATTATTTTTTACAGTATGAAGCTTAAATATGACGTACAAGAATATTTTTAATGTCTCTAGTTTTATCTCAATTTTAAGAGATTAAAAAAAAAATTCTATGTAAGACATAAGTTTTTTTTAGATTCGGTAATATTTTATAAAATTTGGCAACATCTGATAATAGCTTTAAATAAACTGAAATTTAAAAAGTTAGTTAACATAGCAATTTTTTTAGACAGCATTTATCGGATATTTGCTGCAGAATTTCAGGAAATCTAGGAAAAAGTTTGCTACGCCACTGAACTTTCTACAAATTCAGTAAATTTTGTGAAATTCATTTTCTATCATTTTAGTAAACTTATTAAAAAAATGCGAGGTTGTTGAACTACTGTAAAAAGTAGGATAAACAATTTATTTGTAACGTTTTATTTAGATTATTATTATTATTATTCTAGGATTTTAAAAATTTCTTGTAAAAAATCTAGTAAAATATTTGCAATTTTGTTCGTCTATTAATCCGGTTCGAAGGACCAAAATATTCTGTATTCCATGTTTTATTTTCAGAAAATTTTATTTGTACAACGACTTGAATTTTAATTATTGGATCGTTTTCTGGGATTTCAGAAATTTATTGTATAAAAATCTGGTAAAATATTTGCAATTTTGTTGATCTATTAATCCGGTTCGAAGGACCAAAATATTTAGTATTCCAAATTTTAGTTAAATTGACAACGCTGTAATTTTTTTCCCAGATTTTTCGATAATTTAGTTATATGAATGCTACAAAAAAATCTGAAATCATTGAAAGTTTGATGACGTCAAAAATATTCCTTCAATTTTAGTAAATCAATGAAGCAAATTGCAATGTTGCCAAACCTTTTAAGATTTCAGTAAATCTAAAGATAATATATGATATCATCAAACTGATTAAATTATCTGGAAAAAATTGACGTTAACTTAAATACTAGATTTTAATTATTGAAATTTACTAAATATAAAAATTTTTAATATCGCTATTGTCATTCCTAGAATTACATAAATTTTATAAATATTTTCACAGACACACTAAAATTTTAACAACGCTGCAATTTTCGTTTCCAAATTCTCCGGCATATTACGTTTTCCAACACAGTAAAATAAATCCTGGCGTGTATTGAAATTGCTGTAAGTTTGGCGACGTCGCAAATACTTTTTCTAACTTTAATAAAAATTTTGAAAATCGTGGAAAATGTATGTCACTTAACAACTTCATAAGATATGAGTAAATCTACTAAAATTATTTTGCAACATTGCCAAATTTTTTATGATTTCAGTAAATATAGGGAAAAATGTGTAATAAACTATTAGAAGTATTAGTAAATTTAATAACTGGATTTTTATGACATTTTTTTAGAGTTCACCAACATTTTAGGATTTGTTAATATGGTAAAAAAATCTCCTGATCGACTGAAAAGTTTATCAATGTTAGCACTTTTTCGTTGCTAAAATTTTGTTTTAATTTACTGAAGGTTTACAAAGATTAGAAACGCTGGCCAGGTGAAAAAGTTTACGTTGCCAAACTTATAAATTCGCGTAAATCTTGAAAAACATTTTACGACGTTGTCAAATTTTATTCCAGAAACCAATTAAAATATTTTGTTTTAAACATTACATAAATTCTGTAAGATTTACCATGTTGTCAAATATTTTATAAATGAAGTAAATCTCAGAATTTATAAAATATTAAACTTTATATAAATACGGTAACTTTTAGAAGAAAATCATTGAAAATATGATATATTTTTACATACATTAAATTATATTATGCGATTCTACTGACTGCGCCAATTAGGATAATAGGATAAAATCCATGATTCTCAAGAGCTACAGCTCTTCTAAGAAACTAAATTATTGTATTATGAAATAGACAATGACTATATAAATGATGAATGCGAAGAGTTTAGCTCGAAACAATACCTCTTTTATATTCTAATCCACTCAAGAAGAATCCTCGAAAATGTAAGTAAGCACCGAAAACGAGGAGAACAAACAAAACGTCCTGCGCCATTTCAATTTCCATGAAAGTGCGAGTAGAAAACGAAAACCGAATCCATGAAAATCCGAAAAGGGAAAGTACATTGTAGAAGCGTTATCGGGCAAAGACAGACCCATAAATCTTGCTATTGTATTAACTTTGCGAGATTTCCAATCCGCCCGGAATGTCTGTGAAAAGTCTCAGCTCATTTACTAATTACGAGACCCAGACTTAACCCTTTGGAAAAGGTGACTTGGATTACGTAACGCGCTCTCGCGTGCTCGCGATGGCTTTTGTTTCACGTTCGCGATTCAATGACAACCGGGGTTCAGTTTCCCTTTTGATATTCGATAGTCTCGGCTCGATTTTGGTTCAAGGGTCAGGAAAAATCTATTTCATTTAAATTTAGACTAATCAAAAATTTTCATTTTTTATTTTCTTTTTCGTGCTACATTAAAAATCTTATTTTTTTTAAAAAACGTATTCTATTTTTAAAAATTAAGGTGAGTAGAATAGCTACGACGGTTCTAGCCCACTTCTT
The DNA here is from genome assembly GCA_963243735.1 of Neocrepidodera transversa. Classification (NCBI taxonomy): domain Eukaryota; kingdom Metazoa; phylum Arthropoda; class Insecta; order Coleoptera; family Chrysomelidae; genus Neocrepidodera; species Neocrepidodera transversa. The sequence continues at coordinate 315,252 of OY725347.1, read as the reverse complement.
ATGGAATTTAACATGGGAAATCGCCAAGATCCTTCCTGGTAATTTTTTGGCTCATTAAAGGTCACTCGTGACGTCATAAGATCCCACTAGACGTGTCTCGGAACAACTTTTAATAGGCCTCGAACAGCTATCATACTTCTTACCATCTTTATGGAAGAGTGCTTTCAGCATTCCCATTTTCCAATTAGCTGGAAAATCTCACAAGATCCGAACAGAAGGTTTTTGTTTTCAAAGACCAACTTCAAAATTCCCTTATAAACCCCGATAACTCCAACTTCCAATTCCAAATTGACACTATGAGGCCCTCCTACAAAACGTTCTATAAACTCCCAATACCCCATTCCACACCCTATTTTTACTCCCTTTACTCTGATGACGTAATCTGGGTCTGTTAAAAAGGGAAAAATTCTGCCCCAAGTATTGACCAAATCAAACGTCACCTCAAAAACCTTCCCGCCACCACACTACTCCCCATCCTTATGAACGTGTGCCTTTAGCATTACCATTTTCCAATTAGATGGAAAATATCCAACATCTTCATTCTCAAACTCCACAAGATCCCACAATCACAAATTCCTACAGACCTACATCCCTGACGAAAGTTCTAGGTAAGCTCTTTAAAATTCTCCTTAAGGACAAAGGAATTTTCCGGATAAAAGGGGAACGATCCACCAATTCCAACATAGATTTAAGCCTAAACATTCCACCCCCAAGATGGACTAGTGAGACACATCCTTGATTCTATAGTCCTTAACCTTGGTCACAGGTTATCGTGGGCTCCGAAACACCCTAAACCCAGGACTATGCGTTTGTCATTTAGGTGGATCTACCAACTAGCAAGTGTGTAATTGTACCACCAATCCCTATCAGTTCCACGAGATATCCGATCTCATCCGGCCTGGTTACCAGCGTGAATGAAACTGCGCATGGCACAAATACCTTTTTGCTCTTGCCAAAAGTCTTATCTGACTTTAATTCCACGTGAGAATCATAGGAATCGAACCCACGACCTGAAAAATGACCAAGTATAAAGGCCGATGCCTTAACCAACCTGGCCACCTTGTCCGGTCTAAGGAAATTCCTCTACCTTGACTTGTACTTTCCCTCCCAACAAATTCACGAAATCACTATCAAGATAAAATTATACGTTACTCTACAATGCCACAGGGATCACATGCTTTCAAAGCTCCTGATATTCCGAGCTTGATACGTAAATAAATATTTCAGATCGTTTAATACAGTTACTTATCATAATTTGCTAGAATCTTAATTTGTACAATATAATAATATTAATAATTAACAATTCATTTATTATATAAAGTCGGAAGCAAGATTTCTCTCTCATTTTTCTCTTTTGCAATTAATTACTGCACAAAAACAGATATATACATACACACACCCATCGCTTTTTCTGTACCGCTGCACCAACAACCAACATGACACAACAAAAACAAAACGATGCTTCGAACGGAAAAAATTTACATTTGTGTGGATTTATTACACAAGCGCGTACAGTTACAGTTCTTTTGCCGAATGTCGCTGTGTTTGTTTTCAATTTGAAAATAAAAAAATATATTCACCGAAACAATATTTGAGTTCATTCCGGTGTTGGAAACATCAAAAGAATGCTGTCATGCATCTGCTATTTTATTTTTATTTTTTTCGACAACAAACAATAGCTGTAATTGAGAGGACTGTTGGGAATTATCATTTGTTATTCGTTCTACATTTTCGCAGCTTAAACATTAAGATTGAATTAATAATAAAGAAATTTGTTTTTTTTTTATTTTCGTCTAGAACTGAGTAAATATGTTTATTATGGATTTATTTGTTACAATTTTGCCTCGTTACGAGGTGTTTGTTTAATGTCCTCGGATTAAAATTTTCGCGCTCTAGATCGCTATTTTTATCCTTTATATTAAATTGAACCACTGAACTAACTATGTAAAGAAATGATGGGCAGTAGCCAAGTTAAAATGGCACTAGCGTCTATCTTCGTTACTATTTGTTCTATTTTAATGAAAAAAAATCATTACATTTAAAATGAAGTGTAGATTAAATACAAGAGAAAAATGATGCACAGTAGCATTAATAAAAGGGTACTATTTATTAACATTGTTATTATTGGTTAGATTTTAACGGGTTAAATGGTATTGTATTAAATGTATTAAAATACTTAAAATCCGAATCTGTCTAGATTTTTGATTTTTTTTTCAAATCGAATTAATCTTCTAATTTACTTAATCACTGCCTCAAAAAAAAAGGAACAAAAACCGAGCTTCGAAATCTGAAATGCGCAAGCAAGTTTTCTCCATCGACTTCCTCGGTAGATATAAACTTTTGAAAAACATCAATTAGTCACGATTGATTCGGTTGTCAGCCAGAGGAAAAGTTCGAGCTCGGCATTCTTGTGTTTTAATCTGACTTTCTAATTGAGATATGCAATGTTCGAAAGTTTCCCAATTCCATTTGAATCTAATTTGATTATCATACAAATGGAATGGATATTGTACCTTTACATTGTTGGACTGGCTCAAATCCTCAATAAGTAGTAGTTTCTTAAAAAAAAAAAAACAAAAAAAAAATAACCAAAAAACATTTTTTCTCAATATTTATATTCATCAACTCAAAGTTTAATAAGCATAACGTGCTAAATTTTAGAAATATTTTTTACACATTAACACGTTCAGTGCTATCTGGTTTATGCGCAGAGTTAACTAAAATCGACAGTTTGTGAACACCTGAAGATGACGCCAACACCAGACAAAAACCTTGTGGCGATACTGGAACGACATCTGGCACTGAAAAAAACTTTCAAATTTTGTTTACTAAGGGTTGTGCGGAAAAACAGAAACACTCTGAGAGTCGTATAAAAAATCTCTACAATACAATATCTATTTTGTATCTAATATGCAGGTAGCAAATCGTTGCGCGACCGAACTTTCTTGTTTTCCTATTTTTTCTTCTTTTTCCTACTTTTTCACATTTTCCCCTATTTTTTCCTATTTGTCCCCATTTTGCTTTATTTTCCCATATTCTTTATTTTTCACCATTTCTCGTTATTTTTCTCTATTTTTACCAATTTGTCCCTATTTTCATCTGTTTTTACCCTTTCTTTCTTGAAAACTGCGATCCTAATCATCGGCCGTTATCTTGCTTTTTTCCTAGTCAATTTTTCTTCTCCTAGAATCTGCGATACTGATCTTCAATAGCTCGACTAGTATTAGTCCTTTGCTGTTCGTTCTCTTCTGAAATATTCGTTCCCCTTTTTTCAGTAATTTTTTGTGGCTCGTCTTGGTACTGGTATGTCATTTATCTCCTAGAATAGCTGTTCCTATTTTCAGTAGTTATCTTAGTCCTTATTTGTTCTTTCTATTTTGAAATCTATACAGTAGTTATTTTGCTGCTGGTCATAGTTATAGACTCTTTTTTTTCTTCTTCTAATATCTTTGATTTTTAATAGTTTCCATGCTGCTGGTCTTGATCTCCTCCTCAGTCCTTTTTCTTATAGAATCTGTGGTACTGATTTTCAGTAGTTTGCTTGGTACTAGTCCTGGTCTATCCTTTTTGTCCTGAAATATTCGTTCCCTATTTTCAGTAAATCTTTTGTTGCCTTTTATCCCCTGGAATATTCGATCCATATTTTCAGTACTTATCTTGTTACTGAGCTAGATCCTGGTTTGTCCTTTTTTTCCTAAAATCTACGATCCTAATTTTCAGTAGTTATTTTGCTGCTAGTTGTGTCTTTTTCCTCTTGAAATCTTCGAGTTTAATTTTCAATAGTATTTATGCTGCTGGTATTGGTGTTAGTCAATAAATCTTCTAGAATCTGCGATACTGATTTTCACTAGTTCGCTTGGTGCTGGTCGTGAACTGTCCTTTATATCCTGAAATATTCGTTCCCCGTTTTCAGTAATCCTTTTGTTGCTTGTCTTAGTCCTGGTATATTCTTAACTCTTGGAATATTGGATCCTTATTTTCAGTTATTTTACTACTAGTCTTGGTCCTGGTTTATCTTTTCTTGCTTAAAATCTAGGATAATCTACGGTGGTTGCTACTAGTCTTAGCCTAGGCCTGTGTTTCTTATTCTTCAATCTTTGATTTTGATTTTCAATAGTTTTCAAGCTGGTAGTTTTGGTCCTGGTCTGTTTTTTTCTGCTGAAACCTACGATACTGATCTTTAGTAGTTCGCTTAGTGCTGAACTTGGTCTGTTCTTTGTCTCTTGGAATATCTCATTCTAGTTTTAATAGTTCTTTTTCTGCTGATCTTGATTCTGGCTTATTCTTTATTTATTTTCTGGAATCTGATTTTTAATTCTTTTCTTACTAATTCATCCTTTCCCTTTTGGAATCTGGATTTTGTTTTTCACTAACTCTCTTATATTATTGAACATTAAAACTCGAAAAATTTTGTCCTTTTGCGTCTCGTAATTTGATTTATATTAAAGAGGAACTAAATTGCCTCGAAGTTTTAACAATGTAAAGGAGAACATTTGGCCAATTTACTTTTGGTCCCTGTAGATGTCACTATCACAAGAACCATTGACAGCTGGATATCATTTGTCCATAGGAGTTTGACAATTTGTTTGTACACAAGTAACTTTTTGTAGGTTGATAGGGATATTATTTATACTAACAAGGATTTGTTGTTTTCTTTGGTTCCAAAAAATTGGTTAGTCCAATTGTTAATTTTGACCACCCTGTGGAACTCCCGCCATAATCCGTTTTAGTTTAGATTATGAATCGTCTTGTTTAATTATTAAATTATTGAAAATATAAGATTGAGTGGAATAAAATTATAAAATATTAGATTAGAAGTTAACAATTTTCTTTAATATGTATTAATAATTTTCCTCGAACTGAATGCGTCTCTGTTCTCATCAGACCCTCTAGATGTCGGTTATGGGCCATAAAAGAACAAAAACTACTTTACCGTTTGTAATTTTGCCTTTTTAGGCAATTGTTACAACCATTTGGAATTGTAGAAAGGGCTAGTAACTGTCGAAAATTTTAGTCAGATGTTGAATTTAGGGCTTTTTTACTTTCTACCAATGAATGTTTGAAGAAAATTGTGTTCGAGGAGGGTTCCTAATTGAATTATTAAAAGTTTTAGGAGTTTAAGTTGGATGGATGTTGTCAATTGCTGTTTGCAAAATATTTTTATTATCGACAACTGGTGAAGGGTCTAATGATTCTTTTATTTATAAATCAAAATATTTCAAACTATTGCGTTACCGATAAAAAGAATAAAAGAAAATCGTCTGTCTGTTCCAAATATTTTTCGCTTCATAAATTTTTTGTAGTAGCTTGTTAGCACCAGGAAGTAAAATCTCAAGTATTAATCTTTTAATACACAATAGTTCTCTTCCATTCACTTCAGAATTTTATTTCCAAAAGGGGCTTATTGTGCCTTTGTCGCCATTTAGAGAAACGGCACTGAAGTAGTTTTTTTTTTGTTGATTTCAAGTATTTATTTTTATAAAGATATATTTGTGAATAGGTAAAGTAGAGTTTTAAAAAAAAAATAATACCAAGAGAAATAATTCTAAAAACATGTTTTGAATAACTTTCTAAAATCATTAATTACATTGGCGTAGGGATTGTTCTTTTCCCGGAAAAGACTGACCCAAAATTCTTATTTATACCGACGAAAATTTCATATCAAAATAGAAATAACGCCATCTATGGTTCCTCTTTCTGTTTATTTATTTTCATATCAAAATATTTGAACCAATTAGGTACAATTATTTATAATCGTCGCCATGGTAACAAGACGTATTTCCGAAAATACTTTTCACCTATGGCAGGTACCCACGAATTAAATAATTTGACTTTTGCTGTCAAATTATTTAATTTGTTTAAAAAATATTACTTTAATATAAAATTTTCTTACCGAATTAATAATCGCAAAAATTTCTCATGCACTAAATTGCTTTAAATATATTTTTCAACTTTTTCCAATGTTTTTATTTTTTTTTTCGATATTTTCTCGTTTCCTTCTCATTTCTCAATTTTTTTTTCTTTCTGATTTTTTCTGATTTTTTTTTAATTCTTCCTCAATTTTTCTCATTCTGTTTTATTTTCTATTTCTTTTTTTTTCTGATTTTTATTATAATTTTTTCTAATTCTTTTGGTTTTTTTTTCGATTTATTATTATTTCGAAACATTTAAGTGCTCGAAAAAATGTCCAATAATAATTCAAGTTGATTTATGATTAAAGTTACAATAAAATGTGAACATTTTTTTTAGTTATAGTAAAAGTGCTTTAATTTTATTTGTTGTCTTCTTATTTTTTTTAATTTACTTTATGCACGGACTTAGCTAAGTAAAATCTTGGAAAACAAATTTCAAGTAATCAATCATTCTTAGAGATTTATTCATGAGTCCAGGATTATAATAATAATAATAATAATAATAATAATAATAATAATAATAATAATAATAATAATAATAATAATAATACGGTCCCTATATTTCACCCCTTCTGAATGAACCCCCTCAAACGAAAATTTTTGAGGGGGAAGAACAGTTGTTATTATTATTTGCTGTTGCGCTTCAGAACGACTTACTGATGATTGATGGCGCTAAAGGATTAAGTTATGCTATACTGCAAAATCATCAACTCTTGATAATGCTAACATAGTTAGCGAAATAGTGCAAAAAAGTATAGTTTTGGTTAGTGGTGACGATATTCTCTTGAAATCTTCGATTTTGATTTTCAGTAATTTTTATGCTGCTTCTAATGGTCCTAGTCTCTTCTTCTTTTTGGAATCTGAGATCCTAATTTTCTGCAGTTTTTTGTTTTTGGTGTTGATCTTGGTCTTTTTTTTCCTGAAATATTCAATCCTTATTTTTAGTGATTCTCTCCCTGTTGATTTTAGTCCTGATTAGTCCTTTGTCTCGTGGAATCCTAAATCCTGATCTTCAGTAGTTATCTTGCTGCTGGCCTTAGTCCTGACCTGTCTTTTTCTACTGAAATCTACGACTTCGATTTTTAGTAGTTTTAATGAAGCTTCTATTGGTATTAGTCTCTTTTTCTGGAATTTGAAATCCTTATATTGTGCAGTTCTTTTGTTTCTGATGCTGATTCTGGTCTGTCCTTTTTTCCTGAAATATTCAATTTTTATTTTCAATGATTTTTTTCCTTTTGATTTTAGTCCTGATTTGTCATCTGGAATCTCTAAATCCTGATTTTCAGTAGTTATCTTGATGCTGGTCTTAGTCCTGGCCTGTCTTTTGTTTTCTGAAATATTTGATTTTGATTTTCAGCAGTTTCATGCTGCTTATCTTGGTCCTAGTTTCTTCTTTTTTCCTGAATTCGGAGATCCTGATATTTTGCAGTTTTCTTGTTTCTGATATTGGTCCTGGTCTATACTTTCTCTACTGAAATAATAAATTCTTATTTTTAATGATTCTCTTGCTGTGTATCTTGGTCCTAGTCTAATAATTGTCTCCTGGAATCTCAGATCCTGATTTTCAGTAGTTTTCTTGTTGATGATTTTAGTTTTGGCTTGTATTTTTTCTCCTGAAATCTTTGATTTTGATTTTCAGTAGTTTTCATGCCGCTTGTCTTAATTCCAATCTTCATTTTTTCCTTAAAGCTGTGAAACCGAACTTCAGTAGTTCGGTTGGTTCTGGTCCTAGTCTGTAAATTCTGATCTCCCCTGAAATATTCATTACTTATTTTTCGTTGCTGTTGGACAGTTCTATTCTGTTCTTTCTTTCATGAAACATTTAATCCTTATTTTCAGTAGTTCTTTTGCTATTGATCTTGGTCCTAGTCTATCCTTTGTCTCCTGGAATGTAAGATCCTGTTCCTCAGTAGTTATATTGTCATTGGTTTTATTCCTGGGCTGTCTTTTTTCTCCTAAAATCTTTGAATTTGATTTTTAATAGTTTTCATGTCGCTTATCATGATTCTGGTCTCTTTCTTGCTACTGGTCTGAGTCCTGGTGTGACCTTTCGCTTTTGAAATTTACGATCCTAATCTTAGTAGTTGTCTTTTTTGTATTTTTTATGCTGCTGATCTTGGTTCTGGTCTGTTCTTTTTTACTGATCTTGCTGCTGATCTTGATTGCTATTTTGATCTAAAGTAGTAGGTCTTGATCCTAGCCTATTCTTTTTTAATCTGCAATTCTGATCTCTTGCTGCTGGATATAAATGATGGAATAATTTTACAAATTCTGTCTCGTCAAATTTTGGTATCATCATTCTGGAGTACATATGTGATATTAGCCAACGAAATGACAAAATGACTTTGAACACAACACATCGTGTTTATTTGTAATTAGTGCGTTTAATATGTGTATTTGCAAAAATTTTAAACAGCAGGTAATTACTATTATCTTTTAATATTTTTATTTGAGTAATTTTATATATTACTATTTATTTTTGTTTATTTTTCAGGACTCAATTAACTACAAAAATATACTGGCACCCTTCACACCGTTATTAATAGCATACATATCCTCCCTGAACTACAGAATAACATAAAATATATAATTGAATAATTATTTTAATATCCATTAAATTTTTTTCAGTTTCAGGGTATTTTCAGTGCTACTAAACAGGCATCCAACGTGTTAAATTGTTAATTAACAAAGGGTTAGTAGTATTTATCATTATGATATTAATGAATATGTTTTTAGTTTGATAGGATAAGACATTTGCCTTTTTACTCTGCCCATGGTCAGATGACTCGCAGTCAGATTAAAGGGCACAAAACGGAGACTAAAATCCCGGATTGGCCCTATCTACGAAGCTATAAATTTCGTCGATAGGTGGCGCGGTGGTTTCCGGCGGAAGTTCCAAGCTGGCCACGCACTGGACACTCGATTGTTTGCCGAAACAAACAAAAAAAAAAAGTATCGCAATATGGTGTTTTGCGCGGGAATGACTTGATTTACGTTTATGTTCTTCATTAAACGCTAGTACAATTTCTAAGTTGGGTCGTTTCACTAGAAACTTGATGTCGCGATGCGTTCCGTTGATAACAGATTCATTTAGTTTCGAGATTTATTCGCTTTACGGTGCGCGGAGCGGTTTTAATTGGGAAAATGTATTTAATTTATTTCTTTCTAGTGGTTGAATGGGAATATGGGATAACCGGAATTTCCGGTGGATTATGTCAGTTTTAAATTTAAATAAACAATAGCACTAGATGATTTTTATTATCAGTTTCATCTGAGCGTCTATTAGGTGTAATGAAGTTACTTTTATTTCCGTAATAATTAAAATATTTAAATACAATTGCGCACGGCACTAGATTATAATTAATTTCGAATATAAGGCCAGTTATAACAGATGGAGCCACTCGCGTACTTGTTTCGCATGCCCAGCCGACTTTATGATATATCGCAGCCGGAGTCGATCTAGTCAGTTGCTGTGGCAGTTCCAATTGGAGTAGCAGTGGCAGTCCCCCTCGACCTTTAGAGATATTGTCTGACACGACCGACATAATAAGCACCTTGTTACACTCCGGATTTAGTTACTTTTTGTTTTTATTTAACGATATTTTTTCTACTTAATCGTGGCTTAAAACGTCTAGACAATTAATCTTCAAAACAAAATTACTAATTTCTTATATGATATTAATACTTCAGGTTGCATGGTGAACTGGTCCGGAACGGTAAAAAATATGATGACCTGTTTCAATATTTTCAAAAATTTTATTTTTTTTTATGATTTTAATATTTCTGGTGGGGACCGAAGTATTTTTTTTTGCAAAATTCATATGGCACCAGGCCAGAATACCACTTTTTCAGAGTCCTGTGGCCCAACAAAGACTTATTCTCGGTACGAAACTTTTAATGAGCAGCCAGTACAGTGACCTCCATGTGAAAATTTCCACAGCGCAATATTCCCTTTTTGTTGTAAAATAAATCATTTATTTTATGTATTATAAAATTTTAATTTACTAATACAAATGGAAATTTATTACACTTAATAAATAAGATAAGGGGTGTTTTATTGATGTTTTCAAATTATTTCTTGAGCCACTCCATATATTTGGAATCTTCTATTTACTATTAATAATGACAAAGTGGTATTTTATAAAATGTTATTATTAAAATTTCGTTTTTTTTTTGGTGTGACTTCCAGTATAATAAATCTGATAAAGGATGTTTGAAAATATAACAATGTAGGATACGTAATGACGTGAATGCAACAGTAAAAGAGGATTTAATAATGGCAATATCGAAATGTTGTGATGGAAATCCGGCATGCTTTCAAATATAATTCCATTAATTGATTCTATTTTACTAATTATATTTTCCTATTAATTTTGCAAATATGGCCGACGAGCTATTATCATCCTGCATATTGCACATTGGATTAAATGGATAATTTATAAAGACGAAATTATTGAAATTTAAAAGACAAGATAATCGAAATGTTATTAAAAAAAAACGAGATTTATACAAGGTTAAAATAGTGTTTTCCAAATAACATATTTCTATATTTTTTTAAAATAAGGATACTTTACTCTTGAGCAAAATTTATATTTTTTGATGCCCCTCGTATACAGGTAAAAAATTTATTATCTGATGGTTGCATTTTAGGTTGTATACCATAGACAACTTTTTATAAAGAATAATTTTTTTTCATAAAACTAAGAATAAAAAAGTTTTCTATATGGTTCCGACTTAATTGGACACACTGTATAATTTTTGAGAAAAAAAAATATTTATCGTTAGTTTTTACATTGAATATTTTACCAATTAATACATACATACTGAATAATCAGAAAAAATGTGAAAAAATTGGAAACATTGGAAAAATTATGAAAAATAAATTTTAAAACACGGAAAAATCGAAAAAAAAAACAAAAAAAATTGTAGAAAACTCAAAAAAGCTCTAAAAAACAAAGAAATACGAAAAAGTCGCAAAAAATCGAAAAAGCGCAATAAATCGAAAAAGAAAAACGGAAGAATAAAAAAAAATGGAATAAATTAGAAAACAAATCGGGAAAACCAGAAAACAATGGAAAATAATAATAATAAAATTGTGAAATACGGAAAAAATACAAAAAAATTGTAGAAACCCAAAAAAACGCAAAAAAAAATCACAAAAAAATACTAAAATATCGCAAAAGCGCTAACATTCGAAAAATATCTCAAAAAATCGAATAAAAGACGCAAGAAATAGAAAAAGAAACTGAAGAATAAAAAATTTAGGAAACAAAAGAAATCAAAGAAAATATTGGAAAAATTTAAAGAAAAATCCCAAAATGGAAGAAAAATTGTCTAAAACCCAAAAAGAGGCAAAAATATCGCAAAAAACGAAAAAGTCTCAAAAACCGCAAGAAATCGAAAAACATCCTGGATAATTATAAAATTCTCAATTTACAATTAGAAAAATTTAATTTTATCATCAATTTTTTTTTTCCAATAATATTACACATTTCGAATGTAGAAAAATAGAAATATTTAATTATTTTGTTAAACTTTTTTCACATATTGAACCACTGTCTGTCTACCTAAGCCCCCTTCGGCTCCGTTTTTGTTTTCACCGTCAAAGGATTCAAACTCCATTTTAATTATTTTTCCATTAGTTTGTAGCAAAAATTGAATTACAACAGGTAGTATGCAAATGCACTAAATTATTATTTCATTATATATAGTAAATGTAGAGGTATTTACAATTTTTATTATATATATAAATATATAACAATTCTTTTAAAAATAATAATTAATATAAAACAATATTTTTTTGTGGTGGCGAAATTAAACAATAGCTAATGACCGTTAAATTATTATTTTTATGTTGTAAATTAATTCATTTCAAACTGCATTTTAATTGTTTATCCATAATAATAAAAAAATGAGGAAACATTAGAAAGAAATCGAAAAAATCTGAAAAAAAGCAGAAAAATGAAAAAAAAATAGAAAAACTAGAAAGAAATAAAAAAACAGAAAACATTGGAAAAAATTTATAGAAAACTCATAAAATATTGGAAAAAAATATTAATTAAAATCATAAAATACGCAAAAAACCAAAAAATCAAAAAATAGTAGAAAAGCCAAAAACATCGCAAGAAATCGAAAAAGAAAAATGGAAGAATAAAAAAATGGAAAAAATTCAGAAAACAAAAAATATCAAAGAAAAACCTATAACAATTGGTGAAATTAAACAATAGCTAATAACCGTGTGGGCAAATAAAAATGGATTGAAATTTAATGAATTTAAATTATTATTTGAATATTGTAAATTAACTATTTAATTAATTTCAAACTGTATTTACAAATTCTCTCCATATCCAATATTGACATTAGGTCTTTTTTGAAACTAGGAGATATTTTGATAGCATATCCAGCTGTGTTCGATTCCCATCATTTCTGTTGTCTAAAGGCATCCATGAACGAACTCATGGTAGCGGTTCATTGAAAATCAAAACCAACGTAAACATTTCTGTATTTCTGAATATATCCACTATATATTGTTATACGACACAGTTGAGTAGGTTAATACTTCATCTACATCTGTCGAATAATCTATCTACAGGGTGATCCAAATCTAGAAATTGTGTTTTATAACTTTATATTTTTTTTTTGTAGAGGTTACAAACTAAAACTACAAGGTTATCCATTATCTCAAATGTTGAAAATGAATAGGATTGGCGAACTGTCATCATCAGGCTAAAAATTATTTATAAATATTACTTATCGAAAATTATAATGTTTTATTTAAAAGGGGAGGGTATATGGTTGGTTATAAAGAAGTGGGTGGTGAAAATAAAGTGAAATTAAAGGGAGAAAAGTTGTAGTACAGGAAAAAAAAATTATACTTCCTTTGCTCCTTTGGTAAATAATAAATCTTTAATAATCCTTAAATATCCTTAAGAATTCAAAAAAATTCTTAAAAATCCCTGAAAGTCCTTAAAAAGACTCAAGAATCTTTAAAAAATCTCTTAAAATTCTTAAAAAAAATTTAAAAATTCTTAAAAAACCTTCAGAAAATCTTAAAAATTCTTAAAAGTCCCAAAAATCATTAAAAATCCTTAAAATGTATAAAAAATAAAAATCCTTGGAAATCTTTAACAAAAAATTTAAAACACCTTAAAGACCTTAAGAAAATTTTAAAAATTCTTAAAAATACTTTAAAATCATTAAAAAATCCTTGGAAATCTTTAAAAATCCCTTAAAGTTCTTAAATATTTTAAAAAAATACTTTAAAATTCCTAAAAACTCTTAAAACTAATTAAATACTTAAAATGATTTAAAAATCTTAAGCAATTCTTAATGATCCTAAAATAATCCTTAAAAAACAATAATATCCCTAAAAGTAATTTAAATTTCTTAAAAATCCCTAAAAATCTTTAAATGTCCTTGAAAATCCTTAAAAATCCCAAAAATCATTAAAAATCCTTAAAATGTTTAAAAAATAAAAATCCTTATTTTTCCAGTGTTTTGCGATTTTTTTGTAATTTTTAACGATTTTTTTTCTTTTTTTTATCTCGCAATTTTAGCGGTTTTTTACAATTTTGTTTTGCATTTTTTTTCCAATATTCGCTGATTTTTTCAACTATTTGAAATGTTTCCTGTTTTTTGATTTTTTCCTATTTTTTTCTGTTTTTTTGATTTTTTCCTATTTTTTTTTCTGTTTTGTTCTGATTTTTTATTTTTTTCTGGTTTTATCATTTTTTTTCCAAATTTTTTTCATTGTTCTGTTTTTTTCAATTTCTTTTGTTTTTCGATTTCTTCCCATTATTTTTCTTATTCCTAAGTGAAATAATATAGAAAACTTTTATGTGCTATAAGTGAGCATAACACAGGTCCGTGTTAAGAAGTATAAGGCAAAAAATATTAATTGGGAGCAAAAACGAGTCTAGTAAGGAAGTTTTTTAAATATTAATAAAGATTTTTCAATTTTAGAGATTGCATCAACATATTAGAAAATTATCTATAAATAATAATACATTTTTGAGTTTTGTATTTTTTTTGATATTATTATTATATCTGATTATCCACCCTGTACACATACGACTATTATCAACTTTTTCAGTTACGTGAATAAGGCAAATATCATCTATTGTTGGACCCATCCTATTGTATCGTTTGACATTCTATAAACCATTCTTGAAAAGTGTCCAAGTCTATATGGGTGGCCACACTACCAAAAAGTAAATATAGGTGAAATAAATCTTCTTTTATTTCCTACCTGGATATTTTACTACACGCTTAATACATTCTTTATCTGTAAAAGTGTCTCTTTTTTTTCTCGAGATTATAGTCGTAAGACATGTTAAAAGTTAATTATGAGATTAAGTCCTTTTCTTGCTAGAATTTTTTTTTTTTTTTAAATAAAAATATAGGTTAAAAACCAATGAGGAAATTTTATTTTTGACTAAAAAATGTTAAAACACTAGAAATTCCCTTTTATTTCCAATAAATTATTCAACTCAAAATAACTAATTATAGTAATAAATCAAGAAGTTTGTACTGCTAGATTCACGTCTAAACATACTACAGAGTGTTTATAATGAGGTTCACGCTGTTCTTGAACTCATGTACCAGTTTTGGTTACTTAGTGACGGATAAATTTGGCAACCGACTTTATCTATATTTCACACAAAATGACTTTGGTTTGATTAATTACCAAAAAAGGTAGAAAATCTAGAACAAACGTGGCTCTATGTGTGCATCTGTCTTTAGTTCATTAATACTTTCAAGAATATAAATAGAAAGTTTTGAATGTAATCACAGAAACGGATTAAAATATTTTAAGTTTTTCAGTAATGTCTTTAAATTTTTCAGGTTAAACCGGTTAAAAAAATATATATTTTTTAAAATCGTTCTTTTTAAATGCAGATATTTTTTATTTCCTATATTTATCGATAATGTTAATTTACAACGGTGTGCTTATTCCTTTTTAATAAAATATCCCCACGTTGAGCGCCATTTTGTGTTCAAATTTAGAGAAAGGTTTTCTCTTTTATTTATATTTTATCTGGATTAACAATTAACATAATAATAGATTTCCATTGAATATAAATGTATCTATTCGATATTCTAGAACATTGCGGGAGAACAATAGAAAATCAGTTTTCCTCCGCAGGAGTTCGTCGTTCAACTATTTTATAGATGTATAAAATAAACGTCCGCAAATCAACGAACCAAAAATTCTAATACTCCAGCAATATTTTTCAATGGCAATTGTCAATTCGGCAATAGCTTCGAATTTGAGCGGAAAACACGGAAAACGCGTGGCCCGAGGAAGCAACGTTGACAAATTAACCAAGTTGGTAGAAAATAATATAAGAAAACCTTTTATTTTTTAAAATAACAAATTTGAAAAATAATTGGTTTAATTAAAAATCCAAAAAATAATTGAAATCATGAAAGAATCCATGAAAATTTCTTCCAAACAATCCTTAAGCAGTCTTTTTGAACAATTTTCAAAAAATCCTTGAAAATTCCTGAAAATGCTTGTGAAATACTAAATCCTTGAAATTTTCTTTGAAATTCCTTAAAAAATCCTTAAAAACCATTAATGAATCCATAAAAAATCCTTCTAAACAACAAAAATCCTTAAGCAATATTTTATACAATTTTCGAAAAATCCTTGAAAATTCCTGAAAAAACCTTATGAAATACTTAATCCCTAAAATATTCTTTAAAATTCCTTAAAATATCCTTGAAAATATATTAAAAATCCATGAAGAATCCTTTCAAACAATAAAATAATACCTTTTGAACCATTTTTGAAAAGTTCTTGAAAATTCCTGAAAAATCCTTCCGAAATACTTATCATACTAAACTATTAAAAACTTCTTGAAAGATCCTTTCAATGAAAAAATCCTATGAACAATTTTTGAAAATTCCTGAAAAATTCTTTTAAAATACTTATACTAAATTATTAAAGGCCCTGAAATATTCTTTAAAATTCCTTAAAAAATCCTTTGAAAAACCACTAAAGAATCCATGAAAAATTCTTTCAAACAACAAAAATCCTTAAACAGCTTTTTTGAACAGTTTTTGAAGTCCTTGAAAATTCATGAAAAATCCTTGTGAAACTTATCATACTAATTCTTTAAAAATTACTTGAAATATTTTCTGAAATTCCTTAAAAAATCCTGGAAAAACCATTAAAGAATCCATGAAAAATCCTTTCAAATAATAAAAATATTAAAACAGACTTTTTGAACAATTTATGAAAAATCCTTGAAAACTCCTGAAAAATCCTTGTGAAACTCCTTAAAAAATCCTGAAACAACCATTAAAGAATCCATGAAAAATCCTTTCAAAAAAAAAAAAAACAGGAACGAACAATTACAATAATACATTTTTTCTGAAATTGTTTTTTTTTCTCCAAATGTAAAGAAATGAAAATTTCGACATCGAATTTTTAGCGGGAAAGTAAAAAGTAATAAAAATTTAATCAAAGAATATTTAAATAATTATATTACTAAATGTAAATTTATCAAAAGTATATTATCTTGTTTTTAGATATGCAGACAACTTGGCAACGACGCAAGGAGATCCCTGAGTCTCCTGTGGATCTTCGGTCGTATCTCAGGAGTTGATACATTATTGGATTACCGTGTCAGCGGTGATGAAGGAGGCGTTGCGGTCTCGCATCCGTGGGGCCGAGAGAGGTTCCCTTCGCTGTTGTGCCTATATAGTTGCAGGCCCTTCACCGTCTGCGCCCTAATGTCCCTTACAAGGGTCCTTATGCAACTTCTTATAAGAAACTATAGCCGCCAATAAATAGTACAAGCAATGTTTTTGCACTATTTTATATTTATTTGTTACTTTTGTTTAACTAGATTATCTTGCGCCATTATTGTTAACTTTATTTTTATTAAAAAGAGTCAAAAAATAATTATTCTATATCGTGTGTAAACCTCGAAATATTTTCTCTTCTTATCTGTGACAAAAGAAATAAAAGCCCTCTCAACACCGCAGAGACCGAACCGAACTTTTTAGTCTGGATACCGTTCCAGTCTTTAAGGAAGACACGTCCTGTAACGAGCTTCGGTCGTTACGTGTCACTTTTGGCGCTTTGGCGCGTTGCCCCCCTAAACTACGTTCCGGAGTATCTGTTGCGGTATTCTTCGTCTGGGGTACGGCACTGGAATGGCTGGCACTGTTTTCGGTCGCTGTCAAACTTCTATTTCCGTATGCAGGACGGTTCTTCTTGTTCGAGTCTCCAATCGTGCTATACCATGAGGTTGGTTGGATAGGTGTCGCGAGGCGAAGTCCGTCCGTAATGGCTCCATCTCCCGAAAGGAGTGTTAACTTTGTACAACGGATCGCGTTTGACCATATGTTCGACAGGAGGTCGCGGTGTTTATTTACATTTTTCGTTTTCACGGTGCATCCTGATTTTCACTATTTACTGTCTATTTCCGGGAGTGAAGATTTTAATAATACATTAATTGGGACAAGTATTAGGGAGAATCTACTTATACTAATTACTTTTAAAGGTGTAGGCGGTATTAAAATTATTATTATTAAGTAAAAGGAGTGAGAATGGCGATTACAAATCATCCACAATTAAACGTGTTGTGTTTATCGCCAATCCACTATAGATGTGTTAGATCTATCGGTTCTGTGAAGACGTGTTGAGTGCTTAATGCAATTCTCAAATTGATGTATTCCGTGTAGTGACCTTGAACGTTAAACTCAGGGATCTTAAACAATGCGTTGAGTTTCCTGCTTAAAGAAAAGCGACGTTGCCAAGCGTATTTATTTATATTTTATTAAATTTTAACTGTTTTTGATCGTATTGAAAAAATAAAAACCTTGTTTATGATTTTTTTGCTTTAATTACAATTTAAAAAAAACAATTTTTCGTAAACCATAGTTTTTTATTTATTATTATTATTATTTCCTTTTAAATTAACTAATATTTACATAGACATAATAATTGACCGTACTATAATATCCTTGATCCTTGATCAAGGCTCCTTTCTGGAGTCCTTAAGACGGCAGCCATCTCCCATATTAAACTTCCTGGCCAGTTTTATTAAAGTGGTCGGATTAGAGTGGATTCCAGTTTTCTTATAGACAAGTTGGAGGAATTATGTCTTTCACAAAACGATGACGGCTCTGCCATCTTTTGGCTTTATTACGCCATTAGAATCGAAAAAAACTTGGCGTTTTCTTTTAGAAGGGATCAGTTGTAATTTCGATATGACAAAAAAGGAGATCAAAGATTAAAATATTATTTGTTTTAACAGTTCTATTACTTTCATTATCAGGAATTGAAGAAAATATTTATTACTGTTACTTTATTTTTTTTTTGTTAGATTTAATTGCTGATTTTTTTCCATCTCTCTTTGTTTTTCCTCTAATTAAACTATTATTTTTCTTTCACTAACACTGTAACGCTCTTTACTTCGTCAAGTGGTCTTTTGGCACCTTAGTCCAGGTTTCGGATGACCTCAGGTGCCACCTTCAGTTTATATTGTGAAGGCCACTTGCACCGGGCAGCATTAGTGAAGAAAAATAACTCCAAGGGTTGTTATGGTATCGACCAATGTTTTGGCGGCCAGAATGGCGGGCTACTTGTCCTACCGGGTTGAGCATCTGGGTATTGGCGGTTAAGATTAAGTAAAAACAAAAATAATAACTTTTATTACAATGGAACTTGGCTTCTTCGGTCTCTTTAGCTGTCTGTCTCTAAAGGTCGAGGGACTGTCACAGCAACTCGGACTGCCACTGCAAGTAGATATATTAAGTGAGTTCTGGCCCACCCTAAGGAAATTTACTATACCGATGTATGGCGTGACGTCACAATTTCCCCAGAACTGGGGAAAAAACTTTGTAGAACTCCGCGGGTGTCTCGGAAATGGCGGGAAGGTGCCAGCATTATCGACTAACGTTACAGCAGTTAGAAAAAAATTTAATTTAACAAAAAAAAATGCAAAGAGGGAACGTTGAATCTCTAACTTCGTTGCTATTGGTCCAAATGGAACGCGGTAAACGGCGCTACATTTGAAATGTGACGCTGAAGAATAATTTCCTAGTTAAACATGGCTAACCCCGTTGCACCCGTAGCTTCCCCCAACACTTTTAAAATGACTTGTAGCATATCAAATTGACGTGTACATGATGAGAAAAATATTAAAAAATTTCATGTCATATCTAACTCCCCGTTCAACCACGTTGCATATAATATAACATTCTTTGCACATGCCACTTTCTGATAAGAGACCGATAATTTTTACTTTCCCGCTATAATATTTAAATAGCTGTCAGCTGAACTTAGAATAATTTTCGATACATAGCACTTTCTGATAGGAACTCACTTAGTATATATACTACTGCAGCTACCGACAAATGATTGAATCGTCCTAATCGATAAGAACTTCGACGTCTAAGAAGCACGAACGCGAGTGTCTCCATCTGTCGGGCTGAGGTTCAACTGATACGGCTGACCTCATAATCGAAGTTAATTCTAGTCCAGTGCCGTGCGTGGTTTAATTTAAATATTTTAATTATCACGAGAAAATGTAACTTCGTTACAATGTGGCATATATCAGATTTTTTCTATTTTATCCTGAGATAGTTTTCAAGAAAAATTACTAGGTGTGTAATATTAGATTATTAGATTGTTTACCTCTTGTTTTAAGCCTCGTAAAATTATATAAAAATTCATGGATTACAACAAGAATTATTAATCGTTTAGTCTTAATATCTCTCTGGTGCTCATTTTAGTTTCTTTAAATAATAAATTAAAGATTATAAATAATTTATTATGATTGTTAATTATTTTAAAAGACCAATGATTTTTTTCTAGTCTCGTTTATATATACATATAATGAAAAACCGCTCATTTTCTTTCACGGCGTTGCCTTAATAATGGAGGAAATTAGTTGGGAAGGTAGTTAATGATCTGTAAGTGACTGTTATTTTCCAAGTGTGGTCTCCCGCTTTGGTGCGACCATAATGAATGGTTATTGGCTATTAGAGACAAAGTTTTAGTTTTTCTTCTCTTTTTGAGTGCATAAGAAAAGAAAAACGACCGACAGGATTACCGAGAAATGAAATCTTGAAGATTTGTGGTGGTTTTTCTATTAGAGTTTTTCCGTTGCTGTTATACTTACTCGTAATTACATTATTACAGTTTTTAGTCTAGTTAAACGGATTAGTTTTGGTACATAACCATTAATTATGATTATTTTTTTTTACAAGATCAGATGAGGTTATAAGGAATAAAAAATTCTTTTAAATCATAGAAAGTGTTAAAAAATTGTAGCTTATCAATAAACTTGAAATGGATAAGGTGATTTCTACGATGATACGAAACACCCTGTAGACAAATGTCCTATTCAAAAACCTGAATTAAAATAAATAAAGTTTAGAAACCTTGTATTATAGGGTTTTATAAATCATAATAGTAAAACATTTCGAACAGAAAATATTTTACAAGACAGCATCTCGGTAAAGGATTCTGATTGCCTCAGGCGCCATCTTTTATTTATAGTGTGAAGGCCACTTGCATCGGGTAACGTCAGTGGAAAGAAATATTCCAGGGATTGTTATGGTCTCGACCAATCTTGTACAGCAAGGTAGCCATAACTCTTGCTACGTGCCCAAGGGTTAAGAAAATCAATACTGGTGAAGACTAATATCAAGGAACTGTCTATCTACCATACATAGAAGTTTTCACTGACCGGATTTTAAAAATGTTAAAGAAAAAGAAAAACAGTACCATCTACAAACCAACAAAGAAAACAAGAGTGTCAACTTCCTTGTAGATTGGATATTCGTTACACTATAACATTTTTTACCATTCTTGTCTTTTTGTCCCCCAATGTTCTATTTTTGTTTTTGTGATGTTTTCGATTTTTTAAAATTTTTTCTCATTTTTTCTGATTCTTCTGATTTTTTGCAATTATTTGCGATTTTTTTGGAATTTCTTTCCGATTTTTGCAATTTATTTCAATTTTTTTGAATTTTTTCATTGTTTATGGTTGTTGTTTCCGGTTTTTTTAGTTATTTGCTTTTTGCGATGTTTTTCGATTTTTCTCGCTTTCTAGTTATTCCCTATTTTTCCCCATTTTTCTTTAGCGCTATTCTATTTAATGGTAATCAATAATTTTTTCAATTTTTTATGTCTGAAGATGGCGTTTTAACCAAAACTAGTCGTAGCTTATTTTTTAAACACATAAATACATACATAATTTTGAGTTTCTTTTCATTTAATTGATGTATTAAATTATATGCAAACTTAAAATATTCAAACGTTACTTGAAACTTAATTTTGTTTTTCATTTAAAAATAAATATAAACCAGTTTTTTCTTAAAATTTCTATTAAACGCTTGATTGGATGTGAAATACGGGGTGATTAAAAAATCCGGACCTATTACCCATGACAGGCTCGATAATAGAGTAAAACAAACCTTTATTCAATGTTTTAATCTAGTTTCCTGGCTTTTGAAGTCGAAATAAGCCGATGATTCGACTTTCTGGTCTGGAAAACGCAAACAATCGTACAATTTCAATAATAATTTATCAGCAGAATCCGCGTGGTATTAATTTGGCTTTGGCCCGGTCGCCTCGAGTTGCCAGCCAATGGCCGCCACTGTAATTCCTCTATTGTTACCGGTATTGTTGCTCATAGTAAGCTGCTAATATTCCTGCGGACGGATGTTTTACTGGCCATGATAATTTAGTTTAGAAATTTACTGGCGCAAGATAAATCTAGTCAAATTCAACCTGGAAATTAAAATTTTCTAACTTTTCACGTATACGTAGGAATAAAGAAAGAAAATAAGAAGAAATGGTGAACATAGAAAAAACAGATAAAAATATTAAATAATAGAAACTAATAGGAATAAATCGGAAAAAAAAAGATCAAAATAGGAACATATACAAAAAAAAATAAAAAACATGAAAAATGGGATAAAATAATAGAAAAAGAAACAAATATAAAAAATGGGAAAATAACAAAAATATAGAAAAAATGGGAAAAATATATATTAAAAAATTGGAAAAACTAAGAAAAAATAGGGTAAAATAGGGAAAAATAGGAATAAATAGGGAAAATAAATCAAAGCACAGGTATTCAGCTAGACGATAATAAATAAATTTTGGAGCACACTGTACTTAAAAGTAAGCATTACGTGAGTACCTACAAATGGAGCGAGCCAAAGAAAAAATAGGTAAATAAGTATTACCTCCTATTTTTTTTTTCATTTTTTTGATATTCTTTCATATTTTCTCCTATTTCTCCTATATTTTTTCCAATTTTTTCCTATTTTTTCATCAAACGTGGCTTTCAAATTTATTACATTGTCGTTCATTTTCCTTTTTTCCTATTTTTCATTTTTCAGTGTTTCACCTGCTTTCATCGGTTTTTTTTTTTTTGTGCATCGCCAGATATTTTTTTTCCTGACCCTGAATCAAAACTGGTCAAAGCTACTTACCTTGACACTCAAAAGCAACCGATTCTGCATGATATTTTTTTAGTGTGTTGTAGGCCTGGGCCTTTCCCCTTTCAACGTAGATTTACCAAAATTTACATGTCACTAAAGCCCGTTATAACAAATACATAAAAATCCCCAAAAGCAATCCGTCAACTCGTTTGTAAGATATCGCAACAACTACAGACGGACGGACGGACATACAATACAATCTTATAATAACAATGATTAGATAATTAATTGTAAAATATTTACAATAGCACAAGTTGATTTAAAGTTTTTTAAAAATGGTAAAAAATAATTTGTGTAAAATGAAACATATTTACAGGATGTCCCATTTAAAATAACATTTTAATTTTTTATATAATAGCTAAATATAGAATTAAATATCTTCGAAATAAAAAGTATCTCGAGTCCCTTTCTAATGTTTGTATATACTTATATTTACGTTACCTTATTTCGGCTAGTTTATTGTCACTGTTTTCATTCCACTTTGCAGGAAATATTTCCCCAATTCAACCGGAAGAAAAACCGGAAAAGGCGGACAATTTTGTTTATTGGTGGGCCACTTGCAGCATCTTGTTTCTGTAATATTTCTTTCCTGAAAACTTAACGCAGGACATTTCTCAGTGAAAACCTCTTCCACTTTTTCGTAAGATTTATCTGCTTACTTTATCCCAACAAGACGGTCATCTCGCTGATAGCTGACGTCATATATCATTTTTTTTCTGATAAATTTTTCGTTTTTCTAAGAGGTTGTGTTATGAATTTTTTTATGTGCCCGGTGCTCCGGAGCTTTGCCGTTGACATATTGCAAGGTGATATTTTACTTTACCGGAAAATTTGTACCATTTAGATGGTAAGTGGTCGTAAAAAAAATATGATTTGCTTTAAATTAAATATTTTTTATTTGTAAACAGTCTCATTAATATTTTTAATTAATCTCTTCTATTTACTATGGATTATTCTCTTGATGCTGTAAAATCGGGTGGCTCATCAAGTTCTATTTTTTTTTTTTATATCAGCAAACACGAAATAAATATTCAGCAGTTTAATTAGTGCCTTTTCATTGGTCAATAAACCGAATCACCTCCTGATAGAGCTCATGTTTATCGTCGAATGAATAGAAAAAAGAAAAGCATCGGGAATTAATTCGATCCCAATTACCTCAATTTTCCGTCATTTCCATTTCCTTTCCATCGAACCTTTCCAATTATACCGGTACAAACAGAACATCCCCCCCCCCCCGCCGCTGACTCATTTCGGATTCCTCCTATTCACGATCAAATAATTATTTTGTTTTCCAAAAGAAAACCGAATGCGATTTCACGGTTGGGCGAGTCCCCTTTAGTCCCTTTAGCGGTTTGATGGGACATTTATTTAAATCTTATACCTTCGTATAAGAAATTTCAATATTAACATTCTAAAAAAATATTTAGTGAATTTTAAAAATAACAATTATTTTTATAAATATAATACTGATATTTTGATAATAAAATTTCATACGAGGGGGACATAGGTCTTATCTAAAATTATCTAAAACAATATTAGAAATTAAAAAAAAAACTATAATAATTTAGGGGAAACTAAAAAAAATGGGAATAAATAAGGATAAATGGTGAAAAAACAGAGAAAAATAGAAGAAAATAATGAAAAATAGATAACAGTAGGAAAAAAAGGAAAAAAATAATGAAAAATAAGAAGAAAGGGGAAAAATAGGGAAGTTAGATAAAAATATAAATAAATGGTAAAAGACACAGGAAAAAATAGGGAAATACAGAAAAAAATACGAGAAAGTAGAGATATATAGGGAAAAATTTGAAAAAAAAAGGTGAAATAGTGAACAATGGGGGAAAATAAAGAAAAAATAGTAAAAATATGAAAAAATATGGAAAAATAGCAAAAAACAAGTATTCAGCTAAATTTTTTTTAAAAATATTCATGTTATTTATTCCAATTGACGAAATTGATTCTGGTTAAGATAAGTCCCATTAAGTTCTGAATTTCTTGTGTAAACGTAGCCCACAATTCTATACACATTGTTTGGATGTCAATGAGGAGACAAATCAATATTTTCGTTTGATAGCTGATAGAAATGTCACAATCGGTGTTTATATACACGCAGTCTGCTCGCCTATTTCTAAAATATCTTCAAACTAATTATATAAAATATTTATTTCACCTTTTTTTTATTGCAATTTCCAAATTTCCAATTCCGTATAACGATACCGCTTTAAAGAAAATACGGGTTCTAACTTGTTGTCTGTTATTAGAAAACTTAATAATACGTAAGACATAAACCTGAACTAAAACCAAAAAAGACTTTTCACGAAAATTACCCTCTCAATATTTAATATCAAGCCGTCTACTCCAGCGAGAAAACCAGGACCGTCTCCAAAAAAAAATATATATTTAATTATTTTAAAATCTCGGTTGTTATTTCTGAAATACTTTCATGGAATTTAGTAAATTAAATAGAGTTAATAACGATAATAAAATTAATTTTTCATGTCGTTTCCAAGTTCATCTTAATGGGATATTCAGCAGAAGTACTTTTTATGAAGCCATAAGTGATTTAGTACTTATAATATTGCTGGCAAATACTTTTAGTGACAGGTTTTGTTTTAAAAAGTACTTTTGGTATTAATCATACCAAAGCAATTTTTGTGAAAATACTTTTTAGCAAATTTAGTACAAATACATTTTGTGACAGGTTTTGCGAAAAAAGTACTTTTGGTCTGAATCAGACAACAGAAATTTTTGTGAAATTACTTTTTAGCAACTTTGCTACAAATACATTTGGTGATATTCACTGAACATACTTTAATGTCGCTTACAGACGTAATAAAAAAGTACTTTTGGTCTTAGTCACATCCGATAGTAGAAGTTTTTTTAAGCACTTTTTGCGAAGTTCATTGCCGAAAATAAAATTATTTTTTTAGTGACTTTAGTACTTTTAATAATCCCAAATGTTTTAGTGATACTCACAAAAGATTATGTGAATGTTCTTTTAATGTGGTAAAAGTAATTTTCAAAGGTAATTCTTGGGAAGTTTATTACCGAAAATAAAATTAGTTTTAATACTTAAAATATTGTTCGCAAATACTTTTGGTGATAATCACTGACGATTATGTGAAAATACTTTAATGTCGTTTACAGTTGTAAAAGTACTTTTGGTGTTAACTACATCCGGTAGTAAATTACTTTTTGTGAAGTTCACTGCCGAATATAAAATTACTTTTGTAGTGATTATAGTACTTTTAACATTACTCTAAAAGACATGTTGTAATACTCAATGACAAAGTACTTTTAGTTTTAATTAAATCCAATGATAAAAGTACTTTTAGTGAAGTTTGAAAATAATGACGAGAGAGCTAGAATTTACATCGAGCCGTCTTTTGAAAGATGACTTAAGCAAGTGGCTCTAAATTTTTACTTGTTTAGTGGCTTAATCCTGTTAAGCCATAAAGTCTTGTTTCGCAGAATATATTACACGGATATTATGGTGGTGTAGAACGGCAGTTTTCCTACATTTACGTCCTGATATTTATTACATGCTCGCACAGACTCTGCTCTGCCTTGCCTGTTAGATTTATGCACGTTCAACCCAAAATGTATTCATTACGTTATACATATATATGTGCCGGTATAAGTATACAAAAAATGTCCAAAATGGCAAAAAATTTAGAGTTTTAAAAATTTCATTTCATTTGAAAATATCAATAAAAAAAATATCAAACATTTCAAAGAAACTCCGAAGATGAGTAAAAATTCGAAAATTTTAAAAAATATTAAATTCCAACAATTTTAAAAATTTCAAAAAGGAAATTGTAATTTCAAGTAAAGAATTTAATAAAATTTTGAGAAGAAAATTTCAAAAAAAGATTTCAGAAATTTCGAAAATATTGAGTTTCAAAAATTTCGAAACATATTCTGAAAATTTCAAAATATCAAAAAATTTAGTTTTAAAAGTTTCCGCAATTTTGGTCATTTAAAAAAAAATTAAAAGGAAATAAAAAATTTAAAAAAAAATATCAAAAATTTCAAAAAATGTCACGATTTTCATAAATTTAAACTTTTAAAAATTTCGACTATTAAAAATTCCAAAAAATTTAAAAAAAAATCAAACATTTCAAAAATGTCAAAACAAAATCTGAAAATTTCAAAAAAATATATCAAAAAGGTCAACATCAAAAAATTTTCAGTTTTAAAAGTTTCTACAATTTTAGAAATATCAAAAATTGAAAACAAAATCAAAAATTTAGAAAAAATGTCAAAATTTCGAAAATATCAGTCTAGAATTTCAAAAAACTTCAAGAATATCGGAAATTTAAAGTTTTAAAAATTTCGACAAATTTAGAAGCAAATAAAATAAAAAATTTTGAAAGTACGAAAAAAAGTCGAAATTTTCGAAAAAATCTGATTGAATTGATTGCTCCAAACCTCGCTACGCTCGGCTTGGAGTGTATGATTTTTGGAATATTTAATGAAAAGTAGGGAAAAAATAGATTTGGAGAAAAATGAGAAGGAAGTTTGAAGCAAAAGAAAGCAATAAAAGCGTAGGAAAAAAGAGGAAGAGAAAAAAACCGGGAAAAAAGTTTAGAACTAAAAAATTAGAAAATGTGATAAAAAAAGTGGAAAATAAATTTTGGAAAAAATGGTTTAATAGATTTGATTGCTCCGAACCTCGCTCGTTCCGCTCGGATTTGATGGTTAGAGAAATATTTATAAAAATTAGGGGAAAAGACAAATTTTAAACAAAGAAAACAGAAAAGAAGTGGAAAGAAAAGGGGGGAGAGTTTGAAAGAAGAAATTACCAAAAAAATGGAGCGAAAAATGAGAGAAAAGTGATAAAAAAAGAAAATAACATTTGGAAAAAAAATTTAATTGATTTGATTACTCCGAACCTCGCTTTGCTAGACTCTCAGTGGATGATAGGGGAAATATTAATAAAATGTAAAAGGAAAAATAGAGTGGGGAATAATGTGGGAAAAGAAAAATTTTAAACAAAGAAAGTAGTAAAACAGTAGTGAAAGAGAGGAAAAGAGGGGAAAAAGTGGGAAATAAGTTTGAAACTAAGAAATTAGTAAAAAAATCGGTGGAAAAATTATTGAAAAGTGCCAATAAAATGTAAAATAAAATTTGGAAAAAAAATTTTAATTGATTTGATTGCTTCGAACCTCGCTTCTCTCGACTGGAAGTAGATGGTAGGGAAAATATTAATAAAGAGTAGGGGAAAAATATGGGATAAGAACAAACAAAGAAAGCAGTAAAAATTAGGAGGAACGTGAGAGGGGAAAGTGGGGAAAAGAAATTTGGAAAAAAAGATTGAAACAAAGCAAATTGTAAAAAACTGGGAAAATAGCAAAAAAGTTATAAAATGAGTGGTAAAAAAGTAGTAAAAAAAGTGGACAGTTGATTTTTTTTTTTGAGTTTGTAAAATTCCAAAGAATTGTCAAAAATTCTGAACATAAAAAAAATATAAAAATATCATAAATAAAAGTCTTATTTTTTATAATTTTTTTTTAAAATGGTCAAATTTTTTTAAATAATAATTTCGGTAAAAATATTGGCATATTATGGCATACAGTGTATAAACCGATAGTGTTGTAGTGTAGCACGCACGAGAAATGGAATGGAGATTGTTTTGTCAAAAAGTTTGTTTTCGAGAGAGTGTGGGGACCGAATTGAGGAAATAAACCTTTCAATTTATTCTTGAATGGGCCGTTAGTGCGTCCCATACGGCATACATATTGATAAGGTGTATAAACTACCAGATTTTTCACTGACAACTATACTCTATACATTGTATAAATTTTGACGTGATTCCTTGCAAATGTCTATTAAAAAAACGCAATACACCCTAGAGAACAATTCATTTTATATAATTAATGTATACAGGGTGTTTCATTGGGAAAGTGGCATTCAAACTCAAAATTTTACAAGAAGACACATTTTGCCAAAAATGTACAGTATATCACTAAATTCATTTTTTCGTGCTCTTTGCAAATACAAAATCTATTTTAGAAAAATCTGATATACAGGGTGTTGTTTTTGTGTCGGAATATGTTATAATATTTTATTTAGTCCGAACCTGGATTTATTTTATAAAATAGGAAAAATAAATTTTTCGAAATTAAATTCCGAAAATCTCGGAAACGAGAGGGTATATCGAAAAATGTCAAGGGTACTTTTTTGCTGTACTTAAAAAGATCCTATAATATAAATAAGGAAAAAAATAATGAAAAATGGGGAAAAAATAATGAAAAATCAGGAAAAAAAATTCAAAAATAATGAAAAGTCGGGAAAAAAAATAATGAAAAATAGACAAAAAAATAATGAAAAACAGTGAAAGAAAAATACTGAAAAATAGGGAAAAAAAGGAAAAAAAAAAACTGAAACATAGGGGAAAAATGATAAAAAAAAGGGAACAAAATATAGGAAGATAGGAAAAGAGAGAGAGAGAGGAGAGAGAAAGCGAGATTAAAGTACGTAAGGAATTCAGCTCCTGACGAGGGTCCCTCGACCGCACAAACTTTTTTGTCTTAAGTAGACGACTATAGGTATTAATAAAGGAACAAAAATATAAGCATAGTACTTTCTCTACTCTACTAAGTTTCAACTTGTGTGCCAAAAATGTTTATGCGAAAAAAATAGGGCGTGGGGGGGGGGTTTACTACATCCTTGTAGTTAATAGCTTGTATCACTACGAGTCGTTTTACATCTCGTACGTCACAATCCGATATCTAACAGCTGGGATATTCACTATTTCAATTTTTCCAAGTGGACTCAAATCGAGATAATGTGGTGGCTGGTCTACTGTAATTGTTTTGTAAAATAGCTCATTTCTGGTTTCTTAATTTGAACATTATTTTTGAATGATTAGTTTTAGTGAAATTGGTGTAAACGTACGCATTGTATAGAGAGTATCGTGGTGAGTGACAATCTCCCGGGCGCCGTGCAATTATCATTGCACTGTCAACTGGACATTGGATTCCTCTCGTTGACTAATTGGGGGGAGTGATGACCATTATAGATCATGGCTCTTGCCCATTATTTTACCATGATTTGTGGTCGGCGTGGCGGACGTAGAATGTTTGACCTTTAAACGAAGTTTATTAACGGAAAGAGACTATTAAAAATTGAATTTTTTACATTGATTTCTCGTTTTTTTTTTCGTATACACTGTATTATAGTAACATCTCTTCGATTGTGCAAACGCAGAAATTACAATGTGCGAATTCTCCTGATTTGCGTGAACAAGAACTAATCAAGGATCCCCGAAGAGAACAAAAGGGCTCGGCCGCAGAGCAGACGATTAATTACTGCCCTATGCCGCCCTTTTAGTCCCATCATCCCGACCAGATTCAATACACTTCTGGTTTGGTCTGGAAATCAAAGGGATTCGCTCCTTCGGTGCGTTATGACCGCGATTTTGCCGCAAATCATTTCCATTGATTTTGGTATTTATCAGCGAAAAATACACGATTGAAAATCATTTTTTCCATGAAAATTCACAACTGGTAAGATTTTTCTTTCACGTAAAATGCACCATTGGTAAGCACTTTCTTCTGCCAAAAATACACACAATAACAAAACTTTAACATAAAAAGAATTTTCAAAGTAGGGCATTTTATCGACGAAAAATGTACAACTGGCAGTCATTTTATTCACGAAAATGGCACGATAGGCAGGATTTTTTTCTACGAAAAATGCTCTAGTGGTAGGAATTTTTTCTACGAAAAATACATGGCTGACATATATTTTTTCTATGAAAAATGTATTACTGGGAGACATTTTTCAGCAAAAAAATACGCGATCATTGGACATATTTTTCACAAAAAATGTAGACTTGAGAAGTATTTTTTCCAAGAAAAATACACAACTGGCAGTCATTTTTTTACCGAAAACTGCACTACTATCAAGTATTTTTTTTAATGCACGACTGGCATATTTTTTACAATAACAAAACTTCAAATAAAAGGAAACTTAAAAATGTGGCATTTTAACCATACCAAAAATTCACGATTTTTAGGCATTTTTTTTTCATAAAAAATGCTCTACTGGTAGGCGTTTTTTCCACGAAAAATGCATGATTAACAATCATTGTTTTCACGAAAATATTAAGATTAGTAGTTTCTTTTTCCACGAAAAAATGCACTATTGACAGTCAAATTTTTCGCGATAACAAAACACTAAATATAAGGCATTTTTTCCCAAGGCATATTCTTCACGAAAAATGAACAATTGACAGGGTTTTTTTTTCGAGAAATGCACTACTGGCAGGCACTTTTTTTTTCGAAGAATGCTCAACCAGCACTCATTTTTCCTAGAAAAATGCACGATTAACAGCGTTTTTTTTCCACGAAATATGCACTACTTTTGTACTGGTAGGCATTTTTCCACGATAACAAAAACTTTAAAATTAAGGCATTATAAAAAGCTTAAAAATGCACGACTGGTACCCATTTTTTCCTGGAAAAAAGCACAACTGTCGGGTATTTTTTCCACAAAAAATGCACTACTGGCAGGCTTTTTTCCTTGATTATCAAACTGAAAGTATGGCATTATTTGAAACAAAAGAAATCATAAAAATGCACTAATAGCAGGTGTTTTTTCCACGGTAAAATTTTTTTAAAAATAAGGCATCAATTGAAGCAAAAGAAAGTTGAAAAATGAGGCATTTTTTCGACGAAAAATGTAAATGGACCCTAGCTAGGCATATTTTTCCCGAAAAATGCACTTTCCACAAAAAATGCACGACTGGTAGGCATATTTTTCACGATAGCAAAATTTTAAAAATAACGAATGATTTGAAACAAAAGGAAGTTGAAAAATGAGGCATTTTATAGACGAACTGGCAGGTTTATTTTCCACGATAACAAAACTACATGAATAAAAAATAAAAGTGAGGAAAAGTGATGCATTTTATCGACAAAAAATGCATTTTTTCATAAAAATGCAATAAAATAATGCAGCATTTGACACAAAAATTACAGTAATAAAGAAATTTAAATCTTTCCACTTCAATTTTTTTGAAAATTTGAATTTTTGGTTTTTTTCCAAATATCAAAGTAAAATTTCTATTTGTTTATTTTTTATAACTTATAGCGTATTATTTATAAATAAAAAACAAATCGAATTATTGTATTAATCTGTCATAATAAAATTATTTCCTTTTATATCAGATTTCATCTCGTCAAGTTTCTGTCTCGAGAGTTTCGAGTGATTCTCAAATGAATGCCGGAAATTTGCATGAAACTCTCGAAATTCGTTATTTAATTCTAGAAAAGCTGTTGTTTTTGTTTCGAACGATGAAGTGAAAAACCGTGTTAAAATTATGTCAAAACTGTTAAAATGTCGGAATATTTATTTCTTTACTAATACTAATGGAGTTTTGGAGACAGAAAAAAAGTTTTTTTTTTTTTATAAGTAAATGTAAAAGTTTTATGGGGGATTTAGTAACAAAAGAAACAAACATTCATTTTTTAGAAAATAAAGTTTTTGATTTGTTTGATTCTTTCTACCGTAGATAATAAAACATTTTAGCTCGCCAATTTTTTTTTAGGAGCAACATTGTCGAAATTTATGAAAAATTTTTCTATTCATGTTTTAAGTGAATCAATTTTTTTTTTATTTATAAACACCGATAAATTATTTATTTTGTCAATTTTAATTTCCTTACAGTCAAAATCCTAAACTTTTACCATTTTATTGATTGTCGTAATTCGATATTGGAAAAAAAAATAAAATTAAATTTGTAAAATACGAAAAATATAAAAAATTGTAAAAAAAATCGAAAAAACCGCTAAAAATCCCAAAAAAAAAGAAACAAAAAAGGAGTCACAAGAAAACGAAAAAATAGTCAATAATATAAGATTAAAATTTTTCTAGAGCACCAAAAAACAAAACCTTGCGTTACTTTTTGAAAATATTTATAAATAAAACTGGGATTCCCCTTATTTCGGACCAATGGTCACACACACTATATCTTCCAAATCGAGAATTTGCTATTCCAAAGGGGTGAATATACCCCATACGTGACTAGAGATCTCAAATCGTTTCGTTTCTGTTTGCGGCATGACGTTTTCCATTATTAAATTATCACCTTTATCGAGTTAGCCTTGTCGGCTTTCGTATACAGCGATCGTCAACTTTATTTGATTTGCTTTTTTTTCTAGCTGATGAACCGACCGACGACGTTTCGTTTCGTTGTTGTTTTCAACGCAGTCGCCAACTGCGTTGTTCTAATCGCGACTGATGATGTATTATCCGGTTATTGGGATTGTCGTTTGTTTTGTGGTCGATATGGTTTATTTTTAGGGGGTAACTAGGATGTTTTCGATTTTACATTCAAAAGATAATTCTTTTCAATAAAAGTCTAATCATGTTTAATCAAACAGAAAAAAAGTATAGTAATAAATATAAAAATATAAAATATTGGCACACCCGGTATATCGCTAAATAATTTTAGTTAAATAAAAGCAGAAGAATCGATCAGATATCGGAATAAAAATCGGATAAACCGAAATTAATCGAAATAAAAAGAAAGAAATCGAAATGAATCGACAAAAATGGAAAAAACCAGACGAATAAGAAAAATAAGCAAAAATCGGGAAAAGAAAACACCCAAAAGAATTTGAAAAAATAAAAAAAATCAACAGAAAAAATCAGAAAATAAAAAAAAAAAATTGTGGAATAAGAAAAAAATTGGAAAACAAAAGAGACTTAGAAAAAAAAAAACAGAAAAAAACCGATAAAATCGGATAAAAAGAAGACAAAAACGAAAACATTGGAAAAAATTGAAAGAAAAATCGGACAATATTGGAAAACAATTAAAAAATACCGAAAAAAACGAAAAACTCAAAATAACTGTAAAAGTACCGAAAAAAACGCAAAAAAATGCTAAAAATCGTAAAAAAATTAAAAAAAAGCGCACCACATCGAAGAATATTGCAAAAAAAAATCGCAAAAATTTGCAAACAATTGCAAAGGAAAGAACAACCTAAATACCGGGAAAAATTGAAATAAATCGCAAAAAATTTCGAAAATATCGTAACAAAATAAACCGGAAAAAATAGAACAAACAGAAAAAATCAAAAATCCGAATAATGAAATAAAAACTAGAAAAAAATGGAAGAATCGAAAAGAATCAAAAAACCCTAAATATGGCAAAAAACGAAAAAAAAAAATGTCAAAAATCGCAAGAAATAGAAAAATATCGTGAAAAATCGCAAAAAAATCACAAATAAATGCAAAAAATCATCGCAAAACCGATAAAAATAATCATAAAACGAAAAGAGTTGCAAAAACCCCAAGAAATCGCAAAAAATCAGAGAAATAAGAAAAAGTATTTTTCAAAAATTAAAAAAATTTTGATTATTTTTTCAGAAAGAAGCAAAATATTTTCTGTTAAACTTTGTTGTCTTTAAAGTCTAAATTTATTTTATCGAAAATTTCTATATATCTCACAGATTCAACAAAAAGAAAACTTCACAAAAAGGTTGTTTTCAAAAATATAAATTTTTCATAATTTCCAAAAAAAAAACCGAATATTTCTTGCAGGAATTTGTACTCTCTAAAATTTCGAAACATCACAGACAACAAAAATAAACTAGGTACACGAAAAAGTGGTTTACAAAAATAATTTTTTTCATTTTTTTCGTTAAAAAAAAAACTGAATATCTCTTGACGGACTGAATACCACATAAAACCACATTGATTCTTTATAAATCACAGATATCAAAAAAATAAAATTTTAGATATGTGGAAATTAATGTTTCCATTTCGTTTTTTTTTTGTTTCTCTTTCATCAAAAAAAAAAAATAGCTTTTGGATGGCGCCCTTCTAGACATGAACACTCAAAATTTTAAGCTAAACCATAAAATAAATCAAAAGAAAAATTATCATTAACATTAATCTAAATATTAAAGATTCTAAAATTTTAAAAATGACAATTTGAGAGGTGGAAACAGATTTTTTGATTTTACCACAAAAGCATCAATCGGAGGCTAAAAATAGTTTAAAAAAAAGTTGTAGCTCGTGAAATTCCTTACAATTTTTATATACAAATCATTTTCATAGCATTTTTGGTATTAAATAAGTATAAATAATGAATATTAAACCGTACTGATAAGCGGCGCAAGTCGAATTTTTGCGCCCTTTGTAATCGTACCAAAAATGCTACAAAAATGATTTTATATATAAAAATTATAGAAAATTTTTTGGTCTACAATTTTTATTCGAGCTATTTTTCGCCTGTAATTGATCGTTTTGTTGTAAAATCGAAAAAACTGTTTCCACCCCTCAAAATGTCATATTTGACAATTAACAACTTTTTGAATGTTTAAGAATTTTTGAACAAATCATTTTTTAAATAAAATCAAGATAATTGATTAATTTCCAATATAAAATTGTAGAATCCGAGGGGGCAAATTTAAACAGTTTCCTGATGGCGATTAAAATTTCGCTGGACTACGTACAAATATTATTGTAAAAATCCAACACCAAGAAAAATGCAATCTAAGAAATCCTACGTAATTACCACTTTAAGCTCTTACCCGAAAAAAAAAATAAATCACTAAAGAAAATTAAAAGTTTCGCCAAAAAGTGCTACTGAATATTCAAACGTAACCGACTACTACAATATGCAACCCTTTTTATAAAAGTTAAAGTTGAAAGCGAAGCCAGAAAAAAAGAAAACCGTCAACAAGGGTATCATTATGAATACGACATTGAAATACACAACAATTGGGTTCAAGCACTTGGATTCTAATTGCTGTTCTCTCTCTTTAAATCTAATCAAATGAAAGAAGTTAAATGGAATCAAGGGAAAGGGTTCGAAGCGGGCGTACCCTTTTTATATACGTGGAGTAGTCGAATTATAGCTACAGATGTTGATTATTATTATAATTACTATAATTCATAACTTACACGTGTTTATAGCATAAATGGCTTATTTGTTTTCTATACAAAGGAAGTTACAAAATTTAATATGAGATTTCTACTATTTAAATTCAATATTTTTTTTTGTATAAACAAAGTTTAAACCTTTATATAATAAATTAAAAATATCGTACATTCAAAATAGTAATCAAAAAAAAATTATACTAATCACTCTGTATTCAGATGACTTATCCAAAAATACAATTCGGTTAGTAGATATTAAATGCCGGTACAAAATGAGCACTTCCGGTTATCTGTCACATCTGGTGGAGTCAATGTCATTGAACTCAAGGTCAAGGTCAAAACAAATAAATAAGATAAAATTACATTTATATAGGATTCGTCAATAAATATAAATTAACTTAATATAAAAAATGAAATAAATAAAACATATTACAAATTTAAAAATATAAAAATTCACCTATGGAATAAAAACAATTTTCCAGAAGAAACTCTTTTAATTTTTCCTTAAAATTATAAATATCTACATTCAAAATTTGAAATATATACAAAGATGGAAGTGGAAGTATTTCATATATTTTTTTAATATGGCTTACAAGATTAGCGTTGTGAAATATTTCCTATACATCATAACACCCCATAGACCTACTCCGTATCTAAGTTGAGCAAAATACACGTTAACAAGTTGGTGAGACTACAGCACTCTAGCAAGTTAATAAAAAGATATTTTAGTGAATTCACTTTTCCAACAAGTTCTTGACAGTGATACTTCTAATTAAGGAATTCGTCAATATACATCCCAAGAAAACGAACACACTGAAATTACCCATATCAACACTAAAATCATCCAAAATATTCTGCCTATTATATGTAACATATTGACTGTCATCTCCGATTAAAGAGTCTATACTGTTGACATATAAAATAAATAATATTGACCCAAAGATTAGCCCTTGTGGAACTCCCATGTACGTATCTAATAGAGTTAATTTTTTTAGACGTTGACGGGTTAATGTCGAGGTTAGGTTCTCATTTGACAAATCTTTCCATTTCTACTTGATTATTTTTTTTAATTTCCAGACATTAATTTATATCAATTTAAATAAGACATCATGAAATTTTTTTATCACCATATTTTTTTAAATTAAATATTACCAATAAATTTTTTGTTCACAATAATGTACCCGGTTTATAAATTATCTGTGTAAGTGCTTTATTTTTTAATGCACAACCTAAAAAATCTTCCCATTTACATTTATGTCTCTCTCCAAATAATTACGTAGTTTCCCTTAAAGAAAACTTCCATTAGTAAGTACGTTTCTTTTTCTCGATTGCAGCCATCAGGGGTTCCACGAAAACAATTTCGAGTTTTTCAGAGTTGAGGAGTCGAACAATTGAACAATGCCCAGTATGCGGGTTTAATCATAG
The DNA here is from genome assembly GCA_963243735.1 of Neocrepidodera transversa. NCBI lineage: Eukaryota > Metazoa > Arthropoda > Insecta > Coleoptera > Chrysomelidae > Neocrepidodera > Neocrepidodera transversa. Next base: position 278,542 of record OY725347.1, on the reverse strand, counting down.
TAGGCGGGTAAACTGACGTAGATTTAAATTCAACGTGCAATGCGTATGCTGATTTTATAGTCTCTCTTAACCAACGACAATAGAAGAAAACAGTTTTTTTTCTTTTTAAATTTCCTTAGGGTATTTTTGCTTTTACTCTGAGTAGATTGGGGAAAAAGTCTATATTATTAAAATCTAACCCTCATTATCTATAAATATATACATTTAATCAATTTTAACGAGCAAAACTTGAACATTTAATCCAAAATTTTTATTACGATTTTCTATCGATGAATAGCGCGTAATTGGGCGGGCCGCGTGCGCTTTTTCCCTCAGGACCCTTCTTCCCCTTACCCACTCCCCTACTTGCATCCCATTGAAGAGATATCCTCAAAAGTGCTATAAATCAATGCGGATCAATGGATCATTATCATCGCAGGCGGCATGGCATAGTGGCCCACTGACTGGAAACCGAAGGGTGTCGACTCATACTTGGTTACCCCCCCCCCACCCCCCACATGTATGATATAACTATCGATTTTATGTAAACTTTTGGCAGTATGATAGGTTGCTCTTTGATTTTTTTTTGTATAATACAATAATAAGTTTATTGAAGATAAAGTTTGGATAAAAATATAATTGTAAAAAAGTAATTAAATAGTCACTAACGATAATGATTTTTTATCAAATCATAATGATATTTATATTGTGACAATAATAAAGGATAACGTGTAAAAAAAATCGCAAAAATAGAAATATGAAGAATAAAAATATATTATTTTTTTTTAATGACAAGAACTTTATGTCATTCAGCCATTGAAATAGAAGGTTGAAAAAGAATAAAAAACATGATGTAAAATATAAAAATAAAAAAAAATTATAATTGAAAAAGGTTAACGTAAAACAGTTTCTAACGTCATGAAAATAATTTTTTCACTATAATCTTCCTAGAATTTGGATTACTATTATTAAAATTTAAAAAAAAAAATTTTTCGAGGAAAAATATTCGGTTCTGGATCGTGGAAGATTCGGTAAGAAAATTTCACAAGAAAATAAAACAATCAAGAAACGATTAAAAGATATCAAAAATAAGATACAGGGAATCAGAATGAACAATATTAAAAAATGCAAAATTAGGGGGTAAAAAGATCAAATATTTATACATGGAAAGAGTAAGAAGTAGAAAAATCAGAAAATTGAGAAAAATTAGTAAATTGGAAAAAAATAGATGGAATCAAAACAAAATGAGAAAAATAAGAAAGAATCAGAGAAAAATAAACAAAATCAAAAAGATTGAAAATCATCAAATTAGAAAAAATTAAAAAATAACGGAAAAAAGCAAATAAATCTGAAATAATTATAACAAACCGAAAAAAAATCTGAAAAAATAATTAGAAAAATCACAAAAAAAAACAAAAAAAATTAGAAAATCAGGATAAATAAGAAAACCAAAAAAAAGATCAAAAAAACTTACAGGAATAATCAAAAAAGTCAAAAAATAAAATATTGGAAAAGAAAGAAAAATTAACCAGCAAAAATTTGAAATAATAATAAACCGAAAAATCCCAAAAAAAAGACAAAAAGAAAAAAAGAAAAAATTAAAAAATCAGGATAAATAAGTAAACTAAAAAAAAAAATTCAAAAACAGCAGGAACAATCAAAAATAGAAAATTGTCAAAAAATAAAAATTTTGAAAAGTAAGAAAAATTAAAAACAACCAAGAAAAATAAAAAAAACGGATTCAGCAAGATAAAAATTTGAAAATAAGGATAAAAAACCAGGAAAAATAAAAAAAGGAAAAAAATTGAAAAATGTGAAAAAATTGGAAAAGCAAAAAACGACAAAAATTTTATATTCAAATTTTTTGGATTTTTTTATTTGGAGGAAATTGTTGAAGCTGCAGAATATATTTATAATAATCATCAATTTAAATTCTAGGAAATGAGAAAAACATATAACAGAGAAAATTTATAAAATCACCTGAAAAAATATTTTGAATTTCTATGGTAACTAAATAAAAAAAAAGAGTCCCTGATTGGTGTGAAATTTTGATCATGCTCCTTTACTTCAAAGGAGAAAAATTTCCGGAATTTTTTTTAGTTACACAAAATACAGGCTTTTAATTGAAAATGTTAAGTGGAAAATTATCAATATAAATTTTTTAACTATTTACAATTTTTAAAGTCACTACTTCGCTCTTTAATTCCATTTAAATTTAATATTATATAATCTTTTCGAACTAAAAACCAAACGGCAAAAGTAGGCATAAGTAAAGTAGCAAAACTATGAAAATGTAAATTTGAGCATATGTACACTAAGGCCTAAGCACATAAAAGAAAACGCGCGGAAATCCTATTTCATGTCTCATATTTTATGCATCCTGCTGACACACATACAGCCGAGAAGAATAGAGCAAATATTGGTATATTTTTAATATTTTGGACAAAGAATATCCCCACGAATATGATGACGTCCGCACTTTATTTCTACCATCAGTGGCGGGTCTTTAAAGTTTTTTTCTAAAATTTCTCTAAAATTGGTTGGATTTATCCAAAATTGTTCTTAATTCATGGAGATTTTTTTAGTTCTCCGGAACTGTCTTGAACTTTTTAAAAATTGTCTGAAATACAAAATGTTCTAAAATCGTAAAGTTTTTAAAAATCGTCTAAAATCCAAAAATGTTCTAAAATCATAAAGTTTTTAAAATTTATCTGGAACTGTCTAGAACCTTCTAAAAATTGTCTAAATTTATCCAGAACTGTTTTAAAATCATTAAGATTTATTTAAAATTTGTCTGTTATTATCTAGAACTTTTTAAACATTATCTAAAATTATCTGGATTTATCCAAAAATGTTCTAAATTAATAGAGATTTTTAAAAATTTTCTGGAACTGTATACAACTTTCTAAAAATTGTCTAAATTTATGGAAAAATGTTCTAAAATTATAAAATTTTTAAAAATTTCCTGGAACTGTCTAGAACTTTCTCAAAATTGTTTAAAATTGTCTAACCAAAAATGTTTTAAAATTATAAGGATTTTTAAAAATTCTCTGGCACTCTCTAGATCTTTCTAAAAATGTTCTTAAATTGTCTAAATTTTTCTAGAATTGTTCTAAAATCATGAAGATTTTTTTTAAATGTGTCTGGTACTCTTTAGAACTCTCTGAAAACTGTCTAAAATAGTCTAGATTTATGCATAAATGTTCTAACCTCATGGAGATTTTTTTAAAAATGTATGGAACCCTCTAGAACTTTATAAAAATTTTCTTAAATTGTCTAAATTTATCCAAAAATGTTCCAAAATCATTGAAATTTTTTTAAGTTGTCTTGAACTGTCTAGATATTTTTAAAAATTGTCTAGATTTATGCAAAAATCTTCTAAAATCGTAGAGATTTTTTAAATTATCTGGAACTGTCTAGAACTCCCTATTGTTTGTTCAGTTCAACATCAACTCCTGACGATTCTTGAAACGTATGTAAATTGTTTTTAAAAAAAAATGTATTTTTCTTCAATAATGGGTCTACTAACACTACAAATGAACTGAAAATAACAAGGAATCAATTTATATAAATTATGTTTATGTAGATGCCATTGACTCTGTCTTCTTACAATCAATTACTGACATTACCGGCTTAGTGATTTGTGTTTGAGACATGAAATGTCGCTAAATGAAGGAGAACGAGCGACACGCAACTTACGGCTGATGTTCCCGTTAATATGGTATAAACTTCTTGCTCAGTTCCTGCTCGATGCCTTTACCTTAATTATGCGACATTAGTCGCTATGAGATTCGTTTAAAATAAATTAACTTTCTTGGGATTTCTTGTGTCGGGTAACACGTGAATATATTTTTTTTGTAAAAATTATTATTGAATATTTTAAATAATATCGTAACTATAAAGAGTTTTAGTGATAAAACTATAAAACATATTCGAAAAAAAAAATAGTGTCCTAATTTTTAGTAGTGTACTAATGTAAAGCTTCTTAATACATCTTTAATTTCTCAAAATCGTTAATTACCTAATAAAAATTCCAATAACCCAATATTGTATTCCAACTTCCACTCATATCGTTCTCCACTCCTTTTTTCCTGAAATATTGGAGCATAAAAAACCGAGAGAGTCGGAATATGACTCATAGAGCGAACTCATTAAAAACCCTCTTATATGAAGTCCTCGAAGCACATGTGTCGCCTCATCGGGTGCGAACGCGAAATTAAAATACACAACCCCCTCTCGCCCTCAACTACCCATTTTCTAACTCCTTCCTGCTACCCTTCCCCAATTAATTTTCTATTACCAATCATTTCGGTCAAAGAAGAAACGACAGGGCCTATTGTGAATTTAAAAAAGGATGAATGGAGACTTGGTGCTCTCTATGTTTGTATTTGTATACAGCGCCAAAGGGGCAAAAGGGGAATTTAAGAAAGTTATTTATTAAAACATTAATATGTGTCTCAAGACTTTTCGGCATTCATACAAGAGTTTCGTTTTTTTTTGAACCATTATAACCATTTAAATTAAAACCATTTAATGAAAAATAATTTCTATTGTACTTAGTGCCTTTTGGCATCTATAAATAATTTAAATAACTAAACTATAAAAATTAATCCGGTTATAAATTAGTGTGAGGCAAGACAAGGCCAGATATCTGTAAAGTTAAACACATTATATTGATGGCATTGAATCATCACGTATCGGTAACAGTAAAAAAAAATTCTATGTTTATGAACTAACATGTTTATTATTAATATGAGATTTTGCATAGTTAAAGTTTCTATAGAGAAGTAGTGCAGAAAGTTTAAATTAATATGTCTGTATTTTTTTTTAACAAGTTTTTACTTTTCTTTATTGTAATTTTATTTTGTAAGTAAAAACTTCTCTGGGCGCGTTGAACGATTTTTGGATCGGGGAAAATAGAAAAAATTGGAAAAAATAGGGAAAAATATAAAAACAGGAAAAAAAGTAAAAATAGAAAAAGTAAGAAAATAGGAAAAACCAAAAAAATGGGAAACAATAGGAAAAACAAGAAAAAATGGGAAAAATGGGAAACCGTAAAAAATAAGAATGAATAAGAGGGAAATATAGGTAAAAATAAGTAAACTGTGGAGAAATAGAAAAAAATAGTGAAAAGGAGTAAAAATCATAAAAAAACAATAAAGAAGAGTAGAAAAATAGAGAAAATGGAAAAAATATGAAAAAATCAAAAAACAGAAAAAAATGGTAAAAATAGGGAAAAATAGAAGAGAAAAAAAACAGAAAAAAACAGGAAAAAGTAGCAAAATTGGAACATAGAGAAATATACCCAAAAATAGCAAAAAGGGGAAAAAAATAGAAGACAACATGAAAAAACAGGAAAAAACGGGAAAAAGTAGAGAAAATTAGGAAAAAAAGAGTAAGATATGGGTAAACACAGTAAAAATAGAAAAAATTGGAAAGAAGGGAAAAAAGAGAAAAAATAGAAATAAAATACTAAAAATTATAGAAAACTAGAAAAAATGTAGAAAAAACAGAAATATCCAAAAAAAGCCAAAAAAAAGGGTAAATTAGAAAATATCTCAAAAAAAACATTGGAAAAAGTTAAAAAAAAATCAGAAAATATTGAAAAAAAAGATTATAAAATACGAAAAAATCGGAAAATCAAAAAAATTGTAAAAAACCGAAAAAAAAACGCAAAAAAGCAACAAATAAAATAAATAAAAAAAATGACAAAAAAATGAAAAGGTTTGAAATACTTAAATCGCAAATTATCACAAGAAAATCTCAAACAAAAACGATAAAAAAGCGTAATACATTGGAAAAAAATCGAAACAAAATACCAGATAAAAAAACGCAAAAAATAGCAAATTTAAAAAAAAATCCTATTAAAAATTACAAAATTGTATCAAAAATAAACGCAAAAACGCAAAGAAAGAAATAGAAAAAAAAAGAAATGAGAACAAAATGAGGATAAATTATACACAAACAAAAAAAAAAACAAAAAATAGGGAATATAGGCAAAAATGGTAAAAAATGGAAAAAACCATAAGCTTTAAATTTTAAAGTAAATATAAAAAGGCGAATTATCTCTGAAGAGAAGTTCTTTTTTTATACAGTGCGACTCAATAGGTCTACACTATATGGGAAAAAATTTTATTATTCATTTGACAGAAAATTTTATTCTTGATAAAAGTTGGTGCATTGCGTAAAACTGCTATTGCAACTTTTAAATTTCTAAATGGTATACAGGGACGGGCAAAAAATAGGAATTTTGACCAAGAATATATATATAAGTACCCTTATATTTGACAATATCAAAAAAAATTTATTAAGGACAGTTGTTTAGAATTACAAATTAGACTTAGATTTATAATCACTGCCTCCTACGCAAAAAATCCACTTTTTTTATGTTAATTACTTAGTCTATTTATCAATTTGACACATTAAGACAAAGGACATTTCTAATGTCCGGTGGAACTCTTAGCACGACATTATTTTCACTATCCTTGTTTAAAATTTCGTTGCGTAAACGTAGTTCATTTACATTGGGGTGACTTAGACGTCACGGTGAGTTGTAAGGGCTAAAAAATACGACAATCCTGCTCTTAGGAGATCCATTGCAAATTGAAAAATCATGTACCACTGGGCCTCTGATATATGTCAGGACTAATTATCCTTAGAGGTGTCAGGCCATTATTAAGGAGACCACATAAGTCTTAGAGTGGATTATAGTGTTTTTTTTTTCGTCTATTATATAATGAGGATTAAATATGTTTCTTTACTTCAAAGACTAAAAATCCTTTTTTAATAGATATATAAATATTCATCGAATTATTTTTGGTGTGGTATAAAATTTCCATAATAAACTTATTCGAAAATATATATAACCCTTATAAAAATATCCTTTTTGCATAATTTCAACAGGTTTTGAGGATAGCTTAAAGATATATGCAGATTCAAACGTCTTGAGGCTGTTTATAAACACCATCCATCACGGTAACAACTTCCACGACTAAACGATAACTTCCAGATGCAAATGAAAGGGCCAACTCAAATTATCTACCTAAAGTTCTTAGTTCCAAGTTTCCAAACTCCCAACTACTGTTTGTCAGTGGCGACTCGCGATTTAAAAAAAAAGGTAAACTCTAAACTTTGTTTTAGCCAATAAAAGTTAAAATATTTAAATTGTATATTATCAGAGACAAGTTAAATATGATAATAATATGTATCGATAATAATTTAATACCCTGTAGATAAGAATTAAAATTAAAAATGATTTGTCATTTTTTCTATTTTTGAAAATTTTCAGACTTTAGGAAAATAAACTTTACATACAATTTGCAAACTCTACTTTTCCAAAAACCTGCCAATTTTCCTAAATTTTATACGATTTTTTTTATTTTTATTAGTGTACAAAAATTTCACAATTTAATCAACTAAACTTTAATGGTAGTCTGCAAGATTTTCTGAGTTATATCGCTTTGATTTTTTTCTTATTTTTAACAGTCTCTAATATAGATTTTTGATACAGCCTTCAAGGTGTCCCGATTAGTGTCACTTTATTATTTTAATTTTAACAGTCTTCAATATTTTCAAACTGTACTCAACTAGATTTTAGATACATCCTTTAAGATTTCCAGATTTTAGTTACCAAGATTTTACAGCCACATATTTTTTTTTATTTTTAACACATTAAGATTTCCAAATTTCAGAAAACCACTTTGACTTTAATTCATAAAATTTTGCATACTTTTTGTGAGATTTCCTGATTTGTATTTTGATTTTTTCTATTTTTGACAGGTTACAAGATTTCCAGAATGTAACCCACTAGATTTGATTAGCCTGCAAAATTTTTAGACTTTAATTCTTAAAAGTTTGCATACTTATGTGAGGTTTCCCGATTTGTATTTTGATTTTTTTTATTTTTGACAGGCTACAAGATTTCCAGAATTTAGTCAACTTCATTTAAACGGAAGTCTGTGAGATTTCCCGATTTATACCACTTGGATTTTAATGCTAATGTAGCGTATATTTGATATACGCTAACTTTTTATATATTATTTAATTAATTTCGAATCATGTATTGTCGCTTAACGACATCTATTAGACAGACTATTAATTAAACGTCATTTAAAGTAGTACCCTTTTAAATCGTTATTATTGTTTTTTACACACTTTTACACCTGGTGGCATTATTAACCTGAAATTTTTGTATAAAACTTTCAGCAGACACAAATTTGCTCTCTTGTGTTTTGTGTAGTGAAACTGTAAGTCAATCTTATCTTATAATTCATTATCTCATTTTGAAAATTCATTATCTTTTTATATTGCTTTGATTACGATGGTACAATTGTGATAGGTCAACTTATCTATGATTATTTGAGCTTGCGTTATAGCATTAATTACTTGATTTTGATTTCATTTGAGATTTCATTTGAACAGCCATATTTTTTTTCATCTCTTCACACGTAAGACAACATGGCTGCATGACCGTATTAAATTTGTCATTGTATGATTTGACTTTTATTTCGCTAATAATTTAATACTATTTTGAGTTTATAAGAGTTTGATCTATTGGTATTTTGATAAATTAGTTTTATTATATTTTACGTTTTTGATGTATTAACTATTTGAAGTTTTAACGTTCTGATTTTTTACTTTATTGATATTATATTGATTTGATAAAATATCTATTTGATTCTTTAATATTTGTTTTAATACGATTTGATTTTTTACGGTTTTTTACGGTTTTGATAAAATATCATTTTGCTATAATAGATGTTTGATTTCTTAATAATTTGATATAATAAACTTTTGAAAAAGTATCTGTTTGATCTTTTAAATTCTGCTAAATTGTGCCCTCCCATAATTTAGCTCAGGTAGAGTAATTAAGCGTTTGTTTTATTAAAAAGAAAACGTACTTCAATTTTTAGTTGAATGTATTGGACATTCTTTTAAATTTGTTGATGTTGAAGACATTTTTTTTTTTCTAATTAACGAATCTTAATTGCGCATAATTTCGTGACGTCTCTTATTTGCGTTTGTACCTTCGTCCATAGAAGTCATTTTTTTTTATTTAGTTAAAAACAAAATTCCTTTTTTTATTGTTTCGTTTAACTACACAAAATAGCGAGCTTTTGTTTTGGTATTCCAACATTTGTTTTCTTGTCAAAATTTTTGTTGCTATATTTCAAATTGTTGCTTTATTTTTTTTTCTTTAAATTTATAAAACGTCAAACGTTCATTTAGTTGTCAAATCGTTTATGGCCAAGACAATTTGACACATAATGTTGGTTCGATTACTTTAGCACGTATTTGATTGTCCTTTTCACATACTGTTATAATTTTTCACCATACGTACCTTACTGATTACTATTCAAAAACATGTATTATTCATTGTAACTTTTCATCACATTGCTTTTACTGATTATTGTTAAAAATTCAATTTGTTAATTGAAAGTGTTTTTTTTTAAGGGACTTTTAAATTGATTATTTACCTTCAAACATTCACATTCATTCATTTGATGCACTAACGGTCTGTGCGAGACAATTTTGAGTTTAGTCAGCGTGTTCTCAGTTCTTTGCCGATCTTTTAGGCAATAATTTTAATAGAAATCAGTGAAGTTGTGATTGTACGTATAGCCACACATTAACTCTTTGTAGGTCTTTTGATCAGTGCAAACGGCCAAGTGAGTTTACAGTCATTAACTGAAATTTTTCTGTTTTCATGTGAAATGTTTTTGGAAGCCATTGGTTCATTGACCGCAACGGAAAAAAAGAACTCTGTGAGCGCTCTTGAAGATCACTCACAGCGAGTACCATCCCTTTGGCAGAACTTGTACTCCACGAAGACTGGCTAGGACACACACGCTACTGCTGTCACACTCCAGGTGGCTCTTCTAGAATTTGACGTCCCACTTGTCGCCTCTGGACGCTTATGGGTAAACCATTAAAGCCCTAACACTATGCAGAACGTTACAGAGTTTTTTTTTTTGATTAAATTCACTACAGTTTATTTTTACCTGTTTCATTTGACTCCTTTCCAGGAAATTAGTTTTTTTTGTTTGATCAACAACTTAACAATTAAATTATTTGATGGGGGATCCTTCAGACAGACATAATAGGCAAGTGGCGCTCAGGCAATTCATTTATTTTGCAATATTATTAAAGAATAATTTTAACTCACTTATCCATCCTGAGTCAGAATTTAGAGCTAGCTATTCATTACGAACAAATTGTAACTTAAGTCTCATGCTATTAAAAACTGGTTACACTAATTAGCCTGCAAGATTTTTAGAATTTAAGTCAACTAAAGTTCGCATATTGTTTGTGAGTTTTCTTGATTTGTATTATTTTGATTTTTGTCTATTTTAACAGCTTACAAGATTTCCAAAATTTAGTTAACTTGATTGAAACGGAATTCTGTGAGATTTCCCAATTTATACCACTTGGGATTTTTTTTAATGCATTAGTCTATAAGAATTTTAAATTTTAAGTCAACTAAAGTTTCCATACTGTTTGTGGTGAAGTTTTCCGATTTGTATTTGATTTCCATTTTCTTTTCCGACCTGGGGGAAAGTATTTAATTTTTTCATGGTCCCCATTGAATAGTAGCAGTTAAAATTATAAAAGTATTTATTGACTACTCAAAATAATATAAGAGTTATAATAATATTTAGTTGAACAGGTTTAATCTGTCTTATTATTTATTTTTAGTTAAGTTTTATATTTCTTTACTTTCAATTTGCACATCAAAAGAGTGTGTAACTAAACACCTTTTGTCAAAAAAAAACGAAACAATTCTTTGTGCATCCAACTCCCTCGGTCTAATTACTACAGGATGACTCAAATTTTTGTTCGAATAACAGAGGGATAATACTTTTGGTAATCTGCAAGCGACAACCAACTGCTGTGCCAAGTTTTTGCACATAAAATATCTCAGTAATTAATGACCTTCACCATGTCACTATTGTTAGAGTAACACGACACCACCATGTTTTATGGGGTGTGCGGTTTTGAAGGGGTTGCGAACTATTCGATTGAGAATCTAAGACCTACGTTTACACAATAAATTCCATACTCAATGTATATGTTATCGATTAAAAATCATTAATTATTCATAATATAGATCCTTTTTCCAAATTTTCAGCACGTAGTAAGATAAAAGGGTGGCTGTAACACCTCCAGCAGGGCATGTTAACTCACCTAGCAAAAGATTAAACTAATCGCCTTAATAGCATATTCAAAAGTTGAAGTTGCTTGTAATCGCCCTCGCGATCTTGCATGCTAAACTCTCTGAAAACTTACAGTTAAACGTGAGAAAACAAATTAATACAATCTCATACATATTTCCGTTCGAAGTTGGAATACTCACTAACGACTCGATAATATTTTAACGCGTTTAATGCCAAGAGACTATCAATCTTAACCTAAATTAACCTATATGGGTAATAAATATTTGTAAATCAGAGATATTTTATATGGAAGAGTTAAAATAAAATAAAATTTTCACTAAGGGTAAATGATAAGCAATTAGAAAAATCTCAGATTTTTACAGATTTACAGGTTCGCCCAATAACTGGTTATCTTAGAATTAGCCTTTTTTTTCAAGGAGGGGCGGAACCTGGTTTGGCTTAAATTTGTCCAAAATCAGCAATGGTATGACGAGACTCGATTGTCGTCTTAAGTACAGGGTGTCCCAAATAAGAGTGATCGATTTTAAATGCAAATGCACAGTTTATTAGATTCCTTAAAGAAATCGGGTTTTTACTAATTGTTTTCGTTGACCCAAAAGTTTTTTATGAACTTTGTTTATATTTTTTCCCATTTTACTAATTTTGGTCAAAATGAATGAAAAAAATATGTATTATTTTAAATGTAACACCCTATATATTTTGGTGGCATTCATCTTCTTTTAAAAAATGTATAGTTTGATGTCTTTTGCGTTCCTAACAACAACGATATTCCAGTTTTTAAGAAACGCTGAATTTTCATTAATGAAAAACTGACATTAAATAAAATTAACAAATCTGACAAAGAATTTACTCAGCAACAAAACATAACATCACTTTTGGTGATTTCTAAAATTCCAGCAATCTTTCTAATTGATATTTTTTCATTGTTAACTTGTAGCACTTCATGAACAGACATCAACTTTTCTAAAAGAGCATCAACATTCCTTGGCTTTTTTAGGTGTGCAATGCAACCAGTTTCCATAAAGTTTATATGCCACTTTTTAATAATATTCATAGAAAGGGGATTTTTACCAAATTTTCTTCTGAATATCCTCCTTGTAAATTAACACAGTTTGACCTTTTTCAGTTGCTGAGTAAATCATTTTGAAAGTGACTTAGTAAATTAAATTACTTCTGTTTTTATCAATTGTCTTTGTTGATTTTGTTGTCATGTCAAATTGTCACAGCAAGAGTTGATTTATTTTACTATGTATCAAATTAAAATTTAAAATTTCGCTTGATATTTACATTGAAGAATAGGGTAGACACCTACAGCATTTCTTGAAAGTTTTACATTCTTTATTACTAATAATTGCTTTCTTATTTGCATTAAATTTTTGTAATGTTTCGAATTTCACTAGATAATTACTGTAGGTAATAATTAGAGCTTGTTTTATACCTAAGATTTTTTTCTGAGCTACTAGACTTAAAGTTGGATAGTTAATTAATGTGGGAAGTAATAATACTCAGTTTTCTACTTAGCAATTTTTTTCTGATCTATGAGGTTTGAATTTCAATAGATAATTACCGTAGATAATAACTAGAGCTTATTTTGTACGTAACGGATTTTTTTCTGAGCCATTAGGCTTAAATTTGGATAGATAATTAATGTGGGAAGCAACTAGAGTTAGTTTCGTATTTAAAAAAAAATGAATGTTGGAAGAAACTGGAGTTTTTTTTTAATAAACTATTAAATTTTACAAAGTATTTATTAAAAATATTATATCTAATTACACATTAATGAAAAAAAAAGGATTAAACTTAATATTCAAACTTCTAAAAGGATAAGAAATATAAAATTCCAAATTTATTTAATAAAAAAAAAAGTTAAATTGAATATTTTTCTAATCATAATGAATTAGGGACACAAAACGCGTTCATTTTAAGATAAATCATAGTTCGGTGGGGTTCAACAAACAAGTAACATTTGTTATAGGAACACTTGGTGTACGTACAAGTATAAATGGAACGGATGTTGTCTTTAGTTTTGGCCTTCCCTATCCCCAACTAGTTCTCAAGAACATTCTGCGGCTTGGCAAAGCTAAATTTATGACCGGGCTCTTCTCGAGAATATAATAGCTTTTGAGTGGATATTGTTGTACAATTAGGACTCAAATTGAATACCTTCGAATAAGGGTTTCATTAAATTTCACTTCCGCAGAGGTTAAAGGACCAAATCTTGCTGATTAACTCGATAAAATCTCCATTTTGATGTTATGTAAAACGGATTTAAGATGTCTGAAAGTCGCAAACGGTTGCTTCGAAGATTATTTACGCTTCGATGCTGTTAAATTAACTCTTTCAACCTAAACAATCGCTTTTGGTAAAAAAGATTGGAACAAAGCGAACTCTGAACTCTAAATCCTTTATAAAAACCATCAATCAATCTAGTTGTTGACGTTTAATCAATACACAAACAAAATTTATTAATGTATTAACTTGAACATAATTTTTTAATGGTCGATCAGAGAAGGCCCGGCATGGCGGTGTTTTTGTTTTCCAGCCGATGCCTGGGATGTTTACATTGACTACATCGAGGTAGGCGGATCGAACTGACAACTGCCTCCATTAATCAAGTTGTCACGTTGTCGAGTTGCCAAGATTATGCTTTTAGCGAAAGCAAAAAAATCAGATTCAAGAAAATTATTATTGGATATGTTCAATTTTGCAAAAAAATGTACAGGATGAATCACAACTAATGCCGCAAAGTACCAAAATTAATGGAATATTGTTTGAAATAAATAATTATTATGCAATTTTTTAAAAAGATCAAAATTTTTTTTTTTTGAAGGAACATTTATACGGCAAATGTTAAATAAATGTTTATTATCTACGATCTGCGATATAAATGTCTAACAAAAAAAGTGTTATATTTATAACATAAAATAAATAAACTTTTTTATATTACAAAACTAACTCTTATTGCTCACGGTAATTATCAATCAAAACTTAACCCTAAGGACTCAGAAAAAAATTGTTAAGTTCAAAACTAACTCTTGTTGCTACTTACTTAATTATTTATCCAAAATTACGCCTATTGGCTCAGAAAAAAATGTATTTAGTATAAAATAAATTCAAGTTGTTTATCAATCAAAACTCATGCTAGGCTCAGAAAAAAATTAAGTACGAAATAAACTATAGTTACTACACACGGTAATTATTTATCAGAATTTAAGAAGTGAGGGACATAAAAAAAATTGTTAAGTGCAAAATAAACTCTAGTTGTTACCCCATATAAGTATCTATCAAATTTCAAGCCCAGTGACACAGAAAAAAAATTTTTTATGTACGAGAAAAACTAGTTGTTATTCACAGTAATTATCTATCAAAATTCAAGCTCAATGGCTCAGAAAAACATTTGCAAAATAAAATCTAGTTTTTAGCCATGGTAATTATCTATCAAAACTCAAGTGTAATTATTGACTCAGAAAAAAAATAAAAATGATTACAATGAAGCTATTTTTTTCTGTTCTCAATTCAAATATTTTTTTGTAATTTTTTTGGTTTTATGGCATATTAAAAAAAAAATTCAACCCGGTGGCCGAATTAACACTGAATTTTTATTAATTTTTTCATTGTTCCACTTTAAACAAATTGCTGATTGACTAAGTCTTATGTCATTGTTTTTAACTTTAAGCGTCCTGCTGAGCCTACGGTTTTGTTTTTTGAACCTCGATATTTTTTTTATAAACTTAATGCTCATTTCCCATACATGTTTTTTTGTATCTTCGACATAACCTAGATTGGTTTTATGCTGGATCAACATGAATTACTTTTTATTTATTGCATAAATAAAACTCAATGTACCAAAATATATTTGGGAAAAAACGAGGTTTAGGCAACAACTAGTTTCGGTGTTGTAGCCATCTTCAGGTCATATATACTTAAAAGTAAGGTACATATTTATTTCATAGATGCTGAAATTATGTACACAAATTATGACAAATAAATAATTATTGATAGTAAAGTTTTCTGGCAAGAAATACACATGCTTTCCTTTACAAATATAATATCTATTATTTTTATGTGCTTAAATTGGAGGCTAAACTCAGCGAATGAACTACACTACAGCTATAGAGCAGTTGGCAAATGAACCTAATTAAATCCAACATAATCTGAGTCATTCGAGGCAATCGTTCATTGGCATGACAGATCGAAGCCCGCGGGGTAGCAAAAAGGGGTGGCGCAGGGTGCGAAAAGGGGGCAGTTTTGCTAGTGGCAGACATATATGTATGTCTACTTTGCTGATTAGTTATGCCCATCTCTGTCTCTACTCTACTATATTATATTCCGGTTCATTTCGAATGATATGCAGATGAAAGCTCGATTTTAGGGTGACAAATGTGGCCTGGACCCGATGGACAAGCAGTCAGTTGAAAGATAGAAATGACATTTGGGTTGGTTTTGATGTAGATGTGAGGAGAAGTGAGTGGCCTATATCAAAATTGGTTTTAAATAGGTTGTCGAGGGAGGGCGGTTAGAAAATTAGGCCATTTTTTAAGTTGACAAGTTAAGTAGATGAGGGAGAAAATTTTCTATTGTTTCACAAGGACTTTTAATAATTAATGGGATTTTACTTTAATTGCAAATGTCAGTTAAATGATTTTAATTTAAATTAGAATGGTTGCTAAATACTGAAAATATTTATTGATTTTCTTTTCGTCTAAAAACATATATCACTTTAACGCACGTAAACACACAAGTCAAAGCAAGTCTAAAAAATTAACCTAACACCAACTATTTTCTATTCAAAGTAAACGTATACAGTTTTTGAACAAAGTTTTAAATTTAATAAAAAAAAACCAACGTATTAACAGCCATTTGCACAGCTTTGCTTAAAATTGCAACTAAGCTAAGGTACACTACACCTTAGCTTAAGATGAACCTTAAATTGCACCATCAACACTTGGCAATATCACAAAAATGTCTCCAATAAATTAGGAAAAATATAAAATCAGCAAATCAACAAAATATTAGCTAAAGAGAATACTTGGAAATGTTTCGGTTACTTATGAAGAAACGTATACG
This sequence comes from Neocrepidodera transversa, assembly GCA_963243735.1. Classification (NCBI taxonomy): domain Eukaryota; kingdom Metazoa; phylum Arthropoda; class Insecta; order Coleoptera; family Chrysomelidae; genus Neocrepidodera; species Neocrepidodera transversa. The sequence continues at coordinate 262,322 of OY725347.1, read as the reverse complement.
ATCCTTAGTCAAATTAAGTCTTGTTTAAATTCTAGACCGCTTTCATCTCTATCTGTCGATCCTAATGACTTTTTACCACTCATCCCTCCTCATTTTTTGATTTATTATTATTATTATTATATTATCTACGATTCACTAATCAGAGAAAATTAAATATTTTTATAACTTCTTTATTAACATTGAAAAGAAATAAACATATTCATTTACTTGATGGAAATAATTACACTATAAAATTTTGTGTTAAATTTTGACCATAAAAAATTTCAGATCTGGAATTTTTCTTGTTAACAAAATAATATGGCAAATATAAAAAATATAAAATAACAAAAATTTGTTTTGTTGACGGATTTTGTTAGATTTTTGATGGAAGGATTTTTTTTTTGAACGAAATAAAAAAAAATATTTAAAAAATTAGTATTCAAAGAAAAGAGGTTGGAAACTAATAAAGAAACTAGAAATTTAGAGATTAAAATGCCTATAATATCCCATAACCAAAAAAATGCCATTAAAAAGAGAATAAAAATACTATAAGTGAGAATTTTTTAAGCAAAATTTTGGACTTGAGGAAAGAGAGAGACCAAATCAAGGGAAATTTAAAAGTCCCAAGGTCACAATTTTTTATCTAAAATTTTGAAAAAAATCTCAAATATAGAATATTATTTTCTCTTTCTGTCAACATTGAGCACGTTTTCATGACATCAATAGTTTTTTTGTTATGAGGGTTAAAGAATATGAAAACTAGAAATTTAGAGATAAAAATGACTATAATATCCCATAACAAAAAAAAATAAATAATATTTTATAATGAGCTTAATACCATTAAAAAGGGAATAAAAAATACTATAAGTGAGAATTTTTTCAAAATTTTTTAGCAAAAATTGTGAATTTAAGAAAAGGGAGAGACCAAAGCAAGGGAAATTAAAAAATTATTAAAGTTGTGGTCTCTCCCTATTCTCAAAGTCACAATTTTTTATTTAAAATTTTGAAAAATATTTAAAATATAGAATATCGTTTTCTCTTTATATCAACAGTTAGTACGTTTTCATAACATCAATAGTTTTTTTATTACGAGGGTTAAAGAATATGAAAACTAGAAATTTAGAGATAAAAATGCCTATAATATCCTATAACAAAAAATATAAATAATATTTTATAATGAGCTTAATACCATTAAAAAGGGAATAAAAAATACTATAAGTGAGAATTTTTTCAAATTTTTTTAACAAAAATTGTGAATTTGAGAAAAGGGAGAGACCAAAGCAAGGAAAATTAAAAAATTATTAAAGTTGTGGTCTCTCCCTATTCTCAAAGTCATAATTTTTTATTTAAAATTTTGAAAAAAATCTCAAATATATATATTTGATAAAAAGAGAAGATAATATTCTATAGAATATTATCTTCTCTTTTTATCAACATTGAGCACGTTTTCATAACATCAATAGTTTTTTTATTACGAGGGTTAAAGGATATGAAAACTAGAAATAAAAATGCTTAACAAAAAAAAATAATATTTTAAAATGAGCTTAATGCCCTTAAAAATAGAATAAAAAATACAATAAGTGAGAATTTTTTCAAAATTTTTAAGAACTCAAGTCACAATTTTTTATCTTAAATTTTATAGTTTTTTTTTCTCAGTTTTTGTTTATAATTTTTAATATTTACCGCATTTTGGTAACCCTACAATAACAATTTACAAAAAAAAAACCACTCGACTTATTTTAACCAAAAATTCTGACTTAGAATTTTGGCGCTATCAAAATAAAATGTTCAATAAATTTTGTAAAAAAAAGCTTTCCTTTTTGTTGGAGGCAAATATAGGAGTAGTAAAACGGAAAATATTTTTAAGGTTAAAAGTTAAATGAGGAGGTATGGTTGAAAATATTTAAAAATTTTAACAACTTTTAGAATGACTTGTGAGTAATAACCTATTTACACCACACAATATATTATTATTGACCTCGATTATGGTAAATAACTATTTGTTTATCATAAATGGCGGTATATTTAGGATACACGTCCATTCATCAACCCTTTATATCTGCATTGAAGTCCCCTAAATAATACATCGTGCTGGATAATATCTCGTTAAGTGGATAGTGGACACATGAGGGTTGAAATGTCTGTTATCCCTAAGATTTCTGTTATGCATTCATCTATTAATATTGAAAAGCAAGTTAAGATATTTTTCCATAAATTAAATTGTTTGTTAAGGAAGGTAAATAATACGAGGAGTAAGTTAAAAATAATGAACATAATCAAATATTATATCAATGTTAAAAAACAAAATTTAAACTAACTAAAAACAACGGAAATTGCATAATAAAAAATCAGAAAATGTGTTACGTTTATTTTTCTTCTCGCCTTGTATATTTTAAAATTCAAATTTATTATTATTTCTGGTCTCTTATCAACAAATACCGTTTCTACCTAATATATTCCGCCTTTCTCAAAAATAAGATCTATAAGATGTTTGCTCGATTCTATTTCGTCCTGTTTCTATTTTATTATCTTAATAATTACTTACCTATCTGTTGTTGATACATTGTTATACCCTTAATTTTCCCCTCAAAATTTTGGGGTTCACGGCACATCTATTAACTTTATGGTAAGTCCTGTATTCACGGCACACGTATATTCCACGACACGTGCTACATTGTATACATTGAAACGTTATCTATTTATTGATAAAAGTGATTTTGTAAAAAATGTGATTGAAGCTCAATTCTTTTTATTATTGGTTCGTTTCCACGAATAGAATTTGAAATATATCGAAAAGTAAAATAGTAAGTAAAAAAAAAATTTGGACGCCAGTCTAATTGATTTTTTTGTGTATTTAGAAACAATTGACAAAAAAAACTATGATATATTTCAAAATCAGTCCTTTCTTTCTTTTTGTGGGTTTAAGGAAATTAAACGTTGGGGGGGCGGGGGTTTCAACGTATTGACTGCGGACTTCAATGAAAACCATTAGCCTAACCGTGAAATTAAACGTTATAATTGTTTTATTGAAGAGAAAAAATTTATTAATCTTGAAATACTTTGTCTTAATTTTTTTTTTGGGTCAATGGAACTTATTTTGGTTTTGTTTTCTTTATCATTAAGTTTCTTCTGGTAGTCTTTGTTTCTGGTGTCCGGAAGAAAAGAGACGGCGATAAATCGAAAAACTTCCTGGATCCGGCAGTGAAAACATGTCAGTCCAAAAGCAGGTTCTGGTCCAAAGAAAAAGACGTTAAAAAAAACGTTCAGTCCAGAAAAAAGTTCAGTATATAGAAAGAGGAAAAACTTAATTCAGAAAAAACGCCATGTCCAGAAAAAAACCGCTATATGTCAAGGGGAAGAAAAGAAATTTTCAACAAGCGATATAGACGATATAGAAATTAATTGTTCAAAAAAATTTTTTTTTTAATTTTGATGTGAAATTATGACTCAATATCCGCAATTAATTATCATCGAAACGAACCCATAAATTTCAAAAAAAAAAATTGATGAATCATGCGCTCTGGCGAAGTCACAAAGCGCGAACGGCCTTCGTCCACGTGTCTAACACGTGTCGAAAAGATTCCGCGCAAGTGCCAAATTCAGCAGATCAAAGAGCGCTGAATAACAACAATTGAAGATCGCAGAGATTCGTTATTTATCGCGACGGCATGCGGCTTCCGGTTTCATATTTGTTGCCCCGGGCCCTTTAGATTTAAATTATATGTCCTAATAAATTTTAGAAAAGGTCCTTGAAAATAATCGAGGGTTCGAAACAAAAGATGTGAGTTAGTGACATGTAACGTCTATTTGAAATATTTATTTTTTTTTAAGTTTATATATTGGATGTTTAATTTTCTCTATGAACGAACAGAATAATGAATAACAAAATTTATTAGCGAAAAGAATAAGTGAATAAGTGAAATATTATCATGAAAGTTTACGTGAGCAAAAAAACCAAAATAATCCAATTATTTTAGACTTTTTCAACAACAAAATATACAGGTCAATTTTTTTATTGCAGTTAGGTGTCCTCCGATGAGTAATTGAAGAAATCACATTTTTGCCCATAAATTAATTAAAATCAAATCAATCAAGCTCTCTAACCAACTTCTTCCTAATTTTTTATGCTTAAAAACTTTTTTCCAACTTTTTTTCCACTTTTCCCCTTTATTTTCCATACTTTTTTACTAATTTCTTTGTTTCAAACTTTTCCGAGTTCGGTTCGGGGAGCAATCAAATCAATTAGAGCTTGGTTCAACTTCTTTCTCTTTTCTTGTTGGACCTATTATTACCCCTACCCATTTCAATTTTCTCTCACCATCCACTCCGAGCCGAGCGCAGCGAGGTTCGGAGCAATTACATCAATCAAGCTCGCTAGCTTCTTCCTCTTTTTTTCAACTTCTTTTTCCAGTTCCCCCCTCCCACCCCCCAGTTATTTTCATTACTTTTTTTACTAATATCTTTGTTTCAAACTTTATTCATATCTTCCTTGTTTTCAGAGAGCTTAATTGATTTAATTCCGAGTACAGAAGTCAATCAAGCTCTTTGCCATTTTTTTTTCATTATATGTTTCAAACTTTTGTAACTTTCTCCCATTTTTCCCCTACTTTTTTACTAATTTCTCTGTTTGAACCTTTTCCCTATTTCCTTCTCTTTTTTCGGAGACCTTGATTAATTTGATTGCTCCGAACCTCGCTGAACTCGGTTTGGAGTGGATGATGGTGGAAATTTGAAATTATTATTTCCCCACATATTCCAATTTTCCCTCACCCCCACTAATGAAATCAATCAATTTATTCAACTTTCTTCCTTTTTATCTATACTTTTACAAGAAAAAACAGGAAAAAAATATGGAAAAATATGGAAATAGGAAAACACATGAGAAAAATTTAAAAGATGGGGAAAATAGGGAAAAATAGGGAAAAATAAGTACAAATAAGCATGAATACTGAAAAACAATGAAAAACAACGAAAACAGGAAAAAATAGAGCAAAATAGGGAAAAATACTGAAACACTGGGCAAAACAAGGAAAGTAGGGGAATATGGGAAAATAGTGAGAAATAGAAAAAAAAGAAAAATAAGGAAAAATTTGGAAAATATAGAAAAAATAAAAAAAAAAATATGGAAAAATAGCTCAATTAGAGAATAAATAGAGAAAAATATGGGAAAAAAGTGAATAATAGAGAAAAATGGGGAAATAGCGAAAAAAGGTACAAATAGGATAAAATAATGGAAAACAGGAAAAAATAGAAAGAAATAGAAAAAATGAAGAAAGAAACATAAAAAATTAGAGAAAATAGTGGAAAAATAGGATAATAAAAAAAATACTGAAAAAACGATAAAACAAGAGAAAATAGATAAAAATAAGAAAGAACTTGAAAAAGATACATAAATAAAATAGGGGAACTAAAGATAAATATAGAAAATTCAGGAAAATAGGCAAATATGGGAAAATAGTGAAAACAGAAAAAAAATATTGAAAATAGGAAGAAAAAGGAAAAAACGAGCAAAGCTTGATAGTCCAGGAACTAAAGAGAGTCTCCGTAGCAAAACACGGATATTCAGTTAGTTAATTTGCTAAATGTACTAATAGAGAAATATGCTATAATATTCCCAGAATATTCGACTATACATTTAGGCTTGATACTGTTTGAATATACCTGTAATATGCAAATAGAATATACGATGAATATTCCTGAAAATAAATTATAGGAATATTTTATTAGAAAATAGGATGTAGTAGGCATATTCCTGGAACATTTGGGTGCCTGCCGTCTGGGCATAAGTAACATTGGAATCTTATATAAAACTTTTCACGATTTAAAACATTCAGTAACGTTTAAAACAAAGAAAACGAACAGTGAAAAAAAAAAAAAAAAAACCAATATTTCTCTAAAAGCTAAAATCCAGAAATTTGCGTTCGTGTCAACTGAAAGTTTGTACAAAACGCCTCTTTCCCTTTTCTCCTCTATATACCCTTCCTCCCTTTGGATTCGAATTGACAGCATCGGATTGATGGATTTGAGTTATTGCTGTGAAATGTCATAGGGATTTTCATTCATCAAGTTCCTCCATTTGCGCCCATTTGCTAATGTAAATATTGAAAACTTCCAGCCAGATTGTTATAAATCTGGATTTATCGGGAAAAACTGGGGAATTTGTCGAGGCACTTTCGTGTTACGTAAAAATTACAAGTCTGGAAGTTTAAAACGGATTTATTTTTGTTTTTTTTTTTTTTTTAACATCTCTTGGCTTTGTTTTTGATATTAAATATTTCTGTCTTTAAGTAAAAATAATTTCGTACAAATAAACTAATACGAGGGTAAAATGATTAAATCAGTATTTTTAAGGTAATATCAAGAAAAAATCTAGATTGGTGGAAGCGATGAAAATCAAACATCTAATGATAAATCTGATCGTGCTTTATCTGTTTTTAGTTTTAGTTTTTTTTTTTCATCCTTTTTCTAATTTTTTTGTTTTTATTTTATTTTTAACAAAAACATTACTTTAGAATTTTTTTTCTGTTCAAAATTATCCCCCTTTTCTTCTTTTAAAAGACACTTTTCTCAAAGTGTTTTCTCTCCAAAATTACCCCTCTTTTCTCTATAAAATTTCTCAACTTTTTAGTGCTTTTACCTAACTTTTACCAATTATTTTCAAATACCCTTTTCCTCTTTTTTCTCTGAAGTACTTGTATTCTCTTTCCTGTTTTCTTTCTGATAAACTTTTTTGTATAAAATATTTTCTCTCCAAAAGTACCCCCCTTTTCTCTTTCAAATTTCTTAATTGGCTTTTTCCCCCTTTTTCTCTCCAAAATTATCTCTGTTTTCTCCTTTCAAAAGACACTTTTTCTCTAGTTTCTCTAAAAAATTACCACTCTTTTCTCTTTTAAATTTCTTAATTTTTTAGTACCTTTTTTCTCCCTTTTTTATGAAAAAAACACTTTTTTGCACTTTTTTCCCTGTTCCCTCAAAAAAAGACGCTATTTCTCAAGTTTTTTTTTCAAAAATTACCCCTCTTTTCTCTCAAAAAAGACCCTTTTTAAGTACTTTCTTTTCCTCTTTTCATTCTGAAAAAGATTCTTTTTTGTATCAAATATTTCTCTTCAAAAGCACTCCAATTTTTCATAACTTTTTAGTACTTTTTCCAATTCTTTTTTTTTCTGAAAAAGGCACTTTTTCCCTTATTTTTTCTCTAAAATTTCCTTCTTTTTTCTTGTAAGTTTCTGAATTTTTTAGTACTTTTTTAATGAAAAACGAACTTTTTTAGCACTGTTGTCCCCTTTTTTCTTTAAAAAAAGACACTTTTTTTCTAATTTTGTTCCAAAAATTTTCCCCTCTTTTCTCTCAAAAAAATACACTTTTTTAACTACTTTTTCCCCCTTTTCTCTTCAAAAAGGGTATTTTCTTGTATCAAATAATTTCCCTATAAAATTACCCCACTTTTCTCTAAGTATAGAAAATTTGAATAAAAATTAAAGTATAATTTTTTACAATACAACTTCTATTTGAACGTAGAAAAATATTTTTTAAGATCCACCAGTGAGATCTTAACACATACCTTTACACACATGGCAATTTAAAAAACACCCTAAATAGCGAGAAAGAACATAAGAAACAAAAGCCCGTCTACTTCCGCACAAAGTATAATGAATATAGTTGCAATCCCTTTTGTTTCTTGAGGGTAATCCCTTCAAGTGAGCACGGTGAAGGAGAAGTGGGGAGGGGGGATGAGAGAGGTGAAAAACATACACAACAACTTCCAACTTCTTCCAACTCGACGAGAAGGATCAGGAACTTCTCGGCTCATTTTATCCATTCTAATCAACTTTCACCGCAACCGACATGAATATTTCACACATGTGAATGCCAGCGGCGTCGTCCAACGAGTGGAAAAAGAAAAAGAAAATCGTGAGAAAGATTTTTAATTCGTTAAGAGTCTTTAGATAATATAATTAGCTTTGGATGCCAAGTGAAAGAAAAAACAGTGCTACCAATTATTGTACGTATATTCAACATCAATATTTTAATTAAATTAAATTAGTATATAAAGGGTGTTTCATTATTAATTGTCAGGATAAAAACAAGAAAAGCTCCAGGGCCTCACGGGATATATCTGGAGTGTACTATAAAGTGGTTCTTGAAGAATTTCCGGATTTGATTCTTAATCTAACGAATGGCTTCATACGCCAGCAGGCCATTCCAATGGAGTGGAAAAGTGGTAAGTTAGTCCTGATTTCAAAAGGTGACCCAGCGGAAAACAAGTTTAGGCCGATTTATCTGTTGGATGTTGGGTGAGCTACCAGAATAGCTAATGAAGGATACATGAGGAGGTATAAAGTCCTTACAGGCAATTAAAAGAGTTTTGTATCTATCCACAAGCGTAAAGTGGGTCTGGGGGAGCATTATAATACTAGATATCAAAAATACGTTCAACACGGTAGCACCACATAGTGGAACGTTGGAGGAATTAGAGGAGTCAGTAGATATCTAACGAACATCGTGATGGAGTATTTTGAGAAACGGCTTTTGATTCTAGGTATGGCGACGTTATACCTAATGCATTGAGTGTCTTGAGAGTACAACTCCCGGTAGGATGCGAAACAATCCCCTACGCAGACGATTCAGCTCCGAACGAACAATAAATAGGACATGATTTCCATCAGCGCGATAATGTCCTGGGTAGCAGATAAAGACCTACAAGTTGCCCTGAAGAAAAGTGAATCTATCGTATTGAAATGGTCTAGGAAGGAAAAAAAAGTCATGTTCAGAGTTGGTAGAACAAATATAACCGAGTAAAAATCTAAAAGAGCTCGGCGTCTTTCTGGACGATAAGAGCATATACAATGAGCATGTGAGAAAAACATTCGGAAAGGCCAGTAGACAGGTGGCAGATTTACAGTGGCTGTTGCCGAACATGAGGGGCTAAGGGTAAGAAGACGGGAGTGGTGTCGTCCGCAATTTTGTATGCAACCTCAATCTGGGCTGATGTAATAAAAATTGAAAAATGCAGAAAGAGGTTGCTGACCACCAAAAAAATGATTATGTTCAGGGTCGCAAAGGTCGGAAGCACTGTCCGTAATCTGTGGGATCCCGCCCATTGACGCGCAGGTAGAGTAGCGAATGAGGCTTTATCGACTGTCGAGAATAACGGAAGAGGACAAAAGAAGGAGAACATGTGGGACGACATGCAATGGACTAAAAGCTTTATTCCGGACCTTGACAGATGGTTATATACGTGTAGATACTGCCAATCCTCTTGACACAGCGAGGAACACATGTTTTGAGTGTCTTAGATGGGAAGAAGAGAGGATGGCACTTGGATGGGGACCAACCAGCGGAACTACTAAATAAATTGATGAGTAGCATCCAGAACTGGGCTAGAGGTTACGTTTATATCAGCAAGATCATGTGACAAAAGGAGGAAGAAGGGAGGATCTTCCAACTGCAAATAAGGAAAATGAGTGAAAGAGAATAGATACGAGAAGAAAAACAGCTAATAAACCTTGACGGCATGTCTGAATAGACAGTTCCGAGGTTCGGTGAGCTAGGAGGGTTTTTTAGTGGGAGTAGCCATCCACGCTACCCGTAGGTTTTACCTCCTCAAAAAAATACGTGTTTTACAAATTTCTTTGTTTCAAACGTTTTTCCATTTCCCCCTCATTTTTCAGAGATGTTGATTGATTTAATAAAATATACAGGATGTTTTATTTACAAATTAAAAATTATTACTTATCACATTTTTGTAATTTATTTATATTTTATTAATAAAAGTTTTTTTACTAGTTTTAAAGATTTTTTTTGAACTCCGTGTACTTTTTTACAATCTGTCTACAATACAAGGTAATAAGTAAAATTTTAAAAAATATACAGGATGATACCAAAAATATGTAAGTTATGATTATTAAATAACTTTTTAATTTACACACCCTGTACTATTTTGACAGAAAATTTAACTATTGATATAAGTTTCAAAATGTAATAAAATTTATAAAATTGAAAAATAAATATTAAAAAATATACACGATGTTACCAAAAATATGTAAGTTATGATTATAAAATACCATTTTAATTTGCACACCCTATACTTAGTATAAATTTGACAGAAAATTTCACTCCTCATAAAAGTTTCAAAATTTATTAAACTTCATAAAATTGAAAACAAAATTTTAAAAAATATACAGAATTATGCCAAAAATACATAAGTTATGATTATTAAATAACTTTTTAATTTGCACACCCTGTACTATACGTGACAGAGAATTTCACTATTTATAAAAGTTTCAAAATTCAATACAATTTATAAAATTGAAATAAAAATATTTAAATATATACAGGATGATGCCAAAAATGTGTAAGTTATGATTATTAAATAACTTTAATTTGCGCATCCTCTAATATAAAATTGAGAGAAATTTTCACTCCTGATAAAAGTTTCAAAATTCATTACACTTTATAAAATTAAAAAACAAATTTTAAAAAATATACAGGATGATGCCAAAAATATGTAAGATATAATTATTAAATTACTTTTTGATTTGCGCACCCTGTACTATAAAATTGAGAGAAATTTTCAGTCCTGATAAAAGTTTCAAAATTTATAAAGATTTAAAAAATTGAAAAACAAATATTAAAAAATATACAGGATGATGCCAAAAATATGTAAGATGATTATTAAATAACTTTTTAATTTGCACACCCTGTACTACAAATATGACAAAAAATTTCACTCATGATAAAAGTTTCAAAATTCAATAAACTTTATAAAATTGAAAAAAAAATTAAAATATACAGGATGATGCCAAAAATGCGTAAGTTATGGTTATAAAATAACTACTTAATTTACACACCCTGTATTATAAATTTTACAGAAAATTTCACTCCTGATAAAAGTTTCAAAATTTAATAAACTTTATAAAATTTAAAAACAAATTTTAAAAAATATACAGGATGATGTCAAAAATTTATGATTATTAAATAACCTTTTAATTTTCACACCCTGTATTAAATTGAGATATAAAAATAAATATTCAAAATAACAGTGATAAAAAAATAAAAATTCTTACCTTAAAATCTACTGAAGCCTCGCACTAACCTCTTGGTTTTTCCATAAATTCCACCTGAAACAAATAAAACAAAACTATATTAAAAATCATCATAAATAATTAGATATATTGTGTCCAATTATAAATATTATTATAAAAATTATGAGTCAATTATCATAAAATTTTCTTTTCATTTACTCCTGATTCCTGTCCTGTCTATTTTCTAATGCGCATATGCGGTATTTAGTTAGCTTTTCCACATTTCCAGTAATGCTGTACTTATAAGGTTATAAAATTGTATTTTTTTAGTTTCTATAATGTTATATTATTATAAAGTTAGTTTAATAAGAGTTTTGTTATAGTTTATGATTGTTTACAGTGAAATGATAATAAGTTTATAATTTTTATGGATTCCCAACCTCACTTATTGGTAAGTAAATTTTCTATTCTAGTCTAGAATGTTTAAATATGTCATATGTCAAATACTAATGAATACGATGAAAATTAAAATTAACTTTTTATTATTAAAATTTGATATTCGTGTAATGATTTATATATCAAACGATGGCTTATAATTTATACTTACATATTTTAACACTTTTATTATTGTATTAATAAAAAAAATCACTTTTATTTGTAAATTTTTAGGGAGCAAAAAATGTTTCACTAACTAAGCGTCGTATCATTTATTCAACTGTTTCAACAAGATTCTTACCAATTTGTTACAATTACCAACTAAAATCATGTCTTCTTTGGATAAAAATAACCTAACTTTTATGAAATAAATATTAATATTTAATTAAGTTTAATTTTATTTGATACTGTAGATTATAGAATTATTGTATTATTATTATTTATTCTTTTATTTTAATTTCTATATTAATTTTTATTACGAATACTTATTATTTATGGCATTTGTTAATTATTTGAACTATCCACGCAATAAATAATATATGCGGATTTGTTCTTATAATGTTCTAATGGTATTAAATTAGTTCCTGAATATGTCGAAAAGTGAAAAAAAATTAGAAAATGTAAAAAACAATGAAATTGTGAAAGTTTTAACCTAAAAAAAAAGACATCCAAAATCGCTATAAAAACTATTTCAGAAACTAGATTATATTCCCATTAGAGGTATTTCATTTTTTGTTGTCATTTACAAATCTTATATGTTCAAAAATTTATAATTTGAACCATTGAACATCACCAAAAATACATCAGAAACCTGTTATTCTGGCAATTCACGCACTTTCGTATAGATGGCGCCACTTGCAAAATAATTATTTTGGGGTGTATAATTCTTGTCTATCTAATGTAATGTTGCCGTCATATTTTTAAGTAGTAGAAAAAAGGAAATTCGTTATTTTAATAGAAAATTTATGTTTTTCCAATATTTTTAGAATGCTGCTAAAATTACTCTTTTAGTATAATACCTAATGAAAACTTTTAGAATTAAAATTATGGTGACTAGATTTCTAAGTTCGATATTCGGGACGCTATTTTTAATATTTTTTTCACAAATAAATTATTTTATTATTGTTGAATTATTGGAGGTGGTAAGTAGTAACACTGTATTGGTAACTTATTTGTATTTATGAGCTAAAACAACAATAAAAAACTAAAAAAAAAATGAATAAATTCAATATAGAAAATAAGTGCAACTAATAAAAACAGTTTAGTACTATTATACAGGATGTCTCATTTATGTGGAAAAAACATTACTTTTGAGATTCAAATATCGATATAAATACAGCAATATATATGGTGGAACTGGGAACTCCTTATATTATTTTGAATTGAACATTGTGTATTTTTTTGAAAAACGCATTTTTTCGACTTCAAGCGAATGCTTCGGCCAAACGACATAAAATCGAGAGAAATCGACAAAAAAAACAGAATTATAAGAAGAGTGAGAAAAAAATGAGAAAAAATCCCAAAACAATTTGAAAATAATCGAAAAACAAAAAATATCAAAAAACAGAAAAAAATCAAAAACACAGAAGAAATCTGAAAAATGAGAAAAAATTAGAAAACAAAAAAAAGAATAGAAAAAAACTATCAATGAGAAAAATAAAGAGGAAAGATTATATAAACAATTGAAAAAATAAAAAAAACAAAACATAAAGAATGTTAAGAATCGATAAAGTCTGGAAAAAATCGGAAAAAATAATAAAAAAAAAAACAAACAAAAAAGTTTGAAAAAACCGAAAAAATTGAGAGAGAAATTAGAAATTATTGGGAAAAAATTAAAAATACAATTGTAAAATACGGAAAAAACGAGAAATAAAAAGACAAAAATTGTACGAAATTTTATACTCTAAAACTTTGTACTACAATATTTTGCACTAAAGTGTATTGTTTGTCCTTAAAGTTTAAAAAAAGGCAAAAATTCTTAGATGTATATTCAATCAATGTCGGTCTTGAGGACCTTCTACTGTACCAATTTGAACCAAAAACTAATGGCCTAGACCAAACCTTTGTACCAAATTTCAGCTTGATTTGTCAAATGGTTTGGCTGTTATAGGGGAAGATTACACACAGATACACAGACAGACCATACTCAGTAAATGTTTTCAATCTTCTTGGGGGGGGGGGGACTTCAAAATGAATATTTCCATCGATATCTCGATTTTTTGTTGCTCATTCACTATTATTTCCCGGGAAAGTAAAATGGGAATTTCAAAGATGAAATAAAAAGTACAGGTCCGTACTTAAAAATAATTAAGGGTTAATATAAAGGTTTTACGAGATCTCAATAGTAGTCAAATAAATTTATGCCACTCTGTAAAAGTCAAAATGGTAATTTCCTGATAATGATCCCTGAAAATATAGAAAATATTTAACTATTAATAAAAATACACAAACATAAAAATATTTCATTTTTTAAAAATTGTTAAAACAATGTCCATTTTTTTTTTAGTGGGTGACGCCGCTGTTCGATAAACTACAAAATACCATTAGGAGCATTTGTTTATGTTGATGGGTGTTTTGAGTAGCATTATGAATCACAATGTACGAAAAAGGAACAAGCGAACACGCTATATTTTTCCATTTTCGTGATCCACCATTTTTCTAAAGCCACATGATAGGATATGTCGCTCGAAAAATATGTCACACTTAATATTTATATACGAAACGTCGTATACGTTGCATTCATATAAATTTTCTATATATAGAGTGTTTTAGATTTAAAAAAGAATTTAAACCCATTTTGTTCGAAAGATAATAATTTTTAATTAAGGGCGCCATCCATTTATAATTTTTTTTTTGGTGATTTTGAAAAAACAAATGATAATAAAAATCAATTAACTTTTGGTATTCAAATCCAATTATCTTTCAATTATAAGGAAAATTATATATAAATAAAAAATTAAACAAAAATGATTCTTTGTCAAAAACATAGAGAGTATTTTTATGATTTATTATTTTTATTCTTTGCTTTTGATTTTTTTTTTTTCAATTTTTTGCTGTTTTTTTTTTCTAGTTTTTTATGCATTCTCTACCAATTTATATGTGAAAAAATGCATTTTCATTTTTTTCTTCATTCGTCTGTGAAAAATGTGTTTTTTTAATTCAATTTTTTTCAAATTCCTGTTGCAAGAAAACGCATTCTTGCTTATCTGTTGTTTTTTTAAATTTTTGTGAAAAAAATGCAGTCTTGATGTTTTTTCCAAATTTTTAGTGTGGAAAAAATGTATCATGAACGAAAATTTCGGTGTGACACAACCGATTTTTTTTTTTATTTAAATTTACTACTTCAGTCATTTGTTACATTTACAGTTTCTTTTTTTTTTTTTAAATAATTTCATTTAAAGAAAAAATCTCACGGATATTCTAAAGTTTCTTAAATTAAACCTAAAAGAACTGTTATATCTATTTATCCCGTGGTCCCGTAGCGATAGACCGTAATGAGGAAAAACCCGGGAAAACGATGTTTCCGTTTCTTTCGCATCCATCAAAGAGATAGCGTCAGGTAATGGAAAAATTCGCCCGATACCATCTATTGGATTCCATTCTTTTTAAATCGGGACACGGGATGGAAACGCCCCCTACGCCTTTTCTTTTATTTATTGCTCTACCAATTCCAGAAATCGGAATATGCTGTTTCAGAATAAAATAATCGAGATAAAATAATAAATTATCCACAATGTACTTTAATTTAGTTTTAACTACATTGAGGAAACATAAATTAACTAAATATATTAAAAATCTCAATGATACAATGATAATTAAAAAAGTAAATAGATTATCGTTAATAAGTTTTTTTTGCTCACCCTGTACATTTAATTTTTCAATATATTTTATTCCCGATAAAAATTTATACGTTCAATTGTTTTTATTAAAATTAAAAAAATCTATTTTAAATTTACCTTCATGGTAATTGAAACAATAAGTATATTATTATTAAATATTTTTTGTTTCCGCACCCTGTATTATTAATTTTTTAGAAATTTGTAATTCTGATAAAAATTTCTAAACTTAATTGATTTTACTAAAATGATAAAAATATATCTCCATGGTAATTGAAAGAATAACTAAATTATTATGAAAAAAGTTTTTTTTTCATTCCGCACCCTGTATTTTTAATAATTTCATGTTTCAAAAAAGTGCATTCCGTTTAAAAATTTCTAAATTCAATTGATTTTATTAAAATAAAAAATGTATCAAAAAATGTACAGGATAATTGAAATAATAAGTAAATCATTATTAAAAAAATTTTTTTGTTTGCTCACCCTGTATTATTAGTTTTTTAGAAAATTGTATTCCTGATACAAAAATTTTAAACTCAACATATAAAAAATATACAGGGTAATTGAAACAGTAAAGAAATTATTATTAAACTTTTTTTTCCTTACGCGTCCTGTATTTTGAATAATTAAATTTTTCAAAAAATTGTATTCCTCTTAAAAATTTCTAAACTTAATTGACTTTATTAAAATGAAAAAAATATAACAATAATGTACAGGCTCATATTTGATAGAACACTACTGGGATTTCGTAAACCGTCACAGATACAAAGTTTTTTAAATGAAAAAAAAGGTTAAAATTAAAATATCAGGACCGGTTTCCGGGATATTTGGAAAAAACCAAAAATTGACAATTTTCGTTGTATTTTATTTTAACACTTTAATTTTTAAAGGTACAAAAAAATATTCTATTGAAGGCCAAATATCGCTTAACATACAAATTTTTAAAACAACGTTTCGTCTTTGAAGGACCACCCTCAACTATTTTTTTTTAAATACGGACATGTACCTTTTATTTCATTTTTGAAATCCCCATGTCGAACAGTTAATTTTTTTATTATTAATAATTTTTCTAGTTCCGGTCCTGTTCCATTTTCACTGTAAATACTTCGAATAAAATTAATTAAAAATTAGTATACTTTGAACTTATTTAATGACAAATGAATTTAATAATGGAATTGATCCTTATTGTCGGCGCATCCTGATATGTGTCCTTTTGTGAAAGAGAGGTTAAGTAGAAAGGAGACAGGTATCCTGGATCCAAGGATAGTGGTGTAAAAGTTTCGGAAATACGCAATCCCTCGGGACTCTGAAATCCAACCGCTGTAACTGTAACTAACTAGCTGTCAGACTGTGCGAGGACGACATTCTGATTGTAACAGACAGGAGAAATTTTGGCACAATAAGTTACACATAAGTGCAGAATTTTTTCATAAGAGATATTATTTTATTTTTTTAAGTAAAAATTCTTTTCTCGTATTATAGTTATTATTAACAATAACTAGATTAAAACAGTAATGGAAAAAGTTTGAAAAAAATAAATTAGTAAAAAAGTAGGAGGAAAATGGAAAACTAAGTTTGAAATATACAGAAAAGGGTAAAAAAAAAAATAGAAAAAGCGGAGAAAATTAAGGACCTTGAATGATTTGATTATTCCGAACCTCGCTACGCTCGGATCGCAGTGGCTGGTTTAGGAAAATTGAAAGTGGAATGGAAAGTGAGCGAAGCGAGATTTTATTTGTTTCATTTTTGTCACTTGTTTTTTCCCACTTTTGTTTTTTGCCCCAAGTTTTGCTCCATTTTTTTACAAATATTGTTTATTTTTTCCATATTTCTTTTTTGCTCCATTTTTTTACCATTTTCTTTTTACCCCACTTTTCCTACTTTTTCAGTTCGTAAGAATTTTTTTATTAGGTATTGAAATTACAGTGTAAAGCAAGTGAATCGAAGTTTTATTTGTTTCCCCACTTGTTTTTTGCCACTTGCGTTTTGTTCCCCACTTTTTCCCCATTTTTTTTTTAACAAATTTTGTTGTTTCAACCCATTTTTCTGCTGTTTTTTTCCCGCATTTGTTTTTTGCCCCATTTATTTTTCTCTCCTTTTTGTCTAAACTGGTTTTTTGCTCTATTTTGTCTCCCATTTTCCTTTGTACTTGTGTTTTTTGTCCCATTTTTTTCTATTTTTTTCTCACTTGTCTTTTGTCCCATTTTTTCCTCTATTGTTTTCCTAATTGTGTTTTTTGCCCCATTTCCCTCAAATTTTTAACAAATATTGTTTTTTATCTCATTTTTCTACTGCTTTTTTCTCACACTTGTTTTTTTCTTACACTTTTTTTTTCTCCCATTTATTTTTCTCTCCTTTATTTACCACATTTCGTCGAATTTTTTCCCTCATTTTTTTCCTACTTGTATTTTTGTCCAATTTTCCCCATTTTAACAAATATTGTTTGTTTGCCCTATTTTTCCCCGTCACACTTGTTTCGTTGATCCATTTTTTCTTGCTTGTGATTTTGCCCCATTTCCACCCCTTTTTTTATTTCCCCATTCTTTTACTCAAACTTGTTTGTTTGCTACATTTTCCCCCTTTGTTTTTCTCACACTTGTTTTTTGTCTCATTTCCTCCATTTTTTCCTACGTGTGTTTTTCCCTAATTTACTTACTAATCTTTCTTGTGTTGTTTTGTCCCATTTTCCCCCCTTTTGTACACTTATTTTTTGCATCATTTTTCTCATTTTCTTTCTTACACTTATTTTTTGGCCCATTTTTATCTTCTTTTTTATTCGTACCCTTGAGTTTTTCCCAAATTTTTCCTCTTTTTTTTTATTACATTTGTTTGTTTGCTCCATTTTTCCCCCGTTGTTTTTTTCAGACTTCTCATTTGCCCCATTTTCCTCCATTTTTTTCTACTTGTATTTTTGCCCCATTTCCCACTCTTTTTTTTACTTATTTTTTATCCCATTTTTCTTGTCCCATTTTTTTGTTGGTCCTACTTTTTTTTGTCCCAACTTTTTCTATAATATTTCATGTCCCAGTTTTATCTTTTTTTGCCCCACTTTCCCCATTTACTAGTAGAAAAAAAAACTTGTATATTATTTATGTCGTCATTAATTGTCGATAACTGGAACTAAAAAGTCACATGAAAATATCACGGATCGAATGAAAATCTTTGTGTGTGATACTTTCCCGCTTGAAGCGAATAATACGGATCCCGATCGGTTTTCGAGATTTTTCTATGTTTTACACAAATAGAATCCAAATTTCATCGATACAACGAAAAGGCTTTGGCTGTTGTCAATATGTATGAAACGAAAACGTGTTTGGACTTTTGAATCGCAAAACAGAAAAGATATGAAATTTTTTTCGTTTATGCCTATTTTATAAACAGCGCAGCTGGTGCTATCGTCTGGATTATTAAGGACCAATGAAAATTTTATTTTTCGTAAAAAATTTCATTCGCTTCCTGAATTTTTTTTTAACAAAGTTCCTTAACGCGGAGAAAAATAATGAAAATAGGAAAAATAAGGAAAAATAGGAATAATGGGAAAAAATAGAGAAAGTAGAAGTAAAAACGGAAAAACAATTGGAAAAAGTAAATAGAGTGAAATAGAGAAAAAAAAACAAGACAGCAAAAAAAAGGGGGAAAAATAGGACAAAATAGAAAAAAACTTAATAAAAATAGGAAATATAGAAAAATAAGAAAAATTTTTTCCATTTTTCTTATTTGTCTATATTTCCCTATTTTTATTAAGTTTTTTCTATTTATAAATATAAAAAAATAAAAAAAAAAGGAGAAATAGGAAAAAACAGAGAAATAGAAAAACACAATGAGAAATAAAGAAAATTTGGAAGGAATATGAAAAAATAAGAAAAAATAGGGAAAAATAGAGAAATGGGAAAAATGAGAAAAGATGGGAAAATAGGGAAATATGAGGGAAAAAGATCTAAAAAGCAAAATATGGAAAAATAATAAGGAAATACTAAAATATATTGAAAAATTGGAAAAAATAAAGTAAAATAGATGAAAAAATAGGGAAATTAGGTAAAAATGGAGAAAAAGGAGAATAAAGAAAAATAGAGAAAAACAAAGAAAAACAGTAAAAAATTTGAAGAAATTTGAACAAATAAGAAAAAATACGGAAAATAGGGAAAACTTTTGGAAAAGAAGGGATAAAACAGGAAAAATGGGGAAAATAAAGAAAAATAGAAAAAATAAAGTAAAACAGTAAAAAATTGAGAAATAGGGAAAAATGAGAAAAGATAGTAAAATAGGGAAACATGAAGAAAAAAACGGTAAAAAAAGGGATAAAAAGCAAAATAAGAAAGAATAAAGCAAAACAAGAAAAAATAGGAAAAAATAGAGAGCGATGAGGAAAATAGAAAAAAATAGTGAAGAATTGGAAAAAATAAAGTAAAATGGGAAAAAATAGGGAATAATAGTGAAAAATAGGATAAAATAAGAAAAAGAAGGGAAAATAGCTACAAATAAGGACATATAGGGAAAAATAGAGACAAATGGGAAAAATAATGAAAAACCGGGAAAAATAGAAAAACAACAATAAATAGGCAAAAATGAAGAAATATATTGAATATACTGAAAATTGAAAAAATATGGAAAAATTGGGAAAATAGGACAAAATTATGAAAAATAGGAAAAATAGAAAGAAATAGTTAAATATTAAAATAAAAAGAGAGAGAGCGATCTTAAATCACGTTTAGAATCGAAAAAATTCAGTGGTCATTTTTTTTTTATTTGTTTTCGTTTCATTTTTCTAAATCAAAAATTTTTATCTATGAACATAATTTTTTTAAATAAATATTTGCATTATCCAAATTCAAAATGAATACAGCTACCGCCCTCTATTGAACGTTATCAATACTAACAATACTACTAAGAAATACAATTTCTGTATATTATAATTTTACTACTTCTTCATAGATGGCAGAACCAATATTGCTAGAAAATGAATAATTTTTAGTATTGTTTTATATAATACAATGAATAATTTAAACAATTTTCTTTACAGAAATAAAAATGACATATAAATTGATATTTAAATAAATATTATATACATTTATTTTATTTTTCGCCATCTATTGACGGGAATATACGTTACTGTAAACGTTGCCAGATTGTAAAAGTTATCCTATACACTCCAACTTCATTATAGGAATAATTTTATTAACGTTCTAGATTTTGACAGCAGACATAATACATGAAAGGAATAATTCGTCATCTGGCATCGCCGCAAAACTTTTTGCCAACTGAGTCATAAGATCAGTTAAGTTTTGTGTGTCAGTGCGAGTTAGTTGTGCTTCAATTAATTCTAAAGTTGAGTGCCTTTCCCGGGTAAACATTTCGTATAATGGCTGATGCAGTGGAACAAAACGGGCATGCAGAAAATGGGGACGTACCAGAAATTGAACTCATTATAAGGGTAAGTACTATTAATTTTTATTAATACTGGGTGTGCCTTCAATACCGTTTCTGTTACAACTACTAATCTTCCTACAATATGCAGAATGTTCTCGAATTACTAGTTTAAATAATATCCAACTACTTACACAGGTTTATTAATTGTATAAAATATTCTTTAAGTTAAAAACCTGTTTTTTACATAAGTGCAGTTTTGTTTGACCTTGGATTTTGTTTACTTATATTGGACTTTTTTTAAGTGCTTAATGTTAAAAAAATATATTTTTAAAGACTTATTTGTCTATAAATTTTTTTTGAGGTTATAGCCCTATATTACTCAAAACTTGTATAAATTCACTGAACACATTTTTAAGTAGGGTATATTATAATTTTTAGATTTATTTATTTGAAAATCAAGAATAAGCTCAATTTTTAGGATTTTGTAGGTCAAAAGCAAAAAATGGAACTACTCTTTAACTTTTTTTCTCGGGAACCCGTAGAGATATTAAGTTGAAATTAATATCAAATAATTAGGCCTATATTCTCTTTGATTTATAAAAAAATCAAGCTTCCAAGTCAACGCAATAAAAAAATACAGTCATTTATACTTATATTGTGACACTCGTAAATAAATCAAAACCCATTGAACTAGAATCATGAAATTTGGCAAGAAGTAAGGTCGTGCAGCATAATTAAAGGAAAAATTCCGAAAATCGTTAATTTGTAGTTACCTATATCACATAAAAAATATTTTTGTTTGTACGAAATCATTGGTGCACTTGCACTTGTCTGGATTTTTAAATATTGTAATAAAAGAGCACTAAGAATTACAGGGTTGTATTTAGTAAAATAAATTAAGAAATTTGCAATGCAATATTTTCATAATTTACAAATGTATATAAAAATAGTATTCGCGCAAATAACCAGTAAATTATGAATCAGAGTTCATTTTTAATTTTCTATAATAATGTTAATAATAATTTTTATTTAAAAAAATATTTATCTGTAGATAATGGTTAAATCTAACTCTCCTAAATTTGAAAAATTTTAATGTTCTTTTTGAAAAAAATTCGCAAACTTTTGTTTTTTTTTTATACCTATTCGCGATTTTTTTTGGAAAAAACTAAAACAGATTTTCAAAATTTTCGACTATAGGAGCCTAGATTTAACCTTTATCTTTTAATGCATATTTTTTTGCTTCCTTAAAAATTAATCACGCTCTTACATTAAACAAAATAACATTTTTTTTATTATAATTATTAGTATACCTCTACGGTTGTAATAATTTTTTAAATATTAAAGATGCCGTATTTTCAAGATTAAAATATCAGGACCGGTTGTCGACAAATTTGGGACAAACGGAAATTGATGATTTTCGTTTTATTTAATTAAAACCTTAATTTTTTATTTTTTATTGAAGGCCAACTATTGATTTACATAGCGTATCCAATTTTTAAAAATAACATTTCGTCTTTGAAAAAAATCCCTTTACTATTTTTTTTAAATACGGATCTGTACTTTTTATTTCATTTTTGGAGTCCTCATTTTTTTCTCTATAAAACCGTGTATAACACTTAATTTTTTTATTAGGTTTTGACAAATTTGTATGATTTAATCTTTTTGTTGTTCATTAAAATTCTAAAAATGTGACAAATTGTTCATTAAAATTCATAATAATTTTTTTAATAAATAATAATAATAATTTAATAAAAATAATTAAATTGTCACACTCGAAATTTGTTGGAGTTCATTAATATTCCAAAAAATTATAAACATATTAATTGTTCATTAAAATTGATAATAAAATATTAAAATTTTGTTGCTGCTTATTTCGATCAAATTGTCACACTCGAAATTTGTTCATGTTCATTAAAATTCCAAAAAAATGACAAACCTGTTATTTGTTCATTAAAATTGAACAATTTGCCACACTCAAAACTTGTTCATTAAAATTTGAAAAATTACCAAACTTGTTCCATAAAATTGATATTTTTTTAATTGATTCTTGTTACTGTTTATTGAAAAAATAAATTGCCACGCTCGAAACTTGTTGATGTTCATTAAAATTCCATAAAATGACAAACATGTTATTTGTTTATTAAAATTACAATGTATTAAACAAAATAGCGATTGTGAATTGTTTTAATTGTGTAAGAATTGCTAAAATTGTCATCCCTCTTGTTTAACATATTTTATAATTTTTGTACTCATATTTTTTTAATATAAAAATGAACAGGACAGTACTTGGAAAAATTCATAAAGTGTAGTGCATTGTCGAAAAATAATTAAAAAATTATGTGTTTTATACGATAGAGGAAAAAAATGGGGATTTCAAAGATAAAATAAAAGGTACAGGTCCGTATTTAAAAAAATAGTTTGAGAAAGCTACTGTGTTAGCGAAACGCGTCATGGTTCTATATTGAACTTAATTCAAATGTAATGAAGATTTAAACAAATTAAATTGTTTTATTTCATCGTTTAGTATGGATCTTCATCAAGTAAAAGCCTCATCTATTCAATTTTTAGTTAAGTGTCGCCATACAAAGACCAAACGTGTAGTTTTAAAAAACTGGATACACCATATTAAGCAATATTTGGTGTTTAATAAACAAGTTTTTTTTATCTTTAAAAATTAAGGTGTTAAATAAATTAAACGAAAATCATCAATTTCAGTTTTTCCCAAATATCTTGGAAATCGGACCTGATATTTTAATTTTGAAAAAAACATCCAATTCATTTTGAAAATATGTATCTTTTTTCCAATTTAACAAACTGTATCTATATATTGGTTTATGTAATGCCAATAGTGTTTAATTAAATTTGCGCCACCTTGTATATGTACTTGTCCAGAACCGGACGTTTAACTCGATGATAGTTTATTATTTAAAAATAATTGATTTACAATAATAATTTTTTTTATGTAATTAAACACTTTATGCACGATTTGTTTTAATTTTGATATCACTACTTATCTACCAAAAAATTTACCTAACTAGTGAAAGTGCACGAAATAACTATTAGATACAGTTATTGCTGATTACATAATAATTCAAATTAAACACCAATTTATTTTGATAGGCGCGTTTTTGCAACGAAAAGAAAATTTAAATCTAATCATTTGTTACTTAAGTCGATTGGTATCTATAAAAATTATCAAATAGAATTTATACAAAAAGAAACATTTTTCCACGTGCAATTTTTAATAAAAAATAATAATACAAATAAATTTTTTTCACATATTAATATCCACTTTAAATGCATAATAAAGTAAAAGAAAACGGTCTGGAAACAGCAAAAATCGAGTACGAAGGAAAATAAAATTGAGGGAAATTATATTCCCAAATGCAATTCAAAACGGTCTAAAATCTTGTTTCGTGGATCTCTTTTTTAGATAGAAACGGATTACGGAGCAAAAATCAAAAGAAAAAAATTTGAAAATAAACAAGATGAATCTGCAAAAAGTTTAATTTAATCTCATAATCCAACGTTTCTCCAATTTGAGGATTATAAAATTAATTTATTTGCATTTAAAGAAAGTTTATATTAAAAATTCCTTGATCACATAACAAATAGCAATAATCAATATTCAATATTGTCAATTTATAAAATTCCAAAATAAAACGACGCGTGCTGAAACCTTCCAACTATCAAAGTCTTTAAAAGCGCATAATTAATTTTTTCGAAGCCTTGTTCAAAGACCTAATAACATAATTTATTAATATTTGTGATTTTGTCTATAGTTATTGGCTTTTTGTATGTCACGGTCGCCCACTCTCTGACTGTGTCTCGACTCGACTCGACAATCTCGAATCTCGACATTTTAGATTTTATTTAGAATAAAGCGCCAGAACGCGAATTCGTTAAGAATGACTCAACTGAACAAAGATTATTTCTAACAATAGTTACTATTTGCCTGTGGCTGTGAGAAACTTCTTAAGTAACAGCCTTTGACTAATTTACATTTTTCAATAATTATAGAAAGTTTTGTTTAAATAACCACCATAAACTATTTTTTATCTATAGAAACCCGGTTAGTGTTATATTTATTAATATTAAGAAATACATAAATATTTAAGGAATAAAGGATTAAAGAAAAGGATTTCAGGCCAAGACAGCCTTTCATACAGGAAAAATAAATAAATAAATTTTATTGCTTAATAAAAAGTGAGGTAGAAAGTAGGAAAGTTGCACTTAATGATCCGGTAGCTATCGGAGGTGTCTATTGTAACCGTAGATAAATAATATTCTAACAACAAAGTAGGGAAGTCTAATAACGACTGCACTATTCTAAAAGTTAGAAAAAACAGTGCAGAAAGGACTTGCGACCAGGTCTAAGGTCTATAAAAAACGGGGCCTTAAACCTTTCTTGCTCCGGTGATCAATCAATAAGTGAATGGGTTGAGCATATCCATGGCTAGCAGTAAATGATAAACTCAAAGTCATAGACTCTGGGGTTCCAGGTATACCATAACAAGAATACTATGACTAGCAGTGGTAGTCCTCACAAACGAAGAACTAGAAAGTTCTTTATTAACATTGATGCAGTCTCTTAGGAGAAGATCAAGGAGAAGCAGGAAGTCTTTTTGGGGCTTTAGACCAGGTGGTAGCTGATCCAACTCTCATAGGGAATACGGAACTCTAAAGTACAGCAGAGGTGAAGAAGTCGAGAAGACGTTTCTAGGGGATTCACCACTATTTGAGCCGGCTTTTGTGTAGAGGAAAGAAGAGGACTATTGGATATACCCTATATGTACATAAAAATGAGAAACTGAGAGTATCACGTTACATTCAAAGAATGCGTTCGTTGAACTACAAACTGCTGATATAAGCATAAACAAAGAATCTTAAATATGATCAAGTAAGTGTAAGCTATGAAGATCGGTGGGCCGAGAATTGACCCCTGAAGAATGAGATTGATCAATCTTAATGTGGAATTTTCTATTTGAAAGATAATAGCAGTATTTTTCCACGCTTCTTTTAGAATCCGAAGATTCGACTTCTTGCTGTCTTCTTGGTATTGCTATTCTGTTCCTTATATCTGCCCACTTCGTCCGGAGAGTTTCCCGGAAGTGGGTATTGCGGCTGTCCAGTTTTTTCTTGACATATCTTCTCTACAGATACTATTGGGGGTATGTTAGTAATGTTCTAAATATCATTTGATGGAAAGTACCAGGGGAGGTAGGCATATTTCCTGAGGATCCTCCTCACGGTCACCGTAACGTCGTGCAAAAGAGGAGGAGGAAGAGATGAGAAGTTAAAGAGCTCTGTATATATGTAGGTTTTGTATGAGGATTACATCTTTACATCTACCAAGTCGACCACCCAGAGCTCCGATGAGAGCGGATCGATTCCTAATTGTCTATAATATTTTGGTCGCCCAATTAAGAATGCGCGTGAAGCACATTTCCAAGGGAACGAGTTTCTATCTCCAGAGCCTAAGGTTAATCTTATTGAGTGATTGGTTAGCTTTTAGGTTGTGATTGGAGTGTTTGAATATAATGAGTTGGATTTTTTAAGGGTTTAAAGTAATCCTCCAGTTGCTATACCATTGGGAAAAGTAGGTTTAAAAGTTTGTGAGTTTTGATATTCAGAGCTCTAGTAGATGGTTCAATGGCCTAATCTGTTCCATCTATTTATACAATTTTTTGTTTCTTCCCGAATCTTCGTGAACCAGTTTGATGCGTTCCTGTTACTTTTAGTTCGAACCGTATCGGAAAGAGATTTCTAGAAACCTCAAACCATTGTTATTGTTATTAATTGTTTATCGATTTTGCTGGCCTTGAAGTGAGTACTTTACTTATAGAGTTCAGATTAGTTTCTATAGAAAAGGATTACCATAAATTTTACTATTCTCAGCATAAATAGCTTTTTTATGCACTGAATATGATCAAGTAAGTGTAAGCTATGAAGATCGGTGGGCCGAGAATTGACCCCTAAAGAACTCCACTTATCACTAGCCTTTTCGTTGAATGAGATTGATCAATCTTAATGTGGAATTTTCTATTGGAAAGATAATAGCAGTATTTTTCCACGAATGCCATATGGTTCAATGTATTATATAAGTTGGTAATTTATTATCAAGAGAAAGAGACACAGCTCAGAAGATTTATGGTAGTTGATCTTCTTGCAATAAATTCATGTTGGTACCATATGATATTTTGTGAGATATTGGATCACCTAAGACACTTTTCATGATCTTGGGTGGAACAGAGAATAAGTTTATAGGAAGATAATTAGCTGAATCCATTTTGTAACCTTTTTTGTAAACTGGAATTACAGAGGCTACTGTCGACGTTTCGAGCGACCGATTCATGATGGTGCCAAGAGGAGTACAAAGTATGTTAGCATAAATTTTTTTTAGGAAAAATCTACTTAAACCATTGATATAAGGCGATGAATTATTTTTGAGACAAATTAGTGTTTGTATTATAAAAATGTTGTGGAAAATTAAATTTGCGTTCTATTTTGTTCTAGCTTTATTACTATAAAGAAAGTATTTATTTATTTATTTATTTATTTCACTCCTTGTCGCAGACGAAATATATAATGACAATATTGCACGTTTTTAAACTTGTACCGTATCGTCTCGTTGTTATTTCATCGAAATTGGAAGAGAAACTTTCGTAACCGTGTAAGGAAATCGAGCCATAACGATAATACGGGAAAGTAAAAATCGTTGCGATATTTTAACTGCCATAACCAAAATAAATCTTCGACGATGAGATTATTATTTAAAATTCCTCCATACATAGGTACAAACCATATTTGATCAATACAAAGTTGATTGACTGAAAGTAATAAAACATCAATTAATAGTAACTAGTTATTAAAATATATAGTTGGGAAAGTCTAGAGGTTTTCTAATTATTTTAATAATTTATAAAAAAAAATGTCACTGTCACTGCAATTCTGTATTATTATTAATATTAACATTATTAACTGTTCTTGTTCATTCTATAAAATTATAGTTCCATATTTCTTTTGTCAGATCGTTTTACAGTTTTGTATTCATTAAACGAATAATAATGATGATCAAATTCAACGCGTGTCATTAATTTGTTTTTCAAGTCTAATGCTAAATAAAATAGAGATCATTGGCGTCTCACAATTATTTAAAAAGAGTTGTAACTATATTTTTTTTAAATTAGAGAAATGAAATTTTATATAAACTAAAAAGAAATTTTTTCTTCAAATTCTTTTTTACATATTCACTTTGTAAATCTATATGCTTATATATTGTCCAACAACTAGAATGAAACCTTCGTCATCCCCATTTCTCTAATTTTCCCTTTGTTCTTTCGTTCCCCACTTCCCTTATTTTTTTACCAAGCCGTGAAACAATATTTTTTTTCTACAAATGTGTCTGTTTCCCCACTATCTGCTCAGCTTGTAAAGTAACGATGTGTAGTATTTCCTATAAGAGTTCTACCTTTTTGAAGATAATCGATTAAAATAACTATGATTATCCTAAAAAACAGTCCTAAAAAACAGTCGTCATCACTTTTCCTTTAAGGTGTAACACACGTTAAATATTGTTTCCGAAGAGAAAATATTTAATAATATTGTAGGTAAGTCAACAGGCTGAATGCCGACCGTTGTCCACGTCATGAAATGTTTATTGTCGGATTTGCATATATAGGTTGTTATCTCTTTGAGATGGGTCATTCTTGATTCGTTATTATTTCTCGATTCTTGATTCATTATCGATAATTTATCGATTTATTATATAGTAATAAACATATGTACCAATGAATAAATTTATTGTTGAAAGTATCTACTGTTATTGGATAATAATTTATTTTAATCCTCATACGAAGATAATATTGAGGTGTTTCTACTCTTATAGTTAAATGGTGCTATCAATTATCAGTAATTCACCCCGGAGCGCTGTGTTAAATAATAATAATATAAAGAAGTAAAAACCCAAAGTCTAGTACCACAAATTATTTAATAATTGATTGATTAGAAACTGTAATTAGTTTCGGCACAAATATGGCATCATCAGGCCTATAATACAAACGTTGCAATTAAACAGAGCATATTTAGAGAATTACATTGAGATTTACCAACTAAAAATTACATAAGTTTAGGTTAGGTTTGAAGTTTTAAAATAAGTATTAAACCAAGGTTATATGTGCGCACTTAAAATTAATAAAGAAAACTTGGAAGTTTAAATGTGGTACTGTAAAAAATTTTAATGGGTATTAAAACGTAGGTAAAAACGTGAGTGTAAATAGGAAAAGACCCGAAAAATTTAATAATTTAATACGAGTTATCATCTCGGCGAAATTCAGGAAAATGATAATATAAGTCATATATCAGATAGATAGATGACATATGACATTAGATCTAAATACAGTTTATATAAAAATTAAAAAAGTAAAATATAATAAAGCCTGAACGGCAATTTAGTACAAAAGTTACCTGTAAAAATAATATAATATAAATAAAATAGAAATGGAAATAATTTTTTAATGCAAATTTAAATGTCGACACGTTTTCTCCTTTTTTTTTGTAATTGTTTCTCCGCAAATATTGTTTTTTCGTCAACAAAAGAATCGAACAGTTAAAGTCCATTACACGATTTTAAAAGAAAGCAATGCCAAAGAGTGTAACAATTTACATTGAAAAGTAATCAGAACAGAAAATAATTAGCAAAACATTTTAGCGGTTGGAAACAGTTGTAAATTAATGATTTTTCTTGTTAATAAAATAGTTTACATGTGATATTTTTGCCTGCCATGTATTAATTAAATAATAAATAATGTTTTTAAAGCGACAATTTTTTTTATCAGTTAATATGTTTTATGTTAATTTTAATCATATTCTAAACGATCTTATCTTATTCCTAAACTGATTAAAATTAAGTTCTTATTGCTACACCTATTTTTATCTATTACAGCTAAAGCAATTTAAAAATCTTTCAGATAATATGATAAATCTTAATCCGTACAAAGATAAACTAATTTTACCATGAATTCGTTAAAAAAAATATATGTGCATTATTAATAGAACATTACCTATTAAAAAGGATGTGGGTTGGGTATTTATCAGCGTTTTACATTAATTGCACTTAGAATTTATATATATACGGCGTTTAAAAAAAAAATAATGTAAATTTGATATTTTCGTTGTATAATATTTGGCTTTTACCAAATCAGCTAAAAAACATAATTAATTATTAATAACTCTAATTTTCCTGTCAAATCATTATTCAAAAAAAAAAGATTTCCCAAATTTCTTGAATAATTCTGCGAAAAATTTGATCTAGCATGATGCCAAATTAATGAGGTAATATAATAATACCATCGAACCGGCAACGTCGAACAGTTCGTTGACAAATTAATAATACAGGGTGTCCAAACTAAATTTATTTATTAATCATAATTTACGTATTTTTAGTATCATCCTGTATTTTTCAGTTATTTTTATTGTAACTTAATAATGTTTATTAGATGTGGAAATTTTTATAATGTTATTTATTAATCATTATTTATGTAATTTTACAAACATCGTGTATATTTTTATTATAATTGGCTAAAATTAATAATATTTTTAGTATGACCCTGTATGTTTTTAGCATTTTTATCGCTGTTTAATAAATTTTATTGGATGTAGAAATTTCTATTGGGAACAATATTTTTTGACAAATGAATAATACAAATTAAAGTTCATTTTTGATCACTCTTTACTTATTTCTAGT
Source organism: Neocrepidodera transversa (assembly GCA_963243735.1). Taxonomy (NCBI): domain Eukaryota; kingdom Metazoa; phylum Arthropoda; class Insecta; order Coleoptera; family Chrysomelidae; genus Neocrepidodera; species Neocrepidodera transversa. The sequence goes on along the minus strand of OY725347.1, from coordinate 231,936 downwards.
ATCATCCTGTATATTTTTGACATTTTTATTCGAATTTATTAAATTTTATTGTATGTAGAAACTTTTATGAAGATTAAAATTTTCTAATAAATTAATAATACAGGGTATGCAATCTAGTTATTTATTAATAATTATTGACGTATTATTAGTATCATCCTGTACATTTTTATATCAATTCAATAAATTTTATTATATGTAGACGTTTTTATTATGAATAAAATTTCCTGACAAATTAATAATACAAGATGTGCAATTTAAAGTTTTTTTTTAAACATTATTTACCTATTTTTAGTATCATCCTGTATATTTTTGATATTTTTATCCCAATTTATTAAATTTTATTACATGGAGAATTTTTTATTAAGAATAAAATTTCCTGACAAACTAATAATACACGTATATATGTAAAAAAAAGTCTATACAAGGTGAATCTAAATAATTTCGTTAATATATTTTTTAAGCGTTTAGAGTCATACACAAACAATTTTGGTGGTTCATGTTTTTTTTTATTTTTAAAAATTTTTATCTACTTACTTAATTATTTTTTTAATCTGTGTTAATGTCATCTTATTAAAAAATAAAATAGTTTACCAAATAAACTAAATATAGGGGGAGGTGCGCAGTAAACTAGTAAAAAGAAATTGAATTTTTTGAAAGATATAATTTTTTTTTTATTATATTTAATGAAAGCTGTGTTTACGTATCCGAAATGTTTTAAAAAGTTCCTGTGTCTTTAAAAATAATTTTTAATCTAAAAATCATATATTCATGTTTTTTTTGTTGTAATTATTGAATTTTTATTTAATTTTTCCGGGCCTTTACTTAAACTTACAATATACAGGATGGCACAAATTTTATTAAATAAAACAATTTAATATTTCACCTAAAATGTATAGGTATATGTATTTTTTTTTAAATTTTAATTTTTGCTAAAAATTCAGTTTCTACAAAAAGAATGTTTTTTTTCTAGAAAAATCGTTTTTCTTTTTTCTTTAAAGAATTATTTTTATTATTTTTTTGTATGCGAAAGCTTTTTCATTATCGGTAAATACAATTAATCCAGTATTTACCTAATCTCGTTTCATTTCGTTCGATAAGTTTGGAGTTAATCTAATTGAAGCATTGTTCCTGCCAACCTTGTGTCGTCCTTTCGATAAAAATGTAGGAAAACAATGTGTTTTGTAGAAAATAAAATAATATTAAAAAAAAAAATTATAAAAAAAGTAGTTTGAAATCAGGATTATGGTGTTTAAAAATGTCTAAAATCGTGTATATTTTTCTAAAATTGTGTATATTTTTTCCAAAAACTGGTTAATAATCTCGAAAATTTCTAGTTCTCTCCAACTTTGATGATTGTCGTTGGCAATTTTTTTTTAAGTGTGATTTTATGGATAGAATGACACCAAAACCAGCTGTTTGTAGTTTTTAGTTTTTAAAAGGTCCGCACACCAACATGACTTTCATGGTTTCTGGTCAGAGAATTACCCAAGGAAAATGTGCTTGTATTCTAATAAATTGGGTGTACAAATTATATTTTTTAGTATTTTCCGGTTAATATTAAGTGTGCCACTTTTTTTTCAAATTTATCTAGACAAAAAAGTTGATAGTCTTATCACTTTTACTAAAAATAATTTTTAAAAAAGTGCCTCAAACGCGCTCAAAAGTATTAAATACACAATCAATTGGTGAAAAATTATATAAAAAATGAATATGAATTTTTAAAAAATGCTGCTTTTTTATTACATGTTTTAATCAAAAATGTTAGTTTATGTAAAAATTGATTTTTAAAATTAAATATAAAACTTCCGGAATTAAATTATTCTCCAGATTGAGATTTGAAAAAAAAAAAAATATGAATCACACGCCATGGTTATCATAGAAATGAGTAATAAAAATAACATCTTGAGCTCTCTGACGTAATTCTACCACAATATAATCTTACATAATGCTTATAATTAGCATTTCATTCTCATATAGTTTTCATGTAATACAAAAATAATAAATAAAAATCTTTTTCTGCTAAAGAGAAAATTGTATAGAAAAACCAAATATATTTAATATAAAAGTAAAAGTGTCTGATCAGTGACCTTCCTTCTTGGATAGTGAAATTCAATATTAAACCTACATAATATACACGGTATATACGACTGAGCAAGAAGTCAAACAAGAATAAAAAAAATTAACACAGAATATAACACACCAATGTTGGGCATGGGGTCAACAATCTAACTTAGACGATCCAAATATCACATTTCTTACCGCTGAGTTTGACTTTCCAAGGAGTGCCAATGTAAAATTAGTTCGATAGCTTCATTTAGCTAATAATAATAATTGTACGTGTGTAGAAGTTAAATTAGCTAAAAATACTCATAATTTATTGCGGGGTCAAATCTGATCTCTAATTAAAAAAAATATTGCTGAGCAACAGGCGTAACAAATAATTTTTCTACAACAACTATGCACAACGCTTTTCTACACAAATGTTCTTAAATTTCTTTGATATCCGTTGGAAAAGTAATAATTTAGAGTGCGAAAGTACACGCTGTGACACTTTTCCCCACGAAAATATCAAACCTGTCAACTTTTTTTTTTTTGACAAGTTACTGTTTTTCTATTAATAAATATGGTTATAGAAAAAATATTGCGTACGCAAAGCACTTTTCTCACTTACTAGATTTGTGGCACTCGCCTTACGGCTCCTGCTACAAACTTCTGAACTCGTGGGAAGTGACGCTTTTTTAACACTTGTTGCAACTAGTTTTACTAGACATTTTTCTTAGTTTTGTTAAAAATGTTTGAATGAAAAAAATTGAATGTGTATTTTTAATGTTCTCATGTCCGGTGTTGCCAATTTTGTAAAGAGGTCTAGATCTTAAATACAACTTCTAAAAATTATTTTTGATTTTTTTTCTTCGAAATAATGCCCGTCTTCTATCTATCTAATTTTCGTGGATTTGTTAAATTTATTTCCGTCGGTGACCACTTCAATATTAAAATAATAAAATTTGGCCTTGGACCACCAAAATTTTTAAAAAGTCTTATTAGAACTAAGTTCCTTCAATTAGACATTGCAACGTAACGAAAAATAGAGATGTTAAAAAAATAAAGAAAAATGTGGAAAATCTAAGAAACAGGGAAAAAAATGAAAAACATGGAAAAATATGAATAAATACGTAAAAATTGTGAACAATAGGGAAAATGGGGAAAATAATATAATAGGAATAAATATGGGAAAATAGAAACAACTAATGAAAATAAAGAAACAGTGAAAATTTGGAAAACTAGGAAAGATATAATGAAATATTGGAAAAAACCAAAAAAAAGTGGAAATGTAATAAAAAATTGGGGTAAAAAATAGAAAATAGGTAAAAATATATACAAATAAGGGGAAAATATGGAAAACATTTTAAAATATTGGGATACATAGGGAATAATAGAAAAAAATAAGAAAAAAAAAAGAAGACAAATATAGAAAAGAGGCAAAAATAGAGATAAAAGAGGAAATAAAATATAGGACAAATAGGGAATAATAGAAAAAGTAATGGAAAATAGGGATAGGAAAAAATTATGAAAAACAAAAAAAAGTAGAAAGAAATAGTAAAAAAAAGAAAAAAGGATAGGTATTTAAAATGTTTATAAAAAATATCATGGATATCTTTTATTGCAAATTATTTTATATTCTGATTTTAAAATAAATAGAATTCCAATTAAATAACTGAAACCTTATGGTTAATATTATTATTATTATTTTGTATTTATAAAAATAATCAGGTAGTAGATTTTACAATTTAAATAAACTTAATTTGTTATTCTAAATTTTCTCACGATTTGCTCTCATTAAATATAAATTATTCCTAATTCGATAATAAAAATTTCCATCAGGTCGCAGACTACCTATTCCCCCCCCCCCCCCCCCCAAAAAAAAAAGAAGAAAGTTCTCTCGGTATCTAGATTTCATTTCGTAATTTTTTCGAACTTGCCAAGAATGTGCGTTTAACGGTTTTGCATAATAGAATCTAATCACTTCATGTAGTTATTTATCAACAGAGTGTAAGATCAGCGCACTCATATACAAGGTGACCCAAAAACGAAATTATATATAAAATTCGAAAAGTATAAAAATACTTTAAAAGGAATAATCTAGCAACAACACAAATTTGTACAAAACAAATAGAGCTAAATTAACAATATTATTTTGTGCTCGTTTAGAAATAAAAAAATGAACAATATATTACACCCTGTATAGTGTCTTTTCTAAATATATATTTTATAGATCTTCTATTAAGTTTTCAATATTATTCGATTTGTCCATAATAGTTTTAAATTGCAACAAAATGGAATGTGTTTTTTTTTTGAATTAATAAAAATACAAAATAATTGATTCTTACCATCGCAATCTCAAGAATCTCTAATAATGACGAACCCATATTTACGAAATGATTCGAATAAAAGATGTAGCAATAATACGAACAATACAAAAATTTACAGGGATGAGTAAGGTAATCGTTAAAAACAATGATAAAATATCAAGACTGTAATAATGAGCTAATAGGGGAGAGAGAGGCAAGACAAGCTTCTTAAGGATCTACAGTGTATAAAAGTCATACTATCGTGAATAAAAAAAAAATGTAAAATCTATTTAGACATTTTTGGTAAATAGCCTCCCAATATGATTGCGAAAGTGTCAAATTGCTACATAAAACTATGTCACATTTCTGGAATGTCCATGTAACGGCAATTGCAATAAATACATGAATTTCTGCGATGACTGTTCATGCCTGCCCATCAGAATTATTTGCTTTTATTTGTATTCTCGTGGATTGACTTTGGTTTTTTTCTTTACCTATTTGTCTTTTAACTTTCAGACATTTTTTTCTTTTCTGTTTTTCCTTACCTTCAATTTCTTCCTTTTTCTCGAAGAGGTTTTTCAAGTTCTCCTTTGTAAGATCCCGATGTAATCACTACAATTCCGAGATCCAAAGTGTACAGACTGAAGCGGATATAGGAAATCCCTTCAAAAGTATTTGGAGAACAGCATTGCATCTGTAATCTTACCAAGGCAACTGCCCAGTTAAGGAGAAGAGGAACCATAGAGGTTTACCTTGGTGGAGATTCTGCCAGAGTATAACAGATCTACCCAGTGGAACAAGACTCCACAAGATTCTTTTTAGAGATCCGGGTATAGGGTCGATACAACAACCGGACGGCTCATTTACGGCAACTTGAAAAAAACGTTAGAGATCCTTGGATAAATTTCACTGGAATATTATCCAGAATTCATGTAATATTAATAATTTTGGTTTTATAATAAATGGGTGAGTAAAAGGCCCTTACAGTTCACTTAAATGATTTATTTGTGTTAATATACTAAATCCTTGATAATCTGTATTAAGGTTGGTCCTTCGATTTGATAAAATTATATTACAAATATAACATCTAGTATAATTATTCCAAACTTATATCGATTCTTAATCATATTTGTTCAATCCCCATGTGGAATCATTTCTCGGGCAGTCTGCTTCTGGAGGATCGCCGACCAGTAAAGGAAGACTAGAGACATTTATCAGAGGTGATCACTCCATCCTCATTCTTATGGGCGTTGAAGTATTTCTCTCCATATAAATCGCCATTAGAAGATGGTACATTATACTTATATGATAATCAAAAAAAAATCCCAATTTGTAAATTCAATTAATGGACAAATAAATTCAAATTCCTTGCTTAAAACTAAGACAGATCGCAACGTCAAATTTCTTTTTACCTGGTTACTTCCCCCCTATCAGGCACTTAATTTTCATCTTCAGATTGTTTCAAATTTTCTACAGTCTTCTTCGTAAACTACCTATCATGTCACTGCTGCTATGCCTTCTAATTTGAGCCCCAATGGGGCCACCAATTATTCCGCCCAGAACTGGATATGCTACTGCTTTTAATCTACAATTCCGTGTCTGAATCCTTTAGACCGATCAGCCTTACCTTGTCTGATAAAAAGAATTCTAGATAAGGTACATTAGATACGGGAACTGCAGGGAAATTCCTCTCAACCGTAGACAATACCTACCAAGTTGGTAAATCCACAGATTTGGTTAGACCGCTCTTTACAGCAATAACAATATTAATTTCAATATTTAAGTGTCGCATTTCATGGGTCTCATTTAATGTTGAGGTAGGGGGCCATTTTCACGTATATAATTGAACACTAAAGAAAATGTTTGATGATTTGGTAAATCGTCTTCCAGAAAATCTCGTACATCCGCTCGTCCATAATAAATATAGTACCAATAAATATTAAACATAACAGCAAAAATGCCAACTAATTCAATAATAAGAAAATAAACAATAAAAGCGTTTTGCAATGAAAATATCGCCGTCAATGGGGTGCTTGTATAATTTTTTTTAATGATTTTTTTTTACTTTAATATGGTTATTACTCCTATTGACGAGCATATAAAAATATTTAGGATTTTTTTTGGCTTTCGGTGTCCTTAATTTTGAATATGAAATATATGTGTGACATCTTAAGGAAGCAGAGAAAATAGTATCCTGTAATTACTTTTAAATCCATGAATTCTCTATTTCTCTGAAGATGGCGCTACAATCGACGTTATTAATTCAACAATATTATTCTTATTTTTTAGTATAAAATTCCTTATAATTATTGTGTCACAATGTTCAAGAGTAGTATTTTTAATAGTCTTTGAAAAACTAGAATAAATACGTAACTTCGACGCCAACTCCCCCTTGCGATGATTTATAGTATTGAGATGTAGGTAATAGTTTATTAGAGACACATCAGAGAAAACTGGCGGCTGTAAATCAGATACAAAATGTAAATAGCTCGGTAATTATACAAAAGTTTTGTGTGAAAAAATATATATATGAAATATATACCATTTACTGAATTATTTTAACGATCCCTTCCACCAATAAACGTTTAATATTTTGCTATTTTTTTAAAATACAAAAATAAAACCCATACATATATAACTTAATATAAAAACCCCATAAATTGACTGAGGGTGTGCCAGGTATATGTTCGCAAATCCCACGATTCGCAAAGCACACGCCACCATCTATTTCATGTCGGGATATTTAATCTGACTAATTTATCAGAAATAAATTACTTGAATTATTTCTCTTTTTCTTATAGGCATCGACTATCGATGGCAGACGTAAAGGTGCTTGTCTTTTCTGTCAAGAATACTTCATGGAACTTTATCTTCTCGCCGAGCTCAAAACGATCAGCCTCAAAGTGACCACCGTCGACATGCAGAAACCGCCTCCCGATTTTCGCACCAATTTCGAAGCTACACCGCCGCCGATTTTGATAGACAGAGGAATGGCCATTTTGGAAAATGAAAAAATCGAAAGGCATATCATGAAAAGCGTACCCGGAGGACATAATTTATTTGTACAGGTAAGAAATAATTCGTTTTGGTTTGTGATTAGCAATTTTTTTTTTTTTTAAATATGAAGTTATTAAATTGTCTTTAGATGTTTTTATTATCTGAATTGCATTTTGTTTCTGAGATCTGAAATCTGGAAAATTTGTTTAATATTTTTAACTAGCCTTATTACACGCTTTATTACTTTATTATCTCATCCAAAGCAACGAAGTGTAATCTGACCAGAGTCATTAGTTTTTAATGTGGATCTAAAACCGATTAAAATACAATGAAAAACTCCTTATAGTCCATTAAATTTTATCGTTCATTAAAACGTTATTTACAAATAAACTTGACTCATAGTTATTGTATTCTTGTTTTAGTTATTTTTTCATTAGTGTCATTTTAAATTTCCATGTCGATTTAATAATTTTCACATAATACTACATACAATAAGATTAAATTCCTTCCTTGATTATAAAAGATCTGTCACTTTCACTTTTTCAAGATAAATTCATTATTTTTTTTTATTAAATTAGAAACACAATCAACAATGCATAAATTATTTTAAATTGGTTTAAAAAAAAAATAAAAAAAAATTAATAGACGTATCCCAGTTGTTTTAAATATGGAAAAATAAACAAATTACAGCTACTGTTAAATAAAAAACGTTAAATTATATTAAAGCATGGATAAACAAATTAAGAAACTTATTTTTAATGTTAAAATATCGAGTAAATTTAAATCATCAAATTATTGATAAAATACATCTTGAGCAAAGTTTCGATAAAATGCATTGTTAGTGTTTTTTTTTTTTAGATTTTTTGGTTGTTTTTTATTTTATGGGATTTTTTGCCATTGTTTTTCAATTTATTGTGTTTTTAAACGAATTCTTTTTCGTTTCTTTGTCGTTTTTTGTGTTTTTTTTTTTTGGGTTTTCCCAATTTTTTGTTTTCGTTTTTTCCATATTTTATTATTCTCATTTTTTTCCAATATTTTATATTTTTTCTTTCAACTTTTTCCCATATTTTCTGTGTTTTATATTTTTATCGATTCTTCTAATTTGTTCTCGTTTTTATTTCATATCTTTTCTCGTTTTTCTGGTTTTTTGTTTTTTTTTTCGATTTTTTTTGGAATCTTCTAATTTTCTTCAATTTTTTCTCACTGATATGGGTTTTTTCTAATTGTTTTTGTTTTTTCTTATTCTGGTATTCTTTTTTCAGTTTCTTTCGATTTCTTTGAAATTTTCCGGTATTTCCGTTTTTTTTTTCTCATTTTAAAATTTTAAAAAGTGAAGAAATAACGTTTCTGATCTTTTACAATTTTTCATTATTTATTAATAATTATTTGAAATTATATTGAGTAAATTTAACAATCATATTTATTAAAGATGTTTGTTTCTACAGTGATCAAATGTCGGGTTGATATATTCTAATGATTATATTAGATCAAATAATATTTATATTTTTATATAGGCTATGTAAGAGACTTATGATACGCTACTGGAGATACATTAATGTGTTAATTTGTTTTTAGTTGGTAACTATATGTCGTTATTTAATATAATTTCATGTAAGTAGGATAATATGCAAAGTAAAACTTGTCTAATTAATAAACACAAATAAACAAACAATTAATTAATTAATTAATGTTGAGAACATTTATTATTTATGATTGATGCTTATAAGTACAGAAACGTTGTGAACTAATGATCTGGGACATGGCGTATATAAAATAAAAGATATTGTTTTTTTTTTATCACAGTTCCGGGAATTCTTTTTATATATTTCGATTATTTTCGTCCTCAATTCGAGGGAGGACATTTATTATTGTTATTTTTCTATATTTTTATCGATTTTTATTTTGTTTTTTTGCAGGACAAAGAAGTAGCCACGCTAATCGAAAATCTCTACACTAAATTCAAAATGTACGTAAGAAAATTCGAGTCACCTGATACGTCAGAAAGTCGACAACCATTATTGTCTCAACTCGAAAGGATCAACGATTTTTTGGGAAAAAGGGCGACCAGATTCCTTACAGGAGATACCATGTCGTGTTTCGATTGTGAATTAATGCCTAGGTAAGAAAAAGAAGTATCATTTTCATTAATAATTTTATATAACGGTCACCCAGGTCGAAATTCGACCGTTATTTATTAAAATTTAAAGTTTATGTCTAATACATGTTTTTCTATATTTTTCTTTATTTTTTTCTCTGTAACTATTTTTTCCTACTTTTTCTTGGTTTTTTCTAATTCTTGTCTATTTTTTTTTGTTTTTTCATATTTTTTATTATTTTTTCCAATACTTTTCTATTTCCTATTTTAGCCGTTATATGTTTGCCCATTTTTCCTGTTTTTTTTTTCAATTTTTTTCCTGTTTTTTTTTCAATTTTTCTCTAATTTTTTCTATTTTTTACTATTTATTCGTGTATTTTTATTCTCCATTTTTCGTGTTTTTATTTATATTTTCCTATTTTTCCCTACTTTGTCCTGTTTTACTATTTTTTCATATTTTTTCAATAATTTCCTATTTTTCCCCAATTTTTTTATATTTTTTACTATTTGTTCATGTTTTTTTCTCTCCATTTTTCCTATTTCTCTTTATTATTTTGATTTATTCATGTTTCAAATTTTTTTCCCATTTTCCTATTGTTTCCTATTTTTTCAGCATTTTTCCTGTTTTTTTCTATTTTTCTTACTCTTTTTGTTTTTACTGTTTTTTTTTTTCTAATTTTTGAAATTTTTTTCTAGTTTTCCCCATTTTTCGTTTTTCCCATTTTACCTTATTTTGCCTCATTTTTTTCCCAATTTCCGTATTTTATTCTTTTATTCCCTAATTTTTCCCAGTTTTACTATTTTATCATGTTTTTTTTTCTCCCATTTTTAAATTTTTGCGTATATTTTCCTATTTTTACTTTCCCGGGCCCATCAAAGGGAAAGTAAGGTGAACGAGCAAAAAAAAATCGAGATATCGATGGAAATATCCATTTTGAGGTCCCCCAAGAAGATTGAAACCATTTCCAGCGTATGGTCTGTCTGTGTGTCTGTGTGTAATCTTCCACGATAACTGTCGAACCGTTAGACCAATCAAGCTGAAATTTATTATGGAGGGTCTGTGTGTGCCTAGAATGCGACCTTTAGTTTTTGGATTAAATTGGTACAGTGGAAGTTTTAGAGCATAAACTTACCTACAATTTTTGTCTTAAGCCTTTTCCAAAATTTCAAATAGTTGCGCCACTAGAGGGCGCGTAAAAAATGTGCATGTATGTTTTCTCTACTTTTTCTTGATTTTGAAGACAAAAAATACATTTTAGTGCAAAATGTTGTAGTACAAAGTTTTAGAACATAAAATTCTCTATAACTTTTATTTTAAACTTTTTCCAGAATTTTTAATAGTTGCGCCACTAGAGGGCGCGTAAAAAATGTGCATGTATGTTTTCTCTAGTTTTTCTTGATTTTGAGGACAAACAATGTATTTAGTACAAAATTTTCTGGTGCAAAGTTGTAAAGCATCAAATTTTCTTCAACTTTTATGTTTTTTTATCGAATTCCTCATAGTTTCGCCGCTAGATGGCGAGAAAAATACACATTTAAAATTCCCTACAACTATTGTATGAAAAATTTTCTTTCCCGAATTCCAAATAGTTTTCACACATGATTTTAGGAGATCCTAATTGTAGCAGTGTGTTATACAACGTGCGCACGCGCAGCTTTTGTCATTATCAACATTGAAATATCAATTCGATAGACGTATTCACCATCGGCTCGCTATTTTTAATGTGTTCCATAAATTAATGTAATGCTTAGTATTTTGTAATTAAAATAATAATAACATATTCTCTACGGTCGAGCAGGAAAAGTTCTGGGGTGACACAGCCGATTTTTCTATTTTTCTATTTTTGTTTCTATTTTCCCCTTTTTTTCTCTACTTTTTCGTTTTTTTCCTGTTTTTTTATATATTTTTTAATTTTTTTTTCGTTTTCCTAATTTTGCATATTTTTCTGTATTATTGTTATTCATTCCTATGTTTCAATATTTTTCCCATTATCCTATTGCTTCCTATTTTTTAGCATTTTTTTAGTAGTTTTTTTTCTATTGTTTTCACTCTTTCTGTTTTATTGTTTTTTTTCTGTTTTTCATATTTTTTCCCTTTTGACATGTTTTTCCCTGTTTTTGACTGTTTTTTTAACTTTTGGGAGGGTGTACATTTATAAATTCTAATATTCAAAATAATCCCGGAAATCGATAGATAAACTAATATTAAACAAAAAAGTTTTTTTTGCCAACCCGAGTTATTCGTGATTGAAAAACCATGTTTTTTTAGATTTTCGCGAATAACTCAAAAATCTTCAGTTTTATGAAAAAATGTATTCTTATCAAAATGAAGCTTATGAAAAAACAAAGAAATATTTATTATTTTAGACGCAATAGAAAGCGAATTATGGTGGCTCCTTGACGACAGCAATTTTTTGTTCGTCGTAAATTTTTTCGAATATTTAACGTTAAATAACGGAAACCGAGAAATTTTTTCGGGAAAACTCATCAAACCTTTTTTAAAATAATCAATGGCCCTTTAAAATGGGTGTTGATAAAGGTCTCTAGCACAAAAATTGAGAAAGTTATGATGAAAATAAGATAAGTCGCTCGGACTTATGAAGAAAAATCGAAGCCATTATCAGTAGAATTAAAATTTATCATAACCCATTGATAATTCACTTTTTATATGCCCCACTAATAGAAAAAAGTAAAAAATTTGTTAAAAATTGAAAATTTGTTAAAAAAGAAACCGTTAAAAATTGTTAGATATGGCCAAAACTTGTTACCAAAAATTGGTTAAAAAAAGGCTTTTATAAACCAGGGCCAATTATTTTTGAAACAAAAAAATTCTTAGTAGTATGTGAATGGTCGGAAATTATTAGGGTAAATTGTAAGTAAATTAAGGAAAATGAAGATGACTGAGTGAGCATTAATGAAAATTTAAAATTTGTAAACGGATTTTTTCGTCTGAAAATTAGGCTTTTTTTAAATTTAAATTCGTATAAAATCAAAAACTAATATTTTGCTTTGAAAAAATTTTATCCTTATTTAAAACACAAAAAAAAGTATTTTGCGGGAGATGTAAATTAAAAACGAAAAACAAACGGGTTTTGGCTTTTTTCTCTATAATTTGAAAAAACGATTGATAAAAGAAGTTTTAGATTTTTTATTAATCTACAACTTTAACAACTTTTTTCGATAGGATGCATATTTGAGCTACAAATCGTAAAAAACTAATATCCAACCCTCAAAACGTATATTCACTTACCCTTCATCCCCTTAACGGAGCTAAGACTTGTTTAGACCTGCATCGGTACTCGTACTCGTTACTCGTCAGCTGTAGGAATCAAAAGTACTGAGTACTCTAAAATTCAAAGTAGGTACTCGAAATTTTCAAGTAGTGAATACCGTCAAAATAAAAGTACTGACGAGTACTTGCTACTGAGTACTGCCCAGCTCTGATATTATCTAGTTTATATATATTTAACCAGGATTAAACTAGATAAACGATAATTAAAATTTGATTGTTTATAGACTTCAACATATTCGTATAGGAGCTAAGGCGTTCCGTAAATTCGAAATCCCGACGACATTCACGCATTTATGGACCTACATGACGAACATGTACGAACTAGAAGCGTTCGTTCAAAGTTGTCCCGCTGACCAAGACATCATCAGCCACATCAAGAACCAATTGGGACTTAAAACAACAGCAAGGATAGAATTGGAGACTCCTGTATATACAACAGCCATTCCTGTGCTAGCCGAGACGTAAATTAAAAAAAAAAACAGACAAAACTAAGCAGTTTTGTGGTATATTTTGAGCTAAATTTATTTTGAGGGGGAGGAAAATATCGTTTTTATTCTATATTTTATCTCTATATTTGATATATTTCTAGCTCTCCTTTTATTTCTTTGTTACGATTCTGGTACTTTAGTACGACAGGTGGTAAAGTTGGTAACTGTCAAACTTTAGTTATATCTATATTTTTTGTTTTTTTTTTTCTTTTTTAAATACGAAGTGGATATGTTGAAAATTTCATTTTTAATCAAACATGGTAACTTATCTGACAGTTACAAATGTGATAGAAATACACGAATAAAAACGATTTAATTAAATAATTGTTGAATTTTTGAATATATTTGAAAGTGTTATAGGCCAGTTATAATCGTGTACTTTTAGGTGCCCCTAATTAAGCGCGTGCTTTTAAATAAACTTCGCTGATCAATTAATCGAACAATTTTCCGGCTTTTTTTTTTTTTTTTAATTTTATATCACAAAACTGATCTTCAATTTATTTTTCGATGCATTTTTCACCCTAGACCTAGTCAGAGGTATAGAAATCCAGATAGGAATTTCTTCCTTTAACTAACCGATTCTTACAAAAAGGAACTTTTTGACTACATAAAAAATTATGTAACAAAACATTTTATATAATGTGATGAAAAAATATTTATATACCAGTTATTTTTTCTTGTAAATAAGGTTCTTGAAGAATGTTAAAATTAACTATTTTTTTTTTCTATATAGTTAAAAAATATGCTGTACTGGAATTATTTTTTTAGAAATTTAGATAACTTTGTAATTTTTACTTGATTCAGATTTGTATGCCTGGTCGCATCCAACTGGACTTAATAAAGGTGTAAAATATTTAAAAAAAAATTTTTTATTATCCTTAATGAAATACTTCATCTATTGGTGATTATATATTCCATTACAAAAATTGTTTTTTCCTTGTCCTTTGGTATTAAGTCCTGTCACTCAGAGCTGGGAGTAACGAAACTAAAACGTTACTTTTCAGTAACGCGTAAATAAGTAACGCGAGATCGTTACTTCGTTTTACAGTAACGCGTTACTGCAAAAGTAACGCTTTATACTAAATAAGTAACAAGTTACTATAAAACTAAGGTTTTTTTCTCTTTTGTTTCTGCTGTTTGATGTGAAATATTGTTTTTCTTATTTTTTTGTACCCCGTCGATTTTGCACGCCACTGTGTTCTGGATAGCATTTTAAAAAATCAAGCTTAATCGTACTTTTATCTGAAAATTTTGTTTGTATGTACAATAATACAGGCGATAAATGAACTAGAAGACATGGAACAAGAAGAATATATAGAAAAGTAACAAATAAATCATTACTTTTTAAAAAAAGTAACGATAACGTTTAGCAAAAGTAACGGTAAAGTAACGCGTTACTTTTATATTACTAACGCCACAGCTCTGATGTCACTGATTGTTTTCAGCTCCAAATATTCTTTATAAACTACACCGATTGATTTAAAATTTTTACACTAGTTATAAAATTAAACGACCTGTACCAATTTAAACCAAAAACTAATGGTCGCATTCGAGGCAGACACTGACCCTTCATACCAAATTTCAGCTTGATTGGTCGACAGTTATCGTGGAAGATTACACTCAGACAGACCATACGCTGGAAATTGTCTTGTATTAAAAATTTTGTGGTATGACTTCGAGTTGTTTCATTCTTAATTACTAAATAGGATAAGAAGTTTTTAACAGATTGATTTCTATTGGTGAAAATCAAAAACTATTTTTCTAACATAATTGAAATCCACTCTGGTGTATCACAAGGAAGTCACTGTGATCTAGTTCAAATGTCACAACTTATAACTTCAAAATATACTTTTGCGAACACAAAAACACGTCTTGTGAACGGTTTTTACAATGGTTATAAAATCGACGTAGAAAAACGTAACTTCGTGGCTTTTTTGAAAACATTCTTTTAAGGCTTCTTTTGACTTTATAAAAAACATTCTGACATGGACATTAAAAAATCTGATGTGGCCAGCACATGACCTCTCGCCATTTTTGAATCAAAAATTTACAGGTTAGCACAAAGAAGTATGAAAAAAAATTACTTTTTTGTAAATCTGGCAACAATGGCAAAACTTTTGAAAAAATAATGATACGAAAATAAACTATAGTGTATAAAAAATAAATGTGTAAAACTTTATTGCCGTTTTGTATAGTGGCGTCATCACCCATAGCAACTGCCACTTCTGGTTGTACGATTGGCACCAAAATCTAATCAGATCTAATCTAGGGTATCAGAATCCTGTATGCATGATTTCAAATTTGAGTTATCGTTACTACAACATCCATCCTAACACACACACAGACATCATCAGGAAAATATCAAAATCGTATTCTAGGGACCCCACAACGTGTTTATCCATTGAAAACTCACTACCCAATTTTTAGCATGATTCCTATACCTCTCTTATCTGAAGTGCGAGAGGTAAAAAACGTTTAGTAGTCGTTTTTTATCGTAGGTTTTAAAACGTCTTAAGTGCCGTTTTTAATTTACGTTAAATGAACGATAAAAAATCGTCAATCGGAGTTTTTGTGCTATTATTGTTAATATATCATTGTACGAGCTTTCCATATTCCATTAATAAAATCTAATTAACGACGATGGATGACATAAAAGATCTTGGTATATTCTAATGGGTAGTAAGCTTACTTTCTCCCAGCATATAATAGCTCTATTAGTTTTAGAGATAATTTTTTTTTGAAAAATTGTGTTCAAATTTTCCAAATTAAAAAATGTTATAACTGTGAAATGAACAAAACACATAGAGCCCATATATTCCAATTAATTTGGTTAATTTATAAATGAATTTTCATTCAAATCGGAAAGAAAAAAATGTTAAAAATTTGTAATGATTCAGATTTGAGCGAAAATTCGTTTCCAACTTTAGTTAGTTTTGTTTGACTTTTACTCTATTTTTATAAATAAGCCAAAAGACATTTCTACTTCACAATCGTCACATCAATAAAATAGTGTTTTGTACAACAGTTGCTAAAATTTTTATTCATTTTTTTTTTTGTACAGTAAATTCATAACAAATACACTACATATTTTATATTAAATATTTTGATTGAAGAATTTTAGTCTTTTAAGTGATATGTTTCCATTTATATTGTTTTTATTTAAATAAATATAAAATCTAACATTCCAAAAAAAAAATCACATATATAGCATATAAGTAGTTTCCCACAAAGGTACTGGTAGTCTTACTTAGATTTAATACAGGGTGTTTGAAAAAATAAAAATATTTAAAACTACAAAATTTTATAGGTTTTGTTTTAAAAAAAATTACCCACATTGCTAATGCAATAGCACTTAATTTTTTTTTAATATTAAATACTAATTTTCTTGTTTTCAACAAATGATTGATTTTTTAAACATGATTACATAAATAAAATATACAGGGTGGTTTAAAATTCAATTGTCAAAGATTCCTTTCATAAAATAAATATTTTATATACATGCACATCCATATCTCAAAGGTAGCTAACAAATTTTAATACAATTTTATGGCCCAAATTATTACGAAAATGGTCCAATTACAACATATATATTTTGATTACCAGATTAGTTTAAAACAAAAAATGGATTTCACTATGATAAAAATTAGGAATTCTCATACTATTTTCACTAAAAAATATATAAAAACAGTTATATATAGTTTCAAATTTCTTTGGTATAAGAAATATTATAGCATTTAAAAACATATTTTTATTTTGTAAAGACTAACATTTGGCATAGTGAAAGTTTATTCGATTTTTGATCAAAATTAAACAATACAAGTTACTTGAGATTGTAAATAAATTTTTAAAGTACATGAATTCAAGTTGTTAAAAAAATAATAATAAATATTTAAAAAAAAAATCAACACACTGCAGCATTTAATTTTAAGTCATCCATATAATGTGTATATGGTCCACCAATTAAGACATAAAATTCAAAGTCTACACAAAAGTATCTTTAATACATAAAGTTGGAAGGGAAAATGGAATCTAGTTTCAACATATCAAAGCCATCAAGGTAAAATTAGGGGCTGGTGCTAAATTCAAACCAACTTATGAATTATTTACCTATCAAATTTTAATTAAAATGTTTCTTTTTCTCAGTACCAACCCCTAATTTTATTTAATTAAGTGTGCACATGTTAATTATTCATTAATTTAATGTGTATAGTTCAAATTTAATAATCTAATTATTTGGCCTGATCATGGCGCATTTGTATGTCGAAACTAGTAGCTAGTTTCACTTCCAACTTTATGTATTAAAAATAGTTGTGGTACTAGAATTTTAATTTTATTTCTTTATTTAATTTTAGATATGGGTTCCTACATCAATTATTGTACATACATTTTAAAAGAGGAATTTTCAACTTATGAAACAATACTTATTATTTTTTGCAAATAAAATATATTTATATACTTATACTTGTGTATATTTTTAAATTTAGTATCAAAGTTTCGATATCATATATAATAACTATTTTGCTATATATATATATATTTTTTTGAATTATTGTTTTCAATATAGGAATAAAATTTCATTTATATGAATTTTTAAATTTACTATGAATTTTGATCGGCGTAATATATTTTATTTTATGTGAATAAGCCTTTGGTGATAACAAAGACAATAAACACATATTAGTGATTAAGCCAGTGAGACCCCAAATTCTACGTTTACCACCCAAAAACACAGGTAACGAAGCACCACTTCTAAATTGTGTATAACCAATTTTTGCTGGATTGCACAAATCTTCTAAAGAAACAGTAAAAACTTCCTCTACTTCATGTACATTAATTTTCAACTCATTTAATTTCACTTCGTCTAATATTCTTCCGATTACAGGCACCACACATATATCCCTTTTTGTTATTATTAAATTACCGCTAGCCCAAAGATCTATACTTCCAGGTGGTAGACCTAATTCTTCATTGGTTTCCCTAAGAGCTGTGTCTTCTATCGTCGAATCATCATCGTCTTGCATTCCACCGGGAAAACTAACCTGTCCTCGGTGGCTTTTTAAATGTGCCGCTCTTAAAGTGTATAGTAGTGACACCTTACCATCAACTTCGCAAAGTGGGATAAGTACAGCTGCCTTCTTTGCCGGCTGACGAGTAAATCTCCGAATTGGTTTCATACTGGAAAATTTTGTAGCAGTTTTTCTTACGTTTTCCTCGTTAAATACTTGTTCTGCGGAGTATAAATTTTTATTTCGTTGGCAGAAAAACCTTCTTAACACTACAGTAGGCACAGAAAACATTTTACTTTGCTATAAATTTCGTTTCACCTGTCAAAATAATGTGACATCACTATCTAATCAATAACTTAATAATTTAATAAATTATATGACGATTGTTTATGAGACAATTTGCTAATATACATCTGAGAATTCGCTCCAACTACAAAGTTCTACTGGATTAGATTTAGTCATTTCTCAACATGTGTTTCACAACTAACAAAAGTTTCTAACCTTAATTTTACAATCACCAGTGACTACTAAACCAAATCCCAATCTCGTGCTTTTGAAGAAATCATTGATTTGATATTGATACATTTACAGCTCCATAAAAAGAATAAACAATACTTTAAACTCATTTTCTTAAATGTAAAATTACATAATACCAATACATTAAAATCCTTGCATCATAAAATATTAATATTCACGAATCTATGGTTGTTGAGACATAAATTAGACCTTGAATTGTTTAAATAATTAATGTGCTTTTATAATTTATCTACAATTATAATAATAAATTAATAAAGCATACGATAAAAATGTGCGTATGCGTAATTTAGAAGTCACAATAAGTTATAGGTTAACGTTAGGCAGTTGGTTTCTGCTATGCGTAAGTAGGACCGTTGTCTGAATAAAGAATAGTCATGTAACCTTATGGACTAAAAATTTAATACTTTTTTGTAGGGTTTTCTTTATACAGACAACGGTAGGACATTCTGTATAAGATGAGGAAGGATGAGTAATAAATAGTGAATGAGCAATTTATAACCAAATGTATTGTTTTGCGTCTTATTTTATAAGACATATGCACTTCTGTTTTTTTTTTTATAATTATATAAACTAAACGAAACTTTCGATAAATGGAAATTTGATATACTATGATATATTTAGGTATACTACCAACTATTCAACTCCTTGTATTATGAGTTATCTAGTATTAAGTGTGGAGTTCTTAGTGCAAATTTGATTTATTAAGCACAGTTCTTAGTTTGGTTTACTATTTGGACAAATAACTAGAGCAAATAAAAGACTGTGAGTACTTGTATAGTAATTTCGTGGCCCAATAAAGGGAAAATGCCGGGAATTAGCTACTTCGAGTAAGTAAACAATCCTATAAAATGATTTTGGAAAACATTAATACTGGTATTAAGACTGCATTCATAATAGAAAATAATAATTATTATACAATTTCTGTTTCATTATATTTGTTCATGGTTTTATCCATCTATAACATGTACTGATTAAAAATGTAAGCTTAATTAATCCGCCCCTGTCCGACGTAAATTTAAACTGCGAACACACGCTTGTTCGAAAATGCAATCTGCTAGGGACAATACTGCGCAACTCAGAAGGTTCAAATTCGTCGCATGCTGCTTCAATTTAAGAGATAGCATTAGCATTCTAATGTAATATAATTCTGTGGTTGGTGGCGCTGTTGATGACAGTTTTGACATTTTCTTTGATTTTTTTCAAATAATAATTTTAATTCATTACGTAAACTTTTAAAAGATATGTATTTTATAAGTTTACGTAATGAATTAAAATTATTATTTGAAAAAAAGTCAAAGGAAATGTCAAAACTGTCATCAACAGCGCCAACTGGCTTCCAAAATTGGTTCCCTTTTTCTAACGTTGCGATGTGCCTCCTTCTATACCCTCCATAGTTGGTACGATGTTATTTACATTTAGGGAATAATCATGTACCGCAAGATGGCACTGCAAATGACAAAATGTCCAGGTAATAAAAGAATAAAAATTTTATTTTATAAATAGCACAAAATAAAACACAAATTAAACTATATATATATATATATATACTTTATATACAAAAATATTTAAGTAATTTTGACTTCTTTAGACATTAGCACCCTTTCCACCATTTTGGTTCTTGTTTCGATTAATTTTTTTTCATCGTCAGGAACATTCTCAGTTTTAAGATTCCTTAACAAGAAGTGGTGGATAAAAAGTCTTAAACTTTCTCTAAATAATTTCAGTTTGTCTGATTGGGATAGTTTCGCAAAAACAGAAAGGCACAATTCCAAGTCTTTATGGAGAAGAATACCCAGTAAAATTTGACGCATGAAACGCAGAGTTATCTTGTCTAATTCGCTGAATTGAACAATCTAAAAACAAAAAACAAAACGTAAGGCCAAAACATATTAAAATGGAATAAAATTAGGTCTAAATTTTTTCTTGGAAGTATGTTTTTGTTAGGATTTTTAAGACTTACCTTAAGGATTGATATTGGTAGACCTTTTTCTATAAATAGATGTATCAATAGTTTTGCTAAATTGGACAATTGTAACCCAGAATGATCACTGATAGCTTTTAACTTGTCCCATATTGAATATTTTATAGTCAACTGAAATATAATAACAATATTAATACAATTAAAGTTTTTATTAGTATATTTTATTTACCTGATATTTTCTATCGAAATCACAAAATTTTTGGGCCAAGAAACCATAATATGGATTATAAAGTTTTTCTCTTAAGCAGCAGTGCAGAATAATATTAATTATTTCTCTTTCTTGAGTGTTTTTTAGGCCCAGTTTGAGAAGTTTTTCAAAAGCATCCAAATAGTCCTAGAATGTGAATTACTAGTCAATAAAATTGTCATTACACAAAATTGTGCTTAAAATGCTTAATTTTTCTATTAAGAGTTTAATCAGTTTTCTATTATTACATATCATAAATAACAAATTTTATAATATGTGAATTTAAAGTATATCGAAAACAATTTTTTTTTTTTTAATATAAGCCAATATGTTTTTCTTACTTCAGCAGACATGATAATACAAAATACATTCCTTCTAACATCCGTATTCATTCTTTGTTTTTTTGCAAGTTGCAACAATTTTGACGAAAATCCTTCAGTTTTAGACTTATTTTCCGATTTGTCATTGTCTTCTAAATGCTTTCCGGTCCAAGCAGAACCCACTACCCACCATCTACCCCTCTCGTCGGCTAATAATAAGATAATTACATTTAAAAAATAAATCATTTATGTTCATTTGGTAATAAAAAGAAAATATATTTTCTCTGATAGATTGACATTAAAATGTTTAGTTTTTTTGTAATTCAATTAGTTTATTACCTTTTAATAAGTCCTGTAAAGATATACTAAGGACAGTAACATAGTTTCCTTTTCGAATAAAACCTTTCATGACTTTTTTTAAATGTTCTGGATAGGACACATCATAATTCGGTATTTTTGTTACATTATTGTTTTTAATTGCCAGTAAAATTTCCAACATAAACTTTACACGTGGACTAAGAAGAAAAAAATAAATAGAATTTTTTAAAATATTATTATTATTACTTACTTGTCATTTTCTTCTTCTGCAGCTTTATTAGCCCGATTTTGTAGGTCCAAAATCAAATTTTTTAATGCCAAAGGATCATCTTTTCTCAAACTAAAACCAACATTTCTCAAAACATGTAAAATACATTCAACATCTTTTTCTTTAAAATTGTCGGCAAATTTTTGTAATACCTCGTATATTAATTTAGCTTCAAATAATTTAAAGTTGTACAATTGAGCAATAATACACACAATGTTATCTAAAGTTTTATTTTCAACTTCTTGCTCCAAATTTAGGTATTTATCAAATTTTCGGATAACGTGTTGCAAAAAATGTGCTCCTAAAATATATAATAATTATCGATATATTAAATATTTAACAAAATATTTTCTTACCAACTTCTGTGCCAACATTTGCATGCAACACTGTTATAAGAACAACATGCTCGATAAGAAGTCTTTCAGGACTTATAACTTCAGTTACCAAAGATTCCACGATTAAATTTGTTAAAGTATCGTTCATATCATTTCTGCTGTTATTCATGTAGAGATCTTCAATTTGCGCTGCTATGCTATGCATATTCGATTCTGCTAATCTATTTAATAAACCTAAAAGTTAAAAAAATCATAAAAATAAATTTCGCTGAAAAATAAATAGTACCTTTAAGTTGCTTTTTCAAACGATTTAATTTCTCCTGACGTTTCTTATCTACGACTCCCTCTGAATTTAATTTGTCTCTTAATGCTGGAGGGATATACTTAGAATCCTCCTAAATAATAAATTACAATCAATAATCAATGTAATTCATGTAAAATGAAAAATTCACCTTTACAGTAATAACAGATCCATCTTTACCCCTCAAACGACCATAAATATCCTCCCATGTACCATCAGCAAATTGTTTTATAGCTCCTTTTTTAATTTCTTGCTCTTCATCACTATTTTGAATGTTGTCTTCACTATCTACTTCATTATCATTATCTGAAATATCTTCCAAATGTGTAAATTTTTGTTTTTTACTTATCGTTTGTAAGTTATCTGCATTTCTTTTTATTGCTTTTTTCTCTATATTGACATTTTCGTCACTACTAAAATTTTCAGACTCTATATCTAATTCTTCATTCAATTCGTCTTCTAATTCATCATTAGATTCATCTATTTCTTCATTAGATTCATCTATTCCTTCATTAGATTCATCTTCTATGTCACTTGCAAAATCTTCATCATCTTCATTTGATTCATTATCGAACTTTGTATGTTTTTTATCGGGTTTTTTATTTTTGCCAGACATTAAAGCCAAATCTTCTTCAAAATCATTATCAACTTCTTCAAGACCTTGTTGTGAACTCTGTTTAAGATATTCTGGATCAACAACCTCTAATAAAACTAAAAAATATTTTAATAATATAAAAAATCTTGGATTTTTTATTAACTTACAGTCTAGACCATCCTCGGTGAAACTTTTAGGGACAACTTTTGATTTTCGTTTTTTTAAACCGAGTTGCTTTTCCATTTGTCTTATTACTTTATCTTCATCTTCGTTTGCTACTAGAAGTTGCTTATTACGTTGTTTTTTCATTTCTGATTCAAGTTTTTTTTGTATCCTTTTCTCTTTTTTACGCATTTCTTCTGTTGTTGGTACCTAAACATAAAATTATATATTTAATTGATGTATATTGAATTTAATATTATTTTTACCTGGCTATGTATTACTTTTTCGTCATTATCTTCATTTGGTTTGGTCTTTATTTGTGGTGTTTTATTTTTATTAGATTTTTCAATTACTATATTAGGTTTTTCTGGATTTAATACGAGCGGCCCACTTTGCTTTTTCTTCGAAAAAAAATCATTTCTTTTCACTTTTTTCTCTTTGCGTTTTACTTT
Source organism: Neocrepidodera transversa (assembly GCA_963243735.1). Lineage (NCBI taxonomy): Eukaryota > Metazoa > Arthropoda > Insecta > Coleoptera > Chrysomelidae > Neocrepidodera > Neocrepidodera transversa. The sequence continues at coordinate 208,253 of OY725347.1, read as the reverse complement.
TCGCTGTTGTTTTCTGGTTAATTTTTGTAAGGGTTTTTTTGCTGCTTTTTTATTTTTAAATGCCATTTTTATTCAAACATTTAAAAATAAATAAACAAATATATAAATATAACCTCAATAACAACACGAGTTTAAAAACCAAAAAACGTCAAATTATCTTCTATCTTAATTCAATGGCCTCCGTCGTCTTGGCTATTTGAGCACTTGCGATTTATTCAAAATGTCAATCAGAAATCGATTAAGACCGTCTGACATTACCGATTTTTTCCGATATATCGATATTACCTATGATGTAAAATCGAAAAAAAAACGTGTTTTTTATTGGTGTCAAATACATTATAAATTATTTTAATTTACAATGCAAACCAATACTATATTTAACTAAATTCACTAAAATAAAGTTATATTTAACGAGGAGTTCCCTCAAAGTTGCCAACCTAGGATTATTTTTTTTTAAAATATATATTATTTTCGCAATGATAAAATTAATACAAAATTTTACTGACTTTTCCAGAATGTATGTTAGCGCTTGCAATTTTTTTTTTTCGTTTTTGATTATTTCTGGGAAACGTTTGGTTTGGTACGATCAGTTTTTAGGTGTTTTTGTGCAAAATATTTATATTGATAAAATGTCTACTTTTTTATTTAAAATAAACGATTTTTATTTGTCCAGTAATTGATATTGTTCACATTTTTCTATTTTTATATGCGCAAAATCAAGCTAATCTCTAGAAATTGACGCTTCTCTAATAGACTATTTTTCCATTTTTTTTAATAAAAATTTAATTAACAATAAATTTATAAAATTGCGAATTGAAAAAGTTGGGTTTTAATTATTAATTTTCCGTAACTATATTATTAATTTTTGAGAAATACAAATCTCTTTTGATAGCAAATAAAATTGCATTTTAAATGTTTGTTTTTACTGAGACAAGTCTCGTGCATTTAACTATATAAAAACAAAAAATTATTCCTTTTTTTGGGAACAATTTTAGCTAAAAACTCTTTTAACAGGTATATATAGGATATTAATATTCAAATACCAAAAACAAAAAAAAATTAATAAATTAAAAGAAATGTTTAATTTTATTTATTTTACATTTGTTTTTATAAATTAACATTTTTTGTACCATAAAACTATTATATGTTTTTTTCGATTTTTCTAAATTGATAAATAGAACCTTAAATATTTTTTTTCTATAATGCAATTTAATTTGGGATATTTTTCACTAGTGTGAATTTTTAATTGAACTTCCATGGTGTGATCGAGTTAAATTTTACATTTAAGACTTCTCGCCGCAGTGTGATTTTTTAAATGTTTTTTCATAGAACTTTTGTGAGTAAATTGTTTCAAACAAATTTCACATTTAAAACGTTTCTCACCAGTATGAGTTTTTAGATGATAGTTTAACTGACCTCTCTGAATATATTGTTTGCGACAAATTTCACATTTGAAAGGTTTCCCACCAGTATGAGTATTTAAATGATAGGTTAACTGACCTCTCTGGATGAATTGTTTAAGACAAATTTCACATTTAAAAGGTTTCTCACCAGTGTGAGTTTTTAAATGAATTTTCAAAGTACTTTTAATAGTGAATTGTTTTTCACAAATATCACATTTAAAAGATTTTTCACCAGTATGAGTTTTTAAATGATAGTCTAAACTACGTCTCAGAGCAAATTGTTTTTCACAAATTTCACATTTAAAAGCTTTCTCGCCAGTATGAGTTTTTAAATGATCGGTTAAATGAGCTCTCTGAGTGAATTGTTTGAAACAAATTTCACATTTAAATGATTTTTCGCCAGTGTGAATTTTTAAATGCCTTTTCAAACTACCTAGAATAGTGAATTGTTGAAAGCAAATTTCACATTTAAAAAATTTTTCGCCAGTGTGAATTTTTAAATGCCCTTTCAAAGTACTTTTCAGAATGAATTGTTTGTGACAAATTTCACATTTAAAAGGTTTTTCACCAGTATGAGTTTTTAAATGATAGATTAAATGAGCTCTCTGAGTGAATTGTTTGAAGCAAATTTCACATTTAAATGATTTTTCATCATTGTGAATTTTTAAATGCCTTTTCATATTTCCCAGAGTAGTGAATTGTTTAAAGCAAATTTCACATTTAAAAGATTTTTCGTCAGTGTGAATTTTTAAATGTCTTTTCAAATTATCTAAAATAGTGAATTGTTCAAAGCAAATTTCACATTGAAAACATTTCTTAGCGGTGTGAATTTTTAAATGTTTATTTAATTTTAATTTAATTGTAAATCGTTTTGAACAAATTTTACACTGAAATAGTTTTCTATTACTGCAAATTGTTACCATTAAACCTTGCATGCATTTATTTTTTACAAAATGAACCATAAAATGGTTCCAAAATTGGAGTTTTCCATTGGATTCTATTCCACAAAGGGTACAAGTTACGGAACATTTTTTAAAGTGCTTATTAAAATGTTTTAATACCGATTTTGAAGATAGAAAATCTAGAAATAAGCAATTTTTGATAACTATTTCTTGAAAACAAAAAGAAAAAACTTACATTTGTCACAAACTGGGCATTTATACATCATTTTCTTTGAATCTTCCCACTTTTGGCAATTATCTTCCTCCAAAATCGAACGATTTGTTTCTTGAAGTTTCTTTATTTCTGTATCAGAGATTAATAACGGTTCAGAATTAACCTCTATTAAACATTCTGATTTTATCTGAATTTCTTCTTGTTTGATATCTAGAATTTTACTTTTAGCATCACATTCACTAAATTTAAACTCTTGCTTTTGGCAATTTTCGTCTTTATGAATTAAAGAATATGATTCTTCAATTTTCTGAATTTCTATATCTGAAAGCGATAAAGGCTCCTGTTTAATTTCTATTAAATTTGTTTGGGGATATTCTTTTGTCGTCTCCATTTCTTTCATATATTGATTTGAAATGTTTTTAAAATAATAATAGAGTGAAAATTTAGGTTATTGTGATATTTTTTGAAGTTGACAAGTAACATTTATATCACAGTACATAATAGCTGTATTTCTTTTGCACTTGGATCAGTTCAGTTCAGTTCTAGATCACTTGCTTTACTGTTTTATTTGCAACTGAACTGAATCAAAAATGACCTGGATCACCTCCCCCCTTACCGATGCTGCACCACCCGCTGAAATGGTTCAAAAGTGATCCGAAACAGATGGCGGGGTTTTTAAAATTATTTGATAACCTAAAAAAAGTGGACTTATCAAGAGCAAATTAAAAATCTAGATTTTAATAAAATGGAAGACGGCACTTTGTCTAGTGAGGAAGATAATACGATTTTAGTAAATATTTCGTAAGAAAAGACTTCCATATATACGGTGTAATAACAATTTTAGGAATACATTTTCTCCAAGATACATTCGTCATCTGAGGAAGAAAATTATAGGTGTCGGTGGTCATTTCTTGATGATCTTTTTTTGGTGCTTTGATGCTAGTCGCAGATGATAATTGACAGGAACGGAACGACAACGTCAGTTGATTTGGCAGGAGTGTTTTATTTGTACTTTTGCGTGGTCAGTTTTGACCCGTTCAAAAGTGATCCAAGTGAACTGACCCAAGTGCAAAAGAAATACACCTAAATTCTACAATAATAATTTTTCCTCGAGACTAACCACTCAAACCAGGTTACGTAAAAGTTAACCTCTCAAATTTCCTCGTTGCGTATTCCAAACTATGACGTCATAGTTAACCAACTTCTCAAACCATCTCGCGGAGGTAGTTTTCAGAGTAGTTATGTTGTCAGTTGTCTTTATTGCTGTGTTTTACTGGTTTTATTAGGTTTTACTGGTTTTACTGGTTTTATTAGGTTTTACTGTTATTTATAAAATATTAAAGATTGTATAAATACGAAGTTTATGTAAACGAAACGTTATTTAGGATTATTAATAGTGAAGACGCAGTACATTCATTAAGAGAGGGTAAGGAGACAATTCATAAAAAATGCATTAGATTCAAACAATATTGTTTATTCCTTATTGGATATATCCTTAACAGGATAAAAATAGGCACTGGTCCATCTGTTGGTCCTCATGAGTAAAATCGTAAAATATGTCATGCGGGCTAGCTTGTCAAAGTTCGAAAAGTTAACCACTCCTTAACCATGACGTCATTATTTTGCTAAACCTGGTTTGAGCTCAGAGTAAATATATATAGAGAGGGCATTCTATCCTTTTTTATTAAGCCAACATCTAGTTAACTTTTGTTGACATCGTCCTCTAGAGATTCCATAAGCGTACTTTCAAGCAGGATAATTTAAAATCATACATTAAATAGTTTACATTAAAGTAGTTTTTGAATAATTTAAAATATAATACAAGTTGATAAGATTTGATAATTTTTTATTTTGCTTCCTTTCTTTTTTATGTTATATTCCTACCATTCACATTTTTTTTTATGTTATTCGCATTTAGGTACTCCTTACTGTAACAAGGTTTTAGGAGCAATAAAAAATATTATTTATTTGATTCGATTATTAAATACGTACATTTAATATAAATTTACAAGCATTTGCTATGTTTTAATGTTAAAATTTATCAGTATTACAGAAAATACAACTTTATCGAAATTATATAACTTCTCACGACATATTTAATTCAAATGTGATATATTAATAACATGTAAAATACCCAATTTTAATTTTCTTTTTTTTGCTAAAATAATTCTTTTAATATATTTTTTTTTAATATACAGGCTAGATTTAGATAGTAAAGACTTCTTTTAATAAAATAATAGATTTTTTAAGTCAGATAACCAAGTTTAATATTTTAACGTGTGGGGAATTTCTGAAATTATCCACACGTTAACGTGTGTGTAGTCTCGGCCTACAAAATAATCGATTTTTTCTAGGGACATTATTATTTTTCATATTGGTGTTACTGGCTCAATAACTTTTGCCTGGCACTGTCAACTGTCAGTCCTGTCCCCGTGCTTTCTTGTTGGAAAAGTTGATCGTCCATCTCATTTCTTTCAATTCTTAATTGCTTAAAATATAGTGAATTAAAACTCACCCGATTGTATATTATATTATAGCGGAACACATATTTTATCAGTAAATATGATGGTCAGTAAAAACAAAATATTATATATGTAATAACTTTTTTATGACTAATTGCCGATGCAACCACATGTGACATTAACGTTTGTGTTTTCATTTCAGCAACCACAAATTCTACTATTAAAAGAAGGTACCGATTCGTCGCAAGGTAAACCTCAATTAATATCTAACATCAATGCCTGTCAAAGTGTTGTCGAAGCAGTGCGTACTACGTTGGGTCCCAGGGGCATGGACAAGCTTATTGTAGAAAAATTGGGCAAGGCAACTATATCGAATGACGGAGCAACTATATTAAAGTTATTGGATATAGTTCATCCGGCTGCTAAAACTTTGGTAGATATTGCTAAATCACAAGACGCAGAAGTTGGAGATGGTACAACCAGTGTGGTACTACTTGCGGGAGAATATTTAAAACAAATAAAACCGTATATTGAAGAAGGTGTTCATCCGAGAATAATTATTAGAGCTGTGAGAAAATCTCTTCAGATTTGTTTGGAAAAAATTACCGAATTATCTGTTAAAATTAACAAAGCTAATGCTGAGGAATTTAGATCCCTTTTGGAAAAATGTGCCGCAACGGCAATGAGTTCCAAATTAATTAATCTCCAAAGATCTTTCTTTTCTAAAATGGTAGTCGATGCTGTTTTATTACTGGACGATTTATTACCATTAAACATGATAGGAATTAAAAAAGTACAAGGCGGCGCTCTTGAGGAATCCGTTCTAGTAGCAGGGGTGGCCTTCAAAAAAACCTTTTCTTATGCCGGTTTCGAAATGCAACCAAAAATTTATAAAAGCTGCAAAATGGCACTATTAAATATCGAATTAGAATTGAAAGCTGAAAGAGAAAATGCCGAAGTTCGGGTAGATAACGTCAGAGAATATCAGAAAATTGTCGATGCCGAATGGAATATTTTGTACAAAAAACTCGAAAAAATTTACGAATCTGGTGCTAATGTAGTACTTTCCAAATTCCCAATTGGAGATGTTGCCACCCAATATTTTGCAGACAGGTAAATTAGATTTTTTTTCTTGAATACTGTTATAATATATATATATATATATATATATATATATATATATATATATATATATATATATATATATATATATATATATATATATATATATATATATATATATATATATATATATATATATATATATATATATATATATATATATATATATATATATATATATATATATATATATATATATATATATATATATATATATATATATATATATATATATATATATATATATATATATATATATATATATATATATTAATTTGAATTTTCCAGAGATATGTTTTGCGCTGGTCGTGTTCCAGAGGATGACATGAAGAGAACATTAAAAGCTTGTGGAGGTGCAGTTATGACCACTGTTAATGATCTGAATGACTCAGTACTTGGTAGATGTGAGCTGTTTGAAGAGAAACAAATAGGAGGTGAAAGATTTAACTTTTTCAAGGGATGTCCTAACGCCAAGACTTGTACGCTTATTTTGCGTGGAGGTTCAGAACAATTTTTAGAAGAAACTGAAAGGTCCCTTCATGATGCCATAATGATTGTCAGAAGAACAATAAAGAATGATGCTGTTGTAGCAGGCGGTGGAGCTATAGAAATGGAATTATCCAGATATTTGAGAGATTATTCTCGAACAATTGCTGGAAAAGAACAACTATTAATCGGAGCTATTGCTAAAGCTCTAGAAATTATTCCGAGACAATTATGCGACAATGCTGGATTCGATGCGACGAATATTTTAAATAAATTGAGACAGAAACATGCTCAAGGTAATAGCTGGTATGGTGTTGATATCAATAAAGAAGATATCAGTGATAATTTCGAAGCGTGCGTTTGGGAACCAGCCATTGTCAAGGTAAACGCACTTACTGCTGCTACAGAAGCCACTTGTCTAATACTTTCTGTTGACGAAACAATCAAAAATCAAAGGAGCGAAGAACCACCTATGACGGGTGGTCGTGGTATGGGAAGACCCATGTAATGGGAGAAATTTGGTATTTGTATTAATTTAAATTTCACTAATTTTATGATTGTTCGTTCATTGCTAATCTTTTCTAATAAAGCTAATAATAATATAGTGTATTGTATTAAGTTTTATTCATTTATTTAAGAATAAAAGACAAATGTTCAAAAAGTAATTTATTCAAAATGTTGTTTTAGAGAACTATAACACCTTTAATAAAATGTCAATATAAAAAAAGTTTTGTCAAAGGTTTATCCTGGCTTGGAGTAGCTGATATTGATCTAAGTTTATTGTTTCCTTGAATCGGTGGTAAAATTAACAAGTCTGTAGTTTTGTGCAAATTTACATATTTTGTATTTCTTAAGGTACTAGAAAAATTCCTATTTTCTACAAATATTTGATCAATTTCTATAAAAGGTAAAGAATCAAATTGTGACGGAAATTCGACATATTCCTTTGTATCGTCGTGAATTTGAAGCGACTTTGTTGATAATTTACGTTGTGGCTGCTTTTTAACATGTGCAACTTTCAAGAATCTTTCTCTATCTAAATTTTTAGCTTTACTAGATATAGTAAAAATATTTTTATTTTTAAAATTGACATCTTCTAGGTGTCTTTTACGGTTAGTTCCGCTTCTTTGTGTTAATAATCTATTGTATATAAATTCCGAATTGTTTATCACAGGTACTTGTCGTTGATTATGTAAACTAGTCGGTTTATCACGTTTTCTCGATGAACAATTATTCAAAACTAGAAGATCTTTATCACAGGAACGGGCAGTATCAAATATACTAAAAATATCAATTTCATTAAATAAATAAAATAAACAATATTTTATAAGGTTAATTTTGATGACATGGTGTAATTCAAAAATTTTATTTAAAACTATATAAAAGTTTTGTCTTAAGTATATGTTCATTTACTATTATACAAAATTTATTTGTTTACCAACCTAACATTTGGGAAAGTGTCCATCCACTGTCCAAACTCATCTTTATCATAGTGAGAAGGAAAATCTTCTTGTTGTTTAAGTACCCTATCAATTCTTTTCAACTTTTCATAAAGTTTTTTCGTTATTTCACTTTCGTACTCATCACTCCAACTTAAAGAACTTGACGAACTTAATCCCCCCAATTTAAAATCTAAATTTATGCTACCTTCGTCGCTTTCCTTTAGAGTTTCATCTGTAACTTTGTTTGATTTATAAAATGACTTTTTATTTGATAAATCATCTTTTTCGTAATACAATTTTTCACTTTTTGGATAACACTTGGTTCCAATTAATGCTGGTAACTCGGACATTTCAATTCATCCTTTGCAATTTATATGAAACTAAAAATTTTCATATCAAAGATTTTTTTTTATTTATATGTGTTTAATCATATGATTTTCATCTGACATTGACTTTGACAGTTTACCACTGAATATAAAATAAGTAAGGAAGAAGCATATCACGTTTGCTGGATGGAACGCGATGGGTTTTGAAAATTGCGGATGTCCTAATAACTTCGAAAATAAGAAATCTAAACTATTAAAGGCGAGTTCATGTAAATGCAAATCGCGATTTGCGAATTACGAAGATCCCTCCCATTGGTCAATTTCAAGGTCAGAATTTTGACAGATCAAAATTTTAAGTTCCTGCGAATTCGCATTATTCAAAATCTGGGGGGCGGGAAAATTGGAATTATTTTAAGATTTTGCGAATATCGGACGAATTTTTACGGGCGCACATGCGTAATTGCAGTGTTTATGTGGTGTTTTTGATTTTAGGTTATGGTAAAGTATACTAATATATAATATATACAACATAAAGGTGTTGAATTGTTAATTATTTGAGCTGGATATTTCATAGCAATGATCCGTGAAAGCGAGGAGGTTAGTTGATAGTAAATATATTTAGTTATATGTATTTTGTATCTAGTACCTATAAATTTCTTCACATCTTTAAGGCGCATTTCTCTTACTAGATTATGATATATACCTTGTTGTTTCCTGTATTTGAATATATCACAGGCGTCAACTTTTCTGATCACTCTATTTTGTCTTCTTTTTAATAACAAATAAGCAGCTATAACTTTTCTTCTACGCCAATAAAACCAATTTATTTGGTTGAACATTTTGTTTTAAAATTTTTATTTATTGTGATGATACTAATCAAAAATGTTAGGTTAGCAGCAGTTTGGTGCCAACTGTTTTTTATAATTTAGTGGAAATAATTAATATTCCACAATGACGCCATATCGTTCGCATTTACATGAATTGACATAAAAAAAAACCGATTTTTTTTGCAAACTTCGCATTCGCAAATCGCGATTCGTATCTACATGAACCCCGCTTAAGACGGGGATATTCTCAGGTACACCACTATCGATAGTCTATCACTGTTTTTCGGCAATAATCAATTTTATAAAGTTTATTATATTTTGAAAGTTTTATCAGGGGTGAAATTTTCTGTCAAATTTATAATACAGGATGTGCGAATTAAATAGCTATTTATTATAAATTACATATTTTTAGCATCATCCTGTATATTTTTTAAAATTTATTTTTCCACTTTATAAGTTTTATTCAATTTAGAAACTTTTATCACGAGTGAAATTTTCTGTCAAATTTATAATACAGGGTTGTGCGAATTAAATAGTTATTTATCATAATTTACATATTTTTAGCATCATCCTGAATATTTTTTAAAATTTATTTTTCAATTTTATTAAATTTTATATATATCCGGAAATTTTTTCTGGCTCATGAATATTTTTAGAAAATTTCCCTCGTCTGCGACTCGGGAAATTTTCAAAATATTCATGAGCGAGAAAAATTTAATGTTGCCAGTTTGGTGTACCTGTGAATATCCCCGAGAATTGAGCAACTATTTGTTATTTATTTTTTCTTAAGTTTTGTACATTGTATGTCATTACGTCATTTGTCACGCCTGTTTTGAGGTTATGTGTACATTTAACCGTTATCGGTATTGAAAGTAATTTTTATTGCTTTATGTTTATGAGGTCGTTTTAAAATGACCGAATTTACTTTAAGCTACAGAGAAGTGATACCGGATCAAACCATTTTTGAAAATTGGAAAGAAATTACACTTACTACTGGAGGAACACAAAGTACTCTTCAAGATATAAAAGTAGCTGAAAGAGCAAACGGTTTTTGCTATGAAGATTCTACAAAGCACCATACCAGAAACAGATTCATTTACTGGTAGATTTATGATAATTTTTTTAAATATGATTTGTAATTTTTTAATATTTGTTACAGGAGGATTAATTACGATGTATTAGAGTTAGTAGAACACAGTTTGGATATCAATCTTACGGCTAATAGAGTCAGATATAGGTTTATTGATACACCGATTTTAGACGGTGTTTCTGTTCACGAGACTTATGAAAATATTATAGTTTTAGTTCCTACTGTTTGTAGTGTACATAGATTAATATTTCCTCATCCAGATAGATTCCACAGACAGGTATTTAAATTGTTTTTTTTTTGATTTAATTTATAGATATATAAGATGTTTATTTTAGGATGATTTATTAGGAATTCATCCGGATTTAGCTGCTCCCTCGATTTTTTCAAAAGCATCATCAGTTGAAGCTAGAAATCCAAATACTTTTTATGTTTTTAATAATCCAAGTACTGCCAGTAAGTTTTTACATTTGTTACTATTCAACATATTTGTACACATACATATTTTAGCTGATCAGTTGCCAAATTTAGCTAATTCTTATTTGTTACCTGAAACTGAAGAAGCTTTTTTCATATTAGCATATCAGTCAACTGAGCTTTTATTAATAAAACAAAATCCAGATAATGGACAAGTTGTTTGTACTGAACTTAAGGGAGAATCTTTGGTGCCCAGATTTTTTGCAGGAATTGCTGATAAATTCAGGTAAAATATAAAATATTTAAAAAAGTTAAACAAATCCTTTTCATATTTTTCTTCTAGGCAGAAGAATTCCGATAGTGAAAGCATTGTTAGTCTTTTATTTTATATTGTGGATTATGAAACTTATGTTTTAACTTTAACAAGGGATGCACATCTAAAATTTTGGTCTTGTAATAAAGGTCAATGCGTAGCTGTAATTGACATTCGAGAAAAAACTGGTGATAACTCAAAAGATCGCGTACAAGGAGGTACTTATAATATTAATTTCATATCTTATATGTTTTAAAATAAAAATATTATCTTTCCATTTATTATTATTTATAAAGCAGTTAAATACTTGTAATAGAGATTTTTTATCTAAAAAAGCTTTGATATTATTATCGTGTTATTTTACTATTACTCGGTTCTTTATAATTGTCTTAATTTTAGCAATATTGAGAAAAGCCGTGGATGGAAACAGTTCAGAGAGCACCTTGGCAGTATTTTTAAGTTTTTCTAATGGTGGCCAATTCCATATTTTAAATCCACTTATTCGAGGACAAGAAATTACAATAGATAGACTAGTCACTCTTTATTCCCCAGAGGTATATTATTATTATTATTATCATCATCAAAATGAAATAATTAATCTAGCAATATATAAATATTTTTTATTTTTTTTAGAATGATTTAATAGATTTTGCACTACAGACTAACCGTTTGTGGTCAGTATGGCGCACAGAAGATGGAGATAGTAGTGTATATGCTGCTTCTATACCTGTCTCACAACAATCTGTATCATACAAATCTAGCACTTGGACTCCAGTTATTTTGGAAACTTTACCTGATGCTAATCAACCCCCAGCTAGTGATGGCGAAAGTGATTCCAGACAGCTTTATTTGCAGCACATTTTTCACCCAGGAAGGTTCCCGTTACATATTATTAGCAAAGCTCTGTCGGTAAGTACTTGAAGACTTTCTTTGTTCTCGTTTTTTTTTTTCATACTATTAACTTTTGTTGTTTAGTTTATTTAAGGATTATTACGGAATATTTATTACTTAAAAAATGTAAAGTTAAATTCTAAATAGATTTGTAATAAAATGAATTTTTTATTTTTAGATATATAAAAGATCGACTATTTTATCTGATACCCATGTATCTGCTTCAGCTTTAAAACAAAGAATATGTTTGGCAGTAGATAATGAATTACAAAATTTGTTAGATGGATCAAATGTTAATGATGATGAATATATAGAATGTGCTGACTGGTAAGATTATTTTATCAAAATTAACAATATTTTATGTAAATGTATTTAGGTGCTGGCAAAAATTCTACTCTTGTTGTGTCCAGTATCACGTTGCGAGTTTAAAACCTTTAGGTTTGATGCTGTTGCCATCTGTTTCTGCAGCTGTGTTTTTGAAAAAAGCTGCATTTTCATTTCTACGACCTTTGGATCCTTTGGAACATATGACGCTGTGTAACGAAGATTTGTATAGGGATCAGTTTGTTAATTTTTCAATGTTAGCAGAAGGTAGAAAATTGACAACTTTAGTTGGTTCGTTCTTTTTTTTTTAATTTTTTAACTTTATTTTTTAGATTTGGAAACTACAGATGATGTAATGACATTATTTAACGTTATTGTATATTTAGAAAAACAAATGAGTGATACATTTATTCAAGCTTTCGAAAAAGAATTATTTAATCTCCAAGCTCCTGACATTGTGATGGAAAAGTTATTGGAGAAAATCCAATCAGAAATGGACAGTCAGGTAGAATAATTACATACCTATTGCTTTCTCTCTTTACTCGTTAATTTATTAAAATAATTGACTTACAACTATTTATTTATAGAATTTTAAAATTAATCGGATTTTACAACTTTTTTACTAGTTATCAAAATTTGACTTTTATACACATACACAGTGTGTCCCAAATTCAGTTCTAACTCTAATGATATCTTGTAAACTATAAGGAGTACAAATTAGATTAAATTGCGTAAGTTTTTTAAGACGTTTTAGAAAAAGTAATTTGATTTTTAACACGTTAGATGCTTTACGGATGAATTCGAGAATATTATCACAAAACGATATTAGCGAGAGAAACACGAGACTTGTTTTGTTTTATCTATAAAACCAATTTTTTATGCAAATTAAATTATAATAAATCCTTTTTTTAAAAATAGTACACACACGTATATAGTGACCGAACCCCGCATTTTTTTTCCAAATTTCCCAGTTAAAATAGTAATTTGAAAATTTATTATAGTTTCTGAATTATTAGAATTGAATTTATGGCACACATATTATATTATATTATATATTTATTATTTTGACAGTTTTCGTCTCACATTTTGGACATGCTAAATAACATTAGTGATTTATACAAAGCCATGCATAAAATTTTGGAACTACTACGTTATGAAAACACTTTGGCTAATCCTGATAATGACATAAATCGATCTGCAATGTATCATTTTAGTTCTTTATTAGGAACATCTGTAGTTGCTGAGAGCTTAAGGCAACAGGCACAGATCAGGTAAACTAGGAATCAAGTCTAGATCTTCATGAAGAATTGTTAAAATTATTTTTGTTGTAGGTTTCAAATTTGTCGTAATTTGTTGTTAATATGCAACATTTTATTAAATCAAAAAACTCTAGATTGGGGCGTTTTAGAATCCGTTCGTTCCGTTTTAATGCCAGATATTGTAGTACTCACTCAAGCAACTTACATCGTACTGTGGTTAAGCGGACTAACAACACTGGTGAATTTACCGTAAGTTAATTCAAACTCTCATTATTTTCCAGGTTTAATTTGAACGATTTTAGTGTTCGAGATTCGTCTATAAATCGATTAACTCCTTTGAAATTAGCACCTGTACTTAATTTGAGACCGGTTAGTACTTGTACTTCTCTTTTGGAGTTGTTCATATCTTCGTCTGGTGGACAAGAGGCTAGGAAAGCTTTTGCTAGGGTTTCATGCACTGATGAAGCTTTGGCCCATTGGCATCTGTCGCTTTTACCTTATTTGAATCACGTCAGACATATTGTGTATCCTTTTTTAATACCAGAGGAAAATATTTAATGTTTTATAACTTAACTGCAAATTTTCTCCTTTTCTAAATTCATTAACCATAAATTGTATACGGCCACCATTTTTAGTACGATAAATACGATAATTGATGAGTAGTTGAATTTTACGTGGATCAATACATATACTATATATCATTTAAACAATCTCTTTTAAGACAATAATGCATTTTTTTCTGTTGTAACTGTAAATATATAATTAAATGTAATTTATTGAAATCTTATAGTGACCTTAATTAAAAAATAGATGGCCAATAAGTGGTGGTACTGTTTTGGCTGAATGGCTTTTAGGTAGCGGTCAACTTTTGTGGTTGCAGCAATATGTTAGACTTTTAAGTAATTGGTGCGAATGGAACAGTTGTACGAGTAAGTTGTTTCTTACGTGTGATTTTTTTTTCTTTTCTTTTTTTTTTTTTTTCTAGGAAATTTCCTACTAGCTTCTGCTTTTTTGACAACTGGGGAGTACAATAAAGCTGAAGATTTATTTCAAACGGCAGCCAAGGGTATTACTACTGATCCATTTTTACAGGATAGAATTTTGAAAGGTGTAGAAGAAAATCCGACCAGGGCTTATGTTAATTATTATTTGAAGGTAGAAAAAATTTAAATCAATTGATTTTTAAAATATTACCTCGAATATTACTTAAAAAAAATATTATTTATTTTCTTACTTAATTTCATTATTATAATAATTTGAAACTTATTTGGAAAAAAATTGTTTTTATTTTTTTTCTTCTTTTTTTAGGTTATTCAACTTTTTGAGCTACACAAAACGAGAGATTGCGTAATAAATGTTGCTAATACAGCGCTCAGTATTGTGGAACATGACGATCCATTGTCGGTAAATTTATTTTTAATTTTCACTATAAATTTTAATTTTGATTTAATTATACTGACAAAAATATTTGTATAAAAATATAAAAAAATATAGAGTGTTCCATTTAAAAAAATATATGACCTTCATATGAATCACTTTCCTGGAGCACCCTGTATATTTATAAATATTTTTAAAATGTAGTACTTATTATATCGACAGATTTTATTTTGCCTTGGCGCTCCTAGGCGTTCCTACAGGGTTGGTCACTTGAAACGACCCTATTCATCTTATTAATATTTTACAAGTAATCTTCCTACAGAAAACTTTTTCATTAATTACTTTGTATGTTATTGATTGGCTTCAACTCAAATTCTTATTTCGAATCGAAACGTTTTTCCATTTAATCACTCTTTTTTTTTGTGATCTTTAAGTGACAATTTTTTTCGTACGTGACCACTTTTAGTTTAAAAATGACTATGAACCAACTATATTTATATTTTGTTTTTGGTTTTTGCAAAAAAACTAATAAAACTTTCTCTCTTAGGCAACTCTCTATTCCATAAAATTCAAACACCACTTGGCTCTTAAACACTATGAACTTGCTTTCGATTCATTAAACTCAAATCCTGATTCGGAACGTAAAAAAGACAACCTACGAGATTTAGTGAAAACATTATTGGACGAAAAAAAATTAGATATTTTACTAAATTTCACTTATGGAAGTATGGATGAGTTTTTCACAAATATACTTCTAACAAGGGCTAGAGCCACAGATGCCGTTAATAATGTTTTCTACGATTTTCTTTATTCATATCAAATAAAAAGAGGACCTTTATCCCATCGGTTAGGTAAGAATGCATTTCTCTATCGTTTTTCTAATTTTTTTTTTTTTCTTTTTCAAATAACAATTTTTCAGCCGCTTCCGTTATGTACGAACAAGCCTTTCGTTTAAACAATACCCTCGGTCCTGACGCTTTAGAAAAACAAGTAAAATGTTATCTGGCAGCAAAAAATGTTCTTCATTTATGCAGAGTTGAACATGCTTGGGTAGTAAGACCTGCAGATCCCGACGAGGAAGATGAAGAAGTCATCCTCCAATCATTAGCTGGATCAAACGAAGTATAAAAATAAATCTAAACGCAAACTTTTTGATATATATGTATATGTATTGTATATATTTTCAGGAAATGCGAGTGTTCAAACTAAGGAAGCAAGTTGAGATCGTCAATATTGAGAGTATGGAGAAAGAACTGATTTTTGCTAGTGCCAAATTCAAATTAGCTAGATTCAGTACAACATCTTCGAATAATATAACCAGTTAGTACATTTAATGATCTTTCACCTGAATTATAGGATTATCTTTGTTCCCCAATTATTATTTGTATTTGTTTCTCTTGTTTCTAAGTCTATTGGTCCAAAATATTTAGTTAGTTAAGATAACCAGTTAGACATTTGAACTGTTATATAATATCATATTTGAATCCATAATCATCCTCGTTTCAATTTTTATCACAGTTGTTCTGGTTTCATCTTATATGTTCTCAGTTATTTTATTTATTTTTTTATATAGATATTTTGGGTTATCTACTTATGTTTCTTTAACCATTTCTTTGTCAACTTTTACTTTTTTCAGTCTTTCTGGTTTCATTTACCCTTGTTGTTGTTCATTAACTAATTACCATTGATCTTCATTAATTTTTAGGCCCTGTAGAGTTGGTGACTTTGCTAAATGCCGCTGGTTTATTTAAAACGGCATTTGACATTTGTACGACATTTTCGTTGTCGTATTCTACGATTTTCGAGGTGTTAACGAAACATTGCGTATTGTTGACCGAAGAGGAAAATCCTCATGCTTGGAATTGGTTGGTTGAAAATGATTTACAGGGTAATATGTTTATGAAAAATTGTTTTTTTTAGGAATGTACTTATATATTTATTTTTTGTTTTAGATCTTCCAGTAAATAGAGATTCTGCTGCTGATGTAGTTTGGCAGTTTTTGCAGGATTGTTTACAAAAATACGAGAAACCTCATATGAGTACTTTGCATTATGTGGTTTGTAAGAAGATCATTAATATGAGGATTTATATTCCGCATTGGCTAGTTTCATCGTACAAGGTATTTATAAAATTGTAAAAAAACATTTTTCAACTTTTAACTCTATAACAAGTAGATTTTTTATTTAATGTTTGGGTGTTGTTGATTTTTTTTAATTCTTTAAGAATTTTTGTAAACCTGTTACTTTTAGAGTTTTCGAAGAAAAAAACTCTTATAAAACGGTTTTGTCCGTCTGTCCGTCCGTCTGTTAGCCTTATTCAACGGATTTTAGCCTTTCTATTGTCAAATCTCCATTATGATTTAAAAGCGAATGTATATGCCAACATTAGTTGTCTTTCTATTGGTATGAATTAATTTCGTCCTTATTGTAGATCCGTAATCCTGCTGAATTATTGAGATTGCTTCACAGTGCTGGACGATTAGAAGAAGCGGTTGAATTTGCTAAAGAATACATTCTTTCGGCCATGGGATATGGAAAAGAATTTTTTGGTTTCACGCATTCGTTAGCTCCGACTTCCTCAGCTTTTTGTCTTCCTGTGTACGCCATTCAACGACTGATAGATGAACTAAACATACATAATATTAAAAACGTTGAACAACCTTATCTTCAAGTAAGTGAAAATAAGCGATTTTGCGGTTATCTGTCAATTGATAATTTTTTTTTTTTATCATTTAGGAATACAATAATTTGAAATCTTTATTTACTAAATATTTGGAAACTGCTACGAGAGTTTCGAATCAGATGTGCCAGACGAAATTAAGTACGGGGTCTGTAAACACAAACGCTCCCATGATGGACAATATTAGATAAAAAATATTTTTTGATTATTTTTTTTTATTTCAATAAATTTTGCATTTAAGGATTTACTACATTATTGATTTTTTTTCCACTGTAATCAAATTTATTCACTTCTAAGAAATATGAGTATAATAATAATTCCAGCTACAATTTGTTTTTCATATTTGGATCAATTAAAATGGAAATTTTTTTTTGTATATTTATTGTAATGTAGTTTCTACGTGGGGTTAGCTCAATTTTCATTTGATCATAACTTTAAAAATATAAAAGATAAAAAAATGAAATTTATGCCATTCGATTAGTTTTATAAAACTCTAAATGGGAAAAATATATTTGTCACTGTGAAATACGTATTAACAGTTTTAGTTTTTACGTTGATGATCAATTTTCATTTGATCATAACTTTAAAAATATAAAAGATAAAAAAATGAAATTTATGCCATTCGATTAGTTTTATAAAACTCTAAATGGGAAAAATATATTTGTCACTGAGAAATACGTATTAACAGTTTTAGTTTTTACGTTGATGATCAATTTTCATTTGATCATAACTCTAAAAATATAAAAGATAAAAAAATGAAATTTATGCCATTCTCTTAGTTTTAAAAAACTCTAAATGGGAAAAATATATTTGTCACTGTGAAATACGTATTAACAGTTTTAGTTTTTACGTTGATGCTCAATTTTCATTTGATCATAACTTTAAAAATATAAAAGATAAAAAAATGAAATTTATGCCATTCTCTTAGTTTTAAAAAACTCTAAATGGGAAAAATATATTTGTCGCTGAGAAATACGTATTAACAGTTTTAGTTTTTACGTTGATGATCAATTTTCATTTGATCATAACTCTAAAAATATAAAAGATAAAAAAATGAAATTTATGCCATTCGATTAGTTTTATAAAACTCTAAATGGGAAAAATATATTTGTCACTGTGAAATACGTATTAACAGTTTTAGTTTTTACGTTGATGCTCAATTTTCATTTGATCATAACTTTAAAAATATAAAAGATAAAAAAATGAAATTTATGCCATTCTCTTAGTTTTAAAAAACTCTAAATGGGAAAAATATATTTGTCGCTGAGAAATACGTATTAACAGTTTTAGTTTTTACGTTGATGATCAATTTTCATTTGATCATAACTTTAAAAATATAAAAGATAAAAAAATGAAATTTATGCCATTCGATTAGTTTTATAAAACTCTAAATGGGAAAAATATATTTGTCACTGAGAAATACGTATTAACAGTTTTAGTTTTTACGTTGATGCTCAATTTTCATTTGATCATAACTTTAAAAATATAAAAGATAAAAAAATGAAATTTTTGCCATTCGATTAGTTTTATAAAACTCTAAATGGGAAAAATATATTTGTCACTGAGAAATACGTATTAACAGTTTTAGTTTTTACGTTGATGATCAATTTTCATTTGATCATAACTTTAAAAATATAAAAGATAAAAAAATGAAATTTATGCCATTCGATTAGTTTTATAAAACTCTAAATGGGAAAAATATATTTGTCACTGAGAAATACGTATTAACAGTTTTAGTTTTTACGTTGATGCTCAATTTTCATTTGATCATAACTTTAAAAATATAAAAGATAAAAAAATGAAATTTATGCCATTCGATTAGTTTTATAAAACTCTAAATGAGAAAAATATATTTGTCACTGAGAAATACGTATTAACAGTTTTAGTTTTTACGTTGATGCTCAATTTTCATTTGATCATAACTCTAAAAATACAAAAGATAAAAAAATGAAATTTATTCCATTCGATTAGTTTTATAAAGCTCTAAATGGGAAAAATATATTTGTCGCTGAGAAATACGTATTAACAGTTTTAGTTTTTACGTTTATGCTCAATTTTCATTTGATCATAACTCTAAAAATATAAAAGATAAAAAAATGAAATTTATGCCATTCGATTAGTTTTATAAAACTCTAAATGGGAAAAATATATTTGTCACTGAGAAATACGTATTAACAGTTTTAGTTTTTACGTTGATGCTCAATTTTCATTTGATCATAACTCTAAAAATATAAAAGATAAAAAAATGAAATTTATGCCATTCGATTAGTTTTATAAAACTCTAAATGGGAAAAATATATTTGTCACTGAGAAATACGTATTAACAGTTTTAGTTTTTACGTTTATGCTCAATTTTCATTTGATCATAACTCTAAAAATATAAAAGATAAAAAAATGAAATTTATGCCATTCGATTAGTTTTATAAAACTCTAAATGGGAAAAATATATTTGTCACTGAGAAATACGTATTAACAGTTTTAGTTTTTACGTTTATGCTCAATTTTCATTTGATCATAACTCTAAAAATATAAAAGATAAAAAAATGAAATTTATGCCATTCGATTAGTTTTATAAAACTCTAAATGGGAAAAATATATTTGTCGCTGAGAAATACGTATTAACAGTTTTAGTTTTTACGTTTATGCTCAATTTTCATTTGATCATAACTCTAAAAATATAAAAGATAAAAAAATGAAATTTATGCCATTCGATTAGTTTTATAAAACTCTAAATGGGAAAAATATATTTGTCACTGAGAAATACGTATTAACAGTTTTAGTTTTTACGTTGATTCTCAATTTTCATTTGATCATAACTCTAAAAATATAAAAGATAAAAAAATGAAATTTATGCCATTCGATTAGTTTTATAAAACTCTAAATGGGAAAAATATATTTGTCGCTGAGAAATACGTATTAACAGTTTTAGTTTTTACGTTGATTCTCAATTTTCATTTGATCATAACTCTAAAAATATAAAAGATAAAAAAATGAAATTTATGCCATTCGATTAGTTTTATAAAACTCTAAATGGGAAAAATATATTTGTCGCTGAGAAATACGTATTAACAGTTTTAGTTTTTACGTTGATTCTCAATTTTCATTTGATCATAACTCTAAAAATATAAAAGATAAAAAAATGAAATTTATGCCATTCGATTAGTTTTATAAAACTCTAAATGGGAAAAATATATTTGTCACTGAGAAATACGTATTAACAGTTTTAGTTTTTACGTTGATTCTCAATTTTCATTTGATCATAACTCTAAAAATATAAAAGATAAAAAAATGAAATTTATGCCATTCGATTAGTTTTATAAAACTCTAAATGGGAAAAATATATTTGTCACTGAGAAATACGTATTAACAGTTTTAGTTTTTACGTTGATTCTCAATTTTCATTTGATCATAACTCTAAAAATATAAAAGATAAAAAAATGAAATTTATGCCATTCGATTAGTTTTATAAAACTCTAAATGGGAAAAATATATTTGTCACTGAGAAATACGTATTAACAGTTTTAGTTTTTACGTTGATTCTCAATTTTCATTTGATCATAACTCTAAAAATATAAAAGATAAAAAAATGAAATTTATGCCATTCGATTAGTTTTATAAAACTCTAAATGGGAAAAATATATTTGTCGCTGAGAAATACGTATTAACAGTTTTAGTTTTTACGTTTATGCTCAATTTTCATTTGATCATAACTCTAAAAATATAAAAGATAAAAAAATGAAATTTATGCCATTCGATTAGTTTTATAAAACTCTAAATGGGAAAAATATATTTGTCGCTGAGAAATACGTATTAACAGTTTTAGTTTTTACGTTGATTCTCAATTTTCATTTGATCATAACTCTAAAAATATAAAAGATAAAAAAATGAAATTTATGCCATTCGATTAGTTTTATAAAACTCTAAATGGGAAAAATATATTTGTCACTGAGAAATACGTATTAACAGTTTTAGTTTTTACGTTGATTCTCAATTTTCATTTGATCATAACTCTAAAAATATAAAAGATAAAAAAATGAAATTTATGCCATTCGATTAGTTTTATAAAACTCTAAATGGGAAAAATATATTTGTCGCTGAGAAATACGTATTAACAGTTTTAGTTTTTACGTTGATGCTGAATTTTCATTTGATCATAACTCTAAAAATATAAAAGATAAAAAAATGAAATTTATGCCATTCGATTAGTTTTATAAAACTCTAAATGGGAAAAATATATTTGTCACTGAGAAATACGTATTAACAGTTTTAGTTTTTACGTTGATTCTCAATTTTCATTTGATCATAACTCTAAAAATATAAAAGATAAAAAAATGAAATTTATGCCATTCGATTAGTTTTATAAAACTCTAAATGGGAAAAATATATTTGTCGCTGAGAAATACGTATTAACAGTTTTAGTTTTTACGTTTATGCTCAATTTTCATTTGATCATAACTCTAAAAATATAAAAGATAAAAAAATGAAATTTATGCCATTCGATTAGTTTTATAAAACTCTAAATGGGAAAAATATATTTGTCGCTGAGAAATACGTATTAACAGTTTTAGTTTTTACGTTGATTCTCAATTTTCATTTGATCATAACTCTAAAAATATAAAAGATAAAAAAATGAAATTTATGCCATTCGATTAGTTTTATAAAACTCTAAATGGGAAAAATATATTTGTCACTGAGAAATACGTATTAACAGTTTTAGTTTTTACGTTGATTCTCAATTTTCATTTGATCATAACTCTAAAAATATAAAAGATAAAAAAATGAAATTTATGCCATTCGATTAGTTTTATAAAACTCTAAATGGGAAAAATATATTTGTCGCTGAGAAATACGTATTAACAGTTTTAGTTTTTACGTTGATGCTGAATTTTCATTTGATCATAACTCTAAAAATATAAAAGATAAAAAAATGAAATTTATGCCATTCGATTAGTTTTATAAAACTCTAAATGGGAAAAATATATTTGTCACTGAGAAATACGTATTAACAGTTTTAGTTTTTACGTTGATTCTCAATTTTCATTTGATCATAACTCTAAAAATATAAAAGATAAAAAAATGAAATTTATGCCATTCGATTAGTTTTATAAAACTCTAAATGGGAAAAATATGTTTGTCACTGAGAAATACGTATTAACAGTTTTAGTTTTTACGTTTATGCTCAATTTTCATTTGATCATAACTCTAAAAATATAAAAGATAAAAAAATGAAATTTATGCCATTCGATTAGTTTTATAAAACTCTAAATGGGAAAAATATATTTGTCGCTGAGAAATACGTATTAACAGTTTTAGTTTTTACGTTTATGCTCAATTTTCATTTGATCATAACTCTAAAAATATAAAAGATAAAAAAATGAAATTTATGCCATTCGATTAGTTTTATAAAACTCTAAATGGGAAAAATATGTTTGTCACTGAGAAATACGTATTAACAGTTTTAGTTTTTACGTTGATGCTGAATTTTCATTTGATCATAACTCTAAAAATATAAAAGATAAAAAAATGAAATTTATGCCATTCGATTAGTTTTATAAAACTCTAAATGGGAAAAATATATTTGTCGCTGAGAAATACGTATTAACAGTTTTAGTTTTTACGTTTATGCTCAATTTTCATTTGATCATAACTCTAAAAATATAAAAGATAAAAAAATGAAATTTATGCCATTCGATTAGTTTTATAAAACTCTAAATGGGAAAAATATGTTTGTCACTGAGAAATACGTATTAACAGTTTTAGTTTTTACGTTTATGCTCAATTTTCATTTGATCATAACTCTAAAAATACAAAAGATAAAAAAATGAAATTTATGCCATTCGATTAGTTTTATAAAACTCTAAATGGGAAAAATATATTTGTCGCTGAGAAATACGTATTAACAGTTTTAGTTTTTACGTTTATGCTCAATTTTCATTTGATCATAACTCTAAAAATACAAAAGATAAAAAAATGAAATTTATGCCATTCGATTAGTTTTATAAAACTCTAAATGGGAAAAATATATTTGTCGCTGAGAAATACGTATTAACAGTTTTAGTTTTTACGTTGATGCTCAATTCTCATTTGATCATAACTCTAAAAATACAAAAGATAAAAAAATGAAATTTATGCCATTCGATTAGTTTTATAAAACTCTAAATGGGAAAAATATATTTGTCGCTGAGAAATACGTATTAACAGTTTTAGTTTTTACGTTGATGCTGAATTTTCATTTGATCATAACTCTAAAAATACAAAAGATAAAAAAATGAAATTTATGCCATTCGATTAGTTTTATAAAACTCTAAATGGGAAAAATATATTTGTCGCTGAGAAATACGTATTAACAGTTTTAGTTTTTACGTTGATGCTGAATTTTCATTTGATCATAACTCTAAAAATATAAAAGATAAAAAAATGAAATTTATGCCATTCGATTAGTTTTATAAAACTCTAAATGGGAAAAATATATTTGTCGCTGAGAAATACGTATTAACAGTTTTAGTTTTTACGTTGATGCTGAATTTTCATTTGATCATAACTCTAAAAATACAAAAGATAAAAAAATGAAATTTATGCCATTCGATTAGTTTTATAAAACTCTAAATGGGAAAAATATATTTGTCGCTGAGAAATACGTATTAACAGTTTTAGTTTTTACGTTTATGCTCAATTTTCATTTGATCATAACTCTAAAAATACAAAAGATAAAAAAATGAAATTTATGCCATTCGATTAGTTTTATAAAACTCTAAATGAGAAAAATATATTTGTCACTGAGAAATACGTATTAACAGTTTTAGTTTTTACGTTGATTCTCAATTTTCATTTGATCATAACTCTAAAAATACAAAAGATAAAAAAATGAAATTTATGCCATTCGATTAGTTTTATAAAACTCTAAATGGGAAAAATATATTTGTCGCTGAGAAATACGTATTAACAGTTTTAGTTTTTACGTTGATGCTGAATTTTCATTTGATCATAACTCTAAAAATACAAAAGATAAAAAAATGAAATTTATGCCATTCGATTAGTTTTATAAAACTCTAAATGGGAAAAATATATTTGTCGCTGAGAAATACGTATTAACAGTTTTAGTTTTTACGTTGATTCTCAATTTTCATTTGATCATAACTCTAAAAATACAAAAGATAAAAAAATGAAATTTATGCCATTCGATTAGTTTTATAAAACTCTAAATGGGAAAAATATATTTGTCGCTGAGAAATACGTATTAACAGTTTTAGTTTTTACGTTGATGCTGAATTTTCATTTGATCATAACTCTAAAAATATAAAAGATAAAAAAATGAAATTTATGCCATTCGATTAGTTTTATAAAACTCTAAATGGGAAAAATATATTTGTCGCTGAGAAATACGTATTAACAGTTTTAGTTTTTACGTTGATTCTCAATTTTCATTTGATCATAACTCTAAAAATACAAAAGATAAAAAAATGAAATTTATGCCATTCGATTAGTTTTATAAAACTCTAAATGGGAAAAATATATTTGTCGCTGAGAAATACGTATTAACAGTTTTAGTTTTTACGTTGATGCTCAATTTTCATTTGATCATAACTCTAAAAATACAAAAGATAAAAAAATGAAATTTATGCCATTAGATTAGTTTTATAAAACTCTAAATGGGAAAAATATATTTGTCGCTGAGAAATACGTATTAACAGTTTTAGTTTTTACGTTGATGCTGAATTTTCATTTGATCATAACTCTAAAAATATAAAAGATAAAAAAATGAAATTTATGCCATTCGATTAGTTTTATAAAACTCTAAATGAGAAAAATATATTTGTCGCTGAGAAATACGTATTAACAGTTTTAGTTTTTACGTTGATGCTGAATTTTCATTTGATCATAACTCTAAAAATATAAAAGATAAAAAAATGAAATTTATGCCATTCGATTAGTTTTATAAAACTCTAAATGGGAAAAATATATTTGTCGCTGAGAAATACGTATTAACAGTTTTAGTTTTTACGTTTATGCTCAATTTTCATTTGATCATAACTCTAAAAATATAAAAGATAAAAAAATGAAATTTATGCCATTCGATTAGTTTTATAAAACTCTAAATGGGAAAAATTTATTTGTCACTGAGAAATACGTATTAACAGTTTTAGTTTTTACGTTGATGCTGAATTTTCATTTGATCATAACTCTAAAAATATAAAAGATAAAAAAATGAAATTTATGCCATTCGATTAGTTTTATAAAACTCTAAATGGGAAAAATATATTTGTCGCTGAGAAATACGTATTAACAGTTTTAGTTTTTACGTTGATTCTCAATTTTCATTTGATCATAACTCTAAAAATACAAAAGATAAAAAAATGAAATTTATGCCATTCGATTAGTTTTATAAAACTCTAAATGGGAAAAATATATTTGTCGCTGAGAAATACGTATTAACAGTTTTAGTTTTTACGTTGATGCTGAATTTTCATTTGATCATAACTCTAAAAATATAAAAGATAAAAAAATGAAATTTATGCCATTCGATTAGTTTTATAAAACTCTAAATGGGAAAAATATATTTGTCGCTGAGAAATACGTATTAACAGTTTTAGTTTTTACGTTGATGCTCAATTTTCATTTGATCATAACTCTAAAAATACAAAAGATAAAAAAATGAAATTTATGCCATTCGATTAGTTTTATAAAACTCTAAATGGGAAAAATATATTTGTCGCTGAGAAATACGTATTAACAGTTTTAGTTTTTACGTTGATGCTGAATTTTCATTTGATCATAACTCTAAAAATACAAAAGATAAAAAAATGAAATTTATGCCATTCGATTAGTTTTATAAAACTCTAAATGGGAAAAATATATTTGTCGCTGAGAAATACGTATTAACAGTTTTAGTTTTTACGTTTATGCTCAATTTTCATTTGATCATAACTCTAAAAATACAAAAGATAAAAAAATGAAATTTATGCCATTCGATTAGTTTTATAAAACTCTAAATGAGAAAAATATATTTGTCACTGAGAAATACGTATTAACAGTTTTAGTTTTTACGTTGATTCTCAATTTTCATTTGATCATAACTCTAAAAATACAAAAGATAAAAAAATGAAATTTATGCCATTCGATTAGTTTTATAAAACTCTAAATGGGAAAAATATATTTGTCGCTGAGAAATACGTATTAACAGTTTTAGTTTTTACGTTGATGCTGAATTTTCATTTGATCATAACTCTAAAAATACAAAAGATAAAAAAATGAAATTTATGCCATTCGATTAGTTTTATAAAACTCTAAATGGGAAAAATATATTTGTCGCTGAGAAATACGTATTAACAGTTTTAGTTTTTACGTTGATGCTGAATTTTCATTTGATCATAACTCTAAAAATATAAAAGATAAAAAAATGAAATTTATGCCATTCGATTAGTTTTATAAAACTCTAAATGGGAAAAATATATTTGTCGCTGAGAAATACGTATTAACAGTTTTAGTTTTTACGTTGATGCTGAATTTTCATTTGATCATAACTCTAAAAATATAAAAGATAAAAAAATGAAATTTATGCCATTCGATTAGTTTTATAAAACTCTAAATGGGAAAAATATATTTGTCGCTGAGAAATACGTATTAACAGTTTTAGTTTTTACGTTTATGCTCAATTTTCATTTGATCATAACTCTAAAAATACAAAAGATAAAAAAATGAAATTTATGCCATTCGATTAGTTTTATAAAACTCTAAATGGGAAAAATATATTTGTCGCTGAGAAATACGTATTAACAGTTTTAGTTTTTACGTTTATGCTCAATTTTCATTTGATCATAACTCTAAAAATACAAAAGATAAAAAAATGAAATTTATGCCATTCGATTAGTTTTATAAAACTCTAAATGGGAAAAATATATTTGTCGCTGAGAAATACGTATTAACAGTTTTAGTTTTTACGTTGATGCTCAATTCTCATTTGATCATAACTCTAAAAATACAAAAGATAAAAAAATGAAATTTATGCCATTCGATTAGTTTTATAAAACTCTAAATGGGAAAAATATATTTGTCGCTGAGAAATACGTATTAACAGTTTTAGTTTTTACGTTGATGCTGAATTTTCATTTGATCATAACTCTAAAAATATAAAAGATAAAAAAATGAAATTTATGCCATTCGATTAGTTTTATAAAACTCTAAATGGGAAAAATATATTTGTCACTGAGAAATACGTATTAACAGTTTTAGTTTTTACGTTGATTCTCAATTTTCATTTGATCATAACTCTAAAAATACAAAAGATAAAAAAATGAAATTTATGCCATTCGATTAGTTTTATAAAACTCTAAATGGGAAAAATATATTTGTCGCTGAGAAATACGTATTAACAGTTTTAGTTTTTACGTTGATGCTGAATTTTCATTTGATCATAACTCTAAAAATATAAAAGATAAAAAAATGAAATTTATGCCATTCGATTAGTTTTATAAAACTCTAAATGGGAAAAATATATTTGTCGCTGAGAAATACGTATTAACAGTTTTAGTTTTTACGTTGATTCTCAATTTTCATTTGATCATAACTCTAAAAATACAAAAGATAAAAAAATGAAATTTATGCCATTCGATTAGTTTTATAAAACTCTAAATGGGAAAAATATATTTGTCGCTGAGAAATACGTATTAACAGTTTTAGTTTTTACGTTGATGCTCAATTTTCATTTGATCATAACTCTAAAAATACAAAAGATAAAAAAATGAAATTTATGCCATTCGATTAGTTTTATAAAACTCTAAATGGGAAAAATATATTTGTCGCTGAGAAATACGTATTAACAGTTTTAGTTTTTACGTTTATGCTCAATTTTCATTTGATCATAACTCTAAAAATACAAAAGATAAAAAAATGAAATTTATGCCATTCGATTAGTTTTATAAAACTCTAAATGGGAAAAATATATTTGTCGCTGAGAAATACGTATTAACAGTTTTAGTTTTTACGTTGATGCTGAATTTTCATTTGATCATAACTCTAAAAATATAAAAGATAAAAAAATGAAATTTATGCCATTCGATTAGTTTTATAAAACTCTAAATGAGAAAAATATATTTGTCGCTGAGAAATACGTATTAACAGTTTTAGTTTTTACGTTGATGCTGAATTTTCATTTGATCATAACTCTAAAAATATAAAAGATAAAAAAATGAAATTTATGCCATTCGATTAGTTTTATAAAACTCTAAATGAGAAAAATATATTTGTCGCTGAGAAATACGTATTAACAGTTTTAGTTTTTACGTTGATGCTGAATTTTCATTTGATCATAACTCTAAAAATATAAAAGATAAAAAAATGAAATTTATGCCATTCGATTAGTTTTATAAAACTCTAAATGGGAAAAATATATTTGTCGCTGAGAAATACGTATTAACAGTTTTAGTTTTTACGTTGATGCTGAATTTTCATTTGATCATAACTCTAAAAATATAAAAGATAAAAAAATGAAATTTATGCCATTCGATTAGTTTTATAAAACTCTAAATGAGAAAAATATATTTGTCGCTGAGAAATACGTATTAACAGTTTTAGTTTTTACGTTGATTCTCAATTTTCATTTGATCATAACTCTAAAAATACAAAAGATAAAAAAATGAAATTTATGCCATTCGATTAGTTTTATAAAACTCTAAATGGGAAAAATATATTTGTCGCTGAGAAATACGTATTAACAGTTTTAGTTTTTACGTTGATGCTGAATTTTCATTTGATCATAACTCTAAAAATATAAAAGATAAAAAAATGAAATTTATGCCATTCGATTAGTTTTATAAAACTCTAAATGAGAAAAATATATTTGTCGCTGAGAAATACGTATTAACAGTTTTAGTTTTTACGTTGATGCTGAATTTTCATTTGATCATAACTCTAAAAATATAAAAGATAAAAAAATGAAATTTATGCCATTCGATTAGTTTTATAAAACTCTAAATGAGAAAAATATATTTGTCGCTGAGAAATACGTATTAACAGTTTTAGTTTTTACGTTGATGCTGAATTTTCATTTGATCATAACTCTAAAAATATAAAAGATAAAAAAATGAAATTTATGCCATTCGATTAGTTTTATAAAACTCTAAATGGGAAAAATATATTTGTCGCTGAGAAATACGTATTAACAGTTTTAGTTTTTACGTTGATTCTCAATTTTCATTTGATCATAACTCTAAAAATACAAAAGATAAAAAAATGAAATTTATGCCATTCGATTAGTTTTATAAAACTCTAAATGGGAAAAATATATTTGTCGCTGAGAAATACGTATTAACAGTTTTAGTTTTTACGTTGATGCTGAATTTTCATTTGATCATAACTCTAAAAATATAAAAGATAAAAAAATGAAATTTATGCCATTCGATTAGTTTTATAAAACTCTAAATGGGAAAAATATATTTGTCGCTGAGAAATACGTATTAACAGTTTTAGTTTTTACGTTTATGCTCAATTTTCATTTGATCATAACTCTAAAAATACAAAAGATAAAAAAATGAAATTTATGCCATTCGATTAGTTTTATAAAACTCTAAATGGGAAAAATATATTTGTCGCTGAGAAATACGTATTAACAGTTTTAGTTTTTACGTTTATGCTCAATTCTCATTTGATCATAACTCTAAAAATACAAAAGATAAAAAAATGAAATTTATGCCATTCGATTAGTTTTATAAAACTCTAAATGGGAAAAATATATTTGTCGCTGAGAATTACGTATTAACAGTTTTAGTTTTTACGTTGATGCTGAATTTTCATTTGATCATAACTCTAAAAATATAAAAGATAAAAAAATGAAATTTATGCCATTCGATTAGTTTTATAAAACTCTAAATGGGAAAAATATGTTTGTCACTGAGAAATACGTATTAACAGTTTTAGTTTTTACTTTTATGCTCAATTTTCATTTGATCATAACTCTAAAAATATAAAAGATAAAAAAATGAAATTTATGCCATTCGATTAGTTTTATAAAACTCTAAATGGGAAAAATATATTTGTCGCTGAGAATTACGTATTAACAGTTTTAGTTTTTACGTTGATGCTGAATTTTCATTTGATCATAACTCTAAAAATATAAAAGATAAAAAAATGAAATTTATGCCATTCGATTAGTTTTATAAAACTCTAAATGGGAAAAATATATTTGTCGCTGAGAAATACGTATTAACAGTTTTAGTTTTTACGTTTATGCTCAATTTTCATTTGATCATAACTCTAAAAATATAAAAGATAAAAAAATGAAATTTATGCCATTCGATTAGTTTTATAAAACTCTAAATGGGAAAAATATGTTTGTCACTGAGAAATACGTATTAACAGTTTTAGTTTTTACTTTTATGCTCAATTTTCATTTGATCATAACTCTAAAAATATAAAAGATAAAAAAATGAAATTTATGCCATTCGATTAGTTTTATAAAACTCTAAATGGGAAAAATATATTTGTCGCTTAGAAATACGTATTAACAGTTTTAGTTTTTACGTTGATGCTCAATTTTCATTTGATCATAACTTTAAAAATATAAAAGATAAAAAAATGAAATTTATGCCATTCGATTAGTTTTATAAAACTCTAAATGGGAAAAATATATTTGTCACTGAGAAATACGTATTAACAGTTTTAGTTTTTACGTTGATGCTCAATTTTCATTTGATCATAACTTTAAAAATATAAAAGATAAAAAAATGAAATTTATGCCATTCGATTAGTTTTATAAAACTCTAAATGGGAAAAATATATTTGTCGCTGAGAAATACGTATTAACAGTTTTAGTTTTTACGTTGATGCTGAATTTTCATTTGATCATAACTCTAAAAATATAAAAGATAAAAAAATGAAATTTATGCCATTCGATTAGTTTTATAAAACTCTAAATGGGAAAAATATATTTGTCGCTGAGAAATACGTATTAACAGTTTTAGTTTTTACGTTGATGCTGAATTTTCATTTGATCATAACTCTAAAAATATAAAAGATAAAAAAATGAAATTTATGCCATTCGATTAGTTTTATAAAACTCTAAATGGGAAAAATATATTTGTCGCTGAGAAATACGTATTAACAGTTTTAGTTTTTACGTTGATGCTGAATTTTCATTTGATCATAACTCTAAAAATATAAAAGATAAAAAAATGAAATTTATGCCATTCGATTAGTTTTATAAAACTCTAAATGGGAAAAATATATTTGTCGCTGAGAAATACGTATTAACAGTTTTAGTTTTTACGTTGATGCTGAATTTTCATTTGATCATAACTCTAAAAATATAAAAGATAAAAAAATGAAATTTATGCCATTCGATTAGTTTTATAAAACTCTAAATGGGAAAAATATATTTGTCGCTGAGAAATACGTATTAACAGTTTTAGTTTTTACGTTGATGCTGAATTTTCATTTGATCATAACTCTAAAAATATAAAAGATAAAAAAATGAAATTTATGCCATTCGATTAGTTTTATAAAACTCTAAATGGGAAAAATATATTTGTCGCTTAGAAATACGTATTAACAGTTTTAGTTTTTACGTTGATGCTCAATTTTCATTTGATCATAACTTTAAAAATATAAAAGATAAAAAAATGAAATTTATGCCATTCGATTAGTTTTATAAAACTCTAAATGGGAAAAATATATTTGTCGCTGAGAAATACGTATTAACAGTTTTAGTTTTTACGTTTATGCTCAATTTTCATTTGATCATAACTCTAAAAATATAAAAGATAAAAAAATGAAATTTATGCCATTCGATTAGTTTTATAAAACTCTAAATGGGAAAAATATGTTTGTCACTGAGAAATACGTATTAACAGTTTTAGTTTTTACTTTTATGCTCAATTTTCATTTGATCATAACTCTAAAAATATAAAAGATAAAAAAATGAAATTTATGCCATTCGATTAGTTTTATAAAACTCTAAATGGGAAAAATATATTTGTCGCTTAGAAATACGTATTAACAGTTTTAGTTTTTACGTTGATGCTCAATTTTCATTTGATCATAACTTTAAAAATATAAAAGATAAAAAAATGAAATTTATGCCATTCGATTAGTTTTATAAAACTCTAAATGGGAAAAATATATTTGTCGCTGAGAAATACGTATTAACAGTTTTAGTTTTTACGTTGATTCTCAATTTTCATTTGATCATAACTTTAAAAATATAAAAGATAAAAAAATGAAATTTATGCCATTCGATTAGTTTTATAAAACTCTAAATGGGAAAAATATATTTGTCGCTTAGAAATACGTATTAACAGTTTTAGTTTTTACGTTGATGCTGAATTTTCATTTGATCATAACTCTAAAAATATAAAAGATAAAAAAATGAAATTTATGCCATTCGATTAGTTTTATAAAACTCTAAATGGGAAAAATATATTTGTCGCTGAGAAATACGTATTAACAGTTTTAGTTTTTACGTTGATTCTCAATTTTCATTTGATCATAACTCTAAAAATACAAAAGATAAAAAAATGAAATTTATGCCATTCGATTAGTTTTATAAAACTCTAAATGGGAAAAATATATTTGTCGCTGAGAAATACGTATTAACAGTTTTAGTTTTTACGTTGATTCTCAATTTTCATTTGATCATAACTTTAAAAATATAAAAGATAAAAAAATGAAATTTATGCCATTCGATTAGTTTTATAAAACTCTAAATGGGAAAAATATATTTGTCGCTTAGAAATACGTATTAACAGTTTTAGTTTTTACGTTGATGCTGAATTTTCATTTGATCATAACTCTAAAAATATAAAAGATAAAAAAATGAAATTTATGCCATTCGATTAGTTTTATAAAACTCTAAATGGGAAAAATATATTTGTCGCTGAGAAATACGTATTAACAGTTTTAGTTTTTACGTTGATTCTCAATTTTCATTTGATCATAACTCTAAAAATATAAAAGATAAAAAAATGAAATTTATGCCATTCGATTAGTTTTATAAAACTCTAAATGGGAAAAATATATTTGTCGCTGAGAATTACGTATTAACAGTTTTAGTTTTTACGTTGATGCTGAATTTTCATTTGATCATAACTCTAAAAATATAAAAGATAAAAAAATGAAATTTATGCCATTCGATTAGTTTTATAAAACTCTAAATGGGAAAAATATATTTGTCGCTGAGAAATACGTATTAACAGTTTTAGTTTTTACGTTTATGCTCAATTTTCATTTGATCATAACTCTAAAAATATAAAAGATAAAAAAATGAAATTTATGCCATTCGATTAGTTTTATAAAACTCTAAATGGGAAAAATATGTTTGTCACTGAGAAATACGTATTAACAGTTTTAGTTTTTACTTTTATGCTCAATTTTCATTTGATCATAACTCTAAAAATATAAAAGATAAAAAAATGAAATTTATGCCATTCGATTAGTTTTATAAAACTCTAAATGGGAAAAATATATTTGTCGCTGAGAAATACGTATTAACAGTTTTAGTTTTTACGTTGATGCTGAATTTTCATTTGATCATAACTCTAAAAATATAAAAGATAAAAAAATGAAATTTATGCCATTCGATTAGTTTTATAAAACTCTAAATGGGAAAAATATATTTGTCGCTGAGAAATACGTATTAACAGTTTTAGTTTTTACGTTTATGCTCAATTTTCATTTGATCATAACTCTAAAAATACAAAAGATAAAAAAATGAAATTTATGCCATTCGATTAGTTTTATAAAACTCTAAATGGGAAAAATATATTTGTCGCTGAGAAATACGTATTAACAGTTTTAGTTTTTACGTTGATGCTCAATTCTCATTTGATCATAACTCTAAAAATACAAAAGATAAAAAAATGAAATTTATGCCATTCGATTAGTTTTATAAAACTCTAAATGGGAAAAATATATTTGTCGCTGAGAAATACGTATTAACAGTTTTAGTTTTTACGTTGATGCTCAATTCTCATTTGATCATAACTCTAAAAATACAAAAGATAAAAAAATGAAATTTATGCCATTCGATTAGTTTTATAAAACTCTAAATGGGAAAAATATATTTGTCGCTGAGAAATACGTATTAACAGTTTTAGTTTTTACGTTGATGCTGAATTTTCATTTGATCATAACTCTAAAAATACAAAAGATAAAAAAATGAAATTTATGCCATTCGATTAGTTTTATAAAACTCTAAATGGGAAAAATATATTTGTCGCTGAGAAATACGTATTAACAGTTTTAGTTTTTACGTTGATGCTGAATTTTCATTTGATCATAACTCTAAAAATATAAAAGATAAAAAAATGAAATTTATGCCATTCGATTAGTTTTATAAAACTCTAAATGGGAAAAATATATTTGTCGCTGAGAAATACGTATTAACAGTTTTAGTTTTTACGTTTATGCTCAATTTTCATTTGATCATAAATCTAAAAATACAAAAGATAAAAAAATGAAATTTATGCCATTCGATTAGTTTTATAAAACTCTAAATGAGAAAAATATATTTGTCACTGAGAAATACGTATTAACAGTTTTAGTTTTTACGTTTATGCTCAATTTTCATTTGATCATAACTCTAAAAATATAAAAGATAAAAAAATGAAATTTATGCCATTCGATTAGTTTTATAAAACTCTAAATGGGAAAAATATATTTGTCACTGAGAAATACGTATTAACAGTTTTAGTTTTTACGTTGATTCTCAATTTTCATTTGATCATAACTCTAAAAATATAAAAGATAAAAAAATGAAATTTATGCCATTCGATTAGTTTTATAAAACTCTAAATGGGAAAAATATATTTGTCGCTGAGAAATACGTATTAACAGTTTTAGTTTTTACGTTGATGCTGAATTTTCATTTGATCATAACTCTAAAAATATAAAAGATAAAAAAATGAAATTTATGCCATTCGATTAGTTTTATAAAACTCTAAATGGGAAAAATATATTTGTCGCTGAGAAATACGTATTAACAGTTTTAGTTTTTACGTTGATTCTCAATTTTCATTTGATCATAACTCTAAAAATACAAAAGATAAAAAAATGAAATTTATGCCATTCGATTAGTTTTATAAAACTCTAAATGGGAAAAATATATTTGTCACTGAGAAATACGTATTAACAGTTTTAGTTTTTACGTTGATGCTCAATTTTCATTTGATCATAACTTTAAAAATATAAAAGATAAAAAAATGAAATTTATGCCATTCGATTAGTTTTATAAAACTCTAAATGGGAAAAATATATTTGTCGCTGAGAAATACGTATTAACAGTTTTAGTTTTTACGTTTATGCTCAATTTTCATTTGATCATAACTCTAAAAATATAAAAGATAAAAAAATGAAATTTATGCCATTCGATTAGTTTTATAAAACTCTAAATGGGAAAAATATATTTGTCGCTGAGAAATACGTATTAACAGTTTTAGTTTTTACGTTTATGCTCAATTTTCATTTGATCATAACTCTAAAAATATAAAAGATAAAAAAATGAAATTTATGCCATTCGATTAGTTTTATAAAACTCTAAATGGGAAAAATATATTTGTCGCTGAGAAATACGTATTAACAGTTTTAGTTTTTACGTTAATGCTGAATTTTCATTTGATCATAACTCTAAAAATATAAAAGATAAAAAAATGAAATTTATGCCATTCGATTAGTTTTATAAAACTCTAAATGGGAAAAATATATTTGTCGCTGAGAAATACGTATTAACAGTTTTAGTTTTTACGTTTATGCTCAATTTTCATTTGATCATAACTCTAAAAATATAAAAGATAAAAAAATGAAATTTATGCCATTCGATTAGTTTTATAAAACTCTAAATGGGAAAAATATATTTGTCGCTGAGAAATACGTATTAACAGTTTTAGTTTTTACGTTGATTCTCAATTTTCATTTGATCATAACTCTAAAAATACAAAAGATAAAAAAATGAAATTTATGCCATTCGATTAGTTTTATAAAACTCTAAATGGGAAAAATATATTTGTCGCTGAGAAATACGTATTAACAGTTTTAGTTTTTACGTTGATTCTCAATTTTCATTTGATCATAACTCTAAAAATACAAAAGATAAAAAAATGAAATTTATGCCATTCGATTAGTTTTATAAAACTCTAAATGGGAAAAATATATTTGTCGCTGAGAAATACGTATTAACAGTTTTAGTTTTTACGTTTATGCTCAATTTTCATTTGATCATAACTCTAAAAATATAAAAGATAAAAAAATGAAATTTATGCCATTCGATTAGTTTTATAAAACTCTAAATGGGAAAAATATATTTGTCGCTGAGAAATACGTATTAACAGTTTTAGTTTTTACGTTTATGCTCAATTTTCATTTGATCATAACTCTAAAAATATAAAAGATAAAAAAATGAAATTTATGCCATTCGATTAGTTTTATAAAACTCTAAATGGGAAAAATATATTTGTCACTGAGAAATACGTATTAACAGTTTTAGTTTTTACGTTGATGCTCAATTTTCATTTGATCATAACTTTAAAAATATAAAAGATAAAAAAATGAAATTTATGCCATTCGATTAGTTTTATAAAACTCTAAATGGGAAAAATATATTTGTCGCTGAGAAATACGTATTAACAGTTTTAGTTTTTACGTTTATGCTCAATTTTCATTTGATCATAACTCTAAAAATATAAAAGATAAAAAAATGAAATTTATGCCATTCGATTAGTTTTATAAAACTCTAAATGGGAAAAATATATTTGTCGCTGAGAAATACGTATTAACAGTTTTAGTTTTTACGTTTATGCTCAATTTTCATTTGATCATAACTCTAAAAATATAAAAGATAAAAAAATGAAATTTATGCCATTCGATTAGTTTTATAAAACTCTAAATGGGAAAAATATATTTGTCGCTGAGAAATACGTATTAACAGTTTTAGTTTTTACGTTAATGCTGAATTTTCATTTGATCATAACTCTAAAAATATAAAAGATAAAAAAATGAAATTTATGCCATTCGATTAGTTTTATAAAACTCTAAATGGGAAAAATATATTTGTCGCTGAGAAATACGTATTAACAGTTTTAGTTTTTACGTTTATGCTCAATTTTCATTTGATCATAACTCTAAAAATATAAAAGATAAAAAAATGAAATTTATGCCATTCGATTAGTTTTATAAAACTCTAAATGGGAAAAATATATTTGTCGCTGAGAAATACGTATTAACAGTTTTAGTTTTTACGTTTATGCTCAATTTTCATTTGATCATAACTCTAAAAATATAAAAGATAAAAAAATGAAATTTATGCCATTCGATTAGTTTTATAAAACTCTAAATGGGAAAAATATGTTTGTCACTGAGAAATACGTATTAACAGTTTTAGTTTTTACTTTTATGCTCAATTTTCATTTGATCATAACTCTAAAAATATAAAAGATAAAAAAATGAAATTTATGCCATTCGATTAGTTTTATAAAACTCTAAATGGGAAAAATATATTTGTCGCTTAGAAATACGTATTAACAGTTTTAGTTTTTACGTTGATGCTCAATTTTCATTTGATCATAACTTTAAAAATATAAAAGATAAAAAAATGAAATTTATGCCATTCGATTAGTTTTATAAAACTCTAAATGGGAAAAATATATTTGTCGCTGAGAAATACGTATTAACAGTTTTAGTTTTTACGTTGATTCTCAATTTTCATTTGATCATAACTCTAAAAATACAAAAGATAAAAAAATGAAATTTATGCCATTCGATTAGTTTTATAAAACTCTAAATGGGAAAAATATATTTGTCACTGAGAAATACGTATTAACAGTTTTAGTTTTTACGTTGATGCTCAATTTTCATTTGATCATAACTTTAAAAATATAAAAGATAAAAAAATGAAATTTATGCCATTCGATTAGTTTTATAAAACTCTAAATGGGAAAAATATATTTGTCACTGAGAAATACGTATTAACAGTTTTAGTTTTTACGTTGATGCTCAATTTTCATTTGATCATAACTTTAAAAATATAAAAGATAAAAAAATGAAATTTATGCCATTCGATTAGTTTTATAAAACTCTAAATGGGAAAAATATATTTGTCACTGAGAAATACGTATTAACAGTTTTAGTTTTTACGTTGATGCTCAATTTTCATTTGATCATAACTTTAAAAATATAAAAGATAAAAAAATGAAATTTATGCCATTCGATTAGTTTTATAAAACTCTAAATGGGAAAAATATATTTGTCGCTGAGAAATACGTATTAACAGTTTTAGTTTTTACGTTGATTCTCAATTTTCATTTGATCATAACTTTAAAAATACAAAAGATAAAAAAATGAAATTTATGCCATTCGATTAGTTTTATAAAACTCTAAATGGGAAAAATATATTTGTCACTGAGAAATACGTATTAACAGTTTTAGTTTTTACGTTGATTCTCAATTTTCATTTGATCATAACTCTAAAAATATAAAAGATAAAAAAATGAAATTTATGCCATTCGATTAGTTTTATAAAACTCTAAATGGGAAAAATATATTTGTCACTGAGAAATACGTATTAACAGTTTTAGTTTTTACGTTTATGCTCAATTTTCATTTGATCATAACTCTAAAAATATAAAAGATAAAAAAATGAAATTTATGCCATTCGATTAGTTTTATAAAACTCTAAATGGGAAAAATATATTTGTCACTGAGAAATACGTATTAACAGTTTTAGTTTTTACGTTGATGCTCAATTTTCATTTGATCATAACTTTAAAAATATAAAAGATAAAAAAATGAAATTTATGCCATTCGATTAGTTTTATAAAACTCTAAATGGGAAAAATATATTTGTCACTGAGAAATACGTATTAACAGTTTTAGTTTTTACGTTGATTCTCAATTTTCATTTGATCATAACTTTAAAAATATAAAAGATAAAAAAATGAAATTTATGCCATTCGATTAGTTTTATAAAACTCTAAATGGGAAAAATATATTTGTCACTGAGAAATACGTATTAACAGTTTTAGTTTTTACGTTTATGCTCAATTTTCATTTGATCATAACTCTAAAAATATAAAAGATAAAAAAATGAAATTTATGCCATTCGATTAGTTTTATAAAACTCTAAATGGGAAAAATATATTTGTCGCTGAGAAATACGTATTAACAGTTTTAGTTTTTACGTTGATGCTGAATTTTCATTTGATCATAACTCTAAAAATATAAATGATAAAAAAATGAAATTTATGCCATTCGATTAGTTTTATAAAACTCTAAATGGGAAAAATATATTTGTCACTGAGAAATACGTATTAACAGTTTTAGTTTTTACGTTGATGCTGAATTTTCATTTGATCATAACTCTAAAAATATAAAAGATAAAAAAATGAAATTTATGCCATTCGATTAGTTTTATAAAACTCTAAATGGGAAAAATATATTTGTCGCTGAGAAATACGTATTAACAGTTTTAGTTTTTACGTTGATGCTGAATTTTCATTTGATCATAACTCTAAAAATATAAAAGATAAAAAAATGAAATTTATGCCATTCGATTAGTTTTATAAAACTCTAAATGGGAAAAATATATTTGTCACTGAGAAATACGTATTAACAGTTTTAGTTTTTACGTTTATGCTCAATTTTCATTTGATCATAACTCTAAAAATATAAAAGATAAAAAAATGAAATTTATGCCATTCGATTAGTTTTATAAAACTCTAAATGGGAAAAATATATTTGTCGCTGAGAAATACGTATTAACAGTTTTAGTTTTTACGTTTATGCTCAATTTTCATTTGATCATAACTCTAAAAATATAAAAGATAAAAAAATGAAATTTATGCCATTCGATTAGTTTTATAAAACTCTAAATGGGAAAAATATATTTGTCGCTGAGAAATACGTATTAACAGTTTTAGTTTTTACGTTTATGCTCAATTTTCATTTGATCATAACTCTAAAAATATAAAAGATAAAAAAATGAAATTTATGCCATTCGATTAGTTTTATAAAACTCTAAATGGGAAAAATATATTTGTCGCTGAGAAATACGTATTAACAGTTTTAGTTTTTACGTTTATGCTCAATTTTCATTTGATCATAACTCTAAAAATATAAAAGATAAAAAAATGAAATTTATGCCATTCGATTAGTTTTATAAAACTCTAAATGGGAAAAATATATTTGTCGCTGAGAAATACGTATTAACAGTTTTAGTTTTTACGTTTATGCTCAATTTTCATTTGATCATAACTCTAAAAATATAAAAGATAAAAAAATGAAATTTATGTCATTCGATTAGTTTTATAAAACTCTAAATGGGAAAAATATATTTGTCGCTGAGAAATACGTATTAATAGTTTTAGTTTTTACGTTGATGCTCAATTTTCATTTGATCATAACTTTAAAAATATAAAAGATAAAAAAATGAAATTTATGCCATTCGATTAG
The DNA here is from genome assembly GCA_963243735.1 of Neocrepidodera transversa. Taxonomy (NCBI): domain Eukaryota; kingdom Metazoa; phylum Arthropoda; class Insecta; order Coleoptera; family Chrysomelidae; genus Neocrepidodera; species Neocrepidodera transversa. Next base: position 167,295 of record OY725347.1, on the reverse strand, counting down.
TTTTATAAAACTCTAAATGGGAAAAATATATTTGTCACTGAGAAATACGTATTAACAGTTTTAGTTTTTACGTTGATGCTGAATTTTCATTTGATCATAACTCTAAAAATATAAAAGATAAAAAAATGAAATTTATGCCATTCGATTAGTTTTATAAAACTCTAAATGGGAAAAATATATTTGTCACTGAGAAATACGTATTAACAGTTTTAGTTTTTACGTTGATGCTGAATTTTCATTTGATCATAACTCTAAAAATATAAAAGATAAAAAAATGAAATTTATGCCATTCGATTAGTTTTATAAAACTCTAAATGGGAAAAATATATTTGTCGCTGAGAAATACGTATTAATAGTTTTAGTTTTTACGTTGATGCTCAATTTTCATTTGATCATAACTTTAAAAATATAAAAGATAAAAAAATGAAATTTATGCCATTCGATTAGTTTTATAAAACTCTAAATGGGAAAAATATATTTGTCACTGAGAAATACGTATTAACAGTTTTAGTTTTTACGTTGATGCTGAATTTTCATTTGATCATAACTCTAAAAATATAAAAGATAAAAAAATGAAATTTATGCCATTCGATTAGTTTTATAAAACTCTAAATGGGAAAAATATATTTGTCACTGAGAAATACGTATTAACAGTTTTAGTTTTTACGTTGATGCTCAATTTTCATTTGATCATAACTTTAAAAATATAAAAGATAAAAAAATGAAATTTATGCCATTCGATTAGTTTTATAAAACTCTAAATGGGAAAAATATATTTGTCGCTGAGAAATACGTATTAACAGTTTTAGTTTTTACGTTTATGCTCAATTTTCATTTGATCATAACTCTAAAAATATAAAAGATAAAAAAATGAAATTTATGCCATTCGATTAGTTTTATAAAACTCTAAATGGGAAAAATATGTTTGTCACTGAGAAATACGTATTAACAGTTTTAGTTTTTACGTTTATGCTCAATTTTCATTTGATCATAACTCTAAAAATATAAAAGATAAAAAAATGAAATTTATGCCATTCGATTAGTTTTATAAAACTCTAAATGGGAAAAATATATTTGTCGCTGAGAAATACGTATTAACAGTTTTAGTTTTTACGTTTATGCTCAATTTTCATTTGATCATAACTCTAAAAATATAAAAGATAAAAAAATGAAATTTATGCCATTCGATTAGTTTTATAAAACTCTAAATGGGAAAAATATGTTTGTCACTGAGAAATACGTATTAACAGTTTTAGTTTTTACGTTTATGCTCAATTTTCATTTGATCATAACTCTAAAAATAAAAAAGATAAAAAAATGAAATTTATGCCATTCGATTAGTTTTATAAAACTCTAAATGGGAAAAATATATTTGTCACTGAGAAATACGTATTAACAGTTTTAGTTTTTACGTTGATGCTCAATTTTCATTTGATCATAACTTTAAAAATATAAAAGATAAAAAAATGAAATTTATGCCATTCGATTAGTTTTATAAAACTCTAAATGGGAAAAATATATTTGTCACTGAGAAATACGTATTAACAGTTTTAGTTTTTACGTTGATGCTGAATTTTCATTTGATCATAACTCTAAAAATATAAAAGATAAAAAAATGAAATTTATGCCATTCGATTAGTTTTATAAAACTCTAAATGGGAAAAATATATTTGTCGCTGAGAAATACGTATTAACAGTTTTAGTTTTTACGTTTATGCTCAATTTTCATTTGATCATAACTCTAAAAATATAAAAGATAAAAAAATGAAATTTATGCCATTCGATTAGTTTTATAAAACTCTAAATGGGAAAAATATATTTGTCACTGAGAAATACGTATTAACAGTTTTAGTTTTTACGTTTATGCTCAATTTTCATTTGATCATAACTCTAAAAATATAAAAGATAAAAAAATGAAATTTATGCCATTCGATTAGTTTTATAAAACTCTAAATGGGAAAAATATATTTGTCGCTGAGAAATACGTATTAACAGTTTTAGTTTTTACGTTTATGCTCAATTTTCATTTGATCATAACTCTAAAAATATAAAAGATAAAAAAATGAAATTTATGCCATTCGATTAGTTTTATAAAACTCTAAATGGGAAAAATATATTTGTCGCTGAGAAATACGTATTAACAGTTTTAGTTTTTACGTTTATGCTCAATTTTCATTTGATCATAACTCTAAAAATATAAAAGATAAAAAAATGAAATTTATGCCATTCGATTAATTTTATAAAACTCTAAATGGGAAAAATATATTTGTCGCTGAGACATACGTATTAACAGTTTTAGTTTTTACGTTGATGCTGAATTTTCATTTGATCATAACTCTAAAAATATAAAAGATAAAAAAATTAAATTTATGCCATTCGATTAATTTTATAAAACTCTAAATGGGAAAAATATATTTGTCGCTGAGAAATACGTATTAACAGTTTTAGTTTTTACGTTTATGCTCAATTTTCATTTGATCATAACTCTAAAAATAAAAAAGATAAAAAAATGAAATTTATGCCATTCGATTAGTTTTATAAAACTCTAAATGGGAAAAATATATTTGTCGCTGAGAAATACGTATTAACAGTTTTAGTTTTTACGTTGATGCTGAATTTTCATTTGATCATAACTCTAAAAATAAAAAAGATAAAAAAATGAAATTTATGCCATTCGATTAGTTTTATAAAACTCTAAATGGGAAAAATATATTTGTCGCTGAGAAATACGTATTAACAGTTTTAGTTTTTACGTTGATGCTGAATTTTCATTTGATCATAACTCTAAAAATAAAAAAGATAAAAAAATGAAATTTATGCCATTCGATTAGTTTTATAAAACTCTAAATGGGAAAAATATATTTGTCGCTGAGAAATACGTATTAACAGTTTTAGTTTTTACGTTGATGCTGAATTTTCATTTGATCATAACTCTAAAAATATAAAAGATAAAAAAATGAAATTTATGCCATTCGATTAGTTTTATAAAACTCTAAATGGGAAAAATATATTTGTCGCTGAGAAATACGTATTAACAGTTTTAGTTTTTACGTTGATGCTGAATTTTCATTTGATCATAACTCTAAAAATAAAAAAGATAAAAAAATGAAATTTATGCCATTCGATTAGTTTTATAAAACTCTAAATGGGAAAAATATATTTGTCACTGAGAAATACGTATTAACAGTTTTAGTTTTTACGTTGATGCTGAATTTTCATTTGATCATAACTCTAAAAATATAAAAGATAAAAAAATGAAATTTATGCCATTCGATTAGTTTTATAAAACTCTAAATGGGAAAAATATATTTGTCACTGAGAAATACGTATTAACAGTTTTAGTTTTTACGTTTATGCTCAATTTTCATTTGATCATAACTCTAAAAATATAAAAGATAAAAAAATGAAATTTATGCCATTCGATTAGTTTTATAAAACTCTAAATGGGAAAAATATATTTGTCGCTGAGAAATACGTATTAACAGTTTTAGTTTTTACGTTGATGCTGAATTTTCATTTGATCATAACTCTAAAAATATAAAAGATAAAAAAATGAAATTTATGCCATTCGATTAGTTTTATAAAACTCTAAATGGGAAAAATATATTTGTCGCTGAGAAATACGTATTAACAGTTTTAGTTTTTACGTTGATGCTGAATTTTCATTTGATCATAACTCTAAAAATAAAAAAGATAAAAAAATGAAATTTATGCCATTCGATTAGTTTTATAAAACTCTAAATGGGAAAAATATATTTGTCACTGAGAAATACGTATTAACAGTTTTAGTTTTTACGTTGATGCTGAATTTTCATTTGATCATAACTCTAAAAATATAAAAGATAAAAAAATGAAATTTATGCCATTCGATTAGTTTTATAAAACTCTAAATGGGAAAAATATATTTGTCACTGAGAAATACGTATTAACAGTTTTAGTTTTTACGTTGATGCTGAATTTTCATTTGATCATAACTCTAAAAATATAAAAGATAAAAAAATGAAATTTATGCCATTCGATTAGTTTTATAAAACTCTAAATGGGAAAGATATATTTGTCGCTGAGAAATACGTATTAACAGTTTTAGTTTTTACGTTGATGCTGAATTTTCATTTGATCATAACTCTAAAAATATAAAAGATAAAAAAATGAAATTTATGCCATTCGATTAGTTTTATAAAACTCTAAATGGGAAAAATATATTTGTCGCTGAGAAATACGTATTAACAGTTTTAGTTTTTACGTTTATGCTCAATTTTCATTTGATCATAACTCTAAAAATATAAAAGATAAAAAAATGAAATTTATGCCATTCGATTAGCTTTATAAAACTCTAAATGGGAAAAATATGTTTGTCACTGAGAAATACGTATTAACAGTTTTAGTTTTTACGTTTATGCTCAATTTTCATTTGATCATAACTCTAAAAATATAAAAGATAAAAAAATGAAATTTATGCCATTCGATTAGTTTTATAAAACTCTAAATGGGAAAAATATATTTGTCGCTGAGAAATACGTATTAACAGTTTTAGTTTTTACGTTGATGCTCAATTTTCATTTGATCATAACTTTAAAAATATAAAAGATAAAAAAATGAAATTTATGCCATTCGATTAGTTTTATAAAACTCTAAATGGGAAAAATATATTTGTCACTGAGAAATACGTATTAACAGTTTTAGTTTTTACGTTGATGCTGAATTTTCATTTGATCATAACTCTAAAAATATAAAAGATAAAAAAATGAAATCTATGCCATTCGATTAGTTTTATAAAACTCTAAATGGGAAAAATATATTTGTCACTGAGAAATACGTATTAACAGTTTTAGTTTTTACGTTGATGCTGAATTTTCATTTGATCATAACTCTAAAAATATAAAAGATAAAAAAATGAAATTTATGCCATTCGATTAGTTTTATAAAACTCTAAATGGGAAAAATATATTTGTCACTGAGAAATACGTATTAACAGTTTTAGTTTTTACGTTGATGCTGAATTTTCATTTGATCATAACTCTAAAAATATAAAAGATAAAAAAATGAAATCTATGCCATTCGATTAGTTTTATAAAACTCTAAATGGGAAAAATATATTTGTCACTGAGAAATACGTATTAACAGTTTTAGTTTTTACGTTGATGCTGAATTTTCATTTGATCATAACTCTAAAAATATAAAAGATAAAAAAATGAAATTTATGCCATTCGATTAGTTTTATAAAACTCTAAATGGGAAAAATATATTTGTCGCTGAGAAATACGTATTAACAGTTTTAGTTTTTACGTTGATGCTGAATTTTCATTTGATCATAACTCTAAAAATATAAAAGATAAAAAAATGAAATTTATGCCATTCGATTAGTTTTATAAAACTCTAAATGGGAAAAATATATTTGTCACTGAGAAATACGTATTAACAGTTTTAGTTTTTACGTTGATGCTGAATTTTCATTTGATCATAACTCTAAAAATATAAAAGATAAAAAAATGAAATTTATGCCATTCGATTAATTTTATAAAACTCTAAATGGGAAAAATATATTTGTCGCTGAGAAATACGTATTAACAGTTTTAGTTTTTACGTTTATGCTCAATTTTCATTTGATCATAACTCTAAAAATAAAAAAGATAAAAAAATGAAATTTATGCCATTCGATTAGTTTTATAAAACTCTAAATGGGAAAAATATATTTGTCGCTGAGAAATACGTATTAACAGTTTTAGTTTTTACGTTGATGCTGAATTTTCATTTGATCATAACTCTAAAAATAAAAAAGATAAAAAAATGAAATCTATGCCATTCGATTAGTTTTATAAAACTCTAAATGGGAAAAATATATTTGTCACTGAGAAATACGTATTAACAGTTTTAGTTTTTACGTTGATGCTGAATTTTCATTTGATCATAACTCTAAAAATATAAAAGATAAAAAAATGAAATTTATGCCATTCGATTAATTTTATAAAACTCTAAATGGGAAAAATATATTTGTCGCTGAGAAATACGTATTAACAGTTTTAGTTTTTACGTTGATGCTCAATTTTCATTTGATCATAACTCTAAAAATATAAAAGATAAAAAAATTAAATTTATGCCATTCGATTAGTTTTATAAAACTCTAAATGGGAAAAATATATTTGTCACTGAGAAATACGTATTAACAGTTTTAGTTTTTACGTTGATGCTCAATTTTCATTTGATCATAACTCTAAAAATATAAAAGATAAAAAAATGAAATTTATGCCATTCGATTAGTTTTATAAAACTCTAAATGGGAAAAATATATTTGTCACTGAGAAATACGTATTAACAGTTTTAGTTTTTACGTTGATGCTCAATTTTCATTTGATCATAACTCTAAAAATATAAAAGATAAAAAAATTAAATTTATGCCATTCGATTAGTTTTATAAAACTCTAAATGGGAAAAATATATTTGTCACTGAGAAATACGTATTAACAGTTTTAGTTTTTACGTTGATGCTCAATTTTCATTTGATCATAACTCTAAAAATATAAAATATAAAAAAATGAAATTTATGCCATTCGATTAGTTTTATAAAACTCTAAATGGGAAAAATATATTTGTCACTGAGAAATACGTATTAACAGTTTTAGTTTTTACGTTGATGCTCAATTTTCATTTGATCATAACTCTAAAAATATAAAAGATAAAAAAATGAAATTTATGCCATTCGATTAGTTTTATAAAACTCTAAATGGGAAAAATATATTTGTCACTGAGAAATACGTATTAACAGTTTTAGTTTTTACGTTGATGCTCAATTTTCATTTGATCATAACTCTAAAAATATAAAATATAAAAAAATGAAATTTATGCCATTCGATTAGTTTTATAAAACTCTAAATGGGAAAAATATATTTGTCACTGAGAAATACGTATTAACAGTTTTAGTTTTTACGTTGATGCTCAATTTTCATTTGATCATAACTCTAAAAATATAAAAGATAAAAAAATGAAATTTATGCCATTCGATTAGTTTTATAAAACTCTAAATGGGAAAAATATATTTGTCACTGAGAAATACGTATTAACAGTTTTAGTTTTTACGTTGATGCTCAATTTTCATTTGATCATAACTCTAAAAATATAAAATATAAAAAAATGAAATTTATGCCATTCGATTAGTTTTATAAAACTCTAAATGGGAAAAATATATTTGTCACTGAGAAATACGTATTAACAGTTTTAGTTTTTACGTTGATGCTCAATTTTCATTTGATCATAACTCTAAAAATATAAAATATAAAAAAATGAAATTTATGCCATTCGATTAGTTTTATAAAACTCTAAATGGGAAAAATATATTTGTCACTGAGAAATACGTATTAACAGTTTTAGTTTTTACGTTGATGCTGAATTTTCATTTGATCATAACTCTAAAAATATAAAAGATAAAAAAATGAAATTTATGCCATTCGATTAGTTTTATAAAACTCTAAATGGGAAAAATATATTTGTCACTGAGAAATACGTATTAACAGTTTTAGTTTTTACGTTGATGCTCAATTTTCATTTGATCATAACTCTAAAAATATAAAAGATAAAAAAATGAAATTTATGCCATTCGATTAGTTTTATAAAACTCTAAATGGGAAAAATATATTTGTCACTGAGAAATACGTATTAACAGTTTTAGTTTTTACGTTGATGCTGAATTTTCATTTGATCATAACTCTAAAAATATAAAAGATAAAAAAATGAAATCTATGCCATTCGATTAGTTTTATAAAACTCTAAATGGGAAAAATATATTTGTCACTGAGAAATACGTATTAACAGTTTTAGTTTTTACGTTGATGCTGAATTTTCATTTGATCATAACTCTAAAAATATAAAAGATAAAAAAATGAAATTTATGCCATTCGATTAGTTTTATAAAACTCTAAATGGGAAAAATATATTTGTCGCTGAGAAATACGTATTAACAGTTTTAGTTTTTACGTTTATGCTCAATTTTCATTTGATCATAACTCTAAAAATATAAAAGATAAAAAAATGAAATTTATGCCATTCGATTAGTTTTATAAAACTCTAAATGGGAAAAATATGTTTGTCACTGAGAAATACGTATTAACAGTTTTAGTTTTTACGTTTATGCTCAATTTTCATTTGATCATAACTCTAAAAATAAAAAAGATAAAAAAATGAAATTTATGCCATTCGATTAGTTTTATAAAACTCTAAATGGGAAAAATATATTTGTCGCTGAGAAATACGTATTAACAGTTTTAGTTTTTACGTTTATGCTCAATTTTCATTTGATCATAACTTTAAAAATATAAAAGATAAAAAAATGAAATTTATGCCATTCGATTAGTTTTATAAAACTCTAAATGGGAAAAATATATTTGTCGCTGAGAAATACGTATTAACAGTTTTAGTTTTTACGTTTATGCTCAATTTTCATTTGATCATAACTCTAAAAATATAAAAGATAAAAAAATGAAATTTATGCCATTCGATTAGTTTTATAAAACTCTAAATGGGAAAAATATATTTGTCACTGAGAAATACGTATTAACAGTTTTAGTTTTTACGTTTATGCTCAATTTTCATTTGATCATAACTCTAAAAATATAAAAGATAAAAAAATGAAATTTATGCCATTCGATTAGTTTTATAAAACTCTAAATGGGAAAAATTCATTTGTCACTGAGAAATACGTATTAACAGTTTTAGTTTTTACGTTTATGCTCAATTTTCATTTGATCATAACTCTAAAAATATAAAAGATAAAAAAATGAAATTTATGCCATTCGATTAGTTTTATAAAACTCTAAATGGGAAAAATATATTTGTCGCTGAGAAATACGTATTAACAGTTTTAGTTTTTACGTTTATGCTCAATTTTCATTTGATCATAACTCTAAAAATATAAAAGATAAAAAAATGAAATTTATGCCATTCGATTAGTTTTATAAAACTCTAAATGGGAAAAATATGTTTGTCACTGAGAAATACGTATTAACAGTTTTAGTTTTTACGTTTATGCTCAATTTTCATTTGATCATAACTCTAAAAATATAAAAGATAAAAAAATGAAATTTATGCCATTCGATTAGTTTTATAAAACTCTAAATGGGAAAAATATGCTTGTCACTGAGAAATACGTATTAACAGTTTTAGTTTTTACGTTTATGCTCAATTTTCATTTGATCATAACTCTAAAAATATAAAAGATAAAAAAATGAAATTTATGCCATTCGATTAGTTTTATAAAACTCTAAATGGGAAAAATATGCTTGTCACTGAGAAATACGTATTAACAGTTTTAGTTTTTACGTTTATGCTCAATTTTCATTTGATCATAACTCTAAAAATATAAAAGATAAAAAAATGAAATTTATGCCATTCGATTAGTTTTATAAAACTCTAAATGGGAAAAATATATTTGTCGCTGAGAAATAGGTATTAACAGTTTTAGTTTTTACGTTGATGCTCAATTTTCATTTGATCATAACTCTAAAAATATAAAAGATAAAAAAATGAAATTTATGCCATTCGATTAATTTTATAAAACTCTAAATGGGAAAAATATATTTGTCGCTGAGAAATACGTATTAACAGTTTTAGTTTTTACGTTTATGCTCAATTTTCATTTGATCATAACTCTAAAAATATAAAAGATAAAAAAATGAAATTTATGCCATTCGATTAGTTTTATAAAACTCTAAATGGGAAAAATATATTTGTCGCTGAGAAATACGTATTAACAGTTTTAGTTTTTACGTTTATGCTCAATTTTCATTTGATCATAACTCTAAAAATATAAAAGATAAAAAAATGAAATTTATGCCATTCGATTAGTTTTATAAAACTCTAAATGGGAAAAATATATTTGTCACTGAGAAATACGTATTAACAGTTTTAGTTTTTACGTTGATGCTGAATTTTCATTTGATCATAACTCTAAAAATATAAAAGATAAAAAAATGAAATTTATGCCATTCGATTAGTTTTATAAAACTCTAAATGGGAAAAATATATTTGTCACTGAGAAATACGTATTAACAGTTTTAGTTTTTACGTTGATGCTGAATTTTCATTTGATCATAACTCTAAAAATATAAAAGATAAAAAAATGAAATTTATGCCGTTCGATTAGTTTTATAAAACTCTAAATGGGAAAAATATATTTGTCGCTGAGAAATACGTATTAACAGTTTTAGTTTTTACGTTGATGCTGAATTTTCATTTGATCATAACTCTAAAAATATAAAAGATAAAAAAATGAAATTTATGCCATTCGATTAGTTTTATAAAACTCTAAATGGGAAAAATATATTTGTCGCTGAGAAAAACGTAATAACAGTTTTAGTTTTTACGTTGATGCTCAATTTTCATTTGATCATAACTTTAAAAATATAAAAGATAAAAAAGTGAAATTTATGCCATTCGATTAGTTTTATAAAACTCTAAATGGGAAAAATATATTTGTCACTGAGAAATACGTATTAACAGTTTTAGTTTTTACGTTGATGCTCAATTTTCATTTGATCATAACTCTAAAAATATAAAATATAAAAAAATGAAATTTATGCCATTCGATTAGTTTTATAAAACTCTAAATGGGAAAAATATATTTGTCACTGAGAAATACGTATTAACAGTTTTAGTTTTTACGTTGATGCTCAATTTTCATTTGATCATAACTCTAAAAATATAAAATATAAAAAAATGAAATTTATGCCATTCGATTAGTTTTATAAAACTCTAAATGGGAAAAATATATTTGTCACTGAGAAATACGTATTAACAGTTTTAGTTTTTACGTTGATGCTCAATTTTCATTTGATCATAACTCTAAAAATATAAAAGATAAAAAAATGAAATTTATGCCATTCGATTAGTTTTATAAAACTCTAAATGGGAAAAATATATTTGTCACTGAGAAATACGTATTAACAGTTTTAGTTTTTACGTTGATGCTCAATTTTCATTTGATCATAACTCTAAAAATATAAAAGATAAAAAAATGAAATTTATGCCATTCGATTAGTTTTATAAAACTCTAAATGGGAAAAATATATTTGTCACTGAGAAATACGTATTAACAGTTTTAGTTTTTACGTTGATGCTCAATTTTCATTTGATCATAACTCTAAAAATATAAAATATAAAAAAATGAAATTTATGCCATTCGATTAGTTTTATAAAACTCTAAATGGGAAAAATATATTTGTCACTGAGAAATACGTATTAACAGTTTTAGTTTTTACGTTGATGCTCAATTTTCAATTGATCATAACTTTAAAAATATAAAATATAAAAAAATGAAATTTATGCCATTCGATTAGTTTTATAAAACTCTAAATGGGAAAAATATATTTGTCACTGAGAAATACGTATTAACAGTTTTAGTTTTTACGTTGATGCTCAATTTTCATTTGATCATAACTCTAAAAATATAAAAGATAAAAAAATGAAATTTATGCCATTCGATTAGTTTTATAAAACTCTAAATGGGAAAAATATATTTGTCACTGAGAAATACGTATTAACAGTTTTAGTTTTTACGTTGATGCTCAATTTTCATTTGATCATAACTCTAAAAATATAAAAGATAAAAAAATGAAATTTATGCCATTCGATTAGTTTTATAAAACTCTAAATGGGAAAAATATATTTGTCACTGAGAAATACGTATTAACAGTTTTAGTTTTTACGTTGATGCTCAATTTTCATTTGATCATAACTCTAAAAATATAAAATATAAAAAAATGAAATTTATGCCATTCGATTAGTTTTATAAAACTCTAAATGGGAAAAATATATTTGTCACTGAGAAATACGTATTAACAGTTTTAGTTTTTACGTTGATGCTCAATTTTCAATTGATCATAACTTTAAAAATATAAAATATAAAAAAATGAAATTTATGCCATTCGATTAGTTTTATAAAACTCTAAATGGGAAAAATATATTTGTCACTGAGAAATACGTATTAACAGTTTTAGTTTTTACGTTGATGCTCAATTTTCATTTGATCATAACTCTAAAAATATAAAATATAAAAAAATGAAATTTATGCCATTCGATTAGTTTTATAAAACTCTAAATGGGAAAAATATATTTGTCACTGAGAAATACGTATTAACAGTTTTAGTTTTTACGTTGATGCTCAATTTTCATTTGATCATAACTCTAAAAATATAAAAGATAAAAAAATGAAATTTATGCCATTCGATTAGTTTTATAAAACTCTAAATGGGAAAAATATATTTGTCACTGAGAAATACGTATTAACAGTTTTAGTTTTTACGTTGATGCTCAATTTTCATTTGATCATAACTCTAAAAATATAAAAGATAAAAAAATGAAATTTATGCCATTCGATTAGTTTTATAAAACTCTAAATGGGAAAAATATATTTGTCACTGAGAAATACGTATTAACAGTTTTAGTTTTTACGTTGATGCTCAATTTTCATTTGATCATAACTCTAAAAATATAAAAGATAAAAAAATGAAATTTATGCCATTCGATTAGTTTTATAAAACTCTAAATGGGAAAAATATATTTGTCACTGAGAAATACGTATTAACAGTTTTAGTTTTTACGTTGATGCTCAATTTTCATTTGATCATAACTCTAAAAATATAAAATATAAAAAAATGAAATTTATGCCATTCGATTAGTTTTATAAAACTCTAAATGGGAAAAATATATTTGTCACTGAGAAATACGTATTAACAGTTTTAGTTTTTACGTTGATGCTCAATTTTCAATTGATCATAACTTTAAAAATATAAAATATAAAAAAATGAAATTTATGCCATTCGATTAGTTTTATAAAACTCTAAATGGGAAAAATATATTTGTCACTGAGAAATACGTATTAACAGTTTTAGTTTTTACGTTGATGCTCAATTTTCATTTGATCATAACTCTAAAAATATAAAATATAAAAAAATGAAATTTATGCCATTCGATTAGTTTTATAAAACTCTAAATGGGAAAAATATATTTGTCACTGAGAAATACGTATTAACAGTTTTAGTTTTTACGTTGATGCTCAATTTTCATTTGATCATAACTCTAAAAATATAAAAGATAAAAAAATGAAATTTATGCCATTCGATTAGTTTTATAAAACTCTAAATGGGAAAAATATATTTGTCACTGAGAAATACGTATTAACAGTTTTAGTTTTTACGTTGATGCTCAATTTTCATTTGATCATAACTCTAAAAATATAAAATATAAAAAAATGAAATTTATGCCATTCGATTAGTTTTATAAAACTCTAAATGGGAAAAATATATTTGTCACTGAGAAATACGTATTAACAGTTTTAGTTTTTACGTTGATGCTCAATTTTCATTTGATCATAACTCTAAAAATATAAAATATAAAAAAATGAAATTTATGCCATTCGATTAGTTTTATAAAACTCTAAATGGGAAAAATATATTTGTCACTGAGAAATACGTATTAACAGTTTTAGTTTTTACGTTGATGCTCAATTTTCATTTGATCATAACTCTAAAAATATAAAATATAAAAAAATGAAATTTATGCCATTCGATTAGTTTTATAAAACTCTAAATGGGAAAAATATATTTGTCACTGAGAAATACGTATTAACAGTTTTAGTTTTTACGTTGATGCTCAATTTTCATTTGATCATAACTCTAAAAATATAAAATATAAAAAAATGAAATTTATGCCATTCGATTAGTTTTATAAAACTCTAAATGGGAAAAATATATTTGTCACTGAGAAATACGTATTAACAGTTTTAGTTTTTACGTTGATGCTCAATTTTCATTTGATCATAACTTTAAAAATATAAAAGATAAAAAAATGAAATTTATGCCATTCGATTAGTTTTATAAAACTCTAAATGGGAAAAATATATTTGTCACTGAGAAATACGTATTAACAGTTTTAGTTTTTACGTTGATGCTCAATTTTCAATTGATCATAACTTTAAAAATATAAAAGATAAAAAAATGAAATTTATGCCATTCGATTAGTTTTATAAAACTCTAAATGGGAAAAATATATTTGTCACTGAGAAATACGTATTAACAGTTTTAGTTTTTACGTTGATGCTCAATTTTCATTTGATCATAACTCTAAAAATATAAAAGATAAAAAAATGAAATTTATGCCATTCGATTAGTTTTATAAAACTCTAAATGGGAAAAATATATTTGTCACTGAGAAATACGTATTAACAGTTTTAGTTTTTACGTTGATGCTCAATTTTCATTTGATCATAACTCTAAAAATATAAAAGATAAAAAAATGAAATTTATGCCATTCGATTAGTTTTATAAAACTCTAAATGGGAAAAATATATTTGTCACTGAGAAATACGTATTAACAGTTTTAGTTTTTACGTTGATGCTCAATTTTCATTTGATCATAACTCTAAAAATATAAAATATAAAAAAATGAAATTTATGCCATTCGATTAGTTTTATAAAACTCTAAATGGGAAAAATATATTTGTCACTGAGAAATACGTATTAACAGTTTTAGTTTTTACGTTGATGCTCAATTTTCATTTGATCATAACTCTAAAAATATAAAAGATAAAAAAATGAAATTTATGCCATTCGATTAGTTTTATAAAACTCTAAATGGGAAAAATATATTTGTCACTGAGAAATACGTATTAACAGTTTTAGTTTTTACGTTGATGCTCAATTTTCATTTGATCATAACTCTAAAAATATAAAATATAAAAAAATGAAATTTATGCCATTCGATTAGTTTTATAAAACTCTAAATGGGAAAAATATATTTGTCACTGAGAAATACGTATTAACAGTTTTAGTTTTTACGTTGATGCTCAATTTTCATTTGATCATAACTCTAAAAATATAAAAGATAAAAAAATGAAATTTATGCCATTCGATTAGTTTTATAAAACTCTAAATGGGAAAAATATATTTGTCACTGAGAAATACGTATTAACAGTTTTAGTTTTTACGTTGATGCTCAATTTTCATTTGATCATAACTCTAAAAATATAAAAGATAAAAAAATGAAATTTATGCCATTCGATTAGTTTTATAAAACTCTAAATGGGAAAAATATATTTGTCACTGAGAAATACGTATTAACAGTTTTAGTTTTTACGTTGATGCTCAATTTTCATTTGATCATAACTCTAAAAATATAAAAGATAAAAAAATGAAATTTACGCCATTCGATTAGTTTTATAAAACTCTAAATGGGAAAAATATATTTGTCACTGAGAAATACGTATTAACAGTTTTAGTTTTTACGTTGATGCTCAATTTTCAATTGATCATAACTTTAAAAATATAAAAGATAAAAAAATGAAATTTATGCCATTCGATTAGTTTTATAAAACTCTAAATGGGAAAAATATATTTGTCACTGAGAAATACGTATTAACAGTTTTAGTTTTTACGTTGATGCTCAATTTTCATTTGATCATAACTCTAAAAATATAAAAGATAAAAAAATGAAATTTATGCCATTCGATTAGTTTTATAAAACTCTAAATGGGAAAAATATATTTGTCACTGAGAAATACGTATTAACAGTTTTAGTTTTTACGTTGATGCTCAATTTTCAATTGATCATAACTTTAAAAATATAAAAGATAAAAAAATGAAATTTATGCCATTCGATTAGTTTTATAAAACTCTAAATGGGAAAAATATATTTGTCACTGAGAAATACGTATTAACAGTTTTAGTTTTTACGTTGATGCTCAATTTTCATTTGATCATAACTCTAAAAATATAAAAGATAAAAAAATGAAATTTATGCCATTCGATTAGTTTTATAAAACTCTAAATGGGAAAAATATATTTGTCACTGAGAAATACGTATTAACAGTTTTAGTTTTTACGTTGATGCTCAATTTTCATTTGATCATAACTCTAAAAATATAAAAGATAAAAAAATGAAATTTATGCCATTCGATTAGTTTTATAAAACTCTAAATGGAAAAAATATATTTGTCACTGAGAAATACGTATTAACAGTTTTAGTTTTTACGTTGATGCTCAATTTTCAATTGATCATAACTTTAAAAATATAAAAGATAAAAAAATGAAATTTATGCCATTCGATTAGTTTTATAAAACTCTAAATGGGAAAAATATATTTGTCACTGAGAAATACGTATTAACAGTTTTAGTTTTTACGTTTATGCTCAATTTTCATTTGATCATAACTCTAAAAATATAAAAGATAAAAAAATGAAATTTATGCCATTCGATTAGTTTTATAAAACTCTAAATGGGAAAAATATATTTGTCGCTGAGAAATACGTATTAACAGTTTTAGTTTTTACGTTTATGCTCAATTTTCATTTGATCATAACTCTAAAAATATAAAAGATAAAAAAATGAAATTTATGCCATTCGATTAGTTTTATAAAACTCTAAATGGGAAAAATATATTTGTCACTGAGAAATACGTATTAACAGTTTTAGTTTTTACGTTGATGCTGAATTTTCATTTGATCATAACTCTAAAAATATAAAAGATAAAAAAATGAAATTTATGCCATTCGATTAGTTTTATAAAACTCTAAATGGGAAAAATATATTTGTCGCTGAGAAATACGTATTAACAGTTTTAGTTTTTACGTTTATGCTCAATTTTCATTTGATCATAACTCTAAAAATATAAAAGATAAAAAAATGAAATTTATGCCATTCGATTAGTTTTATAAAACTCTAAATGGGAAAAATATATTTGTCGCTGAGAAATACGTATTAACAGTTTTAGTTTTTACGTTGATGCTCAATTTTCATTTGATCATAACTCTAAAAATATAAAAGATAAAAAAATGAAATTTATGCCATTCGATTAGTTTTATAAAACTCCAAATGGAAAAAATATATTTGTCACTGAGAAATACGTATTAACAGTTTTAGTTTTTACGTTGATGCTCAATTTTCAATTGATCATAACTTTAAAAATATAAAAGATAAAAAAATGAAATTTATGCCATTCGATTAGTTTTATAAAACTCTAAATGGGAAAAATATATTTGTCGCTGAGAAATACGTATTAACAGTTTTAGTTTTTACGTTTATGCTCAATTTTCATTTGATCATAACTCTAAAAATATAAAAGATAAAAAAATGAAATTTATGCCATTCGATTAGTTTTATAAAACTCTAAATGGGAAAAATATATTTGTCGCTGAGAAATACGTATTAACAGTTTTAGTTTTTACGTTTATGCTCAATTTTCATTTGATCATAACTCTAAAAATATAAAAGATAAAAAAATGAAATTTATGCCATTCGATTAGTTTTATAAAACTCTAAATGGGAAAAATATATTTGTCACTGAGAAATACGTATTAACAGTTTTAGTTTTTACGTTGATGCTCAATTTTCATTTGATCATAACTCTAAAAATATAAAAGATAAAAAAATGAAATTTATGCTATTCGATTAGTTTTATAAAACTCTAAATGGGAAAAATATATTTGTCACTGAGAAATACGTATTAACAGTTTTAGTTTTTACGTTGATGCTCAATTTTCAATTGATCATAACTCTAAAAATATAAAAGATAAAAAAATGAAATTTATGCCATTCGATTAGTTTTATAAAACTCTAAATGGGAAAAATATATTTGTCACTGAGAAATACGTATTAACAGTTTTAGTTTTTACGTTGATGCTGAATTTTCATTTGATCATAACTCTAAAAATATAAAAGATAAAAAAATGAAATTTATGCCATTCGATTAATTTTATAAAACTCTAAATGGGAAAAATATATTTGTCGCTGAGAAATACGTATTAACAGTTTTAGTTTTTACGTTGATGCTCAATTTTCAATTGATCATAACTTTAAAAATATAAAAGATAAAAAAATGAAATTTATGCCATTCGATTAGTTTTATAAAACTCTAAATGGGAAAAATATATTTGTCGCTGAGAAATACGTATTAACAGTTTTAGTTTTTACGTTGATGCTCAATTTTCATTTGATCATAACTTTAAAAATATAAAAGATAAAAAAATGAAATTTATGCCATTCGATTAGTTTTATAAAACTTTAAATGGAAAAAATATATTTGTCGCTGAGAAATACGTATTAACAGTTTTAGTTTTTACGTTTATGCTCAATTTTCATTTGATCATAACTCTAAAAATATAAAAGATAAAAAAATGAAATTTATGCCATTCGATTAGTTTTATAAAACTCTAAATGGGAAAAATATGTTTGTCACTGAGAAATACGTATTAACAGTTTTAGTTTTTACGTTTATGCTCAATTTTCATTTGATCATAACTCTAAAAATATAAAAGATAAAAAAATGAAATTTATGCCATTCGATTAGTTTTATAAAACTCTAAATGGGAAAAATATATTTGTCGCTGAGAAATACGTATTAACAGTTTTAGTTTTTACGTTTATGCTCAATTTTCATTTGATCATAACTCTAAAAATATAAAAGATAAAAAAATGAAATTTATGCCATTCGATTAGTTTTATAAAACTCTAAATGGGAAAAATATATTTGTCGCTGAGAAATACGTATTAACAGTTTTAGTTTTTACGTTTATGCTCAATTTTCATTTGATCATAACTCTAAAAATATAAAATATAAAAAAATGAAATTTATGCCATTCGATTAGTTTTATAAAACTCTAAATGGGAAAAATATATTTGTCGCTGAGAAATACGTATTAACAGTTTTAGTTTTTACGTTGATGCTGAATTTTCATTTGATCATAACTCTAAAAATATAAAAGATAAAAAAATGAAATTTATGCCATTCGATTAGTTTTATAAAACTCTAAATGGGAAAAATATATTTGTCACTGAGAAATACGTATTAACAGTTTTAGTTTTTACGTTTATGCTCAATTTTCATTTGATCATAACTCTAAAAATATAAAAGATAAAAAAATGAAATTTATGCCATTCGATTAGTTTTATAAAACTCTAAATGGGAAAAATATATTTGTCACTGAGAAATACGTATTAACAGTTTTAGTTTTTACGTTGATGCTCAATTTTCATTTGATCATAACTTTAAAAATATAAAAGATAAAAAAATGAAATTTATGCCATTCGATTAGTTTTATAAAACTCTAAATGGGAAAAATATATTTGTCACTAAGAAATACGTATTAACAGTTTTAGTTTTTACGTTGATGCTCAATTTTCATTTGATCATAACTTTAAAAATATAAAAGATAAAAAAATGAAATTTATGCCATTCGATTAGTTTTATAAAACTCTAAATGGGAAAAATATATTTGTCACTGAGAAATACGTATTAACAGTTTTAGTTTTTACGTTGATGCTCAATTTTCATTTGATCATAACTCTAAAAATATAAAAGATAAAAAAATGAAATTTATGTCATTCGATTAGTTTTATAAAACTCTAAATGGGAAAAATATATTTGTCACTGAGAAATACGTATTAACAGTTTTAGTTTTTACGTTGATGCTCAATTTTCATTTGATCATAACTCTAAAAATATAAAAGATAAAAAAATGAAATTTATGCTATTCGATTAGTTTTATAAAACTCTAAATGGGAAAAATATATTTGTCACTGAGAAATACGTATTAACAGTTTTAGTTTTTACGTTGATGCTCAATTTTCAATTGATCATAACTCTAAAAATATAAAAGATAAAAAAATGAAATTTATGTCATTCGATTAGTTTTATAAAACTCTAAATGGGAAAAATATATTTGTCACTGAGAAATACGTATTAACAGTTTTAGTTTTTACGTTTATGCTCAATTTTCATTTGATCATAACTTTAAAAATATAAAAGATAAAAAAATGAAATTTATGCCATTCGATTAGTTTTATAAAACTCTAAATGGGAAAAATATATTTGTCACTGAGAAATACGTATTAACAGTTTTAGTTTTTACGTTGATGCTCAATTTTCATTTGATCATAACTCTAAAAATATAAAAGATAAAAAAATGAAATTTATGTCATTCGATTAGTTTTATAAAACTCTAAATGGGAAAAATATATTTGTCACTGAGAAATACGTATTAACAGTTTTAGTTTTTACGTTGATGCTCAATTTTCATTTGATCATAACTCTAAAAATATAAAAGATAAAAAAATGAAATTTATGCTATTCGATTAGTTTTATAAAACTCTAAATGGGAAAAATATATTTGTCACTGAGAAATACGTATTAACAGTTTTAGTTTTTACGTTGATGCTCAATTTTCATTTGATCATAACTCTAAAAATATAAGAGATAAAAAAATGAAATTTATGTCATTCGATTAGTTTTATAAAACTCTAAATGGGAAAAATATATTTGTCACTGAGAAATACGTATTAACAGTTTTAGTTTTTACGTTGATGCTCAATTTTCATTTGATCATAACTCTAAAAATATAAAAGATAAAAAAATGAAATTTATGCTATTCGATTAGTTTTATAAAACTCTAAATGGGAAAAATATATTTGTCACTGAGAAATACGTATTAACAGTTTTAGTTTTTACGTTGATGCTCAATTTTCATTTGATCATAACTCTAAAAATATAAAAGATAAAAAAATGAAATTTATGTCATTCGATTAGTTTTATAAAACTCTAAATGGGAAAAATATATTTGTCACTGAGAAATACGTATTAACAGTTTTAGTTTTTACGTTGATGCTCAATTTTCATTTGATCATAACTCTAAAAATATAAAAGATAAAAAAATGAAATTTATGCTATTCGATTAGTTTTATAAAACTCTAAATGGGAAAAATATATTTGTCACTGAGAAATACGTATTAACAGTTTTAGTTTTTACGTTGATGCTCAATTTTCATTTGATCATAACTCTAAAAATATAAAAGATAAAAAAATGAAATTTATGTCATTCGATTAGTTTTATAAAACTCTAAATGGGAAAAATATATTTGTCACTGAGAAATACGTATTAACAGTTTTAGTTTTTACGTTGATGCTCAATTTTCATTTGATCATAACTCTAAAAATATAAAAGATAAAAAAATGAAATTTATGCTATTCGATTAGTTTTATAAAACTCTAAATGGGAAAAATATATTTGTCACTGAGGAATACGTATTAACAGTTTTAGTTTTTACGTTGATGCTCAATTTTCAATTGATCATAACTCTAAAAATATAAAAGATAAAAAAATGAAATTTATGCTATTCGATTAGTTTTATAAAACTCTAAATGGGAAAAATATATTTGTCACTGAGAAATACGTATTAACAGTTTTAGTTTTTACGTTGATGCTCAATTTTCAATTGATCATAACTCTAAAAATATAAAAGATAAAAAAATGAAATTTATGTCATTCGATTAGTTTTATAAAACTCTAAATGGGAAAAATATATTTGTCACTGAGAAATACGTATTAACAGTTTTAGTTTTTACGTTGATGCTCAATTTTCATTTGATCATAACTCTAAAAATATAAAAGATAAAAAAATGAAATTTATGCTATTCGATTAGTTTTATAAAACTCTAAATGGGAAAAATATATTTGTCACTGAGAAATACGTATTAACAGTTTTAGTTTTTACGTTGATGCTCAATTTTCATTTGATCATAACTCTAAAAATATAAAAGATAAAAAAATGAAATTTATGCTATTCGATTAGTTTTATAAAACTCTAAATGGGAAAAATATATTTGTCACTGAGAAATACGTATTAACAGTTTTAGTTTTTACGTTGATGCTCAATTTTCATTTGATCATAACTCTAAAAATATAAAAGATAAAAAAATGAAATTTATGTCATTCGATTAGTTTTATAAAACTCTAAATGGGAAAAATATATTTGTCACTGAGAAATACGTATTAACAGTTTTAGTTTTTACGTTGATGCTCAATTTTCATTTGATCATAACTCTAAAAATATAAAAGATAAAAAAATGAAATTTATGCTATTCGATTAGTTTTATAAAACTCTAAATGGGAAAAATATATTTGTCACTGAGAAATACGTATTAACAGTTTTAGTTTTTACGTTGATGCTCAATTTTCAATTGATCATAACTTTAAAAATATAAAAGATAAAAAAATGAAATTTATGCCATTCGATTAGTTTTATAAAACTCTAAATGGGAAAAATATATTTGTCGCTGAGAAATACGTATTAACAGTTTTAGTTTTTACGTTTATGCTCAATTTTCATTTGATCATAACTCTAAAAATATAAAAGATAAAAAAATGAAATTTATGTCATTCGATTAGTTTTATAAAACTCTAAATGGGAAAAATATATTTGTCACTGAGAAATACGTATTAACAGTTTTAGTTTTTACGTTTATGCTCAATTTTCATTTGATCATAACTCTAAAAATATAAAAGATAAAAAAATGAAATTTATCCCATTCGATTAGTTTTATAAAACTCTAAATGGGAAAAATATATTTGTCACTGAGAAATACGTATTAACAGTTTTAGTTTTTACGTTGATGCTCAATTTTCATTTGATCATAACTCTAAAAATATAAAAGATAAAAAAATGAAATTTATGCTATTCGATTAGTTTTATAAAACTCTAAATGGGAAAAATATATTTGTCACTGAGAAATACGTATTAACAGTTTTAGTTTTTACGTTGATGCTCAATTTTCAATTGATCATAACTCTAAAAATATAAAAGATAAAAAAATGAAATTTATGTCATTCGATTAGTTTTATAAAACTCTAAATGGGAAAAATATATTTGTCACTGAGAAATACGTATTAACAGTTTTAGTTTTTACGTTGATGCTCAATTTTCATTTGATCATAACTCTAAAAATATAAAAGATAAAAAAATGAAATTTATGCTATTCGATTAGTTTTATAAAACTCTAAATGGGAAAAATATATTTGTCACTGAGAAATACGTATTAACAGTTTTAGTTTTTACGTTTATGCTCAATTTTCATTTGATCATAACTTTAAAAATATAAAAGATAAAAAAATGAAATTTATGCCATTCGATTAGTTTTATAAAACTCTAAATGGGAAAAATATATTTGTCGCTGAGAAATACGTATTAACAGTTTTAGTTTTTACGTTTATGCTCAATTTTCATTTGATCATAACTCTAAAAATATAAAAGATAAAAAAATGAAATTTATGCCATTCGATTAGTTTTATAAAACTCTAAATGGGAAAAATATATTTGTCACTGAGAAATACGTATTAACAGTTTTAGTTTTTACGTTTATGCTCAATTTTCATTTGATCATAACTCTAAAAATATAAAAGATAAAAAAATGAAATTTATGCCATTCGATTAGTTTTATAAAACTCTAAATGGGAAAAATTTATTTGTCACTGAGAAATACGTATTAACAGTTTTAGTTTTTACGTTTATGCTCAATTTTCATTTGATCATAACTCTAAAAATATAAAAGATAAAAAAATGAAATTTATGCCATTCGATTAGTTTTATAAAACTCTAAATGGGAAAAATATATTTGTCGCTGAGAAATACGTATTAACAGTTTTAGTTTTTACGTTTATGCTCAATTTTCATTTGATTATAACTCTAAAAATATAAAAGATAAAAAAATGAAATTTATGCCATTCGATTAGTTTTATAAAACTCTAAATGGGAAAAATATATTTGTCGCTGAGAAATACGTATTAACAGTTTTAGTTTTTACGTTGATGCTCAATTTTCATTTGATCATAACTCTAAAAATATAAAAGATAAAAAAATGAAATTTATGCTATTCGATTAGTTTTATAAAACTCTAAATGGGAAAAATATATTTGTCACTGAGAAATACGTATTAACAGTTTTAGTTTTTACGTTGATGCTCAATTTTCAATTGATCATAACTCTAAAAATATAAAAGATAAAAAAATGAAATTTATGTCATTCGATTAGTTTTATAAAACTCTAAATGGGAAAAATATATTTGTCACTGAGAAATACGTATTAACAGTTTTAGTTTTTACGTTGATGCTCAATTTTCATTTGATCATAACTCTAAAAATATAAAAGATAAAAAAATGAAATTTATGCTATTCGATTAGTTTTATAAAACTCTAAATGGGAAAAATATATTTGTCACTGAGAAATACGTATTAACAGTTTTAGTTTTTACGTTGATGCTCAATTTTCAATTGATCATAACTCTAAAAATATAAAAGATAAAAAAATGAAATTTATGCCATTCGATTAGTTTTATAAAACTCTAAATGGGAAAAATATATTTGTCACTGAGAAATACGTATTAACAGTTTTAGTTTTTACGTTTATGCTCAATTTTCATTTGATCATAACTCTAAAAATATAAAAGATAAAAAAATGAAATTTATGCTATTCGATTAGTTTTATAAAACTCTAAATGGGAAAAATTTATTTGTCACTGAGAAATACGTATTAACAGTTTTAGTTTTTACGTTTATGCTCAATTTTCATTTGATCATAACTCTAAAAATATAAAAGATAAAAAAATGAAATTTATGCTATTCGATTAGTTTTATAAAACTCTAAATGGGAAAAATTTATTTGTCACTGAGAAATACGTATTAACAGTTTTAGTTTTTACGTTTATGCTCAATTTTCATTTGATCATAACTTTAAAAATATAAAAGATAAAAAAATGAAATTTATGCCATTCGATTAGTTTTATAAAACTCTAAATGGGAAAAATATATTTGTCGCTGAGAAATACGTATTAACAGTTTTAGTTTTTACGTTGATGCTGAATTTTCATTTGATCATAACTCTAAAAATATAAAAGATAAAAAAATGAAATTTATGCCATTCGATTAGTTTTATAAAACTCTAAATGGGAAAAATATATTTGTCGCTGAGAAATACGTATTAACAGTTTTAGTTTTTACGTTTATGCTCAATTTTCATTTGATCATAACTTTAAAAATATAAAAGATAAAAAAATGAAATTTATGCCATTCGATTAGTTTTATAAAACTCTAAATGGGAAAAATATATTTGTCGCTGAGAAATACGTATTAACAGTTTTAGTTTTTACGTTTA
Source organism: Neocrepidodera transversa (assembly GCA_963243735.1). Taxonomy (NCBI): domain Eukaryota; kingdom Metazoa; phylum Arthropoda; class Insecta; order Coleoptera; family Chrysomelidae; genus Neocrepidodera; species Neocrepidodera transversa. The sequence continues at coordinate 142,336 of OY725347.1, read as the reverse complement.
TGCTCAATTTTCATTTGATCATAACTCTAAAAATATAAAAGATAAAAAAATGAAATTTATGCCATTCGATTAGTTTTATAAAACTCTAAATGGGAAAAATTTATTTGTCACTGAGAAATACGTATTAACAGTTTTAGTTTTTACGTTTATGCTCAATTTTCATTTGATCATAACTTTAAAAATATAAAAGATAAAAAAATGAAATTTATGCCATTCGATTAGTTTTATAAAACTCTAAATGGGAAAAATATATTTGTCGCTGAGAAATACGTATTAACAGTTTTAGTTTTTACGTTGATGCTGAATTTTCATTTGATCATAACTCTAAAAATATAAAAGATAAAAAAATGAAATCTATGCCATTCGATTAGTTTTATAAAACTCTAAATGGGAAAAATATATTTGTCACTGAGAAATACGTATTAACAGTTTTAGTTTTTACGTTGATGCTGAATTTTCATTTGATCATAACTCTAAAAATATAAAAGATAAAAAAATGAAATTTATGCCATTCGATTAGTTTTATAAAACTCTAAATGGGAAAAATATATTTGTCGCTGAGAAATACGTATTAACAGTTTTAGTTTTTACGTTTATGCTCAATTTTCATTTGATCATAACTCTAAAAATATAAAAGATAAAAAAATGAAATTTATGCCATTCGATTAGTTTTATAAAACTCTAAATGGAAAAAATATATTTGTCACTGAGAAATACGTATTAACAGTTTTAGTTTTTACGTTGATGCTGAATTTTCATTTGATCATAACTCTAAAAATATAAAAGATAAAAAAATGAAATCTATGCCATTCGATTAGTTTTATAAAACTCTAAATGGGAAAAATATATTTGTCACTGAGAAATACGTATTAACAGTTTTAGTTTTTACGTTGATGCTGAATTTTCATTTGATCATAACTCTAAAAATATAAAAGATAAAAAAATGAAATTTATGCCATTCGATTAGTTTTATAAAACTCTAAATGGGAAAAATATATTTGTCGCTGAGAAATACGTATTAACAGTTTTAGTTTTTACGTTTATGCTCAATTTTCATTTGATCATAACTCTAAAAATATAAAAGATAAAAAAATGAAATTTATGCCATTCGATTAGTTTTATAAAACTCTAAATGGGAAAAATATATTTGTCGCTGAGAAATACGTATTAACAGTTTTAGTTTTTACGTTGATGCTCAATTTTCAATTGATCATAACTTTAAAAATATAAAAGATAAAAAAATGAAATTTATGCCATTCGATTAGTTTTATAAAACTTTAAATGGAAAAAATATATTTGTCGCTGAGAAATACGTATTAACAGTTTTAGTTTTTACGTTTATGCTCAATTTTCATTTGATCATAACTCTAAAAATATAAAAGATAAAAAAATGAAATTTATGCCATTCGATTAGTTTTATAAAACTCTAAATGGGAAAAATATGTTTGTCACTGAGAAATACGTATTAACAGTTTTAGTTTTTACGTTTATGCTCAATTTTGATTTGATCATAACTCTAAAAATATAAAAGATAAAAAAATGAAATTTATGCCATTCGATTAGTTTTATAAAACTCTAAATGGGAAAAATATATTTGTCGCTGAGAAATACGTATTAACAGTTTTAGTTTTTACGTTTATGCTCAATTTTCATTTGATCATAACTCTAAAAATATAAAAGATAAAAAAATGAAATTTATGCCATTCGATTAGTTTTATAAAACTCTAAATGGGAAAAATATATTTGTCGCTGAGAAATACGTAATAACAGTTTTAGTTTTTACGTTGATGCTCAATTTTCATTTGATCATAACTTTAAAAATATAAAAGATAAAAAAATGAAATTTATGCCATTCGATTAGTTTTATAAAACTCTAAATGGGAAAAATATATTTGTCACTGAGAAATACGTTTTAACAGTTTTAGTTTTTACGTTGATGCTCAATTTTCATTTGATCATAACTCTAAAAATATAAAAGATAAAAAAATGAAATTTATGTCATTCGATTAGTTTTATAAAACTCTAAATGGGAAAAATATATTTGTCACTGAGAAATACGTATTAACAGTTTTAGTTTTTACGTTGATGCTCAATTTTCATTTGATCATAACTCTAAAAATATAAAAGATAAAAAAATGAAATTTATGCTATTCGATTAGTTTTATAAAACTCTAAATGGGAAAAATATATTTGTCGCTGAGAAATACGTATTAACAGTTTTAGTTTTTACGTTGATGCTCAATTTTCAATTGATCATAACTTTAAAAATATAAAAGATAAAAAAATGAAATTTATGCCATTCGATTAGTTTTATAAAACTCTAAATGGGAAAAATATGTTTGTCACTGAGAAATACGTATTAACAGTTTTAGTTTTTACGTTTATGCTCAATTTTCATTTGATCATAACTCTAAAAATAAAAAAGATAAAAAAATGAAATTTATGCCATTCGATTAGTTTTATAAAACTCTAAATGGGAAAAATATATTTGTCGCTGAGAAATACGTATTAACAGTTTTAGTTTTTACGTTTATGCTCAATTTTCATTTGATCATAACTTTAAAAATATAAAAGATAAAAAAATGAAATTTATGCCATTCGATTAGTTTTATAAAACTCTAAATGGGAAAAATATGTTTGTCACTGAGAAATACGTATTAACAGTTTTAGTTTTTACGTTTATGCTCAATTTTCATTTGATCATAACTCTAAAAATAAAAAAGATAAAAAAATGAAATTTATGCCATTCGATTAGTTTTATAAAACTCTAAATGGGAAAAATATATTTGTCGCTGAGAAATACGTATTAACAGTTTTAGTTTTTACGTTGATGCTCAATTTTCAATTGATCATAACTTTAAAAATATAAAAGATAAAAAAATGAAATTTATGCCATTCGATTAGTTTTATAAAACTCTAAATGGGAAAAATATGTTTGTCACTGAGAAATACGTATTAACAGTTTTAGTTTTTACGTTTATGCTCAATTTTCATTTGATCATAACTCTAAAAATAAAAAAGATAAAAAAATGAAATTTATGCCATTCGATTAGTTTTATAAAACTCTAAATGGGAAAAATATATTTGTCGCTGAGAAATACGTATTAACAGTTTTAGTTTTTACGTTTATGCTCAATTTTCATTTGATCATAACTCTAAAAATATAAAAGATAAAAAAATGAAATTTATGCCATTCGATTAGTTTTATAAAACTCTAAATGGGAAAAATATGTTTGTCACTGAGAAATACGTATTAACAGTTTTAGTTTTTACGTTTATGCTCAATTTTCATTTGATCATAACTCTAAAAATAAAAAAGATAAAAAAATGAAATTTATGCCATTCGATTAGTTTTATAAAACTCTAAATGGGAAAAATATATTTGTCGCTGAGAAATACGTATTAACAGTTTTAGTTTTTACGTTTATGCTCAATTTTCATTTGATCATAACTTTAAAAATATAAAAGATAAAAAAATGAAATTTATGCCATTCGATTAGTTTTATAAAACTCTAAATGGGAAAAATATATTTGTCACTGAGAAATACGTATTAACAGTTTTAGTTTTTACGTTGATGCTGAATTTTCATTTGATCATAACTCTAAAAATATAAAAGATAAAAAAATGAAATTTATGCCATTCGATTAGTTTTATACAACTCTAAATGGGAAAAATATATTTGTCACTGAGAAATACGTATTAACAGTTTTAGTTTTTACGTTTATGCTCAATTTTCATTTGATCATAACTCTAAAAATATAAAAGATAAAAAAATGAAATTTATGCCATTCGATTAGTTTTATAAAACTCTAAATGGGAAAAATTTATTTGTCACTGAGAAATACGTATTAACAGTTTTAGTTTTTACGTTTATGCTCAATTTTCATTTGATCATAACTCTAAAAATATAAAAGATAAAAAAATGAAATTTATGCCATTCGATTAGTTTTATAAAACTCTAAATGGGAAAAATATATTTGTCGCTGAGAAATACGTATTAACAGTTTTAGTTTTTACGTTTATGCTCAATTTTCATTTGATCATAACTCTAAAAATATAAAAGATAAAAAAATGAAATTTATGCCATTCGATTAATTTTATAAAACTCTAAATGGCAAAAATATATTTGTCGCTGAGAAATACGTATTAACAGTTTTAGTTTTTACGTTTATGCTCAATTTTCATTTGATCATAACTCTAAAAATATAAAAGATAAAAAAATGAAATTTATGCCATTCGATTAGTTTTATAAAACTCTAAATGGGAAAAATATATTTGTCGCTGAGAAATACGTATTAATAGTTTTAGTTTTTACGTTGATGCTGAATTTTCATTTGATCATAACTCTAAAAATATAAAAGATAAAAAAATGAAATTTATGTCATTCGATTAGTTTTATAAAACTCTAAATGGGAAAAATATATTTGTCACTGAGAAATACGTATTAACAGTTTTAGTTTTTACGTTGATGCTCAATTTTCATTTGATCATAACTCTAAAAATATAAAAGATAAAAAAATGAAATTTATGCTATTCGATTAGTTTTATAAAACTCTAAATGGGAAAAATATATTTGTCGCTGAGAAATACGTATTAACAGTTTTAGTTTTTACGTTGATGCTCAATTTTCAATTGATCATAACTTTAAAAATATAAAAGATAAAAAAATGAAATTTATGCCATTCGATTAGTTTTATAAAACTCTAAATGGGAAAAATATATTTGTCGCTGAGAAATACGTATTAACAGTTTTAGTTTTTACGTTTATGCTCAATTTTCATTTGATCATAACTCTAAAAATATAAAAGATAAAAAAATGAAATTTATGCCATTCGATTAGTTTTATAAAACTCTAAATGGGAAAAATATGTTTGTCACTGAGAAATACGTATTAACAGTTTTAGTTTTTACGTTTATGCTCAATTTTCATTTGATCATAACTCTAAAAATAAAAAAGATAAAAAAATGAAATTTATGCCATTCGATTAGTTTTATAAAACTCTAAATGGGAAAAATATATTTGTCGCTGAGAAATACGTATTAACAGTTTTAGTTTTTACGTTTATGCTCAATTTTCATTTGATCATAACTTTAAAAATATAAAAGATAAAAAAATGAAATTTATGCCATTCGATTAGTTTTATAAAACTCTAAATGGGAAAAATATATTTGTCACTGAGAAATACGTATTAACAGTTTTAGTTTTTACGTTGATGCTCAATTTTCATTTGATCATAACTCTAAAAATATAAAAGATAAAAAAATGAAATTTATGCCATTCGATTAGTTTTATAAAACTCTAAATGGGAAAAATATATTTGTCACTGAGAAATACGTATTAACAGTTTTAGTTTTTACGTTGATGATCAATTTTCATTTGATCATAACTCTAAAAATATAAAAGATAAAAAAATGAAATTTATGCCATTCGATTAGTTTTATAAAACTCTAAATGGGAAAAATATATTTGTCACTGAGAAATACGTATTAACAGTTTTAGTTTTTACGTTGATGCTCAATTTTCATTTGATCATAACTCTAAAAATATAAAAGATAAAAAAATGAAATTTATGCCATTCGATTAGTTTTATAAAACTCTAAATGGGAAAAATATATTTGTCACTGAGAAATACGTATTAACAGTTTTAGTTTTTACATTGATGATCAATTTTCATTTGATCATAACTCTAAAAATATAAAAGATAAAAAAATGAAATTTATGCCATTCGATTAGTTTTATAAAACTCTAAATGGGAAAAATATATTTGTCACTGAGAAATACGTATTAACAGTTTTAGTTTTTACGTTGATGCTCAATTTTCATTTGATCATAACTCTAAAAATATAAAAGATAAAAAAATGAAATTTATGCCATTCGATTAGTTTTATAAAACTCTAAATGGGAAAAATATATTTGTCACTGAGAAATACGTATTAACAGTTTTAGTTTTTACGTTGATGATCAATTTTCATTTGATCATAACTCTAAAAATATAAAAGATAAAAAAATGAAATTTATGCCATTCGATTAGTTTTATAAAACTCTAAATGGGAAAAATATATTTGTCACTGAGAAATACGTATTAACAGTTTTAGTTTTTACGTTGATGCTCAATTTTCATTTGATCATAACTCTAAAAATATAAAAGATAAAAAAATCAAATTTACGCCATTCGATTAGTTTTATAAAACTCTAAATGGGAAAAATATATTTGTCACTGAGAAATACGTATTAACAGTTTTAGTTTTTACGTTGATGCTCAATTTTCAATTGATCATAACTTTAAAAATATAAAAGATAAAAAAATGAAATTTATGCCATTCGATTAGTTTTATAAAACTCTAAATGGGAAAAATATATTTGTCACTGAGAAATACGTATTAACAGTTTTAGTTTTTACGTTGATGCTCAATTTTCAATTGATCATAACTTTAAAAATATAAAAGATAAAAAAATGAAATTTATGCCATTCGATTAGTTTTATAAAACTCTAAATGGGAAAAATATATTTGTCACTGAGAAATACGTATTAACAGTTTTAGTTTTTACGTTGATGCTCAATTTTCATTTGATCATAACTCTAAAAATATAAAAGATAAAAAAATGAAATTTATGCCATTCGATTAGTTTTATAAAACTCTAAATGGGAAAAATATATTTGTCACTGAGAAATACGTATTAACAGTTTTAGTTTTTACGTTGATGCTCAATTTTCAATTGATCATAACTCTAAAAATATAAAAGATAAAAAAATGAAATTTATGCCATTCGATTAGTTTTATAAAACTCTAAATGGAAAAAATATATTTGTCACTGAGAAATACGTATTAACAGTTTTAGTTTTTACGTTGATGATCAATTTTCATTTGATCATAACTCTAAAAATATAAAAGATAAAAAAATGAAATTTATGCCATTCGATTAGTTTTATAAAACTCTAAATGGGAAAAATATATTTGTCACTGAGAAATACGTATTAACAGTTTTAGTTTTTACGTTGATGATCAATTTTCATTTGATCATAACTCTAAAAATATAAAAGATAAAAAAATGAAATTTATGCCATTCGATTAGTTTTATAAAACTCTAAATGGGAAAAATATATTTGTCACTGAGAAATACGTATTAACAGTTTTAGTTTTTACGTTGATGATCAATTTTCATTTGATCATAACTCTAAAAATATAAAAGATAAAAAAATGAAATTTATGCCATTCGATTAGTTTTAAAAAACTCTAAATGGGAAAAATATATTTGTCACTGAGAAATACGTATTAACAGTTTTAGTTTTTACGTTGATGCTCAATTTTCATTTGATCATAACTTTAAAAATATAAAAGATAAAAAAATGAAATTTATGCCATTCGATTAGTTTTATAAAACTCTAAATGGGAAAAATATATTTGTCACTGAGAAATACGTATTAACAGTTTTAGTTTTTACGTTGATGATCAATTTTCATTTGATCATAACTCTAAAAATATAAAAGATAAAAAAATGAAATTTATGCCATTCGATTAGTTTTATAAAACTCTAAATGGGAAAAATATATTTGTCGCTGAGAAATACGTATTAACAGTTTTAGTTTTTACGTTGATGCTCAATTTTCATTTGATCATAACTTTGAAAATATAAAAGATAAAAAAATGAAATTGATGCCATTCGATTAATTTTATAAAACTCTAAATGGGAAAAATATATTTGTCACTGAGAAATACGTATTAACAGTTTTAGTTTTTACGTTGATGCTCAATTTTCATTTGATCATAACTCTAAAAATATAAAAGATAAAAAAATGAAATTTATGCCATTCGATTAGTTTTATAAAACTCTAAATGGGAAAAATATATTTGTCACTGAGAAATACGTATTAACAGTTTTAGTTTTTACGTTGATGATCAATTTTCATTTGATCATAACTCTAAAAATATAAAAGATAAAAAAATGAAATTTATGCCATTCGATTAGTTTTATAAAACTCTAAATGGGAAAAATATATTTGTCGCTGAGAAATACGTATTAACAGTTTTAGTTTTTACGTTGATGCTCAATTTTCATTTGATCATAACTTTGAAAATATAAAAGATAAAAAAATGAAATTTATGCCATTCGATTAGTTTTATAAAACTCTAAATGGGAAAAATATATTTGTCACTGAGAAATACGTATTAACAGTTTTAGTTTTTACGTTGATGATCAATTTTCATTTGATCATAACTCTAAAAATATAAAAGATAAAAAAATGAAATTTATGCCATTCGATTAGTTTTATAAAACTCTAAATGGGAAAAATATATTTGTCGCTGAGAAATACGTATTAACAGTTTTAGTTTTTACGTTTATGCTCAATTTTCATTTGATCATAACTCTAAAAATATAAAAGATAAAAAAATGAAATTTATGCCATTCGATTAATTTTATAAAACTCTAAATGGCAAAAATATATTTGTCGCTGAGAAATACGTATTAACAGTTTTAGTTTTTACGTTTATGCTCAATTTTCATTTGATCATAACTCTAAAAATATAAAAGATAAAAAAATGAAATTTATGCCATTCGATTAGTTTTATAAAACTCTAAATGGGAAAAATTTATTTGTCACTGAGAAATACGTATTAACAGTTTTAGTTTTTACGTTTATGCTCAATTTTCATTTGATCATAACTTTAAAAATATAAAAGATAAAAAAATGAAATTTATGCCATTCGATTAGTTTTATAAAACTCTAAATGGGAAAAATATATTTGTCGCTGAGAAATACGTATTAACAGTTTTAGTTTTTACGTTGATGCTGAATTTTCATTTGATCATAACTCTAAAAATATAAAAGATAAAAAAATGAAATCTATGCCATTCGATTAGTTTTATAAAACTCTAAATGGGAAAAATATATTTGTCACTGAGAAATACGTATTAACAGTTTTAGTTTTTACGTTGATGCTGAATTTTCATTTGATCATAACTCTAAAAATATAAAAGATAAAAAAATGAAATTTATGCCATTCGATTAGTTTTATAAAACTCTAAATGGGAAAAATATATTTGTCGCTGAGAAATACGTATTAACAGTTTTAGTTTTTACGTTTATGCTCAATTTTCATTTGATCATAACTCTAAAAATATAAAAGATAAAAAAATGAAATTTATGCCATTCGATTAGTTTTATAAAACTCTAAATGGGAAAAATATATTTGTCGCTGAGAAATACGTAATAACAGTTTTAGTTTTTACGTTGATGCTCAATTTTCATTTGATCATAACTTTAAAAATATAAAAGATAAAAAAATGAAATTTATGCCATTCGATTAGTTTTATAAAACTCTAAATGGGAAAAATATATTTGTCACTGAGAAATACGTTTTAACAGTTTTAGTTTTTACGTTGATGCTCAATTTTCATTTGATCATAACTCTAAAAATATAAAAGATAAAAAAATGAAATTTATGTCATTCGATTAGTTTTATAAAACTCTAAATGGGAAAAATATATTTGTCACTGAGAAATACGTATTAACAGTTTTAGTTTTTACGTTGATGCTCAATTTTCATTTTATCATAACTCTAAAAATATAAAAGATAAAAAAATGAAATTTATGCTATTCGATTAGTTTTATAAAACTCTAAATGGGAAAAATATATTTGTCGCTGAGAAATACGTATTAACAGTTTTAGTTTTTACGTTGATGCTCAATTTTCAATTGATCATAACTTTAAAAATATAAAAGATAAAAAAATGAAATTTATGCCATTCGATTAGTTTTATAAAACTCTAAATGGGAAAAATATATTTGTCGCTGAGAAATACGTATTAACAGTTTTAGTTTTTACGTTTATGCTCAATTTTCATTTGATCATAACTCTAAAAATATAAAAGATAAAAAAATGAAATTTATGCCATTCGATTAGTTTTATAAAACTCTAAATGGGAAAAATATGTTTGTCACTGAGAAATACGTATTAACAGTTTTAGTTTTTACGTTTATGCTCAATTTTCATTTGATCATAACTCTAAAAATAAAAAAGATAAAAAAATGAAATTTATGCCATTCGATTAGTTTTATAAAACTCTAAATGGGAAAAATATATTTGTCGCTGAGAAATACGTATTAACAGTTTTAGTTTTTACGTTTATGCTCAATTTTCATTTGATCATAACTTTAAAAATATAAAAGATAAAAAAATGAAATTTATGCCATTCGATTAGTTTTATAAAACTCTAAATGGGAAAAATATATTTGTCACTGAGAAATACGTATTAACAGTTTTAGTTTTTACGTTGATGCTGAATTTTCATTTGATCATAACTCTAAAAATATAAAAGATAAAAAAATGAAATTTATGCCATTCGATTAGTTTTATAAAACTCTAAATGGGAAAAATATATTTGTCGCTGAGAAATACGTATTAACAGTTTTAGTTTTTACGTTTATGCTCAATTTTCATTTGATCATAACTCTAAAAATATAAAAGATAAAAAAATGAAATTTATGCCATTCGATTAGTTTTATACAACTCTAAATGGGAAAAATATATTTGTCACTGAGAAATACGTATTAACAGTTTTAGTTTTTACGTTTATGCTCAATTTTCATTTGATCATAACTCTAAAAATATAAAAGATAAAAAAATGAAATTTATGCCATTCGATTAGTTTTATAAAACTCTAAATGGGAAAAATTTATTTGTCACTGAGAAATACGTATTAACAGTTTTAGTTTTTACGTTTATGCTCAATTTTCATTTGATCATAACTCTAAAAATATAAAAGATAAAAAAATGAAATTTATGCCATTCGATTAGTTTTATAAAACTCTAAATGGGAAAAATATATTTGTCGCTGAGAAATACGTATTAACAGTTTTAGTTTTTACGTTTATGCTCAATTTTCATTTGATCATAACTCTAAAAATATAAAAGATAAAAAAATGAAATTTATGCCATTCGATTAATTTTATAAAACTCTAAATGGCAAAAATATATTTGTCGCTGAGAAATACGTATTAACAGTTTTAGTTTTTACGTTTATGCTCAATTTTCATTTGATCATAACTCTAAAAATATAAAAGATAAAAAAATGAAATTTATGCCATTCGATTAGTTTTATAAAACTCTAAATGGGAAAAATATATTTGTCGCTGAGAAATACGTATTAACAGTTTTAGTTTTTACGTTTATGCTCAATTTTCATTTGATCATAACTCTAAAAATATAAAAGATAAAAAAATGAAATTTATGCCATTCGATTAGTTTTATAAAACTCTAAATGGGAAAAATATATTTGTCGCTGAGAAATACGTATTAATAGTTTTAGTTTTTACGTTGATGCTGAATTTTCATTTGATCATAACTCTAAAAATATAAAAGATAAAAAAATGAAATTTATGCCATTCGATTAGTTTTATAAAACTCTAAATGGGAAAAATATATTTGTCGCTGAGAAATACGTATTAATAGTTTTAGTTTTTACGTTGATGCTGAATTTTCATTTGATCATAACTCTAAAAATATAAAAGATAAAAAAATGAAATTTATGCCATTCGATTAATTTTATAAAACTCTAAATGGCAAAAATATATTTGTCGCTGAGAAATACGTATTAACAGTTTTAGTTTTTACGTTTATGCTCAATTTTCATTTGATCATAACTCTAAAAATATAAAAGATAAAAAAATGAAATTTATGCCATTCGATTAGTTTTATAAAACTCTAAATGGGAAAAATATATTTGTCGCTGAGAAATACGTATTAACAGTTTTAGTTTTTACGTTTATGCTCAATTTTCATTTGATCATAACTCTAAAAATATAAAAGATAAAAAAATGAAATTTATGCCATTCGATTAGTTTTATAAAACTCTAAATGGGAAAAATATATTTGTCGCTGAGAAATACGTATTAATAGTTTTAGTTTTTACGTTGATGCTGAATTTTCATTTGATCATAACTCTAAAAATATAAAAGATAAAAAAATGAAATTTATGTCATTCGATTAGTTTTATAAAACTCTAAATGGGAAAAATATATTTGTCACTGAGAAATACGTATTAACAGTTTTAGTTTTTACGTTGATGCTCAATTTTCATTTGATCATAACTCTAAAAATATAAAAGATAAAAAAATGAAATTTATGCCATTCGATTAGTTTTAAAAAACTCTAAATGGGAAAAATATATTTGTCACTGAGAAATACGTATTAACAGTTTTAGTTTTTACGTTGATGCTCAATTTTCATTTGATCATAACTCTAAAAATATAAAAGATAAAAAAATGAAATTTATGCCATTCGATTAGTTTTAAAAAACTCTAAATGGGAAAAATTTATTTGTCACTGAGAAATACGTATTAACAGTTTTAGTTTTTACGTTGATGCTCAATTTTCATTTGATCATAACTCTAAAAATATAAAAGATAAAAAAATGAAATTTATGCCATTCGATTAGTTTTATAAAACTCTAAATGGGAAAAATATATTTGTCACTGAGAAATACGTATTAACAGTTTTAGTTTTTACGTTGATGATCAATTTTCATTTGATCATAACTCTAAAAATATAAAAGATAAAAAAATGAAATTTATGCCATTCGATTAGTTTTATAAAACTCTAAATGGGAAAAATATATTTGTCGCTGAGAAATACGTATTAACAGTTTTAGTTTTTACGTTGATGCTCAATTTTCATTTGATCATAACTTTGAAAATATAAAAGATAAAAAAATGAAATTGATGCCATTCGATTAATTTTATAAAACTCTAAATGGGAAAAATATATTTGTCACTGAGAAATACGTATTAACAGTTTTAGTTTTTACGTTGATGCTCAATTTTCATTTGATCATAACTCTAAAAATATAAAAGATAAAAAAATGAAATTTATGCCATTCGATTAGTTTTATAAAACTCTAAATGGGAAAAATATATTTGTCACTGAGAAATACGTATTAACAGTTTTAGTTTTTACGTTGATGATCAATTTTCATTTGATCATAACTCTAAAAATATAAAAGATAAAAAAATGAAATTTATGCCATTCGATTAGTTTTATAAAACTCTAAATGGGAAAAATATATTTGTCGCTGAGAAATACGTATTAACAGTTTTAGTTTTTACGTTGATGCTCAATTTTCATTTGATCATAACTTTGAAAATATAAAAGATAAAAAAATGAAATTTATGCCATTCGATTAGTTTTATAAAACTCTAAATGGGAAAAATATATTTGTCACTGAGAAATACGTATTAACAGTTTTAGTTTTTACGTTGATGATCAATTTTCATTTGATCATAACTCTAAAAATATAAAAGATAAAAAAATGAAATTTATGCCATTCGATTAGTTTTATAAAACTCTAAATGGGAAAAATATATTTGTCACTGAGAAATACGTATTAACAGTTTTAGTTTTTACGTTGATGATCAATTTTCATTTGATCATAACTCTAAAAATATAAAAGATAAAAAAATGAAATTTATGCCATTCGATTAGTTTTATAAAACTCTAAATGGGAAAAATATATTTGTCACTGAGAAATACGTATTAACAGTTTTAGTTTTTACGTTGATGCTCAATTTTCATTTGATCATAACTTTAAAAATATAAAAGATAAAAAAATGAAATTTTTGCCATTCGATTAGTTTTATAAAACTCTAAATGGTAAAAATATATTTGTCACTGAGAAATACGTATTAACAGTTTTAGTTTTTACGTTGATGCCCAATTTTCATTTGATCATAACTTTAAAAATATAAAAGATAAAAAAATGAAATTTATGCGATTCGATTAGTTTTATAAAACTCTAAATGGGAAAAATATATTTGTCGCTGAGAAATACGTATTAACAGTTTTAGTTTTTACGTTGATGATCAATTTTCATTTGATCATAACTCTAAAAATATAAAAGATAAAAAAATGAAATTTATGCCATTCGATTAGTTTTATAAAACTCTAAATGGGAAAAATATATTTGTCACTGAGAAATACGTATTAACAGTTTTAGTTTTTACGTTGATGCTCAATTTTCATTTGATCATAACTCTAAAAATATAAAAGATAAAAAAATGAAATTTATGCCATTCGATTAGTTTTATAAAACTCTAAATGGGAAAAATATATTTGTCACTGAGAAATACGTATTAACAGTTTTAGTTTTTACGTTGATGATCAATTTTCATTTGATCATAACTCTAAAAATATAAAAGATAAAAAAATGAAATTTATGCCATTCGATTAGTTTTATAAAACTCTAAATGGGAAAAATATATTTGTCACTGAGAAATACGTATTAACAGTTTTAGTTTTTACGTTGATGATCAATTTTCATTTGATCATAACTCTAAAAATATAAAAGATAAAAAAATGAAATTTATGCCATTCGATTAGTTTTATAAAACTCTAAATGGGAAAAATATATTTGTCACTGAGAAATACGTATTAACAGTTTTAGTTTTTACGTTGATGCTCAATTTTCATTTGATCATAACTCTAAAAATATAAAAGATAAAAAAATGAAATTTATGCCATTCGATTAGTTTTATAAAACTCTAAATGGGAAAAATATATTTGTCACTGAGAAATACGTATTAACAGTTTTAGTTTTTACGTTGATGATCAATTTTCATTTGATCATAACTCTAAAAATATAAAAGATAAAAAAATGAAATTTATGCCATTCGATTAGTTTTATAAAACTCTAAATGGGAAAAATATATTTGTCACTGAGAAATACGTATTAACAGTTTTAGTTTTTACGTTGATGATCAATTTTCATTTGATCATAACTCTAAAAATATAAAAGATAAAAAAATGAAATTTATGCCATTCGATTAGTTTTATAAAACTCTAAATGGGAAAAATATATTTGTCACTGAGAAATACGTATTAACAGTTTTAGTTTTTACGTTGATGCTCAATTTTCATTTGATCATAACTCTAAAAATATAAAAGATAAAAAAATGAAATTTATGCCATTCGATTAGTTTTATAAAACTCTAAATGGGAAAAATATATTTGTCACTGAGAAATACGTATTAACAGTTTTAGTTTTTACATTGATGATCAATTTTCATTTGATCATAACTCTAAAAATATAAAAGATAAAAAAATGAAATTTATGCCATTCGATTAGTTTTATAAAACTCTAAATGGGAAAAATATATTTGTCACTGAGAAATACGTATTAACAGTTTTAGTTTTTACGTTGATGATCAATTTTCATTTGATCATAACTCTAAAAATATAAAAGATAAAAAAATGAAATTTATGCCATTCGATTAGTTTTATAAAACTCTAAATGGGAAAAAAATATTTGTCACTGAGAAATACGTATTAACAGTTTTAGTTTTTACGTTGATGCTCAATTTTCATTTGATCATAACTCTAAAAATATAAAAGATAAAAAAATGAAATTTATGCCATTCGATTAGTTTTATAAAACTCTAAATGGGAAAAATATATTTGTCACTGAGAAATACGTATTAACAGTTTTAGTTTTTACATTGATGATCAATTTTCATTTGATCATAACTCTAAAAATATAAAAGATAAAAAAATGAAATTTATGCCATTCGATTAGTTTTATAAAACTCTAAATGGGAAAAATATATTTGTCACTGAGAAATACGTATTAACAGTTTTAGTTTTTACGTTGATGCTCAATTTTCATTTGATCATAACTCTAAAAATATAAAAGATAAAAAAATGAAATTTATGCCATTCGATTAGTTTTATAAAACTCTAAATGGGAAAAATATATTTGTCACTGAGAAATACGTATTAACAGTTTTAGTTTTTACGTTGATGATCAATTTTCATTTGATCATAACTCTAAAAATATAAAAGATAAAAAAATGAAATTTATGCCATTCGATTAGTTTTATAAAACTCTAAATGGGAAAAATAAATTTGGGCTACATTTTTTTTAACACAATTTTAGCAAAATCAACTGAAAGTTAATTACCTACACGTATCATTAACGTCTATGAGAATGTTGGCAAAAGTAACATGTTTTAGTGGCTATTAAATTCCGCGACATGACAAAATACTCCATTTATTATTTTACACGCTCTTGTTCAAGCGACAGGAACGCACCCGAAAGCGCCATCTATGAGAATTCTAGTACACCGTAAAACATATCGTAAATGCGCATGAGCATATAACCCCATTTTTGACGTTGTCATAAGTCATCGCGTCACGTTTTATTTCAATTGAATAGGCGTGGCGTAGGTGAAGAAAGGAGCTTATTATTTATTAATCTTGTGTAGTGAAAGTGAATAGAAACATTAATTCGTGCTTTTTTTAGGTTTTGTTGTGTTGTATTAACGTGTAATAAAGACAATATTGGTTAAGTAGAACATAAGATGAAGTGCTTTGTGGCGGATTGCAAAAGCGTTGCAATAAACTGTTCTGAAAAAATTACATTTCACAGGTAAGTTGTTTTATTTTAACTTATGAAAGATTAACTGTTGTCTAAGCAAACTTTAAAATGAATCATACTACTTTTTTACATTCATTGTAGAATACCTAAAGCCAATCATGTTGAGTGGATGACAGCTGTTGGGAGGCCAAAAATTCTTATGCCAGATAATAATAGAAGGATATGTTCATTGCATTTTGCAAACGACAGTTTTTATTACACTGGAACTAGCAGGAGATTAAAAGCTAACAGCATCCCCAACCTAAAATTAAGATTTCAAGTGAATAGGTACGTAAACAAGTATTGTATATATTTTAGGTGTAAGTTTTACTGTACAGATTTAGTTTCTTGTCAAATAGTACAGGAGTTCATGTGTAAGGTAAACCTAGTAGATAAAAAGCATATCTCTGATTTAAATTTTCCAGAATCTGTTTTCTATTAAGTATGTTTTCAGAGAGAATAACCGAATTTCGGATGATTTGTCTTCCACCTCCACTCAACATAATTCATACAATGTGGAATTACAGAGGTAAGCAAACCTTAAAATAATTCAGATTAATAAATATCTTGAAACCAGAATGTATATTTTAGTGTTACGAAAAAAAGATTACTGTCTGTTTCATCATCTGATAGTGAAGGGTTGAAAGGGAGTCCTAAACGAAGATGAAGAGACATCAGATTAGTACATAATTACTGGTAATTCATTTAATATTCAATTATGCTTTCTGTGTGAATTAATATATTGTAATTGTAATTTTTTATTACAGTTTATCTCCAAGAAAACTAAAATATAAGGTAGTAGCAATCAAACATAAAGTTAAATATGTTGCTCAAAAACTGAAAGTAGCAAATCAGAAGGTGAAAAGGCAGTCCATTAAAATTACACACCTGAAAGAGGTCTTGGCACATTTATCTAAGAAAAAAATAGTCAGGTAATACAATTTATATCTATAAAAGTGTAAGAATGCATTTTTCTTATTAGTATAAATGTTTATTTTAAGAGCGGAGGTACACTTTCTGTAGCATATGCCTTTCCAATGTAATCGTAGAAATAAAATCCCAGAAAAACGGGACAATATTTTTGAAAAATTCAAACGGTCAGTTAAAATTTAGGTCACTACGGATGCAGGAAAGTTATTAAGAATCCTGAAAATATTTAGTTTTTGAAAATATTAGCATATGAAAATTAATGAAAATTGATAGTTCGTAAAAAACACCCAACATAATATTTTTATACAATCTCAGGGACTTTCCATTTTTAGAGCATTTTGATTTTTTTCTGTTGCTCCAGATTGTTCTAGTTGTTCTTAACATTGTCCAAATTTTCATGTCTTGAAAAAAATTATTTCAAGCCCAAAATCAATAAAAACCATTTGGGCATTGGCCCCCAATTTTGGAGCATTTTTCATCACTGATTCAAGCGCTTCTATCGTGGAAGAATACACACAGACAAACACAAAAAGACAGACACACAGACAAACAGACACACACACAGACAGACAAATTTTTTTAGCTCGTTCACAATACTTTCCCTTCTCGGATGGTGGGTCGAGAGAGTAAAAATCTCATGTAAACTCTACCCTGATGTAAACGATTAAAAATTAAAGAAAAGCTAAGCTACGGAGCCAAGTAAAATGTAAAATATATGAAGCCGGAGCGATAGGCGGTCACTTACAAAGGACTACTCGAAATGTATTATGATTTTATTTCGCTCAGACGATCAGATGTTTACGATAATTTTACGCAAAGCCGCATGACAGAGACACTAAATATATATTTCTTTATCATCAGGCCCCGCCTTTATTGCTCTGTATTTTTACCTCGTCTTTCACCCCGCAAATATACTCTGATCTTTTATAAAAGGTTAACCCCCTCTTAAAAGGAGAAAATGGTATCTACGAACGTTTAAATTATATTTGATTACGATCTGAATGAATATGATAATGATTGCTCATATGTGTCTTTTATTTATTTTCAGATGTGTCATCTCGGACCTCATATTAACAAAAGAGAAAAAAATAAATAAATAAAGATTAAAAAATATATATGTATTCACGCAGTTATTAAGTTGTTAAAATAAAATGTTTATAATTTCAATTTCTTAATTGTCTTTATCAATTATTATTTGGGCCACTCTTTACATAAGACATAATTTTATAGGTGTAACTTCAGCTGTTTGCGGTTATTCACTATTAGCTATTTTGGATATTCCTCCAATGAGACAAGTTCAATATTGAAAAATACAAGATAACCTAGCCAAAACTATTGAAAGTACATTATTGAGGCAACTGAAAGTTGCAGGAGAGGAAGAAGTTAAAATTGCACAAGAAAAAGGGGACGTTGACAAAGACGGATTCTCTTGCATTACTGTAGTATGTAGTAGTAGATGGAGCATGGAGCAAAATATTATATATTGGGATCAAAAATAAGCTTTGCATAACATGTGTGAGAAATGAAAATATGAAAAATCAATTATCTTCCTTTTATTTTTCTTCCGTGGCTCTGGAAATGATAAAAAAAATTTAGTTCCTATTTATTTCTTATTTTAATTTCAATTAATATCTTTTCATTTAAGAATTATTTGGGTTATACGTTATATCATTTGTGAGTGGGTAACTTTATTGGCAATTTTTTTTTTAATTTGAAAAATGGCCGAAAAATGATTGCTCTCGATATGCAATGTAGTGTGCGTTTTCACTTCTCTACATTTCCTTACTTGTATAATGACAGTTGGTCGGTTTTTATTTCATAACCTCTTTTACAAATTTCTGGCATAGAACTAGCAGAAGAAAGAAATCGTTCCGGAGTTTCAACTTTCCAGATTTCTCGGCCAACTAGGATAAAAACAAGAAACCAAGAAAAAAGAAAAACATCTGAAAATTATTATTATTATTAATTTCTGCTAGCAATCAAATATTTTGTACACCTTAAAAAATATAATTATACAACTATTTTGAATATTAACATTTATTAATATATACAGGAACGTGCAACTTTACAGATAAAGTTAAAAATATTCGAAACCTAGCTGACGTCACTAGTTGACGAAAATATTTTCTTTCGCAGCAACTTTACAATACTTTGAGTGAATAAATAATAGAAGGGCCGCTCTTTACATCGTGATTTTTTTTGCGAAGTTGACAAATAATTATTAATGTAGATAAATTAAATAATTTATTCTGTAAAAGTTGTTAAGTACGTAAATTTGGGTTTATTTCTTTTATTAGAAATAAATATGCGTTTCAGTTGTGACAAAAATAAACAAACCAAACACTACATGGGCTTAGTTTTTATATAAATATTTTAAATAAATATGTGTTGTACAATTATTTGATAATTTAAATTCTGTTCTATTTTATTACTTGGTTTTAAAATTTTGTATAATTTATTTTTTAATTTACCTCATTTGTTAAAAACAAAATGATTGAATTATCGGTTATTAGTGTGCATTAAAAATATTGTCAAATATAGTATTTATGGAGTTATGACTTTTAATTTATTTAAACGCGTACCAAAACATTCTAATATATTTTTTAAATATTGGTAGGTACCTTTACTTTATTCATATTTCCAAAATTGTTTAAATTCTTTGTACCTAGATCAAATAAAACTAATCGTCTTTAGTCAAAATTCATGATACTAGAAAAAATTCATAGTAATTCCAATTAATTGTTTAAAATAGAACCATTGTATTTTATTTGGTGTTCGGAATGTACCTCTCACTCAACTGGTGTTAACTGCACACAGTCATATTTTTCCACCTGAGAGAAGCTGATGTAAAAAGTTCGGAGGTACTATTGTCCCCTTAACAGTTTTAGTTTCTACGTGGGATAGCTCAATTTTGCAAAATTTGAAATATTTTCCATTCAGTAGTTTTTGAGTTATACATAGACAAATATATTATATTAGACTAGCTCTCCTGAAAACTGTTATGCTCTTTTAGGGTTCGGTTCCTTTTAAAAAAATAATAAACTTTACAAAATATTAAATAAAAAAAATTATAATTTTGGGCGCCTCTAGTATTATTCTTCTGGATGGAATCTTTTCTCTCCTGTGTCTTCCTTAATTAGTTCTTTCTTCTCTTTTCTGTACCACCTCCTAATGAATTTACTCTGCTGTTTTCTATAATTTTTCTAAGTCTTCCCCCATATCTGCCTCTCCGTCTAATCCACACTGCACCCCTTCGTTTTCTTATACGCCAATTTGTCTTCTTTAAAATTTTATTTGTATTCTTGTAATGCTTCCCTTTATATTAATAAACCTTTTTCTTATATATGAATTTTATTTATTTTTCTAAACTATAACTTCAGTTCGGTTAATAATAATAATACATTTTTTAAACATCTCATTCTATTTGTCATATCTGACATTTTATAATTCATTTCTTATTAATCAAAAAACCAAAACTGTTTATTATTTTTCTTTTTATTTGTTTTTTCTCCCTAACTAGACATTTTTTTTATCTGTAAATTTAAAAGACTAAACACACTAAGATTTTTCCTTTTACTTGTAACACAATTGTTGTGAACTCATTATTAAATACAATGAAAAAGAATCCTCTAAAAACAAACATTCTTAAATAAATCTTAACACATTTAAATACATTCACACGCACCTTAAACTTTTTATCATAACCTCATTTTCATTGTCAAACTTACATTTGACAATAACCTTCCACCATTCAATCACAGTCAACCACAATACATACAAAAACAGAACTAAAACTACGCATCCCAGGTAGCAGAGTGACGTGTTAAAGACGTTGAATATTGGTCATTATTTACGTACATGAATGACGTGGAAAACACGTGATATACAGGGTCATAAGTCACAGACCAATGACGTCTTTTTTTACGTAAAAATTACGTTTTTTTTTACGTATTTAAAACATATAATTAAACATCCATTTTAGATTAAAAAATTGTATTTTTTTACTGTAAAAAACAAAATATCCTCGGAATTTATAAAAGAAATAATTACACAAATTATATTCAAATACAGGATGTCCAACAATAGTTTGACGATTTTTAAACTAAAATAACTTCGAATAAGATACGGTAAAAGAGCGGCTTTGTCTGAATGCATTTTTTCCCGTTCCCACTATATTTTTCATTAAACACATGCACACGGAGTATCCCATTTAAAAATAAAAATTCGCAGTGATTTCCGCTCTGTTTAGGTTAGGTTAGGAAGGACAAGTTACTTAAATTCATTTTTAGATTATAAAAGACGATTAGGTAGTCAAAACGGCACTCTTTCGAAGGTATTTCAGTTCAAAAATCTTCACAATATTGCAAGACACCTGTATAATTTATTAAACTAAAAATATAATAACATGTTGAGTTTTACTGAGAAGCTAAAGGGGGGTAACCACTAAGAATGAACCACCACTAGTCCTCCTCCATCTTCTTCGCCAAAGTCTATCACTTTTTACATTATTATTAGTCCTGTTAAGAGATCATGTTACGGGCTAAAATTTTTTAGGCATTAAAATCTTAGGCCAAATTTTAAATCTCCTAATAGAGTAATGTATTCCCAATTTATTTATAAAAAGGATACTACAAACCTTGTTTTAATAATAATCTCACTATTGTTTACTTTATATTTTATTGACATTTCCTTTGTCATCACAGTTAAATCAGTAATTCTTCTTTTAATTAATTTTTCTACTTAAAGATGCCAACCCACTAACCAGATTTGGTACCCATTGACTTAAAAAGGTTAAAGGCCTTTCTTGAATGTGACATTTGATGGATTGAATTCCTTCCTTTCTTTTCTCTTCCTTTTTTGGTGATAAGATGATTGTATCATGTGCTAATAAAATCAACCGGTAACAGAATTAAATGCCTAAAAAAGAAATAAATGGTTAAAGTGTTTCTTAAATTGTATGGTAGAATACTGCACATCTTTTAAGGTGGATATATGAAACACTAACCTGTAGGAAATCACTCGTAAGGTCATCCAACGTCCTGGGTAAGTTTTTATGTCTAACTTATACTCGCTTTCTGTAACTCTTCTCTCCAACGTTGTATATATGTATATATATTCTCTTCTAGACCCTCTTTTGTTACCCTTACATCAAGAAGGGGGCACAACAAGAACTTAATGATTTGAGCGTTCCCAATAAGCGCTACCATCTTGCTGTCTCATCGGTTTTTATGTTTGCTCGTTCTATGTTTTTCTGCTTTACCACTGCTTTTTGACTAACTTAAGACAGGATATAATCCATTCAAAGCCGCCTTCCTTCCATTTTTGATCTGGTAAACTATTGATCAGTGATAGGGGCGTAGAGGACATCATACTAGTTCTAGAGTCTACTAACTAACAAGTAGGATCTTTCCATTTACTGAACTGTCTTCAAGTACTGAAAATAAAAGAAGCTAAATTATATGAATGACATTAGTCTTAGGGCTTACCTGGTTTTTAACTTTAAATTGTCGATAGTGTTTAGTATATTTGATAAACAGCTCATATTCATTATAGATCGTAACTTAGTATCAAATAAATTATTGTAAAACAAGAGCACGAGACTCCTGTTGAACCTAAAAAGTAGGGTTAGGATTCTGAAAACGATTTATAACTTAATTAATTTGTATATTATATTAAACAGTAATAAATAGATTTACCTGTGAACGATTAGTACTAATTGGCCAAGCATATTTGTAATAAATATTTCACTCGCACACGTGCACCCCATTTTAAAATATTTCATCATATAAATTTGACAGAACAATATTTTCTGACCTGTGTTTACTACTCCAGCAGCCGTGGATAAAAAGTACTGTTTTATTTTTTTTTTGTTCATCATATTTACTTTTTTTACAACAAAACACGACAAAATGGCTTCTATTGCGCCGAAGCTTCGATACAAGCCAAGCAAAGGTGGACGCAGTGTTGCCAACGTCAAACGTCTAGTCTAAAATTATTGGAAAGGCAACTCGGGTTAAGACTGCAGCGCCACGTCGGTGACAGCTGAAAGCTAGCTAAATACCATTGGATCTTTGTTTACATTGTGATGTTACTATAAGATCAGTGCATTTTAGATATTTTTTAGGCATCATTTTCTATTATTTTTCCATTTTTAGCAGATTTAGTTCATTTAAGAGACTTTTTAATATTTTTAATTGTTTGTAGGTTGTTCGTGAAGTGTCAGGTAATAGTGAGAATAAATGAGAACTGAAAACGAACCCAGTGTTAAAAAACTTTTCATTTTTAGAAATGAAGCTAAGCATTTTGGAATACATGAATTATTTGGAAGGGTCTACAACTTCTAAATGCGTGGTTGAAGGTGAAAACGTAATTAATGCTGGACATTTAATTTTAGCAGGAAAAACGCAAGACAATGGTGATAGTGTTGATTTGTATGGTCTGTGCCTACAATCTAGTTCCTTGGAATCTAATCCACACGAAATATCAGGCAAACTATACATTTCCAGTTGTATTAAAATTGTTAACATGTTATGTTCTTGCAAAGCCGGAAATAGTGGCAAATGTAAACATGTATCTGCTTTTCTCATCAAATGTATAAGGTGTACTTTAGTCTAAAAAAAAGCGCAATCGTGCAAGAATGATTTTGAACATTATATGAATAATTTAATAATTTAGTTTTTCTTTTTTCTGGTTTTGTTTTTCTTTGTTTTAGAGAGGATATTGAGGCACTAGAGTATGTTTCTTCAACTGACAAAAAGTGTATCTGGTCAACACAAAAATTTGTTACAAAAGAAAAATACAAACCAGTACCCATTGAGGAAATGCCATGTTTTAAGGATAAAATAAAAAATATTAATATTGTTGTAGATAATGATGAGGTCTTGAACTTTTTTTGTAATGTACTGCCAGACTCGGCTATTGCCAAGCACAGGTTTGTAAATATTTAAGCCTTAATTAAAATTTAATCACTATTTTGTATTCTAGACAAGGACGTCGAGATGTTGAAAAAATAGATTTATGTGGAATTGCCGAAATTAGTGATAAAACTTCTTATAGCTACTCTTTGGCAGAGATTTTAACAAACTCCTATCAATCTATTATAATGATGGACTTGGCATCAGTTGATATCCCTGATCAACAAGATTGTTGTGTACAAGTTTTATCTAATTTATGCACTGATGATATAGAAACATGTATGAATATTCCACAGCATTCAGTTGAATGGAAGAAAATGAGGAAGTACAGAATAACAGGAAGTCGCTGTTATGAAATATATACTTACTCGAAACCTGATTGGAAAAGTAAAGCGCTAAAGTACTTTTGTCCACTCCCATTCACAAATAAATATATGAAACATGGACTACAATTTGAAAGTACTGCCAGAGAAATTTTTATTAAGATTTCCCAAATGAATGTTGTGGAGTGTGGATTTGTAATTTCAGCAGCAAATAAATGGCTAGGCTACTCTCCAGATGGAATTATTTTCTTTGAAGATAAGCCCTTGTACCTATTGGAAATAAAATGCGTTTTTGAAGGTATGATCTTTTATTCACGAGATACAAGTGTATTAGTACCTATATTTTGTTTTTTTAGGAAAGACAAAAACTATTTTTGATACCATTCAAAATATAAAATATATTATTCTCGAAAATGGAGAATACAAATTGAAAAAGAACCACAAATATTATGCACAAATACAAATGGGCATGGCTGTTTTGAATTTAACTAAAACATATTTTGTTATATATGCGTCTTATGATGACAGCGTTTTAATTATGGAAATCGAGTTTGATTATTATTTTACGTTAAATATGTTAACAACTGTAAAAAAGAACTATTTCCAAAAAATGTTGCACATTTGTTGTGAACAATAACTAAACAATTTTTTTATTTCTTTAAAGCAGAATTTAGCAGCAGGCTTTAAGTCTGGCATAAAAAAACAATTTATATAAGTAATTATAATATAAAATTAATAGTATTCTAATTTGTATTGTTTGTTTTGTCTTTAAGTTTATAATAGTTCTTAGCAAACTTATTTCATGGATTAAATGTATTATGCAAAATGTCGCAAATTGAAAAAGTAATTTACTCCACCAAATTTTATGTTAATGAAATTACTCAAGAACAATAAACCATTTACAATTAAATTATTTTTATTATCCTACCCTAACCTCTACTTATTGGTCTGAAGCATCATTAATCTAAAACAATACCTATTAAAAATACTTACAGCTAAATTTAAAAAAATAAAAAATAATAATGCTATTTTAACAAATCTCAGAGGAACCTTTTGTCTGCCAAAATAGGAGAGGATAGATTTGTTATTGCACAAATGATAACAAATATATCTTCAACTAATGGAAGAAGGGTCCACGGTATTTTACCACTTAATATTTTAAAAATTTTAATTCTTTGGGTAGAACGTTCAATATGAACTCTCGCTGAAGCAATTTTTGCATTCAAATTGGCTTCTTCAGCAGAAAGTTGGCATTTTTTTCCTAAAAATGGAGGTCTTACTAATTTTATTTTGTGGGTGGTGCAAATATCCTCAATCCTAAACCCCTTGTCAACCATAACTGCATCTCTGTTAGGATCTAATAATGAAATGACATTGCTCTCTTCAAAAATTACTTTATCAGATGCTCTTCCTCCATATGGTTTACTGACATAAGTAATTAAACCACCTGGAGAAACAGCAGTCATAAATTTGACAGTAATGTGAGATTTGTATTGGGAATAAAATCTTATTCTGCAGCATAAACATTTTGGGGTTTGAACAAAGATTTCTGTGCAATCCAAAACAATTCTCACATCTTGAAATGCATTAAAACAAATGGGCATATTTTTTACTATTTCACTTTGAGGTGGAAAATAAATTAAAGGTTTTAAAACTTTTTAAAAACATAAAAACATAAAAACATAAAAACATAAAAACATAAAAACATAAAAACATAAAAACATAAAAACATAAAAACATAAAAACATAAAAACATAAAAACATAAAAACATAAAAACATAAAAACATAAAAACATAAAAACATAAAAACATAAAAACATAAAAACATAAAAACATAAAAACATAAAAACATAAAAACATAAAAACATAAAAACATAAAAACATAAAAACATAAAAACATAAAAACATAAAAACATAAAAACATAAAAACATAAAAACATAAAAACATAAAAACATAAAAACATAAAAACATAAAAACATAAAAACATAAAAACATAAAAACATAAAAACATAAAAACTTAGAAACGTAAAAACGTAGAAACTTAGAAACGTAAAAACGTAGAAACGTAGAAACGTAGAAACGTAGAAACGTAGAAACGTAAAAACGTAAAAACGTAAAAACGTAAAAACGTAAAAACGTAAAAACGTAAAAACGTAAAAACGTAAAAACGTAAAACGTAAAAACGTAAAAACGTAAAAACGTAAAAACGTAAAAACGTAAAAACGTAAAAACGTAAAAACGTAAAAACGTAAAAACGTAAAAACGTAAAAACGTAAAAACGTAAAAACGTAAAAACGTAAAAACGTAAAAACGTAAAAACGTAAAAACGTAAAAACGTAAAAACGTAAAAACGTAAAAACGTAAAAACGTAAAAACGTAAAAACGTAAAAACGTAAAAACGTAAAAACGTAAAAACGTAAAAACGTAAAAACGTAAAAACGTAAAAACGTAAAAACGTAAAAACGTAAAAACGTAAAAACGTAAAAACGTAAAAACGTAAAAACGTAAAAACGTAAAAACGTAAAAACGTAAAAACGTAAAAACGTAAAAACGTAAAAACGTAAAAACGTAAAAACGTAAAAACGTAAAAACGTAAAAACGTAAAAACGTAAAAACGTAAAAACGTAAAAACGTAAAAACGTAAAAACGTAAAAACGTAAAAACGTAAAAACGTAAAAACGTAAAAACGTAAAAACGTAAAAACGTAAAAACGTAAAAACGTAAAAACGTAAAAACGTAAAAACGTAAAAACGTAAAAACGTAAAAACGTAAAAACGTTAAAACGTAAAAACGTAGACACATAGACACATAGACACATATACACATAGACACATAGACACATAGACACATAGACACATAGACACATAGACACATAGACACATAGACACATAGACACATACACACATATACACATAGACACATAGACACATAGACACATATACACATATACACATATACACATAGACACATAGACACATAGACACATAGACACATATACACATAGACACATAGACACATAGACACATAGACACATAGACACATAGACACATAGACACATATACACATAGACACATAGACACATAGACACATAGACACATAGACCTAACCTAGGACGTGGGGTTAGCTCAGTTTTGGGAAAAGTACGTGGGGTTAGCTCAGTTTTGGGAAAAGTACGTGGGGTTAGCTCAGTTTTGGGAAAAGTACGTGGGGTTAGCTCAGTTTTGGCGAGCCTAGTACGTGGGGTTAGCTCAGTTTTGGGAAAAGTACGTGGGGTTAGCTCAGTTTTGGCGAGCCTAGTACGTGGGGTTAGCTCAGTTTTGGGAAAAGTACGTGGGGTTAGCTCAGTTTTGGGAAAAGTACGTGGGGTTAGCTCAGTTTTGGCGAGCCTAGTACGTGGGGTTAGCTCAGTTTTGGGAAAAGTACGTGGGGTTAGCTCAGTTTTGGGAAAAGTACGTGGGGTTAGCTCAGTTTTGGCGAGCCTAGTACGTGGGGTTAGCTCAGTTTTGGGAAAAGTACGTGGGGTTAGCTCAGTTTTGGGAAAAGTACGTGGGGTTAGCTCAGTTTTGGCGAGCCTAGTACGTGGGGTTAGCTCAGTTTTGGGAAAAGTACGTGGGGTTAGCTCAGTTTTGGGAAAAGTACGTGGGGTTAGCTCAGTTTTGGGAAAAGTACGTGGGGTTAGCTCAGTTTTGGGAAAAGTACGTGGGGTTAGCTCAGTTTTGGGAAAAGTACGTGGGGTTAGCTCAGTTTTGGGAAAAGTACGTGGGGTTAGCTCAGTTTTGGGAAAAGTACGTGGGGTTAGCTCAGTTTTGGGAAAAGTACGTGGGGTTAGCTCAGTTTTGGGAAAAGTACGTGGGGTTAGCTCAGTTTTGGGAAAAGTACGTGGGGTTAGCTCAGTTTTGGGAAAAGTACGTGGGGTTAGCTCAGTTTTGGGAAAAGTACGTGGGGTTAGCTCAGTTTTGGGAAAAGTACGTGGGGTTAGCTCAGTTTTGGGAAAAGTACGTGGGGTTAGCTCAGTTTTGGGAAAAGTACGTGGGGTTAGCTCAGTTTTGGGAAAAGTACGTGGGGTTAGCTCAGTTTTGGGAAAAGTACGTGGGGTTAGCTCAGTTTTGGGAAAAGTACGTGGGGTTAGCTCAGTTTTGGGAAAAGTACGTGGGGTTAGCTCAGTTTTGGGAAAAGTACGTGGGGTTAGCTCAGTTTTGGGAAAAGTACGTGGGGTTAGCTCAGTTTTGGGAAAAGTACGTGGGGTTAGCTCAGTTTTGGGAAAAGTACGTGGGGTTAGCTCAGTTTTGGGAAAAGTACGTGGGGTTAGCTCAGTTTTGGGAAAAGTACGTGGGGTTAGCTCAGTTTTGGGAAAAGTACGTGGGGTTAGCTCAGTTTTGGGAAAAGTACGTGGGGTTAGCTCAGTTTTGGGAAAAGTACGTGGGGTTAGCTCAGTTTTGGGAAAAGTACGTGGGGTTAGCTCAGTTTTGGGAAAAGTACGTGGGGTTAGCTCAGTTTTGGGAAAAGTACGTGGGGTTAGCTCAGTTTTGGGAAAAGTACGTGGGGTTAGCTCAGTTTTGGGAAAAACGTGGGGTTAGCTCAGTTTTGGGAAAAGTACGTGGGGTTAGCTCAGTTTTGGGAAAAGTACGTGGGGTTAGCTCAGTTTTGGGAAAAGTACGTGGGGTTAGCTCAGTTTTGGGAAAAGTACGTGGGGTTAGCTCAGTTTTGGGAAAAGTACGTGGGGTTAGCTCAGTTTTGGGAAAAGTACGTGGGGTTAGCTCAGTTTTGGGAAAAGTACGTGGGGTTAGCTCAGTTTTGGGAAAAGTACGTGGGGTTAGCTCAGTTTTGGGAAAAGTACGTGGGGTTAGCTCAGTTTTGGGAAAAGTACGTGGGGTTAGCTCAGTTTTGGGAAAAGTACGTGGGGTTAGCTCAGTTTTGGGAAAAGTACGTGGGGTTAGCTCAGTTTTGGGAAAAGTACGTGGGGTTAGCTCAGTTTTGGGAAAAGTACGTGGGGTTAGCTCAGTTTTGGGAAAAGTACGTGGGGTTAGCTCAGTTTTGGGAAAAGTACGTGGGGTTAGCTCAGTTTTGGGAAAAGTACGTGGGGTTAGCTCAGTTTTGGGAAAAGTACGTGGGGTTAGCTCAGTTTTGGGAAAAGTACGTGGGGTTAGCTCAGTTTTGGGAAAAGTACGTGGGGTTAGCTCAGTTTTGGGAAAAGTACGTGGGGTTAGCTCAGTTTTGGGAAAAGTACGTGGGGTTAGCTCAGTTTTGGGAAAAGTACGTGGGGTTAGCTCAGTTTTGGGAAAAGTACGTGGGGTTAGCTCAGTTTTGGGAAAAGTACGTGGGGTTAGCTCAGTTTTGGGAAAAGTACGTGGGGTTAGCTCAGTTTTGGGAAAAGTACGTGGGGTTAGCTCAGTTTTGGGAAAAGTACGTGGGGTTAGCTCAGTTTTGGGAAAAGTACGTGGGGTTAGCTCAGTTTTGGGAAAAGTACGTGGGGTTAGCTCAGTTTTGGGAAAAGTACGTGGGGTTAGCTCAGTTTTGGGAAAAGTACGTGGGGTTAGCTCAGTTTTGGGAAAAGTACGTGGGGTTAGCTCAGTTTTGGGAAAAGTACGTGGGGTTAGCTCAGTTTTGGGAAAAGTACGTGGGGTTAGCTCAGTTTTGGGAAAAGTACGTGGGGTTAGCTCAGTTTTGGGAAAAGTACGTGGGGTTAGCTCAGTTTTGGGAAAAGTACGTGGGGTTAGCTCAGTTTTGGGAAAAGTACGTGGGGTTAGCTCAGTTTTGGGAAAAGTACGTGGGGTTAGCTCAGTTTTGGGAAAAGTACGTGGGGTTAGCTCAGTTTTGGGAAAAGTACGTGGGGTTAGCTCAGTTTTGGGAAAAGTACGTGGGGTTAGCTCAGTTTTGGGAAAAGTACGTGGGGTTAGGTTTGGGAAAAGTACGTGGGGTTAGCTCAGTTTTGGGAAAAGTACGTGGGGTTAGCTCAGTTTTGGGAAAAGTACGTGGGGTTAGCTCAGTTTTGGGAAAAGTACGTGGGGTTAGCTCAGTTTTGGGAAAAGTACGTGGGGTTAGCTCAGTTTTGGGAAAAGTACGTGGGGTTAGCTCAGTTTTGGGAAAAGTACGTGGGGTTAGCTCAGTTTTGGGAAAAGTACGTGGGGTTAGCTCAGTTTTGGGAAAAGTACGTGGGGTTAGCTCAGTTTTGGGAAAAGTACGTGGGGTTAGCTCAGTTTTGGGAAAAGTACGTGGGGTTAGCTCAGTTTTGGGAAAAGTACGTGGGGTTAGCTCAGTTTTGGGAAAAGTACGTGGGGTTAGCTCAGTTTTGGGAAAAGTACGTGGGGTTAGCTCAGTTTTGGGAAAAGTACGTGGGGTTAGCTCAGTTTTGGGAAAAGTACGTGGGGTTAGCTCAGTTTTGGGAAAAGTACGTGGGGTTAGCTCAGTTTTGGGAAAAGTACGTGGGGTTAGCTCAGTTTTGGGAAAAGTACGTGGGGTTAGCTCAGTTTTGGGAAAAGTACGTGGGGTTAGCTCAGTTTTGGGAAAAGTACGTGGGGTTAGCTCAGTTTTGGGAAAAGTACGTGGGGTTAGCTCAGTTTTGGGAAAAGTACGTGGGGTTAGCTCAGTTTTGGGAAAAGTACGTGGGGTTAGCTCAGTTTTGGGAAAAGTACGTGGGGTTAGCTCAGTTTTGGGAAAAGTACGTGGGGTTAGCTCAGTTTTGGGAAAAGTACGTGGGGTTAGCTCAGTTTTGGGAAAAGTACGTGGGGTTAGCTCAGTTTTGGGAAAAGTACGTGGGGTTAGCTCAGTTTTGGGAAAAGTACGTGGGGTTAGCTCAGTTTTGGGAAAAGTACGTGGGGTTAGCTCAGTTTTGGGAAAAGTACGTGGGGTTAGCTCAGTTTTGGGAAAAGTACGTGGGGTTAGCTCAGTTTTGGGAAAAGTACGTGGGGTTAGCTCAGTTTTGGGAAAAGTACGTGGGGTTAGCTCAGTTTTGGGAAAAGTACGTGGGGTTAGCTCAGTTTTGGGAAAAGTACGTGGGGTTAGCTCAGTTTTGGGAAAAGTACGTGGGGTTAGCTCAGTTTTGGGAAAAGTACGTGGGGTTAGCTCAGTTTTGGGAAAAGTACGTGGGGTTAGCTCAGTTTTGGGAAAAGTACGTGGGGTTAGCTCAGTTTTGGGAAAAGTACGTGGGGTTAGCTCAGTTTTGGGAAAAGTACGTGGGGTTAGCTCAGTTTTGGGAAAAGTACGTGGGGTTAGCTCAGTTTTGGGAAAAGTACGTGGGGTTAGCTCAGGTTAGGTTAGGTTAGGTTATTTTACGTTTCGAATAGTAGATCAAAATCCCAGATAAAATAAAAAATTTTTAATCTATACAAGTGTAATATTAAAAATTAAAAAAAAATGAATAAAAAATAAAAATCAATGAAAATAAACGAAAATATATGACGATAAATCAAAATGACTGAAGATAAATGAAAATCAATGAAAATACATGAAAAAAAAAATAAGATCAATGAAAATAAACGAAAATTTATAAGAATAAATCAAAACAAATGAAGATGAATGAAAATCAATGAAAATACAAGAAAAAAATAAAAACAATGAAAATAAATGGAGAATAAATCATCGAAATAAATGAATAGAAAATAAAAATCAATGAAAATAAATAATAATAATAATAATAATAATAATAATGTAAGCTTTATTTATTCAGAACATTGGTAGTACAAAGTAATTAAAAACATATGTTTTATATTGGGCTAAAGCTGAATACCGATAAGTGTTAAAACACTTGTTTCGGCAAAGA